>CM057753.1:15608917-18526888 GCA_030064425.1 Trapa bicornis | reverse complement strand
TGAGTAACTAAAAAAATTAACATATAAAATACAAAAAAAATACTAACAATAGTAAGGGTCGTTAGATATTAAAAAATATTATTAATTATCTAAAAATATTGAAAATAGTATAAATCATTATAAAATCCGAAAAAATTTAAAAAATAAATGGAAAATATAATTACAAAAATTAAAATTTCAATTTAAAATGTAAGGAAATAATAAAAATGAAAATATATAAATGAATGCCCAAAAAGTATAATAAGAATATATTGAAAAAAATAATAAAATAGAAATAAATACTTAAAATACAAAAGATTTGTTAAAAAGAAGAGATAATAACAAATAGAAAATACAAAAAAGAGTTAGGTTCATTCAATGAAAAATTCACCAAACAGTTTGAAATAATAAAAAATAAAATGTAAATCTTATAATACCACAAATTTTCTAAATCAATAAAAAAAATACAATAAATTACAATTATGCAACAAAATAATTTAGAGAGATTAAAGATAAAAAATATTTAGAATCAATCAAAATAATAAAAAATAATATGAAAAACTCAAAAGCACCATAAAAATCTAAAAATAGTCACTAATATAGTAAGAAAATTTAAAATGTATAAAACTATAAATAATATTAAAAAATATCAAAATACCACTCTTGTGATCAACCCGCCACTCTTCCAGTTTACTGAGGATTGCCCCTTGTTTATAAACTGTGAAGAGTGATGTGTTTTTTAAACCTGCACCTTTCCTGGAATAACATAAATTAAAACTGCAAACAATTTTAAACCGATCATACATGTCTTACAAGCGTATTAGCGGGGCCTTTGGGGTAAGATTTATGGGATTATCTAAAAGGGATATAAGGGAGGGGTGATACAATGACTTAGTGAATGGGTTTTTAAAATTTATCTTTTAGGATAGTTTTTAACACCATTTCTTATTAATCACGGCGTGTCATCACCCAACACACATCCTTCATCATGAAGGTCAAACACACAATCGTAAGTCAGTCCGTCCACTGAAAATGAGTGGATGTTCGTGACATCCGACCCTCAATCTCGCAACAATTCTCCGTGTCCATATGAGGACAAAGACCTCAACTTGACCCCACCCCAGTCTCATGTGCTTGAAGTTACGTCGAGCTTCGCAAGATTTCTGGTATGACTAACTGCTCTTATATCCACCAAGTCGTCTAGGGTCCTAGGACACATCACTACCCCTCTTGGGCGTCTTGAAGGTCCCGTAAACACAGTGCATGCACAATCAACATTTTTCAAATGATGCCATATAATCTGTGGTGCCACTGGTCCAACGACCCCGACCCTCAACTCGAGCCGCAATTGTTTGTCTTGACTAGTCTAGAGACCTGTCATGTTGCACTGCCGCTAGTTGTCTGAATATGTCGATCCTGTCTTGGTATCATGGCCAACCAATTCAATTACTTAAGTTTTCATGGCATATAATTCATGTTTGTTTACAAGCTCCTGTTCGTGCCAACTAGCCTAGGGCCCACTATTCGAGATTTTCAAAATTGGGCATATTAGCCCCCAAGTTCCAAAACTGAGGCCTTCAGCCCAAAGCTATTCGAGCTCTCATCAAGAAGGTCTCCCAAATTGTTTAAGCATTGACACACAGTTAGGGGAGAGCACCGCTAACAAAATATATTTCCAACTGTCCATCATACCAACTGAGTATGAGGACATCTTCGCTCATAACCGATGAACGGGTTTTTCACTTCCTTCAAGGAAGTTTCATCATACCAATCAGGTATGATCTATTTACAATCGATAAGTAGTTTTTCTACATGATTTTCAAATCACTCCCCTTAGGTATGATGTTTAAAATACAACTTAGTAGTGGGTTTTCATTTTTGAGGTAATTATCATCCCAAGCAGGTATGATATAAAAATCCCACTCACCCGATCGTGCAGTGAAATTCCTCTTAGCTGGCTTGTTGTCCTTACTCGAACTCGTCTTAGCTGGCGTTCTTAGTATTTTGTGTTCCTACATGACATGAACGTTCTTGTTCATTATTTTTTGGCCTAACAACCCTCATTCATCCCAAATGAATGAGAAAAGTAAACTTTTCCTTTATTTGCAATTAGGTCCCTAAAGTTATTTTTCTTTAACTTTAAGTCCCTAATTACGGTTTTTCCTCAAATTAAGTCCCGAAAATTTTAAAATTTATCTTAGGATCTCAATTTATTTAAATTCACAAAAAGGGGTTTAATTTCCCAAATTTCCAATTTGCTCCCCCAACTTTTCTAAAATTACCATTTTGCCTCTACTTTACAAAAATGGTAAGTTTTGCCCCAAAATTCCAAAAATTGCCCATTTGGTCCTCCAACATCTTTATCATGCCCAATTGGTCCTCAATTTTATGAAAGTGCACTTTAGTCCCTCTAATTTTTTAAATTCCTAAATTTCCCCAAATTTTAACCTTCTAACTCTGCTGAATTTGATTTCATCAAATTGACCAATCCAATGAGTTTAATTGTTGAAATTAAAGTTACATTGGAGTTCTTACACCTTCATACGATTCAATTACAATTTGAATCGCATGATTTGGTGTCGGAATGAGCTCAAACGGAGCTCCGGCGAAAAATTGGACTTAGAGAGAGAAAGCTTTGAAAGCTTACCGTCGGGGGCGCGACAGTCCAAGCTTTCGTTTTAGGCAGATAACTCTTGTCTTGAGGTTACTCCTAGGATTAAGAATTGCATCAATTGATGCCGAATTGAGTGATAATTTTATCATCAAAGTTCTGTCTGTTCTCTCTCTAACACCGGTCAGAAATTACAGAGGGGAGTCAAATTGGCTTACCTTTCAGCTCTAATTCAGCTGTAGGAGGGTTGTGAAGGTGTTGGGAGAGCTTGGTTTGGCCTGAGAAGGGCTCAAATTGGCCAATTTCAGCTCGACCGAAACATGGCAGCTTTGGTCCACCAGAGCTGCTTCACTATTCGATCACGCTAGCGCTTCTACGACGACCCTCATAGCAAACGAAGACTACAGATGTGTAGCTGACTTCACCCTGGTTCTAAAGAACTCAACCTCACTTTGTTTGGCTAAAAAAAGTGCCCAAGTCAGAGCTCTAGTGTAAAACTCGCCCTTTTGAGCTAATGAAAATTGTGAAAATAACCGGTCAAACCAAGTGAGGATTTAGAATCGGTTCACAAACCCGATCATTTCCGAACGGGCAATTTGGGAATTTACAACTCTCGGGTGATCCAAAGAGTTCATTAAACCTTTGAAAAGAAACTTAAGACAAATTAGAAGAGAAAAACTAAATTGGTTCAAGTGAACAAGAATACATAAGAACTGTGAAGTTAAGCGCGCTTACCCAAAATTAAATTATTGGAATTAATACTAGTAATTTATGTAAATATTAATACTAGTAATAAATCTCTCCCATTTAATACATAGTTTTACACCTATATAAAGAGGTCATCCCCATTCATTCTCCTCACACCTGAACACTTCTCTCTCTCTCTACTGTACCATTTCCCGGTGAAGCTTGAACTAGAGTTTTGACTTAAACATTTTTCTTAACCTTGGAAGGAGAGGTCGAGCTCTTTAAACCGAGGAGAAGACAGCTATCTGATAGCAAACTCCAGTCAATCCGAGAATCGTTGGAGAAGCGCTGGCGTGATGGAAGAGTGAAGCAGCTCCGACGGATCGAAGCTACCCTATTTTGGTCAAGCTGAAATCGGCCATTTCAAGCCCTCCTCAGGCAAAACCAAGCCCTCCCAACACTTCCTCAGCCTTTCCACGGTAAGCCAATTCAGCTCCCCTTTACAATTTTTGATCGGTGCTAGAGAGAGAGTCGATCGAATTTCAATGATGAAATTCTAATCCAATTCCACATCAATTGATGTGATTCTTGATTCTAGGATGAACCTCAAGACGAGAGCTATCTGCCCAGATCGAAAGCATTTCTTTGGGCTTCTCAGTATTTTTTAGTGTTTCTTACTATTTTATAGGGATTCTTAGAGCTTCTTAGTGTTTCTTCGTGTTCCTTAAGTGTTCTTAGTGATTGTTAGGTTTCCTTAAGGGTTCATAGAGTTTTTTAGTGTTTCTTATCATTTTCTAGGGTTTCCTAGCATTTCTTACCATTTTTTAGGGATTATTAGTGTTTATTAGGGTTTCTTAGAGTTTCTAACCATTTCTTAGAGTTTTTAGGTTTTCCTAGGGATTTTAAAGTTGTTATTATGGTTTGTTTTGCATTTCTTAGGGTTTCTTAGGGCTTCTTGGGGCTTCTTAGCATTTTTTGGTGATTCTTAGGGTTTTTTTTAGCATTTTTAGTGTTTGGTAGGATTTCTTACCACTTTTTGTTTTTTTTAGCATTTTTTAGGATTCCATAGGGTTTTTTAGTGTTTCTAAGGATTTCTTTGGCTTTCTTAATGTTTCTTTAGGTTTCTTAGGGTTCCTTAATGGTTCTTAGCGTTTCTTAGGGTTTCTTAGCGTTTACTAATGTTTCCTAGCGTTTCTTACCGTTTCTAATGGTATATTAGCGTTTATTAGGGTTTTATAGGGTTTCTTTGCAATTCTTTGCATTTTTTAGCAATTCCTGTGGTTTCTTAGTGGCTCTTAGTATTACTTAGTATTTCCTATAGTTTCTTAGCATTTCTAAGCGTTTCTTGGCATTTCTTAGGGTTTTATAGGGTTTATTAGTGTTTCTTAGGGTTTTATAGGGTTTCTTAGAGTTTATTAGGGTTCCTTAAGGGTTCTTAGCATTTCTTAGGATTTTATAGGGTTTCTTAGAGTTTCTTAGGGTTTTATAGGGTTTCTTTGAGTTTATTAGGATTCCTTAGGGGTTCTTAGCGTTTCTTAGGGTTCCTTAGGGGTTCTTAGGATTTTTTAGCTTTTCTTTTCGTTTACTAGGGTTTTCTAGCGTTTCTTACTATTTCTTAGGGTTTATTAGCATTTCTTAGGTTTCATAGGGTTTCCTAGCATTTCTTAGCAATTCTTAGAATTGTTTTAGTGTTTCTTGGGGTTTCTTAACGTTTCTTAGCATTTCTTAGCATTTCTAAGGGTTTTATTGAGTTTCTTGGAGAGTCTTAGCGTTTCTTAAGATTTTTTTAGTATTTTTTTTAGAGATTTTAGGGTTTCTTGGGGATTTTAGGGTTTTTAGGGTTTCTTAGGGCTTCTTAGCATTTCTCAGGGTTTCCTAGTATTTTTAGCATTTGGTAGAGTTTCTTAGTATTTTTTAGTATTTTTTTTAGCGTTTCTTAGGATTTCATAGGTTTTTTTAGGATTTATAAGCGTTTCTTGGGCTTTTATAGCATTTCTTTGGGTTTCTTAGGGTTCTTAGCATTTCATAGCATTTACTAGGGTTTACCTAATGTTTCTTACCGTTTTTAAGGGTTTGCTAGGTTTTATTAGGTTCATAGTGTTTCTTAACAATTTTTTTTGCATTTTTTAGAATTTGTTGGTGTTTCTTGATGTTTTTTAGGGTTTCTTAGGGTTACTTAGCGTTTCTTAGCATTTCTTAAGGTTTCTCAACATTTCTTTGGGTTTTATTGGATTTCTTAGGGTTTCTTAGGATTTCTTAGAGTTTCTTAGGGTTCCTTAAGGGTTCTTAGCCTTTCTTAGGGTTCCTTCAGGGTTCTTAGGAATTTTTAGCATTTCTTATCGTTTAGTAGGGTTTCCTAGTGTTCTTACTGTTTCTTAGGGTTTCTTAGAGATTATTAGCATTTCTTAAGGTTTCATAGGGTTTCTTACTGATTCTTAGCATTTCATAGTATTTTTTCGAGTTTCTTAACATAACATAGCGTTTTTTAGCATTTCTTAGGGTTTATTAGAATTTCTTAGATTTTTATTGGGTTTCTTTAGTGTATTAGCATTTCTTAGAGTTTTTAGGGTTTATTAGGGGTTTTTAAGGGGTTATTAGGGTTTTTTTTATGCTTTCTTTGCATTTCTTAGGCCTTCTTGGGACTTCTTATCATTTCTTAAGGACTCTTTGGGTATCTTAGCATTTTTTAGTGTTTACTAGGGTTTCTTAGTACTTCTTAGTATTTTTTAACATTTATTAGGGTTTCATAGGTTTTTTTAGGGTTTCTAAGCGCTTCTTAGGCTTTCTTAGCATATCTTTAGGTTTCTTAGGGTTCCGTGTTTCTTATAGTTTCTTAGTATTTCTTAGGGTTTCTCAACATTTCTTACAATTTTATAGGGTTTCATAGCGTTTCTCAGAGTTTTATAGGGTTACTTAGAGTTTCTTAGGGTTCCTTAAGGGTTTTTAGCGTTTCTTAGGGTTCCTTAAGGGTTCTTAAAATTTTTTAGCATTTATTATCCTTTACTAGGGTTTATTAGCGTTTCTTAGCAATTCTAAGAATTTTTTTAGCGTTTCTTGGGGTTTCATAGTGTTTTCTAGCGTTTCTTAGCATCTTTTATGATTTATTAGCATTTCTTAGGGTTTTATTGGGTTTTCTAGAGAGTTTTAGAATTTCTTAGTGTTTCTTAGGGTTTTTTTTTGCGTTTGTGAGGGATTTTTAGTATTTTTTAGAATTTAGTAGGGTTTATTTGCACTTTCTAGTGTTTTTTAGCGTTAATTAGGGTTTTATAGGATTTTTTAGGGTTTCTAAGCGTTTTTTTCGGCTTTCTTAGTAAGAAACGCTAGGAAATCCTAGTAAACGAAAAGAAAAGCTAAAAAATCCTAAAAAACCTTAAGGAATACTAAAAAACGCTAAAAAACCCTAAGTAACCCTAATAAACTCAAATAAACCCTATAAAACCCTAAAAAACTTTAAGAAATCCTATAAAACCCTAAGAAATGCTAAGAACCTTTAAGGAATCCTAATAAACTGTAAGAAATCCTATAAAACCCTAAAAAACGCTAAGAAACCCTGTAAAACCCTAAGAAATACCGGAAAACGCTTAGAAATACTAAGAAACTATAAAAAATACTAGGTAATACTAAGAGACACTAAAAAAACCCCAAAAAATGCTTTAAAATGCTAAGAATTGCTAAGAAACCCTATGAAACCCTAATAAACCCTAGTAAACCATTAGAAACGGAAAGAAACGCTAGGAAACACTAGTAAATGCTAAGAAATCCTAAGAAACACTAAGAACCATTAAGGAATCCTAAGAAATCTAAAGAAACACTAAGAAAGCCAAAGAAATCCTTAGAAACCCTAAAAAAACCCTATGAAATCCTAAGAAACGCTAAAAAAACAAAAAGTGCTAAGAAATCCTACTAAATGCTAAAAATGCTAAAAAAACCCTAAGAATCCCCAAAAAAATGCTAAGAACCCTTAAGAAACCCTAAGAAACACAAAAAAAAAACCCTAATAACAACTTAAAAATCCCTAGGAAAACCTAAAAACTCTAAGAAACCCTAATAAACACTAATAATTCCTAAAAGATGGTAAGAAATGCTAGAAAACCTTAGAAAACGATAAGAAACACTAAAAAACTCTAAGAACCCTTAAGGAAACCTAACAATCACTAAGAACACTTAAGGAATGCGAAGACACACTAAGAAGCTCTAAGAAACCCTATAAAACCCTAAGAAACACTAAAAAATACTAAGAAACCCCAAGAAACGCTAATAAACCTTAATAAACCCTAGTAAGCCCTTAGAAATGGTAAGAAACGTTTGAAAACCCTAGTAAACACTAAGAAATGCTAAGAACCATTAAGGAACCCTAAGAAACCCTAATAAATGCTAAGATCCCTTATGAAACCCTAGGAAACGCTAAGAAAGCCGAAGAAATGCTTAGAAACCCTAAAAAATGCTATAAAACCCTAAGAAACGCTAAAAAATACTAAAAAGTGTAAAGAAACCCTACTAAACCCTAAAAAATGCTAAGAAACCCTAAAAAATGCTAAAAAGCCCTAAGAAACGTAAAGAAACCCTAAGAAACACTAAGAAATTCTAAGACTCTCTATGAAACCCAATAAAACCCTAAGAAATGCTAATAAATCATAAGAAATGCTAAGAAACCCTAGAAAACACTATGAAACCCTAAGAAACGCTAAAAAAGTTCTTAGGATTGCTAAGAAACGCTAGGAAACCCTAAGAACGCTAATAAACCCTAGTAAAGGATAATAAATGCTAAAAAATTTTAAGAACCCTTAAGGAACCCTAAGAAACGCTAAAAACCCTTAAGGAACCCTAAGAAACTCTAAGTAACCCTATAAAACTCTGAGAAACGCTATGAAACCCTATAAAATTGTAAGAAATGTTGAGAAACCCTAAGAAATGCTAAGAAACTATAAGAAACACGGAACCCTAAGAAATCCAAAGAAATGCTAAGCAAGCCTAAGAAGCGCTTAAAAACCCTAAAAAAACCTATAAAACCCTAATAAACGCTAAAAAAATACTAAGAAGTACTAAGAAACCCTAGTAAACACTAAAAAATGCTAAGATACCCAAAGAATCCTTAAGAAATGATAAGAAGGCCTAAGAAATGCAAAGAAAGCATAAAAAAAACCCTAATAACCCCTTAAAAGCCCCTAATAAACCCTAAAAACTCTAAGAAATGATAATACACTAAACAAACCCAATAAAAATCTAAGAAATTCTAATAAACCCCAAGAAATGCTAAGAAATGCTATGTTACGCTAAGAAACTCTAAAAAATACTAAGAAATGCTAAGAATCAGTAAGAAACCCTAAGAAATGCTAATAATCCCTAAGAAACCCTAGTAAAGGATAATAAATGTTAAAAAATTTTAAGAACCCTTAAGGAACCCTAAGAAACTCGAAGAAATGCTATGAAACCCTATAAAATTGTAATAAATGTTGAGAAACCCTAAGAAATGCTAAGAAACTATAAGAAATACAGAACCCAAAGAAAATCCAAAGAAGTCCTAATAAATGCCAAAAAATACTAAGAAGTACTAAGAAACCCTAGTAAACACTAAAAAATGCTAAGATACCCAAAGAATCCTTAAGAAATGATAAGAAGTCCCAAGAAGGCCTAAGAAATGCAAAGAAAGCATAAAAAACCCTAATAGCCCCTTAAAAACCCCTAATAAACCCTAAAAACTCTAAGAAATGCTAATACACTTAAGAAACCCAATAAAAATTTAAGAAATTCTAATAAACCCTAAGAAATGCTAAGAAACGCTATGTTACGCTAAGAAACTCTAAAAAATGCTAAGAAATGCTAAAAAAAATGCTAAGAATCAGTAAGAAATCTTATGAAACCCTAAGAAACCCTAAGAAACAGTAAGAACGCTAGGAAACCCTACTAAATGATAAGAAACACTAAAAATTCCTAAGAACCCTTAAGAAACCCTAAGAAATGCTAAGAACCCTTAAGGAACCCTAAGAAACTTTAAGAAATCCTAAGAAACCCTAAAAAAACCCTAAGAAATCCTATAAAACCTAAAGAAATGTTGAGAAACCCTAAGAAATACTAAGAAACTATAAGAAACACTAAGTAACCCTAAAAAACATCAAGAAACACCAAGAAATTCTAAAAAAGTGCAAAAAAATCGTTAAGAAACACTATAAAACCAAAAGAAACGCTAAAAAACCCTAATAAAACCTAGCAAACCTTTAAAAACGGTAAGAAATATTAGGAAAACCCTAGTAAATGCTAAGAACCCTACGAAACTTAAAGAAACGCTTATAAATCCTAAAAAATCCTATAAAATCCTAAGAAATGCTAAAAAAATACTAAAAAGTACTAAGAAACTCTACCAAATGCTAAAAATACTAGGAAACCCTAAGAAATGCTAAGAAGCCCTAAGAAACCGTAAAATCCCCAATAAACCCTAAAATCTCTAAAAAAAAATACTAAGAAATCTTAAGAAATGCTAAGAACCCTAAGAAACACTAAGACTCTCCAAGAAACTCAATAAAACCCTAAGAAACGCTAAGAAACCCTAAAACAATTCTAAGAATTGTTAAGAAACCCTATGAAACCCTATGAAACCCTAAGAATAGTATTATAAATGGTATTATAACTACTAAGTCACCATATATAAAAACTATTATTTTGGTATTTCAAATCCTTACTATTGGGATATGGTTATTAAATGACCATACAGTATACTAGGTTATATAATACTCCTAATTTTGTTGTATTCAAATTAACAATACTAAAATTGTGTTTCCTGTTAGTATAAATTAAGTAAAATGTTCATTTTTACTTAACTACTGCATGGGTAAACACTAGTTCATAGTAATTGCTTACAATAAAAGTAAGGCGTCCTTGTAATAACCTTGTGGTTAATTTACATTCCAAAATTACCAAATAATCAATATTTTTTAATTGTATACATATTACAATACAAAATTAAAGTTGATCCGGATTTATGTTTGAAAATCCATAAATATGTGCTTACTACTACAGACTTGAGTTGTTGCTTTTATATTAAAATGGGATATTTATAATAATCAATTAATAGTAATTGAAATTTTATGTAATAATAACTTTGTGGTTAATTTATATTTAACTAATAATCAGTTTTCAAAATTACTAAATAACCAATATCTTTTAATTGTATATGTATTCCAATATAAAATTAAAGTTGATCCAGATTTATATTAGAAAACTCATAAACATGTACTTACCACTACAAACTAATAAAAACGAGCTATTATTTTTATATTATAATAAGCTATTTATAATAATTAATTAATAATAATTAAAATTCTATGTTATCTGTTTTACCATATGTTGTATTTAATCGCTAACAATATGTACAAAATATTGAAATACTTTATCTTCAAAACTGGTTATTTTTTAAGGATACTTATTGTTAGACTTAAACGTTTCAATATATATGTACAAACAAGAACATATATGCAACAGTATTCCTCCTCACAAATGTTGGTATGCCCTTGTTTATTACGGCGGTAAGGATATAATATCGTCCCTACACATAGTAATAAATAAATATTAGTAAAATACAATAAAATACAAGGAAATAATCTATTACAATTTGTACAAACTATTGAAATACTTTATCTTTAGAATTAATTATTTTTTATGAATACTTACTGTTAGACTTAAATGTTTCAATATGCAAACATGAACATATATGCTCCAAATGTTTCTCATGGCTTGAGTTTGGTCGTTAATCCGATCTTGGCCATTGATCTCTTTAAAGATTTACTTCATCCTTATTTACCAAATGTTTGGCCTTTCCTTCTCTTCCTTCTTTGCTAGAGATTAAATTTATGATGTTCCCGATGGTCAGTTCGTTAACTACCTCGATCCTATTATTCCCCCTGTCACATGATCTTGAGGTCGTTGTCTCTTGAGTCTTCTTGTCCTTAATCTCCATTTCATTTCCCTTTTTAGGGCGTAGTCCTCACTACTTCCCGGTCAATCTTAGGGTGTCATTTATTCTTCATGACTATTCTATTATTATTATTATTATTATTATTTATTTCCTTCAACTAGGTCCATCTAAAATCCTTATTTAGCTCATCTTATCTTCGAGAGCAGGTCTCACCTGACCATCTAGATACATCCTTAACTGCCTATGCCTTTTAATGAGCTCCTTATTTCAGTTCTAATTTATGATGGTTCGTCAGTCGGTTACCTTAGCTTGGAACTTTCTCCTCCCATGGTTCCACTTCCTTTCCTTATCCCTCTTTCCAGGGGATTCCGTCTTGGGAGAGTCACGTTCAACCTCCCTGAAAGTTTTTCCACTATTCTTTTCTTACACATTTCTGACATTAGTATGGTTACTCACCCTGTATTCTCCCCTATCATCCTATTCTTTTTTATTCCTTATCCTTCCTTCAAGAAATCTCCTGATTGTTGTTGAGTTTCTAGTAATTTGTGTCCTACCAATCACCAACTCTTTCAAGGTACTTGTATTATTCCTCCGGTTTTCTTCCTACCATGCTTCTTTCTTCTTTCCTTTCTCATTGTCTTATCCCATAGTCACTTATCATCTTCTATGTCCTTATATCTTTCTTACTTTCCTCATGATCAGCTTTCATTTCCCTAGTTTCCCTTGAAATAGTCCAATCCTTCTTAATCTCCTTACTTTTATCCATAAGGCTTTTTTCTTAACTCCTTAGGCTTTTACTAGTCCTGCACCCTTTGATGCTTACATCCCTTACACCGGACTGCTTCTTCCTTCCCTTAGTTAGGGTAGGTCTTCCTTGGTGAACTCTAGGTAGACTTTTCTAAAATTTCTTTCCAAGTCTTATCATCTTGTTTTCCATTCTCTAGGTAGGGGAAACTAACTTTGCTATTTTTGGGTTAGTAATGACCCGTAAATTTCCTTCCTTAGGTGATCTTTTCACTACCCGATACTCTGATCCTTAATGGCATACTCCCATTTCTATCAATTATATTTATCAAAGAGACTAAATTTTTAATCAAGGAAAAAAACTAGATTTTCATTCATTCAGGAAATAGTTTCTCGCCATACTTGACTTATTACATAGATTTTATACTTCCTAGTCCCTTGGGGTCATAGGTCAGGAGTTAGCATTGGAACGATTGCAAGGTTCATGGTCTGATGGCGCTGAGGAACTTGTGGAAGCCGACTCATATTCCCTTTGGATTTCCTTTATGGGACGAATTTCATGTATAGCTTCAAGTTCGTATTGTCTTAACACCTCTGCCTCGCACTCATATGTCCACTTGATCCATTGAGAAGGATTGAAGCTAGACTAAGTAGGTGGGGGTACTTGGTATACTTTCATAAAGGTAGCATAAGCATCCCAATAGTTGTCCCAAGTCCCTTTCTTAGTGGGGTTTCTCTTTGGTTGTAGTGTGGCTCGAGGATGTGTTGGGCTCCTTGAGGAAGGAACATGTTCATCTTGTCTTGGAGGAGGATATGTAATGTCTTCTGGTTCTAGTAGGGCTCCCATGAGTTTCCAATAATCCTCAACCATATCCTAGGGCACTCTCTTCTCGCCCTTCAGGAATCATTAAACAGCTACCTCGTTGGGGGTAGGCGTCTTTTTCAAGGTTAAGTGTGAAGGATTGGATTTCACGGCGAACCTTTTAGGGACTCTCCTTCCTACATGGTAGTTAAGTTTTCGTTAGTGTCAGGGCATAATATTGATAATGCTTCAAGGAAACTTGGCTCTGATACCACTCAAGTTGTCACGCTCTGACCCGGTTTGGTCGGATCTCAATGATCAACCCGTCGATCCCTTGGTTTAAGAGATGTTTCCCTTTCTTTAATCAAGAGTAGCCAGGCATATTTTAACCTTATTACCTGGAATAACATAAATCAATAAAAATGCAAGTTTAAAAATTATTTTTAGCGTACCTAACAAAAGGTAGGTTTGGGTGTTTTCCTTAGTCATTTTTCTTAAATCCTAAAAAGTGATAGAAATGAGGGGTGAGTTTGTACAAATCAATGAATGGGTGTTGGGAATGGATTTTCATAAAAGAACAATTTTAATTGGAGTGAGTCAGACTCCTTATTTCTTTCAAAAATATTATTTTCTTAAATTCTTAGTTTTTCAAACCATTTTCCTCATTTTGATATTAGGTGTATTTAATAATCAACACACGCCCTTCATCAGGAAGGGAATCACACATTCGCAGGGCAGCTCGTCCACTACACCCACTTGTGGCGTCAAAGCGGTTTTACCGGCCACCTAGATAGAAGCCCGTCCACTTCTACCCTGGGTATAAGTGAATGTTCATGACATCCGACCCTGAAACCTGAAAATCAACTATGTGACTGTATGAGGACATAGACCTCATACTGACCCCACCCCAACCTGATGCGCATGAAGTTACGTTGAGCTTCCCTAACTGCTGGCACGACAAACTGCCCTTATCTCCACCATGTCGTCCACTAGCCCCTAGGATGGCATCACTACCCCTCTTGGGCATCTTTATGTTCCCGAACCTCAAGTGCATGCACAAACAATACGTTTTTCCACAATGTCATTTATCTTTGGTGCCACTGGTTTAACGACCCCGACCTTCAACTCGACATGCACGTGTTTGTCTAGGCTGGTCCGTCGACCTGGCTCTGATGCACTGCCGCCTGTCCATCAAGTATGTCGATCCTATCTTGGTACCATGGAGAAATCACACATTCCATTCATTTAGAATTTTCATGGCATAAATATCACATGTTTTTTACGAGCTCTTACTCGTGCCAACTGGCCTTGGGCCCACACTACTTGATTTTCCAAAACTGAGCATTTTAGCCCTCAAGTTCCAAAATCGAGGCTTCTAGCATATTTGAGCTGCTCTAGCTCTCATCAAGAAGGTCTCCCAAAATTTTTAAGCATTCGCACACAGTCAGGGGAAAACACTTTTGACAAAAAATAAACTTTCCATCTATCACACCAACCGGGTGTGATGACATCTACGCTTACAATCGGTAAGCGGGTTTTCTACTTCCTTCCAAAAAGTCCATCATACTAACCAGGTATGATTTACTTACAACCTGTAAGTCATTTTTCTGCATAGTTCTCACATCACTCCAATTGGGTGTGATGTCAAAATTCCATACATAAGTGGTTTTTTATTTCCGATATACCCATTATCCCAACCAGGTATGATGTGAATAAAATCACTTATCTAATAATCGTAGTGTATTCCTTCTTAGTCGGATTTTGCCTCCACGCTAGCAACCTTACTGACGTTCCGGTCCTTCATATTTCTACATGATTGGGACATCCTTATCTATTAATATTTGGCATGATAGCCTTCATTCCTCTCGTATAAATGAAAATGCCCAAAATTTTTAGTTAATTGCATTTAGATCCCTAAAGTTCTTTTTCCTTTACTTTAGGCCACTAATGCTAACTTTTCCCCAAATTTGAGTCCCGAAACTTCCAAAAATTCACTTTGGGTCCTCAATTTACTCAAAATCTTTTAAGGGGTTCAAGTTTTCCAAATTTCCAATTTGGTCCCCAACTTTTAAAAAATTACCATTTTGCCACTACTTTAAAAAAATGCCAATTTGACCCCAATTATTTTAAAAAATCAACCAATTGGTCCTCCAACATCCTTTTCATGGTCAATGACCCTCAATTTTGAGAAATTGTAATTTGGTCCCTCAATCTTACGAAATCCCCAATTTCCCCCTTTCAAACTAGCCGAATTTGATCTCATCAAATTGACAATTTAATCGAGGTTAATTGTTGAAATTGAAGGTATAATTGAGTTTCTACACATCCATACAATTCAATTGAGCTTTGAATCGCATGAATTGAGGCCGAAACAAGCTCAAACGGAGCTTCACTGGAAAACTAGGCGTAAAGAGAGAAAGCTTCGAAAGCTTACCGTCGGAGGTGCAATAGTTTGAGCTTTCGATCGAGGTTGGTAGCTCTCATCTTGAGGATCCTCCTAGGAGCAATAATTGCAACAATTCATGTCAAATTGAGTGAGAATTTGGTCAGTGAAGTTTCACTGTTTCTTTCTCTAATGTTGATCGTAAATTATAGAGGGGAGTCGAATTGGATTTCCTTTCAGCTCTAGTTAGGTCGTGTGAAGGCTATGAAAGTGTTGGAAGAGCTTGGTTTGGCTTGAGGAGGGTTGAATTTGGCCAATTTTAGCTCGGCCGAAATAGGGCAGCTTCGGTCCTCCAGAGCTGATTCACTATTTGATTACGTCGACGCTTCTCCAATGGTTCTCGGATCAAATGGAGACTATCATTAGGTAGCTGACTTCTCCTCGAATCTAAGGAACCCGACCTCACCTTCTAAGGCTCAAAAAAACCTCAATGTCGGAGCTCTAGTTCGAGCTTCATCGGAAAATGGAGTAGTTGAGAGAGAGTGGAGTTTTCATGTGTGAGGAGAATAAATGGAGAGTAGCTCTTTATATAGGGAACTTGGGGACTTTCCGGCCGTCCGTTTGGCACCTTAGTTGCGCTTATTGATGGCCTGAAATATCCTGAAAAGAAATGTTTCCTTTCCGTTGGCACTGTTCATTTTCTTGGTGAGTGAATAGTGCCGTAATCTAGAGAAAGAAGACGACACTGTTCTGAACTGGACTAGACCGGTCTGAACCGGGTTCAATGCTTAAACCGACTAGTTCAAGCCCGATTCGACTGAGTTTTTAATAATTAAAATTTTCTAAATTGATTCTATATCAAATTGTGGCTTCAATTCTCCAATTTGAATATTTTAAGCCATCTAAAAAAATGAATTTAGCATCCAATTCAATGATGGTTCAAACCGGTTCAGATTTGGTTCATCTGAACTAGTCTAGTTTTCTCTCCCAAATTATTTCAAAGTCATTTTCCAAGGTTTTCATGATTCTTTGGGTCACTTGCGAGTTATAAATTTCCCAATTTTCCATTTCTCTAATGGTTGGGGTTCGTAAACCGGTTAAATTTTCTCACTCGAGTTGACCGATTTTTTCTCTGATTTCCTTATCTTCAAGGGATGGGGTTTATATTAGTTGTCCCCTCTAACCATGCATTCAATACATATACTATAGTTGTCTTCTACTACCACGCACATGAATATACATGGAACTTGGGGTGATCTAGAAGAACAACATACATCACCCTTATCCTCCACTTCTAGTCTTACCCTAGGCATCATTATTAACTCGATAAGAATTCTAATGACACTCATATACACAATAATATGTATATACCAAGAACCCTTAGATAAATAGCAATCATGCTAAAATTATAATATCATAAAGTCTAGTCTTTAACACGAGCAACTATATCTCTCTAGTGCATATTGAAAATAAGCAAGCAATATATACATGTTCAATTTAAATCACAGGGAGCTTGGTCCTTCACCAACCAACTCTGTAATTTAAATGCATTCACTATAATCAATAACCAATGTTATGTTAATAATTTTTAAACATGAGGAACTTGGTACTTAACTAACTCCTATATGCAAATCAATTTTGGGCATAAAGCCCCAACCCACATAATCCTAGCATGTGACTATGGTTTATTAGGGTCTACCAACCCTATCCAATATAGCCATTTTAGAAAACATTGTACTTTAGTAAACATGCATCCATATTATTTTTCATTACTTTTGAAATAATTTTGCAAACATGCATCATCCATTTTGAGATATTATAGGAAAACCTAAAGCACATTTGATTGGTCCAATCATACTCGTTTTTTATGAGAACTTATTCGTTTCGACTAATTTTCCTAGTTCTATTCGGGTTGTGAGATCATCACTTAGCGATTGTGTATTCTCTCTACAAGAGTCATAGTATAATATTAGAATCGGTTTAAGTGTTTAAATCAATACATAAATACTAACTCATAAGTTTCCTAATAAATTATTGTTTTGCCCCTCATGCCTAGTTTACTCGACTCATGTGTCGGATGGCTATTCTAACTAACCTCCTTCTATGGTTAGTTTTACTCACTTAGGGTTATAACCTTTTACAGTTATACTTGCCCATGTACATACAAATCTCTAAGTATTCACTTAGTTACCTTACTTTCTCAAAATTTTATTTGATCCGTAAATTGGGAAATATTACCACTTTATCATTTATAACTTAAAAGTCATCATATATGGACCCTAGACTTTTCCAAGTTTTTCACGTGTATACTCAACTTTATTTGTATCTCATTTTGGTCCCCAAAATACCTTAGGATATCTCATAAATCTTATTTTCACACTATTTGTAAAATAATCCTTAAGTTGGGCAAAATTACCATTTTGTCAATACACTATAAAACTTATCCTTTTGGGACCTTAAATTCACAAAATCTCCAATTTAGGTCCCTAGACTTACTTAATTCTCATTTGGGTCCTTAAACTTTCCAAAAATCACTTATTATCCCATAAATTTTCTTATTTGTACTTTAGTCCCTAAACTTTCTCTTTTGTCCTGTTTTAGTATTTAGACATTCAAAACAAGATTTTGTATTTTCAATTCAAAACTTTACCAATTTTTCCAAATAGTATTAAAACCTATCCATATTTGTATTTTTAATTTTACATTGAATGTGCTAAAAAAACCGCTCAATTCCAAATTGTTTATCTCTTCCTAAAATTTGGGGGTTTTATGACATGAACTAGTTCAAAGCCGATCTGAATCGATTTTTACTAAATTTTTCCCAATTATTGATTTCTAATGAAGGGGTGTTATTTAAGAATATTTCACGACTTTTGTCATTTATTTATATTATATTTTGAACTGATATCTAATCTCGATTCTCATTTTCTTTCCCTATTTAACATTGATTATCAGTTTAATTTGGCTCAATTTTCTCTTTAAGATTCCTCATGTTACACTCATGGTTTACATATATATAATTTTGTACAATTATAAGTAATTTGAATATATATATAAGTTGTGTCAGTGTTTATTTGAAGTTTTTCATTTGTTATAATTTGATAATTTAACTTCTAAATATCATAAAAACACCATAGCTTCATATTTTTCATAATCTTTACCATTCATTCCTACTATTTTGGCTTGATTCCAAAAAAATAGAATTTGGTACCTAAACTTTTTAATATTTATAAATTGGTGTCTAAACTTTTCTTATTTATAATTAAATCCCCAAACTACTTATTTTTCACTAATATGATCTATATTTTACCTATTTCGAGTTTAGTAACCCCAACATTATAATTTTTGCAAAATAATCATTAAAATTTTAGATGTTATAAAATGGTAATTAAACTTTGAAAAAGTATTCAATTTAATCACTATATTTAAAATTCACCCAAATTAGTCCTCAAATCTCATAAATTCATCTACATCCATCCCATATTTAGCTCTCTAACATTGATCAATCGGTTTCTCGTCGCTTTTCCTTCATTCACTAATCTTAAATTTTGGTTTTAGGTTAAGAAAAAATAAATAATACTCGAAAAATAGAGTAGAGGTACACTGTGAATAGCGAGAAGACTATAAGGGAGATTGGAAAGGATTAATAATTCTTCTTGGGTGTCTCCTAAATAAAAAATGGTGTTGGCACTGATTTCACCTGAAATCCACCACGTGGATCGTAAAAAAAGTTGCAAATAACATAACAATTTGGAAATAGGGAAGGTTATATTCGATTGTTGAGAGGCCGACAAAGGGTGATTAGTGTAGAGGGAAAAGTGGGTTATAATTCTCGTCCCTTTGGATGACATATATACGTCTCGTTGTTCTCGATTTACTAGCATACCGAAAAGAGAAATAGGAACATGACACGCATTTATTTAGGTAATCCTGTTAAGTTAACCGAGCCAAAATAGTATTTTTTTATATTTATTTTTATTTATTTACACAATTTATCTAATATTTTATGAAATGTTATTTGAGTTTTTTTTTCAATTTTTTAAAGTTCGTATTAAACCACTTATTTTCCAATGTTAGAACTTATTTAATTGTGATAGTATCGATTGTATGTATGATAAAGATCTACCTATGTTATTTATATTTGTTATGGGTAATCTTAGATCGTGTTGGAGTAAAAAATAAGATAGGTTTGTTCTGAAGAGTGGAGAGTATAGAGCTATTACTTAAAATATATATGAAATAATTTGGATAAAAAAATAATAATAATGTTATACTTGTTTAAAAAATAATTAATTAAATTATAGTGTAATTCAACAATAAAAACAAACACATCAAAATTAATTGATTTTTTATTAAAAAAATAACAAGAAGATGTTGAAGACTAAATGAAAGTTAGTAACTTTATTAACTAAAATATTATATCCTTTAGAGTATGGTGATATTTGTGAAAATATGAAAATGGTAAACGTGTACTGTTCATCCTTAAGGGTTAAATAATGAATAGTTAAGTAACTTTTTTTTACAAATGAGTATTTTATATAAACTAATAATGTATAATTTGTTTTTTCAATAAAACATATCTTTAATATTGAAGCATTAAAATGATATACATTTTATCAAGGGTGAATGAGGACAATATGCTAAATAAATTAATAATGATCATATTCTCACCTTTTTTTTCCACAAAACTAACATGTTTCTCCCGTTTGACTCGCGCGCCAGGACCGGCGGGGCCCTCAATTCAGCAATGTCCTTAGGGTCTAGTGCATTGTTACTACATGCACACGTGGCAAGGCGCGCGTCACCGGCAAACCGGACATTAGCGGTTCCGCAGCCGTTAATTCCGGTGGATGGAAGACTCTTCTTCTTCCTCTATCTTGTATAACACTCCACTATCCGAGTGAGGGAGTCTATGAGAAAAGAAAAGAGGCGCCCGATCTGATCTGGAGTTTATCCCCCACAGATATATAATTACAAAAGCTTAATAAAGAAGAGCACTATTAAGCTGATAGGAATCAGGGAAAGATGGCAATTTACAGGATCGCAATCGGAACGGTTGGGGAGGCCAGCCACCCCAGCGCCCTCAGAGCGGCTTTGGCGGAGTTCTTCTCTATGCTGATCTTTGTCTTCGCTGGCCAGGGCTCTGGCATGGCTTTCAGTAAGCTCCAATATACATTCGACAACCCTCTGAGCTTCCCCTTTAAATCAGATTCCCCCACGTCTCCCAAATATCTCTTTTATCATACATACATTTATTATGAAATATTGGGTATAGTTTTAAAAGATTATGTAGGAAGTGACAAATGAGGTTTAAAAAATTCTAATTATATAAGAGTGATATATTTTATCATAAAATTTTGTACAATTTGTGTAATAATGTATCAATTTTTATATGTGACAGACAAGCTTGTTACGGGTCATGATTCAGCTGGGCAATCCGCTGACGGTCTGATAATCGCGGCGCTGTCACATGGCTTCGCACTGATAGTTGCTGTTTCGGTGGGAGCCAACATCTCGGGCGGCCACGTCAACCCAGCGGTGACGTTCGGAGCTTTCCTAGGTGGAAACATATCCCTCATGCGCTCCTTCCCATACTGGATCGCGCAGCTGTTGGGATCCACAGTGGCTTGCATGCTGCTCAAGCACGCTACTGGGATGGTGAGCTTGCTTTGAAGCCATTCCATCCATACAGGAATGGTATCCCCTGTGAAACTTGAGTTGGACAAATACTTCTGTCCTTTCTAAGTTGAAAACAACAATTATTATGATTTTTGAATATCAATAATAATATAAAAAATTAGGTTGATTTTCTATAATAATTGAAAAGAACAATTATTTAAATCTATATATTTACAAAAAAGTGATAATTTTATTGACCAAATTCTCAACTTTTTGGTGTAATACTTTGGTAAAGTAACAATAAAAATAATAAGTATTAGTTTTGAAAATATTATAGATTCATTGAACAGGAAATGCCTATCATGAAAGCTACAACTCTCGTGGCTATTTATATTATTAGTACAAAAAGTAATATCAATATTTCAAATTAATTTTAAATATATTTTTTTATAAAGAAGAATTTTTATTCTTAGTTGTTTCAATTTTTAAAATTTATATCCCTTTTTTCAAAACCCATTTTTTATCGATGAATTGGTGTAACCATTGAATTATTCTCATGATAAAATCTTAGGGTTTTATATAATTTTAAATTGGCAAAAAATCTTTTCATGTGATAATCCGACGATACAAAACATTTTTGTGTCGTTTTTAGTTGTACAAAAAATCTAATAATTTCATAATTATATCAATTAAGTATAGCCTAAATAGATTTTGTATTAATAAAAATAATAAAATATAGAGTTTGAAATAAAAACAATATTTTTTTTACCTTTCATAGAATCATCTCTAACAGCTCGATAAATTGCAGGAGACGCCGGCGTTCTCCCTGTCGTCCGGGGTGTCGACCTCCAACGCACTCGTCTTCGAGATCGTGATGACCTTCGGTCTAGTCTACACGGTCTACGCCACTGCCGTGGACCCCAAGAGAAGTAATGTCGGGGTGGTAGCGCCGATCGCCATTGGGCTCATCGTGACGGCGAACATCCTAGTCGGGGGCGTCTTCGACGGTGCGTCCATGAATCCCGCGGTCTCCTTCGGCCCTGCCATGGTCAGCTGGTCGTGGGACAACCATTGGGTCTACTGGGTCGGCCCTATGACTGGGGCAGCTGTCGCGGCTCTGGTCTATGACAACCTCTTCATGATGACTTGCACGAGCCACTGGCTACAAATGATTTTTAGGGACATGCTCTCTTCTTGCATTGTATTTGGAGAGGAAATAAGGAGGCTAGATTTAGAGCTTTTGCTGTTTAAATTGTATTTCTTGGGTTCATTTGTTTTTTTCCTGCCACATTGGGCTTATATAATTCAATTCGCTTTTTTTCTAGTTAATTTTTTTAAATAATAGGGTTAAGTCTCCTATAATTTATAAGGTTAAAATCTTAATTAAGGTACACAAAATTGTTTGATAATTTAATTTATTTTATAGAAAAATATTTTACTAATAATTTAACATATTGATAAAAGTTTTAACAACTACTAAAATTATTGATAAATATTTCACCAATAGCACAACTTTTATAAAAATGCATTTTTATATTGATCTATTAATAAATATTTTGTATCTAGGTTAAGTCAAACAAAAGATTTATATTTAAATTAAAATATTACATAAAATTTGACATATTATTAGTGATTTGATCTTGACTATAAAAGGGATCTGTATAGTAAATTTGTTTTAGACTAATAATTTTTTTAGTTTTGGCCAACGACAAATTATACACATTAATATCTCTTGTAATTCATTTTCCTTCTCTCAAACCTATAATCTTCCTATATAATGAACAAAAGAATAATTCTAATTAAATTTTACATTTTCTCACGTCTAAATTAAATTTTTATAGACTATAATGATCTGAATCAATCTAAATTTTTAGAGATGGTGAAACATTATTTCCCTTAGTAAATATTTTTCTTTAAAGTTTTAGACCAATAATGTTTTTGGTTTTGGCCGACCAAAAGTTATATACATCTATGAACATCTCTTGTAATTAATTTTCCTTCTCTCAAACATATAAGCTTCTTATATAATGAACAAAAAAATAATTCTAATTGAATTATACATTTTCGGAGGTCTGAATTAAATTTTTATAAACTCTAATGATGGGAATCAATGTAAGATGTTAGGGTTGGCAAAAATATGTATGTTATTAGAGATGGTGAAACATTATTTTCCCTAGTAAATGTTCTTTTTTAAATCTTGACAATGATGTTTGGCCTAAAAATAATCTTTTCAATGGTTGGTCTAAAAATAAGTCTTTGAACAACTCACCATTGCTTCTAATAATATAATAAATATTTACTCCGTTATCATAATATTGTCAATAGTAAGATGTAAAACAATATAAAATAATAAATTGGATTCTGTTTTCTAAAATATGTCAGAATATATAATATAACTTGTCTTATCTTTTTAGAAAATGATTCTCATTTAAGTTTAACGGCTTGTTCCTATAAGATTACGGTAGGTTTCTTCCTAGTTGGAATAATTTTTATAATTTATTTATGTTAGACCTACCGTGGTTTGTACCATACAAACACACAAACACCATTTATCCATAAAAGGATCAATTAGTCACATAATAGACTCTCAAAGATAACAACCTCGATCTATTCCACTAGTGACTCGAAGTGACTTTACTGTCCACCCTAGTGAGATGCCACAAACCTCTACCACATTGTATGTGTGAGCGCCATCACCCAACCCTAAGACTTTATCACTTCTTTTGTCCACTATTGAGGGATGAGACCTCTACCTCCTTCTTCCTCGGTTTCAATGCGCATAAAGCTTCCAAAGCTCCATGACATACTAGAAATACATAACTCTCCTTGTGCTAACCTTACTATCCAATAGCCCTTAGAAGTAACATTACCCCATACCGGGAGTCTCTTTGATTTTGCACGATTGTAATCACATATAATATTATTTTAATTTAAGACTTTTATCTTTGTGCTACTAGTACAACAGGTTGAAACTTGACTTTGGCATAGTAGCTTCGACAATCATTATCAATTTGTGATAATTTTAACATACTCTTAAATCAAAACTTATTTACGGGACTGAACCTGTTTTCCATTGGCCTTGGACCAACTTGTACAAGTTTTCAAAACATGGTCTTGGACCCACTTCAACTTTTCAAAACTATGATCTTGGGTCTACTTGCACAGAACTATATCTAGCCCACAATTGTCTACCACGGGCCTCTCCAATTTCCTAGATTGCGGTCAGACTATACCACATCCCTTGAGGTGAATCCATACATCGTTCATGGGTTATCTTAATAACATACATCATGCTTTATTCAAAAATATGATAGCAAAATGTTTAACTAGTTTCACACATTTAGTGTATTATATTTCTTGAAATCTAATTTCAAAATAAAGAATGATCCTAAGTATGCGTATAATCGGTCCATTCAGTACCAATGTCAGAAATCCCACATACCTGGGATCTGTGACTTTCATTCGGACAATATTCCAATAACTCGTGTTAGATTTTCGATTGTAGGTTACGGCCTTCCTTTCATACCTATATGATAATAGATAACCGATACATCAATTATCTAATATTTACACTTAGAACTATATATTTTCTTTAAATACACATAAGTCCCCAAGTATATTTTCTTGACAAATAACCTCCAAAATATTTTCCATAATATCATCAATTTACTTTATATGGAATTTTCCCCTCAAACAATTTTATTTAATATAGAATTATTTAAAAATACAAATAAAATATTTTAATTACTTTTAATTGGAATTAAATTCCCAAAATTTATTTTAATTACAATTAAGCCTCCAATTTCATTTAAATCCTCAATTGATCCCCAATTTATGTCAATTGTACAAAAATCCATAAATTTTCCAAATAGCCCAATTTCTCCAAAAATTACTCTTTGCCTCCCCCCTCCCCCCAAATCGCATTTTATCAAATTGATCGCATAAACTAGGTTAATTTCCTTGATTCTAATCATCTCTCCTACATCTCCACGATCATTTCAAGATTTGAATTAATCAATTTGCCCTATAATTGATCTCAAACGAAGCTTCGCCGAAAAATACTTCTAGAGAGATAAAATTTTGAATTCTTACTAGCAAGTATGCGAATGCCAAATCTCTTGATTTGGGGAGCTAGCTCTTGTCGATAGCATCCTTCTAGGATCAAGGTTTGTCTCAATTGATGCTATGAACTTGGATAATTTAACCGAAAAACTTTAAATAGTTTCTCTCTCTAAAATTTCACTATTCCAACTATGGTGGCAATAATTGCTTAGCTCGAAGGCTTAAGGAGGACTAGGCTGATGTGAATCCAACCAAGAATGCTGCAAATTTGTCATGCACAATCGTAAGGTTAAGGGATAAAATTACTAAATAATGATTGCATGGTCTGATTGGAGTGATAGTAGAAAAATAAATTGTAAGCCCAATAAAAGAGTCCAACAAGAGCACAAAAGAAGGTAACAATTTGAATGTGAAATTTATTAATATAATAACTTTACTAAAATATTAAATAATAACATAATATATTTCCTCTATATGTTTTAGATAATATGCTATGTTTAGAACATTCATCATCTTAGATATCTCTAAATTAATATACAACAAATATATTATATCATGTCCCAACCCGATTTGGTTGGAGTCCCGTAATCAACCGACCACCCTTTCTCGTGCTAATTTAGTAATTCTACAAATAGTCCAAGAAAGGTAAAGGCGTTGAAGTGCACCTACTTTCCATAATAAAGTTTACAAAACAACTAAAAAAGTTACCTTCTTATGGTACCTTTGGCTTTCTCCTCCAGTCTCTGCTCATCGTGGCGAGGTAGTTCTCCTGAAAAAGGTTTAATGGGAGGGGGTGAGTTTCTACAACTCAGTGAGCAGGGGTTGGGAAGTAAGTTTTTACACAAATAGTTTTATCAAAACATTTTGTACTTTTAGTTGGTTGTAATATGAATTAATCTCTTCTTGAGCCATTCCCCTTTCTTGGGAGGCATTCAACATATATTCACACATGCTTTCAATCATAGAAAGGGATCACACATTTGCAGGATAGCCCCCGACTATTCCACTTGTGGACTGAAGCGCCTTTACCATCCACCTAAGTTTGAGAGGACATCAATAGTCCGACCCTCAATCCCTCATCATGTACGCTTTGTAGGACTAGACCTCATTTTCCCACTGATCTTGGTCTTGAGACCTCATTTCCCCTCCGGCCTCAGTCTCAGTGCTTCATCATGTCCTCTTTGTGGGACGAGACCTCATTTCCCCTCGGCCTTGATCTTAGTGCACAGGAAGCAATAAGGCAAACTACCACTAGCCCATCGAGACTTGTTAGTCCTGTCTTGGCCCCGTGACAAATCACACAATAATTCTAGTTTTTTTAAAGAGTTTTCATGGTTTTTATAATTCACGTTTGTTTATAGGTCCAACCCGTGCACACTGGCCTTAGGCCCACTTCACGAGTTTTCTAAAACTGGGCCTTCCGCCCTATTTCTTTCAAATTCGAGGCTTCGAGCCTATTAGAGTGATTTTAGCTCCTATCAAGAACATCTACCAAAATGTTTAAGCAGTTTCACACAGAGTCAGAGGAGTTCATTCCTAGAAAAATGATTTTTCAAACTTTAAAATGTTCTCCTGACCCCTAATTGGGTATGATACAAAAAAATTCCACTCACTTGGTATCGTGACGGATTCGTCTCTGCTGGATTTCCAATCTTCAATGTGCTCCTTGGTACCAGTACTCTTACGACTCATGCCTACATGGTTCGAGTATTCGAACCAGGATGGTTTGGCATAACAGACCTCTTACTTCCACATATTTGCATATAGGTCCTTGATTTATGCGTTATTGCGATTAGTTACCTAATGTTCATAAATTTTGACTTTAGGTCCCTAATGCTCAACTTATTTTTAATTAAGTCCCTAGGACATCCAATTTTCCTCACTAGTTCTTGAATTTTCCAAAATTACCAATTGGTCCTTGAACTTTCAAAAATTACCAATCGGCCCACCATTTCATCTAATTGCCCAATTGGGCACCAATTGAGAGTTAATTTCAAGAAAATGTCCATAATTTCCTTAAATTGAAATTCAGACCCCAATTTTCTAAAAATCCCCAAGTTGTCAAATTTCTCAAAAATTATAATTTGGTCCCCGAATCCCAATATTATTCAATTGACCCCCAAAACTTGGTTAATTGCCCTCATTCTTGATTTGAATCATCTTCCCTAGATTTTTCTCGACAGTTCAAGTTTTGAACTGCCCGATTTGGCTTGTAAATGAGCTCAAACGGAGCTTCGCCGAAAAATTTAGTCTAGAGAGAGAAAGCTTCAATATCTTACCATGAGAGTGCGGCGACCGAAGCTCTTGCATTCTCTAAATTACTCCCCTCCCATGGATCCTTCTTGGATCAAAATGCATCTCAATTGATGGCTTTAGCAGTGTGAATTTCTTATTTTCAGTTTGCATAAAAATGCATTTGAATAGTATTTTCCAACAAAGGGATGGTGAAGGGGCTTAATGTATTAGCTCGGGGGAAGGTCAGGGCACCTCTAGGTGGAGTGTCACGCCTCGACCCGGTTTGGTCAGATCCCCATGATCAACCCGCCACTCTCCCGGTTTATTAAAGGATTTCCCCTTATTGTAAACCATAAAGAGTAAGACGTCCTTTAACCTGCACCTTTTTCTAGAATAACATAAACAAAATTGCATGAAATTTAAAACATACCTGTCTTACAGGCATCTTAGTTGACGGTCTTTAAGGGTAGGCTTTCCGGGATTTCCTGAAAGGGATATAAGGGAGGGGGTGAGTACGACTACTCAGTGAATGGGTTTTTAAAAGCTTTTGACTTTTACGAAAAATATTTCTATGGAGTGTGCCAGACTCCTTTTTTTTTTTTAAAAAAATCCCTTCGTTTAAAAATTCGGGTTTTTCCACCATTTCTTAGTTATCGGTGTGTCATCACCCAACACACATCCTTCATCATGAAGGTTACACATATTCACAAGTCAGTATCACTACTGAACCCGCTAGTGGCTTCGGAGCGACTTTTCCTGCCACCCGGATAAAAGTACGACCACTTCCACCCTGGGAATGAGTGGATGTATGTGACATCTGTTCCACAATCCCGAAATCACTTCTTCATGTCCGTATGAGGACAGAGACCTCATCCTGTCCCCACTCCAGTCTCATGCACTTGGTGCTACTCCAGATTTTACACAGACAGCTGGAACGACGAACTGCCCTTATAGCCACCGGGTCGTCCAGTGCCCTTAGGACGCATCACTACCCCTCATGGGCGTCTTGATGATGTCGTACTCACAGTGCATGCACAAACAATGTTTTCTCATATTTCCATGTAATCTTTGGTGCCACTAGTCCAACGACCTCGACTCTCAACTCAACCCGCAGCTATTTCTCTTGACTAGTCCATTGACCTGTCATGTTGCACTGCCGCTAGTTGACTGAGCATGTCGGTCCTATCTTGGTACCATGGCCAAACAATTCACTTATTAAGTTTTATGGCACATATATCATGTTCGTTTTCGAGCTCCTGCTCGTGCCGATTGGCCTTGGGCCCACTGTACGAGATTTTCAAAATCAGGCATTTAGCCCTCAAGTTCCAAAACCGAGGCCCAGGCCTATCAGAGCTATTCGAGCTTCCATTGAAAAGGTCTCCCAAATTATTTAAGCATTGGCATAGAGTTAGGGGAGAGCACTTTCGACAAAACATATGTTTTCTCTATCCATTATAGCACCTGGGTATAAGGACACCTCCGTTCATAACCGATGAACGAGTTTTCAACTTCCTTCGAGGAAGTCTCATCATACCATCCGGGTATGATCTACTTACAAACGATAAGTAGTTTTTTCGCATGATTTTCACATCACTTCCTCTAAGTAGTGATGTTTAAAATACCACTTAATAGTGGGTTTTCATACTGAGGTACTTATCATTCCCAAATGGGAATAATATAAAATTTCCACTCACAACCGGTAAGTGGTTTTTAAATTTTAAGTAGTGCTCATCATCCCAACCGGGTATGATGTATGTAAACCCACTCACCCGTTAATGCCATGAATTCCACTAGACCGGTTCTTTGTATTCACGCGAGCTTATTCTTGCTGGCGTTCCTGGTACTTCGTGTTCCTACACGATATGAACATCTTGGTTCATTATCCTTCAGCCACATCACCTTCATTCATTCCAAATGAATGAGAAAGCCAAACTTTCATTTATTTGCAATTAGGTCCCTAAAGTTATTTCTCTTTAACTTTAAGCCCCTAATGCCGGTTTTTCCTCAAATTGAGTCTCAAAACTTCTAAAATTTATCATAGGACCTCAATTTATTCCATTTCATTTAAAGGGGATTAATCTCTCAAATTTCCAATTTGGTCCTCCAACTTTTCCAAAATTACCATTTTGGCCTTCCTTTATAAAAATGGTAAGTTTTTACCCAAAAATTCTAAAATGTCTCAATTGGTCCTCCAACATTATTTTAATGCCTAATTGGCCCTTAATTTCATAAAATTTCATTTTGGTCCTTCGAATTTCGAAAATCTCCAAATTTCCCCCAATTTTAACTCTTCAACACTGCCGAATTTGATTTCATCAAATTGACCGATCAAACACCTCTAATTGCTGAAATTGGAGTTGAAATTGAGTTCCTACATATTCATACGATTCTAAGGAACTTTGAATCACAAATTTTAACGCCGAAACGAGCTCAAATGGAGCTTCGCCGAAAAATAGATTGTAGAGAGAGAAAGCTTTTCGATTTCTCACTGGTGAGGGCACGACAGTCCGAGCTTTCCATCTAGGCAGATAGCTCTCATCTTGAGGATCATCCTAGAATCAAGAATCACATCAATTGATGCCGAATTGAGTTAGAATTTCATCATTTAAATTCTGCCGGTTCTTTCTCTAGCACTGGCTGGAAATTGTAGAGGGGAGCCGAATTGGCTTACCTTTCAGTCCTAATTCTGCCGTGGGTGGGCTGAGTAAGTGTTGGGAGGGCTTAATTTGGTCTGAGAAGGGCTTAAAATGGTTGATTTCAGCTTCGCCGAAATAGGGCATCTTCGGTCTGCCGGAGCTGCTTCACTGTTCCATCATGCCGACGCTTCTCTAGCGATTCTCGGATTGACTGGAGTTTGCTATTAGATAGTTGTCTTCTCCTCGGTTCTAAAGAGCTCGACCTCTCCTTCCGAGGTTAAGAAAAATGTTCAAGTCGAAACTTTGGTTCGAGCTTCACCGGGAAATGGACAGTAGAGAGAGAGAGAGAGAGAGAAGTGTTTAGGTGTGAGGAGAATGAATGAGGATGACCTCTTTATATAGGTGTAAAATCGTGTACGAAATGGGAGAGATTTATTAATAGTATTAATATTGGTATTAATTCCAATAATTTAATTTCAGTATTAAATTATTTGTATTAATTCCAATACTTCCGAGGAGGTCACCGATCCTCACATTACTCTAAATTAAGCACGCTTAACTTTAAAGTTCTTATGGGATCTTGTTCACTTGAACCATTTGGTTTTTCTCATTTATTTTGTCTTAAGTTTCTTTTCCAAGGTTTAATGAACCATTTGGATCACCTAAAAGTTGTAAATTTCCAAATTGCTTGTTCCCATATGTTGGGGTTTGTAAACTGACTCGGTTTTCTTACTCGGTTTGACCGGTTCTTTTCCCGGTTTTCCTTAACTCAAAAGTGCGGGGTTTACATGGAGTTCAGGGGGCTTGGTTTGGCCAGAATTTGCCTATGGATAGCTCAAGTTGAGATCAAGCAGTTGGGGCTGCTGACAGTCGAGGAGCGGCCTTATTATTTGAGCTTCCTCGCTCTTCTATAGTGGCCCTTGAGCTGAAAGGAGGGTGCAACCGTGTAGAGGATTTCCTCTCGGTTCTAATGGTACCAAATGCAGCTTAAGAGGTGGAGAATAGCCCTGATGAGGGAGCTCTGGTTTGCAGCTCACCGTAAAACTAAGCAATTTGTCTTCTTCGGTCGATTTTGGGATGCTGAGAATGAATGGAGTGATGCTCGTTATATAGGGATCGACAATTGATCAGGCTACTGACCAGTGTGAGACTCGGCCTCCGACTCGGCTGTCGACGACTTGATTGGAGAGATTTTTGAGTCATCGGATACTCCAGCTTTTCTAGCCTCTCTCTCTTCCCTATTCTCTCTATCAGCCACTAGAGGTTGAAGATGTTGACGTGGCGGGCGTGCCATGTATCACATTGTGATTGGTTAGTTTTTCTAACGTGGCTTTCTAACTTAGCCACTGCGTTAACCGTTAACTGACACGTGGCAGCCTCCCATCGGTTGCTTGTATTTGCGTGGCATGCTGATCAGTCAACCGTTGGCTGGACACGTGACAACCTTCCATTGGTTGCTCGTGCTTGCATGGTTGGTGACTAGGCTCCATTGACCGGTTTGGACCGTTGACCAGTCCGATTCGATCTGGTTCGGTGACTCGAATTTGATAATTGGCTGATTTAGACCCGAATCGACCAGTTTTCTGAAATTTAAAAAATTCTAAATTTATCTAAATTCATTTTCTAACTAATGTTGGCCTTAATTTCCTAAATTAACATTTTTAAGCCACCTAAAAAAATGAATTATTGAACTGGTTCACTATAGTCCAATCTGGTTTAGTCCTATTCGGATCTGGTTCACCCTGAACTGGTCCGGTTCTCCTATCTAATTCACTTCATGGTTCTTCCCCTTGATTTTTATGATTTTTTTGTCACTTGGGATTTTCCAATTTTCCAATTTTCCAATTTCCCACATTAACTATTATTTATCATTTTTGGTTTATTTTTCGGCTCGGTTACCTTTGAACCGCCAGTTCTTTCCCCGATTTACTTGGTCCGGGGGACGGGTTTCACAACTCTTCCCTCCTTTTAGAAGTTTTATCCTCAAAACTTAGCCGTCCATCCTTTACATTGGAAATAGATTCTCTTGTAGTCAACTTGGGGTCTGATTTAATATCCTATTGCTCTGGTTACCCCTTTTTGTTCATTCATTTACTCCATTGGACTTAGTTCCTTTGACTTGTCTTACCCCCCGAGTCCAAGTAATTTCTTAAGTCCAATGCTCCCTTCCATTTTGGGTCGTACCTTTCCTCTTGAGGGTTTTGTCTGAAACTGGGAGTTCTAGAATGTCCGATCGTCCCTACGTCTATTTGTTTCCTTGATTATTGAAACACTTAGCTCAATGTTTGGTCGAGCTTTTTGTTCTCGGGTTTCGGTGTTATCCCCTTCTTGTCCTATGCTAGTCCTTTATTATTTTCTTCTTCGGAAGCTTTCCATTAATCACCTTTAGTTGAAGGGTGTATTCTCCCAGGTTCTTCGGATATCCTCCTCTGTATTTTCCTTATTAGGGGTATTCCACCCATTTCAACTTGTTACGACATTATATGAGGTTATCTTCCTACTACCCATTCCATAGGCTTCGCTTCTCCCCTTGGGCTTTGGGTACACTTCCCTTTGCATTTGTCCTTGAGGATATCAGACCTTTAATCAACTTCGTGACACCTTTGATGTCATCCCTTTTTGTTTAACCATCATTTGTACCCTTTCCTTATTCATACTTGTAATTATTACAAGTTTCCTTTGAAAGTCCAAATTCTCTTTGTGTCGAGGTCTCCTAATCGCCTTACGAAAGGTTCACTTAGTCCTTCTCATGGATCGAGGGTGGTTTCCATTTCCTTTTGGCCATGGATCATTCTAAGGATTTCCTTCATCCTTTTCTTCCAATGTTTGCCCCTTTTTACCTTTCCCTCCTCGCCGGGGTTTAAATATGTGATTCTCATGAGAATCGGTTTGTTTAACCACCATGTTCCTATTTCCATCTCTGTCCAAATGTCTTGAGATAGTTGTCTCTCGAGTTCACTTGTCCTCAATTCCCATCCTATCACCTTCTTTAGGGTGTGGTTGTCACCCCCTTTCGGTCCTTCTTAGGGGTTGTTTTTGTCTCTTTTGGTCATCCCATGGTTACTCACTGTCTACTTTCGCTAGGTGGGTTTGTAACCCTACTTGGCTCCTCTGCTTTTCCAAAGCAGTTTACACTTTGCCATCCTTAACTTCATGTTTCTACCTGAGGAATGTTTGGTTCTCATCCTTGTCTTGCGCAATCCCAATTATGCCTCATCGTCTAATCCTAGGTTTCCTTAATAAGTGGGGTTAGAGATTAGTTGTAAACCCCGCACTTTTGAGCTAAGGAAAATCGGGAAAAGAACCGGTCAAACCGAGTGAGAAAAATCAAACCGGTTCACGAAATTGATCATTTGGGAACAAGCAATTTGGAAATTTACTTCCAGGTGATCCAAAGGGTTCATTAAACCTTGGAAAACAAACTTAAGACAAATAAGAAGAGAAAAAAAATCAAATTGGTTTAGGTGAACAATAATCCATAAGAACTCTAAAGTTAAGCGTGCTTACCTGAGAGTAAGTGTGAGGATGGGTGACCTCTTGGGATGTATGATTTTTTTTGTAACCCGAAATTTCGTTCAAAAATTTTTATGCAAACATACACTTTATCATAAATAGCCATAAATTAATATATATTTAATTATTTTAATTAATACCAATAATTTAATACCTAAATTAAATTATTAGAATTAATACATATAATTTAATATCAAAATTAAATTATTAGAATTAATACCAATAATTTATTACAATATTAATACTAGTAATAAATCTCTTCCATTGAATATACAATTTTACACATATATAAAGAGGTCATCCCCATTCATTCTTCTCACACATGAACACTTCTCTCTCTCTCTACTGCTCCATTTCCTGGTGAAGCTTAAGCCAAAGCTTTGACTTGAACATTTTTCATAACCTCGGAAGGAGAGGTCGTGCTCTTTAGAAACGGGGGGAAGTCAGCTATTTGATAGCAAACTACAATCAATCCGCGAATCACTAGAGAAGCGCTGACATGATGGAACAGTGAAACAGCTCCGGTGGACCGAAGCTGCCCTATTTCGACCGAGTTGAAATTGGCCATTTTGAGCCCTCCTTAGGCCAAACCAAGCCTTCCAAACACTTACTCAGCCCTCCCACGACTGAATTAGGACTGAAAGGTAATCCAATTCGACTCCCTTCTACAATTACCAGCCGGTGCTAGAGAGAGAATCGGTAGAATCTTAATAATGAAATTCTAACTCAATTCGGCATCAATTGATGCGATTCTTGATTCTAGGATGAACCTTAAGATGAAAGCTATCTGACCAGATCGAAAGCTTGGACCGTTGTGCCCTCACCGGTGAGAAATCAAAGCTTTCTCTCTTTACAGTCTGTTTTCCGGTGAAACACTAAGAAACACTAAGAAACCATATAAAACCCTAAGAAATGCTAAAAAAAACTATAAAAATGCTAAGTAATGCTAACAAACCCTAAAAAACACTAAAAAATCCAAAGAAATGCTAAATTGCTAAGAATTGCTAAGAAAGGCTAAAACATGCTAATAAATCCTAATAAACCCTACTAAAACCTTAGAAATAGTAAGAAACGCTAGGAAAATCTAGTAAATGCTAAAAAACGCTAAGAAACACTAAGAACCTTAAGAAATGTTGAGAAACCCTAAGAAATGCTAATAAACCCTAATAAACCCAAGTAATCCCTTAGAAACGGTACTAAACACTAAGAAACACTATGAAATCCTAAGAAACCCTAAGAAATGCTAAGAACCCATAAGGTACCCTAAGAAATGCTCAAAATCTCTAACAAACCCAATAAAACAGTAAAAAAAATGCTAAAAAAAACCCTATAAAGCCCTAAAAATGATGAGAAACACTAAGAAATGATGAGAAATCCAAAGAAATGCTAAGAAACTATAAGAAATTCTAAGAAACTCTAAAAAACACTAAGAAATCTCAAGAAATGCTAAAAAATGCTAAGAAACCCTATGAAACACTAATAAACACTATTAAACCCTTAGAAACGCTAAGAAACTCGAGTAAATGCTAAGAAACCCTAAGAAACATTAAGAACCCTTATGGAACCCTAAAAAACACAAAGAAACGCTAAGAAAGCCTAATAAACGCTTAGAAACCCTAAAAAAAACCCTATAAAAACCTAAGAAACACTAAAAACACTAAAAAGTGCTAAGAAACCCTACCAAATGATAAAAAATGCTAATAAGCCCCAAGAATGCGTAAGAAACACTAAGAAACGCAAATAAACCCTTTAAACCCTAATAAACTCTAAAAACACTAAGAAACTGTAAGAAATACTATGAAACGCTAAGAAACTCTAAAAAATGCTATGAAATGCTTAGAAAATCCTAAGAAACCCTAAGAAATGCTGAGAAACTCTAAAAAAATCCTATAAAACCCTATAAAACTCTAAGAAACGCTATGAAACACTTAGAAACTATAAGAAAAGCTAAGTAACGATAAGAAACCCTAAAAACACTAAGAAACCACAAGAAATGCTAAAAAAAATGCTAAGAAACGCTAATAAACCCAATTAAAACCTAAGAAACCTTAAGAAACGATAAGAATCCTAAGAAATGCTAATAAGCCCCAAGAAGCACTAAGATATACTAAGAAATGTAAAGAAACCCTAAAAACACTAAAAACCCCTTAAAACCATAAAAAACCTTAAAAACTCTAAGAAACCCTAAGAAACAATAAGAAACTCTAAGAAACTCTAAGAAACCCTATAAAACCTTAAGAAAAGTCAAGAAACACTAAGAAATGCTAAGAAACTATAAGAAATTCTAAGTAACGATAAAAAACCTTAACAAAATTAAGAAACCCTAGGAAATGCTATAAAAATTTTAAGAATCGCTAATAAATACTAAGAAACACGATGAAATGCTAATAAACTCTAAGAAACACTAGGAAACCATAGTAAACGATAAGAAACACTAAAAAACTCTAAGAACCCTTAAGGAACCCTAAGAAATGCTAACAACCGTTAAGTAACCCTAAGAAACGCTAATAAGCTCTAAGAAACCCTATAAAACAGTAAGAAACGATAAAAAATCATATAAAACCCTAAGAAATGCTAAAAAAAACTATAAGAAATGCTAAGTAACGCTAACAAACCCTAAAATACACTAAGAAACCCCAAGAAACGCTAAAAAATGCTAAGAATCACTAAGAAACCCTAAGAAACACTAATAAATCCTAGTAAACCCTTAGAAACGGTAATAAACACTTGAAAACCCTAGTAAATGCTAAGAAATGCTAAGAAACCAAAGAAATGTTGAGAAACCCTAGGAAACACAAATAAACCCTAATAATCCCATGTAATCCCTTAGAAACAGTAGTAAATATTAAGAAACACTAAGAAACCCTAAGAAACGCTAAGAATCTTTAAGAAACCCTAAGAAACGCTAAGAATCTCTAACAAACCCTATAAACCTTAAGAAATGCTAAGAAACTCTATAAAATTATGAGAAACACTAAGAAATGATGAGAAATCCAATGAAATGCTAAGAAACTATAAGAAACGCTAAGAAACCCTAAAAAACACTAAGAAATCCCAAGAAATGCTAAAAAAATGCTAAGAAATACTAAGAAACACTAATAAACCCTTAAAACGGCAAGAAACGCTAGGAAACCCGAGTAAATGCTAAGAAACGCTAAGAAACCCTAAGAAAAACTAAGAACCCTTATGGAACTCTAAGAAACCCAAAGAAACGCTATGAAAGCCTAATAAACGCTTAGAAACCCTAAAAACCCTATAAAAACCAAAGAAATGCTAAAAATACTAAAAAGTGCTAAGAAACTCTACCAAATGATAAAAAATGCTAATAAGCCCCAAGAATCCCTAAGAAACACTAAGAATCTCAAATAAACCCTAAAAACCCCTTAAAAAACTCTAATATACCCTAAAAGCTCTATGAAACTCTAAGAAATGCTATGAAACTCTAAGAAACTCTAAGGAATGCTAAGAAAACCCTAAGAAATGATGAGAAACTCTAAAAAACCCTATAAAACCCTAAGAAACACTAAGAAATGCTAATAAACTATAAGAAATGCAAAGAAATGATAAAAAAAACCATAAAAAACACTAAGAAACACCAAGAAATGCTAAAAAATTACTAAGAATCGCTAAGAAACACTAATAAAACCAAAGAAACGCTAATAAACCCAAAGAAACCTTAAGAAATTGATGCGAACCCTGCCAATATACTAATAGCACCCTACACCAAATATGGAATAGACCCCAATGCTTTCATGACGCAATTAAAAGAATGGAATATACCTTGTTCAATTGTAAAACAAGGTATAGATAGAAGTAGACACCACACCAAACTCCTCTAGGAAGATCTCCTAGAAAACCCCGGTGATAAGTCTGATTGCTTGAATGCCACAAGTAAAAACCTGATAAGTTCAAAAGTTCTCTTAAAAGAGAAAGAAGACATAAGCCTCACAATAAAATTGAAATCAAAGATCTGTCTTTATAATGGTATAAAGTTAGCTTTTTATAGGCACTTGAGAATATTAGCAATTATCTAAATAAGAAAATAAGATATTGGGGTTGACATGCCAACCATATAGAAAATGTTGCTAATATATTTCTTGAACATATCTAGAAAATATATTGTTTCCTAATTTAATCTTTTAGAAGATTGATGATAAATCTCCCACTTTAAATTCAAATTTAAATTATCTTCTTGAGATATTATTGGACTTTTCTTTTGGACTTTAGATCTTATCGGGCTCTTCTTTTGGGCTTCCACTTAGGTTTCTTCAATTGCTCCAATCAGCCCATTCGATGTTTCTTCAAATCTTTTAGCCCTTAATATGTGAATCACAAAAATACCTAATTTGATTCACATCAGAAACAGTAAGAGTCCATAAGAAATGCTAATAAGCCCCAAGAAGCCCTATGAAATACTAAGAAACGTAAACAAACCCTAAAAACACTATCGATGTTTCTTCAAATCTTTTAGCCCTTAATATGTGAATCACAAAAATACCTAATTTGATTCACATCAGAAATAGTAAGAGTCCATAAGAAATGCTAATAAGCCCCAAGAAGCCCTATGAAATACTAAGAAACGTAAACAAACCCTAAAAACACTAAAAAACCATAACAAACCTTAAAAACTATAAAAAACCTCTAATAAAAGCTAAAAAACCCTAAGAAACACTAAGAAACCCTTATAAGAAACGCTAAAAAATACTAAGAAATGCTAAGAAACTATAAGAAATGCTAAGTAACTATAAGAAATGCTAAGTAAAGATAAGAAACCCTAAAAAACACTTAGAAACCCCAAGAAACACTAAAAAATACTAAGAATCACTAATAAATACTAAGAAACACTATGAAATGCTAATAAACTCTAAGAAACCCTAAGAAACGCTAGGAAACCATAGTAAATAATAAGAAACGCTAAAAAACCCTAAGAACCCTTAAGGAACCTTAAGAAAAGCTAAGAACCATTAAGTAACCCTATGAAACGCTAATAAGCTCTAAGAAACCTTATAAAACACAAAGAAACGCTAAGAAACCATATAAAATCCATAGAAATGCTATGAAACCCTAAGAAATGCTAAAAAAACTATATGAAATGCTTAGCAACGCTAACAAACCCTAAAAACACTAAGAAACTCCAAGAAACGCTAAAAAATGCTAAAAATCGCTAAGAAACCCTAAGAAATACTAATAAACCCTTAGAAATGGTAATAAACGCTAGGAAACCCTAATAAACGATAATAAACCCTTAGAAGCGGTAATAAATGCTAGGAAACCCTAGTAAACGCTAAGAAATGCTAAAAACCTTAAGAAATGCAGAGAAACCCTAAGAAATGCTAATAAACCCCAATAAACCCAAGTAATCCCTTAGAAACGATCACAAACACTAATAAATCCTAAGAAATGCTAAGAACCCTTAAGGAACACTAAGAAACACTAAGAATTTCTAACAAACTCTAAAAAATGCTAAGAAACTTTATAAAACCCAAAAAATGATGAGAAACATGAAGAAATTATGAGAAATCCAAATAAATGCTAAGAAACTAGAACAAATGCTTAGAAACCCAAAAGACACTAAGAAATCCCAAGAAACGCTAAAAATATGCAAAGAATCACTAAGAAACCCTAAGAAATGCTAATAAACCCTATTAAACCCTTATAAACGGTATGAAATGCTAGGAAACCCAAGTAAATGCTAAGAAACACTAAGAAACCCTAAAAGACACTAAGAACCCTTATGGAACCCAAAGAAACACTAAGAAACCCTAAAAAAACGTATAAAAACTAAAAAACGCTAAAAAGCACTAAAAAGTACTAAGAAACCATACCAAACAATAAAAAAAATGCTAATAAGACCTAAGAATCCCTGAGAAACACTAAGAAATGCCAATAAACCCTAAAAACCCCATAAAAACCCTAATAAACCATAAAAACTCTAAGAAATGCTATGAAACGCTAAGAAACTCTTAAGAAATTCTATGAAATGCGAAGAAAACCCTAAGAAACCCTCAGAAACACTAAGAAATGCTTAGAAACTCTAAAAAAACTATAGAACCCTAAGAAATGCTAAGAAACTATAACAAATGCTAAGAAACTATAAGAAATGCTAAGTTACGATAAGAAACCCTAAAAAACACTAAGAAACTCCAAGAAATGCTAAAAAAATGTTAAGAATCACTAGGAAAAATTAAGAAAACCTAAGAAACGCTAATAAACCCTAAGAAACCATAAGACAGGGTAAGAATCCCTAAGAAATGCTAATAAGCCGCAAGAAGCCCTAAGAAATTCTAAGAAATGTAAAGACACCCAAAAAAACACTGAAACCCCTTAAAAGCCGTAACAAACCTTAAAAGCTCTAAAAAAACTCTAAGAAACTCTAAGAAACGCTAAAAAACTCTAAAAAACCCTATAAAACCTTAATCAACGCTAAAAAACACTAAGAAATACTAAGAAACAATAAGAAATGCTAAAAAATGCTAAGAAATACTAAGAAACACTATGAAACGCTAATAAACTCTAAGAAACCCTATGAAATGCTAGGAAAACATAGTAAACGATAAGAAATGCTAAAAAACTCTAAGAACACTTAAGGAACCCGAAGAAATGCTAAGAACCCTTAAGTAACCCTAAGAAACTCTAATAAGCTCTAAGAAACCCTATAAAACTGTAAGAAACGCTAAGAAATCATATAAAATGCTAATAAATGCTAAAAAACTCTAAGAAATACTAAGTAATGCTAACAAACCCTAAAAAATACTAAGAAACCCCAAGAAATGCTAAAAAATGCTAAGAATCGCTAAGAAAACCTAAGAAACGCTAATAAACCCTAATAAAGGATAAGAAATGGTTGTAAATACTAAGAAATCCTAAGAAACTATAAAAAACGCTAAGTAACACTAAAAAACTCTAAAAATACTAAGAAACCCCAAGAAATGCTAAAAAAATACTAAGAATTGCTAAGAAAGCCTATGAAACCCTAAGAAATGCTAATAAACCCTAATAAACTAAAGGAAAGCCTAAGAAACGGTAAAAAAAAAAATGCCAGGAAACCCTAGTAAACGCTAAAAGATGCTAAGAAATTTAAATAAACCCAAAATAACATTAGGAATTAATAAGGAACCCCAATAAACCTAAAGAAATTCTTAGAATGCCTAAGAAACGCTTAGAAACCATAAAAAACCCTATGAAACCCTAAGAAATGCTAAAAAATACTAAAAGTGCTAAGAAATCCTAAAAAATGCAAACAAACCCTAAAAACTCTGCTAATAAACCCTAAGAAATAGTAAGAAACGCTAGGAAACCCTAGTAAACGAAAAGAAAAGCTAAAAAATCCTAAGAACCCCTAAGGAACCCTAAGAAACGCTAAGAACCCCTAAGGAACCCTAATAAACTCAAAGAAACCCTATAAAACCCTAAGAAACTCTAAGAAACCTTATAAAATCCTACGAAACGCTAACAACCCTTAAGGAACCCTAATAAACTCTAAGAAACCCTATTTAAACCCTAAAAAATGCTAAGAAACCCTATAAAACCCTAAGAAATGCCGAGAAATGCTTAGAAATGCTAAGAAACTATAAGAAATACTAAGTAATACTAAGAGACACTAAGAAACCCCAAGAAATGCTAAAAAATGCTAAGAATTGCTAAGAAACTTTATGAAACCCGAATAAACGCTAATAAACCCTAGTAAACCATTAGAAACAGTAAGAAATGCTAGGAAACACTAGTAAACACTAAGAAACCCTAAGAAATGCTAAGAACCATTAAGGAACCCTATGAAACCTAAAGAAACATTAAGAAAGCCAAAGAAATCCTTAGAAACCCTAAAAAACCCTATGAAATCCTAAAAAACGCTAAAAAAAACAAAAAGTGGTAAGAAATCCTACCAAACGCTAAAAATGCTAAAAAAAAACCCTAAGAATCCCCAAAAAATGCTAAGAAGCCCCAGGAAGGTCTAAGAAACCCTAAAAAACACAAAAAAAATCCTAATAACAACTTAAAAATCCCTAGGAAAACCTGAAAACTCTAGGAAATGCTTAGAAACTCTAAGAAACCCTAATAAACACTAATAATCCCTAAAAAATGGTAAGAAATGCTAGGAAACCCTAGAAAATGAGAAACCCTAAGAAATGCTAAGAAACGCTAAGTAACCCTAAAAAACATCAAGAAACACCAAGAAATTCTAAAAAAATGCAAAAAAAAATCATTAAGAAACACTATGAATCTAATAAAACCTAGCAAACCCTTAAAAACGGAAAGAAACATTAGGAAAACCCTAGTAAATGCTATGAAATGCTAAGAACCCTATGAAACCTAAAGAAACGCTTATAAATCCTAAAAAATCCTATGAAATCCTAAGAAACGCTAAAAAAATACTAAGAAGTACTAAGAAACTCTACCAAATGCTAAAAATACTAGGAATCCCTCAGAAATGCTAAGAAGCCCTAAGAAACCCTAAAAACCCTAAAATCCCCAAGAAACCCTAAAATCTCTAAAAAAAACACTAAGAAATCCTAAGAAGTGCTAAGAACCCTAAGAAACACTAAGAAACGCTAAGACTCTCCAAAAAACTCAATAAAACCCTAAGAAACGCTAAGAAATGCTACGAAACCCCAAGAAACGCTAAAACAATTTTAAGAATTGCTAAGAAATGCTAAGAAACTCTTTGAAACCTTAAGAAATGCTAATAAACCCTAAGAAACAGTAAGAATTGCTGGGAAACCCTAGTAAACGAAAAGAAAAGCTAAAGAATCCTAAGAACCCTTAAGGAACCCTAAGAAATGCTAAGAACCCCTATGGAACCCTAAGGAATCCAAAGAAACCCTATAAAACCCTAGGAAACTGTAAGAAACCCTATAAAACCCTAAGAAATGCTAAGAACCCTTAAAGAACCCTAATAAACTCTAAGAAACCCTATAAAACCCTAAGAAACGCTAAGAAACCCTATAAAACCCTAAGAAATGCCGAGCAATGCTTAGAAATGCTAAGAAACTATAAGTAATACTATGTAATACTAAGAGATACTAAGAAACCCCAAGAAATGCTAAAAAATGCTAATAATTGCTAAGAAACCCTAATAAACGCTAATAAACCCTAGTAAACGATTAGAAACGGTAAGAAACACTAGGAAACACTAGGAAATGCTAAGAAACCCTAAGAAATGCTAAGAACCATTAAGGAACCCTAAGAAACCTAAAGAAACACTAAGAAAGCCAAAGAAATCCTTAGAAACCCTAAAAAACCCTATGAAATCCTAAAAAATGCAAAAAAAAAAACAAAAAATGCTAAGAAATCCTACCAAACGTTACAAATGCTAAAAAAAAACCCTAAGAATCCCCAAAAAATGCTAAGAAGCCCCAAGAAGCCCTAAGAAACCTAAGAAACGCAAAAAAAACCCCTAATAACAACTTAAAAATTCCTAGGAAAACCTAAAAACTCTAAGAAATGCTTAGAAACTCTAAGAAACCTTAATAAACACTAATAATCCCTAAAAAATGGTAAGAAATGCTAGGAAACCCTAGTAAATGATAAGAAACACTAAAAATCTCTAAGAACCCTTAAGGAAACCTAACAATCACTAAGAACACCTAAGGAACGCGAAGAAACACTAAGAAGCTCTAAGAATCCCTATAAAGCACTAAGAAACACTAAAAAATACTGAGAAACCCAAAGAAATGCTAAGAAACCCTAATAAACGCTAAGAAAGCCTAAAAAAACTCTAAGAAACCCTAAGAAACGCTGAAAAATGCTAGGAATCACTAAGAAACCCCAAGAAACGCTAATAAACCCTAGTAAGCCCTTAGAAATGGTAAAAAATGCTTAGAAACCCTAGTAAACACTAAGAAATGCTAAGAACCCTTAAGAAATCCTAAGAAATGCTAAGAAAGCCTAAGAAACACTTAGACACCCTAAAAATGCCATGAAGCCCTTGGAAGCCCTAAGAAACACAAAGAAACCCTAAAAAACCCTAAAAACTCTAAGAAATGCTAAGAAACACTAAGACACTCTAAGAAACCAAATAAAACCCTAAGAAACCCTAAAAATGCTAAGAAGCCCCAAGAAGCCCTAAGAAACCCAAAGAAATGCAAAGAACCGCTAAAAACCCTAAAAACCACTTAAGAATCCCTAAGAAAACCTAAAAACTCTAAGAAACTCTAAAAAACCCTAAGAAACCCTAATAAAAGCTAATAAAACTTAAGAAACCATAAAAAATAGTAAGAAACACTAATATACCCTAGTAAACAATTAGAAATGCTAAAAAATACTAAGAACCCTTAAGGAACCCTAAGAATCACTAAGAACCCTTAAGGAACCCTAATAAACTCTAAGAAACGCTATAAAACCCTAAGAAACGCTAAGAAACCCTAAGAAACCCTATGAAACTCTAAGAAATGGTTAGAAACACATAGAAATGCTAAGAAACTATAAGAAATACTAAGTAATGCTAAGAAATCCTAAAAAACACTAAGAAATTTCAAGAAACAGTAAAAAAATGCTAAGAATTGCTAAGAAACCCTAATAAACGCTAATAAACCCTTAGAAACGGTAAGAAACACTAGAAAACACTAGTAAACACTAAGAAACTCTAAGAAATCTTAAGAAACCCTAAGAAATGCTAAGAACCCTTAAGGAACCCTAAAAAACCCTAAGAAACCTAAAGAAACACTAAGAAAGCCTAAGAAATGCTTATAAACCCTAAAAAACCCAATGAAACCCTAAGAAACGCTAAAAAACACAAAAAAGTGCTAAGAAATCTTACCAAATGCTAAAAATGGTAAAAAAAAAACCATAAGAATCCCTAAAAAATGCTACAAAGCTGCAAGTAGCCCTAAGAAACCCTAAGAAACGCAAAAAAAAACCCTAAAAACTACTTAAAATCCCTAAGAAAACCTAAGAAATCTAAGAAATGCTCATAAAACCTAAGAAACCCTTTGAAACCCTAATAAATGATAATAAACCCTAAAAAATGGAAACAGATGCTAGGAAACCCCAGTAAACGATAATAAAAACTAAAAAAGTCTAAGAACCCTTAAGGAACCCTAAGAATCACTAAGAACACTTAAGGAACACTAAGAAATGCTAAGAAGCTCTAAGAAACCCTATAAAACCCCAAGAAATACTTTGAAACCCTAAGAAATGATAAGAAACTATAAGTAATGCTAAGAAACACTAAAAAAATGCTAAAAATCGTTAAGAAATACTAAAAAACTTTATGAAACCCTAATAAATGCTAATAAACCCTTATAAACACTAAAAAACACTAGTAAACGCTAAGAAATCCTAAGAAATGCTAAGAAGCCTTAAGGAATCATAAGAAACCTAATGAAACAGTAAGAAAGCCTAAGAAATGCTCAGAAACCCTAAAAAACCCTATGAAACCCTAAGAAATGCTAAAAAACACAAAAGGGCTTAGAAATCCTACCAAACGCTAAAAATGGTAAAAATACCCTAGGAATCCCTAAAAAATGCTACGAAGCCCCAAGTAGCCCTAAGAAACCCTAAGAAACGCAAAAAAAAAAACCCTAAAAACCACTTAAAATCAATAAGAAAACCTAAAAACTCTACGAAATGCTAAGAAATGCTAAGAAACCCTTTGAAACCCAACCCTATATAACACTAAGAAACACTAAGAAACCATATAAAACCCTAAGAAATGCTAAAAAAAACTATAAAAATGCTAAGTAATGCTAACAAACCCTAAAAAACACTAAAAAATCCCAAGAAATGCTAAATTGCTAAGAATCGCTAAGAAAGGCTAAAACATGCTAATAAATCCTAATAAACCCTACTAAAACCTTAGAAATAGTAAGAAACGCTAGGAAAATCTAGTAAATGCTAAAAAACGCTAAGAAACACTAAGAACCTTAAGAAATGTTGAGAAACCCTAAGAAATGCTAATAAACCCTAATAAACCCAAGTAATCCCTTAGAAACGGTACTAAACACTAAGAAACACTATGAAATCCTAAGAAACCCTAAGAAATGCTAAGAACCCATAAGGTACCCTAAGAAATGCTCAAAATCTCTAACAAACCCAATAAAACAGTAAAAAAAATGCTAAAAAAACCCTATAAAGCCCTAAAAATGATGAGAAACACTAAGAAATGATGAGAAATCCAAAGAAATGCTAAGAAACTATAAGAAATTCTAAGAAACTCTAAAAAACACTAAGAAATCTCAAGAAATGCTAAAAAATGCTAAGAAACCCTATGAAACACTAATAAACACTATTAAACCCTTAGAAACGCTAAGAAACTCGAGTAAATGCTAAGAAACCCTAAGAAACATTAAGAACCCTTATGGAACCCTAAAAAACACAAAGAAACGCTAAGAAAGCCTAATAAACGCTTAGAAACCCTAAAAAAAACCCTATAAAAACCTAAGAAACACTAAAAACACTAAAAAGTGCTAAGAAACCCTACCAAATGATAAAAAATGCTAATAAGCCCCAAGAATGCGTAAGAAACACTAAGAAACGCAAATAAACCCTTTAAACCCTAATAAACTCTAAAAACACTAAGAAACTGTAAGAAATACTATGAAACGCTAAGAAACTCTAAAAAATGCTATGAAATGCTTAGAAAATCCTAAGAAACCCTAAGAAATGCTGAGAAACTCTAAAAAAATCCTATAAAACCCTATAAAACTCTAAGAAACGCTATGAAACACATAGAAACTATAAGAAAAGCTAAGTAACGATAAGAAACCCTAAAAACACTAAGAAACCACAAGAAATGCTAAAAAAATGCTAAGAAACGCTAATAAATCCAATTAAAACCTAAGAAACCTTAAGAAACGATAAGAATCCCTAAGAAATGCTAATAAGCCCCAAGAAGCACTAAGATATACTAAGAAATGTAAAGAAACCCTAAAAACACTAAAAACCCCTTAAAACCATAAAAAACCTTAAAAACTCTAAGAAACCCTAAGAAACAATAAGAAACTCTAAGAAACTCTAAGAAACCCTATAAAACCTTAAGAAAAGTTAAGAAACACTAAGAAATGCTAAGAAACTATAAGAAATTCTAAGTAACGATAAAAAACCTTAAAAAAATTAAGAAACCCTAGGAAATGCTATAAAAATTTTAAGAATCGCTAATAAATACTAAGAAACACGATGAAATGCAAATAAACTCTAAGAAACACTAGAAAACCATAGTAAACGATAAGAAACACTAAAAAACCCTAAGAACCCTTAAGGAACCCTAAGAAATGCTAACAACCGTTAAGTAACCCTAAGAAACGCTAATAAGCTCTAAGAAACCCTATAAAACAGTAAGAAACGATAAAAAATCATATAAAACCCTAAGAAATGCTAAAAAAAACTATAAGAAATGCTAAGTAATGCTAACAAACCCTAAAATACACTAAGAAACCCCAAGAAACGCTAAAAAATGCTAAGAATCACTAAGAAACCCTAAGAAACACTAATAAATCCTAGTAAACCCTTAGAAACGGTAATAAACACTTGAAAACCCTAGTAAATGCTAAGAAATGCTAAGAAACCAAAGAAATGTTGAGAAACCCTAGGAAACACAAATAAACCCTAATAATCCCATGTAATCCCTTAGAAACAGTAGTAAATATTAAGAAACACTAAGAAACCCTAAGAAACGCTAAGAATCTTTAAGAAACCCTAAGAAACGCTAAGAATCTCTAACAAACCCTATAAACCTTAAGAAATGCTAAGAAACTCTATAAAATTATGAGAAACACTAAGAAATGATGAGAAATCCAATGAAATGCTAAGAAACTATAAGAAACGCTAAGAAACCCTAAAAAACACTAAGAAATCCCAAGAAATGCTAAAAAAATGCTAAGAAATACTAAGAAACACTAATAAACCCTTAAAACGGTAAGAAACGCTAGGAAACCCGAGTAAATGCTAAGAAACGCTAAGAAACCCTAAGAAAAACTAAGAACCCTTATGGAACTCTAAGAAACCCAAAGAAATGCTATGAAAGCCTAATAAACGCTTAGAAACCCTAAAAACCCTATAAAAACCAAAGAAATGCTAAAAATACTAAAAAGTGCTAAGAAACTCTACCAAATGATAAAAAATGCTAATAAGCCCCAAGAATCCCTAAGAAACACTAAGAATCTCAAATAAACCCTAAAAACCCCTTAAAAAACTCTAATATACCCTAAAAGCTCTATGAAACTCTAAGAAATGCTATGAAACTCTAAGAAACTCTAAGGAATGCTAAGAAAACCCTAAGAAACGATGAGAAACTCTAAAAAACCCTATAAAACCCTAAGAAACACTAAGAAATGCTAATAAACTATAAGAAATGCAAAGAAATTATAAGAAATGCTAAGTAACGATAAAAAAACCATAAAACACTAAGAAACCCTAAGAAATGCTAAAAAATTACTAAGAATCGCTAAGAAACACTAATAAAACCTAAGAAACACTAATAAACCCAAAGAAACCTTAAGAATGGAATAGACCCCAATACTTTAACGATGCAATTAAAAGAATGGAATATACCATGTTCAATTGTAAAACAAGGTATGGATAGAAGTAGACACCACACGAAACTCCTCTAAGAAGTAGACACCACACCATACCTAGTATTTCTTAGAGATTTTTTGGATTTATTAGCATTTTATATGATTTCTTAGCGTTTCTTACTGTTTTATAGGGTTTCTTAGAGCTTATTAGAGTTTCTTAGGGTTACTTAAGGGTTCTTAGCATTTCTTCGGGTTCCTTAAGATTTCTTAGAGTTTTTTAGCGTTTCTTATCGTTTACTATGGTTTCCTAGTATCTTGTTTTCTAGGAGCTTACTAATAAACCCTAATAAACGATAAGAAATGGTTGTAAATACTAAGAAATCCTAAGAAACTATAAAAAATGCTAAGTAACACTAAAAAACTCTAAAAATACTAAGAAACCCCAAGAAATGCTAAAAAAATACTAAGAATTGCTAAGAAAGCCTATGAAATCCTAAGAAACGCTAATAAACCCTAATAAACTATAGGAAAGCCTAAGAAACAGTAAAAAAAATGCCAGGAAACCTTAGTAAATGATAAAAAATGCTAAGAAATCTAAATAAACCCAAAAAAATATTAAGAATTTATAAGGAACCCTAATAAACCTAAAGAAATGCTTAGAGTGCCTAAGAAACGCTTAGAAACCATAAAAACCCTATGAAACCCTAAGAAACGCTAAAAAATACTAAAAGTGCTAAGAAACCCCAAGAAGCCCTAAGAAACCCTAAAAAAATGCAAAGAAACCCTAAAAACTCTAAAAGACGCTAAGAAACGCTAAGGAATCCTAAGAAACCCTAAGAAACACTAAGAAACTCAAAGAAACCATATAAAATCCTAAGAAACCCTAAAAAAACATATAAAACTCTAAGAAACGCTAAGATGCTAAAAGAAATGCTAAGTAACAATAAGAAAACATAAAAAACATTAAGAAACCCCAAAAACCGCTAAACAAATGGTAAGAATAACTAAGAAACCCTATGTAACTCTAATAAACCCTAAGAAATGTTAGGAAACCCTAGTAAACGATAAAGAAACGCTAAAAAACCCTAAGAACCCTTAAAGAACCATAAGAAATGCTAAGAACCCTTAAGGAACCATAAGAAATGCTAAGAAGCTCTAACAAACCCTATAAAAACCTATAAAGTCCTAAAAAATGCTAAGAAACCCTAAGAAATGCTAAGAAACCCAAAGAAATGCTAAGAAACTATAAGAAACACTAAGTAATGCTAAGAAACCCTAAAAAACACTAAGAAACACCAAGAAACGCTAAAAAAATGCTAAGAATTGCTAAGAAACACTAATAAATCCTAGTAAACACTGAGAAACGGTAAGAAAAGCTAGGAAACCCTATTAAAATGCTAAGAAACCCTAAGAAATGCTAAGAACCCTTAAAGAACCCTAAGAAGCCCAAAGAAATTCTAAGAAACACTTAGAAACACTAAGAAACGCTAAAAAAAATACTAAAAAGTGCTAAGAAACCCTACCAAACGCTAAAAAATGCTACGAATCCCTAAGAAGTCCTAAGAAGCCCCAAGAAGCCCTAAGAAATGCAAATAAACCCTAAAAAACCTAGTAAATCCAAAGAAACCCTAAAAACTCTAGGAAACACTAAGAAATGCTTAGAAACGCTAATAAACCCTAAGAAATACTAAGAAACACTAAGAAACTCTAAAAAACAATATAAAAACCCTAAGAAACCTTAAGAAATTCTAAGGAACTATAAGAAACGCTAAGTAAGGCTAAGAAACCGTAAAAAACACTAAGGAATCCCAAGAAATGCTTGGTAACCAACTAAAATATATAAATGAATACCTGATCACCAAATCAATGGTAAGAAATACTATTTTGTAGGTTAACAATATACTATAACCATAGGTTGGTAGTAGTATGTACTATATATAAGAACAAACACACCTCTAGCGAGTAATTTTATTTGTAACATTCATTTATTTATTTTTCAAATAATAATTATGTACACTTCCTTAAATTCATGGAAGTGTGAATAATAGCTAGCGAGTAATAATACTACTCGCTATTTTAGTATAGCTATTCAATGAATAAATATGGCTTAGTAACGCATAAGAGCTGACAAATGTAACATATATAATAGTACGGTTAAATGACATAAATGACCATATAAGTTTTTCATTGTAGGATTAATGTGGTTATACTGTAGTTTTACGACAACAAGAGGAAGTAAACATTTTTGGGTCCGAAGTTTAAACAAAATATTTATGATATTATACGGATGGTCTAATAATTTGGAATCCTTATTACAGTAACTATATATTGTCTAGGGCTCTAGGATGCATTACTACCCCTCTTGGGCGTCTTGAAGGTCTCGTGCACAATCAATATTTTCACATCATGCCATATAATTTGCGGTGCCACTGGTCCAACGGCCCCGACCCTCAACTCAACTTGTAGCTGTTTGTCTTGACTAGTCTGTAGACCTGTCATGTCGCACTACTTCTAGTTGACTGAGTATGTTAATCTTGTCTTGGTACCATGGCCAAACAGTTCAATGATTCAAGTTTTCATGGCATATAATTCATGCTTGTTTATGAGCTTCTACTCGTGCCAACTAGCCTATGGCCCACTATTCAAGATTTTCAAAATTGGGCATAATATTTTTCTTTTTGATTTAGATTCTTTAATTCAATAAAAAATTTTATTTGATATTATAAAAGGATCCCCTTCTCTCTTTCTATTGATATTTGGCCCCAAGTTCCTAAACCGAGGCCTCCGACCTAACAGAGTTATTCGAGCTCCCGCCAAGAAGGTCTCCCAAATCATTTAAGCAGTGGAACACTGTCAGGGGAGAGCACTCCCAATAAAAAAATATTTTCAACTATCCATCATACCAATCGAGTATGAGGATATCTCTGCTCATAACAAATGAATGGATTTTCCACTTCCTCCGAGGAAGTTTCATCATACCAACCGGGTATGATCTACTTACAACTAGTAAGTATTTTTTTTCATGTCATTTTCACATCACTCCTCTAAGTTGTGATATTTCAAAATACCACTAAGTAGTGAGTTTTCATTTTTGAGGTAATTATCATCCCAACCAAGTATGATATAAAAATCTTACTCACACGTTAATGCAATGAATTCCTCTCGACCAGTTCTTTGTATTCACGCGAGCTTGTCCTTATTGGCATTCCCAGTACTTCATTCTCCTACATGATATGAACATCCTCGTTCATTATCCCTCGACCTAATAGCCTTCATTCATTCCAAAAAATGAGAAAATGAGACTTTTCATTTATTTACAATTAGGTCCCTAAAGTTAATTTTCTTTAACTTTAAGTCCCTAATGTCGATTTTTCCTCAAATTGAGTTCAAAAACTTTTAAAATTCACCTTGGGACCTCAATTTATTCAATTTCACAAAAAGGGGTTCAATTTCAAAAAAATTTCCAATTTGGTCCCCAACTTTTCCAAAATTACCATTTTGCCCCTACTTTACAAAAATGGTAAGCTTTGCCTAAAAAATTACAAAAATTGCCCAACTGGTATCATGCCCAATTTTTCCTCCAACATCTTTATCATGCCCAATTGGTCCTCAATTTTAAGAAATTACACTTTAGTCCCTCTAATTTTCAAAATTCCCAAATTTCCCCTAATTTTTCCCCCAATTTCAACATTCTAACTCTGCAAAATTTGATTTCATCAAATTTACCGATGAAATGAGTTTAATTGTTGAAATTGAACTTACATTGGAGTTCCTACACCTTGATACTATTCAATTGCACTTTGAATCGCACGATTTGGTGTCGGAATGAGCTCAAACATAGCTCCGTTGGAAAATTGAACTTAGAGAGAGAAAGCTTCGAAAGCTTACTGTCGGAGGCATGACGGTCCGAGCTTTCAGTCTAGGAATATAGCTCTTGTTCTGAGGTTCATCATAGAATCAAGAATTGCATCAATTGATGCCGAATTGAATGAGAATTTTATCATCAAATTTTTGTCGGTTCTCTCTCTAGCACCGGTCGGAAATTGTAGAGGGGAACCGAATTGGCTTACCTTTCCATTCTAATTTAGCTGTGGGAAGGCTGATGAGGTGTTGGGAGAACTTAGTTTGGCCTGAGAATGGCTCGAATTGACCGATTTCAGCTCAGCCAAAACAAGATAGCTTTGGTTCGCTAGAGCTGCTTCACTGTTCGATCAAGCCGGCATTTCTCTGGTGACTCTCGAAGCAAACGGAGACTGCTGACGTCTAGTTGACTTCTCCCTAGTTCTAAAGAACCCAACCACGCCTTCTTTGGCTCAGAAAAGACCCTATATCAGAGCTCTGATTCGAACTTCGCTGGAAATTGGAGTAATTGAGAAAGAATGGAGTTTTTAGGTGTGGAGAGGATGAATGAGGAGGGGCTCTTTATATAGGAAGCTCGAGGACTTTCTGGCCGTCTAATTGGTTCCTTAATGGCGGCCATTCATTGCTTGAAATTCCCTAGCCGGAGACTTTTCAGCTTCGCCGACGTCTGCTCAATTTTCCGGTGAGTGAACAGTGTTGTCATCTGAATGAAGAAGACAACACTGTTCCTAATTGGACCGAACTGGTCCGAACCGGGTTCAAAGCTTAAACCAGCTGGTTCACCTCCAATTCGACCGAATTTTTCAAATATAAAAATTTCTAAATTCATTTACTATCCAACGGTGGCCTCAAATATCAAACTGGTCCAAGCTAGTTCAATCCGGTTTAGATCTAGTTCACCTGAACCGGTTTGATTTTCATCTCCAATTCATTCTTAAGTCCATTTCCATGACTTTTGGGACTGTTTGGGTCACTTGGGATTCATAATTTTCCCGGTTTGCCCTCTCTCTATCAGTTCCAATTCATAAACTGGCTCGGTTCATAAACTGGTGCAATCTAGTTGGATCCAGTTCATCTGAACCGATTTGATTTTTCTCTTACAATTTGTCCTGAGGTTCTTTTCCAAGGTTTCGTGAATCCTTTGGGTCACTCAGGAGTTATAAATTTCCCAAATTTCCCATTTCCTAATAATCGGGGTTGTGAACCGGTTCGATTTTCTCACTTGGTTTGACTGGTTCTTTTCCCAGTTTCCTTAACTCGAAAGGGCGGGGTTTACAACTCTCCCCTCCTTTTAGGAGTTTTGTGCCCAAAACTTAATTAGCATCCTTGCATGAGGAACCATTTCATTTGATGTCCATTTGGTGTTTGCTTAACATGCAAACTCTTCTCTTGTTCTTTCAATTAACCCTTTTTACATCATTCACTTAAAGAATTTCTTTTCCTTTATATTGTTTACTCCCTCCATGGAGTTTATCATAACTAGACATACCTTACTTAAGGGTATATCCTTAGATTCTCATCTTTCTTTGCTCAGAGCAACATTTTCCCTTTTAGGTCCTGTACTCAAGATTGGGAGTTCCAAGATACCTAATCATTTGCGTGTCTAGTTAACCTCTTGGTTGTTGAAACTCTTAGCTTGATTCCCTTTAGAGCATTACATACCCGTTTTCATGGGTTTCCTTGTTATCACCTTTTCGTTCTATTTCAACTCTTTCTTCATCCGTTGTTCATTACAATTTTAGTCCAAATTTTATGTTTAACCTTGTCATGCTTACTAACTAACTCTTCTCTATTTTGAGTCATATTTTCCTCAGGACTGTTGGGTTTACAAGCCTCCTTACAACATGACATTTTCTAGATCTTGTCTCTATGTCCATTAGATTTCCAAAACATTTCCTTTAGGGTTATTCCTAACTTTCCAATCTCTCAAGGATTATATAATTTCATCTCTCTTTTCATCGGGTAGTATTCCTCAACTACCTTTACTAATATCCAATTATTTTTCGTGTCTTGACAAATTGTCTTACATAATCGTGTTGGTTTTTCTTTACCCACTCGTCCTTTCTCAACTTCCTTGTTAAGTCTTTCCAGTTGCAATGATTTGGTTTTCTAAAAATTTATTGAAAAGCAAGGATTCTTTCCTTATTAAGTCCTTGACATTCTTTATCCAAGGAGTTTCCTTATTCCTTAATCCACTTTTACTTACTCGTAATCATTTCATGATTCTTCGTTCTAAAATAATCACTTTCAATCCATGTGTCGATTCCTTTGCTTGGGAAGGTTCCCTTCTTCTGATTTTGTTCTATACTATGTTCCTCACAATAGAGATTTTCATCTTAGGAGTTACATGCTCAACCTTCTTATAATTTCTGGTAGGGTTATTTCTTCCTTTCTTCACACCCTTATTGATGTTAAGGCATTTGTCCGCTTTGGATCCTTCTCTATCCACAACTTCTGTTTCATCCCTTATTCCTTACTTGAGATACTTCCAATTTTTTATTTTATTCCGTGCATTCCACACTATGCTCAGCCGTCCACTCTTGAAGCTTCATATGCATGTGTGGACTATGACATGTCTTACCAATTATGGTTATTCCTCCTTAACTACATCTAATTTGGAAGACTTACTTTCCCAACGTTTCTTAGACATTCTTTCCTTCATTACCTTATTATGGATAGTCCACTCATTATTACTTGTCATGGCATCTTCTAATGCTAACTTCCTATCTACTCGTTAACTTATTTCCTTAATTCTCCTTGTATCTTGCACAAGTTTTCTTACTTGGGAAAAGTTCAGACATTATTTGTTTTAAGACCTCTTTGTGCAAGACCTACTTAATCTTCTTCTAGCTTTGAGTTTGGTCGTAAATTTGGTCTTGGCTATTGATCTCCTTAAAGATTTCCTCTATCCTTCTTTTCCAAATGTTTGGCCTTTCCATCTTTCCTTTTTTTTACTAGAGCTTAATTTATGGCCCTCATGAGGGTTAGGTCGTTACCTGCCTCGCCTCTACTATTCACCTTGTGTAAATTCTCTTGAGGCAATTGTCTCTCGAGTCTTTTTGTCCTTAATGACCTTTCCATTACCCTTTTTAGGGTGTATTCCTTACTACTTCTTGGTCCTCCTTAAGACATCATTCATTCTCCTTGACTATCTTGTTGTTACGGTTTGCTTAGTTCTGTTATGTTGGTCTGAAACTTCAATTTGACTTCTCTGCTTTTTCCAAAGGAAGTTGTACTTGCAACCTTAAGACATCCCATTTGTCATCAAATGCTCGGCTTGTTTTCTCTTGTGGATGCACTCCCTTCTTTGCTCCTAAATTGTTGGAAATTTCTTCTTTAAGGGAGAATTCTCTTTAGCTACCTTTTGTTCTGTTTGTGTTTTATTGAGGTCCTACCTTTAGCCCTTTTTTCCTTCCTGCCACTTCACTAAGACCTTGAAGAGCTTCCTATTATCTGTGGTTGAAATTATGAGTTGGAGTCGTATTTCTTGGAATGGTATCCTTTTGGATTTCTTATTGTTGTGAGGGCATCATTCTTGGAAAGTATTGTTCAAAATCCTAGTGGTGTGGGATAGTCCTTCACTTCATGTACCTTGTAATAGGTTGTTTCCTTGCCCGGTTGTTACTCTAAGAATTCTTCTAGACTCCTTACCATGATAGTTTTCTTGTCATGCCTTCCTTGCCTAATAATCTCCTTGATTCATTCCTTTATCCTTCATCTCCGTGGTGTCTAGGGAATCGCGGTTTTATATGGTTACTTTTCTTGGGGCCATGATGTGAATCCGACTAAAAAGACTATGAATTTACAAGTCCAATCAACTGAACCTGCAATGGAGCTGGACAGTTTGTCACCAAATGAGATGAATATTTATTTAAGACTACAAGAGGGCCCAATCTCAAGGTTAAGGGCTAAAAGATTCAAAGAAGCTTTATATGGGTTGATTAAAGAGATTGTTGAATATTCAAATGGAATCCCAAATGAAGAGCCTAAGATGAGCCCAAGAGAAGATCCATATTTAATTAATAAGGAGAGATTTATTAATATAATAAATCTCTTAGGATAATATTAGGTAGTTCAGATTTTTAAATTAGTTATTAAATATCCTAGATATTTAAATTAGATATGGTTAGCTTATAACCATAATAGATTTTTTTCCTTATTTTATGGGCTATTTGGTTGTTTTCTAAGCCTATAAAAGTTATACCCCACAGCATTGGAAAAACACATTTTGGAATTTCAATCTTGTGAGTTTTGTCTTCTTTCTTTTCTTAAAAGAGCTTTTTGAATTTATTAGGTTTTTACCTGTGGCATTCAAGCAATTCAAGACTTATCACCAGGGTTTTCTAAGAGTTCTTCTTAGAGAATTTGGGTGTGGCGTCTAGATATCCGATACCTTGTTTCTCACATAAACAAGGTATATTCCATCCTTTTGTACTTGCATCGTGAAAGTCTTGGGGTCTTGCCATATTTGGTGCAGGGTGTCGTTAACATATTGGTGATGTAAACCCCACACTTTTAAGGAAAATCGGGAAAAGAACCGGTTTACATTTGGGAATAAGCAATATGGAAATTTACAACTTTCGGGTGATGCAAAGGGTTCATTAAACCTTGGAAAAGAAACTTAAGACATACTAGAAATAAAAACCAAATTGGTTCAGGTGAACTAGATTCCATAAGAACTTTAAAGTTAAATGTGCTTGGCTAAGAGTAGTGTGAGGATGGGTAACCTCCTCGGAAGTATGATTTTTTTGTAACCCGAAATTTCGGTCAAAAATTTTTATGCGAACGTATGACTTATCATAAATAGCCATAAATTAATATATATTTAATTATTGTAATTAATACCAATAATTTAATACCCAAATTAAATTATTGGAATAAATACAAATAATTTAATACCGAAATTAAATTATTGAAATTAATACCAATAATTTATGGCAATATTAATAATAGTAATAAATCTCTCCCATTTATTACTAGTATTAATACCAACAATTTATGGTCATCCCCATTCATTCTCCAAACACCTGAACACTTCTTTCTCTCTCTTTCTCTACTGCTCCATTTCCCGGTGAAGCTTAAACCAGAGCTTCAACTTGAACATTTTTCTTAACCTCGAAAGTAGAGGTCAGGCTCTTTAGAACCGGAGAGAAGTCAGCTATCGGATAGCAAACTCTAGTCAATCCGAGAATCACTAGAGAAGCGCTGACATGATGGAATAGTGAAGCAGCTCCGGCGGACCGAAGCTGCCCTATTTTGGCAAAGCTGAAATCAGCCTTTTTGAGCCCTCCTCAGACCAAACCAAGCCCTCCCAACACTTCCTCAGCCCTCCCACGGCCGAATTAGGACTGAAAGGTAAGCCAATTCGACATCAATTGTTACGATTCTTGATTCTAGGATGATCCTCAAGATAAGAGCTATCTACCCAGATCGAAAGCTCGGACCGCCATGCCCTCACCGGTGAGAAATCAAAGCTTTCTCTCTCTATAGTCTGTTTTCTAGCGAAGCTCCGTTTGAGCATATTCCGGCGTTAAAATCTTCGATTCAAAGTTTCTTAAAATCGTATGAACATGCAGGAACTCAATTTCAACTCCAATTTCAATAATTAGAAGTTTTTGATTGGTTAATTTGATGAAATCAAATTCGGTAGTGTTGAAAAGTTGAAATTGGAGAAATTTTGGGGATTTTCGAAATTGAAAGGGCCAAAATGCAATTTTATGAAATTGAGGATCAATTGGGCATGAAAATAATGTTGGAGGACCAATTGAGGAATTTTGGAATTTTTGGGGCAAAACTTACCATTTTTGTAAAAGAAGGGCAAAATGGTAATTTTAGAAAAATTGGGGGACCACATTGGAAATTTGGGAAATTAAACCCCTTTTTTGTTAAATTGAATAAACTGAAGTCCCAGGATAAATTTTAAAATTTCGGGACTCAATTTTAGGAAAAATCGACATTATGGACTTAAAGTTAAAGAGAAATAACTTTAGGGACCTAATTGCAAATAACTAAAAGTTTGGGTTTTCTCATTCATTAGAAATGAATGAAGGCTGTTATGCCGAGTAATAATGAACAAGGTTGTTCATATCGTGTAGGAACGCGAAATACCGGGAACGCCAGCAAGGACAAGCTCGCGTGAATACAAAGAACCGGGCTAGTGGAATTCACGGCATTAACGGGTGAGTGTGTTTACTAACATCATACCCGGTTGGGATGATGAGCACAACTTAAAATTTTAAAACCACTTGCTGGTTGTGAGTGGAAATTTTATATCATACCCGGTTGGGCAATGATAAGTACCTCAGTATGAAAACCCACTATAAAGTGGTATTTTAAACATCACTACTTAGAGGAAGTGATGAGAAAATCATGCGGAAAAACTACTTACCGGTTGTAAGTAGATCATACCCGGTTGGTATGATGAGACTTCCTCGAAGGAAGTTGAAAACCCGTTCATCGGTTATGAACGGAGGTGTCCTTATACCCAGGCGGTATAATGGATAGAGAAAACATATGTTTTGTCAGAAGCACTCTCCCCTGACTGTGTGCCAATGCTTAAACAATTTGGGAGACCTTCTCGACAGGAGCTCGAATAGCTCTGATAGGTCGGGGGCCTCGGTTTTGGAACTTGGGGGCTAAATGCCCGATTTTGAAAATCTCGTACAGTGGGCCCAAGACCAGTTGGCACGAGTAGAAGCTCATAAATGAATATTATATTTGTGCCATAAAACTTAATAAGTGAATTGTTTGGCCATGGTACCAAGATAGGACCGACATGCTCAGTCAACTAGTGGTAGTGCGACATGACAGGTCGACGGACTAGTCAAGACAAACAACTGTAGGTTGAGTTGAGAGTGTGGGCCGTTGGACCAGTGGCACCACATATTACATGGCAATATGAGAAAACATTGTTTGTGCATGCACTATGAGTACGGGATCATCAAGACGTCCATGAGGGGTAGTGATGCGTTCTAAGGGCACTAGACGACCTGGTGGCTATAAGGGCAGTTCGTCGTTCCAAGTGTCTGTGTGAAATCTGGAGTAGCACCAAGCGCGTGAGATCGGGGTGGGGATAGGATGAGGTCTCCATCCTCATACGGACACGAAGAAGTGATTTTGGGATTGTGGGTCGGATGTCACGTACATCCACTCATTCCCAGGGTAGAAGTGGTCGTACTTCTATCCGGGTGGCAGGAAAAGTTGCTCCGAAGCCACTAGCGGGTTCAGTAATTATACTGACTTGCGAATGTGTGTAACCTTCATGATGAAGGATGTGTGTTGGGTGATGACACGCCATGGTAAATAAGAAATGGTGGAAAAACCCGAATTTTTAAATGAAGGGATTTTTGAAAACAAAGGAATCTGACACACTCCATATAAATGTTTTTCTTAAAAGTCAAAAGTTTTTAAAAACCCATTCACTGAGTAGTCATACTCACCCCCTCCCTTATATCCCTTTCAGGAAATCCCAAAAAGCCTCCCCTTAAAGACCGTCAAGTAAGATGCCTATAAGACAAGTATGTAAAGTTTTAAATTTCATGTAGTTTTGATTATGCTATTCCAAAAAAAAGGTGCAGGTTAAAGGACGCCTTACTCTTTATGGTTTACAATAAGGGGAAATCCTTTAATAAACCCGGAGAGTGGTGGGTTGATCACGGGGATCCGACCAAACTGGGTCGGGACGTGAAAGGCGAGGTTCGCATCAGTTGGTATAAGAGCACACGGTTGCACGACAAGTTCTATCCCATTTTTTTTTATTATTTTTCTTTTTTTTATCTTCTCTACCTATTTCTATTCTCTATAAAAAAATTCTCATCTTTTTCTATCTATCTTCTCTTTAGTTGGTTAAAAAAAAAGAAAAAAAGCCAAAAAAATACGTGCCAAAAAAAAGAGGAAAAAATAAAAAAAAATTCGTGCTAAAGAAAAGAGCAAAAAAAATTCGTACAAAAAAGGCAAAAAAAAAAAGAGGCACACAATTTTAGCTTGAATTTCATTCAATCTAGTCTACTTCATTTCATCTTAACTTATTTCTCTATCTAAATTTTATTTTTCTCTGAGTCTATTCGGACACCACACTTAAATTCTTCTGGAATTGGTTTTTGAAAATTTATTGATTTGTCTAAATTGTTACTCAAGTTGAACTGATTCGTAAAAAAGTACTAAGAAACCCTAGTAAACACTAAGAAATGCTAAGAAACCCAAAGAATCTTTAAGAAATGATAAGAAGTCCCAAGAAGTCCTAAGAAATGCAAAGAAAGCATAAAAAAAACCCTAATAACCCCTTAAAAACCCCTAATAAACCCTAAAAAATCTATGAAATGCTAATTCACTAAAGAAACCCATTAAAAATTTAAGAAATTGTAATAAACCCTAAGAAATGCTAAGAAACGCTATGTTAGGCTAAGATACTCTAAAAAAATACTAAGAAATGCTAAAAAAATGCTAAGAATCAGTAAGAAACCCTATGAAACCCTAAGAAACGCTAATAATCCCTAAGAAACCCTAAGAAACAGTAAGAACACTAGGAAACCTAACTAAACGATAAGAAACACTAAAAATTCCTAATAACCCTTAAGGTACTCTAAGAAATGCTAAGAACCCTTAAGAAACTCTAAGAAACCCTAAAAAATTCTAAGAAGTCCTATAAAACCCAAAGAAATGTTAAGAAACCCTAAGAAATGCTAAAAAACTATAAGTAACGCTAAGTAACCCTAAAAAAACATCAAGAAACACCAAGAAATTATAAAAAAAATGCAAAAAAATCGTGAAGAAACACTATGAACCTAATAAGACCTAACAAACCCTTAAAAATGGTAAGAAATATTAGGAAAACCCTAGTAAATGCTAAGAACCCTAAGAAATCCAAAGAAACGCTAAAAAAGCCCGAGAAACGCTTATAAATCCTAAAAAATCCTATGAAACGCTAAAAAAATACTAAAAAATACTAAGAGACTCTACCAAATGCTAAAAATACTAGGAAACCCTGAGAAATGCTAAGAAGCCCAAATAAACCCTAAAAACCACAAAACCCCCAAGAAACACTAAAATCTCTAAAAAAAATACTAAAAAAATCCTCAGAAACGCTAAGAACCCTATGAAACACTAAGAAACGCTAAGACTCTCCAAGAAACTCAATAAAACCGTTAGAAATGCTAAGAAACGTTAAGAAACCCTAAGAAACACTAAAACAATTCTAAGAAATGCTAAGAAATGCTAAGAAACCCTATGAAACCCTAAGAAATGCTAATAAACCCTAAGAAACGCTAGGAAAACCTAGTAAACGAAAAGAAAATCTAAAAAGTCCTAAGAACCCCTAAGGAACCCTAAGAAATGCTAAGAACCCTTAAGGAACCCTAATAAACTCAAAGAAACCCTATAAAACCCTAAGAAACTCTAAGAAACCCTATAAACCCTAAGAAACGCTAACAACCCTTAAGGAACCCTAATAAACTATAAGAAACACTATAAAACCCTAAAAAACGCTAAGAAACCTTATAAAACCCTAAGAAATGCCGGGAAATGCTTAGAAATGCTAAGAAACTATAAGAAATACTAAGTAATACTAAGAGACACTAAGAAACCCCAAGAAATAATAAAAAATGCTAAAAATTTCTAAGAAACTTTATGAAACCCTAATAAAGGCTAATAAACCCTAGTAAACCATTAGAAACGGTAAGAAACGCTAAGAACCATTAAGGAACCCTAAGAAACCTAAAGAAACACTAAGAAAGCCAAAGAAATCCTTAGAAACCCTAAAAAACCCTATGAAATCCTAAAAAATGCTAAAAAAATAAAAAGTGGTAAGAAATCCTACCAAATGCTAAAAATGCTAAAAAAACCCTAAGAATCCCAAAAAAAATGCTAAGAAGCCCCAAGAAGTCCTTAGAAACCCTAAGAAACGCAAAAAAAAAACCCTAATAACAACTTAAAAATCCCTAGGAAAACCTAAAATCTCTAAGAAATGCTTAGAAACTCTAAGAAACCCTAATAAACACTAATAATCACTAAAAAAATGGTAAGAAATGCTAGGAAACCCTAGAAAATGATAAGAAACACTAAAAAACTCTAAGAACCCTTAAGGAAACCTAACAATCACTAAGAACATTTAAGGAACACGAAGAAACACTAAGAAGCTCTAAGAATCCCTATAAAACACTAAGAAACACTAAAAAATACTGAGAAACCCAAAGAAATGCTAAGAAACTATAAACAACGCTAAGTAACGCTAAGAAAGCCTAAAAAACACTAACAAACCCCAAGAAACGCTAAAATATGCTAAGAATCGCTAAGAAACCCCAAGAAATGCTAATAAACCTTAATATACCTTAGTAAGCCCTTAGAAATGGTAAGAAACGCTTGGAAACCCTAGTAAATACTAAGAAATGCTAAGAACCCTTAAGGAACCCTAAGAAACCCTAAGAAATGCTAAGATCCCTTATGAAACCCTAGGAAACGCTAAGAAAGTCGAAGAAACGCTTAGAAACCCTAAAAAATCCTATAAAACCATAAGAAATGCTAAAAAACAATAAAAATTGCAAAGAAACCCTACTAAAAGCTATAAAATGCTAAAAAACCCTAAGAAATGCTAAAAAGCACTAAGAAACGCAAAGAAAACCTAAGAAACTTAGGATTGCTAAGAAATGCTAGGAAACCCTAAGAAACGCTAATAAACCCTAGTAAAGGATAAGAAATGCTAAAAAATTTTATGAACCCTTAAGGAACCCTAAGAAACGCTAAAAACCCTTAAGGAACCCTAAGAAACTCTAAGTAACCCTTAAGGAACCCTAAGAAACTCTAAGTAACCCTATAAAACTCTGAGGAACGCTATTAAACCCTATAAAATTGTAAGAAATGTTGAGAAACCCTAAGAAATGCTAAGAAACTATAAGAAACACGAAACCCTAAGAAACCCAAAGAAATGCTAAGAAAGAAGCGCTTAGAAACCCTAAAGAAACCTATGAAACCCTAATAAACACTAAAAAATACTAAGAAGTACTAACAAACCCTAGTAAACACTAAAAAAAATGCTAAGATACCCAAAGAATCCTAAAGAAATGACAAGAAGTCCCAAGAAGGCCTAAGAAATGCAAAGAAAGCATAAAAAAAACCTAAAAACCCCTAATAAACCCTAAAAACTCTAAGAAATGCTAATACACTAAAGAAACCCAATAAAAATCTAAGAAATTCTAATAAACCCTAAGAAATGCTCAAAAACGCTATGTTACGCTAAGAAACTCTTAAAAATACTAAGAAATGCTAAGAAAATGCTAGGAATCAGTAAGAAACCCTAAGAAATGCTAATAATCCCTAAGAAACCCTAAGAAATAGTAAGAACGCTAGGAAACCCTACTAAACAAGAAGAAACGCTAAAAATTCCTGTGAACCCTTAAGGAACCCTAAGAAATGCTAAGAACACTTAATGAACCCTAAGAAACCCTAAGAAGTCCTATCAAACCCACAAAAATGTTGAGTAACCCTAGGAAACGCTAAGAAACTATAAGAAATGATAAGCAACCCTAAGAAACCCTAAAAAACATCAAGAAACCCCAAGAAATTCTAAAAAAATGCAAAAAAATCGTTAAGAAACACTATGAACCTAATAAAACCTAACAAACCCTTAAAAACGGTAAGAAACATTAGGAAAACCCTAGTAAATGCTATGAAATGCTAAGAACCCTAAGAAACCTAAAGAAACGCTAAAAAAGCCCAAGAAATGCTTATAAATCCTAAAAAATCTTATGAAATCCTAAGAAACGATAAAAAAAATACTAAAAATTACTAAGAAACTCTACCAAATGCTAAAAATACTAGGAAACCCTGAGAAATGCTAAAAAGCCCTAAGAAACCCTAAAAACCCTAAAATCCCCAAGAAACCCTAAAATCTCTAAAAAAATACTAAGAAATCCTAAGAAACGCTAAAAACCCTAAGACTCTGCATAAAACTCAATAAAACCCTAATAAACGCTAAGAAATGCTAAGAAACGCTAAGAAACCCCAAGAAACGCTAAAACAATTTTATGAATTGCTAAGAAATGCTAAGAAACCCTTTGAAACCCTAAGAAATGCTAATAAACCCTAAGAAATAGTAAGAAATGCTAGGAAACCCTAGTAAACGAAAAGAAATGCTAATAAATCCTAAGAAATAGTAAGAAATGCTAGGAAACCCTAGTAAACAAAAAGAAAAGCTAAAGAATCCTAAGAACCCCTAAGGAACCCTAAGAAACGCCAAGAACCCCTAAGGAACCCAAAGAAAGCCTATAAAACTCTAAGAAACTCTAAGAAACCCTATAAAAACCTAAGAAACGCTAAGAAACCCTATAAAACCCTAAGAAATGCCGAGAAATGCTTAGAAATGCTAAGAAACTATAAGAAATACTAAGTAATACTAAGAGATACTAAGAAACCCCAAGAAATGCTAAAAAATGCTAAGAATTGCAAAGAAACCCTATGAAACCCTAATAAACGCTAATAAACCCTAGTAAACCATTAGAAACGGTAAGAAACACTAGGAAACACTAGTAAATGCTAAGAAACCCTAAGAAATGCTAAGAACCATTAAGGAACCCTAAGAAAACTAAAGAAACACTAAGAAAGCCAAAGAAATCCTTAGAAACCCTAAAAAACCCTATGAAATCCTAAAAAGCGCTAAAAAAACAAAAAGTGGTAAGAAATCCTACCAAACGCTAAAAATGCTAAAAAAAACCCTAAGAATCCCAAAAAAAATGCTAAGAAGCCCCAAGAAGCCTTAAGAAACCCTAAGAAATGCAAAAAAAAACCCTAATAACAACTTAAAAATCCCTAGGAAAACCTAAAAACTCTAAGAAATTCTTAGAAACCCTAATAAATGCTAATAATCCCTAAAAAATGGTAAGAAATGCTAAGAAACCCTAGTAAATGATAAGAAACACTAAAAAACTCTAAGAACCCTTAAGGAAACCTTACAATCACTAAGAACACTTAAGGAACGCTAAGAAACGCTAAGAAGCTCTAAGAAACCCTATAAAACACTAAGAAACACTAAAAAATACTAAGAAACTGTAAGAAATGCAAAGAAACTATAAGAAACGCTAAGTAACGCTAAGAAAGCCTAAAAAATGCTAAGAATTGCTAAGAAACGCTAATAAACCCTAGTAAGCCCTTAGAAATGGTAAGAAACACTTGGAAATCCTAGTAAACACTAAGAAATGCTAAGAACCCATAAGAAACCTTAAGAAACGCTAAGAAAGCCTAAGAAACACTTAGAAACCCTAAAAATGCAATGAAGCCCCTGGAAGCCCTAAGAAACACAAAGAAACCCTAAAAACCCTAAAAACTCTAAGAAACTCTAAGAAATGCTAAGAAACACTAGGACACTCTAAGAAACCAAATAAAACCCTAAGAAACCCTAAAAATGCTAAGAAGCCCTAAGAAACCCAAAGAAATGCAAAGAAATGCTAAAAACCCTAAAAACCACTTAAGAATCCCTAAGAAAACCTAAAAACTCTAAAAAACTCTAAAAAACCCTAAGAAACCCTAATAAAAGCTAATAAACCTTAAGAAACCATAAAAAATAGTAAGAAACACTAGGATACCCTAGTAAACAATTAGAAATGCTAAAAAACCTAAGAACCCTTAAGGAACCCTAAGAATCACTAAGAACCCTTAAGGAACCCTAATAAACTGTAAGAAATGCTAAGAAACCCTATAAAACTCTAAGAAATGCTTAGAAACACTTAGAAATGCTAAGAAACTATATGAAATACTAAGTATGTAAACCCCATACATTTGAGTTAAGGAAAACCGGGAAAAGAACCGGTCAAACTGAATAAGAAAACCAAACCGATTTACATTTGGGAATAAGCAATATGAAAATTTACAACTTTCGGTTGACATTAGAAAAGATACTTAAGACAAACTAGAAAACAAAAACCAATTTGGTTTAGGTGAACTAGATTCCATAAGAACTTCAAAGTTAAGCGTGCTTACCTGAGAATAGTGTGACGATGGGTGACCTCCTAGGAAGTATGATTTTTTTGTAACCCGAAATTTCGGTAAAAAATTCTTATGCGTACGGCTTATCATAAATAGCCATCAATTAATATATATTTAATTATTGAAATTAATACCAATAATTTAATACCTAAATTAAATTGAAATTAATATAAATAATTTAATACCAAAATTAAATTATTAGAATTAATACCGAAATTAAATTATTGGAATTAATACCAATAATTTATGGCAATATTAATACTAGTAATAAATCTCGACCATTTAATACACGGGTTTTACGACTATATAAAGAGGTCATCCCCATTTCATTCTCCTCACACCTAAACACTTCTCTCTCTCTCACTACTGCTCCATTTCCCGGTAAAGCTCGAACTAGAGCTTCGACTTGAACAAAGGTCGGGCTCTTTAGAACCGAGGAGAAGACAGCTATCTGATAGCAAACTCCAGTCAATACGAGAATCGTTGGAGAAGCGTTGGCATGATAGAATAGTGAAGCAGCTCCAACGGACCAAAGTTGCCCTATTTCGGCCAAGCTGAAATCAGCCATTTCAAGCCTTGCTCAGGCCAATCCAAGCCCTCCCAACACTTCCTCAGCCTTTCCACGGCCGAATTAGGACCGAAAGGTAAGCCAATTTGGCTCCCCTTTATAATTTTCGATTGGTGCTAGAGAGAGAGTTGACCGAATTTCAATGACGAAATTCTAATCCAATTCCGCATCAATTGATGCGATTCTTGATTCTAGGATGAATCTTAGGATGAGAGTTATCTATCCTGATTGAAAGCTCGAACCGTCGTGCCTTCACCAGAATGTTAAATACCGGGAACGCCAGCAAGGACAAGCTCGCGTGAATACAAAGAACCAGTCTAGTGGAATTCACGGCATTAACGGGTGAGTGAGTTATTCACATCATACCCAGTTGGGATGATGAGAACAGTTTAAAGTTAAAAACCACTTACCGGTTGTGAGTGGGTTTACTAACATCATACCTGGTTGGGGATGATAAGTGCCTCGATATAAAAACCCACTTTTTAGTGGTATTTTAATCATCACTACTTAGAGAAAGTGATGTGAAAGTTATGCGAAAAAAAAACTACTTACGGGTTGTAAGTAGATCATACCCGGTTGGTATGATGAGACTTCCTCGAAGGAAGTTGAAAACCCGTTCATCGGTTATGAACGGAGATGTCCTTATACCGGTCGGTATGATGGATAGTAAAAACCTATTTTTGTCGGAAGTGCTCTCCCCTGACTATGTGCCAATGCTTAAACAATTTGGGAGACCTTCTCGACGGGAGCTCGAATAGCTCTAATAGGCTGGAGGCCTCGATTTTGGAACTTGGGGGCTAAATGCCCGATTTTGGAAATCTCGTACAGTGGGCCCAAGGCCAGTTGGCACGAGCAGGAGCTCGTAAATGAACATGATATATGTGCCATAAAACTTAATAAGTGAATTGTTTGGCCATGGTACCAAGATTGGACCGACATGCTTAGTCAACTAGCGGCAGTGCGACATGACAGGTCGACGGACTAGTCAAGACAAACAGTTGTGGGTTGAGTTGAGAGTCGGGGCTGTTGGACTAGTGGCACCACAGATTACATGGCAATATAAGAAAACATTGTTTGTGCATGCACTGTGAGTACGGGATCATCAAGATGTCCATGAGGGGTAGTGATGCGTCCTAAGGGCACTGGACGACATGGTGTCTATAAGGGCAGTTCGTCGTTCCAGGTGTCTGTGCGAAATCTGGAGTAGCACCAAGCGCATGAGACCGGGGTGGGGACAGGATGAGGTTTCTGTCCTCATACGGACACAAAGAAGTGATTTCAGGATTATGGGTCGGATGTCACGTACATCCACTCATTCCTAGGGTAGAAGTGGTCGTACTTCTATCCGGGTGGCAGGAAAAGTCGCTCCGAAGCCACTAGCGGGTTCAGTAGTGATACTGACTTGCGAATGTGTGTAACCTTCATGATGAAGGATGTGTGTTGGGTGATGACACACCGTGGTAACTAAGAAATAATGGAAAAACTCGAATTTTTAAATGAAGAGATTTTTTAAAACAAAAGAGTCTGGCACACTCCATATAAATATTTTTCTTAAAAGTTAAAAGCTTTTAAAAACCCATTCACTGAGTAGTTGTACTCATCCCCTCCCGTATATCCCTTTCAGGAAATCTCGGAAAGCCTCCCCTTAAAGATCGTCAACTAAGATGCTTGTAAGACAGGTATGTAAAGTTTTAAATTTCATGGAGTTTTGATTATGCTATTCCAGGAAAAAGGTGTAGGTTAAAGGACACCTTACTCTTTATGGTTTACAATAAGGGGAAACCCTTTAATAAACCGGGAGAGTGGCGGGTTGATCACGGGGATCCGACCAAACCGGGTCGGGGCGTGACAAAGTGACACTAAGAAATTTCAAGAAACAGTAAAAAATGCTAAGAATTGCTAAGAAACCCTAATAAACACTAATAAATCCATAGAAACGGTAAGAAATACTAGAAAACACTAGTAAACGCTAAGAAACTCTAAGAAATCTTAAGAAATCCTAAGAAATGCTAAGAACCCTTAAGAAACCCTAAGAAACCTAAAGAAACACTAAGAAAGCCTAAGAAATGCTTATAAACGCTAAAAAAACCCTATGAAACCCTAAGAAACGCTAAAAAACACAAAAAAGTGCTAAGAAATCCTACCAAATGCTAAAAATGGTAAAAAAACCCTAAGAATCCCTAAAAAAATGCTACGAAGCCCCAAGTAGCCCTAAGAAACGCAAAAAAAAAAAACCCTAAAAACTACTTAAAATCCCTAAGAAAACCTAACAAATCTAAGAAATGCTCATAAAACCTAAGAAACCCTTTGAAACCCTAATAAATGCTAATAAACCCTAAAAAATGGAAAGAAATGCTAGGAAACCCTAGTAAACAATAAGAAAAACTAAAAAACTCTAAGAACCCTTAAAGAACCGTAAGAATCACTAAGAACACTTAAGGAACACTAAGAAATGCTAAGAAGCTCTAAGAAACCCTATAAAACCCCAAGAAATACTTTGAAACCCTAAGAAATGCTAAGAAACTATAAGTAATGCTAAGAAACCCTAAAAACACTAAGAAACACTAAAAAAATGCTAAAAATTGTTAAGAAATACTAAGAAACTTTATGAAACCCTAATAAACGCTAATAAACCCTAGTAAATCCTTACAAATGGTAGGAAACGCTAAGAAACACTAGTAAACACTAAGAAATCCTAAGAAATGCTAAGAAGCCTTAAGGAATCCTAAGAAACCTAATGAAACACTAAGAAAGCCTAAGAAATGCTCAGAAACCCTAAAAACCCCTATGAAACCCTAAGAAACGCTAAAAAACACAAAAAGTGCTAAGAAATCCTACCAAACGCTAAAAATGGTAAAAATACCCTAGGAATCCCTAAAAAATGCTACGAAGCCCCAAGTAGCCCTAAGAAACCCTAAGAAACGCAAAAAAAAAACCCTAAAAACCACTTAAAATCAATAAGAAAACCTAAAAACTCTACGAAATGCTAAGAAACCCTTTGAAACCCAACCCTATATAACACTAAGAAACACTAAGAAACTATATAAAACCCTAAGAAATGCTAAAAAAAACTATAAAAATGCTAAGTAATGCTAACAAACCCTACTAAAACCTTAGAAATAGTAAGAAACGCTAGGAAAATCTAGTAAACGCTAGAAAACGCTAAGAAACACTAAGAACCTTAAGAAATGTTGAGAAACCCTAAGAAATGCTAATAAACCCAAGTAATCCCTTATAAATGGTAGTAAACACTAAGAAACACTATGAAATCCTAATAAACCCTAAGAAACGCTAAGAACCCATAAGGTACCCTAAGAAATGCTAAGAATCTCTAACAAACCCAATAAAACAGTAAAAAATGATAAAAAAAACCCTATAAAGCCCTAAAAATGATGAGAAACAGTAAGAAATGATGAGAAATCCAAAGAAACCCTAAAAACACTAAAAAAACCCTAAAAACGCTAAAAAAACACTAAAAAAACTCTAAAAACGCTAAAAAAACACTAAAAAACCCTAAAAACGCTAAAAAAACACATAGAAACCCCAAGAGATGCTAAAAAATGCTAAAAATCTCTAAGAAGCCCTAAGAAACACTAATATACCCTAGTAAACCCTTAGAAATGGAAAGAAATGCTAGGAAACCCTAGTAAATGCTAAGATAGAATAAGAAACCCGAAGAAACGCTAAGAACCCTAAAAAATGCTAAGAAACCCTAAGAAACGCTAATAAACCCTAATAAACCCAAGTAATCCCTTAGAAATGGTATTAAACACTAAGAAATGCTAAGAAACACTAAGAAATCCTAAGAAACCCTAAGAAACGCTAAAAACCCTTAAGGAACCCTAAGAAATGCTAAGAATTTCTAACAAACGCTATAAAACCCTAGGAAATGCTAAGAAACCCTATAAAACCTTAAAAAATGCTGAGAAACACTAAGAAATAATGAGAAATGCTAAGAAAATATAAGAAACGCTAAGAAACCCTAAAAAACACTAAGAAATCCCAAGAAACGCTAAAAAAATGCTAAGAAACCCTAAGAAACTCTAATAAACCCTTAGAAAAGGTAAGAAACGCTAGGAAACCCGTGTAAATGCTAAGAAATTCTAAGAAACCCTAAGAAACACCAAGAACACTTATGGAACCTTGAGAAACCCAAATAAATGCTAAGAAAGCCTAATAAATGCTAAGAAAGCCTAATAAACACTTAGAAACCCTAAAAAACTCTATAAAAACCTAAGAAACACTAAAAAGTGTTAAGAAACCCTATCAAATGATAAAAAATGCTAATAAGCCCCAAGAATCCCTACGAAACACTAAGAAACGCAAATAAACCCTAAAAACACCTTAAAAAACTCTAATAAACCCTAAAAACTCTAAGAAATGCTAAGAAAGCTCTAAGTAACCCTAAGAAATGCTAAAAAGCTCTAAAACACACTAAGAAAACCCTAAGAAACCCTAAAAAAACCCTAAGAAACACTAAGAAACAATAAGAAATGATAAATAACAATAAGAAACCCTAAAAAACACTAAGAACCCCCTAGAAACGCTAAAAAATGCTAAGAATCGCTAAGAAACACTAAGAAATGCTAATAAACCCTAAGAAACCTTAAGAAATGGTAAGAATCCTTAAGAAATGCTAATAAGCCCTAATAAATACTTAGAAATGTAAAGAAACCCAAAAAAACATTTAAAACCCCTTAAAAAATCGTAAGAAACCTTAAAAACTCTAAGAAATGCCAATAAACGCTAAAAAACCCTAAGAAACACTAAGATATGCTAAGAAACTCTAAGAAACCCTAAGAAACGCTAAAAACACACTAAGAAAGGCTAAAAAACTATAAGAAATGCTAAGTAACGATAAGAAACCCTAAAAAACACCAAGAAACCACAAGAAATGCTAAAAAATGCTATGAATCGCTAATAAATACTAAAAAACAATATGAAACACTAATAAACTCTAAGAAACACTAAGAAACGCTAGAAAATCATAGTAAACGATAAGAAACACTAAAAAACACTAAGAACCCTTAAGGAACCCTAAGAAATGCTAAGAACCATTAAGTAACCCTAAGAAACGCTAATAAGCTCTAAGAAACCCTATAAAACACTAAGAAACCATATAAAACCCTAAGAAATAATAATAAAAAACTATACGAAATGCTAAGTAATGTTAACAAACCCTAAAAAACACTAAGAAACCCCATGAAATGCTAAAAAATACTAAGAATCACTAAGAAATCATAAGAAATGTTAATAAACCCTAGTAAACCCTAGAAATGGTAAGAAATGCTAGGAAACCCTATTAAACACTAAAAAACACTAAGAAGCCTAATAAATGCTGAGAAACCTTAGGAAACGCTAAAACTCATATAAATCCAAGTAATCCCTTAGAAACGGTAGTAAATACTAAGAAACACTAAGAAATCCTAAGAAAACCTAAGAACCCTTAAGGAACCCTAAGAAATGCTAAGAATCTCTAACAAACCCTATAAACCCTAAGAAACATTAAGAAATGATAAGAAATCCAAAGAAATGCTAAGAAAATATAAGAAACAATAATAAACCTTAAGAAATCCCAAGAAATGCCAAAAATGCTAAAAGAATGGAAACAATTTCTAAGAAACCCTACCAAACGATAAAAAGTGCTAATAAGCCCCAATAATCCCTAAGAAACACAAAGAAATGCAAATAAACCCTAAAAGCTCCTTAAAAACCCTAATAAATCCTAACAACTCTAAGAAACTCTAAGAAATGCTATGAAACGCAAAAAGACTCTAAGAAAAGCTATGAAACGCAAACAAACCCTAAAAAACACTAAGAAATGCAGAGAAACTCTAAAAAAAACTCTATGAAATCCTAAGAAACCCTATGGAACCCTATAAAACCCTAAGAAACACTAAGAAATGCTAAGAAACTATAAGAATTGCTAAGTAACGATAAGAAACCCTAAAAAACACTAAAACCCTAAGAAACGCTAAAAAATGCTAAGAATCTCTAATAAATGTTAAAAAACACTAAGAAACGCTAATAAACTCTAAGAAACCCTAAGAAACGCTAGGAAACCTTAGTAAATGATAAGAAACGCTAAAAAATCCTAAGAACCCATTAAGGAACCCTAAGAAATGCTAAGAACCATTAGGTAACCCTATGAAACGCTAATAAGCTCTAAGAAACCCTATAAAACACTAAGAAATGATAAAAAATCATATAAAACCCTAAGAAATGCTAAAGAAAACTATAAGAAATGCTAAGTAATGCTAACAAACCCTAAAATACACTAAGAAACCCCAAGAAACGCTAAAAAATGCTAAAAATCGGTAAGAAACCCTAAGAAACACTTATAAACCCTAGTAAACCCTTAGAAATGGTAAGAAACACTTGAAAACCCTAGTAAATGCTAAGAAATGCTAATAAACCAAATAAATGTTGAGAAACCCTAGGAAACACAAATAAACCCTAATAAACCCAAGTAATCCCTAGAAACAATAGTAAATACTAAGAAACTCTAAGAAACACTAAGAAACCCTAAGAAACGCTAAGAATCTCTAACAAACCCTATAAACCTTAAGAAATGCAAAGAAACCCTATAAAACCCTATAAAATTATGAGAAACACTAAGAAATGATGAGAAATCCAAAGAAATGCTAAGAAACTATAAGAAACGCTAAGAAACCCTAGAAAACACTAAGAAATCCCAAGAAATACTAAAAAAATGCTAAGAATCGCTAAGAAACCCTAAGAAACACTAATAGACCCTTAAAAATGGTAAGAAACGCTAGGAAACCCGAGTAAATGCTAAGAAACACTAAGAAACCCTAAGAAAAACTAAGAACGCTAAGAAACCCAAAGAAACGCTAAGAAAGCCTAATAAACGCTTAGAAACCCTAAAAACCCTATAAAAACCTAAGAAATGCTAAAAATACTAAAAAGTGCTAAGAAACTCTACCAAATGATAAAAAATGCTAATAAACCCCAAGAATCCCTAAGAAACACTAAGAAACTCAAATAAACCCTAAAAATCCCTTAAAAAACTCTAATAAACCCTAAAAGCTCTAGGAAACTCTAAGAAATGCTATGAAACTCTAAGAAACTCTAAGGAATGCTATGAAATGCTAAGAAAACCCTAAAAAATGATGAGAAACTGTAAAAAAACCCTATAAAACCCTAAGAAACACTAAGAAATGCTAATAAACTATAAGAAATGCTAAGAAATTTTAAGAAATGCTAAGTAACGATAAAAAAACCAAAAAAAACACTAAGAAACCCCAAGAAGTACTAAAAAATTACTAAAAATTGCTAAGAAACACTAATAAAACCTAAGAAACGCTAATAAACCCAAAGAAACCTTAAGAAATTGATGCGAACCCTGCCAATATATTAATAGCACCCTATACCAAATATGGAATAGACCCCAAGACTTTCACGACGCAATTAAAAGAATGGAATATACCTTGTTCAATTGAAAAACAAGGTACGGATAGAAGTAGACACCACACCACACTCCTCTTAAAAGAGCTCCTAGAAAACTCTAACGATAAGTCCGATTTCTTGAACGCCACAAGTAAAAACCTGATAAGTTCAAAAGTTCTCTTAAAAGAGAAAGAAGACATAAGCCTCAAAATAAAATTGAAATCAAAGATCTGTCTTTACAATGGTATAAAGTTAGCTTTTTAGAGGCACTTGAGAATATTAGCAATTATCTAAATAAGGAAATAAATTATTGGGGTTGTCATGCCAACCATATAGAAAATATTGCTAATATATTTTTTGAACATATCTAGAAAATATATTATTTTCTAATTTAATCTTCTAGAAGATTTATGATAAATCTCCCACTTTAAATTCAAATTTGAAATTCAAATTTAAATTATCTTCTTGAGATATTATTGGACTCTTCTTTTGGGCTTGAGATCTTATCGGGCTCTTCTTTTGGGCTTCCACTTAGGTTTCTTCAATTGTTCCAATTAGCCCATTCGATGTTTCTTCAAATCTTTTAGACCTTAACATGTGAATCACAAAAATACCTAATTTGATTCACATCAGAAACAGTAAGAGTCCCTAAGAAATGCTAATAAGCCCCAAGAAGCCCTATGAAATACTAAGAAACGTAAAGAAACCCTAAAAACACTAAAAAACCGTAACAAACCTTAAAAACTCTTAAAAAAAACCTCTAATAAATGCTAAAAAACCATAAGAAACACTAAGAAACGCTAAAAAAAACTAAGAAACGCTAAGAAACTATAAGAAATGCTAAGTAACAATAAGAAACCCTAAAAAACACTTAGAAACCCTAGGAAACACTAAAAAATACTAAGAATCACTAATAAATACTAAGAAACACTATGAAATGCTAATAAACTCTAAGAAACCCTAATAAACGCTAGGAAACCATAGTAAATAATAAGAAACGCTAAAAAACCCTAAGAACCCTTAAGGAACCTTAAGAAAAGCTAAGAACCTTTAAGTAACCCTATGAAACGCTAATAAGCTCTAAGAAACCTTATAAAACACAAAAAAACGCTAAGAAACCATATAAAATCCATAGAAATGCTAAGAAACCCTAAGAAATGCTAAAAAAACTATATGAAATGCTTAGTAATGCTAACAAACCCTAAAAAACACTAAGAAACCCCAAGAAATGCTAAAAGTCGCTAAGAAACCCTAAGAAATACTAATAAACCCTTAGAAGCGGTAATAAATGCTAGGAAACCCTAATAAACCCTTAGAAACTGTAATAAACGCTAGGAAACTCTAGTAAACGCTAAGAAATGCTAAGAAACACTAAAAACCTTAAGAAATGCAGAGAAACCCTAAGAAATGCTAATAAACCCCAATAAACCCAAGTAATCCCTTAGAAACGATCATAAACACTAAGAAATCTTAAGAAACGCTAAGAACCCTTAAGGAACCCTAAGAAACACTAAGAATTTCTAACAAACCCTAAAAAATGCTAAGAAAATTATAAAACCCAAAAAAAAAAGCTGAGAAACATTAAGAAATTATGAAAAATCCAAATAAATGCTAAGAAACTATAAGAAATGCTTAGAAACCCAAAAAACACTAAGAAATCCAAAGAAACGCTAAAAATATGCAAAGAATCACTAAGAAACCCTAAGAAATGCTAATAAACCCTATTAAACCCTTATAAACGGTATGAAATGCTAGGAAACCCAAGTAAATGCTAAGAAACACTAAGAAACCCTAAGAGACACTAAGAACCCTTATGGAACCCAAAGAAACACTAAGAAACCCTAATAAATGCTTAGAAACCCTAAAAAACCTATAAAAACCTAAGAAACGCTAAAAAGTACTAAGAAACCATACCAAACAATAAAAAATGCTAATAAGACCCAAGAATCCCTGAGAAACACTAAGAAACGCCAATAAACCCTAAAAACCCCATAAAAACCCTAATAAACCATAAAAACTCTAAGAAATGCTATGAAACGCTAAGAAACTCTATGAAAACCCTATGAAACCCTCATAAACACTAAGAAATGCTTAGAAACTCTAAAAAAACTATAAAACCCTAAGAAATGCTAAGAAACTATAACAAATGCTAAGAAACTATAAGAAATGCTAAGTTACAATAAGAAACCCTAAAAAACACTAAGAAACTCCAAGAAATGCTAAGAATCGCTAGGAAAAATTAAGAAAACCTAAGAAACACTAATAAACCCTAAGAAACCATAAGATAGGGTAAGAATCCCTAACAAATGCTAATAAGCCGCAAGAAGCCCTAAGAAATTCTAAGAAATGTAAAGACACCCTAAAAACACTAAAACCCCTTAAAAGCCGTAACAAACCTTAAAAGCTCTAAAAATACTCTAAGAAACTCTAAGAAACGCTAAAAAACTCAAAGAAACCCTATAAAACCTTAAGAAACACTAAAAAACACTAAGAAATACTAAGAAACTATAAGAAATGCTAAAAAATGCTAAGAATTGCTAAGAAATACTAAGAAACACTATGAAATGCTAATAAACTCTAAGAAACCCTAAGAAATGCTAGGAAACCGTAATAAACGATAAGAAATGCTAAAAAACTCTAAGAACCCTTAAGGAACCCGAAGAAATGCTAAGAACCCTTAAGTGACACTAAGAAACTCTAATAAGCTCTAAGAAACCCTATAAAACAGTAAGAAACGCTAAGAAATCATATAAAACGCTAAGAAATGCTAAAAAACTCTAAGAAATACTAAGTAACGCTAACAAACCCAAAAAAATACTAAGAAACCCCAAGAAACGCTAAAAAATGCTAAGAATCGCTAAGAAACCCTAAGAAACGCTAATAAACCCTAATAAACGATAAGAAATGGTTGTAAATACTAAGAAACACTAAGAAATCCTAAGAAACTATAAAAAACGCTAAGTAACACTAAGAAACTCTAAAAATACTAAGAAACCCCAAGAAATGCTAAAAAAATACTAAGAATTGCTAAGGAAGCCTATGAAACTCTAAGAAACGCTAATAAACCCTAATAAACTATAGGAAAGCCTAAGAAACGGTAAAAAAAATGCTAGGAAATCCTAGTAAACGCTAAAAAATGCTAAGAAATCTAAATAAACCCAAAAAAACAATAAGAATTTATAAGGAACCCTAATAAACCTAAAGAAATGCTAAGAAAGCCTAAGAAACGCTTAGAAACCATAAAAAACCCTATGAAACCCTAAGAAACGCTAAAAAATACTAAAAGTGCTAAGAAACCCTAAAAAGCCCCAAGAAGCCCTATGAAACCCTAAAAAATGCAAAGAAACCCTAAAAACTCTAAAAAAATGCCAACAAGGACAAGCTCGCGTGAATACAAAGAACCTATCTAGTGGAATTCATGGCATTAACGGATGAGTGTGTTTACTAACATCATACCCGGTTGGGATGATGAGCACAACTTAAAATTTTAAAACCACTTGCCGGTTGTGAGTGGAAATTTTATATCATACCCGGTTGGGCAATGATAAGTACCTCTGTATGAAAACCCACTATTAAGTGGTATTTTAAACATCACTACTTAGAGGAAGTGATGTGAAAATCATGTGGAAAAAACTACTTACCGGTTGTAAGTAGATCATACCCGGTTGGCATGATGAGACTTCCTCGAAGGAAGTTGAAAACCCGTTCATCGGTTATGAACGGAGGTGTCCTTATACCCGGGTGGTATAATGGATAGAGAAAACATATGTTTTGTCGAAAGTGCTCTCCTCTAACTGTGTGCCAATGCTTAAACAATTTGGGAGACCTTCTCGACGGGAGCTCGAATAGCTCTCATAGACCGGGGGCCTCGGTTTTGGAACTTGGGGGCTAAATGCCCGATTTTGAAAATCTCGTACAGTGGGCCCAAGACTAGTTGGCACAAGTAGAAGCTCGTAAATGAACATGATATATGTGCCATAAAACTTAATAAGTGAATTGTTTGGCCATAGTACCAAGATAGGTCAACGGACTAGTCAAGACAAACAACTGCGGGTTGAGTTGAGAGTGTGGGCCATTGGACCAGTGGCACCACATATTACATGGCAATATGAGAAAACATTGTTTGTGCATGCACTATGAGTACGGGATCATCAAGATGCCCATGAGGGGTAGTGATGCGTTCTAAGTGTCTGTGTGAAATCTGGAGTAGCACCAAGTGCATGAGACCGGGGTGGGGATAAGATGAGGTCTCTATCCTCATACGGACACGAAGAAGTGATTTTGGGATTGTGGGTCGGATGTCACGTACATCCACTCATTCCCAGGGTAGAAGTGGTCGTACTTCTATCCGGGTGGTAGGAAAAGTTGCTCCGAAGCCACTAGCGGGTTCAGTAGTGATACTGACTTGCGAATGTGTGTAACCTTCATGATGAAGGATGTGTGTTGGGTGATGACGCGCCATGGTAAATAAGAAATGGTGGAAAAACCCAAAATTTTAAATGAAGGGATTTTTGAAAACAAAGGAATCTGGCACACTCCATATAAATGTTTTTCTTAAAAGTCAAAAGTTTTTAAAAACCCATTCACTGAGTAGTCGTACTCACCCCCTCCCTTATATCCCTTTCAGGAAATCCCAAAGTGAGAGTAAAAGAGAGTAAAAGCAATTTCATTGCAAGAAAAAGTGAGATCAAGCGAGCTTTACTTTCACATCAGGCTCTTATTGTAGTTATGTACAAGGACGTCTTTTTGAGTACTAACGATCTTATCGGATCTTTGCCGAGCAATATTATTACTGTTTTGCAGGAATTTATCAATGTCTTTCTTGATGAGATACCACCAGGTTTGCCACCAATTCAAAGAATTGAACATCAAATTGATTTCATCCCTGGAGCGATGATTCCCAACCGACCAGCATATAGAAGTAACCCTGAGGAAACAAAGGAACTTCAACGCCAAGTCCTAGAGCTGATGGAAAAAGGGTATGTTCGAGAGAGTATGAGTCCATGTGCTGTGCCAGTGCTACTTATACCTAAGAAGGACGGAGCTTGGCGAATGTGCGTGGATTGTCGAGCCATCAATAACATCAAGATAAAGTATCGCCACCCTATTCCTCGTTTGGATGACATGTTAGATGAGTTGCATGGATCTTGTTTATTTTCGAAAATAGATCTTAAGAGTGGATATCATCAAATTCAAATGAAAGAAGGGGATGAATGGAAAACTGCATTTAAAACTAAATAAGGATTATATGAATGGTTAGTTATGCCCTTTGGATTGACTAATGCACCAAGCACTTTCATGAGATTAATGAATCATGTATTACGTGCTTTTATTGGGAGATTTGTAGTGGTATATTTTGATGATATTCTAATCTACAGCAAGACCATGGATGAACATGTAGCACATTTAAGAGCTGTGTTGGAAGCATTAAGGCAACATAAGTTGTTTGCCAACTTGAATAAATGTGTCTTTTGTTTAGATAAACTTGTGTTTCTTGGATATATTATAAGTTCAGAAGGGATTGGAGTTGACGAGGAAAAGATTAAGGTAATTCGCGACTGGCCGACACCTAATTCGGTAAGTCGTGTAAGAAGTTTTCATGGATTAGCTAGTTTTTATAGACATTTTGTTCCAAATTTTAGTAGCTATGTTGCACCTCTTACTGCTGTTATAAAGAAAAATGTACCTTTTAAATGGGGTAATGAGCAACAAAATGCATTTCAATTGATAAAGGAAAAACTAACTACTGCCCCATTGCTCTCATTGCCTAATTTTTCGAAAACATTTGAAATTGAGTGTGATGCATCAGGAGTAGGTATTGGAGGTGTATTAATGCAGGAAGGAAGACCAATTGCATATTTCAGTGAAAATTTGAGTGGAGCAACCCTTAACTATCCTACCTATGATAAGGAGATTTATGCCCTAGTTCGAACTCTTCAAATATGGCAGCACTATCTATGCCCGAAAGAGTTTGTGATTCACACAGATCATGAACTCTTAAGCATCTCAAAGGACAACACAAGTTGAACAAACGCCATGCAAGGTGGGTGGAGTTCATTGAAGCATTCCCATATGTGATCTTTACAAATAAGGTAAGGAAAATATAGTTGCAGATGCTCTATTGCAAAGGTACGCTATGCTTTCAATGCTTGATTCTAAATTGCTTGATTTTGATTATATCAAGGATTTGTATGCAAACGATCCTGATTTCTGTTAAGTGTTTAAAGGTTGTCAAAGTGGTAAGTTTAGGAAATTTTATTTACAAAATGGATTTATTTTTTGGGAAAACAAATTATGTATCCCTCAATCTTCTTTGCGTGAGTTACTTGTTAGGGAAGCACATGATGGAGGACTTATGGGACATTTTGGGGTAGCTAAGACTATGGCGATAATGCATGAGCATTTTTTTTCGTCCCACATGAAAAGGGATGTTGAGAAAATTTGTTCTCGATGCATTACATGTAAGGAGTCTAAGTCTAGGCAATAATCTCATGGCCTATATACTCCTCTTTCAATTCCTAATGCACCTTGGATTGATATTTCCATGGATTTTGTTTTAGGTTTAGGATTACCAAGAACTAAGAGGGGGAGGAATTTTGTGTTTGTGGTAGTTGATAGGTTTTCGAAAATGACACATTTCATTCCATGTCATAAAACTGATGATACATCGAATGTTGCTGATTTGTTCTTTAGAGAAGTTGTCAGATAGCATGGTATGCCTAGAACTATTATTTCTGATCGTGATTCTAAATTCGAGTTACTTTTGGAAAACCCTATGGGGTAAATTGAGAACCAAACTGCTATTTTCAACAACATGTCACCCACAAACTGATGGTCAAACAGAAGTAGTAAATAGGATATTAGGTACTTTATTACGTTCTATAATAAAAAAGAATTTGAAATCATGGGAAGATTGCTTACCACATGTTGAATTTGCTTATAATCGTTTTGTTCATTCTACAACTAAGTTTTCACCATTTGAGATTGTTTATGGTTTCAATCCATTAACCCCTCTAGATCTAACTCCACTTCCTGTAGGTGAATTGGTGAATTTTAATGGAAAGAGAAAAGTAGAGTTTGTGAAAGAACTGCACGAGAAGACAAAAGATGCACATTGAACGGATGACTAAATTTTATGGAAAATAAGCAAACAAGGGCTGCAAAAGTGTCATTTTTTAACCCGACGATTGGGTCTGGCTTCATATGAGGAAAGAACGATTTCTGGAACAAAGGCGATCAAAACTTCTTCCTAGAGGAGATGGACCATTTCGTGTGTTGGAACGCTTTAATAATAATGCTTACAAGCTAGAATTACATGGTGAGTATAGCGTTAATGAAAGCTTCAATATTACTGATTTAATGCCCTTTGATGTAGGTGAGAAATAACTTTAGGGACCTATTACAAATATATGTAAAGTTGGGTTTTCTCATTCATTTGGAACGAATGAGGTCTATTAGGCCAAAAATAATGAACAATTATGTTCATTTCGTGTAGGAGAATGAGATATCATAAACGCTAGTCGAGGTCCAGCTTGCTAAGGACGGAACCCAACTAAGTGGAATTTCACTACACTATCGGGTAAGTGAGATTGTATATAATACCCGGTTGGGGATGATAAGTATCTCGGTATAAAAATCCACTACTTAGTGGTATTTTTAATCATCACTACTTAGAGAAAGTGATGTGAAAATTTTGTGGAAAAACTACTTACTAGTTGTAAGTAGATCCTACCCGATTGGTATGATGAGACTTCCTCGAAGGAAGTTTAAAACCCGCTCATCGGTTATGAACAGAGATATCCTCATACCGGTCGGTATAATGGAAAGTAAAAACCTATTTCGTTGGAAGTGTTCTCCCCTGACTGTGTGCCAATGCTTAAACTATTTGGGAGACCTTCTTGATGGGAGCTCAAATAGCTCTTATAGGCCGGGGGCCTCGGTTTTGGAACTTGAGGGCTAAAATGCCCAGATTTTTGAAAATCTCATACAGTGGGCCCAAGGCCAGTTGGCACAAGCAGGAGCTCATAAACGAACATGATATATGTGCCATAAAACTCAATAAATCAATTTTTTGGCCGTGGTACCAAGATAGGACCGACATTTTTAGTCAACTAGTGGTAGTGCGACAAGAGAGGTCGACGAACCAGTTAAGATAAACAATTGCGGGTTGAGTTGAGAGTCGGGGCCATTGGACCAGTGGCACCACATTTTACATGGCTTGATATGAAAACATTGTTTGTGCATGCACTATGAGTATAGGATCATCAAGACGCCCATGAGGGGTAGTGATGTGTCCTAAGGACCCTGGACGACCCGATGAGTATAAGGGTCGATCGTCATTCCAGGTGTCTGTGCGAAATTTGGAGTAGCACCAAGCGCATGAGACCGGGGTGGGGACAGGATGAGGTCTCTGTCCTTATATGGATACGAAGAAGTGATTTCGGAATTGTGGGTCGGATGTCGCATACATCCACTCATTCCCAGGGTAGAAGTGGTTGTACTTCTATCCGAGTGGCAGGAAAAGTCACTCCGAAGCCACTAGCGGGTTCAGTTGTGATACTGACTTGCGAATATGTGTAACCTTCATGATGAAGGATGTGTGTTGGGTGATGACACACCGGACTAAGAAATAATGGAAAAACCCGAATCTTTTTAAATGAAGGGATTTTTGAAAAGAAAGGAGTCTGACACACTCCCTATAAATGTTTTTCTTAAAAATTAAAAGTAAACATTTGAAAACCCTTTTACTGAGTAGTCGTACTCACCCCCTCCTTTATATCTCTTTCAGTAGATTTCGGAAAGCCTACCGTTAAAGACTATTGACTAAGATGCCTATGATATAGGTATGATAAATCTAAATTATTATGCAGTTTTGTTTATGTTATTCCTAGAAAAAGGTGTATGTTTAAAGGATGTCTTACTCTTTACGGTCCATAATAAGGGGAAACCCTTTAATAAACCGGGAGAGTGGCAGGTTGATCACGGGGATCTGACCAAACAGGGTCGGGGTGTGACAACTAGAGTGGTATCAAAGCCTATTTCCTCAAATACATAATCATGACTAGAAAATATAGTAACTAATAGGATTTATCTTAAAATTTACAGATGTCTCCTAGGAGAGGAATCAAGAAAACTAGGAATGACTCTACTCAACATCCTATCCTCATTGGAAGACAACTCAAGAAGCTTCCAAAATGCTTGGGGCATGGTAGAAATCCCCAAGGACCAAATGACAAAGTATCCAAGAAGATGATGCTTGGACCTGTTGAGGTCACACCCCAAGTACAAAGGAAGCCAAGCCCGAGATTAGGAACACCAGTTAAGGCTTATAACCTTACCATGGAGGATTCTTAGCACACACCTCGTAGTCCTCTACCTATTTCATGACCACCTCTTTGTAATATGGTTAAGACCCTAACATATTGTACTTCTTCTCCATTAATGAAGAATTCCAAGTTCCTGAAACCATGTCTCTGAACAAGGATGTAAGCCTACGTCTCAACTGTAGGATAATTGCCATAAGAAAAGTAACCAAACAAACCCTGGGGACCGAGGAGAATCCCATCTCAAATAAGGAAATGAACCAAAAGACTAAAGAGTCTAGGAGAACTCTTAGGGGAAAATTAGTAGGCAGAGAAGGCTCGACAAGTAAACCGACAAGGAGACTAAGGAGTGAGAACTCTGGTAGTAACTATTGGGCAAGGAAATGACAAGGTGAGGACAATATGAATGCTACTCGAGAAAGTACTCAACACTATTAAGGACAAGTACCAAGACGAACTAGTATAAGTATAAGGAAGAAAGGGGGGGTTCCACACCTCATAGATTCAAGGCAATACCACCTCAAAGGTGACGAAGGACATGAAGGATTCAAGACCGATACCATGGAGCGGGTTATGTAAACGGTTCACCAAGAGGTTAAGAAATGATGAGGTGAATGCAAAAACTTCTTAAGAAGGTCAAACCGAGAAGGATACCTCATGAATAGGGATAGGGTACATGAGAAGCATACTAAGAACCCTCTCATAAGGGGCAAACACAGAAAAATGTCCCCCAGAACTCTAAGGAATGACACTGTTAGAGTGAAGAAGAGAAGGAATACGCTATGAAAGGGAACTCTAGAGGGATGCATACAACCAAGTGCCTTGAAGGAATCATTGGTTGGTAGATGGACATAACATGGAGTGCAAGGAGCCAACCCCTCATTAGAAACTACTTGAAGGAAGGATGTACCGGAGGCCGAGACTAACCTACTTTGGAAAAGTGATAGAATGTTAGGTACAACTTCCTTTGGAAAATATAGAGAAGTCGAAGTGGAGATTCGGAACAACATAACAAAAGTAAGCAAACCATGGCAATGAGATGGTCAAAGAAAATGAACGACACCTTAAGGAAGACCAGGAAGTAGTAAGGAATACACCCTAAAAAGGGCACTGGAAGGATCATTAAGGATAAGGAGATTAGAGAGACAATTGCCTCAAGAAAACTAAACAAGGTGAAAAGTTGGGGCGAGACAGGTAACGAACTACTCTTGTGAGGGTCATAGAGTAAAGTCTAGTAGAGAAGGAAGAGGTGGAAAGGCCAAATATTGGAGAAAAAAGGGATGAAAGAAATCCTTAAAAGGACCAAGGGCCAATTAACGACTAAAACTCAAGCCAAGAAAGGAATAGGCAAGCCTCTCACCTAACGGTCAAGAAAACTTGAAACAAGAAAAATTTGTACGCTCCTTAAAGAAGTAGACAGGTACTGGGTACGAATGAAGATGCAGATAGAGTATACAAGATGTGCCTGCAAGAATTGTGGAGTAAAGGTAAACAAGAGAAGACGACATCAAGGGATGTCATTTAAGGGTAAAAATCCCCTTGAGCAAATGTATAAAGGAATGTCAAGAGAAAAGGAAAGAATCTTACCAAGGAAGTATTGTGATGTCCCAGTATGACCTGTTTGAAGAAAGAGCGGGAGTATCAAGAAATAATTCCAAAAGAACCGAGTAGAAAGAAGAAACTAGTAACGGTGGACAACCAAAGAGAATGAACAAAAACCTAAGAAAGGATGAGATGTAGTAAAGACTACACTCTCTGAAGGACAATGGGATGGACATGAAGAATGAGTGATACAGCTGCCTAGGCAATTGGACCAGAAAAATAAAGAGAAAAAGACAGTTAAAGTTTCTGAGAGAACCATGGATTTAAACCACAACAAGGAAGAGAGGAGTGAAAAGGCCAAAATGTTGGAAGAGAAGAACGAAGGGAAATCCTTAAAGAAATCGATGGTCAAATCCAGATTTATAGTTTAAATTCTTAGAACAGTTAAGTGAGCCTCAAGAAGGGTGATCAAGAGATTTTGAAATAAGGAGGATGTGAACCCTCCTTAACAGAAATTATTTAACGGGTTAGCATCAAAAGATGCTATGAATGATTGGACAACCCATACTCAGGTAATAGAGGAAAAATGTTCGAGAAGATGTTGGGAAAGTAAGTTCCTTAATAAGGTGAAGCTAAGAAGGAATAACTACAATTGGTAAGACGGGTCATAGCCCACACATGCATACGAAGCTTAAAGAGTGGACAACCAAGCATAGTGTGGAATGCACAAAATAAAACCAATAATCGGAAGTGTCCTATGTAAGGAACAAGGGATAAAACAAAAGTTATGGATAGAGAAGGATCCAAAGCAAAATAGATACCCTAACACAGATAAGGGTACGAAGAAAGGGAAAAAAAGGGAACCTTCAAGCAATGGTAAGAAGGTTGAACGTGTAGCTTCTAGAACGAAAGTCTCTACCTTGAGGGACACATTAGTGAATGAAAACGTAAAAAAGGGAACTCCCCAAAACAAAACAATAGACTGAAAAGGGTCAAATGGGAATAACGAACTATGAAGTGGTTACAAACAAGTAAGAGTAGATTAAGGCCAAAAGAAATCCTTGAGGAAAAGATGTTATTGGGAGTGATGATGAACCTAAGAATGGACGAGTCCCAGCATGTCAGTAAAACATCTGGAGATCAAATAATTGGAAATGAAAATACTCAATAAGGAAGTCAAAAAGGGATGAGTGGGTAAGGAGAACCGATATAGTTGTGTAAATTGAGTTAATAACGGTAAAGGTAGTCGAGGAATACTACTAGAGAAAAAGAGGGATGGAGTTATGTAATCCCTAAGAGGTTGAAAAATAAGGAATAACCCTAAAGAAAGTGTTTTGGAGATCTAATGGATATATAGATAAGATCTAGAAAATGTTATGCTATAAGGGACAAGAAAACCCAACGATGTCGATGAAAACATGACTCAAAATTAAGGAAGAGTCGATTCATAAGCATGACAAAGTCAAACATAATTTGGACCGATTTGTAATGAGCAACGAATGAAGGGAGAGTCGAAATGGGACAAAAAGGTGATGATAAAGAATTATGTGAAAATAAGTACAAAATGCTCTATAGGACGACAAGGTGAGGGTTTCAAGGACCAAGCGGTTAACTAGACACGGAAATGGTTAGTTATCTTGGAATTTCCAATCTTGAGTACAGAACCTCAAGGGGAAGAATGTTGCTCTAAGCCAAGAAAGAGATAACATCTAAGAACATACCCTGAAGTAAGGTATGTCTAGTTATGACAAACTCCATGGAGGAAGTAAATAATATAAAGGAAAAAGAAATTCCTTAAGTGAAGGTTGTAAAAGGGCTAATTGAAAGAACGTGAGAAGAGTTTGTATGTTAAGCAAACAACAAAGGGGCATCAAAGGAAATGATTCCTCATACAAGGTCGCTAATTATGTTTTGGGGACAAAACTCCTAAAAGAAGGGGAGAGTTGTAAACCCCGCCCTTTTGAACTAAGGAAAACCGGTCAAACCAAGTGAGAAAACCGAACCGGTTCACAAACTCGATCAATTGTGAATGGGAAATTTAGGAATTTACAACTCCCTGGTGATCCAAAGGGTTCAAAATACTATGGAAAAGAACATTAGGATGAATTGGAAGAGGAAAATTAGACTGGTTTGGATGAACTGGGTCCAATAGGATTGAACCGGTTTATGAACCGAGTTGGTTTATGAACTGGAACCGATAGAGATCAGGCAAAACAAAGGAATTCAACTCTGTTGTACTGCAAGGAAATTCATAAACCTTGGGAAGGAACCTTAGAACAAACTGGGAAAGAAAAACCAGTCCGGTTCGGGTGAACCAGATCCGAACCGGTTCGGACCGGTTTGAACAATTATTGAACTAAATGATAAATTCATTTTTCTAGGTACCTTAAATAATTCAAATTGGAGATTTGAGGCCACCATTGGATAGAGAATGAATTTAGAAATTTTTAGATTTAAAAAACTCGATCGAACAGGGGGTGAACCGGCCGGTTTAAGCTTTGAACCTGGTTTGGACTGGTCTGGTCTGGTTCAGAACTGTGTCATCTTCTTCCTCAGAATGACATCACTGTTCCCTCGCTAGGAAACTAAAGAAACGCTGATGAAGAAGAAACGCTTCTGTTCGGGGCGTTTCAGGTCATCAATGTGTGTCATATCGGTGCCAAACGGATAGCCAATGGGTCCCCAAGCTCCCTATATAAAGAGCCGCTACCCATTCATCCTCTCCACACCTGAAAACTCCATTCTCTCTCAATTGCTCCATTTTCCGGTGAAGCTTGAACCCAATGCGGAGTCTTTTTTGAGCCAAACAAGGCAAGGTCAAGTTCTTTAGACCCGAGGAGAAGTTAGCTACACGTCTGTAGTCTCCATTTGCTCTGAGGGTCACTGGAGAAACACCGGCGTGATGAAACAGTGAAGTAGCTCCGGTGGACCGAAGCTGCCCTATTTTGGCCGAGTTGAAATCGTATGAACATCGAGGAACTCAATTTCAACTTCAATTTCAACAATTAGAGGTGTTTGATCGGTCAATTTGATGAAATCAAATTCGGCTTTGTTAAAGAGTTGGAAATTTGGGAAAATTTGGGGGAAATTGGGGATTTTCGAAATTCAAAGGACCAAAATGCAATTTGATGAAATTGAGGGTCAATTGGGCATGAAAATAATGTTGGAGGACCAATTAAGGAATTTTGGAATTTTTGGGGCAAAACTTACCATTTTTGTAAAGGAAGGGCAAAATGGTAATTTTGGAAAACTTGGGGGACCAATTTGGAAATTTGGGAAATTAATCCCATTTTTGTGAAATGGGATAAATTGAGGTCTTATGATAAATTTTAGAAGTTTCGGGACTCAATTTGAGGAAAAATCGGCATTAGGGACTTAAAGTTAATGAGAAATAACTTTAGGGACCTAATTGCAAATATATGTAAAGTTGGGTTTTCTCATTCATTTGGAACGAATGATGGCTATTAGGCCAAAGAATAATGAACAATTATGTTTATTTTGTGTAGGAGAACGAGATATTAGGAATGCCAATCAAGGTCCAGCTTGCTAAGGACAGAATCCGACTAAGTGGAATTTCACTACACTATCGGGTGAGTGGGATTATATATCATACCCAGTTGGGGATGATAAGTACCTCAGTATAAAAACCCACTGCTTATTAGTATTTTTAATCATCACTACTTAGAGAAAGTGATGTGAAAATTTTGTGGAAAAACTACTTATCGGTTGTAAGTAGATCCTACCCGATTGGTATGATGAGACTTCCTCGAAGGAAGTTGAAAACTCGTTCATCGGTTATGAACGTAGATATCCTCATACTGGTTGGTATAATGGATAGGAACAACCTATTTTGTTGGAAGTGTTCTCCCCTGACTGTGTGCCAATGTTTAAATTATTTGGGAGTCCTTCTTGATGGGAGCTTGAATAGCTCTTATAGGTCGGGGGCCTCAATTTTGGAACTTTAGGGCTAAAATGCCCAGATTTTTGAAAATCTCGTATAGTGGGCCCAAGGCCAGTTGGCATTTGCAGGAGCTCATAAACGAACATGGTATATGTGCCAAAAACTAAATAAGTGAATTGTTTGGCCATGGTACCAAGATAGGAATGACATGCTCAGTCAACTAGCGGTAGTGCGACATGACGGGTCGATGGACCAATCAAGACAAACAACTGCGGGTTGAGTTGAGATTCGGGGCCATTAGACTAGTGGCACCACATATTACATGGCTTGATAAGAAAATATTGTTTGTGTATGCACTAAGAGTACATGATCATCAAGACACCCATTAGGGGTAGTGATGTGTCCTAAGGACCTTGGACGACCTGGTGAGTATAAGGGCAGATCGTCGTTCTAGGTGTTTGTGCGAAATTTGGAGTAGCGCCAAGTGCATGAGACCGGGGTGGGGACAAGATGAGGTCTCTGTCCTCATACTGACACGAAGAAGTGATTTTGAGATCGTGGGTCGGATGTCGCGTACGTACACTTATTCCCATGGTAGAAGTGGTCATAATTCTATCCGGGTGGCAGGAAAAGTTGCTCTGAAGCCACTAGTGGGTTCAGTAGTGATACTGACTTGCGAATATATGTAACCTTCATGATGAAGGATGTGTGTTGGGTGATGACATACTGGTAACTAAGAAATAATGGAAAAACTCGAACCTTTTTAAATGAAGGGTTTTTTGAAAAGAAATGAGTCTGGCACACTCTATATAATTTTTTTTTCTTAAAAATTAAAAGTAGACCTTTGAAAACCCATTCACTGGGTAGTCGTACTCACCCCCTCCCTTATATCCCTTTCAGGAGATTTCGGAAAGCCTACCCTTAAAGACCATCAACTAAGACGCCTGTGATATAGGTATGATAAATCTAAATTATTATGCAGTTTTGTTTATGTTATTCCTGGAAAAAGGTGCAGGTTTAAAGGACGCCTTACTCTTTTCGGTCTATAATAAGGGGAAACCCTTTAATAAACTAGGAGAGTGGCGGGTTGATCACGGGGATCCAACCAAACCGGGTCGGGGCCTGACAAGAGTGGTTGAACTCTGTAGGGACTCTTGAGACCAGAACACTAACATGGGAGCCAAACTCGGATTGGGAGAATCAACTAGTGACGAGTGCATCATAATCACTAGGTGGGTGGTACCTTTTACACTTCATACCCGGTTGGGATGATGAGCATATTTTGAATACTAAAAACCTACTCACTGGTTGTGAGTGGGATTATCCAATATCATACCAGTTGGTATGATGAGATTTCTTAAGGAAAGGAAATACCCGCATACTGGTTGTAAGCAGAGTTATCATCACACCCAGTTGGTGTGATGAAATTAAAAGTTATTTTGTTAGAAGTGTTCTCCCCTTACTGTATGACAATTGCTTAAACTATTGGGAAGACCTTCTTTACGGGAGCTAGAGTAGCTTTAATAGGCCAGGGGCCTCAATTTTTGAACTCATAGGGCTCAAGGTTCAGTTTTGGAAAAACACGTGTAGTGGGCCCAAGGCCAATGGGCACGGGTTGGAGCTAGTAGACAAACATGATTAGGAAGAGCCATGAAAACTCTTATTTAAAAATGGAAATTGATTCTGTAATTCACCATGTTATCAAGTCAGGACTAATAATGCTTGATGGTCTGGCGACAGTGTGTCAGGACTGGATCGACGGATCGACCTAGAAAAATAGATGTAGGTTAGGTTGAATGTCGGGACCGTTGGCACCAAATAGTATGGCTTAATCATGAAAACTTTTGTTTGTGCATGCACTTATGGTACGAGACCATCAAGACACCCTAGGGGGTAGTGATGGGTCCCAAGGGCTACAGGATGACATGGTGGTGATAAGGGCAAATTGTCGTGCCGGTTAGTCATGAAGCTATGGGAGCTTCTTGCACATGAGATCGGGATGGGATTAGGATAAGGTCTCCATCCTCATATGGACATGAAGTGGCATTCGAGTCTGAGGGTCAAATGTTTGGGATGTCCACTCAAACTCCGTGTAGAAGTGTGGGACTTCTATTTGGGTTTACAAGGAAGCGGTGGGTTGCTCACAGTGATCTGACCAAATTGGGCCGAGATGTGAAAACTTGAGTGGTATCAAAGTTGTGTTCCCTTGAAAGCATTATCAAAACTATGACTTGGCACTAATGAGGATTAAATTACCTAGGAAATTTGCCATGTGAACCAACGCCACTCATGGAACCCTGAAAAAGGCTTCTACCTCTAGCAAGATAGACATCGAGAAAATTGCTGAGTTTGAGAAGAGGGTGCCAGGTGACATAGTCGTAGACTATAGAAAGCTTCTTGGGGGAGATGTTGAAGGCAGCCGACATATCATATCCCTCCCCAAGACAAGAAGAACCCACACCTCCTCCACGGAACCTGACACCACCTCAAGCACCGCAACTGCCGGAAAGAACCCCAACTCGAAGGGAGGCCTGGAACAACTATTGGGATGCTCAAGCAACCTTCATGAAGGTTTTCTAGGCACCTCCACTGGCTTAGTGTGACTTAGACTCCACCCAATGGATAAAGTGGGCCTATGAACGTGAAGTTGAGATGCTGGGAAGGTACGGACTCGAGGTATCCATGGAGACCGTCCTAGTAGGGAGGTCCACCAGGAGTATGGATGGACATCCACTAGCTCATTCGAGCCCTCGGACCACAAATCCTAAAACAATTTAGAGGCTAACTCTAGGCCTATGACCTCGAGGAATTAAAAGGATTAAGTAGGGAGGATCATTTGTAATAAGTCGAGTATGATAAGAACTATTTATGAATAAATAAAGATGAATAAAAGTTTTTCTTTCATATATATGCTAGTCTCCCCATTGACCAAAGGGATACCACAAGGGAAGGGAACATACCCCAAAGGTAGAAATAAGGACCAAGGTAGAGCATGAAGAGACCGCCCGAAGAGAAAGACTATAGACAAAAACCTTCACACAAAAGGAAGGAAAGAACTCAAAAAGGAGTTAATATAAACTGACCCCCCCTCCCCCCTAAAATAAGTTAACTTAACCCGAGCAATTTCCATTAAGAGCAAGGAAATTCAAGCCCATAGGGGCAAGGGCGACACAACAAGTTAAAGACTAGGAACCCTTAAGGATAAAGCCAGAGAGAACAAGGAGCCTACCATGAAGGGAGCCATAGGAAGGGACATGACCCAACAAAAAGGTATAGAACCCAACTAGATGGGAAGAGAAGAAGGCACCCATGGACAAAAAGGGGTCGAGTCCAAGGAAAATACATTTTTGCAAGTCCAAAGAATAAGATAAATCTGAGGAAAGGGAAAGAAGGGAAAGTAGTATCAAATGATGCAGTAACGGGTAGGAGTAGGAGGACTAGTTTAAGAAGGGAACCTAGTGACCAACAAGGATTAAGCGAACCCTTGCACAAGAGTCAAGAAATTCTGAAATGAAGAGGAATGAAAATCATCCTTAAGAAGGACAACTTGTTAGAAGGACAACAAAGAATATGGTACATCAAACGTACCCGTGAGATTTCCTATCACGCCTCAACCCAGTTTCGTCGGATGCCCGTGATCCACCCGCCGCTCCCTTAGTTTAAGTGGGGTTTCCCCCTTTCTTTAATCAAGAGGAGCTCGACGTAATTTAACCCTAGAATAAAATAAATCAATAAAAATGTGAGCTTAAAATAACCTTTAAGTATACCTCACAAAGGGTGGACCTAGGTATTTTCCTTAGTCATTTTCTCTACTCCTAAAAAGGGATATAAAAGAGTGATGAGTTTCTATAACTCAGTGAATGGGTGTTGGGATTGAGCTTTCATAAATAAAACAACTTTTAATCGGAGTTTGTTAGACTACTTATTTCCTTTAAGAATATTCTTTCCTCAAACTCTGGTTTTTCAAATAATTTTTCCTCATTTTCCACATTAAGTGTGTTTAACAATCAGCAAACGCCCTTCATTAGGAAGGGATCACATATTCGCTGGGTAGCTCATCCACTGCATCCAGTTCTGGCTTAGAGTGACTTTACCGGCCACCAAGATATAAACTCATCCACTTCTACCTAGGGTTTGAGTGGATGTTCGCGACATTTGACCCACAAGTTGGAAATCAACTCCGTGTCCGTATGAGGACAGAGACCTCATCTCGACCTGACTCGTGTTTCATGTGCATGAAGCTATGTTGAGCTTCCTTGACTACTGGCATGACAAATTGCCCTTATCTTCAATAGGTCATCCAGTAGCCCATTAGATGCATAATTACCCCTCTTAGGCATCTTAATGGTCCTGTACCTCAAGTGCTTGCAAAAATAATAGTTTGTCCACAAAGCCATTCATCTTTGGTACCATTGGTCCAACGACTCCAACCCTCAACTTGACCTTTAGCTATTTGTCTAGGCCGGTTCATCCACCTGGGCCCGACGCACTACCGCCAGTCCATCGAGTGTGTCGGTCCTGTCTTGGTACCATGGAAAAATCACATAATTCATTCATTAAGAATATTTCATAGCTTTAATATATAATGTTTGTTTACAAGCTTCTGCTCATGCTGATTGGCCTTGGGTCCAGTGTACGTGATTTTCCAAAACTGGGCATTTAGCCCAACAGTTCTAAAACTGAGGCCTCTGGCCTATTTGAGTTGTTCTAGCTCTCGTCAAGAAGGTCTCCCAAAAATTTTAAGCAGTGGCACATAGTCAGGGGAGAACACTTCTAACAAAAATCATCTTTCAATTCATCACACCAACCGGATGTGAAGATTTCTCTACTTACAACCGGCAAGCAGGTTTTATTCTTCCTTCAACGAAGTCCATCATACCAACTAGGTATGTTTTTCTCTACTTACAACTGGTAAGTAGTTTTCCACTTAGTTCTCACATCACTCCAAATAGGTGTGATGTTAAAATCACACATATAAGTGGTTTTTCATTTCTGAGGTGCTCATCATCCCAACCGGGTATGATGTGAATAAACCCACTCACCCGATATACATGGCATATTCTTCTTCAGTCGACTTTTGCCTCCACGCTAGCTTATCATTGCTAGCGTTCCGGTTTATCATGTTACAACACAATTTGGGCACTCATATCCATTAGATTTTGGCATAAAAGCCTTTATTTCTCACATATGAACGACTAGAATCAAAAGTTGTTATTTAATTGCACTTAGGTCCTGAATTATTTTAAAAAATGACAATTTGACCCCAATTATTTTAAAAAATCAGCCGATTTATCCTCCAACATCTTTTCCATGGCCAATTGGCCCTCAATTTCGGGAAATTGCAATTTGGTCACTCAATATTATGAAATCCCCAAATTTCCTCCAATTTAGTCCTTTCAAAATGACCGAATTTGATTTTATCAAATTTACCATTCAATTGAGGTTAATTGCTTCAATTTATGATATAATTAAGTTCCTACACATCCATATGATTTAATTGAGCTTTGAATCACAAGAATTGAGGCCGAAACGAGCTCAATCGGAGCTTCGCCGAAAAATTGTGCGTAGAGAGAAAAAGCTTCGAAAGCTTACCATCGAAGGTGCGAAAGTCCAAGATTTATATCTGGCCATGTAGCTCTCATGCTGAGATTCTTCCTAGGATCAAGAATCGATACAATTCATATGGAATCGAGGGAGAATTTGGTTAGTGAAGTTTTCATAGTTTCTCTCTCTAATGCCGATTGTAAATGACAGCGGGGCCAAATTGACTTACCTTTCAGCTCTATTACGGTCGTGTGAGGGCTATGGGAGAGTCAGGAGGGCTTGGTTTAGCTTGAGTAGGGCTGAATTCAATCAATTTTCGCTCGCTGAAACAAGGCATTTTACACCGTGTTTTTAGTAAATCAAATTTTCGGTGCAAATTTTTCTGGAATTATATTATAAGTTTAAAATTCAATTGATATAATTGGAATAAATTTGAATTAAAATAAAATAAAAAGTGTTATTTTTACCGAAATAAATAACTGGATAGAATTGATTTAAGTCTGTTGAATTTAAGAGGAAATTGAATAATATATATATATAATTGTTAATTATGTGTATATATATATATATAAATGTTGAATAAATGTTTACATATAGGCGTGTATATATATATATACATGTACAAAATTAATTTTCAAACAAATATAAAGGAGAAAGGCATTCGAGAGTTGATGTTGTACTATTATTAAATAAATATCTATATTTAATTATTGAAATTAATACTCATCAATTTCCCAATTTAATGAGAATAACTACCAAAATTAATACCCATAATTTAGTAATAAATTTTCCCCATTTAACAAACATTTTTATATCTATATAAAGAGCTCATTTCCATTCATCATTCTCACACCTGAAAATTCTATTCTCTCTCAACTACTACAATTTTTAGTGGAACTTGAACTAGAGCTCTAACTTGGGCATGTTTCTCAACCACAGAAGGCGAGGTCGGGTTCTTTATACTCTAGGGGAAGTCAATTATCTGATAGCAACCTCCTCTCGATACAAGGACCGCCGGAAAAGCGCTGGCAGAATAAACAGTGAAGTAGCTCCGACGGATCGAAGCTGCCCTATTTCGGCAGAGCTGAAATTGGTTGAATTCAACCCTACTCAGACCAAACCAAGCTCTCTCAACATCCCCGCAACCCTTAGACGATCTCAATTGAGCTAAAAGTTAAGTCAATTCGGCCCTCCTCAATCGTTATAGGTCGAAGTTAGAGAGAGAAATTGTAGAATTTCACTGACAAAATAATCCCTCGATTTGAGGTAAATTGTAGGAATTCTTGATCCTAGAAGATACCTCAGAAAGAGAGCTATCTTTCTCGATAGAGAGATTGGACTGCCACACCTCCGATAGTAAGCTTTTGAAGCTTTCTCTCTCTAGGCTTAGTTTTCTAGTGAAGCTCCGTTTTAGCTCAATTCGGACCCAAATGACGCATTTCAATGCCCAATTGAATTGTATGGAAGTGTAGGAACTAATCCATACCTTCAATTGGAGCAATTAACCACGATTGAATGGTCAATTTGATGAAATCAAATTCGACCAATTTGAAAAGAGGGAATTGGGGAAATTTTTGGGGAAATTTGGGGATTTCGTAATATCGAGTGACCAAATTGCAATTTCTCGAAATTATGGGCCAATTGGCCATGGAAAAGATGTTGGAGGACCAATTGGTTGATTTTTTAAAATAATTGTGGTCAAATTGGCATTTTTGTAAAGTAGGGGCAAAATAGAAATTTGGAAAACTTGAGTCCCTTAAAATATTTTAGGTAAATTGAGGACCCAAAGTGAATTTTTGGAAGTTTAAGGACTCAATTTGGTAAAAAGTTAGCAATAGGGACCCAAAGTCAAGGAAAATGAACTTTAGGGACCTAAGTGTAATTAATTTGAAATTTCGATCCTAGTCATTCATACGTGAGGAAACAAAGGTTGTCATGCCAAATATTAATAGATAAGGATGTCCTAATCTTGTATGAACACGAGGGACCGGAGCACCAGTAAGGACAAGCTAACGTGGACACGAAAACTGACTGAAGAGGAGTACAATTCAGTTATAGGGTAAATGGGTTTATTCACATCATACCCGGATGGAATGATGTGGACTTTGTAAATGAAAAGCCACTTCTATGTGGGATTTTAACATCACACCCAGTTGGAGTGACGTGAGAACTACGTGGAAAAACTATTTACTGGTTGTAAGTATTAAGATCATACCCGGTTGGTATGATAAACTTCCTGGAAGGAAGGAGAAAACCCACCTACCAGTTATAAGCAGAGATGTCATCACACCCGGTTGGTATGATGAGTTAAAAGGTTATTTTTTTTAGAAGTGTTCTCCCCTAACTCGGTGCCAATGCTTAAAATTTTTTAGAGACCTTCTTGACGAGAGCTAGAACAGCTCAAATAGGCCAGAGGCCTCGATTTTGGAACTTCTGGGCTAGAATGCCCAATTTTGGAAAATCATGTACAGTAGGCCCAAGACTAGTTGACACGAGCAGGAGCTTGAAAACAAACATGATGTATAAGCCATGAAAATTCCTATTAAATAGATTATGTTATTTTTCCATGGTACCAAGACATGATTGACATACTGGGCTAGCGGTAGTGTGTCATGATTAGGTTGATGGACCGGTCTAGAAAAATAGCTGTAGGTTGCGTTGAAGGTCGGGGTCGTTGGACCAGTGGCACCAAAGAAAAATGGCTTTCTAGAAAACTATTTTTTGTGCATGCACTTGATGTTCAGGACTACCAAGATGCCGAAGAGGGGTACTATTGCGTCCTAGAGGCTACTAGACGACATGGTGGAGATAAGGGCAATTTGTCATGCCAACAATCATGGAAGCACGACGTAGCTTCATATGCTTAAGACTGTGGTGGGGTCAGGATGAGGTCTCTGTCCTCATACGGACACGGAGTTGATTTCGAGTTTGAGGGATGGATGTCGCGAACATCCACTCATTCCCAAGGTAGAAGTGGATAGGCTTCTATATAGATGGCCGAAAAAGTCGCTCAGATGCCACAAGTGGGTGCAGTGGATCGATTGCCCTAAGAATGTGTCATCCCGTCATGATGAAGGGCGTGTGTTGATTGTTAAACACATGATTGTGGATAATGAGGAAAAATGGTTTAGAATAACTGGGAACCTATGTGAAAGGATATTTTCGAAAGAAAGAAGGAGTTTTGCACACTTCGATTAAAGATGTTTTGAATACTCAATCCCAATACCCATTCACTGAGTTGTCAAACTCACCCCCTCCCTTTACACATTTTCAGGTAATCGAGGGAAAACATACTTAAAGACCTACCTATAGCTGAACCTGCAAGACAGGTATGTAAAATTAAATTTATTCAGTTTTGATTATTGTTATTCCAAGAAAGATAGGAAAAAGGACGCCTTGCTCCTTGTGGTTTAGAAAAGGGGAAAGCCCTTAATAAACCGGGAGAGTGGTGTGTTATTCTCGGAGATCCGACCAAACCTAGTTGGGGCATGACAACTTGAGTGGTATTAGAGCCTGTTTCCTCGAATACATTATCAAGACTATATAACATAGTAACTAAGAGAAAGTTTTAAAATTTTTAGATGGCTCCCAAGAGAGTAATCAAGAAAATTAGGACTGATATTGCCTACATTACCCAACAATCTGTCCCCGTATGAAGACCACCATAAAAGCTCTCCAATGCCTCAGGTGTAGTAGAAGTCACAAAGGACCATGAGGCATTATGGGGAAGTACCCAATGCCACCAAGGAATGTGGTGCCAGCACATGTTATGGTCACATCCATGAGTAAGGAAAGAGCTAACCTAACACCAATGACACCGTAAGGGACTTATAACCAAGAAGGAAGATTATTAAGAACTTAGAATAGTAGTTCTACAAGCTAAAACTACTTCTTGTAATAGAGATAATGCCTAAAACATATTGTACCCTTTATTAATAAAAATTCTAATTTTTCCAAAACTCTATCACTCAAACAAATTCGCGTTCTCACACCTCAGCTATATGAGGATGTGTCACGGAAGATAAGAAGGACCAAAGGAAATACAATGAAGCAGAATATAGATAAAAGGAAAAGAGAAGTAGGAGGAATGTCTTGGGTGAGAAATGCAAGGAGGTCAAGAAATAGTGGGATAAAGAAGAAATTCAATCTTCTTTTTAAAAAGGTCAAACAATAAAGGAATACCATAAGAATTGGGGTAAGTTACATGGGAAGTACACCTAAAACCCCCCTTAGAAAGGGCAAACACGTAAAACGTCCACTGGAAACTTTAGGGCATGACACGTAAAGAGTGAAGAGGGAAGAAATGTGCTAGGAAAGGGAACTCTGAGGGGATGTATACTACTAAGTATGTCACACCCCGACCTGGTTTAGTCATATCCTCGGGATCAACCCGCCACTCTCCTAGCTTTCTAAGGGTTACCCCTTCTTTATAAATCGTGAGGAGTAAGACGTCCTTTAAACCCGCACCTTTCCTGAAATAATATAAATCAAAACTGCAAAAAATTTGGAACTTATCATACCTGCCTTATAGGTGTGTTAGCTAGTGGTCTTTGGGTAAGTTTTCCGGGTTTACCTGAAAGGGATATAAGGGGGGGGGGTGGGGGTGGGGGTGTTGAGTTTAACGACTTAGTGAATGGGTTTTTTAGGATATGACTTTCAAAAAATAGTTTAAATTGGAGTTTGCCAGACCACAAATTTTTCTTTTAAAAACATTTAATTCTTAAATCTCTATTTTCACAACCATTTCTCATTTAATGATGTTTATCAACCAACACACGCACTTCATCTTGAAGGAAACACACATTCGCAAGGCAGCCCGTCCACTATACCCACTTGTGGTGTCGGAGCGACTTTACCGACCACCTAGATTGAAGCACATCCACTTCTACCTTGAGAATGAGTGGATGTACGCGACATCCCACCCTCAATCATGCAACAAAACTTTGTGTTCGTATGAGGACAAAGACCTCATCATGTCCCCATTCCAGTCTCATGCGCAATGAAGCTACATTGTGCTTCTCAAGACTTCTAGTATGACTAACTACCCTTATCTCCACTAGGTCATATAGAGTCGTAGGACACATCACTACCCCTCTTGGCATCTTGAAGGTCTCGTAAAACAATGCATGCACAAATCAATAATTTTGCACATAATCCATATAATCTATGGTGCCACTAGTCCAATGGCCGCCACCCTTAACTTGACCTGCAAATGTTTGTCTTGACTAGTACGAAGACCTGTCATGTTGCACTACCGCTAGTCCATCGAGTGTGTCAGTCCTGTCTTGGTACCATAGCCAAACAATTCATTCACTTAAGTTTTCATGGCTTAAAATCATATTTGTTTATGAGCTCCTGCACGTGCCAATTGGCCTAGGGGCCACTGTTTGAGATTTTCAAAGTCGACCATATTTGCCCCCAAGTTCCAAAACTGAGGCCTCTGGCCTAAATGAGCTCCCGTCAAGAAGGTCTCATAAAAGTTTTAAGTAGTGGCACACAGTCAGAGGAGAGCACATCTGACAAAATAAAATTTTCAGTCATCCATTACACCAACCGAGTATGGGACATCTCAGCTTATAACAGATAAACGGGTTTTCCACTTCCTTCGAGGAAGTTTAATCAAACCAACCAGGTACGATTTAAACCCCACCCTTTTGAGCTAAGGAAAATCGGGAAAACTACCGGTCAAACCGAGTGAGAAAAACCGATCCGGTTAACAAAACTAATCATTTGTGAACAAGCAATTTGGAAATTTACTTCCGGGTGATCTAAAGGGTTCATTAAACCTTGGAAAGGAAACTTAAGACAAATTAGAGGAGAAAAACCAAATTGGTTTTAGGTGAACGAGATCCCATAAGAACTCTGAAGTTAAGCGTGCTTGCCCGAGAGTAGTGCGAGGATGGGTGAACACTTCTATCTCTCTCTACTGCTCCATTTTTTGGTGAAGCTCGAATTAGAGCTTCGACTTGAACATTTTTCTTAACCTCAGAAGGAGTGGTCGGGCTCTTTAGAACCGGGGAGAGGTCAGCTATTAGATAGCAAACTCCAGTAAATCTGAGAATCGCTGCATGATGGAACAGTGAAGCAGCTCCGGCGGACCAAAGCTGCCCTATTTTGGCCAAGCTGAAATCGGCTATTTTGAGCCCTTCTCAAGCCAAACCAAGCCTTCCCAACACTTTCTCAGCCCTTCCACGGCTGAATTAGGACTGAAAGGTAAGCCAATTCAGCTCCTCTCGGCAATTTCCAGTCGGTGCTAGAGAGAGAACCGATAGAATTTTAATGATGAAATTCTAACTCAATTCGGCATCAATTGATATGATTCTTGATTCTAGGATGAACCTTAGGATGAGAGTTATCTACCCAGATTGAAAGCTCGGAACGTCGTGCCCTCACCAATGAGTAATCGAAGCTTTCTCTCTTACAGTATGTTTTCCGACAAAGCTCCGTTTGAACTTGTTCCGGCGTCAAAACTTGCAATTCAAAGTGCTATTGAATCGTAAGAAGATGGAGGAACTCAATTTTAACTTCAATGTCAACAATTAGAGGTGTTTGATTGGTCAATTTGATAAAATCAAATTCGGCTGTGCTAAAGAGTTGAAATTAGGGGATAATTTGGGGAAATTGGGGATTTTCAAAATTCAAAGGACCAAAATGTAATTTTATAAAATTGAGGGTCAATTGGGCATGAAAATAATGTTGGAGGACCAATTGAGGAAGTTTAGAATTTTCGGGGCAAAACTAACTATTTTTGTAAAGGAAGGGCAAAATGGTAATTTTGGAAAAGTTGTGACACCAAATTGAAAATTTAGGAAACTAAACCCCTTTTCGGTGAAATTAAATAATTTGAGGTCCCAAGGTAAATTTTAAAAGTTTCGGGACTCAAATTTAGGGAAAACCCAGCAATAGGGACTTAAAGTTAAAGAAAAATATCTTTAGGGACCTAATTGGAAATAACTAAAAAGTTTGGGTTTTCTCATTCATTTGAAATGAATGAAGGCTATTATGCCAAGTAATAATGAACAAAAATGTTAATATCGTATAGGAACGCAAAGTACCGGGAACGCCAGCATGGACGAGATTGTGTGAATACAAAGAACCAGTCTAGTAGAAATCAGTGTGTTAACGGGTGAGTGGATTTACTAACATCACACTCGGTTGGGATGATAATCACAACTTAAAGATAAAAACCAGCTACCGGTTGTGAGTGGGATTATGTATCATACCCGAGTGGGGATGATAAGTACCTACTTAGTGGTATTTTTAATCATCACTACTTAGAGAAAGTGATGTGAAAGTTATGTGGAAAAACTACTTACGGGTTGTAAGTAGATCATACCCGGTTGGTATGATAAGACTTCCTCGAATGAAGTTGAAAACCCGTTCTTTGGTTACGAACAGAGATGTCCTTATACCGGTCGGTATAATGGACAGTAAAAACCTATTTTGTCGGAAGTGTTCTCCTCTGACTGTGTGCCAATGCTTAAACTATTTGGGATACCTTCTTGACGGGAGCTCGAATAGCTCTTATAGGCTGGGAGCCTCGGTTTTGGAACTTCAGGGCTAAAATGCCAGTTTTTGAAAAACTTGAATAGTGGGCCATAGGCCAATGGACATGAGTAGGAGCTCATAAAATAACATGATAGATATATGTGCCATTAAAACTTAATAAGTGAATTGTTTGGTCATGGTACCAAGGCAGGTTCGACATAATCAGTCAACTAGTAATAGTGCAATATGATAGGTCTCCGGACTAGTCGAGACAAACAGCTACATGTTGACTTGAAGGTCGAGACCGTTGGTACAAATGACACCACATATTATATGGCAAACTTAAGAAAAACTTTGCTTGTGCATGCACCATGAGTACGGTATCATCAAGACGCCCATGAGGGGTAGTGATGTGTCCTAAGGGCCCTAGACGACCCAGTGAGTATAAGGACAGATCATCATTCCAGGTGTCTGTGCAAAATTTGGAGTAGCACCAAGCGCATGAGATTGGGGTGGGGACGGGATGAGGTCTTTGTCCTCATACGGACACGAAGAAGTTATTTCGGGATTGTGGGTTGGATGTCGCGTACATCCAGTCATTCTTAGGATAGAAGTGTTCGTACTTCTATCCAGGTGGCAGAAAAAGTCGCTCCGAAGCCACTAGTGGGTTTAGTAGTGATACTGACTTGTGAATGTGTGTAACCTTCATGATGAAGGATGTGTGTTGGGTGATGACACAACAGTAACTAAGAAATAATGGAAAAACCCAAATTTTTAAACGAAGGGATTTTTTTTGAAAAGAAAGGAGTTTGGCACACTCCATATCAATGCTTTTCTTAAAAATTAAAAGTAGACCTTTGAAAACCCATTCACTGAGTTGTAGAAACTAACCCCTCTTTTCTACCCCTTTTTAGGAAAAAAAGAAAATGACTAGAAATAACACCGAGCCTTACCCTTTGTCAGGTATGCTTAAATTTGTCTTTAAGCTTGCATTTTATTTGATATATGTCTTCTAGGGAATAAGGTTAGAATTTCACCTGGCTCCTCTCGACTAAAAGAAGGGGGAGATCCTCTTGAACCGAGAAAGAGTGGCAGGTTGTTCACGGGGATCCAACCAAACCGGGTTGGTGCGTGACAACTAGAGTGGTATCAGAGCCTATTTTCTCGATTACATATTCAAGACTAGAAAATATAGTAACTGATAGAATTTATCTTAATATTTTCAGATGGCTTCCAGGAGAGGAACCAAAAAAACTAGGAATGACTTTGCTCAGCACCGTGTCCTCATAGAAAGACAACCCTAGAAGCTTCCCAAATGCCTGAGACCTCGAAGGAATCTCGAAAGACCAAATGGGGAAGTATCCTGTAGAATGGTGCTAGGACCTATCGATGGCATAACTCTAAGTATGAAGGAGGATGTTTATCAAGAATTCCATAGCTCCTTAGTTATGTTGTGACCATTTCTTGTGATAGGGATGAAAGTCTAATCTTTTGTATTCCCCTATTAATAAAATACTCAAATTCTCAAAACTCTATCTCCTGATAATGCGATCTTGTTGGGAATATGGCCTAATAAAACAAATCCACACTATCTTGGAAAGTAAGGAAAAGGCATATCTCGGTTATGGAAGATGAATCAGGGAATTAAGAAACCTAGGTAGACTCTTACCATAACCCTTAGCAAAGGTGATTAAGTGAGAAAACTATCAAAGTGATCAGACTCAAGAACGGTAAAGCACCAAACCACTAGTAACCTTGGAAAATCCCCACTCGAAGGAAAGAAGGAACCACAACAATTCATGTAAGGTAATAACGATGGGACATTCCTAAAGACATGCCCAACCCTACTAAAGGACAAGTACCAAGATGAAATATCATAGGTGTAAGGAAAGAAGGTGTGTTCCACACCTCATAGATTCAGGACAATACCTCCTTAAAGGTCACGAAAGACATGAAGGATTGGAGATCGATACCATGGAGGAGGTTACGCAAACGGTTCACAAAGAGGTTAAGAAATGACGAGGTGAATGCAAAAACTTCTTAAAAAGGTCAAATCAAGAAGGATATTTTAAGAATAGGGATAAGGTACCTGGGAAGTATACTTAATAACCCTCTCATAAGGGGCAAATATAGAGAAACGTCCCCCCAGAACTCTAGGGAATGACACAATGAAAGTGAAGAAGAGAAGGAATATGCTGTGAAAGGGAACTCTAGAGGGATGCGTATAACTAAGTACCTTGAAGGAATCATTGGTTGATGGATGGATATAACGTGGAGTGCAAGGAACCAACCCTTCATTATAAACTACTTGAAGAGAGGATGTATCAGAGGCCAAGACTGACCGACTTTGGAAAAGTGATAGAATTTTTGGTACAACTTCCTTTGGAAAATATAGAGAAGTCAAAATTCAGAGCAACATAACAGAAGTAAGCAAACCATGACAACGAGATGGTCAAAGAGAATGAACGACACCCTAAGGAGGACCGGGAAGTAGTAAGGAATACACCCTAAAAAGGGCATTAGAAGGATCATTAAGGACAAGGGATTAGAGAGACAACAACCTCAATAAAACTAAACAAGGTGAAAAGTAGGGGTGAGACAGGTAATGAACTACTCTCGTGAGGGTCATAGAGTAAACTCTAGCAAAAAAAAGGAAGAGGTGGAAAGGCCAAATATTGGAGAAAAGAAGGATGAAAGAAATCCTTAAAAGAACTAATGACCAAATTAACAACAAAATTCAAGCCAAGAAAGGAGTAGGTAAGCCTTTCACATGATTGTCAGGATATCTTGAAACAAGGAAAATTTTAAACTCTCCCTAAAAGAAATGGACGTGTATTGTGGTATGAGTAAGGATGAAGATAGGGAACAAAAGATATACCTGCAGAATTTCAAGAGAAAGGATAAACAGAAGAGGATGACAATCAAAGGATGCCATGTAAAGGTAGATATTCCGTAGAACTAGGAAAAAGGGGATAGTCCTACCGAGGAAGAAAATCTTGGAAAGACATATGCATCCCAACTAAGTGATAATGGAACCAACAGAAAGGGAAAAAGAGATAAACTTGCAAGTGAAGCGCAAGCAAATGTGAAGGAACCAAGAAAGCATGCTTGAGTGATCCAAGGAAATAGTTTAAAAGGAAGAACGAAGGAAAATCCTTAAAAAGAAATCAATGGCCAGAGCTAGGACTATAAAGTCTTGAGACGGTTAAATGAACCTCTCGAAGGGTAATTAAAGAATTTTGAAACTAGGTGGATGCGAGCTCTACACATGTGCTGAGATACGAGTGAGAAAGAGAATGAAGTACGAAAAACTTATCCATAGGATCTCAAGAGTAAAGGTAAGCAAATAAGAATAATATCAAGGGGCATCATTTAAAGCTAGGTGTCTTCAAGGATGTATGGAAAAGAAATTACGAGAGAAAAGGGTAAGAATCCTCCCAAATAAGGAAATCCAAAGAAAGGATACATGGCGTAATAAAGAATAAACGGAACCTGGTGGCAAGAAGTGTGGAGACAAATCCACAAATAAAATGTATGCTAAGGTGAAAGAAACCCAAAGAAACATATTAAAAAATGTTGTGGCAAGTAAGAATGAGTGGACTATCTATAATAAGGTAAGGAAGGAAAGAACGTCTAAGAAATGTTGGGAAAGTGAGCCCTCCAAATAAGATGTGGTTATGGAGGAATAACCGCGATTGATAAGATAGGCTGTAGTCCACACGTGTATAATAAAGCCAAAAGATTGGATGGCTGAGCATAATATGAAGGATCTGAAATAAGATTAATAAACTACTCAAAAAAAAGGAATAAAGGATGGAATGAGAAAAATTTAAGACAATGGAGGAAAAAAAGGGGGCAAATGCCCCAATATGGAATGGGTGTAAGGAGATGAAGAAAGGAAACCTTCAAGAAATTATAAGAAGGTTGAACATGTATCTCCTAAGATGAAAGTCTCTACCTTGAAGGAATTAGTAGAGATGAAACCGTAAAAAGGGGAAACTCCCCAAACCAAGCAAACGACACGTAGACCAAAAGGAATCGACTTGGTATAAAAAATTGTGAAATGGTTACGAACAAATAGGAGGGGATTAAGGCCAACAGAAAACCCTTGAGTAAAGGATATCATTGGGAATGATGATGGAACTAAGAAAGGAGGAAACTCAGCATGTCGGTAAAACATCTGGAAATTTAATTAATTGGAACCGGAAATACTCAATAAGGAAGTCGAAAAGGAATGAGTGGGTAAGGAGATACTCATGTGTGATGGTTAAAATACCACTTATGAGTGGGTTTTCATTTACGATGTGCTTATCATCCCAACCAGGTATGATATTAAATATCCCACTCACCTGATAGTGTAGTGAATTTCCTCTTAGCCAGCTTGTTGACTTCACGCGGTCTTGTCTTAGCTGGCATTCTCGTTACTTCTTATTCCTACATGATATGAACATTCTTTTTCTTTATCCTTTAGCCTAATAGCCTTCATTCATTGCGAATGAATGATAAAACCAAACATTTCATTTATTTACAATTAGGTCCAAGTATCTTTTCTTTAACTTTAAGTCCCTAATGCTAGTTTTCCCCCAAATTGAGTCCCAAAACTCTAAAATTCACCTTAGGACCTCAATTTATTAAAAACTACAAAAAGAAGTTTAAGTTTCCCAAATTTACAATTTGGTTCCACAACATTTCCAAAATTACCATTTTGTCTTGTTACTTTACAAAAATTGTAAGTTTTGCCCCCAAAAGTTCCAAAATTTGTCCAATTGTTCCTCCAACATCTTTATCATGCAAAATTGGCCCTCCATTTTATGAAATTGCACTTTAGTCCCTCGAATTTTTGAAATCCCCAAATTTCCCCCAATTTCAAACTTCTAACTCAGCTAAATTCGATTTCATCAAATTGACCGATCAAAAGAGTTTAATTGTTGAAATTGAAGTTATATTGGAGTTCCTACACCTTCATACAATTCAATTGCACTTTGAATCGCACGATTTGATGCCGAAATGAGCTCAAACGGAGCTTTACTAGAAAACTGGACTTAGAGAGAGAAAGCTTAGTGTCGGGAGCATGGCGGTCGAAGCTTTCAATCTAGACAAATAGCTCTTGTCCTGAGTTTCTTCCTAGGATCAAGAATTGCATCAATTGATGCCAAATTAAGTGAGAATTTAGTCATTGAAGTTCTGTTGGCTCTCTCTCTAGCGCCGATCGGAATTTACAGAGGGGAGCCAAATTGGTTTACCTTTCAGCTGTAGGAGGACTATGGAGGTATTGGGAGGGCTTGGTTTGGCCTGATAAGGGCTCAAATTGGCCGATTTCAGCTTAGTTGAAATAGGGCAGCTTCGGTCCGTTGGAGCTGCTTCATTCTTCGATCACGCCGGCACTTCTCCAACGACCCTCGGTGCAAATGGAGACTACAAATGTATACCTAACTTCTCCCAAAATCCAAAGAACTCGACCATGCCTTCTCTGGCTCTGAAAAATGTATAAGTTGGAGGTCTAGTTCGAGCTTCATCAAAAAATGGAGCAGTTGAGAGAGAATGGAGTCTACAGGTTAATGGAGGATGAATGAGGAGAGGCTCTTTATATAGGAAGCTCGGGGATTTCTTGGCTGTCCGATTGGCACCTTAATGACAGTCATTCATTGCTTGAAACACCCTAGCCAGAGACTTTTCATCTTCGTTGGTGCTGCTCAATTTTCCTGCGAGTAAACTGTGATGTCATCTGAAGTAAGAAGACGACACTGTTTCAAACCAGACCAGACCGGTCCGAATTAGGTTCAAAGTTTAACCGATTCAGGCTCGATTTGACCGAATTTTTCAAAATTAAAAATTTCTTAGTTGATCTAAATCCACTCTCTATCCAATGGTAGCCTCAATTCTCCTATTTGAATTTTCTAAGCCATCAAGAAAAATAAATTTAGCATTTGGTTCAATAGTGGTTCAAACCGGCTCAATTCGTTTCAGATCTGGTTCACCTGAACCGGTTTGGTTTTCATCTTCAATTCATCTTAAAATTCTTTTTCATGACTTTGGTGAATCTTTAGTTCACTCGAGATCCATAAATTTCCCAGTTTACCCTTTATCTTTCAATTCCGGTTTGTAAACTGACTCGGTTTTCTCTTTGGAAACAATCAGTTCTTTTCATGGTTTTCTTATTATCAAAGGATGGGGTTTACAACGCTCCCCTCCTTTTAGGGGTTTTTCCCCAAAATAGTGACATATCAAATAACTGATGGTAACTATCCCTCATCACACTTTTGATTTCCCATGTCTCTTCCTGCACGGGTCCGTTCTACCACAGAACCTTGACCATAAGAATCCTCTTATTCCTTAAGTTCTTATTGCTCTGAATGATGATTCGTACCAGTTCTATTTGATATATTAGGCTGATACTTTCGAAGCACAAATATAAGGAATACATCATGTATTCTTTGCAGGTCTTGAGGTAGTTCCAATTTATAGGCCACTAGTCCTATCCTTTGAATGATGGGATATGAGCCAATATACCTTGGTTTCAACTTTCCTGTTTGCTGAAACCTAAGTATTTCCCTCCATGGTGACACTTTGAGAAATACTAGATCTCCCACTTCAAACTCCAGATCTTTCCTTTGATGATCTGCATAACTCTTTTGCATATCTTGTGCGGCTTTAAGGTGACTCCTGATTAGTTTTATTTTCTCAGTGGCATATTTGATTAGTTCCACCCTTTCTAGCCTTCTTTCCCCCCCAAAATAAAGGGGTACGACATGGTCTTCCATAAAGGGCATCATAGGAAGCCATATGAATACTAGCTTATTAGCTATTATTGTAAGAAAATTCCATCAGGCACAAGTATTCTTCCCATCCTTTGTTCATGATGAGTACGGATGCTCTTAGCATGTCCTCCAAGGTTTGAATGGTTTGCTCAGATTGCACATCTATTTGAGGATGAAACGCTGTGCTCATGTGGAGCTTGGTTCCCATGGCACTTTGTAAGCTTGGCTAGAACCTTTAAGTAAATCTTGGATCTCTATCTGATACTATACTCACCGAAATGCCATGGTGTGTCACTATCCCCCTCATGTATAAGATGGCTAGTTATTCCACAGTATCCGTCACTCTTATAGTCCTGTGACAAAGTCCATGGTGATGTGCTCTATTTTCCATTACAAAATTGGTAAGGATTGTAGCAGTCCTAACGGTTTCTAGTGCTCCGCTTTTATCTGTTGACAGGACAAGTATCGAACTACATATTCCGTAATGTCCCTCTTCATACCTTTCCACCAATATCCTTGCTTGAGATTGCGATACATCTTAGTACTACCCGGATTCATTGCATACACCGAATCATGTGCCTCTTCTAGGATTAATCTATTCAGGTCCTTATCTTGAGGTACGCATACCCTACCCTTGTAAGTCAACATTCCATTATTACGCAAGTCGTAATCTGGCTTCGTTTCTCTATTGACCAGATTCAGATAGGATTGGAGATCCTTATCCACTTTTTGTTGAGCTTGAATCTGTTTAGTTAGATTGGGCCTCACTACTACGTTAGCCACCAAGCATCTTTCCCACTTATCCATCTTTAGGTCCACCTCGATCCTTCCCAATTGTTGCAACAGGGGTATGTAACTCATTTTTACTTATGTTGCCTTAGTTTGGTACTTGTGACTTAATACATCTGCTACCACATTTGCCTTTTCAGGGTGATATTCTATTACAAGATCATAGTCCTTAACCAATTAATGCCATACCCTCTGGTGGAGATTTAACTCCTTCTAAGTTAGGAAGTATTTAAGGCTCTTGTTATCTGTGTATATTTTACACTTAACCTCGTAAAGGTAGTGTCGCCAAATCTTTAGGGAAAACACTATTGTAGCTAATTCTAGATCATGAGTTGGATAGTTTCTTTCATGTACCTTAAGTTGTCTGGATGCATAAGTGATAAGCTTTCCTGGTTGCATCAAAACACATCCAAGTCCTTGTCCGGATGCATCACTATAGACGGTGTACTCTCCCACATTAGAGTCAGGTAGGGAGAGTACTTGTGCAGTTGTCAATCAAGTCTTTAACTCTAGGAAAGACTTCTCACAACTTTCATCCCAGTTATACTCAACTCCTTTTCTGGTGAGTTGAGTTAGAGGAGCTGCTACCTTAGAAAATTCTTGCACGATCCATCTATAGTATCCTGCTATACCTAAGAAACTTCGTATTCCAATCTGATATGGCTTCCACCTTGGCTGGATCTACTTTGACTCCATCCTTGGACACTATATGTCCTAAGAATCTTGCCTCCTACAGCTAGAACTCACACTTAGAGAATTTTGCATATAATTGATTTTACATTAATATCTCTAAGGTGATCGCCAAATGCTCTTCATGTTCCAACCTAGTTCGTGAGTATATAAGAATGTCATCTATGAATACTATCACAAATCTGTCCAAATGTGGTTGGAACATACGGTTCATCAAATCCATGAAGGCTACAGGGGCATTCGTTAATCTGAATGGCATTGCTCTGAACTCGTAATGTCCATGTCTAGATTGGAATGTTGTTTTGGGAATGTCCTCATCTCGAATTATGAGTTGATGATAGCCAGACTGAAGGTCTATTTTGGAGAAGTAAGCTGCTCCTTTTAATAGATCGAATAGGTCATCTATCAGCGGAAGTGGGTATTGGTTCTTGATAGTGACCTGGTTTAGCTTCCTATAGTTTATGCACAGTCTCCTACTTCCATCCTTTTTCTTGATGAATAGGACGGGTGCACCCCACGAAGACTGGCTAGGACGTTTGAAATCCTTCTCCAATAATTCGTCAAATTTCTCCTTCAATTCCTTTAGTTTTGTCAAATCCATACGGTATGGGGCTTGAGATATGGGGTTTGTTCCTAGGATTATTTCTATAGTGAATTCCACTTTTCGACTTGGAGGTAGTCCGGGTAGCTCTTATGGAAATACTTCTGGGTAGTGCCTCACTACCAAAATTTCTTGAAGTCTCTTCTCTTCAGACTCTTCATCGACGACCACGGCTAGGTAAGTCATACAACCTTTCTGTATCATCTTTTGGGCTTTCAGATGGGACACCATCTATACTTCTCTTTTCCTTTGATCTCATTGAAACATTAATCCATTCGTCTCGGGAGTATGGATGGTCACCGTGTTCTTTCCATAGTCCATCCTAGCTTGATGGTTACTTAACTAATCCATCACAAGGATTACTTCAACCTCTTTTAAAGGTAATGGAATGAAGTCAGCTTTAAGTTTGATTCCTCCAATCTTTATCTCACATCCTTTTAATTGCTTATTCTAGTTTAAACCATCTCCTAAAAGTGTGAGAATGTCGAGGTTTTGTTCTAGTGGAGTAAGTTCTAGGGGTACACACTTGAAATCAACTCTTTCTTAATGAAGGATCTCTCAATGCCTTAGTCGAAGAGGGCATAGACTTATTATCCCCATAGTTGTATATATCCTGATTGAAGAAGCGTGTATTTTAAAAGAAAGCTTTTCTTTATTAAATAAATTTTTTCAATTTACAAGATTCTCTTCAACTATTTGGAGGGTTTTAGGATGTACCCGCTATAGTGCTAGGGTTTCTACAAGCCTCTTCCCGGGTGAGGTTGTATGCCCTAGCTAGTACTCGTGCTATAGATTCTAGCCTAGGATTCCAAGGATTCCCTTGAAGTGGTCCAAGGGTATTCCTCTACTTGTTCTCCCTGAGAGTGGGATAGTTCTTTGCAAAGTACCCCACTTGTCCGCATGCAAAGCACGTAAAACACACTCCCTCATGGTTCTTTTGACACCTTGGACAATGAGGGTTTCCTTGAGGTAAGGTAGGGACCACTCTCTAGGGAGGTAGTGGCATTTCCTCCCTAATAGTTTGGACCCTTATCCTCCTTTTAAGTTGTCTACTCCATCTAATGACATCGGGTCTAGACCAGTCGCTCACACTCATGAGCCATACTGATTACTACTTCCAGGTCCGTGGGCCATCCTAGTACTCACATACGGTCTCAAATGTACATATTGAGATCACCCATGAACTTCCGGCATATATCTGCTGGTCCAGCTAGGTCAAGAGCAAAGGGTCTTAACTTGTTGAATTTTGTTTCATACTCTGATATGGAGTTAAGCCCTTGCCAAAGTTGAATGAACTCTTGCTTCTTCTCATTTATCAAATGAGGAACCAAGTACTCCTCCGAGTACCTCTCCTCGAATTGTTCCCAAGTGGGGATGGTGGTATGCAGGTTTCGAACATTGTCCCACCATCATTTGGCACTTCCCTCTAGGAAGAATTCTGTTAGAATCACCATATCCTCTAGTGGTATCCTGACGATTCCCATCAGCTTCTTAATACTTGCTAGCAAATCCATGGCAGCATCAACATCCTTTTCTCTGAGGAAGAGTTTACACCCTAGTTGATAGAGAGTCTTGAGGTTTCCAGGAATGTCTATTGGAGGGGGATGGTTAACAGGGGGAGGATGGGATTGTACTTCCTCTAGTTCATCCCAAGAATTGGTGCATGCCTCAGGGACGAGGTTAGGTTGCCAAAATACATGGGTGAACTCCTCGTACAGCCTGTGGTGTTCTGTGCTAAGTCCAGGAGGAGTTGTTTGGGCTTCCTTGGGAGTTTCAATAGGTAGGGGTGGTTGGGCAGTGTTGGAGACTCTAGCCCTAGTTCTCTTGGTTTCTTTCTTCGGAGACATTCTAAAAATTTTAAGATCAATCATATTAGTTACTATATTTTCTAGTCTTGATTATGTATTCGAGGAAACAAGCTCTAATACCACTCAAGTTGTCATGCCCCAATCCAGTTTGGTCGGATCCCCATAATCAACCCGTCACTCTCCTAGCTTACTAAGGGTTGCCCCTTCTTTATAAACCGTGAGGAGTAAGGCGTCCTTTAAACTTGCACCTTTCCTAGAATAATATAAATTAAAACTGCATAAAATTTGAAACTTATCATACCTGCCTTACAGGCGTGTTAGCTGGTGGTTTTTGGGTAAGCTTTCCGGGTTTACCTGAAAGGGATATAAGGGAGGGGTGAGTTCAATGACTCAGTGAGTGGGTGTTTTAGGGTATGACTTTCAAAAAATAGTTTGAATTGTAGTGTGCCAGACTCCTTATTTTTCTTTTAAAAATATTTCATTCTCAAATCTTGGTTTTTGTAACCATTTCTCATTTAACCTTGTGTTTATCAACCAACACATGTCCTTCATCATGATGGAAACACACATTCGCATGCCAGCTTGTCCACCGTACCCACTTGTGGCATTGGAGTGACTTTCCTGACCACCTAGATAGAAGCACTTCCACTTCTACTATGAGAATGAGTGGGATGTACACGACATCTAACTCTGAATCCCATAACAAAACTCCTTGTCTGTATGAGGATAGAGATCTCATACGTTTCCCACCCCGGTCTCATTCGCAATGAAGCTACGTTGAGCTTTTCAAGACTTCTGGTACGACAAACTATTCTTATCTCCCCATTAGGTCATCCAGAGCCCTAGGACACATCACTACCCTTCTTGGGTGTCTTGAAGGTCTCGTAACATAGTGAATGCACAAATCAATAATTTTCCACATAAGCCATATAATTTGTGGTGCCACTGGTCCAACAGCCCCAACCCTTAACTCGACTTGCAGCTTTTTGTCTTAACTAGTCTGAAGACTTGTCATGTCGGATTGCCGCCAGTCCATCAACTATGTTAGTCCTGTCTTAGTACCATGGCTAAAAAATTCATTCACTTAAGTTTTCATGGCTTAAAATCATGTTTGTTTACGAGCTTCGCTCGTGCCAACTAGCCTAGGGCTCATAGTTCAAGATTTTTCAAAATCGGGCATATTAGCCCCCAAGTTCCAAAACTGAGGCCACCAGCCTAAATGAGTTATTTGAGCTCCTGTCAAGGTCTCACTAAAGTTTTAAGTAGTGGCACACAGTTAAGGGAGAGCACATCCGACAAAATAAACTTTTTAGTCATCCATCACACCAACTGAGTATGGGGACATCTCTGCTTATAAGCAATAAGCGGGTTTTCCACTTCCTTTTAGAAAGTTTTAGCAAACCAACCAGGTATGATGTACTTACAACCGTTAAGTAGTTTTTTCGTGTGATTTCCACATCACTCCTCTTAGGTAAAATACCACTTAACAGTGGGTTTTCATTTATGAGGTTCTTATCATCCCAACCGGGTATAATATTAAATATCCCACTCACTCGATAGTGTAGTGAATTTTCTCTTAGTCGGCTTGTTGCCTTCACGTGAACTTTTTTTAGCTAGCGTTCCCGGTACTTTGTCTTTCTACACGATATGAACATTTTTGTTCATTATCCTTTGGCCTAATAGCATTCATTCATCCTGGATGAATGATAAAACCAAACTTTTCATTTATGTGCAATTAGGTCCCTAAAGTATTTTTTCTTTAACTTTAAGTCCATAATGTTGGTTTTCCCCCAAATTGAGTCTCAAAACTCTAAAATTAACCTTAGGACCTCAATTTATTTAAAACCACAAAAAAGGGGTTCAAGTTTCCCAAATTTCCAATTTGGTCCCCCAACTTTTCCAAAATTACCATTTTACCCCTACTTTACAAAAATGGTAAGTTTTGCCCAAATTTTCTAAAATTTGTCTAATTGGTCCTCCAACATCTTTATCATGCCCAATTGGCCCTCAATTCTTTTTTTAAATTGCACTTTAGTCGCTCAAATTTTCGAAATCCCCAAATTTCTCCAAATTTTCCCCCAATTTCAACTTTCTAACTTAGCCAAATTTGATTTCATCAAATTAATCGATCAAATGAGTTTAATTGTTGAAATTAAAGTTAGATTAGTGTTCCTACACCTTTACATGATTCAATTATACCTTAAATCGCACGATTTGATGCCAGAATGAGCTCAAATAGAGTTTTGCCAGAAAACTACACTTAGAGAGAGAACGCTTCGAAAGCTTACCATCGGGGGCGCGACGTTCCGAGCTTTCAATCTAGGTAGATAGCTCTTGTCCTAAGGTTCCTTAAAGGATCAAGAATTGCATCAATTGATGTCAAATTGAGTGAGAATTTAGTCATCAAAGTTCTACCGATTCTCTCTCTAGAACCGAACAGAATTTAAAGAGGGGAGCCAAATTGGCTTACCTTTCAGCTCTAATTAAGCTGTAGGAGGACTATGGAGGTGTTAGGAGGGCTTGGTTTGGCCTGAGAATGCTCGAATTGGCCGATTTCAGCTTGACTGAAATAGGGCAGCTTCGGTCCACCGGAGCTGCTTCATTGTATGATCATGTCGGCGCTTCTCTAGTGACCCTCAGAGCAAATGGAGACAATAGGCGTGTAGCTGACTTCTCCCTGAATCCAAAGAACCCAACCACACCTTCTTTGGCTCAGAAAAATACCCATGTCAGAGCTTTGGTTTGAGCTTCATCAGAAAATGGAGTAGTTGAGAGAGAATGGAGTTTTTAGGTGTGAGGAGGATGAATGAGGGGGGCTCTTTATATAGGAAGCTCGGGGACTTCATGGACGTCCGATTGGTGCCTTAAAGGCAGTCATTCATTAAGATGCTGCTTGATTTTCCAGTGAGTGAACAGTGTTGTCATCTGAAGGAAGAGGATGACACTGTTCCAAATCGGACTGGTACGAACCAGGTTCAAAGCTTAAACTGTCCAGTTCAGGCCCGATTCAACTGAATTTTTCAAAATTAAAAATTTCTAAATTAATCTAAATTCATTCTCTCTCCAATGGTGGCCTTAATTCTCCAATTTTGAAATTTCTAAGCCACCTAGAAAAATGAATTTAGCATCTGGTTCAATAGTGGTTCAAACCGATCTAAACCGTTTAAATTCGGTTCGGATCTAGTTTACCTGAACCGATTTGGTTTTCATCTCCAATTCATTCTAAAGTCCTTTTTCATGAATTTGGTGACTCTTTATGTCACTCGAGATCCATAAATTTCTCAATTTGCCTTTTCTCTTTCGGTTCCAATTTGTAAACTGACTTGGTTTTCTCTTTGGAAATGACCAGTTCTTTTCCCGATTTTATTATTATCAAAGGACATGGTTTACAAAGTACCCCTTGAAGGGACCATTGATGGGCGGTTGGACATAATGTGGAGTGAAGGAACCAACCCAAAATAAGAAACTCCTACAAGGAAGCATAAGGAACAAAAAGGGAATTGGAGGACACTGAAGGATTAAGGGCGGATGACCAATGGGTGTAAGAAAGGAAAGAAGAAAAAGCCTTCAAGGAGTGTTATGGAGGTTGAACGTGAAACTTATAGGACAGAAGTCCCTAGGTAGAAGGATAATGGTAGGAAGTGATACCATAAAGAAAGGGGGAAATTCCCAAGCTAAGGAACCAACAGATGGATCATAAGAGGCCTAACCTGAAATAAGTTATCTCATAAAGGGGCATAAGTTATCTCATAAAGAGGCTTTCCTTTACCTTTTTTACTCCCTCCATGGAGTTTATCATAACTAGTATGTCTTGTCCGCGAGTCCAAAGGTATATCCTTTGGTTCACATGTTCATTTGCTTAGGGCAAAATTCTCCCTCTTAAAGGTTCTTACTCAGTTTTTCAGGATTGGGAGTTCCAAGATGCCCAATAGTTTCTGTGTCTCCTTATTCTCTTTATTGTTGATACCCTTAACTCGGTGTCCTTTTGAGCATTATGCACTTGCTTTCATAGGTTTCGGTGTTATCACATTTTTGTCCAATTTTGACCCATCCCTCATTCGTTGTTTATTATAACTTCAGTCCAAATTTAATATTTGACCTTATCATGATTAACTAACTGACTCTTCCTTACTCAAGTCATATTTTCTCTTGGGACTGTTAGGCTTACATGTCCCTTACAGCATGACATACTCTAGAACATGTCTTTAAACATTTAAAATTTTAGAACACTTCCATAATGATTGTTCTAAACCTTCCAACCATTCAGGGATAGTATAACTTCATCCCTATTTTCGTATAGTAGTATTTCTCAACTACCCTTACTGTTATCCAATCATCCATCTTGCCTTGGACATCATATCTCACATAACCGTATCGGTTTTCCTTATCTTCTCGTCTTTTTCCAACTTCTTTATTGGATCTTTCCGGTTCTAATCATTGGGTTTCCTGATGACTTACTAACACACTCAAATTCTTCCCTTCATATGTTCTTCCTCATTTCCAATGGCATCCTTTCCTCAAGGACTTACCCTTCCTACAGTTTTGTTCTCTACTATGTCCTCACAGTAGAAACTTCCACTTTAGGAGCTACATGCTCAACCTTCTTATCATTCCTTGAAGGGTTCTCTCTTCCTTTCTTCACACCCCTTTCTATATTAGGGCATTTGCCTACTTTGAATCCTTCTTTGTCTAAAATTTCCGCTTCATCCCTTATTCCTTACTTGCGACACTTCCAATTATCGGTCTTATTCCGTGTACTCCACACAATGCCCAGCCATCCTCTCTCTAGGCTCCATCTATTGCGCATAGACCATGACCAGTCTTGATGTCAATAATCATTAACTTTAATCACTTCTTAACTGGAGGGCTTACTTTTCCAAGGTTTCTTAGATGTGTTTTCCTTTATTTTAACATCAAAACAAGCTCAAACAGACCTTCGCTGGAAAATAGACTATAGAGAGAGAAAGCTTCAGTTGCTCACCGGTAAGGGCGCGACGGTCTGAGTTTTCTATCTGGGCAGGTAGCTCTCGTCCAGAGGTTCTTCCTAGGATCAAGAATGACATTAATTGATGACGAATTGGATTAGAATTTCCTCATTGAAATTCTGTCAACTCTCTCTCTAACACTGATCAGAAATTTCAAAGGGGAGCCGAATTGGCTTAACTTTCGGTCCTAATTCGGCCGTGGAAGGGCTGAGGAGGTGTCGAGAGGGCTTGGTTTGGCTAGAGGAGGGCTTGAATTGGCCAATTTCAACACAGTTGAAATAGGGCAGCTTCGGTCAGCCGGAGTTGCTTCACTGTTCGATCATGTCGGCGCTTCTTCAGCGACTCACAGAATGAATGGATGCCACCACCGTGTAGCTGACTTCTCCCTAGTTCTAAGGAACCCGACCTCACCTTCTTTGGCTTAGAAATGACCCTATATCAGAGCTTTGGTTCGAGCTTCGGTGAAAAACTAAGCAACTGAGAGAGAGTGAGCTTTTCAGGTGTGGAGAAGATGAATGGGGAGGAGGTCTTTATATAGAAAGCTCGGAGACTTCTTGGCTATCCGATTGGCACCTTTATGATAGGCATTGATGGTCAGAAATGTATTGAACGAAGATGTTTCCTCTTCACCAGTGCTGCTTCGAGTTTTCGGCAAGTGAACAATACTGTCATCTGAAGGAAGAAGATGACACTGTTCTGAACCGGTCCAAACCAGGTTCAAAGCATAAATCGATCGGTTCACCCTTCATTCGATTGAATTTTTTAAATCTAAAAATTTCTAAATTCATCTAAATTAATATTCTATCTAATGGTGGCTTCAAATCTCAAATTTGAATTATTTAAGCCACCTAGAAAAATGAATTTAGGATTCAGTTCAATAGTGGTTCAAACCGATTCGGATTTGGTTCACCTAAACCGATTTGGTTTTCATCCCCAATTCCTTCACAGGTCCATTTCCATGTCCTTTGTGACTCCTTGGGTCACTTAGGGTCCATAAAATTCCCAGTTTACTATCTCTTTATCGATTCTGGTTCATAAACCAACTCAGTCTTTAAACTGGTTCAATCCGGTTTGGGTCCGATTTTTAACATGGTTCATAAACCGGTTCTATCCAGTTCAGGCTCGATTCTCGTGAACCAATCCTGTTTTTCTTCCTCATTTCACCTAAGGTTCTTTTCTAAGATTTATGAACCATTTTGATTCACTTGGGATTTGTAAATCATCAATTTGCTCGTAGACCGTTTAGGTTTAAAAATTCAAAATTGATCAATTCTTTCCCCGGTTTTCTCATTATCAAAGGACGGGGTTTACATATCTTCTTTTCCACTTCTATTGGTTTCATTACTTCTTAGTTGAGACATGTATGTCTTTCCAAGGTTTCCTTCCTTGGTAGGATTTATACTCCTTTCACACGGAATTCTCTCCTTGTTTGTCATTGAGAACATCTAACCTTAAATAATATCCTTTGATGCCATCCTCTCTTGATTACCTTTACTCTTGAAACCTTATGTGCATTTATTTTATACCCCATCTTCTTTCTCACCTATATCCCAGTACACATCTATTTCTTTGAGGGAGAGCTCACATCCTCTTGATCATCCTCCGAGAGGCATGCTTAACTTTCTCATGGCTTTTGATCGTTACTTGTCATGCTTCAACCTAGTTTGGTCGGATCCTCGTGATCAACCTGCCACTCTCCTAGTTTATTAAAGGGTTTCCCCTTATTATGAACCGTAAAGAGTAAGGCGTCCTTTAAACCTGCACCTTTTCCTAGAATAACATAAATCAAAACTACATAATATTTTAATTTAAATGTACCTGTCTCATAGGCATCTTAGTTGTGGCGTCAGAGCAACTTTACTGGCCACCTAGATAGAAGCATGTCCACTTCTACCCTGAGAATGAGTGGATGTACGCAACATCTGACCCTCAATCCTGAAATCAATTCACCATGTCCATATGAGGATAGAGACCTCATCCTGACCCCACCTCGGTCTCGTGTGCATGAAGCTATGTTGAGCTTTGCAAGGTCACCTGGTTCGACGAACTACCCTTATATCCACCAGGCCGTCCAAGGCTCTAGGACACATCCCGACCCTTCTTGGGCATCTTGAAGGTCCCGTACACACAGTGCATGCACAATCAATATTTTCACATCATGCATTATAATCTATGGTGCCATTGGTCTAACGACCCTGACTATCAACTCAACCTACAGCTGTCATGTCACATTGGCACTAGTTGAATGAATATGTCGGTCTTGTCTTGGTACCATGGCCAAACAATTCATTTAAAGTTTTATGGCATATATCTCATGTTTGCTTACGAGCTCCTGCTCATGCCAATTGGTCTATGGCCCACTATTCGAGATTTTCAAAATCAGGCATATTATCCCCCAAGTTCCAAAACTGAAGCCCCAGACCTATAAGAGATATCTGAGCTCCCATCAAGAAGGTCTCCCAAATCGTATAAGCAATGGCACACAGTCAGGGGAGAGCACTTATGACAAAATGAAATTTTTAACTATCTTTCATACCAACCGGGTATGAGGATATCTCTTCTCATAACCGATGAATAAGTTTTCCACTTTCTCCGAAGAATCTTCATCATACCAACTGGTATGATCTACTCACGACTTGTAAGTAGTTTTTCCGCGTCATTTTCACATCACTCCTCTATGTTGTGATGCTTAAAATACCACTAAGTAGTGGGTTTTCATTTCGAGGTACTTATCATCCCCAACCGGGTATGATATAAAATCCCACTCACCCTATTGTTCAGTGAAATTCCACTTAGTCGATTTCCGTCCCTAGCATGCGTAACTTCAGCTAGCATTCCTGATGTCTCATTTTACTACACGAAATGAACATAGTTCTTCATTATTCTTTGGCCTAATAGCTCTCATTCGTTCCAAATGAATGAGAAAAACCAATTTTTCCTTTATATGCATTTAGGTCCCTCGAATTTTTGAAAATCCCCATTTTCCCCTAATTTCAACTCACTAATACAACCAAATTTGATTTTATCAAATTGGTCAATCAGACACTTCTAATTATTGAAATTGAAGTTGAAATTGAGTTTTTACATGTTCATATGATTCCATAGCACTTTGAATCATAAGTTTGAATGTCGGAACGAGTTGAAACGGAGCTTTGCTGGAAAATAGAGTGTAGAGAGAGAAAGCTTCAATTGCACACCGGTGAGGGCGCGACGGTCTGAGCTTTCTATCTAGGAAGGTAGCTCTCCTCCTGAGGTTCCTCATAGGATCAATAATGACATCAATTGATGTCAAATTGGATTAGAATTCTGTCATTTAAATTATGCTGACTCTCTCTCTAACACCGGTTAGAAATTGCATGGGGGGTCGTATTGGCTTACTTTTTGTCCTAATTCGGCCGTGGGAGGGCTGAGGAAGTGTTGGGAGAGCTTGGTTTGGCTTGAGGAGGGCTCGAATTGGCTGATTTCAGCACGGTCGAAACATGACAACTTCGGTCCGCCGGAGCTACTTTACTGTTTGATCACGCCGACGCTTCTTCGGCGACTCTCGGAGTGAATGGAGGTCACCACCGTATGACTTCTCCCGGTTCTAAGGAAACCTGACCTCACCTTCTTTGGCTCAGAAATGGCCCTATATCGGAGCTCTAGTTCGAGCTTCGCCAAAAAACTAAGTAGTTGAGAGAGAGTGAGCTTTTCAAGTGTGGAGAGGATGAATGGAGAGAGGCTCTTTATATAGGGTGCCTGGGGACTTGTTGGCTGTCCGTTTGGCACCTTTGTGACAGACATTGATGGCCTGAAATGTATTGAACAAAAACATTTCTTCTTCGTCGGTGCTGCTTTGATTTTTCGGTGAGTGAACAGTGGTGTCATCTAAAGGAAGAAGATGACACTATTTCAAACCGGACCGGACCGGTCCGAACCAAGTTCAAAGTTTAAACCGATTCTTTCCCCAGTTTTCTCATTATCAAATGACGGTGTTTACATTACTCCTGTCTTAGCCATTGAACTTTTTAAGGCTTTCCTTCATCCTTATTTTCCAAAAGTTTTGGTCTTTCCAACTCTCCCTTCTTTACTAAAGCTTTGACCTTCTGCAGAGTCAGTTCGTTAATTGCTTCGTTCCTACTATCCTCCTTGTTTAATTATTTTGAGACATTTGTCTCTCCAGTCTTCTTGTCCTTAATGTCCATCCCATTATCCTATTTAGGGTGTAGTTTATTCTCCTTGACTAACCTATTGTTATTAGTTATTTCCTTTAACAGGGTACGTCTAAAATCCTTATTTGGCTTCTTTGCTCTCCCAGAGCAGGTCACACCTAGCCATCTAGGTATATCTTTAACCACATCTACCCTTTAATGAGGTTCCTTATTTCGGTTCAAGCCTCTTATGGTTCATCTATCAATTACTTAGCTTGGAAATTTCTCTTTCTAGGGTACTTGTCTATTCCTCCAGGTCCTCTTCTTACCATACTTCTTCTCCTCTTCCCTCTCTCCTTGTCTTATACTAAAGTGGCTTAGCACCTTCTGTGTTCCTACTTCTTCCTTAATTTTCTCTTGGTTGGCTTCCATTCCATTGGTTTCCCTTGGGGCAGCCTAATTCTTCTTGGTCTCCTAACTTTTATATATATAAGGGCTCTTCCTTAACTCCTTATGGTCCTTGTGATGCTTACTTCCAATGCCATATTTTCTATGGCCCCACTAGTCCAATGGCTCCGACCCTCAACTCAACATGCAGCTGTTTGTCTTGACTAGTCCAGAGACCTATCATGTCGCACTACCGCTAGTTGATTGATTATGTCGGTCCTACTTGGTTCCATGGCCAAATAATTCAATTATTAAAGTTTTCATAGCATATAATTCAAGTTTTTTTTTATTAGCTCTTGCTCGTGTCAACTGGCCTATGGTCCATTGTTCGAGATTTTTAAAATTGGGCATAATAGCCCACAAGTTCCAAAACTGAGGCTTCTGGCCTAGCAGAGCTATTCAAACTCTTGTCAAGAAGGTCTCCCAAATTGTTTAAGCAGTGCCACATAGTCAGGAGAGAGTACTTCTGACAAAATATATTTTTAACTATCCATCATACCAAACGAGTATGAGGATATCTCCCTTCATAACCGATGAACAGGTTTTCCACTTCCTCCGAGAAAGTTTCATCATACCAACTGGGTATGACATACTTACAACTAGTAAGTAGTTTTTTTTGTGTTATTTTTACATTACACTTCTAAGTTGTGAAATTTAAAATACCACTTAGCAATGGATTTTCATTTCGAGGTGCTTATCATCCTAACCGGTTATGATATAAAAATCCCACTCACCCGTTCGTGCAGTGGATTTCCACTTGGTCAGTTTTTGTCCCTTGTGAGCTTAACCTTTGCTAACGTTCCCGATGTTTCATGCTCCTACATGAAATGAACATCGTTGTTCATTATCATCTAGCTTGATCACCTCATTTAGTATAAATGTCTCAATTCACAACTTTTCCAATATTTGCAAATTGGTCCCTAAAGTTTTTTTTCCTTTTTTACTTTAAGCCCCAATTGCCAATTTTTCCCCAAATTGAGTCCCAAAACTTTTTAAATTCTTCTTGGGATCTCAATTTACTCAATTTCATAAAAACATATTCAAGTTTCCCAAATTCCCAATTTGGCCCCCAAATTTTCTAAAATTACCATTTTGCCCTTCTTTTACAAAAATGGTAAGTTTTACCCCAAAAATTCTAAAATTGCTCAATTGGCCCTCTAACATTCTTATCATGCCCAATTGACCCTCAATTTTATAAAATTGCATTTTGGTCCTTCTAATTTTTGAAAATCCCCAATTTTCCCCAATTTCAACTCCCTAACAGAGTTGAATTTGATTTCATCAAATTGACCAATCAAACACTTCTAATTGTTGAAATTGAAGTTAAAATTGAGTTTCTACATCTTCATACAATTCAATAGAACTTTGAATTGCAAGTTTTGACATTCGAACGAGCTCAAACGGAGCTTCGCCGGAAAATAGTCTTTAGAGAGAGAAAGCTTCAATTGCTCACCGTCAGGGGCGCAACGATCATTTCTATCTGGGCTGGTATCTCTCCTCCTAAGTTTCTTTCTAGGCTCGAGAATGACAACAATTGATGCCGAATTGGATTAGAATTCTGTCATTGAGATTCTATCGGCTCTCTCTCTAGCACTGGTCAGAAATTGTAGAGGGGGTCAGATTAGCTTACCTTTCAGTCCTCGCCTGTGGGAGGGCTGAGGAGATGTTGGGAGAGCTTGGTTTAGTGTGAGGAGGGCTCGAATCGGCCAATTTCAGCTAGGCCAAAATAGGGTAGCTTCAGTTCGGTGGAGTTGCTTCACTGTTTGATCACGCTTGCGCTTCTCCGATGACTCTTGGAGTGAATGGATGTCACCATTGTATAGTTGATCTCTCCCCAGTTCTAAGAAACTCGACCTCACATTCTTTGGCTAAGAAATGACCCTATATCGGAGCTCTGTTTGAGCTTTGCCGGAAAACTAAGCAGCTGAGAGAGAGTGAGCTTTTCAGTTGTGGAGAGGTTGAATGGAGAGTGGCTCTTTATATAGGGTGCTTGGGGACTCGTTGGCACCTTTATGATAGACATTGATTGCCTCAAACGTACTGAATGAAAACATTTCTTCTTCATCGGTACTGCTTCGATTTTTGAGCGAGTGAACAGTGTTGTCATCTAAAGAAAGAAAATGATTATGTTTCAAACCGGACCGGACTAGTCCGAACAGGGTTCAAAGCTTAAACCGGTCGATTCACCCCCGATTTGACCAAATTCTCAAATCTAAAAATTTCTAAATTCATTTTCTACCCAATGGTGGCCTTAAATCTCAAGTTTGAATTTTTTAAGCCACCTAGAAAAATGAATTTAGCATTCAGTTTAATAGTGGTTCAAACCGGTTCAATCTAGTTCAGATTCGATTCACCTGAACCGGTTTGGTTTTCATCTCCAATTCACCCTAAAGTCATTTTTCATGACTTTTATGCTTCCTTAGGTCACTTAGGGTCCATAAATTTCATGGTTTACCCTCTCTCTATCGATTTTGATTCATAAACCAGCTTGTTTCTTAATCCGACTCAATCCGGTTTGGGTCCGGTTCACCCGAAATGGTTTAGTTTTTCCCTCTCAATTTGTCCTAAAGTTCTTTTCCAAGGTTTATGAACATCTTTGGGTCACTTTGGAGTTAAACTTTCTCCAATTTATCTGTTCCCCAATAACGGGTTTATGAATCAGTTCGGTTTTCTCACTTATTATGACGAGTTCTTTTCCTGGTTTTCCTTAACTCCAAAGAGCGAGGTTTATAGAGAGGCTCTTTATATAGGGGTCTCGGGGACTTTTTGGTCATCCATTTGACAACTTAATGACAGTCATTGTTGGTTTGAAACATCCTGAATGGAAACATTTCCTCTCCATCGACACTATTCAATTTTCTAGCGAGTGAACTATGCCGTCATTTGAAGGAAGAAGACGACACTGTTTCGAACCGGACTGGACCGGTTCAAACTAGGTTCAACACTTCAGGCCCAATTCGACAGAGTTTTTCCAAATTAAAAATTTCTAAATTCATTCTCTATCCAATTGTTGCCTAAATTCTCCAATTTGAATTTTCTAAGCCACCTAGAAAAATGAATTTAGCATCTAGTTCAATGATAGTTCAAATCGGTCCAAACTAGTTCAATCCGGTTCAGGTCCGGTTCACTTGAACCGGTCTCATTTTCTTTCCCAAATTGTGCCAAAGTCTCTTTCCAAGATTTTTATAACTCTTTGGGTCACTCGTAAGTTGTAAATTTCACAATTTGTCCATTCTCTACTGATCGGGATTTGTGAACAGGTTCAGTTTTTCTCACTTGGGTGACCGGTTCCTTCTCAGTTTTCCTTAACTCCAAAGGGTAGGGTTTACAACTCTCCCTTCCTTTTATGAGTTTTGTCCCCAAAACTTTTTCGATATCCTTCGTACTGAAAATAATGTCCCTTGATATCACTTGTTGTTTATTGGTAGACAACCTTCTCGGTTATTTCTATTTAGTCTCGGTATAACACTCATTGATAAATTTCTTTTCCTTCTCATTATACATTCCATGGAGCCTACTTAAGCTATACATACCTCAATCGAGGGTTTAAGGCTATATCCTTAAATTCTCATCCTTCGTTCCTCAATGCATAATTCTTCACATTGAGGTTCTTTAGTTAGGGTTTCAGACACCCACTCATTCTTGTAAAATCACTTCCTTTGTCATTATAACCCTTAGTTCAGGGCCTTCTTGAGCACCATCTACTCACTTCATAGGTTTCGTGTAAACCCCGCACATTTGAGTTAAGGAAAACCGGGAAAAGAACTGGTCAAACTTAATAAGAAAACCAAACTGGTTTACATTTGGGAATAAACAATATCGAAATTTACAACTTTCGGGTGATCTAAAAGGTTCATTAAACATTGTAAAAGAAACTTAAAACAAAATAGAAAACAAAAACCAAATTGGTTCAGGTGAACTAGATTCTATAAGAACTTCAAAGTTAAGCGTGCTTACTTGAGAGTAGTGTGAGGATGGGTGACCTCACATTCCATTCTCCTCACACCTGAACACTTCTCTCTCTCTCACTACTGCTCCATTTCTCGGTAAAGCTCGAACCAGAGCTTCGACTTCAACAAAGGTCGGGCTCTTTAGAACTGAGGAGAACACAGCTATCTGATAGCAAACTCCAGTCAATACGAGAATCATTGGAGAAGCGCCGGTGTGATAGAATAGTGAAGCAGCTCCGACGGACCAAAGCTGCCCCATTTCGGCCAAGCTGAAATCAGACATTTCAAGCCCTGCTCAGGCCAATCCAAGCCCTCCCAACACTTTCTCAGCCTTTCCACGGCCGAATTAGGACCGAAAGGATGAACCTCAGGATGAGAGCTATCTGTCCATATCGAAAGCTTGAATCGTCATGCCTTCACCGGAACGCGAAATACCGGGAACGCCAGCAAGGACAAGCTCGCGTGAATACAAAGAACCAGTCTAGTGGAATTCACGGCATTAACGGGTGAGTGGGTTATTCTCATCATACCCAGTTGGGATGATGAGCACAGTTTAAAGTTAAAAACCACTTACCGGTTGTGAGTGGGTTTACTAACATCATACCCGGTTGGGATGATGAGCACAACTTGAAATTTAAAAACCATTTAACGGTTGTGAGTGGATTATTCACATCATACCCAGTTGGGATGATGAGCACAGTTTAAAGTTAAAAACCACTTACCGGTTGTGAGTGGGTTTACAAACATCATACCCGATTCGGATGATGAGCACACCTTGAAATTTAAAAACCATTTATCAGTTGTCAGTGGGTTTACTAACATCTTACCCGGTTGGGATGATGAGCACAACTTAAAGTTAAAAACCACTTACCGGTTGTGAGTGGAAATTTTATATCATACCCGGTAGGGGATGATAAGTACCTCGGTATAAAAACCCACTATTTAGTGGTATTTTAATCATCACCACTTAGAGAAAGTGATGTGAAAATTATGCGAAAAAAAACTACTTACCGGTTGTAAGTAGATCATACCCGGTTGGTATGATGAGACTTCCTCGAAGGAAGTTGAAAACCCGTTCATCGGTTATGAACGGAGATGTCCTTATACCGGTTGGTATAATGGACAGTGAAAACCTATTTTGTCGGAAGTGTTCTCCCCTGACTGTGTGCCAATGCTTAAACTATTTGGGAGACCTTCTCGACGGGAGCTCGAATAGCTCTGATAGGCTAGGGGCCTCGGTTTTGGAACTTGGGGCTAAATGCCCGATTTTGAAAATCTCGTACAGTGGGCCCAAGGCCAGTTGGCACGAGCAAGAGCTCGTAAATGAACATGATATATGTGCCATAAAACTTAATAAGTGAATTGTTTGGCCATGGTACCAAGATAGGACCGACATGCTTAGTCAACTAGCGGCAATGCGACATGACAGGTCGACGGACTAGTCAAGACAAATAGCTACGGGTTGAGTTGAGAGTCGGGGCCGTTGGACCAATGGCACCACAGATTACATGGCAATATAAGAAAACATTGTTTGTGCATGCACCGTGAGTACGGGATCATCAAGACACCCATGAGGGGTAGTGATGCGTCCTAAGGGCACTGGACGACCTGGTAGCTATAAGGGCAGTTCATCGTTCCAGGTGTCTGTGCGAAATTTGGAGTAGAACGAAGCGCATGAGACCGGGGTGGGGACAGGATGAGGTCTCTGTCCTCATACGGACATGAAGAAGTGATTTCGGGATTGTGAGTAGGATGTCACGTACATCCACTCATTCCCAGGGTATAAGTGGTCGTACTTCTATCCGGGTGGCAGGAAAAGTCGCTCCGAAGCCACTAGCGGGTTTAGTAGTGATACTGACTTGCGAATGTGTGTAGCCTTCATGATGAAGGATGTGTGTTGGGTGATGACACACCGTGGTAACTAAGAAATAATGGAAAAATCCAAATTTTTAAATGATGGGATTTTTGAAAACAAAGGAGTCTGGCACACTACATATAAATGTTTTTCTTAAAAGTCAAAAGCTTTTAAAAAAAAACCCATTCACTGAGTAGTCGTACTCACCCCCTCCCTTATATCCCTTTCAGGAAATCCCGGAAAGCCTCCCCTTAAAGACCGTCAACTAAGATGCCTGTAAGACAGGTATGTAAAGTTATAAATTTCATGCAATTTTGATCATGCTATTCCAGGAAAAAGGTGCAGGTTAAAGGACGCCTTACTCTTTACGGTTTACAATAAGGGGAAAACCCTTTAATAAACTGGGAGAGTGTCGGGTTGATCACGGGGATCCGACCAAACCAGGTCAGTGCGTGACAACTAGAGTGGTATCAGAGCCTGTTTCCTCGAATACATAATCAAGACTATAAAATATTGTAACTAATAGGATTTATCCTAAAATTTTCAGATGGCTCCCAGGAGAGGAACCAAGAAAACTAGAAATGGCTCTACTCAACACCTTATCTTCATAGGAAGACAACCGTAAAAGCTTCCCAAAGGCCTAAAGCAAGGCAGGAATCTCAAAAGAGCAAATGAGAAAGTATCATAGAGAATGGTGACAAGACCTATTGAGGTCACAACTCTAAGTATAAAGGAAACCAAGCGTGAAGCCATAAAATGGGGCATATAACCTTACATAGGAGGATGCTTATCAAGAATCTCATAGCTCCCTAGTTATTTGGTGACCATATTCTGTAATAGGGCCAAAATATCCAACATATTGTACTACTCTATTAATGAAGTACTCCAAATTCCTAAAAAACCCTACCCTCAAATGATGTGATCTTTAAGAAAGACTCCAAAAAGGAAAAAAAACAACAAAAAAAAACTCCCACGATATCCAGACTTAAAGACGAAGGAGCACCAAAACTAACAATTCCCAAGAAAACGCCAGGAGGAACCACTTATGTTCATGTAATTACAAGCATGAATGATAGGGACACTGTGTGGAGAAGTGTCTAACCCTACAAAGGATAGGAATCAAGTTAACCTAGAGGGGAATAGGACACGAAGTGAAAAACTGTCCCACATCGCCAGGAGTCAGGACAATATTTTCCAAGAATAAACACCCCACAACTATAGGAAATTCGAAAGGATACCATCCCAAGAAATGTGACTCCATTTGCAACCACAGATAAGAGGAAACTCTTCAAAATCTTAGCAAAGTGGTAAGAAGGAAAAAGGGGTAAAGGTAGGATAGCTGAAGAGAATTCCCCCTTTAAGAAGAAAATCCAAACAATTTAGGAGCAAAGAAAGGAGTACATCCACAAGAGAAGACAAGACGAACATTTGATGACAAACGGGACGTATTAGGATTACAGGAATAAATCACCTTGGAAAAAGCAACTATGTCAAATAGGAAGTTCGGTCCAACAGGACAAGAGAAAGCAAGTCGTTACAATAAGATAGTTACAGGGAACAAATGACACCTAAGGAAGACCGGGAAGTAGAAGGGACTACACCCTAAAAAGGTCAGTAAGATGGATGTTAAGGATAGGAGGACTCGAGAAACAGCTGCTAAGAAACTTAGACCAAACAAATGGTGGAGGCAAAGCAGTTAACGAACAAATACTCGGGAAAGCCATAATGTAAGTTCCGGCAAAGAAGAGAGAGGCAGAAATGTCAAATACTCGGGAAAAGAATAATACATGAAATCCTTAAAAGGACCAAGGGCAAATTAACGACTAAACTCAAGCCAAGAAAGGAATAGGCAAGCCTCTCCCACAATGATCCCGAAACAAGGAAGATTTGTATGCTCCCTAAAGAAATAGGCAGGTATTGGGTACAAATAAGGATGCAAATAGAGCATAAAAGATGTGCCTAAAAGATTTGAGGAGTAAAGGTAAATAGGAGAAGACGACATCAAGGGATGTCATTTAAGGGTAGACATCCCCTAGAGCAAATGTAAGAAAAGAATGTTAGGGGAAAGGCAAAGAATCCTACCAAGGAAGGAAGCCTCCAGAAGACATGTGTATCCCAATTAACAGGAAATGGAACCAACCCTTATTTAGGAAATGTTTTCCAAGGAAGGAAGTATTGTAATGGTCCATTATGACCTGTTTGGAGAGAATAGGAGAACCATGTAGAAAGAGGAAAACTAGTAACGGTGGACAGCCAAAGATAATGAACAAAACTGGATGGAGTGAACCTTCCCAAGGAAAGTAATCGACACATAGATCGAAAGCAATTATTGTAGAATGAAGAATCATGAAGTGATTTATGAGCAAGTAAAAGTGGATTAAGGAAAAATGAAGTTATTGAATAAGGGATGTCACTAAAAAAGAGAAAGGACATAAGAAGGGAAAAAAAATCCTCGTATGTCAATAATCATCAGGAAACCCAACGATTGGAATTGAAAGGACCCAATAAAAATGTTTGGAAAGGATGAGTAGGTAAGAGAAATCCATGCGGTTATATGAGACATAACTTCAAAGGCATGATGGATGAGAGGATAACGGTAAAAAGGATAGTTGAGGAATGCTATCAAAAGAAAAGAGGAATGAAGTTATATGATCCCTGAAAGGTCAAAAAAAAAAAGCTAAGAGAGACCCTCAAGGAGATGTTCTAGAAATCTAATGGACAAAGACAGGTCCTAGAAAATGCCATGCTGTAAGGGGTATGTAAGCCCAACAATCTCGAGGAGAATATGACTCAAAGTAAGGAAGAGTCGGCTAATAAGCATGACGAGGTCGAATATAAAAATTTGGACTGAAGTTATAATAGACAACGAATGGAGGAAGGGTCAAAATGGGATGAAAAAGTGAGAATAAAGAAAACCGTGGCAACCAGTACGTAACGCCCGAAAGAACATTGAGCTAAAGGTTTCAACGACCAAGGGGTTAACTAGACATGGGAATGGTTAGGTATCTTGGAATTTCCAATCTTGAGTACATAACCTCAAAGGGAAGAATGTGCTCTAAGTAAAGAAAGATATAAATCTAAGAATATACCCTGAAGGGAGTAAAAAAATATAAAGGAAAAGAAATGGGGCATCAAAGGAAATGATTGCTCATGCAAGGATGTTAACTAAGTTTTGGGGACAAAACTCCTAAAAGGAGGGGAGAGTTGTAAACCCCGCACATTTGAGTTAAGGAAAACCGGGAAAAGAACCGGTCAAACTTAATAAGACAACCAAATCGGTTTACATTTGGGAATAACCAATATCAAAATTTACAACTTTCGGGTGATCCAAAAGGTTCATTAAACATTGTAAAAGAAACTTAAAACAAAAACCAAATTGGTTCAGGTGAACTAGATTCTATAAGAACTTCGAAGTTAAGCATGATTACTTGAGAGTAGTGTGAGGATGGGTGACCTCCAGGGAAGTATGATTTTTTTTAACCAGAAATTTCGGTTAAAAATTTTTATGCGAACGTACGGCTTATCATAAATAGCCATAAATTAATATATATTTAATTATTGAAATTAATACCAATAATTTAATACCTAAATTAAATTATTGGAATTAATATAAATAATTAAATTATTGGAATTAATACCGAAATTAAATTATTGGAATTAATACCAATAATTTATGGCAATATTAATACTAGTAATAAATCTCACCCATTTAATACACGTGTTTTACGACTATATAAAGAGGTCATCCCCATTCCATTCTCCTCACACCTGAACACTTCTCTCTCTCTCACTACTGCACCATTTCCCGGTAAAGCTCGAACCAGAGCTTCGACTTCAACAAAGGTCGGGCTCTTTAGAATCGGGGAGAAGACAGCTATCTGATAGCAAACTACAGTCAATACGAGAATCGTTGGAGAAGCGCCAGCGTGATAGAATAGTGAAGCAGCACCGACGGACCGAAGCTGCCCTATTTTGGCCAAGCTGAAATCAGCCATTTCAAGCCCTGCTCAGGCCAATCCAAGCCCTCCCAACACTTCCTCAGCCTTTCCATGGCCGAATTAGGACCGAAAGGATGAACCTCAAGATGAGAGCTATCTATCCAGATCGAAAGCTCGAACCGTCGTGCCTTCACCGGAACGGGAAATACCGGCAACGCCAGCAAGGACAAGCACGCGTGAATACAAAGAACAAGTCTAGTGGAATTCACAGCATTAACGGGTGAGTGGGTTATTCACATCATACCCAGTTGGGATGATGAGCACAGTTTAAAGTTAAAAACCACTTACCAGTTGTGAGTGGGTTTACTAACATCATACCTGGTTGGGATGATGAGCACAACTTGAAATTTAAAAACCATTTACCGGTTGTGAGTGGGTTATTCACATCATACCCAGTTGGGATGATGAGCACAGTTTAAAGTTAAAAACCACTTACCGGTTGTGAGTGGGTTTACAAACATCATACCCGATTGGGATGATGAGCACACCTTGAAATTTAAAAACCATTTACCGGTTGTGAGTGGGTTTACTAACATCATACCCGGTTGGGATGATGAGCACAACTTAAAGATAAAAACCACTTACCGGTTGTGAGTGGAAATTTTATATCATACCCGGTAGGGGATGATAAGTACCTCGGTATAAAAACCCACTATTTAGTGGTATTTTAATCATCACCACTTAGAGAAAGTGATGTGAAAATTATGCGAAAAAAAACTACTTACCGGTTGTAAGTAGATCATACCCGGTTGGTATGATGAGACTTCCTCGAAGGAAGTTGAAAACCCGTTCATCGGTTATGAACGGAGATGTCCTTATACCGGTTGGTATAATGGACAGTGAAAACCTATTTTGTCGGAAGTGTTCTCCCCTGACTGTGTGCCAATGCTTAAACTATTTGGGAGACCTTCTCGACGGGAGCTCGAATAGATCTGATAGGCTAGGGGCCTCGGTTTTGGAACTTGGGGCTAAATGCCCGATTTTGAAAATCTCGTACAGTGGGCCCAAGGCCAGTTGGCACGAGCAGGAGCTCGTAAACGAACATGATATATGTGCCATAAAACTTAATAAGTGAATTGTTTGGCCATGGTACCAAGATAGGACCAACATGTTCAGTCAACTAGCGGCAATGCGACATGACAGGTCGACGGACTAGTCAAGACAAACAGCTACGGGTTGAGTTGAGAGTCGGGGCCGTTGGACCAATGGCACCACAGATTACATGGCAATATAAGAAAACATTGTTTGTGCATGCACTATGAGTACGGGATCATCAAGACGCCCATGAGGGGTAGTGATGCGTCCTAAGGGCACTGGACGACCTGGTGGCTATAAGGGCAGTTCGTCGTTCCAGGTGTCTGTGCGAAATCTGGAGTAGCACGAAGCGCATGAGACCGAGGTGGGGACAGGATGAGGTCTCTGTCCTCATACGGATATGAAGAAATGATTTTGGGATTGTGGGTAGGATGTCACGTACATCCACTCATTCCCAGGGTAGAAGTGGTCGTACTTCTATCCGGGTGGCAGGAAAAGTCGCTCCGAAGCCACTAGCGGGTTCAGTAGTGATACTGACTTGCGAATGTGTGTAACCTTCATGATGAAGGATGTGTGTTGGGTGATGACACACCGTGGTAACTAAGAAATAATGGAAAAATCCAAATTTTTAAATGATGGGATTTTTGAAAACAAAGGAGTCTGGCACACTCCATATAAATGTTTTTCTTAGAAGTCAAAAGCTTTTAAAAAAACCCATTCACTGAGTAGTCGTACTCACCCCCTCCCTTATATCCCTTTCAGGAAATCCCGGAAAGCCTCCCCTTAAAGACCGTCAACTAAGATGCCTGTAAGACAGGTATGTAAAGTTATAAATTTCATGCAGTTTTGATCATGCTATTCCAGGAAAAAGGTGCAGGTTAAAGGACGCCTTTCTCTTTACGGTTTATAATAAGGGGAAAACCCTTTAATAAACTGGGAGAGTGGCGGGTTGATCACGGGGATCCTACCAAACCGAGTCGGGGCATGACATTTCGGGGTTAACTCCTCTTATCAAAATTTGACCTGCCTTATGTTTTTCCTTCGTTTCCATGGTGTCGTTTTCTTAATGATTTTCTCTTCTTTTAGTAAACTCTTATTCTCTTGTAACCAGTTTGAAATTGATATAAGAATTAATTTCCTTTGGTTTTAAGTATCGTTTGCTTACTTGTGATTCCTTATTTCGATTTTTGCTCTCTACCCTATCTCTTACATCAGAGACGTTCACCTTGGAGATTACACATTCAATCCTCTCATCCTTTCTTTGTAGTCTTCATTCCTTCTTTTCTTCATATCCCTTCCTTTTATAGGGTATTCTTCTTTTTGAATTCTCCTCTAACTGGAATTTCAATCTCCTCCTTATTTTTCACCCAAGACATTTTAAATTATCGCTCTGATTCTAGGTACTCCACGCTATGTCTAGCCATTCTCTCCTTAGGCTCTATCAACTTGAGCGTTGATCATTCACAGCCTTAATGTTAGTGATTCTTTACTTAAATCCCTTCTTAACTGAGGGATTAACTTTTTCCAAGGGCTCTTAGGTGTGTTTTCCAAATACAAACTGTTTGGCCTTTCTATCTCTCCCTTCTTCACTAGAGTTTTAAATTTATAATCCCTCGGAGGGTCAGTTCATTAATTGCCTCGAACTTATCATTCTCTTGTCATATGATATTGAGACCATCATCTCTTGGGTCGTATCATCCTTATTAATCCATTTATTTCCCTCTTTAGGGTGTAGTTCTTCCCTACTTTCTGGTCTATCTCAGTGCATCGTTTACTCATCCAAATTATCTGGTTGTTATGAGTTATTTTCTTCAACTGGGTCTGTCTAAAAATCTTTATTTGATTCTCTGCTCCTGAAAGTAGATTACACCTGATCATCCAATTATGTTCTTGGCCACCCATGTCTCTTTTAATAAGGTCTCTATTCCGACCCTAAATCTTATGGTGGTTCATTTATTGGTTACCTGCACTTAGAACTTCCTCCATCCACGATTCCATTTCCTATTCTTACCCTTCCTCCAAGAGACCTCTGTTTTTGGGATTTTTCACTTCAATCTCCCTACTGCTTTCTTATACTTAATGACCTTTTTATGGTTATTCACACTAGATTCCTCCCATTTTGTTCCATATCCTTGCTTCCAAAAAGTCCCCTTATTTTCATGGAGTTCCTATTAATTTGTATCCTAACTCTTTCCAAGTAGGTATTATTCCTGGGGCTTCCTTTCCATTGTATCTCTTTACTTACTCATTTCTCCTTGCCCTATTTTAATTGCCCTAACATCTCCAATGCTCCTTGGGAGGACACCGAGTGTAGGGTTTTAATGATAAAGGAAGTGACCACACATAGGAATGATTGGGCATCTTGGAACTCCCAATCCTGAAATCCTGAGTAAAGAACCTCAAGGAAAACAATTTTTCTTTAAGTAAAGAAAGATGTGAATCTAAGGATATAGCCTTAAAATTTCAAGTAATGTATACTTAGCTAGGATAAGCTCCATGTAATGAGTAAGCAATAGAAAGGAAAAGAAAATTCTTAAAGTGCATGTTATAAAGGGGCTAAATGAAAATAACCGAAATGGTTGTATGTCAATAAACTTCAAGTTGACACCATGGGAAATTATTTCAAATGCAAAGGATGTTGAATAAGTTTTGGGGACAAAACTCCTAAAAGGAGGGGAGAGTTGTATACCCTGTCCCTGAAGTTAAGGAAAACCGGGAAAGAACCAGTTAACCCAAGTGAGAAAACAAAACTAGTTCACAAACCCCAACCATTAGAGAAAGGGCAAATTGGAAAATTTACAGCTCCCGAGGAACCCAAAGAGTCATAAAAACCTTGGAAAAGAACTTTGGGTTGAATTGGAAGAGAAAACCAGATCGGTTTAGGTGAACCGGATCTGAACCGGTTTGGACTTGTTTGGGCCGGTTTGAACCATCATTGAACCGATTGTAAAATTCATTTTTCTAGGTGGCTTAAATAAAATAATTTGGGGAATTGAAGCAACCATTGACTAGAAAATCAATTTAGAGGAATTTACAAATTTTTAATTTTGAAAAACTTAGTCTAATCGAGCTTGAACAGGCCAGTTTAAGCATTTAACCTGGTTTGGACAGGTCCGGTCCAGTTCAGAAAAGTGTCGTCTTCTTTCTTCAGATGACAACACTGTTCACTCACCGAAAAAATAAACAGCGTCGATGGAAATGAAACGTTTCTGTTTAGGGCATTTCAGGCCATCAATGAGCACAATTAATTTATCAAACTGACGACTAGAGAGTCCTCGAGCTCCTAATATATAGAGCTCTTCTCTATTCATTCTCCTTACACTTGAAAACTCCACTCTCTCTCAACTACTTAGTTTTTTGGCGAAGCTTGATCCAGAGCTCCGACATTGAGATTTTTCTAAGCATTAGAAGGTGAATTAGGTTCCTTAGATTTTGGGAGAAGTCAGTAACCTGACGGCAGTCTCCATTTGATACGAGGACAGCCGGAGAAGTGCTGGCATAATCAAACAATTAAACAGCTTTGACGGACCACAGCTGCCCTCTTTTGGCCGATCTGATATCGGCCGAATTCGGTCCTCCTCAAGCCAAACCAAGCTCAACCAACACTCCCACAGTCCTCACACGAATGAATTATAGCTGAAAGGTAAGCCAATTTGGCCCCCTCTGTCATTTCCGATCGACGTTAGAGAGAGAAACTGTGAAAAATTCATTGACCAATTTTCCCTCAATTCAATATGAATTGTTGTGATTCTTGATCCTATGAGAAACCTTAGGACAAGAGCTACCTGCCTCGATCGAAAGCTTGGACCGTCACACCTCTAAAGGTAAGCTTTCGAAGCTTTCTCTCTCTACTCATAGTTATTCGGCGAAGCAACGTTTGAGCTCATTTTGGCCTCACATCATACGATTCAAAGTTCAATTGAAATACCTTCAATTACAACAATTATTCTCAATTGAATTGTCAATTTGTTGAAATCAAATTTAGCCCGTTTGAAAAAGGGAAATATGGAAAAATCTTGGGGAAATTTGGGAATTTTGTAAAATTGAGGGACCAAATTGCAATTTCCCAAAATTAAAGGCCTATTGGCCATGAAAATGATGTTGGAGGACCAATTATTTGATTTTTTAAAATAATTGGGGTTAAATTGTCATTTTTGTAAAGTAGTGGCAAAATGGTAATTTTTGAAAAATTGGGGACCAAGTTGGAAATTTCGAAAAACTTGAACCCCTTTAACAATTTTGAGTAAATTGAAGACCCAAAGTGAATTTTTAGAAGTTTCGGGACTCAAATTGCGGAAAAGTTAGCATTTTGGGACCTAAAGTCAAAAAAAAGAACTTTTGGGACATAAATGAAATTAATTGAAAATTTTGGGCATTTTTATTCATACATGAGGAATGAAGGCTATCATGCCAAATGTAAATAAATAAGGATGTCCAAATTGTGTATGAACACGAAGGATTGGAACGCCATCAAGGATAAGCTAGTGTGGAGGAAAAATCCGATTAAGAAATAACAGAAAGCAATTATGGGGTGAGTGGGTTTATTTACATCATACCCGGTTGGGATGATGAGCACTTCAGAATTGAAAAACCACTTTTATATGGAATTTTAACATCACACCTAGTTGGAGTGATGTGAGAACTACGCGGAAAAACTAATTATCGGTTGTAAGTAGATCATACCCAGTTGGTATGATGGACTTCCGGGAAGGAAGGAGAAAACCTGGTTGCAGGTTGTAAGCGGAGATGTCATCACACCTATTGGTGTGATGAGTGGAAAGATTATTTTGTCAAAAGTGTTCTCCCTTAACTATGTGCCTATACTTAAAACTATTGAGAAACCTTCTTGATGAGAGCTAAAATAGCTCAAATAGACCAGAGGCCTCAGTTTTGGAACTTGGGGGTTAAAATGCCCAATTTTGAAAAATCACATACAGTGGGCCCAAGGCCAGTTGGCACAACCAGTAGCTCGTAAACAAATATGATGTTTTAGCCATGAAAATTCCTAATGAATGAATTATGTGATTTTGTCATGGTCTCAAGACATGACCGACATACTCAATGGAATTGCAGTAGTGCGACAGGACCACGTCAACGGACAAGTCTAGACAAACAACTGCAAGATGAGTTGAGGGTCAGTGCCATTGGACTAGTGGCACCAAAGATAAATGGCTTTGTGAAAAACTTTTGTTTGTGCATGCACTTGAGGTTTGGGACCATCAAGATGCCCAAGAGGGGTAGTGATGTATCCTAGGAACTATTGGATGGCATGGTGGAGATAAGGGATGTTTGTCGTGCCAGCAGTCAAGGAAGCTCGACACAGCTTCATGCGCATAAGACCGAGGTGGGGTCGGGATGAGGTCTCTATCCTCATACGGACACGAAGTTGATTTCAGGTTTGAGGGTCAGATGTCACGAACATTCACTCATTCTCATGGTAGAAGTGGACAGGCTTCTATCTAGGTGGTCAGTAAAGTCGCTCTAATGCCACAAGTGGGTGTAGTCGACGGGCTACCCTAGGAATCTGTGATCCCTTCATGATGAAGCATGTGTGTTGTCTGTTAAACACACCTATTGAGGATAATCAAGAAAAGTGTTTGAAACCGAAATTTGAGGAATAAATGATCTTAAATGAAATAAGAAATTTGGCACACTCCGATTAAAAATTATTTTTATGAAAATTTATTTCCAAACACACATTCACTAAGTTGTAGAAACTCACTCCTCTTTTCTATCCCTTTTCAAAAGTTGGTAAAATGACTAAGGAAAACACGAGGACTTATCTTTTGTCATGTATGCTTAAAAGTTATTTTCAAGCCTGCATTTTATTGATTTATGTTATTCCAGGAAATAAGGTTACTATTACGGCTGGCTCCTCTTGATTAAAGAAAGGGGCAAACCCCTTTTTGAACCAAAGGAGCGGCGGGTTGATCATGTGGATCCAACCAAACCAGGACATGGCATGACAACTTGAGTGGTATCAAAGTTAAGTTCCCTTGAAGCATTATCAATACTATGCCCTTACACAAATGAAAACTTAATTACCATATAGGTAGGAGAGTCCATTGAAATTTCTCCATGAAATCCAATCCTACCCATAAGGAGGCAGCTGTTCAACAATTTTTGAAGGGTGAGAAGAGAGTGCCCAAGGATATGGTTGAGGATTATAGGAAACTCGTGGGAGCCCTACTAGAACCAGAGGGCATTACATATCCTCCTCCAAGACAAGAGGAACATTTTCGTTCCTCAAGGAGCCCAACACCCCCTCCAGACTCACAACAACCAGAGAGAAATCCCACTAAGAAGGAGGCTTGGGACAAATATAGGGATGTTGTTGACACCTTCATGAAAGTCCACCAAGTACCCCTCCCCCCCACTCAGTCTAGCTTTAATACTTCTAAATAGATGAAGTGGACATATGAGTGTGAGGAAGAGGTGTTAAGGTGGTATGGACTGGAAGCCATACATGAAGTTCGTCTCATAAAAGGAATATGAGTGGACTTCAACCAGTTCCTCAAAGCCATCACACCATGAATCCCACAACCGTTCTAAGGATAACTCCCGACCTATGATCCCAGGGGATTAGCAAATAGAAAATCCCTATAATAAGTCAACTGTGACGATAAATTATTTCCTGAATGAATGAAAATTCAATTTTTCCTTCACTAAAAAAATTTAGTCTCCTTGATAAATACAACTAACATAAATGAGAGTATGCCAATAAGGATCAGAGTGATGAGTAGAGATCACCTAAGAAAGGAAAACTACAGGTCACCTCTAGTTAACCCAAACCTTTATATAGCTAAGTAAGTATCCCCTACACAGAGAATAGGGAAACAAAAGGACTTGGAAACAAATTTTAGAAGAGTCTACCTAGAGTTCACCATGGAAGACAAACCCTAACTAAGGAAGAGAAAATGGAGATTGTGAAGTCCATTACAAGGGAAGTAAGCAACAAAAAATGTAGGAATAGTAAAAAGTTTAAGTACTATAAGGAGTTAAGGGAAGGCCCTATAGATATAAGTAAGAAAACCAAGAAGGATTGGACTGCCCAAGGGAAACTAGTGGAATGGAAGCCAACCAGTAGGAAAGTAAGAAGGATATGGGAGCGCAGAAGATGTTAAGTCACTTCGAAATTAGACAAGAAAAAAGGAAAGAGGAAAGATGTATGGTAGGAAGAAAACAGGAAGAATAATACAATTACCTTAAAAGAGTTAGTTATAGGTAAAACACAAATTATGAGGAACTCAACAATAATTAGGAGACTTCCTAAAAGAAGGATAAGGATAGGGTGTGGAACCATGGAAGGAGAAAGTTCCAAGCTAAAGTGACAGACAGATGAACATCATAAACTTGAACTGAAATAAGGACCTCATTAAAAGACATAGGTAGTTAAGGACGTACATGGATGGTAGGGTGTGACGTGCTCTCGAAGAGCAGAGGAACTAAATGAGGATTTCAGACGGACCAAGTTGAAGGAAATAAATAATAACAATAGAGTAGTTAGGAAGAATGAACATTGCCCTAAGATGGAACGAGAAGTAGTGAGGACTACGCCCTAAAAAGGGAAATGAGGTGGACATTAAGGATGACAAGACTCAAGAGATGACGGTCTCAAGATCACTTGATAGGGAGAATAATAGGATTGAGGCAGTTAATGAATGGAGCCTTGTGAAGGTCAATACTCTAGTAAATAGAAGAGAAGTGGAAAGGCTAAAAATAGTTAGGAAATGAGGATGAAGGAAAGCCTTAAACAGATCAATGGTTGAGATGGGGTTTACGATAAAAAAGCCATAAGAAGGTTAAGCAAACCTCTTACCGGACGTTCAAGAGATGTTGAAATACAGTAGATGTTAGTCCCACCTAAAAGAAATTGATTGATACAAGGGATAGAGGTGAATTAGGACGAGGTAAAAAAGATGTACATGTAAGTTTTCAATAGTAAGATAATTGGGAGAGGATGGCATCAAAGAATAGCATTTATGGTGAGATGTCCTAGATGGCAAAACTAAAAGAGACCCTGAGAGGAAAGAGTATAAACTTCCAGGGAAGGAAACCTTGAAAGGACATAACTATCCCAATTAAGAGGTGATGGGACCAACATAAGTAGAGATGAGATAAACCCATCTAAGATATTTTGGTTGAGATGGAAAGATCATATACAAAGGAAAGGTACTTAGGAGGACCCAATGAGTAAGTTAAATATAAGCAACGTGTAAGAAGGAAAACTGCATCAAAAGATGTCGTGCAAGTAAGAAAGGGGTGGACTTTCCATAAAAGAGGAAAGAGAAGAAAGAACACCTAAGAACCCATGGAAAACCTAACCCTTTAGTTAAGAAAAGAATAAAGTAAAAGATCACCGACATCAAGACTGGTAGTGAGCAATGCCTAATTGATGGAGCCTAAAGAAAGGATGACTAGACATAGTATGGAGTACATAGAATAAGACCGAGGATCAGATGTATCCCAAGTAACGAATAAGGGATGAAATCGAAATTTTGGTTATATAAAGAACTTAAGCGAGCAATTATTCCAATATAGAAAGGAATATGAAGAAACAATGGAAAGAAACCTTCAAGGAATTATAAGAAGGTTGAGAATGTAGTCCCCAAGGTGAAAGTCTCTACTGTAAGGGACATAGTATAAAAAAACGGAAATAAAGGAGCTTTCCCAAGCAACTAATCGACACTTAAGACCTAAGGAGAATAACTTTGAATAAGAATCGTGAAGCGATCATGAGAGAGTAAGAGTGGACTAAGAGAATGGAAAGTCCTTGAGAAGGGACGCCACTGAAACTGAGGAAGGACATAAGAAGGGTCAAAACTGGATAAAAGAAGTTCACACCGAAAACCTATGAAAGCAAGTAGGTAGCGCTCGAGAGGACACCGAGAAAAGGTTTTAAGGATAAAAGAAGTGACTACACATAAGAATGATTGGGCATCTTGGAATTCTCAATCCTAAAATCCTAAGTAAAGAACCTCAAGGAAAAGAATTTTACTTTAAGTAAAGAAAGATGTGAATCTAAGGATATACCATTAAACTTTCATGTAAGGTATACTTAGCTAGGATAAGCTCCATGGAATGAGTAAGCAATTGAAAGGAAAAGAAAATTATTAAAGTTCATGTAATAAAGGAGCCAAGTGAAAATAACTGAAATGGTTGTATGTCAATAAACTTCAAGTTGACATCACAGGAAGTTATTTCTAGTGCAAAGGATGTTTAATAAGTTTGGGGGACATAACTCCTAAAAGGAGGGGAGAGTTGTAAACCCCATCCCTTAAAGTTGAGGAAAACCGGGAAAGAACCAGTCAACGCAAGTAAGAAAACTGAACTAGTTCACGAACCCCAACCATTAGAGAAAAGGCAAATTGGGAAATTTACAACTTCCGAGAAACCCAAAGAGTCATAAAAACCTTGGAAAAGTACTTTGAGATGAATTAGAAGAGAAAACCAAACCGGTTCAAGTGAACCGTATCTGAACCGAATTTAACCGGTTTGAACCATCATTAAACCAGTTGTTAAAAACATTTTTCTAGGTGGTTTAAAATATTCAATTTACTGAATTGAAGCCACCATTGTATAGAGAATGAATTTAGATGAATTTAGAAATTTTTAATTTTGAAAAACTCCGTCTAATCGGGACTGAACAGGCCAGTTTAAGAATTAAGCCATGTTCCAACTAGTTCAGTACAGTTCAGAACAAGGTCATCTTCTTTCTTTAGATGACAGCATTGTTCACTCATTGGAAAAATGAACAGCGATGGCGGAAATGAAACATTTCCATTTAGAGCATTTCAAGCCCTCAATGAGCACCACTAAGGTGCCTAACTGACGGTCAGAGAGTCCTTGAGCTCCCTATATAAAGAGCTCATCTCCATTCATTCTCCTTACACCTGAAAACTCCACTCTCTCTCAATTACTCACTTTTTCGGTGAAGCTCGAACTAGAGCATCGACATTGAGGTTTTTCTGAGCCTTAGAAGGCGAGGTTAGGTTCCTTATATTTTGGCAGAAGTCAGCTACCTAATGGCAATCTCCATTTCATCCGAGGATCACTGGAGAGGCACCAGCGTAATCAAACTATGAAGCGGCTACTGGGGACCGAAGCTGGGCTGTTTTAGTCGAGCTGAATTTGGTCGGATTCAGCCCTCCCTAGGCCAAACCAAGCTCTCCCAATACTCCCATAGCCCTCAAACGACCAAGTTATAGCTGAAAGGTAAGCCAATTCGGTCCCCTCTATCATTTTTTATCGACGTTAGAGAGAGAAACTGTGAAAATTTAACTGACCAAATTCTCCCTCAATTTGATCTGAATTATTCTTGAACCTAGGAGGAACCTTAGGACGAGAGCTACTTGCCCGGATAGAAAGATCAAACTGTCGCACCTCGGACGGTAAGCTTTCGAAGCTTTCTCTCTTTACGCACAGTTTTCCAGCGAAGCTTTGTTAAAGCTTGTTTAGGCCTCAATTCAAATGATTCAAAGCTCAATTGAATCGTATGGATGTGTAGGAATTGAATTATACCTTCAATTTCAACAATTAACCTCAATTGATTGGTCAATTTGAAAAGGGGAAATTTTTAGGGAAATTTGGGGATTTCATAAAATTGTGGGACCAAATTGCATTTTTCCAAAATTGAGGGCCAATTGGCCATGAAAGGATGTTTGAGGACCAGTTAGTCGATTCTTGAAAATAATTGAGGTTACATTGTCATTTTTGTAAAGTAGGGGCAAAATGGTAATTTTTTAAAAGTTGGGAACAAAATTGCAAATTTGGAAAACTTGAACCCCTTTAACGATTTTGAGTATAATTGAGGACCCAAAGTGAATTTTTAGAAGTTTCAGGACTTAATTTGTTGAAAAGTTAGCATTAGGAACCTAAATGCAATTAACCAAAAATTTTGGGTCTTTTTTGTTCATACATGAGGAATGAAAGCTACCATGCCAAATGTTAATAAATAAGGATGTCCAAATCATGTAGGAACACGAAAAACCGGAATGTCAACAAGGATAAGCTAGCGTTGGAGGAAAAACCCGACTAAGAAGGAACACACAGCGATTATAGGGTGAGTGGGTTTATTTACATCATACTCGGCTGGGATGATGAGTACTTTGGAATTGAAAAACCACTTCTATGTGGAATTTTAACATCACACCTAGTTGGAGTGATATGAAAAATATGTGGAAAAAACTACTTACTGGTTGTAAGGAGATCATACCTGGTTGGTATGATAGACTTCCTAGAAGGAAAGTGAAAACCCGCTTGCCGATTGTAAGTAGAGATGTCATCACACCCGATTGGTGTGATGAGTGGAAAGATTATTTTGTCAGAAGTGTTCTCCCCTGACTGTATGCCAATGCTTAAAACCTTTGGGATACCTTCTTGAAGAGAGCTAGAATAGCTCAAATAGGCCAGAGGCCTCGGTTTTGTAACATAGGGGCTAAAATGCCCGGTTTTGGAAAATAACGTACAGTGGGCCCAAGGCCAGTTGGCACGAGCCCTCGTTAACAAACATGATGTTTAAGCCATGAAAATTCTTAATGAATGAATTATGAGATTTCGTCATGGTACCAAGATAGGACCGACATACTCGATGGATTGGCGGTAGTGCAATATGACCAGGTCGGCAAACCGGTCTAGACAAATAGTTGCAAGTCGAGTTGAGGGTCAAGGTTGTTGGACCAGTGGCACCAAAGATAAATGGGTTTGTGGAAAACTTTTTTTGTGCATGCACTTGAGCTTCAGGACCATCAAGATGCCCAAGAAGGGTAGTGATGCATCCTAGGGACTACTAGACCACTTGGTGAAGATAAGGGTAGTTTGTCATGTTAGCAGTTAGCAAAGCTCGACATAGATTCATGCGCATGAGACCGAGGTGGGGTCGGGATGAGGTCTCCGTCCTCATAAGGACACGGAGTTGATTTCAAGTTTGAGGGACAGATGTCACGAACATCCACTCATTGCTAGGGTAGAAGTGGATGTGCTTCTACCTAGGTGGCCGGTAAAGTTGCTCTGATGCCACAAGTGGGTGCAGTGGAGAGGCTGTACTGCGAATGTGTGATCCCTTCATGATGAAGGTATTGTGTTGTCTATTAAACAAACATACTCTGTTTTCTATTTGGAAATAACTGATTCTTTTCTTGAATTTTCTTATTATCAAAGGATGGGGTTTACAACTCTCCCATCCTTTTAGGGGTTTTGTCCCCAAAATAGTTATATGTCTAATAGTTAAGGGTACCCATCCCTCATTACACTCTTGGTCTCTCATGTATCTTCTTGCACGGGTCCATTTTGCCAAAGAATCTTGACCATAGTAATCCTCTTATTCCTCAAGTTCTTATCCTCTAATCAATGATTCATACTGGTTCTACTTGATAGGTCAAGTTCTCTTCCAGTTCTAGTGGAGGTCAGTCCAACATATGGCTAGGATCAGGCTGGTACTTCCAAAGTATCGAGATATGGAATACATCATGTATTCTCTATAAGTCTAGAGGTAGTTCCAATTTGTAGGCCACTGGACCGATGTACCTTGATTTCAACTTTCTTCATGTTTAAAACCTAAGCATTCCTCTCCATGGGGATACCTTTAGAAACACTTGGTCTCCCACATTAAACTCCATATCTTTCCTCTGATGATCCGCATAGCTCTTTTGCCTGTCTTAAGCGGCCTTAAGGCGACTCCTGATTAATTTGATATTTTATGTGGCATCCTTGATTAGTTCGACCGTTTCCAACTTTCTTTCCCCCACTTCTTCCCAAAATAAAGGGGCACGACACGGTCGTCCATAAAGGGCTTCATAAGGAGCCATTTGAATACTGGTCTAACAGCTATTATTATATGCAAATTCCATCAGGTATAAGTATTCCTCCCAACCCTTTTCCATGGTGAGTACGCATGCTCTCAGCATATCTTCTAAGGTTTGGATCGTTCGCTCAGACTGTCCATCGGTTTGAGGATGAAATGTCATACTCATGTGGAGCTTGGTTCCCAAGGCACTTTGCAAATTTGGCTAGAACCTTAAAGTAAATGTAGGGTCTCTATCTGATACTATGCTCACCAGAATGCCATGGAGTCTTACTATCTCCCTCGTGTATAGGACGACCAGTTGTTCTACTAAATTCGTCACTCTTATTGGTAGGAAATGGGCAGACTTGGTTAATCAGTCCACTATGACCCAAATTGCATCTCGTCCCTTTCTTGTCAGAGATAATCCCATGACAAAGTTCATAGTGATTTGCTCCCATTTCCATTCCGGGATTGGTAAGGATTTTAGCAGTCCTGATGGTTTCTAATGTTTAGCTTTAATATGCTAATAGGACAAGCATCAGGCTACATATTCTGTAATATCCCTCTTCATTTCCATTCTGGGATTGGTAAGGATTTTAGCAGTCCTGATGGTTTCTAATGTTCAGCTTTAATATGCTAACAGGACAAGCATCGGGCTACATATTCTGCAATATCCCTCTTCATTCCTTTCCACAAATCTTATTTGAGGGTGTGGTACATCTTAGTACTACCCGGATGCATCACATATACAAAATCATGTGCCTCTTCCATAATTAACCTCTTCAGTTCCTTATCTTGAGGCGCACACACTATACCCTTGTAGGTTAGCACTCTGTCACTTCACAAGTCATAGTCTGGTTTTGTCCCTCTATAAACAGGGTTCAAATAGGATTGGAGTTCCTTATCAGCCTTTTGTTAGGCCTTAATCTGCTTAGTTAGACTAGGACTCACCACCACATCAGCCAACAAGCATTTCTTCTTCTTATCCATCTTCAGGTCCACCTATGTTCTCTCCAATTGTTGCAACAAGGGTAAGTAACTTGTCTTTATTTGTGCCACCTCGGTTTGGTATTTGCGACTTAGGGCATCTGCTACCACATTTTCCTTTTTGAGGTGATACTCTATCACAAGGTCATAGTCTTCACCAATTCCAACCATCTCCTTTGGCTGAGGTTTAACTCTTTCTGAGTTAAGAAATACTTAAGACTCTTGGGATTAGTGTATATCCTACACTTAACCCCGTAGAGGTAGTGTTGCCAAATCTTTAAGGCAAACACTATCGCAGCTAATTCTAAGTTATGGGTTGGGTAATTCTTCTCATGTACCTAAAGTTGTCTTGAGACGTCAACCTTTCTTTGTTGCATTAGTATGCATCTGAATCCTTATCCGGATGCATCACTATAGACGATGTACTCTCCCGCACTTAGGTTAGGAAGGAAGAGTATAGGTGTGATTGTCAAACGAGTCTTCAATTCTAAGAAAGATTTCTCACTGTTCTCATCCCATTTATACTCTACTCCTTTCCTAAACAAACCATTTGTAGTATCCCACCAAGCCTAAGAAACTTCGTATTTCCGAGGGATTCCTGGGTGCCTTCCAATCGGATATGGCTTCCACTTTTGTCAGGTCTACTTTAACTCTATCTTTGGAACCTGTGTCCTAAGAACCCTATCTCGTATAGCCATAACTCACATTGAAGAATTTTGCATATAAGCAGTTTTCCCTTAGTATCTTCAAGGTGATTGACAAATGTTCTTCGTGCTCCAACCTAGTTCGCGAGTATATGAGAATATCATCTATGAATACTATCACAAACCTGTCCAAGTGTGGTTGGAATACTCGGTTCATCAAATCCATGAAGGTTGCAGGGGCATTTGTCAATCCAAATGACATCACTCTAAACTTGTAATGTCTATATCGGGATTGAAACGTCGTCTTAGGAATATCCTCCTCTCGGATCCTGAGTTGGTAATGGCCCAACCGAAGGTCTATCTTGGAGAAGTAGGCTGCTCCTTTTAGTTGATCGAATAGGTTATCAATCTGTGGAAGTGGGTATTGTTCTTGATGGTGACCTGGTTCAACTTCCTATAATCTATGCATAGTCTCATGCTCCAGTCCTTTTTCTTCACGAACAAGTCTGGTGCACCCCATGGAGACTATCTAGGACATATGAAGACCTTCTCCAATAGTTCGTCGAGTTGCTCATTCAATTCCTTTAGTTCTACTAGAGCCATGCAATAAGGGGCTTGGGATATTTGATTTGTTCCTAGGGTAATTTCTATGGTGAATTCCACTTTTCGACTTGGGGTAGTCCATGTAATTCTTTCAGAAATACTTCTGGATAGTGTTTAACCACTAGAATTTCTCTAGGTTCCTTCTCTTCAGAATTCTTGTTGATGCCCATGGCTAAAAAAGTCGTACAACCTTTTTGTTTCATCTTTTGGGCCTTAATATGGGATACCATCTGTATTTCACTTTTCCTCCGATCTCCTTGGAATTTTAGTCTATTTGTCTCGGGAGTGTGCAAGGTTACTATCTTCTTTCCACAGTCTATCCTAGCTTGATGGTTGCTTAACCAATTAATTCCAAGGATTACTTCTACCTCCCTTAGAGGTAACGGAATCAAATCTACTTCAAGTTTGATTCCTCCAATTTTTATCTCACATCCCCTCAACTTCTTGACTCTATTTAATCCTTCTCCTAAGGGTGTGAGGATATTGAGACTTTGTCCTAGAGGAGTGAGTTTTAGGGGATGAGCTTAAAATTAGGTCATCTTTGATGAAGGACCTCTCAGCTCCTAAGTCGAAGAGGGCGTAGACCTTTCGTCCCTACAATTGCACGTACCCTAGTTGGAGAAACACATATTTTTAGAGAAAACATTTCTTTTATTGAATAAGATTTCAATTATATGTTCTTTCTTAATTTAATTGGGAGGGTTTTGGGATGTACCCGCTATAGTACTAAGGTCTTTCCTAGCTATTTCTTGGGTGAGGTTGTACACCCTAGCCGGTACTTTGGCTGTAGCATCGAGCCTAGGATTCCTGGGGTTCCCTTGTTGTGGTCCAAGCGTAATCCTTTGCTTGTTCTCCCCAAGAGTAGGGCATTCCTTTGCAAAGTGTCCCACTTGTCCACATCGAAACAGGAAAAACAAGCTCCCCTGTGGTACCTTTGGCACATAGGACAGCAGGGGTTTTCTTGCGGTAGGGTAGGGATTATTCTCTATGGAGGTGGTGTCATATCCTTCCTCTTCTAAAATCCCACTCTATTTCCCCATTTTGGACCATTATGCTCCTTTTGTCCTCCCTGACGATTTTGGCCCATCTTCTCTTTCCAGGTTGTTTGCTCCATTCAACAGCATCGGGTCTACACCAGTCGCTCACATTCATGAGCCATACTAATCACAACCGCCAGATCCGTAGGGCATCCTAGTACACCCATACGGTCTTGTATGTCCATATTGAGACCGCCCACGAATCGTTGGCATATATATGCCGGTCCAGCCAAGTCAAGAGCAAAGGGACTTAACTCATTGAATTTGGTCTCATCCATCGATATCAAGTTAAGCCCTTGTCAAAGTTAGAGAAAATCCTGCTTCTTCTCATTAATCAAATGAGGAGCCAAGTACTCCTCCACGTACCTCTCCTCAAACTGCTTCCAGGTGGGTGTGGAGGTATGTAGGCTTCGGAAATTGTCCCAACATCTTTTGGCACTATCGTCCAGGAAGAATTCTATCAGGATTACCATGTCCTCTAGTGATATCCTGACTATCCCCAGGAAGAATTCTATCCATCCAATCCATGGCGACTCCAACATCTTTCTCTCCGAGGAAAGGCATATACCCTAGTTGACGGAGAGTCTTGAGATTTTTGGGAGTGTCAACCGGAGGGGGGATGGCTAACAAGAGGAGGGGATTGTACTTCTTCTAGTTCAGCCCAAGAATTGGTGCCTACCTCAGGAATGAGGTTAGGTTGTCCAAATACATGAGTAAACTCCTTGTACTACATTTGGTGTTCTAAGCTTAATCTAGGTGCGATTGTCTGGGCTCCTCGGGGAGTTTCCACAGGTAGGGGTGGTTGGGCAGTGTCGGAGACTATGGCTCTAGTTCTCTTAGTTTCTTTCTTGGGAGCCATTTGAAAATTTTAAAATCATCCATATTAGTTACTATGTTATCTAGTCTTGATAATGTATTATAGGAAATAGGCTCTGATACCACTCAAGTTGTCACACTTTGACTTGGTTTGGTCGGATCCATGTGAGCAACCCACCACTCTTCCAGTTTATTAAGGGTTTTCCCCTTCTTTAGATCGTGAGGAGTAAGGCGTCCTTTTTATCTGTACCTTTCCTAGAATAACATTAATTAAAACTTAATAAATTTAAACTTACATTCATGTCTTGCAGGTTTAGCTAGCGAAAGGTCTTTAGGTAGGTTTTTCCCTCGGTTACCTAAAAGGAGGTAAAGGGAGGGGGTGAGTTCGATAACTCAGTGAATGGGTGTTTGAAAAATGAGTTTCTATAAAATAGTTTTGTAATGGAGTGTGCCATACTCCTTATTTCCTTTAAAATCATTTCTTCCTTGAATTCCCAATTATTCAAAACCAATTTACTCATTATCCACAATCGGTGTGTTTAACAATCAACACACGCCCTTCACCATGAAGGGATCACACATTCGCAGGGCAGCCCGTCCACTACTCCCACTTGTGGCATCGGAGCGACTTTACCGGCCACGTAGATAGAAGCCCGTCCACTTCTACCCCTAGGAATGACTGGATGTTCGCGACATCTAACCCTCAAACCTGAAATCGTCTTCATGTCTGTATGAGGACAGAGACCTCATCATGACCCAAGCCCGGTCTCATGCGCATGAAGCTATGTCGATCTTCTCTGACTGCTGGCACGACAAACTACTCTTATCTTCACCATGTTGTTTATTAGCCCCTAGGATGCATCACTACCCCTCTTAGGCATCTTGATAGTCCTGAACCTCAAGTGCATGCACAAACAAAGTTTTCCATAAAGCCATTAATCTTTGGTGCCACTGGTCCAATGGCCTTAACCCTCAACTCGACCAGTAGCTGTTTGTCTATATCGGTTCGTCGACATGGTCTTGTCGCACTTCCGCCAGTCCATTGAGTATGTTGGTCATGTCTAGGTACCATGGCCAAATCACATCATTCATTCATTAACAATTTTCATGGCTTAATATCATGTTTGTCTAGGAGCTCTTTCTCATGCCAACAGGCCTTGGGCCCACTGTCCATGATTTTCCAAAGCCAGGCATTTTAGTCCCTAAGTTCCAAAACCAAGGCCTCTAGCCTATCTAAGCTATTCGAGCTCTCGTCTAGAAGCTCTTCCAAAATTTTTAAGCATTGGCACACAATCAAAGGAGAGCACTTCTCACAAAATGACTTTTCAACTTGTCCATCACACCAACCAGATGTGATGACATCTCCGCTTATAACCGGTAAGCGGGTTTTCTTCTTCCCTCCAGGAAGTTCATCATACCAATCGGATATGGTCTACTTACAACTGGTAAGTAGTTTTTTCGTATAGTTTTCACATCACTCCAACCAGGTGTTTTTAATTTTTTTAAGTACTCATCATCCCAACTGGGTATGATGTGAATAATCTCACTCACCCAATAAGTGTAGTGTATTTCTCTTGATCGGCTATTTGCCTCCACGTGAGCTTATCTTTGTTGGTGTTCCAGTCCTTTATGTTCCTACATGATTTTTGACATCCTTGTTTATTAACTTTTGGCATTATAGCCTTTGCTCCTCACGTATTAACAAAATGCCCAAACTTTTAATTATTTATATTTAGGTCCCTAAAGTTATTTTTCTTTAACTTTACATCTCTAATGCTAATTTTTCCCCAAATTAGGTCCCAAAACTTCTAAAATTCACTTTGGTACCTCAATTTATTCAAAAACACAAAAAGGGGTTCAAGTTTCCCAAATTTTCAATTTGGTCCCCACCTTTTCAAAAATTACCATTTTCCCCCTACTTTACAAAAATGGCAATTTAACCCCAATAAATTTTAAAAATTGACCAATTGGTCCTCCAACATCCTTTTCATGGCCAATTGGCCCTCAATTTTAGGAAATTGCACTTTGGTCCATCAATTTTATGAAATCCCCAATTTCCCCCAAATATTTCCCCAATTTTCCTATTTCAAACTAGACAAATTTGATTTCATCAAATTGACCATTAAATTAGGGTTTATTGATCCAATTGAATGTATGGGTTAGTTCCTACACTTCCACATGTTTCAATGGAGCTTTGAATTGCGTCATTTGGGTCCGAATTGAGCTTAAACAGAGCTTCGTCGGAAAACAGAACTTAGAGAGAGAAAGCTCTGAATGCTTACTGTTAGAGGTGCGTGAGTACGAGCTTTCGATCGGTGTAGGTAGCTCTCATCCTAAGGATCCTCCTAGGATCAAGAATTGCAACAATTTATGTCAAATTGAGTGAGAATTTGTTCATCAAAGTTTCACCATTTATCTCTCTAACGCTTATATAAATTTACAAAAGGGGGCCAAATTGACTTACCTTTCAGTTCTAATTTAGATGTATGAAGGTTGTGCAAGTGTTGGGAGAGCTTGGTTTGGCTTGAGGATGGCTTAATTTGGTTGTTTTCAGCATGGTCGAAATAGGACAACTTTGGTCCATCGGAGCTGCATCACTGTTTGATTACGTTGGCGCTTCTCTGGCGATCCTTGGATCGAATAGTGACCACCATAGGGTAGCTGACTTCTCCCCAAGTCTAAGGAACCCAACCTCACCTTCTTTGGCTTAGAAAAACTCCAATATCGGAGCTTTGGTTTGAGCTTCACCAAAAATTGGAGCAGTAGTGAGAGAGAGAAGTTCTTAGGTATGAGGAGGATGAATGAGGAGGAGCTCTTTGTATAAGAAGCTTTGGGACTCCTTGGCCGTCATATTAGCACATTTTTGGCAATCATTCATGGCTTGAAATGCCCTGAATGGAGACTTTTCATCTTCACTGGCGCTGCTCACTTTTTCGGTGAGTGAATAATGTTGTTATCTGAAGGAAGAAGACGACACTATTTCGAACAGGACCAGACTGGTCCAAACTGGGTTCAATGCTTAAACCGACTGATTTAGGCCCGATTTGACCAATTTTTCAAAACTAAAAATTTCTAAATTCATTATCTATTCAATGGTGGCTTCAAATCTCTAGTTTGAATTTTTAAGCCACCTAGGAAAATAAATTTAGAAACCAGTTCAATAGTGGTTCAAAGCGATTTAAACTGATTTAGGTCGGGTTCACCTGAACTGGTTTGGTTTTCTCTTCCAATTCAACCTAAAGTCTTTTTCCAAGACTTTTGTGACTCTTTAGGTCACTTTGGATTTATAAATTTCTTATTTGCCCTTTCTCTATCAGTTAAGGTTTATAAACCAACTTGGTTTTCTTTTTGGAAATGACCGGTTCTTTTCCTAGTTTTTCTTATTATCAAAGGATCGGTTTTACACCTCAATTCTCTCTTCTCTCTTAAGTGATATGTTCTCTAGTGAAGCTCAAACTAGAGCTCCAATTTGGGCACTTTTCTTAGCTTTAGAAGATGAATTTGGGTACTACAAACTCGGGAGGAAGTCAGCTACCTAACTCCTACCTCCAACTAACCCGAGGATCGCCGGAGAAGCGCCGACGAGCTCAAACATTAAAGCAGCTCCAACGAACCAAAGTTGCTCTGTTTCACCGATCAGAATTCGACTATTTTCAATTTCCTACGGTTGAATTGAGCCCTCACATAACCCCCACGGCCACAACACGACCTCAACAGAGGTGAAAGGTAAGCCAATTCAACCATCCTCCATCGTTACAGTCTAGTTCTAAAGAGAGAAAATGGTCAAATTCTTCGATCAAATTCTATTAATCCTAACAGCAATTGCCCCAATTCTTGATCCTAGGAGGACCCTAAGGATAAGAGTTGTCTACCTCGATCAAGAACCCAGATTGTTGTGCCCCCAACGGTAAGCTTTAGAAACTTTCTCTCTCTACGTTCAGTTTTTTGGCAAAGCTTGGTTTGAGCTCGTTTTGAACCCAAATCTTGCAACTCAAAGTGCAATTGAATTTTATGGAGGTGTAGAAACTGATACATATCATCAATTTGGATAAATAACCCCAATTGAATGGCCAATTTGAAGAAATCAAATTCGGTCAGTAAATGGGGTAGAAGTTGAGGAAATTTTGGTGATTTTTTAAAATTGAGGGAACTCCATGCAATTTCTCAAAATTGAAGGCCAATTTTCAATGAGAAAGATGATGGGGGACCAATTGGTCAATTTTTTAAATAATTTGGGCCAAATTGCTATTTTTGGAAAGTAGGGGTAAAACCATAATTTTTTAAAAGTTGGGGACCAAATTGGGAATTTGGAAAACTTGAGCCCCTTACACAATTTTAAGTAAATTAAGGACCCAAGGAGGATATTGGAAGCACTCGGGACTTAAATTGAGGAAAATCTAACACTAGGGACCTAAGGTCAAAAGGTATGAAATTTTGGGACTTAGTTGTAATACACTAGAAATGTGGGCCTAGTAGCCAATAATGAAAAGCTGGGAAGCTTTTACACAAAACCCTAATGTATAAGAGTGGTCAAACTCTGTATGGACTCTTTGGACCGGAACGCTAATAGGAGAGCCTGACTCGAATTGCAAGAACCGGCAAGGGACGAGCACATCAGAATCACCATGTGAGAGGACCTTTTATACTTCATACCCAAATGGGATGATGAGCATGTTTTGAATACTAAAAACCTACTCACCAGTTATGATTAGAATTATCCAATATCATACCTGGTTGGTATGATGAGATTCCTTAAGGAAAGCAAAAACCTACATACCAACTCTAAGCGGAGTTATCATCACACCCGGTTGGTGTGATGAAATTAAAAGTGATTTTGTCGGAAGTGTTCTCCCCTGACTGTGTGATAACTACTTAAATTATTTGGGAGACCTTAGCTAGAGCAACTCTTATAGGTCAAGGGCTTCAGTTTTTGAACTCATAGGGCTCAAGGCCTAGTTTTGGAAAAACACGTGTAGTGGACCCAAGGCCAATGGGCATGAGCTAGAACCCGTAAACAAACATGTTTAGGAAGAGCCATGAAAACTCTTATTTAAAAATGGAAATTCATTGTGTGATTTGCCATAGTATCAAGTCAGTACTGACAATGCTCGATGGGCTAGCGGTAGTGCGTTAGGGCCAGGCCGACGGACCAGCCTAGACAAATAGTTGTAGGTCAGGTTGAGTGTTGGGGTCGTTGGCTTAATCATGAAAACTCTTGTTTGTGCATGCACTTATGGTACGAGACCATTAAGATGCGCTAGAGGGTAGTGATGTGTCCCAAGGGCTGCTGGATGACATGGTGGTGATAAGGGTAGATGGTCGTGCTAGTCAATCATGAAGCTCTTGGAGCTTCTTGCACATGAGACTGTGGTGGGGTCAGGATGAGGTCTTCGTCGTCATACAGACATGAAGTGGCATTTGGGTCTGAGGATCAAATATTTGGGACATCCACTCAAACTCAGGGTAGAAGTCTAGGACTTCTATTTGGGTGGACAACAAAGTCGTGTTGATCCCCAAGTGGTTGCAATCTAGTACAGCCCTGCGAATGTGTGTACCCTTCCTGATGAAGGGCGTGTGTTTGTTTTTATTGGATGGGCTAAGAGAGCTAAACACACCTAATATGCAAATGGGAAAAGTCTTGAGGTTTAAGACTTGAGAAAATCCTTAAAAACCTTGGCATGGTTTTGATAAAATATACATGTTAGAAAACTCACTTCCAACACCCACTCACTGAGTTGTAGAAACTTACACCTTCACTTTACCCCTTTTTCAAGAGTAAGGAGATTACTAAGAGAGTCCGGGGAGATGTATCCTCCATTAGGTACGCTTAAAGATTCTTTTAAACATGCTTTAGTTTGATTTATACTATTCCAAGGAACAAGGTTTGAAATTTTGCCTGACTCCTCTTAACTAAAAGAAGGGGGAACCCCTCTTGAACCAAGGGAGTGGTAGGTTGCTCACAGGGATCTGGCCAAACCGTGTCGGGGCATGACAAGCAATCTTGTTGGATCTTTGTTGAGCAATATTATTATTATTTTGCAGGAATTTATGGATGTTTTCCCCGATGAGATACCACCAAGTTTGCCACCAATTCAAGGAATTGAACATCAAATTGATTTCATCCCTGGAGCGACGATTCCCAACCGACCAGCATATAGAAATAACCATGAGGAAACAAAGAAACTTCAATGCCAAGTCCTAGAGCTAATGGAAAATGGGTTTGTTCGAGAGAGTATGAATCCATGTGTTGTGCCAGTACTACTCGTACCTAAGAAGGATGAAACTTGGCGTGCGTCGATTGTCGAGCCATCAACAATATCATGGTAAAGTATCATCACCATATTTCTCATTTGGATGACATGTTAGATGAGTTGCATGAATCTTTTTATTTTTGAAAATCAATCTTAAGAGTGGATATCATCAAATTCGAATGAAAGAAGGGGATGAATGGAAAACTACATTTAAAACTAAAGAAGAATTATATGAAAGGATAGTTATGCCCTTTGGATTTACTACTAATGCACCTAGCACTATCATGAGATTAATGAATCATGTCTTACAAACTTTTATTGGGAAGTTTGTAGTTGTATATTTTGATGACATTCTAATCTACAACAAGACTATGCATGAATATGTAGCACATTTAAGAGCTGTGTTAGAAGCTTTAAGGAAACATAAGTGGTTTGCCAAGTTTAATAAATGTGTCTTTTGTTCGGATAAAATTGTGTTTCTTGGATATATTATAAGTTCAAAAAGGATTGGAGTTGATGAGGAAAAGATTAAGGCAATTTGTAACTGTCCGACACTTAATTCGGTAAGTCAGGTAAGAAGTTTTCATGGATTAGCTTATTTTTATAGGTATTTTGTTCCTAATTTCAGTAGTTATATTGCACCTCTTACTATTGTTATAAAAAAAGCATTCCTTTTAAATGGGCTATATTGAGCAACAAAATGCATTTCAATTGGTCTGAAAACTAACTAGTGCCCCATTGCTCGCACTACCTAATTTTTCTAAAACATTTGAAATTGAGTATGATGCATCAGGAGTAGGTATTGGAGGTGTATGAATGCAAGAGGGAACACCAATTGCATATTTCAATGAAATGTTGAGTGGAGCAACCCTTAACTATCCTACCTATAATAAGGAGATGTATGTCCTATTATGAACTCTTCAAACATGGTAGCACTATCTATGTCTGAAAGAGTTTGTGATTCACACAGATCATGAATCTCTTAAGCATCTCGAAGGACAAGACAAGTTGAATAAATGTCATGCAAGGTGGGAGGATTTCATTGAAACATTCCCATATGTAATCAAATATAAACAAGGTAAGGAAAATATAGTTGTTGATGCACGATCACAAAGGTACGTTATGCTTGCAATCCTTAGTTCTAAATTGCTTGGGTTTGATTATATCAAGGATTTGTATGCAAACGATCTTGATTTCTATGAAGTGTTTAGAAGTTGTAGAAATGGTAAGTTTACGAAATTTTATTTACAAAATGGATTTATTTTTCGGGAAAACAAATTATGCATCACTCAATCTTATTTACGTGAGTTACTTATTAGGGAAGCATATGATGGAGGGCTTATGGGACATTTTGGGGTAGCTAAGACTATGGCGATAATGCATGAGCATTTTTTTGCCCCATATGAAAAGTGATGTTGAGAAAATTTGTTCTTGATGTATTACATGTAAGGAGTCTAAGTCTAGACAACAACCTCATGGCCTATATATTCCTCTTCCAGTTCCTAATGTACCTTGTATTGATATTTCCATAAATTTCATTTTAGGATTACCAAGAACTAAGAGGGGAAGGGATTTTGTTTTTGTGGTAGTTGATAGGTTTTCAAAGATGGCATATTTCATTCCATGTCATAAAACTGATGATGCATCAAATGTTGTTGATTTGTTCTATAGAGAAGTTGTCAAATTGCACGTTATGCCTAGAACTATTGTTTCTAATCATCATTCCAAATTCTTGAGTTACTTTTGTAAGACCTTATGAGGTAAATTGGGAATCAAACTGTTGTTTTCAACAATATGTCACCCACAAATTGATGGTCAAACAAAAGTAGTAAATAGAACATTAGGTACATTATTATGTTCTATAATAAAAAAAGATATTGAAATCATGGGAAGATTGTTTACCACTTGTTGAATTTGCTTATAATCGTTATGTTCCAATTGACCCTCAATTTTATAAAATTGCATTTTGGTCCTTCAAATTTTTGAAAACTCCAAATTTCCCCAATTTCAACTCCCAAACATAGTCGAATTTGGTTTCATCAAATTGACTAATCAAACACTTCTAATTGTAGAAATTGAGTGTAAACCCTGCACTTTTGAGTTAAGGAAAATTGGGAAAAGAACCGGTCAAATCGAGTAAGAAAATCGAGTCGGTTGAGTAAGCCTCACAAAGGGCGAAAAAGAGAATTTGAAACAAGGAGGATGTGAAACCCTCCTTAAACGAAAATAATCTAACAGGTTAGCCCCAAAAGATGTTGTGATAAGTATGAATGGGTGGACAACCCATACTAAGGTAATAAAGGAAAGAATGTTCAAGAAACGTTGTGAAAGTAAGTCCGCCAAATAAGATGTGGCTAAGGAGGAATAACCGCAATTGGTAAGACGGGTCATAGTACACACACGCATATGAAGCTTAAAGAGTAGACAACCGAGCATAGGATGGAATGCACGGAATAAAACCAATAATCGAAAGTATCCCATCTAAGGAATAAGGGATAAAACAAAAGTTGTGGATAGAGAAGGATCCAAAGCAAACAGATGCCCTAACATAGATAAGGGTGCGAATAAAGGGAGAAAGAACCATACAATGAATGATAAGGAGGTTGAGCATGTAACTCCTAAGATGCAAATCTCTATTGTAAGGGACATAGTAGAGAACAATACCGGAAGGAGGGAACCTTCCCAAGCAAAGTAATCGACACATAGATCGAAAGCAATTATTGTAGTATGAAGAATCATGAAGTAATTATGAGTAAGTAAAAGTGGATTAAGGAAAAAGGAAAAACCCTTGAATAAGGAATACCAAGGACTTAAGAAGGAAACAATCCTAGTTTGTTGGTAAACTATTGGGAAACCAAATAGTTGGCACCAGAAAGACCTAATAAAGAAGTTGGGAAAGACGAGTTGGTAAGGAAAACCAACACGGTTATGTAAGACATGTTGTCAAGATACGAATGATAATTGGGTAACGGTAAAGGTAGTTAAGGAATACTACCTGATGAAAGGAGGGATGAAATTATACAGTCCCTGGAAGGCTGGAAAGTTGGAAACAACCTTAAAAGAGGTGTTGTATGAGTCTGATGGACTAAGACAGGTTCAGAACTATGTCATGTCGTAAGGGACATATAAGCACCAACAATCCTGAGTAAAATGTAACTCGAGTAAGAAGGCGTCACTTGGTAAACATAACAAGGTCAAACATAAATTTGACCGAAGTTATAATCAATGACGGATGAAGGATGGCTCAAATTGGGATGAAAGAATAATAACACAAAAACTGTGAAAACAAGTATGTAATACTCGAAAGAACGTTGAGTTAGGAGTTTCAACGATGAAGAGAATAACTAGACAAAGGAACGATTGGGCACCTTGGAACTCCCAATCCTAAAATCTTGAGTAAAATCCCCAAAAGGAAGAACCTTATACTAAATAAAGGGAGATGCGAACCTAAGAATATACATTAGGATTAATGAGCTATACATGCCTTGTTATTATAAATCCATGGAAGGAGTAAGCATGATAAATGAAAAGAAATTCCTTAGATGAATGATTACGGGGACTAAGCGAAAGAGCAATCGAAGTGTTAACATGTCAAGAAAACCCAAGTTGACATTTAGGGAAATTATTCCCGATGTGGAATATATTGGTTAAGTTTTGGAGACAAAACTCCTAAAAGAAGGGGAGAGTTGTAAACCCCGCACTTTTGAGTTAAGGAAAACTGAGAAAAGAACCGGTCAAACCGAGTAAGAAAATAGAGCTGGTTTATAAACCCGATCATTTGGGAATAAGAAATTTGGAAATTTACAATTTCCAGGTGATCCAAAGGGTTCATTAAACCTTGGAAAAGAAACGTAAGACAAATTAGAAGAGAGAAACCAAATTGGTTTAGGTGAACGAGAATCCATAAAAACTTTGAAGTTAAGCGTGCTTGCTCGAGAGTAGTATGAGGATGGGTGACCTCAAAAATTTTTATGAGCAATATTAATACTAGTAATAAATCTCTCCCATTTAATACACAGTTTTACATCCCCATTCATTCTCCTCGAACCTGAACACCTCTCTCTCTCTCTCTACTACTCCATTTCTCGGTAAAGCTTAAACTAGAGCTTTGACTTGAACATTTTTCTTAATCTCAAAAGGAGAGGTCAGGCTCTTTATAACCAGGGAGAAGTTAGCTATTTGATAGCAAACTCCAGTCAATCCGAGAATCATTGGAGAAGCGCCGACATGATGGAATAGTGAAGCAGCTCCGGCGGATCGAAGCTGCCCTGTTTCGGTCGAGTTGAAATTGGCCATTTCGAGCCCTCCTCAGGCCAAACCAAGCCTTTCCAACACTTCCTCAACCCTCTCACGACCAAATTAGGACTGAAAGGTAGGCCAATTTGGCTCCCCTTTGCAATTTCCGGTCGGTGCTAGAGAGAGAGCAAACAGAATTTCAATAATGAAATTCTAACTCAATTTAGTATCAATTGATGCGATTCTTGATTTTATGATAAACCTCAAGATGAGAGGTATCTACCTAGATTGAATGCTCAGACCGTCGTGCCCTCACCGATGAGAAATCAAAGCTTTCTCTCTCTATAGTATGTTTTCTGGTGAAGCTCCATTTGAGCTCATTCTGGCGTTAAAATCTGCGATTTAAAGTTCCTTAGAATTGAATGAACATGTAGGAACTCAATTTCAACTCCAATTTCAACAATTAGAGGTTTTTTATCGATCAATTTGATGAAATCAAATTCGGCAGTGTTGAACATTTGAAATTGGGGGAATTTTTGGGGAAAATTGGTGATTTTTGAAATTCAAAGGACCAAAATACAATTTTATGAAATTGAGGGTCAATTGGGCATGAAAATAATGTTGGAGAACTAATTGAGGAATTTTGGAATTGTTGGGGCAAAACTTACCATTATTGTGAAGGAAGGGCAAAATGGTAATTTTGGAAAAATTGGGGGACCAAATTGGAAATTTGGGAAATTGAACCCCTTTTTGGTGAAATTGAATAAATTGAGGTCCCACGATAAATTTTAATGTTACGGGACTCAATTTGAGGAAAAACCGACATTAGGGACTTAAAGTTAAAGAAAAATAACTTTATGAACCTAATTGCAAATAATTAAAAGTTTGGGTTTTCTCATTCATTAGAAATGAATGAAGGCTGTTATGCTGAGTAATAATGAACAATAATGTTCATATCATGTAGGAACGCAAAATACCGGGAACACCAGCATGGACGAGCTCACGTGAATACAAAGAACCGGTCAAGTAGAATTCACTACGTTAACGGGTGAGTGGGTTTACTAACATCATACCCGGTTGGGATGATGAGCACAACTTAAAGATAAAAACCACTTACCAATTGTGAGTGGGAATTTTATATCATACCTGGTTGGGAATGATAAGTACCTCGGTATGAAAACCCACTATTTAGTGGTATTTTAAACATTACAACTTAAAGGAAGTGATGTGAAAATCATACAGAAAAACTACTTACCGGTTGTAAGTAGATCATATCCAGTTGGTATGATGAGAATTCCTCGAAAGAAGTTGAAAACCCATTCATCGGTTATGAATGGAGGTGTCCTTATACCCAGACGGTATAATGGATAGAGAAAACATATGTTTTGTCGGAAGTGCTCTACCCTGACTGTGTGCCAATGCTTAAACAATTTGAGAGACCTTCTCGACGGGAGCTCAAATAGCTCTGATAGGCCAGGGGGCTCGGTTTTGGAACTTGGGGGCTAAATGCTCGATTTTGAAAATCTCGTACTGTGGGCCCAAGGCTAGTTGGCACGAGCAGGAGCTCATAAATGAACATGATATATGTGCCATAAAACTTAATAAGTGAATTTTTTGGCCATGGTACCAAGATAGGATCGGCATGTTCAGTCAACTAGCGGTAGTGCGACATGACAGGTCAACGGACCAGTCAGGACAAACAACTGCGGGTTGAGTTGAGAGTCAGGGCCGTTGGACCAGTGACACCACAGATTACATGGCAATATGAGAAAACATTGTTTGTGCATGCACTGTGAGTACGAGATCATCAAGACACCCATTAGGGGTAGTGATGCATCCTAAGGGCACTGGACGACTTGGTGGCTATAAGGGCAGTTCATCGTTCCAGGAGTCTGTAAAATTTGGAGTAGCACCAAGCACATGAGACCAGGGTGGGGACAGGATGAGGTCTCTGTCCTCATTTGGACATGAAGAAGCAATTTCGGGATTGAGGGTCGGATGTCACGTACATCCACTCATTCCTAGGGTAGAAGTGGTCGTGCTTCTATCCGGGTGGCAGGAAAAGTTGCTCTGAAGCCACTAGCGAGTTCAGTAGTGATACTAACTTGCGAATGTATGTAACCTTCATGATGAGGGATGTGTGTTGGGTGATGACACACCGGTAACTAAGAAATAATGGATAAACCCGAATCTTTTTAAATGAAGGGATTTTTGAAAAGAAAGGAGTCTGGCATACTCCATATAAATGTTTTTCTTAAAAGTTAAAAGTAGATCTCTGAAAACCGATTCACTGAGCAGTCGTACTCACCCCCTCCCTTATATCCCTTTCAGGAAATCTAGGAAAGCCTCCCCTTAAAGACCATCAACTAAGATGCCTGTAAAATAGGTATGTAAAGTTTAAAATTTCATGCAGTTTTGATTATGCTATTCCAGGAAATGGTGCAGGTTTAAAGGACACCTTACTCTTTACGGTTTATAATAAGGGGAAACCCTTTAATAAACCGAGAGAGTGGCAGGTTGATCATGGGGATCTGACCAATTAGGGTCGGGGCGTGAGAGAGAACTGACAGAATTTCAATAATGAAATTTTAACTCAATTCGGCATCAATTGATGTGATTCTTGATTCTAGGATTAACCTCAGGATGAGAGCTATCTGCCAAGATCGAAAGCTCGGACCACCATGCCCTCCCCAATGAGTAATCGAAGCTTTCTATCTCTACAGTCAATTTTCCGGTGAAGCTCTGTTTGAGCTCATTCTGGTGTTAAAACTTGCGATTCAAAGTTCTATGGAATCGTATGAATATGGAGAAACTCAATTTCAACTTCAATTTCAACAATTAGAGGTGTTTGATTGGTCAATTTGATAAAATCAAATTCGGCTGTGTTAAAGAGTTAGAACTGGGGGAAAATTGGGGATTTTTAAAAGTTTGAAGGACTGAAATGCAATTTCTTAAAATTGAGGTAAATTGGGCATGATAAAAATGTTAGAGGGCCAATTGAGAAATTTTAGAATTTTTGAGGAAAATTTACTGTTTTTGTAAAGGAGTGGCAAAATGGTAATTTTGGAAAAGTTTGGGGACCAAATTGGAAATTTGGAAATTTAAGCCCCTTTTGTGAAATGGGATAAATTGAGGTCCTTTAATAAATTTTAAAAGTTTCAGGACTCAATTTGGGGAAAAACCGACATTAGGGACTTAAAGTTTAAGATAAATAACTTTGGGGACCTAATTGCAAATAAATAAAAGTTTGACTTTCTCATTCATTTGTAATGAGTGAAGACTATTAGGCCGAAGGATAATAAACTGAGATGTTCATATCGTGTAGGAAAACGAAGTACTGGGATTGCCAGCAAGGACAAGCTCGCGTGAATACAAAGAATCGGTCTAGTGGAATTCATGGCATTAACGAGTGAGTGGGATTTTAGATCATACCCGGTTAGGGATGATAAGCACCTCAAAATGAAAACCCACTATTATGTGGTATTTTAAACATAATGACTTAGAGTTGTGATGTGAAAACCATGCGGAAAAACTATTTATCGGTTGTAAGTAGATCATATCCGGTTGGTATGAATAAACTTTCTCGAAGGAAGTTGAAAACCCGTTTATCGGTTATTAACGGAGATATCCTTATATCGGATCGATATAATGGACAGTGAAAACATATTTTGTCAGAAGTGTTCTCCCCTTATTGTGTGCCAATGCTTAAACAATTTGGGAAACCTTCTCGATGGGAGCTCGAATAGCTCTTATAGGTCAGGGGCCTCGGTTTTGGAACTTGGTAGCTAATATGCCTATTTTTTTTGAAAATCTCAAACAGTGGGCCATAGGCTAATGGGCACGAGCAAGAGCTCGTAAACGAACATAATATATGTGCCATAAAACTTTAATAAGTAAATTTCATGGTCATGGTACCAAGGCTGGTCCGACATTCTCAGTCAACTAACAGCAGTGCGACGTGATCGGTCTTCGGACCAGTCAAGACAAATAGTTGCAGGTTGAGTTGAAAGTCGGGACCGTTAGACTAATGACACCACAGATTACATGGCATATTAAGAAAACATTGTTTGTGCATCTACTACGAGTACGGGATCATTCAAATGCCCATGAGGGGTAGTGATGCATCCTAAGAGCCATGGACGACCCGGTGAGTATAAGGGTTGTTTGTTGTTCCAGGTGACCGTGTGAAATTTGGAGTAGCACCAAGCACATGAGACCGGGGTGGGGACGGGATGAGGTCTTTGTCCTCATATGTACATGAAGAATTGATTTTTAGGATTGAGGGCCGGATGTCACATACATCCGCTCATTCCTAGGGTAGAAGTGATCGTGCTTCTATCCGGGTGGCAAGAAAAGTTGCTCCGAAGCCACAAGTGGGTTCAATGGTCATGCTGACATGCGATTGTGTGTAACCTTCATGATGAAGGATGTGTGTTGGGTGATGACACACTATGGTAAAAAAATAAATGGTGATAAACCCAAATTTTTAAATGAAGGTATTTTTGAAATAAAGGAGTCTGGCACACTCCAATAATAAATGTTTTCTTAAAAGTCTAAACTTTTGAAAACCCATTCATTGAGTAGTCGTACTCACCCCCTCCTTATATTCCTTTCAAGAGATTTCGGAAAGCCTACCCTTAAAGACCATCAAATAAGACACATGTGAGACAAGTATGATAAATCTAAATTATTACACAATTTTGATTTATGTTATTCCAGGAAAAGGTGCAGGTTAAAGGATGCCTTACGCTTTACGGTTTATAATAAGGGAAAACCCTTTAATAAACCGAGAGAGTGGCGGGTTGATCACAGGGATTCGACCAAACCGGGTCGGGGCGTGATAACTAGAGTGGTATCAGAGCCTATTTCCTCAAATACATAATTAAGACTAGAAAATATAGTAACTAATAGGATTTATCTTAAAATTTACAGATGGCTCCCAGGAGAGGAACCAAGAAAACTAGGAATGACTCTACTCAACACCTTGTCCTCTTTGGAAGACAACTCTAGAAGCTTTCCAATCTCGAGATATAGTAGAAGCCTCAAAGGACCAAATGGGGAAACATCTAGTACCGCCAAGGAGTACAGTGCCAGGACATGTTAAGGTCACAGTTCTGTGTACAAAGGGAGCTAAGCCTAAAGCCAGGAATGCTAGTACAGACATATAATCTTACCAATGAGGATACTTGCCAAGAAAACCATAGCTTCCTTTCTATTTTGTGACTACTTTATGTGATAGGGCTAAAATCCAAACCTTTTGTATCCCCTTATTAATGAAATACTCAAATTCTTAAATCACTAGCTCCCAATGATGTTATCTTGCTAGGAAGATCGCCTGAGGCAAATAAACCAAACAAACCCACACTATCCTAGAAACTAAGGAAAAATTACATTTCAGTTATGGAAGATGAATCAGGGAATTAAGAAACCTATGAGGACTCTTACTATGACCCTTTAGCAAAGGGGATTCAGCAAGAAAACTCAAAAACGGAGAAGCACTAAACTACTAGTAACCCTGGAAAAGCCCCACTTGAAGGAAAGAAGGAACCACCACAATCCATGCAAATGAATAACTATTATAGGTGTAAGGAAAGAAGGAGTGTCCCACACCTCATAGATTAAGGGAAATACCTCCTCAAAGGTCACTAAAGACAAGAAGGACTGGAGACAGAAACTATGGAGCAGGTTAAGTAAGCGGTTCACAAAGAGGTCAAGAAATGACGAGGTGAATGCCAAATTTAATCTTCTTCTTAAGAAGGTCAAACCGAGAAGGATACCACAAGAATAGAGATAAGGTATATGAGAAGTATACCTAGAACCCTCTTATAAGGGAGCAAACCCAGTAAAATTTCCTCCAAAAACTCTAGGGAATGGCACAATGAGAGTGAAGAAGAGAAGGAATACACTAGGAAAGGAAACTCTGGAGGGATGCATACAACTCAGTACCTTGAAGGAATTATTGGATTGGTAGATGGACATAACGTAGAGTGCAAGGCACCGACCCACCGTTAGAAACTTCTTAAAGGAAGGATGTATCAGAGGCCAATTATGACCTGCCTTAGAAGAGTAATAGAGCCAAATAACAGGATGTATTGGAATTTCAGGAATAAATCTACTTGGAAAAAGTAATGAAGTCAAATAAGGTCAAAGAGAATAAATGACACCCTAAGAAAGACCGGGGGGTAGAAAGGACTACACCCTAAAAAGGTCAGTGAGATGGATGTTAAGGACAGGAGGACTCGAGAAATAGTTGCCCTAAGAAACTTAAACCAAACGAATGGTGGAGGCAAAGCAATTAACGAACTAATACTCGGGAAAGCCATAATTTGAGTTCCAACAAAGAAGAGGGAGGCAAAAAGGCCAATTACTCAGGAAAAAAAGGACGAAAGAAATCCTTAAAAGGGCCAAATGCCAATTAACGACTAAACTCAAGCCAAGAAAGGAATGGGTAAGCCTCTCACACAATGGTCAAGAAATCTTGAAACAAGGAAGATTTGTACACGCCCTAAAGAAATAGATAGGTGTTGGGTACGAATGAGGATGCGGATAGAGTATAGAAGATATGCCTGCAAGATTTGAGGAGTAAAGGTAAATAGGAGAAGACGACATCAAGGGATGTCATTTAAGGGTAGAAATTCCCTAGAGCAAATGTAAGAAAAGAATGTCAAGAGAAAGGCAAAGAATCCTACCAAGGAAGGAAGCCCCAGAAAGACATGCGTATCCTAATTAAGAGGAAATGGAACCAACCGAAATGGAAAGAATAATAATCTCACAAATGAAATGTTGGTTAAGATGGAAAGATCGAGTAGCAAGGAAAAGTACTCATGAGGTCTTAAGAAGTAAGTTAAACCAAAGGAATGGATAAATGGCATGGTAGCATCAAGGAATGTCGTAATGAATAGTAGTTGGTGGACCACAATAATAAGAGAGTAAAAGAAAGAATATATGAGGAATCTTGGAGAAGTAATCCCTCAATTAAGAAATCAATTAGGGAAAATGATCACTGACATCAGGATGGGTTGTGGTCCATGCTCACTTAATGGAGCGTAAAGAATGGACGGATGAGCATAGTGTAGAGTATCTGAAATAAGACCAATAATTAGAAATTCCTTAAAAAAAGGAATGAAATGAAATTTTAAGACGAACAAGGATTCTGAAATAAGATCGATAATCAGAAGCTACTCAAATAAGGAATAAGGGATGGAATGGAAAATTTAAGACAATGGATGACTAAAAACGGGCAAATGTCCCAATATAGAAAGGGTGTAAGGAGATGAAGAAAAGAAACCTTCACAAAATGGTAAGAAGGTTGAACATGTAACTCCTAAGGTGAAAGTCTCTACTTTGAAGGAAATAGTAGAGAATGAAACTGTAAAAAGGGAAACTCCCCAAACCAAGCAAATCGACATGTAGACCGAAAGGAATCAACCCGATATAATAAATTGTGAAATGATTACGAACAAGTAAGAGTGGATTAAGGCCAAAGTAAAATCCTTGTATAAAGGATGTCATTAGGAACGAGGATGGACCTAAGAAAGGATGAATCCCAACTTGTCGATATAGTATATGAAAACCCAATCAATTGGAACCGAAAAGATCCAATAAAGAAGTTGGAGAAGGATGAGTTCCATGCAGTTATATGAGAGATAACTTCAAAGGCATGAGGAAGGAGAGGATAATGGTAAAAAGGATAATTGAGGAATGCTATCAAAAGAAAAGAGGGATGAAGTTATACGATCCCTGAAAGGTCGAAAAGCTAAGAGAGACCCTCAAGGAGATGCTCTAGAAATCTAATGGACAGAGATAGGTCCTAGAAAATATCATGCTGTAAGGGGCATGTAATCCCAACAATCCCGAGGAGAATATGACTCAAAGTAAGGGAGAGTCGGCTAATAAGCATGACAAGGTAGAATATAGAAAACATTTGGACCGAAGTTACAATAGACAACGAATGAAGAAAGGGTCAAAATAGGATGAAAAAGTGATAATAAAGAAAAACCATGGAAACAAGTACGTGACACTCGAAAGAACATCTAGCTAAAGGTTTCAACTACCAAAAGGATAACTAGACATGGGAATGATTAGTTATCTTGGAATTCCCAATCTTAAGTAAAGAATCTCAAAGGGAATAATGTTGCTCTAAACAAAGAAAGAGATGAAATCTAAGAATATACCCTGAAGTAAGGTATGTCTAGTTGTGATAAACTCCATGGAGGGAGTAAATAATATAAAGGAAAAGAAATTCCTTAATTGAAGGTTGTAAAAAGGGCTAATTGGAAGGACGAGAGAAGAGTTTGCATGTTAAGCAAACACCAATGGGGCATCAAAGGAAATGATTCCTCATACAAGGCTGATAATTAAGTTTTAGGGACAAAACTCCTAAAAGAATGGGAGAGTTGTAAACCCCGCCCTTTTGAGCTAAGGAAAATTGGGAAAAGAACCAGTCAAATCGAGTGAGAAAATTGAACCGATTCACAAACCCGATCATTTGTGAACGGGCAATTTGGGAATTTATCACACCCGGGTGATCCAACGTGTTCATAATACCATGAAAAAGAACCTTAGGAAAAATTGGAAGAGAAAAACTAGACCAATTTAGATGAACTGGATCCAACTGGATTGAATCGGTTTATGAACCGACTCGGTTCATAAACCGGAACTGATAGAGAATGTGCAAATAAGAGAAATTCAACTCCCTTGTGCCCCAAAGAAATATATAAACCTTGGGAAGGAACCTTAGAACAAAATGGGAGAGAAAAACTAGACCAGTTCGGGTGAACCAGACCCAAACTAAATTAAACCGGTTTAAGAACCGAGCTAATTTATTAACTGTAATTGATAAAGAGATGGTAAACCATGAATTTGATAGACCCCAAGTGACCCAAGAAATCACAAAAGACATCGAATTGGACTTGTGAAGGAATTGGGGATGAAAACCAAATCGGTTCAAGTGAATCGGATTCAAACCGGTTTGGACCGGATTGAACCACTATTGAACCGAATCCTAAATTTATTTTTCTAGGTGGCTTAAATAATTCAAATTAGAGATTTGATGCCACCATTGGATAGAAAATGAATTTAGATAAATTTAGAAATTTTTAGATTTTAAAAACTTGGTCGAATGAGGGGTGAACCGGTTGGTTTAAGCTTTGAACCTGGTTCGGTCCAGTCTGGTCCAGTTCGGAACAATGTCATCCTCTTCCTCATGATAACAGCACTTTTCACTTGCCAGAAAATCAAAGCAGCACAAAGAAATATTTCTGTTCGGTACATTTCAAGCTATCACTGGCTATCATAAAGGTGCCAAACGGACAGCCAATGGGTCCCCGATCTCCCTATATAAAGAGCCCCTCCCCATTCATCCTCTCTCCTAAAAACTCCATTCTCTCTCAACTGCTCCATTTTCTGGGGAATCTCGAACCAGAGCTTCGATATGGGGTCTTTTCTGAGCCAAACAAGGTGAGGTCAGGTTCTTCAGAACCGGAGAGAAGTTAGCTACATGCCTGTAGTCTCCGTTTGCTCCGAGGGTCGCCAGAGAAGTGCTGGCGTGATGGAACAGTGAAGCAACTTCGGCAGACCGAAACTGCCCTATTTCTGTCAAGTTGAAATTGCCATTTTGAGCCATCCTCAGGACAAACCAAGCCTTCCCAACACTTCCTTAGCCCTCCCATGGCAAAATTAGGATTGAAAGGTAAGCCAATTCGGCTCCCCTCTACAATTTTCGGTTGGTGCTAGAGAGAGAACTGATAGAATTTCAATGATAAAAATCTAACTCAATTTGGCATCAATTGATATGATTCTTGATTCTAAGATAAACCTCAGGACGAGAGCTATCTACCCAGATCGAAAGCTAGGACTACCGTGCCCTCTCCGGTGAGTAATCAAAGCTTTCTCCCTCTACAGTCTATTTTTCAGCAAAGCTCCATTTGAGCTTGTTCCGGCATTAAAACTCATGATTCAAAGTTCCATGGAATCATTTGAACATGGAGAAACTCAATTTCAACTTCAATTTCAACAGTTAGAGGTGTTTGATTGGTCAATTTGATGAAATCAAATTCGGTTGTGTTAAAGAGTTGGAATTGGGGGAAAATTGGGGATTTTCAAAATTTTGAAGGACTGAAATGCAATTTCTTAAAATTGAGGGTCAATTGGGCATGATAAAAATGTTAGAGAGCCAATTGAGAAATTTTAGAATTTTTGGGGTAAAATTTACCGTTTATGTAAAGGAGGGGCAAAATGGTAATTTTGGAAAAGTTAGGGACCAAATTGGAAATTTGGACATTTAAACCTCTTTTTGTGAAATGGAATAAATTGAGGTCTTTTGATCAATTTTAAAAGTTTCAAGACTCAATTTGGGGAAAAACCGAAATTAGGGACTTAAAGTTTAAGAGAAATAACTTTAGGGACCTAATTGCAAATAAATGAAATTTTGACTTTCTCATTCATTTGGAATGAGTGAAGACTATTAGGCCGAAGGATAATGAACCGAGATGTTCATATCGTGTAGGAACACAAAGTACTGGGAACACCAGCAAGGACAAGCTCGCGTGAATACAAAGAACTGGTCTAGTGGAATTCACGGCATTAACGGGTGAGTGGGATTTTAGATCATATCTGGTTGGAGATGATAAGCACCTTGAAATGAAAACCCACTACTATGTGGTATTTTAAACATCATGACTTATAGTTGTGATGTGAAAACCATGTGGAAAAACTACTTACCGGTTGTAAGTAGATCATACCCGATTGGTATGATGAACCTTCCTCGAAGGAAGTTGAAAACCCGTTCATCGGTTATGAACGGTGATGTCCTTATATCGGATCAATATAATGGACAGTGAAAACATATTTTTTTGGAAGTGTTCTTCCCTGACTATGTGCCAATGCTTAAACAATTTGGGAGACCTTCTCGACGGGAGCTCGAATAGCTCTTATAGGCTAGGGGCCTCGGTTTTGGAACTTGGGGGCTACTATGCCCGGTTTTTTTGAAAATCTCGAACAGTGGGCCATAGGGCAATGGACATGAGCAGGATCTCGTAAACGAACATAATATATGTGCTATAAAACTTTAATGAGTAAATTGTATAGTCATGGTACCAAGGCTGGTCCGACATTCTCAGTTAACTAATAGTTGTGCAGCATGACCGGTTTCCGGACTAGTCAAGACAAACAGCTATAGGTTGAGTTGAAAGTCGGGACCGTTGGACTAATGACACCACATATTACATGGTATATTAAGAAGACATTGTTTGTGCATGCACTACGAGTACGGGATCATCAAGACACCCATGAGTGGTAGTGATGCATCTTAAGGGCCCTGGACAACCCGGTAAGTATAAGGGTAGTTTGTCGTTCCAAGTGACTGTGCGAAATTTGGAGTAGCACCAAGCGCATAAGACCGGGGTGGGGATGGGATGAGGTTTATGTCCTCATATGGACACGAAGAATTGATTTTCGGGATTGAGGGCCGGATGTCACGTACATCTGCTCATTCTTAGGGTAGAAGTGGTTGTACTTCTATCTAGGTGGCCGGTAAAGTTGCTCCAAAGCCACAAGTGGGTTCAGTGGTCATGCTGACCTGCGTATGTGTGTAACCTTCATGAAGAATGATGTGTGTTGGGTGATAACACACCGTGGTAAAAAAAGAAATGGTGATAAACCTAAATTTTTAAGTGAAGGGATTTTTGAAAGAAAGGAGTCTGGCACACTCTAATAATAAATGTTTTCTTAAAAGTCTAAACTTTTGAAAACCCATTCGCTTAGTAGTCGTACTCACCCGATCCCTTATATCCCTTTCAGGGGATTTCGGAAAGCCTACCCTTAAAGACCATCAAATAAGACGGCTGTGAGATAGGTATGATAAATCTAAATTATTACACAGTTTTGATTTATGTTATTCCAGGAAAAGGTGTAGGCTAAAGGACGCCTTACTCTTTATGGTTTATAATAAGGGGAAACCCTTTAATAAATAGGGAGAGTGGCAGGTTAATCACGGGGATCCGACTAAACCGGGTTGGGGCGTGACAACTAGAGTAGTATCAGAGCATGTTTCCTCGAATACATACTCAAGATTAGAAAATATAGACTATGGGTTTCCCTCTCTCTATGGGTTTCGGTTCATAAATCTAGAAAATATAGTCTATGGACATGACACTTAGGGCCCATAAATTTTCTGGTTTTCCCTCTCTCTATGGGTTTTAGTTCTAAACCGGCTCGGTTCATAAATCGACTCGGTTTTTAAACCGGTTCAATCCGGTTTGGGTCCGGTTCACCCAAGCTGATCCGGTTTTTCTCTCTCAATTTGTCCTAAGGTGTTTTCCTAGGTTTATGAACCTTTTTTGAGTCACTTGGGAGTTGCATTTTCTCTAATTTGCCCATTCCCTACTAAACGGGTTTGTGAACCGGTTCAATTTTCTCACTCAGTTTGACTGGTTCATTCCTTAACTCCAAGGAGCGGGGTTTACAACTCTCCCCTCCTTTTAGGAGTTTTGTCCCCAAAACTTATTTCACATGTTTTGCATGTTGGCTTAAACTTTTTATTATTATGAAATTTTCTATTTTATCGTCCTACCACCTTCTCGGTTATTTTCGTTCATCCCTTTCGTCACATATCTAAGATTCTCATCTCATCCTCATCCGTTACTCATTCCATGGAACTCACCTTGATCTATTATATTTTCCTTGAAGATCTATGATCATTTCCTTTAGTTATGTCCTTCCTTCCAAAGGCACAATTTCCCATCCCAAGCTTCTTTTACCTAAATTTCAAAACTTAAACTTATCACCAGGGTTTTCTAAGAGTTCTTCTTAGAGGATTTGGGTGTGGTGTCTACATATTGCATACCTTATTTCTCAAATAAACAAAGTATATTTCATCTTTTCGTACTTGCATCGTGAAAGTCTTGGGGTTTTTGCCATATTTGGTATAGGATGTCGTCAATATATTGGCGAGGTTTGCACCATAAGTATCGACAAGACCAATGCTCGTAATATAAAGCATACACCATTTTTCAATAGAAACTTAAACTTTTTCAAAAACATTTATTCATTGGGATTATAACATTTTACAACACTAGGGGAAAGCATTACTTACTTAATGGAAAGTCTTTGTGCCTTTCTTTTCGAGATTCTCAACCTCAATAGCTTGCTCTACCAAAGCTATTTGTCGATGTATGAGAACTTACTCTCCACATTCGTCCTTCTCCAATACCTAGAAAACTTATTGGGGAGGGGGAGCAAACACTTAGTGAGTGCGAGGATCAATCATTTAGTCGTTCATGGCTCAATGTCATCTATACTAAAAAAAATGGTTAACACTAATTTTCATATCATTTTCTTTCGCTTTAGCATCGAGAAATGGTGTTTGTCTGTCTGTGTGACACACGCCATGGTATGTCTAACACAAAAAATTATGAAAATTCTTCCAAATAGAAAGAAACCTACCTTAAACTCGGGAGAAAAGAGCAAAGAACTTACATGAGAATCATTTTTTAAAAGATACAACAAGTTGTAGCTTGTTTATCAGCTCGTATAAACCTTTTGTTTTAAAATATAAGGAAAAGTTCTACTTGAGTACATGTTGAATTGTATACAAGAAATCACAATGTTATTTAAACCTGACTTAGTGAGTTATAAACTCACCCCCTCCCTTACCCCTTTCAGGTCTTAAATATGTTGAGAATGACATTAGAAGATGAATTACCAAACTGGCATGTTATTTATTCTTACAAGTTTATGTACAACATTATATATTCTAACATATTTTAGAAAACATAATATAATGCACTATTTTTTCATTGTTTTACGTCTTGCTCCTATCAACTCTATGATAATAGAGGTAACATCTATTATAGTATTGGGATGAGTGGTAGGTTATTCACAGGGTTTCGACCAAATTAGGTCAGGGTGTGACACAGACCAAGGACCTAAACTTAATTACAGGGAGTTTAGGGACCTAAATGAGAAAAATGAGGGTATAAATAAATATTGAAGCCTAAGTTATAAAGAAAAGGGCCAAAATGATAATTTTGCCAAAATTTAGGGCTCATTCCACAATTAATGAGAAATTGAGCTTGCAACTATTCCAATGCCTATTCAAAACCCAAATGGGACTTAAGTAAACTTGAGAGACCGAATTAAAAGACCCGAGAAAGTATAAGGTCCGAAAATAAGTTTTAAAAAAGTATAGGGGCAAAATAGTAATTTTACCTAATTTAAGTCCTAAAAGGTAATTTGGGAAAAAGTTAGACCCATAGGGGGTAAATGAAGGAAATATGAGCATTTCAATAAGTGTTAAGTGACAATAGAATGATATTAAGCCTAAGAGAATAACCATAGAAAAGGTTAGGATTAAGGGTCGATTTGTAAAATAATGAGCCATGTAGTTGGGACCCAAGAGGGTTAAACCGTAATATCTTAAGGAAAGTACTGTAGGTTGAATTGTAGAATTGTCAGAAGTAAAAATTGGCTCTATTGTTGCTAAACCTTATAAAGAACACAAATAATCATTTCAGCAGAATCAAGAGCAAGATTCCTGGATCCTCAGAGAACGAACACGATTTGTGACTCAATAACAAATGCTACTTCCAACTAACTATGATGATTGAGATTGTTAGGAGGAAACCCTCTTTAGTCCTACTATGCTTTCAACCCCTAATAACACCCTTGAAAGAACTCATAGTATATCAGAAGGTAAATTGGTAGGTCATTTGGATGGCATGTGTCATTTCAGTGTCTTATTTTATTTCATGTGATTCTAATAGCAATCCATTTGACTCCGCTGAGTTGATTTATCTTTCTGAAAATAGTAAGGTCAATCAATTGAATTGGAAATTGAAGGGTGCAACCTACTAGTGATTTTAGACTATTTTTGTATTAAGAAATTTGGAGTGATTTGTATATAAGATGTTGGGAGATGTTTGAATGGAAATTAAAGTGATTAATTTGTAGGTGTTAAAAATTTTAATAATATATTATTTGGATATAGGTAAAATGAGATAAAAGAATATTAATAAAAAATTTAAAAAAAATTTATAATTTTAATTAAATTAAATAATTTATTAGTTACTTTATATATAATTAAATTTATATAAATATATTTTGTAAGTTAATTTTTTATTTATAATATCTTTATTATATATTTATATCATATAATTTTATATAATTTATTATTAATATATAAATTTATTAAAAGTATATAAAAATAATAATATAAAAAATAAATTAGAATATTAAAAAATTTAATAAATAAATGAAACAATATCTACACGTACCCAATTTTGGGTATTACATACTATTGTAAATGGAGGGTTTTGGAGTAATTCTTCAAATCTTTCTATTTTATCTTAATAAATTAGGTATTTATAATACAAACCACTATAATCTAAATTAATTCAAAACTCTCAATCAAAACATAATGCTTATAAATATTTAGTTTTTTTCTACATATTTTTTCTGTAATAAATTATTATCGAAATTCCGTAATTCATGTATCCAATGAAAACTTTGTAATTCCTGTCCAAGCATTTAGGGTGATGTTATGGATTGGGAGTGATTCAATTAGAGTAGTGACTTACCTTTCATAGTTTGACCTAATTTTAAATTAATTTAAGTTCGACTTAACCATATTATCGATTTGATTTAAATTTTTTATATCTTTTTTGTTAATAACAATTTTATGAGGGGAAATATATCTATTAGGAATTATTTCTCAATTTATTAACTAATTAATTATTTTTCTTAAGAAATATGCATATTATATAAAAGTAGGTTTATGTTGCTAAAATTCATTAAAACCTTTTCAAAATGTCATAAAATTTGCAAGGGAAATCTGTATAAGGTAATTTAAATTTATAAAATTATGCAAAATGAATAACACATAAGTTCTCTAATATTCTCATCAAAAGCAACTAATATTTCATTAAAAATTTAAATAGAAAGTTATTTTTTCAATTGAATTTATATTACAACTTTTGAATAATAATTCAAATAATCTATATTTTTCTTTGTTCAAATTAGTTTTTAAACCTTTTAATTCAATTCCAATAAGACGGGTCAAATTAAACTAATATTTGTCTATGATACATCTATTTTAGTTTATAAGCGCCTGCAAAATATTTAAAAGTTAATTTATAATATATGATGTTATTTGAAATATTAGGTAAATATTATAATATTATTTAAGTTATTATACAAATATTATAATATTATTTTAGTAAAAAAGTATAGAACATTATATTGAGATTTTTAACAAAAAGTGTGGCCCTATTTTTCTGATTGCCTTTTTATACATTGGTTAAGGTGATTAGCATTCACTTGGGAGTAAGCTGACATTGGGCCATGGCCAGGGTTAATATAGGTTTCATTGGGGCCTCTCGAACTCCACAATTACAAACCCTAGTGCTGGCCGCAGCGGGAGACTTCCCACTAGTCTCCACCATCAGGTTTGTCTCTTTGCCGCTGCAGTTCCTTAACTCTTGTAGATGACTGATTTATTTTTTTCTCAAATAGTCGATTGTTCTTTAGTATTCCAAACGAAATTGCATCTATTTTGGACGAGTGTTTCCAGTTTATCATTTATTTTATTTTTGTACGTGATGTATAATCCACAAGTCATACATACTTGAATGCCATGTTGACTGGGTGTTCATTTATTCCAGATTGGTGCTTCTCTCTGTAAGTGAGATCCTCAAGTCCAGCAATGTCTCCTAGAGGTAAAACTTCCTCGTAAATTTTGTTCTTTTTCACTTGGTAGCTCGGTGTCTTCATGATTTCTTCCTTTCTCAGTCTCAAATTCTTCTCTCCTGTGAAATTATGGCTGCTTTGTGAGAATCCCAACTGAAATGTTATATGAGGATGTACTGTTTGTAATTGACGTGATTAATTTGTTTGGTATTATTGATTAAAATTTTTATTTAATTTGAATTTTTTCATGGTAAGATCTCTATCTCATTGATATATGATAATGCCTTGCTTTGGCATTGATCCTATTTATATTAACTAGTAAAGAGAAATTTATTCTTTGCTCTGTTTAATTATAATTTTTAAATAAAACAACATGGCAAATATGTTCCTGTATACCCCAGAGTACCTGCTTTTGTCATTGGTAGTTTCAATGTATTAGTATTTGATGATTTCTGTTTGTTTTTATTTTTTTAACAGCTGATGTACCCAAAAGGCCGACCCAAAGGCACAGGTCTTGAAGGCTTCGAAGGCAGTAAAGACGGTGTAACATTCAAGAAGAAGGCTAAGAAAATAAGGACATCTGTCACATTTCATTGAACCACAAGTGGTTGGTTGGTTGACAAGGATAACTGCCATAGTAATTGGTTGATCATTTAGTCTTCACATGTACCACAAGATAAAGCCCAACAACCGACCTATTCTCAAAATGAAGAATCATAATCTCTTATAAGAAATTGAATATCTTGAAGGAATCATGATCTCTTCTCAGACATCCGAGATCTCGAAGGAATCGATGACTGTTCTCAACTTCTCCTTCATCTTCTCCCACCTCCTCTCATTGGATCCCGTCGTAAGAGTGTAGAGCTTGCCTTTTGATAGACAAAACAGAGTGTCAATAAACGCATGCATAGACTGGCTTCCAAGCATGAGACTTGCTGGTTGTGGGCAATCAGTCCTCTGCTGTTTCATGAAAATTATTTCTTACCATTGCCAATGGAGATCGTACTGAGAGCATGGCGGGTATAGTTTGGAGCCTGAGCAACGAACTCAAATGTGTAATAGGTCTTCCCATCTACACTGTGCTGTAACCGAGCCAAAAGAGAAGTCCAACGTGTAATACATACTAAAGATAGAAGCTGGCTCTGGATGGGTGAAAATGACATAAGAGAATAGATTTCAAACCTCTGCAGCACTGATGAGCTTCTTCTTCTGAGAGGGCGGTGCTAAAACCTTCTTTATCAAAGTTTCAGCAACCTGAGGAAAAAAACAAACCAATGAACTCGACTAAATATTCCAGTGAGTATCAAAAAACAGTTTAGAACAACTAAACTGCTAACCTGTTCAGGGGGGCCGAAATCTTTGATGTCCTGTTTGCTGGTAGGGATAACATTTACGCTCACACTCTCTAGGGGCTCGATCACATCTTTGAATACCTTGTCTTGGCCCTCAATCACCACTTCCTATGAGGGAAAACAGTTGGATGATTGGCAGAGGATGAAACAATCAGAGATTTGCACATGGAAGAGGTAAAATGGAAATATGGCCGGTCCCTGTGACATAACTCTTGAAAAGTAAGGGAACAACTCAGGTTAATGTTTTCTTAAGATGAAAAGAAGCTTGAATACTCTTGCTAATTAGGGAAATATATAGAAAAAGCTGCATTACACTGCAAATAAATGACACTAAGCTTACCTGCCACCCAAAAGGGTAGAGGAACGAATATCCATCCTTTTTGTCCAAAACGGAGATGTATCCCTTCTTATTTTCTGCAGCAACTGAAGTATATCAAGAGGGTATTCTTAGGATACGGCCACCATAGTTACTCTTTCAATGAAGAGAACAACCACATTGGTCAGAAACGATCTATTATACAAAAGCATTCGGTGGCCTGTTACAAAGAAGTGTTCTTACATGATAAGGAATTTCGGCCAATTAGAGAGATGCAGGGAACAATTATCCAAACCCTAAGCATTTGGCGCCTTCCCGTTCCATCTGTGGAAGCAGGAAAGAAAACAATAAAAAAACCAACACAACAGCAATGAAATGTCTAATACTTAGCAAACTCTAGCTTTCAATGAGCAATAACGTTCGACTTCTATTCTTTCATCATTACAAACAAAAAAAATGTTTTGGGCAGAAAAAGAATTTATACCCCTCAACTTTACCGACTACAACATTTAATTTGTTGACAAGTTAAATGACATATGAGGGAAGGCATTAATTGAATTACAACACTAATCTAGTTCTGGAAAGCTAAAAGAAGACGCACAAACTATCAATCATGGCAGCTTAATACCCCAAAACTGATAAGAAAGAAGAAAATGCCCTACTAGTACACTGTTCAGAGTTCATTTTTGCAGGCTGACTTGCCAAACCTTTGAAGTATACATTTTCGTCAAAGTTCCATTGATAATTTCAATCAAACTGCAACACAATAAACACACAATATCCATTGCGATGGTTCATGCGATCATCATAACAACAGTACCAGAGAAACCCCCTCATATTGAAACTTTCAGCTTAAGTGACGGATAACTTGACAAGACCCACCTGGGGAATGAGAGGTCGAAAACGAAGGGCACATTTGCTCTGCCCTCACATTCAATGGAGGAGCCCATCTTCTCCCGCAATTCACCGCTCCCTGCTTCTGCGGAGCAAGCTGCTCCAAATCCAAAAAAGGGAAAAACACCAACATAAGTAACCTAACGGAGACCCTAAAGGAAAAGATTGAGACAGTAAAGAACAGAACCTGAGAGAAAGAACTGGGAAATCGTTGAATTAACTGAGAGTTCTGCAGGGACCCCATCGTTCTTGGAAATGGGTGCAGAAACAAAAGACCCCTTACAGGCTATTGTTAAGAAGATTTTTCTTTTCCCAGTTGTTTTTTTTCTGTGGTAGATACATCTTGTTCCTTATCTATCTTTTTTTTTTTTTTTTTTGCATTTCGTGGCTAATCTACAAGTCTACTTTCGCTGGCACCAAAAAGTATGATTAATATATCAAAACTATTATATGCATGCACGAGGAATTCGAGAGTATCTAGACGTCCCATATGGGTAGACAATGGGTCCCAAGGACTGTTGAACGACCTAGATATAATAAGGGCAGGTCTATTGTGCCAGTCAATCATAAAATACTGATAGCTTTATGCGAACTAAGATTGACCTCGAGGCCGAAGGGAAAATGAGCTATCGTCCCAAAAAGCGAGTATAATAAAGTATTAAAATAGAGGTAAAAAGAGAAATGAGGTATAATCACACCAAATATAAATAATTAGAGTTTGAAGGTGGTACTATCAATATACACTTAAACTTGGGTAGTAGCAAGTTTAATGTTTTATCTTTAGGCATACGAAAAGAAACGAGGACCTTCGTGGCTAATCTACAAGTCTACTTTCGCTGGGTGGGTTTGTAACCCTACTTGGCTCCTCTGCTTTTCCAAAGCAAGTTACAATTTTCCATTCCTAACTTCATGTTTCTATCCAAGAAACTTCTAGTTCTTGTCCTTACCTGGCACACTCCAGATTTCACCTTGTCGTCTGATCCTAGGTTTCCTTAAGAAGATGGGGTTAGAGACTAGTCTTGAGGCTTATTATTCTTTAGTTAGTGGGCATACACCTTCTAAGGTCCTTCTCTCCTTGGAAATTCTTTCCTTTTTTTCGTGGTCATGTTACCTTACCTATCCCAAAAAGGGGTTATTGTCTCTTTACTGTTGTCTCCTTGTTTGCCCGTTCTTTGGGTTTAGCCTTATGCATGCTCCTTTTACATAGGCTTGCCTCTTTCGGTGGGTCAGAGTACCTTGACCTCATTTAAAGGTGTTATTTGTCCTTATTAGGTTTGTTTTTTTTGTTCCTTATTCGTCCTGGGACACGAGATTTTGATTGTACTCATTACAAGTTGGGGCAAAATTTTTTTTATGAGAATTTAAAATCTTATTTCTTGGAAATTGAATAAATTACACTTTGGGGACCTCTTTCCTCTAAGGGATATGGTTAAAAGAAAGGTTAGGAAGCTCTATGCTAGAATTTTGAGGAACTATCTTTGGGGTGGGTTTGAAATCCTCATTTGGAGTTATGGCTTCCGGGGTGGCCTCCTGTCTTCCATCCTCTCGAGCTCCGGTAGTCGGGGAGGTATTCCTCTTGGAAGGTATTTCCATCCATCCTTGTGGCGTGGGACATCTTCTCGCCATGTGTACTATTCCTCCACACCTATAGCAAGTTATCCCTGTACTGGTTCCTACATGGTTCCTTTGGTATTTACGCGGTAGAGAGGCTTCCTCTGCCCCTCTTTTCCTTTCTTCATGTCCTTCCCTACTTGTGGAGGTAGTGCTTCCAAGAGTGGGTACCACATTCCTTAGTGGTATTAGGCACTTACGGGCGTAGTGTCCCTTCTGTCCACAATTGTAGCAAGTTACTTCGTTGTGTGAACCTCTATAGATTCTTCTCCATCTCAGGTTTTGGGTAGTTTTTCTTGGTGCTTGCTAGGGGCCTCTACGTGTCACCATCCTCGGGTGAGCACTTCTTATGGAATGGTCTCCATTCCTAAGCGTGAAGCAAGGTTTTCTGAATAACTTGAAAAATTCTTCGTAAAGTCTCCTTGTCTCAAGAGATATCCTTCGTCTAATGGGTTGGGTCCTCCTAAACTCTTGAGTTCCCAAGCTAATTCCCTTGTGTGGGGCATGATTTCTTCCTAGTTCTGGGGTGGCTGTGGCAGCATGGGTCAGTTCGGGTTCTATAGGGTTGGTCATATCTGTTTGACAGAAGTTTATCGTGGGTTAGGGTTCTAGGGATTTTTGTAAACTCCGTTCCTTTAGGATGAGAAAATAGGGGAAAGAACAGTTCAACCTGGGTGAAAAAACCAAACTAGTTCACGAACCCCAACCGATAGAGAAAGGGAAAATTGAGAAATTTATGAATTTTGAGTGACCTAAATAGTCACAAAAGTTATGAGAAAGAAGTTTAGGATGAATTGGAGGTGAAAACCAAACTGGTTCAGGTGAACTGGACCTAAAACAGATTGAAACGCTTTGAACCACTATTGAACTAGTTTCTAAATTCATTTTCTAGGTGGGTAACAAAGAGAAAGCCTACCTAAAGACCTCAAGTTAACCGCACCTATAAGATAGGTATGTTAAGTTTAAATTTCATACGGTTTTGATTAATATTATTCCAGGAAAGGTTCAGGTTTAAAGGATGCCTTACTTCGCACGATTTGAAAGAAGGGGAAAACCCTTAATAAATTGGGAAAGTGGTAGATTGATGACAGGGATCTGACCAAACCGGGTCGTGGTGTGACAACTTGAGTGGTATTAGAGTCTATTTCTTGAATACATTATCAAGACTTATCATAGTAAACTGATAGGATTAATTTTAAAATTTTTAGATGGCCTCAAGAAAAGTAGCTAAAAAAACCCGTGCTACCTTAGCCATCCCATAAGCCAGGGAGAACCCCATCCCAAGGGAGGAAATGAACCAGAAATATAGAAGGACCCCTGGAGTAATCCTGTGTAAACCCCACCCATTTGAGTTAAGGAAAATCGAAAAATAGAACCAGTTAAACTGAGTGAGAAAAACCGAATAGGTTTAGAAACCCGATAATTAGAGAACGGGAAATTTAGGGAAATTACAACTCCCGAGTGACCCAAAGGATTCCTAATATCTTGGAAAAGAACCTTAGGGTAAATTGGAAGAGAAAAACCAGATCAGTTTAGATGAATCGGATCCAACTGGATTGAACCGGTTTATGAACCGATCTGGTTTATAAATAGGAACCGATAGAGAGAGGGCAAACTGGGAAAATTATGGATCCTAAGTGACCTAAAGAGTCACATAAGCCATGAAAAAGGACTTTTGGATGAATTGGGAATGAAAACCAAACCTGTTCTGCTGAACCGGTTTGGACCAGTTTGAACCATTATTGAACCAGATGTTAAATTCATTTTTCTAGGTGGCTTAAAAAATTCAAATTTGAGTTTTGAGACCATCATTAGATAGAAAATGAATTTAGATAAATTATAAATTTTTAGATTTGAAAAATTTGCTCGAATTGGGGATGAACTGACCAGTTTAAGCTTTGAACCTGGTTTGGACTGGTCCGGTTTGGTTCGGAATAGTGTCATCTTCTTCCTTCAGATGACAACACTGTTCACTCACCGGAAAATCATGCAAAGCTGGCAAAGCTGAAAAGTCTTCGGCCAGGGAGTTTCAGGCAATGAATGACTACCATTAAGATGCCAATCGGATGACCAAGAAGTCCCCGAGCTTCCTATATAAAGAGCTTCTCCTCATTCATCCTCTCCACACCTAAAAACTCCATTCTCTTTGAGTTGCTCCAGTTTTCGGCGAAGCTCAAACCGGAGCTCCAACTTGGGCAATTTTCTCAGCCACACAAGGTGAGGTCGGATTCTTTAGAACTAGGGAGAAGTTAGCTACACGCCTATAGTCTCCATTTGCTCTAAGAGTCGCCGGAGAAGCATCGACGTGAACAAACAATGAAGCAGCTTCGGCGGACCAAAGCTTCCCTATTTTGATCGAGCTAAAATCGGCCAATTCAAACTCTTCTCAAGCCAAACCAAGCCCTCTCAACACCTCCAGAACCCTCCTACAGCTGAATTAGGGTTGAAAGGTAAGCCAATTTGGCTCCACTCTATAATTTCTAACCGGTGCTAGAGAGAGAACCGACAAAACTTCGATGATAAAATTCTAACTCAATTTTGCATCAATTGATGCAATTCTTGATTGTAGGATGAACCTCAGGATGAGATCTATCTGCTCAGATCAAATGCTCAGACTGCCATGCCCCCGACGGTAAGTCCAATTTTCCAGCGGAGCATCGTTTGATCTGATTTTGGCACCAAATCGTGCGATTCAAAGGGCAATTAAATTGTATAAAGGTGTAGGAATCCAATGTAATTCAATTTCAACAAATAAACTCATTTGATTGGTTAATTTGTTGAAATCAAATTCAGTAGAGTTATATGGTTGAAATTGGTGGAAAATTTGGGGGAAATTTAGGAATTTCGAAAATTAGAGGGACTAAAGTGCAATTTCAAAAAATTTAGGACCAATTGGGCATGATGAAGATGTTGGAGGACCAATTAGGCAACTTTTGGAATTTTTGGGGAAAAACTTACCATTTTTATGCCATGAGACCAGTCTAGGGCCGGGATGAGGTCTCTGTCCTCATATAGACACAAAAAATTGTTATGGAGTTGAGGATCGGATGTCGCAAATATCCACTTATTCTTAGGATAGAAGTGGACATGCTTCTATCTAGGTGGCCGGTAAGGTCGCTCCAACACCACTTGTGGGTTCAATGGACATACTGGCCTGTGGTTGTGTGTTTGACGTTCATGATGAAGGATGTGTGTTGGGTGATGACATAAGAAATTGTGATAAAGACCGAAATTTGAAATGAAAGATTTTTAAAAGAAAATAAGAAGTCTGGCACACTCCAAAAAAAATTAAATTTTGAAAACCCATTCACTAAGTCGTTGTACTCACCCCCTCCCTTATATCTCTTTTAGGAAATCACGGAAAGCCTACCCCAAGGAGCATTTACTAATACGCTTGTGAGACTGGTATGATCAATTTAAAATTTTATGCAGTTTTGATTTATGTTATTCTAGGAAAGGTGAAGGTTTAAAGAACGCCTTACTTTTCATGGTTTATAAATGAAGGGCAACCCTTAATAAACTAGGAGAGTGGCAGGTTAATCATGGGGATCCGACCAAACTGGGTCGGGGCGTGAGATCTCGGGTCAAAGAGGACTTGACAAGAAAGCCTCTAAGGTGTTCAGGCTCAAGGAAGGCAAGGCATCGAACAATTAGCAATCCCTAAAAAAGGCCCCAAAATGCTCAAAGTATGGGTGGAACCACAAAAGTCCATGCATGGAGATGACCTATTATAGATTTGGGCAATGGGGACACTACATTGGAAGATGCCTGACATTTAAGAGAACAAGACCCGAGAGGATCTGTTATGAGTGTAGGAGGGTGGGACAGGTAACAAAGAATTGTCCCATATTGCAAGGAATCCAAGTGATACCTTCCAATAAGGACACCTGCACCCCTGCAGAAGCCCGAAGGGATAATATTACAAGAACCACAATTACGGATAGGGAACCCAATCTCACCAAGGATGAAGTCCTGTTAGAACATAGTTTAGTACTGAGAATTCCACAAATCGTCATTGTAACAATCTCTCTCAAGAGATGTTAAAACCCCAAAACTATATTCTTACTTCGATGAATAAAATTCTGAGTTCCTGAAAATTTCTCTATCCCTTAATAATACTATTATATGCCTTAATTACCCGAGGAAGGATCACATAAAGAAGATCATGGGTAAAACCTTATGAAAACCTAGAAATAGCATAATATAGATAAAGGAGAATTTTCCTTTAAGGAGCACTACAAGCCACCTAGGAGCAAAGAAGGAAACACCTCATCTATAGAAGACAAGCCGAACGATGAAAGATAACTAGGATGTCTTAAGACAACAAGGTATGATCTACTTTGGAGATGCAAAGGAGCCAAGTAGGGTTGTAGACTAACTAATCGAGGAAGGGAGAGGTGGAAAGACCAGAATAGTGGAAAGGAATGATGAAGGAAAACCTTGAAGAAATAAAAGGCCAAAAAGAAATGATGACCACACTCAAGCTATAAGGAGGATTTAGTAAGTCCTGCACAAAGAGGTCTTGGGGCAAATAACACCTGAACCTTTCCCAAGGAAGGAGACCCTAGGAAGGCATACATGTTCCAACTAAGAAGTAATGGACCAAGTGATGAAGGATGATGAGATGAAGTGCTCGTCGAGGTAAAAGAATCGAGGGAAGTATACTAAGAGGACCCAAGGAGAAAGTTAAACCCAAGGAGCGGGTAAGTAAGAAATAACATTAAAGGACACAGTGACAAGTGAAAATGGGTGGGCTACCCATCATAAGGAAATAGAGGAAAGAACATCCAAAAAACCTTGGAAAATTAAGCGCTCTAATTTGGAAGAGGGTAAAGAGAAAATAACCAGTGACATCAAGACTGGTCATGGTCACAATCGCTTAATAGGGCCCAAGGAGTGGATGGTTGGACATAAAGAGTACCAGGAACCAATCTATCAGAAAGAGCTCTTCAAAAAGAGGATAAGGAACAAAAAGGAAATGGAGGACAATGAAGGATAAAGATCGGGCAACAATACCGATCTCAGAAGGGTGTAAGAAAGGAAAGAAGCAAAAGCCTCCAAGAAGCTTTAGAGAGGTTGAACTAGGACGAAAATCCTTAGGTAGAGGATACAAGTAGGAAGTGAGACCTCAAAAAGGGAAGTTCCAATGTAAACCCCGCACTTTGGAGTTAAGGAAAACTAGGAAAAGAGCCAATCAAACCGAGTGAGAAACTCCGAACCAATTCACAAATCGATCATCAGAGAATAGGCAATTTGGGAAAATTTCAATTCCCGAGTGATCAAAGGATTCATAAAACCTTGGAAAAGAACCTTAGAATAAATTGGAAGAGAAAAACCTAATCGGTTCAGATGAATTGGATCCAATAGAATTGAAAGTACAATTGAATCGTATGAAGGTATAGGAACTCCAGTCTAACTTTAATTTAAACAATTAAACTCATTTGATTGATCAATTTGATTAAATAAAATTCACTAGAATTAGAAGGTTGAAATTGGGGGAAATTTGGGAAGTTCAGAAATTCGAGGGACTAAAGTGCAATTTCATAAAATTGAGGACCAATTGGGGACAATAAAGATGTTGGAGGACCAATTGGGAAATTTTGGAAGTTTTGGGATAAAACTTACTATTTTTGGGGAAAAACCTATTTATCGGTTATGAGCGTTGGGGCTGTTGGACCAGTGGCACCAAAGATTAAATGGCTTTTGAGGAAAACTTTGTTTGTGCATGCACTTGAGGTTCGGGACCATTAAGATGACCAAGAGGGGTAGTGATGCATCCTAATGGCTATTGGATGACATGGTGGTGATAAGAGAAAACAAAAGCTACTGGGTTTGTGTTTCTCGTTATACGAGTTAATCATGGAGTTCTGTGTTTGTACTCCATGGAGTTTCTGTGTTTGGATTTCATGAAGTTGCTGTGTTTGGGACTTCCTAAAGCTTCTATGTTTGAGTTTCATGTGTACGAGACTGAGATATGGTCTATGTTCTCATACGGACCCAAATTTTTAATCATGTGTGTTCCCTTCATGATGAAGGGCGTGTGTCAGTTGATAAATACACTAGTTATGGTTGAGGAGTGAGTAATGACGATGAAACTGAGATTTTGAAAATGAGAAATTTTAAAATAAGGAGCCTAGCACACTCCAATTTAAATATTTTCCCCTAAACGTCAAACTTTAAACACCCATTCACTAAGTTATTGAACTCACCCCCTCCCTTATATCCCTTTTCAGGTAACCAAGGGAAACCTACCCCAAGACCTCTTGTTAGTCACACCTGCAAGACAGGTATTTAAGTTAAAATTTTTATATAGTTTTGATTTATGTATTCTAGGAAAGGTACAGGTTTAAAGGATGCCTTACTCCTCCCGGATTTAAAAGAGGGGAAAACCCTTAGTAAATCGGGGAAGATTGACAGGTTGCTCACGGGGATCAGATCAAACCAGGTTGAGGTATGACAACTAGAGTGGTATTAGAGCCTGTTTCCTTGAATATATTATCAAGACTAGAGAACATAATAACTAATAGGAAAAATTTTAAAATTTAGAGATGGCTCCCTAGAAAGGAACCAAGAGAACTAGAGACACAATCTCCAACACTGCCTAACTAACCCTCCCTATGGAAACTCCCTGAGGAGCCTCGATAACCCCACCTAGATTAAGCTTGGAACATTAGAGATTATATGAAGAGTTCACCTGAGTGTTTGGATAGCCTAACCTCACTCTTGAGGTGGATACCAACCCTCAAGCTGAACCTGAGGAAGTACAATCCCATCCCCCTCCTGCTAATGTTCCTCCTCTAGTGGACATTCCCAAATACCTTAAAACCCTCCGACAATTAGGATGTAAACCATTCCTAGGAGAAAGGGATGCGGAGTCTGCTATGGACTAGCTAGCTAGCATCAAGAAACTCATTGGAATAGTTAAGATTTCACCAAAAGATATGGTGATCCTGGTAGAGTTTTTCTTGGAAGCTAGTGCGAAGAGGTGGTGGGATAATGTCAGAAGCTTGCATGCCAACCCCCACATGGGAGCTATTCGAGGAAAGATATACGGAGGAATACCTAGCTCCACACCTAATCAACGAGAAGAAACAAGACTTCCTCTGACTCCGACAATGACTTAACTCTTTCTCAGAGTATGAAACCAAGTTTAACAAGTTAAGACCCTTTGCCCCCGACCTAGCCGGACCTGCAGATGTTTGCCAACGATTTATGAACGATCTTAATATGGACATAAGGGACTGAATGGAAGTATTAGGACGCTCCACAGATTTAGCTGCTGGCATCAGCATGGCTCATGAATGCGAGTGTTTAGAACCTTCAAGAGGAAGAATCCCCCTAAGTAGAAGAGGAAGTGAATCTAACAGAAAGCGAGCAAACAATAGAGAGGAAAAGACATTCCTTAAGTGGATTCAAAAGGGCTAAGTGAAAAAACAACCAAAGTGTTGGCATGTCAAGCAAATCTCGAGTTAACATTAAGAGAAATTATTCCCAATGGAAAGGATGTTGATTTAGTTTTGGGGACAAAACTTCTAAAAGGAGAGTAGAGTTGTAAACCCTGCCATTTGGAGTTAAGGAAAACTGGGAAAAGAACTGGTCAAACCGAGTGAGAAACACCGAATCGATTCATAAATCGATCATCAAAGAATAGACAATTTGGGAAAATTTCAACTCCTGAGTGACCAAAGGATTCATAAAACATTGGAAAAGAACCTTAGAACAAATTGAAAGAGAAAAACCAGACCAGTTCAGATGAACGGGATCCAACAGGATTGAATCGGTTTATGAACTGAGACGGTTTATGAACCAAAACCGATAGAGAAATGGAAAACCCGGAAATTTATGGATCCAGAGTGACCTAAAGAGTCACAAAAGTCATGAAAAAGGACTTTAGGAAGAATTGGAGATGAAAACCAAACCTGTTAAGGTGAACTGGATCTGAACTGGATTGAACCGGTTTGAACTACTATTGAACCATATGCTAAATTCATTTTTCTAGGTTGCTTAAAAAATTCAAATTTGAGATTTTAGGCCACCAATTGATAGAAAATTAATTTAGATAAATTTAAAAATTTTTAGATTTGAAAATTTTGGTCGAATTAGGGGTGAACCGGCCAGTTTAAGCTTTGAACCTAGTTCGTACCGGTCCGATCCAGTTCGCAACAGTGTTATCTTCTTCCTTCAGATGACAGCACTGTTCACTCGCTAGAAAACCGCGCAGCGCCGACAAAACTGAAAAGTCTCCAATCAGGGAGTTTCAGGTAATTAATGACCACCATTATGGTGCCAATCGGATGGCCAAGAAGTCCAGAGCTTCCTATATAAAGAGACCCTCCCCATTTATCCTCTCCACACCTAAAAACTCCATTCTCTCTCAACTCCACCATTTTCCAGTGAAACTCGAACCAGAGCTCTGACTTGGGTACTTTTCTAAGCCAAACAAGGTGAGGTTGGTTTCTTTAGAAATGGAGAGAAGTCAGCTACACGCATGTAGTCTCCATTTGCCCCGAGGGTCGTCGGAGAATCACTGACGTGATTGAATAGTGAAACAGATTCGGTGGACTGATGCTGCCCAGTTTCGGCCAAGCTGAACATGGCCAATTTGAGCCATTCTCAAGCCAAACCAAGCCCTCCCAACACCTCCACTTTCCTCCTACAACTAAATAAGAGCTGAAAGGTAATCCAATTTGGCTCCCCTCTACAATTTCCAACCGGTGCTAAAGAGAGAACTGATAGAACTTTGATGATAAAATTCTCACTCAATTTGGTATCAATTGATGAAATTCTTAATCCTAGAAGGAACCTCAAGATTAGAGCTATCTGACCATATCGAAAGCTTGGACCGCCACACCCCCGACGAAAAGCTTTCGAAGCTTTCTCTCTCTAAGTCCAGTTTTTTCGCAAAGCTTTGTTTGAGCTCTTTTTGGCACAAATCGTGCGATTCAAAGTGCAATTGAATCATATGAAGGTGTAGGAACTCCAATCTAACTTCAATTTCAACAATTAAACTCATTTAATTGGTCAATTTGATTAAATCAAATTTGACACGGTTAGAATGTTGAAATTTGGGAAAATTGGGGGAAATTTGGTAATTTTGGAAATTCGAGGGACTAAATTGCAATTTTATAAAATTGAGGACCAATTGGGCATAATAAAGATGTTTGAGGACCAATTGGGCAATTTTGGAATTTTTTGGGCAAAACTTTCCATTTTTGTAAAGTAGGGGCAAAATGGTAATTGTAAACCCCGCCCTTTTGAGCTAAGGAATCGAAACGGATAGAGATCGAACAAATCAGAGAAATTCAACTTCCTTGTGCTCCAAAGAAATTCATAAACCTTGGGAAGGAACTTTAGAACAAAGCGGGAGATAAAAACTAGATCGGTTCGGGTGAACCAGACCCAAACTAGATTAAACCGGTTTAAGAACCCGGCTGGCTTATGAACTAGAATCAATAAAGAGATGGTAAACCGGGAATTTTATGGACCCTAAGTGACCTAAGGAGTCATAAAAGTCATGGAAATTGACTTGTGAAGGAATTGGAGATGAAAACCAAACCGGTTCAGGCAAACCGGATCCGGACAGGTTTGGACCGGTTTGAATCACTATTGAACTAGATGCTAAATTCATTTTTCTATGTGGCTTAAAAATTTCAAATTTGAGATTTGAGACCACCATTGGATAGAAAATGAATTTAGATGAATATTGAAATCTTTAGATTTGAAAAACTCGGTCAAATGGAGGATGAATCGGTTGGTTTAAGCTTTGAACCCTGTTTGGACCGATCTAGTCCGGTTCGGAACAGTGTCATCTTCTTCCTGAAGATGACAGCACTATACACTCACCGGGAAATCGAAGTAGCGCTAGCAAAGAAGAAACATTTCCGTTCGGTATGTTTAAGGTCATCTATGGCTATCACAAAGGTTCCAAACGGACGACCAACTGGTCCCCGAGCTCCATATATAAAGAGCCCCTCCCCATTTATCCTCCCCACACCTGAAAACTCTATTATCTCTTAACTGCTCCATTTTCTGGTGAAGCTCAAACCAGAGTTCCGACATGGGCACTATTTTGAGCCAAACAAGGTGAGGTCAAGTTCTTTAGAACCGATGGGAAGTCAGCTAAACGCTTATAGTCTCCGTTTGCTCTGATTATCGTTGGAGAAACACCAGCGTGATGGAACAATGAAGCAGCTCCGACGGACTGAAGCTGCCCTATTTCAGCCGAGCTAAAATTGGAAAATTTGAGCCCTCCTCAGGCTAAACCAAGCCTTCCCAACACTTCCTCAGCCCTCCCACGGCCAGATTGGGACTGAAAGGTAATCCAATTCGACTCCCCTCTACAATTTCTGGCCGGTGCTAGAGAGAAAATTGACAGAATTTCACGGATGAAATTCTAACTCAATTTGGCATCAATTGATGTGATTCTTAATTCTATGATGAACCTCAGGACGAGAGCTATCTTCCCAGATCAAAAGCTCGGACTATGGTGCCCTCATCGATGAGTAATCGAAGCATCCTCTCTCTATAGTCTGTTTTCTGGTGAAGCTCCATTTGAGCTCGTCCCGTGTTAAAACTTGCAATTTAAATTGTTAGAGAATCATATGAACATATAGAAACTCAATTTCAACTTCAATTTCAACAATGGGAAGTGTTTGATCGGTCAATTTGATGAAATTAAATTTGGCTGTGATAAGAAGTTGGAATTGGGGATTTTAAAATTCGAATGACCAAAATGCAATTTCCTAAAATTGAGGATCAATTGGGCATGATAAAAATGTTAGAGAGCCAATTGAGAAATTTTAGAATTTTTGGGGTAAAATTTACCATTTTGTAAAGGAAGGGCAAAATGGTAATTTTGGAAAAGATGGGGGACCAAATTGAAAATTTGGAAATTTAAACCCCTTTTTGTGAAATGGAATGAATTGAGGTCCTTTGATAAATTTTAAAAAAATTTCAGGACTCAATTTGAGGAAAAATCGGCATTAGGGACTTAAAGTTTAAAAGAAATAACTTTGGGGACCTAATTGCAAATAAGTGAAAGTTTGACTTTCTCATTCATTTGGAACGAATGAAGGCTATTAGGCCAAAGGATAATGAATCGAGATGTTCATATCGTGTAGGAACACGAATTATTGGGAACACCAGCAAGGACAAACTCGCGTGAATACAAAGAATCGGGTGAGTGTGTTTGCTAACGTCATACCCGAATGGGATGATGAGCACAACTTAAAGTTAAAAACCACTTCCCAGTTGTGAGTGAGAATTTTATATCATACTCAATTGGGGATGATAACAACATCGAAATGAAAATCCACTACTATGTGGTATTTTAAACATCACAAGTTAGAGGAGTGATGTGAAAAATCATATGGAAAAACTATTTACGGTTGTAAGTAGATCATACCCGGTTGGTATGATGAAACTTCCTTGAAGGAAGTTAAAGACCCGTTCATTGGTTATGAGCGGAGATGTCATTATACCCGGTTGGTATGATGGACAATTGAAATCATATTTTTTTCGGAAGTGCTCTCCCCTGACTATGTGCCAATGCTTAAACGATTTGGGAGACCTTCTTGATGGGATATCGAATAGCTCTTATAGGTCGGGGGCTTCGATTTTGGAACTTGGGGGCTAATATACCTGATTTTGAAAATCTCGTACAGTGGGCCCAAGGCCAATCGGCACGAGCAGGAGCTTGTAAACAAACATGAGTTATATGCCATAAAACTTTAAATAAAGGAATTGTTTGGCCATGGTACCAAGATAGGACCGACATACTCATTCAACTAGCGGCAATGCGACATGATAGGTTGACGTACTAGTCAAGACTAACAACTGCAGGTTAAGTTGAGAGTCGGGGCCATTGGACTAGTGGCACAACAAATTACATGGCATGATGAGAAAATTTTGATTGTGCGTGCACTATGAGTATGAGACCATCAAGATGCCCAAGAGGGGTAGTGATGCGTCCTAAGGGCACTGGATGAGTTGGTTGGTATAAGGGTAGTTCGTCGTACCAGGTGACCATGCAAAATTTGGAGTAGCACCAAGCGCATGAGATCGGGGTGGGGACGGGATGAGGTCTCTATTGTCACGCCCCGACCCGGTTTGGTCGGATCCCCATGATCAACCCGCCACTCTCCTGGTTTATTAAAGGGTTTCCACTTATCGTAAACCGTAAAGAGTAAGGCATCCTTTAACTTGCACCTTTTTCCTGGAATAGCATAATTAAAACTGTATGAAATTTAAAACTTTACATACCTGTCTTACAGGCATCTTAGTTGACGGTCTTTAAGGGGAGGCTTTCTGGGATTTCCTGAAAGGGATATAAGGGAGGGGGTGAGTACGACTACTCAGTGAATGAGTTTTTAAAAGCTTTTGACTTTTAAGAAAAACATTTATATGGAGTGTGCCACACTCATTTGTTTTAAAAAATCCCATCATTTAAAAATTTAGATTTTTACATTATTTCTTAGTTACCACGGTGTGTCATCACCCAACACACATCCTTTATCATGAAGGTTACACACATTCGCAAGTCAGTATCACTACTGAACCCACTAGTGGCTTCGGAGCGACTTTTCCTGCCACCCGGATAGAAGTACAACCACTTCTACCGTGGCAAAGAGTGGATGTACGTGACATCCTACCCACAATCCCGAAATCACTTCTTCATGTCCGTATGAGGGCTGAGACCTGTGGTGCCATTAGTCCAACGGCCCCGACTCTCAACTCAACCCGCAGCTGTTTGTCTTGACTAGTCCGTCGACCTGTCATGTCGCACTGCCACTAGTTGACTGAGCATGTTGGTCCTATCTTGGTACCTTGGCCAAACAATTCACTTATTAAGTTTTATGGCACATATATCATGTTCATTTACGAGCTCCTGCTCGTGCCAATTGGCCTTGGGCCCACTGTACGAGATTTTCAAAACCGGGCATTTAGCCCCAAAGTTCCAAAATCGAGGCCCCCGGCCTATTAGAGCTATTCGAGCTCTCGTCGAGAAGGTCTCCCAAATTGTTTAAGTATTGGCACACAGTCAGGGGAGAGCACTTCTGACAAAAATAGGTTTTTACTGTCCATCATACCGACTGGTAAAAGGACATCTCCATTCATAACCGATGAAAGGGTTTTCAACTTCCTTCGAGGAAGTTTCATCATACCAACCGGGTATGATCTACTTACAACCCGTAAGTAGTTTTTTTCGCATGACTTTCACATCACTTTCTCTAAGTAGTGATGATTAAAATACCACTAAACAGTGGGTTTTTATATCGAGGCACTTATCATCCCCAACCGGGTATGATGTTAGTAAACTCACTCACAACAATTATTAAATGGGCAAGATTTATTACTAGTATTAATATTCCCATAAATTATTGGTATTAATTCCAATAATTTAATTTCAGTATTAATTCCAACAATTTAATTTTGGTATTAAATTATTTGTATTAATTCTAATAATTTAATTTAGGTATTAAATTATTGGTATTAATTTCATTAATTAAATATATATTAATTGATGGCTATTTATGATAAGCCGTATGTGGTCAACCATCCTCGCACTACTCTCAAGTAAGCACGCTTAACTTTTAAATTCTTATGGAATCTAGTTCACATGAACCAATTTGGTTTTTATTTTCTAATTTGTCTTAAGTTTCTTTTACAATGTTTAATTAATCCTTTGGATCAACCGAGAGTTATAAATTTTCATATTGCTTATTCCCAAATGTAAACCGGTTTGGTTTTCTTATTCGGTTTAACCGGTTCTTTTCCCGGTTTTCCTTAACTCAAATGTGCGGGGTTTACAACTCTCCCCTCCTTTTAGGAGTTTTGTCCCCAAAACTTAGTTAACATCCTTGCATGAGCAATCATTTCCTTTGATGCTCCTTTGGTGTTTGATTAACATGCAAAGTCTTCTCTTGTTCTTTTAATTAGTCCTTTTTACATCCTTTACTTAAGGAATTTCTTTTCCTTTATATTATTTACTCCCTCCATGGAGTTTATCATAACGAGACATACCTTACTTTAGGGTATATTCTTAGATTTATATCTTTCTTTTCTTAGAGCACATTCTTCCCTTTGAGATTCTGTACTCAAGATTGGAAATTCCAAGATACGTAACCATTCCCATGTCTAGTTAACCCCTTGGTCATTGAAACCTTTAGCTCAATGTTCTTTCGGGCGTTACGTACTGGTTGCCACAATTTTCTTTATTCTCACTTTTTCATCTCATTTTGACCCTTCCTCCATTCGTTGTCTATTATAACTTCCGTCCAAATTTTTATCTTCGACCTCGTCATGCTTATTAGTCGACTCTTCCTTACTTTGAGTCATATTCTCCTCGGGATTGTTGGGCTTACATACCCCTTACAGCATGGCATTTTCTAGGACATGTCTTTGTCCATTAGATTTCTAGAACATTTCCTTGAGGGTCTCTCTTAGCTTTTTTTTTTACCTTTCAGGGATCATATAACTTCATCCCTCTTTTCTTTTGATTTCATTCCTCAACTATCCTTTTTTCCGTTATCCTCTCATCTATCATGCCTTTGAAGTTATTTCTCACATAACCACATGGATTTCTCTTACCTACTCATCCTTTCCAAACGTTTTTATTGAGTCCTTTCAATTCCAATCGTTGGGTTTCCTGATGATTATTGACATATGAGGATTTTTTTCCCTTCTTATGTCCTCTCTTCTTTAGTGACATTCCTTATTCAATGACTTCCTTTTTCCTTAATCCTCTTTTACTTGCTCATAAATCACTTCATGATTCTTCATTCTACAATAATTGCTTTCGATCTATGTGTCAATTACTTTGCTTGGGAAGGTTCACTCCATCCAGTTTTGTTCATTATCTTTGGCTATCCACCGTTACTAGTATTCCTCTTTCTACATGGTTCTCCTATTCTCTCCAAACAGGTAATAATGGACCATTACAATACTTCCTTCCTTGGAAAACATTTCCTAAATAAGGGTTGGTTCCATTTCCTCTTAATTGGGATACACATGTCTTTCCGGGGCTTCCTTCCTTGGTAGGATTCTTTGCCTTTCCCCTGACATTCTTTTCTTACATTTGCTCTAGGGGATTTCTACCCTTAAATGACATCCCTTGATGTCGTCTTCTCCTATTTACCTTTACTCCTCAAATCTTTTATGCACATCTTTTATGCTTTATTTGCATCCTTATTTGTACACAGTACCTGTCTATTTCTTTAGGGAGCGTACAAATCTTCCTTGTTTCAGGATCATTATGGGAGAGGCTTGCCTATTCCTTTCTTGGCTTGAGTTTAGTCGTTAATTGGCCCTTGGTCCTTTTAAGGATTTCTTGTATTCTTCTTTTCCCGAGTATTTGACCTTTCTGCCTCTCTCTTCTTTGTCGGAACTTACATTATGGCTTTCCCGAGTATTTGTTCGTTAACTGCTTTGCCTCCACCATTTGTTTGGTCTAAGTTTCCTAGCAGTTGTTTCTCAAGTCCTCCTATCCTTAACATCCATCTCACTGACCTTTTTAGGGTGTAGTCCCTTCTACTTCCCGGTCTTCCATAGGTGTCATTTGTTCCCTGTAACTATCTTATTGTAATGACTTGCTTTCTCTTGTCATGTTGGTCCGAACTTCCTATTTGACATAGTTGCTTTTTCCAAGGTGATTTATTCCTGTAATCCCAATACGTCCCGTTTGTCATCAAATGTTCGTCTTGTCTTCTCTTATGGATGCACTCCTTTCTTTGCTCCTAAATTGTTTGGATTTTCTTCTTAAAGGGGGAATTCTCTTCAGCTATCCTTTGTTCCATTTGTGATTTTATTGATGTCCTACCTTTACCCCTTTTTCCTTCTTACCACTTTGCTAAGATTTTGAAGAGTTTCCTCTTATCTGTGGTTGCAAATGGAATCACGTTTCTTGGGATGGTATCCTTTCGGATTTCCTATAGTTGTGGGGTGTTTATTCTTGGAAAATATTGTCCTGACTCCTGGCGATGTGAGACAGTTTTTCACTTCGTGTCCTATTCCCCTCTAGGTTAACTTGATTCCTGTCCTTTGTAGGGTTAGGCAGTTCTCCACGCAGTGTCCCTATCATTCATGCTTGTAATTACATGAACATAAGTGGTTCCTCCTGGCATTTTCTTGGGAATTGTTAGTTTTGGTGCTCCTTCGTCCTTAAGTTTGGAAACCGTGGGAGTTTTTTTTTTTCCTTTTTGGAGTCTTCCTTGAAGATCACATCATTTGAGGGACAGGGTTTTTAGGAATTTGGAGTACTTCATTAATAGAGTAGTACAATATGTTGGAGATTTTGGCCCTATTACAGAATATGGTCACCAAATAACTAGGGAGCTACGAGATTCTTGATAAGCATCCTCCTATGTAAGGTTATATGCCCCATTTTATGGCTTCACGCTTGGCTTCCTTTATACTTAGAGTTGTGACCTCAATAGGTCCTGTCACCATTCTCTGGGATACTTTCTCATTTGCTCTTTTGAGATTCCTGCCTTGCTTTAGGCATTTGGGAAGCTTCTAGGGTTGTCTTCCTACGAAGATAAGGTGTTGAGTAGAGCCACTACTAGTTTTCTTGGTTCCTCTCCTAGGAGCCATCTGAAAATTTATGGATAAATCCTATTAGTTACAATATTTTATAGTCTTGATTATGTATTTGAGTAAACAAGCTCTGATACCACTCTAGTTGTCACGCCCCGACCCAGTTTAGTCGGATCCCCGTGATCAACCCGCCACTCTCCCGATTTATTAAAGGGTTTCCCCTTATCTTAAACCGTAAAGAGTAAGGCGTACTTTAACTTGCACCTTTTTCCTGGAATAACATAATTAAAATTGTATGAAATTTAAAACTTTACATACTTGTCTTACAGGAATCTTAGTTGACGGTCTTTAAGGGGAGGCTTTCTGGGATTTCCTGAAAGGGATATAAGGGAGGGGGTGAGTACGACTACTCAGTGAATGAGTTTTTAAAAGTTTTTGACTTTTAAGAAAAACATTTATATGGAGTGTGCCAATCTCCTTTGTTTTCAAAAATCCCTTCATTTAAAAATTCAGATTTTTCCATTATTTCTTAGTTACCATAGTGTGTCATCACCCAACACACATCCTTCATCATGAAGGTTACACACATTCGCAAGTCAGTATCACTACTGAACCCGCTAGTGGCTTCGGAGCGACTTTTCCTGCCACCCGGATAGAAGTACAACCACTTCTACCGTGGCAAAGAGTGGATGTACGTGACATCCTACCCACAATCCCGAAATCACTTCTTCATGTCCGTATGAGGACAGAGACCTGTGGTGCCATTAGTCCAACGGCCCCGTCTCTCAACTCAACCCGCAGCTGTTTGTCTTGACTAGTCCGTCGACCTGTCATGTCGCACTGCCACTAGTTGACTGAGCATGTCGGTCCTATCTTGGTACCTTGGCCAAACAATTCACTTATTAAGTTTTATGGCACATATATCATGTTCATTTACGAGCTCCTGCTCGTGCCAATTGGCCTTGGGCCCACTGTACGAGATTTTCAAAACCGGGCATTTAGCCCCAAAGTTCCAAAATCGAGGCCCCCGGCCTATTAGAGCTATTCGAGCTCTCGTCGAGAAGGTCTCCCAAATTGTTTAAGTATTGGCACACAGTCAGGGGAGAGCACTTCCGACAAAAATAGGTTTTTACTGTCCATCATACCGACTGGTAAAAGGACATCTCCATTCATAACCGATGAAAGGGTTTTCAACTTCCTTCGAGGAAGTTTCATCATACCAACCGGGTATGATCTACTTACAACCCGTAAGTAGTTTTTGTCGCATAACTTTCACATCACTTTCTCTAAGTAGTGATGATTAAAATACCACTAAACAGTGGGTTTTTATATCGAGGCACTTATCATCCCCAACCGGGTATGATGTTAGTAAACCCACTCACCTGTTAATGCCGTGAATTCCACTAGATTGGTTCTTTGTATTCACGCGAGCTTGTCCTTGCTGGCGTTCCCAGTATTTAACATTCCTACACGATATGAACAACCTTATTCATTATTACTCGGCATAACAGCCTTCATTCATTAATAAATGAGAAAACCCAAACTTTTAGTTATTTGCAATTAGGTCCCTAAAGTTATTTCTCTTTAACTTTATGTCCCTAATGTCGGTTTTTCCTCAAATTGAGTCCCGTAACTTTTATAATTTATCGTGGGACCTCAATTTATTCAATTTCACCAAAAAGGGGTTTAATTTTCCAAATTTCCAATTTGGTTCCCCAATTTTTCCAAAATTACCATTTTGCCCTTCTTTCACAAAAATGGTAAGTTTTTCCCCAAAATTTCCAAAATTCCTCAATTGGTCCTCCAACATTATTTTCATGCCCAATTGAGCCTCAATTTAATAAAATTGTATTTTGGCCCCTTTGAATTTCGAAAATCCCCAAATTTTCCCCCAATTTCAACTCTTCAACACTACCGAATTTGATTTCATCAAATTGACCGATCAAACATTTCTAATTATTAAAATTGGAGTTGAAATTGAGTTCCTGTATGTTCAGACGATTCTAAGAAACTTTGAATCGCAGGTTTTAACGTCGGAACGAGCTCAAACGGAGCTTTGCCGGAAAATAGACTGTAGAGAGAGAAAGCTTCGATTACTCACCGGTGAAGGCACGATAGTCCCAGCTTTCGATCTGGGCAGATAGGTCTCGTCTTGAGGTTCATCCTAAAATCAAGTATTGTATCAATTGATGCGAAATTGGATTAGAATTTCGTCATTGAAATTTGGTCGACTCTCTCTCTAGCACCGATAAAAAATTATAAAGGGGAGCCGAATTGGCTTACCTTTTGGTCGTAATTTGGTCGTGGAAAGGTTGAGGAAGTGTTAGGAGGGCTTGGTTTGGCCTGAGGAGGGCTTGAAATGGTCAATTTCAGCTTGGCCGAAATAGGGCAGCTTCGGTCCGCTTGAGTTGCTTCACTATTCCATCATGTCGGCGCTTCTCCAACGATTCTCAGATTGACTGAAGTTTGCTATCAGATAGCTGTCTTCTCCCCGGTTCTGAAGAGTTCGACCTTTGTTCAAGTCGAAGCTCTGGTTCAAGCTTTACCGAGAAATGGAGCAGTAGAGAGAGAGAGAGAAGTGTTCAGGTGTGAGGAGAATGAAATGGGGATGACCTCTTTATATAGTCATAAAACCTGTGTATTAAATGGGCGATATTTATTACTAGTATTAATATTGCCATAAATTATTGGTATTAATTCAAATAATTTAATTTCGGTATTAATTCCAATAATTTAATTTCGGTATTAAATTATTTGTATTAATTCCAATAATTAAATATATATTAATTGATGGCTATTTATGATAAGCGCATAAAAATTTTTGACTGAAATTTCGGGTTACAAAAGATCATACTTCCCAAGAGGTCACCCATCCTCACACTACTCTCAAGTAAGCACACTTAACTTTGAAGTTCTTATGTAATCTAATTCACCTGAACCAATTTGGTTTTTGTTTTCTAATTTGTCTTAAGTTTCTTTTCCAATGTTTAATAAATCCTTTGGATCAACCGAAAGTTGTAAATTTTCATATTGCTTATTCCCAAATGTAAACTGGTTTGGTTTTCTTATTCAGTTTGACCGGTTCTTTTCTCGGTTTTCCTTAACTCAAATGTGTGGGGTTTACATTTGTCCTCATACGGACACGAAGTATTGACCTGCGAATGTGTGTTTAACCTTCATTATTATGGATGTGTGTTGGGTGATGACACACTGTGATTAAATAAAGAAATGATGGTAAAAATCGACATTTGAAATCAAAGGACTTATGAAAGAAAGGAGTATGGCACACTCCAATACAAATCTTTTTCCTCCCTCTCCCTTATATCCCTTTCAAGAAATTTCGGAAAGCCTACCCTTAAAGACCATCAACTAAGACGCTTGTGAGACATGTATGATTAAATTTAAGTTATTATACAGTTTTGATTTATGTTATTCCAGGAAAAGGTGCAGGTTTAAAGGATGCCTTACTCTTTACAGTTTATAATAAGGGGAAACCCTTTAATAAACCGGGACAGTGGTGGGTTGCTCATGGGGATCTGACCAAACCGGGTCAAGGAGTGATAACTAGAGTGGTATTAGAGCCTGTTTCCTCAAATACATAATCAAGACTAGAAAATATAGTAACTAATAGGATTTACAGTATGAAGGATGCTTTACTATTTACGGTTTATAATAAGGGGAAACCATTTAATAAACTAGGAGAGTGGTGGGTTTCTCATGGGGATCTGACCAAACCGGGTTAGGGCGTGACAACTAGAGTGGTATCAGAGCCTAAAAATGAAGCTTCATATGATTACTCACCGGTGAGGGCACAGCGGTCCTAGCTTTTGATCTAGGCAGATAACTCTCATCCTGAAGTTTATCCTAGAATCAAGAATCGCATCAATTGATGAGGAATTGAGTTAGAATTTCATCCTTGAAATTTTGTCGGTTCTCTCTAGCACTAGTCGGAAATTGCTGAGGGAAGTCGAATTGGCTTAACTTTCAATCCTAATTCGGCCGTGGAAGGGCTGGGAAGTGTTGGGAAGGCTTGGTTTGGCCTAAGGAGTGCTCGAATTGGCCAATTTCAACTCGGTTGAAATAGGGCAGCTTCGGTCCACTAGAGCTGCTTCACTTTTCCATCACGTCGGCGTTTCTCTGGTGACCCTCATAGTAAACGGAGACCACAGGCGTGTAGTTGACCTCTCCCCGGTTCTAAAGAACCTGACCTCGCCTTGTTTGGCTAAAAAAAGTGCCCATGTCAGAGCTAGTTCAAGCTTCACTAGAAAATGGAGCAGTTGAGAGAGAATGGAATTCTTAGGTGTGGAGAAAATGAATGGAAGGGGCTCTTTATATAGGAAACTTGTGGACCCGTTGGCCGTCCGTGTGACACCTTTATGACAGCCATTGATGTCCTAAAACGTACCGAATGGAATCATTTTTTCTTTGCCAGTGCTGCTTCGATTTCCCGATGAGTGAACATTATTATCATCCTGAGGAAGAAGATGACAATGTTCGGATTCGGACCGGAATGGTCCGAACCAGGTTCAAAGCTTAAACTGGTCGGTTCACCCCCCATTCAACCGAGTTTTTCAAATCTAAAAATTTCTAAATTTATCTAAATTCATTTTCTATCCAATGGTGGTCTCAAATCTCAAATTTGAAAATTTTAAGCCGCTTAGAAAAATGAATTTAACATCTAGTTCAATAGTGATTCAAACTAGTTCAGATCTGGTTCACCTAAACCGGTTTGGTTTTCATCTCCAATTCCTTCACAAGTCCATTTCCATGAGTTTTGTGACTCCTTAGGTCACTTAGGGTCTATAAAATTCTCTGTTTACCATCTCTTTATCGATTCCAGTTCATAAACCAACTCTGTTCTTACACCGGTTTAATCCAATTCGGGTTCGATTTACCCGAACTAGTCTAGGTTTTCCTCCCACTTTTTAAAGGTTCCTTCCCAAGGTTTATGAATTTCTTCGGAGCAAAAGGGAGTTGAATTTCTCTGATTTTCCTGGTCTCTATCGGTTCCAGTTCATGAACCAATTCTGTTCATAAACTGGTTCAATCCAGTTGGATTCGGTTCATCCAAACCGGTCTGGTTTTTCTCTTCCACTTCATCCTAAGGTTCTTTTCCATAGTATTATAAACCCTTTGGATCACCTGAGAGTTGTAAATTCCCAAACTACCCATTCACAAATGATCAGGTTTGTGAACCTATTCGGTTTTCTCACTCGGTTTGACCAGTTCTTTTCTCGATTTTTCCTTAGCTCAAAAGGGCAGGGTTTACAACTCTCCCCTCCTTTTGGAAGTTTTGTCCCCAAAAATTAATTGTCTACCTTGTATGAGGAATCATTTCCTTTGATGCCCCTTTGGTGTTTGCTTAACATGCAAACTCTTCTCTTGTCCTTCCAATTAGCCCTTTTTACAACCTTCAATTAAGGAATTCCTTTTCCTTTATATTACTTACTCCCTCCATGGAGTTTATCATAACTAGACATACCTTACTTTAGGGTATATTCCTAGATTTTATCTCTTTCTTTCTTTAGGGCAACATTCTTCCCTTTGAGGTTCCGTACTTAAGATTGGAAATTCCAAGATAAGTAACTATTTCCTTGTCTAGTTAACCGCTTGGTTGTTGAAACCCTTAGCTTGACGTCCTTTAGAGCATTACGTACCTATTTTCACGAGTTTCTTTATCATCACTTTTTCGTCCCATTTCGACTCTTTCTTCATCTGTTACTCATTACAAATCAGTCCAAATTTTATGTTTGACTTTGTCATGCTTACTAACCGACTCTTCCTTATTTTGAGTTATGTTTTCATCGGGATTGTTGGGTTTTCTTGTCCCTTACAGCATGACATTTTCTAGATCTTATCTCTGTATCTATTAGATCTCCAAAACACCCCCTTTAGGTTTATTCCTTATTTTTCAACCTCTTAGGAATTGTATAACTTCATCCCTCTTTTCTTCTGGTAGTATTCCTCGACTACCTTCACCGTTACTAACTCAATTTACACAACTGTGTCAATTCTCCTTACCCACTCATCCCTTTTCAACTTCCTTATTGAGTATTTCCGGTTCATATTATTTGATTTCCAGATGTTTAACTGACATGCTGGGATTCGTCCTTTCTTAGGTCCATCATCATTCCTAATGACATCCTTTACTCAAGGATTTTCCTTTGGCCTTAATCCACTCTTACTTGTTCGTAATCATTTCATAGTTTGTTATTCTTGTTTGACCATTTTTCAGTTTATTGTTTTGTTTAGGGAGTTCCCTTTTTATGATTTCATTCTCCAATATGTACCTCAAGGTAGAGACTTTCATTCTAGGAGCTACATGCTCAACCTTCTTACCACTACTTGAAGGTTTCTTTTCTCCCTTTCTTCGTACCCTTATCTATGTTAGGGCATCTGTTTGCTTTTGATCCTTCTCTATCCACAACTTTTGTTATATCCCTTATTCGTTTCATGGGATACCTCCGATTATTGGTTTTATTCCGTGCATTCCATACTATGCTCAGTCACCCACTCTTTAGACTTCATATGCGCATGTGGACTCTAACTCGTCTTACCAATTGTGGTTATTACTTCTTAGCCACATCTTATTTGGAGGACTTACTTTCCCGACATTTCTCGAACATTCTTTCCTTTTTTACCTTAGTATGGATTATCCAATCATTACTATAAGTCCGGTTTTGGCCATCGATTTCTTTAAGGATTTTCCTTCATTCTACTCTCCAATATTTTGGCCTTTTCACTTCTCCTTTCTTTGTCATAGTTTATATCCGCGGTTCTCTCAAAGACACTTTAACTGTCTCTTTCTCTCCATTTCTCTTGTCCAATCATTTGGGCAGCTGTATCACTCGTCCTTCATGCCCATCCTATTGTCCTTCATAGAGTGTAGTCTTTACTACAACTCAGCCTTCTTATGGTTTGTTTATTCTCTTTGTCCATTCCTTTGTTACTCGTTACTTCTTTGTACTTGGTTCCCCTGAAATTATTGTTTGGTTCTCCAGCTCTCTCCAAATAGGTCACACTGGGCCATCATGATACTTCCTTCCTTTTGAAACATTTCCTAATTAAGGGTCGGTTCCTTTTACTCCTCATTATGTCCATCCGCCCACCCATAATTCCTTCAAGGGTAGTTAGTCGTTGGCATCCCTCCAAAGTTTACATTCATAGTATATTTCTTTATGTAGCGTTCAAATCCTCCTTGTTTCAAGATTTCTTGACCATTATGTGAGAGACATGCCTATTCCTTTCTTGGCTTGAGTTTAATCATTAATTTGGCCCTTGGTCCTTTTAAGGATTTCTTTCATTCTTCCTTTCCCGAGTATTTAGCATTTTCACCTCTCTCTTCTTTGTTGGAACACAAATTATGGCTTTCCCATATATTTGTTCGTTAACTACCTAGCCTCTACCATTCCTTTGGTCTAAGTTTCTTATGGTAGTTGTTTTTCGAGTCCTCCTATTCTTAACGTCCATCTCACTGACCTTTTTAGGGTGTAGACCTTTCTACCTCCTGGTCTTCCTTAGGTGTCATTTACTCTCTCTGACTATCTTGTTGTAATGACTTGCTTTCTTTTGTCATGTTGGTCCAAACATCCTATTTGGCTTCATTGCTTTTTCCAAGGTGATTCATTCCTGTAATCCTAATACATCCCGTTTGTCATCAAATGTTTGACCTGTCTTCTCTTGTGCATACACTCCTTTCTTTGCTCCTAAATTGATTGAATTTTCTTCTTTAAGGAGGAATTCTCTCCAGCTATCTTTTGTTCTGTTTGTGGTTTTATTGAAGTCCTACCTTTTCCCCTTTTTTCTTCTTACCACTTCGCTAAGATTTGAAAGAGCTTCCTCTTGTCTGTGGTTGAAACTATGAGCTAGAGTCACGTTTCTTAGGATGGTATCCTTTCGGATTTCCTATAGCTGTGAGAGTGTCTTCCTTAGAAAGTATTATTCTAAATCCTAGTAGTGTGGGACGATACTTCATTTCATGCCCCATTTCCCTTGTACCTTATAATAGGTTTTTCCTTGTACCCCAAAGTTCTCCTAGACTCCCTACCATGACGATTCTTTTGTCATGCCTTCTTTGCATAATAATCTCCTTGATATCCATGGTGCCTTTTGTTTGGGTACTTTTCTTGGGGCTATCTTCCTAACAAGATTACATCCCTTGATAGACAAGGTTTTTTTTAGGAAATTGGAGTACTTCATTAATAGAGAAGTACAGTATGTTGGATGTTTTGGCCCTATTACAGAAAATGATCATAAAATAACTAGGGGGCTACGGGATTCTTGAGCTCGTCTCAACGTTAAAACTTGCGATTCAAATTGTTAGAGAATCATATGAACATGTAGAAACTCAATTTCAATTTCAACATTGGGAAGTGTTTGATCGGTCAATTTGATAAAATTAAATTTGGTTGTGTTAAAGAGTTGGAATTGGGGGAAAATTTGGGGAAAATTGGAGATTTTCAAAAATTCGAAGGACCGAAATACAATTTCCTAAAATTGAGGGTCAATTGGGCATGATAAAAATGTTAGAGGACCAATTGAGAAATTTTAGATTTAGGGTAAAATTTACCATTTTTGTAAAGGAAGGGCAAAATGATAATTTTGGAATTGATAGGGGACCAAATTGGAAATTTGGTAATTTAAACCCCTTTTTGTGAAATGGAATAAATCGAGATCCTTTGAAAAATTTTAGAAAAGTTTTTGGACTCAATTTGAGGAAAATCTAGCATTAGGGAATTAAAGTTTAAGAGAAATAACTTTAGGGACCTAATTGCAAATAAATGAAAGTTTGACTTTCTCTTTCATTTGGAATGAATGAAAGCTATTAGGCTGAAGGATAATGAACCGAGATGTTCATATCGTGTAGGAACATGAAGTAACGGGAACACCAGTAAGGAGAAGCTTGCGTGAATACAAATAACCGGTTTAGTGGAATTCACAACATTAACGGGTTAGTGAGTTTACTAACGTCATACCTAGTTGGGATGATGAGCACAACTTAAAGTTAAAAACCACTTACCGGTTGTGAGTGGGAATTTTATATCATACCTAGTTGGGGATGATAAGAACATCGAAATGAAAATCCACTATTATGTGGTATTTCAAACATCACAACTTAGAGGAGTGATATGAAAAATCATCTGGAAAAACTAATTTCCGGTTGTAAGTAGATGATACCTAGTTGGTATGATAAAACTTTCTCGAAGGAAGTTGAAAACCCATTCATCGGTTATGAATGGAGATGTCCTTATACCCAATCGGTATGATGGACAGTTGAAATCATATTTTTGTCGGAAGTGCTCTCCCGTGACTGTGTGCCAATGCTTAAATGATTTGGGAGACCTTCTTGACGGGAGCTCTAATAGCTCTTATAGGTCGGGGGCCTCGATTTTGGAACTTGGGAGCTTCTATGCCCAATTTTGAAAATCTCGTACAGTGGGCCCAAGGCTAGTTTCTATGAGCAAGAGCTCATAAACAAACATGAGTTATATGCCATAAAACTTTAAATAAAGGAATTGTTTGGCCATGGTACCAAGATAGGACTCACATACTCAGTCAACTAGTGGCAGTGCGACATGATAGGTTGATTGACCAGTTAAGACAAACAATTGCACGTTGATTTGAGAGTTAGGGCCATTGGACCAATGGCACCATAGATTACATGGCATGATGAGAAAATTTTGATTGTGCATGCACTGTGAGTTTGAGAACATCAAGATGCTCAAGAGGGGTAGTGATGCGTCCTAAGGGCATTGGACGACCTGGTGGGTATAAGGGCCGTTTGTCATACAAGGTGACCGTGCGAAATTTGGAGTTGCACCAAGCGCATGAGACTGGGGTATAGACGAGATGATGTCTCTGTCCTCATACGGACACGAAGAATTGATTTCGGGATTGAGGGTCGGATGTCGCCAACATCCACTCATTCACAGGGTAGAAGTGGATGTACTTCTATCTGGGTGGCCGGTAAAGTCGCTCTGAAGCCAAAAGTGGGTTCAGTGGATGTACTGACCTACGAATGTGTGTTTAACCTTCATGATGAAACATGTGTGTTGGGTGATGACACACTGTGATTAAATAAAGAAATGGTGGGAAAATCGACATTTGAAATCAAAGGACTTTTTAAAAAAAGGAGTCTGGCACACTCAAAAACAAATCTTTTTCCTAAAATTAAAGGTTCTGAAAAAATCCATTCACTGAGTAGTCGTACTCACCCCCTCCCTTATATCCCTTTCAAGAAATTTCAGAAAGTGTACCCATAAAGACCATAAACTAAGATGCCTGTGAGACAGGTATGATAAAATTTAAGTTATTATACAATTTTGATTTATGTTATTCCAGGAAAAGGTGCAGGTTTAAAGGACGCCTTACTATTTATGGTTTATAATAAAGGGAAACCATTTAATAAACCGGGAGAGTGGCGGGTTTCTTACGGGGATCTGACCAAATCGGGTCGGGGAGTGACAACGGTAGGGACATCTATTTGTTCCGAGAGTCGCTGGCGTGATCGAACATTGAAGCAGCTCCGACGGACTGAAGCTGCCCTATTTCAGCCAAGTTGAAATCTTTCAATTCTAGCCCTTCTCATGCCAAACCAAGCCCTCCCAACACTTCCTTAGCCCTCCCACGACCAAATTAGGATGAAAAGGTAAGCCAATTCAGCCCCACTCTGCAATTTCCAATCAGTGTTACAGAGAGAGTCGGCCGAATTTCAATGACAGAATTCTAATCTAATTTGACATCAATTGATGTCATTCTTGATCCTAGGAAGAACCTCAGGAGGATAACTACTCGGCCAGAGAGAAAGCTCAGACCGCCGTGCCCTCACAGATGAAGCTTTCTCTATCTATAGTCCATTTTTCGGCAAAGCTCCATTTGAGCTCGTTCCGGCATTAAAACTTGCGATTAAAATTGCTAGAGAATTGTATAAATATGTAGAAACTCAATTTCAACTTCAATTTCAATAATGGGAAGTGTTTGATTGGTCAATTTAATAAAATCAAATTCGGCTGTATTAAGAAGTTGGAATTGGTGGAAAAATTGGGGAAAAAAAGGGGATTTTAAAAAATTTGAAGGACTGAAATGCAATTTCCTAAAATTGAGTGTCAATTGTGCATGATAAAAATGTTAGAGGGCCAATGGAGGAATTTTAGAATTTTTGGGGTAAAATTTACCATTTTTGTAAAGGAAGGGCAAAATGGTAATTTTGGAAAATTTGGGGGACCAAATTAGAAATTTGGGAAATTAAACCCTTTTTGTGAAATTGAATAAATTGAGGCCATAGGGGGGATTTTAAAAGATTTGGGACTCAATTTAAGGAAATACTGGCATTAGGGACTTAAAGTTATAGAAAAATAACTTTGGGTACCTAATTGCAAATAAATAAGAGTTTAGTTTTCTCATTCATTTGGAATGAATGAAGGCTATTAGGCCTAGAGATAATGAACCGAGATGTTCATATCGTGTAGGAACACGAATTACCAGGAACGCAAGCAAGGACAAGCTCGCGTGAATACAAGGAACCGATCTAGTGGAATTCACTGCATTAATGGGTAAGTGGGATTTTATATCATACCTGGTTGGGGATTATAAGTATCTCGAAATGAAAACCCACTACTAAGTGGTATTCTAAACATCACAACTTAGAGGAGTGATATGAAAATCATGCAAAAAAAAAACTACTTACCGGTGGTAAGTAGATCATACCTGGTTGGTATGATAAAACTTTCTCGTAGGAAGATGAAAACCTGTTCATCGGTTAAGAATGGAGATGTCCTTATAACCAGTCGGTATAATGGACAGTTGAAAACATATTTTTGTTGGAAGTGCTCTCTCTTGACTCTGTGCCAATGCTTAAACGATTTGGCAGACATTCTTGATGGGAGCTCGAATAGCTCTTATAGGTCGGGGGCGTCGGTTTTGGAACTTGGGGGCTATTATGCCTAGTTTTAAAAATCTCGAATTAGTGGGCCACAAGACAGTGGGCATGAGGAGGAGCTCGCAAACAAACATGAGATATGTGCCATAAAACTTTAATAAATAAATTGTTTGGCTATGGTACCAAAATAGGACCGAAATATTCAGTCAACTAGTGGTAGTGTGACATGACCGGTCTCTGGACCAGTCAAGACAAACAGCTTGAGGTTGAGTTGAAGGTCAGGGCCGTTGGACTAATAGAACCTCATATCATATGACATGATAAGAAAATACTGATTGTGAATGTACTTTGATTACAAGACCATCAAGACGCCAAAGAGGGGTAGTGATGCGTCCTAAGGGCAATGGATGACCAGGTGGGTATAATGGGAGTTTGTCGTACCAGGTGGCTAGATGGAATTTGGAGTAGCATCAAGTGCATGAGACCGGGGTGGGGACATGATGAGGTCTCTGTCCTCATACGGACATGGAGAATTGATTTCGGGATTGAGGGTCGGATGTCACGTACAAGCACTCATTCTCTGGGAAGAAGTGGACGTGATTCTATCAAGGTGGTCATTTAAGTCATTTCGATGCCACAAGTGGGTTCAGGGGACGGGTTGGCCTGCAAATGTGTGTTTGACCTTCATGATGAAGGATGTGTGTTGTGTGATGACACACAGTGATTAATAAGGAAATGGTGGTAAAAATTGAGATTTGATATGAAAGGATTTTTGAAAGAAATGAGTCTGGCACACTCCAATACAAATCTTTTTCCAAAAAGTTAAAAGTTTTGAAAACCCATTCACTGAGTCGTTGTACTCACCCCCTCCCTTATATCCCTTTCAGGAAATTTCAGAAAGCCTACCCTTAAAGACCATCAAGTAAGATGCCTGTGGGACAGGTATGATAAAATTCAAGTTATTATACAGATTTGATTTATATTATTCCAGGAAAAGGTGCAGGTTTGAAGGATGCCTTACTATTTACGGTTTATAATAAGGGGAAACCATTTAATAAACCGGGAGAGTGGTGGGTTTCTCATGGGGATCCGACCAAACTGGGTCAGGGCGTGACAACTAGAGTGGTATCAGAGCCTATTTCTTCGAATACATAATCAAGACTAGAAAATATAGTAAGTAATTGGATTTATCTTAAAATTTTCAGATGGCTTCCAGGAGAGGAACCAAGGAAACTAGGAATGACTCTATTCAATTCCTTGTCTTCGTAGGAAGACAACCCTATAAGCTTCCCAATGCTTGGGGTATGGTAGGAGTCTCAAAAGCCAAATGAGGAAGTATCCAAGAGGATGGTGCTAGAACCTATTGAGGTCACATCTCATAGTATGAAGGAAGCCAAACATGAATCCATAAATGCCAACAAAGGGCATATAACCTTACATAGGAGGATGCTTATCAAGAATCCCGTAGCTCCCTAGTTATTTTGCATTTTCTGTAATAGGCCCAAAACACCCAATATAATGTACTACTCTATTAATGAAGTACTCCAAATTCCTAAAAATCTTATCCCTCAAAGGATGTGATCTTCAAGGAAGATGGCCCCAAAGAAGGTGACCAAACAAGCCTGTACTACCATAGAAACTAAGGATAATCACATCCAAGTTAAGGAAATTGAATTAGGGAATCAAGAAATCTAGGAGGACTCTTAGAGTGATCAATTGACAAAGAAGACTCCACAAGAAAAACTCTTAAGGTATCTAGACTCAAGGACAAAGGAGCACCAAAACTAACAATTCCCTAGAAAAATGCCAGGAGGAACCACTTATGTTCACGTAATTACAAGTATGAACAATATGGACACTGCGTGGAGAAGTACCCAACCCTACTAAAGACAGCAATCAAGTCAACCTATAGGGGAATAGGGCATGAAGTGAAATACTGTCCAACACCGCAAGGAGTTAGGATAATATTTTCCAAGAATAGTGCCCCCACAGCTATAGAAAACCCGAAAGGATACCATCCTTATAGATACAACTCCTGCTCGGAACTACAATTACACCCCAGAGTATGCTCTTCAAGATTCTAGCATAATGGTAAGAAAAAAAAGGAGACTAAAGGTAGGACCTCGATAAACCACAAATATAACAAAGAGAACTCTCCCTTGAAAGAAAAAAAAATTCTAAATATTAGGAGCAAAGAAGGGAGAGCAACCACAAAAGAAGACAAGATGAACATTTGACGACAAATGAGATGTATTGGGATTACAGGAATGAATCACCTTGGAAAAAACAATGAAGCCAAATAGGAATTTTGGACCAACATGACAAAAGAAAGTAAGTCGTTACAACAAGATAGTCATAAATGACACCCCAAGGAAGACCGAGAGGTAGAAAGGACTACACCCTAAAAAGGTCAATGAGATGTACGTTAAGGATAGGAGGACTCGAGAAATAACTACCCTAAGAACATAAACCAAAGGAATGGTGGAGATGAGGCAGTTAACGAACTAATACACATGAAAGCCATAATTTGAGTTCCAACAAAGAAGAGATAGGCAAAAAGGTCAAATACTTGGGAAAAGAAGGATGAAAGAAATCCTTAAAAGGACCAAAGGCCAAATTAACGACTAAATTCAAGCCAAGAAAGGAATAGTCAAGCCTCTCACATGATTGTCAAGAAATCTTGAAACAAGGAAGATTTGAACACTCCATAAAGAAATACACTATGAAAGTAAACATTGGAAGGATGCATACGACTAACTACCCCTGAAGGAATTATCGATGGGCGGATGGACATAATGTGGAGTGCAAGGAAATAACCCTTAATTATGAAATGTTTCAAAGGAAAGAAGTATCATGATGGCCAATGTGACCTGTTTGGAGAGAGTAGGAGAACCAAATAATAATTCTAGGAGAAGCAAGTAGAAAGAAGAAACTAGTGGCAATGGGACAACCAAAGAGAATAAACAAAACCCTAAGAAAGGATTAGATGTAATAAAGACTACACTCTATAAAGGACAATAGGATGGGTATGAAGGACGATTGATACAACTGCCTAGACAATTGGACCAAAAAAATAGAGAGAAAGAAATAGTTAAAGAACTGGTCTTTGAGAGCACCATGGATTTAAACCATGACAAAGAAGGGAGAAGTGAAAAGGCTAAAAGTGTTGAAAAAAATGGAGAAAGGAAATCCTTAAAGAAATCAATGACAAAGGCCGGATTTACTATCAAAAGGCCATGCGATGGTTAACTAAGCCTCTCGAAGGACAATCAAGTAATTTTGACACTAGGTGGATGTGAGCTCTCCCTAGAAAGATATAGACATATACTGGGGTACGAGTGATAATGAGGATGGAGTACGAAAGACATACCCGTAAGATCTCAAGAGTAAGGGCAAACATGAAAGAATAGCATCAAGGGACGTCATTTATAGTAAGGTGTCTTCAAGATGAATGAAAAAGATATAAGGGGAGAAAAGGGGTAAGAACCTCCCAAATAAAGAAATCTTGAGAAAGGATACATGACTTAATAAAGAAGAAATGGAACCAGGTGATGAGAGGCGAGGAGACAAATTTGTAAATAAAATGCATTCTAAGGTGAAAGAAACACAAGGAAGCATATTAAGAGAATCTAAGGAGTAGTTAAACTCAAGAAAATGGTAAGTAGGAAGTTAACATCAAGAGATGCTGTGACAAGTAAGAATGAGTGGACTATCCATAATAAGGAATAAGAGATGAAATAGAAGTTGTGGATAAAGAAGGATCCAATACGGGCAAATGCCCTAACATAAATAAGGGTGCGAAGAAAGGGAGAATGAACCCTACAATGAATGATAAGAAGGTTGAGAATGTAATTTCTAAGATGGGAATCTCTATTGTGAGGGACGTAGTAGAGAATGAAATCGGAAGGAGGGAACCTTCCCAAATAAAGGAATCGACACATAGATCGAAAGCGATTATTGTAGAATGAAGAATCATGAAGTGATTATGAGTAAGAAAAAGTGGATTAAGGAAAAAGGAAAAATCCTTGAATAAGAAACACCAAGGACTTAAGAAGGAAAGAATCCCAGTTTATTAGTAAACTACCGGGAAACCAAATAATTGGCACCAGAAAGACCCAATAAAGAAGTTGGGAAAGGATAAGTGGGTAAGGAAAACTGACACGTTTATGTAAGACATGTTGTCAATATACGAAGGATAATTGGATAACAGTAAAGGTAGTTGAGGAATACTACCCGATGAAAGGAAGGATGAAATTATACAGTCCCTAGAAGGCTGGAAAATTGGAAACAACCCTAAAAGAGGTGTTGTAGAAGTTTGATGGACAGAGATAGGTTCAGAACTATGTCATGTGGTAAGGGACATATAAGCACCGACTATATCGAGTAAAATGTAACTTGAGTAAGAAGGAGTTAGTTAGTAAACATAACGAGGTCAAACATAAATTTGACCGAAGTTGTAATCATTGACGGGTGAAGGATGGGTCAAATTGGGATGAAAGAATAATAACACAGAAATATGTGAAAACAAGTACGTAATGCACAAAAGAACGTCGAGCTAGGGGTTTCAATGGTGAAGAGAATAACTAGACAAAGGAACGATTGGGCACCTTGGAACTCACAATCCTATAATCTTGAGTAAGAACCCCGAAAGGAAGAACCTTTGGATTAATGAGCCAGACATGCCTCGTCATTATAACTACATGGAAGGAGTAAGCATGATAAATGAAGAGAAATTCCTTAGAAGAATGATTATGAGGACTAAGCGAAAGAGTAATCGAAGTGTTAGCATGTCAGGAAAACCCAAGTTGACATTAAGGGAAATTATTCTCGATGTGAAATATATTGGTTAAGTTTTGGGGACAAAACTCCTAAAAGGAGGGGAGAGTTGTAAACCCCTCCCTTTTGAGTTAAGGAAAACTAGGAAAAGAACCGGTTAAAGTGTGTGAGAAACACCGAACCAGTTCATAAAACCATTTATTGGGGAACTGGAAAATTAGAGAAATTTCAACTCATTTGTGACCCAAAGAGGTTTATAAACCTTGGGAAGGAACCCTAGAACAAAGTGAGAGAGAAAAAATAGACCAGTTTGGGTGAACCAGACCCGAACCAGATTACATCAGTTTAAGAACCAAGTCAGTTTATGAACTAAAACCGATAGCGAGATGGTAAATCGGAAAATTTATGGACCCTAAGTGACCTAAGGAGTCATAAAAGTCATGAGAAAGGACTTTAGGGTGAATTGGAGTTGAAAACCAAACTGGTTCAGGTGAATCGGATCTGAACCAGTTTGGACTAGTTTGAACCACTATTGAACCATATTCTAAATTCATTTGTCTAGGTTGCTTAAACAATTCAAATTTGAGATTTGAAGCCACCATTAGATAGAAAATAAATTTAGATAAATTTATAAATTTTTAGATTTGAAAAATTCAGTCAAATGAGGGGTGAACCGGCCGGTTTAAACTTTGAACTCGGTTTGGACTAGTCCGGTTCGGTTCGGAACAGTGTCATCTTCTTCCTTCAAATGACATCACTATTCACTCACCAGAAAATCAAAGCAGCACCGGCGAAGAAGAAACGTCTCCATTCAATACATTTTAGGCCATCAATTTCTATCATAAAGGTGCCAAACGGACGACCGACGAGTCCCTGAGCTCCCTATATAAAGAGCCCCTCTCCATTCATCCTCTTCACACTTGAAAAGCTCACTCTCTCTAAGTTGCTTAGTTTTCTGGTGAAGCTCCGATATAGGGTCATTTCTGAGCCAAAGAAGGTGAGGTCGGGTTCCTTAGAACTGGGGAGAAGTCAGCTACACAGTGGTGACATCGATTCATTCCGAGAGTCACCGGAGAAGCGCCGAAGTGATCAAATAGTGAAGCAGCCCTGTTTCAGCCGATTTGAAATTGGCTAATTCGAGCCCTCCTCAGGCCAAATCAAGTGCTCCCAACACTTCCTCAACCCTCCCATGGCCGAATTAGGACAAAAAGGTAAGCCAATTCGGCTCCCCTCTGCAATTTTCGATCAGTGTTAGAGAGAGAGTCGGTCGAATTTCAATGACAAAATTCTAATCCAATTTGACATCAATTGATATCATTATTGATTCTTTGAAGAACCTTAGGAGGAGAACTACCTATCCAGATAGAAATCTTAGACCGTCGCGCCCTCACCAGTGAGTAATCGAAGCTTTCTCTCTCTACAATTCATTTTCTGGCAAAGCTCCATTTAAGCTCATTCCAACGTTAAAACTTACAATTCAAAATGCTTGAGAATCATATGAACATGTAGAAACTCAATTTCAACTTCAATTTCAACAATGGGAAGTGTTTGATTGGTCAATTTGATGAAATCAAATTCTGCTGTGTTAAGAAATTGGAATTGGGGAAAATTGGGGATTTTTGAAAATTCAAAGGACTGAAATGCAATTTCCTAAAATTGAGGGTCAATTGGGCATGATAAAAATTTTAGAGGGCCAATTGAGGAATTTTAGAATTTTTGGGGTAAAATTTATCATTTTTGTGAAGGAAGGACAAAATGGTAATTTTGGAAAAGTTGGGAGACCAAATTGGAAATTTGGGAAATTAAACCCCTTTTTGTGAAATTGAATAAATTGAAGCCCTAAGGGGAATTTTAAAAGTTTTGGGACTCAATTTGAGGAAAAACTAGCATTAGGGACTTAAAGTTAAAGAAACATAACTTTAGGGACCTAATTGCAAATAAATAAAAGTTTGGTTTTCTATTCATTTGGAATGAATGAAGGCTATTAGGCCAAGAGATAATGAACCGAGATGTTTATATCGTGTAGGAACATGAATTACCGGGAACACCAACAAGGATAAGTTCGCGTGAATACAAGCAACCTGTCTAGTGGAATTTACTAAAATAACGGGTTAGTGGGATTTTATATCATATAAGGTTGGGGATGATAAGTACCTCAAAATGAAAACCCACTACTAAGTGGTATTTTAAACATAACAACTTAGAGGTGTGATGTGAAAATCATGCAGAAAAACTACTTACCGGTGGTAAGTAGATCATACCCGGTTGGTATGATGAAACTTCCTCGAAGGAAGATGAAAACCCATTCATCGATTATGAGCTGAGATGTCCTTATACCCGGTCGGTGTAATGGACAGTGGAAAACATATTTTTGTCGGAAGTGCTCTCCCTTGACTGTGTGCCAATGCTTAAACGATTTGGGAGACCTTATTTATGAGAGCTTGAATTGCTCTTGTAGGCTGGGGGCCTCGGTTTTGAAACTTGGGGGCTATTATGTCCGGTTTTAAAAATAATGAACAAGTGGGCCATAGGCTAGTGGGCATGAGCAGGAGCTCATAAACAAACATGAGATATGTACCATAAAACTTTAATAAATGAATCGTTTGGCTATGGTACCAAAATAGGACCAACATATTCGGTCAACTAGTGGCAGTGCGACATGACCGGTCTTTGGACTAGTAAAGACAAACAGCTATAGGTTGAGTTGAAGGTCGGGGCCATTGGACTAATAGCACCACCGATTATATGGCATGATAAGAAAGTACTGATTGTGCATGCACTGTGATTACAGGACCATCAAGACACCCAAGAGGGGTAGAGATGCATCCTAAGGGTACTGGATGACCTAGTGCCTATAAGGACAGTTCGTCGTACTAGGTGACCATGCAAAATTTGGAGTAGCACCAAGCACATGAGACTGTGGTGGGGATAGAATGAGGTCTCTGTCCTCATACGGACACGGAGAATTGATGTCAGGATAGAGGGTCGGATGTTGCGTACATCCACTCATTCTAAGGGTAGAAGTGGACGTGCATCTATCTAGGTGGCCGATAAACTCGCTTCGATGCCACAAGTTGGTTCAGTGGATGGGCTGGCCTACGAATGTGTGTTTGACCTTCATGATAAAGGATGTGTGTTGGGTGATGACACACCATAATAAGGAAATGGTGGTAAAAACTAAGATTTGATATGAAAGGATTTTTGAAAGAAAGGAGTCTGGCACACTGCAATACAAGTCTTTTTCCTAAAAGTTAAAAGTTTTGAAAACCCATTCACTAAGTCGTTGCACCCCTCCCTTATATCCCTTTTAGGAAATTTCAGAAAGCCTACCCTTAAAGACCATCAACTGAGATGCCTGTCAGACAGGTATGTAGGAACTCAAATCCACCTTCAGGTTCAACAATTAACTTTGATTGATTGGTCAATTTGATGAAATCAAATTTGGTTAGGTTGAAAGGTTGATATTGGGGAAAAATTTGGGGATTTCAAATGTATGAAGGACTAAAGTGTAATTTTTTAAAATTGAGGGCCAATTGGGAATGGAAAAGATGTTAGAGGACCAATTGGTCAATTTTTGGAATTATTGGGGTCAATTTTACCATTTTTGTAAAGTTGGGGCAAAATTGTAATGTTTGAAAAGTTGGGGACCAAATAGGGAATTTGGGGACTTGAACCCCTTTTTGTGATTTTGAATAAATTGAGATCATAAGGTGAATTTTAGAAGTTTTGGGACTCAATTTGGGGGGAAAAATGACATTAGGGACATAAAGTGAAAGAAAAAGAACTTTAGGGACCTAATTGCAAATAATTGAAAAGTTTGGATATGTTATTCTGATGTGAATCTAACTAAAGAGACTATGAATTCACAAGTTCAATCAACCGAACCTACAATGGAGCTGAATAGTTTGTGACTAAATGAGATGAATAATCATTTGAGAATGCAAGAGGGCCCAATTACAAGGTTAAGGACTAAAAGATTCAAAGAAGCTTTATATGGGCTGATTAAAGAGATTGTTGAATATTCAAATGGAAGCCCAAATGAAGAGCCCAAGATGAGCCCAAGAGAAGGTACATATTTAATTAATAAGGAGAGATTTATTAATATAATAAATCTTTTAGGATAATATTAGGTAGTTCATATTTTTAAATTAGTTATTAAATATCCTAGATATTTAGATTAGATATGGTTAGCTTATAACCATAATAGATTTTTTTTCTATATTTTGTGAGTTATTCGGTTGTTTTCTAAGCCTATAAAAGGCATATTCCACAGCATTGGAAGAGACTTTGGAATTTCAATCTTGTGAGTTTTGTCTTCTTTCTTTTTCTTGAAAGAGCTTTTTGAACTTATCGGGTTTTTACTTGTGGCATTCAAGCAATCAAGACTTATCACTCGAGGTTTTCTAAGTGTTCTTCTTAGAGGATTTGGGTGTGGCGTCTACATATCCCGTACCTTATTTCTCACATAACAAGGTATATTCCATCCTTTCATACTTGCGTCGTGAAAGTCTTGGGGTCTTGCCATATTTGGTGTAGGGTGTTGTCAACATATTGGCGAGGTTCGCATCATATTCATTCATAATGACTAAAGGCCATCAAGCCAAAGGATAATGAACAAGGATGTTCATATTGTATAGGAACACGATGTACTAGGAACGCCAGCCAAGACAAGCTCATGTAGAGGCAAAAAGTCGGTCAAGAGGAATTCACGACATTCACGAGTGAGTGGGATTTTCAAAAAATACCCGGTTGGGATGATGAGCACCTCAGAAATGAAAACCAACTACTAAGTGGAATTTTAGACATCACACCTAGATGGAGTGATGTGGAAATTATGCAGAAAAACTAATTACCGATTGTAAGTAGATGATACCCGATTGGTATGATGAAGTTCATAGAAGGAAATAGAAAATTTGTTCATCGATTATGAGCAAAGATGTCCTCACACCCGGTTGTTGGGATGGACAGATCAAAATATTATTTTTTTGGAAGTACTCTCTCCTGACTTTGTGCCACTGCTTAAAATTTTTGGGAGACCTTCTTTACAGTAGCTCGAATAGCTCATATAGGCTGGAGGCCTCAGTTTTGGAACTTGGGGACTAAAATGCCCGATTTTGAAAATCTCTTATAGTGGGCCCAAGGCCAGTTGGCACGAGCAGGAGCTTGTAAACAAGCATAAATTTAAGCCATGAAAATTTTAAATGAATGATATATTTGGCCATGGTAGCAAGTCATAACTGATATACTCGATGGACTGGTGGTAGTGCGACAAGATAGGTCGACGGACCAGTCGAGACAAACAGCTGCAGGTCGAGTTGAGGATCGGGGCTGTTGGACCAGTGACACCAAAGATTAAATGGCTTATGAGGAAAACTGTTGTTTTGTGCATGCACTGAGGTTTGAGACCATCAAGACACCCAAAATGGGTAGTGATGCATCCTAGGGGCTACTGGACGACATGATGGAGATAAAGGGCAATTTGTCGTGCTAGTAGTCAGGAAAGCTCGACGTAGCTTCATGCGCATGAGACCGGGGTGGGGTTGGGATGAGGTGTTTGTCCTCATACGGACGCAGAGTTTCTTTACGTGATTGAGGGTTAGATGTCATGTACATCCACTCATTCTTAGGGTATAAGTGGACGCGCTTCTATCAAGGTGGCTCATAAAGTCGCTATGACAAATTGTGCTGACTTAGTGCTGGCGGGGTGCGCTTCTTCATGTGTTGCTGACTGATTGGTCGTGCCTACTTACTGGGAGCTGACCTAGCAGCGGTCTATTAATCGGCTGGACCATTGACCAGTCTGATCAAACTAAGTTTGTGACCCAAAGGTTCTAACGCAATTGGACCAATTTTCTGAAATTTAAAAATTTCTAAATTTGTGTAAATTTATTTTCTATTCAATGGTGGCTTTAATGTCCCAAATGGATTTTTTAATCAACCTAGAAAAATGAATCTTTGAACGCGTTCCCTATGGTTAATCCCAGTTCAATCCAGTTCAAGTCCGGTTCACCCTAAGATAATATGATTTTCACACCCAATTTCATCCATGGTTCCCTTCCATGATTTTTGGGTATTTATTAGCCACTTGGGAGTTCCAAATTCTCTGTTTTGTCTCTTATTTAAAATTTTGGTTAATTCCTACCTCAGTTTTCACTCAAAATTTTTTGGTTCTTGAATCTGACTTTCTTATTATGTGAGAATAGGGTTTACAACTTCTCCCCTCCTTTGAAGAGTTTTATCCTCAAAACTGTTCACATAAGAAACAAATGGGGGGGTTGGGAGGGGGGGGGGGGCTGGAGGGAAGGGTGCATTTCCCTCATGACAGACTGGGTCTCCCAGGTTTTTCTCGTATTTTGAGAATTTGTATTGGCCCCACCTCATAGGACAAATTCTTGTCTAGTTTGGGTGGAGGCTGATCTAGAACATGACTAGGGTCAGGCTAATACATCTTGAGTATCGACATGTGGAATACGTCGTGTATGCTCTACAGGTTCAAGGGTAACTTGAGCTTGTACACCATTGGTCCTACCCTTTGAATTACAATATAAGAACTAATATATCTTGGCTTCAACTTCCCTCATTGTTGAAACTTGAGTATTCCCTTCCAGCGACGCATGAAACTTGAGGAATACTTGATCTCCTACCTCGAATTCTAGGTCCCTTCTTCTTTGTTCGACATAACTCTTTCGCATGTCTTGGGTTGCCTTAAGCCAACTTCATACTATTTTGATCTTTTTGGTTGCATCTTATATGAGCTCGATCTTTTCAAGCTTCCTTCCCCCTACATCCTCCTAGAATATGGGCATCCGACATGGTCTACTGTAGAGGGCCTCATAGGGTGTCATTTGTATACTTGCCTAATAACTGTTGTTATATGCAAACTCCATAAGGCACAATGTCACACCTTGACCCAATTTTGTTAGATCCTCTTGTGCAACCTACCACTCCTCTCGGTCTATGAAGGATTTCACCTCTTTCTACACCACGAGGAGTCAGGCGTCCTTTTACCTGATTTCCTAAAATAACATTATACAAAACTTATTATATTAAAAGCTTACGTACTTGCCTTAGGGTTCAATTACGAGAGGTATTTAAGGTTGGTCTCCATTTTTTTTTCCTAAAAAGGATTAAAGGCATGGGGTGAGTTTCTACAACTCAGTGAGCGGGTGTTAGGAGTGAGTTTTAAGAAAAGGTTTAGTTTGTCAAAATCATCCCCAAGTTTAACGTCATTTTCAAAGGTTATCTCAAATCACAAGGACTTTTCCAATTTCATAATTAAGTGTGTTTAGCTATCTTAGCACACCCCCTTGCCTCAAGAGGCATTTAGCAAACAAACAAAACCCTTTGTCATAAATGGTACAAATAATCGCAGGGCAATCCCAGACTACACCCATATGGGGATCAGCGCGACTTTGTCATCCACCTTGATAGAAGTCCCAAAATTCTACCCTGAGTTTGAGAGGACGTTCCAGACGTCTCACCCTCAGACCTGAAATCCACTTCATGTCCGTATGAGGATCGAGATCTCATCCTGACTCCACCCAGGTCTCAAGCGCAAGAAGCTCCCAAAGCTTCATGATTAACTGGCACGACGAATTGTCCTTATGTCCACCATGTCGTCCAATGGCCCTTGGAACCCATCACTACCCCTAGGGCATCTTGATGCTCCCAAATCCATGAGTGCATGCACAAACAATATTTTTCATCATTTATCCATTTTCTTTGGTGCCTACAATCCAATGGCCCCAACACTCAACCCGGCCTACAGCTGTTTGTTTAGGCCGGTCCGTCGACCTAGCCTTAATGCACTGCTGCCAGCCCATTGAGCATTGTCAATCCTCGCTTGGTACCATGGCGAATCACACAATTGATTCCATTTTAAATAAAAGTTTTCATGGCTCTTCCTATTCATGTTTGTTTACGAGCTTCAACTTGTACCTAGTGGTCTTGGGCCCACTGCACGTGTTTTTCAAAATTGGGCTTTGAGCCCTATTAGTTCAAAACCGAAGTCATGGCCTGTTAGAGTTGTTCTCACTCTCGTCAAGAAAGTCTTCCAAATGGTTTATGCAATGGCACACAGTTAGGGGAGAACACTTCCGACAAAATCCTCTTTTAACTCATCACACCAACTGGGTGTGATGATATGTCCGCTTACAGCCGGTATGCGGGTTTTTCCTTTCAGAAACTCATCATACTAACTAGGTATAATGTTTTATTTAATCCTACTTACAATCTGGTAAGTAAGTTTTCAGTTCATAAAATTGAGCTCATCATCCCAATCGGTATGATGTATAAAAGTCCCACTCACCCGATAACTGTAACATGTTCATCCCTAGTCGATTTTCCAAGTCAACATTGGCTCTCCCAAATGTCCCTACACAGTTTGGGTATCATTATCAGGAAGGTTTCGACATGATAGTATTCTTTTTCTCCCCTGTAGGCGAGTATACCCAAATCTTGGTTTTATTTCACTTAGGTCCCTAATCTTCATACTTCTTTACTTTTGGTCTCTAGTGTTCAATTTTTCCCCAATCAAGTCTCAAGGATTTCCTATATCCTCCTTGGGTCCGTAATTTTATTAAAATTGTATATGGGGCTCAAATTATCCAAATTTCCAAATCGGTCCCTATCTTTTCCAAAATTACCATTTTGACACTAAGTTCCAAAAATGATCAATTGGTCCTCCATTATCTTTCTCATTGCCAATTGACCTTCAATTTTGAGAAATTGCTTGGAGGTCCCTCAAATTTTCAAAATCCCTAAATTTCCCCAATTATCCCCCACTTTCTACCCTTCTCTACTAACTGAATCTGATTTCTTCAAATGAAGTTAATTGCTCCAATTAATGGCATGGATCCATTTCTACACTTCCAAATGATCAAATGGAGATTTAAATTGCATAATTTGTATATGAAACAAGATCAAACAAAGCTTCACCGAAAAATTATATGTAGAGAGAGAAAACTTTGAAAGCTTAACGTCAGAGGTGCAACGGTCTGAGCTATTGATCTATGAAGGTAGCTCTCGCCCTTAGGGTCCTTCTAGGATCAAGAATTGCTACAATTGATGTTCAGATCAATGAGAATTTAGTTAGTGAAGTTCAACACTTTCTCTATCTAGAACCGATTTGCAATGATGGAGGAGGGCTGAATTGGCTTACCTTTCGCCTCTGTGAACGTCGTGTGATGGCCGTGGGGACTATGGGGAGGCTTGGTTTGCCCATAAGAGATCTGAATATGCTAAAATCAGGTTAGCCAAAATAGGGCAGCTTTGGTCTGATGAAGCTGATTCACTGTTCGATCTCGCCGGTGATCCTTGGGTAGAATGGAGGTTACTGTTAGGTATCTGACTTCCTCCGGAGTGTGTAGGACCCAAGTTTACCTTCTAAGGCTAAGAAAAGTGCCCAAGTCAGAGCTCTGGTTTGAGCAATACTGGAAAATGGAGCACTTCAGAGGAGGAGAAGATTTGAGGTGAGTGTAGGATGAATGGAGGTAGCTCTTGATATAGGGAGTTCAAGGACCCTCTGCCCTACCAGTTTCCATATTGGTTAAGCTTATCGTCTTTAGAAAATGCCCAAATCAGAGGGAATATTTCATCATCGGAGAAGGAAAGCTTTTCTGTCATATGAACAGTGTTGTCATCCCAAGGAAGAAGAAGACACTGTTATGAACCGGACCAGACCAGTCCAATCGGGTTCAATGGCAAGAATTGACCGGTTCAGGCCTGATTCGACCAGTTTTCTCAAAATTAAAAATTTTTAAATTTGTCTAAATTAATTTTCTATCTGATGGTGGCCTCAATTTTCTAAATTGAGATTTTTAAGCCACCTAGAAAAATGAATTTTCCAAACCGGTTCATTATGGTTCAATCTGGTTTTCTCATCAAATTTACTTCATGGTTCTTCCCCATGATTTTCATGACTTTTTGGTCACTTGGGATTCTCCAATTTCTCATTTTTACCCCTCTTTATCATTCTCAGTTCCTTAAGTGGTTCGGTTTTTTCATTTAATTGACTGGTTCTTTCCCGATTTTCTTTGATCCACGATGACGGGTTTCACAATTCTTCCCTCCTTTTAGGCGTTTTGTCCCCAAAACTTAATCTGCATCCTTTGCATTAGGAATAATTTTCCTTGATGTCAACTTGGGGTTTGCTTAACATGCTACTACTTTGGTTGTTCCTCCACTTAGCCCTTTAAGCCACGCACTTAAGGAATCTTTCTTCCTTTCCATTATCCACTCACTCATGGAGTGTTTCACGATCAGTTATGTCTTACCCACTAATCCCAAGGTATATCCTTAGGTTCACTTCTTACTCTACTTAGGGTAAGACTCTTACTCTTGAGGGTTTTTATCCAAGTCACTATGTTGGGTGTTCCATAAATGTCCAATCGTCCCCATTCCCATTTATTTCCTTAGTTGTTGATGCTCTTTAACTCAGCATCCTTTTGGATTTTTCGTCCTTAACCCCGTGGGTTTTTTATATGATTTTCTTTTTATCTTATTTTGATCCTTCCTCCATCTTTTGTTTACTACAACTCTGGTCCAACTTTTTAGGTTTGACCTCATCATGCTTAATTAACGTACTCTTTCTTGTTCGAGTCACATTTTCCTAGGACTGTACAACATGACATGTTCCAAAATTATCTTTGTCCATTATAGTTCTAGAACATTTTCTTGATAATGGTTCATGCCTTTCCAACCATTTAGGAGTCTTATGGCTTCTTTCCTTCTTGTTACCTGGTAGTGTTCCCTAACTACCTTTGGCGTTACCCAATTGTCCCTTACCAACTTCCTTATTGGCCTTTCCTCTAGTTCCAACCATTGGGTTTTTCGATCACTTCATGACTTACCAACATGTTAGGATTGTTTCCTTCCTTATGTTCTTCCACATCTCCAATGGTGTCCTTTACTCAAGGATTCCCTTTCTTCATTCCTTCCTTACTCATTCGTGACCATTTCACCGTTCCTTATTCTGAGTTGATCCCTTTCGGTCTACGTGTTGATTCCTTTGTTTGGGGAGTTCCATTTTGATGGTTTCATTCTCTAATGTATCCTTCAAAGTAGAGACTTCCACCATAGGAGCTACACGTTCAACCTTCTTATCATTCCTTGAATGTTTCCTTCATTCACATTCTTACACCCTTTTTAATCGGAGCTTTTGACCAACCGAAATCCTTCACTGACCTTAATTTCCCAGTTCGCCTTTTACTTCCTATCGAGGTATCTCCAATTGTCGCGTCTTATTTTGGTTCCTTTACATTAGGCCCCGACAATCAATCTTAAGCTCCATGGGCATGGACTAGAATTAGTCCTAGTGTCCGTCATTATTCCTTTAAATTACGTTTTGACACGAGTACGTCTTTTCCCAATGCTTTACTTCCTTTAAAATTCATTTCCATGTTCTTTTATTTGGGGTGTGCCACCCATTCCCACTTATTATTGCATCATTTGATGTTATTCTACAACTTATTTGTTCCTTGGGTTTAACTTAGTCCTTGGGTCCTAATGAGTATGCTTCCTTTGTACTTGATCTTTTTACCTCAACCTTCATTGCATTTGCGAGCTTATCTTCTTTTCCCAATTTAATTAGGTCCATCACCTCTCTGTTGGGATATATATATATATCTCCCTAGGACTCCCTTCCTGGGTAGCCTCCTTCTCTTTTCGGAATTTCCCCTTTTTTATTTGTCCTTGAGGTTATTTGACCTTAAGTTGGCATCATTACATCCTTTGATGCCATCCTTTCTTACTTACACTTACCTTGGGAATCTTGTTGGCACATACTTTGTACCTCATTTTTATTTCTACTTGTAATGTAAACCCCGTCCTTTTATGAATGAGAAAACCGTGAAACGCACCGGTCAATTCTAAATAGAAAACCGAGCCATTAACGAACTGAAATTGGTAAAGAAGGGTAAAATGGGAAATCAAAAAATCCTAAGTGACCAAAAGAGTCAGGAAAATAATGGAGAAGAACCATGAATCCAATTGAAGGGGAAAATCGGATCGGTTCATGGTGAACTAGAGCTGAACCAGAATGAACCAATTCGACCTATACATGAACCGGTCTCTAAATTCATTTTTTTTAGTGGATTAAAATGATCAAACAAGAAAATTGAGGCCACCATTGGAAATGAAATGAATTGAGATAAATTTAGAAATTTTTAGATTTGAGAAACCTGGTCGAATCGGGCCTGAACTGATCAATTTTTGCCATTGAACCCGGTCGGACTAGACTACTCCGATCTAAAATAGTGTCATCTTCTTCCTTGGGTTGACAGCACTATTCATCGATTCGAAAACCTTCTTTTCCTAGTGAAAGGAATATTCCTACGATGAGCGCATTTTTAGGCGAGGATAAGCTTGACTAGAATGGAAACTGGTCGGACAGAGGTTCCCCGAGCTCCCTATATAAAGAGCTCCCCTCCATTAATCCTCCACACACCTCAAATCATTCTCCTCTCCTAAGTGCTGCATTTTTTAGTAAAGCTCAAACCAAAGCTTTGACTTGGGTACTTTTCTCAGTCTTAGAAGAGAAAGTCGGGTCCTACACAGCAACCTTCCTTCGACTCGAGGATCATAGGAGAAGCGACCGTGGAATCAAACAATGAATCAACTCCCTTGGTTCGAAGCTGCCCTGTTTTGGTCGAGCTAAATTCATCCCTCCTACAGTCGATCCAAGCCTTTCCAAAGTCCCTATGATCATCACACAACTCCCACAGAGGTCAAAGGTAAGCCAATACGACCCTTCTCTATCGTTGCAGATCGGTCTTAGAAAGAGAAAGTGTCGAACTTCACTAATGAAATTTCCATTCATATGGACATCAATGGTAGTGATTCTTGATCCTAGGAAGACCCTAAGGACGAGAACTACCTCCCCAGATCAAGAGCTGGGACCGCCACACTTCTGATAGTATGCTTTCAATCATTTCTCTCTCTATAAATAATTTTCCAGCGAAGCTCTATTTGATCTCGTTTCGAGCCCAAATTCTGTAATTCTAAGCTCCATTTGATTATATGGAAGTGTAGAAACCAATCCATGCCATCAATTGGATCAATTGACCCCAATTAAATGGCCAATTTGAAGAAATCAAATTCAGTCAATAAAGGGGGTAGAAATTGGGGGAAATTAGGGATTTCGAAAAATTGAGGTACCTCCATGCAATTTCTCAAAATTGAAGGACAATTGGCCATGAGAAAGATGTTGGAGGACTAATTGGTCAATTTTTGAAAGATTTGGGGCCAAATGGCTATTTTTGGAAAGTAGGGGCAAAACTATAATTTTTGAAATATCGGGGACCAAATTGGGAATTGGGAAAACTTGAGCCCTATTCACAATTTAAAGTAAATTAAGGACCTAAGGAGGATATTGGAAGCCTTGGGACTCGATTTGGGAAAATTTAGCATTAAGGACCTAAAGTCAAGAATCAAGAACTTTAGGGACCTAAGTGCAATAAACCAAGGATTTTGGCATAGTCGCCCATATGTGAGAAAACAAAGGCTGCCATGCCAAACCCTTACTAATAATGATACCCAAACTATGTAGGAACATTTGGGACTGAAACCCAATCAAGAGAGAGAGCTAGCTTGGACTTGGAACTGACTGGGGATGAACAAGTCACAATCAACGAGTTAGTGGGAATTTTATATTTCATACCTAGTTGGGATGATGAGCACGTTTTAAAAGCTAAAAACCTACTTACCGGTTGTGAGTATGATCCTTTAAATGTCATATCTGGTTGGAATTATGAACTTCCTTGAGGAAATGATAAACCAACATACCAGTCGTAAGCGGATCTATCGTCACACCCAGTTGGTGTGATGAATTAAAAAGAGATTTAGTCGAAAGTGTTCTCCCCTGGCTGTGTGCCACTGCTTAAACAATGTGTACTCACTCTCTCCTCTTGTCCCCTTCAAATACTACCTAGTGTGTCCTTGGGGCATGGAATGTTATTCTTTTGTTCACACAATCCACCTTTGTTTTATGAGTGCTCAACCAATCCCTTCCTAGAATTACTTGTACTTCTCTCATGGGTAATGGAATCAAGTCTGCCTCCAGGGTTACTCCCATTATCTTGACTTCGCACTCCTTCAAGAGTTGGTCCTAGGCTAACTCTTCTCCTAACGAAGTGAGGATATTGAGGTTCGACTCGAGGGACGTAAGTTCTCGAGGAAGGATTGGGATCATGGTTTCCTTGATGAAGGATCGTTCAAGCCCCAAGTCAAAGAGAGTGTATGCTTTTCTCCCGAATAACTACATGTGCCCTAGGTGGAAGAAAATCACTAGATCTCTTGAGTGAACAAAACTTTTATTCATTTAGAAAGGAAATACATTATTCGGGGCTACATTTTCTTGTCTTAAGGGAGGGTTTGGGATGTACTAACTACTTCGATGGGTTTTTTCGGGCCTCCTCTTGGGTGAGGTTATAAACCTTAGCCGATACTCTTGTTGTTGAAGATGCCTTCCTTCCTCCGCTGGGTACCATCTAGGTTCCGGGTGGTGGCTGAAGGGTATTCCTTTGGGAATTGCCCCTAAGGCCTGGGCAACTCCTAGCGAAGTGCCCAGATAATCCGCACCCAAACATGATAATTGTGAATGGGCAATTTAGGAGTTTACAACTCCCAGGTGATCCAAAGGGTTCAAAATACTATCTATACAAAAGAACATTAGGACTAATTGGAAGAGGAAAATAGACCAATTTGGATGAACTGGGTCTAATAGGATTGAACCGATTTATGAACCGAGTCGATTCATGAACCGGAATCGATAGAGATCGGGCAAAACAAAGGAATTCAACTCCAATTATACTCCAAAGAAATTCATAAACCTTGGGAAGGAACCTTAGAACATAGTGGGAGAGAAAAACCAGACCAGTTCGGGTGAACCGGACCCGAATCAGATTGAACTGTTTTAAGGATCAAGCCAGTTTATGAATCGGAATTGATAAAGAGATAGTAAATTGGAAATTTTATGGACCCTAAGTGACCCAAGGAGTCACAAAAGACATGGAAATGGACTTGGACTTGTGAAGGAATTGGGGATGAAAACCAAACCGGTTCAGGTGAACCGGATCTGAAATTCATTTTTTAGGTGGCTTAAATAATTCAAATTGGAGATTTGAGGCCATCATTTGATAGATATTGAATTTAGATGAATTTAAAAATTCTTAGATTTGAAAAACTTGATCAAATGGGGGGTGAACCGGCCGATTTAAGCTTTGAACCCGGTTGGACAGGTCCGGTCCGGTTTGGAACAGTGTCATCTTCTTCCTCAGGATAAAAGCATTGTTCACTTGCTGGGAAATTGAAGAAATGCCGGTTTAGAAGAAATGCTTCTGTTTGGGGCATTTCAGGTCCTCAATGTCAGCAATAACGGTGCCAAATGGACGGCCAACGGGTCTCCAAGCTCCCTATATAAAGAGCCCCTCCCCATTCATCCTCTCCACACCTGAAATCTCCATTCCCTTTCAACTACTCGATTTTCTAGTGAAGCTCAAACCAGAGCTCCGACATGGGGTCTTTTTTGAGCCAACAAGGCGAGGTCGGGTTCTTAGAATCGGGGAGAAGTCAGCTACACGTCTGTAGTCTCCATTCACTCCGAGAGTCGCCGGCGAGACACAGGCGTCATGAAATAGTGAAGCAGCTCCGACGGACTGAAGCTGCCTTGTTTTGGCCGAGTTGATATCGGCCATTTTGAGCCCTCCTCAAGCCAATCCAAGCCTTCCTAACACTTCCTCAGTCCTCCCACGGCCGAATTAGGACTGATAGGTAAGCCAATTCGGCTTCACTTTGCAATTTTCGGCCGGTGCAAGAGAGAGAACTGGCAAAATTTCAATGATGAAATTCTAACTCAATTCAGAATCAATTAATGCGATTCTTGATTCTAGGATGAACCTCAATATGAGAGCTATCTGCCCAAATCGGAAGCTCGGACCACCGTGCCCTCACCGGTAAGAAATCGAAACTCTCTCTCTAAGTCTATTTTCCAGCGAAGCTCCGTTTGATCTCGTTCCAGTGTTAAAATTTGTGATTCAAAGTTCCTTAGAATTGTATGATCATGTAGGAACTTAATTTCAACTCCAATTTCAATAATTAGAAGCGTTTGATCGGTCAATTTGATGAAATCAAATTCAGCAGTGTTGAAGAGTTGAAATTGGGGGAAATTTGGGAATTTTTGAAATTCGAAGGACCAAAATGAAATTTCCTAAAATTGAGGGTCAATTGGGCATGATAAAAATGTTAGAGGGCCAATTGAGGAATTTTATAATTTTTGAGGTGAAACTTACCATTTTTGTAAAGGAAGGGCAAAATGGTAATTTTGGAAATGTTGGGGGACCAAATTGGAAATTTGGGAAATTAATCCCCTTTTTGTGAAATGGAATAAATTGAGGTCCTATGATAAATTTTAGAAGTTTTGGGACTCAATTTGAGGAAAAATCGGCATTAGGGACTTAAAGTTAATGAGAAATAACTTTAGGGACCTAATTGAAAATAATTGAAAGTTTGACTTTCTCATTCATTTGGAATGAATGAAGCGATTAGGCCGAAGGATAATGAACCAAGATGTTCATATCATGTAGGAACACTAAGTATCGGGAATGCCAGCAAGGACAAGCTTACGTGAATACAAAGAACCGGTCTAGTGGAATTCACGGCATTAACGGGTGAGTGGGTTTACTAACATCATACCCGGTTGGGATGATGAGCACAACTTAAAATTTAAAAACCACTTATCGGTTGTGAGTGGAAATTTTATATCATACCCGATTGGGAATGATAAGTACCTCGGTATGAAAACCCACTATTAAGTGGTATTTTAAACATCACTACTTAGAGGAAGTGATGTGAAAATCATGCGGAAAAATAACTTACCGATTGTAAGTAGATCATACCCGGTTGGTATGATGAGACTTCCTCGAAGGAAGTTTAAAACCCGTTCATCGGTTATGAATGGAGGTGTTCTTATACCCGGACGGTATAATGGATAGAGAAAACATATGTTCTATCGGAAGTGTTCACCCCTAACTGTGTGCCAATACTTAAACAATTTGGGAGACCTTCTCGATGGGAGCTCGAATAGCTCTAATAGGACGAGGGCCTCGGTTTTGGAACTTGGAGGCTAAATGCTCGATTTTGAAAATCTCGTACAGTGGGCCCAAGGCCAATTGGCACGAGTAGGAGCTCGTAAACGAACATGATATGTGTGCCATAAAACTTAATAAGTGAATTTTTTGGCCATGGTACCAAGATAGAACCGACATGCTCAGTTAACTAGCGGTAGTGCAACTTGATAGGTTGACGAATCGGTCAAGGCAAACAACTATGGGTTGAGTTGTTAGTCGAGGCCGTTGGACCAATGGCATTGCAGATTACATGGCAATATGAGAAAACATTGTTTGTGCATGCACCATGAGTACGGGATCATCAAGACACCCATGAGGGGTAGTGATGTGTCCTAAGTGACCTGGACGACCCAGTGTGTATAAGGGCAGATTATCGTTCTAGGTGTCAGTGCGAAATCTAGAGTAGCACCAAGCGCATAAGACTGGGGTGGGGACAGGATGAGGTCTCTGTCCTCATACGGACACGAAGAAGAGATTTCAGGATTGTGGGTCAGATGTTGCATACATCCACTCATTCTTAGGGTAGAAGTGGTCGTACTTCTATCCGGGTGGCAGGAAAAGTTGCTCCGAAGCCACTAGCGGGTTCAATAGTGATACTGACTTGCGAATATGTGTAACCTTCATGATGAAGGATGTGTGTTGGGTGATGACACACCGATAACTAAGAAATGGTGGAAAAACCAAAGTTTTTAAACGAAGGGATTTTTGAAAAGAAAGGAGTCTAGCACACTCCATATAAACGTTTTTCTTAAAAGTTAAAAGTAGACCTTTGAAAAACCCATTCACTGAGTAGTTGTACTCACCCCCTCCCTTATATACCTTTTAGGAAATCCTGGAAAGCCTACCCTTAAAGACCGTAAACTAAGATGCTTGTAAGACAGGTATGTAAAGTTTTAAATTTCATGCAATTTTGATTATGCTATTCCAGGAAAAGGTGCAGGTTAAAGGACACCTTACTCTTTACGGTTTACAATAAGGGGAAACCCTTTAATGAACTGGAAGAGTGGCGGGTTGATCATGGGGATCTGACCAAACTAGGTCAGGGTATGACATAAGGAGTTTGGCACACTCCAACTTGAAAACATTTTTTTTGAAAACTCCATTTTTAAAATACCCATTCACTGAGTTGTAGAAACTCACCCCTCTTTCCTATCCATTTTCAAGGAAAGTGAAAATTACTAGGAATAACACCGAGCCTTACCCTCTGTCTGGTATGCTTAATTTCTCTTAATACACTGAGCCTTTCTCTTACTAAGATAGGAAGACTTATGGAAGATAAAGGTATGAACCAAAGGAGGAAGAAAAGCAAGAGTAGATGAATCGTACAAGATCCTAAAGTTAGGTGAAGATTTAAAGGAATAAATTTCTAAAGAATGGTAAGATGACTAAACAAAAAGGAAATCCCAGAATGGAAGATAGAAGACGGAGGATAAAAATAGGAAGTTGGGGCAAGGAAGGAGGAAGCTTCAGGTCAAGACAGTCAATCGAGGGAAGGTTGCAAAATCAAAGATGAAATACAATCCTCAGTAAGAAGTACGATTTGCTAAGTGAGAGTATTGGGAGGTTGAGCGTGATCTACTATAAGAAGATCTGAAAACTCAAAATGGAAACTTTTCGAGATGGGGAGTAGTAAAAGAATACACTAATCAAGACAAAAGGGGAATACCAAGAACACGAAGGTACAAAAGGTTTGTACACAATAAGGATGAGAGGTCTACCCCAAAGGAATAAACAAATACCAAAGTAAGTGGGGATGAAGCAGGATCAAGAGAAGGTATTCATAGACCCAAAGAGTAAAAGTAAGTTGGTGAAAATATCGGCAAATAATACTCCGAAATTTAATGATTTCAATGGTAGAACTAGAAGGAAATGCCGAGGGAAAGAGAATGTGAAACTCACCAGAGAAAGAAAGCTTGGGAAGACATGGGTGTACCAATGAAGAGAAAATAGAACCAACGGAATAAGAAAGAGAATAAACTCCTCAAGAGCAAGATGCTGGAAAAGAAAGAATCATGTACAAGGAGAAGGAGACCGTAAGAATCAAGGGATAAGTCAAACCCAAGTAATGTATAGGTAGGAAGATGACATCAAAAGATGTCATACGAGTAAGAAAGGAATTAAACTCAGAATGAATAATAGTGGGAGGAACATTGATAAGGGCAAGGATGGATTTAGAAAGAGAAGAGATCTTAAGGAGGAAGGACACTAGTGGGAGTGAGGAATGAAATATTAGATCAGAAATTTTAATATGTCACTAAGTTTTGGGAAATTCAAGGATTTGAAGGTTGAATGATCGAATAAAAAAATTTGGAAAAAAATGAGAAGTAAGGAAACCAATACTGTTATAGGTACATAAAGTTAAAGACATCACGAAGAATGTCATGCGGTAAAGGGGCATGTAAATCCAACTGACTCAGAGAAATATGACTTAGGTAAGGAATGGTCTATGCATAAGGCATAACGAAGTCAAACATAAGGGTGATAACCAAAGAATGAGGAAGGAATCCATGCAGGATGAAAAGGTAATAAATGCCATAATCCGCTGAAGTAAAATGACGAGAACTAATAGTTCTGTTATTTTGGGTAAAAGAAGTTTTAGATGGAAAATGTTGCCTTGGAAAAGAAGGATGTAATTAAAGGAAATGATCATAGATATTCAAGGAAAATATTCTAGGCTAAGGTAAGTTCAATGGAATGAGGAAAGGATGAGAATGAGATGGGAATCTTAGATATGTGATGAAAGGGATGAACAAAAATAACCCAGAATGGTTGTAGGACTATAGAATAGAAAATTTTATAATAATAAAAAGTTTAAGCCAACACACAAACAATGTGAAATATGTTTTGGAGACAAAACTCCTAAAACGATGGGAGAGTTGTAAACTCCACTCTTTGGAGTTAAGGAAATCCATGAAAGAACTGATCAAATCGAGTGAGAAAATCGAACCAGTTCACAAACTCATTTATTGGAGAACTAGAAAATTGGAGAAATTTCAACTCCCAAGTTACCCAAACAGGTTCATAAACATGGGAAAAGAACTTTAGGACAAATTGAGAGAGAAAAACCAAGCCTATTCAGGTGAACTTAAATTTATGGACCCTAAGTGACCTAAGAAGTTATAAAAATCATGAAAAAGGACTTTAGGATGAAAACCAAACCGGTTTTGGTGAACTGGATCCAAACCGGATTGAACCAGTTGGGACCAGTTTGAACCACTATTGATTCAGATGCTAAATTTATTTTTCTAGGTGGCTTGAAAATTTCAAATTTGAGATTTGAGGCCACATTGGATAGAAAATGAATTTAGAAATTTTTAGATTTGAAAATTTCAGTTGAATCGGGGGTGAACCGACTGGTTTAAGCTTTGAACCCAGTACGGACTAGTCCGTTACAGTTTGGAACAGTGTCATCTTCTTCCTTCAGATGACAGCACTGGTCACTCGCTGGAAATCGAAGCAGCGTCGGCGAAGAAGTAACATTTTTGTTCAGTACATTTTAGGCCATCAATTTATGTCATAAATGTGCCAAACGAACGGCCGACGAGTCCCCGAGCTCCCTATATAAAGAGCCCCTCTCCATTCATCATCTCCACACCTGAAAACCTCACTCTCTCTCAACTGTTTAGTATTCTAGTGAAGCTCAAACTGGAGCTCTTATATAGGGTCATTTCTAAGACAACAAAGGCATGGTTGGGTTCGTTAGAACCAAGGAGAAGTCAGCTACACGGTGGTATCATTCATTCGCTTCGAGAGTCACCGGCGTGATCGAAGACTGATGCAGCTTCAGTCTGTCGAAGCTGCCCTATTTTGGTCGAGCTGAAATTGGCCGATTCGAGCCCTACTCAAACCAAACCAAGCTCTTCCAACACCTCCTCATCCCTCCTATGATCGAATTAGAATTGAAAGGTAAGCCAATTTGGCTCTCCTCTAAAATTTCCAACCCGTGCTAGAGAGAGTCGGCAAAATTTCGATGACAAAATTCTAATCCAATTCGGCATCAATTGATGCAATTCTTGAAACTAGGAGGAACCTCATGAGAAGAGCAATCTGCCATGATTGGAAGCTCGGACCGTCGTGCCCTCGCTAGTGAGCAATTGAAGCTTTCTCTCTATACGTTCTATTTTTTGGAGAAGCTCCGTTTGAGCTCATTCCATTATCAAAAATTAAGATTCAAAGTGCTATTGAATCGTATGAAGATTTAAAAACTAAATTTTAACTTCAATTTCAACAATTAGAAGTGTTTGATTAGTCAATTTGATGAAATCATATCCGGCTATGTTAGGAAGTGGAAATGATACGAAAAAACAACTTACCGATTGTAAGTAGATCATACCAGTTGGTATGATGAAACTTCCTTGAAGGAAGTGGAAAACCTGTTCATCGGTTATGAGCGGAGATGTTCTCATACTCGGTTGGTATGATGGATAGTTGAAAAAGATATTTTATCGGAAGTGCTCTCCTCTGATTGTGTGCCATAGCTTAAATAATTTGGGAGACCTTGATGAGGGCTTGAATAGCTCTGTTAGGCTGGAGGCCTCGGTTTTGGAACTAGGGGGATATTATGGCCAATTTAGAAAATCTCGAACAGTGGGCCCTAGGCTAGTTGGCATGAGCAAGAGCACGTAAACAAGCATGATTGATATGCCATGATTTCATCAAATTGTCCGATCAAACACTTCTAATTGTTGAAATTGAAGTTAAATTTGAGTTTCTACATCTTCATATGATTCAATCGCACTTTGAATCGCATGTTTTGACATTGAAATGAGCTCAAACGAAGCTTCACTAGAAAATAAAATGTAGAGAGAGAAAGCTTCAATTGCTCACAGTCGGGGGCTTGACAGTCTGAGCTTCTAATCTGGGCAGATAGCTCTACTCCTGAGGTTCCTCCTAGGATCAAGAATTGCATCAATTGATGCTGAATTGGATTAGAATTTTGTCACCGAAACAGGGCAGTTTCGGTCCGCTGGAGCTGCTTCACTATTCAATTAGGCCAGTGCTTCTCCAACAACCCTCAGAGTTAATGGATGTTACCACAGTGTAGTTGGCTTCTCCCTGGTTCTAAGGAACCCAATCACGCCTTATTTGGCTTAGAAATGACTCTATATCAGAGCTTTGGTTCGACCTTCGCCGAAAAACTAATCAGTTGAGAGAGAGTGAGGTTTACAGGTGTGGAGAGGATGAATAGAGAGTGGCTCTTTATATAGGGAGCTCAGGGACTCATCGCCCGTCCGTTTGACACCTTTGTGATAGTCATTGATGGCCTAAAATGTACTGAACAGAAACGTTTCTTCTTCGTCGGTGCTGCTTTGATTTTCCAGTGAGTGAACATTGTTGTCATCTGAAGGAAGAAGACCAAACTATTCTGAACCAGACTGTACTGGTTCGAATCGGATTCAAAGCTTAAACTGGTCAGTTCACCCCCAATTTGATCGAAATTTTCATATCTAAAAATTTCTAAATTCAATTTCTTTCCAATTGTGGCTTCAAATCTCAAATTTGAATTTTTTAAGCGACCTAGAAAAATGAATTTTGCATCAGGATCAATAGTTGTTCAAACATGTCCAAACTAGTTCAATACGGTTCACGTGAACTAGTTTGGTTTGCATCTACAATTCATCCTAAAGTCCTTTTTCACGACTTTTGAGACTCTTTTGGTCACTTGGGATCCATAATTTTCCCCTGTTTGCCTTCTCTCTATCAGTCTCGGATCATAAACCGGTTCGGTTCATAGACTTGTTCAATCCGTTTTAGATCTGGTTCACCCGAGCCGGTCTGGTTTTTCTCTCTCAATTGGTTCTAAAGTTCTTTTCCAAAGAGTATGAACCCTTTTGGGTCATATGGGAGTTATAATTTTCTCTAATTTTCCTGTTACTCAATAATCGGGTTTGTGAACCAGTTCAGTTTTCACACTCGGTTTGACCAATTCTTCCCGGTTTTCCTTAACTCCAAAGAGTGGGGTTTGCACTAACATTGTATATTAATTAAGAGATCAGTCAAGTCAGGACCTCAAGGAAGGATACATAGGAAACTGACTAGAATGAACAAGTTCTAGTCTATACGGTGAGTGGGAGTAATGACGATGGTTCCGAATGGACCGGTGGGAGCAACTTGAATGTGTGTTTAATGCAATTACGTAAAGAGCATGAAGCTCAAGTTATGAAACTTATATAATAATTGTAAAATGACTTAACTGCATGCCCACTAATGAAAGTAACATTTTATGAATTAAGAGAACTTGAATAAGGTCCCAAGGACCGCATATCAACTAGTAGTGGCATGATAGTTCTGACTGACTGGGGCGATGTGTCCATTGTATGCAATTGAGAGGAGTTTGGTCAAGAGATAGACCAAATCTTCGATATTGATTGCTTGAATGAATTGCTTAAAAAGCTAAATAGAGCTAGTCAGGATAAGACCTTGCTAATAGTTAAATAAGAAAATGCTAGAATGTAACTTGTGAAATTGATTGTTTATTTCATTGTATTTTGATATACCGTTATGATGTGGCTGTGAACTTTGTTTTGCAAAATTGTGTGGGGGGAGGGAATGTCCTAAGATTGGCCTAACCATGACATAGAGCATGGTTTATCCTAAGACAAGAGTTTGAAGGGGTTAAGTAAATGGAATAACCGTACTATTAGATGAAACACGTTTATGGGAAGCCCGACACAAGAGTCTAAAGTAAAAGAAATGACCCAAGACGGACCTAACTATGAGATGAAGCACGACTACAGGCAGACCAAGACGGGAGTCTCAAGGGGCTAATTGATCATATTTGTGGAAAAGATTAAGAAACATAGTCATAATTGAGTAGGGAGATTGTTCAGATTGTTTTAGTCGTAAGTCTGAAGTGGCATAGTGTTAGAGCCTCAATCTCTTAGCTGTGTTCTCACCCTCTCCCTAAAAACGATTGCATGTAACAGCACATGAATCTCAGGACATGGGGAGGAGAGCATCTTCCTTAAAGTAACAAGCGAGGTAGCCACTTTTGCCTTCTTACAAAGGTTATAAATAGCTTTTTTTTATCAATTGTTGTATTTCCCATGTTGTTTATGAATGATATTTTGGCCTTGCCCCTTTTTTTAAAGAAAAAATATTTTTTTTTGCAAAAGTACTAAGAAAACAAGAAAGAAAATCTTACTCCCTCCAGTTTTATTGTGGTGAAAGTACCCACCATGGTAACATTGAGTGGATTGGTGGGGGTTCACGAGACTATCGGCCGAGTGAATCAAGTCGGGCATGATAGTGTAAGACTTTTCATTTTATCTTAGCAAGGTCTCCCATTATTATGTGTCAATATTCCTTCCCGCAGTCATACACCTTAAAATATTTTCCAACACCCACATTCTTATGTACATATATACAAGATTCTCCCATTCTTTTAGGAAAAGGTAAATATGAACCCCTTATTTCAAATATTGGTAACATGACTCCCATGCTTCTTATGATAAATAACTTACTACAGATTTCCCTTCATATAGAATCATGCCTTAACATGTTCATAATAATAATTTTCAAATCTTATATGTGCACTCATTCCAGGAGTTTCATCATCTTGTATGTTTATACATTCACATTTCTTACTTACTCATATCTCTCTTTTGATATGCACTATTTTCCTATCACGGGAGTATCAAGTGTATATAATTGATGCATCCCTTCTTAGATAGCATTATATCATTCCACATAGTTATATTTCAATGGGTAGAGAGTGTATCACACCCTGACCCGGTTTGGTCGAAACCCCGTGAGCAACCCGCCACTCCTGTTGGTTCGGGAAGAGTCTCCCCTTCCGAGACCGCGGGGAGTCAGGCATATCTTATGTGATTGTTCCCTGGAATAGCATTATACAAAACTAAATGGCTCGAGATTCTTTTAGGGTTGTCTACTCTCCTAAAAAAGATTTACAAAGAAGGGGTGAGTTTCTACTACCTAGTGTGCAAGTTTTAGGGTGAGTTTTCAAAACGACTTTCATATCATGATTTTTGTTTACTAGGAAGTGAGTTTGACTCTTTTAACACTTCTCCTTGCCCGAGAGGTGTTTAGCAAACAATCACATGCCCTTTATCATAAAGGGTTCAAACGTTCGTCGATGCAGTACGCTGATTGCACCCACTTGTGGATCAGAGCATTTTTACCGTCCACCTTGATAGAAGTCCTCAACTTCTACCCTGAGTCTGAGTGGACGTTACCCATGCGATTTCCGGACCCGAATGTACTTCCTGTCCGTAATGTGGGACAAGACCTCATCCTAACCCCGCCCTGATCTCATTGTGCAGGAAGCTACTCCGATCTTCATGACTCACTAGCACGAGAAAAGTGCTCTTATCACATCCTCGTCGTCTAGCAACCCTTACAACCAACACTACCCCACTATGCGTCTTGATGCTCTCATATCACGGTGCATGGACAAACAACAGTCTTAGGATTATTATCCATTATCTTTGGTGTCAACGACCCCGTCTCTCGGCTTTTGCTCCATAGCTGTTAGCCTAACCGATCCATCAACATGGCCTTGGCTCATTAGCTATTAGCCCATCGAGTCTATCGATCCGGATTTGGCACCGTGGTGATTCACACAATTAGCTGATTATTAAAGTTTTCATGGCTCTTAAATCATACTTCTCTACTAGCTCCAGCCCGTGCCCATTGACCTTGGGTCCACATCACTAGTTTTCAAAAACTAGGCCTTCGACCATATAAGTTCAAAATTGAGGCCTCCGACCTATTGAGCTATCCCAACTCTCATCAGAAAAGTCTCCCAAAAATTTTAAGTAGTTTCACACAATAAGGGGAGATCATTTCTGGAAAATGGTTTTTAAAGTTTCAAGAAGGCATCCACACCCCAACTAAGTATGATACCGAAAAGTCCTCCTCACAGTGGTTTTTCAATTAAAAATGTGTTCATCACCCCATACGAGTATAACATTAGTAAGCCCACTCACCCGATAGTTGTGACGCATTCGTCCTAGAAAAATTTCCAAAAATGTAGATATGCTCTTCTGCATAAGTACTTGTGCAACTAGGTCATCCATGGTACGAGAATTTCCATAAGTATGATTTGGCATAAAAATGCCCTTAATTATGCCTTATTGAAATAGAGCTCTTAATTTTTCCAAAATTAATAGTTGGTCCTTATTTTATCCAAAAGTAAAAAATTGGTCCTTAATTTCCAAAATTTGCCAATTGGTCCACAATTTCATACAATTACCCAATTGGACCTCAATTGGGAGTTAATTTCATGAAAGTCCCGCAATTTTCCTAAAATTACAATTCGACCGCCAATTTTCCCAAAATTCTCAAATTACCCAACTTTTCCAAAAATTGCCATTTGACCTCGAGAAGTAGTTTCATTCAATTGACCACCCAAGCTTGGACAATTACTCACATTCATGATCGGATTCATCTTTCTTATATCTCCCTCATCATTTCAAGCTTTGAAATACTTCATTTGGGTTAGAAATGAGCTCAATTGAAGCTTTGCTGAAAATTATTCTAGAAAGAGAAAGCTTCAATTACTCACCGGTGAAGAGCCAACAATCAACAATTCCAACGAATTTCTCTCTTCTTGGTGATCCTTAAAGGATCAAACCATGCCTCAAATGGTGGCATGAGCAGTGCAAATTTTAAAATTTAAATTTCAGTACAGATGCACTGTGCAGAGTATTTTTCTGTGAAGGGCGGTGGAGGGGACTTACCAACTTAGCTTAAGGAAGGTAGGGGAACCTCTAGGGGTGGTCTCAGGAGCTCGGATTGGTCAAAATTGGTCAGGGGATAGCTCAAATTGAGCTCAAGAAACTCGGGTTGCCGACCGCCATTGAGCGATGGTACTATGCAAGCTCATCGGAGCTTCTACAGTGATCCTCAAGCTTGTGGCCATGTAGTTGACTTCCTTAGGATTCTAAGGAACCCAAATTCACTTTCTAAGGTAGGGAAAAAGTGCCCAAGTTGGAGCTCTGGTTCGAGCTTTGCCAAAAATTGTGCACTTCGTCTTCCCTAGGAGTTTGAGGGATGAGGAAGATGAATTGAGAGGAGCTCTTTATATAACTAGCTCGGGAACTGACAGACTTATCCATTCACCAATCACTCGACCTCGATTGCTCAATTTATGGTAAAGATCGGAGGCATTTATTGGTCATTAGATTTCCAGCGACCAGCTTGTCGTTGCTCTCTCCTCTCTAATGCTAGGTTAAACACAACATTGTTCTACACGTGCAGACGTGCCATAAGGCACCTCGTCATTGGTTGCCTTTGCTAACACGGATTCTAACAGCCAAGTCAGCTTTTAAGCTATTGATCAGACATGTAGCAGCCTTTCATTAGCTATCCATGTCTACGTACCTGTTGACCAGGTTTCTACTAACCGTTGACCTGGAGACGTGTCACTCTCCTAATGGTCGGTTGTTGCTGAGGTAGATTTTCCTACTCTTACCATTGACCGAGGACATGTGTCGCCTTCAAATTGGCCAGTGCTGACTGAGCGGTTGATTGGGTGCGCTTCACCACGTATCATGTACTAATTGGTCGCACCTGCTGACTAGGTGCTGACCTAGCAGTGGTCTATTGACCAGCTATACCGTTGGCCAGTCCGGCCAAACTAGGTTCGGTGACCCAAAATCGAAAATAAACTAGTTGAGGCCCGATTCGACATGTTTTCTAAAAAATTCAAAAATTCAAAATTCCTTTTCTATCTAATGATGGACTTAATCTTTCAAATTGACATTTTTAAGCCAGTTAGTAAAATGATTTATTATATCGGTTCTTCACGATTCAATCTAGTTCGACCCGGTTCAAGTTCAGTTCACCATAAATCAGTCTAGTTTTTACATCCACTCCACTTCCTGGTTCTTCTCCATGATTTATATAGTTTCTTGGTTAGTTGGGATTTTCTAAATTCTTGTTTTAACCCTTCTTTACCATTTTTGGTTCACTTATGTGCTCGGTTTTCTCATGAAAATAGCAGGTTCTTTTCCAAGTTTTCTTATTTTAGAAAAGATGGGGTAGACATCTCTCCACTCTTTTAGGGGTTTTGTGCCCAAAACTTTTATATATCAAATAGTCGAGGGTGCCTATCCCTCATGATAGACTCGGTCTCCCATGTCTCCTCTTGTACTTGGTCATTTTGCCTCATGGGCATCTTGATGATCCCTTAGAACCCATCACTACCCTCATGGGCGTCTTGATGGTCTCAAATAATAGTGCATGCATAAACAATAGCTTTCACATATTATCCTTTATCTTTGGTGCTGACAGTCCAACGACCCTGACACTCGACTTGGCCTGTAGTTATTTGTCTGACTGGTCTGTTGACCTTGTCCTGACACACTGCCACAAGCTCATCAAGCCTTGTTAGTCCTAACTTGGTACCGTGGCAAATCACACAATATTTCCATTTTAATGAGAGTTTTCATGGCTCTTTTTACTTATGTTTGTCTACGGGCTCTAGCCTTTGCCCACTATCCTTGGGCCCACTTCACAAGTTTTTCAAAATCAAGGCCCCCGGCCTATTGGAGCTGTTATAGTTCTTGTCAGGAAAGTCTCACAAAGAGTTTAAGCATTTGCACACAATTAGGGAAGAATATTTTAGAGAAAATTTCTTTTAGCTCAAATGTATTCATTATACAAATCGTGTATGATGATAGAGCGTATATCAACTTAAAACTGATAAGTGGGTTTTATTTCAAATAGTGTCAATCATACCGACCGAGTATGATGTACAAAATATCCCACTTATAGTGGTTTTTTCATTTCTAAGATCGTGCTCATCACCCCAACTGGGTATTACGTTTAAAATGTCCCACTCACCCAATGATTGTGACGTGTTCGTCCCTAGTCGGTTTTCCAAGTCCATGTTGTGCTCCCTTTTGGTTCACTTCCAAGTCCAACGTGTCCCTACATGGTTTGAGCATCCTTATAAGGAAGTGTTCGACATGAAATCCTTCTTGCTCTCACATATTGGCAACTAAGCCCAAATCTTGGTTTTATTTCATTTTGGTGCCTAAAGTTCATAATTCTTGATTTGGGTCCCTAGTGTTCAATTTTTCACCAAATCAAGTCCCAAGTACTTCCAATTCTCTTTTTGGGTCCTTAATTTTCTTAAAATTGTAAATGGGACACAAATTTTCCAAATTTACAAGTCGGTCCCTAACTTTTCTAAGATTAACCTTTTTTCCCCTAACTTTTCAAAAATGGCCAATTAGCCCCAATTGTTTCAAAAATTGACCATTCTCATTGCCAATTGACTTTCGATTTTGAGAAATTGCATGGAGGTCCTTCAATTTTTTGAAATCCCATAATTTTCCCCAATTTTCACACCTTTCTATTGATCGAATTTGATCTCTTCAAATTGGCAATTCAAATAGGGTTATTTTTTCAAATTCGTGACGTGGATTGGTTTCTATAATTCCATACAATCCAATTGAGATTTGAATTGTAGAATGTGTGTGCTAAACGAGCTCAAACGGAGCTTTGCCAGCAAACTGAACATAGAGAGAAAAAACTTCAAAAGCTTATTGTCAGAGGCATGACGATCCAAGTTCTTGATTTGGGAAGTTTGCTCTTGTCCTCAAGGTTTCTCTAGGATTAAGAATTGGAGCAATTGTAGTCTGAATCAACGGGAATTGATCAAGAAATTTGACACTTTCTCTCTCTAGTATTGAACTACACTGATGGAGGAGGGCCGAATTAGAGTACCTTTTTCCTCTAGAGTGATCGCGTGATGGCCGTGTCACTTTCATGACTAACTGGCATGACAAATTGTCCTTATCTCCACCCTGTCGTCCAACAGCACTTGAAACCCATCACTACCCACTAAGGCATCTTGATTGTCTCGAATCCATAAGTGCATGCACAAATAAAAATTTTCATAATTTATCCATTATTTTTGGTACCGATGGTCCAACGACCCTAACACTCATCCCGGCTTGCACCTGTTTGTCTAGGTCAGTCCACCGACCTAGTCGTGATGCACTACTGCTAACCCATCGAGCATTGTCAGTCCTGACTTGGTACCATGGCAAATCACACAATTAATTTCCATTTTAAATAAGAGTTTTTATGGCTCTTCCTATTCATGTTTGTTTACGGGCTTCAACCCCTACCCACTGGCCTTGGGCCCACTACCCATGTTTTTCAAATTGGGATTTGAACCATATGAGTTCAAAACTGAGGCCCTTGGCCTATTAAAGTTGTTCTCACTCTCGTTAATAAGTTCTCCTAAATTGTTTAAATAATGACACATAGTCAGGGGAGAACATTACCGACAAAAATTTCCTTTTTAACCCATCACACCAACCGGGTGTGATGATAGGTCCGCTTACAAACGGTATGTAGGCTTTTCCTTTCAGGGTGTGATGATTCTAACGGGGTGTGATGTTTTATTTAATCCTACTTAAAATCTGGTAAGTAGGTTTTCAGTTCATAAAATTGAGCTCATCATCCCAACAGTTGTGATGTATAAATTTCTCACTCACCAGATAATTGTGACACGTTCGTCCCCAATTAGCTTCCAAGTCTTGTTTGAGTGCCTTTGCTCACATCCTTATCCAAATTCATTCCTACATGGTTTGAATATCCTCATAAGGAACATTTTGGCATGAATGGCCCTTCTATTTCCATTTAGGCCCTTATTTTTGCCTTATTGCAATTAGGTCACTAAAATCCATAATCTTTGACTCAAGGTCCTAAACACTCAATTATTTTTAATTAAGCCCTTGAGGATTCCAATCCCCCTCTTAGGTCCTCAAATTTTTCTAAATTTCTAATTTCGTCACCGAACTTTTAAAAAAATTACTATTTTTCCCCTAAGTTCCAAAAATGGTCAATTGGCCCCAATTCTTACAAAATTTGGCCAATTGATCCCCAACATCTTTCTCATTACCATTTGACCTTCAATTTTGAGAAATTTCATTTAGGTCCTTCAATTTTTTGAAATTCCCAATTTTCCCCCAATTTCTGCCCCTCTCTATTGACCAAATTTGATTTCTTCAAATTAGCCATTCAAACAAGGTTAATTGCTCCAATTGATGGCCTGGATCATTTTCTACATCCATATGATCAAATGGAGCTTTGAATTGTAGAATTTGGGTCTGAAACGAGCTCAAACTGAGCTTTGCCAAAAAATTGTACATAGAGAGAGAAAGCTTCGAAAGCTTACCGTCAGAGGTATGATAATATGATCTCTCAATCTGGGCTCCTTCTAGGATCAAGAATCGCTATAATTGATGTCAAGATCAAGGTGAATTTGGTTAGTGAAGTTCAACACTTTCTCTCTCTAGTATCGATCTGCAACGATGGAGGAGGGTCGAATTGGCTTGTCTTTCGCCTCTGCAGATCTCGTGTGATGGCTGTGGGGACTATCGGAGAGCTTGGTTTGGCCATAGATGGGCTGAATTGGCCAAATTTAGGTCGACCAAAATCGGGCATCTTTTGTCCAACGGAGCAGATTCACTGTTCAATCTCGCTGGCGCTTCTCCAACAATCCTTGGGTCAAAGGGAGGTTGCTGTCAGGTAGCTAACTTCCCCTAGAGTCTATAGGGCCTGACTTTGACTTATGAGATTGAGAAAAGTGCCCAAGTCGGAGCTCTAGTTTGAGCTTCACCGAAAAATGGAGCACTTCGGAGGAGGAGAGTATTTGAGGTGTGTGGAGGATGAATGAAGGGGAGTACTTTATATTGGGAGCTTAGGGATACTCTGCCCTACCTGTTAAACTCACCATCCATGAATCAAGAAAACTGAGAAAGAACAGATTAAATTGTGGAGAAAATCGAACTCCTTGATGAATCGAGAACAATAAAGATAGGTTAAAATGGGAAATTGGAAAAATCCCAAGTGACCAAGATGTCACATAAATCACGGGGAAGGATTGATTAAGAAGGAAATTGGATAAGAAAACCAGACCGGTTCGGGGTGAAACGGACTAGATCGGATTGAACCGGTTTGAACAATACATGAACCAGTCTCTAAATTCATTTTTTCTTTGTGGCTTAAAATAATCAATTTGGGAAATTGAGGCCACCATTTAATAGAGAATGAATTTAGATAAATTTAGAAATCTTTAATTTCGAGAGAACTAGTCGAATCGGACCTGAACCGGTTGATTTTCACTTTCTAGTCACTGAACCCAGTCAGACCGAACTGGTCAACGGTCCAATCGATTAGTGCCCAGTCAGCACCCATGCGACCAATTAGAGTGTGATGCATGTCAAAGCGTTCTCTGTCAGTAGGTCAATGGTTAACAGGTGCCTAGCTAGTAGCCACACAGATATGACCAGCCAATGAGAGGCTGTCACGTGTCCAGTCAACGGTCAATGGATGACATGGCGGCTAAATTAGATCACCATTTAAGTATGACCGACCAATCATGGATGCCACTTGTCTGGTCAACTGGTCAATGGCTAATGTGGAGGTTGAGTTGGACCACCATGTCAACAGGACGGACCAATCACATGCTGCCACGTGGCCGACCCGCACGTGCGGAATAGTGTCATCTTCCTCCTCTGTCCGATGACACTATTCATCAAGGAAAGAAAATCTTATCATTTCCGGCAAATGGAAATTTGATCTTATTTGGGCAATTTTCTAATCAGGATGAGTACGACCATTATGAAAACTGGTCCAATAGAGGGTCCCCGAGCTCCCTATATAAAGAGCTCCCATCCATTCATCCTCCACACACCTCAATTAACTCTTCTCTCTAAAGTGCTCTATTATTTGGCAAAGCTTGAACTAGAACTCCGATTTAGGCACTTCCTCTAGCCTGAGAAGCCAAATTTGGGTCCTATAGACTCGGGAGGAAGTTAGCTACCTAATGCCTACCTGTAACCGACCCGAGGATCGCTGGAGAAGCACCAACGAGCTCAAATAGTGGAGCAACTCCATCGGACCGAAACTACTTTGTTTCATCTGATCGAAATTTGGCCAATTTCGACCTCATAAGACCAAATCGAGCCCTCCCACAGCTCCCAAGGCCACCACACGACCTCTACAAAGGTGAAAGGTAAGCCAATTCAGCCCTCCTCCGTCATCACAATTTTGTTCTAGAGAGAGAAAGTGACAGAATTCTTCGATTGAATTCCTACTAATCTTGAGGCAATTGTCCCAATTCTTGATACTAGGATGACCCTAAGGACAAGAGATATCTTCCCTGATCAAGAACTTGGATTGCCACGCCTCCAATGGTAAGTTTTCGAAGATTTTTCTCTCTATGTTCAATTTTTTGATGAAGCCCCGTTTGAGCTTGTTTCGGACGCAAATTCTACAATTTAAAGTGCAATTGAATTGTATGGAGGTGTAGAAACTGATTCATATCATGAATTTGAAGAAATAACCCCAATTGAATGCCAATTTGAAGAAATCAAATTCGATCAGTAAAGGCTGTAGAAATTGGCGGAAAATTGAGGGAAATTTTGGGGATTTCAAAAAATTGTGGGACCTCCATGCAATTTCTCAAAATTGATGGCTAATTAGCAATGAGAAAGATGTTGGGGGACCAATTGGTCAATTTTTTAATTATGTGGAGCCAAATGGCTATTTTTGGAAATTAGGTGCAAAATTATAATTTTTGAAAAATTAAGGACCAAATTAGGAATTTGGAGAACTTGAACCCCTTACGCAATTTAAGGTAAATTAAGGACACAGAGATTATTAGAAGTCCTTGGGACTTAATTTGGGGGAAATTTAACACTAGGGACCTAAAGTAAAAAATGTGAACTTTAGGGACCTATGAGTAATAAACCAACAAATTTGGGCCTACTAGCCAATAATGAAAAGCTAAGAAGCTTTTACACCAAACCCTAACGTATAAGAGTGGACAAACCCTGTAGGTACTCTTGAGATCGACACGCTAATGAGGGAGCCAAACTTGGACTTGAAGAACTGGCAAGGCACGTATGTGTCAAAATCATCGGGTGAGAGCGACTTTTATACATCATACCGGTTAGGATGATGAGCTCACTTTTTATAAACTGAAAACTTACTTACCAGATGTTGAGTAGGATTAAGTAAAATATCATACCTTGTCATGCCCCGACCCGGTTTGGTCGGATCCCCGTGATCAACCCGTCACTCTCCCGGTTTATTAAAGAATTTCCCCTTACTGTAAACCGTAAAGAGTAAGGCGTCCTTTAACAAGCACTTTTTCCTGGAATAACATAATCAAAACTGCATGAAATTTAAAACTTTACATACCTGTCTTACAGGCATCTTAGTTGACGGTCTTTAAGCGTAGGCTTTCCGGAATTTCCTGAAAGGGATATAAGGGAGGGGGTGAGTACGACTACTCAGTGAATGGGTTTTTTAAATCTTTTGACTTTTAAGAAAAATATTTCTATGGAGTGTGCCAGACTCTTTTTTTTTTTCAAAAATCCCATCGTTTAAAAAAAATTCTGATTTTTCCGCCATTTCTTAGTTACCGATGTCTCATCACCCAACACACATCCTTCATCATGAAGGTTACACATATTTGCAAGTCAGTATTGGTACTGAACCCGCTAGTGGCTTCGAAGCGACTTTTCCTGCCACCTGAATAGAAGTACGACCACTTCTACCTTGGGAATGAGTGGATGTACGTGACATCTGACCCACAATCCCGAAATCACTTCTTCATATCTGTGTGAGGACAGAGACCTCATCTTGTCCCCACCCCTGTCTCATGCGCATGGTGCTACTCCAGATTTCGCACAGACACCTAGAACGATGAACTGCCCTTATAGCCACCAGGTCGTCCAGTGACCTTAGGATGCATAACTACCTCTCATGGGTGTCTTGATGATCCCATACTCACAGTGCATGCACAAACAATGTTTTCTCATATTGCCATGTAATTTGTGGTGCCACTGGTCCAACGGCCCCAACTCTCAACTCAACTAGCAGTTGTTTGTCTTGATTGGTCCGTCGACCTGTCATGTCGTACTGCCGCTAGTTGACTGAGCATGTCGATCCTGTCTTGGTACCATGGCCAAACAATTCACGTATTAAGTTTTATGGCACATATATCATGTTCATTTATGAGCTCCTGCTCGTGCCAACTAGCCTTGGGCCCACTATACGAGATTTTCAAAATCGGGTATTTAGCCCCCAAGTTGCAAAACTGAGGCTCCCGGCCTATCAGAGCTATTCGAGCTCATGTCAAGAAAGTCTCCCAAATTGTTTAAGCATTGGCACACAGTAAGGGGAGAGCACTTCCGACAATACATATGTTTTCTCTATCCATTATACCGCTGGTATAAGGATACCTCCGTTCATAACCGATGAACGGGTTTTCAACTTCCTTCGAGTAAGTCTCATCATACCAAACGGGTATGATCTACTTACAATCGGTAAGTAGTTTTTCCGCATAATTTTCACATCACTTCCTCTAAGTAGTGATGTTTAAAATACCACTTAATAGTGGGTTTTCATACCGAGGTACTTATCATTCCCAACTGGGTATGATATAAAATTTCTACTCACAACCGGTAAGTGGTTTTTAATTTTAAGTTATGCTCATCATCCCAACCGGGTATGATGTTAGTAAACCCACTCACCCGTTAATGCCGTGAATTCCACTAGACCTGTTCTTGGTATTCACGCGAGCTTGTCCTTGCTGGCGTTCTCGGTACATCGTGTTCCTACACGATATAAACATCTTGGTTCATTATCCTTCGACCTAATCGCCTTCATTCATTCCAAATGAATGAGAAAGTCAAACTTTCATTTATTTGCAATTAGGTCCCTAAAATTATTTCTCTTTAACTTTAAGTCCCAATGCTGGTTTTTCCTCAAATTGAGTCCCGAAACTTCTAAAATTTATCATAGGACTTCAATTTATTCCATTTCACAAAAAAGGGGTTTAATTTCCCAAATTTCAAATTTGGTCCCCCAAATTTTCCAAAATTACCATTTTTCCCTTCCTTTACAAAAATGGTAAATTTTGCCCCAAAATTTTCAAAATTCCTCAATTGGTCCTCTAACATTATTTCCATGCCCAATTGACCCTCAATTTCATAAATTTCATTTTGGTCCTTTGAATTTTGAAAATCCCCAATTTTCCCCCAATTCCAACTTCTTAACACAGCCGAATTTGATTTCATCAAACGTTTCCAATTGTTGAAATTGAAGTTGAAATGGAGTTTCTACATGTTCATACGATTCTTTAGAAATGTGAATTGTAAGTTTTAATGCCGGGACAACTCAAACGGAGCTTCGCCGGAAAATGAACTATAGAGAGAGAAAGCTTTGATTACTCACCGGTGAAGGCACGGCGGTCCGAGCTTTCAATTTGGGCAGATAGCTCTCATCTTGAGGATCATCCTAGAATCAAGAATCGCATCAATTGATGCTGAATTGAGTTAGAATTTTATCATTGAAATTCTGCCGGTTCTCTCTCTAGCACCGGCCGGAAATTGCAGAGGGGAGCCGAATTGGCTTACCTTTCAGTCCTAATTCGGCCATGGGAGGGCTGAGAAAGTGTTGGGAGGGCTTGGTTTGGTCTGAGGAGGGCTCAAAATAGTTGATTTCAGCTTGGCCAAAATAGGACAGCTTCGGTCCACTGGAGCTACTTCATTGTTCCATCATGCCGGTGCTTCTCCAATGATTCTCGGATTGACTAGGGCTTGCTATCAGATAGCTGTCTTCTCCCCGGTTCTAAAGAGCCCGACCTCTCCTTTTGAGGTTAAGAAAAATATTCAAGTCGAAGCTCTAGTTCGAGCTTCACTGGGAAATGGAGAAGTAGAGAGAGAGAGAGAAGTGTTCAATAATTAAATATATATTAATTTATTGCTATTTATGATAAGGTGTATGTTCGCATAAAAAGTTTTGACCAAAATTTCGGGTTACAAAAAAAATAATACTTCCCAGGCAAGCACGCTTAACTTCAAAGTTCTTATGGATTTTTGTTCACTTGAACCAATTTGGTTTTTCTCTTCTAATTGGTCTTAAATTTCTTTTCAAAGGTTTAATGAACCCTTTGGATCACTCAAAAGTTGTAAATTTCCAAATCACTTGTTCCCAAATGATCGGGTTTGTAAACCGGCTCGGTTTTCTTACTCGGGTTGATCAGTTCTTTCCCGATTTTCCTTAACTCAAAAGTGTGTGGTTTACATACCCGGTTAGTATGATGAGTTTTTGAAAGGAAAAACTTGCATAGCAGTTACAAGCAGATTTATCATCACACCCACTTGGTGTGATGAGTTAAAAAGAAGATTTTGTTACAAGTGGTCTCCCCTGATTGTGTGGCATTGCTTAAACTATTTGGTAGACCTTCTTGAAAAGAGCTAGAACAGCTCTAATAAGCTAGGGCCCTCAGTTTTGAACTCATAGGGCTCAAGGCCCGATTTTGAAAAATACGTCAGTGGGCCCAAGGCCAGTGGGCACAGGCTGAAGCCCATAAACAAACATGAATAAGAAGAGCCATGAAAACTCTTATTTAAAATGAAATTTAATTGTGTGATTCACCACGGTACCAAGTCAGGACTGATAATGTTCGATGGGCAAGCAACAATGTATCAGGGCCAAGTCAACGAACTGGCCTAGACAAACAGTTGCAGGCTGGGTTGAGTGTCGGGGCTGTTAGACCATTGACACCAAAAAGAATGGCTAAATTATGAATACTTTTGTTTGTGCATGCACTAATGGATTTAGGACCATCAAGATGCCTTACGGGGTAGTGATGGGTTCCAAGGGCTGCTGGACGACATGGTGGAGATAAGGGCAGTTCGTCGTGCTAGTTAGTCATGAAGCTCTGGAAGCTACTTACGCATGAGACCGGGGTGGGGTCAAGATGACATCTCGATCCTTATATGGACGCGAAGTGGAATTCCGGTCAAGGGTCGAATGTAAGGGACGTACACTCAAACTCATGGTAGAAGTTTGGGACTTCTATTTGGATGGACAGCAAAGTCACACTGATCATCAAGTGGGTGCAGTCTAAGGCTGCCCTACGAATGTTTGTACCCTTTCTAATGAAAGGCGTGTGCTATTTACTAAATGCCTCCCGAGGCAAGTGGATGTGCTAAGAGAGCTAAACACACCTCTTATGTAAAATGGAAAAAGTCCTAAGATTTGAGATTTAAGAAAATCCCTGAAAAATAAATGTTAAACCTTGGCATGGTTTTGATAAACTAAACATTTTTGAAAACTCACTCCCAACACCTACTCACTGAGTTGTAGAACTCACCCACTCCCTTTAAACCTTTTCAGGATTATGGAGATCAACTATGAGAGCTCTGAAAGATGTATCCTCTGTCAGGTATGCTTAAAGTTCTTTTAAGCTTGCTTTCACTGTTCAATGCCAGAAAAACTTTTCTTCTCTGGTGAGAGAATATTCCCTTTGGAAACTAATAGGGCAAAGGGTCCATGAGCTCCTTATATAAAGAGCTACTCTCTAATCATCCTCCACGCACCTCAAATCCTCTCCTTCAAAGTGCTCCATTTTTTGGCGAAGCTCAAACTAGAGCTCCAACTTGGGCACTTTTCTTAGCCTTAGAAAGAAAACTTGGGTCCTACAGACTTCAGGGGAAGTTAGCTACCTAACAGCAACCTCCCTTTCAACCCGAGGATCGACGGAGAAGCACCGACGGGATCAAACAGTGAATTTCCATCAGTTTGAACCTGCCCTATTTTGGCTGAGCTGAATTCGGCCAATTCAGATGTCCTCCAACCAAACCAAGCCTCCCCAAAGTCCCCATGGCCATCACACGACCTCCATAGAGGTGAAAGGTAAGCCAATTCAGCCTCCTCTGTCATTGCAGATCGGTGTTAGAGATAGAAAGTGTTGAACTTCACTAACAAAATTCCCATTGATATGGACATCAATTATAGCTATTCTTGAGCCTAGGAAGATTCTAAGGACAAGAGCTACCTGCCTAGATTAAGAGCTCGGACTGCCGCTATAAACCCCATCCTTTAAAAACAAGAAAACCGGGGAAAAAACTGGTCATATGAGAAGAAAAAATCAAATTGGTTCACAAACCATAATCGATAAAGAAAGGGTAAAATGGGAAATCGATAAATCCCAAGTAACTCAAAGAGTCATAAAAATCATGGAAAAAAACCTTGGTAAAATGGGAAGAGAAAACCAGACCGGTTCCGGGCGAATCGGACATGAACCAAATTAAACCAGATTGAACTAGTTTGAACCATACTTGAAAGGGTTTCTAAATTCGTTTTTCTTAGTGGTTTAAAATGTTCAAATTGTGAAATTGAAGCCATCATTAGATAGAAAATGAATTTATATTAATTTAGAAATTTTTTATTTTGACAAAAACCGGTTGAATCAGGCCTGAACCAGTCAATTTTCGCCATTGAACATGGTCGGACCAGTCCAGTCCGGTTCGGAATAGTGTCATCTTCTTCCTCAGGATGACAACATTGTTCATTAATGCAAGAAATGTATATCTCCAGCAAAGATGAAACCACTCCATTTAGGTCATTTTAGGGCAAGGATAAGCTCGACCAAAATGGAAAGTGGTCGAGCAGAGGGTCCCCGAGCTGTCTATATAAAGAGCTACACTTCATTCATCCTCTACACACCTCAAATCTTCATTCTCTCTCAATTGCTCCATTTTTCAGTGAAGCTCAAAACAGAGCTCCGACATAGGCCTTTCACTTAGCCTCAGTAGGCAAGCTGGGATCCTATAGACTCCAGAGGAAGTCAGCTACCTAACAGCAACCTCATTTTGACCCGAGGACCGCCAGAGAAGCGCTGACGAAATCAAATAGTGAAGCACTCTAAAGGACAGAAGCTGCCCTATTTTGGCCGAGTTGAATTTGGCCAAATTCAGTACTCCCCCAGACAAACCAAGTCTCCCCGACACCCCCAACGACCCTCACACGGCCACAACAGAGCTGAAAGGTAAGCCAATTCATCCCTACTCCATCTGTACAAGTCAGTTTTAGTGAGAGAAAGTAACAGATTTTGTGGATCATATTTCTGCTCATCCTAACAACAACTATCCCAATTCTTGATCCTAGTAGAAACCTTAGGATGAAAGGTACCGCTCCAAATCGAGAGCATGGACCACCGCACCTCCAACGGTAAGCTTTCTACGCTTTCGCTCTCTACGAATGATTTTTTAGTGAAGCTCTGTTTAAGCTCATTTCAGACAAAAACAAGGGATTCAAAGCTCAATTGAATTGTATGGAAGTGTCAAAAATGATTCATACATTCAATTGAAACAATTAACCTCGATTGAATGACTAATTTGAAGAAATCAAATGTGGTCAGTTTGAAAGGGAGAAATTAGGGAAATTTTTGGGGGAAAATTGGGGATTTCGAAAAATTGAGGGACCACTTTGCAATTTCCGAAAATTGAAAGCCAATTGGCTATGAGAAAGATGTTTTGGGACCAATTGGTCAATTTCTGGAAAATTTGAGGTCAAATTGCCATTTTTGGAAAGTATAGGCAAAATTGTAATTTATGAAAAGTTCGGGACCGAATTGGAAATTTGGAAAACTTGATCCCCTTATACAATTTTGAGTAAATTAATGACTTAAAGAGAATTTTGGAAGCCTTAGGACTCAATTTAAGGAAAAGTTGGCTTTAGGGATCTAATGTTAAGGAAAATTAACTTTAGGGACCTAAGTGCAATTAATCAAGAATTTTGTGTCTAGTTGCTCATACGTGAGAAAATGGTGGTTGTTATGCCAAACCTTAATTGATAAGGATGCCCAAATCGTGTAGGGATGGGAGAGACAAGAACGCCAGCAAGGAAAAACTAGTGTGGATTCAGAAATAAACTGGAGATGAACACGTCACGGTCAGCGGGTGAGTGGGCTTAATTATACATCATACTCAATTGGGATGGTGAGCATTTTAGAAATGAAAAACCACTTGTGAGTGGGATTATCTAACTTCGTACCCAGTTGGGATGAGGAGTACCATCTTTAACTGATAAAACCTAGTTACTGGTTGTAAGTAGAGATAATCAAATTTGGTTGGTATGATGAACTTACTTAAGGAAAGGAGAAACCCACTTATCGGTGGTAAGAGTAGATATCATCACACCCAGTTGGTGTGATGAAGTTAAAATCGAATTTTGTCAAAAGTGTTCTCCCATTACTGTGTGCCAATGATTAAAATATTTGGGAAACTTTTTATACGGGAGCTAGAACAGCTCAGATAGGCCAAAGGCGTTGGTTTTTCAACTTTTGGGGCTAAATGCCTGGTTTTGGAAAAACACGTGCAGTATGCCCAAGGCTAGTGGGCATGAGCGGGACCTCGTAAACAAACTTGATTAAAGAAAGATATGAAAATTTATAATGCAATTGGTTGTGTGATTTTGCCATGGTACTGAGTCATGACCGACAGTGTTCGATGGACTGGCGACAATGCGTTAGGGCTAGGTCAACGAACCAACCTAGACAAATAGTTGTAGGTCGAATTGAGTGTCAGTGCTATTGGTCCAATGGCACCAAAGATAATGGCCATATGTGAAGAAAAGATGGTTGTTTGTTCATGCACTTGTGGTACAGGACCATCAAAATGCCCTAGGGTGTAGTAAGGGTTACTGGACGACATGGTGGAGATAAGGGTTGTTCGTCGTGTCGGTTAATGTGGAAGCTCGAAGTAGCTTCTTGCGCATGAGACTAGAGTGGGGTTGGGATGAGGTCTCTTCATACGAATATGGAGTGGCATTCAGGTCTAATGGTCAGATGTCGAGAACATTCACTCAGACCTATGGTAGAAGTTAATGGGCTTCTATCTTGGTCGATGGTAAAGATGCTCTTATCCACAAGTAGGTACAGTGGACGGGTTGTACCTATGAATGTGTGTACCCTTCCTGATGAAGGGCATGTATTTATTTACTAAACACCTCCCAAGGTAAGGGATGGGATAAAAGAGCAAAACACACCTAATATGGTAATGAGAAAAAGTGTTGAAAACCAAACTTTGAGGAAACCTCTCTTTTTATAGGAAATGATAACCTTGGCATGGTTTGATAAACAAAATCTATTTTGAAAACTCACTCCCACACCCGCTCACTTAGTTGTAGAACTCACCCCCTCTCTTTTACCCCTTTCAGGAGTAAGGAGATATAACAAAAGAAAACATGAAGATGTACTCTCTGTTATGTATGGTTAAAGTTACTTTTAAACTTGAATTTTGATTGATTTATGCTATTCCAGGGAACAAGGTTTGAATTTACGCCTGACTCCTCTTGATTAAAAGAAGGGAAAACCCCTCTTAAACCAAGGGATCAGCGGGTTGATCACGGGGACCTGACCAAACCGGATTGGGGCGTGATAACTTGAGTGGTATTAGAGCCATGTTCCCTTAAAAGCATTATCAATATTATGACTCGACACTAGGAAAAACTAAACTACCTTATAGGAAGAAGGGTCCATAGGAAGTTCATCATACGAACCAAACCCATGCACGAAATTGTGAAAATGACTCCTACCTCCAAAGAGATAGTTATTCAAAGGTTCGTGGAAGTCGAGAAGAGAGTGCCTAAAGATACAGTCGATAACTATAAGAAACTTGTTGGAGCATTATTAGAGCCAGAAGGCATCACATATCTGCATCCAAGGCAGGAAGAACCTACCCCTCCTCCAAGGAGCCTAACACCCCCTCCAACCCCATGACAGCCAAAAAGGACTCCAACTAAGAAGGAGGCCTCATATAACTATTGGGATGTCCACGCAATGTTTATGAAAGTCCACCAGGCACCCCCACCTGGTCAAAACAACTTTAACCCTTCCCAATGGATGAAGTGGACCTTTGAGTGAGAGGTTGAGGTGCTAAGGAGGTACAAACTTGAGGTATTCCATGAAGTCCGTCCTAGCATAGAAGCTCGACGGGTGTATGGATAGATGTAGAGAAGTTCATCAGAGCCCTCGGACCATGAATCCTGAAACCATTCAGAGGCTAACTCCCAGCCTATGACTCCAAGGGACTAGGAAGTAGTGAGAAAATTCCTGTAATAAGCCGAGTACGGCAAGAAACTACCTCCTTGAATGAATAAAGACCATTTTTCTTTATTTAAAAGTTAGTCTCCTTGTTAACGACAAGTACAACTAATAGATTGGAGTATACCAATCAAGACTCGGGGTAATAGATGGAGAGAAGGCCACCTAAGGAGGAAGGTTGCAGACCACCTCTAATTAACACTAACCCTAAGATAGCCAACCTAAATAGTTTCCCTACATGAACTAGGAAATGCAGAGTAACAAGGCAACAAGATGAGACAAAAGACTAGGAAGGAAGATTCCAGAAATGAACAAAGAGCTTGCCAAGAAAGGGAGTCATCATAAAGGACATACCCTAACCATAGATAGAAAAAAGGAAAGTGTGTGCTCATAAGGGGTCCAGTATAAGGGAAGTGATGCTTCTATAGAGTCAAAGAATAGGATAAATCTGAGGAAAGGGAATGCAACATCAAAAGATGTAGGAGGAGTGGGGGGAATAGCCTAAGGACCATAAGGGATTGAGTGAGCTCTCGTACAGGAGTTAAGAAACCAAGAGGAATTGAGTTGCCTCTAAGAAGAACCAGTTTAATGAAAGACAACAAAGAAGAGAGCTAAGGTACAAGAACCCCCTCAAAAAGGGCAAACACAGAAAACCTCTTCCAACAACTCTAGGGTAGGACACGGTAAGAGTGAAGAGGAGAAGAAATGTGCTAGGAAAGGGAAATCTAGAGGGATGTATAGGAAAATTTATAAATCTTGAGTGACCTAAAAGAGTCACAAAATTCATAGGAAAGGACTTTAGAATGAATTGGAAGAGAAAAACATATTGGTTCAGGTGAATCGAACCTGAACTTGATTGAACTAGTTTGAACACCTATTGAACTGATTTCTAAATTGATTTTTCTAGGTGGCTTATAAATATTAATTTGCATAATTGAAGCCACCATTCGATATAGAATGAAAAATAAATTAAGAAATTTTTAATTTTGAAAAACTCGATCGAATCGGGTCTGAACTAGCCGGATTAAGCATTGAACACGATTCAGATTGGTTCGGTCCGGTTCGAAACAGTGTCATCTTCTTCCTTTAGATGACAACACTATTCACTCGCCAGAAAATCAAGCAGCACCTGTGAAGATGAAAAGTCTTTGTTTAAGGAGTTTCAAGCAATGAATGACCACCGTAAAGGAGCCAATTGGACAGCCAAGGAGTCCCCGAGCTTCCAATATAAAGAGCTCTTACTCGTTCATCCTCCTCACACCTAAAAACTCCTCTCTCTCCCTAATGCTCCATTTTCCGGTGAAGCTCAAACCTGAGCATGGACATTGGGGTTCTTCTGAGGCAAAGAAGGCGATGTCGAGTTCTTTAGATTTAGGAAGAAGTTAGCTACCCGACAGTAGTCTCCATTTACTCCGAGGATCACTAGAGAAGCTCCGACCTGATCAAATAGTGAAGCAACTCTAGTAGACCAAAGCTGCCCTATTTCGGCTGAGCTAAAAATGGAAAATTTAAGCCCTCCTTAGGCCAAACCAAGCTCTCCCAATACTTCCATAGCCCTCATAAGACTAAATTAGAGCGAAAAGGTAAGCCAATTTGGCTCCCCTTTGTAATTTTTTTATCAGTGTTAGAGAGAGAACCGGTGAAACTTCATTGACCAAATTCTCTCTCAATTTGGCATGAATTGATGTGGCTCTTGATCCTAGGAGTAACCTCAGGACAAGAGCTATTTTCCCAAATCTAAAACTCAAACCACCACGCCCTCGACAGTAAGCTTTCTTTCTCTAAGTCCTATTTTCCACCAAAGCTCCGTTTGAGCTCAATTCGTATACAAATGACGCGATTCAAAGTTCCATTAAATTGTGTGGAAGTGTAGAAACTCAATTTTACCATCAATTTCAACAATTAAACCCGATTGAATGATCAATTTGATGAAACCAAATTTGTCCAGTTTGAAAGGGGGAAACTGGGGGAAAATTTTTGGGGAAATATGGGAATTTCGTATAATTGAGGGACTAAAGTGCAATTTCCCAAAATTGAGGCCCAATTGGCCCTGAAAAAGATGTTGGACACAGAAGAATAGCGGTGACTAAAAGGGGTCAAGATGCTGATTTGGTCAATAGTGGATAGATTAACCAAATCCACTTGTTTCCTACCTATAAAAGTGACGGACACAGTAGAACAACTGGTCGTCCAATACATGAAGGAAATAATAAGACTCCATGGTGTCCCGATGAGTATAGTATCGGATAGAGATCTAAGATTTTCTTCCAGGTTTTTGGCCGAGTCTGCAAAATGCCAATGGAGGACCAAGCTCCACATGAGTACGACATTTCACTCATAGATAGATGGATAGTCTGAGCGAACCGTCCAAACCTTGGAAGACATGCTGAGAGCATCGATGCACACCATGAACAAAAGCTAGGAAGAATATTTATGCCTGACGAAATTGCATATTATAATAGTCATCAGGCCAGTAATCAGATGGCTCTCTCTAAAGCCCTTTATGGACGATCTCATTGTACCCCTCTATTCTGGGAAGAAGTAGGGGAAAGGAAGTTAGAAAGGGCAGAAATGATTGAGGATGCCACGGAGAAGATAAAAGTAATAAGGAGTCATATTAAGGTTTTGTAAAAGAGGAAATCTGAAACCAATATATATCAGTCCATATTCCATTATTCAAAGGATAGGACCGGTAGCTTATAAATTAGGACTCCCTCCTGATCTGCATATACAAGATGTATTCCACATTTCAGTACTTCAGAAATATCAACCTGATCCTAGTCATGTATTGGACCGACCTCCAATGGAATTAGAAGAGAACCTGACTTATCAAACAGAGCCGGTACGAATCATCGACCAGAGAGACAAGAATTTGAGGAACAAGAAAAATTCCTATGGTCAAGGTGTTGTGGCAGAACAGATCCGTACAGGAAGAGACAAGGGAAACCAAGTCTTTGATGAGGGATAGTTATCCTCAGTTATTTAACGTGTAATTGTTTTAAGGACAAAACCCCTAAAAGGAGGGGAGAGTGGTAAACCCATCCTTTAGTAATGAGAAAATCGGGGAAAGAACTGGTCAATTTGAATATTTAAATCGAATTGGTCTAAAAACCCGATTGTTAGGGGATGAGCAAATTTGAAAATTTCTCACTCCCATGTAACTCAAAAAGGTTTATAAACTTGGGCAAAAGAACCCTAGGATAGAATGAGGAAGAAAGACCGAAGCAGTTCAAGAGAACTAGGTCTGAACCGGATAGAACCGGTTTATTAACCGAGTTGATTCATTGAACCCGAACCGATAGATAATGGGTAAACCAAGATGCTTATGGATCCCTTGTGATTCAAAGAGGTTTATAATCCATGGGAATGAACCTTAGAACAATGTGGGAGAGAAAAACCAGATCGGTTAGGGTGAACCAGACCCGATCCGGATTAAACCGGTCTAAGAACCGAGCCAATTTATGAACTAGAATCGATTAAGAGATGGTAAACCGGAAATTTTATGGACCCTAAGTAGCCCAAGGAGTCAAAAAAGACATGGAAATGGACTTGTGAACTAATTGGGGATTAAAACCAAACTGGTTCAGGTGAACCGGATCCGAACCGGTTCGTACCAGTTTAAACCACTATTGAACCGGATCCTAAATTCATTTTTCTAGGTGGCTTAAATAATTCAAATTTGAGACTTGAGGCCACCATTGGATAGAAAAAGAATTTAGATGAATTTAGAAATTTTAGATTTGAAAAGCTCGGTCGAATGAGGGGTGAACCGGCCGGTTTAAGCTTTGAACCCGGTTTGGACTGGCCCAGTCCAGTTCGGAATAGTGTCATCTTCTTCCTCGGGATGACAGCATTGTTCACTCGCCAGAAAATCGAAGCAACGCCGGTGAAAAAGAAACATTTCCATTCACTACGTTTCAGGTCTTCAATGCCTATCATAAAGGTGCCAGACGGACGGCCAACAAGACCCCAAGCTCCCTATATAAAGAACCCCTCTCCATTCGTTCTCTCCACACCTGAAAAGCTCAATCTCTCTCTGTTACTTAGTTCTCCAGTGAAGCTCAAAGCAGAGCTCTAATATAAGGTCAATTCTGAGCCAAAAAAGGTGAGGTTGGGTTCACTAGAACCGGGGAGAAGTCAGCTACACAGTGGTGCATCCGTTCATTCCAAGAGTCGCCGGAGAAGTGCTGGCGTGATCAAACAGTGAAGCAACACTGGCAGGCCGAAGCTGCCCTATTTCAGCCGAGTTGAAATTGGCCAATTCGAGCCCTCCGTAGGCCACACCAAGCTCTCCCGTCACCTCCCCAGCCCTTCCATGGCCGAATTAGGACTGAAAGGTACGCCAATTCGGCCCCCCTTTACAATTTTCGATCAATGTTAGAGAGAGAGTCAGCTAAATTTCAATGATGAAATTCTAATCTAATTCGACATCTATCAATGTCATTCTTGATCCTAGGAAGAACCTTTGGAGGAGAGGTACCTGTCCAGATAGAAAGCTCAGATCGCCGCGCCCTCATCGGTGAGAAATTAAAGCTTTCTCTCTCTACAGTCCGTTTTCCGACGAAGCTCCATTTAAGCTCGTTCCAGTGTTAAAACCTATGATTTAAAGTTCCTTAGAATCGTATGAACATGTAGAAAATCAATTTCAACGAATATAGATGTTTGATCGGTCAATTTGATGAAATCAAATTCAGCTGTGTTAAAGAGTTGAAATTGGGGGAAATTTTGGGGATTTTCAAAAATTCAAAGGACCAAAATGTAATTTTCTAAAATTGAGTGTCAATTGGTCATGATAAGAATATTAGAGGGCCAATTGAGAAATTTTAGAATTTTTGGGGTAAAATTTACAATTTTTGTAAAGGAAGGGCAAAATGGTAATTTTGGGAAAATTAAGGGACCAAATTAAAAATTTGGGAAATTAAGCCCCTTTTCACGAAATTTAATAAATTGAGGTACCAAGATAAATTTTAAAAGTTTCGGGACTCAATTTGACGAAAAACCCGGCAATAGGGACTTAAAGTTGAAGAAAAATAACTTTAAGTACCTAATTACAAATATATATGAAGTTGGGTTATCTCATTAATTGGAACGAATGAGGGCTATTAGGCCAAAGAATAATGAACAAATATGTTCATTTCGTGTAGGAGAACGAGACATCGAGAACGCTAGTTGAGGTCCAGCGTGCAAGGGATGGAACTCCACTAAGTGGAATTTTACTGCATGATCGGGTGAGTGGGATTTTAGATCATACCCGGTTGGGGATGATAACACATCAAAATGAAAACCCACTACTATGTGGTATTTTAAACAACACGACTTAGAGTGTGATGTGATAACCATGCAAAAAAACTACTTACCAGTTGTAAGTAGATCATACACGGTTGATATGGCGAAACTTCCTTGAAGGAAGTTGAAAACCCGTTCATCGGTTATTAACGGAGATGTCCTTATCTCGGATCGATATAATGGACAGTGAAAACATATTTTGTCGGAAGTGTTCTCCCCAGACTGTGTGCTAATGCTTAAACAATTTGGGAGACCTTCTCAACGGGAGCTCGAATAGATCTTATAGGTCAGAGGCCTCGATTTTGGAACTTAGGGGCTAATATGCCCGATTTTTTAAAAATCCTGAATAGTGGACCATAGCTAATGGGCATGAGCAGGCTCTCGTGAATGAATATAATATATATGCCATAAAACTTTAATAAGTAAATTGTATGGTCATGGTACCAAGGCTGGTCCGACATTCTCAGTCAACTAATAGCAGTGCAACATGACCGGTCTCCGGACCAATTAAGACAAACAGCTGCAGGTTGAGTTGAAAGTCGGGACCGTTAGACTAATGATGCCACAGATTACATGACATATTAAGAAAAAATTATTTGTTCATGCACTATGAGTATGGGATCATCAAGACGCCCATGAGGGGTAGTGATGCGTCCTAAGGGCCTTGGACGACCTAGTGAGTATAAGGGCAGTTTGTCGTTCCAGGTGACCGTGCGAAATTTGGAGTAGCACCAAGTGCATGAGACCGGGGTAGGGACGGGATAAGGTCTATGTCCTCATATGGACACGAAGAATTGATTTCGGGATTAAGGGTCAGATGTCACATACATCCACTCATTCTCAGGATGGAAGTGGTCGTACTTCTATCTAGGTGGCCGGTAAAGTCGCTCTGAAGCCACAAGTGGGTTTTGTGGTCTTGCTGACCTGCGAATGTGTGCAACCTTCATGATGAAGGATGTGTGTTGGGTGATGACACACCGTGACAATAAGAAATGGTGAAAAACCTGAATTTTTAATTGAAGGGATTTTTGTAAAGTGAGGAGTGTGGCACACTCCAATACAAATGTTTTTCTTAAATGTTAAAAGTAAACTATTGAAAACCCCATTCACTGAGTTGTAGAAAGTCACCCCTCTTTTCTACCCCTTTTCAAGAAAAGAGAAAATGACTAGAAGTAACACCAAGCCTTACCCTTTATCAGGTATGCCTAATTTTTCCTTAAGCTTGCATTTTATTTGATATATGCCTTCTAGGGAACAAGGTTGAAATTTCCCCTGGCTCTCTTGAGTAAAAGAACGGGAAAACTCGTCTTAAATCGAGAAAAAGTAGCGGGTTGTTCATGGGGATCCAACTAAATTGGGTTGGGGCGTGATAGGTAGTGGGGCTCTGGACAAACTGGTGGACATTAGGGCAATTAGTCGTACTAGAAGTCACAAGTGGGTATAGTGGACATGCTGGCCTGCATATGTGTGTTCCTTCACGATGAAAGGCATGTTTTGGATGATAAACACATCGTTCTAATGAGAAATTATTTTTAAAACCGAGATTTGAAAATATAAAAATTTAAAGGAATTAAGGAGTCTGGCACACTCCAATTTAAAAACTATTTTTTTACCAAAACTTCATTTTTGAAAATTCCAATTCACTTAGTTGTTGAAACTCACCCCTCTTTTTATCCCTTTTCATGAAATAGAGAAAATAACTAGGGATAACACCAAGCCTTACCCTATGTCAAGTATGTTTAATTTCTCTTAAGCTTGTAGTTTATTTTATATATGTCTTTCTAGGAAATAAGGTTAAAAGTACGCCTAGCTCCTCTTGAGTTAAAGAAGGAGGAAACTCCTCTTTAACTAGGAGAGTAGTAGGTTATTCACGAGGATCCGACCAAACTAAGTCGGGGCATGACAAAAATGGTCATGTTGACTAAAATGGACATTGTAGGATATAGAGACCACCAATCGTTGTGGTTCTAGTGGACACAGACTCCTTGAGGTGCCCTTTAACTACACTAGCATCGACAACCAAGGTATCATCTTCGGTGAGTTCTTTACTTTGAACTTACTATGGCTCATATTATTTTCAATTCTTGATCAAGTTTGATCGACCCTGTTCAAGCTAACCCCAATTGAATGGAGTTTAAGATGGCCTAGAGAGAGGCCAGTGGGACCTTCCACCTTAGTTTGAGAATTTTTGGAGAAGTTTAGTTGTGGGTAAAAGGTTAAGGACCAAAATGAAAATAAATGAAAGTTGGATGAACCAATTGCAAATGAGCTTTTTGTGGGGTCTTCTTAAGAGACTAAATGAAGTTTTTCGGCTAATTGGAAAGTTTTGTGAAGTTCAAAAACTAGGTTGGTACACTTTTGAATGTCTAGGGACCTATTTGCAATAAAGACAAAGCTAAGGACTAAAGTGCAAATAAGAGTATTTGTGTGGCCAAAATGTAACTTTTTAGTATTCCAATGTCCTAAACCTAATTAAAGGAAGTTTAGGGACCCAAATTAGAAAAATGATTGATAAAGAAATCCGAAAACCTATGTTAAAAAGAAGAGGAGCAAAATGGTAATTTTGCCTAAACTTAAGGACCATTCGGCAATTAATAAGAAATAGAGCTTGTAATTGTTTAATATCATATTTGGTACCAGAATGGGACCCAATGAAACTTGGGGGAGGGGCACAATTGAAGGACTTGGGAAAGTATAAGGTCTAAAAGAGAAGTTTTAATGTATAGGGGCAAATTGGTAATTTTGCCCAAGTTGAGGACCAAATGATAATTTTAAAAAGTAGGACCACTAGGTGGTATATAAATGAAAGGTAGGCACTTCAACAAGTGCTAAGTGGAAATAAAATGACCTTAAACGTGAGGGACTAACCTTAGAGAATGTTATGGTATGGATTGGTTTACTGAGTGAGTTGAGTAGCCCAAGCCTGTGAGGGCTAAACATAAATTAGTAAAGGAATTACGGTGTGATAAATTTAAGAAGGCTTAGGGCTGGAACTAACTGTTTTATTGCTAAATAATATAGAGAACGCAAAGGTCTACTCAAGCAGGACTGAGAGCGGGATCTCCAAAACATTTGGGAACGAACAAGTTTCATGGCTTAAACTGAGTAGGCATATTGATGGATGTTGCTTGAATGGTTGTGTGAAAAGGATAGAAAGCTAATCTCAAAACTCAAATAAGAAGCACAAAATGAATAAATGGATGTCCACTAAAGCTATTTTTATTTGAAATGCATGTTGTATAGTTATAGTCCATTGGGATTGGATGTGTAGGGCCATGTGCCCAATTTGCTGGATTGAGGAGATGTTGGAATGGTAGGTTGGGCTCCTATGGAATGTTAATATTGTGTTGTGTGTTAAATTAAATGGTCGGAATGCGAACCATGTTGTGAGACCCGAGTATAGGATTGTGTGCCCAACGAGGTGATGTGGGGAGATGGTCAAATGATAGGCCAGGCTCCTGAGATTTACATGATGTGTGGGGAGTTAGTTGAATGACAAGTCAGGCTCCCGTGATTTATAAGATATGTGAGGAGTCGGTTAAATGACATGCTAGGCTCCCGAGATTTATTTGATGTGAGGAGAGTTGGTTGAATTATGGGTTGGACTCCCAAGGTGTAAGTGATTTGTGGTGAGATGGTCAATTGATAGCTTAGGCTCCCGAGAGTTATATTAAATGGACTTCTTTGAATTGAGATGCCCAATTATGTGTGATTAGGGAGTTGGGCTAGTGTTGCACCGAAGTCCCGGTAACGAGATGCTATATGTGCCATTACATAATTTAGCCCATGAGTGTCATAATTATGATTGGGTGTCAAGTGATTTCATTGTGATACCGGTATGTGCGATGGGGCGATCGAAGGACGCTTCGTGAAGATGTACCATCACTCATGTGAAATTTGAAAGGAGTACGGGGAAATGTCTTAATTGCTTCCAAATTTCAAGGGACACCTAGTTGATCTGCGTGTACTGTCCCAATACACTAGTGCGATGTGAAATGATGGAATTCAGTCACATGTGTAGGGGGCATGTGCCGATAAGAGGGGGCGGTGTAACCATGACCTCGGGTGTCAAGGCACCCAGCTATGAGATGACACTCGAGAAGTGTTGGTTGCTGTAGTGTGGCATATGAAACCCAAACTCTATTTTTTTCCTGAATTTGGTATCACTAGTTTAAGGTACACTTTGGAGCATGTTGTGTGTATAAGGGCATATGTTGATCCATGTGTGCGGGCTTGAGTAGCCCAATTGTGAACCCTGTCCCTTTATAGATAAGAAAATTGGGAAAAGAACCGGTCGTTTCAAAAAAGAAAATTGAGCCGGTTCATGAACCATAACCAATAAATAAAGGGCAAAATGGTAAAATTGACAAATCACAAGTGACTCAAAGAGTCATAAAAATCTTAAAAAAAAACCTTAGGACAAATGGGAAGAGAAAACTAAACCAATTCATGGTGAACCAGACATGAACCGGATTTAACCAGTTTCTAAATTCATTTTTCTTGGTGGCTTAAAATATTTAAATTAGGAAATTGAAGCCACATTAGATAGAGAATGAATTTAGATTAATTTAGAAATTTTTAATATTGAGAAAACCGATCAAATCAAGCCTGAACCAGCCAATTTACACTATTGAACTAAGTTGGACCGGTCCGGTCCGATTTAGAATAGTGTCATCTTCTTCCTCTGGATGACAGCACTATTCATTAATGAAGAAAATGTATAACTCCGACGAAGATGAAACTGCTCCATTCCGGCCATTTCAGGGCAAGGATAAGCCCAACCAAAATGGAAAGTGATCAAGTAGAGGGTCCCCGAGCCCCCTATATAAAGAGCTCCTCTCCATTCATCCTCCACACACCTTAAATCGTGATTCTCTCTCAATTGCTCCATTTTTCTGTGAAGCTCAAACCAGAGCTCTGACTTGGGCAGTTTTCATACCCTTAGAAGGCAAGGTCGAGTCCTACAGACTTCGGGGGAAGTTAGTTAACTAATAGCATTTTCCTTTTGACCTGAGGACCGCCGAAGAAATGCCGGCGGAATCAAACAGTGAAGCAGCTCCAATTGACTGAAGCTGCCCTATTTTGGATGAGCTTAATTTGGCCAAATTATGCCCTCCTCTAGCCAAACCAAGCCTCTCCAACACCTCGACGGCCCTCACATGACCTTAATAGAGCTGAAAGGTGATGTAATTCAACCCTCAATCATTGCAGATCAGGGTTAGAGAGAGAAAGGGTCAAATTTCATTAACTAAATTCACCCTCAATTTGACTTCAATTGTAGTGATTCTTGATCCTAGAAGAAACCACAAGATAATAGCTACCTTCCCCAATTGAGAGCTCGGATCATCGCACCTCTAATTGTAAGCTTTCGAAGCTTTCTCTCTCTACGAGCAATTTTCCGGCAAAGCTCTATTTGAGCTCAATTATGACCCAAATGTTCCGGTTCAAAGCTCAATTGAATCGTATATAAGTGTAGGAACTTATCCATACCTTCAATTGGAGCAATTAACCCTAATTGAATGGCCAATTTGAAGAAATCAAATTTGGTTAGTTTGAAGCGTAGAAATTGGGGAAATTTTTGGGGAAAATTGGGGATTTCAAAAAATTGAGTGACCTCTTTGCAATTTCCAAAAATTAAAGGCCAATTGGTCATGAGAAAGATATTGGGGGACCAATTGCTCATTTTTTGGAACATTTAGGGTCAAATTGCCATTTATGGAAAGTAGGGGCAAAATTGTAATTTTGAAAAGTTGGGGACCAAATTAGAAATATCAAAAATTTGAGCCCCTTATACAATTTTTAGTAAATTGAGGACTCAAAGGGAATATGTATAGGGTCATTCCAGACCTTCACTTGCTCACGTAGGATCGTTCCGGACCTCCGCTTGCTCTCTTGCTTGGTCCGGGTCGTTCCTCCCTAGCAAGCTCTAGGTCCAAAGGACAAAGCGTGCCAAAGAGCAAGCTACTGCTCGAAAGAGCACGCTAGTGTGCACTTAGAAGCCTTGGGACTTAATTTGGGGAAAAGTTAGCATTAGGGGCCTAAAGTTAAGGAAAATGAACTTTAGGGACCTAAGTGCAATTAATAAACAATTTTGAGCCTAGTTTCTCATGCATGAGAAAATGATGGTTGTTATGCCAAACCTTAATTGATAAGGATGCCCAAATCATGTAGGGATACGAGAGATCGGAATGCTAACAAGGAAAAGCTAGAGTGGATTCGGAAACCGACTAGAGATAAATAAGTCACAGTCATCGAGTGGGATTATCTAACTTCATACCCGGTTGGGATGAGTAGTACTATCTTTAACTGTTAAAAACCTACTTACTGGTTGTAAGTAGAGATAATTATACCCAGTTGCAATGATGAATTTCCTTGAGGTAAGGAGAAACCCGCTTACCGGTTACAAGCGAAGATATCATCACACCCGGTTGGTGTGATGAAGTTGAAAATAATTTTTTGTCAGAAGTGTTCTCCCCTAACTGTGTGTCAATGCTTAAAAGATTTGGGAGATCTTATTGATAGGAGCTAGAACAACTTAGATAGGCTAAAGGCCTTAGTTTTTGAACTCATGGGGCTACATGCCCATTTTGGAAAAACACGTGCAGTGGGCCCAAGGCCAGTGGGCACGAGCAGGAGCTAGTAAACAACATTGATTAAAGAAAGCCATGAAGATTTCTAATGAAACTAATTGTGTGATTTTGCCATGGTACTGAATCAAGACCGACAGTACTCGATGGACTAGCGGTAATGCGTCAGGTCTAAGTCAACGAACCGGTCTAGACAAATAGATGTAAGTCGGGTTGAGAGTTAGGGTCATTGGATCATTAGCACCAAAGATAATGGTCAAATGTTAAAACTGTTGTTTGTGCATGCACTTGTTGTATGGGACCATCAAGATGTCCTAGGGGGTAGTAATAGGTCTTAAGGGCTACTGGACAATATGGTGGAGATATGGACAGTTCGTCGTTCCAGTCAATATGAAAATTTAGAGTAGCTTTTGGCGCATTAGACCGAGGTGGGGTCAGGATGAGGTCTTTGTGCTCATACGGACATGGAGTGGCATTCGGGTATGAGGGTCAGATGTCGAGAACATCCACTCAGACCTAGGGAAGAAGTGGATGAGCGTCTATCTTGGTGGACGGTAATGATGCTCTGATCCACAAGTGGGTGCAGTGGACGGACTGCACCTGCAAATGTGTGTACCCTTCCTAATGATAGGCATGTGTTTGTTCGCTAAATGCCTCCTGAGGCAAGGGGATGGGCTAAGAAACCTAAACACACCTAATATGGGTATGGAAAAAGGTTTTGAAAATCGAAATTTGATGAAAATCCTTTTGAAAAGAAATGATCGCCTTAGCACAGTTCGGATAAAGTGGTTTTGAAAACTCATTCCCAACATCCGCTCACTAAGTTGTAGAACTCACCTCCTCCCTTTTACCCCTTTTAGGTAACCGAGGAAACACCATTCTTAAAGACCCTCCTAATTTGGAATAGTAAGAAGACAAGTATGTCTATTTTAAAATACTCAATTTTGTATAATGTTATACTAGGAAAGATAGGTAAAAGGATGTCTTACTCCTCACGGTTTGGAAAAGGGTGAAACCCTTAATGGACCAAAGGGAGTGACGGGTTGCTCACGCAGATCCAACCAAACCGGGTCGGGGCGTGACAACTTTAGAGGTACCAAAGCCTATTTCCTCTCATGCATTATCAAGACTATATAACATAGTAACTAAGAGGAATAAATTTTAAAATTCCAGATGGTTCCCATGAGACGAACCAAGAGAACAAGAGCAATAGTTACTGACACTGCCCAACAAGCCCTCCCTATGGAATCTCCCCGAGAAGCCCAGACAGTTCGACCTAGACTAAGCTCAGAACATCAGAGACTGTACGAGGAGTTCACCCGAGTGTTTGGACGGCATAACCTCGCCCCTAAGGTGGACATTAACTCTCGAGCTAAGCCGGAGGAAGTATAATCTCATCCCCCTCCTACTAACACTCCCCCTCCAATTAACATCCCTAAATAACTCAAAACTCTCCGTCAACTAGAATGTAAGCCTTTCCTAAGAGAGAAGGATGCTAGAGTTTCTATGGACTGGCTGGCCAGCATTAAGAAACCTATGGGGATAGTCAAGATTTCACCAGAGGACATGGTGATCCTAGCAGAATTTTTCTTGGAGGCTAGTGTGAAAAGGTGGGGGACAATGTCAGAAGCCTACATACCACTACCCCCTCCTGGGAACAATTCGAAGAGAGGTATATGGAGGAATACCTAGGTCCGCATCTGATTAATGAGAAGAAGCAAGATTTCCTCCATCTCCAACAATGGCTTAACTCTATCTCGGAGTATGAAACCAAGTTTAACGTGTTAAGACCCTTTGCCCCCGACCTAGCCAGACCTGCAGGTATATGGCAACAATTCGTCGATGGTCTCAACATGGACATACGGGACCAGATGGGAGTGCTAGGATGCCTCATGGATCTAGTAGCTGTAATTAGTATAGCCCACGAATGTGAGCGTCTAGTTCAAAATCGACGCCGCCGGATGGAGCAGGCTAACCGAAAGGAGGACAAGGGCCAAGGCCATCATGAATGATGGAAGGAGCAAAATAGTCCAAAGTGGGAAAATAGGGTGGGTATCCAAAAGAGGAAGGACATGCCACCACCTCAACAAAAAGTAATCCCCACCTTACTACAAGGAAACCCTTGCTGTCCGATATGCCAAAGATACTACAAGGGAGCCTGCTTATCCTATTTCGGATGTGGGCAGGTGTGGCACTTTGCAAAGGAGTGCCCCACTCTTTGGGAGAATAAGTAACAGAACACACTTGAACCACCCCAAGGGAACCCAAGGAGTCCAAGGGTACCAGTTATGGTATACAACCTCACCCAAGAAAAGGCTAGTAAAGACCCTAGTACCGTAGTAGGTACTTCCCAGAACCTCCCTAACTAAAATTGAGACAAAACCTATAATTTGATTTTATTCAATAAAGAAATTTAATTTTTTCTTCTAAAAACATGTGTTTCTTCAATTAGGGTACATACACATGTGGGGGAGAAAAGTCTACGCTCTCTTTGACTTGGCAGCAGAGAGATCCTTCATTAAGGAAGATCTAATCTCATGTCTTCCCCTAGAACTTACCTCCCTAGAACAAAGTCTCAACATGCTCATGCCCTTAGGAGAAGGACTGGATAGGGACAAACACTTAAAGGGATGTGAGATAATGATTGGAGGAGTTAAACTAGAGGCGGATTAGATCACATTACCTCTAAGGGAGGTAGAAATAATATTGGGAATGGATTGGTTAAGTACCCATCAAGCCAAGATGGACTATGGGAAGAAGGTAATAACTTTTCACACTCCCAAAACACTCGGACTGCATTTCCAAGGAGACAGGAGGAAGGGAGAAGTGCAATTAGTGTAGCACATAAAGGCTCAAAAGATGATAGATAATGTTTGTAAAGCTTTCTTTGCAATGATCATCAATGGGAACTCAGAGGAGAAGGGACTAGAAGGCATCTCGATAGTTGAACACTACCCGGACATATTTTCGAAGGAATTACCCAGATTACCCCCGAGCCGAACACTAGAATTTACCATAGAGGTAATCCCCGAAACACATCCCATATCCCAAGCCCCTTATCGCATGGCTCTGACGGAGTTAAAGGAGCAGTCGAACGAGCTAATGGAGAAGGGTTTCATATGCCCTAGTCAGTCTACATGGGGTGCACCAGTCCTATTCGTAATGAAAAAGGATGGGAGTATGAGGTTGTGTAAAGATTAGCAGAATTTGAACTAGGTCACCATAGAGAATAAGTATCCACTTCCATGGGTCGACGACATGTTTGACCAACTAAAAGGAGCCACCTACTTCTCCAAGATAGACCTTCAGTTAGAATACCACCAACTCAGGATCTAAGAGGAAGATATCCCTAAGACCGCCTTTCGGTCTCGATACAAACACTATGAATTTAGGGTGATGCCTTCATGGATTTGATGAACTGAGTGTTCCAGCCATACTTAAACAAGTTCATGATTTTGTTTATAAATGACATACTTATATACTCACGAACTAGGCTAAAGTACGAAGAACATATGGCTATCACCTTGGAGACACTATGAAATAATCACTTATATGCAAAATTCTCCAAGTGTGAGTTCTAGTTTTAGGAGGCAGGGTTCTTAGGGCACATAATGTCCAAAGATGGAGTCAATGTGGACCCAACAAAGGTGGAGGCCATATCTAATTGGAAGGCACCCAAGAATCCCTCTAAGATACGTAGTTTCTTGGGCTTGGCGGGGTACTACAAACTGTTTGTGCAGGATTTCTCTAAGATAGCTAGCCCTTTGACTCGTCTCAAAAGGAAAGGAGTGAAGTATAAATGGGATGAAAGATGTGAGAAATCCTTCATGGTGTTGAAGACCCATTTAACTATGGCACTTGTACTCTCTCTATCTGATCTAAGACAGGGACTCAGGTGTGTATTAATGCAATAAGGAAAGGTTATTGCTTACGCCTCACGACAACTAAAAGTACATGAGAGGAAATATCCTACCCATGACTCAGAGTTAGCAGCAATAGTTTGCCTTCAAGATTTGGCGACACTACCTATACAGGGTCAAGTGTAGGATATATACCGATCACAAGAGTCTTAAGTACTTCCTAACTCAGAAGGAGCTGAACCTCCGCCAGAGGAGATGGCTGGAGTTGGTAAAGGACTATGACCTTGTGATAGAATATCACTCCGGGAGGGCCAATGTGGTGGGAGACGCTCTAAGTTGCAAGTATCAAACCGAGGCAACGCAAAAAAAGACAAGCTACTTACCCTTGTTGCAACAATTGGAAAGAATGGAAGTGGACCTTGAAGTAGAAAACAGAGAAAAATGCCTATTGGCTGACGTAGTGGTAAGACCAAGCCTACCGGAGCAAATAATGGTCCAACAAAAAGGGGATGAGGAACTCCAGCCCTATTTGAACCCGGTCAACGAAGGGACAAACCCAAACTACAACCTTCGAGGCGATGGAGTGCTAACCTATTAGGGTAGAGTGTGTTTGCCTCAAGATAAGGAACTAAAGAGATTAATCTTGGAAGAGGCACATGACTATGTCTATGCGATACATCTGGGCAGTACTAAGATGTACTGCACCCTCAAACAAGGTTATTGGTGGAGAGGGTTGAAGAGAGATATTACGGAATATGTAGCTCGATCCTTGTCCTGTCAGCAAATTAAAGCTGAGCACAAAAAACCTTCAGGACAGCTACAACCATTACTAATTCCCAAATGGAAATGGGAACACATCACTATGGACTTCGTCACGGGACTACCTGTGACTAGAAAGGGACGAGATGCAATTTGGGTCATTGTGGATAGATTAACAAAGTCTGCCCATTTATTACCTATAAGAGTGGTCGATTTGGTGGAACAACTAGTTGTCTTATACATAAGGGAGATTATGAGACTCCATGGCATCCCGATAAGCATAGTGTCGGATAGAGATCCTAGATTTACCTCAAGGTTCTAGCCAAGTTTGCAAAGTGCCTTGGGGATCAAGCTCCACATGAGTATGGCATTTCATCCTCATATTGATAGACAGTCTGAGGGAACGATCCAAACCCCGTAGGACACGTTATGGGCATGTGTAATCACCATGAATAAGGGTTGGGAGGAATACTTGTGCCTGATGGAGTTTGCCTATAATAATAGTTACATGCCAATATTTTGGGAATAGGTGATAGAAAGAAACCTAGAAAGGGTTGAACTAATAGAGGATGCCATAGAAAAGATTAAGATCATAAGGAGTCGACTTAAGGCCGCTCAATATAGGCAAAAGAGCTATGTGGACCATCGAAGAAGGGATCTGGAATTTGATGTGGAAGACCAAGTGTTTCTCAATGTATCCCTATGGAGGGGAATACTTAGGTTTCAACAATGGGGGAAGTTGAAACCAAGGTACATCGGTCCCTACACCATAGTCGAAAGGATAGGGCTGGTGGCATATAAATTAGAACTGCCTCCAGACTTGCAAAGAATATATGATGTATTCCATATCTCGATACTTCAGAAGTATTAGCCTGATCCTAGTCATGTGATGGACTAACCTCTACCCAAACTAGAAGAGAACCTAACCTATCAAGCAGAACTAGTCCAAATCATCGACCGGAGAGAGATAAACTTAACGAATAAGAAGATTCCCATGGTCAAGGTTCTTCGCCAGATTGGACCAGTGCAAGAGGAGACATGGGAAATTGAGAGTGTTATGAGGGATGGGTACCCTCATTTATTCGAGATGTAAATTGTTTTGGGCACAAAACCCCGAAAAAGAGGGGAGAGTTGTAAACCCAGGGAAACTATAAATCCCTTTATATATAAGAAAATTAGGAAAAGAACCAGACGTTTTAAAAGAGAAAATGAAGTTAGTTCATTAACCATAACCGGTAAAGAAAGGGTAAAATGGGAAAATTGAAAAATCCAAAGGGAATCAAAGAGTCAAAAAAATCATGGAAAAGAACCTTGGGATAAATGGGAAGAGAAAACTAGACCGGTTCATGGTAAACCGGACCTGAACTGTATTGAACTAGTTTGAACCATATTAGAACTGGTTTTTAAATTCATTTTTTTGGTTGGATTAAAATATTCAAATTGGAAAATTGAAGCCACCATTAGATAGATGATGAATTTAGATTAATTAATAAATTTTTAATTTTAAAAAAACCAGTCGAATCGGACCTAAACCAGCTGATTTACGCCATTGAGCCCTGTCGGACCTGTCCAGTCTGGTTACTGAGTTGTAGAACTCATCCCTGCCCTTTTACCCCTTTCAAGTAACCAAGTAAACACCATTCTTAAAGACACTCCTAATTTGGAATAGTAAGAAGACAAGTATGTCTGTTTTAACATACTTAATTTTGTATAATGTTATACGAGGAAAGACAGGTAAAAGGTTGTCTTACTCATCGCGATTTGGAAAAGGGTGAAACCCTTAATGGACCAAAGGGAGTGGTGGTGTAAACCTCGTCCTTTGGAATTAAGGAAAATCGGGGAAAGAACCGGTCAAACCGAGTGAGAAAACTGAACCTATTCACAAACCCCAATCACCAAAGAACAGGAAAATTGGGAAATTTACAACTCCTGAGTGACCCAAAAAGTCATAAAAAATTAGGAAAGGGACCTTAGGACAATTTGGAAAAGAAAACCAAACTAGTTCAGGTGAACCGGATTGAACCCGTTTGGACTGGATTTAACCACTATTGAATCGGATGCTAAATTCATTTTTCTAGGTCGCTTAGAAAATTTAAATTGAGAATTGTGGCCACCATTGGATAGATAATTAATTTAGATCAATTTATAAATTTTTAATTTTGAAAAATTCGATCGAATGGGGCCTGAACCGGTCGGTTTAAGCATTAACCCAATTCAAACCGGACCGGTCCGGTTCAGAACAGTGTCATCTTCATCCTTTAGATGACTGCATTATTCACTCTCCAAAAAATTGAATAGTGCCGGTGAAGAGGAAACATTTCCATTCAGTACGTTTTAGGCCATCAATTACAATTATTAAGGTACCAAACGGACGGTCACAGAGTTCTCGAGCTCCCTATATAAAGAGCCTCTCTCCATTCATCCTCCACACACCTGAAAACTTCACTCTCTCTCAGCTACTCAATTTTCCGATGAAGCTCGAACTAGACTTGGGGAGAAGTGTGGTCAGGTTCCTTAGACTTAGGGAGAAGTCAGCTACCCCATGGTAGTCTCCAATTGCTATGAGGATCGCCCAAGAAGCGTCGACGTGATCGAGCAGGGAAGCAACTCCAGCAGACCGAAGCTGCCCTATTTCTGTCGAGCTAAAATCAGACAATTCAAGCCCTACTCAGAACACACCGAGCTCTCCCAACACTCTCTTAGCCCTCATACAACCAAATTAGAGTGGAAAGGTAAGCCAATTTGGCTCCCCTCTATAAATTCCGATCGATGTTAGAGAGATGAAACTTTACTGACCAAATTCTCCCTCAATTCGACACGAATTGAGGTGATTCTTGATTCTAGGAGTAACCTCGGGACAGGAGCTATCTACCAAGATTAAAAGCTCGGACTACTGCACCTCTGACCATAAGATTTTGAAGCTTTCTCTCTCTAAGTTCAATTTTCTGGTGAAGCTCCATTTGAGCTTGTTCCGGTGTCAATTCATGCGATTCAAAGTAAAATTGAATCATATGGATGTGTAGGAACTAAATTTTACCATCCATTTCAACAATGAACCTCGATTGATCGGTCAATTTGATGAAATCAAATTTGGGCATGTTGAAAGGGGAAAATTGGAGGAAATTGGGGATTTCAAAAATTCGAGGGACTAAAGTGCAATTTCCTAAAATTGAGGGCCAATTAGCCATGAAAAAGATGTTGGAGGACCAATGGGTCGAAATTTCAAATTTTTGGGGGTCAAATTGCCATTTTTTCAAAGTAAGGGTAAAATGGTAATTTTCAAAAAGTTAGGCACCAAATTGGAAATTTAGGAAACTTGAACCCCTTTTGGGATTTTGAATAAATTAAAGTTAGAGAAAATAATTTTAGGGACCTAAATGTAAATAATTAAAAGTTTGGGGTTTTTATTCATTAATGATGAATGAAGTTTATTAGGTCAAAGGTTAATGAACAAGAATTTTCATATGTTGTAGGAACACTCCCTCAGCCCTCATACGACCGAATTAGAGCGGAAAGGCAAGCTAATTTGGCTCCCCTTTGTGAATTTCGATCAGTGCTAAAGAGAGAACCGACAAATCTTTACTCATCACATTCTTCCCCAATTCGACATGAATTGAGCCAATCCTTGATTCTAGGAGGAACCTCAATGCGAGAGCTATCTGCCAAGATTGAAAGCTTGGACCACCGCGACCCCGACAGTCAACTTTCGAAGCTTTCTCTCTCTACATCTAGTTTTCTGGGAAAACTCTGTTTGAGATCATTACAACGTCAATTCATGCGATTCAAAGTGTAATTGAATTGTATGGATGTGTAGGAACTCAGATCCACCTTCAATTTCAAAAATTAACTTCGATTGATCTATCAATTAGATGAAATCAAATTCGATCAGGTTGAAAGGTTAAAATTGGGGGAAATTTTGAGGATTTCAAAAATTCTAGGGACTATAGTGCAATTTCCTATAATTGAGGGCCAATTGGGCATGGAAAAGATGTTGGTGGACCAATTGGTCAATTTTTAGAATTTTTGGGGTGAAATTTACCATTTTTGTAAAGTAGGGTCAAAATGGTAATTTTGGAAAAGTTGGGGACCAAATTGGCAATTTGGGAGACTTCAACCCCTTTTTGTAATTTTGAATAAGTTGAGGTACCAAAGTAAGTTTTGAATTTTCGGGACACAATTTGGGGGAAAATTGGCATTAGGGACCTAAAGTTAAAGAAAAAGAACTTTTGGGACCTAATTGTAATTAATTGAAAAGTTTGGATATTTTATTCATTTGTAATGAATGAAGGCTATTATGCCAAAGGATAATGAACAATAATGTTCATACGTGTAGGAACACAAAGTACCGGGAATGCAAGCCAAGACAAGCTTGCGTGGACACAAAATTCCAGTTAAGAGAAATTAACTACATTAATGGGTGAGTGGAAATTTTCAGATCATACCCGGTTGAGATGATGAGCACCTCGGAGATGAAAATCTCCTACTATGTGGGATTTTAACATCACATCTGGATGGGATAATGTGAGAAAACACACAGAGAAACTACTTATTGGTTGTAAGTAGATCATAGCCGATTGGTATGATGAACTTATTGGAAGGAAGTAGAAAATCCGCTTATTGGTTATGAGCGGAGATGTCCTCACACCTGTTTAGTGTGATGGATAGCAGAAATGTTGTTTTGTAAGAAGTACTCTCCCCTGACTGTGTGCCACTATTTAAACTTTTTGGGAGACATTCTTGATAGGAGCTCAAATAGTTCAAATAGGCCTGATGCCTCAGTTTTGGAACTTGAGGGATAAAATGCCCAATTTTGAAAATCTCGTACAATGGGCCCAAGGCCAGTTGGCATGAGCAGGAGCTCAAAAACAAACATGAGGTTAAGCCATGAAAACTTTAATAAATGATGTGTTTGGCCATGTTTCCAAGACAAGACCAACATACTCGATGGAATGGCGGTAGTGCAACAAGATAGGTCGATAGACTAGTCGAGACAAACAGTTGCAGGTCAAGTTGAGGGTCGGGCTTTTTGGACCAGTGGCACCAGAGATTAAATGGCTTATGAAGAAAATTATTGTTTTGTCCATTGACTGATGTAAACCCCGTCCTTTGATAATAATAAAAATTGGGGAAAGAACCGATCATTTCCAATTTGAAAACCGAGTGGGTTTACAAACCGGAACCGATAGAGAAAGGGCAAACCGGGAAATTTATGGATCCCGTGTGACCCAAAGAGTCATAAAGGTCATGAAAAAGGGCTTTATAATGAATTGGAGATGAAAATCAAACTGGTTCAAGTGAACCAGATTCGAACCAGATTGAATTGGTTTAGACCAGTTTGAACCACTATTGAACCGGATGCTAAATTCATTTTTCTAGGTGGCTTAGAAAATTTCAATTTGAGAATTAAGGTCACCATTGGATAGATAATGAATTTATATGAATTTAAAATTTTTTAATTTTGAAAAACTCGGTCGAATCGGGCCTAAACCAGCCGGTTTAAACATTGAACCCGGTTTAGACAGGTCCAGTCCGGTTCGGAACAATGTCGTCTTCTTCCTACAGATGACAGCACTGTTCACTTGCTGGAAAATCGTGCAACACTAGTGAAGATGAAAAGTCTCTGATTAGGGAATTTCAGGCAATGAATGACCATCATTAAGGCACCAATTGGAAGGTCAAGAATCCCCAAGCTTCCTATATAAAGAGCCCATCCTCATTCATGCTCCTCACACCTGAAAACTTCATTCTCTCTCAACTACTCCATTTTTCGGTGAAGCTCGAAACAGAGCTCCAACTTGGGCATTTTTCTAAGCCAAAGAAGACAAGGTCAGGTTCTTTGCATTCAAGGAGAAGTCAGCTATATGCTTGTAGTATCCATTTGCTCCGAGGGTCGCCGAAGAAGTGTCGGCGTGATCGAATAGTGAAGCAGCTTCGGCGAACCGAAGCTGCCCTATTTCAGTTGAGCTAAAATCGGCCAATTCAAGCCCTTCTTAGGAAAAATCAAGCCCTCTCAACACCTCCATAGCCCTCCTACCGCTGAATTAGAGCTGAAAGGTAAGCCAATTTGGCTAACCTCTATAATTTCCAATCGATGCTAGAGAGAACCCACAGAATTTCGATGATAAAATTCTAACTCAATTTGGCATCAATTGATGCAATTCTTAATCCTAGGAGTAACCTAAGGACAAGAGCTATCTTTCCAAATTGAAAGCTCGGACCACAGCGCCCCCGACGGTAGGCTTTCGAAGCTTTCTCTCTCTAAGTCTAGGTTTTCGACGAAGCTCCATTTGAGCTCATTCCAACATTAAATTGTGCAATTCAAAGTGCAATTGAATCGTATGAAATTGTAAAAACTCTAATCTAACTTCAATTTCAACAATTAAAATCATTTGATCGGTCAATTTAATAGAATCAAATTCGGCTTAGTTAGAAGGTTGAAATTGATGGAAAATTGGGGAATTTCAAAAATTCGAAGGACTAAAGTGCAATTTCATAAAATTGAGGGCCAATTGGGCATGATAAAGATGATGTAGGACCAATTAGGCAAATTTTGGAATTTTTGGGGAAAAACATACCATTTTTGTAAAGTAGGGGCAAAATGGTAATTTTGGAAAAGTTGGAGACCAAATTGGAAATTTGGGAAATTGAACCCCTTTTTGTGAATTTGAATAAATTGAGGCCCCAATGTGAATTTTAAAAGTTTTGGGACTCAATCTGAGGAAAAATCGGCATTAGGGACTTAAAGAGGAAATTCACTACATTATCGGGTGTGTGGGATTTTTTATCATACCCGGTTGGGATGATAAGCACCTCGGCAATGAAAATCCACTGCTAATTGGTATTTTAACCATAAAAACTAAGAAGAGTGATGGGGAAATCACACAGAAAAACTAAGTACCGGTTTTATGTAGATCATACCCGATTGGTATGATGAAACTTCCTGGAAGGGAGTGGAAAACCCGCTTATCGATTATAAGTGGAGATGTCCTCATACTCGGTTGGTGTGATGGACGACTGAAAAGTTTATTATGTCGGAAGTGCTCTCCCGTGACTGTGTGCCACTGCTTAAAATTTTTGGGAGACCTTCTTGACAGGAGCTCGAATAGCTTAGTTAGGCCGAAGGCCTTAGTTTTGGAACTTGGGGACTAAAATGCCCAATTGGAAAATCTCGAACAGTGGGCCCTAGGCCAGTTGCACAAGTAGAAGCTTGTAAAAAAACATGATTGTTAAGCCATGAAAACTTAAGTAAATGAGTTGTTTGGCCATGGTACTAAGACAGAACCGACATACTCGATGAACTAGCAGTAGTGCGATGTAATAGGTGTACGGATCAATCAAGACAAATAGCTGCAGGTTGAGTAGAGTGTCGGGGCCATTGGACTAGTGGCACCATAGATTATATGGCTTATGTAAAAAAAAATTATTGATTTGTGCATGCACGGTGTTATGGGACCTTCAAGATGCCCAAGAGGGGTAGTGATGCATCCTTGGTCTCTAGACGACCTGGTGGAAATAATGGCAATTAGTCGTACCAGAAGTCTTGCGAAGCTCGGCGTAGCTTGCAAACCCCCACTTTTGAGTTAAGGAAAACCGGGAAAAGAACTAGTCAAACCGAGTAAGAAAACCAAGCCGATTTACAAACCCGATCATTTGGGAACAAGCAATTTGGAAATTTACAACTTCCAGGTGATCCAAAGGGTTCATTAAACCTTGGAAAAGAAACTTAAGACAAATTAGAAGAGAAAAATCAAATTGGTTCAGGTGAACAATATCCATAAGAACACTGAAGTTAAGTGTACTTGTTTAATTAATATATATTTAATTATTGTAATTAATACTAATAATTTATAGTATTAATAAATCTATTTTACACCTATAAAGAGGTCATCCCCATTCATTCTCCTCACATCGGAACACTTATCTCTTTCTACTACTCCATTTCCCAATGAAGCTCAAACCAGAGCTTCGACTTGAACATTTTTCCTAACCTCGAAAGAAGAGGTCGGGCTCTTTAGAGCTGATGAGAAGTCAGCTATCTGATAGAAAACTCCAGTCAATCCGAGAATCGCTGGAGAAGTGCCGGCATGATGGAACAATGAAGCAGCTTCAATGAACCAAAGCTGCCCCATTTCGGCCAGGCTGAAATTGGCCATTTTGAGCCCTTCTTAGGACAAATCAAGCCCTCCCAACACTGTCTCAGCCCTCCCACGGCCGAATTAGGACTGAAAGGTAAGCCAATTCTGCTCCCCTCTACAATTTTCGGCCGGTGCTAGAGAGACAACTGGCAAAATTTCAAAGATGAAATTCTAATTCAATTCAGCATCAATTGATGCGATTCTTGATTCTAGGATGAACCTTAAGATAAGAGCTATCTGTCCAAATCGAAAGCTTGGACCGTCGTGCCTTCACAGATGAGTAATCGAAGCTTTCACTCTCTACTGTTCATTTTTCGACAAAGCTCCATTTGAGCTCGTCCTGACATTAAAACTTGCGATTCAAATTGCTAGAGAATCATATGAACATGTAGAAACTCAATTTCAACAATGGGAAGTGTTTGATCAATCAATTTGATGAAATCGAATTCGGCTGTGTCAAGAAGTTGCAATTGGGGGAAATTTGGGGATTTTTGAAAATTCGTAGGGCCAAAATGCAATTTCCTAAAATTGAGGGTCAATTGGGCATGATAAAAATGTTAGAGAGCCAATTTAGAAATTTTAGAATTTTTGGGGTATAATTTACCATTTTTGTAAAGGAATGGCGAAATGATAATTTTGGAAAAGATGGGGGACCAAATTGGAAATTTAGAAATTTAAACCCCTTTTTGTGAAATGGAATAAAATGAGGTCCTTTGATAAATTTTAAAAAATTTTGGGACTCAATTTGAGGAAAAACAGGCATTAGGGACTTAAAGTTTAAGAGAAATAACTTTAGGGACCTAATTGCAAATAAATGAAAGTTTGACTTTCTCATTCATTTGGAATGAATGAAGACTATTAGGCTGAAGGATAATGAACAGAGATGTTCATATCATGTAAGAACACAAATTACTAGGAACGCTAGCAAGGATAAGCTTGTGTGAATACAAAGAACGGGTCTAGTGGAATTCACAACAATAACGGGTGAGTGGGTTTACTAACGTCATACCCGGTTGGGTTGATGAGCACAACTTAAAGTTAAAAACCACTTATCGATTGTGAGTGGGATTTCATATCATACCCGGTTGGGGATGATAAGTACCTGAAAATGAAAACCCACTATCAAGTGGTATTTTAAACATCACAACTTAAAGGAGTGATGTGATAATCATGCAGAAAAACTACTTACCAGTTTTAAGTAGATCATACCCGGTTGGTAAGATGAAACTTCCTTGAAGGAAGTTGAAAACCCATTTATCAATTATGAGCGAAGATGTTCTTATACCCAGTCAGTATAATGAACAGTTGAAAATATATTTTTGTCAGAAGTGCTCTACCCTACCTATGTGCCAATGCTTAAACTATTTAGGAAACCTTCTTGACAAGAGCTCGAATAGTTCTTATAGGTCAGGGGCCTCGGTTTTGGCACTTGAGGGCTAAAATGCCCGATTTTGAAAATCTCGTACAGTGGGCCCAAGGCCAGTTGGCACAAGCAGGAGCTCGTAAACAAACATGAGTTATTTGCCATAAAACTTTAAATAAGAGAATTGTTTGGCCTTGGTACCAAGACAGGACCGACATACTCAATCAACTAGCAGTTGTGCAGGTTTAAAGGATGCCTTACCTTTTACGGTTTATAATAAGGGGAAACCCTTTAATAAACTAGGAGAGTGGTGGGTTGCTTACGGGGATCTGACCAAACCGGGTCGGGGCGTGACATAACTTAATGCGCATGAGACCGGGGTGGGGATGGGATGAGGTCTCTGTCCACAAACGGACACGGAGTTTTGTTATGGGATTGTGGGTCAGATGTCGTGTACATCCACTCATTCTCAGGGAAGAAGTGGACGTACTTCTATCTAGGTGGCTAGTAAAGTCGCTCCAATGCCACAAGTGGGTACAGTGGATGGGCTGGCCTACGAATGTGTGTTTCCTTCATGAATAAGTGTATGTGCTGGTTGATAAATACACTGTTATGATGAGAAATGGTTATGAAAACCGAGATTTGAGAATGAAATGTTTTTAAAAGAAAATTTTGGAGTCTCGCACACTCCAAATTCAAACTATTTTTTTTCTAAAAGTCTAACTTTAAACACCCATTCACTGAGTCGTTGAACTCACCCACTCCCATATATCCCTTTTAGGTAACCCCTAAAAGCTTACCAAAGACCACCAGCTAACACACCTGTAAGGCAGGTAAGTTTAAAATTTATGTAGTTTTAATTTATGTTATTCTAGGAAAGGTGCAGGTTTAAAGGACACCTTACTTCTCACGATTTTAAAAGAAGGGGCAACCCTTAGTAAGCTGGGAGAGTGGCAAGTTGACCACGGGGATCTGACCAAACCGAGTCGGGGCATGACAACTAGAGTGATATCAGAGCCTGTTTCCTCAAATACATAATCAAGATTAGAAAATATTGCAACTAATAGGATTGATCTTAAAATTTTCAGAATGGCTCCGAAGAAAGAAAACAAGAGAAATAGGGTTGCAGTCTCCAACACTACCTAACCTCCCCTACATGTGGAAACTTCCAGGGATGCCTAGACAACTCCTCCTAGACTTAGCATGGAACACCAGAGGCTGTACGAGGAGTTCACCCATGTATTTGGGCAACCTAACCTTGTCACTGAGGCAGGCACTAATTCTTGAGCTGAACTAGAGGAAGTACAATCACATCCTCCCCCTGTTAACCATCCTCCTCAAATAAACATTCCCAAAAATCTCAAGACTCTCCAGCAACTAGAGTGTAAACCCTTCCTTAGAGAAAAGGATGTTGGTGCCGCCATGGATTGGCTGGCAAACATTAAGAAGCTGATGGGAATTGTCAAGATACCACTAGAGGATATGGTGATCCTGACATAATTCTTCTTGGAGGGAAGCGCCAAACGATGGTGGGATAATGTCCGAAACCTACATACCACCATCCCCTCTTAGGAACAGTTCGTGGAGAGGTACTCGGAGGAGTACTTGGTGCCTCATTTGATAAATGAGAAGAAGCAAGAGTTCATTCGTCTTCGATAAGGGCTTAACTCCATATCAGAGTACGAGATGAAATTCAACGAGTTAAGACCCTTTTCTCCTGACCTAGCTGGGCCGGCAGACATAAACTAGAGGTTTGTGGATGGTCTCAATATGGATATTTGAGATCGTATGGGAGTAATAAGATGCCCCACAGACCTGGCAGTGGCAATCAGTATGGCTCATGAGGGTGGGCGACTGGTGCAGACCCAACATCGTCAGATGAAGTAAATGACCCGAAAGAAGGATAAGGATCCAAGCCATCAAGGAGTACGGAAGGAGCATAACGGTCTAAAATGGGGAAATAGAATGACATTTCAAAGGAGAAAGGCAATGCCACCACCTCCCCGGAAAGTAGTCCCCACCCTACCTCAAGGAAACCCTCGTTGTCCAAGGTGTCAAAAGAACCATGAGGGAGCATGCTTTACCTACTTTGCATACGGACAAGTGGGGCACTTTACAAAGGACTGTCCCACTCTCAGGGAGAACAAGCAGAGGAATACACTTGTGCCACATCAAGGGAATCTCAGGAATCCTAGGCTAGATGCTACAGCACGAGTACCAGCTAGGGTATACAACCTCACCCAGGAAGAGGCTAGAAGAGACCCTAGCACTGTAGTGGGTACATCCCAAAACCCTCCAAACTAGTTCAAGAGAATCTTGTAAACTGAAAAATTTTATTTAATAAAGAAAAGCTTTCTTCTAAATACATGCTTCGTCAACTAGGATATGTACAACTATGGGGACAACAAGTCTATGCCATCTTTGACTCTAACGCTCAGAGATCCTTCATCAAGGAAGAGTTGATTTCAAGTGTACCCCTAGAACTCACTCCACTAGAACAAAGTCTCAATATCCTCACACCTTTAGGAGAAGTGTTAATTAGGAATAAACAATTAAAAGGATGTGAGACAAAGATTGGAGGAATCAAACTTGAAGCTAACTTGATTCCATTACCCTTGAAAGAGGTTGAAGTAATTCTTGGAATGGTCTAGTTAAGTAACCATCAGGCTAGGATGGACTGTAGAAAGAAGATGGTGACCTTCCACATTGCCAAGGAGAATAGATTAAGGTTCCAAGGATATCGAAGGAAAAGTGAAGTACAAATGGTGTCCCATCTAAAAGCCCAAAAAATGATACAGAAAGGCTATACAAGTTTCCTAACCATGGTCATCGACGAAGAGTCTAAAGAGAAGAGACTAGAAGACATTCCGATAGTTAGGCACTACCCAGAAGTATTTCCAAAAGAGCTACCCAGACTACCTCTAAGTCGGCAAGTGGAGTTCACTATAGAAATAATCCTAGGAACAAACCTCATATCTCAAGCCCCATACCGTATGGTTCCGGTAGAACTGAAGGAATTGAAGAAGCAACTAGATGAATTATTAGAGAAGGATTTCATATGACCTAGCCAGTCTCCGCGAGGTGCACTTGTCATATTCATAAAGAAAAAGGACGAAAGTATGAGACTGTGCATAGACTACAGGAAGCTGAACCTGGTCACCATCAAGAACCGATACCCACTTCCAAGGATAGACGACCTATTCAATCAATTAAAAGGAGCAGCTTACTTCTCCAAAATAGACCTTGATCAGGCTATCATCAACTCAGGACCTAAGAGGAGAACATTCCCAAAACAACATTCTGATCCAGATATGGACATTACGAGTTCAGAGTAATGTCATTAGGATTAATGAATGCCCGTGTAGCCTTTATGGATTTGATGAACCGTATGTTCCAACCACACTTGGACAGGTTCGTGATAGTATTCATAGATGACATTCTTATATTCTTACGAACCAGGTTGGAACATGAAGAGCATTTGGCAATCACCTTGGAGATATTAAAGGAAAATCAATTATATGCAAAATTCTGTAAGTGTGAGTTCTGGATGTAGGAGGTAGGAGTCTTATGGCATATAGTGTCTAAGGATGGAGTCAAAGTAGACCCAGGCAAGGTGGAAAGCATATTAGATTGGAAGGCTCCAATGAATCCTACAGAAATACAGAGTTTCTTAGGTTTGGCAAGATAATATAGATGGTTCGTGCAAGACTTTTCTAAGACATTAGCTCCTCTAACTCAACTCACCAGGAAAGGAGTTGAGTATAAGTGGGATGAAAGCTATGAGAAGTCTTTCCTAGAGTTAAAGACTCAATTTACAACCTTGTCAGTACAATCCCTACCTAACCCTAATGTGAAAGAGTACACCGTCTATAGTGATGCTTCTAGAGAAGGACTTGGATGTGTATTGATGCAACTAGGGAAGGTTATCGCTTATGCTTCACGAAAACTTAAGGTACATGAAAGAAACTACCCAACTCATGATCTGGAATTAGTTGCGATAATGTTTGCCCTAAAGATTTGGCGACACTACCTTTATGGGGTTAAGTGTAGAATATACACAGATCACAATAGTCTTAAGTACTTCCTATCTTAGGAGTTAAATCTCTACCAGAGGAGATGGCTGGAAATGGTTAAGGACTATGACCTTGTGATAGAATATCATCATGGAAAGGCAAATGTGGTAGTAGATGCCTTAAGTTGCAAGTACCAAACTGAGGCGACATAAGTAAAGATGAGTTACATACCCCTATTGCAACAATTGGGAAGGATGAAGGTAGACCTAAATATGGATAAGCGGGAAGGATGTCTAGTGGCTAACGTGGTAGTGAGGCTTAGTCTGACTGAACAGATCTATGCTCAACAAATGGCGGGTAAGGAGCTTCAATCCCATCTGAATTTGGTCAATAGAGAAATGAAACCAGATTACGACTTGCGTAGTGATGGAGTGCTGACCTACAAGGGTAGGGTATGTGTGCCTCAAGATAAGGAGCTGAAGAGATTAATCCTGGAAGAGGCACATGATTCGGTGTATGCAATGCATACGGGCAGTACCAAAATTTACCGCAACCTCAAACAAGGATATTGGTGCAAAGGTATGAAGAGGGACATTGTTAAATATGTAGCCCGATGCTTATCCTGTCAGTAGATAAAAGTGAAGCATTATAAACCATCAAGACTATTACAACCCTTGCCAATTCTAGAATGGAAATGGCAGCATATTACTATGGACTTTGTCACAGGACTACCAGTGACAAGAAAGGGTCGAGATGCAATTTAGGTCATCGTAGATAGATTGACCAAATCAGCTCAATTTCTTCCTATAAGAGTGACGGATACATGCACAACTGGCCGTCTTATATATGAGGGAGATAGTGAGGCTCCATGGCATTCCGGTGAGTATAGTATCAGATAGATATCCAAGATTAACTTCAAGGTTCTGGCCAAACTTACAAAGTGCCATGGGGACCAAGCTCCACATAAGCATGGCATTTCATCCTCAAACAGATGGGCAGTCTAAGTGAACTATTCAAACCTTAGAGGACATGCTAAGAACGTGCATACTCAACATGAACAAAGGTTGGGAAGAATACTTGTACCTGATGGAATTTGCTTACAATAATAGCTATCAGGCCAGTATTCAGATGGTTTCATATGAAGCCCTTTATGTACGACCATGTCGTACCCCTCTATTTTGGGAAGAAGTGGGGGAAAGAAGGCTAGAAAGGGTAGAACTAATCGAGGATGCCACGGAGAAGATAAAACTAATCAGGTGTTGCCTTAAGACTACTCAGGACAGGCAAAAGAGTTATGCAGATCATCGAAGGAAAGATCTGTAGTTTGAGGTAGAAGATCAAGTATTTATCAAAGTGTCCCCACGGAGGGGAATACTTAGGTTTCAGCAAAGAGGAAAGTTGAAACCAAGGTATACTCCATATCCCATCATTCAAAGCATAGGACTGATGGCCTGTAAATTGGAACTACCTCCAAACCTGCAGAGAATAAACAATGTTTTTCATATCTCTGTGCTTTGAAAGTATTAGCCTGATCCTAGCCATGTATTAGACCGACCTCCACTGGAACTGGAAGAGAACCTGACCTATCAAACGGAACCAGTATGAATCATCGACTGGATGGATAAGAATTTAAAGAATAAGAGGATTCCTATGGTTAAGGTTCTGTGGCAGAACGAACCCATGCATGAAGAGACATGGGAAACCGAAAGTGTGATGATGGAAAGTTACCCTCAATTATTTGGCATGTAACTATTTTGGGGAAAAAACCCCTAAAAGGAGAGGAGAGTTATAAATCACATCCTTTGATAATAAGAAAAACTGGGGAAAGAACCGGTCATTTCCAATTTGAAAATCGAGTCGATTTACAAATCGAAACCGATAGAGAAATGGCAAACCGGGAAATTTATGGATCCCAAGTAACCCAAATTGTCACAAAAGTCATGAAAATAGACTTTTTGATGAATTGGAGATGAAAACCAAACTGGTTCAGCTGAACTAGATCCGAACAAGTTTGAACCGGTTCAGCGTGATTGAACAATGAAGTAGCTCCGGCAAACCAAAGCTGACCTTTTTTGGCCGAGCTGAAATTGGCCAATTTGAGCCCTTCTCAGGACAAACCAAACCCTCCCAACACCTCCATAGCCCTCCTACATCTGAATTAGAGATGAAAGGTACGCCAATTTGGTTCCACTCTGTAAATTACGACCGGTGCTATAGAGAGAACCGACAAAATTTCAATGATAAAATTCTCACTCAATTTAGCATCAATTGATGCAATTCTTGATCATAGGAGGAACCTCGGGACAAGAGCTATCTGCCTAGATTGAAAGCTCGGATTGCCGTGCCCTCGATGGTAAGCTTTCAAAGCTTTCTCTCTCTAAGTCTAGTTTTCTTACGAAGATCCATTTGAGCTTATTCTGACATCAAATCATGCGATTAAAAGTGCAATTGAATTGTACGAAGTTATAGGAACTCCAATCTAACATCAATTTCAACAATTAAACTCATTTGATCGATCAATTTTAATGGAATCAAATTCGGCAGACTTAGAAAGTTGAAATTGGGGGAAAATTGGAGGAAATTTTGGTAATTTCAAAAATTGGAGGGACTAAAGTGCAATTTCATAAAATTGAGGGCCAATTGGGCATGATAAAGATGTTGGAGGACCAATTAGGCAAATTTTGGAATTCTTGTGGCAAAACTTACCAATTTTGTAAAGTAGGGGCAAAATGCTAATTGTGGAAAAGTTAGGGACCAAATTGGAAATTTGGGAAATTGAGCCCCTTTTGTGAATTTGAATAAATTGAGTCCCAATATGAATTTTAAAAATTTTGGGACTCAATCTGAGGAAAAATCGGCATTAGGGACTTAAAGAAAAATAACTTTTTAGACCTAATTGCATAAAAATGGAAAGTTTGGTTTTCTCGTTCATTTGTAATGAATGAAGGCTATTACGCCAAAGTATGCTCATATTGTGTAGAAACATGAAGTACCAGGAACACCAGCTAAGACAAGTTCGCGTAAATGCAACAAGCCGGCTAAGAGGAAATTCACTACACTATCAGGTAAGTTGAGATGACAAGCACCTCAAAAATAAAAACTCACTACTAAGTGGTATTTTAACCATTACAACTAAGAGGAGTGATGGGGAAATCACATGGAAAAACTACTTACCGATTGTAAGTAGATCATACCTAATTTGTAAACCCTGTCCATTTGAGCTAAGGAAAACAGGGAAGAGAACCGGTCAAACCAAGTGAGAAAACCGAACCGGTTCACAAAACCGATAATTTTGAATGGGCAATTAAGGAATTTACAACTTCCAGGTGATTCAAAGGGTTCAAAATACTATAGAAAAGAACCTTAGGATGAATTGGAAGAGGAAAATTAGACCTGTTTGGATGAACCGGGTCCAACAGGATTGAACCGAGTCGGTTCATAAACCAGAACCGATAGAGATCGGGAAAAACAAAGGAATTCAACTCCATTGTACTCCAAATAAATTAAAAAACCTTGGGAAGGAACCTTAGAACAAAGTGGGAGAGAAAAACCAGACCGGTTAAGGTAAATCGAGCTCAAACCGGATTGAACCGGTTTAAGGACCGAGTCGGTTTATGAACCAGAATCTATAAAGAGATGGTAAACTAGGAATTTTATGGACCCTAAGTGACCCAAGGATTCACAAAAGACATGGAAATGGACTTGTGAAGGAAATGGGGATGAAAACCAAACTGGTTCAGGTGAACTGGATCCGAACCGTTTGGGACCAGTTTGAACCACTATTGAACCGAATCCTAAATTCATTTTTCTAGGTAGCTTATATAATGCAAATTGGAGATATAAGGCCACCATTGGATAGAGAATGAATTTAGAAATTTTTAGATTTGAAAAAATCGATCGAATGGTGGGTGAACCGGCCGGTTTAAGCTTTGAACCCAGTTTGGACCAGTCCAGTCTGGTTCAGAATAGTGTCATCTTCTTTTTCAAGATGACAACACTGTTCACTTGCCAGGAAACTGAAGAAATGCCGATGATGAAGAAACACTTCTATTTGGGGCGTTTCAGGTCTTCAATTTCAGCAATAACGGCCAAACGGATGGCCAACGTGTCTTCAAGCTCCCTATATAAAGAGCCCCTCCCCATTCATCCTCTCCACACCTGAAAACTCCATTCTCTCTCAACTGCTCCATTTTCCGGTGAAGCTCGAACCAAAGCTCTGACATGGGGTCTTTTCTAAGCCAAACAAGGCGAGGTCGAGTTCTTTAGAACCAGGGAGAAGTCAACTATACGTCTGTAGTCTCTGTTCACTCCGAGGGTCGCTGGCAAGCCACCGGCGTGATGAAACAGTGTAGCAGCTTCGGCGGACAGAAGCTGGCCTGTTTCAGCCGAGTTGAAATCGGCAATTTTGAGCCCTCCTCAGGCCAAACCAAGCCTTCCAAACACTTGCTCAACCCTCCCAGGTCCGAATTAGGACTAAAAGGTAAGCCAATTTAACTCCCCTCTGCAATTTTTGACGGTGCTAGAGAGAGAACAAACAGAATTTCAATGATCAAATTCTAACTCAATTCAATATCAATTGATGCAATTCTTGATCTTGGTTGAACCTCAAGATGAGAGTTATTTGCTCAGATTGAAAGCTCGGACCATCGTGCCTTCACCGGTGAGAAATCAAAGCTTTCTCTCTCTACAGTCTATTTTCTAGCGAAGCACCATTTCAGCTCATTTCGACGTTAAAATTTGTGATTCAAAGTTTTTTAGAATCGTATAAACAAGTAGAAACTCAATTTCAACAATTAGAGGTGTTTGATCAGTCAATTTGATGAAATCAAATTCCACAGTGTTGAAGAGTTGAAATTGGGGAAATTTTGGGGAAAATTGGGGGTTTTCGAAATTCAAAGGACCAAAATGCAATTTTATGAAATTGAGGCTCAATTGGGCATGAAAATAATGTTGGAGGACCAAATGAGTAATTTTGGAATTTTTGAGGCAAAAAGGTAATTTTGGAAAAATTGAAGGACCAAATTGGAAATTTGGGAAATTAATCCCTTTTTTGTGAAATGGAATAAATTGAGGTCCTATGATAAATTTTAGAAGTTTCGGGACTCAATTTGAGGAAAAATCGGTATTAGGGACTTAAAGTTAAACAAAAATAACTTTAGGGGCTTAATTGCAAATAAATGGAAGTTTCACTTTCGCATTCATTTAGAATGAATGAAGACTATTAGGACAAAGGAGAATGAACCGAGATTTCATATCATGTAGGAACATGAAGTACCGGGAATGCCTGCAAGGACAAGCTCACGTGAATACAAAGAACCGGTTTAGTGGAATTCACGACATTAATGGGTGAGTGGGTTTACTAACATCATACTCGGTTGGGATGATGAGCACAACTTAAAATTAAAAACCACTTAACGGTTGTGAGTGGGATTTTATATCATACCCGGTTGGGAATGATAACTGCCTCGGTATTAAAATCCACTGTTTAGTGGTATTTTAATCATCACCACTTAGAGAAAGTGACGTGAAAATTATGTGGAAAAACTACTTACCGGTTGTAAGTAGATCATACCCGGTTGGTATGATGAGACTTCCTCAAAGGAAGTTGAAAACTTGTTCATCGGTTATGAACGGAGATGTCCTTATATTGGTTGGTATAATGGACACTGAAAACCTATTTTGTCGGAAGTATTCTCCCCTAATTGTGTGTCAATGCTTAAACAATTTGGGAGACCTTCTTGACTGGAGCTTGATTAGCTCTTATAGGTCGGAGGCCTCGGTTTTGGAACTTTAGGGCTTGAATGCATAGTTTTTGAAAATGTCGTACAGTGGGCCCAAGGACAGTTGGCACGAGCAGGAGCTTGTAAACGAACATGATATTTTGCCATAAAACTTAATAAGTGAATTGTTTGGCCATGGTACCAAGATAGGACCGACATGCTCAGTCAACTAGCGGCAGTGCGACATGATAGGTCGGCGGACTAGTTAAGACAAACAACTACGGGTTGAGGTTAGAGTCGGGGCCGTTGGACTAGTGGCACCACATATTACATGGCTTGATAAGAAAACATTGTTTGTGCATGCACTATGAGTACGGGATCATTAAGACACCCTTGACGGGTAGTGATGCGTCCTACAGGCATTGGATGACCTGGTGGCTATAAGGGCAGTTCGTCGTTCTAGCTGTCTGTGCAAAATTTGGAATAGCACCAAGCGCATTAGATCAGAGTGGGGACAGGATGAGGTCTCTGTTCTCATACGGACACGAAGAAGTGATTTTGGGATTGTGGGTCGGATGTCCCATACATCCACTCTTTCCGAGGGTAGAAGTGGTCGTACTTCTATCCGGGTGGCAGGAAAAGTGGCTCCGAAGCCACTAGCGGGTTCAGTAGTGATACTAACTTGTGAATATGTGTAACCTTCATGATGAAGGATATGTGTTGGGTAATGAAACACTGGTAACTAAGGAATAATGGAAAAACCCAAAATTTTAAATTAAGGTATTTTTGAAAAGAAAGGAGTCTAGCACACTCCATAAAAGTATTTTTCTTAAAAGTTAAAAGTAGACCTTTGAAAAATCATTTACTGAGTAGTCGTACTCACCTCCTCCCTTATATCCCTTTCAGTAAATCTCGGAAAGCCTACACTTAAAAACCATCAACTATGATGCCTGTAAGACAAGTATGTAAAGTTTAAAATTTCATGCAATTTTGATTATGCTATTCCAGGAAATGGTGCAGGTTTAAATGACGCCTTACTCTTTACGGTTTATAATAAGGGGAAACCCTTTAATAAACCGGGGAGTGGCGGATTGATCACGGGGATCTGACCAAACCGGGTCGGGGCATGACTACTAGAGTGGTATTAGAGCCTATTTCCTCAAATACATAATGAAGACTAGAAAATATAGTAACTGATAGGATTTATCTTAAAATTTTCAGATGGCTCGCAGGAGAGGAACCAAGAAAAACTAGGGATGACTCTGCTCAATACCCTGTCCTCGAAGGAGGACAACCCTTGAAGCTTCCCAAATGCCTGAGACCTAGTAGGAATCTCGAAAGACCAAATGGGGAATTATCCTGGAGAATGGTGCTAGGACCTATCAATGGCATAACTCTAAGTATGGAGGAGGAAGTTTATCAGGAATTCCATAGCTCCTTAGTTATTTTGTGACCATTTTCTATGATAGAGCTGAAAGCCTAATCTTTTCTATCCCCTGTTAATAAAATACTCAAATTCTCAAAACTCCATCTCCTGATGATGCAATCTTGTTGGAAACATGGCCTAAGGAAAATAAAGCAAACCCACACTATTCTAGAAACTAAGGAAAAGTCACATCTCGGTTATGGAAGATGAATCAGGAAATTAAGAAACCTAGAAAGACTCTTACCATGACCCTTTAGCAAAGGAGATTCAGTAAGAAAATTGTCAAAGTGATCAGACTCAAGAACGGCAGAGCACCAAACCAATAGTAACCCTGGAAATACCCTACTTGAAGGAAAGGATCCCAACAATCCATGTAAGGGAATAACCTATTACAAGTATGAACGATGGAGACATTACCTGAAGAAGTGCCCAACCCTACTAAAGACAAGTACCAAGATAAACTATTATAGGTGTAAGGAAAGAAGGGGTGTTTCACACCTCATAAATTTAGGGTAATAACTCCTCAAAGGCTATGAAGGACTGGAGAACGAAACCATGGAGCTGGCTAAGTAAGCAGTTCACCAAGAGGTCAAGAAATGACGAGGTGAATGCAAAATTTAAATTTCTTCTTAAGAAGGTTAAACCGAGAAAGATACCTCAAGAGTAGGGATAAGGTACATGGGAAGTATATCCAGAACCCTTTCATAAGGGACAAACACAGAGAAATGTCCTCTAGAAACTCTAGGGAACGACAATAGTGAGAGAGAAGAAGAGAATGAATACGCTGTGAAAGGGAACTCTAGAGGGATGCATACAACCAAGTACCTTGAAGGAATCATTGGTTGACGGATGGATATAACATGGAGTACAAGGAACCCACCCTTCATTATAAACTACTTGAAGGGAGGATGTATTGGAGGCCAAGACTGACCTGCTTTGGAAAAGTGATAGAAATGTTGGTACAACTTCCTTTGGAAAATATAGAGAAGTCAAAATTCGAAACAACACAATAGAAGTAAGCAAACCATAACAACGAGATGGTAAAGAGAATGAACAACACCTTAAGGAGGACCAGGAAGTAGTAAGGAATACACCCTAAAAAGGACACTAGAAGGATCATTAAAGACAAGGAGATCGAGAGACAACTACCTTAAGAAAACTAAACCAGGTGAAAAGTAGGGGCGAGACAAGTAATGAACTACTCTCATGAGGGTCATAGAGTAAACTCCCGCAAAGAAGGAAGAAGTGGAAAGGCCAAATAGTGGAGAAAAGAAGGATGAAAGAAATCCTTAAAAGAACTAATGACCAAATTAACGATAGAATTCAAGCCAAGAACGGAGTAGGTAAGCCTTTCAAATGATGGTCAGGATATCTTGAAACAAGGAAAATTTTAAACTCACCCTAAAAGAAATGGACTGTATTGTGGTATGAGTAAGGACGAGGATAGGGAACCAAAAATACCTGCAAAATTTCAAGAGAAAGGATAAACAGAAGAAGATGACAATCAAAGGATGCCATGTAAAGGCAGATATTCCATAGAACCAGGAAAAAGGGGATAGTCCTACCGAGGAAGAAAATATTAGAAAGACATATACATCCCAACTAAGAGATAATGGAACCAAGAGAAAGGGACAAAGAAATAAACTTGCAAATGAAGTGCAAGCCAATGTAAAGGAACCAAGAAGGCATGCTTGAGTGATCCAAGGAAATAGTTTAAAAGGAAGAACGAAGGAAAATTCTTAAAAAGAAATCAATGGCCAGAACTAGGACTATAAAGTCTTGAGATGATTAAATGAACCTCTCAAAGGGTAATTAAGGGATTTTGAAACTAGGTGGATGCGAGCTCTAGACATATGCTGAGATACGAGTGAGAATGAGAATGAAGTACGAAAAATGCATCCATAGGATCTCAAGAGTAAATGTAAGCATACAAGAATAACATCAAGGGGCATCATTTAAAGCTAGGTGTCTTCAAGGATGTATGGAAAAGAAATTACGGGAGAAAAGGTTAAGAATCCTCCCAAATAAGGAAATCCTAAGAAAGGATACATGACATAATAATGAATAAATGAAACCTGGTGGCAAGAAGTGAGGAGACAAATCCACAAATAAAATGCATGCTAAGGTGAAAGAAACCCAAGGAAACATATTAAAAGATGTTGTGGCAAGTAAGAAGGAGTGGACTATCCATAATAAGGTATGGAAGAAAAGAATGTCTAAGAAACGTTTCGAAAGTGAGCCCTCCAAATAAGAAGTGGTTATGGAGGAATAATCACGATTGATAAGACAGGTTGTAGTCCACACGTGTATAATAAAGCCTAAAAATTGGACGGTTGAGCATAATATGAAGGATCCAAAATAAGATTAATAAATTACTCAAATAAGGAATAAAGTACATAATGAGAAAATTTTAAGACAATGGAGGACAAAAAGGGGGCAAATGCCCCAATATGGATAGGGTGTAAGGAGATAAAGAAAGGAAACCTTCAAGAAATGGTGAGAAGGTTGAACATGTATCTCCTAAGATGAAAGTCTCTACCTTGAGGGAATTAGTATAGATGAAACCGTAAAAAAGGGGAAACTCCCCAAACCAAGCAAACGACATGTAGACCGAAAGGAATCAACTCGGTATAAAGAATTTTGAAATGGTTACAAACAAATAAGAGGGGATTAAGGCCAAAGGAAAACCTTTGAGTAAAGGATATCATAGGGATTGATGATGGAACTAAGAAAGGACGAAACCCAGCATGTCGATAAAACACCTGGAAATTTAATTAATTGGAACTGGAAATACTCAATAAGGAAGTCGAAAAGGAATGAGTGGGTAAGGAGAATCAACACAATTGTGTAAATTGAGTTAATAATGGTAAAGGTAGTCGAGGAATACTACTAGAGGAAAAGAGGGATGAAGTTATGCAATCCCTAAGAGGTTGAAAAATAAGGAATAACCATAAAAGAAGTGTTTTGGAGATCTAATGGATATAGAGATAAGATCCAGAAAATGTCATGCTGAAAGGGACAAGAAAACCGAACGATCCCGATGAAAACATGACTCAAAATAAGGATGAGTCGGTTCATAAGCATGACAAAGTCAAACATAATTTGGACCGATTTGTAATGAGCAACAAATGAAGGAAGAGTCGAAATGGGATGAAAAGGTGATGATAAAGAAATCCATGGAAATAAGTATGAAATGCTCTAGACACGAAAATGGTTAGTTATCTTGGAATTTCCAATCTTGAGTATGGAACCTCAAGGGGAAGAATGTTGCTCTAAGCAAAGAAAGAGATAAAATCTAAGAACATACCCTGAGGTAAGGTATGTCTAGTTATGACAAACTCCATCGAGGGAGTACATAATATAAAGGAAATTCCTTAAGTGAAGGTTGTAAAGGGGGCTTTGAAAGGACGAGAGAAAAGTTTGCATCTTAAGCAAACACCAAAGGGGCATCAAAGGAAATGATTGCTCATACAAGGTTGCTAACTAAGTTTTGGGGAAAAAACTCCTAAAAGGAGGGGAGAGATGTAAACCCCGCCCATTTGAGCTAAGAAAAACCGGGAAGAGAACCGGTCAAACAAAGTGAGAAAACCGAACCGGTTCACAAACCCGATAATTTTGAATGGGCAATTTAGGAATTTACAACTCCCAGGTGATTCAAAGGGTTCAAAATACTATGGAAAAGAACCTTAGGATGAATTGGAAGAGGAAAATTAGACAAGTTTAGATGAACCGGGTCTAATAGGATTGAACGGGTTTATGAACCGAGTCGGTTCATCAACCGGAACTGATAGAGATCAGGAAAAACAAAGGAATTCAAATCCATTGTACTCCAAAGAAATTCATAAACCTTGGGAAGGAACCTTAGAACAAAGTGGGAGAGAAAAACCAAACCGGTTTTTGTGAACCGGACCCGAACCGAATTGAATCGATTTAAGGAGCGACTCGGTTTATGAACTAGAATCGATAAAGAGATGGTAAACCAGGAATTTTATGGACCATAAGTGACCCAAAGAGTCACAAAAGACATGGAAATGGACTTGTGAAGGAATTGGGGATGAAAACCAAACCAGTTCAGGTGAATCGTATTCGATCCAGTTCAGACCAATTTGAACCACTATTGAACCGAATCCTAAATTCATTTTTCTAGTTGGCTTAAATAATTCAAATTGGAGATTTGAGGCCACCATTGGATAGAGAATGAATTTAGACAAACTAAGAAATTATTAGATTTGAAAAACTCGATCGAATGGGGGGTGAACCGGTGGGTTTAAGCTTTGAACCCGATTCGAACCAGTTTGGAATAGTGTCATCTTCTTCCTCAGGATGACAGCACTGTTCACTCGCCGGGAAATTGAAGAAACGCTGGTGAAGAAGAAATGCTTCTGTTCGGGGCATTTCAAGTCTTCAATGTCAGCAATAATGGTGCCAAACGGACGGCCAACAGGTCTCCAAGCTCTCTATATAAAGAGCCCCACCCCATTTATCCTCTCCACACATGAAAACTACATTCTCTCTCAACTGCTCCATTTTCCGGTGAAGCTTGAACTAGAGCTCTGACATGGGATCATTTCTGAGCCAAACAAGGTGAGGTAAGGTTCTTTAGAACTAGGGAGAAGTCAACTACACGTCTGTAGTCTCCGTTCCCTCCAAGGGTCACCGGTGACATGCCGGCGTGATAAAACAGTGAAGCAGCTCCAGTGGACCGAAGCTGCCATCTTTCGGCCGAGTTGAAATCAGCCATTTCGAGCCCTCCTTAGGCCAAACCAAGCCTTCCCAACACTTCCTCGACCAATTCGACTCCCCTCAGCAATTTCCGGCCGGTGCTAGAGAGAGAACCAGCAGAATTTCAATGATAAAATTCTAACTCAATTCGGCATTAATGGATGCGATTCTTGATTCTAGGATGAACCTCAATATGAGAGCTATCTGTCTAGATTGAAAGCTCGGACCGTCGTGCCCTCACCGGTGAGAAATCGAAGCTTTCTCTCTCTATAGTTTGTTTTCTAGAGAAGTTCCGTTTGAGCTAATTCCAGCGTTAAAATCTGCGATTCAAAGTTCCTTAGAATCGTATGAACATGTTTGAACTCAATTTCAACTCCAATTTCAACAATTAGAGGTGTTTGATCGGTCAATTTGATGAAATCAAATTTAGCAGTGTTGAAGAGTTGAAATTGGGGGAAAATTGGGGATTTTTTAAATTCAAAGGACCAAAATGCAATTTTATGAAATTGAGGGTCAATTGGGCATGAAAATAATGTTGGAGGACCAATTGAGGAATTTTGGAATTTTTGCGGCAAAACATACCATTTTTGTGAAGGAAGGGCAAAAAGGTAATTTTGGAAAAATTGAAGGACCAAATTGGAAATTTAGGAAATTAATCCCCTTTTTGTGAAATGGAATAAATTGAGGTCCTATGATAAACTTTAGAAGTTCCAGGACTCAATTTGAGGAAAAATCGACATTAGGGACTTGAAGTTAAAGAGAAATAACTTTAGGGACTTAATTGTAAAAAATTGGAAGTTTGACTTTCTCATTCATTTGGAATGAATGAAGACTATTAGGACGAAGGAGAATGAAACGAGATGTTCATATCATGCAGGAACATGAAGTACCAGGAATGCCAGCAAGGACATGATCGGGTGAATACAAAGAACCGATCTAGTGGAATTCACAGCATTAACGAGTGAGTGGGTTCACTAACATTATACCCAGTTGGGATGATGAGCACAACTTAAAATTAAAAACCACTTAACAGTTGTGATTGGGATTTTATATCATACCCGGTTGGTAATGATAAGTGTCGCGGTATAAAAACCCACTTTTTAGTGGTATTTTAATCATCACCACTTAGAGAAAGTGATGTAAAAATTATGCAGAAAACCTACTTACCGGTTGTAAGTAGATCATACCCGGTTGGTATGATGAGACTTACTCGAAGGAAGTTGAAAACCCATTCATCGGTTATGAACGGAGATGTCCTTATACCAGTTGGTATAATGGACAGTGAAAAACTATTTTGTCAGAAGTGTTCTCCCCTGACTGTGTGCCAATGCTTAAACTATTTAGGAGACCTTCTTGACGGGAGCTCGATTAGCTCTTATAGGCCGGGGGCCTCGGTTTTGGAACTTGTGGGCTAGAATGCCCAGTTTTTGAAATTCTCATACATTGTGCCCAAGGCCAGTTGACACGAGTAGGAGCTCGTAAACGTACATGATATATGTGCCATAAAATTTAATAAGTGAATTGTTTGGCCATGGTACGAAGATAGGACCGACATGGTCAGTCAACTAGCAGCAGTGCGACATGACTGGTCGACGGACTAGTCATGACAAACAAATGCGGATTGAGTTGAGAGTCGGGGCTGTTGGTCCTGTGGCACCACATATTACATGGCTTGATAAGAAAACATTGTTTGTATATGCACTATGAGTACGAGATCATCAAGACATCCATGAGATGTAGTGATGCGTCCTAAGGGCACTGAACGACCTGGTGGCTATATGGGCAGTTCGTCGTTCTAGTTGCCTGTGCAAAATTTGGAGTAGCACCAAGCGCATGAGACCGGGGTGGGGACAGGATGAGGTCCCTGTCCTCATACGGATACGAAGAAGTGATTTCGGGATTGTTGGTTAGATGTCGCGTACATCCACTCATTCCTAGGGTAGAAGTGGTCGTACTTCTATCCGAGTGGCAGGAAAAGTGGCTCCGAAGCCACTAGCGGGTTCAGTAGTGATACTGACTTGTGAATATGTGTAACCTTCATGATGAAGGATATGTGTTGGGTAATGAAACATTGGTAACTAAGGAATAATGGCAAAACCCAAATTTTTAAATGAAGGAATTTTTTAGAACCCATTCACTGAGTAGTCGTACTCACCCCCTCTCTTATATCCCTTTCAGGAAATTCCGGAAAGCCTACACTTAAAGACCATCAACTAAGATGCATGTAAGACAGGTATGTAAAGTTTAAAATTTCATGCAGTTTTGATTATGCTATTCCAGGAAATGGTGCAACTTTAAAGGATGCCTTATTCTTTACGATCTATAATAAGGGGAAACCCTTTAATAAACTGGGGAGTGGCGGGTTGATCATGGGAATCCGACCAAACTGGGTCAGGGCGTGACATGGTTGGTATGATGAAACTTCCTGGATGGGAGTGGAAAATTCGCTTATAGATTATAAGCGGAGATGTCCTTATACTTGGTTGGTGGGATGGACAATTGAAAAGTTTACTTTGTCAGAAGTGCTCTCCCGTGACTGTGTGCCACTACTTAAAATTTTTTAGAGACCTTCTTGATGGGAGCTCGAATAGCTTAGTTAGGCTGGAGGCCTAGGTTTTGGAACTTGGGGACTAAAATACTCGATTTTGAAAATCTCTAACAGTAGGCCCTAGGCCAGTTGGCATGAGCAGTAGCGCGTAAACAAACATGATCAATAAGCCAAGAAAACTTAAGTAAATGAGTTGTTTGGCCATGGTACCAAGATAAGACCGACATACTCGATGGTCTAGCGGCATTGTGATATGATAGTTCTACGGATCAGTCAAGACAAACAGCTGCAGGTCAAGTTGAGAGTCCGGGCCGTTGGACTAGTGGCACCACAGATTATATGGCTTAAGTGAAAAAATTGTTGATTTGTGCATGCACTGTGTTACGAGACCTTCAAGATGCCCAAGAGGGATAATGATGCGTTCTAGGGCTCTTGACGACCTGGTGGAAATAATGGCAGTTAGTCGTAACAGAAGTCTTGCGAAGCTCGACGTAGCTTCATGTGCATGAGACTGGGGTGGGGATAGGATGAGGTCTCTATCCTCATACGGACATGGAGTTTTGTTATGGGATTGAGGGTCGGATGTCATGTACATCCATACATTCTCAGGGTAAAAGTGGGCGTACTTCTATATAGGTGGTCGGTAAAGTCTCTCTGACACCACAAGTGGGTACAGTGGACGGGTTGGCTTGCGAATGTGTGTTTCCTTCATGATAAAGGGCGTGTGTTGGTTGATAAACACACCGTTATGATGAGAAATGGTTATGAAAACCGAGATTTGAGAATGAAATGTTTTTAAAAAAAATGAGTATGGCACACTCCAATTCAAAATGAATTTTTTCTAAAAGTCAAACTTTAAACACTCTTTCACTAAGTCGTTGAACTCACCCCCTCCCTTATATCCCTTTCAGGTAACCCCGAAAAGCTTACCCAAAGACCACCAGCTAGCACACCTATAAGGTAGGTATGAAAAGTTTAAATTTTATGCAGTTTTAATTTATGTTATTCCAAGAAAGGTGCAGGTTTAAAGGATGCCTTTCTCCTCATGGTTTTAAAAGAAGGGGCAACCCTTAGTAAGCCGGAAGAGTGGCGGGTTGATCATGGGGATCCGACCAAGTTGGGTCGGGGCGTGACAACTGAGGTCCGGGACCATCAAGACACCCAAGAGGGGTTGTGATGCATCCTAGGGGCTACTGGATGACATGGTGGAGATAAGGGCAGTTTGTCATGCCACCAGTTAGGGAAGCTCGACGTAGCTTCATGCCCATGAGACCGGCATGTGGTCGGCATGAGCTCTCTGTCCTCATGCGGACATAGAGTTTCTTTTCGGGTTTGAGAGTCGAATGTCACACACATCCACTCATTTGTAGGGTAGAAGTGGACGGGCTTCTATCTAGGTGGGCGGTAAAGTCACTCCAACACCACAAGTGGGTGTAGTGGACATGTTGCGTTGCGAATGTGTGATCCCTTCATGATGAAGGGTGTGTGTTGGTTGCTAAACACGCCATTTGTGGTTAATGATGAAAATTGGCTTTGAAAACTAAGAAATTAAGGAAGAAAGAATTTTAAAGGAAATAAGGAGTTTGGCACACTCCAATTCAAAAACTATTTTATTGAAACTTTATATTTAAAATACCCATCCACTAAGTGGTAGAAACTAATACACCCTTTTTACCCATTTTCAAGAAATAGAGAAATGACTAGAGATAATACCAGGTCCTACCCTCTGTCATGTATGCTTAATTATTTTGAGCTTGCATTTTTATTGATATATGTCATTCCAAGGAACAAAGTTGAGATTATGCTTGACTCCTCTTGAATTAAAGAAGGGGGGAACTCCTATTGAACCAAGAGAGCAGCGAGTTGTTCATAGGGATCCAATCAAACCGAGTTGGGGCGTGACAGGTGGGTTGCTCACGGGGATCCAACCAAACCGGGTCGGGGCATGACACCAATTGTATGGGCATGAGTAGTACATGTGTGCAGACCTGAGTAGCCCATGTGTGTAAGCCTAAGTAGCCCAAATGTGTAGGTGAGAGTAGCCTATGTGTACAGGCATGAGTAGCCCGGGGTGAGGCATAAGCCATGAGTAGCCCAAAAGTGCCAACTAAGTGTAGGCCATACGTTTGTGTGGGACTTGAGTTTTCCCGATGTTTGAATTATTTTGTGATATATATGGCTTTTCATGTGGGGATAATGGGGGAGACCAAGAGTAACCTGAATGTAAGGTAGACTACAGATGAGGGTGGCCCGAGATAGGTGTCCCGAGGGGCAAGATAAACTATGAGATCATAAGTCCAACTAAAGAAATAGAGAATGGTGTTAGGTAGTTTATGGGGAACGTCTGAGTAGTAAGCCATGTAGTGGCCTGACATTAGTGCCACATTCATTAAGGTGTGAGCTCACTCCCCTCCCCTAAACAAATTCCAAATTTAAGCCATGGAAGCAACAGGGAGTAGTGGGAGAATCTTCCTAGGGTGAACATCGTCTAAGATGGCCCTCTTAACTTGCTCAAGAAGGTACTTTATGTTTCTTATCATGATGATATTTTTCTTGTGATATTTTGGTAAACCGTTTTGGTGGCCTCAAATGTGAGACTTTAAAGAACAGTTTTAAATTTCTACTGCATTTTTCAGGAGTGTTATCTAAAGCACTAGTCCCTCTGGTTTCACTATGGTGAAACTACCAGCCATCATGATATCGACAAGGACATGTGAGGGGTTCATGTGTCTCCAACTGACAAAATTAAGTTGGGGCGTGACAAACCCTCTAGGTGGTATCATAGCTCGCATTTTTAAAAATAGAAAATTGGAAATGAAAATGTTTTGGGTGGATGGAAAAATGGGAATAACAATGATAAGTTCTTTGTTTATAATATTAAAGTGGAGAGATGTAGTCCCTTACTAATTAAACCTAAACCTTTTCGTACACAATGGATCACACCAAAGAATTGGTGGGAGGACCCAATCGAGAGAGAGTCGGAGAAGGGTCAAAAAGGGTTCCAATGGGGAACTCACATGCAGAGGCTGCAACTCCTGCATACATCTGGGCTTACTAGGATTTCTTGAGGGAATTTGTCCTAGATTCAGAGTCAGGAGGAGTACCCGTCTTCGTAGTTGCCCTAATAGCAGGAGTGTCAGTGGTAGCACCTCCTCTAGAAGAAGCACTAGTTCCAAGTCAGGAACCACATGTTTCAACATTCCTAGGAACTTTAAGTCCCTATGAGAATTAGGGTGCAAGGTTTTCTTGGGAGAGAGACGTTGTTTGGTCCATGGACTAGCTGAGGATAACCAAGAAGTTCCTAGCCATGGTTAAAGAACCCAAAGTAGATAGGGGGATCAGGGTCGAGTTTTTCTTAGAGGGTAATGTAGACATATGGTGGCTCAATCTACAAGCCACTACACTAGCGTCTTTAGTATGGGACACTTTTTTGGAGAAATTCAATGAGAAGTACTTATCAGACTACCTCATGAGCAAAAAGAAGCTGGAGTTTTTTAAGCTCCATCAGGGCGAAGGAATGGTGACCAACTATTAACACTATTTTAATGCTCTTCGGCCCTTTACCCCTAATCTTTCCAGCCTCGATGACATCTGCTAGCAGTTCCTAAATGGGTTGGAGCCCATCATCAAATGATGTTTGGGGAGTGTGGGGCATCCTACCGTGCTGGTCATTGTGATCAGCCTTGCTTATGAATGTGAGTGCATTGGGCAGGCACGCCAGCCACATACAAGCGTTGTGGAGAAATGCAAGGAGTTCATTCCTTCTAAGACTCCTCCCTAGAAGCACCCCAAGACTGCAATGTCCGACTCTATGAGCATGTCACAGAGCATCAACAGTCGCAACTCGCAACATAACATGAGGGTACCGACTATAGAGAGATCCTCTACGGGGGATGCTAGGCATTCCCAAACCAATAAATGGAAAGAAACGTGAGCATTAGATATCGCGATATATAACTGTAAAGATGGAAAATTGGTAAAATCCTTAATAATAATAAAACCTTTTACGTATTATCTTAGGACTCGTACAAGTGGATAGCATAAGGGCCTTTGTTGTTATATATTCTAGAGCATATTAGTCTTATGTACAAGAAGGAGTAACACCCAGGATTCCACAAGTCCCATCTCCACTAAACTAAACCCAAAACTAATGATATACACACCATTGGGCAAAATGATCATAAATAACACAGACCTGTAGGGATGTGAGGTAAATGTATAATGGGAAATCCTTAGAGCGGATTTAATAGTGTTACACCTACAAGAGGTAGACCTCATCCTTCGAATAGATTGATTATCCACCCACCAGTCCAAGCTAGACTACAAGAACTCATGACCCTCTAAGTCAGAAATGCCAAGGAAGTGTTATTTCAAGGAGAAAGGGGATTGATAAAACTACATGTTATATCTAGTCTAAAGGCTCAAAGGATAATGCATAAAATTTGTGAAGTGTTCTTGTCACAAATTTCTAGTGTAGAGAGAGAAGTAATAACACCTTACGATACTTGAATTGTGCAAGAATACATGGGTGTATTCTTAGTGAACTTGCCTAGATTGCCCCTAGATTGACAGTTCAACTTTGTGATCGACATCATCATAGGGACTAACCAGATATCGTAAATGCCATATCGGATGGCACCAGCAGATCTCAAGGAGTTGAAGGAACAACTCGACGAGCTAATGGAAAAAGGATTCATTAGACCTAGCTACTCTCCTTGAGGTGCCCCAATCCTATTCATCGAGAAGAAGGATGGGAGCATGAGGTTTTTCACCGACTACCGTCAGTTGATCTAGGCAACAATAAAAACCGATATCCACCGTCACGCCCTAACCCAGTTTGGTCAGATCGCAGTGAACAACTCACCGCTCCCTAGGTTCGAGAGGGGTTTTCCCCTTCTTTTAATTTAAGAGGAGCCATGCGTAATATCAACCATGTTCCCAGGAATAACATATATCAATAATAATGCAAGCTTACAAGAAGATTTAAGCATACCTGGCAGAGGGTAAATCCTGGTGTTATCTCTAGTCATTCTCTATTCTTGAAAAGGGATAAAAAGGTGAGTGAGTTTCTACAACTCAGTAAATGGGAGATTAAAAAAGTTTCAATATAATAATTTAGAGTGTGTTAGACTCCCATAATTTCCTTTCTCATATTCTTGGTTTTCAAAAACTTTTCCACCTTTTCCACATTTAGTGTATTTAGCAATCAACACACGCCATTTATCATGAAGGGGTCACACATTCGCAGGGCAGCTCCTCCACTACACCCACTTGTGGTGTCGGAGCGACTTTACAGGACACATGGATAGAAGCACATCCACTTCTACCCTATGAATGAGTGAATGTATGCAATATCCTACCCTCAAACCCAAAAAGAAACTTCATGTCCATATGAAGACAGAGACCTCATCTTGACCCCACCTCGATCTCATGCGCATGAAGCTACATTGAGATTCCTTGACTATAGTCATGACAAACTGCACTTATCTCCACCTTGTTGTCTAGTAGCCCCTAGGACACATCACTACCCCTCTTGGGCATCTTGATGGTCATGAACCTCAATACATGCACAAAATAATAATTTTCCATATAATCCATTTAATGTTTGGTGCCACTGGTCCAACAGCCCCGACCCTCAACTCGACTTGTAACTTATTGTCTAGACTGGTTCATTGACCTATCTTGTTGCACTACCGCCAGTCCATCGACTATGTCGGTCTTGTCTTGGTACCATGGCCAAATCACATCATTCATTTAAAATTTTCATGGCTTAATCTCATGTTTGTTTACAAGCACCTACTCGTGCCAACTGGCCTTGGGCCCATTATACGAGTTTTTCATAACCGGGCATTTTAGCCCCCAAGTTCCAAAACTGAGGCTTTCAGCCTATCTGAGCTATTCGAGCTCCCGTAAAAAAGGTCTCCCAAAATGTTTAAGTAGTGGAACACAGTCAAAAGAGAGCACTTCTGACAATAATAACTTTTTAGTTGTCTATCACACCAATCGGGTGTGAGGACATCCCCGCTCATAACTGATAAGCGGGTTTTCTACTTTCTTCCCGTAAGTTCATCATACCAACTAGGTTTGATCTACTTACAGCTACTAATTAGTTTTTCCACGTGTTTTCTCACATCACCCCAACCAAGTGTGATGTTCAAATTCCACATAATAGTAGGTTTTAAATTCTGAGGTACTTATCATCCCAACCGGGTATGATGTGAAAATTCCCACTCACCGGATAGTGTAGTGAATTTCTCTTATTTGGCTCTTTGCCTCCACGTGAGCTTGTGTTTACTGGCGTTCCAGGTACTTCGTGTTACTACACGATATGAACATCCTTTTTTATTAACTTTTGGCCTAATAGCCTTCATTTATCATGAATGAATAAAATCCCTATACTTTTAATTATTTGCATTTAGGTCCCTAAAGTTCTTTTCTTTAACTTTAGGTCCCTAATGCCAATTTTTTCCTAAATGGAGTCCTGGAACTTTCAAAAATTCATTGTGGATCCTCAATTTATCTAAAATCCCAAAAAGTGTTCAAGTTTCCCAAATTTCCAATTTGGTCCCTAACTTTTCAAAAATTACCATTTTGCTCCTACTTAGCAAAAATGGTAATTTGAACCTCGAAAATTCTAAATTTTGACCCATTGGTCCTCCAACATCTTTTTAATGGCTAATTGGCCTTAATTTTAGGAAATTGAACTTTAGTCCCTCAAATTTTTGAAATCCCCAAATTTCCCCAAAATTTTCACCCAATTTCCCCCTTTCAACATTGTCAAATTTGATTTCATCAAATTGACCAATCCATCGAGGTTCATTGTTAAAAGTGAAAGTAAAATTGAGTTCTTACATATACATAAGATTCAATTGCACTTTGAATCGCTTGACTTGACACCAAAATGAGCTCAAATAAAGCTTCGCCAGAAAACTTGACTTAGAGAGAGAAAGCTTCAAAAGCTTACCGTCAGGGGTGCGGAGGTCCGAGCTTTCGATCTGGATGGATAGTTCTCTCTCTAACACAGATCAAAATTTTTAGAGGGGAGTCAAATTGGCTTAACTTGGTCATATTAGGGCCGAGGGAGTGCTATGAGAGCTTGGTTTGGCTTGAGGAGGGCTTGCATTGGCTAATTTCAGCTTGAAAGAAACAGGGTAGCTTCGGTCCGTTGGAGTTACTTTAATGTTCGATCACACTAGTGCTTCTCCAAGGATCTCAGAGCAATTAGAGACTACCGTCGGGTAGTTGATTTATCCCCGTGTCTAAGGAACCCAACCACGCCTTCTTTGGCTCAAAAAAACCCCTATGTCTGAGCTCTAGTTTGAACTTCATCGGAAACCTAAGTAGCTGAAGGAAAGTGAAGTTTTTAGGTGTGTAGAGGATGAATGGAGAGGGGCTCTTTATATAAGAAGCTCAGGGTCACTTCGGCCGTCTATTTGGCACCTTAATGACAGTCATTGATGGCCTTAAACATCCTGAAAGGAAATGTTTCCTTTCCGTCGGCTCTATTCAATTTTTAGGTGAGTGAATAGTGTTGTCATCTAAAGGAAGAAGACGACACTGTTCTGATCGGACTGGACTGGTCCGAACTTAGTTCAATGCTTAAACTGGTCCTTCATGAGTCATTTGACTGAGTTTTTCAAAATTAAAAATTTCTAAATTCATTCTTTATCCAATGGTGGCCTAAATTGAATTTTCTAAACCACCTAAAAATGAATTTAGCATAGGGTTCCATGATGGATCAAACTGGTCCAAAATGGTTAAATTCGGTTCGGATTCGGTTCACCTGAACTGATCTGGTTTTATTTCCCAAATTGTCCTAAAGTCCCTTTCCAAGGTTTTTATGACTCTTTGGGTCACTCAAAAGTTTTAAATTTCTCAAATTTCCCATTCTCTAGTGGTCGGGGTTTGTGAACTGGTTTGGTTTTCTCACTCGGGTTGGCCGGTTCTTTCCTTGATTTTTCCAAAACTCTAAAGGGCGGGGTTTACAACTCTCCCCTCCTTTTAGAAGTTTTGTCCCCAAAACTTATTCTACATCCTTTGGACTGGAATAAACTCCCCTTGATATCAACTGGTAGTTTATCGAGATACAACCTTCTCGGTTATTTCCGTTTATCCTTTAACATACACTTAAGATTTTTTTTCCTTCCCATCACTTTCTCATTCCATGGATTTTACTTTAGCTAAGCATATATCACTAGACGGTTTAAGGTCATATCCTTAAATTCACATCCTTCATTCCTTAAAGTACAATTTTTCCATCCCGAGGTTCTTTACTTAAGATTTTAGGATTAGGAGTTCCAAAATGCCCAATCATTCCTGTCTCAAGTTATTTTCATTATTATTAACCTCCTTAGTTTAGTGTCCGATCAAGCACTATGTACATGCTTCCACAAATGTCGATGTTATCACCTTTTCATCCTACATTGATCCTTCCTCATTCATTGGTTATTACAACTTTGTTCCAACTTTAATGTTTGACCTTGTCATGCTTAACTAATGGATTCTTCCTTACTTGAGTCATATCTCCCTAGGACTATTGGGCATACATGTCCCTCACAACACAACATTCCCTAGAACCCATCTTTGACCTATAACATTTTTAAAACACTTCATAATGATTGTTCTCAACCTTCCAACTTTTCAGAGATAATATAACTTCATCCCTCTTTTCGTCTAGTAGTATTTCTTGACTATCTTTATTGTTCTCTAATCGTCCATTTTGCCATTAACGTCATATCCTATATAACCCTATTGCTTTTCCTTACTTACTTATCTTTTCCCAACTAATTTATTGGGTCTCTCCAGTTTCAAATCTTTGAGTCTCCCGATAACTTATTGACGTGCTAAAACTCTTCTCTTCTTACATCATTCCTCATTTCTAGTGGCATCCTTTCCTTAAGAACTTTTTTGTTTCTAAATCCACTCTTACTCACTAGAGATCATTTCATGATTCTCTATTCTGAGTTAGTTTCTTTCTTACTCATACGACATCTTTTTGATGTTGTCTTCCCACTTACCTGTTACTTGGGTTTAACTTACTCCTTGTACCCTCACAATTACTTTTCTTTTGCACTTGATCCTTTCATCTATAACCACTTGTCCTTGAGGAGCTTATCTTTTTTCCAATTCGGTTGGTTCCATTACCTCCTAATTGGAACACATATGCTTTTCCATGGTTTTCTTCCTTGGTACGTTTTATACTCCTTTTCTCTCAAAATTTTCTTCTAGTTTTACCATTGTGAATGTCTATCCTAAAATGACATTTTTTGATGTCATCCTCTCTTGCTTACCTTTACCCGTGAGACCATACATGTACTTCTTGTATACCTCACTTCATTCTCACTTGCTCCCAGTACTCATCTATTTCTTTGAGGTGGAGTTCACATCCCTTTTGTTTCACAATCTCTTGATCATCCAACATAAATCTTATTTAACCTTCTCATAGATTTTGGGTCGTTACTCATGTTTTAACCATTGATCTCTTTAAGGCTTTCCTCTATCTTTATTTCCCAAAGGTTTTGGTCGTTCCATCCTTTCCTTCTTTGTTGGGATTGTGACCTTCACAATGGTCAGTTCATTAACTGCCTCACCCGTCTTATTCCCTTAGTTTAATTATTTTGAGACGGTTGTCTCTTGAATCTTCGTGTCCTTAGTATCCATCTCTTTCCCTATTTATGGTGTAGTCCTTACTACTCCCCAATCCTTCTTACAGCGTAGTTTTATTCTCCTGGGTGATTTGGTTGTTATGGGTTATTTCCTTCATCTAGGTCCAGTTCGTGCCACCTCAATACCTCCACCTCACACTCATATGGCCACTTCATCCATTGGGAGGGAATAAAGCTAGACTGAGTTGGTGGAGGTACTTGGTAGAACTTTATGAAGGTGGCATGTGCATCCTAGTATTTGTCCCAAACTTCTTTCATAGTTAGATTTCTCTTCGATTGTTGTGGGGCTGGAGGAGGGGTTGGGCTCTTGGGAGGAGGTACAGGTTCCTCTTGCTTTGGGGGAGGGTATGTAATGTCTTCTAGTTCTAGTAAGGCTCCCACAACTTTCTGATAATCTTCTACCATATCCTTGGGTACTCTTTTCTCCCTATTTAAGAATCGTTTGAACAGCTACCTCCCTTGGGGTAGGTGTCTTTTTCAAGGTTATGTGTGGAGGATTTGATTTCATGGCGACCTTCCTAGGAATTCTCCTTCCTACATGATAGTTAAGGTTTTATTAGTGTTAGGGCATAATATTAATAATATTTCAAGGGAAGTTAGCTCTGATACCACTCAAGTTGAAATGCCCCGACCTGGTTGGTCAGATCCCCATGAACAACCCGTCACTCATTGATTCAAGAGGGGTTTCCCCCTTGTTTTAATTCAAAAAGAGTCAGGAGTAATCTCAACCTTGTTCCCGGGAATAACATATATCAATAATAATGCAAGCTTAAGAGAAGATTTAATCATACCAGACAGAGGGTAAATACTGGTGTTATCTCTAGTAATTCTCTATTCCTAAAAAGGGATAAAAATGGTGGGTGACTTTCTACAACTCAGTAAATGGGAGAATAAAAAAAGTTTCAATAAAATAATTTGGAGTGTGTCATACTCCTTAATTTTCTTTGAAAATTATTCCTTTCTCACATTCTCGATTTTCAAAAACTTTTCCACTTTTTCCACATTTAGTGTGTTTAGTAATCAACACGCGCCCTTCATCATGAAGGGATCACACATTTGCAGGGCAGCTCGTCCACTACACCCACTTGTAGCGTCGGAGCGACTTTACCGGCCACCTAGATAGAAGTCCGTCAACTTCTACCAAGAGAATGAATGGATGTACATGACATCCGACCCTCAAACCCGAAAAGAAACTTCGTATCCATGTGAGGACAAAGACCTCATCCCGACCCCACTCGGGTCTCAAGTGCATGAAGCTACATCAAGCATCCCTGACTGCTGGCATGACAAACTGCCTTTATCTCCACCATGTCTTCTTGTAGCCCCTAGGATGCATCACTACCCCTATTGGGCATCTTGATGGTCCCAAACCTCAGTGCATGCAAAAAACAATAATTTTTCAAATAAGCCATTTAATCTTTGGTGCCACTGGTCTAACGCCCCTGACCCTCAACTCGATCTACAGCTGTTTATCTAGACTGGTCCGTCAACCTATCATGTTGCACTACCGCCAGTCCATCGAGTATGTCGGTCTTGTCTTGGCACCATGGCCAAATCATATCATTCATTGAAAATTTTCATGGCTTAATCTAGTGTTTGTTTGTGAGCTCCTGCTCGTGACAACTAGCCTTGAGCCCACTGTACAAGATTTTCAAAACTGGGCATTTTAGCTAAAAATAACTTTTTAGCTGTCCATCACAACAACCGGGTGTAAGGACATCTCCGCTCATAACTAATAAGCGGGTTTTCTATATCCTTCTTGGAAGTTCATCATACCAATTGGGTATGATCTACTTACAACTGAAAAGTAGTTTTTCTGCGTGTTTGCTAACATCACGCAAACAAGGTGTGATGTTAAAATCCCACATAATAGTGGGTTTTAAATTCTAAGGTACTCATCATCCCAACTAGGTACGACGTGAAAATTTCCACTCCCCTGATAGTGCAGTGAATTCTATGATTTGGCTCTTCGCCTCCATGCCAACTTGTCTTTGTTGGCGTTCCTGATACTTCATATTCCTACACGATATGAACATACTTGTTCATTAACCTTTGGCCTAATAGCCTTCATTCATCATAAATGAATAAAATCCCTAAACTTTTAATTATTTACATTTATGTCCCTAAAATTCTTTTCTTTAACTTTAGGTCCCTAATTCCAATTGTTTCCCAAATTATGTCCCAAAACTTTCAAAAGTTCATTGTGGGTCCTCGAATTATCCAAAATCCCAAAAAGGGTTCAAGTTTCCAATTTGATCCCTAACTTTTCAAAAATTACCATTTTGCCCCTACAATGAAAAATGGCAATTTGACCCACGAAAATTTCAAATTTTGACCGATTAGTCCTCCAACATCATTTTCATAGCCAATTGGCCTCAATTTTAGGAAATAGCACATTAGTCACTCGAATTTTTGAAATCCCCAAGGCTAGTTGGCACAAGCAGGAGCTCGTAAACAAACATGAATTATATGCCATAAAAGTTTAAATAAAGGAATTTTTTAGACATGGTACCAACATAGGACCGACATACTTAGTCAACTAGCGGTAGTGTGACATGACTAGTCGATGAACTAGTCAAGATAAACAATTGCGGGTCGAGTTGAGAGTAGAAACCATTGGACCAGTGGCACCATAGTTTATATGGCGTAATGAGGAAATATTCATTGTGCATGCACTGTGAGTACGGGACCATCAAGACACCCAAGAGGGGTTGTGATGCATCCTAAGAGCACTAGACGACCCAATGAGTATAAGAGCAGTTCGTCGAACCAAGTGACCGTGCAAAATTTAGAGTAGCACCAAGCGCATGAGACCGGTGTGTGGACGGGATGAGGTCTCTGTCCTCATATGGACACGAAGAATTGATTTTGGGATTGAGGGTCGGATGTCTCGAACATCCACTCATTCTCAGGGTAGAAGTGGACGTACTTCTATCTAGGTGGCCGGTAAAGTCGCTCCGAAGCCACAAGTGGGTTCAGTGGACGTACTGACCTGCGAATGTGTGTTTAACCTTCATGATAAAGGATGTGTGTTGGGTGATGAAACACTATGATTAAATAAGGAAATGGTGATAAAACTCGAGATTTTGAATGAAATGATTTTTGAAAGAAAGGAGTATGGCACACTCCAATACAATTCTTTTTCCAAAATATAAAAGTTTTGAAAATTCATTCACTAAGTAGTCGTACTCACCTCCTCACTTATATCCTTTTTAGGAAATCTTGGAAAGACTACCCGTAAAGACCATCAACTAATACGTGTGTGAGACAGGTATGGTGAAGTTAAAATGCTATGCAGTTTTGATTATGCTATTTCAGGAAATGGTGCAGATTTAAAGGACGCCTTACTCTTTACGGTTTATAATAAGGGTAAACCTTTTAATAAACCGGGAGAATGGCAGGTTGATCACGGGCATCCGACCAAACAGGGTCGGGGCGTGACAGCGACGGTCTGAGACTTTGATCTGGGCAAATATCTCTCATCTTGAGGTTTCTCCTAGAATCAAGAATCACCTCAATTCATGTCGAATTGAGGGAGAATTCGGTCAGTAAAGTTTCGTCGGTTCTCTCTCTAACACCGATCAGAATTTATATAGGGGAGCCAAATTTGCTTACCTTTCCACTCTATTTTTGTTGTATGAGGGCTGAGTGGGTGTTGGGAGAGCTTGGTTTGGCCTGAGGAGGGCTTGAATCAGCCAATTTCAGCTTGACAAAAATAGGGTAGCTTTGGTCCACCATAGCTGCTTCACTATTCAATCATACCAGCCCTTCTCAAGCGATCTCTAGAGCAGTTGGAGATTACTGTCGTGTAGCTGATTTCGGCCCGAGTCTATAGAATCCGACCATGGCTTCTTTGGCTCAAAAAAACCTCTATGTTGGAGCTCTAGTTCGAGCTTCATCGAAAAACTAAGTAGCTGAGGGAGAGTTAAGTTTTCAGGTGTGTGGATGATGAATGGAGAGGGGCTCTTTATATAGGGAGCTCTGGGACTCTCCAGCCGTCCGTTTAACACCTTAAAGACAGTAATTGATGGCCTGAAACATCCTAAACGGAAACGTTTCCTTTTCGCTGATGCTGTTCAATTTTTCAGTGAGTGAATAGTGCTGTCATCTGAAGGAAGAAGACGACACTATTCCAAACTGGACCGGAAAGGTTTGAACTGAGTTCAACCCTTAAATCGACTGATTCAAGCACAATTCGATCGAGTTTTTCAAAATTAAAATTTTCTAAATTTATCTAAATTAATTATCTATCCAATGGTGGCCTCAATTATTCAAATTGAATTTTCTAAGCCACTTAGAAAAATTTATTTAGCATCTGCTGCAATGATGGTTCAAACCAGTTCAATCCAGTTCGAATTTGGTTCACCTGAACCGGTCTAGTTTTCTTACCCAAATTGTCCTAAAGTCCCTTTTCAAGGTTTGTATGACTCTTTAGGTCACTCGGAAGTTGTAAATTTCTCAAATTGCCCACATTCTCTAGTGATTAGGGTTTGTGAAGTGGTTCGGTTTTCTCACTTGGGTTGACCGGTTCTTTCCCTAGTTTTTCCTTAACTCAAAAGGTCAGGGTTTACATCCACTCCCTAGGATCAATGACATGTTCGATCAATTGATAGGAGCATCCTACTTCTCAAAGACAAACTTACAGTCCGAGTACCACCATTTGAAGGTCAAGGAGGAAGATATTGGGAAAATCACCTTCAGAATGAGGTATGATCCATTTTGAGTCTAGGGTAATGCCCTATGGATAAATAAAAACACCGATGATGTTCATGGACCTGATGAACTAGATCTTCCAACCCTAACTCGACTAGTTCGACATTGTCTTCATCAATGATATACTAGAGTACTCCCACACAGAAACAGGCCATGAGGTACACCTCCAAATAGTGTTGCAAGCACTACAAAAGGAGCAATTGTGTGCCAAATTCACCCAGTGTTAATTTTGGATAATAGAAGTGGAATTGTAGGGCACGTGATATCAGGGAAGGGGTTTAAGTAGACCCCACCAAGATTGAGGCAATATCCAATTGGAAAGTAGCCAAGAACCCCATAGATGTTGTGAGTTTTCTAGGGTTGGCTAGAAACTTCCGAAGATTTGTAGATGATTTCTCCATCATAGCAGCCTTGATAATGCAGCTTACGCGCAAAGGCGTCAAGTATGAGTGGAGCTCGAAATGTGAGACAACATTTTAGGAACTCAAAAAGAGACTTACATTTCAAGGGAGAATACATCGTGTATAGCAATGTGTTAGGACACGGGCTAGGATGTGTGTTGATGTAAAAAAGAAAGGTAATATCATGTGCATCAAGACTCTGAAGAAGCACAGAGGGAATTAACCAACTCATGACCTAGAGTTGGCAACCATAGTGTTCGCCCTCAAAATAAGGAGGCATTACCTATATGGGGTAATGTGTCAAATCTTTAAAGATCATAAAAGCCTCAAGTACCTTTTAACAAAAAAGGAGTTGAATTTGAGGCAGAGGCAATGTCAAGAATTAATTAAAGATTATGATATGATTATTGAGTACCAAACAAGGAAAGCAAATGTGGTAGCTAATACTTTAAGTCACAAGCACGAGGTGAGTTTAGCTCATGTGAGGTTAATGTACCTTCCCATGCTAGAACAAAAGAAGCAGGTCCACCTATCTCTGGACAAAGAAGAGGAAACCCATGTTTGGGTGTGAACTTGACGGTTTGACGCACCCTAATAGATCCTATCTTGGTCAAACAGAAGGTTGACCATAGCTTAAAGAGGTTCATGGACACTATTATGGAGGAGACCCACTGATTTCTGCTTTGGGGAAAATGAATTATTGGTCTTTAAGGGTCAGGTTATGGTCCCTAAGGTCACCGAGCTAAGGAATGCCATACTTGAGGAGGCACAAGACTCTGTAAACGTAATTCACCCAAGTAGCACAAAAATGTACTAGACCTTAAAGGAAGGGTACTGGTAGTCGGGTATGAAGAGAGAAATCGTAAAGTGCTTGACCCGGTGTCTATCTTGTCAGCAAATTAAAGCCAAGCACTAGAAGCCGGCAGGACTCCTCCAACCGCTCTACATTCAAGAATGGAAATGAGAGAAGATTACTTTGAACTTCGTGACGAGATTACCCCCATCTGGCCAAGCACATGATGCGATATGGGCATCAACTATCAACGCACTAAATAGGAAATGGTAGGGATAGACGATGGCATAACAAGCAAGTGAAAAATAGGAAGTTGTGAATACATAGTGGGAAAGGAGAGAAATCTCCCTCCATAACAAACACAAGTTTTCGGGACAAAACTTCTAAAAGCAGGGGAGAAGTTGTAACACCAAAATCATCCATGTCCTATAAATGCAAATCTGTGAGATCCAACCTGAAAACATAATGGAATCCAAATATAAAATTTGGTATAAATCATGGACTTGAAACAAAATAAATACCTTTATGTGACTCAATGGAACATACCCTAGTAGAGAAATAAGGAAATAGAGAGAGTCAAAGCAATAACCAAATTGAATCGGGATCGAACCAACTCGAGCCTCAAGATGATGGGATTTTTCAAAGGATCTCAAAAATTGGAAAACAAAAATTATTAGCACCAGATCAAAGTAAAATAAACAAATAATTTTTATAAAAATAAATTGGTCTAAGAATCAATCGAATTTGGGGTGAACCTATCAAAAGAAGGTCGAAATTGGTCAAACCATGTGATTTAATCATTGGAAACCGGTCCAGCACATTGCAGATCAATCGTATCAATATCCCACTAGCAGCCCTAGACATGCCCTAGAAACCTGGTCTCTTCAAAATAATAAAATTAGAAAAATGTCACCATGGTCTTGCACATTGTAGATCGATCATGTCACCAGGTTCAATCCAGTTCATGTCTAGTTCGGACTAAACCGGTTGGCTTCTCACACCCACTTTCACCCATGACTACTTCCTATGGTTTTTGGGTATTTATCACCTACGTGGGATCTTCTGATTTCCTATTTTGACTTGCATTTAACAATTCTGGTCCTTTTCCCTCATGATTTCCTTTGATTTTTTCCTGGTTCCCTAACCCGGCTTTCCCGTGGTGCGGAGATGGGGTTTACAACTTCTCCCCTCCTTTAAGGAATTTTGTCCCCAAAACTTCTCATGCATCGAACCATGGTGGAATTCCCCTTTCCTTATTTTTGGGGTATACTTACCTGATTCTCTGTGTGGGTCTGGTCCAAACTTCTCGAGTATTCATGTTATGTACTCTTGATGGCTTTGGGGTACTACAGAATATTGTGGCCTACTCTTGACTTTATAGTGTTTTGCCTTTTCTCGTTTATCCACTCATGAGCCTGATTCCTTTTGAGCTCCCTTTTTTCCTACCTCTTTCCAGGGTAGGACGCGTGATATTGTTCTCCATATGGGGTTCTTGGTTTTGTTTAGTATTTGTTGAGAACCTACTCCCATGAGGACGGTGAAATTTCTAGGGCCTACCACATTGTTTCCTTTCCTTATCACATCCTATCATCCCATGTGGGTGCCAGACTATGTGCGTGGAGGCTTTCTCACCTCCGCTTGCTCTTTGGCACATTTCGAGTCCTTTCATCTTGGAGCTTGCTCTTTGGCATGCTTCGTCCTTCTCACCTAGAGCTTGCTCTTTGGCGTGCTTCATCCTTCGGACCCAGAGCTTGCTCTTTGGCGGGCTTTGTCCTTCGGACCCGGAGCTTGCTAGAGAGGAACGACCCTACGTGAGCAAGAGAGCAAGCGGAGGTCCGGAATGACCCGGAGCGATCAAGAGAGCAAGCGGAGGTCCAAAACGACCCAAAGCGAGCAAGAGAGCAAGCGGAGGGGAGGAATGACCCTACGCAAGCAAGAGATCAAGCTATGAGTCGAAAGAGCGCGCTAGTGCACGCTTCATTTTCTCACTTGCTGCTCCGACTTTCTATTCTCCTTGTAGCTTGCCATATAGTAAGCCTATGGTCATTCCGAACCTCCGCTTGTTGCTCCGGCTTTCTATTTGAGGAGCCTCCACTTGCTTGCTCGCTCCGGCTTATGGGTCATGCACCCACTCAGTTGGGGTCATGCCTCTTGTTGTTGGCGTTCGAACTAGGAAGTCATCCCTCACAATCACATGTCCAAATTTGTCATGGCTTCTTAGGAGTTCACGATTTTCTACGACGACTCCTAGCTTCCCTCCTCATCCTCTCGGAAGTCCAAATCCATCATTCTACGATGACACCTAGCTAATGGGGCACATCATTCACCTCCCATTTACCGGTACTTCAGTCATGGCATGTCCCTACTTTGTATCACAGTTTAAATGTCACACCCCAACCCGGTTTGGTCTGAACCCCTTAAACAACCCACCACTCCCTTTGGTCTAAGAAGAGTTACCACTTCCCAAGATCATGAGAAGTCAGACGTACTTTATGTCCTTGTTCCCTAGAATAGAATTATACAAAACTCAATAGCTTGAAAACTTTACATACCTTACTTAAGGCTTGTTCTCAAATTTCTTTATGGGTATTCTCCTTTACTAAAAAAGGGTTAAAGGGTGGGGGTGAGTTTCTACAACTTAGTGAGCGAGTGTTCGGGTTAGTTCTCAAAATATAACAATTTTCATATCATCCTTTTTTATTTAATTATTATGTGAGTTCAGCTCTTTTAACACTTACTCTTGATCAGGAAGTGTTTCAAGCACAACCGTACGTGCCCCTTTATCAAAAGGGTTCACACATTTTTCCCTTGCTCGGGATTCGGTTTCTAATAAACATTCACATGCCCATTATCATAAAGGGTCCAAGCTAACACTTCCCCTTGCTCAGGAGGTGTTTAGCAAACAACCACATGCCCTTTCTCATAAAGGGTTCAAGCATTCGTGAGATGCAGTTATGATGATTGCACCCACTTATGGATTGAAGCATCTTTACCATCCACCGTGATAGAAGTCCTCGACTTCTACACGTAATCTGAGTGGACATCAACAATCTGACCCTTAGACCAAAAATACTTCGTGTCCGTGATATCCGGACAGAGACCTCATCCTGACCCTGCCCCGGTCTCAATGCGTAGGAAGCTACTTTGAGCTTCATGACTCACTAGCACAAACAATATGCCATTATCGCATCCAGGTCATCCAGTAGCCCTTGAAACCAATAGTACCCCCACTTGGGTGTCTCAATGGTCCCACATCATGGTGCATGCACAAACAATTGTTTTGGTGTTTATATTCCTTCATCTTTGGTGCCAACAATCCCAACTCTCAACATGGGCTCCATAGTTGTTTGCCCGATCGGTATGTCGACCTAGCCTTGGTGTACTACCACTCGCCCATCGAGTCTTGTCGGTCCGGGTTAAGCACCGTGGAAATTCACACAAAATTAGCCAGTTATGAAAGTTTTCATGGCTCTTATAATCATGTTTATCTATGGGCTCCAGCCCATGCCCATTGGCCTTAAGCCCTATAAGTTCAAAATCGAGGCCTCCGGCCTGTTGGAGCTATCCTAGCTCTCATCAAAAAAGTCTCCCAAACCTTTTAAGCATTTGCACATAGTCACGGGAGATCTTCTTGGGAAAATGGTTTTCAAGTTTCAAGAGGTCATTCACTATCCTAGTCGGGTATAATGTCGAAAATCCAAATCATAGTGGTTTTTTTATTTTTAAAGGGCGCTCATCATCCTAACTGGGTATGATATTTGAAAAGTCCCACAAACAGTGGTTTTAAAGTAAACATGTGCTCATCACCCCAATCAGGTATGACATTAATAAGCCCACTCACCCGATGAATGTGACTTGTTTGTACTAGTCGGACTTCTAGTCCTTATCGTGCTCCCTTGTATATGTTCTTGTCCAATATGTCCAAATAGGGTTCGGACATGCTAAAGAGGAAAGGTTTGGCATGAAAGGCCTTCTATTTCCATGTATTTACAATTAGGCCCTTATTTTTGCCTAATTGGAATTAGGTCCCTAAAGTTCATAATCTTTGACTTTAGGCCTCTAATGCTCAATTATTTTCAATCAAGTCCGTAGGATTTCCAATATCCCTCTTGGGTCCTTAATTTTCAAAAATCATCAATTGGGACTCAACTTTTCCAAAATTTCCAACTAGACCCTTAACTTTCCAAAAGTACCTATTGGCCCTAATTTTTCCAAAAATGACCAATTGGTCCCAATTTTTCTAAAAATGACCAATTGGCCCACCAAGTTCCTCTACTTTGCCAATTGACCTTCAATTTTAGAAAAATTGCACAAATGTCCCTCAATTTTCTAAATCCCCAAAATTTCTCCAACTCATCCTTCCCACTGTCCCGAAGTTGATCCCAATAAATTGACCCTTCAATTCATGTTAATTATTCCCTATCATGGTGCTAATTGAATTCATCACTTCCCTATTATTTGACCAAGCTTTGAATCACCATTTTTGGTCAAAAACAAGCTCAAGCAGTGCTTCGTTGAAAAATGGAAGTAGAGAGAGAAGGATTATAAGCTTACCGACAGAGTTGTGGCAGTCGCAGCTCTTCATTTAGGATGGTAGCTCTTGTCCATGGGGTCCTTCGATGATCAAAAGCAGTTCCAATTCTCGTCCTATGCGGTGGGAATTTGATCAATGAAATCGGGGCACTTTTTCTCTCTCTTGAATTAAGCTATTCCTATGAGGGATGACTAAATTGACTTACTTGGGTACTTTGGGAGGTCGAGAGTAAAATGGAAAGACTTGAGGAGGGCTTGGTTTGGCTACAAGGGATCGGGGATGTCTGAATTGTGACTGGGCAGAACAGAGCAACTTTGAGTCCTACGAAGCAGCTTCACTATTTGGACATGTCGACACTTTTTTGTTTGTCCTCAAGCGGAATGGAGGGTGCCATTAGGGGGTTGACTTCCTCTAGAATTTGCCTTCTGAGGTGGAAAGAAGTGCCCAAGTGGAAGATTTAGTTCAAGCTTCATTGAGAAATGGAGCACTTCTTCTTCTTTGTGTGTTTGAGGTGTGAGGAGGATGAATGAAGGGGGGCTCTTTATATAGGGAGCTTGGGACCCTTGGCTCTATCGCTCTCTATATTGGTCGAGCTTATCCTCTCCAGAAACTACCATTATCAAAGGGAATTGTCACACCCCGACCCAATTTGGTCAGATCCCCATGATCAACCCGCCACTCTCCCGGTTTATTTAAGGGTTTCCCCTTATTATAAACCGTAAAGTGTAAGACGTCCTTTAAACCTACACCTTTTCCTGGAATAACATAAATCAAAACTGCATAATATTTTAAATTTATCATACTTGTCTCAAAGGCGTCTTAGTTGATGGTCTTTAAGGGTAGGCTTTCCGAAATTTCCTAAAAGGGATCTATAGGATTGGGGTGAGTACAACAATCTCGAAATCAATTCTCTGTGTCCGTATGAGGATAGAGACCTCATCCCATCCCCACCCCGGTCTCATGTTCTTGATGCTACTCCAAATTTCGCATGGTCACCTGGTCCGACAAACTGCCCTTATACCCACCAGGTCGTCCAAGGCCCATTGGACGCATCACTACCCCTCTTGGGCATCTTGATGGTCCCATAATCATAGTGCATGCACAATCAGTATTTTCTTATCATGCCATATAATCTATGGTGCCACTGGTCCAACGGCCCCAACCCTCAACTCAACTTGCAGCTGTTTGTCTTTACTGGTCCGTCGACCTATCATGTCGCACTACCGCTAGATGACTGAGTATGTCAGTCTTGTCCTGGTACCATGGCCAAACAATTCATTTATTAATATTTTATAGCACATATCTCATGTTTGTTTACGAGCTCTTGCTCGTGCCTACTGGCCTATAGCCCAATATTTGAGATTTTCAAAACCGGGCATAATAGCCCCCAAGTTCCAAAACCGAGGCCCCTAGCCTATAAGAGCTATTCGAGCTCCCATCGATAAGGTCTCCCAAATCGTTTAAGCATTGGCACACAGTCAGGGGAGAGCCCTTCTGGCATAAATATATTTTCAATTGTCCATCATACCAACCGAGTATGAGTACATCTCCGCTCATAACCAATAAATGGGTTTTCCACTTCCTTCGAGTAAGTTTCATCATACCAACTGGGTATGATCTACTTACAATTGGCAATTAGTTTTTTCGCGTGATTTTCACATCACTTCTCTAAGTTGTGATGTTTAAAATACCACTAAATAGTGGGTTTTCATTCCCAACTGGGTATGATATAAAATTCCACTCACTCATTAATGTAGTGAATTCCACTCGACCGGTTCTTTGTATTCACGCGAGCTTGTCCTTGCTGGTGTTTCCCGTACTTCGTATTCCTACACGATATAAACATCCTTGTTCATTATCCCCCGGCCTAATAGCCTTCATTCATTTCAAATGAATGAGAAAAACCAAACTTTCTATTTATATGTAATTAGGTCCCTAAAGTTATTTTTCTTTAACTTTAAGTCTCTAATGCCAGTTTTTTCTCAAATTGAGTCCCGGAACTTTTAAAATTTATCTTAGGACCACAATTTATTTAATTTCACAAAAAGGGGTTAAATTTTCAAATTTCCAATTTGGTCCCCAAACTTTTCTAAAATTACCATTTTGTCCTTCCTTTACAAAAATGGTAAGTTTCACCCCAAAAATTCTAAAATTTCTCAATTGGCCCTTTAATATTCTTATCATGCCCAATTGACCCTTAATTTTACAAAATTGCATCTTGATCCTTCGAATTTTCAAAAATCCCCAATTTTTCCATCAATTTCAACTTTCTAACATAGCCGAATTTGATTTTATCAAATTGACCAATTAAACACTTCTAATTATTAAAATTAAAGTTGAAATTGAGTTTCTACATCTTCATACGATTCAAAAGCACTTTGAATCACAAGTTTTAACGCTAGAACTAGATCAAATGGAGTTTCGTCGAAAAATAGAATATAGAGAGAGAAAGCTTCAATTACTCACCATTGGGGGGACGGCAGTTCGAGATTTCGATCTAGGCAAATAGCTCTCGTCCTAAGGTTCATCCTAAAATCAAGAATTGCATCAATTGATGCCGAATTGAGTTAGAATTTCATCATCAAAATTTTGTCGGTTCTCTCTCTAGCACCGGCTGGAAATTGTAGAGGGGAACTGAATTGGCTTACCTTTCAGTCCTAATTCGGTCGTGGAAGGGTTGTGGAGGTGTTGGGAGGGCTTGGTTTGGCCTGATGAGGGCTTGAATTGTCTGATTTCAGCTCGGCCAAAATAGGGCAGCTTCGGTCCGCTGGAGCTACTTCACTGTTCTATCACACCGGCGCTTCTTCGGCGACCCTCAAAGTAATCGGAGACTACAGGCGTGTAGCTGACTTCTCCCTAGTTCTAAAGAACCTGACCTAGCCTTGTTTGGCTCAAAAAAGTGCCATGTCGATGCTCTGGTTCGAGCTTCACTGGAAAATGGAGTTGTTGATAGAAAGTGGAGTTTTCAGGTTTGGAGAGGATGAATGGGGAGAGGCTCTTTATATAGGTAGCTCGGGGACTCATTGGCCATCCGTTTGGCACCTTTATGATAGACATTGATGGCCTAAAATGTACTAAACAGAAATGTTTCTTCTTCGTCAGTGCTACTTCGATTTTCTGGCAAGTGAATAGTGTTGTCATCTAAAGGAAGAAGACGACACTGTTCCGAATCGGACCGGACTGGTTCGAACTAGGTTCAAAGCTTAAACCGGTCGGTTCATCCCCATTCGACTAAGTTTTCCAAATCTAAAAATTTATAAATTCATTTTCTATCCAATGGTGACCTCAAATCTCAAATTTGAATTTTTTAAGCCACCTAGAAAAATGAATTTAGAATCAGGTTAAATAGTGGTTCAAACCGGTCAAAATTGGTTCGAATCCGATTCACCTAAACTGGTTTGGTTTTTATCTCCAATTCATTCTCAAGTCTCATTTCCATGACTTTTGGGACTCTTTGGGTCACTCGGGATCCCAAATTTCTCGGTTTCCCCTTTCTCTATCGGTTCTGGTTTATGAACCGACTCGGTTTCTTAAACCAGTTCAATCTAGTTGGATCAAGTTCATCTAAACCGGTCTGGTTTTTCTCTTCCAATTTGTCCTAAGGTTCTTTTCCAAGGTTTTATGAACCCTTCGGATCACCCGGGAGTTGTAAATTTCCAAATTGCCCATTCCCACATGATCGGATTTGTGAACCGGTTCGATTTTCTTACTCAGTTTGACCGGTTCTTTACCCAATTTTTTTTCATAACTCAAAAGGACGAGGTTTACAGGAATATTCCCTTGTCGGAAATGGAAGACGAAATCCATCCATGAACAATGTTGTCATCTTAAGGAAGGAGATGAAGTTGTTTGTTGACCAGTCCGATCCGACTGACTTCTCCTCAGTTCTAAGGAACTCAACTATGCCTTCTTTGACTCAAAAAAGACCCTATACTAAAGCTATGTTTGAGCTTCACCGAAAAACTGAGTAGCTAAGAGAGAGTGAGGTTTTTAGGTGTGGAGAAAATTAATGGAGAGGGGCTTTTATATAGGGAGCTCGAGGACTCATCGATCGTTAGTTTGGAACCTTTATGATAGTTATTGATGGCCTAAAATGTACTGAACGAAAATCTTTCCTCTTCACCGGCACTGGTTCAATTTTCCAACGAGTGCACAGTGTTGTCATTTGAAGGAAGATGACAACACTGTTCTAAACCGGACCGTACTGGTTCGAACTAGGTTCAATACATAAACTAGTCGGTTCAGGACCGATTCGACCAAGTTTTTCAAAATTAAAAATTTCTAAATTAATCTAAATTCATTCTCTATCAAATGTTGGCCTCAATTCTCAAATTGAGATTTTCTAAGCCACGTAGAAAAATAAATTTAGTATTTGGTTCAATTGTGGTTCAATTGTGGTTCAATTGTGGTTCAAACCAGTCCAAACCGGTTCAATCTGGTTCACTAGAACCAGTTTGGTTTTCATCCCCCATTCATCCTAAAGTTTTTTTTTCATGACTTTTGTGACTCTTTAGATCACTCAGGATCCATAAATTTCTTGGTTTGTCATCTCTCTATTAGTTCCGGTTCATAAGTCGGCTTTGTTCATAAACCGGTTCAATCCGGCTTGGATCCGGTTCATCTGAACTGGTTTGGTTTTTCTCTTCCAATTTCTCCTAAAGTTCTTTTCCAAGGTTTTATGAACCCTATGGGTCACTTAGGAGTGTAAATTTCCCAAATTTACAATTCTCTAATGATCGAGTTTGTGAACCGGTTCAATTTTCTCACTCAGTTTGACCGATTCTTTTCACGGTTTTCCTTCTCTCCAAAGAACCGGGTTTACAACTCTCCCCTCCTTTTAGGAGTTTTGTCCCCAAAACTTATTTCACACTTTTTGTACTAGTATGAACCTTCATTGATATGTGTTTCATAATTTATTAACCTACCACCTTTCCAATTGTTTCCATTTATCCCCTATATCACCTTCTTAAGATCTCTTTTTCGTTCACATCCATTTTTCATTCCATGGAGTTACTTTTAGCTAAATATATTTCCCTGGAAGACTTAGAATCATCTTCTTAAGTTTACATCCCTCCTTTTTCAAGGTAACATTTCTCCATTCCAAACTCCTTTACCTAAGAGTTCAAGACTAGGAGTTCCGGTTATTTTCTTCCATAGGTTTTAGTGTTATCACCTTTTCATCCTACATGGATCCTTTCCTCTTTTATTGGTTATTACTTGTTTGTTTAACACTTGACCTCATCATGCTTTAATCATTAACTTTTCCTTACCTAAGTCATATTTCCCTGGGACAATTGGGCTTACATGTCCCTTACTGCATGACTTTCTTCGGAACTTGTCTTTGGCTTCACATTCCTATAACCGTATTAGTTTCCTTACTTACTCATCTTTTTCATACTTCTTTATTTGGTCATTTAACTTTCAAGTCCTTGAGCTTCCTGATAACTTACTGACATACCAAAACTCTTCTTTTCTTACTTCATTCCTCATTCCCACTGGCGTCCTTTCTTTTTAAGGTATCTTCTCTTTCTTAATACATTCTTACTCATATTACATATTTTGATGTCGTCTTCCTACTTACACGTTACTTGGTTTTGATTTATCTCTTGGATCTTCACGATTACTTTCCCTTGGAACTTGATCCCTTCATCTCTAGGAGCTTGTCTTTGAGGATCTTATTTTCTTTCCAATTCCATTGGTTCCATTTTCTCCTAATTAGTACACCTATGTTTTTCCAAGATTCCCTTCCTTAATAAGTTCTACACTTCTTTTCTCTCGAAATCTCCTTCTAGTTTTATCATTATGAACATCCAACCTTGATTAACATTCCTTGGCATCATCTTCTCCCACTTACCTTTACCTTTGAGATCTTACAAGCACTTCTCGTCTATTTCACCTCATTCTCACTTGTTTTTCCCTCTTAGTCATTTATCTTAAGAGGATTGTCTCTCAAATCTTCTTATCTTTGGTATCAATTCCCTTGTCCTATTTGGGTGTGCTTCTTATTACTTTCTAATCCTTCTTGGAGTGTTGTTTATTTATTGGATGATCTGGTTGTTAAGGGTTATCTCCTTAAATCAAATCCGTCTAACATTCCTATTTGGGTTCCCATGCTTTATTGCAAGTGGATCATACTTAACCTCCCCAACACCCACTTAACAAATTGTACTTCTTACTAAGGTCCTTATTTCGGTTCCAGTCTTTGCAACATTTCATGGTTCATTTTCTTAACCCAAAGCTTTTCTCCTTACACGATCCAACTTCCTATTCTCATCCTTCTTCTAGTGTCTCCCATTCTGATATTCTTATGTTTGATCTCCCTACCGTTCCTTAGAAGTTCTCCCTTTTTAATCTTCACTTATACTTTAAGGATTTTGTATGGTTCATTCACTCTGGCTTTTCTTCCTTTATAGTTCCATACCTCTGCTTTCCATAAGTTTCCTTATTTTATGGAGTTACTGAGAAATTATGTCTTAGTTCTTTACAAGTAGCTGTTATACCTGGACTTTCTTACTATTATATTTTCTTTTTATCCAACCCTAGTGGACTTGACATCCTTAGTATTCGTTCCCCCACAACTTACTTCTTTTCTTTGTGATCAGTTTCCATTCCTTTGGTTCCCTTTGGAATATTCTACTCCTTATTTTTCCCTACTCTTATTCTTTGAGCCTTTCCCTAACACCTTGAACTCTCCATAAGTCCATACTCTTTGATGTTGACTTCCCTTTTTTCCAACTTCTTCTTCCTTTTCTTAGATAAGATCTCCCTTGGCTAAACTCTTCCTTATCATACTTCTAAGGGAAGGTCTTAAGGGTTGAGGTTAACTATAATTAACCCATCTTTTCTTCCTTAGGTGATTTCGTACCCTTTACTTTAATCTTTATTATCACACTCTTTTTGCTTCAAATTTATCAAGGAACTTAGAAGTTTTATCAAAAATTTCACTTTTATTCATTCAATAAATATTTTCTTGCCATACTTGGCATATTATAGGAATTTTCTACCTCCTAATCCCTTGGGGTCATAGGACGAGAATTAACCCTAAAACGGTTGTGGGACTCTTGATCAGAAGGTTGTGAGGAATTGGTTAGGGTCCACTCATATTCCCTTATAGGACAAATCTCATGTATGGCTTCCAATTCGTACCACCTTAGTACCTCAACCTCACACTCATAAGTCCACTTCACCCATCGGGAGGGATTGAAGCCAAGTTAAGTAGGTGGATGTACTTGGTGGATCTTCATGAAGATGGCATATGCATCCCAGTAATTATCCCAGGCCTCCTTCTTGGTTGGATTCCTCTCTAATTGTTGTGGGATTTGAGGAGGGGTTGGGCTTCTAGGAGGAGATACCGGTTCCACTTGTCTGGGAGGAGGGTATATGATGCCTTATGGTTCCAATAAGGCTCCTACCAGTTTCCAGTAGTCTTCCACCATGTCCTTGGGTACTCTTTTCTCGCCCTTTAGGAATCTTTATACAGCTTCCTCCCTTGGATTGGGTATCTTTTTCGAGGTTATGGATGGAGGACTGGATTTCACCGCAAACTTCCTAGGAATTCTCCTTCCTACATGATAGTTTAAAGTTGGATTAATGTTAGGGTATAATATTAATAATGTTTCAAGGGAACTAGGCTCTAATACCACATAAGTTGTCATGCCCCAACCCAGTTTGGTCGGATCCCTGTGAACAACCCACCGCTCTCATAGTTCAAGAGGGGTTTCCTCCTTTAACTCAAGAGGAGCCAAGCGTACTTTCAACCTTGTTCCCTGGAATGGCATATATCAAATAAAATACAAGCTTAAGGGAAATTAAGCATACCTGATAGAGGATAAGGCTTGGTGTTAACCCTATTCATTTTCGCTATTTCCTAAAAATCGGTAAAAAGGGTGGGTGAGTTTCTACAACTCAGTGAGTGGGTATTTCAAAATTTTAATTTCAATAAATAGTTTTTAAATTGGAATGTGTCACACTCCTTATTTTCTTGAAAATTTCTCATTTTCAAAATCTCAGTTTTTCATAGCCATTTCTCATCTCAACGATGTGTTTATCAACCAACACATGCACTTCATCATGAAGGAAAATACACATTTGCTTCCCAGTTCATCCACTGTACCCACTTGTGTCGTCAGAGCAACTTTACCGGCTACCTAGATAGAAGTAGGTCCACTTCTACCCTGAGAATGAGTCAATGTACGTGACATCCGACCCTCAATCCCATAACAAAACTTCATGTCCATATGAGGATAGAGACCTCATCCCGTCCCCACCCAGGTCACATGTGCATGAAGCTACATCGAGCATCTCAAGACTTCTGGTACGACTAACTGCCCTTTTTTCTACCATGTCGTCTAGAGCCCTAAGACGCATCACTACCCCTCTTGAGCATCTTGAAGATCCCGTAACACAGTGCATGCACAAATCAATAATTTTCCACATAAGCCATATAATCTGTAGTGCCACTGGTCTAATGGCCCCGACCCTCAACTCGACCTACAGCTATTTGTCTTGACTAGTCTGAAGATTAGTCATATCGCACTACCACCAGTCCATCGAGTATGTCGGTCATATCTCGGTACCATTGCCAAACAATTCATTCACTTAAGTTTTCATGGCTTAAAATCATGTTTGTTTACGAGCTACTGCTCGTTCCAATTGGCCTAGGGCCCACTATTCGAGATTTTTAAAATCGGGCATATTAGCCCCCAAGTTCCGAAACCGAGGCCTCCGACCTAACTGAGCTATTCGAGCTCCTATCAAGAAGGTCTCCCAAAATTTTTAAGAAGTGGCACACACTCATAGGAGAGCACTTCCAACAAAATAACTTTTCAGTCATCCATCACACTAATCGAGTATGAGGACAACTCCGCTTATAACCAATAAGCGGGTTTTGCACTTCCTTCCAAGAAGTTTCATCATACCAACCAGGTATGATCTACTTACAACCAATAAGTAGTTTTTTCGTGTGCTTTCCACATCACTCCTCTCAGGTGTGATGGTTAAAATACCACTTATTAGTGGGTTTTCATTTCTGAGGTACTTATCATCCCAACCGGATATGATATTAAATATCTCACTCACCCGATCGTGCAGTGTATTTCCTCTAAATTGGTTTTCGTTCCTTGTGAGTTTTGTCTTAGTTGGCGTTCCTGATATCTCATGTTTCTACATGGTATGAATATCCTAGTTCATCATTTGGCTTAAAAGCCTTCATTCATTATGAATGACTCAAAATATCTAACTTTTCATATGTTTGCAATTTGGTACGAAAGTTCTTTTTCATTTACTTTAGGCCTCAAATAGCCGATTTTTCTCCAAATGGAATCTTGAAACTTTTAAAATACACCTTGGAACCTCAATTTATTCAAATTCACAAAAAGGGGTTTAAGTTTCCCAAATTCCCAATTTTGTCCTCAATTTTTCCAAAATTACCATTTTGCCCCTCCTTTACAAAAATGGTAAGTTTTACCGCCAAAAATTCCAAATTTTGCTCAATTGGTCCTCCAACACTCTTATCATGCCCAATTGTCCCTCAATTTTATAAAATTACATTTTAGTCCCTCTAATTTTTGAAATTCCCAAATTTTCCCCCAATTTCAACTTTCCAACACAGTCGAATATGATTTCATCAAATTGACCGATCAAACAAGTTTAATTTTTTAAATTGAAGTTAAATTGGAGTTCCTACATCTTCATATGATTCAATTGCACTTTGAATCGCACGATTTAACACCAGAACGAGCTCAAATGGAGCTTTACCGAAAAATAGAACATAGAGAGAGAAAGCTTCGAATGCTTACCGGTAGGGGCGCGGTGGTCCAAGCTTTCGATCTATACAGATAGCTCTCGTCCTGGAGTTCCTCCTAGGATCGAGAATTGCATCAATTGATGTCGAATTGAGTGAGAATTTTATCATTGAAATTCTCACTCAATTGCACTCGTCCTGGGGTTCCTCCTAGGATCGAGAATTACATCTTCATATGATTCAATTGCAATTTGAATCACACGATTTAAAACCAGAACGAGCTCAAATGGAGCTTCACTGGAAAATAGAACCTAGAGAGAGAAAGCTTCGAATGCTTACCGGTGGGGGCGCGGTGGTCCAAGCTTTTAATCTATACAAATAGCTCTCATCTTGGGGTTCCTCCTAGGATCGAGAATTGCATCAATTAATGTCGAATTGAGTGAGAATTTTATCATTGAAATTCTCACTCAATTGCACTCGTCCTGGGGTTCCTCCTAAGATCGAGAATTACATCTTCATATGATTCAATTGCAATTTGAATCACACGATTTAACACCGGAACGAGCTCAAATGGAGCTTCACTGGAAAATAGAACCTAAAGAGACAAAGCTTCGAATGCTTACCGGCGAGGGTGCTGTGGTCCAAGCTTTTAACCTATACAGATAGCTCTCATCCTAGGGTTCCTCCTAGGATCGAGAATTACATCAATTGATGTCGAATTGAGTGAGAATTTTATCATTGAAATTCTGTCAATTCTCTCTCTAGCACTGGTAGGAAATTATAGAAGGGAACAAAATTGGCTTACCTTTTAGTTGTAATTCGGTCGTAGAAGGGCTAAGGAGGTGTTGGGAGAGCTTGGTTTGGCCTAAGGATGGCTCAAATTAGCTGATTTTAGCTCAACAAAAATAAGGATGCTTCGGTCCACCGAAGCTACTTCACTGTTCGATCATGCCGGTGCTTTTCTGACGACCCTTGAAGCGATTGGAGACTACCACCGTGAAGCTGACTTCTCACCGGTTCTAATGAACCCGACCATGCCTTTTTTTACTCAGAAAAGACCCTATATCAGTGCTCTGGTTTGAGCTTCGCTAGAAAAATGAGTAGCTGAGAGAGAGTGAGGTTTTCAGGTGTGGAGAGGATGAATGAAGAGTGGCTCTTTATATAGGGAGCTTAGGTACTCGTCGGTCATCCATTTGGCACCTTTATGATAGTCATTGATGGCCTAAAATGTACTGAACATAAATGTTTCCTCTTTGCTGGCACTAGTTCAATTTTCTGGCAAGTGAACAGTGCTATATGAAGAAAGATGGTGACACTATTCTGAATTGAACCGTACTAGTCCGAACCGGGTTCAATGCTTAAATTGGTCAGTTCAAGCCTAATTTGTCTAAATTTTTCAAAATTAAAAATTTCTAAATTCATTCTCTATCAAATGGTGGCCTCAATTCTCAAATTAGATTTTTCTAAGCCACCTAGATTTGGACTAGTTCAAGTGAACCAGATCCGAATTGGCTTGAACCGATTTGGACCGATTTGAGCCACTATTGAGAATTGAGGCCACCATTTGATAGAGAATGAATTTAGAAATTTTTTAGTTTGAAAATTTCGGTCAAATTGAGTCTGAACCGGCCAGTTTAAGCTTTGAATCTGGTTCACACAGGTCCAATTCGATTCGGAATAGTCTCGTCTTCTTCCTTCAGATGACAGCACTATTCACTCGCCGAAAAATTGAGCAGCGCAAGCGAAGATGAAAAGTCTCTGGCCAGGGAGTTTTTGGAAATGAATGACCACCATTAAGGCACCAATCGGACAGCCAAGAAGTCCCCAAGCTTCCTATATAAAGAGCTCCTCCTCATTCATCCTTCTCACACCTAGAAACTCCATTATCTCTCAACTGCTCCATTTTCTAGTGAAGCCTGAACTAGAGCTCCGACTTGAGCATTTTTTTGAGCTAAAGAAGGCATGGTCGGGTTCTTTTAATTCGGGGAGAAGTCAGATACACGTCTATAGTCTCCATTTGCTCCAAGGGTCATCGAAGAAGCACTAGCGTGATCGAACAGTGAAGCAGCTCTGGCGGACCGAAGTTGCCCTATTTCGGTTGAGCTAAAATCAGCCAATTTGAGCCCTTCTCAAGCCAAACCAAGCCCTCCCAACACCTCCAAAATCATCCTATAGCTGAATTAGAGCTGAAAGGTAAGACAATTTGGCTCCCCTTTGTAAATTCTGATCGGTGCTAGAGAGAGAACCGACAGAACTTCGATGACTAAATTATCACTTAATTTGGCATCAATTGATACAATTCTTGATGCTAGGAGTAACCTCAGAACAAGAGCTATCTACCCAGATTGAAAGCTTGGACCGTCGCGCCCAATGGTAAGCTTTGGAAGCTCTCTCTCTCTAAGTCCAATTTTTTGGCGAAGCTCCATTTGAGCTCATTCCGACATCAAATCGTGTGGTTCCAAGTGCAATTGAATCGTATAAAGGTGTAGGAACTCCAATCTAACTTCAATTTCAATAATTAAACACATTTGATTGGTCAATTTGATAAAATCAAATTCGACTGAGTTAAAAGGTTGAAATTGGGGAAATTTTTGGAAAATTTTGGGGATTTCAAAATTTTGAGGGACTAAAGTGCAATTTCACAAAATTGAGGGCCAATTGGGCATGATAAAAATGTTGGAGGGCCAATTGGGCAAATTTTGGAATTTTTTGGGCAAAACTTACCATTTTTGTAAAGTAGGGGCAAAATGGTAATTTTGGAAAAGTTTGGGGACCAGATTAGAAATTTGGGAAACTTGAACCCCTTTTTGTGATTTTGAATAAATTGAGGTCCTAAGGTGAATTTTAGAGTTTTGGGACTCAATTTGGGGGAAAATCGACATTAGGGACTTAAAGTTAAAGAAAATAACTTTACGTACCTAATTGCAAATAAATGAAAAGTTTGGTTTTCTCATTCATTCGGGGTGAATGAAAGCTATTAAGCCAAAGGATAATGAACAATAATGTTCATTATGTGTAGGAACATGAAGTATCGGGAACACCAGCTAAGACAAGTTCACGTGAAGGCAACAAGCTGGCTAAGAGAAAATTCACTGCACTAGAGGGTAAGTGGGATTTAATATCATACCCGATTGGGGTAATAAGCACCTCGGAAATGAAAACCCACTACTAAATGGTATTTTAACCATCACTCCTGGTAGGTGTGATGTGGAAATTACGCAGAAAAACTACTTACCAGTTGTAAGTAGATCATACTCGTTGGTATGATGAACTTCCTAGAAGGAAGTGGAAAACCTGTTTATCGGTTATAAGTGGAGACGTCTTCATACCCGGTTGGTATGATAGACAAATGAAAAGTTTATTTTATCGGAAGTGCTCTCCTCTACTGTGTGTCACTACTTAAAATTTTTTGGAAACCTTTTTAACGGGTGCTCAAATAGCTCAGACGGGTCAGAGGCCTCAATTTTGGAACTTGGGGGCTAATATGCCTGATTTTGAAAATCTCGAACAATGGGCCCTAGGCCAGTTGGCACGAGCAGGAACTCGTAAAAAAACATGATTTTAATCCATGAAAACTTAAGTGAATGAATTGTTTGGCCATGGTACCGAAACAGGACCAATATACTCGATGGATTGGCGGTAATGCGACATGGTAGGTCTTCGGACTAGTCAAAACAAACAGATGCAAGTCGAGTTGAGTGTCGAGGCCATTAGACCAGTGGCACCACATAATATATGGCTTATGTGGAAAATTATTGATTTGTGCATACAATGTGTTACGGGACCTTCAAGATGCCCAAGAGGGGTAGTGATGTGTCCTAGGGCTCTAGACGACCAAGTGGAGATAAGGGCAGCTAGTCATACCAGAAGTCTTGAGAAGCTCGACGTAGCTTCATTGCACATGAGATTGGGGTGGGGACGGGATGAGGTCTCTGTCCTCATACGGACACAGAGTTTTGTTACGGGAATGAGGGTCAAATGTCGTGTACATCCACGTATTCTCAAGGTAGAAGTGGACGTGTTTCTATCTAGGTGGCCGGTAAAGCTGCTCTGACACCACAAGTGGGTACAGTGGATAGGCTGGCATGTGAATATATATTTCCTTCATGATAAAGGGCATGTGTTAGTTGATAAACACATTGTTGTGATGAGAAATGGCTATAAAAAACTGTGATTTTGAAAATGAGAAATTTTAAAGGAAATAAGGAGTCTGGCACACTATAATTCAAATTATTTTTCTGAAAGTCATACCCTAAAATTCTCATACACTGTATCATTGAACTCACCCCTCCCTTATATTCCTTTCAAGTAACCCCGGAAAGCTTATCCCAAAAACCACCAGCTAACACACCTGTAAGACAAGTATGATAAGTTTCAAATTTTGTGAAGTTTTGATTTATGCTTTTCCAGGAAAGGTGCAAGTTTAAAGTATACCTTATTTCTCATGGTTTATAAAGAAGGGGCGACCCTTAGTAAGCTAGAAGAGTGACGGGTTAATCACGGGGATCCAACCAAATCGGGTCGAGACGTGATATATTTGATATTGAGTTAACATTGGGTAATCATCGAGTTGCTTTCGATTGGATGATTTTCTTGATTAAAAAGTTATCTCGATTAGTTTATTACCCATATTTTACGACTCAAGTAAAACATTTATCCATTATATTAGTATAATAGAAAACGAATTTTAGTGAATTTTTTGCAAGCAAAATAGAAAACAACTTTTATTATCCGCAATACTAGTTTTTTTTTTTTTGCACAATATCCGCAATACTAGTTAAAACGAATTTTGATTGTTTATTTAGTTAGTATTTGATAAATCATATTTATAATTTTTTAAAATAAACATTTTATATAACTATATATTCATTTTGAGATAAATGGTAATATTATCTTGAATTGTTTGAATAATATTTTACCTAGTTATAATATTAATTAGTTAATTTTATTTAATAATATTATTATAAATATATAAATGGACGTCTCTGGTATATAATACATTTAATAACTTATAAATAAAATTATATTACTATATATATTTATCTATCAATATCTCTTTTATATATATATATATATATATATCCTATTTTATATTTAATATTTTGTTACTTATTATTCATTATTTATTAAATCTAATGCAAACCCCTTCCTTGTGAAATATAATTGTGTCATATTATTATAAATTTATTCAGGATAAAAGCTTCATTTGACCGTTCTTCTTGATACCTCATACTGCTATGAAATGTATCATCTTCAAAGATTCATAGTCCTTCGTATTTGCTGCTACGGGAATAGAAGAGTCTCCCTCTAGTTCTTCTCAATGAACAGACTCCTATGGATTCCTTTTGCTGCTTCAGTCATCAGCCATTAGAAAAGAACCAAATTTACTACAGGCAATTTTCTTAATATTGGGAAAGTGAGGCTACAATAATGGAGTAATTGGGCAGCTTTTTTTATTGGCAAGGAAAGAAAAGATATCCAATATTCGGTAGGATTGATCGATTCAAACGTTTGAATAAGAGCTAATTAGATAAAATAGATATATATATATATATATGCAGCTTATTAAAATATTTAAATAATTCAATAAATTATATACTAACTAATCTTATTACATAAATTTTCATTATTAATATATATCGAATATTTAGTGTGCTGCTATATGATTCATAAATGGCGTGCCACCTTTTCCATAAATCAACATGGCCCGGCCCACCCCCCCTCTCTCTCTCTCTCAGTAAACCCTCTAATTGCACATGTAAGCTCTTGGCAACTAACCATTGTGTGGTTCCTTTTCATGCAGCCCTTAGCCTGTACTTGCTGTCGATATCAAGTTCTTCTCATCTTCCCCCTTCAAGAACATGTTGTCGACAACATGTTCTTGTCATCTTCCCGTTCAAGAAATTGATGTCTACAACATGTTCTTCTCACCTTCACCCCAAAAAAAGAAATAAAGATATTGATATTGTTGGTTGGATATTGTTAAATGTTTTATAAAGTTATATATCTTTAAATTTAATTTTTTTAATCATATATATATATATGTAAGAGTGTGATATTTAAAATTTTATATAGGATTGAAGATATACCTTTCAAGATACCTTATTTTCCATTTGAATGGTCTGCACTAGGGAGTACTTTTTTTGCAAGAGACTATTGAGTACTTGAAAGCGATTAATATGCTATGACCCAAAATTGCCGTGCAAAAAAAATATGCCCCAAATTCACTTAAGATAAGATGGTGACTTAGGGACCAGCCGACATGACTAGTCCATTCCATTCATATATTGGGGAAAGGGGGATGAGTATTGTGTCCTCTAACATGTCGAGGATATGGGAAGGGTCCCTTCAACCTCTCCTTGTAGAGGTCACTTTACTTTCTACTTACTAGTAGTGGCTACCCAACCCAGCAGCAGCAGCAGCAGCTATCATTAGGATAGGGATCCACATGCATGTCCCTGTCTTTGTCCCTTCAGAATCTCATCTATTATCCCTATCTCATGTGCTCAATAAAATTCATGAATCCATAGTTGAAAGTTATCGATAGATTCTTGTTTGCTTGTAGGGTTTTTTTATTCTGGTTGTAACCAAGGTTGAAACTTGCATTACAAAAAGGCATAGCCCGAATATTCTTTTTGGGAGTATTTTCTCTCACATTTGAGATATATAGGAAATTTGGACTTGGGTATGCCTTTTTTTTTTCGTTTTGGAATTTTATAGCCACTCCCCTGGTTAGGTTAGGTTACACAGGAGAAAATATAGTGAAAATGGTAATAAAGAGGCCCACAAACTCTTAATTTTTTATTTTGCACAAGCAACAGTGGTATTGAGTTATATATATATTTAAAGTATTATATTGCACCGAGAAATATATTTTCAAGGATAAATATGTGCGGTAGAAGTCTAAAGTGTACAATTTCTCTTATGTACCTTATAATGTCTTGTCCATGATTACTGAAGTTGTGTTTGAGTACATGTCTCATTAGGTGTATTATATATACGATGGGTATATCGTAAATTGGATTATTATTATATATATATTATAAACCACACAAATGAATAAATACGATTTTAACATGAAAAAATCAAATTGGTAAAATATTATGTGCGCAAAGATAAAATTCATTATCCAAAGTACATTAACGTATTAAAAATAATAAATATATAGAGATTATTTCATAGAAAGCTACTCTAATATGTGTAAGTTATTATTAGATTTTACTTAACGATGTAAATATAATTTATTATTAAAATTTACTCGTGCAGTGTATTTTTATCATAATTTAATTTATAAATTAATTTGTCCAAAACAATTATAAATTAAGAATATATATTATCATGTAATCATTATATAAGTTTCATGTGACACAATCTAATCAAATCATGATGATATAATTCAAACACTAATTTTCTTATGGAAAAAAAACACTAATGATCAATTCTTATCGAAAAAACACTAATGATCAATCCATGTCGAAAAACTGAAAAGCGGTTACTTTTCAATCACGATATAATATCTTATTCCGGCGCAATTAGCAGTTGGGGAGAGAACAAGTTGATTGATGACAGTGATTGGACAAGTGAAAACGATGCATGAACTAAGCACGATACCCGGCGCAACCCATGTGTTTCTCACATGGCGGGCCCTTCGTCTATATCACCGAGTATTAATCAGCTATCTGTAATTTACTAAATTTTAATAACTATTTATTATATAATTTTAAAATATATTTTTATTTTTAATATAAATATATATATTTATCCATAATTTATATTTATTTAACCTCATAATTTAGTAATATTTGTGAAATATTTACACATATATACTTAAAAGCAATAAAACGTTGCAATATAAGGGAAAAAGTGGGTAAATTATAATATGTCTAAAACATCTACTTTTAGGTTAAGAATAGAATAGCCACGGTTTTTTTGGGACAACCATTTGAAATTAAGAAGCACAATATGCTCTTACTAACAAACAAAGATTTAACATAAAAGGAATAAACTGTTACATGGGTTAGCTATGTCCTATTGGTTAGTCACACATCTAATATGACGGGAATTAAGACCTGATGGAACTTTGGATTATGCCTGGATTCGTTGTTTCTACGGCGGATGATCAGAATGCACCAATTTTAATTAAATGTATATGAAATTGTAAGTTAAAAAATAGTTAGGAGTAAATCTATAAATTAGTCGTTTTTATTCACGTTTTTTGTCACGTCGGCACACTACCATATAGACGATTACTGACGTATCAGTGTCAGTCAAGTAATTTCTCTATTACATATTTTTTGGATACATGATTGAATATTTGACAATTCATTGATAAAAAAAATGGAAAATTTTGCCATTGATTGGATGAACTAAGGTGTGGATTTTTTTGTAGATTTTGTTTTATAATTCTCTTCAATAGGTGGAGATGGCCATTTTCAAAGGTGGGAGTTGTCCAAGGCCAAGTCTATTAAATTAAATTATGGTGGAAAAGAAAGTCTAGCTGGTGGTTATTGAATATCAAGAGGAAGACATCTATTTTGGTTATGTTGCAACCTATTTTCTTCCTCGCTTTCTTCCATCCATCAAGCAATCAATCAAGGCTCACAGCATCCTAATTTGATGGTCCGTCAAATGTTGGATCCGCTTCTATACAAGAGATATCAAAGATAGTTTCTAGTGCAATCGTCATCACTTTGTTGGTGTTGAATTAGTGCCCTTCAAGGTCAAAGCAAAAGAAAGAATTGAGGCGGTCCAGATTCTACATAACAATAATATTGTCTTCCTCTTGATATTCAAATTGAGTTTGGTCGATGAGAGAGTGATGCATGCAATGATGCAATGGGATCACAATGACTTTCTGCATTTATCCTTCCAAGATGGAGTAGAAAACCTACAAGGGTTTCAAAATTAATAAGATGCAATGTCACTAACAAGTATCACGTTAAAAGGGCTTAAATTTTAAATTATATCATAAAATCATAGGTAAATTTTTAAATAAAACTGTAATATTTTATAATAATTAAAATAAAATTATCTATATTTTTTAGCATAAATAAAATTATAGTATTTTTTTACAAAATTAAAATAAAATTGAACATTTTCCATTTGGCACAAATATTATATTCTTCAATTTTAAAAATATAATATACGAAATTTTAAATTTTTTTGTAAAGGTTAGAAACTAAAATTTAGCAGGGATTAAAATTATAAGTGGTTTCTGATTGGTCTCATAGAATCGTAGGTGAAAAGGAAAATAGAGGGACAGCCTACCGGCCCCGCCCCAATGATCGCCTCGAAATGCTGCCCGTTTTGCTGCAATCTCCCGACAAGATAAGAGAAAAACTTAATATTTGATTTCCTTTTAATTTGGAATATAAGGCTGAAGAACTCTGACTTGATACTAACAAATGTTATCCATTGGCATGGAGAGGTCTCTAATTTAATAAAAAATAATTTTTAGAAGTGATTTGTTACAGTAATAAGAAAAAAAATTACGAAATATAATATATAAAATATACGTAACGTAAAATATATATTCATTTTATTAATATTATACAATATTTGTATATGAATATTATTATAAATTATATATATAATTTATTTATTTTATAAAATTTTATTATATATAAATTCTTAATTATTATATATGACAAAATTTTTAATTATATAATTTTATCGTGTATATAAGTCATCACCAAACATAATGTAATTACATATTTTTTTATATTAAATTTTTTATTTTATAATATATTTTAATTATATATAAATAAATTATTAGTGAATAGAATATAATAATATATTTATATTATAATTAATATTTCATCTCCCTCCCTTTCATAATATCCAAACAAGATATAATTAGCATTTACAATAATATCGAATTTATTTAAAATAAATAGTTTATTAATACTATAATTTTATATAACATAATTGTAATTATATGAATAATTATTTGTAAAAATAATTTATTTAAATACAATAATTTAGTATATTTATGAACGATTATATAACTATTTTATTTAAAATATTCTAAAGTGTCAACTTATTTAAAATAAATATTTTATATAATTAAAAATTATGAAATTTGTGTACAAACTAATTTATTTACAATAATATCAATTTATGTACATAAAATAATTTTTTATAATTAAATTTTGTAATTTTATGTATAAATTAATTTATGTAATTTATTATAATATATCAAATTAATTTATTTTATGTATAAAAATATTAATTTATGTATTCCAAATAATTTAGTATAATTGTTTTTTAATTTTATGTATGAATTTTAGTACACTAAAATTAGTTTATATAAATTAAATAATTTAGTATAATTAATACAATACTATAATTTATCAAGTTATCTACAATACATATTTTTATAATTAAAAAAACTCTAATTTTATATACCAGCTATTATATATATAATAATATCTATTTGGGTACCAAAAAATAATATAATTAATTTTTTTTAATTTTATGTATGTAAACACTAAAATTAATATATATATAAATTAAATAATATATTTTAATTAAGTATAATATATCACATTGCAATACAAAAAATATTTCCTAAAACTTAAAAGTTATAATTTTATTTAAAACTATTTTATATCCACAAAATAATTTATTATAATTAAAATTTTTTAATTTATGTACATTATAAATATTAATTTTAAACATTTTTTTCGGCTTAAATACTAAAATTTTTTATCAATTTGAGGCAAAAATATTATCTCAAGTTACACCCATAGAATCAAACTGAACCGCGGTTTAAATTTGGGGTGGACAGCCCGGTCTCGGGTCCATCCCATGAATCCATACCCGAATTATCATGGGATCCTATACGGGTTCAATTAATTTTTTCTACTCCATAAAATATGATTATTTAATTATTTTTAAATAGAGAATAATTTTTAAACATAAACATAATAAATTGAGTTTTTTTAAAAAATTAAATATCATACTTTTTAGAGTTGTTAGGTGGGATAGGTAAAAGATGGTTTTTATGGGCTATTTATAAGGATATTTCATTATTTATGTCTCAATGATTGTCCTATATTCCTACTGATTGCCTCCTCCCCATATCTCTCCAGTCAAATATATGGCAATATATGGCAAGTATTATCTTTTTCATGAGAAGTTTTGATGAAAAATAAAAAAAATTAAGAATTTATCGGTTCAAATTGATATACAGTAGAAGATTGGAAAGGGGATGGGATGTATGAAGCATGCAATGCATGATGTAGCAAGGGGAGGATGACGGTTGAGGAATGCATGTGCTGGAAGGGACCCCCGACCATTGGTCTGGTCTGGTCGGAGCAGATGAATAGTCCAATTGGCCAACATTTACATGGACTCTCTCTCTTCAACTTGACCCATCTCCCTCTCATTTCATTTATTTGTGGCTGATTTTACATAGTTTGTCACGCAACCTACAGCCTCCTCTACATTCCCTACATAAGCAGAAACTCCCATTAAGAGCCTTAGTATCCCAAAGTTCCAATCCTTGGAACACACGCCTAGAAAGTCCCAACTACACCCTTAACCTCTACTCCAGTCTAGTCTATGGCGAGAATTGCAGCCATCTATATCCTACTATTCATAAGTGGGTGGTGCCATCGCGGCTCTTATGGCGACTATGGAGGGTGGCAGGCCGGCCACGCCACTTTCTATGGCGGCGGAGACGCTTCTGGCACAATGGGTACGTCTGATCTCACCTTCAAATCAGAAATGTTCATGCTAGAAGTAGTCTTTCATGGTGGACAAACGTGTATATATATATATATCGTATGTATGTTATTATGATATAATGTGTGTACAAATTGATATATGTATAGGAGGGGCATGTGGGTACGGGAATCTTTACAGCCAGGGGTATGGGACAAACACGGCCGCTCTTAGCACTGCTCTGTTCAACAATGGTCTCAGTTGCGGATCCTGCTACGAGATGCGGTGCGACGATGACCCCAGGTGGTGCCTGCCGGGGACCCTCATCGTTACCGCCACCAACTTCTGCCCTCCGAACAACGCCCTTCCCAACGACAATGGCGGCTGGTGCAACCCTCCCCTCCAGCATTTCGACCTTGCAGAGCCGGCCTTCCTGCAGATCGCCCAGTACAGAGCCGGCATCGTCCCCGTCTCCTTTAGAAGGTAAAAAGCTTTCATTTATTCTTGCATAATAAATTTATGGTGTTACGATTACAGAATATGTCATGGGCTCCAAATTTAGTGAGATGTCGGGTGGGCTGAAGTCATCCGTCTCATTGTTTCTTTACAGGGTGCCCTGCGTGAAGAAAGGAGGGATAAGGTTCACCATCAACGGTCATTCCTACTTCAACTTGGTTCTGATCACCAACGTGGGTGGCGCAGGCGATGTCTATTCTGTGTCGATCAAGGGCTCAAGGACAGGGTGGCAGAAAATGTCCCATAACTGGGGCCAGAACTGGCAGAGCAACTCCTACCTCAACGGCCAGAGCCTGTCCTTCCAAGTCACCGCCAGCGACGGCAGAACAGTGACCAGCTACAACATCGCGCCGTCTGGCTGGCAGTTTGGTCAGACATTCGAAGGCGGTCAGTTTTAGGTTAGGTGCCCCCAATTGCATACTCTCTTAAGAGTCAGAGTGTAGGGTGGGGTGAAAGGGTTCATTACTTAATGTTCTTCTTGTGTCATTTGCTGAGGTTGCCCTTGGGCACCCGCTATGAAATTACAGATAGTTTTTTCTACGTGATGCATGGATCTTGTCTAGTGTGCTCCCTTCCTTGGTCATATGAGTCGAGGAGATTGGAGGAGGACGTTAGTGTTCCATTGGTAGCCTTTGTAGATGGAAGTCTCATGAGATATTAATCAATTGAATGTGACCTGTCAAGTTTATATGACTACTTTGATCTTATATGCTAGAATCGGTATTTAAAAGTAGGTAACAATTTGAATCTCTGGCTCAAATGAGTGATACACCATTCTTCTCTTCTTTCAAAATACAATAAAATAATATTACAATCAATATAATATATATAATATTAATGCAAATATCAAATAATAAATTTGTAGAATATGCATATTTATATATATAGTTAATGAATATTTTATATAAATATACACAATCTATTAAATTTCACGTTAGTATCTCGTTACTTCAAGACTATTTATTATTTATAATTTATTGAATATAAACTACAATTGGGATTATATCTTAAAAAAATTATTGAAAAATAATATATAATGTAAAACCTGTTTTCTTTGGTATTAAAGAAAATCAAGAAAATTATATATGAAAAAATGAACCATTTAATAAACGAAAAATAACTAACATGTAAAATTGAAAAATTATAATTAACTAAAATTATACAAAAATTACAATAAAGAATCGAAAATTAGAATTAAAGAGAAACGAACCGCTTCGAGGTAAACTGGACCAACATTAACTATAGTAAACTGATTCACAAATTCATTTTTCTAGATAACTTAAAAATATTAATTTAAAAAATTGAGATAACTATTAGATAAAAAATAAATTTAGATAAATTTAGAAATTTTTAAATTTGAGAAAAACGATCGAACTGAGTCAGAACCAACCGATTTTTGAATTTTGGTCAGCGAACCCGATTGAACCGGATCGGTCAATGGTCAACGGCCAGCTGGCACCACGTCAACTGCCACGCAACACACGGTTAGCCAATGGGAGGTTGCCATGTGCCCGGTCCACGGATAGTTGGAGCTCCGTCAGCATGTCACGTAGACACGAGCAACCAATGAGAGACTGTCATGTGTCTGGTCAACGGGTCAACGGTTGATGCGGCGGTCGAGTGGCACTTCACGTAAGAAAAACTGACGAATCAGAGTGTGCCACGTGGCATGACTGCCACGTCATCCTCTTCAACCTTTAGACGCAGACAGAGAATAGAGAGAGGGAGTCGCCGAAAAAGCTGAAGTCTCCCATGACTCGAAAAATGCTTCGGTCAGGTCTTCAGCGACTGAGTCAAAGGCCGAGTCTTACGCTGACGGGTCGCCTGAACAATTGCCGAGCTCCCTATATAAATAGCACCCACTCATTCGTTCTCAGCATCCCACAATCGAGCGAAAAAAAAGAGTGAATTTTCCGGTGAGATACAAACCAGAGCTCCGACGATGGGCAAAACTTCTACCAAAGGAGCTCCAAAGGGTGGCATTGGAATCAGGGAAGAGTTCTCTAGCTCCATACCTTCTCAAAATAGCTAGAGGGTGCTTGGAGAAGTGCGTAGAAAATCGCATAATGAAACTGCTTCGGAGCTCGAAGCAGTGAGCTCCTGCTCGACGCCACCTCGCCCCTTCCGATCCTTCCACCACCCACATTGGCCACCACTGACCGCCTAAGACTCTCCACAACATCCCTACAGGCCCCGGTAAGCTCAATTTCGCCTCCCCTTGTCGAAATTTCCAAATTTTAGAGCTGCACCAACCAGAACTTCTCTCTTCAAATTCCTATAGGGTAGCATTGAATTGCAGTAGAATTCGATCCTGCTAGATCCCCCTCGACTAGCTCTATCTGCCCCTGCCTTAAGCTCTGATCGCTACTTCTCCGCCGGTAAGAAACACAAGCTTTCTCTCTCTACCGTGAATTTTTTGATGAAACTTTGACAGGGCATAAAACTCAGCCAAATTCAGAAATTCGAAGTGCATGACGATTTAGTCGAGCTGTAGGAGACGATTAGAAGCAAGAATCAAAGAAAATAAGGACTTCTAGGCCGCCAATTGGACGAGATAAGATTCAAAGTTCTACATGCTCAAATTGGGGAAGAAGATAAAGGGCGATTTGGGGATTTTTGGGGACTTTTGTGTAATTTTTAAAAATTGGAGGGTGGAACAACAATTTCACGAAATTGAGAGTATTTTCATGAAATTCACCTCAATTGAGTGTCAATTGGGCAATTTGGACAAATTTGGGGCAAATTGGAGATTTTGAAAAGTTGGGGGACCAAATTGCAATATTTAAAAAATTAAGTACTAAAAGGCATATTCGGTAAATTAAGGGCCAATTAGTGAAATTGAAAGAGTTAAGTACCCAAAAAGAGTAATTGGGAACCCAATAGAGATTAAAGGAAAATCAGGAACCCATGTGTAATTTAAGCAAAGTACGGGGTTTTAGGTGTAGATATGAAAAAGTATATGATCCATTCGTCACTCTGTCCTAATACGAACACTCGCACCCTGCAGGACTGGATTACTCTAGCACCGACCCTAGAAGTGTACCGAGGAGAGAGATTCCACTGGTGTGACCCCGCCGAGATTACTGGGTGAGTGGGAACCGCTATGACGCCCATTTCGGTTGGAATGACGGCTTAGCTTTGAAAACTGAATTAGCATCCCCTGATTGGGTGATTGTGCTTAAAACATTTGGGAGCTAATTCTGGGCTTACGCTCGAGATGCTAGTGGGCCCATGGTCGGTGGATACGGGCATTGACTCGTCCAAAACAAACATGTGATGTATGAGGCTAAAAGACCTGAATAATGGGAACCTTGCATGATACCCATCGAGCCATGCTGAGTTGTCAAGTTTGTTGGGCAGAACCGCTGCTCTACCGAAGCCTGGTCGTCGAACCTATTGGGCCAGTATGCGTGGTGGACTGAAGCCAAGCTGACATACCGTTGTGCGAGAAGGCCAAAGATAATTTATATAATTCAAAAAGCTTGTTGATTGTGCATGCACCGTGTTGTTCGGGCCATTAGGACACCTGGCATGAGGTAGTGATGGAGCACATGGATTGCTAGACGACCTAGGGAGCATAAGGGCAGTTTTGTCATTTAGTAGGTCGTGAAGCTGAGTAGCTTCCTACGCATAGAGACCGAGATAGTAGGGGAAATGATGTATCATCCCATTGAACGGACATGGTCGAGGAATTTAGGGGTTTGATGTCGGACTATTGATGTCCACACAAACTTCGGGTAGAGGCAGTATCCCTATATTAGGGTGAATGATAAATGCACTCCGATCCACAAGTAGCACAGTCGAGCACCGCTCTACGAATGTGTAATCCCTCCTATGATAGGAGAGCAGTTGTTGATCATGTGATTGTGTGAAATAACAAAAGGGATTAATTTTAAAAAAATAAAAGATGAATTCAAGTAAAACATTATAGTAGTTTCCCCTCACGGAGTGTTTTACTCACCCACTCTCTCACCTCTTTTCAGGATAACCCCGGACAGGAAATTCTTGGATGCGCTCAGGTCCTAAAGATACGCTTACTACCTCAACTTAAAATAACATGCCTTCACCTTACTTACCTCATTCGGGCAAATATACCTGAATGATGCAGGGAAGGGTTGCGGGGTGATTACGGACTCCGACCAAACCAGGTCGGGACGTGACATTGAAGAAAAAATCACTATTCAAAATTTCAATTATAATTTGAATAGGAAAATAAATAAGTATTAAATTTTATGGAAGGTAGTAAACTTAATTTTGAAATAAAATTAATTCAATTGGTATTCGAATTAGTATCCAAATTTGAAATAGTTATAAGATAAGTTGGATGTTAATTAATTGAGATAAAATAATTAATTTTAAAGAATTCATATAATAGAAAATTATTATTATTAAAAATATTATATATATTTACAAAATAGATATAGTGGAGGTATATAGGAATAGTGGTAGGTAATGCAAATTATAATAATATTATATAAATGAATATGTGAACTCAAGCCCACCCAAAACTCCTACACCAAATTAAATATGTAACCTCCAAATTAGTACAAGACAACCTAAGCCTAACTGAAAACAAATAAACGTACATTTCTAGTCCAGTGAAGTCAAGTATCCAAATGACCTATGCAGGTATCCAAATTACAAGTATCCAAATGACATTCCAGGTTCACTTAACTAGGTATTATTTTTAGTAGGCTTCTTAATGGGCACTAGAATCGAATCCTTGAATGACACATTCATTAGGGAGTGGAGTAAGGTGATAGAATTAAGCATACAAACCTTTCACGTTGGGAAGCAATGAAGCCAATTCGTATGAGAATTTTCATTTCAACATCAACGGAACTAATGGTAAGATCGGGAAATTACAAGTTAATAATCAAATTAAGTTAAACCAAATAGTGAGATTGAATCGAGAGGTAAAATGAGGTACGGTAGGTGAAATCAAACTGTAATGATAAAACAAATCGATTGAGAGGGCAATAGTGGTGAAAAAAGGGCATAATAAACCCATAGAAGTGCCATGGGACATATGGTTAAGAGTTGGGAGAAAATAAAAAACTAACCGATTTGGACAGGGATTGGGATGTGAGTAGTCACAAAACCCCATAATTTTAGAGTGTGCAAAAAATTCAAATGGGATAGTTTTTTAATATATTCAATAGAAAATTAAATGTATAATTTTTAGATATTTTTATTTTTTCAGGAAACCGATTGAGAAATTCACTGGAAACCGGTTCGCTAAAGTGAAAACTGGGCGGCGTGTAAACCCCGCTCTTTGGAGTTAAGAAAAACCAGGGAAAAGAATCGGTCTTACTGAGTGAGAAAATCGAACCGGTTCATAAACCCATCATAGGGGAATAGACAAGTTGGAGAAATTTTAACTCTCAAGTGACTCAAAGAGGTTCCTAAACCTTGAAAAAGAACTTTAGGAGAAAATGAGAGAGAGAAACCAAACTAGTTTGGGTGAACCATACCCGAACCAGTTTAAGAACCAACCCGGGTTATGAACCGGAACCCATAGAGAGGTGGCAAACTGGGAAATTTAGGGACCCTAAATGACCTAAGGAGTTATGAAAGTCATGAAAAAGGGATTTAGGATGAATTTGAGATGAAAACCAAACCGGTTCAGGTGAACCAAATCTGAACCGGAATGAACCGGTTTGAACTAGTTTGGACCAATTTGAACCACTATTGAACCGGATGCTAAATTCATTTTTCTAGTTGGCTTAAAAAATTTCAAATTTGAGATTTGAGGCCACAATTGGATAGAAAATGAATTTAGAAATTTTTAGATTTGAAAAATTCGGTCGAAACGGGGGTGAACTGACTGGTTTAAGCTTTGAACTCGGTTCGGACCAATCCGGTCCAGTTCAAAATAGTGTCGTCTTCTTCCTTCAGATGACAACATTGTTCACTCGCCGGAAAATCGATGCAGCACCGAAGAAGAGGAAACATTTCCGTTCAGTAGCGCCGAAAAATCGAAGTAGCGGCCATCAATATCTGTCATAAAGGTGCCAAACGGATGGCCGACGAGTTCGTAAGCTCCCTACGAGTAATCCGTTCCCTGCATCATTGGTGCCAAACGGATGGCCAGCGAAGAAGAAACGGATGTCATAAAGGTGCCATTCATCCTCTCCACACTTGAAAAGCTCACTCTTTCTCAACTGTTTAGTTTTCCGGTGAAACTTGAACCAGAGCTTCGATATAGGGTCATTTCTAAGCCAAAGAAGGCAAGGTTGGGTTCCTTAGAACTAGGAAGAAGTCAGCTACATGGTGGTGACATCCATTCATTCCGAGAGTCACCAAAGAAGCACCGGCGTGATCAAACAGTGAAGCAGTTTTGACAGACCGAAGTTGCCCTATTTCGGCTGAGCTGAAATTGGCCAATCCGAGCCCTTCTCAGGCCAAACCAAGCTCTCTTAACACCTCCTCATTCTTCCCACGGCTGAAATAGGACTGAAAGGTAAGCCAATTAGGCTCCCCTCTACAATAATACTTAGTGGTATTTTAAACATCACAACATAAAGGAGTGATGTAAAAATGAAGCAGAAAAACTATTTACAAGTCGTGAGTAGATCACCCAGTTGGTATGATGAAGCTTCCTCAAGGAAGTGGAAAACCCGTTCATCGGTTATGAGCGGAGATATCCTCATACCCGGTAGGTATGATGGATAGTTGAAAATTTATTTTTGTTGAAACTACTCTCCTCTGACTGTGTGCCACTACTTAAATGATTTGTGAGACCTTCTTGACATGAGCTCGAATAGCTCTTATAGGCCGGAGGCATCAGTTTTGGAACTTGGGGACTAATATGCCCAGTTTTGAAAATATCGAATAGTGGGCCATAGGCCACTTGTCACGAGCAGAAGCTCATCTCAAATTAAAGGAGTAAACTCCTCTTGAACCGAGAGAGTGGCAGGTTGTTCACGGGGATCCAACCAAACCGGGTTGGGGCGTGACACGGTATGTGGTATGGAGCACACACACGCGCGACCACACATGCGTGTCATTTTCCTCACCCAATAGTTCACCTGGATTCCACTGTTTTTTACCTGATAACTCATCTAGACATTTTGAATCCATCGCTTGGGAAAATTAATTAATTCCTAGAGCTACAGGATATGAAACGAAGAAAGAAGGCTATGGATCGAAATTAGGTAAGTCTAGAACACGTCCATATAAAATATGGGTGTTCCACCATCAGAAATTGCTCTAAAAGCAAAGTTGCTCCCAATTCTGGTGACCTTACTACCAGAAAGTTTTTCTCCACCATCAAACTACCTTCGATGATCGACTTGGTACCCCTGGAATGCTAAGGACCTTAGCGTTCTAACACCTTCTCTATTGACCCTCAACTCTACCTCTACAGTTTCCGGTGAGATCACATAATACGCGATCTTCGACAACTAGAAACATAATAACTATTTCGACGTCCAATTCTGATGGCTATGAAGGGCCTCATGAGCTGAGAAATATTTGTTGAGTCCCTTGTACTACCAGCTTTCCATAACCTCTAGACTTGCTCAATTTTAGCAAGATTTGAGAGAGAATTAAATTGTCTAATTTTCAGGTCTTGAGTAAAGTGGTCGATCAAATTCAAACCACAGAAGCTACAAATCACCAAAGGAGGTGATTTAAGTTGTTGTGTACTCCTAGAGTAGCCAACTTTTAATCTGCATTGGCCTCAACGACCGACGTACTACCTCTAGTGAGTTCCTAACTCTAACCCAACTTTTACTTATTTGCATGCAAGTTCATGATCAAGCCTAATCGAAGCTGCTCCTATCAAGCCCATTCAAACTAAGTTTACGATAGCCTAGAGGGAGGCCATGAGAACCTCTACACTTAGTTTGAGAATTTTTGGAGATGCATTAGTTGTGGATTAACAGTCAAGGGCCAAAATAAAAAAGTTTTGAAAGTTAGGGGACTCAAATGGTATTGAACTTTTTATAAGGTCTTCCTAAGGAGTAAAGTAATGTTTTGAGGCTGTATGAGAAGTTTGGTGAAGGTTGGAGACTGGGTTTGCCTATTATGCAAGGTATAGGGACCTTTTTGTAATAAAGGTAAAGTTAATGACTAAAGTGTAAATATGAGTATTTGCATGGCCAAAATGTAACTTTTGGGCAGTACAAGTACCTAAACATAACTTAAGATTGTTTAGGGACTTGCATGAGAAAATTGGGAGTCAAATGGATCTCAAAACCTAAGTCTTGAAAAAGAGGGGCAAAATGGTAATTTTACCAAAATTTAGTGGCCTTTAGGTAATGTTGAGAAATAGAGCTCAAGAATATTCCAATGCCTATTTGGGACCTAAACGGTACTCAAGAAAACTTAAGGGATCCAAATGAAAGAATTGAAAAGTTTAAGGTATAAAGAAAATAAGTTGTAAAGTATAAGGATAAAATTATAATTTTATCCAAGTTAAGTACCAAATGGTAATTTGGTAAAAATGGAACAACTAGGTAGTCAGTAAAGAAATTGTGTGTACTTCATTTAGAGTTAAGTGGAAAGAGCATAATCACAAAGCCGAGAGAAATCAACCTCAGAGAAGGTTAGATAAAAGGCGGGGTTATCGAGTAGTTGGATAACCGGAACCAGAAAGGGTTAAACCGTAAAAATAATATGATTGGTTGTTGTGAAATGATCAGGAGTATTGCTGACTCAATTGATGCTTAACCTTGTAGAAAACACAATAAGGATGCTAACAGAATGAAGAAAGGATTATGGGAAACCTCGTAAAATGAACAAGTTTTAGAAAAAGACGTGAGTGGGTATTGATGGCGAGTCCAATTGGACCGACCAGAATATAACTTAATTATGCTGATGATCTTACACTATGAGTAGAAAGTTTAACTTAGAAATCATATAGGAAGTTTAAATGGACTAAAATCATGCCTAGTAAATTAAATGTGATTTTTGAGTAATATTTAAATGATCGGTCCTGAGATTGGGAAAGTGGCATGCTTGCGGTTCCAAGGAACTGATATTGTTGTGGGGCTTGGGCCTTTGATGTTAAATTGGGGAGATAGCCAAGTGATGGGTTGGGCTCTTAGATCATTGTGTTTGCTGAATTTTATAGGAACCTGGCACGGGGTAGGCCATGGGACCCAAATTAGGCATGTCAGAAATACTTGAGACCCGAACACAACCGAACCTGACCCGAACCTGACCTGAACCTGACCCATATTTAACCACGGTGTGTCATCACCTAACACACATCCTTCATCATGAAGGTCAAACACACATTCGTAGGCTAGCACGTCCACTGAACCACTTGTGGCTTCGGAGCGACTTTACTAGCCACCTAGATAGAAGCACGTCCACTTCTACCCTGAGAATAAGTGGATGTACGCGAAATCCGACCTTCAATCCCAAAATCGATTCTTTGTGTCCGTATGAGGACAGAGATCTCATCCCGTACCCACCTCGGTCTCATGCGCTTGGTGCTACTCAAAATTTCACACGCTCACCTGGTATGACGTGCTGCCCTTATACAAACCAGGTCATCTAGTGCCCTTAGAACGCATCACTACCCCTCTTGTGCGTCTTGATGGTCCTGTAATCACAGTGCATGTACAATCAAAATTTTCTCATCATGCCATATAATCTATGGTGCCACTGGTCCAACTACCTCGACTCTCAACTTAACTCGCAGTTGTTTGTTTTGACTGGTCCGTCAACTTGTCATGTCGCACTACCGCTAGTTGACTAAGTATATCCATCCTATCTTGGTACCATGGCCAAACAATTCCTTTATTTAAGGTTTTATGGCATATAACTCATGTTTTTTTATGAGCTTATGCTCGTGCCAACTGGCCTTGGGCCCACTATACGAGATTTTCAAAACTGGACATATTAGACCCCAAGTTTGAAAACCGAGGCCCTGACCAATAAGAGCTACTCGAGATCCCATCAAGAAAGTCTCCCAAATCATTTAAGCATTGGCACACAGTCAGGGGAGAGTACTTTTGACAAAAATATGATTTAAACTGTCCATCATACCGACCGGGTATAAGGACATCTTCGTTCATAACCAATTAATGGGTTTTCAACTTCCTTCGAGGAAGTTTCATCATACCAACCGGGTATGATCTACTTACAACCGATAAGTAGTTTTTTGGTATGATTTTCACATTACTCCTCTAAGTTGTAATATTTAAAATACCACATAGTAGTGGGTTTTCATTTCGTTGTTTTTATCCCCCAACCGGGTATGATATAAAATCCCACTCACCCGTTAACGTAGTGAATTCCACTAGACCGGTTCTTTGTATTTCACCCGATCTTGTTTGTGCTGGCGTTCCCGGTACTCCATGTTCCTACATGATATGAACATCTCGGCTCATTACACTCGGCCTAATAGCCTTCATTTATTCTAAATGAATGAGAAAACCAAACTTCTATTTATTTATAATTAGGTCCCTAAAGTTATTCCTCTTTAACTTTAAGTCCCTAATGCCGATTTTTTTACCTCAAATTGAGTCCCCAAACTTTTAAAATTTATCTTAGGACCTCAATTTATTCAATTTCACAAAAAAAGGGTTTAATTTCCCAAATTTCCATTTTGGTACAACAACTTTTCCAAAATTACCATTTTGCCCTTCCTTTACAAAAATGGTAAGTTTTGCCCCAAAAATTCCAAAATTCCTCAATTGCTCCTCCATCATTATTACATTCCCAATTGACCCTCAATTTCATAAAATTACATTTTGGTCCTTTGAATTTCAAAAATTTCCAAATTTTCCCCCAATTTCAACTCCTTAACGCAGCCGAATTTGATTGCATCAAATTGACCGATCAAACACTTCTAATTTTGAAATTGAAGTTAAAATTGAGTTCCTCCATCTTTATACGATTCAATAGCACTTTAAATCGCAAGTTTTGACATCGAAACAAGCTCAAACGAAGATTCACCGAAAAATAGACTGTAGAGAGAGAAAGCTTTGAAAGGTTATCTTTGGGGGTACGGCAGTCCGAGCTTTTGATCTGGGCAGATAGCTCTCATCCCGGTTCATCTAGAATCAAGAATCACATCAATTGATGCCGAATTAAGTTAGAATTTCATTATCGAAATTCTGCCGATTCTCTCTCTAGCACCTGTTGGAATTTGCAAAGAGGAGTCGAATTGCCATGGGAGGGCTGAGGAAGTGTTGGGAGGGCATGGTTTGGCCTGAGGAGGGCTCAAAATGGCCGATTTCAGCTCGGCCAAAACAGGGCAGCATCGATCTGCCGGAGCTACTTCACTGTTCCATCACGGTGACTCTTCTCCAGCGACCCTCGGAGGAAACGAATACTGCAGGTGTGTAGCTGACTTCTCCCCAGTTCTGAAGAACTCGACCTCACCTTGTTTGGCTAAAAAAAGACCCATATCAAAGCTCTAGTTTGAGCTTCACCCAAAAATAGAGCAGTTGAGAGAGAATGGAGTTTTCAGGTGTGGAGAGTATGAATAGGGAGGGGCTATAGGGAGCTCAGGGACCCGTTGGCCGTTCGTTTGGCAACTTTATAACAAACATTGATGGCCTGAAACATACATAACAGAAACGTTTCTTCTTCATCGGCACTACTTCAATTTTCCAGCGAGTGATCAGTATTGTCATCCTGACGAAGAAGATGACACTGTTCCGAACCGAACTAGAATGTTCCAAACCGGGTTCAAAGTTTAAATCGGCCGGTTCACCCCCCCATTCGACCGATGATTTCAAATCTAAAAATTTCTAAATTCATTTTCTATCAAATGGTGGTCTGGTTCACCCAAACCGGTCTGGTTTTTCTCTTCCACTTTGTTCTAAGGTTCCTTCCTAAGGGTTATGAATTTCTTTGGAGCATAAGGGAGTTGAATCTCACTGATTTGCCCATTCTCTATCAGTTCCGGTTCATGAACCGACTCGGTTCATAAACTGATTCAATCCAGTTGGATCGGGTTCATCCAAACTGGTCTGGTTTTTCTCTACCAATTCATCCTAAGGTTCTTTTCTATGGTATTATGAACCCTTGGGATCACTCAGGAGTTGTAAATTCCCAAATTGCCTGTTCACAAATGATCGGGTTTGTGAACTGGTTTGGTTTTCTCACTCGGTTTGATAGGTTTTTTTCCCAGTTTTCCTTAGTTCAAAAGGGCGGGGTTTACATCAGCTACCCGATAGGGGTCACCATTCAATCCGATGATCGCCAAAGAAGCGCTAGCGTAATCAAACAATGAAGCAGCTCCGGCGGACCAAAGCTGCCCTATTTTGGCCGAGCTGAAAATGGCCAAATTGAGCCCTCTTTAGGCCAAACCAAGCTCTCCCAACACTCCCACAGCCCACATACAACCGAATTAGAGCTGAAAGGTAAGCCAATTTGGCTCCCTTTTGTAATATTCAATCAGCGTTAGAGAGAGAAATAGTGAAACTTCACAGACCAAATTCTCACTCAATTCGACATAAATTGTTGTAATTCTTGATCCTAGGAGTAACCTCAAGATGAGAGCTACCTGCCCCGATCGAAATCTCGGACTGTCGCACCTCCAACGCTAAGCTTTCAAAGATTTCTCTCCCTACGTACATTTTTCCGGCAAAACTCCATTTGAGCTCGTTTGTGCCTCAATTTATGCGATTCAAAGCTTAATTGAATTTTATGGATTTGTAGAAACTCAATTATACCTTCAATTTCAACAATAAACCTCAATTGTATGGTAAATTTGATGAAATCAAATTCAGTTGATTTTAAAGGATGAAAATGAGGGAATTTTTTTGTGGAAATTGGGGATTTCATAAAATTGAGGGACCAATGTGCAATTTTCAAAAATTGAGGGCCAATTGGCAATGAAAAGGATGTCGGGGACAAATTGGTTGATTTTTTAAAATAATTGGGGTCAAATTGCCATTTTTGTAAAGTAGGGGCAAAATGGTAATTTTTGAAAAGTTAGGGACCAAATTGGAAATTTGGAAAACTTGAACCCTTTTAACTATTTTGAGTAAATTGAGGACCCAAAGTGAATTTGTGGAAGTTTTGGGACTCAATTTAGAGAAAAGTTAGCATTAGGGACTTAAAGGCAAGGAAAAAGAATTTTAGGGACCTAAATGCAATTAACTGAAAAGTTGGGTATTTTTGTTCATACGTGAGGAATGAAGGCTATCATGCCAAATGTTAATAAACAAGAATGTCCAAATCGTATAGGAACATGAAGGACCAGAACGCCAGCAAGGATAAGCTCATGTGGAGGCAAAAAGATGACTAAGAAGGAATACACTACAAATATCAGGCGAGTGGGTTATTCACATCATACCCGGTTGGGATGATGAGCACCTCAGAATGAAAAACCACTACTATGTGGAATTTTAACATCACACCTGGAGGGAGAGATGTGAGAACTACGCGGAAAAACTAATTATCAGTTGTAAGTAGATGATACCTAGTTGGTATGATGGACTTCCTAAAAGGAAGTAGAAAATCCGCTTACCAGTTGTAAGCGAAGATATCATCAGACCTGGTTGGTATGATGGATGAAAATTTTTATTTTGTCATAAGTGTTCTCCTCTGACTGTGTGCTAATGCTTAAAACTTTTGGGAGACCTTCTAAAAGAGAGTTGGAATAGCTCAGATATGCTAGAGGCCTTGGTTTTGAAACTTGGGGGCTAAAATGCGCGGTTTTGGAAAATCACATATAATGGGCCCAAGCTAGTTGGTATGAGCAGGAGCTCATAAACAAACATGATAATAAGCTATAAAAAAATCTTAATGAATGATTTATGTGATTTGGCCATGGTACCAATATAGGACCGACATACTTGATGGGTTGGTGGCAGTGCGACAAGATTAGGTTGACAGACCAGTTTAGACAAACAGCTGCAAGTCGAGTTGACGGTCAGGACTTTGACCAGTGGCACCAAAGATAAATGGCTTTGTGAAAAACTTTTGTTTGTGCTTGCACTTGAGGTTCAGGACCATCAAGACGCCTAAGAGGGGTAGTGATGCATCCTAGGGGCTATTGGACAACATGGTGGAGATAAGGGCAATTTGTCGTGCTAACAGTCACGAAAGCTCAACGTAGCTTCATGCACATGAGATTGGGGTGGGGTCGGGATAAGGTCTCTGTCCTCATACGGACACGGAGTTGATTTTGGGTTTGAGGGTCGGATGTCGCGAACATCCACTCATACCCAAGGTAGAAGTGGACGAGCTTCTATATAGGTGGCCGATAAAGTCGCTCTTACGCCACAAGTGTGTGTAGTGGACAGGCTGCCCTGCAATTGTGTGATCCCTTTATGATGAAGGGTGTGTGTTGATTGTTAAACACACCTGATGTGGAAATGAGAAAAGAAATTTAAAAATCAAAATTTATGAAAGAAATCATTTTAAAGGAAATAAGGAGTCCGATACACTCGGATTAAAAACTATTTTTTTTGTGAAAACTCATTCCTAACACCCATTCACTAAGTTGTAGAAGCTCACCCCTCTTTTCTATCCATTTTCAGTAGTAGATAAAATGATTAAGGAAAATACCAATACCTACCTCTTGTCAGGTATGCTTAAAAGTACATTATTTTTAAGCTTTCATTTTATTGATATATATTTTTACAAGGAACAAGGTTTAAATTTCATTTGGTTCCTCTTGATTAAAGAAAGGGGAAAACCACTATTGAACCAATGGAGCGGCGGGTTGATCACAGGGATCCGACCAAATCAGGTTGGGGCGTGATAAAACCACTCAACCAAATTGACTTTGATGCAATTTTAAAGAATAGTAAATAATAGAATTAACCTTTATTAATTATTTTTTGAATTCGAATAAATAAAATAAAGATGCATATAGAGTGATTTGAACCTAGACAAACAAATCTCAAGTGTATGCCTTTAATCACTCATCTATATTGATATTTATATAATTTTATAGAGTAATAAATAATATATTTAGTCTACATTAAGTGTTTTTTATTCCTATAAATAAAAAAATATGTGTACATATTGATTTGAACCTGCAAAGCAAATCTTAAGCCTATATACTTAATCACTCGTTTATATAAATTTTGATGTAATATTACAGAGTAATAATATATTTAAAATAACTAATTTGGTATAAAAAAATAATAAAAAACATTAATATATTTGAATTTTTGGTCTATTAAAGTAATTTTTTTATTTTTTGGTGATTAATTCAGTTATTTTGAATATATTATGAATATTTAAAATTATATAAAATTTAATATAGTCGAACAGTTAAGGAGGTAAATTTAAGATTTGCTTGTGTAGATTCGAATTACGTATTTTCTATTTATTTTTTCAAATTTAAAAAATAAAATAAACTTTAGGGGGGACAATTTATTTTTGTTTTGAATATATTATTAACTTTTAAAATTGCGTTGAGTGGTTAAGAATATAAAATTAAGATTTACCTGATATGTCAATATTTTTGTACGCATTTTTATTTTATTTATTTGAATCTAAAAAATAAAAGTAAAAACTATTAGTGAAGAGCAATTCTATTATTTATTATTTTGTAAAATTGTACCAAAGTCAATATGGAAGAGTGGTAAATTACATAGACTTAAGCTTTGTTTGGTGGGTTTAAATCCATGTAGATATACCTTTCTTTTATTTATTCATATATAAAAATAAAAAATTATTATTTAAAACTAATTCTATTATTTATTATTCTATAAAACTAAATTAAATTCAAAATGTTAGAGTGGTTAAGGATATACTTTTTGTCTTTGATGGAACAAGTTCAAAACCCTATAAATGTATATTATTTTATTAATTTAAATTCAAAATAAAACTGGAGATAAATTTTATTATTTATTACTCTATAAAATTGTATCAAAGTTAATGTGATCCAATGGTTAACATAATAGACTTGTGTTTTACCTATTCAAATTCAAAACCTTATGGAGATCAATTCTATTGTTTATTATTTGTAAAATTGCATAAAAGTTAATGTAGCATAGTGGTTAAGGAAATAAACTTTTATATTGCATGTTTCTTTTATTTATTTGAATACAAAAAATAAAACATTAATAGAGATCAATTCTATTGGTTATTACTCTATAAAATTGCATTAAAGTCAATATGGTTGAGTGGTTAAGAACTAGACTTGATATTTGCTTTTGGAGGTTTAAATTCTCGTGGAGGCATATTCATTTTAGAATTGATCAGTTCCTAGACCCGGACTCTAAGTCCTTGCTACGTGTACAGGCCCTTGAGTCGGGTTTAGGTCATGTGGCTCGGATCCCTGTCCAGAGCCCCTAAGTTGGGTTTGAGACCTGAACTTCTGTTCTAGGACCCGAGACCCGAACTTCGAGTCCATGTCTTGGACCCAAATCCAAAGATTTTCTAAGGTCAGGTGTAAGGGAAATGAGGCATGAAGTGAAGGATTGCACCACATCGCAAGGATTTAGAACAATACCTTCCAAGAACAATGCCTCTACAACTACATGAATTCGAAAGTATTCCACCCCATGAAATATGACTCCTACTCAAAACTTCAACCATACCCAGGAGGAAGCTCTTTAAGATATTATCATAGTGGTGGGTCCTTCTCGATCCAATCTCCTTTAAGAAAAGCTAAAGCCCCAAGTTGGTACTCGTATTTTGAAAGTAAATTTTGAGTTCCTAAAACTTTTTGTCCCTCAATGATGGTGTAATGGTGTGCCTCAACTAGATGAGGGAGGAAAAGGACTGAAGGTAGGACCTCAATCAACCGCAAATAAAACAATGGGTAGATGAAGAGAATTCTTCCTTAAGAAGAAATTTCTAGCCATTTGGGAGCAAGGAAGGAAGCACCTCTACAAGAGAAGACAGGCTGAGCATTAGACGACAAATGAGATGTTTTTTGATGATAAGTACGACTTGCTTTGGAAAAAGCAGAGAAGTCAAGTTTCGGACCAACATAGCAGAAGGAAGCAAATCGTAACAACAAGATAGTTAAGGAGAATAAACAACACCCTAAGGTGGATTGTGAAGTAGTAAGGACTATACCCTAAAAAGGGCATTGGGATGGGCATTAAGGACAAGAAGACTCGAGAGACAATTGTCTCAAGATAATTAGACAAGGAGAATGGTAGGACGAGTCAGTTAACAAACTAACCATCGTGAATGTCATAAATTTAATATCTAGTAAAGAAGGGAGAGGTGGAAAGGCCAAATATTTGGAAAATAAGAATGGAGGAAATCCTTAAAGAAATCAATGGCCAAGAACGGATTGACGACCAAACTCAAAGCCAGGTGAAGATTAAGTAAGCCTCTCGCAGGATGATTAAAAGATCTGGAAACAAGGAGGATTTGAGCTCTACTTAAAGGAAATAGACGTGTACAGGGGTACAAGTTGGAATGAGGATGGGGTACAAAGGATGTACCCGCAAGATTTCAAGAGTAAAGGTAAACGGAAGGGGATGGCATCAAAGGATGTCATTCAAGGATATGTACATACGAAAATGAATGAAGAAGGAATTTCGGGAGAAAGGAAAAGAATCTCACCAAGGAAGGAAACCCTGAGGAGAGATACATGTCCCAACTAAGAGGTAATGGGACCAAGTGACGAGGGATGAGGAGACGAACTTGCAAATGAAGTTCATGGTGAGGTGAAAGAACCAATGGAAACATACTAGGAGAACCTAAGGAGTAAGTTAAACCCAAGGAACCAGTAGGTAGAAAGATAGCATCAATAGATGCCGTAACAAGTAAGAATGGGTAGACTACCCATAATAAGAAAATAAAGGAAAGAAGGTCTGAGAAACCTTGGGAAAGTAAGCTCCCTAAATAAGAAGTGGTTAAGGGGGAACAACCACTAATATCAAGAATGATTGGGGTATACACTCACATAATAGAGCCTAAAGAGTGGATGGATGGGCATTAGGTACGAAATAAGATCGATAATCGGAAGCTACTCAAATAAGGAATAAGGGATGGAAAGAAAAAATTAAGACAATGGAGGACTGAAAGCGGGCAAATGCCCCAATATAAAAAGGGTGTAAGGAGATAAAGAAAGAAAACCTTCAAGAAATGGTAAGAAGGTTGAACATGTAACTCCTAAGGTGAAAGTCTCTACTTTGAAGGAAATAGTAGAGAATGAAATCGTAAAAAGGGAATCTCCCCAAATCAAGCAAATCGACATGTAGACTAAAAGGAATCAACTCGGTATAAAGAATTGTGAAATGATTACGAACAAGTAAGAGTGGATTAAGGCCAATGTAAAATCCTTGAGTAATGGATGTCATTGGGAATGAGGGTGGTCCTAAAAAAGGATGAATCCCAGCTTGTCGATATAGTATTGGAAAACCCAATCATTTGGAACCGAAAAGATCCAATAAAGAAGTTGGGGAAGTATGAGTAGGTAAGAGGAATCCTTGTGGTTATGTGAGACATAACTTCAAAGGCATGATGGAGGAGAGGATAATGGTAAAAAGGATAGTTGTGGAATGCTATCAAAATAAAAGAGGGATGGAGTTATACGATCCCTGAAAGATCGAAAAGCTAAGAGAGACCCTCAAGGAGATGCTCTAGAAATCTAATGGACAGAGATGGGTCCTAGAAAATGCCATGCTATAAGGGGCATGTAAGCCCAACAATCCCAAGGAGAATATGACTCAAAAGTAAGGAAGAGTCGGCTAATAAGCATGACAAGGTCGAATATAAAAAAATTTGGACCGAAGTTATAATAAACAACGAATGAAGAAAGGGTCAAAATAGGATGAAAAAGTGATAATAAAGAAAAACCGTGGAAACAAGTACGTAACGCTTGAAAGAACATCGAGCTAAAGGTTTCAACTACCAAAAGAATAACTAGACACGAGAATGATTAGTTATCTTGGAATTCCCAATCTTGAGTACGAAATCTCAAAGGGAAGAATGTTGCTAGGTAAATAAAGATATGAATCTAAGGATATACCTTGGAATAACGTATGTATAGTTATGATAAACTCTATGGATGGAGTAAATAATATAAAGAAAAAGAAATTTCAATAAGTGAAGGATGTAAAAAAAGGGGCTAATTGAAAGAACAAGAGAAGAGTTTGTATGTTCAACAAACACCAAAGTGACATCAAAGAAAATGATTCCTCATGCAAGGTTGATAATTAAATTTTGGATACAATACTCCTAAAATAATGGGAGAGTTGTAAACCCCGCCCTTTTGAGCTAAGGAAAATAGGGAAAAAAACGGTCAAATCTTGTGAGAAAACCAAACCGGTTCACAAACCCGATCATTTGTGAATGAAAAATTTGGGAATTTAAAACTCTCAAGTGATCCAAAGGGTTCACAATATGGAAAAGAACCTTAGGATGAATTGGAAGAGAAAAACCAGACCAGTTTGGATGAACCGGATCCAACCGGATTGAACCAGTTTATGAACCAAGTCGGTTCATAAACTAGAACCGATAGAGAACGGGCAAATTAGAGAAATTAAACTCCCTTGTGCTCCAAAGAAATTCATAAACCTTGGGAAGGAACCTTTGAACAAAGTGGGAGAGAAAAACCAGACCGGTTCGGGTGAACCGGATCCGAACTAGATTAAACCAGTTTAAGAATCGAGCCGATTTATGAACCGGAGCTGATAGAGGGATGGTAAACCGGGAATTTTGTGGACCCTAAGTGACCTAAGATGTCATAAATGTCACGAAAAAGGACTTAAGGGTGAATTGGGCATGAAAACCAAATTGATTCAGGAGAACCGGATTGTACCGGTCTGAACCACTATTGAACCGGATTCTAAATTCATTTTTCTAGGTGTTTTAAAAAATTCAAATTTGAGATTTGAGACTACCATTAGATCAAAAATGAATTTAGATGAATTTATAAATTTTTAGATTTGAAAAACTCGGTTGAATGTGGGGTGAACCGACCAGTTTAAGCTTTGAACCCGGTTCGGACCGGTCCGGTGCGGTTCGGAATAGTGTCATATTCTTCCTCAGGATGACAACACTGTTCACTCACCGAAAAATTGAAGCAACGCTGGCGAAGAGGAAACATTTTCGTTTGGTATGTTTTAGGCCATGAATGTCTACCTTAAAGGTGCCAAACGGACGACCAATGGGTCCCCGAGCTCCCTATATAAGGAGCCTCTCCCCATTCATCCTCTCAACACCTGAAAACTCCATTTTCTCTCAACTGCTCCATTTTCTGGTGAAGCTTGAACTATCGCTCCAGTATAGGGTCTTTTTCGAGCCAAATAAGGTGAGGTCGGGTTCTTTAGAACCAGGGAGAAGTTAGCTACATAGTTGTAGTCTCCGTTTGCTCTGACGGTCGCCAGAGAAATGCTGGCATGATGGAATAGTGCAGTAGCTTCGACGGACCGAAACTACCCTATTTCGGCCGAGCTAGAATCAGCCATTTTGAGCTCTCCTCAAGCCAAACCAAGCCCTTCCAAGGCTTCCTCATCCCTCCCATGGCCGAATTAGGACTAAAAGGTAAGCCAATTCGGCTCCCCTCTACAAATTCCGACCGGTGCTAAAGAGAGAACCGACAAAATTTTGATAATAAAATTCTAAATCAATTCAACATCAATTGATTGAATTCTTGATTATAGGATGAACCTCCGTATGAGAGCTATCTGCCAGATTGAAATCTTGGACCGCTGTACCACCGATGATAAGCTTTCGAAGCTTTCTCTCTCTACAGTCTATTTTCCGACAATACTCAGTTTGAGCTCATTTCGGCATCAAAACTTGCGATTCAAAGTGCTATTGAATTGTATGAAGATGGAGGAACTCAATTTTAACTTTAATTTCAACAATTAAAAATATTTGATTGGTCAATTTGATTAAATCAAATTCGGTTGTGTTAAGGAGTTGAAATTGGCGAAAAATTGGGAATTTTTGAAATTCGTACGTCCAAAATGTAATTTTATGAAATTGAGGGTCAGTTGGGCATGATAATAATGATGGAGGACCAATTGAGGAATTTTGGAATTCTTGGGGAAAAACTTACCATTTTTGTAAAGGAAGGGCAAAATGGTAATTTTGGAAAAGTTGGGGGACCAAATTAGAAATTTGGGAAATTAAACCCTTTTTTTAAAAATTGAATAAATTAAGATCCTTAGATAAATTTTAAAATTTTTGGGACTCAATTTGAGGAAAAAAATCGACATTAGGGACTTAAATTTAAAAAGGAATAACTTTAGGGACCAAATTACAAATAAATAGAAGTTTGGTTTTCTCATTCATTTGGAATGAATGAAGGCTATTAGGCCGAGTGATAATGAACCATATGTTTATATCGTGTAGGAACATGGAGTACCGAGAATGCCAGTAGGGACAAGCTTGCATGAAATACAAAGAAACGATCTAGTGGAATTCACTACATTAACAGGTGAGTCGTTGGGTGATGACACACCGTGGTTAATAAGAAATGGTGATAAAAACCGAATATTTAAATGAAAGGTTTTTAAAATAATAAGTAGTCTAGCACACTCCAAATCAAATATTTTTCCTAAAAATTAAATTTTGAAAACCCATTCACTAAGTCGTTGTACTCACCCCCTCCCTTTTATCCCTTTTAGGAAATCCCAAAAAGTCTACTCTAAGCACCATCAACTAATACGCTTGTGAGACAGGTTTGATCAGTTTAAAATTTTATGAAGTTTTGATTTATGTTATTCCAGAAAAGGTGCATGTTTAAAGGACGCCTTACTCTTTACGGTTTATAAAAAAGGGTAAACCCTTAATAAACTAGGAGAGTGGCAGGTTGATCACAGGGATCCGATCAAACCAGGTCGGGGCATGACAATTCAACTTAGTCGAAATTGATTTTATCAAATTGATTAATCAAATGAGTGTAATTGTTGAAATTGAAGTTAGATTGTAGTTCCTACACCTTCATACGATTCAAATTGCACTTTGGAAAGCATGATTTGACATTGGAACGAGCTCAAATGGAGCTTCGTTGGAAAACTAAACGTAAAAAGAGAAAGCTTTGAAACTTACTGTCGGGGGCACGCCGGTCCGGGCTTTCAATTTGGGCAGATAGCTTTCGTCCTGAGGTCGTTCCTAGAATTAAGAATCACCTCAATTCAGGTTGAATTGAGGGAGAATTTAGTTAGTGAAAATCTGTTGGTTCTCTCTAGCACCGATCGGAATTCAGAAAGGGGAGCCAAATTGGCTTACCTTTCCACACTAATTTGTCCCTAGGAGGGACGATGAGGTGTTGGGAAAGCTTGGTTTGGCCTGAGTAGGGCTCGAATAGGTTGATATCAGCTCGACAGAAATAAGGCAGCTTCGGTCCACCAAAGCTGCTTCAATGTTCGATCACGCCGATGCTTGTCAGGTGACCCACAGAGCAATTGGAGACTACCTCTGTGTAGCTGACTTCTCCCCTAGTCTAATGAACCTGATCGCACCTTCTTTTACTCAGAAAAGACCCTATACCGGAGCTATGTTCGAGCTTCATTGGAAAACTGAGTAGTTGAGAGAGAGTGAGGTTTCCATGTGTGTGGAGGATGAATGGAGATGGGCTCTTTATATAGGGAGTTCGGGGACTCGTCGGCCGTCCGTTTGGCACCTTTATGATAGTCATTGATGGCCTGAGACGTACTGAATGAAAACGTTTCCTCTTCACCAGCGTTGGTTCAATTTTCCAGTGAGTGAACAGTGCTGTCATCTAAAAGAAGAAGATGACACTCTTCTGAACTAGACTAAACCAGTTTGAACCGGGTTCAAAGTTTAAACCAGTCGGTTCAAGCTTGATTCGACTGAGTTTTTCAAAATTAACAATTTTTAAATTCATCTAAATTCATTATCTATCCAATGATGGTCGAAATTCTCAAATTTGAATTTTCTAAACCACCTAGGAAAAATAATTTAGAAATCGTTTCAATCTATTTCAGGTCCGGTTCACTTGAACCAGTTTGGTTTTCACATCCAATTCATCCTAATGTCCTTTTTTCATGAATTTTGTGGCCTTTTTAAGTCACTCGGGGTCCATAAATTTCCCAGTTTGTCCTTTATCTATCAGTTCTGGTTTATAAACCGACTCGATTTTCTCTTTCGAAATGACCGGTTCGATCCGGTTTGGACCAGTTCACCTGAACTGGTCAGGTTTTCTCTCCCAAATTGTCGTAAGGTCCTTTTCCATGGTTTTTATGACCCCTTTGGGTCACTCAAGAGTTTTAAATTTTCCAAATTTCCCGTTCTTTGATGATCAAGTTTGTGAACTATTTTAGTTTTCTCACTTGGTTTGAACGGTTCTTTTCCCGATTTTCTTTAACTCTAAAGGGTGGGGTTTACAAAGCCCCTCATTGGATACTCGTGTCTGCATGCATGCTGACGGGTCACGAGCTGGCCATTGACCAGACACATGGCACCCTCCCATTGGGTGCTCGTGTTTGCGTAGCTATTGATGGGGTGTCATTGACCGTTGACCGGTCCGGTCGGATCGTTGACCGGTCCAGTCCGAACGGGTTCGCTATCCCAAATTCAAAAAATGGCTAGTTAGGTCCCAATTCGAATGGTTTTCTAAAATTTAAAAATTTCTAAATTCATCAAAATACAGTTTCTCTCTAATGGTGGCCTCAATTTCCCAAATTGACATTTTAAAGCCACCTAGAATAATGAATTTGTGAACCAGTTCACTATGGTTCTTCTATGTTCAGTGCGGTTCGGGTCCGTTTCACTCTGAACCGGTCTAATTCTATCCTCAATTCCTCTTCTCGGTTCTTCCTCACAATTTTTGTGAATTTTTTATCACTTGGGATTTTCCAATTTCCCTTCTTAACCCTTCTTTACTATTTTTTATTGATTAAATTGGCTTAGTTTTTTGACAATAGTGTTGGTTCTCCTTTCGGTTTCCTTGGTTCGAGGGGATGGTTAATAGTAATTTTATGTGATACCCACCGAGACAAGGTTTGGATGTTGGGCTTGTTGGGCCAAATAGATGTAGAGGGGAGCCGAATTGGCATACCTTTTAGTCCTAATTCGGCTGTGGGATGGTTGAGGAAGTGTTGGGAAGGCTTGGCTTGGCCTGAGGAGGGCTTGAAATGGCCGATTTTAGCTCGGCCCAAACGGGGTAGCTTCGGTCTATTGGAGTTGTTTCACTGTTTCATCATATCGGCGCTTCTCTGGTGACCCTCGAAGCAAAAGGAGACTATAGGCGTGTAACTGACTTCTCCTCGGTTCTAAAGAACCCGACCTCACCATGTTTAGCTAAAAAATGACCTTATGTCGGAGCTCTAGTTCGAGCTTTATCGAAAAACTAAGCAGTCGAGAGAGAGAGAGCTTTTCAGGTGTAGAGATGATGAATGGGGAGGAGGTCTTTATCTAGGAAGCTTGGGGACTTCTTGGCCATCTGAGTGAACAGTGGTGTCATCTGAAGGAAGAAGACGACAATATTTCGAACTGGACCGGACCGGTCCGAATCAGGTTCGAAGTTTAAACTAGCCGGTTCACCCCCCATTCGACTGAATTTTTAAAATCTAAAAATTTCTAAATTTATCTAAATTCATTTTCTATCCAATGTTGGCCTCAAATCTCAAATTTAAAATTTTTAAACCACCTAGAAAAATGAATTTATAATTCGGTTGAATAGTGCTTCAAATCGGTCCAAACCGGTTCAATCCAGTTTGAATTTGATTCACTTGAACCGGTTTGGTCTTCCTCTCCAATTCATTCTTAAGTCCATCTCCATGACTTTTGGGTCACTCGAGATCCATAAATTTCCCGGTTTGCCCTTTCTCTATCGGTTTCGGTTAATGAACCGATTCTGTTCATAAACCGGTTCAATCCAGTTGAATCCAGTTCATCTAAACTAGTCTGGTTTTTCTCTTCCAATTTATCCTAAGGTTCTTTTCTAAGGTTTTATGAACCCTTTGGATTACCCGGGAGTTTTAATTTCCAAAATTGCCCATTCCCAAATGATCGGGTTTGTGAACCGATTTGATTTTCTTATTCGGTTTAACCAGTTCTTTTACTGGTTGTCCTTAACTCAAAAGAGCGGGGTTTACAACTCTCCCCTCCTTTTAGGAGTTTCATCCCCAAAACTTAACCAATATATTCCACCTTGGGAAAAATTTCCCTTAATGTCAACTTGGGTTTTCTTAACATGCTAACACTTCGATTGCTCTTTCACTTAGTTCTTGTAATCATTCATATAAGGAATTTCTTTTCATTTATCATGCTTACTCCTTCCATGGAGTTATAATGATGAGGCATGTATGGCTCATTAATCCAAATATATTTTCTTAGGTTTGCATCTCCCTTTATTTAGGGTAAGGTTCTTCCTTTCTGGGTTCTTACTCAATATTTCAGGATTGGGAGTTTCAAGGTGCCCAATCGTTTCTTTGTCTAGTTATTCTCCTCACCGTTGAAACCCCTAGCTCGACGTTCTTTCGAGCATTACTTACATGTTTTCACAGGTTTCTGTGTTATTATTCTTTCATCCCAATTTAACCCATCCTTCATCCATCATTGATTACAACTTCGGCCAATTTATGTTTGACCTCGTTATGTTTACTAACTAACTCCTTCTTACTCGAGTTATATTTTACTCGGGACTGTTGGTACTTATTTGTCCCTTATGACATGACGTAGTTCTAAACATGTCTATGTCCATTATACTTCTATAACACCTCTTTTAGGGTTGTTTCCAACTTTCCAGTGTTCTAGGGATTGTATAATTTCATCCCTCCTTTCATCGGGTAGTATTCCTTAACTACCCTTACAATTATCCAATTATCCTTCATATCTTGACAACATGTCTTACATAACCGTGTCGGTTTTCCTTACCCAATCATCCTTTCCCAACTTCTTTATTGGGTCTTTCTAGTGCCAATTATTTGGTTTCCCGATAGTTTACCAACAACTGGGATTCTTTACTTCTTAAGTCCTTGGCATTCCTTATTCAAGGATTTTTTTCCTGTTTCCTTAATCCACTTTTACTTACTCATAGTCACTTCATGATTCTTCATTCTACAATAATCTCTTTCAATCTATGTGTCGAATCCTTTGCTTGGGAAGGTTCCCTCCTTCTGGTTTCATTCTCTTCTATGTCCCTCACAATAGAGATTTCTATCTTAGGAGTTACATGCTTAACCTCCTTATCATTCATTGTAGGGTTCTTTCTCCCTTTCTTCACACCTCTATCTATGATAGAGCATTTTCATGTATTGGATCCTTCTTTATCCACAACTTCTATTTCATCCCTTATTCCTAATTGGAGATACTTTCAATTTTCGGTCTTATTCGGTACACTTCACACTATGCTTAGCCGTCCACTCTTTAAGCTTCGTATGCGTGTGTAGACTATGACATGACTTACCAATCATGGTTATTCCCCCTTAACCACATCTTATTTGGATGGTTCACTTTCCCTATGTTTCTCGGATGTTCTTCCTTCATTACCTTATTATGAATAATTCAATCATTCTTACTTGTCACAACATCTCTTGATGCTAACTTCCAACTTACCATTTTCTTGAATTTAACTACTCCTTAGATTCTCTTAATATGCTTCCTTGGGTTTCTTTCACTTTAGCATGCATTTTATTTGCAAATTCGTCTCCTCACCTCTCGAAACCTAGTTCCATTTCTTCTTTATTAGGTCATGTATCCTTTCTTAGGATTTCCTTATTTGGGAGGATTCTTACTCTTTTCTCCGTAATTTCTTTTTCATTCATCTTTGAAGGCACATAACTTTAAATGATGTCCCTTGATGCCATTCTTTCATGCTTACCTTTACTCTTGAGATCCTACAGGTACGTCCTTCGTACTCCATCCTCATTCTCACTTGTACCTCAGTGTATGTCTAATTCTTTCTTGGGAGAGCTCACATCCACCTAGTTTCAAAATCCCTTGATCATCCTTCAAGAGGCTCACTTAACCATCTCACGGCTTTTTGATCGTAAATCCGGTCTTGGTCATTGATTTTTTTTAGGATTTCCTTCTCCATTTTTTTCATTTTAGCCTTTTCACATCTCCTTTCCTTGTTGTTGTTTAAATCCATGGTTCTCTCGAAGGTCAATTCGTTAACTGTCTCGTTCCTACTATTTTTATTATCCAACTGTCTAGATAGCTATATCACTTGTCCTTCATGCCCATCCTATTGTTACTAGTTACATCTTTATACTAGTTTCTCCTAGAATCATTATTTGGCTCTATTACTCTTCCAAAGCAGATTATACTTGGCCTCCGGTACTTCCTTCCTTCAAGAAGTTTCTAACGATGGGTTGGTTCCTTGCACTCCACGTTATGTCCCTCCGCCAACCAATGATCCCTTCAAGAGGGTACTTAATCGTATGCATCCCTCCATAGTTCCTTTTTGTAACTCCTTTCTTCTCTTCTTCATTCTTACTCTATCCTACCCTGATATTTCTAGAGGAATTTTTTTTTGTGTGTGCCCCTTTCTAAGGGGGTTTTAAGCGTACCTCCCAGATACCTTACCTCTATTCTTGTGATATTACTCTATGGTTGACCTTTTTAAGAAGAAGTTCAAATTTCCTTCCTTTACCTTGCTATTTCTCGTCCTCCTTGTGAATAGCTTACTTAACCTGCTCCATGGTTTTGGTCACCAGTCCTTCCTGTCTTTCATGACCTTTAAGGAGGTATTGCCCTAAATCTATGAGGTGTGGAATAGTCCTTCTTTACCTGTCCTATTCCTTTGCACTTATGACATGTTTGGTACTTGTCCTTAGTAGGGTTGGGTACTTCTTCACGTAGTGTTCCTATTGTTCACACTTTTAATATGTTATTCCCTTGCATGGACTATTGTGGTTCCTCCTTTCCTTCGGGTATTGTGGGGCCTTTCTAGGGTTACTGGTAGTTTTGGTGCTTCACCATCCTTGATTGTGATCACCTTGAGAGTTTTCTTGTTAAGTATTCTTTGCCAAATGGTTACTCTAGGAATCCTCCAATATTCCTTGATTCCCTCATTCAACTTACTTAACTAGGATGGGATTCTCCCTAATTTTAATGGTGAAAGGGTTTGTTTGTTTACTATTCTTAGGACCATCTTCCTAGCAAGATCACTTCATCGAGAGATAGGATTTTAGGAATTTCGAGTACTTTATTAATCGAGGAGTATAATATGTTGGGGGATTTTAGGCCTATTATGGAAAGTGGTCACAAAATAAATAAGAAGCTACGAGGTTCTTGATAAACATCCTCCTAGGTAAGGTTATACACCTTTTGCTGGCGTTTATAGCTTTACGCTTGGCTTTCTTTATACTTAGAGTTGTGCCCTCAATAGGTCCTAGCACCATTCTCTAGGATACTTCCCCCTTTGGTCTTTGGAGATTTCTACCATATCTTAAACATTTGGGAAGCTTCTAGGGTTGTCTTCCTATGAGGAAAGTGTAAACCCTGCTCTTTTGATTTAAGGAAAACCGAGAAAAGAATCGGTCAAACCGAGTGAGAAATACCAGACCGATTCACAAACCCGACCATTTGAGGGTCCATAAAACCTTGGAAAAGAACCTTAAGACAAATTAGAAGAGAAAAATCAGATCGGTTTAGATGAACTAGATCCTATCAGGATACCAAAGTTAAGCAGGCTTGCATGAGAGTAGTGCAAGGATGTGTGATCTCCTGGAAGTATGTTTTTTTTTGTAACTCGGAATTTCGGTAAAATTTTTTTATGCGAATCGTTCGCCCTATCATAAATAGCCATAAATTAATATATTAAATCATTAGAATTAATACCAATAATTTAATAACTAAATAAAATTATTGGAATTAATACCAATAATTTAATACCTAAATTAAATTATTGGAATTAATACCAATAACTTATGGCAACATTAATACTAGTAATAAATCTCCCCCATTTAATACACAATTCTACTCCTATATAAATAGCTCATCCCATTCATTCTCCTTACACTGAAAACTCTCCTCTTTCTCTACTGGTCCAATTCTCGGTGAAGCTCCAACCAGAGCTTCGACTCGAGCATTTTTCTTAAACTCGGAAGAAGAGGTCGGGCTCTTTAGAATCGGGGAGAAGTCAGCTATGTGCATGTATCTTCGTTGCTCCGAGATTCGCCAGAGGAGCATCGATGTGATTGAATTGTGAAGCAGCTCTGGCGGACCGAAGCTGCTCTGTTTCAGCCGAGCTGAAATTGGCCATTTCGAGCCCTACTCAGGCCAAACCAAGCCCTCCCAACACTTACTCAGCCCTTCCACGACTAAATTAGGACAGAAAGGTAAGCCAATTCGGCTCCCCTCTGCAATTTCTGACTGGTTCTAGAGAGAGAACCGACAGAATTTCGATGATGAAATTCTATCTCAATTTTGCATCAATTAATGCAATTCATGATTCTAGGATGAACCTGAGGATGAGAGCTATCTACCCAGATCAAAAGCTCAGACCACCGTGCCTCCAACGGTTAGTAATTGATGCTTTTTCTTTCTACAGTCTATTTTCCGGCGAAGCTCCATTTGAAAGTGCTATGGAATTGTATGAACATGTAGAAACTCAATTTCAAGTTCAATTTCAACAATTGGAAGTGTTTGATCGGTCAATTTGATGAAATCAAATGTGGCTATGTTAAGAAGTTGAAATTGGGGGAAAATTTGGGGAAAATAGAGGATTTTCAAAATTTGAAGGGCCATAATGCAATTTTATAAAATTGAGGGTCAATTGGGTTTGATAAGAATGTTAGAGGGCCAATTGAGAAATTTTAGAATTTTTGGGGTAAAAATTACTATCTTTGTAAAGGAAGGGCAAAATGGTAATTTTGGAAAAGTTGGGTGACCATATTGAAAATTTGGGAAATTAAACCCATTTTAATGAAATTGAATAAATTGAGTTCCCAAGGGAAATTTTAAAAATTTCGAGACTCAATTTGAGGAAAAATCGGCATTTGGGACTTAAAGAAAAATTACTTTAGGGACCTAATTACAAATAAATAAAAAGTTTGGTTTTCTCATTCATTTGGAATGAATGAAGGCAATTAGGTCGGGGGATATTGAACAAGGATGTTCATATCGTATAGGAAGATGAAGTACAGGGAATGCCAGCAAGGATAAGCTCCCGTGAATATAAAGAACTGGTCTAGCGGAATTTACTGTATTAACGGGTGAGTGGGTTATTCACATCATATCCAGTTGGGATAATGAGCATCGTTTCTAAATTAGAAGTCACCGTGAGTGGGACTTTTAAAATCATACCTAGTTAGGGTGATGAGTGAAATAAGTTAAAAACCACTTATCGGTTATGAGTGGGATTTTATATTATATCTGGTTGGGGATGATAAGTAACTCAAAATGAAAATCCACTACTAAGTGGTATTTGAAACATCACAACTTAGAGGAGTAATGTGAAAAATATGCAGAAAAAACTATTTACTGGTTATAAGTAGATTATACCCAGTTGGTATGATTAAACTTCCTCAAAGGAAGTTGAAAACCTGTTCATCAGTTATGAGGGGAGATGTCCTTATACCCGGTCGGTATGATGGACAGTTGAAAACATAGTTTTCTCGGAAGTGCTCTCCCCTGATTGTGTGCCAATGCTTAAAAGATTTAGGAGACCTTTTTGACGGGAGCTTGAATAGTTCTTATAGGCTGGAGGCCTCGATTTTGGAACTTAGGGGCTAATATGCTCGATTTTGAAAATCTTGTACAGTGGGTCCAAGGCCAGTTGGCACAAGCATGAACTCGTAAATAAACATGATTTATATGCCAAAAAACTTTAAATAAAGGAATTGTTTGGGCATAGTACAAAGACAAGACCGACAAACTCAAGCAACTAGCGGTAGTGTAACATGACAGGTTGACGGACCAGTCAAGACAAACAACTGCGAGTTGAGTTGAGGGTCGGGGCCGTTGGACCAGTGGCACTATAGAATATATGGCATGATAAGAAAATATTGATTGTGCATGCACTGTGATTACAGGACCATCAAGATGCCCAAGAGGGGTAGTGATGCGTCCTAAGGGCCCTGGACGACCTAGTGAGTATAAGGGCAGTTTATCGTACCAAGTGAGCATGTGAAATTTGGAGTAGCACCAAGCACATGAGACCGGGGTGGGGACAGGATGAGGTCTCTGTCCTCATACAGACATGAAGAATCACTACGGGATTGAGGGTCGAATGTCGCAAACATCCACTCATTCTCAAGGTAGAAGGGGACGTACTTCTATCTAGGTTGCTGGTAAAGTCAATCTGACGCCACAAGTGATTTCAGTGGACGTACTGACCTGCGATTCTGTGATTGACCTTTATGATGAAGGATGTTTGTTAGGTGATAACACACCGTGATTAATAAGAAATGATGATAGAAATAGAGATTTGAAATAGGATTTTTAAAAGAAAATAAGTACTATAGGACACTCCAGTACAAATATTTTTCATAAAAATTAATTTTTGAAAACCCATCCACTGAGTAATCATACTCACCCCTCCCTTAAATCCCTTTCATGAAATTTTGGAAAGTTTACCCTTAAAGACAATCAACTAATATCCTATGAGACAGGTATGATAAATTTAAAATTTTGTACAGTTTTGATTTACGCTATTCCAAGAAAGGTACAGGTTTAAAGGATGCTTTACTCTTCATGGTTTATAAACAAGGGGCAACCCTTAATAAACTGAGAGAGTGACGGGTTGATCACGGGGATTCAACCAAACTGGGTCAGGGCATGACAGACAAAGTGTTGAGTAGAGCCATTCCTAGTTTTCTTGTTTCCTCTCCCGGGAGCCATCTGAAAATTTTAAGATAAATCCTATTAGTTACTATATTTTCTAGTCTTGATTATGTATTTGAAGAAACAGGCTCTAATATAACTCTAATTGTCACACTCTGACCCGGTTTCGTTGGATCCCCATGATCAATCCGCCACTCTCCTGGTTTATTAAAGGGTTTCCCCTTATTATAAATCGTAAAGAGTAAGGTGTCCTTTAAACCTGCACCTTTTATGGAATAACATAAATCAAAATTGCATAAAATTCTAAATTTATCATACATGTCTCACAGGCGTCTTAGTTGATGGTCTTTAAAGGTAGACTTTCTGGAATTTCCTGAAAGGGATATAAGGGAGGGGGTGAGTACAGCTACTCAATGAATGGGTTTTCAAAACTTTTAATTTTTAGGAAATAGATTTGTATTGGAGTGTGCTAGACTCCTTTCTTTCTAATGTCCTTTCATTTTGAATCTCAATTTTTATCACCATTTTCTTATTAATCATGGTGTGTCATCACCCAACTCACATCCTTCATCATGAAGGTCAATCACACAATCGCAGGCCAGCCCGTCCACTAAACCCACTTGTGGCATCAGAGCGAATTTACCTTGAGAATTTGTGGATGTATGCGATATCCGACCCTCAATCCCAAAATCAATTCTCCTTGTCCGTATGAGGACATAGACCTCATCCTGACCCCACCCCGATCTCGTGCGCAATGAAGCTACGTCGAGCTTCGCAAGGTCACCTGGTCCGACGATCTGTCCTTATACCCACAAGTCATCCAGGGCCCTAGGACACATCACTACCCCTCTTGGCTATCTTAATGGTCCTGTAATGATAGTGCATGCACAATCAGTATTTTCTCATCATGCCATATAATCTGTGGTGCCACTAGTCCAACGGCCCCGACCCTTAACTCAACCTGTAGCTGTTTGTCTTGACTGATCCGTTGACTTGTCATGTTGCACTGCCGCTAGTTGACTGAGTATGTCGGACCTATCTTGGTACCATGGCCAAACAATTCATTTATTTCGAGTTTTATGGCATATATCTCATGTTTGTTTACGTGCTTTTTCTCGTGCCAACTGGCCTTGAGCCCACTGTATGAGATTTTCAAAATTGGCCATATTAGCCACCAAGTTCCAAAACTGAGGCTCCCGGCCTATTAGAGATATTTGAGTTCTTGTCAAGAAGGTCTCCCAAATTATTTAAGTAGTGGCACATAGTCAGGGTAGAGCACTTCCAACAAAACATATTTTCAACTATCAATCATACCAACTAGGAATGAGGATATCTCCGCTCATAACCGATGAACGAGTTTTTCACTTCCTCCGATGATGTTTCATCATACCAATCGAGTATGATCTACTTACAATCGGTAAGTAGTTTTTCCGTGTAATTTTCATATCACTCTTCTAAGTTGTGACGTTTAAAAATACCACTTAATAGTGGGTTTTCATTTCTGAGGTACTTATCATCCCAACCAGGTATGATATAAAAATCCAACTCACCCATTAATGTAGTGAATTCCACTCGACCGGTTTTTTGTATTCACGCGAGCTTGTCCTTGTTGGCGTTCTCGGTACTTCATATTTCTACACGATATGAACATCCTTGTTCATTATCTCTCGGCATAATAGCCTACATTCATTACTAATGAATGAGAAAACCAAACTTTCTATTTGTTTGCAATTAAGCCCCTAAAGTTATTTTTCTTTAACTTTAAGTCTCCTATGCCAATTTTTCCTCAAATTGAGTCCCAAAACTTTTAAAAATTATCTTGGGACCTCAATTTATTTAAATTCACAACAGGGGTTTAATTTTCCAAATTTCCAATTTGGTCCCCCAACTTTTCCAAAATTACCATTTGGCCTTCATTTACAAAAATGGTAAGTTTCTCCCCAAAAATTTTAAAATTCCTCAACTGGCCCTCTAACATTCTTATCATGCCCAATTTTTATAAAATTGCATTTTGGTCCTTCGAATTTTGGAAAATTCCAAAATTTCCCCAATTTTTTTTCCTAATTTCAACTCCTTAACATAGCTGAATTTGATTTCATCAAATTAACTGATCAAACACTTCTAATTATTGAAATTGTAGTTAAAATTGAGATCCTGCATACTCATATGATTCAATAGCACTTTGAATTGCATGTTTTGATGCCAGAATGGGCTCAAAAGGAGCTTTGTCGGAAAATAGAATATAGAGAGAGAAAGCTTCGATTTCTCTCTAGTGAGGGTGCGAAGGTCTGAGCTTTCTATCTAGGTGGATAGCTCTCATCCTAAGGTTCATCCTAAAATCAAGAATTGCTTCAATTGATGCCGAATTGAGTTAGAATTTCATCATCAAAATTCTGTCGGTTCTCTCACTAGCACCGGTCAAAAATTGATGAGAGGAGCCAAATTGGCTTACATTTCAGCCCTAATTCGGCCATGGGAGGGCTGAGGAAGTGCTGGGAAGGTTTGGTTTCCTGAGTATGGCATGAAATGGCCGATTTTAGCTCAACCATGAAGCTCCGTTTGATCTTAATTTAGATCCAAATGATGTGATTCAAAGTTCCATCGAATCACGTGGAAGTGTAGGAACTCAATTTTACCTCCAATTTCAACAATTAATCTCGATTGATTGGTCAATTTGATGAAATGAAATTCGTTCAATTTGAAAGAGGGAAATTTGGGAAAATTTTGAGGGAAATTGGGGATTTCGAAAATTCGAGGGACGAAAGTGCAATATCCTAAAATTGAGGCCAATTGGCCATGAAAAAGATATTAGAGGACTAATTAGTCAATTTTTGTAATTTTAGGGGTCAAATTTGCTATTTTTATAAAGTGGGGATAAAATGGTAATTTTTTAGGTCAAATCTGCCTTAGTATTATTTTATGGGACAGAGAAATTTTCAGTAACTCATAATTTTATTCATTGAAGTATGAATACAATTTTGAGGTTTTAACATCTCTTCAGGGAGATTGTCACAATGATGGTTTGGGAAGTACTCATTACTATTCTAGGGTCTAGAAAGATTTCTTCCTTAGTAAAATTGGGATCCCTAGCCAGAATTGTGGTTCTTGTAGTGTTATCCCTTCGGGCTTTTGTAGAGGTGGAGGTGTCCTTATTGATAGGCATCACTTTGATTCCTTGTGGTGTGGGATAATCCTTTGCTATGTGTCCTACCCTTCTACACTCATAACAGGTTCTCTCGGATCCTGTCCTCTGTAGTGTTGGGCACCTTATCATGTAGTGTCCCCATTGCCCACATCTATAACAGGTCCTCTCCTTATGTAGACCTTTGTGGTTCCTCCTATTCTTTAAGCATTGCGGGGCCTTTCTATGGGATTGTTGGTAGTTTGGTGCCTCACTGTCCTTGAGCCTAATCCCCTTGAAAGTTTTCTTGTCGAGTCCCCTTTGACTCGACATTCCTCCAAAAGTCGTCCTATACTCCTGGTTCAATTCCTCATTTGGGATGAGATTCTCCCTAGTTTCTGGGGTGGGTAAGGTAGCGCGGGTTTGTTTAGCTACTTTTCTTGGCACCATCTTCCTACAAGGTAGGTAGTTTTAATTAAATCCTTATGTAATATAGTCTTGATAATGTATTCAAGGAAACATGCTCTGATACCACTAAAGTTGTCACGCCCCGATCAGTTTGGTCGGATCCCCAAGAGCAACCCGCCACTCTCCCGGTTTATTAAGGGTTTTCCCCTTCTTTTACCCAGGAGGAGTAAGGCGTCCTTTAGACCTGTACCTTTCATGGAATAACATTAATCAAAACTGCATGAAATTTTAAACTTTACGTACCTGTCTTGCAGGTGTGACTAATAGGAGATCTTTGGGTAGGTTTCCCTTGGTTACATGAAAAGTGGTATAAGGGAGGGAGTGAGTTCAACGACTCAGTGAATTGGTGTTAAAAATTTAACTATTAGAAAATAGTTAAATTTGGAGTGTGCCAGACTCCTTAGGTTCTTAAAACATTTCATCCTGAACATCTCAGTTTTCATAGCCATATCTCATCATTTACCACAACTGGTGTGTTTATCAATCAACACATGCCCTTCATCATGAAGGGAACACACATTCGCAGGGCAGCACGTCCACTGCACCCACTTGTTGCGTTAGAGCGACTTTATCGACCACCTAGATAGAAGCACGTCCACTTCTACCTTGAGAATGAGTGGATGAATGTGACATCCGACCCTCGATCCTGTAAATGAACTCCATGTATGTATGAGGACCGAGACCTCATCCCAACCCCACCCCGGTCCCATGTGCATGAAGCTACGTCAAGCTTCCAAGATTGTTGGCATGACTAACTTCCCTTATCTCCACCATGTTGTCTTGAGCCCTAGGACGCATCACTACTCCTATTGGGCGTCATGAAGGTTCTGTAACATGAGTGCATGCACAAATCAATAATTTTCTACATAATCCATATAATCTGTGGTGCCACTGGTCCAATGACCCCGATCCTCAACTCGACCTGCAGCTATATGTCTCGACTGGTTCATAGACATGTCATGTCGCACTATTGCCTGTCCATCGAGTATGTCGGTTCCGTCTCAGTACCATGGCCAAACAATTCATTCATTTAAGTTTTCATGGCTTAACATCATGTTTATTTACGAGCTCCTGCTCGTGCCAACTGGCCTAGGACCCGCTGTACGAGATTTTCAAAATCAGGCATATTAGCCGTAAGTTCCAAAACAGAGGCCTCCGACCTATTTAAGCTATTCAAGTTCCCGTCAAGAAGGTCTCTCAAAAGTTTTAAGTAGTGGCATACAGTCAGGGGAGGGCACTTCTGACAAAATAAACTTTTCATCTGTCCATCACACTAACCAAGTATGAGAACATCTCCGCTTATAACCAATAAGGGAGTTTTCTACTTCCTTTCATAAAGTTTATCATACCAACTAAGAATGATTTACTTATAACCAGTAAGTAGTTTTTCCGCATAATTTCCACATCACTCCTCTTAGGTGTGATGGTTAAAATACCACCTAATAGTGGGTTTTCATTTATGAGGTGCTTATCTTCCCAACCGGGTATGATATTAAATCCCACTCACGATGTCTTCCAATTTAGAAAAAGTCCTCATCATCCCAACCAGGTATGAATTGTAAATTAGCCCACTCACCCGATAGTGCAGTGAATTCCTCTTATTTGGCTATTTGCCTCCACGCGAGCTTGTATTTGCTAGCGTTCACCTTACCTCGTGTTCCCACATAGTATGAACATTTTTGTTAATTATCCATTGGCTCGATAGACTTCATTCATTATGAATGAATAAAAATTTCTAACTTTTCCAATATTTGCAATTTGGTCCCTAAAGTTATTTTTCTTTTAGTTTAGGTCCCAAATATCGATTTTCCCCTAAATTGAGTCTCAAAATTCAAAATTATACTTTGAGACCTCAATTTATTCAAAAATACATAAATGGTTTCAAGTTTCCCAAATTACCAATTTGGTCCTCAAATTTTCCAAAATTACCATTTTGCTCCTCCTTTACCAAAATGGTAAGTTTTACCCCAAAATATTCAAAAATTGCCCAATTGGTCCTCCAACATCTTTATCATGCCCAATTGGTCCTCAATTTTAGAAAATTGTGTTTTAGACCCTCAAATTTTCAAAATCCCCAAAATTTCCACAATTTCTCCCCAATTTCAACTTTCCAACACAACCGAATTTGATTTAATCAAATTGACCGATCAAATGAATTTAATTGTTGAAATTGAAGTTTAATAGGAGTTCCTACATCTTCATATGATTCAATTGCACTTTGAATTGCATGATGTGATGCAAGAATTAGCTCAAATGGAGGTTCGCCAAAAAATTGAACATAGAGAGAGAAAGCTTCGAATGCTTACCATCGAGGGTGCGATGATCCGGGCTTTCGATCTGGGCAAATGGCTCTCGTCCCGAGGTTCCTCCTAGGATCAAGAATTGCATCAATTGATGCCGAATTGAGTGAGAATTTAGTCTTTGAAAATTTCTTTGTTCTCTCTCTAGCACCAATCGGATATTACAGAGGAGAGCCAAATTGGCTTACCTTTTACCTCTAATTCAGCTGTGTGAGGGATGTGGATGTGTTGAGAGGGCTTGGTTTGGCCTGTGAAGGGCTCAAATTGGCTAATTTTAGCTCAACCAAAACAAGGCAGCTTCGGTCCATCGAAGTTGCTTCACTATTATATCACACGGGTGTTTCTCTGCTGACCCTTGGAGAGAATAGAGACTACAGACATGTAGCTGACTTCTCCCCGAATTCAAAGAACCTGACCTCACCTTATTTGGATCTCTGGTTCTAGCTTTACCAAAAAATTGAGCAGTAGGGAGAGAGTAGAGTTTTGAGGCGTGAGGAGCATGAATGAGGAGGGGCTCTTTATATAGGAAGCTCAGGGACTTTTTGGCCATTTGATTGGCGCCTTTATAGCGATCATTCATTGCCTAAAACTCCCTGTCTTGAGACTTTTCATCTTCAGTGGCATTGCTCAATTTTTCGGTGAGTGAACAGTGATGTCATCTGAAGGAAGAAGACGACATTGTTCTGAACTGAACTGAACCGGTCCGAACCGGGTTCAACGCTTAAATCGGCCAATTCAAGCTCGATTCCATCGAGTTTTTCAAAATTAAAAAATTTAAAATTCATCTAAATTCATTCTTTATCTAATGGTAGCCTCAATTCTCCATATTGAATTTTCTAAGCCACCTAGAAAAATAAATTTAGCATCCAGTTCAATATTGGTTCAAACCTGTCCAAACCAGTTCAATCAAGTTCGGATCTGGTTCACCTGAACTGGACTGGTTTTTTTTCCCATATTGTTCTAAAGTCCCTTTCCAAGGTTTTTATAACTCTTTGGGTCACTCACGAGTTGTAAATTTCCCGATTTGCTCATTCTCTAATAGTCGGGGTTCGTGAACCGATTCGGTTTTCTCACTCGGGTTGGCTAGTTCTTTTCTAGGTTTTGCCTTAACTCCAAAGGGCGGGGTTTATAAGGACCATCAAGATGCACAAGAATGGTTGTGATGCATCCTAGATGCTACTAGATGACATGGTGGAGATAAGGGATCTTTGTCTTGCAAGTAGTTAGGGAAGCTTGATGTAGCTTCATGCGCACGAGACCAGGGTGGAGTTGGGATGAGGTCTCTGTCGTCATACGAACATGAAGTTTCTTTTTGGGTTTGAGGGTTGGATGTCGCATACATCCACTCATTCTCGGTGTAGAAGTGGATGAGCTTCTATCTAGGTGGCCGTTAAAGTCGCTCTGATATCACAAGTAGGTGCTGTGGACGGGCTGCCCTGCGAATGTGTGATCCCTTCATGATGAAGGGCGTGTGTTGATTTTTAATCACATCTACTGTGGTTTTGAAAACCAAGAAATTGAGAAACAAATGGTTTTAAAGAAAATAAGGAGTTTGACACACTCCAATTCAAACTATTTTTTCTAAAACTCTTATTTCAAACACTCATTCACTGAGTTGTTGAACTCACACTCTCACTTTACCCCTTTTCAGGAAACCGAGGGAAAAACTGACCTAAAGACCTTCAGCTTGCTATGCCTGCAAGATATGTATGTAAGTACAAATTTATGCAGTTTTGATTAATGTCATTACTGGAAAGGTACAGGTTTAAAGGACGTCTTACTCCTCACGGTTTAAATAAGGAGAAAACCCTTAATAAATCGGAAGAGTGGTGGGTACATGGGGATCCGAACAAACCGGGCCGAAGCGTGACACAACTTGTGTGGTATTAGAGCCTATTTCTTCAAATACATTATCAAGACTATATAACGTAAGGATTTAATTAACACTACCTACCTTGTAGGAAGATGGCCTCAAGAAAAGTATCAAAACAAACCCGCACTACCTTAGCCACCCCGGAAACCAAGAAGAATCTCATCCCAAATGAGGAATTGAACCAGGAGTATCGGACAACTCTTGGAGTAATGCTGGGTCAAAGGGGACTCGATAAGAAAACTTTAAAGGTATTCAGGCTCAAGGACGGTGAGGCACCAAACTACCAATAATCCCTTAGAAAGACCCTGCAATGCTTAAAGAATATGAGGAACCATAATGGTTCACATAAGGAGAAGACCTGTTATAGATTTGGGCAATGGGGACACTACATGAGAAGGTGCCCAACATTAAGGAGGACAAAACCTGAGAGAACCTGTTATGAGTTTAGAAGTGTAGGACACATAGAAAATGACTGTGCCACACCACAAAGAATCAAACTGATGCCTTCCAATAAGGACACTTCCACCTTTACAAAAGCCAGAAGGGATAACACTACAAGAACCACAATTCCAGTTAGGGATCCCAATTTCACTCAAGAAGAAATCCTTCTAGACTCTAGCATAGTAATGAGTACTTCCTAAACTGTCATTGTAACAATCTCCCTCAAGAGATATTAAAACCCCAAAATTGTATTCTTACTTCAATGACTAAAATTTTGAGTTCTTGAAAATTTCTCTATTCCATAATAATATGATTGTATGCCTCAATTACACGAGGAAGGATGACTGGAGGAAGATCAAGGGTAGGACCTTAAGAAAACCTAGATATAGCAGAATGTAGATAAATGTAATTTTCCCTTAAGGAGCACTACAAGCCACCTAGGAGCAAAGAAGGAAACACCTCCTCCATAAAAGACAAGCCTGAACCATGAAAGACAACTAGGATGTCTCGCGATAGCAAGGTGAGACCTACTTTGGAAAAATAGAGGAGCCAAGTAGGATTGTAGACTAACCTAGCGAAAAGGTTTAACTAGAAACTTTGGGAGAAGACGTGCTAGGAAGAACTGAAAAATAGTAAGGATTACACCCTCAAAAGGACAATGGTCTAGGCATCAAGGATGAGTAAAATTGAATGACAACTATCCCGAGACAAGTGAAATAGGAGAATAGTGGGGATGAGATAGTAAGAACTAACCTTCGAGAAGGTAAAAAATCTAAACCCTAGTGAGTAAGGGGGAGGTGGAAAGGCCAGAATAATGGAAAGGAAGGATGAAGGAAATCCTTGAAGAAATAAATGGCTGAAAATGAAATGATGACCACACTCCATAAGGAGGATTTAGTAAGACTCGCACAAAGAGATCTTGGAGCAAATAGTGCCAGAACCTTTCCCAAGGAAGGAGACCCTGGGAAGGCATACATGTCCTAACTAAGAAGTAATGGACCAAGTGACGATGGATGAGGAGATGAAGTGCACACCGAAGTGAAAGAACCAATGGAAGCATACTCGGAGGACCCAAGGAGAAAGTTAAATAAAAGGAACGAGTAAGTAGAAAATAGCATTAAAGGATGCATTGACAAGTAAAAATGGGTGGGCTACCCATAATAAGAAAATAAAGGAAAGAACATCCGAAAAACCTTGGAGAAGTAAGCCCTCCAATTCAGAAGTGGTTAAGGGAAAATAACCAATGACATCAAGACAGCTCGTGGCCCACACTTGCTTAATAGAGCCCAAGGAGTGGACAGCTGGATATAAAACAGAGTACTAGGAACCAACCTATCAGCAGGAGTTCCTTGAAGAGAGGATAAGGGATAAAAAGGAAATGGAGGACAGTGAAGGATAAAGAACAGGCAACAATACCGATTTCAGAAGGGTGTAAGAAAGAAAAGAAGGAAAAGCCTACAAGGAACATTAAGGAGTTTGAACCAAAATGGGAGTCCCTAGGTAGAAGGATAAAAGTAGGAAGTGAGACCTTAAAAAGGGAAGTTCCAAAGCTAAGAAACTGCCAGATGGATCCTAAGGGGCTTAACTCGACATAAGGAACTTCATAAAGAACCATAAGTGGTTGAGGGTATATCGGGATGTTCAAGTGTTACCTATTTTGGAAGACCAAATAAGCCAATTAGGGATTTCCGACGAACCTAGTAGAAGGAAGCAACTATTAGCAACAGGATGGTCAAGGAGAATAAACGAGACCCTAAGAGGGACCAGAAAGTAGTGGAGACTACACTCTAAAGAAGGGTAATAGAGTGGGCATAGTATTATGTACACGAAATTAGACCCGACGATCAGAGATACCTTGAGTAGGAAAGTAAAAGGTGAACTAGGAAATTATGATCGGCAAATGATTAAAAGTGGGGAAAAGCCCTAATTCAAAACGGTGTAAGAATGTGAAGGAAGGAAACCTTCAAGGAGTAGTAAGAAATTCAAACATATTGCACCTAAAGGGGAAATCTCTACTTTGAAGGATGTAGTAGAGAATGAAAATTGTTAAAGGAGAACTCCCCAAATAACAGAATCATAAAATGGTCACAAGCAAGTAAGAGTGGGTTTATGGGAAAGGAAAATCCTTGAGTAAAAGACGTCACCAAAAATGAAGAAATACATAAGAAGGGAAGAATCCAAGTGTGTCGGTAAGTCATTAGGAAATCCAATGATTGGCACCAGAAAGACCTAATTAAGAAGTTCGGAAAGGACGAGTGGGTAAGGAAAGCCGACACAATTGTATATGACATTTTTTTCAAGGCATGAAGGATGAGTGGATATCGGTAAAGGTAGTCAAGGAATACGATGAAATGAGGGATGAAGTTATACAATCCCTGAAAGGTTGGAAGGTTAGGAACACCCAGTAAGGAAGTGTTCTAAAATTTTAATGGTCAAGGACAGATTCTGGAGCATTGTCGTGTTGTAAGGGACATGCAAGCCCAACAACCTAGGGAAGGATATGACTCAACTAAGGAAGAGTCAGTTAATTAAGCATAATAAGGTCAACATTGAATTTGGACCAAAGATGTAATAAGTTACGGATGAGGGAATGGTCAAAATAAGACAAAATTTGATAACATAAAGACCAATGAAAACAAGTATGTAATGCTCAAAAGAACATTGATATAAGGGTTTCAACGTACAACAGAATAACTAGAAACAGGAACGATTGGACATTTTGGAACTCCCAAACCTAACGTCTTAGGCAAGAACCCCAAGAGGAAGAATCTTTCCCAAAGTAGAGGAGGAAGTGGACCTAAGGATATACATTTGGATTAATAAGAAAGACATGCCTTGTTATGATAAACTCCATGGAAGGAGTATGCAATGTAAAAGAAAATATATTCCTTAAATGAATGATTTACGGGGGCTAAGTGAAAGAACAATTGAAGTGTTTGCATGTCAAGCAAATGCAAGTTGACATTAAGGGAAATTATTCCTGATGTGGAATATACTGATTAAGTTTCGAGGATAAAACTCCTAAAAGGAGGGAAGAGTTAGTTGTAAACCTCGTCCTTTGATAATAAGAAAAATCGGGAAAAGAACCGGTCATTTCCAAAGAGAAAACGAGCTAGTTCATAAATTGTAACCAATAGAGAAAGGAAAAATTGGGAAATTCATTAATCTTGAGTGACCTAAAAAGTCACAAAAGCCATGAGAAAGGACTTTAGGATGAATTTGAGGTGAAAACCAAACCGGTTTAGTTGAACTGGACTTGAACCAGATTGAACCGGTTTGAACCAATTTTGCACCGGTTTCTAAATTCATTTTTCTAGGTGGCTTAGAAAATTCAAATTTGAGAATTTAAGCCACCATTCAATAGAGAAAGAATTTAGATGAATTTATAAATTTTTTAATTTTGAAAAACTCAATTGAATCGGGCCTCAACAAGCTAGTTTAAGCATTGAACCCGGTTCGGAACAGTGTCGTCTTCTTCCTTTTGATGACAACACTGTTCACTTACCGAAAAATTGAGCAGCGCCGGTGAAGATGAAAATTTCCCGGCTAGGGAGTTTTAGGCAATGAATGACTGCCATAAAGGAGCCAATTAGACGGCCAAGAAGTCCTAGTGCTTCCTATATAAATAACTCCTCCTCATTCATCCTCCTCACACATGAAGACTTCTCTCTCTCCCTACTGCTCCATTTTCCAATGAAGCTCAAACCAGAGCTTTGACATTGGGATTTTTCTTAGCCAAAGAAGGCAAGGTTGGGTTCTTTAAATTCGGGGAGAACTCAGCTACCCAACGGTAGACTCCATTTTCTCCAAGGATTGCGGGAGAAACGTCGACGTGATCGAACAATGATGCAGCTACGGTAGACCGAAGATGCCTTGTTTCGGCCAAGCTAAAAATGACCAATTCGAGGCCTTCTCTGGCCAAACCAAGCTCTCCCAAAACTTCCACATTCCTCATACGACTGAAATAGAGCTGAAAGGTAAGCCAATTTGACTCTCCTTTGTAATTTCCGATCAGTGTTGTAGAGAGAACTAGTGAAATTTCACTGACCAAATTCTCCCTCAATTCAGCATGAATTGATGTGATTATTTATCCTAGGTGGAACCTCAGGAAGAGAGCTATCTGCCTAGATCAAAAGCTCGGGCCGCCGCATCCCTGACGGTAAGCTTTCAAAACTTTCTCTCTCTAAGTCCAATTTTTCGACAAAGCTCCGTTTGAGCTCAATTCAAATCTAAAAGTTCCATTAAATCATGTGGAAGTGTAGGAACTCAATTTTACCTCTAATTGCAATAATTAACCTCGATTGATCGGTCAATTTAATGAAATCAAATTTAGTTAGTTTGAAAGAGGGAAATTGGGAAAATTTTTGGGGGAAATTGTGGATTTCGAAAATTCAAGGGACTAAAGTGCTATTTCCTAAAATTGAGGACTAATTGGCCATGAAAACGATATTAGAGGACCAATTGGTCAATTTTTGAAATTTTTGGGTTCAAATTTTCCATTTTTGTAAAGTGTGGGCAAAATGGTAATTTTTGAAAAGTTTTGGACCAAATTGGAAATTTGTGAAACTTGAACCCCTTTTAGTGATTTCGAATAAATTGAGGTCCAAAGGTGAATTTTAGAAGTTTTGGGACTCAATTTGGGAAAAATTGGCATTAGGGTCCTAATGTTAAACAAAAAGAACTTTAGGGACCTAAATGCAAATAAGTTAAAGTTTGGGCATTTTATTCTTTCATGATAAATGAAGGATATTCGGCCAAAGGTTAATGAAAAAGAATGTTCATATCATGTAGGAACACGGAGTATCAGGAATGCCAACAAGGATAAACTCGCATGAGGCAAAGAGGAAAAACACACTACACTTATCGGGTGAGTGTAAATTTTTACATCATACCTAGTTGGGTTGATGAGTACCTCGGAAATGAAAACCCACTATTATGTGGAATTTTAACATCACACCTGGTTGGGGTGAAGTGAAAAAACACGCGGAAGAACTACTTATCTGTTGTAAGTAGATCATACCCAGGTGGTATGAGTAACTTCCTGCAAGGGAGTAGAAAACCCACTTATCGGTTTTGAGCGGAGATATCCTCACACTCGGTTGGTGTGATGGATAGGTGAAAAGTTATTTTTGTCAGAAGAGCTCTCCCCTTATGGTGTGCCACTTCTTTAACATTTTGGAAGACCATGACGAGAGCTCGAATAGCTTAGATAGGCCGTAGGCCTCAATTTTGGAATTTAGGGGCTAGAATGCCCGATTTTGAAAATCTCGTACAATGGGCCCAAGGCTAGGTAGCACGAGCAGGAGCTCATAAACAAACATGAGATTAAGCCATTAAAACTTTAATGAATGATGTGATTTGGCCATTGTAGCAAAAAAGGACCGACATAGTCGATGGATTGGTGGTAGTGTGACGAGATAGGTCAACGAACCAGTCTCGTTAAACAGTTGAATGTCGAGTTGAGGGTTAGGGCCGTTGGACCAGTGGAACTAAAGATTAATGGCTTATCTGGAAAATTATTATTTGTGTATGCACAGAGGTTCCAGATCATCAAGATGCCCAAGAGGTGTAGAGATGTGTCCTAGGGGCTACTAGATGACATGGTGGAGATAAGGGCAGTTTGTCGTGCAACAGTCAGGGAAGCTCGATGTATCTTCATGCACATGAGATTGGGGTGGGGTCGAGGTGAGGTCTCTATACTCATATGGATATGGAGTTTCTTTTCGGATTTTAGGGTTGGATGTCGCAAACATCCACTAATTCTCATGGTAGAAGTAGACGGGCTTCTATCTAGGTGGCCGGTAAAGTCGCTCTGATGCCAGAAGTGGGTGCATTGGACGGGCTGCCCTGCGAATGTGTGAGCCCTTCATGATGAATGGCGTGTGTTGATTGTTAAACACACTGACTATGGTTAATTATGAGTAATGGTTTTGAAAATCGAGAAATTGAGAAACAAATGGTTTTAATGAAAATAAGCAGTTTGGCACACCCCAATTCAAACTATTTTTCTGAAACTCATTTTCAAACACCCATTCATTGAGTTGTCAAACTCACCCCCTCCCTTTACCCCTTTTCATGTAACCAAGGGAAAAACCTACCTACAAACATTCCACTAACTAAACTTGCAAGATAGTTATGTAAATTTAATTTATTTTAGTTTTGATCAATGCTATTCCAAGAAAAATACAGGTACAAAGGACGCCTGACTCCTCATGATTTAAAAAAAAGGAGAAAACCCTTAATCAACCAGAAGAGTGGCAGGTTGTTCATGGGGATCCGACCAAACTGGGTCGGGCTGTGAGAACTTGTAAACACTATCTCTTAATGATAAGATCCGGTCAACGCAGGTGAGAAAACTGAATCGGTTCACGAACTGCAACCATTAGAGAAAGGGAAAAATGGAAAATTTACAAATCCCGAGTGACCTAAAGAGTCATAAAAGTCATGGAAAAGGAATTTAGGATGAATTGGATGTGAAAATTGGTTCTAGTGAACCGGAGCTGAACCGGATTGAACTGGTTTATACCACTATATTAATGATTTCTAAATTGATTTTTCTATGTGGCTTAAAGAATTCAAATTGGAGAATTGAAGCCACCATTGGATAGTGAATGAATTTAGATAAATTTAAAAATTTTTAATTTTGAAAAACTCGGTCGAATCGGGCTTGAACCGACCGATTTAAGCTTTGAACCTAGTTCAAACCGGTCCTGTTCGGCTCGGAACACTGTTGTCTTCTTCCATCGGATGATAGCATTGTTTACTCTTTGAAAAATTAAGTAGCGCTGGCAAAGATGAAAATTCTCCGACCAGGTTTTTTCAGACAATAAATGACTGCCATAAAGGCACTAATCGGACAGCCAAGAAGTCCTCGAGCTTCCTATATGAAGAGCTCCTCCTCATTCATCCTCCTTACACCTAAAAACTCCTTTCTCTCCTTACTGCTCCATTTTTCGGTGAATCTCGAACCAGAGCTCTGATTTGGGCATTTTTCTAAAACAAAGAAGGTGAGGTTGGGTTCTTTAGAATCGGGGAGAAGTCAGCTACCCAACGATAGTCTCCATTTGCTCCGAGGGTCGCTGGAGAGACGCTAGCGTGATAGAACATTGAAGCAGCTCTGGTTGACCGAAGTTGCCCTATTTTGGTTGAGCTAAAAATGGCCAATTCGAGCACTTATCAGGCCAAACCAAGCTCTCTCAATACTTACACAACACTCATATGACTGAATTAGAGCTAAAAGTTAAGCCAACTTGGCTCCACTTTGTAAATTCTGATCAATGCTAAAGAGAGAACCGAGGAAACATTATTGACCAAATTCTCCCTCCATTCGGCATGAATTGATGTGATTATTGATAATAGGAAGAACCTAAGGATGAGAGCGAGCTATCTGCTTAGATAAAAAACTCAGACTATTGCATCGTCGACAGTAAGCTTTCGAAGCTTTCTCTCTCTAAGTCTAGTTTTCCGATGAAGCTCTGTTTGAGCTCAATTCAGATCCAATTGACGCGATTCAAAGTTCCATTGAATCATGTGGAAGTGTAGGAAATCAATTTTATCTTCAATTTTAATAATTAAACCCGATTGAATGGTCAATTTGATGAAATCAATTTGACAAGTTTGAAAGGGGGAAATTGGGGGGAAATTTTGGGGCAAATTGTGGATTTCAAAAATTCGAGGAACTAAAGTGCAATTAACCTAAATTGGGGGCTAATTAGCCATGAAAAAGATGTTGGAGGACCAATTGGTCAATTTTTAAAATTATTGGGGTAAATTTTGCCATTTTTTGTAAAGTAGGGGCAAAATGGTAATTTTTTAAAAGTTGGGGACCAAATTTGAAATTTAGGAAACTGGAACCCCTTTTTTTGTTATATTGAATAAATTGAGGTCCCAAAGTAAATTTTAGAAGTTATGGGACTCAATTTGGGGAAAAATTGGCTTTAGGGACCAAAAGTTAAAGAAAAAGAACTTTAGGGACGTAATCACAAATAATTAAAAGTTTGGGCATTTTCTCCATTTGTGATAAATGAAGGCTATTAGGCCAAATGATAATGAACAAGGATTTTTAAATCATGTAGGAACATGAGGGACTAGGAATGCCAACAAAGACAAGCTCGCGTGTAGGCAAAGAGCCAAATAAGTAGAATTCACTGCACTATTTGGTGAGTGAGAATTTTCACATCATACCCAATTGGGATGATGAGTACCTTAGAATGAAAAACTACCACTAAGTGACATTTTAACATCACACCTGGATGGGGGTGATGTGAGAAAACACGCGGAAAAACTACTTACCTGTTGTAAGTATATCATACCTGGTTGGTATGATAAACTTCCTAGAAGGAAGTAGAAAACCCGCTTATCGATTATGAGAGGAGATGTCCTCACACCCGATTGGTGTAACGGACATGCAAAACATTATTTTTGTCAGAAGTGCTCTCTCTTGACTGTGTGTCACTGCTTAAACATTTTGGGAGACCTTTTTGACCGGAGCTCAAATAGCTCAAATAGGCTAGAGGCGTCAATTTTGGAACTTCGAACTTGGTGGCTAGAAAGCTCGATTTTGAAAATTTTGTACAGTGGGCCCAAGGTGAGTTGGCATGAGTAGGAGCTCATAAACAAACATGATGTTAAGCCATGAAAACTTTAATGAATGATATGATTTGGCCATGGTACCAAGACAGGACTGACATACTTGATGGACCCGCGGTAGTATGACAAGGTAGGTCGACGGACAAGTCGAGATAAAGATTTGCAGGTCGAGTTGAGGGTCAAGACCATTGGACCTGGGGCACCAAAGATTAAATTGCTTATGGGGAAAATTATTGTTTTGTGCATGCACTGAGGTTCAGGATCATCAAGATTCCCAAGAGGGGTAGTGATGTGTCTTAGGGGCTATTGTACGACATGGTGGAGAAAAGGGCACTTTGTCATGCTAGCAGTCAGGGAAGATCGACGTATCTTCATGTGTACGAAACCGGGGTGGGTCGGGATGTAGTCTATGTCCTCATATGGGCACAAAGTTTCTTTTTGGGTTTGAGGGTTAGATGTCGCGAACATCCAATCATTACTAGGGTAGAAGTGGACGGGCTTCTATATAGGTGGCCGATAAAGTCGCTCCGACGCCACAAGTGGGTGCAGTGGACGGGCTGCCCTGCGAATGTGTGATCCCTTCACAATGAAGGACGTGTGTTGATTGTTAAACACACCAATGTGATTAATGATGAGTAATGCTTTTGAAAATTGAGAAATTGAGGAACAAAATGGTTTTGAAGTAAATAAAGAGTCCAACACACTCCAATTCAAACTATTTTTCTAAAACTCATGTTTGAAACACCCATTCATTAAGTTGTCGAACTCACCCCTCCCTTTACACCTTTTCATGTAATTGAGGGAAAAACCTACCTACAGGCATTCCACTAGCTAAACTTGCAAGACATGTATGTAAATTTAATTTATTTTCAGTTTTGATCAATGTTATTTCAGGAAAGGTACATGTATAAAGGACGCCTTACTCCTCATGGTTTAAAGAAGGGGAAACCCTTAATAAATCGAAAGAGTGGCACGTTGCTCACGAGGATTCGACCAAACCGGGTTGGGGCGTGACATAGGTTTCTTCCTAATTGGGTGGATTTAATAAATTAATCCTACCATGTTTTGTTTCATACAAATAAACAAGCACACACCCTTTATGCATAAAGGGATCAGACGGTCGTATAACAGACCCTCAGAAGCAACAACCTTGATTTGTTCCACTAGTGGCCTAGAGCAACTTTACCGTTCACCTTGGCGAGAGGCCACAAACCTCTACATAAAGTTTGTGTGAGCACCATCACTTATCCCACATACTTAATCGCTTCATTTGTTCACTATTAAGGGACAAGACCTCTACTCCCTTCTTCCTCAGTCTCAATGCGCATGAAGCTCCTAGAGCTTCTTGACATAATGGATGACAAAGCGTACCTTATGCTCCGTGGGTCATCCAACAACCTTTAGAACCAACACTACCCCATACCGAATGTCTCTTTGGTTCGACACATTTGAAATCACACACAAGTTTCTTTTGATTTAAGACCAATATAATTGCGCTACTAGCCTAAGAGATTGATACCCTACTTCAACATCATAGCTTCAACAAATATTATCCAATTGTGATATATTTTAAACAGGCTTTTAAATCAAATTTATTTATAGGGATAGATTCATTTCCATTAGCCTTGGGCCCACTTGTATGAGTTTTCAAAACGTGGCCTTAGGCCCACTTCACTTTCAGAATCGTGTCATTGGACCCACTTTGCACAAAGCTAGAGATCTAGCCCACCATTGACGATTATGGGCCTCAACCATATCTTGCATCGACAGTTGGATTAGACCATACCCCTAAGGTATATACACACACCGTTCATGGGTTATCCTATTAACATACTTCATGATTTTTTCAGAAATATAATACCAAAAAGTTTAAGTAGCTTCACACACTCAAGGGATTTTATTTCTAGAAATATCTTTTCAAAATATAGCTTGATCTTAGGTATGTAAATAACCGGCCCCGATGTAAAAAATTACACTCACTCGAATTTCAAGACTTAGGTGTCCAAAGGATTTCCAAGCTTCATGTATCTTTCCTTGCACGAACTTGTAGGTGATTCATTCCTACAATAATTTGGGCAATTAGGTCCCACATAATAAGGTAATTGTACTTAATATCTGTAACTTTCCCATAATTACGATTTGGCCCTTAAGTTATACCTTAATTCCAATTAGGTCTTTAAGATTTTAAAATCTTCCATTTGGGTGCCCAATTTACTCAAATTTCCAATTGGGCAAGTAATTTCTCATTAATTTCGGAAAATCACCAATTTTTTGAAAATTGCAATTAAGTCCCCAAACTTTCAAAAATTGCAATTTAGTCCTCAAACAAGAATTTAATCAATTTGACCTTAAATCTTTCCAATTAGGTCCTAATATGATATTAATCATCTTCCCTATGTCCCTAATTCATTTCAAGCTTTAAAACACTAAATTTGGCTTAGAAATGAGCTTAAACGGAGCCTCACTAGAAAATCATCCAAGAGAGAGAGAGCTTCGTTTACTCATGAATGAGGGTCCGATGTTTAGAACCACATTTGACCCTCTATTGACCGTGACGTATGGCATTGTTTAATTGGTCGATTTAAATTTGGTATTTACTCACATGGCTCACTATGTGAATGCCACATGTTAGGCCCTAATTGGCTGTGGCCATCTAATGTTGCTTTGCTACGTGCCGACCTTTGATTGGTCGACTATTCTCCGACATCCTAGTCAGAAGCTAACGTGACACCTTTGCCACATGTTAGCTAGTCATTTGTAAACCCCATTTCTTTAAAGATAAGAAAATTGGGAAAAGAATGGGTGGATTCAAAAGATTTAAAAATATTTATATTTGAGAAAATCGGTGCGACCGAGCCTGAATCGACTGATTTTTGCCATTGAACTCGGTCCAGATCGGTCCGATCCAGTTTGGAACAGTTCCATCATCTTCCTCAGAATGACATCATTGTTTATCGGTTCAAAAATTTTCCTTCTCTGGTGAAGGAATATTCTCTCTAGTTTGGGCATTTTCTAAAGGGGATAAGCTCAACCAATATGGAAACTGGTCAAGCAGAAGGTCACCGAGCTCCCTATATAAAAAGCTCCCCTCCATTCATCCTTTACACACCTCAAATCGCCATTCTCTCTTAAGTGCTCCATTTTTCGGTAAAGCTCAAACCTGAGCTTTGACTTGGGCACTTTTCTTAGCCTTAGAAGGCAAGATCGGGTCCTACAGAATTCGAGGGATGTCAGCTACTGGATAACAATCTCCCTTCGACTCGAGTACAGCTAGAGAAGCGCTGGCGAAATCAAACAATGAAGCAGCTTTGATGGACCGAAGCTGCCCTATTTTGATTGATCTGATTTCGGGTAAATTTAGACCTCCTCCTGTAAAACCAAGCCTCCCCAACGTCCCCATGATCCTGACATGACCTCCATAGAGGTGAAGGTAAGCCAATTTGTCCCTCCTCCGTCATTGTAGATTGGTGCTAGATAGAGAAAGTGACGAATTTCACTAACAAAATTCACCATCGTATGTACTTCAATTGTAGCAATTCTTGATCCTAGAAGGTTGAGAGCTCGAACCACCGCACCTCTGACGATAAGCTTTCGAAGCTTCCTCTCTCTACGAATAATTTTTTGACAAAGCTCCATTTGATCTCATTTCAGACTCAAATTCTGCAATTCAAAGCTACATTTGATTGTATTGAAGTGTAGGAATAGATCAATGCCATCAATTGGAGCAATTAACCCTAATTGAATGACCAATTTGAAGGAATCAAATTCGGTCAGAAAAGGGGGAAGAAATTTGGGATTTCGAAAAATTTAGGAACCTTCATGCAATTTCTCAAAATTGGATGTCCATTTGAAATGTTAAAGATGTTGGGGGACCAATTGGTCAATTTTCGAAAGATTTGGGGCCAAATGACTATTTTTGCAAAGTAGGGGCAAAACCATAATTTTTGAAAAATTGGGGACCAAATTGTAAATTTGGAAAACTTGAGCCCTTTATACAATTTTGAGTAAATTGAGGAATCCAAAGAGGATATTGGAAATCTCGGGATTTAAATTGGGGGAAAATTTAACATTAGGTACCTAAAGTCGATGGACTGGTGGTACCTAAAGTCGATGGAATGGAATGTGTGATTTCACCATGGTACCAAGATAGAATCGACATACTCGATGGACTGGTGGTAGTGCGTCACGACCAGGTTGACGGACCGGCCTAGACAAACAAGTGTAGTTCAAGTTGAGGGTCAGGGTCGTTGGACCAGTGGCACCAAAGATAAATGGCTTTGTTGAAAATTATTGTTTGTGCATGCACTTGAGGTTTGGGACAATCAAGATGACTAAGAGGGGTAGTGGTGCATACTAGGGGCTACTAGAAGACATGGTGGGGATAAGGGTAGTTTGTCGTGCCAACAATTAGGAAAGCTCGATGTAGGTTCATGCGCATGAGGCTTGGGCGGGGTCATGATGAGGACTCTATCCTCATGCGGACACGGAGTTGATTTCAGTTTTGAGGGTTGGATGTCGTGAACATCCACTGATTTCCAGGGTAGAAGTGGATAGGCCTCTATATAGGTTGCCGGTAAAGTCACTCCGACGCCCCAAGTGGGTGCTATGGACGGGCTGTCCTACGAATTTGTTATTCCTTCTTGATGAAGAGCATATGTTGACTCTTAACACACCTAATATGGATAATAAGGAAAAGACTTTTGAAAATCGCAATTTGAGGAAGAAATGTTCTTAAAAGAAATTAAGGAGTCCAACACACTCCAATAAAAAAACTATTTTTATGAAAACTCATTCCCAACACCCATTCACTGAGTTGTAGAAAGTAACCACTCTTTTATATCCCTTTTCAAGAGTAGAACATATGACTAAGAAAAAATCCAGGACCTACCTTTTTTTAGGTATGCTTAAAAGTTATTTTTAAGCTTGCATTTTATTGATTTATGTTATTCCAGAGAACAAGGTTAAATTATGCATGTCTCCTCTTGATTAAAGAAAGGTGGAAACCCCTCTTAAACCAAGGGAGTGACGGGTTGCTCATGGGAATCCGACCAAACCGGGTGAGGGCGTGACAACCTAGGGAGCTCTTAGGAACATCATAATTGATTTTGATAATTTTTTAGAATTATTTTGTTATGGAACCAAGATCGGGGACCAAAATGTAATTTTGGTAAAGTTAGAGAACCCATTTGGAAATCATATTTCTTATGGGAGCTAAAGAAGATCTCGGGACCAATGGGAGAGAATGGAAAAGGTTCGAAACTTGTATGATGAGTTTTGGATGTCTAAAGACCTAAATCGAACTTAAGGAAAAGATTAAGGACCAAAGTGTAAATAATAGGATTTAGGTGCCCAAACGTGATTCTTGGGTACTTAGGGACCCAAATAAGACTTTAGGGAAGTCTAGGGGCAAAAATGACTGAGTTTTGATGTATAAGGGCAAAATGGTAATTTTATCAATCTTAAGTACTAAAATGCAAACTTTCGTAAAGTTAAGTATCTATGTGGGGAACTAAGAGAGTTTTAGGCATTTTGGAAAATATGACTGAATATGTGTATAGCCATTGATGTTTGGTAAGAAATAATAGAAGGATGTTAGTTAAAATGGGTTCGTCAACATGGGAATCAAGCAAATTGGACCCGATGGGTAAACAGTAACTTTTAAAAAATTATAAGATAATATATTAGTACCAAGTAGAATTCAAAACTGGCCTCTGATTTGTAATCATATTTATGTAGAGTAACTTCACAATTTTCATACGGGAATCACACATCTCGAGACAAAAGTAAAATAGTTTGGACAAAAAATTCTCGATTATAATACTGATTGGGAGTATTGATGGTGATTATGATTAGACAGACCACTACATTTTAGAGTTTTCCATAAAATCAATAAATGTGCTTGTTGTGTGCTTTGCAAAATAGTATGAAAATGGGAGAAAAGTAGATTTATACATGTTCACTTAAAAAAGATGACGAGTAACAAGGTCTAGAGATAGTGAAAAATGAAAGAAGGTTGCTTCTTAATGAAATAAGAGATATATTAAGTCGAAATAATGATCAAACTCTAAGAAATTATGAATTCAACATGCTTGTAGTTTTATATGCATATGTTTTGGTGTATATATATATGTCATGGAAGTTGGGGCATCGTTTGAACACCTATCGAGGTAGTGTTGATGCCCAAATAAATTAGAAGCGGTGGATAAGGGGACAATTTAGTTATGCTTGTAGATCACTTGAGACCCCAAAAAAATGTACAGACAAGTCCCAAGTACACCTCTACGACCAGAAGTTGGTGGGATATGGTCGTAAGTGTATAGGCATGACGAGTAGTTGGTGGAAGGTGTCATGGACCTTAGGATGTGTTGACATCCATATAAGAGAGCAAACCATTGGAGTGTCGACGATGTGAGTGCATGTGTCTTAATCAATCTAATATACTCGATCATGGCATTGGGGACAAGACTTGACCATATTATTATTTTATGAAATTCCATGTAATTGATTTATTGGTATGGTAATTGGTGAGTGGGAGCTCGACAAGGTTATACATGAGTGTGGAAAGTCTAAGCCATGAGTCCTAACAATCAGGAAAATTATGAAAACAACATAATATAAAAAGTTATAAATAATTCTCAATTTATAAACTTTTTACTGAATTATGGGGTCGTAAGCCATGTAGTGGCCTGCCATTAGTATCCCCATTCACTAAGATGTGAGCTCACTCCCCTCCACAAAAGTATTACAAGTAAAAGCTTAAGTTATCGAGGCACACAATCGAGACATCACCTACTTCACGAGTGTGACTTAAGGTATAGATGTTGAAGCATGCATTGTCACACTCTAGCACAATTCACAGGCAACAATCTAGTGTAACCTACAACACCCACTCAATGTTACAATGGTGGGTACATTCACCAAGGCCAAATTGGAGGGACCAAGACTTATAATAAAAAAGATACCACGAATATTAGTGGAAACTTACATTTCCTCTTTCATAAATATTCAATCCAAATCTTTATATAATAACCGGAGAATATACCAATGGATAAGCATATGAATTAAAGCTGTTGTGCGCAACCATTAAGATATACCTCAAGCCACACTCATTTTGTAAGTGATTTCCCCACTTGTGCCTCACGAAACCTAAACTTTAATGGTAATTGTTATATCTTGACCCGATTTGGTCAGAAACCTATGAACAATTCACCTCTCCTCCCGATACTATAATAGGGGCCACAACCATTACTATAGTATTAACAGAAGCAAGGCTCAAAATAATGAGAAAACATTGCATCAGTTCATGTTTTCAAAATATATCAGAATATAAAATGTTGTATTGTATCTCTATATTTTTGAAAACATATTTATATATATTTATATTTGCAATTAATCAATATTCAAACATAAAACCTCTAAATTTTTATTAATTGCAATTAGGTCCTTATGTTATACCATATCTTTAATTAAGTCCATAAGATTCTCAAATCTTCTCTATTGGTGCCAAATTTCTTATTATTTCCAATTGGGTACATGATTTCTGACTATTTCTAGTAAAATCCCCAAAATTTGAAATTTTCAATTTATTCCCCAATCTTTCAAAAATTACAATTTAGCCCTCCAAATTTAATTATCATCAAATTGACCATAAACCTCCACAATTGAATCCTAACATTATCCTATTCATCTTCCATATGTCCTCGAGATCATTTCAAGCTTTGAATCATCCAATTTGACTTAGAAATGAACTTTAACGGAGCTTTGCCAAAAAAATTTTATAAAGAAAGAAAGATTTGATTTTTTACTAGGGAGGGCCTAGTGGTCGAAGCTTTTGATATAGGAAGATTTCTCTCTTTCTGGGTATTCTTTCTAGATAAAACTATGTCTCAATTGATGGATTGAGCAGTGTGAATTTATCGATTAAGTTTTTTTTGGGTATAATGCATTGTGAATAGTAAATTTCTATGATGGGAGACGGTTGGGACTTACGATGACGGTGCAGGGAAGGTGGGGACTCCACTAGGGAAGGTCCGAAGGGCTTTGTTTAGCCATGGGTGGCTTGAGAATGGCTCGGATTGAGCTCAGGTTTCTCTTGTTGTAGATGGCTGAGGGAGCAGCGGTAATATGCGATCTCGTCGGTGATTCCCCGGTGATTTTCAAGGTGAATGGAGGGTGCAATCGTATAGAGGACTTTTGCAAGAATCCAGGGAACCCAAATTCACCTTCATAGGTGAAGAAAAGTGCCCAAGTTAGATCTCTAGTTCGCATGTGATAGAAAAATGGAGCTGTTCATCTTCTTGGAGCTTTCAAGGGGTGAAGAGGATGAATGGTGGGGAGTTATTTATATAAAAAGCTTGAGGACTGAGATGTCTATCCATTCATCCATTGATCAGCCATTAACTAGATGATTTAAGCTCTTATCAAAAAGTTTTAATGGTTGCTAGAGTTATGGCCTCCCTCTATCTCCTCCTCTGTTCAACCGTCTAAATGTAGAAGACAACACTGTGGATGCGCGTGTGAGATTCACATGTGCGAACTGCCACATGGCACGTTGTGATTGGTTGGTGCTGTTGATGCAACATCCTACTCAGCATCCAATTTATCCATTGACTCATTAACTAATTATGTGTTAACCTCCCATTGGTCGCTCGGTCCTATGTGGTAGTTGACCGAATCTATCTATCTGATAACCATGTCATGTGGCATCCTCTTATTGGCTAATTTTAATTCGTCACTTTTCCACATGACGCACTGTGCCATTGCCACAAGTCCTCTTCTAATTGGTTATCGTCATCTAACATGGCCTTGCCACATGTTGACTCTTTATTGGTCGACCTCTCTCAAACATCCTAGTTGGTTGCTCACCTGGCACCTATGCCACATGTTAACCTCTTATTACTCAGCCCCGCTGATGGGGATTTTCCTCAGTTGACCATTGATTAAGGACACATGTTACGCTCCCATTGGTCATTTTTTGATGATGCAGATTTTCTTTATCTGATTGTTTGACTAGGGACATGTGTCATGCTCTGATTGATCATCACTTTAAAACAGTAACCTAACAGCTAACGGGGTGCATTTTACCACACGTTGCGCACTGATTAGTCGTGCATGCTTTTGGAGCACTCACCTGGTAGGCAGTATGTTGAGCTGACTGGATCATTGTCCAGTTCAATTGTACCAAATTCAGTGACCCAAAATAAAAAAATTGATTAGTTTAGGCTCCATTCGAATAATTTTCTAAAAATTAAAAATTTCTAAATTCATTTTCTACATAGTGGTAACTTGAATTTCCCAAATTGACATTTTTAAGTCACATCTAAAAATGAATCTTTCAACTGGTTTTTCATTGTTCAATATGGTTCAACTCAGTTTAGTTCAGGTTCATCATAAACCTGTCATGTTCTCACTTCCAATTTGCAATAATATCCTTTTCATTGATTTTTTAATATTCATTTATCACTTGGGATCACTTAAATTTTCATTTTGATTTCACTTTCTGAATCCCGATTCACTTTAAACCATGATTTCCTTTCAAAATTTTTTAGTTTTCTTGTTTTGGGAAAATGGGGTTTATAGTAATTGTTGGGGGGATGAATTTAGTGCATAACTTAAAGAATAAGGTACTGATGTTGGGCCACTACATGGCTCACGACTCTAGACTTCACATAAAATCTACACATAGATATTATAATACATGATTTGACAAATTTAGTTGCTTTCATAATTTTACCTAACCATTAGGACCTACGCGTTGGGATTCCAACATAGTATTTATAAATACTTCGGGTAGAGCTCTCGCTTCCCAAATCATATTATCAAAAAATCAAAGGTATTCGAATATCACAAACAATATGCCATTATCATGACCCGTAAGCTACTCACTCACAATCAGGTATATGAGTGAATGTGAGCCACGTGTTGGCACTCACCTACCATCCATGCAATAATATATGTATACTTTAACATTTCTCGCCATCCACATCATAAGTATAATTATACCTTACTTTCTCTGCAATCCATGCAATAGGTATCTACATAACTTGCATTCCCTGATATCCATGCAATAAGTATGGATATGTCTTGCATTCCCTGCCATCCATGCAATAGGTATAAGGATGTCTTGCATTCCCCACCATCCATGCAAATACATGTGTATACATTGGTGGTCCCCACCACAAGTATACGTGTACGAGCATTCCTCACCATCCATAAACTCGAGCACACTTGGACACCATTGGACCCGCCAAATCGTAATCAAGGTATATATACCAAGCATAAAATCCTTCACATATAGCAAACTCTAATTTTCTTGGGGTTCGACTCTTTACTAGTTTACCCCGATATTCAGAATACATGAGGCTACATGCCCATATATGAAATTCACCTTGGATTTGCTTATAATTCAATTTCAATGGTTTTAAGCCTTCCTCCTTAATCCATGGCATCATTCCACATATTTTTAAAGGTATGTTCTCATTCAAAAATATACAATTAAACAACAAGCATGTTTAATTCTTATTATCACAACATTTGGTCCTTAAACCGACCAACTCAATATCTCATATGCATGCATATATGTGAGCAAGCAACAAGCATGTTCAAATCATAATCACGAATACACTAGTCCTTAATCTAACTAACACAATAACTCATATGCATGCACAACAACCAGCAAACAAGAAACATGTTCATATTTAAATCATGTGGAGCTAGTCCTTAACGTAACCACCTCCACACCAGATAATCAATATTGGGCATAGTGCCCTTACTCACATAGTCCTAGCATGTGTGATGTGAATTCAACTAAAAAAACTGCAAATTCACAAGTCTGATTAACCAAATCTATAATGGAGATGAACACTTTGTCATATGTGCCTATAAAATGCACATTCCACATCATTGTAAAGAAGACACTTTTGGAATTCATTTCTTATGAGATTTTGTTCTTCTTTCTCTCTTGAAATAACTTTTGAACTTGTTTTCCATAACAATGTTTACAAAACATAAATGTTACCTAATGGCGGTACCATTGGCTTCCTCTCCCAGCCTAGGCTTGTCATGGCAAGGTGTTTCTCTTGAAAAAGATTAATGGAAGCGGGTGAAAATCTACAACTCAGTGAGCAGGGGTTCGTAAGCGAGTTTTTAAAACAATTAGTCTATGAAAAAAGTTTTATGCTTTTAATTTATTCTAATATGAGTTCATTTCTTCTCGAAAATTCCCCCTTGCTCGGAAAATGACTTAGCAAACAAACACATGCCCTTTCTATCACAGAATGGGATCACACGTTCGTAGAACAAACCCCGACCATTCTACTTGTGGTTCGGTACGTCTTTAATGTTCACCCATATAGATGTGCACTGCCTCTACCCTAAGTTTGAGGGGACATCAATATTCAACCTTCAAACCCTCATCATGTTCGCTTGGTGGGACGAGACTTCATTTCCCCTCTGGCCTCAGTCTCAATGCTTCATCATGTCCACTTTGTGGGACGAGACCTCATTTCCCCTGCGGCCTCGGTCTCAGTGCACAGGAAGTTATTAAAGTTTCATGACTAACTGGCCTGACAAACCCATCCTTATTGCATCCATGTCATCTAGTAGCCCTTGGGACCCATCGACTACCCCTCTCGGACATCTATATGCTCTCAGATTCCTCTTGCATTTATACAATAGTTTTGATTCATTAACCACGCTATTTGGTGCTAATGGTCCAATGGCTCCAACACTCAACCTAGCTTACAGCTATTTCCCTTAATCGACCCGTCGACCTGGTCTAGGCACACTACCACTAGCCCATCGAGCCTTATCAGTCATATCATGGCACTGTGGCAAATCACACACAATTCTAGTTTTTCTTAGAGTTTTCAGGGTTCATATAATTCATATTTGTCAATGAGTCCAACTTGAGAATACTAGCCTTAGGCCCACTCCACGAGTTTTTCCAAAATTAGGCCTTCGGCCCCATCATTTTCAAATTCAAGGCCTCAAGCCTATTGGAGTAATTTCTGCTCCCACCAAGAATGTCTCCCAAAATGTTTATGCAATTTCATGCAGTTAGGGGAGACCATTCTTGAAAAATGATTTTCAGACTTAAAAATGGTTATCATCACCCCAACCGAGTATGATGTTGAAAATTCCACTCATCCGGTAATAAGTGATGTGGCCGTCCTAGTGAAATCTTGACTTGTGGTGCACTTCCTTGTACCGGTACTTGAGCAATCAGCTCCTCCATGGTTCGAGTACCCTTATCAGGAGAATCGGCAAAAGGGACCTCATAGTTTGAGGTATTTGCACATAGGTCCTTGCACTATGCCTTAATTACATTTAGGTCCCTCAATTAAGTCCCTAGGACTTCCCACTATTTCTCATGGTCCTTAAACTTTCCAAAATTACCAATTGGTCCTCAATTTTCCCAAAAATGCCAATTGGCTCTTAACTTCCCAAAAATTACCAATTAGCCCTTGGACTTTCAAAAATTGCTAATTGGCCCTCCATTTCATCCAATTGCCAAATTGGCTCTCAATTTGAAGTTAATTTCATGAAAATGCCCCAATTTTCCTTAAATTGCAATTTCACCCCCGATTTTCCAAAAAATCCCCAAATTCCCCAATTTCTCAAAAATTGCAATTTTGTCCCTGAATCACAATTTCATTCAATTGACCCCTCCAAACGTGGTTAATTGTCTTAATTGGTGATCTGAATCGTCTTCCCTATGTGCCCCTCATCATTTTGAGCTTTGAATCACTCGATTTGGCTCGGAAATGAGCTCAAATGGAGCTTCATCAGAAAATTCAGTTTGGAGAGAGAAAGCTTTGATATCTTACCGATGAGGGTCTAATAATTGGAGCTCTTACTTTCTCTTAATTGCTCTCCTCCCAAGGATCCTCCTTGGATCAAACCGCGCCTCAATTGGTGGCCTGAGTAGTGAGGATTTCTTAGTTTCAGTTCTTATAGAAATGTATCGTGAAAAGTGCTTTCTAACGAAGGGGCGACAGAGGGGCTTACCGTGCTAGCTTGGGGGAAGGTCAGGGCACCTCTAGGTGGCATTTGGGGGGCTTGGTTTGGCTAGAATTGGCCTAGAGATGGCTCAAGTTGTGCTTGAGCAGCTCGGGTTGTTGACAACCAAGGGGCAGTGTTACTCTTTGAGCTTTCTCATTCTTCTACAGTGGCTCTCATGCTGAACGGAGGGTGCAACTGTGTAGAGGACTTTCTCCTAGTTCCAATAGTACTGAATGCAGCTTTAGAGGTGGAGAAAAATCCCGATGTCGGAGCTCTAGTTTGCTGCTCATTGAAAAACTGTGTAGTTCATCTTCTTTAGTCGATTGTGGGATGCTAAGAATGAATGGAGGGGTGCTCTTTATATATGGAGCTCGGCAACTGCTCAGGGCTACCTGTCGGTGTAAGACTCGGCCTCTGACTCAACCGTCGGTGACTTGACTGGAGAGTTTTTTGAGTTGTTGGAGACTCCGGCTTTTCCGTTGTCTCTCTCTTCTCTCTTCTCTCTATGAGCGACTAAAGGTTTAAGACGATGATGGGGTGGGCGTTCCACGTGGCGCATTGTGATTGGTCAATTTTTTTAATGTGAAGGTTTAACTCAGCAGCTACGTTTGACTCGTTGACCAGACACATGACAGCCTCCCATTGGCTACCCATGTCTACATGGCATGCTGACTGGTCATCCGTGACAATTGACCGGACACGTGGTAGCCTCCCATTGGCTGCCCCTGCTTGCGTGGCTAGTTACAGGGTGTTGTTGACCGTTGACTATTGACCTTTACCCGTTGATCATTGACTGGTTTGTTGACCGTTGACCAGTCTATCCGACCGGGTTTGTTGACCTTATGATTTTTATGAATTTTTGGTCACTTGTGATTTTCTAATTTTCCATTTTAACCCTTCTTTGTCATTTTTGGTGTCTTTTTCTACTTGATTTTCTCAAAAGCGCTGGTTCTTTCCTAGTTTACTTGGTCCGAGGGTCGGGTTTCACAATTCTCCCCACCTTTTAGGAGTTTTGTCCTCAAAATATAGCCATCCATCCTTGACATTGGAAATGGATTCTCTTACCATCAACTCTGAGTTTGATTTGATATCTTATCACTCTTGTTCCGCCTTTTTGTTCACTCATTTATTCCCTTGGACTTATTTCCTTTGCCTTGCCTTACCCATGTGTCCAAGTAGTCACCTCTAAGTGGAAGGGCGTATTTTCCTAGGTTTCTTGGGTATCCTTCCCTAGGTTCCTTCATTATGGGTATTCCACCCATTCCCACTTGCTACTGTATTACTTGAGTTTGTTTTCATACTATTTGCTCCTTGGGTATCCATTCACTCCTTGGGCTTTGGGTACACTCTCCTTTTCATTTGTCATTAGTGTATCAAACCCTTAACCATCTCTGAGACCTTCTTTGATGTCATCTTTTCTCTACTTATGCTTCCTTTGTATCCTTTCCTTATTCCTACAACTTTACTTGATTTCAAGAAAGTCCAAGTCCTCTTTGTGTCGATGTCTCTTGGTCGCCCCACGAAAGGTGCACTTGATCCTTCTCGTGGCTCGAGAGTGGTTGCTGAATTTTTTTTGGCCATGAATCGTCCTAACGATTTCCTTCATCCTTCTCTTCCGACATTTGCACCTTTTTACTTTTCACTCCTCATCGGGGCCTAAATCCATGAGTCTCACGAGGGTTGGCGGTTCGTTCAACTACCAGTTCCAATTGCTCTCTTTGTCTCAAGACAGTTGTCTCTCGAGTTCACTTAATGCCCATCCTATCACCTTCTTCGAGGTGGGGTGGTCACCAATCTTTTGATCCCTGTTAGGGCGTCGTTTAGTCTCCTTAGATTATCCCATATTTACTACTTGTATGCATTCGCTGGGTGGATTTGTAACCCTACTTTGCTCCTCTGCCTTTCCAAAGCAAGTTACACTTTTTGTCACACCTCCACCGGTTTGGTAGGATCCCCATGAACAACCCGTCGCTCTCCCGACTCAAGAGTAGTTTCCCCCTTCTTTAACTCAAGAGGAGCCAGACGTACTTTCAACCTTGTTCCCTGGAAAGACATATATCAAATAAAATTTAAGCTTAAGAGAATTTAAGCATACCTAACAGAGGGTAAGGCTCGATGTTATTCTTAGTCATTTTCTCTTTTTCCTAAAAAGGGATAAAAAGAGGGGTGAGTTTTTATAAAAATAGTTTTCAAGTTGGAGTGTGCCAGACTCCTTAATTACTTTAAGTTTTCTCATCTTCAAATCTTAGTTTTCAAAATCATTTCTTATTACCATGGTGTGTCATCACCCAACACACATCTTTCATCATGAAGGTAAAACACACAATCATAGGCCAGCCCATCCAGTGAACCCACTTGTGGCGTTAGAGCGACTTTACTGACCACCTAGATAGAAGAACGTCAACTTCTACCCTGAGAATGAGTGGATGTTCGCAACATCCAACCCTCAATCTCGTAATAAATCTCTATGTCCGTATGAGGACAGAGACCTCATCCTGACTCCACCCTAGTCTCATGCGCTTGAAGCTACGTTGAGTTTTGCAAGACTTCTAGTACGACAAAATACCACTTAGGAGTGTGTTTTCATTTCTAAGGTGCTTATCATCCCAACCGGGTATGATACAAAAATCCCACTCACCCGATCATGTAGTGAAATTCCTCTTAGTCGATTTTCATCCCTTGCGAGCTTAATCTAAGCTGGCATTTCCAATGTCTCGTGTTCCTACACAAAATGAACATTGTTGTTCATTATCATTTGGCTTGATCACCTTCATTTATTATTAATGACTAAATATTCAACTTTTCAAATATTTGCAATTTGGTCCCTAAAGTTATTTTTCCTTTACTTTATGCCCCAATTGACGATTTTTTCCCAAATTGAGTCCCAAAACTTTTAAAATTTCCCTTGGGATCTCAATTTATTCAATTTCATAAAAAGTGGTTGAAGTTCCCCCAAATTCCCAATTTGGCCCCCAATTTTCCCAAAATTACCATTTTGCCCTTCCTTTACAAAAATGGTAAGTTAAACCCCAAAAATTCTAAAATTTGCTCAATTGGTTCCCTAACACTCTTATCATACCCAATTGACTCTCAATTTTATAAAATTGCATTTTGGTCTCACAAATTTTTGAAAATCCCTAATTTTCCCCCCAATTTCAACTTCCGAACATAGTCGAATTTGATTTCATCAAATTGACCAATCAAACAATTCTAATTGTTGAAAATGAAGTTAAATTTGAGTTTCTACATCTTCATACAATTCAATTGCACTTTTAATCTTAAGTTTTGATACTGAAACGAACTCAAATAGAGCTTCGCTAGAAAATAGAACGTAGAGAGAGAAAGCTTCAATTGCTCACCGTTGGGGGTGCGGCGGTCCGAGCTTTCAATCTAGCAGATATCTCTCATCTTGTGGTTCCTCCTAGGATCAAGAATGGAATCAATTGATGCCAAATTGGGTAAGAATTCTATCATCAAAATTATGTCGGTTCTCTCTATCACTGGCCGAATTGGCTTACCTTTAAGTTCTAATTCAGCCGTAGGAGGGTTGAGGAGATGTTGAGAGAGCTTGGTTTGGCCTGAGGAGGGCTCAAATTGGCCGATTTCAGCTCAGCCGAAACAGGGCAGCTATGGTCTAACGGAGCTGCTTCAATGTTTGATCACGCCGGTGCTTCTCCAACGACCCTCGGAGTGAATGGATACTACCACTATGTAGCTGATTTCTCCCCGGTTCTAAGGAACCCGACTCGCCTTCCTTGGAAAAGAAAAGACCCTATATCGAAGCTTTGTTTGAGCTTCGCTAGAAAATTAAGCAGCTGAGAGAGAGTGAGGTTTTTAGGTGTGGAGAGGATGAATGGAGAGGGGCTCTTTAAATAGGAGCTTGAGGACTCGTCAGCCGTCCGTTTGGCACCTTTATGACTGTCATTGATGGCCTGAAACCTATTGAATGGAAATGTTTCCTCTTTGTTGGCGCTGCTTCAATTTTCCAGTGATTGAACAGTGTTGTCATCTGAAGGAAGAAGACGACACTGTACCGAATCGGACGAGATCGGTCTGAACTGGGTTCAAAGTTTAAACCGGCTGGTTCACCCCCGATTCAACCGAATTTTTTAAATAAAAAAATTCTAAATTCATTTTCTTTCCAATGGTGGCCTTAAATCTCAAATTTGAATTTTTAGCCACCTAGAAAAATGAATTTAGCATCTGGTTCAACAGTGGTTCAAACAAGTTCAATCCGGTTCATCTAAACCAGTTTGATTTTCATCTCCAATTAATCCATAAGTTCTTTTTCATGACTTATGTGACTCTTTAGGTCACTTGGGATCCATAATTTCCCTGGTTTGCTTTCTCTTTATCGATTCGAGTTCATAAATCGACTCGGTTCGTAAACCGGTTCAATCTGGTTCACCTGAACCGCTCCGGTTTTTCTCTCCCAATTGGTTCTAAAGTTCTTTTCCAAGGTTTATGAATCATTTTGGGTCACATGGGATTTTTAATTTATCCAATTTTCCCGTTCCTCAATAATCAGGTTTGTGAATCGGTTCGGTTTTCTCACTCGATTTGACTGGTTCTTTCCCGATTTTCCTTAACTCCAAAGAGTGGGGTTTACAACTCTCTCCTCCTTTTAGGAGTTTTGTCCCCAAAAGTTATTCCACATTTTTTGTGTATTGACTTAAACTATTTATTGATATGTAAATTTTTCTATTTTATCGTCTTACAATCTTACCGGTTATTTTCGTTCGTCTCTTACACCACATACCTACGATTCTTGTCTCTTCCTCATCCTTTCCTCATTCCATGGAACTTACTTTAGCCTAGAATATCTTCTTGGTAGATCTATGATCACCTCTTCTAGTTATATCCTTCCACCCCAAGGCACCATTTCCCATTCCAAGCTTCTTTTACCTATGATTTTAGAACTATGAGTTCCGATCACTTTTGTTCTTCATGTTTTGGCATTTATCACCTTTTGATTATGCATGGATCCCTTCTTCATCCTTTTGTTATCACTTTTATGCTTGATTTCGTTATGCCTTACTCATAGACTTTCTTATCTTAAGTCATAATTCCCTGAGTCAGTGGGGTTTTTTCCTGCCCCTTACTGCCTGACATTCTTCGTGATGTCTTTCACTTCACATCCCTATAACCTTATTGGTTTCCTTACTTACTCATCTCTTCCAAACTTTCTTATTCGTCCATTCAACCTTCAAATCATTGAACTTCCTGATATTCGCTGAAATATTTAAAACTCTTGATCTCATACTTCATTCTTCATTCCCACTAGTGTCCTTCCTCTTTAAGATCTCTTCTCTTTCCAAATCCATTCTTACTCTCATCAATGTTCCTCCCACTATTATTCATTCTGAGTTAGTTCATTTCTTACTCGTATGGCATCTTTTGATGTCATCCTCCTACTTACACGTTACTTGGATTTGACTTATCCCTTGGATATTTACGATTTCCTTCCCCTTGTATTTGATCCTTTCATCTCCATCATCTTGTTCTTGATGAGCTTATTCTCTTTCTTATTCCGTTGGTTCTATTTCCTCTTCATTGATACACCTATATTTTTTCAAAGATTCCTTTCTCTAGTGAGCTTCACATTCCCTCTCTCCCGGGATTTCCTTCTGGTTATACCACTGCAATTATTTAATTCTGGAATTTCTTTTGCCGTCATTTTAACCAGCTTACATTTTACTTTTTGGATCTATGAGTACTTTTCGTTTATCTTGCTTCATTCAAACTTGCTCCAACATTTGCTTATTCCTTTGAGGTGGATCTCTCATCCTTATTGTGTTCAAACCTTTCGTATATTCATGTCCTTGGTACTCCTCCCTTTGTCTTGATTAGAGTGTATTCTTTCACTACTCCCCATCTCTTATAAGAACTTTGTTTACTCATCCGAGTGATTTGATCCATACAAGTTATTTCCTTTAATTGGATATGTCTAAAGTTGCTATTTGGGTTTCCAGGTCTTCTTGTAGTAGATCACACTTAACCTCCCAAAATAGTCACTTAACCACTCGTAATTCTTATTGTTGTCCTTATTTCTGATCTGGTTTCACAAAATAACCTCGTTTAATTTTCTTGAACTGGAGTTTTGCATAACTAAGTTTACAAAACATAAAAGTTACTTAATGGTGGTACCATTGGCTTCCTCTCCCAACCTAAACTCATCCTGGCAAGGTGTTTCTCTTGAAAAAGGTTAATGGGAGGGGGTGAGTTTCTACAACTCAGTGAGTGAGGATTGCGAAGTGAGTTTTCAAAACAATCAGTCTATGGAAAAACTTTTATACTTTTAATTTATTGTAATATGAGTTCATTTCTTCTCGAACATTTTCCCTTACTCAGGGGATGCCTCAACAAACAATCACACGCCCTTTCTATCATAGAAAGGGATCACACGTTCGTAGAATAATCCTCGACCATTCCACTTGTCGTTTGGTGCGTCTTTATCGTCCACCCCAATAGAGGTGCACTGCCTCTACCCTGATTTTGAGAGGACATCAATAGTTCGACCCTCAAACCCTCATCATGTCCAATTGGTGGGACGAAACCTCATTTCCCCTCCGACCTCGATCTCAATGCTTCATCATGTTTGCTTTGTGGAACGAGACCTCGTTTCCCCTCCGGCCTCAGTCTTAGTGCGCATGAAGCCATCAGTGCTTCATAACTGACTGGCATGACAGACATGCCCTTATTGCATCCCGGTCATCCAGCAGCCCTTAGGACCCATTGACTACCCCTCTCGAGCATCTAGATGCTCCCAAATTCCTCATGCATGCTTACAACAATTTTGATTCATTAACTATGCTCTATGGTGCCAATGGTCCAATGGCCCTAACACTCGACCTGGCTTGCAGCTGTTTGCCTTGACTAGCTCGTCAACCTGGTCTAGGTGCACTACCACTAGCCCATCAAGCCTTGTTAGTCCTATCTTGGCCCCATGGAAAATCACACACAATTCCAATTTTTCTTAGAGTTTTCAGGGTTCTTATAATTCATGTTAGTCTACAGGTCCAACCCATGCATACTAGCCTTGGGCCCACTTAAAAATAGTTATCATACTAGACTTGGTATGATGTTGAAAATTCCACTCACCCGGTAATAGTCCACTTTGCCCAGAGCTAGCACGGTAAGCCCCTCCGTCGCCCCTTCGCTGAAAAGCACTGTTCATAACGCCATTTTGTAAGAACTAAAACTAAGAAATTCACACTGCTCAGGCCACTAATTGAGGTGTGGTTTGATCCAGGGAGGATCTCAAGGAGGAGAGCAATTCACAGAAAGCAAGAGCTCCGGTCATTGGACCCTAACCAGTAAAATATCGAAGCTTTCTTTCTCTAGACCGAATTTTCCGGCGAAGCTCCATTTGAGCTATTTTTTTAGCCAAATCGAGTGGTTCAAAGCTCAAAATGATGAGGGAGATATAGGGAAGATGATTAAGATCACCAAATGAGACAATTAACCACGTTTTGGGGGTCAATTGAATAAAATTGTGATTCAGGGACCAAATTGCAATTTTTGAGAAATTGGGTGATTTCGGGATTTTTGGAAAATTTGGGGCCGAATTGAAATTTAAGGAAATTTGGGGAATTTTCATGAAATTAACTTCTAATTGAGACCCAATTATGCAATTGGATGAAATGGAGGGCCAATTAGTAGGTGAGTGGGATTTTTATTATTTACTATGTCCTTCAAAGTAAAGGCTTCCCCTTCAGGATCTATATGTTCGAATTTCTTACTACTCCTTAAAGGTTTCATTCATTTGCATTCTTACACCTTTTTGAATTAGGGCTTTTGCCACCTTTAATCATTCACCGTCCTTAATTGCCCAGTTCACCCTTTATTTTCCTACCTTAGGTATCTCCGATAGTCGGGTCTTATTTCGTGTACTCAACACTATGTGCATACTATTGCCTTTCTTTAGAGTATAGTCTCATCTACTTCCCAGTCCTTCTTAGGGTCTTGTTTATTCTCTTTAACCATCATGTTGCTACTAGTTGCTTCCATCAGCTAGGTTAGTCAGAAACCCTATTTGGCTTCTTTTCTCTTCTAAAATAGGTCACACAAGATTGTCCAAATATACCCTCAACCACTTCTGGTTCTTTATGAGGTTCCTTATGTTGGGTTAAGCCACTTATGATCCATCTGGCAGTTCCTTAGCTTCGGGTCATTTCCTTCTTTGGGATGGGGTTCTCCTTGGTTTCTAAGAGTTCCCTTTTGACCTGGGATTACTCTAAGAGTCCTCATATACTCCTGGTTCATTTCCTTCTTTGGGATGGGGTTCTCCTTGGTTTCTGTGGTGGCTAAGGTAGCGTAGGTTTGTTTGGCTACTTTTCTTAGGGCAATCTGAAAATTTTTTTTAAATTATTCCTATTAGTTACTATGTTATATAGTTCTGAAAATGTATTCGAGAAAATAGATTCTGATATCACTCAAGTTGTCACGCCCCGACCGGGTTTGGTTGGATCCTCGTGGGCAACCTGCTACTCTCCCGATTTATTAAGGGTTTTCCCCTTCTTTAAACTGTGAGGGGTAAGGCATCCTTTATACCTGTACCTTTCCTGGAATAACATTAATCAAAACTGAATAATTTCAAACTTACATATATGGCTTGCAAGTTTAGCTAGCGGACGGTATTTAGGTAGGTTTTTCCCTTGGTTACCTGAATAGGGTAAAGGGAGGGTGTGAGTTCGACAACTTAGTGAATGGATGTTTGAAACATGAGTTTTTATAAAATAGTTTGAATTGGAGTGTCCCAGAATCCTTATTTTCTTTAAAATCATTCCTTCCTTGAATTTCCGGTTATTCAAAACTAATTATCCACAATCGGTGTGTTTAACAATCAACACACGCCCTTCATCATTAAGAGATCACACATTCGCATGGCAGCCCGTCCACTGCACCAACTTGTGGCACCAGAGCGACTTTACCGGCCACCTTGATAGAAGGTCGTCCACTTCTACCCTGGGAATGAGTGGATGTTCGCAACATCCAACCCTCAAACTTGGAAAGTAAATTCATGTCCGTATGAGGAAAGAGACCTCATCCCTACCCCAAATCGGTCTCATGTGCATGAAGCTACATCGAGCTTCCCTAACTAATGGCACAACAATCTGCCCATAACTCCACCATGTCGTCTAGTAGCCCTTAGGATGCATCACTACCCCTCTTGGGCATCTTGATAGTCTCGAACCTCAGTGCATTCACAAACAAAGTTTTCCATACAAGCCATTAATCTTTGGTGCCATTGGTCGAATGGCCCCAACTCTCAACTCGATCTGCAGCTATTTGTCTAGACCGGTTCGTCGACCTAGTCTTGTCACACGGCCGCTAGTCCATCGAGTATGTCGGTCCTGTCTTGGTACCATGGCCAAATCACATCATTCATTAAAATTTTCATGGTTTAGCATCATATTTGTTTACGAGCTCCTGCTCGTGCCAACTAGCCTTGGGTCCACTGTACGATTTTCAAAACCTAGGATTTTAGCCCCCAAGTTCCAAAACTAAGGCTTCTGGCCTATCTGAGCTATTTGAGGTCGCGTCAAGAAGGTCTCCCAAAATTTTTATGCATTGGCACACGGCCAGGGGAGAGCACTTCTAACAAAAATACTTTTTCACTTGTCCATCACAATAACTGGGTGTGATGACATCTCTGCTTATAACCGGTAAGCAGGTTTTCTACTTCCATCTAGTAAGTTCATCCTACCAAACGATTATGATCTATTTACAACCGTTAAGTAGTTTTTTCACGTAGTTCTCACATCACCCCCAACCAGGTGTGATGTTAAAATTCAACATAGTAGTAGTTTTTCATTTTCGAGGTACTAATCATCCCAACCGGGTATGATGTGAAAATTCCCACTCACCAGATAAATGCAGTGTATTCCTCCTGATCGACTTTTTGCCTCCACGCAACCTTATCTTTGTTGGCATTCTGGTCCTTCGTGTACCTACACAATTTTGGACATATTTGTTTATTAACATTTGGCATAATAGCCTTCGTTACTCATGTATAAATAAAATGCCTAAACTTTCAATTATTTACATTTAGGTCCCTAATACGAATCTTTTTTCCCAAATTAAGTTCCGAAACTTTTAAAATTCACTTTGGGTCATCAATTTATTCAAAATCACATAAGAGGTTCAAATTTCCCAAATTTCCAATTTGGTCCCCAACTTTTCAAAATTTACAATTTTGCCCCTACTTTACAAAAATGGAAATTTACCCAAATAAATTCCCAAAATTGATCAATTAGTCCTCCAACATCTTTTTTATGGCTAATTGGCCCTCAATTTTTAAAAATTGCACTTCGGTCCTTCAATTTTACTAAATTTTCAAATTTCCACAAGCTTTTCTCTAATTTTCCCCTTTCAAACTGGCCGAATTCAATTTCATCAAATTGACAATTCAATTAGATATATTTCCTCCAATTGAAGCTATGGATAACTTCCGTCGAAGCTGCTTCACTGTTTGATCATGCCGGCGCTTCTCTGGTGATCCTCTGAGCAAATGGAGACTATCAATTGTGGCTTAAATTCTCCTTTTTTATTTTTCTAAGCCACTTAGAAAAATGAATTTAGAAATTGGTTCAATTGTGGTTCAAACCGGTTCAGGTCTATTTCACCTGAACTGGTCTGGTTTTCACTTACAATTCATCCCAAAGTCCTTTGCCATAACTTTTATGACTCTTTAGGTCACTTGGATTTTGTAAATTTCCTAATTTGCTCTTTCTTTATCAGTTGTGGTGCTTGAACCGGTTCGTTTCTCTATCTTGGTTTTGACCGATTCTTTCCTCAATTTTCTTATCCCGAAGGGGCGGGGTTTAGAATTTGGCTCAGAAATGAGTTCAAACAAAGCTTCGTTGGAAAACTTAGTCTAGAGAGAGAAAGCTTTGATTTCCTATAGGTGAGGGTCTGACGACCGGAGCTCTTGGTTTCTCTGAATTGCTCTCCTCTTGAGGATCCTTCCTAGATCAAACTACACATAAATTGGTGGTCTAAGCATTACAATTTTCTCAATTTAAATCTTTGTAAAAATGCACTATGAACAGTAATTTCCGGTGAGGGTCAACGAAGGGGACTCACCATTTTATCTCCAAAAAGGTCGAGGCACCTATAGGTATGGAATAGGGAGCTTGGTTTGGTAGGAATTGGTCTGGGGAGGGCTTGAATGGAGCTCAAGTTGCTCGGGCTGTAGATAGCCGAGGAGCGGTCTTACTGTGCAATCATCCTAGCTCTTCTCCATTAGTGCTCGGGTTGAAGGGAGGGTGCAGGAGGATAGAGAACTTCCTCTCGATTCTAGGGACACCAAATGCAACTATGGAGTTTGTAGAAAACTCCACTATTGGAGCTTTGGTTTGTTGCTCACCAGAAAATGGAGTACTTCACCTTCTTCACTCGTTTGTTGGATGGGGAAGATAAATAGAGGGGTGCTTTTTATATAGGGAGCTCGACAACTGACTAGGCTACCAGCCGGTGTAGGACTCGGCCTCTGACTCAGCAGTCGGTGGTCATACCAGATCTCTTCCCGTGTCGCCAAAGAAATCACCCTCCCTCTCTCTCCTTCCTTTCTTTCAACTGACTGAGGAAGAAGATGATGATGCGGCGGGCATGCCACATTGAACCTTGTGATTGGTTAGTTTTTTGACGTAGCAATCCCACTTAACCGCTATATTAGCCATTGACCGGACACATGGCAGCCTCCCATTGGCTGCTCGTGAATACGTGTCAAGCTGACCGGGCCTTCGCTCACCATTGACCGAACACGTGGCAGCCTCCCATTGGCTGCTCGTATTTACATGGCTGCTAACTGGGTGCCCGTTGACCGTTGACCGGTTGACCAGTCCAGTCTATTGACCAGCTGGACCGTTGACTGGTTGGACCATTGAACGGCCTGGTCTGACCAGGTTTGGTGACCCAAATTCGAAAATCGATTGATTTTCTAAAAATTAAAAATTTCTATATTTATTTTCTATACAATGGTGGCTTCAATTTTCCAATTTGATATTTTTATCCACAGAGAAAAATTAATCTTTGAACTAGTTCACCATGGTTCAATCCGGTTCGTGTCCGGTTCACCCCGAACTGGTCCGGTTTTCTCATCCAATTCACTTCATTGTTCTTCCCTGTGATTTTTTTTTGAATTTTTAGTCACTTGGGATTTTCCAATTTCCCAATATTAACCCTTATTTACTATTTTTGGTTCATTAATTGACTTAGTTTTCTAAAAACAATCGCTAGTTCTTTTCCCAGTTTCCATGGTCTGAGGGGACAAGTTCCACAACTCTCCCCTCCTTTTAGGAGTTTTGTCCCCAAAACTCAATCGTTCACCCTTTACATCAGGAATGAATTCCCCTTGTGGTCAACTTGGGGTTCGATATGACACTCTACTTCTTCAGTTACCCATTTTACTCATTCATTTATTCCCTTGGGCTTAATTCCTTTTACTTGTCTTACCTACTGTGTCCATGTGACTTCTTAGTTCCAATGCTTCCCGTTGTTTGGGAAAAGACCTTTCCTCTTGGTGGTTTTTTTTCCAGAATTAGGTATTCCAAAATGTATGACCGTCCCTGAGTCTATTCATTCCCTTGATTGTTGAAACCCTTAGCTCGATGTTCATTTGAGGGTTCTGTACTTGTTTTCACGGGTTCCAGTGTTATTCCCTTTTTGTTTTATATTGGTCCTTCCTCCATCCTTTGTTTATTACCACTCCAGTCCAAATTCTTATGTTTAACCATGACATGCTTCTCATGAGCATTTGTGTTCTTCGTATTTATTCATCCTACACTACTTCCTTATTGGGATTTCTCATTTCCATCTATCAGGTTTTCCATCCCATTTCTTGACTACATACTAGTGGGCTTCCTCCTTTTGGCCCTTCCTCATGTCGAATGCATCCTTACTTAAGGACTTCTTTTCTCAGGTCCATCCATACGCGCTCATGACCATTTCACAGTTCTTTATTCCAAGTTGATCCCTTAGGGGCTTACTTGTCCATTCTTTGAATTCACATGAAGGAGTTCCCTTCGTTGGTTTTATCCTCTACTCTTGTACCTTGAGGTTAAGATTTTCCATCCTTTGTGTTGTGTGTTCATCCTTCTTATCATTTCTTGAAGTTTCCCTTCCTTCATATCTTGTACACCCTTTTATATCGGTACTTTGGCTTACCTTCACCAACTTAAATTCCCATTTCATCCTTGATTTCCTATTCGAGGAATCTCTGATCACCGAGTCTAATTTCATGCCCTCTACATCGTGCACAAACGTAAAATTTTTAAGCTCTATTAAGACGGCGTGTATCACAACCAATCTTGTTATTCGCAATTGTTTCCTTTAATCACCTCTTAGTTAAAGGGTGCACTCTCCAATGTTTTTTTGGATAAGCTCCCCATATTCCTACTTGTAATTACTACAAGTTTACTTGATTTGGGGAAAGTTCAATTCCTCTTTGTGTCGAGGTCTCTTGATCACCTTGCGAGAGTCTCATTTAATCCTTCTCATGGCTCGAGTGTAGTTGTTAATCTCTTTTGATCATTGATTGCTCTAAGGATTTCCTTCACCCTTCTCTTTTTTGACGTTTGGCCTTTTCACTTTTCCCTTCTCTATTGGGGTTTAAATTCATGATTCTCCCGAGGGTTAGTTCGTTTAACCACCTCATTCCTACTGCTCTCCTTGTCCAATTGTCTTGAGACAGTTGTCTCTCGAGTTTACTTGTCCTCGATGCCCATCCTATCGCCCATTTTAGGGTATAGTCGACACTACTTTCTGGTCCTTCTTAGGGCATCATTTATTCTCCTTTGATCATCACATAGTTACTAGTTGCCTACTTTTGCTATGTTCATTTGTAACTCTACTTGGCTCCTCTGCTTTTCTAAGGAAGGTTACACTTTGCCATCCTGAGCCATCCCATTTGGCCTCTTACCTTGGGGTTTGCCTTCCATCGTAGAGGCATCTTGTGGAACCCGTCCCCTTGGACCAAGGAAACATGGAGAAGAACCTGAAAAAATTTTAAACCTAGCCAATTAATGAACAAAAAATAGTGAAGAAGAGCTAACATGGGAAATTAGAAGATCCTAAGTGACAAAAAATTCACAAAAATTGTGAGGAAGAACTAGTAAGTGAATTGGATGAGAGAACCAGACCGATTTGGGGTGAACTAGACCTGAACTAGTCTAAACCAAAATGAACCACAGTGAATCGGTTCAATGATTCATTTTTCTTGGTGTCTTAAAAATATCAATTTAGGAAATTGAGGCCACCAAAACTGGTCGAATTGGGTCAGAACTGACCGATTTTTGAATTCAGGTCACTTAACCCGATCGGGCTGAACCGATCAACGAATCGGACTAGTCAATGGTCCATCTGGTCAACAGACCAGACCAATCAACGGTCAAAAGTCCAGTCAGTCAACAAACCAGATCGGTCAATGGTAAATGATGCCCAATCAGCAGCCATGCAGACACGGGCAACCAATGGGAGGTGTCACATGTCAGATCAATGACTCGTCAGCTTGCCACACAGAAACGAGCAGCCATTGGGAGGCTGTCATGTTTCTGGTCAATCGGACAACGGCTGACGCAACAGTTGAGTTAGAATAATAGGTCAAAAAATCTGGCCAATCACAATGTGTCACGTGGCTCACCTGTCACATCATCGTCTTCAACCTCAGTCCACTGACAGAAAGGAGAGAGTGACTGGCAAAGAGTGTGTCACACCCTGACTCAGTTTGGTAGGATCCCAGTGAACAACCCACCACTCTCCTGGTTTATTCTGAGTCCCCCTTCTAAAAACCATGAGGAGTAAGGTATCTTTTTAACCTGTATCTTTCCTGAAATATCATTAATCAAAACTAAATACATTAAATCTTATATATCTGTCTTTCAAGTTCGGCTACAAGGAAGTTTTTAAGTTTGTTTTTCCCTTAGTTACCTAAAAAGGGGTAAAGGGAGGGGGTGAGTTCGACAACTTAGTGAATGGGTGTTGGGAGTGAGTTTTCATAAACAAAACAACTTTAATAGGAGTGTGCCAAACTCTTTATTTTATTTAAGAATGTTCTTTTCTCAAATTTCAGTTTTGAAAATCTTTTCCCTACCAAGGGCGACCTTTTCTTTTAAAAGGGTTTTCCCTCAATTTTTAATCTTTTCTCCAAGACCTTTTAACATGGTTTTATAATTCTTTTTCCAAGGATTTCTCAAATCCTTTCCAAGGTGTTCAAACCTTTTTCCCACATCCATAGTTGGTGTGTTTCACAAACAACACACACCCTTCATCAAGAAGGGTACACACATTCGCGAGATGCAATTACGCCGACTGCACCCACTTGTGGATCGGGTCTTTACCATCTAACCTGATAGAATTCCCTAACTTCTACCCGGAGTTTGAGTGAATATCTCAGATGTTCAACACACAAACCCAAAAATACTTCATGTCCATATGAGGACGGAGACCTCATCCCAACACTACCCCGATCTCATGAGCATGAAGCTACGTTGAACTTTCCTGACTATTGGCATGACAAACTACCCTTATCTCCACCATGTCGTCCAGTAGCCTTTATGATGCATCACTACACCTCTTGGGTGTCTTAATGGTCCCAAACCTCAAGTGCATGCACAAACAATAATCTTTTTCCACAAAGCCATTTATCTTTGGTTCTACTAGTCTAACGACCCCGACCCTTAATTTGACCTGGAGTTGTTTTGACTACTCGGTCCGTCAATCTAGCCTTAATAGACTCGTCAGTCCATCGAGTATGTCAGTCTTGTCTTCATTAAGAATTTTAATGGCTTAAATATCTCATTTTGTTTACAAGCTCCTACTTGTGCCCACTGTACGTGTTTTTCCAAAATTGGGCATTTAGCCCCACAAGTTCCAAAACTGAGGCCTCTAGCCTATATAAGTTGTTCTAGCTCTCGTAAAGAAGGTTTTCCAAAAATTTTAAGCATTGGCACACATTCAAGGGAGAACACTTCTAACAAAATAATCTTTCAATTTATCACACCATTCGGGTGTGATGACATGTCCGCTTACTACCGATAAGCGGGTTTTCTCCTTCCTTCAAGGAATTCCATCATACCAACCAGGTATGATCTCTCTACTTACAACCGATAAGTAGTTTTTCGGCTTAGTTCGCACATCACTCTAACCGGATGTGATGTTAAAATCAGACATATAAGTAGTTTTTCATTTGCGAGGTGCTCATCATCCCAACCGGGTATGATATGTATAAACTCAGTCACCCGTTAACCGTGACGTGTTCGTCCTCAGTTGGTTTTCCAAGTTGACATGAGCTTCTCTTGCTGACCATCTGATCACACTTGTCCCTACACAAATTCGACAATCTTTTCACTTAAGGTTTGTCGTAATAGCCTAGATTCACAATTTATCGATAAATTGCATTTAGGTCCCTAAAGTTTATTTTTTCTTAGCTTTAGGTTTCTAATGAAAACCTTTGCCCAATTTGACTCTCAAAGTTTCCAAATTTCCCTTTGAGTCCTCATTTTACTCAAAATTATATAAAGGGCTCAAGTTTTCCAAATTTCCAATTTGGTCCCCAACATTTCAAAAATTACTATTTTGCCCCTAATTTCCAAATATGATAGTTTGATCCCAAATGTTCCAAAAATCAACCAATTGGTCCTCCAACATCTTTTCCATGGCCATTTGGCCCTCAATTTTGGGAAACTACAAAATGGTTCCTCAATTTTACAAAATCCCCAAATTTCCCCAGAATTTTCCCTAATTTCCCTCTTTCAAACTGGCTGAATTTGATTTCATCAAATTGACCATCAATCGAAGTTAATTGCTTCAATTGAAGGTATGGATCAGTTCCTACTCTTCTATACAATTCAATTATGCTTTGAACCGCATCATTTGGGTCCAAATTGAGCTGATACGGAGTTTTGCTGGAAAATTGAACGTACAGAGAGAAAACTTTGAAAGCTTACCGTCGGAGGTGCGGCGGTGTGAGCTCACTATCTAGGCAGGTAACTCTCTTCACAATGTACCTTCTATGATCAAGAATTCTTACAATTGACATCGAATTGAGTGAGAATTTTGTTAGTGAATTTCTGTAGTTTCTCTCACTAACATCGACTTGCAAAGACTAAGAAGGGTCGAATTGGCTTACCATTCAGCTCAGTTGAGGTCATATGAGGGTTGTGGGAATGTTGGGAGAGCTTGGTTTGGCCGGAGGAGGCCTAAATTTGGCCAAATTTAGCTCGACCTAAATAGGGCAGCTTCGCTCTATCCAAGCTACTTCATTGTTTGATTTTGCTGAGTCTTCTCTGGCGGTCCTCGGATCGAATGGAGGTTACTATCAGATAGCTATCCAATCTTCCAGTGAATGAATAGTGTCATCATCTGAAGGGAGAAGGTGACACTATTCCAAATCGAATCGGACCGGTTCGAATCGGGTTCAATGCTTAAACTAGTCGTTTCAGGCTCGATTCGACCAAGTTTTTCAAAATTAAAAATTTCTAAATTATTCTAAATTCATTCTCTATCCAATGGTGGCTTCAATTCCTCAATTTGAATATTTTATGCTACCTAGAAAAATGAATTTAGTAATCAGTTCAATGATGGTTCAAACTAGTTTAAATCGGTTCAATCTGGTTCAGATCCAGTTTACCTAAACTGGTTTGGTTTTCCCTTCCAATTTTTCCCAAAGTTCCTTTCTATGATTTTTATGACTCTGTGGGTCACTCGGGATTTGTAATTTTCCCAAATTGCCCTTTCTCTAATGATTGGGATTCGTGAACCTGTTTAGTTTTCTCCCTTGGTTTTACTAGTTCTTTCCCTATTTTTCTTATCTTTAAGGGACGGGGTTTATAACTCTTTCCTCCATTTAGGAGTTTTGTCCCCAAAACTATTTCAGCATCCTTTGTATAGGAAATAACTTCCCTTGATGTCAACTTGAAGTTTGACATGCTAACACTTTGGTTATTTTCACTTAGTCCCTTTATGACATACACTTAAGGAATTTCTTTTCCTTTTCATTACTTACTCATTCCATGGAGTTTATCCTAGCTAAGCATGCCTTACTAGCAAGTTTAAGGCTATATCCTTAGGTTCACATCTTACTTTGCTTAGGGCAAGATTCTTCCCCATGAGGTTCTTACTCAAGATTTCAGGATTGGGAGTTCTAAGATGCCCAATCATTCTTGTCTCTAGTCATTCTCTTTATCGTTGAAACCCTTAGCTCAGTGTTCTTTCGAGCATTACTTACCTGTCTTCACGAGTCTTAGTGTTATCACCCTTCCATCCTATTTCGACACTTCCTCCATCCGTTTATTTATTACAACTTCGGTCCAAATTATGTTTGACCTCGTCATGCTTACTAACTGACTCTTCCTTACTTGAGTCATATTTTCGTCGGGGTTGTTGAGCTTACACGTCCCTTACAACATGACATGTTCCCGAACCTATATCTATCCATTAGATTTCTATAACACTTACTCATTGGGACTTTCCAATGCCAATCAATGGGTTTCCTGATCACTTACCAACATGGTGGGATTTCATCCCCTCTTATCTCCTTCCTCATTTCTAGTGGTGCCTTTTACTTAAGGATTTTCCTTTTTCCTTTACCCACTCTTACTTGCTCGTGACCATTTCATGATTCCTTTGTTTGGGGGAGTTCTTCTTTAACGGTTTTCATTCTATAGTATGTTCTTAAAAGTAGAGACTTCCTCCTTAGGCGCTTTACGTTCAAATTTCTTACTATTCCTTGAAATTTTCCTTCCTTCACATTCTTACACCCTTTTGAATTAGAGATTTTGCCCGCCTTTAATCATTTATCGTCCTTAATTTTCTAGTTTTCCCTTTACTTTCCTATCCGAGGTATCTCCGATTGTCAGGTCTTATTTCGTGTACTCCACACTATGTCAATCTTATTGCCCTTCTTCGTGTGTAGTCTCTACCACATCCCGATCCTTTTTAAGGCATCGTTTATTCTTCTTGACCATCCTATTGTTACTAGTTGCTTCCTTCTGCTAGGTTCGTCTAAAATCCCTATTTGTCTTCATTGCTCTTCCAACATAGGTTAGACCTGGTCGTCTCGATAAATCCTCAACCACTTATGCTCCTTTATGAGGTTTCTTATTTTGGATTAAGCCTCTTATGATCCATCTATCATTTCCTTAGTTTGTGAATTTCCCTTTTAAGGTCTCACTTCGTACATTTATCCTTCTACCTACCGACTCCCGTCCAAGTTCAACCTCACTAACGCCCTTTGAAGGCTTTTCCTTCTTTCCTTTATTTCTTATTATGGGTTGCCCAACCGTTCTTTACTTGTCATGGTGTCCTTTGATGCTATCTTCCTTCTCACCATTCCTTGGGTTTAACTTACTCCTTGGTTCCTCCTAGTATGCTTCCTTTGGTTCTTTTACCTTGGCATGCACATCATCTCTTCATCCTTCGTCACTTGGTCCATTACTTCTCAGTTGGGTCTTGTATGCCTCCCTAGGGTTTCCTTCCTTTGGAGAATCCTTCCCCTTCTTTCTTGTTTCCCCTTTCTTTGGAGATTTAGTGGGTATGTCCTTAGGATTTTCTTTTACTTGTATCTCATCACAAGTTTAATTTTTGTAAGGAATGAAACTTTTATTTATTATAATGATGACGAATTACAAGGTTTTGACTATATTTGTCCAGTGGAGCTATGGTAAGTACTAGCTATGGTACTAGGATCATTCCGTGCTTTCTCTTGGGTGAGGTTGTATACTCTGGTTGTAACCCTCAACGTAGTGGCTATGTCTTGTCCTTCGTCCGGTGCCCTTGGGTTCCCTTGAGGTGGTTGATGGTTACTTTGTTGCGTATTATCTCGAAGGGCTGAACAACTCTTTGCAAAGTGTCTGAGTTGTCTGCATTCGAAGCATGCTTGGCACAACCCTTGATGGCTTTTTCAACACCTAGGGCAATAAGGGGTTTCTCTTTTGTGGGGTTGTACTTGCCTCCCTTTGGGCATGATAAACGTCATTTCCTAAAGGACCATATTCTTGTCCCCCATTTCTGCCCACCAAGCTCCTTTTGACCTCTATGGCTATTATGTCCTCCTTCTTCCTTTTAGTCGGCTTGCTCTATCTGAACTAGACGCTCACATTCGTGGACCATGCTGATGATGGTAGCCAAATCCATATGTCCATGTTGAGACTGTCCATGAACAGTTGGTAGATATCTGTCGGTCCAGTTAAGTATGGAGAAAAAGGTCTTAACTCATTAAATCTAGTATCATACTTTGAGATGGTGTGGGATCCATGTCGAAATCGGGAGAATTCTCGTTTCTTCTCGTTGATCAGATGCGGAGCTAAGTATTCCTCTTAATACCATTCCCCGAATTTCTCCCAGGTGGGTGTGGTGGTGTGCATGCTCCTGATGTTGACCCACCACCATTTTGCACTATCTTTTCAGGAAAAACTCTGCTAGGATTACCATATCTTCGGATGAAATCCTAACTATCCCCATGAGTTTCTTGATACTAGCTAGCCAGTCCATAGTAGCTCCAACACCCTTCTCTCCTTGGAATGGCTTATATCCTAGTTGCCATAGGGTTTTGAGGTATTTGGGGATGTCAACTGGATGAGTAACGTTAGTGGGAGGAGGATGAGATTGTACTTCCTAAAGCTCAGCTCAAGAGTTGGTGTCCACCTCAGGAGTGAGGTTAGGTCATTCAAACACTCGAGTGAATTCCTCGTACAATCTCTGGAGTTCTGAGCTTAGTCCAGGTGGAACAATCTAGGCTTCTTGGAAAGTTTCTACATGAAGAGGTTGTTGGGCAGTGTTAGAAACTACAACTCTTATTCTTTTGGTTCATCTCTTGGGAGCCATCTGAAATTTTTAAGATTTATTCCTCTTAGTTACTATGTTATATAGTCTTGATAATGCATTCTAGGAAACAGGCTCCGATACCACTCAAGTTGTCATGCCTAATCTGGTTTGGTCAGATCCCCGTGAACAACTCGCCACTCTCCTAGTTAATTAAGAGTTTTCCCTTCTCTAAACTGCGAGGAGTAAGGCGTCCTTTTTATCTCTATGTTTACTGGAATAGCATTAATCAAAACTGAATACATTAAATCTTACATAGCTATCTTTCATGTTCAACTACAGGGAAGTCTTTAGGTTTGTTTTTCCCTTAATTACCTGAAAGGGGTAAAGGGAGGGGGGTGAGTTCGACAACTTAGTGAATGGGTGTTGGGAGTGAGTTTTCATAAACAAAACAGTTTTAATCGGAGTGTGCTAATCTCCCTATTTTCTTTAAGAATATTATTTACTCAAATTCTGATTTTTAAAACCTTTACCCTGCCGAGGACGACCTTTTCTTTTAAAAGGGTTTTCCCTCAATTTTTAATCTTTTTTCAAAAACCTTTTTCCAAGGTTTACCAATTCTTTCTCCAAGGATTTCTCAAATCCTTTGCAAGGTGTTAAAACCTTTTTCCCATTTGCATAGTGGTTGTGTTTCACAAACAACACACACCCTTCATCAGAAAGGGTACACACATTTGCAAGGTGCAGTTATGCCAACTGCACTCACTTGTGGATCGGAGCGTCTTTTCCATCCACCCTGATAAAAGTCCCTAACTTTTACCCGGAGTCTGAGTGAATATTTTAGATGTTCAACCCTCAAACCCAAAAATACTTCGTTTCCATATGAGGACAGAGACCTCATCCCAACCCCACCTCGGTCTCATGCGCATGAAGCTATGTCGAGCTTCCCTGACTGCTGGCATGACAAACCACCCTTATCTCCACCATGTCATCCAGTAACCCTTAGGATGCAACACTACCTCTCTTGGGCATCTTAATGATCCCAAACCTCAAGTGCATGCACAAACAATAATGTTTTTCTACAAAGCCATTTATCTTTAGTGCCATTGGTCCAACGGCCCCAGCCCTTAACTCGACATGCAGCTATTTGTCTAGGTCGGTCCATCAACCTAACCCTAACAGACTGCCACTAGTCCATCGAGTATGTCGGTCCTGTCTTGGTACCATGGCAAAATCACATAATCCATTCATGGCTTAAATAAATCATGTTTGTTTATGAGCTCCTACTCATGCTAATTGGCCTTGGGCCCACTATACGTGATTTTCCAAAATCGGGCATTTAGCCCCATAAGTTCAAAAACTAAGGCCTGTGGCCTATCTGAGTTGTTCTATATCTCGTCAATAAGGTCTCACAAAAATTTTAAGTATTGGCACACAGTTAGGGGAGAACACTTCTAATAAAATAATCTTTCCACTCATCACACCAATCGTGTGTGATGACATCTCCGCTTACAACCAGCAAACAAGTTTTCTCCTTTCTTCCAAGAAGGCCATCATACCAACTAGGTATGATCTCTCTACTTACAACTGTTAATTAGTTTTTTTTGCTTAGTTATTACATCACTCCAACCAGGTGTGATGTTAAAATCCCACATATAAGTGGTTTTTCATTAACCGTGACCGTGTTCGTCCTCGGTTAGTTTTCCAAGTTGACGCAAGCTTCTCTTACTAGCGTTCCAATCACACTTGTCCCTACACGAATTGGGCAGTGTTTTCACTTAAGGTTTGGCATAATAGCCTAGGCTCACAATTTATCGATAAATTACATTTAGGTTCCTAAAGTTTATTTTTCCTTAACTTTAGGTCCCTAATGCAAACTTTTGCCTAATTTGACTCCCAATGTTTCCAAAATTCCCTTTGAGTCCTCATTTTACAAAAAATTATATAAGGGGGTCAAGTTTACCAAATTTCCAATTTTGTCCCCAACTTTTCAAAAATTACCAGTTTGCCCTTACTTTCCAAAAATGGCAATTTCACCACAAATGATAGAAAAATTGATCAATTGGTCCTCCAACATCTTTTACATGGCCAATTGGCCCTCAATTTTGGGAAATTACAAAATGGTCCCTCAATTGTACGAAATCCCCAAAATTTCCCCCAATTTCCCCCTTTCAAATAGGAAGAATTTGATTTCATCAAATTGACCTTTCAATCGAGGTTAATTGCTCCAATAGAAGGTATGGATCAGTTCCTACACTTCCATACAATTCAATTGAGCTAAAACAGAGCTTTGCTGAAAAACTGAGCGTAGATAGAGAAAGCTTCGAAAGTTTACTACTATCCGAGCTCTCTATCTGGCAGGTAGCTCTTTTTGATGTACCTTCTAGGATCAAGAATTCCTACAATTGACACCGAATTGTGGGAGAATTTTGTTACTGAAATTCAGTAATTTCTCTCTCTAACTCCAACCTGCAATGACTGAAAAGAGCTGAATTGGCTTACCTTTCAGCTCAATTGAGGTCGTATGAGGGTTGTGGGAATGTTGGGAGAACTTGGTTTGGCCAATGGAGGGCTAAATTTTTCCAAATTCAGCTCGTCCGAAATTGGACAGCTTCAGTCCGTCAGAGCTACTTTACTATTTTATTTTGTCGGTGCTTCTCCGATGGTTCTCAGATCGAACAGACATTACTATCAGATAGTTAACTTCCCCCGGAGTCTAAAGAACCCAACCTCACCTTCTAAGGTTGTGAAAACTACCCAAGTTAGAGCTCTAGTTCGAGATTCACCAAAAGAATAGAGTAGTTGTGAGAGAATGTAGTTTTTAGGTGTGAGGAGGATGAATGGAGAGTAGCTCTTTATATAGGGAGCTCGAGGACTATCTACCCAATCATTTGACACCTTTATGGTGTCATTCATGGTTTGAAATGCCCTGAACAGAGGTGATTCATCTTCTTCGGTGCTATCTGTTCTTCCAGTGAATTAACAGTGTCGCATTTGAAGGAAAAAGATGACACTATTATGAACTGGACTAGACCGGTCTGAACCAGGTTCATTGCTTAAACTGGCTGGTTCATGCTCGATTCGATCGAGTTTTTCAAAATTAAAAATTTCTAAATTCTTCTAAATTCATTCTCTATCCAATGGTGGCTTTAATTCCTCAATTTGAATATTTTAAGCCATATAGAAAAATAAATTTAGTAATTGGTTCAATGATGGCTCAGATAGGTCCAAACCGATTCAATTTGGTTTAGATCCGGTTCACCTGAACTGGTCTAGTTTTCCCTTCCAATTGAAGGTATGGATCAATTCCTACACTTCCATATGATTCAACTGAGCTGAAATAGAGCTTTGCTAGAAAACTGGGCATAGAGAGAGAAAGCTTCGAAAGAATACCGGCTGTCCGAGCTCTCTATCTAGGCAGGTAGCTCTTCCTGATGTACCTTCTACGATCAAGAATTCCTATAGTTGACACCGAATTGTGGGAGAATTTTGTTAGTGAAATTCAGTAGTTTCTCTCTCTAACTCCAACCTACAATGACATCAAAGGGCTGAATTGGCTTACCTTTCAGCTTAATTGAGGTCATATGAGGGCTGTAGGGATGTTGGGAGAACTTGGTTTGGCCGACAGAGGGCACTTTATAGTGTCATTCATGGTTTGAAATGCCCTGAATGGAAGTGATTCATCTTCTTCGGTGCTATCCGTTCTTCTGGTGAATGAACAGTGTCGCATCTCAAGGGAGAAGACGACACTATTCCAAACTGGACTAGACTAGTTTGAACTAGGTTCATTGCTTAAACTAGCTGGTTCAGGCCCGATTCGACCGAGTTTTTCAAAATTTCTAAATTCAATATCTATCCAATGGTGGCTTTAATTTCTCAATTTGAATATTTTAAGCCACATAGAAAAATGAATTTAGTAATTGGTTCAATGATGGTTTAGATAGGTCCGAACCGGTTCAATCTGGTTCACATGAACCGGTATGGTTTTCCCTTCCAATTTGTCCGAAAGTCTCATTCCATGGTTTTTATAACTCTTTGGATCACTCGAGATTTGTAAATTTCTCAAATTTCCCTTTCTCTAATGATTGGGGTTCGTGAACCGATTCAATTTTCTCACTTGGGTTGACCGATTCTTTCCCCGATTTTCTTATCTTTATGGGACGGGGTTCACAAAGGAAGTCTCCAGCGACTCAGAAATTTCTCCAGTCAAGTCACTGGCGAGCGGGCGGGGGCTGAGTCTCATGCCGGACGGTAATCTGAATAGTTGTTAAGCTCCCTATATAAAGAGAACCCTCCTACTCGACCACCTCACCTCTGTGGTGCTCTCTGAAGACAAGTCACTCACTTTCCGACGAATCTCTGATCAAGGCTCTGACGACGGGCCAATTCGCAACCAAAGAAGCTTCGAAGGGTGGCGTCACAACCGGAGAGGAGTCCCCTAGCTCGAGAAATCCTCAAAGCGACTGGAGGATAGTTGGAGAAATGATAGAGTGATAGCACAGTTAAGTTGCTCTGGAGCCCCAAAACAGCGAGCTCCGAACTAACCCACCACTAGAATTTACCACCTCAAACCCTCCCTAGCCCCTCATAGACACCTAGTAAGCTCAATGTCACCTCTCCTCATTGAATTGTCTAAGTTTCAGAACTTCACCTCCCCGAAACTTCTCTCTTCAAATTCCCGCAGTGTGGCAGGGAATTACAACGGTATCCAATTTTAGTCGGGCCCCCTCGACAAACACGAGCTGCCCACACATCAAGCTTCAGCCACCGCTCCTCCATTGGTAAGTTAAGCAAGCTTTCTCTCTCTACTGTAAATTTTCCAACAAGGCTCAAAACTCAGCCGAATTCAGAAATTTGAAGTGTAGGACGATCAGGGGGAGTTGGAGGAGGTGAATAATAGTAAGAAATGAAGAAATTAAGGAATCACGGGCCATTAATTGGGTGAGGTAAGATTCAAAGGTTCAAATGTTCAAATTGGGGAAGAAAGGGGATGTAATTTGGGGATTTTTCAAGAAAGAGGGGCCTTTTGTGCAATTCTTCAAAAAGTTGAGGGTCGAATGGCAAAGTGATGAAATTAAGGGCATTTTCACAGAATTCATTCCCAATTGAGGGCCAATTGGGCAAAATGGAAGTTCAAATGGAAATTTTGAGAAGTTTAGGGCCAAATTACAATTTTTGGGAAATTAGGGACTAAATGGAAATTTCTGGAAAATTGAGGGCCAATTGGTGATTTTGGTAAAATTACATACTCGGGAAGGATAGTTGGAGATCCTAGGGGCTTAATTGAAATATAAGGGCAAGTAGGGACACAAATGTAAAAAGGACAAACTTTAAGGACCTAAACATAATTAAGACATATGGTGAGGCATGTGTGCAAATACTCGAAAATATGCGGCCTCTTAGTCAAAGCATCTCGATATAGATATTCGTGTTGTGTAGGAGCAAACTAGCCTAGCATCGACTCTAGGAAGTGCGCTACAAAATAAGGTTCCGTTAGGACAACCCCATCGCAATTACTGGTGAGTGGGAACTCTATAACATCAATTCCAGTTGGAATGACGACTTGCCTTGAAAACGGTTTTCTCAGAATTATCCTCCCTTGACTGGGTGACTCTGCTTAAAATATTTGGGAACTACTTTCGGCCTTAGGCTCGATAATACAAGTGAGCCCAAGGCTGATGGACATGTGCATAGACACGTCCAGAATCAACATGTGATAAATATTGCGAAAAAGTTCTAATAATGGGTAATTGTTTGTGACACCTACCGAGCCAAGTCCAGGATGTTGGGCTTGTTGGGCCAAATCATTGCTAAGCTGAAGTTAGGTTGTCAAACCTATTGGGGTGAAGCCAAGCCAATAGATCCTTGCGTTGGAGCGCCAAAGATAATGGGTATAAATGAAAAAACTCTTATCTGTGCATGCACTATGAGATACGGTGCCATCAGGACACCTGGTATGAGGTAGTGATGGATCCCAAGGGATGTTGGATGACCCAGGGTGCATTAGGGTGGTTTGGTATCCAGTATATCGAGAAGCTTGAGGAGCTTCTTTCACACTGAGACCGAGGTTGTAGGGGAAAGGAAGTCTCGTCCCACAAAGCAAATACCATGAAGTGATCAATTGACTAAGGATGAAGATGATGACGAGATGGGTGTGCCACATGGCACGCTATGATTGGTTAATTTTTCTGACATGGTAGTACCACTCAGCCATCGCGTCAATCGTTGACTGGTTGACTGGACACATGGCAGCCTCACATTGGCTGTTCGTGTCTACGTGGCAAGCTGACTAGTCATCCGCTGACCATTGATCGGACCCGTGGCAGCCTCTCATTGGCTGCCCTTGTCTGCATGGCTACTGATTGGGTGCCTGCTAACCGTTGATCGGCTGGACCGTTGACTGGTCCGGTCCGACTAAGTTTGGTGACCCGAATTTGAAAATCAATTGGTTTAGGCCTGATTCGACCGATTTTCTAAAAATTTTAAATTTCTAAATTAATCTAAATTCATTTTCTACCTAATGGTGGCTTCAATTTTTAAATTTGATATTTTTAAGCCACCAAGAAAAATTAATCTTTGAACCGATTCACCATAGTTCAATCCGGTTCACCCCGAACTGGACCGGTTTTCTCATCCAATTCAATTCATGGTTCTTCTCCATGAATTTTATGAATTTTTGGTCACTTGAGATTTTCCAATTTTCCTTTATTAACCCTTTCTTACTATTTTCAATTCATTAATTGACTCAATTTTCTGAAGAAAAATTGATGGTTCTTTTCCTGGTTTCCTTTTTCTGAGGGAATGGGTTCCACAAACCACCTGCCAAGTCAGTGCCTAGTAAGCGAGCATGACCGATTAGAGTGCGACGCGTGGTGAAGCACGTCGAGTCAGCCGCTCGATCAGCACTTGGAAGAGCTGACCAATTAAGGAGTGACGTGTGTCCCTGGTCAATAGTTAGACAAAGAAAATCCATGTCATTGATGACCAATCAATGGGTGAACGACACGTGTCCTCAGTCAACAATCAACTCATGATAAGTCTCATTAGGAAGGCTAACCAATGAGGAGTTGACATGTGGCAAACATGACACGTCAGCGACCGAATAGGATGTTGGAGAAACGGTCAACTAATTAGAGGTCAACACGTGGTATAGCCACGTTGGATGGTCCCAGCCAATCAAAGTCTAACATGTGGGAGTGGCATATTGCAAGGGAAACTTGACTTAATTAACTCAACAACTGACAGAATACAGTCAGCGAGCATGTTGGAATGAACAACCAATGGAAGTGTAAACCCCGCCCTTTTGAGCTAAGGAAAACCATGAAAAAAACCTGTCAAACCGAGTGAGAAAACCAAACCGGTTCACAAACCCAGTTATTAGGAAATGGACAATTTTGAAATTTACGACTCTTGGGTGATCCAAAGGGTTCATAAAACTTTGGAAAAGAACCTTAGGACAAATTGGAAGAGAAAAACTAGACCAATTTAGATTAACCAGATCCAATTGGATTGAACCAGTTTATGAACCGAGTCGGTCCATGAACTAGAACCGATAGAGAAAGAGCAAATAGGGAAATTTATGGATCCCTTGTGACCCAAAGAGATTTATAAACCTTGGGAAGGAACCTTAGAACAAAGTGGGAGAGAAAAACTAAACCGGTTCGGGTGAACCAGACTCAAACTAGATTAAACTGGTTTAAGGACCGAGTCGATTTATGAACCGAAATCGATAAAAAGATGGTAAAACAGAAATTTTATGAACCCTAGGTGACCTAAGGAGTCACAAAAGTCATGGAAATGGACTTGTGAAGGAATTGGGGAAGAAAACCAAACCGGTTCAGGTGAATCGGATTCGAACCGATTTGGACCCGTTTGAACCACTATGGAACCAAATCCTAAATTAATTTTTCTAGGTAGCTTAAATAATTCAAATTAGAGATTTGAGACCACCATTGGATAGAAAATGAATTTAGATGAATTTATAAATTTTTAGATTTCAAAAACTCGATTGAATGAGGAGTGAACCGCCCGGTTTAAGCTTCAAACCCGGTTCAGACCAGTCCGGTCTGGTTCAGAATAGTGTCATCTTCATCCACTAGATGACAACACTATTCACTCGCCGAAAAATTGCAGCAGCGCCGGTGAAGAGGAAACTTCTCCGTTCGATATGTTTCCGGCCATCAATGCCTATCATAAACGTGCCAATCGAACGGCCAAGAAGTCCCCGAGCTTCCTATATAAAGACTCCCTCTCAATTCATCCTCTCCACACTTGAAAAGCTCACTCTCTCTCAGTTGCTTAGTTTTCTGGCGAAGCTCGAACCACAACTTCGATAAAGGGTCTTTTCTGAGCCACAGAAGGTGAGATCAGGTTCTTTAGAACCGGGGAGAAGTTAGCTACACGCTTATAGTCTCCGTTTGCTCCGAGGGTCGCCAGAGAAGCGCCAACCTGATGGAACAGTGAAGCAGCTCAAGCAGACTGAAGCTGCCCTATTTTGGTTGAGTTGAAATTGGCTATTTTGAGCACTCCTCCGCCCAAACCAAGCCATCCCAACACTTCCTCAGCCCTCCCGCTGCCGAATTAGGATTAAAAGGTAAGCCAATTTGGCTCCCCTTTGTAATTTCCGACCGGTGGTGCTAGAGAGAGCACCGACAGAATTTCGATGATGAAATTCTAACTCAATTCAACATCAATTGATGCAATTCTTGATTATAGGATAAACCTCAGGATGAGAGCTATCTGTCCAGATTGAAAGCTCGGATCGTCGTGCACTCACCGGTGAGTAATTGAAGCTTTCTCTCTCTACAGTCTATTTTCCGACGAAGCTCCGTTTGAGCTCGTTCCGACATTAAAACTTGCGATTCAAAGTTCTATGGAATCATATGAACATGGAGAAACTCAATTTCAACTTCAATTTCAACAATTAGAGGTGTTTGATCAGTCAATTTGATGAAATCAAATTCAGTTGTGTTAAAGAGTTGGAATTGGGGGGAAATTGGGGAAATTAGGGATTTTCAAAAATTTGAGGGACCGAAATGCAATTTCCTAAAATTGAGGCTCAATTGGTCATGATAAAAATGTTAGAGGCCAAATTCAGAAATTTTAGAATTTTTGGGGTAAAATTTACCATTTTTGTAAAGGAAGGGTAAAATGGTAATTTTGGAAAAGTTGGGTGACCAAATTGGAAATTTGGAAATTTAAATCCCTTTTTGTAAAATGGAATAAATTGAGGTCATTTGATAAATTTTAAAAGTTTCAAGACTCAATTTGAGGAAAAATCGGCTATTAGGTTTGACTTTCCAAAATTGAGTCCTGAAACTTTGATGATGAGCACAACTTAAAGTTACCATCATCCCAAGTTGTAAGTGAGATTTTATATCATACTCGGTTGGGATAATAAGCACAACTTAAAGTTAAAAACCACTTACCAGTTGTGAGTGAGATTTTATATCATACCCGGTTGGGATGATGAGCACAACTTAAAGTTAAAAACCACTATTATGTGGTATTTTAAACATCACAATTTAGAAGAGTGATGTGAAAACCATACGGAAAAACTACTTACCGGTTATAAGTAGATCATACCCAATTTTATATCAAACCGACTATTATGTAGTATTTTAAACATCACAATTTAGAAGAGTGATGTGAAAACCATACGGAGAAACTACTTGCCGGTTGTAAGTAGATCGTACCCGATTGGTATGATAAAACTTTCTCGAAGGAAGTTGAAAACCTGTTCATCGGTTATGAGCGGAGATGTCCTTATACCCGGTCGGTATAATTGATAGTTGAAAATATATTTTGTTAGAAAGAAGTGCTCTCCCCTGACTGTGTTCCAATGCTTAAACTATTTGGGGGACTTTCTTGACGGGAGCTCGAATAGCTCTTATAGGCCGGGGGCCTCAATTTTGGAACTTGGGGAATGATATGCCTGATTTTAAAAATCTCGTACAGTGGGCCCAAGGCCAGTTGACACGAGTAGGAGCTCGTAAACAAACATGAATTATATGGCATAAAACTTTAAATAAAGGAATTGTTTGGCCATGGTACCAAGATAGAACCGACATACTCAGTCAACTAGCGGTAGTGCGACATGACAGGTCGACGGACCAGTCAAGACAAACAACTGCGGGTTGAATTGAGAGTCGGGGCCATTGGACTAGTGGCACCACAGATTATATGGCATAATGAGAAAATAATGATTGTGCATGCACTGTGAGTACGAGACCATCAAGACGCCTAAGAGGGGTAGTGATGTGTTCTAAGGGCACTAGACGACCTGATGAGTATAAGGGCATCTTGTCATACCAGGTGATTGTGCAAAATTTGGAGTAGCACCAAGCGCATGAGACCGAGGTGGGGATGTGATGAGGTCTCTGTCTTCATACAGACATGAAGAATTGATTTCGGGATTTAGGGTTGGATGTCACGAACATCCACTCATTCTCAGGGTAGAAGTGGACGTACTTCTATCTGGGTGGCTGGTAAAGTCGCTCCGAAGCCACAAGTCGATTCAGTGGACGTACTGACTTGTGAATGTGTGTTTAACCTTCATGATGAAGGATGTGTGTTGGGTGATGACACACCGTGATTAAATAAGGAAATGGTGATAAAACCCGAAATTTCAAATGAAATGGTTTTGAAAGAAAGGTGTCTGGCACACTCCAAACCATCTAATTTAACCATTAGTGGGTGAGATAAGGATCGAATCATGGATAAACTAATAGCCCTATCAGTTATCAAGCTCCCTATATGAAGAGATCCTCCTCATTCATCATCCTCATCCCTCAAACAATTGATGGAGAAGAAAAGCTCCATTTCTCGGTGAAGCACAATTCAGTGCTCCCACTTGGGCATTTTCCTTAACATTCAAAGGCAAATTTAGGTTCCCTGGAATCCTGAGGAAGTTAGCAACATGATTGCATACTCCATTCAATTCGATGATTTTCAGAGAACCACCAATGAGCTCGCACAGTAACCTTGCTTCCTCGGTAGTCTACGACCAAAGTTGGTCAAGCTTAATTTGAGCCACCCTCGGGCCAACCACAGCCAAACCAAGCCCTCCAAACCTTTCCTAGAGAAGTCTTGATCCTCCAAGAACCTTCTTGGTAAGTCCCATCTGCCGCCCTTTGACGAAATTCACTATTAAGCAATTCGCACTGCTCAGGCCACCAACTGAGTCATGGATTGATCCACGAAGGATCCTCTGGAACAAAGCAACTCAGTGGAAGCAAAAGCTCCAATCTTCAAATCCTTATCGGTGAGTGATCAAAGTTTTCTCTCTCTAGGATGATTTTCTGACGAAGCCCCATTTGAGCTCATTTATAAGCTAAATCTGGTGTTTTAAAGCTAGAAATAAATTAGGGGACATGGGGAAGATGATTAGTATCAAGTTAGGACTCAATTGGGAAGAATTAAGGTTAAATTTACAAATGTCAAAGTTAGAGGACTAAATTGCAACTTTTGAAAGTTCGGGTACTTAATTGCAATTTTCAAAAAATTGGAAATTTTGGTAATTAAGAGAATTATGGTACCCATATGGAAATTTAAGGAAATTAGGATCCCAAATGAAAGATTTTATAATATTAGGGATCTAATTAGAAATAAAGTATAATTAAGGACTAAAATATAATTATTGGAAAGTCACTGGTTTAAGTGTAAATACCTTCTTGTTTGGGAACTAATTGCCCAAATCATTATAGGAACATATCACCTACAAGTTCGATTAAAGGAAATGCATGTGAAGCTTGGAAATCCTCGAGACAGCCAAGTCTCAGAATATGGGTGAGTGGGATTTTCACCATCATGTCGTTTGAGGTGATGAACATACCATTATATTACCAAAACCAAAAAACCCATTTTTCCAAAAATAATCTCCCTAACTGCATGAAACTGCATGTCGTTTGAGATGATGAACATACCATTATATTACCAAAACCAGAAAACCCATTTTTCAAAAAATAGTCTCCCCTAACTGCATGAAACTGCTTAAAACTTTTGGAAGACATTTCTGTTAGAAGCATGAAATACGTAGAGCTAGAGTTTCTCTAGTGTGCCCAAGGCCTCGGATTTTTAAACTAAAGTGGGCCCAAGGCCAAGTTTTGGAAAAACTCGTGAAGTGGGCCTACGGCCAATAGGAACGGGCTTCAAACCATAAACAAGCTAAAATTTATGAGCATGTGGAAAACTTTGATAAATGGTTAAATTGTGTGATATAGCTACCGAGCCGAATCTAGGTTGTAAAACTCGTTATGTCATCAAACTCATTGGGCTGGCAATTATCGAGCTAAAGTCGAGTCCTTGAACTCGTTAGGCTGGTAGAAACAAAGATAAAAGTCTAAATTAAAAAGACTAATGTTTGTGCATGCTAAGATACGTTACCATCGAGGAGCTCAACATGGGGTAGTGTTGGTTCTAAGGGCTGTTGGGCAGCTTAGTGAGCATAAGGGAAGTTTTGTCTTACTAGTATGTCAAGAATCTCTAGGACCTTCATGCGCATTAAAATCGAGGAAGAAGGGGAAGAGGTCTTGTCCCACTATAGCAGACACAAACTTTCGAATTAAGTCTGGGGATCAAGCAATTGTGCTCAATAGACTTGTGGTAGAAGTTGCAGTCACTAACCAAGGGTGGACGGTAAAGTCGCTCCTGTCCATAAGTGGCACAGTTGGGGACTATTTTGCAAAAATATGATCCCTTTGATGATAAAGGGTGTGTGTGATTGTGTGCTAAACTAAACTCGAAAAGATAAATGATAAAATATCACCTTTCATGAAAAAGGATATAGAATTAAACCCATAAAACCCTTAAACAAAAATGGTGTTATATGTTAACTAATGAATAACCATTTCCCCCCTTGAGAAGTCACCTTATTATCCACTAACTTAGTTGTAGAACTCACCCCTCCCTTATTCCCTTTAAGGGACTCTTTTACCTCTAGAAAAGGGAAAGCCTATGAAGCAAGTCAATATTACCACGAATAGGTAATTTTACTAAGTCGTTCTGTGTACTTTGCCATGGAAAACACATATGTTTGTAAGCCTTTACCTTTCCTATTCTATCTTGGTAGAAATACCTTTTTAGTACAGGAAGGGGTGGCGGGGTGATCATGGGATTCCAACCAAACTGAGATGGGGTGTGACATTATTTCCGACCTAAAAAAGGTATAGTCTATCTTTTCTTACTTGAGTTGTGAAAGTCTTGGGGTCTTTGCTAAATTTGGTGTAGCGAGTATGCATATCGGCGAGATTCGCATTAGTTGGTATTAGAGCACTTGGTTGCATGGCAAGTTCCATCCTATATTTCATATTTCCTCCTATTTTTTATCTTCTCAACATATTTATTTTGTATAAAAAACAAAAAAAAAGTCTCATCTTCTTCTATTTACCTTCTTTTTAGTAAGTGCACCAAAATATTTTGTGCAAAAAAAAGAAAAAAAGAAAAAAATAATTCGTGCAAAAAAAAAGAGAAAAATGTAAAAAAAAGGTACAAAATTCTATCTTGAGTTTCATTCATCTTTCTTCCTTTAAGTATATTTATTTATTCTGATCTATCTGAGTTTTATTATTGTTTATTATCCTTTTAGTTTCATTCTTCATTTTATCTAAGTTTTGTATTCATTCTTCTCTATCTAAGTTTTGTTCTTATTTCTTATCTAAGTATATTTGTAACTCACACTTAAATCCTTTTGTAATTGCTTTTTTTAAACCCTATTGATTTATCTTGATTGTTCCTCATGTTGAATAGCTTCAAAAAAAATTATTTGTTCTTTAGTTCAATAAAGATGGAAAAAAGACAAATGAGTGGAAAAAGGCAATTGTGTTTTGAATTTATGAGAAAATGCCATTTTATTGTGAAAGACGAGTGCTCGAGAGAAACATGTGAGGGAGAGTTGTGAGGTCCTTTCATTTCTAAAAACATGCAGGTTCATAAGGACCAACGACGACGAAACACAATGAAAGAAGAGGGTTCCCTAAAGCCCATTCGAAACATACACTAGAAAGCAATGATGAGCGAAGTGAAACAAATGGTGGAGTCTGAGGTACTAATTCATGATGAATAATAGACATATATCTCTTGTACCTTTTACTCTACAACAAGTTTTTCAAGATCAGTTGAAAAAGTAAAAGGCAAATAAAAATTGGAGGAATTAAACTCAAGGCAGATTTGATTATGTTGCCTCTAAGGGAGGTAGAAGTGTTCCTTGTAGTGGATTGGTTAAGTAACCATCAGGCCAGGATGGACTGTAGAAAGAAAATAGTGACTTTCCACACTCCCGAGACGAACAGACTAAAATTCCAAGGAGACCAAAGGAAGGGTGAAGTGAAAATGGTGTCCCATATGAAAGCCCAAAAGATTATACAGAAAGGTTGTACGGCTTTCCTGACAATGTCATCGACAAAAAGTATGAAGAGAAGAGACTCAAAGACATTCTAGTGGTCAAACACTATCCAGAAGTATTTCCTGAAGAACTACCTGTATTACCTCCAAGTTGGCAAGTGGAGTTCACCATAGAAATTATCCTAGGAACAACCCCATATCCCAAGCCCCTTATCGCATGGCTTTAGTGGAACTGAAGGAATTGAAGGAGCAATTAGACGAACTAGTGGAGAAGTATTTTATACGTCCTAGCCAGTCTCCATGGGGTGCACCCGTCCTATTTGTAAAGAAAAAGGATGGAAGCATGAGACTGTGCATAGAATGTAGGAAGTTAAATCAGGTTACCATCAAGAACAAGTACCCACTTCCACGGATTGATGACCTATTCGACCAACTAAAAGGAGTAGCCTATTTCTCCAAAATAGACCTTTGGTCAGGCTACCACTAACTCAGGATCCACGAGGAGGACATTTCTAAGATGACATTTCAGTCCCAATATGGACTTTACGAATTTAGAGTGATGCCATTCGGATTAACAAATACTCATGCAACCATCATGGATTTAATGAACTGTGTGTTCCAACCACACTTGGACAGATTTGTGATAGTATTTATAGATGATATTCTCATATACTCACGAAATAGGTTGGAGCACGAAGAACATTTGGCATTCACCTTAGAGATATTGAGGGAAAACCACTTGTATGCAAAATTCTCCAAGTGTGAGTTCTGCCTGTAGGAGGTAGGATTCTTAGGACATATAGTGTCCAAGGATGGAGTCAAAGTAGACCCAACAAAGGTAGAAGCCATATCAGATTGGAAGGCACCCAAGAATCCTTTAGCAATATGGAGTTTCTTAGGCTAGGTAGTATATTACAGACGATTCATACAAGACTTTTCTAACATAGCAGCTCCGCTGACTCGGCTCACCAGAAAAGGAGTTAAGTATAAATGGGATGAAAGCTGCGAGAAGTCTTTCTTGGAGTACTCGATTGACAACTGCACTAGTACTCTCCCTTCCTGACCCATGTGGGGGAGAGTACACCATCTAAAGTGATGCATCCAAACAAGGACTCAGATGTGTATTGAAGCAACAAGGAAAAGTTATTGCCTATGTCTCGTGACAACTTAAGGTACATGAGAGAAACTACCAAACCCATGACTTGGAATTAGTTGTGATAGTGTTTGCCTTAAAGATTTGGCGACACTACCTCTACAGGGTTTAGTGTAGGATATACATGGATCACAGGAGTCTTAAGTATTTCCTAACATAGAAGGAGTTAAATCTCCGCTAGAGGAGATGGGTGGAATTGGTTAAGGATTACAACCTTGTGATAGAGTATCACTCCAGAAAGGCTAATGTGGTGGCAAATGCCTTAAGTTGCAAATATCAAACTGAGGCGGCACAAATAAAGACGAGCTACATACCCTTGTTGCAACAGCTAGGAAGAATGGAGGTGGACCTGAGGATGGACAAGTAGGAGAAGTGCATGTTGGCCCATCCTTTCATAATAAGAAAACTAGGAAAAGAACTGGTCATTTCCAAAGAGAAAATCGAATCGGTTTATAAATCGAAACCGATAGAGAAAGGGCAAACTGAGTAATTATGGGTCCCGTATGACCTAAAGAGTCACAAAAGTCATGAGAAGGGACTTTAGGGTGAATTAGAGGTGAAAACTAAACTAGTTTAGGTGAACCAGACCTGAACTGGATTGAACCGGTTTGAAGCACTATTAATATGGTTCTTAAATTCATTTTTCTAGGTGGCATAGAAATTCAATTTGGAGAATTGAGGCCACTATTTGATAGAGAATGAATTTATATGAATTTATAAATTTTTAATTTTGAAAAACCCGGTTGAAATATGCCTGAACCGACTGGTTTAAGCATTGAACCCGGTTCGTACCGTTATGGTCCAGTTCGGAACAGTCTCATTTTCTTCATTCAGATGACAGCACTATTCACTCGTCGAAAAATTGAGCAATGCCGGCGAAGATGAAAAGTCTCCAACCAGAGACTTTCATGCAATGAATGACCATCATAAAGGCATTGATTGAATGGCACAAAAGTCCCCAAGCTTCCTATATAAAGAGCCCCTCCTCATTCTTCCTCGTCACACCTGAAAACTCCACTCTCTCCCTAATACTCCATTTTCCAGTGAAGCTCAAACCAGAGCTTCGACTTGGGCCTTTTTTTGAGCCAAAGAAGGCATGATTGGGTTCTTTATATTCGGGAGAATTTAACTACACAACGGTAGCCTCCATTTGCTCCGAGGATCATCGGAAAAACGTCGGCGTGATAGAATAGTGAAGCAGCTCTAGCAGACTGAAACTGCCTTGTTTCAGCCGAGCTGAAAATGGCAAATTCGAGCCCTTCTTAGGCCAAACCAAGCCTTCCCAACTCTTTCTTAGCCCTCATACGACCGAATTAGAGCAAAAAGGCTAGCCAATTTGGCTCCACTCTATGAATTCCAATAAGTGCTAGAGAGAGAATCGATGAATATTTACTAACCAAATTCTCCATCAATTTGATATGAATTGAAGTGATTCTTGATCCTAGGAGTAACCTCAGTATAAGAGCTATCTGCCATGATTGAAAGCTTGGACCACCGCGCCCCCAACAATAAGCTTTGAAAGATTTCTCTCTCTACATCTAGTTTTCCGGCGAAGCTCTGTTTGAGTTCGTTTTGGCATCAATTCATGCGATTCAAAATACAATTGAATCGAATGAATGTGTAGGAAATCAAATCCACCTTCAAATTCAACAATTAACTTTGATTGATCGGTCAATTTGATGAAATCAAATCCTGTAAGGTTGAAAGGTTGAAATTGGGAGAAAATTTGGGGAAATTTTGGGAATTACAAAAATTTTTTTGACTAAAGTGCAATTTCCTAAAATTAAGGGCAAATTGGGCATGGAAAAGATGTTGGAGGATCAATTGGTCAATTTTTGGAATTATTAGCGCCAAATTTGTCATTTTTGTAAAGTAGGGGCAAAATGGTAATTTTTGAAAAGTTGGGGATCAAATTGGAAATTTGGGAAACATGAACCCCTTTTTATAAATTTGAATAAATTGAGGTACCAAAGTGAATTTGAGAAATTTCGAGACTCAATTTTGGGTAAAATTGGCATTAGGGCCCTAAAGTTAAAGAAAAAGAACTTTAGGGACCTAAATGCAAATAACTAAAAGTTTGGGCATTTTATTCATTTGTGATCATTGAAGGCTATTAGGCCAAAGGATAAAGAACAAGAATGTTCATATCATGTAGGAATACGAGGTGTCGAGAACACCAGCAAAGACAAGCTCGTGTGAAGGCAAAGAGCCGATTAAGAGGAATTCACTGAATTATCGGGTGAGTGGGATTTTTACATCATACATGGTTGAGATGATGAGCACCTTGATAATGAAAACACACTATTATGTGGGATTTTAACATCACACCTAGAAGGGGTGATGTGAGAAAATGCACGAAAAAATTACTTATCGGTTGTAAGTAGATTATACCCAGTTGGTATGATGAACTTCCTCGAAGGAATTAGAAAACCCGCTTATCGGTTATGAGCAGAGATGTCCTCACAGCCAGTTGGTGTGATGGACAGATTAAAAGATTATTTTTTTGGAAGTGCTCTCCCTCGACTGCTTAAACTTTTTGGGAGGCTTTCTTGATGGGAGCTCGAATAGGTTAGATAGGTCGGAGGTCTCTGTTTTGGAACTTGGGGGCTAAAATGCCCAATTTTGAAAATCTCGTAGAGTGGGCCCAAGGCTAGTTGGCACAAGAAGGAGCTCGTAAACAAAAATGAGTTAAGCCATGAAAAGTTTAATGAATGATGTGTTTGGCCATGGTACCAAGATAGGACTGACATACTCGATGGACTGGTAGTAGTGTGACAAGATAGGTCGACGAACCAGTCGAGACAAACAGCTGCAGGTCAAGTTAAGGGCGGCAATTAGACCAGTGGCACTAAAGATTAAATGGCTTAAGAGGAAAAATATTATTTTGTGGATGCACAATGGTACAGGACCTTCAAAACGTCTAAGAGGAGTAGTGATGCGTCCTAGGGGCTACTGGATGACCTGGTGGAGATCAGGGCAGTTTTTCGTGCTAGTAGTCATGGAAGCTCGACATAGCTTCATGCGCAATATATTCTGGGCTGGGGTCAAGATGAGGTCTATGTCCTTATACGGACACAAAGTTTTCTTTTTAGGATTGAGGAATAGATGTCGCGTACATCCACTCATTCTTAGGGTCGAAGTGGATAGGCTTCAATCTAGGTGGACGGTAAAGTCGCTCCGATGCCACAAGTGGTTGCCGTGGACAGGCTACCTTACAAATGTGTGATCCCTTCATGATGAATTGTGTGTGTTGATTGTTAAATACACCGACTATGGTTAATGAGGAATGATGGTTTTGACAATCGAGAAATTGAGGAAAATGGTTTTAAGAAATTAAGGAGTCTGTGTAAACCCCGTCCTTTAGTAATGAGAAAAATCGGGAAAGAACCACTCAATGTGATCTTTAAACCGAATTGGTCTACAAGCCTGACTATTAGCGGACGTGCAAATTCAAAAATTTCTAACTCCCATGTGACTAAAAAATATTCATAAACTTGGGAAAAGAACCCTAGGATGATATGAGGAAGAAAGACCAAAGTAATTTAAGAGAATTGGGTCTGAACTGGATAGAACCGGTCTGTGAACCAAGTTGATTCATGAACCGGAACCGATAGAGAATGAGTTAACCAAGAAGTTTATGGATTCCTTGTGATTTATAATCCTTGGGAACGAACCTTAGAACAATGTGGGAGAGAAAAACTAGATCGGTTCGTGTAAACTGGACCCGAACCGGTTTATGAACTGAAATCAATTAATAGGTAGTAAACCAGGAATTTTATAGACCCTAAGTGACCCAAGGAGTCTCAAAAGGTATGGAAATGGACTTATGAAGGAATTGGAGATGAAAACCAAACCGGTTCAGGTGAACCGAATCCGAATTGATTCGGACCAGTTTGAATCACTATTAAACTGAATCCTGAATTTATTTTTCTAAGTGGCTTAAATAATTCAAATTGGAGATTTGAGGCCACCATCAGATTAAGAATGAATTTAGATGAATTTAGAAATTTTTAGATTTAAAAAACTCAGTCGAATGAGGGGTGAACCGGCCGGTTTAATCTTTGAACCCGGTTTGGTCTAGTACGGTCCAGTTCGAAACAGTGTCATCTTTTTCCTTAGGATGACAGCACTGTTCACTCATCAGGAAACTGAAGAAATGCCTCCATTTGGTCTATTTCAAGTCATCAATTCCTGTGATAACGGTGCCAAATGGACTTCCAACGGGTCCCCGAGCTCCCTATATAAAGAGCCCCTCTCTATTCGTCCTCTCCACATCTAAAAAGCTCACACTCTCTGAGTTGCTTAATTTTCCCATGAAGCTCGAATCAGAGCTCTGATATAGGGTCAATTCTGAGCCAAAGAAGGCGAGGTTGGGTTCATTAGAACCAAGGTGAAGTCAGCTACACGGTGATAGCGTCCGTTCGTCCCGAGAGTCGTTGGAGAAGCACTGGCGTGATCAAACAGTGAAGGAGCTCTGGCGGACCGAAGTTGCCCTATTTTGGCCGAGTAGAAATTGGCCAATTTGAGCCCTCTTCAGGCCAAACCAAGCTCTCCTGACACCTCCTCAGCCCTTCCACGGCCGAATTAGGACCGAAAGGTAAGCCAATTCGGCTCCCCTTTACAATTTCATATCATTGTTAGATAGAGAGTCGGCCGAATTTCAATGAAGAAATTCTATCCAATTCGACATCAATTGATGTCATTCTTGATCCTAAGAAGAACCTCTGGAGGAGAGCTACCTTCCCAGATTGAAAGCTCCGACTGTCACGCTCTCACCGGTGAGAAATCGAAGCTTTCTCTCTCTATAGTCTTTTTTATGGCGAAGTTCTATTTGAGCTCGTTCCGGCATTAAAATCTGCGATTCAAAGTTTCTTAGACTCGCATAAATATGTAGGAACTCAATTTCATCTCCAATTTCAACAATTAGAGGTGTTTGATCAGTCAATTTGATGAAATCAAATTCGCTAGTGTTGAAAAGTTGAAATTGGGGAAAAATAGTGGAAATTTGGGGATTTTCGAAAATTCAAAGGACCAAAATGTAATTTTCTAAAATTAAGGGTCAATTGGTCATGATAAGAATATTAGAGGGCCAATTAAGAAATTTTTTAATTTTGGTGGCAAAAATTTACCATTTTTCTAAAGAATGGGGTAAAATGGTAATTTTGGGAAAATTGAAGGACCAAATTGAAAATTTGGGAAATTAAACCCCTTTGTGTAAAATCAAATAATTTGAGATCCTAAGATAAATTTTAAAAGTTTGGGACTCGAATTTAGGAAAAACCTAGCAATAGGGACTTAAAGGTAAAGAAAATAACTTTAGGGACCTAATTACAAATATATGTAAAGTTGGGTTTTCTCATTCATTTGGAACGAATGAGGGTTATTAGGCCAAAGAATAATGAACAATTATGTTCATTTCGTGTTAGAGAATGAGACATCGGGAACGCTAGTCGAGGTCCAGCTTGCTAAGGATGGAACCCGACTAATTGGAATTTCATTACACTATTGGGTGAGTGAGATTATATATTATACCCAGTTGGAGATGATAAGTACCTCGGTATAAAAACCCACTATTTAGTGGTAGTTTAGTCATCACCACTTGAGAGAGTGATATGAAAATTATGCGGAAAAACTACTTACTAGTTGTAAGTAGATCAAACTCGGTTAGTATAATGAGACTTTCTCGAAGGAAGTTGAAAACCCGTTCATCGGTTATGAACAGAGATGTCCTTATACCAGTCGGTATAATTGACAGTGAAAACCTATTTTGTCGGAAGTGTTCTCCCATTACTGTGTGCCAATACTTAAGCTATTTGGGAGACCTTCTCACTGGGAGCTTGAATGACTCTAATAGGTTGGGGGCCTCGGTTTTGGAACCTGAGAGCTAATATGCCCTATTTTTTAAAAACTTGAACAATGGGCCATAGACCAATGGACACAAGAAGGAGCTCGCAAAAGAACATGATATATATATATATATATGTGTGTGCCATTAAAACTTAATAAGTGAATTGTTTGGTCATGGTATCAAGGCAGGTCCGACATACTCAGTCAACTAGTAGCAGTGCGACATGACCGATCTCCGAACCAGTCAAGACAAACAACTACAGGTTGAGTTGAAGGTCGGGACCGTTGGGACAAATGGCACCACATATTACATGGTAATTTAAGAAAACTTTGTTTGTGCATGCACTATGAGTACGGGATCATCAAGATGCCCATGAGGGGTAGTGATGTGTCCTAAGGGCCCTGGACGACCCGGTGAGTATAAGTGCAGATCGTCGTTCCAGGTGTCTGTGCAAATTTTGGAGTAGCACCAAGCGCATGAGACCGAGGTGGGGATGGGATGAGGTCTCTGTCCTCATATAGACATGAAGAAGCGATTTTGGGATTGAGGGTTGGATGTCGCATACATCCACTTATTCTCAGGGTAGAAGTGGTCGTGCTTCTATCCGGGTGGCCGGAAAAGTCGCTCCGAAGCCACTAGCAGGTTCAATAGTGATACTGACTTACGAATGTGTGTAACCTTCATGATGAAGGATGTGTGTTGGGTGATGACACACCGGTAACTAAGAAATAATGGAAAAACCCAAATTTTTAAATGAAGTGATTTTTGAAAAGAAAGGAGTTTGGCACACTCTATATATATGTTTTTCTTAAAAGTTAAGAGTAGTCCTTTGAAAAACCCATTCACTGAATTGTAGAAACTCACCTCTCTTATCAACCCCTTTTCAGGAAAAGAGAAAATGACTAGAAGTAACACCGAGCCTTACCCTTTATCAATTATGCTTAATTTTTCTTTAAGCTTGTATTTTATTTGATATGTCTTCCAGGGAATAAGGTTGAAATTTTGCCTGGCTCCTCTCAACTAAAAGAAGGGGGAAACTCCTCTTGAATTGAGAAAGAGCGGCGGGTTGTTCACGAAAATCCAACCAAACCATGTTGGGGCGTGACAGTCTTGCATGCTCTAATTCAAACTATTTTTTTTCTGAAAATCAAGTTTTAAATATCCATTAATTGAGTTGTCGAACTCACCCCCTCCCTTATACCCCTTTTCAGGTAACCAAGGGAAAACCTACATAAAGACCTCCAGTTAGCTACACATGCAAGACGGGTATGTAAGTTAAAATTTCGTGTAGTTTTGATTAATGTTATTGTAGGAAAGGTACAAATTTAAAGGATGCCTTACTCCTCTCAGTTTAAAGCAGGGGAAATGTAAACCCCGCCCTTTTGAGCTAAGAAAAACTGGGAAGAGAACCAGTCAAGCCAAGTGAGAAAACCGAAACAGTTCACAAACCCAATAAATTGTGAATGGGCAATTTAGGAATTTACAACTCCCAGGTGATGCAAAGGGTTCAAAAATAATAGGAAAATGAACCTTAAGACAAATTAGAAAAAGGAAACTAAATTGGTTTAGGTGAATGAGATCCCATAAGAACTCTAAGGTTAAGTGTGCTTGCTCGAGAATAGTGTGAAGATGGGTGACCTCTTGGTAAGTATGAGTTTTTTTATAACCCGAAATTTCAGTAAAAAAATATTTTATAGGAACCTACGCCTTATCATAAATAGCCATAAATTAATATATATTTAATTATTAAAATTAATACCAATAATTTAATACCTAAATTAAATTATTGGAATTAATACAAATAATTTAATACCTAAATTAAATTATTAAAATTAATCCCAATAATTTATGGTAATATTAATACGAGTAATAAATCTCTCCCATTTAATACACGATTTTACACCTAAAGTGGTCATCCTCATTCATTCTCCTCACACTCGAACACTTCTCTCTCTCTCTCTCTCTCTCTCTCTCTCTCTCTCTACTGCTCCATTTCCCGGTGAAGCTTGAACCAGAGCTTCGACTTGAACATTTTTCTTAACCTCGGAAGGAGAGGTCGGGTTCTTTAGAACCGAGAAGAAGTCAGCTACCTGATAGCAAACTCCAGTCAATTCGAGAATCGTTGGAGATGCACCAGCATGATGGAACACTGAAGCAGCTCCGGCGGACCGAAGCTGCCCTATTTTGGCCAAGCTGAAATCAGCCATTCCGAGCCCTCCTCAGGCTAAACCAAGCCCTCCCAACACTTCCTCAGCCCTCCCATGGCCGAATTAGGACTGAAAGGTAAGCCAATTTGGCTCCCCTCTACAATTTTCGACCGGTGCTAGAGAGAGAACCGACAGAATTTCAATGATGGAATTCTAACTCAATTCGGCATCAATTGATGTGATTTTTTATTTTAGGATAAACTTCAGGATGAGAGCTATTTGCCCAGATCGAAAGCACGAACCGTCGTGCCTTCACGGGTGAGTAATCGAAGCTTTCTCTCTCTATAGTTCATTTTCCGACGAAGCTCTGTTTGAGCTCGTCCCATCATTATAACTTGCAATTCACATTGCTAAAGAATCGTATGAACATTTAAAAACTCAATTTCAACTTTAATTTTAACAATTGGAATTGGGTGAGTGGGTGATTGGTCAATTTGATCAAATCAAATTCAACTGTGTTAAGAAGTTGGAATTGGGGGGAAAATTGGGGATTTTTGAAGATTTGAAGGACTGAAATGCAATTTCCTAAAATTGAGGGTCAATGGTCATAATAAAAATGTTAGAGGGACAATCAAGGAATTTTAGAATTTTTGGGGTGAAACTTACCATTTTGGTAAAGGAAGGGCAAAATGGTAATTTTGGAAAAGTTGGGGGACCAAATTGGAAATTGGGAAATTTAAACCCCTTTTTGTGAAATGGAATAAATTGAGGTACTATGATAAATTTTAAAAGTTTCGAGACTCAATTTGAGGAAAAACCAGCATTAGGGACTTAAAGTTAAAGAGAAATAACTTTAGGGACCTAATTGCAAATAAATGAAAGTTTAACTTTCTCATTCATTAGGAATGAATGAAGGTTATTAGGCCGAAGGATAATGAACCAAGATATTCATATCGTGTAGGAACATGAAGTATCGGGAATGCCAGCAAGGACAAGCTCACGTGAATACAAAGAACCGATCTAGTGGAATTCAAGGCATTAACGGGTGAGTGGGTTTACTAACATCATACCCGGTTGGGATGATGAGCACAACTTAAAGATAAAAACCACTTATTGGTTGAGAGTGGAAATTTTATATCAATCCCGGTAGGGGATGATAAGTACCTCGGTATAAAAACCTACTATTTAGTGGTATTTTAATCATCACCACTTAGAGAAAGTGATGTGAAAATTATGCAGAAAAACTACTTACCGGTTGTAAGTAGATCATAGCCGGTTGTATGATGAGACTTCCTCGAAGGAAGTTGAAAACCCGTTCATCGGTTATGAATGGAGATGTCCTTATACCGATCGGTATAATGGACAGTAAAAACCTATTTTGTCGGAAGTGTTCTCCCCTGACTATGTGCCAATACTTCAGTTATTTGGGAGACCTTCTTGATGGGAGCTCGAATAGCTCTTATTGGCCGGGGGCCTCGGTTTTGGAGCTCGGGGGCTAAATGCCCGATTTTGAAAATCTCGTACAGTGGGCCCAAGGCCAGTTGGCACTAGCAGGAGCTCGTAAACGAACATGATATATGTGCCATAAAACTTAATTAGTGAATTGTTTGGCCATGGTACCAAGATAGGACCGACATTCTCAGTCAACTAGCGACAGTGTGACATGACAAGACGACGGACCAATCAAGACAAACAACTACGGGTTTAGTTGAAAGTCAAGGCCGTTGGACCAGTGGCACCACATATTACAAGGCAATATGAGAAAACATTGTTTATGCATGCGCTATGAGTACGGGACCATCAAGACGTCCATAAGGGTAGTGATGCGTCCTAAGAGCACTGGACAACCTGGTGGCTATAAGGCAATTCATCGTTCTAGGTGTCTATGAGAAATATGGACCAAGTGCATGAGATCGCGGTGGGGACAGGATGAGGTCTTTGTCCTCATACGGACACGAAGAACCGATTTCTCAATTGAGGGTCGGATCTCGCATACATCCACTCGATCTCAGGGTAGAAGTGGTCATGCTTCTATCCGATTGGTCGGCAAAGTCGCTCCGAAGCCACTAGTGGGTTCAGTAGATGTACTAATCTGCAAATGTGTGTTTAACCTTCATGATGAAGGATTTGTGATGACACACCGAGATTAAATAAGGAAATGGTGATAAAATCCGAGATTTTGAATGAAGGGATTTTTGAAAGAAAGGAGTCTGGCACACTCCAATAATAAATGTTTTCTTAAAAGACCAAACTTTTGAAAACCCATTCACTCAGTAGTCGTACTCACCCCCTCCCTTATATCCCTTTCAAGAATTCCTGAAAAGCCTACCCTTAAAGACCATCAACTAAGATGCCTCTAAGACATGTATGTAAAGTTTAAAATTTCATTTAGTTTTGATTATGCGATTCCAAGAAAAGGTGCAGGTTAATGGATGCCTTACTCTTTACAGTTTACAATAAGGGGAAACCCTTTAATAAACTGGGAGAGTGACGGGTTGATCACAGGGATCCGACCAAACTGGGTCATGGCGTGATAGGAAACCCTTAATAAACTAGGAAAGCAACGGGTTGCTCATGGCGATCTAACCAAACCAGGTCGGGGCGTGACAAAAGGAGAAACCCGCCTACCTCTTGTAAGCGGAGATATCATCACACCAAGTTGGTATGATGTAGTTGAAAATGAATTTTGTCAGAAGTGGTCTCCTGTCACTATGTGCCAATACTTAAAATATTTCGGAAACCTTCTTCGCGGGAGCTAAAACAGCTCAGATAGGTCAGGGGCCTTGATTTTTAAACTCATAGGGCTAAATGCTCGATTTTGGAAAAACACGTACAGTTGGCTCAAGGCCAGTGGGCACGTATAGTTAGCTCAAGGCCAGTGGGCATGTGCAGTCGACTCAAGGCCAGTGGGCACGTGCAGTCGGCTCAAGGCCAGGAGCTCGTAAACGAACTTAAATTAAGAAAGAGCTAGGAAAATTTATAATGAAATTGGTTGTATGATTTTGCCACGATACCAAGTCAGGACCGACATTGCAAGATGGACTGGAGGTAGTGCCTCAAAGCCAGGTTAATGGATCGGTCTAGACAAACAGTTGCATGTCGGGTTAAGCGTCGGGGCTGTTGAACCGTTGGCACCAAAGATAATGGCTATATATGGAAAACTCTTGTTTATGCATGCACTTGTGGTACAGGGCCATCAAGACATCCTAAGGGGTAGTGATGGGTCATAAGGGCTACTGTATGACATGGTGGAGATAAAAGGGCAGTTCGTCGTGCCAGTCAGTCATGGAAGCTCGGAGTAGCTTCTTGCACATGATATCGGGGTGGGATCAGGATGAGGTCTCTGTCCTCACATAGACACAAAGTGGCATTTGGGTCTAAGGGTTGGATGCCAAGAACATCCACTCAGGCCTAAAGTAGAAGTGGACGTGCTTCTATCTTAGTGGACGATAAAGACGCTCCAATCCACAAGTGGGTGCAGTGGGCGGGCTGTATGTCACGCCCCGACCTGGTTTTGGTCGGATCCCCATGAACAAACCGCCACTCTCCCAGTTTATTAAAGGGTTTCCCCTTATCATAATCCATAAAGAGTAAGGCGTCCTTTAAACCTGCACCATTTCCTAGAATAGCATAATCAAAACTAAATGAAATTTTAAACATTACATACTTGTCTTACAGGCATCTTAGTTGATGGTCTTTCAGGGTAGGCTTTCCTGGATTTCCTGAAAGGGATATAAAGGACGGGGTGAGTACGACTACTCAGTGAATGGGTTTTCAAAGGTCTACTTTTAACTTTTAAGAAAAATATTTATATGGAGTGTGCCAGACTCCTTTCTTTTAAAAAATTCCTTCATTTAAAAATTTGGGTTTTTCCATTATTTCTTAGTTACTGGTGTGTCATCAACCAACACACATCATTCATCATGAAGGTTACACACATTCACAAGTCAGTATCACTACTGAACCCGCTAGTGGCTTCGGAGCGACTTTTCCTGCCACCCGGATAGAAGTACGACCACTTCTACCCTGGGAATAAGTGGATGTACGCGACATCCGACCACAATCCCGAAATAACTTCTTCGTGTCCGTATGAGGACAGAGACCTCATCCCGTCCCCACCCCGGTCTCATGCGCTTGGTGCTACTCCAAATTTCACACAGACACCTGGAACAACAATCTGCCCTTAGGACACATCACTACCCCTCATGGGCGTCTTGATGATCCCGTACTCATAGTGCATGCACAAACAATGTTTTCTTATCAAGCCATGTAATATGTGGTGCCACTAGTCTAACGGCCTCGACTCTCAACTCAACTTGCAATTGTTTGTCTTGACTGGTCCGTCGACCTATCATGTCACACTACCGCTAGTTGACTGAGCATGTCGGTCCTATCTTGGTACCATGGCCAAACAATTCACTTATTAACTTTTATGGCACATATATCATGTTCATTTACGAGCTCCTGCTCGTGCTGACTGGCCTTGGGCCCACTGTACGAGATTTTTGAAAATCTGGGCATTCTAGCCCTCAAGTTCCAAAACCGAGGCCCCCGGCCTATAAGAGCTATTCGAGCTCCCGTCAAGAAGGTCTCCCAAATAGTTTAAGCATTCGCACACAGTTAGGGGAGAACACTTCTAACAAAATAGGTTTTTGCTGTCCATTATACCGATCAGTATAAGAACATCTCCGTTCATAACCAATGAACGGGTTTTCAACTTCCTTCGAAAAAGTCTCATCATACCAACCGGGTATGATCTACTTACAACCGGTAAGTAGTTTTTTCGCATAATTTTCACATCACTTTCTCTAAGTGGTGATGATTAAAATACCACTAAATATTGGGTTTTTATACCGAGGTACTTTTATCCCCTACCGGGTATGATATAAAATTTCCACCCACAAACGGTAAGTGGTTTTTATCTTTAATTTGTGCTCATCATCCCAACCGGGTATGATGTTAGTAAACCCACTCACCCGTTAACGCAATGAATTCCACTTGACCGGTTCTTTGTATTCACGCGAGCTCGTCCATGCTGGCGTTCCCGGTATTTCACGTTCCTACATGATATGAACATCCTTGTTCATTATTACTCGACATAACAGCCTTCATTCATTTCCAATGAATGAGAAAACCCAAACTTTTAGTTATTTGCGATTAGGTCCCTAAATTTATTTTTCTTTAACATTAAGTCCTAAATATCATTTTTTCCTCAAATTGAGTCCCGTAACCTTTAAAATTTATATTGGGACCTCAATTTATTCAATTTCACCAAAAAAGGGTTTAATTTCCCAAACTTCCAATTTGGTCCCCCAATTTTTCGAAAATTACCATTTTGCCCTTCCTTTACAAAAATGGTAAGTTTTGCCCCAAAAATTCCAAAATTCCTCAATTGGTCCTCCAACATTATTTTCATGCCCAATTGACCATCAATTTCATAAAATTACATTTTGGCCCTTTGAATTTCAAAATCCTCAATTTTTCCCCCAATTTTAACTCTATAACACTACTGAATTTGATTTCATCAAATTGACCGATCAAATACTTCTAATTGTTGAAATTGGAGTTGAAATTGAGTTCCTGCATGTTCATACGATTCTAAAAACTTTGAATCACAGATTTTAACGCCGGAACGAGCTCAAACGGAGCTTCGCCGAAAAACAAACTATAGAGAGAGAAAGCTGATTTCTCACCGGTGAGGGCACGACGATCCGAGCTTTTGATCTAAGTGGATAGCTCTCATCTTGAGGTTCATCGTAGAATCAAGAATCACATCAATTGATGCCGAATTGAGTTAGAATTTCATTATTGAAAATTTGTGGGTTCTCTCTCTAGCACCGATCGGAAATTGCAGAGGGGAGCCCAATTGGCTTACCTTTCAGTTGTAATTCGGCCGTGGGAGGGCTGAGTGAGTGTTGAGAAGGCTTGGTTTAGCCTGAGGAGGGCTTGAAATGGCCAATTTCAACTTGGCCGAAATAGGGCAGCTTCGGTCCACCAGAGCTACTTCACTGTTCCATCACGTCGGCTCTTCTCTATTGATTCTCGGATTGACTGGAGTTTTCTATTAGATACCTGACTTCTCCCAGGTTCTAAAGAGCCCGACCTCTCCTTTCAAGGTTAAGAAAAATGTTGAAGTGGAAGCTCTAGTTTAAGCTTCATCAGGAAATGGAGCAGTAGAGAGAGAGAGAGAAGTGTTCGGGTGTGAGGAGAATGAATGGGGATAATCTCTTTATATAAGTGTAAAACCCGTGTATTAAACGGGAGAGATTTATTACTAGTATTAATATTACCATAAATTAATGGTATTAATTCCAATAATTTAATTTCTGTATTAATTCCAATAATTTAATTTCAGTATTAATTATAATAATTAAATATATATTACAATATGGTTATTTATGATAAGGTGTACGTTCACATAAAAATTTTTGACCGAAATTTCGGGTTACAAAAAAATTCATACTTCCCAGGATATCACCCATCCTCACACTACTCTCAAGCAAGCACGCTTAACTTCAAAGTTCTTATGGAATCTTGTTCACCTAAACCAATTTGGTTTTTATCTTCTAATATTTCTTAAATTTCTTTTCCAAGGTATAATAAACCCTTTGGATCACTCAAAAGTTGTAAATTTCCATATTGCTTGTTCCCAAATGTAAATCGGCTCGGTTTTCTTACTCGGTTTGACCAGTTCTTTTTCCGGTTTTCCTTAACTCAAAAGTGTGGGGTTTACACTGTACCTACGAATGTGTGTACCCTTCCTGATGAAGGGTGTGTGTTTGTTTTCTAAACGTCTCTCAAGGCAAGGCGATGGGCTAAAAGAGCTAAACATATCTAATATGTTATTGTAAAAAGGTTTTGAAAACCGAAATTTGAGGAAAATCCTTCTTAAAGGAAATGATAACCTTGGCACGATTTGAATCAAGTTGTTTTTCTTTAAAACTCACTCCCAACACCCACTCACTGAGTTGTAGAACTCACCCCCTCCCTTTTACCCCTTTTCAGGTAACCAAGGAAACACCATTCTTAAAGACTCTCCTAAATTGGAACTATAAAAAGACATGTATGTTTGTTTTAAAATACTTAGTCTTGTATAAAGCTTTTCCAAGAAAGATAGGAAAAAGGATGACTACTCATCGCGGTTTAGAAAAGGGTGAAACCGTTAATGGATCAAAGATAGTGGCGGGTTGCTCACGAGGATCCGACCAAACCTGGTCGGTGCATGACAACTTGAGTGGTATTAGAGCTTGTTTTCTTGAATGCGTTATCAAGACTATATAACATAGTAACTAAGAGGAATAAGCTTTAAAATTTACAGATGGCTCCCAAGAGAGGAACCCAAAGAACAAGAAATGCAATTACTAACACTGCCCAACAACCCCTCCCTGTGGAAACTCCCCAATAAGCCAAGACAGTTCCACCTAGACTAAGCTCCGAACATCAAAGACTATACTAGCAGTTCACCCAAGTGTTTGGATGGCGTAACCTCACCCCTGAGGTGGACACCAACTGTCAAGCTGAACCCGAGGAAGTACAATCTCATCCCCCTCCTACTAATATACCTCCTCTAGTTTACATCCCCAAATACCTCAAAAATCTTTGTCAATTGGGATGTAAGCCTTTCCTAGGAGGAAAGATGTTGGGGCTGCTATGGACTGGTTGGCCAGCATCAAGAAACTCATGGGGATAGTAAGGATTTCACGTAGGGACATGGTAATCCTGGCAGAATTCTTCCTGGAGGCCAACGCAAAAAGGTGGGGGGACAACGTCAGAAGCTTGCATACCACCACCCCCACCTAGGAACAATTCAAGGAGAGGTATACGGAGGAATACCTATCTCTGCATCTGATCAATGAGAAGAAGCAAGACTTCCTCTGACTTTGAAAAGGGCTTAACTCTATCTCAGAGTATGAAACCAAGTTTAACAAGTTAAGACCCCTTGCTTCCTACCTAGCCGGACTTGTAGATATATGTCAATGATTCGTGGACGGTCTCAACATGGACATACGAGATCGGATGGGAGTGCTAGGACACCCCACAGATCTAGCAGCCATAATTAGTATGGCCCATGAATGTGAGCGTCTGGTGCAAACCCGACACCGCCGGATGGAGCAGGCCAACCAATAGGGGGATAAAGTCCAAGGCCGCCATGGGGGACGGAAGGAGCAAAATGGCCCAAAGGAGGGAAATATGGTAGGTTTCCAAAAGAGGAAAGACATGCATCTACCTCAAAGGAGGGTGATCCCCACCATACTATAAGGGAGCCTTGCTATCCTAGATGCTATAGGCACCATAAGGGAGCCTGCTTATCCTATTTCGGATGTGGGCAAATGGGGCACTTTATAAAGGAATGCACCGCTCTTAGGGAGAATAAGCAACGAAACACGCTTGGACCACCCCAAGGGAACCTAAGGACTCCAAGGCAAGACGCCATAGTAAGGGTACCAACTAGGGTATACAACCTCACCCAAGAAGAGGCTAGAAAAGACCCTATACGAGATCGGATGGGAGTGCTAGGACACCCCACAGGTCTAGCAGCCATAATCAGTATGGCCCATGAATGTGAGCGTCTGGTGCAAACCCGACACTGTTGGATGGAGCAGGCCAACCAATAGGGAGATAAAGTCCAAGGCCGCCATGGGGGACGGAAGGAGCAAAATGGCCCATATGGGGGGAAATATGGTAGGTTTCCAAAAGAGGAAAGACGTGCATCCACCTCAAAGGAGGGTGATCCCCACCATACTACAAGGGAGCCCTGCTATCCTAGATGCCAGAGGCACCATAAGGGAGCCTCCTTATCCTATTTTGGATGTGGGCAAATGTGGCACTTTGCAAAGGAATGCACCACTCTTAGGGAGAATAAGCAACGAAACATGCTTGGACCACCCCAAGGGAACCCAAGGACTCCAAGGCAAGACGCCATAGCAAGGGTACCAACTAGGGAATACAACCTCACCCAAGAAGAGGCTAGAAAAGACCCTAGTACCGTAGCGGGTACTTCCCAAAACCTCCCTAACCAAAATTAAGTCAAAACATGAAATTCGATTCTATTCAGTAAAGAAATTTAGATTTTTCCTTCTAAAAACATGGATTTCTTCGATCAGGGTACATACACTTGTGGGGGAGAAAAGTCTACACTCTCTTTGACTTGGGAGCAAAGAGATTATTCATCAAGGAAGATCTAACCCCAAGTCTTCCCCTAGAACTTACCTCCAAATAACAAAGTCTCAACATCCTCACACCCTTAGGAGAAGGACTAAATAGGGACAAATAGTTAAAGGGATGTGAGATCATGATTGAAGGAGTTAAACTAGAGGTCGATTTGATCCCATTACCTCTATGGAAGGTAGAAATAATACTGGGAAGGGATTGGTTAAGTACCCATCAAGCCAAGGAGGACTACGGGAAGAAGGCAATAACTTTCTACACTCTCAAAACACCTGGACTGCATTTCCAAGAAGACAGGAGGAAGGGAGAAGTGCATTTGGTTTCCCACATATAGGCTCAAAAGATGATACATAAGGGTTGTAAAGCTTTTCTCGCAATGGTCATCGAAGGAGAAAGGACCAGAAGGCATCCTCGTGGTTGAACACTACCCGAATGTATTCCTTGAGGAACTACCCGGATAACCCCCAAGTTGACAACTAGAATTTACCTTAGATGTAATCCTCGGAACACATCCCATATCCAAACCCCCTATCACATGGCTCCAGCGAAGTTAAAGGAGCAGATGGACAATTTATTGGAAAAAGTGTTTCATACGCCCTAGCCAATCTCCATGGGGTGCATTAGTACTATTCTTGAAGAAGAAGGGCGAGAGTATGAGGCTATGTAGATATTATCCACTTCCACGGATTGACAACTTGTTTGACCAATTAAAAGGAGCAGCCTACCTCTCCAAGATAGAACTTCAGTCAGGATACAACCAACTCAGGATCTGAGAGGAAGATATCCTTAAGACTGCCTTTCAGTCTCGATACGGACAGTATGAGTTTAGGGTCATGCCTTTTAGCCTAACGAATGCCCCTACAGCCTTCATGGATTTGATGAACCAAGTGTTCCAGCCACAATTGGACAAGTTTGGGATAGTATTTATAGACAACATACTTAGAGCACGAAGAACATCTGGCTATCACCTTGGAGACACTATAAAATAGCCCCTTATATGCGAAATTCTCCAAGTGTTAGTTCTAGTTACAAGAGGTAGGGTTCTTAGGGCACATAGTGTCCAAAGATGGAGTCAAGGTGGATTCAACAAAGGTGGAGGCTATATATGATTGGAAGGCACCCAAGAATACCTCTGAGATACGCAGCTTCTTAGGATTGCCAGGGTACTACAAAACGGTTTGTGCAAGATTTCTCTAAGATAGCTGCCCCTTTGACCCGTCTCACAAGGAAAGGAGTGGAGTATAAGTTTGATGAAAACTATGAGAAATCCTTCCTAGAATTGAAGACCTGTTTAACAATGACACTTGTGCTCTCTCTACCTGACCCAAGTGCAGGGGAGTAAACAATCTATAGTGACGCATCCGAATAAGGACTCAGGTGCATATTAATGCAACAAGGAAAGGTTATACCCTATGCCTCACGACAACTAAAGGAACATGAGAGGAACTACCCTACCCACGACTTAGAGTTAGCCGCAATAGTGTTCATCCTCAAGATTTGGTGACACTACCTATACGAGGTTAAGTGTAGGATATATACCGATCATAAGAGTCTTTAGTACTTCTTAACTCAGAGGGAGTTGAACCTCCACCAAAGGAGATGGCTAGAGTTGGTAAAAGACTACGACCTTGTGATGGAATGCCACCCTCGGAAGGCCAATGTGGTGGCAAACGCTCTAAGTCGCAAGTATCAAATCAAGGCGGCACAGATAAAGACTAGCTACATGCCCTTGTTACAGCAATTGGGAAGAATGGAAGTGGACCTTAAATAGATAAAGGAGAAAAATGCCTATTGGCTGACGTAGTGGTAAGACCCACCTAATGGAGCAAATAAAGTTCTAGCAAAAAGAGGATAAGGAACTCCAGCCCTATTTGGACCCGATCAACAAAGGGACGAACCCGGACTATAACCTTCGAGGTGATGGAGTATTGACCTATAAGGGAAGAGTGTGTGCACCCCAAGACAAGTAATTGAAGAGATTAATATTGGAAGAGGCACATGACTCTGTATATGCGATCCATCTAGGTAGTACCAAGATGTATTGTACCCTCAAACAAGGTTATTGGTGGAGAGGGATGAAGAGGAATATCGCATAATATGTAGCACGATGCTTGTCCTACCAACAAATTAAAGTTTAGCACCAGAAACCTTCAAGACTGCTACAACCCCTACCAATTCCCGAATGGAAATGGGAACACATCACTATGGACTTTGTTAGGGGACTACAAATGTCTAGAACAGGACGAGACGCAATTTGGGTCATTATGGACAGATTGACCAAGTCCGTCCATTTCTTACCAATAAGGGTGACCGATTCGGTGGAACAACTAGCCGTTTCATACATAAGGGAGATTTTGAGACTCCATGGCATCCCGATATGCATAGTATCAGATAGAGACCCTTGATTTACCTCAAGGTTCTCGCCTAATTTGCAAAGCGCCTTGGGGACCAAACTCCACATGAGTATGGCATTTCATCCTCAGATCGATGGACAGTTAGACCGGATGATCCAAACCCTGGAAGACATGCTACGAGCATGCGTACTCACCATGAGTAAGGGTCGGAAGAAATACTTGTGCCTGATAGAGTTTGCCTATAATAACAATTATCAGCCTAGTATTCAAATGGCTCCTTATGAGGCCCTTTATGGATGACCATGCCATACCCCCTTATTTTGAGAAGAGGTGGGATAAAGGAAGCTAGAAAGGTCGAGCTAATATAAGATGCCACAGAAAAGATTAAGATCATAAGGAGTCGGCTTAAGGCTACTCAAGTTAGGTAAAAGAGCAATGCGGACCATCGGAGAAGGGACTTAGAATTTGGTGTGGGAGACCAAGTGATTCTCAAGGTATCCCCATGGAGGGGAATACTTAGGTTTCAACAATGGGGGAAGTTAAAACCTAGGTACATCAGTCCCTACAACGTAGTCCAAAGGATAGGCCAAGTGGCCTATAAATTAGAACTATCTTTGGGCTTACAAAGAATACATGATATATTCTACGTCTCGGTACTCTATAAATATCAGTCTAATCCTAGTCATGTGCTAAACCGACCCCCACCTGAGTTAGAAGAGAACTTGACCTAGCAAGTTGAACTGGTGCAAATCATTGACCAAAGAGACAAGAACTTGACGAACAAGAAGATTCCTATGGTCAAGGTTCTTTGGCAGAACAAACCAGTGCAAGAGACATGGGAAATTGAGAGTGTTATGAGGAATGGGTATCCCCAGTTATTTGAGATGTAAATTGTTTTGGGGACAAAACCCCTAAAAGGGGGAGAGTTGTAAATGTCGTTCCTTTAAAGATAAGAAAACTGAGAAAAGAACCGATCGTTTCAAAAGAGAAAACCGAGCTGATTCATGAACCATAACTGATAAAGAAAGGGTAAAGTGGGAAATTTGCAAATCCTAAATAACTCAAAGAGTCATAAAAATCATGGAAAGGAACCATGGAACAAATGGGGAGAGAAAACCAGATCAGTTTTGGGTGAATCGAACTTGAACGGATCGAACCGGTTTGAACCATACTTAAACCAGTTTCTAAATTCATTTTTCTTGAAGTCTATAGGGTTCAATTTGTTCAGTTTAAAGGGGAGAAATTGGGGGAAATTTTTGGGAAAATTTAGGATTTTGAAAAATTGAGGGACCTTAATAGAATTTCTCAAAATTGAATGCCAATAGGCAATTAGAAAGATGTTGAGGATCAATTGATCAATTTTTGGAACATTTGGGGCCAAATTACCATTTTTGGAAAGTAGGGGCAAATTTGTAATTTTTGAAAAGTTGTGTACCAAATTGGAAATTTAGAAAACTTGAGCCCCTTTCACAATTTTGAGTAAATTGAGGATCCAAAGGGAATTTTGGAAGCCTTGGGACTCAATTTGTGGAAAAGTTAGCACAAGCCTTGAGTAAATTGAGGATCCAAAGTTGAAATTTCTCCGATTTGTCCGTTCCTCTAATAAACGGATTTGTGAACTAGTTTAATTTTCTCACTCGGTTTGATTGATTCAACTCTAAGGAGCAAGGTTTACAACTCTCCCCTCCTTTTAGAAGTTTTTCCCCCAAAACTTAATTCACATTGTTTGTGTGTTGGCTTAAACCTTTTATTTTTATGAAATTTTCTATTTTATCGTCCTACCACCTCCTCGGTTATTTTCATTCATCCCTTTCATCACATATCTACGATTCTCATCTCATCCTCATTCTTTCCTCATTCCATAGAACTCACCTTGACCTAGAATATTTTCTTGAAGATCTATGATCATTTCCTTTAGTTACGTCCTTTCTTCCAAAGACACCATTTCCTATCCCAAGCTTCTTTTACCTAAATTTCAGAACTTAAAATTTTGGTCATTTTTCTTCCACGGCTTTTGGCGTTTATTGCCTTTTCATCCAACACGAATTCCTTCCTCATTCTTTGGTTATCACCTTTTTAGCTTGACTTTGTTATGCCTTACTCACAGACCATTCTTTGCATGAGTCATATTTCTCTAAGTGAGTTGGATTTACCTGTCCCTTTACCGCATGATGTTCTTCGTGATGTTTTAGCTTTACGTTCCTAAAACAGTATTGGTTTCCATACTTCTCATCTTTCCAAATTTCTTTATTCGGTCATTCCACCTAGAAATCCTTAAATTCCCAATACTTACTCACATATTAAAATTTTTGTTCTTTTACTTCATTCTTCATTCCCACTAGTGTCCTTCCCCCTTAAGATCTCTTCTCTTTTCAAATCCATCCTTGCTCTTAATAATGTTTCTCCCAGTATTATTCATTCTGAGTTTAGTTCCTTTCTTATTCGTATGGCATCTATTGATGTCATCTTCCTTTCTATATATCACATGGGTCTGATTTATCCCTTGATTTCTTACAATTTCCTTCACTCTGTACATGATTCTTTCTTTTCCCAGTATCTTGTTCTTGAGGAGTTATTCTCTTTCTTATTCCATTGGTTTCATATTCTTTCCTTGGTACACCAATGTCTTCCCAAGATTTCTTTCTACGATAAGCTTCACATTCTCTTTCCCTCATTATTTCCTTCTCATTTTACCATTGAAATCCTTAAATTTTGGAGTATCTTTTTGCTGATATTTTCACTAACTTACTCTTACTCTTTGAATCCATGAGTACCTTCTATTGATCATGCTTCATTTCCACTTGCTTCAGTATTTGTTTATTCATTTGAGGTGGATCTCTCATCGTCATCGTGTCCAAACCTTTCATACCTTCGTATCCTTAGTATTCCACTTTTTGCATTGGTTAGGGTGTATTCTTTTACTATTCCCTATCTCTTGTTTAGACTTCGTCTACTCCTCCAAATAATTTGGTCCATATACATTATTTCCTTATATCAGATTCTTCTAAAGTTCCTATTTTGAGTTTTCCAGGTCTTTTTGTAGTAGATCGCACTTAACCTCCCAATACTCTCACTTAACCCCTCTTACTTTTTACTGAGGGTCGTATTTCTCCTCAGGGTTGTAATCTTCCCTAGATTGTTTATCTTTACTTGAAGCTTCCTCCTTCCTCACCTCAACTTCTTATTTTTATCCTTCTTCTTGTATCTTCCATTCTGGGAATTCCTTTTTGTTTAATTATCTTACCGTTCTTTAGGATTTTATTCCCTTAAATCTTCTCCTGGCTTAAGGTTCTTGTATTACTTATCTACTCCAATTCCTCCTCCTCTTTTAATTCATACATTTCCCTTCCACATATCTCCTTATCCTTCGGAGTTCCTAGGGAACTGTATCTTAATTACACTTGGACCTTCCTGTTACTTTACTTTCTTTCCATCTTTCCTTGGTGAACTTCTATACCCGTTACTTTCTTCTTGATCCGCTTCTATTATTGTGGTTCGCATTGGGATATTCTACTTCTCCCGATTTTCCTTTATTCTTTTATCCTCGGAGCTTAGTTTTAACTTCTTGTACTATCCAAAAATTTATACTCCTGGAGGGTTGTTTTCCTTAATTTTCCTTATCCTACTATCTCCTGTAGATAAATCATTCCTTATCATCTCTCCTAGGGAAAGTCTTAAGTGTTGAGTTCAACTATAAATAATCTATCTTTTCTTCCTTGAGTAATTTTCTATCTTTTACTTAATTTTTTTATCATACTTTTTAGACTTTATCAAAGAACTCGAAAGTTTTAAATCAATCTTTTACTTTCATTTAATCAAGAATTATTTTCTTGCCATAATTTGGCTTATTACTGAATTTCTCGAACCCTTAATCCCTTAGGGTCATAGGACTAGAGTTAACTCTAGAATGGTTATGAGACTCTTGACCAAAAGGCTCTGAGGAACTGATCGGGGTCCATTCGTGCTCCTTAATAGGACAGATTCCAGTATGGCCTCCAATACGTACCTCCTTAGTACTTCTACCTAACACTCACAAGTCCACTTCACCCATTGAGACGGATTGAATCCAGGTTGAGTGGGTGGAGGTACTTGGTGGACCTTCATGAAGGTGGCATATGCATCCTAATAGTTATCACAGGCTTCCTTCTTGGTGGGATTCCCTTCCGGTTGTTGTGGAATTGGAGGAGGATGGGTTGGACTTCTAGGAGGTGATGTTGTTTCCCCTTGTCTAGGAGGAGGGTATATGATACCTTCTAGTTTTAGTAAGGCTCCAACTAATTTCTGATAGTCTTCCACCATGTCCTTGGGCACCCTTTTCTCGCCCCTTAGAAACCCTTGGATGACTTCCTTCCTTGGGTTGGATGTCTTTTTCACGGTTATAGATGGAGGATTGGATTTAACCGCGAATTTCCTAGGGACTCTCCTTCCTACACAATAGTTTAGAGTTGGGTTAATGTCAGGGCATAATTTTGATAATGTTTCAAGGAACTAGGCTCTTATACCACTCTAGTTGTCACACCCTAACCCAGTTTGGTTGGATCCCCGTGAACAACCCACTGCTCTCTTGGTTCCAAAGGAGATTCCCCCTTCTTTAACTTGAGGTAAGCTAGGCGTATTTTCGATCCTGTTCCCTGGAAAGACATATATCAAATAAAATTCAAGCTTAAGGGAAATTAATCATACCTAACAGAGCGTAAGGCTTGGTGTTATTCCTATTCATTTTTCTCTTTTCCTAAAAAGGGGTAGAAAAGAGGGGTGAGTTTCTACAACTCAGTGAATGAGTTTTCAAAATTTTAAATGTTAGGAAAAAGATTTGTTTTGAGTGTGCCAGACTCCTTAATTTCCTTTAAAAAATCCTTTCATTTTAATTTTCGGTTTTGAACACCATTTCTTATTAATCACAATGTGTCATCACCCAACACACATCCTTCATCATGAAAGTCAATCACACAATTGCAGGCCAATATGTCCACTGAACCCACTTGTGGCATCGAAGCAACTTTACTAGCCACCTAGATAGAATTACATCCATTACTACCCTGAGAATGAGTGGATGTTCGTGACATCCGACCCTCAATCCCGTAACAATTCTCTGTGTCCGTATGAGGATAGAGACCTCATCCTATCCCCACCCCGGTCTCATGTGCTTGAAGCTACTCTGAGCTTCGCAAGGTGACCTAGTCCGACGAACTGCCCTTATACCCACCAGGTTGTCTAGGGCCCTAAGACACATCACTACCCCTCTTGGGCATCTTGAAAGTCTCGTAAACACAATGCATGCACAATCAGTATGTTCAACTCATGCCATATAATTTGTGGTGCCACTGGTCCAACGGCCCCAACCTTCAACTCAACCTGCAGCTGTTTGTCTTTACTAGTCCGGAGACCGGTAATGTCGCACTGCCGCTAGTTGACTGAGTATGTTAGTCCTGTCTTGGTGCCATGCCCAAACAATCCATTTATTTAAAGTTTATGGCACATATATCATATTTATTTATGAACTTCTGCTCATGCCAACTGGCCTATGGCCCACTGTTTGAGATTTTCAAAACCGGGCATATTAGCCCCCAAGTTCCAAAACTGAGGCCCCCGACCTATAAGAGATATTCGAGCTCCCATCAAGAAGGTCTCCCAAATTATTTAAGCAGTGGCACACAGTCTGGGGAGAACACTTTTGACAATATGTTTTCAACTGTCCATCATACCGACCGAGTATAAGGATATCTCCGCTCATAACCGATGAATGGATTTTCCACTTCCTTCAAGTAAGTTTCATCATACCAACCGGGTATGATCTACTTACAATTTGTAAGTAGTTTTTCCATGTCATTTCCACGTAATTTCCACATCACTACATGCTAAAGTTAAGCTTGTTAGGGACAGAATTTCACTGAACGATTGGGTGAGTGGGATTTTATATCATACTCGGTTGGGGATGATAAGTACCTTGAAATGAAAACCCACTTCTTAGTGGTATTCCCGTCCCATGTAGTGATGTGGAAATTACACGAAAAAACTACTTATCGGTTGTAAGTAGATCATACCCAGTTGGTATGATGAACTTCTTGGAAGGAAGTAGAAAATCTGTTCATCGATTATGAGTGGAGATGTTCTCACACACGATTGGTGTGATGGACGGCTAAAAGATTATTTTTGTCAGAAGTGCCCTCCCCTGACTATGTGCCACTGCTTAAACTTTTTGGGAGACCTCCTTGACGGGAGCTCGAATAACTCAGATAGGTTGGAGGCCTCGGTTTTAGAACTTGGGGGCTAATATGCCCGATTTTTTTGAAAATCTCATACAGTGGGCCCAAGGCTAGTTGGCACGAGCAGGAGCTCGTAAGCAAACATGAGTTTAAGCCATGAAAGCTTTAAATGAATGATATGTCTGGCCATGGTGCCAAGACAAGACCGACATACTCGATGGATCAGTGGTAGTGCGACATGATAGTTTGACGGACCAGTCAAGACAAACAGCTGTAGGTCGAGTTAAGGGTCGAGGCCATTGGACCAGTGGCACCACATATTAAATGTCTTATGTGAAAAACTATTTTTTTGTGCATGCGCTAAGGTACGGGACCTTCAAGATGCCCAAGAGGGGTAGTAATGCATCCTAGGTGCTACTAGATGACATGGTGGAGTTAAGGGTAGATTGTTGTGCCAGCAGTCAGGGAAGCTCGATGTAGCTTCATGCGCATGAGACTAGGGTGGGCTTGGGATGAGGTCTCTATCCTCATACGGACACAGAGTTTTCTTTATGGGATTAAGGGTCGGATATCGTGTACATCCACTCATTCTCGGGGTAGATGTAAATGTGCTTCTATCTAGGTGGCTGGTAAAGTAGCTTCAATGCCACAAGTGGGTGCAGTGGACGTGCTACCCTACGAATGTGTGATCCCTTCAGGATGAAGGGCATATGTTGGTTGATAAATACACCGGTTGTGATTAATGATTGAGAAATGGCTATGAAAATCAAGATTTTAAGGATTAATTTTTTAAAAGAAATTAAGGAGTCTGGCACACTCCAATTCAAACTATTTTTCTAAAAGTCAAACTTTAAACACCCATACACTAAGTCGTTGAACTCACCCCCTCCCTTATATCCCTTTTTAGGTAACCAACGGAAACCTACCCAAAGACCTCCTATTAGTCACACCTGCAACACAGGTATGTAAGGTTTAAAATTGCATGCAGTTTTGATTAATGTTATTCTAGGAAAGGTACAAGTTTAAAGGACACCTTACTCCTTCGAGGTTAAAGAAGGGGAAAACCCTTAATAAATCGGGAGAGTGGTGGGTTGCTCACGGGGATCTGACCAAACCGGGTAGGGCATGGCAACTTGAGTGGTATTAGAGTCTGTTTCCTAATACATTATCAAGGCTATATAACATAGTAACTAAGAGAAAGTTTCCAAATTTTCAGATGGCTCCCAAGAGAGTAACCAAGAAAACTAGCACCGACTCTACTCAACACCCTGTTCCATAGGAAGATCACCCTAAAAAGCTCTTACATACCTGAGAATTCCCAAAGAACCAAGAGACGTTAGAGGGAAGTATCCAAGAATATGGTGCCAGGATTTGTTGAGGTCACCATCCTAAGTACGAAGGGAGCCAAGCCTAAGGCCAAGAATGCCATCGAGGGCTTATAACCTTGTTAAGGAGGACGCTTGTCAAGAACCCATAGCTTCCCATCTGTTTCGATACCACTTTTGTAATAGGGCTAAGACCCCAAAACATTATACTATTTCTCCACTAATAAAGAACTATATCTCTCAAAAAGGATGTGACCTTGCACCTCAGCTGTAGGAAGATTGGTCAAGAAAAGTAACCCAACAAACCGTGTTACACTAGACACCACGGAGACCAAGGAGATTCTCATTCCGAATAAAGGAATGAATCAAGGAAATTATTGGGCAAAGAAGACATGACAAGAAAACCGTCAAGGTCAGGAGTTTAGGAGAACTCTTGGAGTAACCACTAGACAAGGAAACGACCTATTACAAGGTGCAAAGGAAATGGGACATGAAGTGAAGCCACACAACTAGGATTTAGAATAATATTTTCCAAGAATAAATGCCCCCACAGCTATAGAAATCCAAAAGGATACCATTCCAAGAAACACAACTCCAGCTCATAATTTCAACCATAGTCAGGAAGAAGCTCTTTAAGATCATAGCATAGTGGTAGGAAGGAAAAAGGGCCGAAGGTAGGACCTCAATAAAACACAAATAGAAGAAAGAGAATTCTCCCTTAAAGAATAAAGTTCCAGCAATTTAGGAGCAAAGAAGGGAGTGCATCCACAAGAGAAGACAAGTCGAGCATTTGACTACAAATGGGATGTCTTTGGATTGTAAGTACGAATCACTTTGGAAAAAGCATTGAAGCCAAATAGGAGTTTCGGACCAACATGGCGGAAGGAAGCAAGTCATAACAACAAGATAGTCAATGAGAATAAACGATGCCCTAAGGAAGACCGAGAAGTAGAAAGGACTACACTCTAAAAGGGCAACAGGTCGGACATTAAGGACAAGAAGACTTGAGAAACAACTGCCCTAAGAAAATTAGACCAAAGGAATGGTAGGGACAAGGCAGTTAACAAACTGATACTCGTGACAGTCACAATTTAAGCTCAAATAAAGAAGGGAGAGGTGGAAAGGCCAAATATTGAGAAAAAGAAGAATTAAAGAAATTCTTAAAAAGACCAATGGCCAAATTAATGACTAAACTTAAGCCAAGAGAGGTGTAGGCAAGCCTCTCACATAATAGTCAAGAAATCTTGAAACAAGAAAGATTTGAACTCTTCCTAAAAGAAATAGGCGTGTACTGTGGTACAAGTGGGGATGAGGATAGGGTACAAATGATGTGCCAGTAAGATTTCAAGAGCAAGGATAAACAGGAGATGACGACATCAAAGGATGCCCTAGAGCAAATGAAAAAGGAATTACAGGAGAAAAAGGGGAGAGTCCTACAAAGGAAGAAAACCCTGGAAAGACATATGTATCCCAACTAAGAGGTAATGGAATCAAGTGAAAGGGATAAATAGATAAACTTGCAAAAGAAGTGCAAGATGAGGTGAAAGAACCAAGAAAGCATATAGGATGACCCAAGGAATAAGTTAAACCCAAGGAACGGGTAAATAGGAAGTTAGCATCAAAAGATGTTGTGACAAGTTAGAATGAGTGGACTACCCATAATAAGGAAAAAAAAAAAGAAAGAACAACAGAGAAACATTAGGAAAGTAAGCTCTCCAAATAACAAGTGGCTAAGGAGAAATAACCACAAATAGTAAGACAGGTCGTAGTCCACACGGTCATAATGGAGCCTAAAGAGTGGATGACTGAGCATAGTGTAGAGTACACGGAATAAGACTGATAATTAGAAATATCTCAAGTAAGGAATAAAGGATGAAATAGAAGTTGTGGATAGAGAAGGATCCAAAGCGAGCAAATGCCCTAACATAAAAAGGGGTGTGAAGAAAGGAAGAAAGAACCCTTCAAGAATGATAAGAAGGTTGAGCATGTATCTCCTAAGATGGAAGTCTCTACTGTGAGGGACAAAGTAGGGAATAAAACCAGAAGAAAGGAACCTTCCCATGCAAAGGAATCAACACATAGATTGAAAGTGATTAACTTGGAATAAAGAATCATGAAATAATCATGAGCAAGTGGGAGTGGATTAAGAAAAGGAAAAGTTCTTGAGGAAAGGACGCCACTGGAAATTATGGTGGACATAAGAAGGGAAGAATTCCAACGTGTTGGTAAATCATCAAGAAACCCAATGATTTGAAAACGAAAAAGACCCAATAAGGAAGTTGGGAAAAAGGACAAGGAAAACTGATACGGTTAGGTAAGATATGACGTCAAAGACAAGATGGATGATGGGATAATAGTAAAAGTAGTGGAGAAATACTACTAGAAGAAAAGAGGGACAAAGTTATACTATTTTGGAGAGGTTGGAAGGTTGAGAATGACAATTACGGAAGTGTTCTAAAATTTTAATTGGTCAAAGATAGGTTCTAGAATATGTCATGTCATAAGGGACATGTAAGCACCAACAGTACCGAGTAAAATATGACTCGAGTAAGAAAGAGTTAGTTAGTAAGCATGACAAGGTAAAACATAATTTTAACTGAAGTGGTAATCAATGACGGGTGAAGGAAGGGTCAAATTAGGATGAAGGGATAATAACACTAAAACCTGTGAAAACAAGTATGTAATGCTCGAAAGAACGTCGAGCTAAGAGTTTCAACGATGAAGAGAATAACTAGACAAAGGAACGATTGGGCATCTTGGAACTTCCAATCCTGAAATCTTGAGTAAGAAACTCAAAGGGAAGAATCTTGCCCTAAGTAAAGGGAGATGTGAACCTAGGGATATACATCTGGACTCGCAGGCAAGACATACTAGTTATGATAAAACTCCATGGAATAAGTAAACAATGTAAAGAAAAAGAAATTTCTTAAGTGTGTGATTTAAAGTGGGCTAAGTGAAAGAATGACCAAAGTATTAGCATGCCTAAATTGACATTAAGGGAAGTTTATCCCGGAGTGAAAAATTCTAATTTAGTTTTTAGGACAAAACTCCTAAAAGGAGGGAAGAGTTGTAAACCCCGCTCCTTTAGGATGAGAAAACTGAGGAAAGAACCAGTCAACCCGGGTGATAAAACCAAACCAGTTCACAAACCCCAACCGATAGATAAAGGGCAAAGTGGGAAATTTATGGATCTCGAGTGACCTAAAGAGTCACAAAACCATGAGAAAAAGCTTTAGGATGAATTGGAGTTGAAAACCAAACCGATTCATGTGAACCGGACCTAAACCTAATTGAACCAATTAGAACCACTATTAAACTAGTTTCTAAATTCATTTTTCTAGGTGGCTTTGAAAATTCAAATTTGAAAATTGAGGCCACCATTTGATAGATAATTAATTTAGATGAATTTACAAATTTTTAATTTTAAAAAACTCGGTCGAATCAGGCTTGAACCTATAGGTTTAAAGCATTGAACCCGGTTCAGACTGATACTATAAACCCCACCCTTTTGAGTTAAGGAAAACCGGGAAAATAATCGGTCAAACTAAGTAAGAAAACCAAACTGATTCACGTACCCAGTCAATTGGAAATGGGCAATTTGGAAATTTACAACTTTTGAGTGATCCAAAGGGTTCATAAAACCTTGGAAAAGAACCTTAGGAAATATTTGAAGAGAAAAACCATACTAGTTTAGATGAATCGGATCCATTTGGATGGAACCGGTTTATGAACCGAGTCGGTTCATGAACCAGAATCGATAGAGAAAGGGAAAATAAGGAAATTTATGGATCCCTTGTGACCCTAAGAGATTTATAAACCTTGGGAAGGAACCTTAGAACAAAGTGAGAGAGAAAAACCAGACTCATTCGGGTGAACCAGACCCAAACCGAATTAAACCGGCTTAAGAACTGAGCCGGTTTATGAATCGGAACCGATAGAAAGATCGTAAACCGGGAAATTTATGGAGCCTAAGTGACCTAAGGAATCACAAAAGTCATGGAAATGGACTTGTGGATGAATTGAAGATGAAAACCAAACCAGTTTAGGTGCGGTTTGGACCAGTTTGAACCATTATTGAACCGGATTATAAATTCATTTTTCTAGGTAGCTTAAATAATTCAAATTTGAGATTTGAGGCCTCCATTGGATAGAAAATGAATTTATATGACTAGAAATTTTTAGATTTGAAAAACTCGGTCGAATGAGGGGTGAACCGGCTAGTTTAAGCTTCAAACCTGGTTCGGATTGGTCCAGTCCAGTTCGGAAGAGTGTCATCTTCTTCCTTCAGATGACAGCACTGTTCACTCGCTGAAAAATCGAAGCAGTGTCGGCAAAGAACAAACATCTTCATTCAATACGTTTCTGGCCATCAATGTCTATCATAAAGGCACCAATTGGACGGCCAAGGATTCACCGAGCTTCCTATATAAAGCCCCCTCTCCCCATACATCCTCTCCACAACTGAAATAGCTCACTCTCTCTCAGTTGCTTAGTTTTCCAGTGAAGCTCAAACTAGAGCACTGATATAGGGTCTTTTCTAAGACAAAGAAGGTGAGGTCAGGTTCTTTAAAACTGGGGAGAAGTCGACTACACGCTTGTAGTCTTCGTTTGCTCTAAGGGTTGCTGGAGAAGCGCCGGCGTGATGGATAATGAAGCAGCTCAAGCAGACCGAAGTTGCCCTATTTCAGCCAAGTTGAAATCGGCCATTTTGAGCCCTCCTTAGGCCAAAACAAGCCCTCCTAACACTTCCTTAGCCTTTCCACAGCCGAATTAGGACTAAAAGGTAACCCAATTCGGCTCCCCTCTGTAATTTCTAGCCGATGCTAGAGAGAGAACTGACAGAATTTTAATGATGAAATTCTAATTCAATTCGGCATCAATTGATGTGATTCTTGATTCTAGGATGAACCCCCAGGATGAGAGTTATCTGCCCAGATTGAAAGCTCGGACCGCCGGGTTCTCACTGGTGAGTAATCGAAGCTTTCTCTCTCTACAGTTCATTTTCTGGCGAATCTCTATTTGAGCTCGTTTTGGCGTTAAAACTTGTGATTCAAATTGCTAAAGAATCAAATGAACATGTAGAAACTCAATTTCAACAATTGGAAACGTTTGATCGATCAATTTGATTAAATCAAATTCGGCTATGTTAAAAAGTTGGAATTGGAGAAAAATTGGCAGAAAATTGGGGGAAATTGGGGATTTTTGAACATTCGAAGGACCGAAATGCAATTTCCTATAATTGAGGATCAATTAGGCATGATGAAGATGTTAGAGGGCCAATTGAGGAAATTTAGAATTTTTGGGGTGAAAATAACCATTTTTGTAAAGGAAGGGCAAAATGGTAATTTTGGAAAAGTTGGGGGACCAAATTGGAAATTTGAAAAATTAAACCCCTTTTAGTGAAATGGAATAAATTAAGGTCCTAAGATAAATTTTAAAAGTTTTGGGACTCAATTTGAGGAAAAATCGGCATTAGGGACTTAAAGTTAAAGAGAAATAACTTTAGGGACCTAATTGTAAATAAATAAAATATTAGTTTTCTCATTCATTTGGAATGAATGAAGGCTATTAGGCTAAAGGATAATGAACCGAGATGTTCATATCGTGTAGGAACACGAAGTACTGGGAATGCCAGCAAGGACAAGCTCGCGTGAATACAAAGAATAGGTCCAGTGGAATTCACTGCATTAACGGGTTTGTGGGTTTACTAATGTCATACTCGATTGAGATGATGAGCACAACTTAAAGTTAAAAACCACTTACCGGTTGTGAGTGGGATTTTATATCATACCCGGTTGGGGATGATAAGTACCTCCAAATGAAAACCCATTACTAAGTGGTATTTTAAACATCACAACTTGGAGGAGTGATGTGAAAAACATGTGGAAAAACTACTTATCGGTTGTAAGTAGATCATACCCAGTTGGTATGATGAAACTTCCTCGAAGGAAGTTGAAAAGCCGTTCATCGGTTATGAGCGGATATGTCCTTATACCCGGTCGGTATGCTGGATAGTTGAAAACATCTTTTTGTCGGAAGTGCACTCCCCTGACTATGTGCCAATGCTTAAACGATTTGGGAGACCTTCTTGACGGGAGCTCAAATAGCTCTTATAGGCTAGGGGCCTCGGTTTTGGAACTTGGGGGCTAATATGCCCTATTTTGAAAATCTCGTACAGTGGGCCCAAGTCCAGTTGGCATGCGCAGGAGCTCGTAAAACTTTACATAAAGGAATTGTTTGGCCATGGTACCAAGACATGACCGACATACTCAGTCAACTAGTGACACTGCGATATGATAGGTCAACGGACCAGTCAAGACAAACAACTGTGGGTTGAGTTGTGGGTCTAGGCTGTTGGACTAGTGGCACCACAAATTATATGGCATGAAAAGAAAATACTGATTGTGCATGCACTATGATTACGGGACCATCAAGACGCCTAAGAGGGGTAGTGATGCGTCCTAAGGGCACTGGAAAACCTGGTGGGTATTAGGGAGTTCGTCATACTAGGTGACCATAAGAAATTTGGAGTAGCACCAAGCGCATAAGACTGGAGTGGGGACGGGATGAGGTCTCTGTCCTCATACGGACACGAAGAATTGATTTCACGATTGAAGGATGGATGTCATGAACATCCACTCATTCTCAAGGTTGAAGTGGGCGTACTTCTATTTGGGTGGCCGGTAAATTCGCTCAGAAGCCACAAGTGGATTCAGTGGACGGGCTAGCCTACGAATGTGTGTTTTGACCAATGTGTATTGGGTGATGATACACCTTGATTAATAAGGAAATGGTGGTAAAAATTGAGATTTGATATGAAAGGATTTTTGAAAGAAAGGGTCTGGCACACTCCATTACAATTCTTTTTCCTAAAAAGTTAAAAGTATTGGAAAACCCCATTCATTGAGTAGTTGTACTCACCCCCTCCCTTATAACCCTTTTAGGAAATTCTGGAAAGCCTACCCTTAAAGACCATCAACTAAGACGCCTGTGAGACAGGTATGATGAAATTAAAATATTATGCAGTCTTGATTTATGTTATTCCAGGAAAAGGTGTAGGTTTAAAGGACACCTTACTCTTTGCAATCTATAATAAGGGAAAACCCTTTAATAGACTAGGAGAGTGGTGGGTAGATCATGGGGATCCGACCAAACTGGGTCAGGGCATGATAGGTCCGTTCCAGTTTAGAACAATGGTCAGATCCCTGTGAACAACCTGCCACTCTCCCGATTTATTAAGGGTATTCCCCTTCTCTAAATCGTGAGCAGTAAAATGTCCTTTTCACCTGTACCTTTCATGGAATATCATTAATCAAAATTGAATATATTAAACTTACATACTTAATTTAAGGTTCAGCTACCGACAGATATTTAAGATCAGTTTCCATTGGTTACTTGAAAGGGGAAAAGGGAGGGGGTGAGTTTTACAACTCAGTGAGCGGGTGTTGGGATTGAGTTTTCATAAACAAAACAACTTTAATCAAAGTGTGCCAAACTCATTATTTCAAATATTCTTGCCTCAAATATTGGTTTTTAAAACCTTTACCTACCGAGGGTAACATTTTCAAGTTGGAGTGTGACAAACACTTTAATTTCCTTTAGATTTTCTCACTTTAAAAATCTTGGTTTTATCACCATTTCTTATTAATCGTGGTGTGTCATCACCCAACACACATCCTTCATCATGAAAGTCAATCACACAATCGTAGGCCAGCCGATCCACTGAACCCAATTGTGGCGTTGGAGCGACTTTACCGGCCACCTAGATAAAAGCATGTCCACTTCTACCTTGAGAATGAGTGGATGTTTGTGACATCCGACCCTCAATCCCGAAATCAATTCTCCATGTTCGTATGAGGACAATGACCTCATCCTGACCACACCCTGGTCTCGTGCGCTTGAAGCTACGTCAAGCTTCACAAGGTTACCTAGTTCGACGAACTTCCCTTATATCCACCAGGTCGTCCAGGGCCCTAGGACACATCACTACCCCTCTTGAGTGTCTTGAAGGTCTCGTACACATAATGCATGCACAATCAGTATTTTCACATCATGCCATATAATCTGTGGTGCCACTAGTCCAACAGCCCCGACCCTCAACTCAACCTGCAGCTATCTGTCTTGACTAGTCTAGAGATTTGTTATATCGCACTGCCACTAGTTGACTGAATATGTTGGTCCTATCTTGGTACCATGGCCAAACAATTCATTTATTTAAAGTTTTATGGCATATATCTCATTTGTGTTTACGAGCTCCTGCTCGTGCCAATTGGCCTAGGGCCTACTGTTCAAAATTTTCCAAATCGGGTATATTAGCCCTCAAGTTCGAAAACCGAGGCCCCCGGCCCATAAGAGCTATTCGAGCTTCCGTCAAGAAGGTCTCCCAAATCGTTTAAGTAGTGGCACACAATTAAGGCAGAGCACTTCTGACAAAATATGTTTTCAACTGTACATCATACCAACCAGGTATAAGGACATCTCTGCTCATAACCAATGAACGGGTTTTCCACTTCCTTCGAGGAAGTTTTATCATACCAACTAGGTATGATCTACTTATAACCGGTAAGTAGTTTTTCCGCGTGATTTTCACATCACTCCTCTAAATTGTGATGTTTAAAATACCACTAAGTAGTGGGTTCTCATTCCGAGGTACTTATCATCCCCAACCGGGTATGATATAAAATCCCACTCATAACCGGTAAGTGGTTTTTAACTTTAAACTATGCTCATCATCCTAACGGGGTATCACATTAGTAAGCCCACTCACAACTGGTAAGTAGGTTTTCATTAAATAAAAATTCTCATCATCCCAACCGCGTATGAAGTGTAAATTAGCCCACCCACCAGTTAATCGTGACGTGTTTGTCCATGGTTGGTTTTCCAAGTTGATGCAAGCTTTCTCTTGTTGGCGTTCCGATCACAATTGTCCCGTCGGAGGTGCAACAGTCCGAGCTTTCTATCAGGAAAGGTAGCTTTCTTCCTAAAGTACCTTTTAGGATCAAGAATTCCTAATATTGGCCTTTTAGCTTCGTTGGGATCATATGAGGGTTGTGGGGATGTTGGAAGAGGTTGGTTTGGCTAGAGGAGTGTTGAATTCGACCAATTATTGCTAGTCTGAAATAGGGCAGCTTCGGTCTGCTAGAGCTGCTTTATTATTTGATTACATCGGCACTTCTTCGGTGATCCTCGGATCGAATGGAGGTTGCTATCAAATAGTTGACTTCCCTCAGAGTCTAAAGAGTCGGACATCTCCTTCTAAGGTTGAGAAAATACCCAAGTTGAAGCTCTAGTTCGAGCTTTACCAGGAAATGGAGCAGTAGAGAGAAAGAGAGGAGTTTCAGGTGTGAGGAGAATGAATGGGGATGAGCTCTTTATACAGGTGTAGAATTGAGGAAGATTTATTATTCTCATTAAATTGAAAATTGAAGGGTATTTATTAGTATTAATTCTAATAATTAAATGTAGGTATTAAATTATATGTATTAATTCCAATAATTAAATGTAGTTATTAATTTATGGGTATTTACAGTAAGGGGCATAGGATTAATACTAATTAAACAAAAAATACAATTATCTCATCATTTTTGCCTAAAGAAATTTACTAGTATTGAGTTATAATGGGATTTGGTGCATTAGTGCATATATGTTTTTTTAATTTTGGGTTACTAAGAAATACTATGTGACAACTATTGAGGGGTGCAAAAGGAATACTTTCCAGTATGTCATCCATCCTAGCACTACTCTTGCCCAAGAACGCTTAACTATGAAGTTCTAATGGGATCCAATGCATTAGTGTTAGTATTTTTTTTTTATTTCTGGTTACTAAAAACATGGTGTTACACCTTGGTTTCAACTTTCTCCGTTGTTGAAACCTAAGTATTCCCCTCCATGGGGATACCTTTAGAAAAACTTGGTCTCCCACATCAAACTCCAAATCTCTTCTTTGATGATCTGCGTAACTCTTTTGCATGTCCTGAGCGGCCTTAAGGTGACTCCTAATTAACATGATTTTCTCTGTAGCATCCTCGATTAATTCGACCCTTTCCAACTTTCTTTCTCCCACTTCTTCCCAAAATAAAGGGATACAGAATGGTCGTCCATAAAGGGCTTCATAATGAGCCATTTGAATACTGGCCTAATAACTATTATTATATGCAAATTCCATTATGTACAAGTATTCCTCCCAACCCTTATCCATGGTGAGTATGCATGCCATCAGCAAGTCCTCCAAGGTTTGGATCATTTGATCAGACTGTCTGTCGGTCTGAGGATGAAATGTCGTACTCATGTGGAGCTTGCTTCCTAAGGCACTTTGTAAACATGGCCAGAACCTTGAAGTAAATCTAGGGTCTCTATCTGATACTATGCTCATCGGGATGCCTTGGAGTCTTACTATCTCCCTCATGTATAAAACGGCCAGTTGTTCCACTGTATCCATCACTCTTATAGGGAGGAAATGAGAAGACTTGGTCAATATGTCCATGATGACCCAAATTGTATCTCGACCCTTCCTGGTCATAGGTAGTCCTGTGACAAAGTCCATGGTAATGTGCTCCCATTTCCATTCTGGGATGGCAAGGGTTGTAGTAGTCTTGATGGTTTCTGATGTTCAGCTTTAATCTGTTGATAGGACAAGCATCAGGCTACGTATTCTACAACATCCCTCTTCCATTCCCTTCCACCAATATCCTTATTTGAGGGTGCGGTACATCTTTATACTGCCCAGATGCATCACATACACAAAATCATGTGCCTCCTCCAAGATTAACTTCTTTAGTACCTTATCTTGAGGCGCACACACTCTACCCTTATAGACTAGCACTCCATCGCCTCACAATTCATAGTCCAGTTTCGTCCCTCTGTTAATTGGGTCCAAATAGGTTTGGAGTTCCTTTCAGCCTTTTGTTGGACCTGAATTTGCTCTGTTAAATTTGATCTCACCACCACATCAGCCAACAAGCAATTCTCTCTCTTATCCATTTTCAATTCCACCTCCATTCTTCCCAGCTATTGCAACAAGTGTAAGTAACTTGTCTTTATTTGCACCGCCTCGGTTTGGTATTTGCGACTTAGGGCATCTGCCACCACATTTGCCTTTCTGGGGTGATACTCTATCACAAGGTCATCGTCCTTTACCAATTCCAGCCATCTCCTTTGGCGGAGATTTAACTCTTTCTGAGTTTGGAAATACTTAAATCTCTTGTGATCAATGTATATCCTACACTTAACCCTGTAGAGGTAGTGCTGCCAAATCTTTAAGGTGAACATTATTGCAGCTAATTCCAAGTCATGGGTATGGTAATTCCTCTCATGTACCTTAAGTTGTCGTGAGGCGTAGGCAATAACTTTTTCTTGTTGCATCAATACACATTCAAGTCCTTGTTTGGATGCATCACTATAGATGGCGTACTCCCCCGCACTTTGGTCATGAAGGGAGAGTATCGATGTGGTTGTCAATCAAATCTTCAACTCCAAGAAAGACTTCTCACAGCTTTTGTCCCATTTATACTCTATTCCTTTCCTGGTGAGTTGAGTCAAAGTGTCAACTATCTTAGAGAAATCATGTGAACAAATCATCTGTAGTATCCAGCCAAGCCTAAGAAACTTTGTATTTCCAAAGAATTCCTAGGTGCCTTCCAATCAGATATGGCTTTCACCTTTGCTGGATCTACCTTGACTCCATCTTTGGAAACTATGTGTCATAAGAACCCTACCTCCTACAACCAGAACTCACACTTGGAGAATTTTGCATATAAGCGATTTCCCCTCAGGAAAACAACTGGTCAAACCAAGTGAGAAAACCGAACCGGTTCACAAATTCGATCATCAAAGAACAGGGAATTTACAACTCCTGAGTAACCCAAAGGTTCATAAAATCCTCAAAAAAAACATTAGGACAAATTCGAAGAGAAAAACCAAAACGGTTCAGATGAACCGGATCCAAGATAGATTGAATCGGTTTATGAACCGAGCTAATTTATGAACAAGAACTAATAAAGAGAGGGCAAACCGATAAATTTATGGATCCCGAGTGACCTAACAAGTCACAAAAGTCATGAAAAAGGACTTTAGGATGAATGGGGGATAAAAACCAAACCGGTTTCTAAATTCATTTTTCTATGTGGCTTAGAGAATTCCAATTTTGAGAATTGAGGCCACCATTTGATAGATAATAAATTTAGATGAATTTAAAAATTTTTAATTTTCAAAAACTCGGTTGAATCAAGCCTAAATTGGCCAGTTTAAGCTTTGAACCCGGTTCGGTTCGATTTAGAACAATGTCTTTTTCTTCCTTCAGATGATAGCATTGTTCACTCACCAGAAAATCGAAGCAGCGCCAGTGAAGAGGAAACGTTTCCGTTCAGTACATTTCAAGCCATCAATGACTACCATAAAGGTGCCAAACAAACGGCCGACGAGTCCCCGAGCTCCCTATATAAAGAGCCACTGTCCATTCATCCTCTCCACACCTGAAAACCTCACACTCTCTCAGCTACTCATTTTTCTAGCAAAGCTCAAACCAGAGCTCCGATATAGGGTCTTTTCTGAGCCAAAGAAGGCATGGTCGGGTTCCTTAGAATCGGGGAGAAGTCAGCTACATGGTTGTAGTCTTCATTCACTCCAATGGTCATCGAAGAAGCGCCGGCATGATCGAACAATGAAGCAGCTATGGCGGACCGAAGCTACCCTATATTTGTCGAGAAAAAATCGGCCAATTTGAGCCCTCCTTGGGCTAAACTAAGCTTTACCAACACCTCCTCAGCCCTCTTACAGCCAAATTAGAAATAAAAGGTAACCCAATTTAACTCCACTCTGTAATTTCCGACCAGTGCTAGAGAGACATCCAACAGAATTTCGATGAAAAAATTCTCATCCAAATCGACATCAATTGATGCAATTATTGATCCGAGGAGAAACCTCAGGAGAAGAGCTATATGCCCAGATTGAAAGCACGGACCGTCGCACCCCTCACGATGAGCATTTGAATCTTTCTCTCTTACATTATGTTTTTCCGACGAAGGTCCGTTTGAGCACATTCTGGCGTTAAAACTTGCAATTCAAAGTGCAATTGAATCGTATGAAGATGTAGGCACTCCAATTTAACTTCAATTTCAATAATTAAACTTGTTTGATCGGTTAATTTAATGAAATCAAATTTGGTTGTGTTGGAAAGTTGAAATTGGGAAAAATTTTGGGGAAATTTTGGCGATTTAAAAAATTTTGAGGGACTAAAATGCAATTTTATAAAATTGAGGGCCAATTTGGCATGATAAGAGTGTTAGAGGACCAATTAAGTAAATTTTAGAATTTTTAGGGTAAAACTTACCATTTTTTAAAAGGAAGAGCAATGGTGTTTTGACAATTGAAAAGTTTATTTTGTCAAAAATGCTCTCTCCTGACTGTGTGCCACTGCTTAAAATTTTTGGGAGACTTTGTTGACGGGAGCTTGAATAGCTCATATAGGTTGGGGGCCTTGGTTTTGTAACTTTGGGGCTAATATGCCCAATTTTAAAAATCTCGAACAGTGGGCCCTAGGCTTGTTGGAACGAGCAGAAGCTCATAAACAAACATGATTATTAAGCCATAAAAACTTATGTAAATGAGTAGTTCGGCCATGGTACTGAGATAGGACCGACATACTAAATGGACTACTGGTAGTGTGACATGACAGGTCATCGGACTTGTCAAGATAAACAGCTGTAGGTCGAGTTGAGGGTCGGGACCGTTGGACCAATGGCACCACAGATTATATGGCATTATGTGAAAAATTGTTGATTGTGCATGCATTATGTTACAGGACCTTCAAAACACTCATGAGGGGTAGAGATGCATCCCAAGGCTCTGGATGACTTGCTGGGCATAAGGGCAGTTAGCCGTACCAGAAGTCTTGCGAAGCTTGACGTAGATAAAAAGGTTGATGGAAAGGAGGAAGTGGGGTCTCTTTCTTTAAGCCCATGAGATCGAGGTGGGGACAGGATGAGGTCTCTATCCTCATACAAACACGGAGTTTTCTTGCGGGATTGAGTGTCGGATGTCGTGAACATCCACTCATTCTCAAGGTAGAAGTGGACATGCTTCTATCTAGGTGGCCGGTAAAGTCGCTCTGATGCCACAAGTGGGTACAGTGGATGGGCTGGCCTACGATTATTTGTCCTTCATTATGAAGGGCGTGTGTTGATTGATTAACACACCATTGTAATTATAAATGATTTTGGAAACTGAGATTTGTAAATGGAAAATTTTAAAGAAATTAAGGAGTCTTGCACGCTCCAAAGTTAAAACTATTGTTTATCGAAAAAATTCATTTTTGAAAATACCCATTCAATGAGTTATATAAACTCACCCATCTTTTTTATCCCTTTTCAGGAAATAGAGAAAATTACTAGGGATAACACTAAGCCTTACCCTCTATCAGGTATGCTTAATTTCTCTTAAACTTGCATTTTATTTGATATATGTCTTTCCAGGGAACAAGGTTGAAAGTATGCATGGCTCCTCTTAAGTTAAAGAAGGAGGAAACTCCTCTTGAACTAGGAGAGCGACGGGTTGTTCATGAGGATTCAACCAAAACCGAGTTGGGGCGTGACAACTTTAGTGCTATTAGAGCCTAGTTCCCTTGAAACATTATCAATATTATGCCCTGACATTAATCCAACCCTAAACTATCGTGTAGGAAGGAGAGTTCCTAGGAAATTCGTGGTGAAATCCAGTCTTTTGCCAATAACCCTGAAAAAGACACCTAACCCAAGGGAGGAAGTCGTACAAAGGTTCCTAAAGGGTGATAAATGAGTACCCAAGGACATGGTCGAAGACTACCAGAAACTAGTAGGAGCCTTTCTAGAACCGGAAGGCATCATATACCCTCCTCCCAGACAAGAGGAACCAGTATCACCTCCTAGAAGCCAACCCCTCCTCCTCTAGTTCCACAACAACTAGAGGGGAATCCAACCAAGAAGGAGGCATAAGATAATTAATGAGATGCATATGTCACCTTCAAGAAGGTCCACCAAGTACCTCCACCTACTCAACCTGGCGTCAATCCCTCCCATTGGGTGAAGTGGACCTATGAGTGTGAGGTTGAGGTACTAAAGTGGTACAAATTTAGGCCATACATGAGATTCATCCTATTAGGGAATACGAATGGACCCCAACCAATTCCTTAGAACCTTCGGATAAAGAGTCTCACAACCGTTCTAGGGTTAATTCTAGTCCTATGACCCCAAGGGATTAGGGGGTAGAAAATTCCTATAATAAGCCAAGTATGGCAAGAAAATATTTTTTGAACGAATAAAAGTGAAATTTTTGTTAAAACTTCTAAGTTCCTTGATAAAAGTAAAAAGAGTGTAATAATAAAGATTAAAATAAAGGTAGGAAATCACCTAAGGAAGAAAAGACGGGTTATTTATAGTTAACCTCAACCCTTAAGACTTTCCCTTAGAAGCACGATAAGGAAGAATTCAGCTAAGGGAGATCTTAACTAAAAAGGGAAGAAAAAGTTGGAACAAAGGGAAGTGAATATCAAAAATTACATCTTTATGGAGAGTTCAAGGAGTTAAGGATAGACTCAAAGAATAAGAGTAAGGAAAAACAAGGAGTAGTAGAATATTCCAAAGGGAACCAAAAGAATGGAAGCTGATTAAGAAGAAAAGGAAGTAAGTATGGGGGAATACCAAGGATGTCAAGACCACCAAGTAAAGAGGAGAAGAAAGTAGAATAACAAGAAAGCCCAAGTATAGCAACTACTTGTAAAGAACTAAAAATACGGTTTCTTAGGAACTTAATAAGATAGGGAGACTTGTGAAAAGCAGAGGTATGGGACCAAAAGAGGAAGAAAAGCTAGAGTGGATGAACCATACCGGATCCTTAAGTTTAAATGAAGATTAAAAAGAGAAAACTTCTAAAGAAGGGTAGGGTGATCAAATGAAAGAATCCTAGAATGGAAGACATTAGAAGGAGGATGAGAATAGGAAGTTGGATTGAGGAAGAAGAAAGCTCTAGGTAAAGAAAAACAATCAAGGAAGTGTCGCAAAAAATCGAACCGAATAAGGACTTCAGTATGATGTACAAATATTGAGTGTTTGGGAAGATTAAGTACGACCAACTTGCAGGAAAACATGGAAACTCAAATGAAAATTTTAAACATATCAAATTGAAAGAGATAAACTCTTATTGATCAAATCATCCAGAAGAGTAAACGAAGCTCTAATAAGAACTAGGGACTAATAAGATGTAAACCACGCCCTTTTGAGGTAAGAAAAACCGGGAAGGGAACCGGTCAAACCAAGTGAGAAAACTGAACCGGTTCACAACCCCAATCAATTGTGAATAGGAAATTTAGGAATTTACAACTCCCAAGTGATCCAAAGGGTTCATAATACTATGGAAAAGAACCTTAGGACGAATTGGAAGAGGAAAATTAGACCGGTTTGGATGAACCGAGTCCAATAGATTGAACCGGTTTATGAACCGGAACCGACAAAGATCGGGAAAAACAAAGGAATTCAACTCCATTGTACTCCAAAGAAAATCATAAACCTTGGAAAGTAACCTTAGAACAATGTAGGAGAGAAAAAACAGACCGGTTTGGGTGAACTGGATTGAACCGATTTAAGGACCGAGTCAGTTTTATGGTCCCTAAGTGACCTAAAAAGTCACAAAAATTAGGGGAATGGACTTGTGAAGGAATTGGGGATGAAAACCGGAGAACCGGTTTTGACGGGTTTGAACCACTATTGAACTGAACCTTAAATTCATTTTTCTAGGTTGCTTAAATAATTCAAATTGGAGATTTGAAAAACTCAGTCGAATGAGGGGTGAACCGGTTGGTTTAAGCTTAGAACCCGGTTCGGAACAGTGTCATCTTCTTCCTTAGGATGACAGCACTGTTCACTCACTGGGATACTGAAGAAACATTGACAAAGAAGAAACGCTTTTGTTCGGGGCATTTCAGGTCTTCAATGTCAATCATAACGGTACCAAACGAATGGCCAACGGGTTCCCGAGCTCCCTATATAAAGAGCCCCTCCTCATTCATCCTCTCCACACCTTAAAACTTCATTCTCTCTCAACTTCTCCTTTTTTCGGTGAAGCTCAAACCAGAGCTCCGACATGGGATTTTTTTTTAGCTAAACAAGGTGAGGTCAGGTTCTTTAGAATTGGGGAGAAGTCAGCTACACGTCTGTAGTCTCCGTTCACTCCGAGGGTCGTCGGTGAGACACCGGCGTGATGAAACAGTGAAGCAGCTCCAGCGGACCGAAGCTGCCCTATTTCAATCGAGCTGAAATTGGCCATTTTAAGCCCTTCTCAAGCCAAACCAAGCCTTACCAACACTTCATGAGCCCTCCCACGGCTGAATTAGGACTGAAAGGTAAGCCAAATCGGCTCCACTCTGCAATTTTCGATCTGTGCTAGAGAGAGAACCGGTAGAATTTCAATAATGAAATTCTAACTCAATTCAGCATCAATTGATGTGATTCTTGATTCTAGGATGAACCTCAGGATGAGAGCTATCTGCCCAAATTGAAAGCTCGTACCGTCATGCCCTCACCGGTGAGTAATCGAAGCTTTCTCTCTCTATAGTTCATTTTTTGGCGAATCTCCGTTTTAGCTCATTCCGGCGTCCAAACTTACGATTCAAAGTGCTATTGAATCGTTAGAAGATGGAGGAACTCAATTTTAACTTCAATTTCAATAATTAGAGGTGTTTGATAATTCAATTTGATAAAATCAAATTCGGTTGTGCCTTAGAGTTGAAATTGGGGGAAAATTGGGAATTTTCGAAATTTAAAGGACCAAAATGCAATTTTATGAAATTGAGGGTCAATTGGGCTTGAAAATAATGTTTGAGTACCAATTGAGGAATTTTGGAATTTTTGGGGCAAAACTTACCATTTTTGTAAAGGAAGGGCAAAATGGTAATTTTGGAAAATTTGGGGGACCAAATTGGAAATTTGGGAAATTAAACCCCTTTTTGGTGAAATTGAATAAATTGAGGTCCCAAGATAAATTTTAAAAGTTATGGCACTCAATTTGAGGAAAAATCGACATTAGGGACTTAAAGTTAAAAAGAAATAACTTTAGGGACCAAATTGCAAATAACTAAAAGTTTGGGTTTTCTCATTCATTTGAAATAAATGAAGGTTGTTATGCCAAGTAATAATGGACAAGAATGTTCATATAGTATAGGAAACGCAAAATACCAGGAACGCCAGCATGGACGTGCTCACGTGAATACAAAGAACCGGTATAGTGGAATTTACTGCGTTAACAGGTGAGTGGGTTTACTAACATCATACCCGGTCGGTATAATGGATACTGAAAACCTATTTTTTTGGAAGTGTTCTCTCCTGACTGTGTGCCAATGCTTAAACTATTTGGGAGACATTCTTGACGGGAGGTCGAATAGCTCTTATAGGTCGGGGGCCTCAGTTTTGGAACTTGAGGGCTAGAATGCCCAGTTTTTGAAAAACTCGAAAAGTGGGCCATAGGCCAATAGACACAAGCAAGAGCTTGTAAATGAACATGATATATTTGTGCCATTAAACCTTAATAAGTAAATTTTTTGGTAATGGTACCAAGGCAGGTCCAACATACTGAGACAACTAGTAGCAGTACGACATGACCGGTCTGTGGACAAGTCAAAACAAACAGTTACCGGTGGAGTTAAAAGTCGGGATAGTTGAGACTAATGGCACCACATATTATATGGAAATTTAAGAAAACTTTGTTTGTGCATGCACTATGAGTACGGGATCATCAAGACGCCCATGAGGGGTAGCGATGCGTCTTATGGGCCTTGGACGACCAGGTGAGTATAAGGGCAGATCGGTATTCCAGGTGTCTGTGCGAAATTTGGAGTAGCACCAAGCGCATGAGACTGGGGTGGGGACGGGATGAGGTCTCTATCCTCATATAGACACAAAGAAGCAAAATTTCGGTATTGAGGATCGGATGTCACGTACATCCACTCATTCCTAGGGTAGAAGTGGTCGTGCTTCTATCTGGGTGGCCGGTAAAGTCGCTCTGAAGCCACTAGTGGGTTCAGTGATCGTGTTGACCTGCGAATGTGTGTAACCTTCATGATAAAGGATGTGTGTTGAGTGATGACACACCGTGGTTAAATATGGAAATGGTGGGAAAACCCGAATTTTTGAATAAAGATGTGAAACCCGCCCTTTCGAGCTAAGGAAAACCGGGAAAAGAACCGGTCAAACCAAGTGAGGATACAAAACCGATTCACAAACCCAATCATTTGTGAATGAGTAGTTTGGGGAATTTACAAGACTCGAGTGATCCAAAGAGTTCATAATACCATGGAAAAGAACCTTAAGATGAATTAGAAGAGAAATACCAAACCGGTTTAGATGAACCGAATCCAACTAGATTGAACCAGTTTGTGAACCGAGTTGATTCATGAATCGGCACCGATAGAGAACGAGCAAAACAGAGAAATTCAACTCCCTTGTGCCCCAAAGAAATTTATAAACCTTGGGAAGAAACCTTGGAACCAAGTAGGAGAGAAAAACCAGATCGGTTCGAGTGTTTACCTGGACCGGATCGAACCGGTTTAAGGACCAAGCCAGTTTATGAACCGGAATTGATAAAGAGATGGTAAACTGGGAATCTTATGGACCCTAAGTGACCCAAGGAGTCAAAAAAGACATGGAAATAGAATTGTGAAGAAATTGGGGATGAAAACCAAACTGGTTCGGGTGAACCGAATCCGAACCGATTCGATCCGGTTTGAACCACTAATGAACTTAACCATAAATTCATTTTTCAAGGTGGCTTAAATAATTCAAATTGGAGATTTGAGGCCGCCATTGGATAGAGAATGAATTTAGATGAATTTATAAATTTTTAGATTTGAAAAACTCGGTCAAATGAGGGGTGAACCGGCCGGTTTAAGCTTGGAACCCGGTTCGAACCGGTCCGGTCCGGTTCGGAACATTGTCATCTTCTTCCTCAGGATGACAATACTATTCACTCGCCGGGAAAGTGAAGAAACGCCTCCATTGGGTACATTTCAGGTCATCAATTCCTATCATAACGGTGCCAAACGGACGGCCAACGGGTGCCCGAGCTCCCTATATAAGGAGCCCCTCTCCATTCGACCTCTCCACACCTAAAAAGCTCTCTCTCTCTCTCTCTCTCTCGGTTGCTTAGTTTTCTGGTGAAGCTCGAACCAGAGCTCCAATATAGGGTTAATTCTGAGCCAAAGAAGGCAAGGTCGGGTTCATTAGAACTAGGGAAAAGATGAGCTACATGGTGGTAGCATCCGTTCGTCCCAAGGGTCACCGGAGAAGCGTCGGCGTGATCAAACAGTGTAGCAGCTCCGGTGGACCGAAGCTGCCCTGTTTCGACCGAGATGAAATCAGCCAATTCGAGCCCTCCTCAAGTAAAACCAAGCTCTCTCGACACCACCTCAGCCCTTCCACGGCCGAATTAGGACCGAAAGGTAAGCCAATTCGGCTCCCCTTTACAATTTCATATCGTTGTTAGAGAGAGAGTCGACCGAATTTCGATGGAGAAATTCTAATCTAATTTGGCATCAATTGATGTCATTCTTGATCCTAGGAAGAACCTCTAGAGGAGAGCGACATGCCCAGATAGAGAGCTCCGACCGTCGCACCCTCACCGATGAGAAATCGAACCTTTCTCTCTCTACAGTCTGTTTTCTAGCAAAACTCCGTTTGAGCTCGTTCCAACGATAAAATCTGTGATACAAAGTTCCTTAGAATCGTATGAACATGTAGGAACTCAATTCCAACTCCAATTTCAACAATTAGAGTTGTTTGATCGGTCAATTTGATGAAATCAAATTCGGCAGTGTTAAAAAGTTGGAATTGGGAGAAATTTTGGGGATTTTTGAAAATTCGAAGGACCAAAATGTAATTTTCTAAAATTGAGGGTCAATTGGTCATGATAAGAATATTAGAGGGCCAATTGAGAAATTTTAGAATTTTTGGGGAAACATTTATCATTTTTCTAAAGAAAGGGTAAAATGGTAATTTTGGGAAAATTAAAGGACCAAATTGGAAATTTGGAAAATTAAACCCCTTTGTTCACAATCAAATGATTTGAGGTCCTAAGATAAATTTTAAAGGTTTCGGGACTCAAATTTAGGGGAAAAAAACCCGGCAATATGGACTTAAAGTTAAAGAAAAATAACTTTAGGAACCTAATTGCAAATATATGTAAAGTTGGGTTTTCTCATTCATTTGGAATGAATGAGGGCTATTAGGCCAAAGAATAATGAACAATTATGTGCATTTCATGTAGGAGAATGAGACATCGGGAATGCCAATCGAGGTCTAGCTTGCTAAGGACGAAGCCCAACTAGGTGGAATTTCACTGCACTATTGGGTGAGTGGGATTATGTATCATACCCGGTTGGGGATGATAAGTACCTCAGTATAAAAACCCACTACTTAGTGGTATTTTTAATCATCACTTCTTAGAGAAAGTGATGTGAAAGTTATGCGAAAAAACTACTTATGGGTTGTAAGTAGATCATACCCAGTTGGTATGATGAGACTTCCTTGAAAAAAGTTGAAAACCTGTTCATTGGTTATGAACGGAGATGTCCTTATATCGGTCGGTATAATGGACAGTAAAAACCTATTTTGTTGGAAGTGTTCTCCCCTGATTATGTGCCAATGTTTAAACTATTTGGGAGACCTTCTTAACGGGAGCTCGAATAGCTCTTATAGGCTGGAGGCCTCGGTTTTGGAACTTGAGGGCTAAAATGCCAGTTTTTGAAAAACTCGAACAATGGGCCATAGGCCAATGAACACGAGTAGGAGCTCGTAAAAGAACATAATATATATATATATATATATGTGTGCCATTAAAACTTAATTAGTAAATTGTTTGGTCATGGTACCAAGGCAAGTCCGACATACTCAGTCAACTAGTAGTTGTGCGACATGACAAGTCTCCGGACCAGTCGAGACAAACAGCTACACGTTGACTTATAGGTCAGGACCATTGGGACAAATGGCACCACATATTATATGGCAAACTTAAGAAAACTTTGCTTGTGCATGCACCATGAGTACGGGATCATCAAGATGCCCATGAGGGGTTGTCCTAAGGGTCCTGGACGACCCGGTGAGTATAAGGCCAGATCGTCGATCTAGGTGTCTATGCGAAATCCGGAGTAGCACCAAGCGCATGAGACCGGGGTGGGGACAAGATGAGGTCTCTATCCTCATACGAACACGATGAAGTGATTTAGGGATTATGGGTCGGATGTCGCGTACATCTACTCATTCCCAGGGTAGAAGTGGTAGTACTTCTATCCGGGTGGCAAGAAAAGTCACTCCGAAGCCACTAGCGGGTTCAGTAGTGATACTAACTTACGAATGTGTGTAACCTTCATGATGAAGGATGTGTGTTGGGTGATGACACACTGGTAACTAAGAATTAAGGGGAAAACCCTATATTTTAAAAGGAAGGGATTTTTTAAAAGAAAGGAGTGTGGCACACTCCATATAAATATTTTTCTTAAAAGATAAAAGTAGACCTTTGAAAACCTATTAACTGAGTTATAGAAACTCATCCCTCTTTTCTACCCCTTTTCAGGAAAAGAGAAAATGACTAGAAGTAACACTGAGCCTTACCTTTTGTCAAGTATGCTTAAATTTGTCTATAAGCTTGCATTTTATTTTATATATGTCTTCTAGGGAACAAGGTTGGAATTTTGTCTGGCTCCTCTCAACTAAAGAAGGGGGAAACTCCTCTTGAACCAAGAAAGAGCGGCGGGTTGTTCATGGGGATCCAGCCAAACCGAGTTGGGGCGTGACAAAAGGTATTTTTGAAAGAAATGAGTCTGGCACACTCTAATAATAATTGTTTTCTTAAAATTTAAACTTTTGAAAACCCATTCACTGAGTAGTCATACTCACCCCCTGCCTTATATCCCTTTCAGGAGATTTCGGAAAGTTTACCCTTAAAGACCATCAACTAAGACGCCTGTGAGACAGGTATGATAAACCTAAATAATTATACAGTTTTGATTTATGTTATTCCAGGAAAAGGTGTAGGTTAAAGGACGGCTTACTCTTTACGGATTACAATAAGGGGAAACCCTTTAATAAACCGGGAGAGTGGCAGGTTCATCACGGGGATCCAACCAAACCAGGGCGGGGCATGACAACTAGAGTGGTATCAGTGCATGTTTCCTCGAATACATAATCAAGACTAGAAAATATAGTAACTAATAGGATTTATCCTAAAATTTCCAGATGGCTCCCAAGAGAGGAACCAAGAAAACTTGGAATGGCTCTACTAAACACCCTACCTTCGTAGGAAGGCAACCCTAGAAGCTTCCCAAATGCCTGAGACCTGGCAGAAATGTCGAAAGACCAAATGGGGAAGTATCCTGGAGAATGGTGCTAGTACCTATTAATGGCACAACCCTAAGTATAAATGAGGATGCTTATCAAGAATTCCATAGCTCCCTAGTTAAATTGGGACCATTTTCTGTTATAAGGCTGAGAGCCCAACCATTTGTATTCCAATGTTAATAAAATATTCAAATTCTCCAAAACTCTATCTTCTGAGGATGTGATCTTACTAGGAATATGGCCTAAGGAAAAATAAAACAAAACCACACTATCATGGAAACTAAGGAAAAGTCACATCCCGGTGATGGGAGATGAATCAGGAAACCTAGGAGGACTCTTATCATGACCCTTAGCAAAGGTGATTCAGCAAGAAAATTGTCAAAGTGATCAGACTCAAGAACAGTAAAGCACCAAACCACTAGTAACCCTGGAAAAGCCCCGCTCGAAGGAAAGAAGAAACCACAACAATCCATGTAAAGGGAATAACGATGGCACATTACCTGAAGAGATGCCCAACCCTACTAAAGGACAAGTACCGAGATGAACTATTATAGGTGTAAGGAAAGAAGGGGTGTTCCACACCTCATAGATTCAGGATAATACCTCCTCAAAGGTCATGAAAGACATGAAGGATTGGAGACTGATACCATGGAGCAGGTTACGAAAATGGTTCACAAAGAGGTCAAGAAATGACGAGGAGAATGCAAAAACTTCTTAAGAAGGTCAAATCGAGAAGGATACCTTAAGAATAGGGATAAGGTACATGGGAAATATAATTAAGAACCCTCTCATAAGGGGCAAACACAGAAAAACGTCCCTCGAAACTCTAGGGAATGACATAGTGATAGTGAAGAAGAGAAGGAATACGTTGTGAAAGGGAACTCTAGAGGGATGCATACAACCAAGTGCCTCGAATGAATCATTGGTTGGTATATGGAAATAACATGGAGTGCAAGGAGCCAACCCCTCATTAGAAACTACCTAAAGGAAGGAAGTATCGGAGGCCAAGACTAACCTGCTTTAGAAAAGTGATAGTACAACCTCTTTTGGGAAAAAGCTGAGATGTCAAAAATTGGAGTCTCTGACCAACATAGCAGAAGTAAGCAAACCATAAAAACAAGATAGTTAGAGGAAATAAATGATACCCTAAGGAAGACCGAGAGGTAGAAAGGACTACAACCTAAAAGGTCAGCGAGATAGACGTTAAGGACAAGAGGACTCGAGAAACAACTGCCCTAAGAAACTTAGACCAAAGGAATGGTGGAGACGAGGCAGTTAACGAACTAATACACGGGAAAGCCATAATTTAAGTTCCAACAATGAAGAGATGGGTGGAAAGGTCAAATACTCAGGAAAAGAAGGATGAAAGAAATCATTAATAGGACCAAGGGCCAAATTAACAACTAAATTCAAGCCAAGAAAAGAATAGGCAAGCCTCTCACACAATTGTCAAGAAATCTTGAAACAAAGAAGATTTGAACGCTACATAAGGAAATACATTATGAAAGTAAACTTTGGAGGGATGCATACGACTAACTACCCTTAAAGAAGTTATGTATTGGCAGATGTACATAATGTGGAGTACAAGGAAACAACCCTTAGTTAGGAAATGTTTCAAAGGAAGGAAGTATCATGGTGGCTCAGGGTGACCTGATTGGAGAGAGCAAGAGAATCAAGTAGAAAGAAGAAACTGGTAGCAGAGGATAGCCAAAGAGAATGAACAGAATCCTAAGAAAGGCTGAGATGTAGTAAAGACTACATTCTATGAAGAACAAAAGGATAGGCATGAAGGAAGAGTGATACAACTACCCAGATGATTGAAGATTGAATGACCAAATATAGAAGTCGGAAAGGACAAGTAAGTAAGGAAATCGATACGGCTATAGTGATGTGAAGTCAAAGACAAGTTTCGAAGAATGTCATGTGGTAAGGGGCATGTAAACCCAACTATCCTGGGGGAAAATATGACTTAAGGCAAAGAAGGATCTATGATTAAGGCATGATGAAGTCAAGCATAAAGGGGACAACCAAAGAATGAAGAAAGGATCCATGCAAGATGAAAAGGTGATGAACGTCAAAATCCGTGGAAGAAAATAACCTGAACTCATAGTCCTGAAATCTTAGGTAAAGGAGTTTGGAATGGAGAAATGGTGCCTTGGGAAAGGAAGAATGTAACAAAAGGAAATGACTCTAGGTCTTCTAGGGAGATATGCTTAGCTAAAGTAAGTTCCATGGAATGAAGAAAGGATGAGAATGAGACGCGAATCTTAGGTATGTGATATACTGTATGTATGAAAACAACCGAGAAGGTTATAAGACAATAAACTAGAAAATTTATATATCAATGAAAAGTTTATTCCAGTATGCAAAAAGTGTGAAATAAGTTTTGGGGACAAAACTCCTAAAAGGAGGGGAGAGTTGTAAACCCTGCTCTTTAAAGTTAAGGAAAACCAGGAAAAGAACAGGTCAAACTAAATGAGAAAACCGAATTGGTTCATAAACTTGATCATCAGAGTATAGGTAATTTGGGGAACTTACAACTCCCGAGTAATCCAAAGGGTTCATAAAACACTGGAAAAAAACCTTAGGACAAATTGGAAGAGAAAAACCAGAACGGTTCAGATGAACCGGCTCCTAGCCAAATTGAACCGATTTACGAACCGAGCTGGTTTATGAATAAGAACTGATAAAGAGAGAGCAAACTGGGAAATTTATGGATCCTGAGTGACCTAACAAGTCAAAAAAGTCATGAAAAATGAAAACCAAACCGGTTCAGGTGAACCGAATTCGGATCGGATTGAACCTGTTTCGACCAGTTTGAACCACTATTGAACTGAATGATAAATTCATTTTTCTAAGTGGCATAAAAAATTCCAATTTGAGAATTGAGGCCACTATTTGATAGATAATGAATTTATAAATTTTTAATTTTGAAAAACTCGGTCGAATTGGATCTGAACCGGCCGGTTTAAGCTTTGAACCCAGTTTGGACCGGTCTGATCCGGTTCGGAACAGTGTCGTCTTCTTCCATCAGATGATAGCGTTGTTCACTCACCAAAAAATTGAAGCAGTGCCAGCAAAGAGGAAACGTTTCCATTTAGTAAATTTTCTGCCATCAATGACTGTCACAAAGGTACCAAACAGACGGCCGACGAGTCCCCAAGTCCCTATATAAAGAGCCACTCTCCATTCATCCTCTCCACACCTAAAAACCTCACTCTCTCTTAGCTACACAATTTTTTGGTGAAGCTCAAACTAGAGCTCCGATATAGGGTCTTTTCTTAGCCAAAGAAGGCGTGGTCAGATTCCTTTGAACCGGGGAGAAGTCAGCTACACGGTGGTAGTCTTCATTCACTCCGAGGGTCGTCGGAGAAGCACTGGCGTGATCGAACAGTGAAGTAGCTTTGGCGGACTAAAGGTGCCCTATTTCTATCGAGCTAAAATTGGCCAATTCAAGCTCTCCTCAAGCCAAACCAAGCTCTCCCAATACCTCATCAGCCCTCCTACGGCCGAATTAGAGCTGAAAGGTAAGTCAATTTGGCTCCGCTCTGTAATTTCCAACTGGTGCTAGAAAGAGAACTAGCAGAATTTTGATGATAAAATTCTCACCCAATTCGGCATCAATTGATGCAATTCTTGATCCTAGCAAGAACCTCAAGAGGAGAGCTATCTTCCTAGTTGAGAGCTTGGACCGTCGCGACCCCGACGGTACGCATTTGAAGTTTTCTCTCTCAAAGTTCTGTTTTCCGACGAAGCTCCATTTGAGCTTGTTCTGGCATCAAAACTTGTTATTCAAAGTGCAATTAAATCATATGAAGATGTAGGAACTCCAATTTAACTTTAATTTCAATAATTAAACTCGTTTCATCAAACAATTTGATGAAATTAAATTTGGTTGTATTAGAAAGTTGAAATTGAGGAAAATTTTGGGGAAATTTTGGGGATTTCAAAATTTTGAGGGACTAAAATGCAATTTTATAAAATTGAGGGCCAATTGGGCATGATAAGAGTGTTAGAAAACCAATTGAGAAAATTTTAGAATTTTTGGGGTAAAACTTACCATTTTTGTAAAGTAAGGACAAAATGGTAATTTTGGAAAATTGGGGACCAAATTGGGAATTTGGAAAACTTGAACCCCTTTTAGTGAAATTTAATAAATTGAGGTCCCAAGGGGAATTTTAAAAGTTTCGGGACTCAATTTGGGGAAAACCGATATTTAGGGCCTAAAGTAAAAGAAAAAGAACTATAGGGACCAAAATGCAAATATTTGAAAAGTTAGATATTTTTAGCCATTCATAATGAATGAAGGCTATCAAGCTGAATGATACTGAACAAAGATGTTCAAACCATGTAGGAATATGAGATATCAGAAACGCCGGTTGAAGCAAACCTCGCAAGGGAGGAAATCCGATTTAGAGGAAATACACTATACGATCGGGTGAGTGGGATATTTAATATCATACCCGGATAAGATGATAAGCACCTCGAAAATGAAAACCCACTGCTAAGTGGTATTTTAATCATCACATCTAAGAAGTGTGATGCGAAAATCTCACAAAAAAACTACTTACCGATGGTAAGTATATTATACCTGGTTGGTATGATGAAACTTCATTGAATGAAGTGGAAAACCCGCTTGTCGGTTATAAGTGGAGATGTCCTCATGCCCGGTTGGTTTGATGAACAATTGAAAAGTTTATTTTGTCAGAAATGTTCTCCCTTGACTGTGTGCCACTACTTAAATTTTTTAAGAGACTTTCTTGACGAGAGCTCGAATAGCTCATATAGGTCAGAGGCCTCAATTTTGGAACTTGGGGGCTAATATGCCCGATTTTGAAAATCTCGAATAGTAGGCCCTAGGCTTGTTGGCACGAGCAAGAGCTCATAAACAAACTTGATTATTAAGCCATGAAAACTTAAGTAAATGAGTTGTTTGGCCATGGTTTTGAGACAGGACCGACATACTTAATGGACTAGTGGTAGTGCGACATGACAGATCGTTGGACTTATCAAGACAAACAGCTGTAGGTCGAGTTGAGGGTTGGGACCGTCGGACCAATGGTACCATAGATTATATGGCATTATGTGAAAAATTGTTGATTGTGCATGCATTATGTTACGGGACCTTCAAGATGCCCAAGAGGGGTAGTGATGCATCCCAACGCTCTGGATGACCTGGTGGGTATAAGGGAAGTTAGCCGTACTAGAAGTCTTGCGAAGCTGGACGTAGCTTCAAGCACATGAGATCGGGGTGGGGAGAGGATAAGTTCTCTATCCTCATACGGGCATAGAGTTTTGTTATGGGATTGAGTGTCAGATGTTGTGAACATCCACTCATTCTCAAGGTAGAAGTGGACATGCTTCTATCTAAGTGGCTGGTAAAGTTGCTCTGATGCCACAAGTGGGTATAGTGGATGGGTTGGTCTGCGATTGTTTGTCCCTCATGATGAAGGGCGTGTGTTGGTTGATTAACACACCATTGTGATGAGAAATGATTTTGAAAACCGAGATTTGAAAATGAAAAATTTTAAAGAAATTAAGGAGTCTGGCACACTCCAAAATTAAAACTATTATTTATCGAAAAAAATTCATTTTTGAAAACACCAATTCACTGAGTTGTAGAAAGTCACACCTCTTTTTATCCCTTTTCAAGAAATAGAGAAAATGACGAGGGATAACACCAAGCCTTACCATCTGTCAGGTATGCTTAATTTCTCTTAAACTTGCATTTTATTTGATATATGTCTTTCCAGGGAACAAGGTTGAAAGTACGCCTGGCTCATCTTGAGTTAAAGAAGGAGGAAACTCCTCTTGAACCAGGAGAGCGGCAAGTTGTTCACGGGGATTCGACCAAAACTAGGTCAGGCGTGACACAGAAGATCTATCTTGGAGAAGTAAGTTACTCTTCTCAGTTGGTCAAATAGGTCATCGATTCATGGAAGTGGATACATGTTCTTTATACTGACTTGGTTCAGCTTTCTATAATTTATGCACAATCTCATGCTCCCATCCTTTTTCTTTATGAATAGGACTGGTGCACCCCATGGAAACTGGCTAGGATGTATAAAGTCCTTATCCAACAGCTCATCCACCTATTCCTTCAGTTCTTTTAGCTCTGCTAGAGCCATGCGATAAGGGGCTTGGGATATGGGGTTTGTACTTGGAATAGTTTCTATGATGAACTCCAATTGTCAGTTTGGGAGTAGTCCAAGTAATTCTTCTGGGAATACTTCTAGATAGTGTTTAACTACCAGAATGTCTTTAGGTCCCTTCTCTTCAGACTTCTCGTTGATAACCATGGCCAGAAAAGTCGTACAACCTTTATGTATCATCTTTTGGGCCTTGATATGAGACACCATTTGTACTTCACACTTCCTCTAGTCTCCTTGGAATTTCAGTTTTTTTGTCTCAGGAGTGTGGAAGGCTGCTATCTTCCTTCCACAGTCCATCTTAGCCCAAGAGTTACTTAACCAATCCATTCCAAGGATTACTTCTACCTCCCTCAAAGGTAACAAAATTAAATCTACCTCGAGTTTGACTCCTCCATTCTTTATCTCACACCCCTTCAACTGTTTGTACCTATTTAACCCTTCTCCTAAGGGTGTGAGGATATTGAGACTTTGACCTAGAGGGGTGAGTTCTAGGGGTAAACTTGATATTAGATCCTCTTTGATAAAAGATCTCTCTACTCCTGAGTCGAAGAGGGCATAGACCTTTTGTCCACATAGATGCACAGGCCTTGATTAGAGAAACACATGTTTTAGAGAAAAGACTTCCTTTATTGATTGAAATTTCAAATTACAAGTTTTTCTTAATCTAATTGGGAGGGTTTCGGGAAGTACCCACTACAGTACTAGGGTCTTTTCTAGCCTCTTCTTGAGTGAGGTTGTATACCCTAGCTAGTACTATAGTGGCGACGTCCTATCTAGGATTCCTAGGGTTCCCTTGGGGTGGTCCAATTGTATTTCTCTACTTGTTTTCCCTAAGAGTGGGGCATTCTTTTGCAAAGTGCCCCACCTGTTCACATGCAAAACAGGACGAGCACGCTCCCTCGTGGTACCTTTGGCACTTAGGTCAACGGGAGGTTTCCTTGTGGCAGGGTAGGGATTACTCTCTGGGAGGTGGTGGCATATCCCTCCTCTTTTGAAATCCCACTCTATTTCTCCATCTTGGACCATTATGCTCCTTTTGTCCTCCCTAACGGTTTTGGCCCTTGTCCTCTTTACGAGTTGTTTGCTCCATTCGGTGGCGTCGGGTCTATACTAGTCGCTCACATTCGTGAGCCATACTAATCACTACCGCCAGATCTGTGAGGTGTCTTAGTACTCCCATACAGTCTCATGTGTCCATGTTGACCACAAATTGTTGGCATATGTATGCCGGTCCAACCGAGTCAGGAGCGAAGAGTCTTAACTCATTGAATTTGGTCTCATACTCCGATATTGAGTTAAGCCCTTGTTGAAGTCGGAGGAAATCATGCTTCTTCTCATTAATCAAATGATGAGCCAGGTACTCCTCTACGTACCTCTCCTCAAATTGTTCCCAAGTGGGTGTGGAGGTATGCAGGCTATGGACATTGTCCCACCATCTTTTGGCACTACCCTCCAGAAAGAATTATGTTAAGATCACCATGTTCTCTGGTGATATCCTGACTATCCCCATCAGGTTCTAATTAGCTAGCCAATCCATGGCGGCACCAGCATCTTTCTCTCCGAGGAAAGGCTTACACCCTAGTTGACAGAGAGTCTTGAGATTTTTTGGAATGTCAACTAGAGGAGGATGGGATTGTACTTCCTCCGGTTCAGCCCAAGAATTGGTGCCTGCCTCAAGAACGAGGTTAGGTTGTCCAAATACTCGAGTGAACTCTTCATACAACCTCTGGTGTTCTGAGCTTAGTCTAGTTGGGGTTGTCTGGGCTCCTCACGGAGTTTCCATGGGGAGGGGTGGTTGGGTAGTGTCAGAGACTACGACTCTAGTTCTCTTGGTTCCTTTCTTGGAAGCCATCTAAAAATTTTAAAATTATCCCTATTAGTTACTATGTTCTCTAGTTTTGATAATGCATTCGAGGAAATAGGCTTTGATACCACTCAAGTTGTCATGCCCTAACCCAATTTGGTCAGATCCTCGTGAACAACCTGCCACTCTCTCAGTTCATTAAGGGTTTCCCCTTCTCTAAACCATGAAGAGTAAGGCATCCTTTTTACCCATACCTTTCTTGGAATAACATAAATCAAAACTGAATATATTAACCTTACATACCTGTCTTGTAGTTTTGCTATCGGAAGGTCTTTAGGTAGGTTTTTCCTTGGTTACCTGAAAAGGGTAAAGGGAGTGGGTGAGTTCGACAACTCAGTGAATAGGTGTTGGGATAAAGTATTCAAAACATCTTTTATTGGAGTGTGTTAGACTCCTTATTTCTTTTCAAAAATATTATTTCCCTTAAATTCCTAGATATTTAAAACCATTTTTCTCATTATCCACAATCAGTGTGTTTATCAATCAATACACGCCCTTCATCATGAAGGGATCACATATTCGCAGGACAGCCCATCCACTACACACACTTGTGGCATCGGAGCAACTTTACCAGCCATCTAGATAGAAGCCTGTCCACTTCTACCCTAGGAATGAATGGATGTTTGCAACATCTGACCCTCAAACCCGAAAAGCAACTTCATATCCATATGAGGACAGAGACCTCATCTTGTCACCACCTCGGTCTCATCTGCATGAAGCTATGTTGAGCTTCCCTGACTATTGGTACAACAAACTTCTCTTATCTCTACCATGTCATCCAATAGACCCTAGGACGCATCACTACCCCTCTTGGACGTCTTGATGGTCACGAACCTCAAGTGCATGCACAAACAAAAGTTTTTCCACAAAGCCATTAATCTTTGGTGCCACTGGTCCAACGGCCCCGACCCTCAACTCGGCCTACAGCTGTTTTTCTAGACCGGTTCGTCGACTTGGTCCTATCGCACTACCGCTAGTCCATCAAGTATGTCGGTCATGTCTTAGTGCCATGGCCAAATCACATATTTCATTCATTTATAATTTTCATGGCTTATCATCATGTTTGTTTATACGCTCCTGCTTGTGCCAACTGGCCTTGGGCCTACTGTACATGATTTTCCAAAATCGAGCATTTAGCTCCAAGTTCCAAAACTGGGGCCTATGGCCTATCTGAGTATTCGAGCTCTCATCAAGAAGGTCTCCAAAAATTTTTAAGCATTGGAACACAGTCAGGGGAGACCACTTCTGACAAAATTCATCTTTCAATTCATCACACCATGTTGGTGTGATGATATCCCTGCTTACAACCGGCAAGCGGGTTTTCTACTTCCTTCGAGTAAGTTCATCATACTAACTAGTTATGATCTACTTACAACTGTTAATTAGTTTTTCCGTGAAGTTTTTACATCATTCCAACCATGTGTGATGTTAAAATTCCACATATAAGTGGTTTTTCATTTCTAAAGTATGCATCATCCCAACCGGGTATGATGTGAATAATCCCACGCCTCCACGTGAGTTTATCCTTGTTGTCATTTAGGTCCTTCGTGTTCCTACACGATTTTGGACATCCTTTTTTATTAACATTTGGCATAATAGCATTTGTTCCTCATGTTTGAACAAAATGCCCAAACTTTTAATTATTTGCTTTTAGGTCCCTAAAGTTATTTTTCTTTAACTTTAATTTTTTCTTATATTGAGTACCGAAACTTCCAAAATTCACTTTGGACCTCAATTAATCCAAAATCACAAAAACAGGTTCAAGTTTCCCAAATTTCCAATTTGGTTCCCAACTTTTCAAAAATTACCATTTTTCCCCTACTTTAAAAAAATGGCAATTTATCCCCCAATAAATTCCAAAATTTAACCAATTAGTCCTCCAATAACATTTTCATGGCCAATTGGCCCTCAAATTTGGGACATTGCACTTTGGTCCCTCAATTTTATGAAATCCCAAATTTCCCCAAAATTTTTCCCCTTTTAAACTGGTCGAATTTGATTTCATCAAATCCCCAATTTAAATGTTGAAATTGAAGGTAAAATTAAGTTTCTACGCATCCATACGATTCAATTGAGCTTTGAACAGCATGATTTGGGGCTGGAACGAGCTAAAATGGAGCTTTGCTGGAAAACAAGACGTAGAGAGAGAAAGCTTTGAAAGCTTACTAGCAGAGGTGCGGCGGTCCGAGCTTTTGATCGAGGCGGGTCGCTCTCATCCTAAGGTTCCTCCTAGGATCAAGAATTACAACAATTCATGTTGAATTGAGAGAGAATTTGGTCAGTGAAGTTTCGCCGTCACTCTTCCTAACACTGATTGGAAATTGTAAAGGGGAGCTGAATTGGCTTACCTTTCAGTTCTAATTTAGTTGTATGAGGGCTGAGGGAGTGTTGGGATAGCTTGGTTCGGCCTGAGGAGGGCTCGATTTGGCCATTTTTAGCTCTGCCAAAACAGGGCAACTTCGGTCCGCCGGAGCTGCTTCACTGTTCGATTATGCGGGTGCTTCTCCGGCGATCCTTGGATCGAATGGTGACCATCGACGGGTATTTGACTTCTCCTCGAGTCTAAGGAACTTGACCTCACCTTCTTTGGCTCAAAAAACCCCAATGTTGGAGCTCTGTTTCGAGCTTCATCGGAAATTGGAGAAGTAGAGAGAGAGGAGTTTTCAGGTGTTAGGAGGATGAATGAGGAGCAGCTCTTTATAAAGAGACCTTGGGGCCTCCCTGGACGTCCGATTGGCGCCTTTATGGCAATCATTCATGGCCAAAAATGCTCTGAATGGAGACTTTTCATCTTCATCGGTGCTGTTAGCTTTTCCATTGAGTGAACAGTATTATCATCTAAAGGAAGAAGATAGACACTATTCTGAACCGACCCAAACCGGGTTCAATGCTTAAACTGGTTGGTTCATGCCCGATTCAACCAAGTTTTTCAAAATTAAAATTTCCAAATTCTCTATCCAATAGTGGCTTCAATTCTCCAATTTGAATTTTTTATGCCACCTAGAAACATGAATTTAGAAAGCGGTTCAATAATGGTTCAAGCCGGTTCAATCCAGTTCATGTCAGGTTCACTTGAACTGATTTGGTTTTCTATTCCAATTCATCCCAAACTCCTTTTCCATGACTTTTATGACTCTTTAGGTCACTCGGGATTTGTAAATTTTTTTATTTACCCTTTCTCTCTCAGTTTCGGTTTATGAACCGACTCAGTTTTCTCTTTGGAACTAACTGGCACTTTTCCTGGTTTTCTTACTATAGAAGAATGGGGTTTACAACTTTTCTCACTTGCATTGTCTTATTGGTATCCTTATCTTGAAGTTTCAATATTGATAAAAACATTGTTTACATTACGGTACTTATACTTGGGTATAGCCTTTCAACCCGTTCTCGGGGCTAAAATTTTGGGAAGTTTTGAAAAAATGGGAATTTTGGTAATGGATATGATATGTTATTTCATTATCAAAGCCCACATTTTCAAACGTGTTGTTTTAGTAATGAAAGAATTTTTGGAACTTTTAGGAAAATGGAATAATACTGATAAGATTTTAAATTATAAAATTAAAATTTTCATATGAAATAGAGTAAAAAAACAAAAATCAAACAAGAGAAATAATCATTATAGATAATGGAGCATCCAATGGAATTAGGGGGTCAAACCATGGACAATCAAAGTTAGAGGTGAGGGTGGTTTATATTGGGAACTCTCCTACACATCCATATCAATTGAGCTTTGAATCGCATGATTTGGTGTCGGAATGAGCTCAAACGGAGCTTCGTTAGAAAACTAGGCGTCGAGAGAGAAAGCTTCGAAAGCTTTCTAGCGGAGGTGCGGCGGTCCGAGCTTTCAATCGGGGTAGGTAGCTCTTGTTCTGAGGTTTTTCCTAGGATCAAGAAGTACAACAATTCATGTCGAATTAAGGGAGAATTTGGTCAGTGAAGTTTCGTTGTCTCTCTCTCTTACACTGATCGAAAATTGTAGAGGGGAGCTAATTGGTTTACCTTTCAGTTCTAATTCAGTCGTATGAGAGCTATGGGAGTGTTGGGAGAGCTTGGTTAGGCCTAAGAAGGGCTCGATTTGGCCATTTTAAGCTCGGCCGAAATAGGGCAGCTTCAGTCTACCGAAGCTGCTTCATTGTACAATTATGTCGGTGCTTCTCCGGCAATCCTCGGATCGAATGGTCACCACTGTCGGGTAGCTGACTTCTCCCTGAGTCTAAGGAACCTGACCTCACCTTCTTTGGTTCAGAATACACCAATGTCGGAGCTCCGGTTTAAGCTTCATTGCAAATTGGAGCAGTGGAGAGAGAGAGAAGTTTTCAGGTGTGAGGAGGATGAATGAGAAGGAGCTCTTTATATAGGGACCTCAGGGACTCTTTGACCGTCCGATTGGCACATTTATGGTGATTATTCATGGCCAAAATTTCCCATAATAGAGACTTTTCATCTTCGTTAGCGCTGTTAGCTTTTCCAGTGAGTGAACAGTGCTGTCATCTAAAGGAAGAAGATGACATTGTTTCTAACCGGACCGGATCGGTCTAAACCGGGTTCAATGATTAAACCAGTCGGTTCAGGCTCAATTTGACCGAGTTTTTCAAAATTAAAAATTTCTAAATTTATTTAAATTCATTCTCTATCCAATGGTGGCTTCAATTCTCCAATTTGAATTTTTTTATGCTACCTAGAAAAATGAATTTAAAACCATTTCAATAGTGGTTCAATTCGGTTCACTTGAACTGGTTTGGTTTTCTCTTCCAATTCCTCCCAAAGTCCCTTTCCATGACTTTTATGACTCTTTAGGTCACTCGGGATTTGTAAATTTTTTTATTTACCCTTTCTCTCTCAATTTCGGTTTATGAACCGACTCAGTTTTCTCTTTGGAACTAACTGGCACTTTTCCTGGTTTTCTTACTATAGAAGAATGGGGTTTACAACTTTTCTCACTTGCATTGTCTTATTGGTATCCTTATCTACAAGTTTCAATATTGAGAAAAACATTGTTTACTTTACTGTACTTATACTTTGCTATAGCCTTTCAACCCATTCTCGGGGCTAGAATTATGGGAAGTTTTGAAAAAATGGGAATTTTGGTAATGGATATGATATGTTCTTCCATTATCAAAGCCCACCTTGTCAAACATGTTATTTTAGTAATAAAAGAATTTTTAGAATTTTTGGAAAAATGGAAATAATACTGATAAGATGTTAATTTATAACATTAAAAATTTCATGTGAAATGGAGTAAAAAACAAAAATAAAAAAGGGAAACAATTATTATAGATAATAGAGCATTCAATTGAATTAGGGGACGAATCCATGGAAAATCAAAGTTAGAGGTGAGGGTGGTTTATATTGGGAACTCTCCTACGCATCCATAAGATTCAATTGAGCTTTGAATTGCATGATTTGGGGCCAGAACGAGCTCAAATGGAGGTTCACCGGAAAATTGGGTGTAGAGAGAGAAAGCTTACCGACGTAGGTACGGCGGTCCGAGCTTTCAATTGGTGCAGGTAACTCTCATCCTGAACTTCCTCCTATGATCAACAATTCATGTCTAATTGAGGGAGAATTTTTTCAGTGGAGTTTTGTCGTCCCTCTCTCTCTAACGCTGATTGGAAAATACTGAATGGAGCCGAATCGGCTTACCTTTCAGTTCTAATTCGGTTGTAGGAGGGCTGAGGGAGTATTGGGAGAGCTTGTTGGCCTGAGGAGGGCTCAATTTGGTCATTTTCAGCTTGGCTGAAATAGGGCAGCTTCGGTCCATCAGAGCTACATTACTATTCGATTATGTCAGCGCTTCTTCAGTGATCCTCTAATCAAATGGTGACCACCGTCGGGTAGCTAACTTCTCCCCGAGTCTAAGGAACCCGACCTCGCCTTTTTTGGCTCATAAAAACCTCAACGTCGGAGCTCTGGTTTGAGCTTCACCAGAAATTAGAGCGGTAGAGAGAAAAGAGTATTCAAGTGGGAGTAGTATGAATGAGTAGTAGCTCTTTATATAGGGACCTCGGGGACTCACTAGTCATCTAATTTTCACCTTTATGGCAATCATTCATGGCTAAAAATGTCCTGAATGGAGACTTTTCATCTTCGCCGGCGCTGTTAGCTTTTCCAATGAGTGAACAGTGTTGTCATCTAAAGGAAGAAGACGACATTGTTCCGAACTTGACCAAAGCAGTCCAAACCGGGTTCAATGCTTAAATCGGCCGGTTCAGGCCCGATTCGACCAAGTTTTTAAATTTTAATATTTCTAAATTCATCTAAATTTATCCTCTATTCAATGGTGGCTTCAATTCTCAAATTTGAATTTTTTATACTACCTAGAAAAATGAATTTAGAAATCGGTTCAATAGTGGTTTAAACCGATTCAAATTGGTTCAGGTCCGGTTCACATGAACCGGTTTGGTTTTCTTTTCCAATTCCCCCCAAAGTCCCTTTCTATCAATTTTATGACTTTTTAGATCACTAAGGATTTGTAAATTTTTTTATTTACCCTTTCTCTATCAATTAGGATTTATGAACTAACTCAGTTTTCTCTTTGGAACTAACCGGTTCTTTTCCCGGTTTTCTTATTATAGAAGGGCGGGGTTTACAAATTCTCTCTTATGTATTATCTTATTGGTATCCTTATCTACAAGTTTCAATATTGAGAAAAACATTGTTTACTTTACGGTACTTATACTTGGGTATAGTCTTTCATATTTACTCCTAGAATAGTGTCCATTCTTTGCACATGAATTAGCATGACAAACTTCATATTTACTCCTAGAAAAAAAAATTTTAAAAAAAGAATTATTTTTTTGGAGGCATATATTTATCTTCAACACATTCACACAAGTCAAACGAGGCAAATAAAATGTCCTTTTAATCGAATTATACAGCGACAAATATGATAAATCTTCATTAATAGTTATAGGGCATGCTATCATAAAATAATTTAAAATTTCATGTTTAAGTTGTGAAAACTAGAGTGAAATTCAATAAAAATATATAAGTATAACCAGAGCATATTTTAATTTGGAATTTAAAATGTCGTATTTTAAGAAAAATATAGTGTTTTTTTTTCTTTTTTACACAATTAGCACTAGACAATGGCTCATCTCTAACTTTTTTTTTTTGCACAAAGTGCTCATTTCTAACTAGCTAAAGTAATAAGGTGTATATGGGTACGATTAAATATATTACTTGATTTATAATATACTCTAAAGCGATAATATTAGCACACATGACCTCTCTTCTTCGTAGTAATGTGGGATACGTGCTATAATAAATAAATATAACTCCCATGGTGTTTTAAAGAATTTGTGGGACACCTCCACCTTTACTCATTCATCCTCCAACAGCTCCATATGTAATTTCTTCTATAGTTGCATGGGTATCAACATACATCAGATTGTGCTTGTATCTACTCTTGTGCTTCAATGTATCAACATACATTCACCTCACCATATCTACTTTGTATGTACTCTGCCACCCATGCTTGTGCTTCAAAATCTAATCCTCCAAATTCATAATAGAATCGAACATTTCAATTTATTCACATCAGGGTAGGATTCCGTCCAACTAGCCTCGTCTTTCAACCACTTCCGGCATGCCACAAATATCATGAAGAGCATGGACTGCTATGAATGCAGCAGCTCTAGGAGGAGTAGCATAAGAGGGAGAAGTTCAGATGGAGGTATGGGCCAAGGGGATTGCCGCATCAAAGCAGAATAAAAGCATAGCACATGCTATTCTTTAGGTAATGGAGTAATAGCACAAGTCAGCTTCGGCTCTAGTATGGGGTCGAACATATCCCTAGACATCCATAACAGTCTCCTAGAAAGAAGTCGGGGGGTTTAAGAGAGGCAAAGGAAGCCGAGTGGAGATCAAGAAGTATAGAATGGACAAATAGGAATATATCTATGTTTCTTGAGCACAAATATATTTATGTTTTCCTTCTCTCCTAAACAAACGATGTCTTCCTTTTTTTTATCCTAAATATTTAATTATGCTTACTATATTGGGAGCAAAAATTATGCTTACTACTACTATAAGCCAAAATTTTCTATTAGATTTTGAAGGTTCCATTTGCTATCAAAGTATGACTAGTAAACTAGTGCAATTGCTATTAAGATATTACATTGTGTATTGCATGATTCAGCCTCCAGTGCTTTATATTACACAACATATACCATACCCACCTCAAGAAGAGAAACCGGAGGTACCTTGAGTGCTACATCTGGCCCTCTGCAGTTCCTCCTGAGAAAGTTGTAGCCAAAATTAATGGTCAATCTCTTGAATATGGACGAGCCCTGTTTTGCCTTGACATGGGAATGACCGATTATAAAAGCAGTCCCCGATTGCCGAGCCGACAGCAGATCTTCCACCTCTTCCAATAACCTCTTCTGTGCACAGGCAGCAGCAACTTCTTCTGCCTCCGAAGCATCATCGCTTGGAACGGCAAATCTCACCCTTTTCTGCGGTACGCCAATGGGTTCCATCTCAGTGACCTCAGACGGACTCTCTACACTGGAAAAACCGATGGAGACGCTCGATGGGTCTAGGCACATGTCCATCTCAAAAGAAGGGCCGATGACCGCCAGCCTGCACTCACTGGAGTCCTGGTTGGAAATGTGGGAACCATCATCTTCACAGGCAGCAGGGCTGTCATTGTTGCCATCCTGACCCCCTTGCCCTATATGCCAGTCATAGTGTATGAACTCTGCCAACCGGTCCACAAGCTCCGACTCGAAGGAATCCACATCCTGATGAACATCACGGTAGCCATAGCGGACTATGCACCTGTATGACCGGTGCTCTGGCGGTCCCACGCGTCCCACAAGGTATCTCTCTGCACGGGGCACATGTGGGACTGGCACTGACTTCAAGCAAACAAATACAAGGATCCGGTGGAAGGCAGGGAGGTTGGTCACGAACCGAGAGAAGTTGGCAGGTATGCCAGTGGTTAGGTCCGTGAAGACTACCCCAATACCAGGTACTCGAGCGATGCCAAGGCTAGGGCCCAAGGCTAAGAGCCATTCGAGTGAGACCTTGTTGTGCAGATCAAACTCATACTTCTTGATGGTGGCATAGTGCCAGACAAGCATGACGGTCATGAGGAAGAGGGCCAGGAGTATAGGAAGCCATGCCCCTTCAGTGAATTTGGTGAGGGAGGCAGAGAAGTAGAGCAGCTCGATTGATCCGAAGAAGAGTAGGAAAAGAAAGGCAAAGATCAGAGGCTTGTCCCAGCAAATGACAATGACCAAAGAAGTCAAGCACGTTGTCACTAGCATCACGGCCATCACTGCCAGTCCTGCAGGGAGGCTTGAAAAGATTGGATTAAGCTTGACAAGAGAGAGCTCATAAAATGATGTGACTGATGAATGGAGGAAAATGTTGGGACAATGCAAATTGTTATTAGTTTGTTATACCTGATATATTAACTTTCCATGTATATTAACTTGAAAGGAAGTTCGTGGGGGATCCATATTTTTCTTTTAAATTTCAGTATAGGATACACAACCATGGGTTACCTGAGGCATTTCCAATGTGTTTTGTGTCTCTGAATCCAATTGTCACGGCAACACAAAGAATCATGAGTGTCCAATTGATCTCGGGGATATATATCTGTCCGTGTATCTTATCAGAAGTGTGGATAACCTTCACCCTGGGAAAACAACCAAGAGACTGGCTTTGGTTGATGATTGAGAAGGTCCCACTTATGATCGCCTGGCTCCCGACAATAGAAGCAAGAATTGCTAACACAAGCACCGGCCATCTGACACTTTCTTTACAATTGAAAGAAAGGTGTGTGATTCCTCAGTGATGTGTTAAAAAATATTCACCTCAGAAAATTATAAAATCTGAGAAGAAACAGTACCAACCAGGGACAGAGATGTAGAAACTGATCCCATGAATGGTCTGGTGGTGTTTTGATAGATATGCCGCTTGCCCCATGTATGCCAATATGAGAGCAGGGTAAACCATGAAGGTAAAAGCAATCTACAGTCGAGAAACCATGAAATAGTCATAGTGAGTGACAAAGAAGAAATTGAACCGCTTTGTGATAAAAGAACATAATTTTCCAGAAATATACCTGAATTGCAGAGTAAGAGAAGTGCCCAAGATCAGCAAACATGGCCTCAGCACCTACAAAAAAGAGAGAGAGAGAGCTCATGTCATTGACTAGAGAAACGTGAAAGTACATTAAATTTGAAAGTCCACGAGTCAATCTTGCTGTGTAAAATTTTAGTTTAGAAAAAGTTGCATGTGTTCCCAATAAAAAAAACTCAGGGTCGACCGAAAAATAATTTTGGCAAATAGCTTCCTAGTATTATTACCTGTTATGCATAGCAAGACTCCTCCCAAGGACATCCATCCACCCATCCTTGTCTTTCTCAGGAACTTGAACATGTAGTATGGAGAAAATGCCTTGTAGACATAGGGATTCCAATGCAATATATTGTATAAGCCGAGGGCACTAATACAAATCAGCCATAAGAGTACAACTGGTGCAAATAGGAACCCAATTCTATGGGTTCCCCAATGTTGAAGGGCAAATAGGCAGATGAGTATGAAACAAGAAATTGGAATCACTGCATCTGCAGCAAGAGAAAATTGTTTACTCTTTACCCAAGTTATCTGCTGGTAACCAATTCTTAATCTTCATGGCGTGTACAAAAGGATAAATTGAAGTGTGAAGTACATCCCTTCTACAAATTCTCTTGCTCTTTACTATATGATAAGATGGTACATCGGTGTAAGGAATGTCATCTCTGCATTATAAAGACAGGCTTACCACTGTTACCGCAAACCAGATTTATCCAAATTTCTTTAATGGATTATGGATATACCCTTGTAATTTATGATTCAATCGTCATCCTTCTTCCAGTACTCAGGAGAGAAGAGGATGGGAGTTTTTCAGCAAATAAAGTTGGGCTATTTGATCAGTTCTCACACACCAGGCCATGTAACTCTTGTTTGAATTGTGGGACAACAAAAAAGAGGACCATTTTATACAATGACACTCCCATAACCTGAAACAGAAGGACCTTAATCATTGTTTTATAAAGCTGTTTATTTCTTTTCCTGGTTCTTCTGCAGCTAAGTTCAAATTCAATGAGAATCACACATGTCCATGTAACAATATTACCCAGGAATATATTAGTGCCCCAACCACATAGCATCTCTGAGATTTGAGGAAGAGAAGTGAGAAAATTACAAGTGCTAACACAGTTCTCAAGTCACTTTCTTGCTGAATCTGATTTTAAGCATAAAAGAGAACGTGGGACAGGTCAGAGATACCTAAAACTTTCCAAGAATGTAGGCCATTGCATAAAAAATAGAATTGGCTCTTCCTAAGGATGATGTGACTGAATTATACGAGATAATCTGACAGTAACTTACACTGATGGTGCTCCCTTGACATGGATAGTTCAAGTCCCGAAACTGCTGAGAAAACTACAAGAAGCGTAGTTGATTCTCATGCCAAATTAAAATAATCAACTGAAAGAAAATAGAGATGAAATTCAGCGTATTTAGGAAGTTACCAGAAATAGCTGGAGTAAGCAACCCATCTCCAATCACCATACAAGTTCCAAGGAGGACCAAGACCAGTAATGCTGTATGTAATGCCTTGTTTTTCTCCAACAACGTCTTTACCTTAGAGCTATTTCTGCTCTCAGTAGGGTGCTCCAACTTATATGTAGACAGGGCTTCATCTGCAGCTTGTCGATTTGGGAGAAGGCTCACTTTAGCATGTCTGCATAATAGCGAATAAAGGGCAAAAGTTCCACCTGAAAATCCATGGAAATGAAGGGTAAGCCAGCCTCCTAGTGTAGTAATCAATGAAATAGGTTGACAAGAATTCAGAATCATACAAGAACTTATTAGTTCTTACCCTCTCCATTGTCATCGGCTCGAAGAACTATGAAGACATATTTGAATAGGGGAAGCAGAGTAAGAGTCCAGAAGACAAAGGAAAGAACGCCAAAGATTTCTTCGTTAGTCTGGGAATGTTGGATGTCTTCTGCGAAAGTGCTCTTGTATACATAGAGAGGGGAAATGCTAAGATCACCATAAACCACACCAAGACTTTGATAAGCTAACATCAGTAGAGTCTTCCAATCCTGCAACACAGAAAAATAGTGTCTTAGGATTCAGATCTCACACAAGACCATGAGCAAAGATTTACTAGGACAAACCTTCGGAGATTTCCAGCACTTCCCATAATTGAGATCCATCTATTGCATATGCTGATCTCCAATCTGAACAATGAACTATACCTTTAGCAACGGATAACTACAAAAGATTACATTGGATTTCTTCATGGGTTCACTATGCAATGAAACCTCAAGAGAAAGAGTAGAACTTCTATGTGGTCCCCCTACATCTACACACATCTAATGCATGCGGAAGGCAGGCCATACTCATCCACTCAAAAAGAATCCCCAGTAACCTCCATACCTTTTTCCACCCCTTAGTTTCTCCAGTAGAGTCAGAAGAAAAGCCTTTTTTTCCAGAGATTATCTAATGAGAGAGAAGAGAGGACTGAGAAAAAGGATAGTCAAGCTCAGCATTGTATTGCCCCACTATAAATGCAGCATGCCCTTCATTGATTTCCTTTTATTACTTTTTATGCTCTGTTTTTCCTTCAATTATCTACTCATTGAGGGAAAGAGAATGGAAGAAGAAGCTACTGTCGATTGGTCGATTTTAGCCTATAAATGTTTCTAGGTGGAATAGGCACATCTATCATCCATCAAGGAAATTAACCCCAGTAACAGTACATGCAGAAAGACAAAACCAATTTGGCAAGATTCCACTTAAACAGTAGTGGGATGCATCTGCATCGAATTGCGATACATGGATATTCACGATGACAGCAGCATAGGCAAAATAGGCAATGAGTTTAAATGGGCTAAAACAGTAGCCTCTCGTTCATCAGATAATGACACAGTGACTGCAGAAACATGCTAGAAAGTGCTATAATAGGTGGGATTAAAAAGACCCATCACCATTAACAGTAAAAAAAATGAGAACTTACAGCATGAAAATTTTTTACCTCTGAGAAGGCGAGAATCCACAGATTCCTATTGATTTATGAGCAGCAAGAGCATGTGATGTGGGTCTCACGAGCCTGGAATAGCACAGCACTGCAACCTATCGCTTTCCACACCGAAACCCAGCTGTCTCTTTTTGAGACGAATGCACCTTATCGGCTTCCCGAATAAATTAATCAATCCGCTGCTTAGGACAGCGACCATTTACACCACAAGGTGGGCTGAACTCCATGGAGTCGACAATCCCCATGTGATCAATCGACACTGCAGCCTATTGTGGAGAAGAGCCGGACAACTGAGAGCATAGAGGCCACACGGATCCAATCGCAAGATTTGATGGCTTAATGCCCATGGAAATGAAAACCACCGGAAAGAGAAGAAAAAGATGTATATATATATCATATATATCAGAGAGGATCCCTTGTGATAGGGCTACCCTAGGCTGCAAGAACCCAACAACAGCAGCAGCTAAAGAGAAGGGAGGGAGGCAGCTCGATTCAGAAGTTGGAAAGTAGTGATCAGGTAGTGTGAATCAGCAAATGAATTGATAACTCTACGTGACAATCACAAAAATAAGATTTAGTTAATATGTAAATATTTACAAAATTTGAAAATAGTATAGAAGATGTGCATCTATCATATCATGCAAGTGGAGCATTTTGCCCATTTCCCGCTGATTCCGAACATTCATTCCTGTTAGAGCGACGGTTTTTCATGCATGAATAGAATAGTGCTATATAATTATGTTTTATAATTAGTAAAATAAAAGTGTGATAAATTTATAAATTTATGTTAATTTTATAACTTATAAATAATTTATTTTAATTAGATATAATTTTAATACAAATAATACGTATTTGATCCAGCCTAAAATGGTAACAATTATAATCCAACGTAAAATTGCTGTTGATTGCATTTTTAAATAATAAGTTATAAATATTACAAAACTTTATATGTATAATACATCCGTTCAAAAATAAAATTATACATTTAATAAAATAAAAATAATGCTATTAATTTATAATATTATAAAATTTTCATCACTTAATATTTATAATTTTTAAGTAATTATTTCACAATATTCTCTTACAAAAATAACTGAATAGGATGAGAATGAAGACATTTGTAGCCATGAAGGAAGGAAGAGATATGTAATAGATGAAACTATAGTTTGTAATAATTATATTATCATACATATGGAAAGCCCATACATACAGAAAATAAATTTTGTGGGTAAGAGATGATGAAGTAATAGGGAGAAACATCAACAATCACTTACATCAATTTTTTTCGTACCATTATTATATAAAACCTTAATTTTATCCGCAAATAAATTTTTGAAATGGGCAAAAAATGGAAAAAAAATACTGGTGTACATTCTAAAATATTCTTATAAATTAATCCAAGTGAAAATGTATATTTATCGTGAAAATTGAATGAAAGTTGATTTTGTTAATACAGTAAAACGTGAAAATAGCACCCAATTAACTATGACAAGAGTGAGGTGACATATAGTGCAAAGATAAGGGTCCCATAACAAAACAATTCTTGATAAGTGTGAATGCCATCCAATAAATAAGAAAAAGAAAAATAGTGGATTAAGAAGTAATGATACAAAAAAAATAAGCAATATTCACTAATATATTATGTTTGAAAATAAAGTTGGCATAAAGAGATCCCAATATTGATGTTCAAGAGTTGGTCCAATAGCGTAAGAAGCCCACAAAAGCCATTGACCAGCGTAGGGATATGGTTGGCCCAACTAGGGGATGAAATTTTGAGGCGAGCATGAAGCGGTCGGGTATTACTCGGGTTTGATTCCATCCATCCCTAATGGAAGTACATTCATTTTCAGCTTTTGTACCCCTCCACAAAATTGTTAGGGTTGATGCCGTGAGAGGAAACATTTCTGAGAACATGGGCGGTGGGAGTGGGGAGAAGGCCACCTCCCACCAGCAAGGACGACAACAACACCCGAGGTTGAGCCTAGTAGAAGAGGTGGCGTGGCCATAATTGAGAATTGCTTCCTCACCTCACCTCAAGGTAGAGAGAGAGGAGGGACAGATGGTCGGTCCCTGCTCAAGGTTCCAATAATCGAATTTACTACCTTTCAAGATTGAGTGGGATAATTAAACTAAATACCTTTCAAATCGGAATGGAATGGCAAAATTGTCTCCTAAAACTTTATCTCAAATAGGATAGGGCGCGGTACAATTTATAATGGGCCTCTGCTATTCATCCTTGGGTAGATATACAATTCCAGCAGCAGGACGCGCGAGGAAGCGCGAGGACGAGTACCGGCAAATTCCACCGTTTAATTAATGAAGGTCGGTGGAGATGGTTGAAAAACTTCATGGAGTAGGCGTTTTCCTTTAGTAAATATGACAAATTGTCAACTGAAAATTTTGTACATCACCCAACAAAAAAAAAATTCAGAGACCATCCCAAATTATATCCATATTTTTATTTATTATTATAAATATATTTATTTCATACTTATTTAATTTAATTATGCACCTACTATTCATATCAATAAGCGAAATCAGAATAATGTATTCTATATTGTGCAAAAAAAAAAAGAATAATGTATTCCAAATTTGCTCTTAATCATGCCAAACAATCATAATTATACTTCTTACCAAAATTGGGAAACAACCATTATTTCGATTTTTTGGGAATTATAAACCGATAAAAACTAATCTTTGGAAGAAATTACAAAATTTTCAGTGTTATATAATTAAGTAAATTATTAAAAATATTATAATGATAATAAAATTAAAATTAAAATCTCCAATTACCTTTTTATGTAAATAAAAATTATTATTTTATCAAAATTTTAAATAAGATTCTAATTTTTTTTAACTAATCTATAACCTTTTGTCAATCAAAATAAACTAAATTATAATATTATTTTATGTAATTTAAATAAAATTTTAGTGTTTCATATATGAGATTCTCATTTTTCCATTACATTAAATTATATTAATAGAAAAAATAATATTTTATACGTAAATATTATGATGTTTTTTCATTAAAAATTTTAATTAATTATTTTTATTTTTTCATTAAAAATATTATGATGTCGGAGCTCTAGTCCATGCTTCGCTAGGAAATTGAGTGATTCGTCTTCTTCGATCATTTGAGAGATGAGGATAATGAATGGGGAGAACGTCTTTATATAGGGAGCTCAACAACTAACAGGGTACTAAGCCGTCCTTGACTCAGCCCCTATCTCGCTCATCCACGATCAGATTGGAGAGGATTTTAGGTCACCGGAGACTGAGTAGCTCGTCTGGTCTGTCTCTCCACGAGCTTTCAAATGAAGAAGATGACACTGTGCGGCTTGTGTAAGCCGCCACATGGTGCACTGTGATTGGCTGGCTTGGTGATGTGAAATCGCTAATATGCTTACGACACCCTACACCAAATATGGAGCTCGACAACTAACAGGGTACTGAGCCGTCCTTGACTCGGTCCCTATCTCGCTCATCCACAATTAGATTAGAGAGGATTTCGGGTCACCGGAGACTGAGTAGCTCGTCTGGTCTTTCTCTCCACGAGCTTTCAAATGAAGAAGATGACACTGTGCGGCTTGTGTAAGCCGCCACATGGTGCACTGTGATTGGCTGGCTTGGTGATGTAAAATCACCAATATGCTTACGACACCCTACACCAAATATGGAAAAAAGCCTAAGACTTTCACAACGCAAGTACGGAAAGATGAAATATACCTTATTTATGTGAGAAATAAGGTATGAGATATGTGGATGCTATACCCAAATCCTCTAAGAAGAACTATTAGAAAACCCCGGTGATAAGTCTGATTGCTTGAACGCCACAAGTAAAAACATGATAATTTCAAAAGTTTTTTAAAGAGAGAAATAAGACAATCTCACAAAATTGAATTCTAAAAGTATACCCTCCAATGCTGTGTAGTATGGTTACATGCCAACCATATGACTTCTCATCTAATGTAAATATCTAGGATATTTAATAAATACTTTAAAAATATAAATTTGACTAATTAAATATCTAATATTATTATTTAATATCCTGAAATATTTATTATATTAATAAATGTCTCCTTATTAATTAAGTATGAACCTTCTCTTGATCTTTTCTTGGGCTCTTCTATTGGGCTTCCACTTGAATTTTTTACAATCTTTTTAATCAGCCCATATAAAGTTTTTTTTAATCTTTTAGTCATTGACCTTGTGATTGGGCACTTTTGCAGTCTCAAATGATCATTTATCTCATTTGATGACAAACTGTTCAGCTACATTGTAGGTTCAGTTGATTGGACTTGTGAATTCGTAGTCTATTTAGTTGGATTCACATAAAAAAAACACTCTTGCCTTTTTCCACTCATTTGTTTTCTTTCCATCTTAATTGAAATTAAAAACAAATCATTTTTATGAAGTAGTTCAACTTGAGGAATAATCAAGACAAATCAATAAGATTTTTAAAAAGTAATTCCAAAAGAATTTAAGTATGAGCTATGAATGTACTTAGATAAGATTGAAATTTAAATAGACCAAAATGAATAATAAACTCAGATAGAATGATGAATGAAACACAAAGGATAATAAAGAATAAAACTTAGATAAACTAGAGTGAATCTCAAGATAGAAAATTGTGCCTTTTTTCCCTTTTTTGCACGAATTTCTTTTGCTTTTTTTGCTCTTTTATTTTTTTCTTTTTTTTGCAAGAATTGTTTTTGGCTTTTTTTCCACCTTACTAAAAAGAAGATAGATAAAAGAAGATGAGTCTTTTTTTTATTTTTTTTATAGAGAATAGAAATAGGTAGAGACGATAAAAAAAAGTACTAGATATGAAAGATAGGATGAAACTTGTTGTGTAACCGTGTGCTCTGATAACAATTGATGTAAATCTCGCCAATATGTTTACGACATCCTATACCAAATATGGCAAATACCCCAAGACTTTTACAATGCAAGTACGAAAATATAGAATATACCTTGTTTACGTGAGAAATAAGGTATGAGATATGTAGACGCCATACCCAAATCCTCTAAGAAGGACTCTTAGAAAACCCTGGTGATAAGTTTGATTGCTTGAACACCACAAGTAAAAACCTAATAAGTTCAAAAGTTCTTTCAAGAGAGAAAGAAAACAAAACCTCACAAAATTGAATTTCAAAAGTGTACTGTCACGCCTTGACCCGGTTTGGTCGGATCCCCGTGATTAACCCGCCACTCTCCCGATTGACTAAGGGTTGCCCCTTATTTATAAACCGTGAAGAGTAAGGCGTCCTTTAAACCTACACCTTTCCTAGAATAACATAAATCAAAATTACATAAAATTTTAAACTGATCATACCTATCTTATAGGTGTATTAGCTTGTGGTCTTTGGGGTAGGCTTTTCGGGGTTACCTAAAAGGGATATAAGGGAGGGGTGAGTACAATGACTAAGTGAATGGTTTTTCAAAATTTATCTTTTAGGAAAAATGTTTGATTCGGAGTGTGCTAGACTCCTTATTCTCTTTAAAAACATTTCATTTCAAATTCCGATTTTTATTACCATTTCTCATTAACCACAGTGTGTTATCACCCAACACACATCCTTCATCGTTAAGGTAAAACACACAAACGCAAGCTAGCCCGTCCATTGAACCCACTTGTGACATCGGGGCAACTTTATCGGCCACCTAGATAGAAGCACGCCCACTTCTACCCTAAGAATGAGTGGATGTTCGCGACATCCAACCCTCAATCTCGTAACAAATCTTCGTGTCCGTATGAGGATAGAGATCTCATCCTGACCCACCCTAGTCTCATGCACATGAAGCTACGTCGAGCTTCACAAGACTTCTGGTACGACAATCTGCCCTTATATCCACCAAGTCGTTCAGAGCCCTGAGATGCATCACTACCCCTCTTGGGCGTCTTGAAGGTCCCGTAAATACAGTGCATGCACAATCATCATTTTTTACACGATCTCATATAATTTGTGGTGCCACTAGTCCAACAACCCCAACCCTCAACTCGACCTACAGCTGTTTGTCTTGACTAGTTTGGAGACAAGTCAAGTCGCACTACCGCTAGTTGACTGAGTATGTCGGTCCTATCTTGGTACCATGGCCAAACAATTCATTTACTTAAGTTTTCATGGCATATAAATCATGTTTGTTTACGAGCTCCTGCTCGTGCCAACCAGCCTAGGGCCCATTGTTCGAGATTTTCAAAATTGGAAATATTAGCCCCCCAAGTTCCAAAACCAAGGCCTCCGGCCTAATAGAGCTATTTGAGCTCCCGTCAAGAAGGTCTCCCAAAATGTTTAAGCAGTGGTACACAGTCAGGGGAGAGCACTTCTAACAAAATATATTTTTCAACTGTCTATCGTACCAACCGAGTATGAGGACATCTCCGCTTATAACCGATAAACAGGTTTTCTACTTCCTTCAAGGAAGTTTCATCAAATGAACCCGGTATGATCTACTTACAATCGGTAAGTAGTTTTTCTGTGTGATTTTCACATCACTCCTCTAAGGTGTTATGTTTAAAATACCACTTAACAGTGGGTTTTCATTTTTGCGGTGCTTATCATCCTAAACGGGTATGATATACAAATTCCATTCACCTGATCGTGTAGTGAAAATCCTCTTAGCCGACTCTGTAAACCTCATCCTTTGATAATGAGAAAATCGGGGAAAGAACCGGTCATTTTCAAATGTAAAACTAAGTCAATCTATAAATCCAATTATCAGGAAACTAGCAAATTTGAGAATTTACAACTCCCAAGTGACTCAAAATGGTTCATAAACCTTGGAAAAGAACCTTAGGACAAATTGGGAGAGAAAAACCAGACCGGTTCGGGTGAGCCAGATCTGAACCGATTTTAGCCGAAATCGATTTTAGCCGGAACCAATAGAGAGAGGGTAAACCGGGGAATTTATGGATCCCAAGTGACCTAAAGAGTCATATAAGTCATGAAAGAGGACTTTAGGATGAATAGGGGATGAAAACCAAATCAGTTCAGGTAAACTGGATCCCAACCAGATTGAACCGGTTTGGATCAGTTTGAATCACTATTGAACCAGATTCTAAATTCATTTTTCTTGGTGGCTTAAAAAATTCAAATTTGAGATTTGAAACCACCATTGTATAGAAAATGAATTTAGATGAAATTTGAAAAATTCAGTCGAATCGAGGGTGAACCAGCCGGTTTAAGCTTTGAACTTGGTTTGGACCGGTTTGGAACAATGTCGTCTTCTTTCTTCAGATGACCTTACTGTTCACTTGTCAGAAAATCGCGTAGCGCCGATGAAGCTAAAAAGCCTCTGGCCAGGGAGTTTCAGGCAATAAATGACCACCATTAAGTCACCAATCGGACGACCAAGAAGTCATTAAACTTCCTATATTCCTCATTCATCCTCTCCACACATGAAAAGCTCACTGTCTCTCAACTACTTAGTTTTCCAATGAAGCTTGAATGAATGCTTTGATATAGGGTCATTTCTAAGCCAAAGAAGGCGAGGTTGGATACCTTAGAACTGAGGAGAAGTCAGCGACACACTTGTAGTCTCTGTTTACTCTGAGAGTTGCCCGAGAAATGCCATCGTGATAGAACAGTAAAGCAACTCCAGCGGACCGAAGCTGTCCTATTTCGGCCGAGCTAAAGTCAGCCAATTTGAGCTCTCCTCATGCCAAACTAAGCTCTTCCAACACTTCGTCAGCCCTCCCACAGCCAAATTAGGACTGAAAGGTAAGTCGATTCGGCTACCCTCTGTAATTTCTGATCGGTGCTAGAGAGAGAACCGACATAATTCTAATCCAATTCGGCATTAATTGATGTCATTCTTGATCCTAGGAAGAACCTCAAGAGTAGAGCTATCTGCCCCAATAGAAATCTCAGACCGCCGTACCCTCACTGGTGAACAATTGAAGCTTTCTCTCTCTATAGTCTATTTTTTTTGGAGAAGCTCCGTTTGAGCTCGTTCTAACGTTAAAACTTACGATTCAAAATGCTATGGAATTGTATGAAGATGTAGAAACTCAATTTCAACTACAATTTTAACAATTAGAAGTGTTTGATAGGTCAATTTTATGAAATCAAATTCGATTGTGTTAGGGAGTTGGAATTGGGGGAAAATTTGGGAAAATTGGGGATTTTCAAAAATTTGAAGGACCAAAATGAAATATTATAAAATTGAGGATCAATTGGGCATGATAAGAATGTTAGAGGGCCAATTGAGAAATTTTAGAATTTTTGGGGTGAAACTTACCATTTTTGTAAAGGAAGGGCAAAATGGTAATTTTGGAAAATTTGGGTGCCAAATTGGGAATTTGGAAAACTTGAACCCCTTTTTATGAAATTGCATAAATTGAAGTCCCAAGAGGAATTTTAAAGGTTTTGGGTCTCAATTTGAGAAAAAAAAAACCGGCATTTGGGACTTAAAGTTAAAGAAAAGTAACTTCAGGGATTTAATTGCAAATAAAGAAATAGTTTGATTTTCTCATTCAATTGGGATGAATGAGGGTTGTTAGGCCAAAGAATATTGAACAAGAATGTTCATATCGTGTTGTAACACGAAGTACCAAGAATGCTAGCTGAGATGAGTTCAATTAAGGACAACTAGCTGACTAAGAGGAATTTCATTGCAAAATTGGGTGAGTGGGATTTATATATCATACCCGGTTGGGATGATAAGTACCTCGGAAATGAAAATTCACTACTTTGTGGTATTTTAAACATCACAACTTAGAGGATTGATGTGAAAATGACATAAAAAAACTATTTATTGATTGTAAATAGATCATACCCGGTTGGTATGATGAAACTTACTCGGAGGAAGTGGAAAACCCGTTCATCGATTATGATGGAAGATATCCTCTTACTCAATTGGTATGATGGATAGTTGAAAATATAATTTTGTTGGAAGTGCTCTCCCACGACTGTGTTCCACTGCTTAAATGATTTGGGGGACCTTATCGATAGGAGTTCGAATAGCTCTGATAGGCCAAAGGCCTCGATTTTGGAACTTGGGGGCTAATACGCTCGATTTTGAAAATCTCGCACAGTGGGTCATAGGCCATATGGCATGAGCAGGAGCTCATAAATAAACATGAGTTATATGCCATAAAACTTTGAATAAATGAATTGTTTGGCCACGGTACCAAGACATGACTGACATATTCAATCAACTATTGGTAGTGCAACATGACAGGTCTCCGAACTAGTCAAGACAAACGGCTGTTGGTTGAGTTGAGGGTCAGAACCGTTGGACTAGTGGCACCACATATTATATGGTATGATGTGAAAACACTGATTGTGCATGTACTATGTTTACGGGACCTTCAAGATGCCCAAGAGGGGTAGTGATGTGTCCTAGGGCCCTGGACGACCTGGTGATGTGTCCTCCCAGAGTAGTCCTTATCTTACCCCAAGGAAACCCTCACTGTCTGAAGTGTTAAAGGAATCATGAGGGAACGTGCCATGCCTGCTTTGCATGTGGGCAAGTGGGACACTTTGCAAAGGATTGCCCCACCCTTAGGGAGAATAGGTAGAGGAATACTCTTAGACCACCTCAAGGGAATCCCAGGAATCCTAGGCCATACACTACAACAAGAGTACGAGCTAGAGTGTACAACCTCACACAGGAGGAGGCTAGAAGAGTCCCTAGCACTATAACGAATACATCCCAAAACCCTCTAAATCAGTTTAAGAGAGTCATGTAAATTGAAAGTCATTTCGATTTAATAAAGAGAAATTTTCTTCTAAATAATAAGTTTCTTCAATCATAGTATATACAACTATTGGGACAACAAGTCTATGCCCTTTTTTACTCTAGAGCTGAGAGATCCTTCATCAAGGAAGAATTGGTTTTAAGAGTACCCCTACAGCTCACTCCACTAGATCAAAGCCTTATTATCCTTACCCCTTTAGGAGAAAGTCTAAACATGAATGAAAAATGAAAGGGATGTGAGATAAGGATTGGTGGAATCCAACTTGAAGTTGATTTAATTCCATTAACCTTAAAAGAAGTTGAAGTAATCCTAGGGATAAGACTGGCTGAATAACCATCAGGCGAGGATGGACTGTAGGAAGAAGATGGTAACCTTCCACTCTCCCAAGATGAAAGGATTGAAATTTCATGGAGATAGAAAGAAAAATGAGGTACAAATGGTGTCCCATCTAAAAGCTTAGAAGCTGATATAGAAAGGCTATACCACTTTCTTGGATGAAAAGTTTGAAGAGAAGAGGTCGAAAGACATTCCGATAGTGAAATTCTACCCAGAGGTATTTCCAGAAGAACTACCTGGATTACCTCCAAGTTGGCTAGTGGAGTTCACAATAGAAATAATCCCATAAATGAAGCCCATATCCCAAGCCCTGTATCGCATGACTCCAACAGAATTGAAGGAATTAAAGTAACAACTGGACGATTTATTGGAGAAGGATTTCATACATCCAAGTCAGTCTCCGTGGGGTGGTCTTGTTCTATTCGTAAAGAAAAAGGATAGAAGCATGGGACTGTGCATCGAATACAGAAAATTAAACCAGGTCACTATCAAGAACTGATACCCACTCCCAAGGATAGATGATTTATTTGACCAATTGAAAGGAGCAGCTTAATTCTCCAAGATAGACCTTCGATCGGGCTATCACCAACTCAGGATTCTGGAAGAGGACATCCCTAAGACATCATTTCGATCCAGATATGGACATTATGAGTTCAGAGTAATGCTATTCGGATTGATGAATGCCCCTGCAGCCTTCATGGACTTGATGAACCGTATGTTCCAAGCCCATATGGACATGTTTGTGATAGTATTCATAGATGACATCCTTATATACTCACGAACCAGGTTAGAACATGAAGAGCATTTGGCAACCACCTTGGAAATATTAAAGGAAAATCAATTATATGCAAAATTTTCCAAGTGTGAGTTATGGCTACAAGAGGTAGGATTCTTAGGACACATCGTATTTAAGAACGAAGTCAAAGTAGATCCAGCTAAGGTGGAAGCCATATCAGATTGGAAGGCTCAAAGGAATCCTACACAAATACGAAGTTTCTTAGGATTGGCAAGATACTATAGATGGTTTGTGCAAGAATTTTCCAAGATAGTAGCTCCTCTAACTCGACTCACTAGAAAGGGAGTTGAGTATAAAGTGGATGAGAGTTGTGAGAAGTCATTTCAAGAGTTAAACACTTAACTGCACCAATACTCTCCTTACCTGATCCTAATGCAGGAGAATACATAGTCTATAATGATGCCTCTAGACAAGGGCTTGGATGTGTCTTCATGCAACAAGGGAAGGTTATCGCGTATGCCTTGCGACAATTGAAGGTACATGAAAGAAATTACCCGACTCATGACTTGGAATTTGCTACAATAGTGTTTTCCCTAAATATATGGCAACACTACCTTTATGGAGTTAAGTGCATAATATACACATATCACAAGAGTCTTAAGTACTTCCTAACTCAATAGAAGTTAAATCTCTGCCAGAAGAGATTGCTAGAATTGGTGAAGGATTATGATCTTGTGATAGAGTATCACCCTAGAAAGGCAAATATAGTAGCAGATAACTTAAGTCGTAAGTATCAAACTGAGGCGGCACAAGTAAAGACAAGTTATCTACCCTTGTTGCAACAATTGGGAAGGATGGAGGTGGACCTAAGGATGGACAAGCAGGAAAAATGCTTAGTGGCTAATGTGGCAGTGAGGCCTAGTCTAACCGAGCATATTAAGGCTCAACAGAAGACTGATAAAGAACTCCAATCTTATTTAGACCCGATTAACAGAGAAAGGAAACTAGACTACAACTTGCAAGGTGATAGAGTACTAACCTACAAGGGAATGGTATGTGTGCCTCAAGATAAGGAGTTGAAGAGGTTAAATCTAGAAGAGGCACACGATTCGGTGTATACAATGCATCCGGGTAGTACCAAGATGTACCGCACCCTCAAACAAGGATACTGGTGGAAAGGCAAGAGGGACATTGCGAAATTTGTAGCCCGATGTTTATCCTGTCAACAGATAAAAGCAGAGCATCAGAAACCGTTAGGACTGCTACAACCCTTACCTATTCCGAAGTGGAAATGGGAGAACATCACCATGGACTTCGTCACGGGTCTACTGGTGACAAGAAAGGTTCGAGATGCGATTTGGGTCATAGTGGATAGATTGAACAATTCAGCTCATTTCTTGCCTATAAGAGTGACGGACACAGTAGAACAGCTTGCCGTCTTATACATGAAGGAAATCGTAAGACTTCATGGTGTCTCAGTGAGTATAGTATCAGATAGAGATCCGAGATTTACTTTCAAGTTTTGGCCAAGTTTACAAAATGCCATGGAGACCAAGCTTCATATGAGTACGGCATTCCACCCTCAGATAGATGGATAGTCTGAGCAAACCATCCAAATCTTAAAAGACATGCTGAGAGCGTGCGTACTCACCATGAATAACAGTTGGGAGGAATACTTGTGCCTGGTGGAATTTTCTTACAATAATAGTTATTAGGCCAGTATTCAGATGGCTCCCTATGAGGACTTTTATGGATGACCCTATCGTACCCCTCTATTTTGGGAAGATGTGGGGGAAAGGAAGTTAGAAAGGGCAGAACTAATTGAGGATGCCACGAAGAAAATAAAATTAATAAGGAGTCACGTTAAGACCGCACAAGAAAGGTAAAACAGTTATGCGGACAAACGAAAGAAAGATATAGAGTTCGAGGTGGGAGATCAAGTATTCCTCAAAGTATCCTCATAGAGGGGAATACTTAGGTTTCATCAAAGAGGAAAGTTGAAACCAAGATATATCGGTCCATATCCCATCATTCAAAGGATAGGACCGGTAGCTTATAAATTGGAACTACCTCCTGCCCTGCAGAAAATACATGATGTATTCCACATCTCAATGCTTCAGAAATATCAGCTTGATCCTAGTCATGTATTGGATTGACCTCCATTGGAACTAGAAGAGAACCTAACCTATCAGATAGAACCATTACGAATCATCGACCAGAGAGAAGAATTTTCAGAACAAGAAAATTCCTATGGTCAAGGTTTTGTGGCAGAACGGACCTGTGCAAGAAGAGACATGGGAAACTGAGAGTATGATGAGGGATAATTACCCTTAATTATTTAACGTGTAGCTATTTTGGGGATAGAACACCTAAAAATAGGGGAGAGTTGTAAACCCCGTCCTTTGATAATGAGAAAATCGTGGAAAGAACCGGTCAGTTTCAAATTTAAAATCGAGTTGGTCTACAAGCTGATTATTAGGAAATGGGCAAGTTTGAGAATTTACAACTCCCATGTGACTCAAAATGGTTCATAAACCTTGTAAAAGAACCTTTGGATGAATTGGGGAAGAAAAACTAGACCGATTCGAGTGAACCAGGTCCGAACTGGTTTATGAACCGAGTCAATTCATGAAACAAAACCGATAGAGAAAGGGCAAACTGGGAAATTTATAGACCCCTAGTGACCCAAAGAGTCCCAAAAGTCACAAAAATGTACTTGAGAAGAAATTGGAGATGATAACCATACCAGTTCAGGTGAACCGGATCCGAACCGGATTGAACCGGTTTGGATCGGTTTGAACCACTATTTAACTAGATTCTAAATTCATTTTTCTAGATGACTTAAAAAATTAAAAATTGAGCTTTGAGGCCACCATTGGATAGAAAATTAATTTAGATAAATTTAAAATTTTTTAGACTTGAAAAATTCGGTCGAATGAGGGGGTGAACCGGCCAGTTTAAGCTTTGCAACCGGTTCAGACCAGTTTGGTCCGGTTCGGAATAGTGTTGTCTTATTTTTTTAGATGACAATACTATTCACTCATCGAAAAATTGTGCAACACCAGAGAAGCTGAAAAGTCTCCAACCAGGGAGTTTCAGGATTGAATGACGGCCATTAAGGCCCCAATCGGATGGCCAAGAAGTCCCCGAGCTTCCTATATAATGACCCCCTCCTCATTCACCATCTCTACACTTGAAAAGCTCATTCTCTCTCAAGTACTTAGTTTTCTGGTGAAGCTCGAACCAAAACTCCGATATAGGGTCATTTCTAAGCTAAAGAAGGTGAGGTCAAGTTTCTTAGAACTGGGAAGAAGTCAACTACACGCTGTAATCTCCGTTTGCTCCGATAGTGGACGGAGAAATGCCAGCGTGATAGAATTGTGAAGTAGCTCCGGTGGACCGAAGCTACCCTATTTTGGCCGAGCTGAAATCGGCCAATTCAAGTCCCCCTCAGGCCAAACCAAGCTCTCCCAACACTCCCTCAACCCCCCTCCCCCCCGCCCCACAGCTGAATTAGGGCCACAATGTAAGCCAATTCGGCTCCCCTCTACAATTTCCAACCGGTGTTAGAGAGAGAGTCGGCCGAATTTCAATGATAGAATTCTAATCCAATTCGACATCAATTGATGTCATTCATGATCCTAGGAGGAACCTCAAGAGGAGAGCTATCTGCTTAGATAGAAAGCTCAGACTGTCGTGCCCTCATCATTGAGCTATTGAAGCTTTCTCTCTCTAGAGTCAATTTTTCGGTGAAGCTCCGTTTGAGTTCGTTCCAATGTTAAAGCTTGCAACTCAAAGTGCTATGGAATCGTATGAACAGAAGACACTAAATTTCAACAATTAGAAGTGTTTGATCAGTTAATTTGATAAAATAAAATTCAGCTATGCTAGAGAGTTGAAATTGGGGAAAATTTTGGGGAAATTGGGGATTTTTGAAAATTCAAAGGACCAAAATGTAATTTTATAAAATTGAAGGTCAATTGGACATGATAAGAATATTAGAGGGCTAATTGAGCAATTTTAGAATTTTTGGGGCAAAACTTGCCATTTTTATAAAAGAAGGGCAACATGGTAATTTTGGAATTTGGGGACCAAATCGGGACTTTGGGAAACTTGAGCCCCATTTTATGAAATAGAGTAAATTGAGATGTCAAGAGGAATTTTAAAAGTTTTAGGACTCAATTTGAGGAAAATCAGCATTAGTGACTTAAATTTGAAAGAAAAATAACTTTAGGGACCTAAATGTAAATAAAGGAAAAGTTGGTTTTTCTCATTCATTTGGAATGAATGAGGGCTATTAGGCTAAAGAATAATGGACAACCATGTATGTAGATCATACCCGGTTGGTATGATGAAACTTACTCGAAGGAAGTGGAAAACCCATTTATCGGTTATGAGCGGAGATGTCCTCATACTCGGTTGGTATGATGGACAGTTGAAAACATATTTTTTTTGGAAGAGCTCTCATTTGACTGTGTGCCACTGCTTAAACGATTTGGGAGACCTTCTTGATGGGAGCTCGAATAGATCTTATAGGCCGGGGGCCTCGAGTTTGGAACTTGGGGGCTAATATGCCCGATTTTGAAAATCTCGAACAGTGGGTCATAGGCCAATTGGCACGAGAAGGAGCTCGTAAACAAACATGAGATATATGCCATAAAACTTTAAATAAATGAATTATTTGGCAATGGTTCCAAGATAGGTTCGACATATTCAGTCAACTAGTGGCAGTGCGACATGACAGGTCTCCAGACTAGTCAAGACAAATAGTTGCAGGTTGAATTGAAGGTCGGGGCTATTGGACTAGTTGCACCACAGATTATATGGCATGATGTGAAAATACTGATTGTGCATGCACGGTGTGTACAAGACCTTCAAGACACCCAAGAGGGGTAGTGATGTGTCTTAGGGCCCTGGACGACCTGGTGGATATAAGGGTAGTTTGTCGGACCAGGTGACCTTACGAAGCTCGACGTAGCTTCAAGTGCACGAGACGGGGGTGGGGTCGGGATTACGTCTCTATCCTCATGCAGACACGGAGAATTGCTTTCGGGATTGAGGGTCGGATATCGCGTACATCCACTCATTCTCAGGGTAGAAGTGGACGTGCTTCTATCTAGGTGGCCGGTAAAGTCTCTCTGACGTCACAAGTGGGTTCAGTAGACGGGCTAGCCCGCGATTGTGTGTTTTTGACCTTCATGATGAAGGATGTGTGTTGGGTGATGACACACTGTGATTAATAAGAAATGGTGATAAAAACAGAGATTTGAAATGAAAGGATTTTTGAAAGAAAATAAGGAGTCTGACACACTCCAATACAAATCTTTTTCCTAAAAGTTAAAATTTGAAAACCCATTCACTGAGTTGTCATATTCAGCCCCTCCCTTATATCCCTTTCAGGAAATTCAGAAAAGCCTACACTTAAAGACTATCAACTAAGACGCTTGTGAGATAGGTATGATAAATTTAATATTTTATGCAGTTTTTATTTATGTTATTTTAGGAAAGGTGTAGGTTTAAAGGACACATTACTCTTTACGGTTTATAATAAGGGGAAATCCTTTAATAAACTGGGAGAATGGCGGGTTGATCACGGGGATCCGACCAAACCAAGTCGGGGTGTGACAAATTGAGTGGTATGAGAGCCTGTTTACTCAAATACATAATCAAGACTAGAAAATAATGGAACTAATAGGATTTATTTAAAATTTTCAGAAATGGCTCCAAAGAAAGGAACCAAGAGAACTAGGACTACTGTCTCCAACACTGCCCAACCATCCCTACCTGTAGAAACTCCCAAAGAAGCCAGGCAACTCCTCCTTGACTCAACTAGTTGCACCAAAGATTGTACGAGGAGTTCACCCATATATTTGGACAACCTAACCTCGTCCCCGAGGTAGGCACGGATTCTCGGGTTGAGTCAGAGGAGGTGCAATCTCACTCGCCCCTTATCAACCATCCCACTCCAATAGACATCGCTAGAAACCTCAAGACTCCCCAACAACTTGGATGTAAGCCTTTCCTTGGAGAAAAGGATGTGGGAGCCGCCATGGATTGGCTGGCCAGTATCAAGAAACTGATGGGGATTGTCAGGATACCATCAAAGGATACGGTGACCCAGACAGAGTTTTTCTTAGACGGAAGCGCTAAACAATGGTGGGACAATGTTCAAAACTTGCATACCACCATCCCCAATGAGGAACAATTTGAGGAGAGGTACCTAGAGGAGTACTTGGTGCCCTATCTGATAAATAAGAAGATGCAAGAATTCATCCTGCTTCGACATGGGCTTAACTCCATAGCGGAATATGAGACAAAGTTCAACGAGTTAAGACCCTTTGCCCCTGACCTAGCTGGGCCGGCTGACATATGTTAGAGGTTTGTGGACAATCTCAATATGAACATTAGAGACCATATGAGGGCATTGGGACGCCCCACGGTCCTGGTAGCCATAATTAGTATGGCTCATGAATGTGAGCGGCTAGTGCAGACCTGATGTTGTCGAATAGAGCAAACGACCAAAAAGGAGGATAAGGGTCCAAACCGTTAGGGAGGACGGAAAGAACCTAACTCTCCAAGATGGGGAAACAGAATAGCTTTCCAAAAGAGAAGAGACATGCCACCATCTCCCAGAGTAGTCCCCACCTTACCCCAAGGAAAACTGCATTGTCCTAAGTGTCAAAGGAACCATGAGGGAGCATGCCTTACTTGCATTGCATGCGGACAATTGGGGCACTTTGAGAAGGATTGTCCACCCTCAGGGAGAACAGGTAGAGGAATACTCTTGGACCACCTCAAGGGAATCCCAGAAACTACATGCTAGATGCTACAGCAAGATTACCAGCTAGAGTATACAACCTCACTCAGGAGGAGGCTAGAGGAGACCTTAGCATTGTAGCAGTTACATCCCAAAACCCTACAAATTAGTTCAAGGGAGTCATGTAAACAAAACATATTTTGATCTAATAAAGTGAATTACTTTTAAACCATATGTTTCTTAAATCATGGTATAGACAGCTATGGGGACAACAAGTTTATGCCCTCTTTGACTCTGGAGTAGAGTGATCATTCATCAAGGAAGAGTTGGTTTCGAAAGTACTCCTAGGGCTCACCCCATTAGTACAAAGCCTGAATATCCTTACATCTTTAGGAGAGGGTTTAAACAGGAATAAACAATTAAAGGGATGTGAGATAAAAATTGGAGGAATCTAACTTGAAGTTGACTTGATCCCATTACCCCTAAAAGAGGTTGAAGTAATCTTGGGAGTGGACTGGCTAAGTAACCATTAGGCAAAGATGGACTATAGAAAGAACTAAAGTTCTAGGGAGATGAAGGAAAAGTGAAGTAAAATTGGTGTCCTACCTAAAAGCTTAAAAGATGATACAAAAAGGTTGTACAACTTTTCTAGCCGTGGTTGTGGATGAAAAGTTTGAAGAAAAGAAACTCAAAGACATTCTGGTAGTCAGACATTATCAAGAGGTTTTTCCAGAAGAGCTACCCAAACTACCTCCAAGTCGACAAGTGGAGTTCACCGTAGAAATATCCCCAGGAACAAACCCCATATCGCATGGCTCTAGCAGAGCTGAATGAATTAAAGGAACAAATGGATGAATTATTGGAAAAGAATTTCATATGTCCAAGTTAGTCTCCATGGGGTGCTCCTATTCTATTCGTAAAGACAAAGGATGGAAGCATGAGACTGTGCATCGACTATAGAAAGATGAACTTGGTCACCATCAAGAATCGATACCCACTCCCAAGGATAGATGATTTGTTTGAACAATTAAAGGGAGCAGCTTACTATAAAATAGACCTTCAGTCGGGCTATCACCAACTCAGGATTAGAGAAGAGGACATCTCTAAGACGACATTTCGATCTAGATACGGACATTGAGTTAGAGTGATGCCGTTTGGATTGATGAATGCCCCTGCAACCTTCATGGACTTATTAATGAACACATGTTCCAACCTCATTTGGACAGGTTCATGATAGTATTCATAGATGACATCCTTATATACTCGCGAACCAGGTTGGAACATGAAGAGCATTTGGCAACTATATTGAAAATATTGAAGGAAAACCAATTATATGCAAAATTTTCCAAGTGTGAGTTTTGGCTACAGGAGGTAGGATTCTTAGGGCACATCGTATCTAAGGACGGAGTTAAAGTAGATCCAGCTAAGGTGGAAGCCATATCAGATTGGAAGGCTCCAACAAATCCTACAGGAATAAGAAGTTTCTTAGGATTAGCAGGATACTATACACGGTTTGTGCAAAACTTTTCTAAAATAGCAGCTTCGCTAACTCGACTTACCAATTTCGAAGTGGAAATGGGAGCACATACCATGGCCAAACATATCATTCATTTAAAGTTTTCATGGTATAAACTCATGTTTGTTTACGAGCTCCTACTCGTGCCAACTGGCCTTGGGCCCACTGTACGAGATTTTTAAAATCGGGCATATTAGGCTTCCGTACTATCTGAGCTATTCAAGCTCCCGTCAAGAAGGTCTCCCAAACTGTTTAAGCAGTGGCACACAGTCAAGTGAGAACACTTTTGACAAAATAAGCTTTTCATCTGTCCACCACACCAAATAGGTGTATGATCTACTTACAACCGATAAGTAGTTTTTCCATATAATTTTCACATCACTCCATTCAGATATGATGTTTGAAATTTAACTTAGTAGTGGGTTTTCATTCCCAAGGTGTTCATCATCCCAACCGAATATGATGTGAAAATTTCCACTCACCCGTTAATGTAGTGAATTCCTCTTAATTGGACTTTTGCCATCATGCGAGCTTGTTTTGGCTGGCATTCCCGGTACTTCATTTTCCTACATAATATAAACATCCTTGTTCATTATCCTTTAGCCTAATAGCCTTCATTCATCACTAATAGATAAAATACCCAAACTTCACAATTATTTGCAATTAGGTTCCCAAAGTTATTTTTCTTTAACTTTAGGTCCCTAATGCTAATTTTTCCCCAAATTGAGTCCTGAAACTTCAAAAATTTACTTTGGGACCTTAATTTATTCAAAATTACAAAAATGGGTTCCAGTTTCCCAAATTCCCAATGTGGTCCCGAACTTTTCCAAAATTACAATTTTGCCCCTACTTTACAAAAATGGTAAAATTAACCCTAATAATTCCAAAAATTGACCAATTGGTCCTCCAACATCTTGTCCATGGCCAATTGGCCCTTAATTTTTGGAAATTGCACTTTAGTTCTTTGAATTTTTGAAATCCCCAAAAGTTCCCCAATTTTCCCCAAATTTCATCCTTTCAACTTGACTGGATTTGATTTCAACAAATTGACCGAAGTTAATTTTTGAAATTGAAGGTGGATTTGAGTTTCTACACATCTATATGATTCAATTTCACTTTGAATTGCACGAATTGACACCAGAATGAGCTCAAAAGGAGAATCACCGAAAAACTAGACTTAGAGAGAGAAAGATTCAAAAACTTACCGTAGGGGGTGCGGTGGTCTAAGCTTTCAATCTGGGTAGATAGCTTTTGTTCTGAGGTTTCTCCTAGGATCAAGAATTGAATCAATTCATGTTGGTTAGTGAAGTTTTGTCGGTTCTCTCTATCATTAATCAAAATTTACAAAGGGGAGCAAAATTGGCTTACCTTTTCACTCTAATTCAGTTGTATGAGGACTGTGGAAGTATAGATTAAGAAGGGTTTGAATTTTCCATTTTCAGCTCGACCGAAATAGGGCAGTTTCGGTCTGTTAGAACTGCTTCACTGCTCTATCACGCCGACATTTCTCTAGCAATCCTCAAAGCAAATGGAGGCTACCGTCATGTAGCTGACTTCTCCCCAAATCTAAAGAACCCAACCATGCCTTCTTTGGCTTAGAAAAATGCCCAAGTCGGAGCTCTGGTTCGAGCTTCACCGGAAAATGAAGCTGTAGGGAGAGAGTGGAGTTTTTAGGTGTGAGGAAGATGAAAGAGGAGGGGATCTTTATATAGGAAGCTCAAGGACTTCTTGGCCATCCGATTGTTGCCTTAATGGCAGTCATTCATTGCCTGAAACTCCCTGGCCAGAGACATTTCATCTTCGTCGATGCTGTTTGATTTTTTGGCGAGTGAACAATGCTGTCATATGAAGGAAGAATACGACACTATTCTGAACCGGACTATACCGGTCTGAATCGGGTTCAATGCTTAAATCGGTCGGTTTAAGCTCGATTTGCTCGAGTTTTTCAAAATTAAAAATTTGTAAATTCATCTAAATTTATTCTCTATCAAATGGTGGCCTCAATTCTCCAAATTGAATTTTCTAAGCTACCTTGAAAAATAAATTTAGGAACTAGTTCAATAGTGGTTTAAATCGATTCAAGTCTGGTTCACTTGAACTTGTTTGGTTTTCCCGATTTGTGACCCTTTAGGTCACTCGAGATTTATAAATTTCCCGATTTTCCCTTTCTCTTATGGTTGGGGTTCGTGAACCGGTTCAGTTTTCTCACCTGGGTTGACCAGTTCTTTCCCTAGTTTCCTTGTCTTTAAGGGACGGGATTTACAATGGTAATGAAAATATAGTTGCTGATATGTTATTTGGAAGGTACATTTTGCTTACAATCCTTGATACTAAATTGCTTAGTTTTCATTATATTAGAGATTTGTATACAAACAATCCTAATTTTTGTGAAGTATTTAGAATTTGTAGAAATGGTGAGTTAGTGAATTTTGATGGAAAGAGAAAAGCAAAGTTCATGAAAGAAATGCATGAGAAGACAAAGATGCACATTGAATTGATAACTAAAGTATATGAAAAGAAAATAAACAAAGGTCACAAAAGTGTCATTTTTGAACCCGACGATTGGGTCTGGCTTCATATGAGGAAAGAACGATTTTCGGAACAAAAACGATCAAAACTTCTTCTTAGAGGAGATGGATCGTTTCGAGTGTTGGAACACATTAATAATAATGCTTACAAGTTGGAGTTACCTGGTGAGTATGGCGTTAGTGCAAGTTTTAATTTTATTGATTTAATGTCATTTGATGTAGGTGATGAAGGAATAGAAGATTTGAGGCAAATCTTTTTCAAGAGGGGGAGAATTATATGAATCCGACTAAACAGACTACAAATTTATAAGTCCAATCAACCGAACCTACAATGGGCTGAATAGTGTGTCACTAAATGAGATGAATGATCATTTGGGATTGCAAGAGGGCCTAACCACAAGGTTAAGGGATAAAAGATTCAAATAAGCTTTATATGGGCTAATTAAAGAAATTGTAGAAAATATAAGTGGAAGCCCAATAGAAGAGCCTAAGAAAAGCCTAAGAGAAGGTCCATATTTAATTAATAAGGGGATATTTATTAATATAATAAATATTTTAGGATATTAAATAATAATATTAGATATTTAATAAGTCAAATTTAGATTGTTAAAGTAGTTATTAAAATATTCTAGATATTACAGATGAGAAGTAATATGGTTGGCATGTAACCAAAATATATTTTTTCTTGTTTTTAGGCCATTCATTTGTTATTTTGCCTATAATAGGCATACTCCACATACCTATCTTCTTTCTCTCTTTAAAGAACTTTTGAACTTATTAGGTTTTTACTTGTGGTGTTCAAGCAATCAGACTTAATACCAGGGTTTTCTAAGAGTTATTTTTAGAGAAATTGGGTGTGGTATCTACATATCTCATACTTTGTTTCTCAGATAAACAAGGTATATTCCACATTCTGTACTTGCATCGTGAAAGTCTTAGGGTATTTGCCATATTTGGTGTAGAGTGTTGTCAGCATATTGGTGAGGTTCACATCACTTGGTGATGTGGCTTCTCACTCAACGTCCGAGTCATACTTTGACTCATTGATCGACCACGTGGTGACCTCCCATTAGTCGCTCATTCCAACGTGGCTATCGACCAGACTCGCTTAGCCATTTGACCATGAGACGTGGTATCCTCTAATTGGTTGATTTAAATAATTATGATTTCCCTCCTAACTTACTATGCCACTGCCACATGTTGGCCTCTGATTGGCCGGAACCATCGACGTGGCTTTGCCACGTGTCAACCTCTAATTGGTCAATCATTTCTCCGACATCCAATTTGCCAGCTTATGTGGAATCTTTTCCATGTGTTTACTCCTCATTGGTCAGCCCTATTGATGAGGCTTCTCCTCAACTGCTGATAGATGACACATGTCGCTCTCTTATTGGTCGATCGTCGGTGACCTGGATTTTCTTGCTTTGACTGTTGACCAGGGACATGTGTCACCCTCTAATTGGTCAACGCTTTCATGTGTTGATCAAGCGGTTGATTGGGCGCGCTTTGCCACACATCACTCGTTGATTGGTTGTGCTCGCTGACTAGGCACTAACCTGGCAGGCGGTCCATTGTCCGGCTGGACCATTGACTGATTCAATCAAATAGAGTTTGGTGACCCAAAATTGAAAATTGGCCGGTATAAGCTCGATTCTATCGGTTTTTTAAAAAAATAAAAAATTTTCTAGATTCTTCTATATTCATTTTCTACTTAGTGGTGACTTCAATTTCCCAATTTGACATTTTTAAGTCACATAAAAAAATAATCTTTGAATCGGCTTTTCACGGTTCAGTCCAGTTTAATTCGGTTCGTGTCTGGTTTACCCTAAATCGGTCCGATTTTCACATTCGACTCCATTCATGGTTCTTCTCCTTGGTCTTTGGGTCTTTATTGACCATTTGGAATGTTCTAAATCCTCATTTTGGGCTTCTAATTACACTTGTGGTTCAATTTAACCTTGGGTTTCTCTCAAAATTTTTCGATTTTCTTATTTTAAAGAAATATGGTTTACAACTTCTCCCGACCTTTAACGTGTTTTGTCCTCAAAACTTTTTAATCATCAAATAAATGAGGATACATTTCTCTTATTACAAACTTGGTTTCCCACATCTCTTCCTTGACTTGACTACTTTGTCAAGGGACCTTCACTATTGGAATTTTCTTGTTCCTCATATTTCATTTTCAGGTATCGTGAATTTGGATCGGCTCCACCTTGTAAGATAGCCTCTCTTCTAGTTCGGATGACGGGTGATTGAGTACATGACTAGGGTTGAGTTCATATTTCCTAAGTATCGATATATTGAACACATTATGGATCCTATGTAGGTCCGGGGGTAGTTCGAGCTTTATGCCACCGGTCCAACCTTTTGTGTTATGGTGTAAGGGCTGATATACCTTGGTCTTTAACTTCCATCATTGTTGAAACCTTAGTATTCCCCTATAGGGGATTCCTTAAGAAATACCTTATCTCCCACCTCAAACTCTAGCTCTTTCCTCCTCCGGTCGGCATAAGTCTTTTGTCGATCTTGGGCCACTTTTAGATGGTTTTGTATCATCTTAATCTTCTCTGTGGTGTCTTCGATGAGTTCGATTCTGTGAAACCCCTCATCTCGGATCAAAGAAAACCGGGAAACAAATAGTTGATTCTAAGAGAAAACCGAACCATTTAACGAAGCGAAAATGATAAAGAAGGTTAAAATGGGAAATTGGAAAATTTCAATTGACCGAAAGAGTCATAAAAATCATGGGGAAGAATTATGAAGTAAATTGAAGGGGAAAACCATACTGGTTTAGGGTGAACTAGACCTGAACCAGATTGAACCATAATGAACTAGATTAGGTAATTAATTTTTCTAGGTGGCTTGAAAATCTAAATTTGGAAAATTGTGGCCACCATTAGATAGAAAATTAATTTAGACTAATTTAGAAATTTTTAATTTTGAGAAAAGTGGTCAAATCGGGTTTGAACCGACTAATTTTTGTCATCGAACCCAGTCAGACCGGTCCAGTTTGATCCATAATAGTGTCGTCTTCTTCCTTGGGATGACAACTGTCATGCCCCAACCTGGTTTGGTCGGATCCCCATGAGCAACCCACCACTCTCCCGGTTTATTAAGGGTTTTCCCCTTCTCTAAACCATGAGGAGTAAGATGTCATTTTCACCTATATCTTTCCTAGAATAACATTAATAAAAATTGAATACATTAAACCTTACATACCTATGTTGCAGGTTCAGCTACAGGAAAGTCTTTAAGAGGGTTTTACTCTTGGTTACCTAAAAAGGAGTAAAGGGAGGGGGGTGAGTTCGACAACTTAGTGAATGGGTGTTGGGAGAGAGTTTTCATAATTAAAACATCTTTAATCGGAGTGTGCCAAACTTCTTATTTTCTTTAAAAATATTCTTTTCACAAATTCCACTTTTTCAAACCTTTTTCCTTAATCTCACATCAAGTGTGTTTAACAAACAACACACGCCCTACATCAAGAAGGGAATCACACATTTGTGGCACAGCCCGTCCATTGCACCCACTTGTGGTGACAAAGTGACTTTACCGACCACCTAGATAGAAGTCCGTCCACTTCTACCGTGGGAATGAGTGGATGTTTGTGACATCCAAACCTAAACCCGAAATCAACTCCATTTCCATATGAGGACAGAGACCTCATCTTGATCCCACCCCAACCTCATGAGCATGAAGCTACATCGAGCTTCCCTGACTGCTGGCATAACAAACTGCCCTTATCTCCACAATGTCGTCCAGTAGACCTTAGTACGCATCACTACCCCTCTTGGGCGTCTTGATGGTCCCGAACCTCAAGTATATGCACAAACAATAATTTTCCATAAAGCCATTTATATTTGGTGCCAGTGGTCCAACGACCCCAACCCTCAACTCGACCGGTAGCTATTTATCTAGGCCGTTCTATCGACTTGGTGCAGACGCACTACCGCTAGTCCATTGAGTATGTCGGTCCTGTCTTAGTACCATGGCGAAATCGCACATTCCATTCATTTAGAATTTTCATGGAATAAATATCACATTTTTGTTTATGAGCTCCTGCTCATGCTAACTGGCCTGAGACCCACCGTACGTTATTTTCCAAAATCGAGCATTTTAGCCAAGAAGTTCCAAAACCGAGGCCTTTGGCCTATCTGAGCTGTTCTAGCTCTCATCAAGAAGGTCTCCCAAAATTTTTTAAGCATTGGAACATAATTAGGGGAGACCACTTCTGACAAAATAAACTTTCCATCCATCACACCAACCAGGTGTGATGACATCTTCACTTACAATCGATAAGCAGGTTTTCTCCTTTCTTCTAGGAAGTCCATCATACTAATCAGGTATGATCTCTCTACTTACAACCGATAAATAGTTATTTCGCATAGTTCTCACATCACTCCAACTGGGTGTGATGCCAAAATTCCACTTAGAAGTGGTTTTTCATTTCCAAAGTGCTCATCATCCCAACCGGGTATGATGTAAATAAACCCACTCACAAGTGGTTTTTCGTTTCTAAAGTGGTCACCATCCCAACCGGGTATGATGTAATTAAGCCCACTCACCCGTTAACCGTGACATATTCATCCTTAGTTGGTTTTCCAAGTTGATGCGAACTTCTCTTGCTGGCGTTCTGGTCCCCCGTACTCCTACATGATTTAGACATCATTATCTATTAATATTTGGTATACTAGCCTTCGTTCCTCACGTATGAACGACTAAGCTCAAAATTTCCAATTAATTGCACTTAGGTTCCTAAAGTTCATTTTCCTTGACTTTAGGTCCCTAATTCTTACTTTTCTCCAAATTTAGTCCCGATATTTCCAAAAATTCACTTTGGGTCCACAATTTACTCAAAATTGTTTAAGGGGCTCAAGTTTTCAAAATTTCAAATTTGGTCCCCAACTTTTCAAAAATTACCATTTTGCCCCTACTATACAAAAATGGCAATTTGACCCCAATTAATTCTAAAAATTGACCAATTGGTCCTCCAATATCTTTTTTATGGCCAATTGGCCTACAATTTTGGGAAATTGCAATTTAGTCCCTCAAATTTAACGAAATCCCAAACTTCCCCACAATTTTCCCCAATTTCCCCCTTTCAAATTGGCCGAATTTGATTTCATCAAATTGACCATTCAATTGGGGTTAATTTCTCCAATTGAAGTTATGGATCAGTTTCTACACTTACATATGATTCAATTGTGCTTTGAACTGCATCATTTGGGTCCAAATTGAGCTTCAACGAAGCTTAATCAGAAAATTGAACATAGAGTGAGAAAGCTTCGAAAGCTTACCATCGAAGGTGTGATGGTCTGATCTCTCTATCGAGGAAGGTAGCTCTATTCTTGAGGTATCTTCTAATAGCAAGAATTCCTACAATTGACCCCAAATTGAAGAATTTTGTGAGTGAAATTCTATAGTTTCTCTCTCTAGCTCTGACCTACAATGACTGAGGAGGGCCAAATTGGCTTACCTTTCAGCTCAATTGAGGTCGTCTAAGGGCTGTGGGAATGTTGGGAGAGCTTGGTTTGGCCTAAGGAAGGTTGAATTTGGCTGATTTCAGCTCGTCTAAAATAGGGCAGCTTCGGTCCGCCAGAGCTATTTCACTGTTTGATTCTAACGGCGTTTCTTCGGCGGTCCTTAGATTGAATAGAGGGTCTTATCTGATAGCTGACTTCTCCCGTAGTCTAAAGAACCCGACCTCGCCTTCTAAGGTTGAGAAAAATGCCCAAGTCGAAGCTCTGGTTTGAGCTTCACTTGAAATTGGAGCAGTTGAGAGAGAATGGAGTTTTCACGTGTGGGGAGGAACTCTTTATGTAGGGAGCTTGGGGATTCACTGGCCGTCCATTTGACACATTTATGGTGCTCATTCAAAGCCTGAAACACCCTGAATAGACGCGATTCATCTTCACCGATGTTGTCCCGTCTTTCGGCAAGTGAATAGTGTTATCTTCTAAAGGAAGAAGATGACACTATTTTGAACCGGACCAGACTGGTCCGAATCAGGCTTAATGCTTAAAATTGGCCGATTCAGGACGAATTCGACCAAGTTTTTCAAAATTTAAAATGTCTAAATTCATCTAAATTCATTCTCTATCCAATGGTGGCTTCCCCAATTTGAATATTTTAAGCCACCTAGAAAAATGAATTTAGAAATTGGTTCAATGATGGTTCAAACTGGTTCAATCTGGTTCTGGTCCGGTTCACCTGAACCGTTTTAGTTCGCTCTTCCAATTTGTCCCAAAGTCCCTTTCCATGTATTTTATGACTCTTTAGGTCACTTAGAATTTTTAAATTTCCCGATTTGCCCATTCTCTAATGGTTGGGGTTTGTGAACAGGTTCAATTTTCTCACCTGGGTTGACCGGTTCTTTCCCCGGTTTCCTTATCTTTAAGGGACGGGGTTTACAACAACATTGTTCACATGGCAGAAAAAAATCTTCCTTTTCTAGCGAGGGAATATTCCCTCTGATTTGAGCATTTTCTAAAGTGGATAATCTCGTCAAATATGGAAACTAGTAGAGCAGAGAGATTGGAAAGGAGAGCCAGGAAATTTCTAAGGAAAACGAGCGATCTAAGGTAACTAGAAGTGGTAAATATAAGCCAAAATGGGAAATTGGGCAATCCCAAGTGGCCACTAGAGACCCAAAAATCATGGAAAAAGAACCATGAAAGGAATTGTGTAAATCCTGCACTTTTGAGCTAAAGAAAAACCGGTAAAAGAACTAGTCAAACCGAGAGAGAAAACCAAACCGCTTCACAAACCCGATCATTTGTGAACGGACAATTTGGGAATTTACAACTCTCAGGTGATCCAAAGGGTTTATAATACTATGGAAAAGAATCTTAGGATGAATTGGAAGAGAAAAACCAGACTTGTTTGGATGAACCGAATCCAACTAGATTGAACCGGTTTATGAACCGAAACCGATAGAGATCGAACAAATTAGAGAAATTCAACTCTCTTGTGCTCCAAAGAAATTCATAAACTTTGGGAAGGAACCTTAAAATAAAGTGGGAGAGAAAAACCAGACCGATTCGGGTGAACTAGACCCGAACCAGATTAAACCGGTTTAAGAACCGAGCTGGTTTATGAATCAGAATTGATAATGAGATGGTAAACCAAGAATTTTATGGACCCTAAGTGACCTAAGGAGTCACAAAAGTCATGGAAATGGACTTGTGAAGGAATTGGAGATGAAAACCAAACAGGTTTAGGTGAACAAGATCCAAACCGATTTGGACCGGTTTGAACCACTATTGAACTGAATCCTAAATTTATTTTTCTAGGTGGCTTAAATAATTCAAATTTGAGATTTGAGGCCACCATTGGATAGAAAATGAATTTATAAGAATTTAGAAATTTTTATATTTGTAAATCTCGGTCGAATGGGGGGTGAACCGACTGGTTTAAGCTTTGAACCCGGTTCAGACCGGTCCGGTCCGGTTTGGAACAGTGTCATCTTCTTCCTCAGGATGACAACATTGTTCACTCGCCGGGAAATCGAAGCAGCACTGAAGAAGAAGAAACGTTTCCATTTGGTACATTTCAGGCCATCAATGGCTGTCATAAAGGTGCCAAACGGATGGACAACGGGTCCATGAGCTCCCTATATAAAGAGCCCCTCCCCATTCATCCTCTCCACACCTGAAAACTCCATTTTCTCTGAACTGCTCCATTTTCTGGTGAAGCTCAAACCAAAGCTCTAACGTGGGCACTTTTCTAAGCCAAACAAGGTGAGGTCGGGTTCTTTAGAACCGGCGAGAAGTTAGCTACACGTATGTAGTCTCCGTTTTCTCTAAGGGTCGCCGGAGAAACGCCGACGTGATGGAACAATGAAGCAGCTCCGGCGGACCGAAGCTGCCCTGTTTTGGCCGAGCTGAAATTGGCCAATTCGAGCCCTCTTCAAGCTAAACTAAGCTCTCCTAGTACTTACTCAGCCCTTCCACAACCGAATTAGGACTGAAAGGTAACCTAATTCGGCTCCCCTTTGAAATTTCCAATCGGTGTTGGAGAGAGAGTCGGACGAATTTCAATGACAAAATTCTAATCCAATTCAACATCAATTGATGTTATTCTTGATCATAGGAAGAACCTCTGGATGAGAGCTACCTGCCCAAATAGAAAGCCCAGACCGTCGCGCCCTCACCGGTGAGAAATCGAAGCTTTCTCTCTCTAGAGTCTGTTTTCCGGCGAAGCTCCATTTGAGCTCATTCCGGCGTCAAAACTTGCGCTTCAAAGTGTTATTGAATCATATGAAGATGGATGAACTCAATTTTAACACCAATTTCAACAATTAGAAGTGTCTAATCGATCAATTTGATGAAATCAAATTCGGCTGTGTTAAGTCGTTGAAATTAGGGGAAATTGGGAATTTTTGAAATTCGAAGGATAAAAATGCAATTTTATGAAATTGAGGGTCAATTGGGCATGATAATATTGTTGGAGGACCAATTGAGGGATTTTGGAATCTTTTGGGCAAAACTTACCATTTTTGTAAAGGAACGGCAAAATGGTAATTTTGGAAAAGTTGGGGGACCAAATTGAAAATTTGGAAAATTAAACCCCTTTTTGCGCAATTGAATAAATTGAGCTCCTACGATAAATTTTAAAAAGTTTTGGGACTCAATTTGAGGAAAAACCGGCATTAGGGACTTAAAAATAAAGAGGAATAACTTTAGGGACCTAATTACGAATAAATGAAAGTTTAGTTTTCTCATTCATTTGGAATGAATGAAGGCTATTAGCCCAAAGGATAATGAACCGAGATGTTCATATCGTGTAAGAACACGGAGTATCAGGAACGCCAGCAGGGACAAGCTTGTGTGAAATACAAATAATCGGTCTAGTGGAATTCACTACGTTAACGGGTGAGTGGGATTTTATATCATACCCGGTTGGGGAAGACAAGAACATCGAAATAAAAACCCACTAATATGTGGTATTTTAAACAACACAACTTAGAGGAGTGATGTGAAAAATTATACAGAAAAACTACTTACTGGTTGTAAACAAGAATGAATTTCCGTTTAAATTTTTAGAAAATTTAATGACCAATTGGAAATTTCAGAAAAATTGAGAACCAATTAGTGATTTTGGGAAAAAATAAAGACCCATGAGTGATAATCGGAAGTACTTGAGACTTAATTAAAATTAAAGGATGATTAAGGACCTAAATGAAAAAAAATTATAAACCTTATGGACCTAAATGCTATTAAGGCATATTGGGTGGACCTATGTGCAAATACATGAAAATATGTGGCCTCTTATGCCAATTCCTTGATATGGAAGCTCGTACCACGTAGGAGCTGGTAGCACAAGTTCCGATGCAAAGGAACGCACCACAAATCGAGGTCTCACCGGAACAACCACTTCACTGTTACCGGGTGAGTGGGAAATTTACAACATCGGTCCCAATTGGGATGATGGCTTCACCTCAAAAATAAAGTGATCAAATTGGGAAATTGAAGCCACCATTGGATAGAAAATGAGTTTAGATGAATTTAGAAATTTTTAGATTTGAGAAAACTAGTCGAATCAGGCTTGAAGCAATCGATTTTCACCATTGAACACGGTCGAACCGGTCCGGTCGGGTTCGGAACAGTGTCATCTTCATCCTCAAGATTACAACATTGTTCATTAATGTAGAAAACTTCCTTCTCTGGTGAAGGTGTAACTGCTCCGATCAGACCATTTTTGGGTGAGGATAAGCTCAACCAAAATGGAAAGTGGTCAGGCAGGCAAAAGGTCCACGAGCAACCTATATAAAAAGCTCCTCTCCATTCATCTCCAAACACCTCAAATTGCCATTCTCTCTCAACTGCTCCATTTTTCGGTGAATCTCGAACTATAGCTCCGACTTGGGCATTTTTCTCAGCCTATGAAGGCAAGGTCTAGTTAGCTACATGATAGCAACCTCATTTCAACCTGAGGACCGCTGGAGAAGCGCCGACAGAATTAAACAGTGAAGCAGCTTCAACAAACCGAAGCTACCCTATTTTGGCCGAGCTAAATTCGGCCAAATTCAGCCCTCCTACGGTCAAACCAAACCTTCCCAACACCCACACGGCCCTCACACGACCTCAACAAAGCTGAAAGGTAAGCCAATTTGGCTCTCCTTCGTCGTTACAAATCGACGTTAGAGAGAGAAAGTGTCAAATTTCACTAACCAAATTCACGCTCATTTGGACGTCAATTGTAGCAATTCTTGATCCTAGAATAAGAGCAACCTCCACATATCGAGAGCTCGAACCATCGCACATCCAACAATAAGCTTTCGAAGCTTTCTCTCTCTAAGAACAGTTTTTCGACAAAACTCTGTTTGAACTCGTCTTGGACCTAAATCATGCAATTCAAAGCTCAATTAAATCGTATGGAAGTGTAGGAACTAGTCCATACCATCAATTGGAGCAATTAACCCCAATTGAATGGCCAATTTGAAGAAATCAAATTCATTTGGTTTAAAGGGGAGAAATTTGGGGATTTCAATAACTTGACGGACCATCATGCAATTTCTCAAAATTAAAGGCCAGTTGACAATGAGAAAGATGTTGGGGGACCAACTGGTCAATTTTCAGAACATTTGGAGCCAAATTACCATTTTTGGGAAGTATGGGCAAAATTATAATTTTTGAAAAGTTAGGGACCAAATTGGAAATTTGGAAAACTTGAGCCCCTTACACAATTTTAAGTAAATTGAGGACCCAAAGGGAATTTTGGAAGTCTTGGGACTCAATTTGGGGAAAAGATAATATTAGGGACCTAAAGTTAAGAAAAATGAACTTTAGAGACTTAAGTGCAATAAAGCAACAATTTTGAGCCTAGTCGCTCATACATGAGAAAACGATGGTTTTCATGCCAAACCTTAATTGATAAGAATGCAAAAATCTTGTAGGGACACGATAGACTGGAACGTCGACAAGGAGAAGCTAGCGTGGACTTGGAAAACCGACTAGGGACGAACACATCACAGTTTTATGGTGAGTGAGAATTTTATACATCATATCGATTGGGATGTTGAGTACCATCTTTAATAGATAAAACCTACTTACTAGTTGTAAGTAGAGATAATCATACCCGTATAGTATGATGAGCTTCCTTGAGGAAAGGAGAAACCTGCCTACTGATTGTAAGTGGAGATATCATCACACCCTATTAGTGTGATAGTTGAAAATGAATTTTTGTCAGAAGTGTTCTCCTCTTACTGTGTGCCAATGCTTAAAATATTTGGGAGACCTTCGTGACAGGAACTAAAATAGCTTAGATAGGTGAGAGGCCTCAATTTTTGAACTCATGGTACTAAATGCCCGGTTTTGAAAAAAACACATGCAATGGGCCCAAGGCCAGTGGACACGAGTAGGAGATCATAAACAAACTTGATTAAAAAGGAGCCATGAAAATTTCTAATGAATTGGTTGTGTGATTTCGCCATGGTACCGAGTCAAGACCGACAGTTCTCGATGGACTGGTAGCAATGCATCAGGGCTAGGTCGACGGACCGGCCTAGACAAATAGCTGCAGGTCGGGTTGAGCGTCGGGGTCATTGGACCGTTGGCACCAAAGATAATGGCTATATGTGGTAAACTCTTGTTTATGCATGTACTTGTGGTACGGGACCATCAAGATGCCCTAGGGGGTAGTGATGGGTCCTAAGGGCTACTAGACGATATGGTGGAGATAAGGGCAGTTCGTCATGCCAGTCAGTCTTAAAGCTCTGTAAGCTTCTTGCGCATGAGACCGAGGTGGGGTCGAGATGAGGTCTCTGTCCTCATACGGACACAGAGTGGCATTTGGGTTTGAGGGTCGGATGTTTATGACATCCACTCTCAGACCCAGGGTAGAAGTGGACGGGCTTCTATCTTGGTAGACGGTAAAGACACTCTAATCTACAAGTGGGTGTAGTGGATGTGCTACACCTGTGAATGTGTGTACCCTTCATGATGGAGGGTGTGTGTTTGTTTGCTAAATGCCTCATGAGGCAAGGGGATAGGCTAAGAAAGCTAAACACGCCTAATATGGAAATGGGAAAAATATTTCAAGATTTGAGGTTGAAAATCCTTGGAAAAAGGAATGGTAAACCTTGGAAAAAGGTTTTGGAAAAGAAATTGAATTTGAGGAAAGCCCTTTGAAAGGAAAATGTTAACCTTGGCATGGTAAACTAAAAGTGTTTTAAAAACTCACACCCAACCCGCTCACTGAGTTATAGAACTCACCCCCTTCCTTTTACCCCTTTTAGGTAAACAAGGAAAAACTTAACTTAAAGACCTCCTTGTACTGGAACTGTAGGACAAGTATGTTTGTTTTGAGACATTTAGTTGTTTATAATGTATTCTAGGAAAGACAAGAAAAAGGATGCCTTACTCCTCGCATTTAAAAAAAAAGGTGAAACCCTTCATGAACCAAAGGGAGTGTGGGTTGCTCATGGGGATCCAACCAAACTAAGTCAGGGTGTGGCATGGTAACTACCAGCCTAATGAGTTCAATGACCCGACTTTGTCTCGGTAACTACCAGCCCAATGCATTTGGCAACCCTGGCCTTAGCTTGGTAGCTATCTCACAAAATTTACCATTTATATGAGTTTTTCATATGCTCATTACACGTCGATTTGTCTATGGTCTTAAGCCCATGCCCATTGGCCTTGGGCCCACTAGAGCATCTCTAACACTTCTCAGAAATAGCTCCCAAAAATGGTTTTCACATTGAAAACATGCTAATCACCCCAATTGGGAGTGATGTCAGAAATTCTCACTCACCCGAATGTCGTGACTTATCAATCCTATGCGGATTTCTGATTTCTCGAGGCCTTCTCTCGGTCGTAGGTCGTAGTTTATCGGTGTGTACCTACATTATCACGAATAATTATTAAATTATTCAAATATTTTCACTTGAATTCCTAGTTCATTTTTATTTGCAATTTCACCCCTTGTAAAATCCATTAAATTGCAAATAAATCCACCTAAATACTTCTAATTGCAATTAAATTCCTAAATTATTTTTAATTGCAATTAAGTCCTAAATTTCACCTTAAGCATTTTATCTACCCCCCCCCCCCCCGATTCCTTAATTCATCAAATTGACCATGCAAACTTCATTAATTGTTTCCTAGCATGCTGCTAATCATCTACCCTACCTTCCCACAATCGGTTCATGCTTTGAATCACCCTAATTGGCCTAGAATTAAGCTCAAACGGAGTTTCACCGGAAAATTGTTCTTAGAAAGATAAAGATTCGAATTCTTACCGGTCCGGATGCAGTTGTGCTGGAGCTTTTGATTTGTGGAGTTAGTACTCGTCGAGAGGGTCCTTCTAGGTTCAAGAATTGCTCCAATTGATGCCTTAAGTAGTGAGAATTTGATCAGTACAATTCAAACACTTTCTCTCTCTAGAAATTCACGATTCCGATGAGTGGGTGCTGAATTGACTTACCTCAAAGGTTCCTGGAGTCAAGGGTCGATCTAGGAGGGCTATGGGAGGGTTGGCCTAGTCGAAGATGGTCGGAGTTCAGCTCGAGAATTTTTGCTGTTTTGGGGCCGCTGAAGCAATGGTACAGTGCATGCCTCCCAACGCTTCTCCAGTAGTCCTCTGGCTGAAAGGAGATTGCAGCGAGGTAGGGAACTTCTTCCCAGTTCTAGAGAACCTGAATGTGCCTTCTGAGGTTGCAGAAAAGGCCCCTTCATCGGAGCTCTAGTTCGTGCCTCACCGAGAAATGGAGCACTTTGTCTTCTTCGATCGTTTGTGGGATGGAGAGGATGAATGGAGAGGAGCTCTTTATATAGGGAGGTCAGAAGCTGATAAGGCTACTGGTCTACCTAAGACTCGACCTCAGACTCGCCCATTCACTGTCATTCCAGAGGAGTTTTCAGTCGTTAGAGACTCGATCATCCTCCGTCGACCTTATCCTCTCATCTGCCCAAGGTTGAAGATGACTTTGTGTCGCGTGTGTGAGCTTCGCACATCCGAGCTACCACGTAGTGCACTGTGATTGGCTAATTTTGCTGACACAACTTTCCACTGAGCATCCAAGTGACCCTTTGACTCGTTGACCAACTATGTGATGACCTTCCATTGGTTGTTCATTACAATGTGGCTGGAGCCGTGACCCCACTAGTCATTTGATCATAACACGTGGTGTCCTATGATTGGCTAATTTAAATAAATCAAATTTCCCTCCGGGCATACTACGCCAATGACATGTGTTAGCCCCCAATTGGCTAAAATAATGTGGCTCTGCCACGTGGTGACATCTAATTGGTCGATCGTTTCTCCAACATCCTAATCGACCGATGATGTGGCACCTTTACCACATGTTAGTCCCTCATTGACTAGCCTGGCTGACGTGGCTTCTCCTTAGTTGACTGTTGATTGAGGACATGTGTTCTCCTATTGGTCAGTCTTTGGTGATGTGGTTTTGACTGTTGACCGAGGACACGTATTACGCTTTGGTTGGTTAGTGCTCTCAAGCGCTGACCAAGCGGCTAACTAGGTGTGTGTCATCACGCATCACTCGTAGATTGGTCGTGCCTACTAACTAGGCGCTGACCTGGCAGGCGATCCATTGACAGGTTAGACCGTTGACCGATTCAGTTGGACCAGGTTCGGTGACCCAAAATCGAAATTTGGTCGGTTCATTCTCGATTCGACCGGTTTTCTAAAATCTAAAAATTTCTAAATTTATTTTCTAATTAGTGGTGAATTTAATTTTCCAATTTGATATTTTTAAGTTACCTAGAAAAAAACAATCTTTAAATAGGTTCTTCATGGTTCAGTCCAATTCTATCTAGTTCAGGCTCGGTTCACCCTGAACCGGTCTGATTTTCCCCTCCTATTCCATTCATGGTTCCTCTCCATGACCTTTGAGTCCTTATTGGTTAATAGAGATTTTTCAATTTCCCATTTTGGCTCTTAGATACTAATTCTAGTTCACTTCGGTTCTCGATTTTCCTTTAAAATTTTTTGGTTCTCCTTTTCGGTTCCTCATTTCAAGAGGATGGCGTTTGCACTAGCGGTATACTCCAACACTACTAGTTGATTCTATTCGAGTTTCCATGAGTTCCTTGCATGTCAAATAGACTCTTTATCTTGTATGGTGGTAGTACTAAGCTTATCTAAGGCCTTGTGTCCTATAGTCTGTTCAAGCGTCCTTAAGCCATGTTGCCAACCCATACTGTAAGGTTTTACTTTTATTTTGAGCATGCATGATGTAAGACACTACTCTATTTGTTTTTAGATTCAATGGGTTCTATTGATTTTGGTACTTTAAAAGGAAAGTCCACCATTATATGAGGCAGGTATTCCACCTACTTATTTGGGCTTACATTTCATTTAAGTCTTAATTAATGTAAGTATTTTGTAAATTCTATGCAAATAAGCCCACATATATTTATTTATTTAAATATTCATTTATAAAATATTTAAATAAATTCAATATCTAAAAAATCTAACTTAACCCTCCAAGTTACTTATTCCAACCTAATTGGTTATTAACAAATAATTCAATTGGTTTTAATCCAATTTATATTGGATTTATTAATCAAATAAATTAATTTTCATCTTAAATCAAATTTATTTTAAATTTTCTCATTAAAAATTTCTGATCCAAAAATCATGGTGTTATAGTGCATGTAATGAGCCATCGTCATATCCAAGGAGGCGATATGCTTGGAGAGGAGTACCCATATTGTTTCTCTATAGATAGTAGTTTGAACGGTTCAGCTTAATCGGAAGTTTAGGAAGAGAGGTTGTTAGTGACACAATAAAGGATGTAGAGCTCATTGTAACTTTTTGTTAGATGTATATAACGAAGATCTCATAATGGATGTTAACATAAGAATGAGCAAGAAATAGAAGTAAGACCCAATATATGATGGGGCAGAGGCTGATATTGATGCAAACCCCACCAATATTCTGATGACACCCTACATTAAATATGGCAATGATCCCAAGACTTTCACGACGCAAGTACGAAAAGATGGAGTATACCTTGTTGTGTGAAAAACAAGGTATGTGATATATAGATGCCACACCCAAATCCTCTAAGAAGAACTCTTAGAAAACCTCGGGTGATAAGTCTTGATTGCTTGAACGCCACAGGTAAAAACCTGATAAGTTCAAAAAGCTCTTTCAAGATAGAAAGAAGACAAAACCTCACAAGATTGAAATTCCAAAGTGTCTTCTCCAATGTTGTGGAGTATACCTTTTATAGGCTCAGAAAACAATCTAATAGCCCAAAAAAAAAATCTATTATGGTTATAAGCTAACCATATCTAATCTAAATATCTATAATAATTTAATAACTAATTTAAAAATCTGAACTACCTAATATTATCCTAAAATATTTATTATATTAATAAATATCTCCTTATTAATTAAATATGGACCTTCTCTAGGGCTCATCTTATGCTCTTCATTTGGGCTTCCATTTAAATATTCAGCAATCTCTTTAATCAACTCATATAAAGTTTTTTTGAATCTTTTAGCTCTTAACCTTGTTATTGGGCCCTCTTACAGTCTCAAATGATTATTTATCTCATTTGGTGACAAACTGTTCAGCTCCATTGCAAGTTCGGTTGATTGGAGTTGTGAATTCATAGTATATTTAGTTGGAGTCACATCATTCTCCCTCTCTTGAAAATGATTTGTCCTCAAATCTTCTGTTTCTTCATCACCTAAATCAAAGGGCATTAAATCAATAACATTGAAACTTTCATTAATGCTATACTCACTAGGTAACTCTAGCTCGTAAGTATCATTATTAATGCGTTCCAACACACGAAATGGTCATCCCCTCTAGGAAGAAGTTTCGATCGCCTTTGTTCTAAAAATCGTTCTTTCCTCATATGAAGCCAGACCCAATCGCCGGGTTTAAAAATGACACTTTTGCGTCCCTTGTTTGCTTGTTTTTCATAAACTTTCGTCATTTATTCAATGTGCATCTTTGTCTTCATGTGCAGTTCTTTCATGAACTCTGCTTTTCTCTTTCCATCAAAATTCACCAACTCACCTACAGGAAGTGGAGTTAGATCTAGAGGAGTTAATGGATTGAAACCATAAACAATCTCAAATGGTGAAAACTTAGTTGTAGAATGAACAGAATGATTATAAGCAAATTCAACATGTAGTAAACATGTAGTTGAAAATAGAAATTTTGTATCAAATAAAGTATTCCAAGCAAAACTAAGCAATTTAGTATCAATGATTGTAAGCAAGACGCACCTTCCAGATAATGTATCAGCAACTACATTTTTTATACCTCGCTTTCACTTGATCACATAACCGGATGTATAAATGAATTCTACCCACCTTGTATGATACTCATTCAGCTTGAGGGCTACTCTGTTAAACTTTTCATTATAATGTGCAATTGTTCTTCTTTCCTAACTTACCAAATAAGGAGTTTGCCAATCTCGAATTACCTTAATTTCCTTGTCAATGGCAATCCCTTCAAAACTTATAACATACCCAGGAAATACAAGTTTATCCGAACAAACGATAAATATCTTAAAATTCTCAAACAACTTATCTTTCCTTAAAACTTCTAACATAATTTTCAAATATTCCGTAAGTTCATCTAAGATCTTATCATATACTAGGATGTCATCAAAATATATATAGTCAAACTTTACAATGATAACATGCAAGATATGGTTCATTGATATCATGATAGTGCTAAAGGCACTAGTCAATCCAAAAATCACAACTAACCAATCATATAGACCTGGTTTTGTTTCATATGTTATTTTCAAATCATCTTTTTCTTTAATTTGAAATTGATGATATTGACTTTTAAGATCAAGTTTTGAAAACAAATAGTATCCATGCAACTCAATAATAATATCATATAAATGAGAAAGATGTCATTGATACTTTACTGTGATATTGTCAATGGCTCGACAATCGAGGCATATTTGCTAAGTTTCGTCCTTCATGGGTACAACACATGGTCGCTTGCTCTTACATATATATCTCCTTTCCATCAGTTTTAGGACTTGGTGTTGACTTTGATTCTTGTTTTCTCAAACTGGTGGCAAACCAAGAGTTATCTTCTTTGGAATGACATTCTTGTATTCCTGCAGAAGAGACACTAATGCTCAGAAAATATCCGACAATATGGTTAGTAAAACATAAATCCTTGTACATAAGTACTGTAAGGATTTGATCTGAAATTGTATCTCTCTTTATCTCACTTTTTCTCTCAATAAAATTATTTTTACTCTCTTTTCTTTGTATTATTGATTTTCTCTCTTCTTTTTCAACATTGTCTTTTCTCTCATTATTTTTAATTCTAGCTTTTCTCTCTCTGATTTTTCTTTCTTCTTTTTCAATATTGCCTTTTATCTATTCCTCTTCAATCATGACTTTTCTCTTTTGTCTTTCTGCTATTTTTTTTTCATTTGCCTTTTTCTTTTTCATCTGATCCTGAAAAACTTGTTGTAAAGTAAGAGGTACAAGAGATATTGATTTATTATTTATCACGAATGAGTACCTATCTGTTAATCTATCATATGTAACGTGACGATCTAACTTCCAAGGTTCTCCCAATAAAATATGACATGCATGCATTGGTACTATATCATATAATATTTCATCATGATATTTCCTAATAGAGGACACTATCACCTGTTGGGTTACCTCAAGTTTGGGTTGATCATTCAGCCTTTGAATTTGATATGGCTTTGGATGCTTTGTTGTATGTAATGCCAACTTCTCCACAAGCTCGGTGCTAGCAAAGTTAGTGCAGCTTTCCTCATCTATGATAACAGAACAAACCTTATTGTTCATAGAGCAACGAGTACGAAATAACTTCTCACGTTGGTTGTCAAGATATCATCAATCCATGATCTGTCCCAAGTAGTAGGTTGATTGAAGGAATTGAGCTTGATGTTGCCGTGATTAACTTGGAGATCATCGAACTCCCCTAGTTCCTGTGGTTCAAAGCATCGAGATCCATTCAATGGAAGTATATTGATGTGAGTGTAGTCTCACACCTTCCTCCAAGAGATCCATTCATGTATGAAGTAGCTCAAATTTAGACTTTACTATTTGTTTCATTTGACTCTTCATTGCTTTCCACTGTAGGTTTTAAATGGGTGATATGAAACCCTCTTCTTTCATTGTGTCTCCTTGTCGTTGTACCATTAACTCCAAGGCAAATTTTTGAGGATGGTTTCCATGAGTTCGAGGAACCATTGTTTAATCCCCTTTTATGTAAACTCTTTCTTTTCAGTTGTTGTTCGACTTTGATAGCTTGATGTACCATATCTTGGAGTTCAACATGATATTGCATTTCCACCATGTCAGCTATCTCATGGTTTAGACCATGCAAAAATCTTGCCATTATTGCCTCTGTGTCTTTCTCCACATTGCTCGAATCATCGCAATCTCCATCTCCTTGAAGTATTCATCGATGCTTTTTTATCCTTAGGTAAGCCTTTGGAGTTTATTGAACAACTCCCGGTGATAGTGGCTGGGAACAAATCGTCGTCACATGATCGCTTTCATTTCATCCCAAGACTCCATAGGACGTTCATGATTTCGTTTCCTTTCCTTCACCAACTGATCCCATCATATTATAGCATAATCAGTAAATTCGACAGCAATAAGTCATACCTTTTTCATCGTTGAGTAATTATGATAGTCAAAAACCATTTCCATCCTCTTTTCCCATTCAAGATACGCTTCTGGATAAGTTTTTCCTTGAAAAGAGGGTATCTTCAACTTGATATTATCCAGGTTGTCATCAACTCGGGGTCCTTCTCTATGAGCATATCGATCAAACTCCTCGAGTTCTTGTGGATCAAAACGTCTTAACTGAAAGCTTCGAGGTCGCTGTTCAGTAGGGGTATGTTGATGCGAACCCCTCACTCCTTCTTCCAATTGATCAATTCGCTCATGAAGCAGTTCCAACTCAGACTTCAGCATTCGTCTCATTTCACTTATTATAGCTTGCATTTGTAAATTTGGAATCGGTTGTTGGGAATCTTCTTCATTTGGCGTATCTCCTCGTCGTTGTGCCATGAGTTCCTACAAATGATAAAAATAACAGAAGAACCTTGCAAACGCTCTCTTACATATTTCTCTCAATCACTCGTGTTTTCACACTCAATTGGCTTTTTCTTATATATTCAAACACTCTTGCCTTTTTCCTCTCGTATGTCTTCTTTCAATCTGAATTGTACTTTAAAAATAAATCGTTTTTATGAAGTAGTTCAACTTGAGGAACAATCAAGACAAATCAATAAGGTTTTCAAAAAAACCAATTCCAGAATAATTTAAATGTGGTGTACGAATAGACTCAGAGAGAATAAAATTTAGATAGAGAAAGAAATTAAGATGGAATGAAGTAGACTTAAATAGAGTAGAATAAGAATGAAATTCAAGCTAGAATTGTGTGCCTCTCTTTTTTTTTACCTTTTTTTTAGCACGAATTTTTTTGCTCTTTTTTTAGCACAAATTATTTTTGGCTTTTTTTCTTTTTTTTAACCTACTGAAGAGAAGATAGATAGAAGAAGATAATAACTTTTTTTTGTTTTTATTTTATAGAGAATAGAATAGGTATAGAAGATAAAAAAAATAACTAGATATAAAAGATGGGATGGAACTTGTCATGCAACCGTGTGCTCTGATACCAACTGATGCGAACCCTGCCAATATGCTGACGATACCCTACACCAAATATGACAACGATCCCAAGACTTTTACAACACAAATACGAAAAGATGGAGTATACCTTGTTGTGTGAGAAACAAGGTATGTGATATAGACGCAACACCCAAATCCTCTAAGAAGAACTCTTAGAAAACCTCGGGTGATAAGTCTTGATTGCTTGAACGCCACAGGTAAAAACCTGATAAGTTCAAAAAGCTCTTTTAAGATAGAAAGAAGATAAAACCTTAAAAGAATAAAATTTCAAAGTGTCTTCTTCAATACTATGGAGTATGCCTTTTATAAGCTTAGAAAACAATCGAATAGCCCACAAAATAAGGAAAAAATCTATTATGGTTATAAGCTAACCATATCTAATCTAAATATGTAAGATATTTTAATAACTAATTTAAAAATCTGAACTACCTAATATTATACTAAAAGATTTATTATATTAATAAATATCTCCTTATTAATTAAATATGGACCTTCTCTAGGGCTCATCTTATGCTCTTCATTTGGGCTTCCATTTAAATATTCAGCAATCTCTTTAATCAACTCATATAAAGTTTTTTTTTAATCTTTTAGCTCTTAACCTTGTTATTGGGCCCTCTTACAGTCTCAAATAATTATTTATCTCATTTGGTGACAAACTGTTCAGCTCCATTGCAGGTTCGGTTGATTTAAGTTGTAAATTCATAGTATATTTAGTCGGAGCCACATCAGATATGGAGCACATGAGAAATATTGTTGAAGGGGAAAGAATATGAGATTGATATATTATAGAATAGCATGTCCTAATACCATGATAAACTAGTAGAAATATTAAGAGTAACCGATAAAATTCTACATATATTCTATTGATTATTTATTTATATTTTATATAAATTTGGTATAATAAAAATAAAATAAACTACAAAAAATGATGTACAATTTATGTTATATGAAATACAAATGTGCAATGGTGGAGTATATAAAGGTTACGTGCTCTATCAATTCTGGAAGAGATGGAGTGGTGGTCCACTTGATAAGAAATTTACTCTTCTTGATATGGTGAACTCTCTTCTATAGGTCTAATAATCATAATTTTAACATGAATTTTACATTATTTTTTAATTTAAGGGTTTAAAAAAATTTAGAGGTGGATGAATTTGGTAACATAAAAATAAAGGTTTTGGAAAGGTTTAGAGTGATTTGGAGGATAACCTATAAAATGCTACATTTACCCGATGACATATTTTACTTTTTGGGTATTTGGTGTTATTGTTTTATTTATTAATTAAATTATTTTAATACTCTTATTTATAGTTTATATTATTTATTTATTTTAATTTTATATATTTTAAATAAAATTATATTATATAAATATATAATAAAAATATTATGTATAAAAAAACTAATGATACAAAATGTATTTAATATAATTTAACATATATATATAGTAAATAATAAATTATTTAATTAAATTAAAATAATATATTTATTTTTTTAATTTTTTATTAATTATATTTCATATCACTTCAAATAGATTAATAAAATATTTTAACAATTCTTAATCTATCAATTTATTTAAAATCCAAACACCTAATCTTCAAATCATTACAAATATAGATTTAGTGTTGAACTAAAAGTACTTCTAATTTAATTTTTTGCTAATTTTAACTCAATTATAAAATAATATTTATTTAAAAAAATTGGAAATGGTTTGAAAAATAAAAAAATAATGGTTTTATTTTTATTTAATTTATAATTTCCTTTTTATTTTTATATAAAGATAATATAATGTTTAATATTATTTATATTTAGACCAAAATTATTATAAAATAATAATAAGAATTTAACAAAAAATTTGGGCAGATTTTTTTGCCTAAAGAATCGGACAGGTTGAGCCTACAAATTTTCCGCTTCCTGGTCAGTTTCTTCATAGTAAAAATACAATTTTTTTGCAGGGATACTTAAACCGGTTATTCCAAACCGGTCAGAACCAGCACGTGTCCTTTTTAAAAAAAAAATCTGTCTCCCGTTTTTTTTCTTCTTAGGTGAAAGGTGGATTTGTTTTGCATGAAATAGGCTGCTGATTTATGCCGTGTGATTTTATTTATAATTATTTTACTATTTGGGGTTTAAAACGAATGATAAAAATTTAAATTTAGAATAAACTTGAAATTATATTTTAAATTTTAGTTATTTTTTTCCAAAAAGTAATAATTATGAGAAATGTTGTAAAAGTCATTTAACAAAATAAATTGACAGAAGCGATAGGGATCTGTGCTTTGCGGAATTTCTGTATGCATCAAAGCCGGAGAGCCTCCTACTACGTCCCTTCCCTTCGTCACCTACAGGCGGACTAGAAATAGTGCGACATAGGGAGACTTGGTCTTTACTTAGAGCACGCGGCGTGGACGCGAGTCTACTCCGAGAGTCCATAGTTCGACGAAGTCAACCTTGCTGAGGTCACCACCCTGGTCCGTCCTTCTTCCCGTCCTTCTTCCGAGAGTCTGGACGGAGCCTGTATCCTCCCACAGGCCGCCGCCCTCACCGCAACGCCAGCAACATTTTATAATTTAATATCAACGCGTGGAGAAAAAAAGAAATAGCAAAAAAAGAAATATAATAGCGCGTGTTTTCGTCTTGCCTGAGCTCAGCCCGTAAGCGCTGACTTTTCAGCAGAGGCAAGATGAGTTTCTCATATGCTGTTTCCTTCCTCCATACTCCTTCCCATCCGGGCGCCCTACTCTGTTATAAAAGCGCCCCTCCCACAAGAGGCAAGAAGACTCTTATTCTATATCTCATCCGCCGTTCTTCTTCCTCTTATATCCTATCTCTAATGGCGGCAGAGCATAAGTTCGTCATCGTGCCCCTCCTGTTCCTCCTGATGCTAGCCTCGTCCGTTTCAGCCCGGCTTCTAATCGACGGCTCGGAAGCCGCGCCGGTGCTCCCGGCACTCACCAAACCGGCCCTCCACCTCTCCCTCCCAGGAGATGGCTCCACCTCTGCTAATTCATTAGGCCGGAAACCCTACTCCGACATATACTTCCGGCAGATGTTCCTGAACGCTCTGCCGAAGGGCTCCGTGACCCCTTCCGGGCCTAGCAGAGGTACCAACGACGTGAGGTCTTAGGAAGACCATAGGGGGCCAGAAGGACTGTGACAAAATCAATGAATTGACTCAATATCTGCTGCTGCTGCGTTCTTTCATTATATATTCATTCCCCTCCTCTTTTAGTAATTTCCCGCAAGCTTTGTTTATTTTTGTCACTGTTTTCTGTAAATAGATAGATTATACAAGTTTTCAGATGCTGCTTAGCTTTGATCAATCGTTTCCTTATCTCTCAATCCATATCCCATCATATATATATTCCAATTTATTTTCCACATATGAACAAAGACTCAAATTGAAATGCCTCTAAATTTTCAGCATGTGGGTAGTATTTTCTCCCGTGCAAGCTAACACCCAAGACTTTCTACCTAATTTTTTGTATAACCCAAACCCAACTGGACGTGGATCCTCCATAGCACTTGGACATGGGTCGTTTTTGCTGCATGCCAATGTTGACGCGGGTGAGAGAGTTCAGAACTGTCCAATGTAAGACAATTTCCGTACCTGACGTGAGGTCGTCTTCTTGTGATGACTCTCAGCTGTCATGGCAGCCAGTGATCATTTAGGGGTAGCCACCGAATTGGGTAATAAATTCTCTTTACCCTAATGGATAACTCCTCACTGCTGCATGTGAGGTTATACTGATTAGTTTGATTACACACAGTTGATAAAATAAAACCTGGACGTGAAATAACAAGTAGATATGATTTGCCACGCCTTCACTCCATCAACAAAAACACATTAATCCATATTAAAAAAGTCGAACCCGAAGGTATGTCGATCCATGAGTAGTTGTTGATAGAGATATTCTGACTTTTTGTTCGTGGGACCCCTAAAGTTTTCATTTTTGCGTCTACCATTTCAAGAGCCATCACTGTCTATCAGCCAACCGCCCTTGAAATTGCATATCACTTCACAGCGCGAGATCGACTATGCATCTATATATCCCTAGTTTTCATTTTTATGGTATGGTAAGATAGTAAGAAAAAGTATAAAATTGATATCAATGTCATAAAATTAATATTTTTTTATAATAGTAAGAACAGAATTCATTAGAATAAGATCTTAAATAAGGTACAAATATTTTAATAATAATTTATTACATCAATAAATATTTTATTAACTGATTATTTTTTTTATAAAATCTTTAAATTAGAATATTATTAAAAAGTTATATCCAAATTAAATTATCACATAAATATTATACTTTATTTAAAATTTTAGATTAATTAATTTTCTCTTTATTATACAAATACTTACACAATATTTATTTCATGATAATAAAAAAGTTTATATTTAATTTTGATAATATTTTCCTATTCCGTTTCATATATTTAGTACAAGTGGGGATCATTTAATAAGTCAACTATCTCAACTTTTTTTTAATTTTAAATATTATTTTCATAGTGACTTACCGAACCGATCACTTTGCAGTGGAAAAATGACTTCCAACGTCCTTATAATAAGCGGTGATTATGAATTAGAGTGGGCTTCGTTTTTGTTATTGGTACATGATCCCATCTCTAGTTTTTCTTTTATACTATTGATTACTCCTAATAAAAAACGTGTTAAATTATTAACTTACTATAAGAATGATAAAGTTGTTGCAAAATGAATTTTTTTCATTGACACTGACAACTCAAATCCAAGACTTTTGATTAAGGATGATAGGTGTCGTATTACCTCATCCAACATTTAACAATTTATTTAGTCGCCGAAGAGAGTCAAAGTCATCGGCGCCCGTGGGACCCATTGGAATCGACGGGGAGACGAATTCTGACTTCTTGGTCGAAAAGGGCCAAGTTGAACCGTGATGTGCTCCATTATGCTTCGAAAGATATTGATTTGCCCATTTGCCAAAAATATATTTTTTATGGGTTCGTTAATTATTAGGCTACTTTTTATCCTACGACTATATATATATTCAATTAAATTAAAAGAGAAAAACAAAGAGAGATTCCGCAATCTAAGTACCTAACCCCTCCAAAACAGTAACATCTATTAGTTTTTTTGCAGCGTGATTCCATTCCATCTAGTTCCAAATTTCATTTGCATCATATCCTCACAATAGCCCAATACATTATATTTAATGAGAACTTTGAATCATATGTATCTATCAAGCAACAATATTTCAAATTAATTGTTTGAACGTAGGATATTGTTCTTTATTTTTTGTGATTTATTTGATAAAAATAAAAAAATTATTTTTTATTAAATTTAATAATTTATTAAATAATATATATCATTAAATTATATGAAATATACTATAAAATAAAATATTAATATACAATAAAATATACTTTTAAATATAAAAAAATATTAAATTAATTTAAATAATAAAAATAACCACCTTTCAAATCTCACACAAATAAATTTTAGTTTAAATGAATGAATTTTTAACCATTTAAAATCCCTTTATTTTATATTAAGAAAGAACAATTTTTACATTTTTACACTACATTAAACCCCTACCCTGCTACCTCCATTCCCACTTCAATATTCTATTGATTTAAAACTTAAACAGCAATTATACAAAATTTATAAATTATTAAAAAATTTCAATTATTTCATAAAAAAAATTAACTGAGTGGTTTATTTTTTTTTTCTTTTAATTCTTATCTGGTTCATAATAAACGTTATCTCAACCCAATAAGCATCCGCCCAAAACTAACTCTGGACTGGATCAGGCCTGACAAACCGCAAGTAGCAACAGTTGTAAGTTTGAAGTTCAATGGCCATCTACCTAGGCCTTAGCAAATTACAACTGGACGTTATTAATAGGGCTGATAGGGATAGGGTAGAAACGACCTATATTTTAAGACAAGGCAAGAAGCCATGATAGAAGCCAGACAAAGCCATGTTAGGTAACAAGCCTAATGGAAACTATGAATCATCCACCAAAATATAGTGACCAAGGTAATCGAAAAACTAATTGAGCAAAAAAAAGGTAATCGAAAAACTCTACGGATCAAGCACAGACAAATAGGTAAGTACATGCAAATTAAATGATAAAACCATTCATAGATTAGAAAAGATGGCGTATTGTTCAGGATGTTCATCAAGGTCCAAAGATCAAAAGGAATCAAACATAACTATCAAAAGTAAGCTCTAAATAGCCAGACTTCCAGACGATTTCTTGAAAGATTGTCTGAGATTTTTTTCATGTATCAGGTGCGAGCAGGAGCAGGAGTACTACCAGCACCAACACGGGGTCCCTGACCAGGCTGACCAGGCTTTGGAGCATCATCCTGAACAACAAACATCACACTTCACTGATCAGAGAATGTAAGAAATTTTGGAATTGTATAGAGGCGCAAAATATTGAGCAAAAAAAATATAGAGGTGCAAAATATCCAACAAATTATAGTAAAATCAACATAATGGATTAATAATATCAAAGACCAAATTATCCCAATTAATAGATCCACACAACGGAAAAATAGCTACACACAATCAAACATCAGAAATGGAGTGAAAATCCATTGGAAAAAAATATTATTATCCCTAGTGTGTGAATGTATCTCCTGTTATGGCAAGCAGAATTTCTAGAATTCTCCCTAAAAAACAAAAATATATAAACATAGCAGCATCAGTAGCCAGAGGCACAGCTAGACTTTCAACACAAAGATGTTATTGGAAAATAAAGACAATGCTATGAAGCTCCAAATATTTCAGCAGAAATGCTAAAAGATTAGACATACACGACGCCTCATGAAGCGCTGCGGTGGCTCACGCTTTCTCCTATCAGTACGAGAGCGAACCCTCACGACATGGGAGTGGATGGCACAAGAGACACAGTACTGCACCTTGGAATAAAGCTTCGGAAGAGTATAAGCTATAGGAAGAGAATGTCACAATTTAGATGGTAATCACAAAATGTGACAATTTAGATGGTGCGAGAAATAGGCATTACTGTCGTAGACACAGGCGTCCTGAACATCCCTGACAGCAGCTTGCTCGACAATGTTCCTCACAAGGAACCGCTTGATTGCCTTATCCTAAAAAACCACATCATAAAGAATGATTCGGCATATCATCACCATTTTAAATCCAAATCAAGCTGTAGAAAAACAGTCCTGTAGAAATGGACAGATCCGCGATAGAAACGATCAACCATAATGCGAATAAGCGCAACACGCAATAGAAGAAAATCCAATTCGAAGAAGACGTTGAATAGAGTAATAAGCATATACAATTAGGCTAGTTCCCCTTACTAAGCAGGAATAACAAGAAGGTTTACCTTGGGACAGCACTTTCCACAGTTGGAGCAGCGGATGAACTTCACGTGGCCACGGCCGTGCTTGTTACGGCCTCCATTCCTGCGCTTGAAAGTCTAACAATACCACGGAACGAAAGAGTATCAGTAATGTAAAGAAGAAGGCGCATGAAGCACATCGCGCTCGAATGCATACCATCGCCGCTTTCTCAACCAGAGAAACTCGGGAGGCTAATGTCTCCAAGCGTTCTGTTTCTCCAGCGCACGCTAGGGTTTCCAGCGTGTTTCTACTACGAATTTATAGCTACGATCAATATTGCTATATCGGGCTCCAGGTTCTCTCATTTACATATATGCCCTTACATTAAAAGATATGTTATGTTTCTACCTTGCTCAAACTTTCTTTCTAGAAATCCGGCACACCACCCTATTTAATGTTTAAAATATTGTGAGTATATATATATTTTAACATATGCTCCACTTTCTGGTGAAACTCGAACCAGATCTCCGACTTGTACTTTTTTTCTAAGCCAAATAAGGCGTGGCCGGGTTCTTTAAATTGGGTGAGAAGAAATGACAGTAGTTTCCATTTGCTTCGAGTATCTTTGGAAAAATGCTGGCGTGATAGTAAACCAGTTCTAATAGACCGAAACTGTCCTATTTCGAGCCCTTCTCAAGCCAATCCAAGCCCTCCCAATACTTCCACAGCCCTCCTACAGCTGAATTAGAGCGAAATGGTAAGCGAATTTGACTCCCCATTGTAAATCCTGATCGGTGCTCGAAAGAGAACCGATAGATCTTTACTGACCAAATTCTCCCTCAATTTGACATGAATTGAGTTGATTCTTGATTCTAGGAAGAACCTCAGGATAAGAGCTATCTTCTTAGATTGAATGCTCGGACCGCCACACCTTCAACGGTAAACTTTCAAAGCTTTCTCTCTCCATATTCAGTTTTCTTGCGAAGCTCCATTTGAGCTCGTTTCGGTGTCAATTCATGTAATTCAAAATGCAATTGAATCGTATGAATGTGTACCTCGTTTGATCGGTCAATTTGATGAAATCAAATTCGACCAAGTTGAAAGTTTGAAATTGGGGGAAAATTTGTGGATTTCAAAAATTCGAGGGACTAAAGTGCAATTTCCTAAAATTGAGGGCCAATTAGGCATTTAAAAGATGTTTGAGGACCAATTGGTCAATTTTTAGAATTCTTGGGGTGAAATTTACCATTTTTGTAAGGTAGGGGCAAAATGTTAATTTTGGAAAAGTTGGGACCAAATTGGGAATTTGAGAAAGTTGAACCCCTTTTTATAATTTTGAATAAATTGAGTTCCCAAAGTAAAAATTTTGAAGTTTCAAGACTCTATTTGGGGAAAAATCGGCATTAGGGACCTAAAGTTAAATAAAAAGATATTTATGAACTTAATTACAATTAATTGAAAAGTTTGGGTATTTTATTAATTCGTGATGAATGAAGGCTATCAAACAAAATAATAATAAATAAGGATGTAACACCATATTTTTAGTAACTAGAAAAAAATGAAAAGAAAAATCAGATTGGTTCAGATGAACCAAGTCCCATTAGAACACCGAAGTTATGCATGCTTGTGAGAGAGTAGTGCTAGGATGGGTAACCTCAGTAGTGTTAGGATGGGTGACCTCAGGAAGTATTTATGTTGCATTCTCTCAATAGTTGTCAAAACATATTATTTTAGTAACCTAAAATTAAATAACATACTAGTATTAATGCATCGAATCCTATCAAAACTCCAAGGTTAAGTGTGCTTGAGTTAGAGTAGTGTTACGATGAGGGAAGTATTCATTTTGCATTCATGTTACATCCCCTCAATAGTTGTCAAATCATATTTTTTAGTAACCCAAAATTAAATAACATACCAACATCAATGCGCAATGATCCGATTAGAACTCTAAAGTTAAGCGTGTTTAGGCTAGAGAGTAGTGCTAGGATAGGTGACTTATTGAGAATTATTCATGTTGCATCCCCTCAATAGTTGTCAAACCATATTTTTTTAGTAACAAAAAATGTAATAACATATTAGGATGGGTGACTTCTTCCTGGGAAGTTGTTTTTTTTAGTAACCCGAAATTTCGGTCAAAAATAGTTTATGGAATTATATTATAAGTTTAAAATTCAATTGATATAATTGGAATAATTAAAATAAAAAGTGTAAATTATTAGGTGAAGATAATGAGATAAATATATATTTTATTTATGCTAGGTCTAAATATCATAAATACCTATACTTATTTATTGAAATTAATACCAATAATTTAATACAAATATTTAATTATTGGAATTAATACTAATAAATGCCCATAAATTTCCCGAGAATAATGACAACATTAATACCGTAGTAATAAATACACTCCATTTACTACACAATTCTACTCCAAGCTCATCCCCATTCATTCTCCTCACACTTGAAAACTTATCTCTCTCTCTAATACTCCATTTCATGGTGAAGCTCAAACCAGAGCTTCGATTTGAGCATTTTTCTTAACCTCAGAGGGAGAAGTCAGGCTCTTTAGATTCTAGGGGAAGTCAGCCATCTGATAGCAACCTCCATTCGATCCGAGGATCACCGAAGAAGTGTAGAAATAATCAAAAAGTGAAACAGCTCTGATAGACCGAAGCTGCCCTGTTTCGGCCTATCTAAAATTAGCCGAATTCAGCCCTACTCTAGCCAAACCAAGCTCTCCCAACATCCCCACAACCCTCATACAATCTCAATGATGCTGAAAGGTCAATAGTAGGAATTCTTGATCCTAGAAGGTACTTTAGGAAGAGAGCTACCTTTCCCGATAAAAAGCTCGGACCGTCGCACCTCCGACGGGACAAGCGTGATCAGAACACCAGTAAGAGAAAACTCATGTCAACTTGGAAAAACCAGCCGTGGATGAACACGTCACGGTTAACGGGTGAGTGGGCTTACTAACGTCATACCCGGTTGGGATGATGAGCACAATTAATACAAATATTTAATTATTGGAATTAATTCTAATAAATGCCCATCAATTTCCAAGAATAATGACAAGATTAATACCATAGTAATAAATCCTCCCCTTTTAATACACAATTCTACTCCTATATAAAGAGCTCATCCCCATTCATTCTCCTCACACCTGAAAACTCCTCTCTCTCTAATACTCCATTTCATGGTAAATCTCCAACCAGAGCTTCGATTTAAGCATTTTTCTTAACCTTAGAGGGAGAGGTCAAGCTCTTTAGATTCCGGGGAAAGTCAGCTATCTGATAGCAACCTCCATTCGATCTGAGGATTGCCAAAGAAGCAACGACATAATCAAACAGTGAAATAGCTATGGTAGACCGAAGCTGTCCTGTTTCGACCTAGCTAAAATTAGCCGAATTCAGCCCTCCTCTAGCCAAACCAAGCTCTCCCAACATCCCCACAACCCTCATACTACCTCAACGATGCTGAAAGGTCAATAGTAGGAATTCTTGATCCTAGAAGGAACTTTAGGAAGAGAGCTACCATTCTCGATAGAAAGCTCGAACCGTCGCACCTCCGACGAAACAAGTGTGATCGAAATGCCAGCAAGAGAAAACTCGTGTCAACTTGGAAAAACCAACCGTGGACGAACACATCGTGGTTAACGGGTAAGTGAGCTTACTAACGTCATACTGGTTGGGATGATTAGCACAATTAAAGTTAAAAACCACTTACCGGTTGTGAGTGAAAATTTTATAACATACCCGGTTGGGGATGATAAGTACCTCGAAATGAAAACCCACTATTAAGTGGTATTTTTAAATGTCACAACTTAGAAGATGATGTGAAAATGACATGGAAAAACTACTTACCGATTGTAAGTAGATCATACCCGATTGGTATGATGAAACTTCCTCGGAGGATGTGGAAAACCTGTTCATCGGTTATTAGCAGAGATATCCTTATAACCGCTTGGTATGATGGATAGTTGAAAATATGTTTTGTCGGAAGTGCTCTCCCTTGACTATGTGCCACTGCTTAAACAATTTGGGAAACCTTCTTGACGGGAGCTTGAATAGCACAGATAGGCCGGGAGCCTCGGTTTTGGATAATGGGGGCTAATATGTCCAATTTTGAAAATCTCATACAATGGGCCCAAGGCTAGTTGGCACGAGCAGGAGCTTATAAACAAACAAGAGATATGTGCCATAAAACTTTAAATAAATGAATTGTTTGGCCATGGTACCAAGATATGACAGACATATTCAGTCAACTAGTGGCAATGCGACATGACAGGTCTCCTATCATGCCCCGACTCGGTTTGGTCGGATCCCCATGATCAACCCGCCACTCTCCCGGTTTATTAAAGGGTTTTCCCTTATTATAGACTGTAAAGAGTAAGGCGTCCTTTAAACATGCACCTTTTCTAGGAATAACATAAATCAAAACTACAAAATATTTTAATTTCATCATACCTGTCTCACAGTCATCTTAGTTGATGGTCTTTAAGGGTAGGCTTTCCAAAATTTCCTGAAAAGGGATATAAGGGAGGGGGGTCAATACGACTACTGAGTGAATGGGTTTTTTCAATACATTTACTTTTATGAAAAAGATTTGTATTGAAGTGTGCCAGACTCCTTTCTTTAAAAAACCTTTCATTTCAAATCATGATTTTTTCCACCATTTCCTTATGAATTAGGGTGTGTCATCACCCAACACACATCCTTCATCATGAAGGTAAAACACACATTCTCAGGCTAACACGACCACTAAACCCACTTGTGGCTTTGGAGTAACTTTACCAACCACCCAGATAGAAGTATATCCACATCTACCTTGAGAATGAGTGGATGTTTGGGACATCCAACCCTCAATCCCGAAATCAATTCTTCGTATCCGTATGAGTATAGAGACCTCATCCCATCCCCACCCCGGTCTCATGCGCTTGGTGCTACTCCAAATTTCGTACAGTCACCTGGTACGACGAACTGCCCTTAGGAAGCATCACTACCACTCTTGGGTGTCTTGATGGTCCCGTAATCACAGTGCATGCACAATTAGTATTTTCTTATCATGCCATATAATCTGTGGTGCCACTGGTCCAATGGCCCTGACTCTCAACTCAACTCACAGTTGTTTGTCTTGACTGGTCCGTCGACCTGTCATGTCCCACTGCTGCTAGTTGACTAAGTATGTCGGTCCTGTCTTGGTACCATGGCCAAACAATTCCTTTATTTAAAGTTTTATGGCATATAACTCATGTTTGTTTACGAGCTCCTGCTCGTGCCAACTAGCCTTTGGCCCATTGTACTAGATTTATAAAATCAGGCATATTAGGCCCCAAGTTCCAAAACCGAGGCCCCCGACCTATAAGATCTATTTGAGCTCCCATCAAGAAGGTATCGCAAATCATGTAAGCATTGACACATAGTCAAGGGAGAGCACTTCCAACAAAAGTATATTTTCAACTGTCCATTATACTGACCAGGTATAAGGACATCTCTGCTAATAACCGATGAACGGGTTTTCAACTTCATTCAAGGAAGTTTCATCATACCAACTAGAGGTGATCTACTTAGAATCGATAAGTAGTTTTTTCGCATGTTTTTCTCATCACCCCAAGTTGTGATGTTTAAAATACAACTTAGTAGTGGGTTTTCATTTCGAGGTACTTATCATCCCCAATCGGGTATGATATAAACTCCCACTCACAACCGGTAAGTGGTTTTTAACTTTAAGTTGTGCTCATCATCCCAACCGTATATGACGTTAGTAAACCTACTCACTCGTTAAGGTAGTGAATTCCACTAGGTCGATTCTTTGTATTCACGCGAGCTTGTCCTTGTTGGCATTCCTGGTACTTCATTTTCCTATACGATATGAATATCTCGGTTCATTATCCTTTGGCCTAATAGCCTTCATTCATTCCAAACGAATGAGAAAATTAAACTTTCATTTAATTACAATTAGGTTCCTAAAGTTATTTCTCTTTAACTTTAAGTCCCAAATGTCGTTTTCCTCAAATTGAGTCCCGAAACTTTTAAAATTTATCCTAGGACTTCAATTTATTCCATTTCACAAAAAGGGGTTTAATTTCCCAAATTTCCAATTTGGTCCCCCAACTTCTCCAAAATTACCATTTTGCCCTTCCTTTACAAAAATGGTAAATTTTACTCCAAAAATTCTAAAATTCCTCAGTTGGCCCTCTAACATTTTTATCATGCTGAATTGAGCCTCAATTTTAGGAAATTGCATTTTGGTTCTTCGAATTTTCGAAAATCCCCAATTCCCCCCAATTCTAACTTCTTAACACAGCTGAATTTGATTTCATCAAATTGACCGATCAAACATTTCCAATTGTTGAAATTGAAGTGGAAATTGAGTTTCTACATGTTCATACAATTCTTTAGCAATTTGAATCACAAGTTTTAACGTCGGGACGAGCTCAAACAGAGCTTCGCCGAAAAATGAACTTTAGAGAGAGAAATGTTCGATTACTCACCTATGAGGGAACAACAGTTTGAGATTTCGATCTGAGTAGATAGCTCTCGCCTTGAGTTTCATCCTAGAATCAAGAATTGAATCAGTTGATGCTGAATTGAGTTAGAATTTCATCATCGAAATTCTATCAGTTCTTTCTCTAACACCGGCCGGAAATTATAGAGTGGAGCTGAATTGGCTTACCTTTCAGTCCTAATTCGGCCCTAGGGGGGCTGAGGAAGTGTTGGGAGGGCTTGGTTTGACCTGAGGAGGGCTCAAAATGGTCAATTTCAACTTGGACGAAATAGGCCAGCTACGGTCCGCCGGAGCTGCTTCACTGTTCCATCACGTCGGCGCTTCTCTAGCAACTCTCGGAGCAAACGAAGACTACAGCCGTGTAGCTGACTTCTTCCCGATTCTAAAGAACCTGACCTCGCCTTCTTTGGCTTAGAAAAGACTCTATATCAGAGCTCTGGTTTGAGATTCATCAGAAAACTAAGCAACTGAGAGAGAGTGAGCTTTTCAGGTGTGGAGAGGATGAATGGGGAGGGGGTCTTTATATAGGAAGCTCGGGGACTCCTTGGCCATCCGATTGGTGCCTTTATGACTGGCATTGATGTCCAGTGAGTGAATAGTGCTGTCATCTGAAGGAAGAAGATGACACTGTTCCGAACCGTACTGAACCGGTCCAAACTGGGTTCGAAGCTTAAATCGGTCAGTTCACTCCTCATTCGACTGAGTTTTTCAAATCTAAAAATTTCTAAATTCATCTAAATTCATTTTCTATACAATGGTGGCCTTAAATCACAAATTTGAATTATTTAAGCTACTTAAAAAAATGAATTTATGATCCAGTTCAATAGTGGTTCAAACTGGTCCAAACCGGTTTGGATTCGATTCACCTGATCCGGTTTGTTTTTATCTCCAAATATTTTACAAGTCCATTTCCATGACTTTTGTGACTCCTTAGGTCACTTAGGGTGTATAAATTTCTTGGTTTATCATCTCTCTATCGGTTCTGGTTCATAAACCGGTTTAACTTGACTGAAACTGGGCAGCTTCGGTCCGCTGGAGCTGCTTCACTGTTCCATCATGCCGACGTTTCTCTGGCGACCCTCGAGGCAAACGGAGACTACATGTGTGTAGCTAGCTTCTCCCCTGTTTGGCTCAGAAAAGACCCTATATCGGAGCTCTAGTTTGAGCTTTGTCAAAAAACTAAGCAACTAAGAGGGAGTGAGCTTTTCCGGTGTGGAGTGGATGAATGGAGAGGGGCTCTTTATATAGGAAGCTTAGGGACTTCTTGGCTCTCCGATTGGCACCTTTATGACAGGCATTGATGGCTGGAAACGTATTGAACGGAGACGTTTCCTCTTCACCGTCGCTGCTTTGATTTTCCGGCGAGTGAACAGTGTTGTCATCTGGAGGAAGGAGATGATACTGTTCCGAACCGAACCGGACCGGTCCTAACCGAGTTCGAAGTTTAAACCGACCGGTTCACCCCTCATTCAACTGAGTTTTTCATATCTAAAAATTTTAATTCATCTAAATTCATTTTCTATCCAATGGTGGCCTCAAATATCAAATTTGAATTATTTAAGCCACCTAGAAAAATGAATTTAGGATCCGTTTCAATAGTGGTTCAAACTAGTTCAAATTCGGTTCACCTGAACCGGTTTGGTTTTCATCTCCAAATCTTTCACAAGTCCATTTCCATGACTTTTGTGACTCCTTAGGTCACTTAGGGTCCATAAATTTCCCGGTTTACCATCTCTCTATCAGTTCTGGTTTATAATCCAGCTTGGTTCTTAAACCAGTTTAATCCGGTTCGGGTCTAGTTCACTCGAACCAGTCTGGTTTTTCTCTTCCACTTTATTCTAAGGTTCCCAAGGTTTATAATTCTTTTTGGGTCACAAGGGATCCATAAATTCCCCTGTTTGCCCTTTCTCTATCGGTTCCAGTTCATGGACTGACTCAGTTCATAAACTGGTTCAATCCAATTGGATCTGGTTCATCTAAACCGGTATGGTTTTTTTACTCTTCCAATTTGTCCTAAGGTTCTTTTCCAAGGTTTTATGAACCCTTTGATTCACCCGAGAGTTGTAAATTTCCAAATTGCCGATCTCCTGATAATTGGCTTTTTGAACTGGTTCGATTTTCTCACTCGGTTTGACCGGTTCTTTTCCCGATTTTCCTTAGCTAAAAAGGGTGGGGTTCACAACTCTCCCCTCATTTTAGGAGTTTTGTCCCCAAAACTTAATTATCAACCTTGCATGAGGAATCATTTCCTTTGATGTCCCTTTGGTGTTTACCTAACCTGCAAACTCTTCTCTTGTTCTTTCAATTAGTCTTTTTTACATCCTTCATTTAAGTAATATCTTTTCCTTTATTTTATTTACTCCCTCCATGGAGCTTATCATAACTAGACATACCTTATTTTAGGGTATATTCTTAGATTCATATCTTTCTTTGCTTAGAGCACATTTTTCCCTTTGAGGTTCTGTATTCAAGATTGGGAATTCTAAGATACCTAACCATTCCCATGTCTAGTTAACCCCTTGGTCATTGAAACCTTTAGCTTGATGTTCTTTTGAGCGTTATGTACTTGTTTCCACGGTTTTCTTTATTATCACTTTTTTGTCCTATTTTGACCCTTCCTCCATTCGTTGTCTATTATAACTTCGGTCCAAATTTTTATATTCGACCTCGTTAGGCTTATTAGTTGACTCTTCTTTACTTTGGGTCATATTCTCCTCGAGATTGTTGAGCTTACATGCCCCATATAGCATGGCATTTTCAAGGACCTATCTCTATTAATTAGATTTCTAGAACATCTCCTTGAGGGTCTCTCCTAGCTTTTTGACCTTTCAAGGATCGTATAACTTCATCCCTCTTTTCTTTTGATATCATTCCTCAACTATCCTTTTTACCGTTATCCTCTCATCCATCATTCCTTTGAAGTTATGTCTCACATACCTGCATGGATTTCTCTTACCTACTCCTCCTTTCCCAACTTCTTTATTAGGTCCTTTCGATTCCAATCATTGGGTTTCCTAATGATTATTGACATACGAGGATTTTTCCCTTCTTATGTCCTTCTTTTCTTTGGTGGCATCCTTTATTCAAGGACTTCCTTTTCTTAATCCACTCTTACTTGCTCATGACCATTTCACGATTCATTATTTTGAGTTAATCTCTTTTTGGTTGATATATTGATGGTTTTGTTTGAGGAATTCCCTTCTTATGATTTCATTCTCTACTATATTCCTCAAAGTAGAGGTTTTAACCTTAAGAGTTACATGTTTAACCTTCTTACCATCCTTTGGAGATTCCTTCCTTTATTTTCTTACACCTTCTTCTATGTTGAGGCAATTTCCCACTTTGAATCCATATTCGTCTTAAAATTTCCTTGCATTCCTTATCTAAGGAATTTCTCTTTTGTTGGTCTTATTTCATATACTCTACATTATGCTCATCCTTCCATTCTTTAGGCTCCGTTAAGTGAGCATGGACCACAACCCGTCCTGATGTCACTGGTCGTTTTCCATAATTGATTTCTTAATTGAGGGCTTACGTCTCTAAGATTCCTCATATATTCTTTCTTTTACTCTCTTATTATTGTAGTCCACCCACTCCTATTTGTTACGGCATTCATTGACACTACCATGCTATTTATCCATTCCTTTGGTTTAACTTACTTCTTAGGACATCATGAGTACTTTTCCTTGGTACTCGATCTTTCCATCTCAACTAGCATTTCATTTGTGACCTTTTCGTTCTTTCCATTTCGATTGGTTCCATTTCCTCTTAATTGGGATACACATGTCTTTCTAGGGCTTCCTTCCTTGGTAAGATTCTTTGCCTTTCTCCTGACATTCTTTTCTTACATTTGCTCTAAGGGACTTCTACCCTTAAATGACATCCCTTGATGTTGTCTTCTCCTATTTACCTTTACTCCTCAAATCTTGTAGGCACATCTTTTATACGCTATCTGCATCCTCATTCGTACCCATACCTTTCTATTTCTTTAGGGAGCGTACACATCTTCCTTGTTTCAAGATTTCTTGACCATTGTGTGAAAGGCTTGCCTATTCCTTTCTTGGTTTGAGTTTAGTTGTTAATTGGCCTTTGGCCCTTTTAAGGATTTCATTCATCCTTCTTTTCCCGAGTATTTAGCCTTTCTGCCTCCCTCTTCTTTGTTGGAACTCAAATTATGGCTACTCGAGTATTAGTTCGTTAATTGTTTTGCCTCCACCATTCATTTGGTGTAAGTTTTTTTGGGTAGCTGTTTCTCGAGTCCTCTTGTCGTTAACGTCTATCTCACTGACCTTTTTAGGGTGTAGTCCTTTCTAACTTCTGGTCTTTCTTAGGGCCTCATTTGACCCTATTTGGCTTCATTACTTTTTCCAAGGTGATTCATTCATGAAATTCCAATACATCCTGTTATTTGGCTCTATTACTCTTCCAAGGCAGGTCGTAATTGGCCTTCGATACATCCTTCCTTCAAAAAGTTTCTAACGGTGGGTCGGTGCCTTGCACTCTACGTTATGTCCATCTGCCAATCCAATGATTCCTTCAAGGTACTTAGTTGTATGCATCCCTCTAGAGTTTCCTTTCCTAGCCTATTCCTTCTCTTCTTCACTCTCATTGTGCCATTCCCTAGAGATTCTAAAGGACATTTTTTTTTGTGTTTTCTCTCTTATAAGAGGGTTCTAGGTATACTTCCTAGGTACCTTATCTCTATTCTTTGGTATCCTTCTCGGTTTGACCTTTTTAAGAAGAAGTTTAAATTTGGCATTCACCTCATCATTTCTTAACCTCTTTGTGAATCGCTTACTTAACTTGCTCAATAGTTTCGGTCTCCAGTCCTTCATGTCTTTAGTGACCTTTGAGGAGGTATTGCCCTAAATCTATGAGGTGTCGAACACTCCTTCTTTCCTTACACCTATAATAGTTTATCTTGGTACTTGTCCTTTGTAGGGTTGGGCACTTCTTCACATAATGTCCCCATCGATCATACTTGTAATAGGTTATTCACTTGCATGGATTGTGGTGGTTCCTTCTTTCCTTCTGGGGCTTTTCTAGGGTTACTGGTGGTTTGGTGCTTCGCCGTCTTTGAGTTTTCTTGTAGAATCTCCTTTGCTAAAGGGTCATGGTAAGAGTCCTGCTAGGTTTCTTAATTCCCCGATTCATCTTCCATGACTAAAATGTAACTTTTCCTTAGTTTTTAGGATAGTGTGCATTTGTTTGGTTTATTTGCCTTAGGCCATCTTCCTAGCAAGATCACATCATTGGGAGCTAGAGATTTAAGAAATTTGAGTATTTCATTAACAAAGGGATACAAAAGGTTGGGATTTTAGCCCTATCACATAAAGATAGATAGGAAGCTATGGTTTTCTTAGCAAGTATCCTCCTTGTAAGATTATATGTCTGTACTAGCATTCCTGGCTTTAAGCTTGGTACCCTTTGTACACAGGACTATGACCTTAACATGCCCTGACATCATACTACTTGGTGGTATTGGAAGTTTTCCCCCTTTGGTCCTTTGGGGCTTCTACTATATCTCGGGCATTGGGAAGCTTCTAGAGTTGTCTTCCAACAAGGACAGTGTGTTGAGTAGAGTCATTCCTAGTTTTCTTGGTTCCTCTCTTGGGAGCCATCTGTAAATTTTAAGATAAATCCTATTAGTTATTATATTTTCTAGTCTTGATTATGTATTCGAGAAAACAAGCACTGATACCACTCTAGTTGTCACACCCCGACCCAGTTTGGTCGGATCCCCGTGATCAACCCGCCACTCTCCCGATTTATTAAAGGGTTTCCCGTTATTATAGACCATAAAGAGTAAGACGTCCTTTAAACCACCTTTTCCTAGAATAACATAAATCAAAACGGCATAATATTTTAATTTCATCATACCTGTCTCATAGGCGTCTTAGTTGATGGTCTTTAAGGATAAGCTTTCCAAAATTTTCTGAAAAGGGATATAAGGGAGGGGGTGAGTACGACTACTAAGTGAATGGTTTATTCAATACTTTTAATTTTGTGAAAAATATTTGTATTGTAGTATGCCAGACTCCTTTCTTTAGAAAATCTTCCATTTTAAATTTCGGTTTTTACCACCATTTCCTTATGAATCACGGTGTATCATCACCCAACACATTCATCATGAAGGTCAAACACACATTCGCAGGCTAGCATGACCACTGAACCCACTTGTGGCTTTGGAGCGACTTTACCGGCCATCCAGATAGAAGTACGTTCACTTCTACTATAAGAATGAATGGATGTTCGCGACATCTAACCCTCAATCCCAAAATCAATTCTTTGTGTCCGTATGAGGACAAAGACCTCATCCCGTCCCCACCTCGGTCTGATACGCTTGGTGCTACAAATTTTGCACTGTCACTTGGTATGATGAACTGCCCTTATACCCACCAGGCTGTTCAGTACCCTTAGGACGCATCACTACCCCACTTGGGCATCTTGATAGTCCCATAATCACAGCGCATGCACAATTAGTATTTTCTTACCATGCCATATAATCTGTGGTGCCACTGGTCCAATGCCTCCGACCCTCAATTCAACCCGCAATTATTTGTCTTGACTAGTTCGTGGACCTGTCATGTCGCATTGCCACTAGTTGATTGAGTATGTCGGTCCCGTCTTAGTACCATGGCCAAACAATTCCTTTATAGTTTTATGGCACATATCTCATGTTTGTTTATGAGCTCTTGCTCGTGCCCACTAGCCTATGTCCCACTTGTTCAAGATTTTTAAAACCGGGCATAATAGCCCACAAGTTCCAAAACCGAGGTCCCTGACCTATAAGAGCTATTCGAGTTCCTGTCAAGAAGATCTCCCAAGTCGTTTTAGCATTGGCACACAGTCAGGGGAGAGCACTTCTGACAAAACATATATTTTTAACTGTCCATTATACTGACCGAGTATAAGGACATCTCCACTCATAACCGATGAACGGTTTTTCAACTTCCTTTGAGGATGTTTTATCATACCAACCTGGTATAATCTACTTACAACCGATAAGTAGTTTTTCCGCATGATTTTCACATCACTCCTCTAAGTTGTGATGTTTAAAATACCACTTGGTAGTGGGTTTCATTTCGAGGTACTTATTATCCCCAACTAGGAATGATATAAAATCCCACTCACAACCGGTAAGTGATTTTTAACTTTAAGTTGTGCTCATCATCTCAACCAGGTATGACGTTAGTAAACCCACTCACCCGTTAATGTCGTGAATTCCACTAGACTGATTTTTGTATTCACGTGAGCTTGTCCTTGCTGGCGTTCCTGGTACTTTGTGTTCCTACATGATATGAACATCTCGATTCATTATCTTTCAGCCTAATAGCCTTCATTCATTCCAAATGAATGAGAAAGTCAAACATTCATTTATTTGTAATCAGGTTTCTAAAGTTATTTCTCTTAAACTTTATGTCCCAAATGCTGGTTTTTCCTCAAATTAAGTCTCGAAACTTGTAAAATTTATCAAAGGACCTTAATTTATTTCATTTCACAAAAGGGGTTTAATTTCCCAAATTTCCAATTTAGTCCACCAACTTTTCCAAAATTACCATTTTGCCCTTCCTTTACAAAAATGGTAAGTTTTGCCCCAAAAATTCCAAAATTCGTCAATTGGTCCTCTAACATTATTATCATGCCCAATTGACCCTCAAATTTAGGAAATTGCATTTCGATCCTTCGAATTTTCAAAAATCCCCAAATTTTCCCTAATTCTAACTCATTAACATAGTCGAATTTGATTTTATCAAATTGACCAATCAAACATTTCCAATTGTTGAAATTGAGTTTCTACATGTTCATACAATTATTTAGCAATTTGAATAGCATGTTTTAAATTCAAGACGTGCTTAAACGGAGCTTCACTGGAAAATGAACTGTAGAGAGAGAAAGCTTAGATTACTCACCAATGATGGCATGGCGGTCCGTGCTTTTGATATGGGTAGATAGCTCTTATCCTAAGGTTTATCCTAGAATTAAGAATAGCATCAATTGATGCCGAATTGAGTTAGAATATAATCAACAAAATTCTGCCAGTTCTCTATCTAGTACCGACCAGAAATTGCAGAGGGGAGTCGAATTGGCTTACCTTTCAGTCCTAATTCGGCCGTGGGAGGGCTGGAAGTGTTGGGAGGGCTTGGTTTGACCTGAGGAGGGCTCGAAATGGCCAATTTCAACTCTGCCGAAACAGGGCAGCTTCGGTCCACTGGAGCTGCTTCACTGTTCCATCACGCCAGCGTTTCTCCGGCGGCCCTTGGAGCAAACGAAGACTATAGGCATGTAGCTAACTTCTCCTAGGTTCTAAAGAATCCGACATCACCTTCTTTGGCTTAGAAAAGACCCTATATCGGAGCTATGGGTTGAGCTTCGTCGGAAAACTAAGCAACTGAGAGAGAGTGAGCTTTTCAGGTGTGGAGAGGATGAATGGAGAGGGACTCTTTATATAGGAAGCTCGAGGACTTCTTGGCCGTACGATTGGCACCTTTATGACAAGCATTGATGGTCAAAAATGTATTGAATGAAGACGTTTCCTCTTCGCCGGCGTTGCTTCAATTTTTCGGCGAGAGAATAGTGTTGTCATCTGGAGGAAGAAGATGACACTCTTCCGAACCGGACCGGATTGGTGCAAACCAGGTTCGAAGGATAAACCGGCCGGTTCACCCTTCATTTGACCGAGTTTTTCAAATCTAAAAAATTCCAAATTCACCTAAATTTATTTTCTATCTAATGATGGACTCAAATCTCAAATTTGAATTATTTAAGCCACCTAGAAAAATGAATTTAGGATTTGGTTCAATAGTGGTTCAAACCGGTTCAAATCTGGTTCACCTGAATGGGTTTGTTTTCATCTCCAAATCTTTCACAAGTCCATTTCCATGACTTTTGTGACTCCTTAGGTCACTTAGAGTCCATAAATTTCCTGGCTTACCATCTCTCTATCGGTTCCGATTCATAAATCGGCTCGGTTCTTAAACCGGTTTAATCTGATTCACCCGAACGAGTTTGGTTTTTCTCTCCCACTTTGTTCCAAGGTTCCTTCCCAAGGCTTATAATATTTGGGAGCTAATTCCAGGTTATGCTCGGGATGCTAGTGGGCTCAAGGCCAGTGGATACGGGCATGGACCCATCCAAAACAGACATGTGATACATGAGGCTAAAATACCTGAATAATGAGAACTTGTGTGATACCCATCGAGCCAAGCTGAGTTGTCGAGCTTGGTGGGCCGAACCACTGCTCTGCCGAAGCTGGGTCATTGAACCTGTTGGGCCAGTACATGTGGTAGGGTCAAAACCAAGCTGACAGACCGTTGTGCAAGAGGGCCAAAGATAACAGTTATAACATAAAAAGCTTATTGATTGTGCATGCGCCATGAGGTTCATGCCATCAGAACGCTTGGCATGAGGTAATGATGGGACCCAAGGACTGCTGGACGACCTAGGGAGCATAAGGGCAGTATCGTCGTTCAGTAGGTCGTGAAGCCGAGGGCTTCCTGCACACAGAGTCCGAGGCAGTAGGGGGAATGAGGTCTCGTCCCGTTGAGCAGACATGGTGGAAGAATTCGAGTTTGGGGTCAGACTACTGATATCCGCACAGACTTTGGGTAGCGATAGCATCCCTCTATATGGTGGACGATAAAGGCGCTCCGGTCCACAAGTGGCGCGGTCGAGGACCGTTCTGTGAACGTGTGATCCCTCCTATGATAGGAGGGGGGTTATTGATTCTGTGAATGTGTGAAATAGAAATAAATTAAATATAAGATAAATTCAAGTAAATCGTTATAGTAAGCTTCCCCTCACTAAGTTGTCGAGCTCACCCCCCTCCCTCAGCCCCTTTGCAGGACATTACCCTAATAGGAAGTTCCAGATACGCTCAAGCCCTCATGGTACGCTTCCTACCTCCAACTTAAGTAAGGGTTCGAATGTGGACACACCTTCACCTTCCTTGCCTCATTCGAGTAGATGTACCTGAATGGTGCAAGGAAGGGTGGCGGGTTGATCACAGACAACTTGAGTGGTATCAGAGCATAACTTTCCTGATTAGTTTTCCACAACTCATCCTAACCATGATTCCCGACAACCTTGCAGAAACTATGAATGAAGACATCTCCGAAGAATATATTCCCTGGATCCACGCTATGGAACAACGAGTGGAGGCCCTAGAAGAGCCCATCCCATGGGATGCACCCCGAGATAGGACCCCTCTATACTCGGTAGAAGATGAAGTATCTCCACCAAGGGAACCCGACTTGGTCCAAATTCAGGCAAAGACCGAGAGGAATTTTTGGGAAGCCTACGCTAACTATGTAAGGGTTTTTCACTGACTTCCCCCAATTCATAGTAGTACGTGTATAGCGGGCCCCACCCAACACGCCCACGATGCAACTGTCCTACGCCGATATGGCATAAATATAGCTCACCCTGTACAGGCCAGGAGGGCCCCAAGTCTATCAGCATCCGCAGAATTCAAGGAGCCTAGCATGAATCTAGGCCCCTGTTGTGGCAGTAACCATGGAGGCAAGTGCCCAACAAGAAGGAAAATACGCCTCGAGACCCCTGATGTAGAGTCTCACAGCTCGCATAGGTATAATTCTAGGTCAGTCAACTGGTGAGGATAGAAAGGGGTAGGAAATTCTAGAAGCATCTATTGTAATAAACCTTGGCCGGGGTTTTTCCAGTCCAACAAATAAAGAAAATTTTCTTTCAAGAAAATCCAAATCTCTTAAGAGCCCTAAAAGAATACCCTTCCAACACCTACACCCCAAGGCGAGGCTCGGGTAGCCAGAGAAGTGCCTTACATGACCACCACCACCTAGGAACCCGAGACCAAACGACGGGTGACGGGAAGCACCCACGAGAGTTTCAGGAAGGATCTACAGCCTGACCCAGGAAGAAGCCTAGAAGGACCCCAGCATGGTGGCTGGCTACGTCCAAGTATTCAGAAAGGTGTCCTGTATGGAAACTCAAGACTTGCTAAAGAAAGGATGTAAGGTCTTCCTAGCACAGATCACTTGTAAGGACCCACTAGAGAAGGGTCTAGCAGAGATCCCAATGGTCAACTGTTATCTAGAAGTTTTCCTGGAGGAACTACCTGGTTTACCCCTAGATCACCAACTGGAATTCGTAATTGAGGTAGTGTCAGGCACCCACCCTATATCCCAAGCACCCTACCATATGACACCCACAAAACTCAAGGAGCTGAAAGATCAGTTGGACGAACTTTTAGAGAAAGGGTTTATATGCCCAAGCCAGTCCCTATGGGGTGCACTCGTACTATTTGTTAAGAAGAAACATGGAAGTATGTGACTTTGCATCGATTACCGAAAACTGAACTAGGTGACGATTAAGAATAAATACCCTCTCCCCAGGATAGATGACTTATTTTACCAACTTAGAGGAGCTGCCTACTTCTCCAAGATTGACCTAAGGTCAGGATATCATCAACTAAAGATTTGTGAAGAGGACATACTGAAAACTGCTTTCTCATCACGGTACGGGCATTATGCGTTCAGAGTAATGCCCTTCGGACTGACCAATGCACCCACGGCTTTCATGGACCTGATGAATCGGGTCTTCCAGCCATATCTAGATAAGTTCGTTATCGTATTCATAGATGATATTCTCATATACTCCCAGATTGAAGAAGAGCATCGGACACACCTAGAGATAATCCTGAGTACCCTGAGAGAAAACCGGTTGTATGCCAAATTCTCTAAGTGCGAGTTCTAGCTGCAAGAAGTGGGCTTCCCAGGGCATATAGTGTCCAAAGAAGGAGTAAAGGTGGATCCAGCAAAAATAGAGACCATATTAAATTGGAAAGCCCTAACAAACCCAACAGAAATTCGTAGCTTCCTCGGCCTCGCCAGATACTACAGGAAATTCGTGGAAGATTTCTCCAGGATAGCAGCTCCCTTAACTCGCCTCACAAGGAAAGGAGTGAATACAAGTGGGATGCCAAGTGTGAAGAATCCTTCCAAGAGCTCAAAACTCGACTCACCACGGCCCCGGTACTGGCCTTACTTGATGCGGATGCTGGGGAATACACGGTGTATAGCGATGAATCTGGACAAGGATTAGGATGTGTGCTAATGCAATAAGGAAGAGTCATCGCCTATGCCTCACGATAACTAAAGCCCCACGAGAAGAATTACCCCACCCACGATCTCGAACTGGCCGCAATAGTGTTCGCTCTAATAATATGGTGCCACTATTTGTACAGAGTAAAGTGTTGTATCTACACCGATCAAAAGAGCCTGAAATACTTCCTAACCCAAAAGGAACTCAACCTGTGACAGAGAAGATGGCTAGAGTTAGTAAAGGACTACGATCTAACCATCGAGTATCACCCCGGTAAGGCCAACATGGTGGCAGACGCACTAAGCCGCAAATACCACACGGGAATGGCCTTTGTCTGTTCAAGCTATTTGCCTTTACTGAGCTAGCTGCAAAATTTAAGGGTAGCCCTCCACGTGGACAAGAGCCAAGGTATCCTAGTAGCCAGCCTAGTAGTACGACCCGGTCTATTAGACCAAATATAGGCTTTACAAAAGGAAAACGAGGAACTCCGTCCCTATTGGGAGCCAAATGAGAACAACGCAGTGTCAAACATTGCAGTCAAGAACGACGGGGTGATGACCTTCAAAGGGAGAGTGTGGGTACCAAATAGTCAGGAATTAAAGAAGGGGATACTGGAAGAAGCCCACAACTCAATGTACGCTATGCATCTGGGCAGTACGAAAATGTATTGCACCCTAAAACATGGATATTGGTGGAAGGAAATGAAGAGAGACATCGCAAAGTACGTGGCCAGATGCCTATCATGTCAACAAATTAAGGCCGAACATCAGAAACCCTTTAGGCTACTACAGCCTCTCCCGATCCCGAAATGGAAATGGGAGCACATCACCATGGACTTCGTGACCGGACTACCGACAACAAGAAGGGGTCGAGATGCCATATGGGTAATCGTGGATTGACTGACCAAATCTTCACATTTCCTACCCATACAGGTGACAGACCTAATAGGAAAGCTCGCCGCCCTATATGTGGGGGAGATCATACGACTCCACGGAGTACTGGTAAGCATCATATCAGATCGAGACTCGAGGTTCACCTCCTGATTCTGGCCCAACCTCCAGGCAGTGCTAGGCACTAGACTCCACATGAGCATAGCTTTTCATCCCCAGACAGATGGGCAGTCAGAACAGACTATCCAAACTTTGGAAGATATGATACGGGCGTGCGTTCTAACCATGAAGAGAAATTGGGAGGACCATCTGTGCCTCATGGAATTCACGTACAACAATAGCTATCAAGCCAGCATCCAAATGGCACCCTACGAAGCCCTCTATGGACAACCCTGTCACATGCCCTTGTTTTGGGAGGAAGTAGGAGAAAGAAAACTCGAAAGGGTAGAATTAATAGAAGACGCATCAGAGAAGATCCGGATCATAAGGAGCCGACTCAAGGCAGCCCAAGATAGGTAGAAAAGTTATGCCGATAACTGGAGAAAGGATCTAGAATTTGAAGTGGGAGACCGAGTATTCCTAAAGGTGTCACCTTGGAAAGGGATACTCAGGTTTCAACAAAGAGGGAAGTTGAAACCCCGGTACAATGGCCCATACACCATCATTCATAGGGTCGGACCTGTAGCCTACCAATTGGAGTTGCCTCCAGACCTTTAAAGGATCCACAACGTCTTCCACGTGTCCCTACTAGGAAAGTACGAACTCGACCCCAGCCACATACTAGATGAGCCGCCATCAGAAATCGAGGGAGACCTGACCTACCGAGTAGAACCTGTTCGGATCCTCGACTGGCGTGAGAAGAACCCCCGGAACAAAAATATTCCTATGGTGAGGATACTTTGGCAGAATGGCCAAGTAGCTGAAGAGACATGGGAGATCGAATCAACAATAAGGGACAAATATCTGCATTTGTTTGATATGTAACAATTTTGAGGACAAAACTCCTAAAAGGAGGGGAGAGTTGTAAAACTTGTCCAATTGGACGAAAGAGAAAATGGAAAAAAAAGAGAAAGAAGAAGAATAGAGAAGAAATGGCAGAGAAAAGAGAGAGAGAGAAAGTCACCGACAAAGCTCGAGTCTCCGGCAACTCGAAAACCGCTCCAGCCAGGTCACCGGGAGCCGGGTCAAAAGCCGAGTTTTACGCCGGCGGGTAGCCCGAGTAGTTGCCGACCTCCCTATATAAAGGGCACCCACTCATTCGTTCTCAGCATCCCACAATCAATCGAGGAAGAAGAAGAGTTAGTTTTCCGGTGAGCTTCAAACCAGAGCTCCAACGACGGGCAAAACCTCCACCAAAGGAGCTCCGAAGGGTGGCATTGGAACCGGGGAAGAATCCTCTAGCTCCAGACCTCCTCAAAATAACTAGGGAGTGCTCAGGGAGGTGTGAGGGAGATCGCATAGTGAAGCTGCTTTAGAGTTCGAAGCAGCAAGCTCCTGCTCGATACCACCTCGCCCCAACCGTCCCTTCCACCGCCCACCTTGGCCACCACTAACTGCATAAGGTCCTCCCCAACACCCCTACAGGCCCTGATAAGCTCAATTTTGCCTCCCCTCATCGAAATTTCAGAATTACAGAGCTGCACCAACAAAACTTCTCTCTTCAAATTCCCGTAGTGCAGCAACGAATTGCAGCAGAACTCAATCCTGCTAGGTTCCCCTTGACTAGCTCTAGCCGCCCCTGCCCCAAGCTCCAGCCACCGCCTTTTCGCCGGTAAGAAATGCAAGCTTTCACTCTCTACTGTAACTTTTCTGGCAGAGCTCCGACAAGGCACGAAACTTAGCCAAATTATGAAATTCGAAGTGCAGGATGATCGAGGGGAGCGGTAGGAGGTGATTAGAAGCAAAAATTGAAGAAAACAAGGAGTTATAGGCCACCAATTGGACGAGGTAATATCCGAAGTGTCATATGCTCATATTGGGGAAGAAGGTGGAGGCCAATTTGGCGATTTTGGGGGACTTTTGTGCAATTTTCAAAAATTGTAGGGCTGAACGACAATTTCGCAAAATTGAGGGTATTTTCATGAAATTCACCCCAATTGAGGGTCAATTGGGCAAATTGGACAAATTTGGGGCAAAATGAAAATTTTGCAAAGTTGGGGGACCAAAATGTAAAATTTGAAAAGTTTGGGCAAATTGAGGATTCTTCGAAAATTGGAGACCAAATGGCGATTTGACAAAATTAAGGGTCTTTTTATGTAATTCCCTTCCAATTGAGGGCCCGTTGGACAAATTGGATCAAATGGAGGACCAATTTGTAAAATTTGAAAAGTTAGGGGTCAAATTGTAATTTTTGAAAAAAATTTGGGGCTAGATGGCAGTTTTAGAAAATTAAAGGAAACCAGGGGTAGTGTTGATAAAATTAAGGAGCTGAAGGGATAATTAGAAAATTTGGGGGTCGGATTAAGGAAAAAAACGGTAATTGAGGAGGAAAAGATGAACGCACAAACCTCGGGGACTAAAGTGCAATTAAGGCTAAATATGAAGGCTTATACGCAAATATGCCAAGTACAATTCCTTAGTTCAACGCCCTAACAAGGACATCCATGACATGTTGGGACTAACTATTTGAGCACCTACTTCTAGAAGAGGAACTACGAAGCTAGATTCCGCTGGTGCGACCCCGCCAAAATTACCGGGTGAGTGGGAACCGCTATAACGTTCATTCCGGTTGGAATGACAGTTTAAGATTTGAAAAATTATTTTCTCAGAATTAGCCTCCCCTAACCGGGTGACTTTGCTTAAAATATTTGGGAGCTAATTCCATGATTATGCTCGAGATACTAGTGGGCCCAAGGCTGGTGGATACGAGCCTGAACTCGTCCAAAACAAACATGTGATACATGAGGCTAAAATACCCGAATAATGGGAACTTGTGTGATACCCATCTAGCCAAGCTGAGTTGTCGAGCTTGTTGGGCCGAACCACTGCTCTGTCGAAGCCGGGTCATCGAACCTATTGGGCCAGTACGCGTGGTAGGGCCGAAGCCAAGCTGACAGACCGTTATGCAAGAGGGCCAAAGATAACGGTTATAACTTAAAAAGCTTATTAATTGTGCATGCGACGTGAGGTTCGGGCCACTAGATCACCTGGCATGAGGTAGTGATGGGACCCAAGGACTGCTGGATAACCTAGGGAGCATAAGGGCAGTATCGTCGTTCAGTAGGTCGTGAAGCTGAGGGCTTCTTGCGCACGGAGACCGAGGCAATAGGTGGAATGAGGTCCCATCCCGTTGAGTGGACATGGTGGAAGAATTCAAGTTTGGGGTCGGACTACTGATATCTGCACAAACTCCGGGTAGAGGCAACATCCCTCTATCAGGGTGGACGGTAAAGGCGTTCCGGTCTACAAGTGGCACGGTCGAGGACTGTTCTGCGAACGTGTGATCCCTCCTATGATTGGAGGGTGGTTGTTGATTTTTTGAATGTGTGAAATGGAAATAAATTAAATATAAGATAAATTCAAGTAAACCATTATAGTAAGCTTCCCCTCACTGAGTTGTCAAGCTCACCCCCCTCCCTCAACCCCTTTGCAGGACATTACCCTAATAGGAAGTTCCAGATACGCTCAAGCCCTCAAGGTACGCTTCCTACCCCCAACTTAAGTAAGGGTTCAAATGTGGACACGCCTTCACCTTCCTTGCCTCATTCGAGTATATGTACCTGAATGGCACAAGGAAGGGTGGCAGGTTGATCATGGACTCCGACCAAACCAGGTCGGGGCATGACACTAGGTTTGAGAGGAACGTCCCAAACATCCGACCCTAAGACCTGAATGCCACTTTGTGTCTGTATGAGGACGAAGACCTCATCCTGTCCCCATCTTGGTCTCATGCGCAAGAAGCTCCTAGAGCTTCATGATTGACTGGCAAGACAAACTGCCTTTATCGCCCACCATGTCGTCCAACAGCTCTTGCGACCCATCACTACCCCCTAGGGTGTCTTAATGGCCCTCTACCATAAGTGCATGCACAAACAAAATTTTTCACATATAGCCATTATCTTTGGTGCCAATGGTCCAACGATCCCAATGCTCGACCCAACCTACAACAATTTTTTCTGAGCCGGTCCGTCGACTTGGCCTTGATGCATTGCTGCCAGTCCATCGAGTACAATTGGTCTTGACTTGGTACCGTGGTGAAATTACATGATCAATTTTATTAGAAATTTTCATGGCTCTTCATAATCAATTTGTTTACGAGCTCCTTCTCGTGCCCAATCGCCTTGGGCCCACTATAAGCGTTTTTCCAAAAATTGGGCAATTAGCCCCATGAGTTCAAAAACTGAGGCCCTTAGATTATCTGAGCCATTTTAGCTCCCATAAAAAATGTCCTCCAAATGTTTTAAGCATTGACTCATAGTCAGTGGAGAACAATTATGACAAGATTCATTTTCAACTTCATCACACCAACCAGGTGTGTTGATATCTCCGCTTACAACCGGTAGATGAGTTTCTCCTTTTCTCAAGAAAATTCATCATACCAACTGAGTATGATTATCTCTACTTACAACTAGTAAGTATGTTTTATCCGTTAAAGATAGCGATTATCATCCCAACTGGTATGATGTGTAAATTAGCCCACTCACCAGATGACCGAGACGTGTTCTTCCCCAATCGATTTCCAAATCCACGCTAGCTTTTCTTTGCTGGCATTTTGGTCTCTCGTGTCCCAACATGATTTGGGCATCCTTATCTATCACACCCCGACCCAGTTTGGTTAGATCCCCATGAACAACCCGCCACTCTCCCGGCTTACTAAGGGTTGCTCCCTTCTTTTAAACCGTGAGGAGTAAGGCATCCTTTAAACCCGTACCTTTCCTGGAATAACATAAATCAAAACTGCATAGAATTTTAACTTTACATACCTGTCTTGTAGGTGTAACTAATAGGAGGTCTTTGGGTAGTTTTCCCTTAATTACCTGAAAAGAGATATAAGGTATGAGGGTGAGTTCAACAATTCAGTGAATAGGTGTTTTAAGGAATGACTTTTAGAAAATAGTTTGAATTAGAGTGTGCTAGACTCCTTATTTTCTTTTAAAACATTTCATTCTCAAATCTCGATTTTCATAACCATTTCTCATCTCAATTGTGTGTTTATTAACCAACACATGTCATTCACCATGAAGGGAACACACATTTGCAGGCTAGCCTATCATGCCCCAATCCGATTTGGTCGGATCCCTGTGATCAACCTGCCACTCTCCTGGCTTACTAAAGGTTGCCCCTTGTTTATAAACCGCGAAAAGTAAGGCGTCCTTTAAACCTGCACCTTTCCTAGCATAACATAAATCAAAACTTTATAAAATTTTAAACTGATCATACCTATTTCACAAGTGTAATAGTTGATGGTCCTCAGGGTAGGCTTTCCGGGATTTCCTAAAAGGGATATAAGGGAGGGGGTGAGTTACACGACTCAGTGAATGGGTTTTCAAAATTTAATTTTTAGTAAAAATATTTGTTTTGGAGTGTGCCATACACCTTATTTCCTTTAAAAAACCCTTCATTTCAAATTTCTATTTTTATCACCATTTCTTATTGATCACGGTGTGTCATCACCCAACACACATCCTTCATCATGAAGATCAAACACACAATCGCAGACTAGTACGTCCACTGAACCCACTTGTGGCGTCAAAGTGACTTTACCAACCACCTAAATAGAATAACGTCCACTTCATCAAATTGACCGATCAAATGAGTGTAATTGTTGAAATTGAAGTTAAATTGGAGTTCCTACACCTTCATATGATTCAATTGCACGATTTGGTGCCGGAATGAGATCAAATGGAGCTTCACCAGAAAATTGGACTTAGAGAGAGAAAGCTTCAAAAGCTTATCGTCGGGGAAGCGATGGTCCGAGCTTTCGATCTAGGCAGATAGCTTGTGTCATAAGGCTCCTCCTAGAATCAAGAACTATATCAATTGATGCCAAATTAAGTGAGAATTTTATTATCCAAGTTCTGTCAGTTCTCTCTGTAGCACCGGTTGTAAATTACAGAGAGGAGCCAAATTGGCTTACCTTTCGATTCTAATTTGGCCGTGGGAGAGCTGAGGAGGTGTTGGGAGAGCTTGACTTGGCCTAAGGAGGGCTCGAATTGGCTAATTTCAGCTCGACCAAAATAGGGCAACTTTGGTTCACCAGAGATGCTTCACTGTGTTATTATGCCGGCATTTCTCCAATGTCTCTTAGAGCAAACGAAGACTACATGCATGTAGCTGACTTCTTCCCAGTTCTAAAGAACCCGACCTCACCTCCCAAGTCGGAGCTCTGGTTCGAGCTTCCCCGAAAATTGGAGCAGTTGAGAGAGAATGGAGTTTTCATGTGTGGAGAGGATGAATGAGGTGGGGCTCTTTATATAGGAAGCTCAGGGACTTCCTGGCCGTCTGATTGGCACCTTAATGGCAGTGATTCATTGCTTGAAACTCCTTGGCTGGAGGCTTTTCAACTTCATCCACGCTGCACCATTTTTCAGCGAGTGAACAGTGCTCTAATCTAAAGGAAGAAGACGACACTGTTCCGAACCGGATCAGACCGGTCTAAACTAGGTTCAAAGCTTAAACTTGTCGGTTCACCCCCAATTTGACCGAATTTTTCAAATCTAAAAATTTCTAAATTCATCTAAATTCATTTTTTATCCAATGGTGGCCTCAAATCTCAAATTTGAATTTTTTAAAGCCACGTAGAAAAATGAATTTAGCATATGGTTCAATAGTGGTTCAAATTGGTTCAAACCGGTCCAAACTGGTTCAATCCGGTTCACCTAAACCAGTTTGGTTTTCATCTCCAATTCATCCTAAAGCTCTTTTTCATGACTTTTGTGACTATTTAGGTCACTCAGGATCCATAAGTTTCCCAGTTTACCCTTTCTCTATCCGTTCCGGTTTGCAAACCGACTCAATTTTCTCTTTGGAAATGACCAGTTCTTTCCCCAGTTTTCTCATTATCAAAGGAGGGGGTTTACAACTCTCCCCTCCTTCTAGGGGTTTTGTCCCCAAAAGAGTTAATGTCAAATAACTGAGGGTAATTATCCCTCATCACACTTTCGGTTTCCGATGCCTCTTCTTGTACGGGTCCATTCTACCACAGAACCTTAACCTTAGTAATCCTCTTATTCCTTAATTTTTATCCCTCCAGTCGATGATTCGTATCTGTTCCATTTGATAAGTCAGGTTCTCTTCTAGCTCTAGTGGTGGTCGGTCCAATACATGGCAAGGATCAGGCTGATACTTCCAAAGCACATAGATATGGAACACATAGTGTATTCTCTATAGGTTTGGAGATAGTTCCAATTTATAGGCCACAAGTCTTATCCTTTGAATGATGGGATATGGGCCAATTTGCTCTTTACTGAAACCTAAGTATTCCCCTCGATAGGGACACTTTCAGAAATACTTGATCTCCCACTTCAAAATCCAGATCTCTCTTTCGATGATCTACATAACTCATTTGTCTATCCCGTGCGGTCTTAAGGCGACTCTTGATTTGTTTTATTTTCTCAGTGGCATCCTCGATTAGTTTCGCCATTTCTAGCCTTCTTTTCCCCACTTCTTCCCAAAATAGGGAGCCATCTGAATACTGGCCTAATAGCTATTATTATTAGAAAATTCCATTAGGCACAAGTATTCTTCCCAGCCTTTGTTCATGGTGCGTACGCACGCTCTCAGCATGTCCTCTAGGGTTTGAATGGTTCGCTTAGACTGCCCATCTCTCTAAGGATGAAACGCTGTGCTCATGTGGAGATTGGTTCCCATGGCACTTTATAAGCTTGGCCAGAACCTTGAAGTAAATCTTGGATCTCTATCTTATACTATACTCACTGGAATGCTATGGAGTCTCACTATCACCCTCATGTATAAGATGGCTAGTTGTTCCACTGTATCTGTCACTCTTATAGGAAGAACATGAGCTGATTTGATCAATCTATCCATGATGAACCAGATTACATCTCGACCCTTTCTTGTCATAGGACTACCTGTGACAAAGTCCATGGTGATGTACTCCCATTTCCATTCCTGAATTGGTAAGGGTTGCAGCAGTCCTAACGGTTTTTGGTGCTCCGCTTTTATCTGTTGGCAGGACAAGCATCGAGCTACATATTCCACAATGTACCTCTTCTTGCCTTTCCACCAATATCCTTGTTTGTGGGTGCAGTACATCTTAGTACTGCTAGGATGCATTGCATACACCAAATCGTATGCCTCTTCTAGGATTAATCTCTTCAACTCCTTATCTTGAGGTACACATACCCTACTTTTGTAGGTCACCACTCCATCATTAGGCAAGTTGTAATCTGGTTTCATTTCTCTATCGACCCAATCCAGATAGGATTGGAGCTCCTTATCCGCTTTTTGTTGAACTTGGATTTGTTCAGTTAGATTGGGCCTCACTACGACGTTAGCCACCATGCATCTTTCCCGTTTATCCACCTTTAGATCCACCTCCATCCTTCCCAATTGTTGCAACAGGGGTATGTAATTAGTCTTTACTTGTGTCACCTTAGTTTGGTACTTGAGACTTAAGGCATTTGCTATCACATTTGCCTTTCTGGGGTGATATTCTATCACAAGGTCATAATCCTTACCTAATTCCAACCATCTCCTCTAGCGGAGCTTTAACTCCTTTTGAGTTAGGAAGTACTTAAGACTCTTGTGATTTGTATATATCCTACACTTAACCCCGTAAAGGTAGTGTCACCAAATCTTTAGGGTGAACACTATTGCAGCTAATTCCAGATTATTAGTTGGGTAGTTTCTTTCATATACTTTAAGTTGTTGCAATGCATAAGAGATAACCTTCACTTGTTGCATCAAAACACATCTGAGTCATTGTTTGGATGCATCACTATAGATGGTGTACTCTCCCGCATTAGGGTCAGGTAGGGAGAGTACCGGTGTAGTTATCAATCAAGTCTTTAACTCCAAGAAAGGCTTCTCATAGCTTTCATCCCACTTATACTCAACTCCTTTCCTGTTGAGTCGAGATAGAGGAGCTGCTATCTTAGAAAAGTCTTGCATGAACTGTCTGTAGTATCCTGCTAGACCTAAGAAACTCCGTATCTCTGTAGGATTCCTTGGAGCCTTCCAATATGATATGGCTTCCACCTTGGTTGGATCTACTTTTACTCTATCCTTGGACACTATATATCCTAAGAATCCTACCTCCTACAGCCAAAACTCATCGTTGGAGAATTTTGCATATAAGTGATTCTCTTTTAATATCTCCAAGGTGATTGCTAAATGCTCTTCATGTTCCAACCTGGTTCGTGAGTATATAAGAATATCATCTATGAATACTACTACAAACCTATCCAAATGTGGCTGGAACATACGTTTCATCAAATCCATGAAGGCTGCATGGGCATTCGTTAATCCGAACAGCATTACTCTAAACTCGTAATGTCCATATTTGGATCAAAATGCGGTTTTGGGAATGTCCTCCTCTTGAATCCTGAGTTGATGATAGCCCGACCGAAGGTCTATTTTGGAGAAGTAAGCTGCTCCTTTTAATTGTTCGAATAGGTCATCTATCCGTGGAAGTGGATATCTATTCTTGATGGTGACAGGGTTCAGCTTCCTATAGTCTATACACAGTCTCATGTTTCCATCCTTTTTCTTTATGAATATGACGGGTGCACCCTACGAAGACTGAATAGGATGTATGAAATCCTTTTTCAATAATTCGTCTAATTGCTCCTTTAATTCCTTCAGTTCTGCTAGAGCCATACAATATGGGGATTGGGATATGGGGTTTGTTCTTGGGGTTATTTCTATAGTGGACTCCACTTGCCGACTTGGAGGTAGTCTGGGTAGCTCTTTTGTTAATACTTCTGGGTGGTGCCTAACTACCAGAATGTCTTCAAGTCTCTTCTCTTCAGACTCTTCATCTACGACCATGGCCAAGAAAGCTGTACAACCTTTCTGTATCATCTTTTGGGCTTTCAGATGGGACACCATATGTACTTCATTTTTCCTTCGATCTCCTTGGAACTTTAATCCATTCACCTTAGGAGTGTGGAAGGTCACCGTCTTCTTTCCATTGGCCATCCTAGCTTGATGGTTACTTAACCAGTCCATCCCAAGAATTATTTCAACCTCCTTCAAGGGTAATGGAATCAGGTCAGCTTCAAGTTTGATTCCTCCAATCTTTATCTCACATCATTTTAATTGCTTATTCCTGTTTAAACCTTCTCCTAAAGGTGTGAGGATGTTGAGACTTTATCCTAGTGGATTAAGTTTTAGGGGTACACTTGATATCAACTCTTCTTTGATGAAGGAACTCTTAGCTCCAGAGTTAAAGAGGACATAGACTTGTTGTCCCCATAGTTGTATATATCTTGATTAAAGAAGCGTGTATTTTAGAGGAAAGCTTTTCTTTATTAAATAAAATTTTTCAATTTACAAGATTCTCTTGAACTAGTTTGGAGGGTTTTGGGCATGCACCCGCTACAGTGTTAGGGTCTCTTCTAGCCTCTTCTTGAGTGAGGTTGTATAACCTAGTTGGTACTCCTGCTGTAGCGTCTGGCCTAGGATACTTAGGGTTCCCGTAAGGTGGTCCAAGGGTATTCCTCTACTTGTTCTCCCTGAGAATGGGATAGTCCTCTGCAAAGTGCCCCACTTATCCAGATACAAAGCAAGTAAAGCATGCTCCTTGATGGTTCTTTTGACACCTTGGACAACGAGGGTTTCCTTGAGGTAAGGTGGGGACTACTCTCAAGGGGAGGTGGTGGCATGCCCTTTCTCCTTTGAAATGCCATTCTATATCCCCATTTTGAACCATTACGCTCCTTCCGTCCTCCTTGATGTTTTTTACCCTTATTCTCCTTTTGGGTTGTCTGCTCCATCCGACGACATCGGGTCTGCACTAGTCGCTCACACTCATGATCCATACTAATTATTGCTACCAGGTCCATGAGGGCGTCCTAGTACTCCCATACGGTCTCGAATGTCCATATTGAGTCCATCCACGAACCTTTGGTATATATATGTCAGCCCAGCTAGGTTAGGAGCAAAGGGTCTTAACTCGTTGAATTTCGTTTCGTACTCCGATATGGAGTTAAGCCCTTGCCGAAGCTAGATGAACTCTTTCTTCTTCTCATTTATCAAATGGGGCACCAAGTACTCCTCCGAGTACCTCTCCTCGAACTGTTCCCAAGTGGGGATGGTGGTATGTAGATTTCGGACATTGTCCCACCATCGTTTGGCACTCCCCTCCAGGAAGAATTCTGTTAGGATTACCATATCCTCTGGTGGTATCCTGATTATTCCCATCAACTTCTTAATATTTGCTAGCCAATCCATGGAGGCACCAACATCCTTTTCCTGGAGGGAAGATTTACACACTAGTTGATGAAGAGTCTTGAGGTTTCTGGGAATGTTTATTGGAGGAGGATAGTTAATAGGGGGAGGATGGGATTGTACTTCCTCTAGTTCAACCCGAGAATTGGTGCTTGCCTTAGGGACGAGGTTAAGTAACCCAAATACACGAGTGAATTCCTCGTACAGCCTTTTGTGCTCTATGCTAAGTCCAAGATGAGTTGTTTGGGCTTCTCTAGGAGTTTCTATAGGTAGGGGTGGTTGGGCAATGTTGGAGACTGCAACCCTAGTTTTCTTGGTTCCTTTCTTTGGAGCCACTCTGAAAATTTTAAGATCAATCCTATTAGTGACTCTATTTCCTAGTCTTGATTATGTATTCGAGTAATCAGGCTCTGATACCACTCAAGTTGTCACACCCCGACTCGGTTTCATCGGATCCCCATGAACAACACACCACTCTCCCGACTTACTAAGGGTTGTTCCCTTTTTTTAAACTGTGAGGAGTAAGGCGTCCTTTAAACCTGCACCTTTCTTGGAATAACATAAATCAAAACTGTATAAAATTTTAACTTTACGTACTTGTCTTGCAGGTGTAACTAACAGTAGGTCTTTGGGTAGTTTTCCATTGATTACCTAAAAAGGGATATAAAGGATGGGGTGAGTTCAATGACTCCGTGAATGGGTGTTTTAAGGTATGACTTTCAGAAAATAGTTTGAATTGGAGTGTGCCAGACTCCTTATTTTCTTTTAAAACATTTCATTCTCAAATCTCAATTTTCATAACCATTTCTCATCTCAACTGTGTGTTTATCAACCAATACATTCTCTTCATCATGAAGGGAATACACATTCACAGGCCAGCCCGTCCACTGTCTCCGCTTGTGGTGTCAGAGCGACTTTATCGATCACCTAGATAGAAACACATCCACTTCTACCTTAAGAATGAGTGGATGTGTGCAACATCCGACCCTCAATCTCGTAACAAAACTTTGTGTCCGTATGAGGACAAATAACTCATCCCGTCCCCACCCTAGTCTCATGCGCATCAAGCTACATCGAGCTTCTCAAGACCGCTGGTACGACTAACTGCCCTTATCTCCACTAGATTGTCTAGAGCCTAGGACGCATCACTACCCCTCTTGGGCATCTTGAAGGTCCCGTAACACAGTGCATGCACAAATCAATAATTTTCCACATATGTCATATAATCTGTGGAGCCACTGGTCCAACGGCCCTGACCCTCAACTCGACTTGCAACTATTTGTCTCGACTGGTCTGTAAATCTGTCATGTCACATTACTGCCAGTCTATCGAATATGTCGGTCTTGTCTTAGTACCATGGCCAAACAATTCATTCATTTAAAGTTTCCATGGCTTAAACTCATGTTTGTTTACTATCTCATGCTCGTGCCAACTGGCCTAGGGCCCACTGTACGGGATTTTCAAAATCGGGCATATTAGCACCCGAGTTCCAAAGCCCCCAGCCTATCTGAGCTATTTGAGCTCTAGTCAAGAAGGTCTCCCAAAATGTTTAAGTAGTGGCACACAATTAGGGGAGAGCACTTCTGACAAAAATAAACTTTTAGTCATCCATCACACCGACCAAATAAGAGGACATCTCCGCTTATAATTGATAAGTGGGTTTTCAACTTCCTTCTAGTAAGTTTTATCATATCAACCAGGTATGATCTACTTACCACTGGCAAATAGTTTTTCCGCGTAATTTCCACATCACTCCTCTCAGGCGTGATGGTTAAAATACCACTTAGTAGTGAGTTTTTAATTCCAAGGTGCTTATCATCCCAATTGGGTATGATATAAAATTCCACTCACCATTGAATGCATTGATTTCCTCTTAACTGGTTCTTGTTTGCGTTCCCGGTAGTTCGTGTTCTTAAATGATATGAACATCCTTGTTAATTATCCATTGGCCTAATAGCCTTCATTCGTCATGAATGGAGGAAATACTCAAACTTTTTAATTAAATGCAATTAGGTCCCTAAAGTTCCTTTTCTTTATCTTTAGGTCCCTAAAGCCGATTTTTTCCCAAATTGAGTCCTGAAACTTCTAAATTTCACCTTAGGACCTCAATTTAATCAAAATCACAAAAAAGGGTTCAAGTTTCCCAAATTTCCAATTTGGTCTCCAACTTTTCCAAAATTACCATTTTGCCCCTACTTTATAAAAATGGTAAGTTTTCCCCCAAAAATTCCAAAATTTGACCAATTGGTCCTCCAACATCTTTATCATGCCTAATTGGCCGTCAATTTTATGAAATTACACTTTAGTCCCTCGAATTTTCGAAACTAAACTTAGAGAGAGAAAGCTTCGAAAGCTTATCGTCGGGGGCATTGCAGTCTGGACTTTCAATTTAGGTAGATATCTCTTGTTTTTGAGGTTCCTCCTAGGATCAAGAATTGGATCAATTGATGCCGAATTGAGTGAGAATTTTGTCATTGAAATTCTGCCAGTTCTCTCTCTAGCACCGGTCGAAAATTACAAAGGGGAGCCAAATTGGCTTACCTTTCCACTCTAATTCAGCTTTAGGAGGGTGTGAACGTGTTGGGAGGGCTTGGTTTGGCCTGAGAAGGGCTCGAATTGGCCGATTTCAACATGACCAAAGTGGGGCAGCTTTGGTCCGCCGAAGTTGCTTCACTGTTTGATCATACCGACGATTCTCCTACGACACTCGAAGCAAATGGAGACAACATGCGTGTAGCTGACTTCTCCCTGAATCCAAAGAACCTGACCACGCCTTCTTTGGCTCAGAAAAAGGCCCAAGTCGGAGCTCTGGTTTGAGCTTCACCCGAAAATGGAGTAGTTGAGAGAGAATGGAGTTTTCAGGTGTGAGGACATTGAATGAGGAGGGGCTCTTTATATAGGAAGCTCGAGGACTTCCTGGCCGTCCGATTGGCACCTTAATAGTGGTCATTCATAGCTTGAAACTCTTTGTCCCGAGACTTTTCATCTTCGCCGGCGCTGCTTGATTTTCTAGTAAGTGAATAGTGTTGTCATATGAAGGAAGAAGATTACACTGTTCCGAAATGGACCGAACCAGGTTCAAAGCTTAAACCGGCTAGTTCAGGCCTGATTTGACCGAATTTTTAAAAATTAAAAATTTCTAAATTCATCTAATTTCATTCTCTATCTATTGGTGCCTTAATTCTCCTATTTGAATTTATAAGCCACCTTGAAAAATGAATTTAGCATCCGGTTCAATAGTGGTTCAAACCGATCCAAACCGATTCAATTCGGTTCAGATCTGGTTCACCTGAACTGATTTTTTTTAATCTCCAATTCATCCTAAAGCCCTTTTTTCATGACTTTTGTGACTCTTTACGTCACTCGGGATCCATAAATTTCCCAGTTTACCCTTTCTCTATTGGTTCTGGTTTGTAAACCGACTCGATTATCTCTTTGGAAATGATCGGTTCTTTCCCCGGTTTTATTATTATCAAAGGATGGAGTTTTCATTATCAATTAAGGTTTGGCATGACAGCCATCGTTTTCTCACGTATGAGCTACTTGGCTTGAAATTATAAGTTTATTGCTGTTAGGTCCCTAAAGTTCATTTTCTTTAACTTTAGGTCACTAATGCTAACTTTTCCCCAAATTGAGTCCCAAAGCTTCTAAAATTCCTTTTGGATCCTGAATTTACTCAAAATAAGGGACACAAGTTTTCCAAATATCCAATTTAGTCCTCGACTTTTCAAAATTTACAATTTTGCCCTGACTTTCCAAAAATGGCAATTTGCCCCCAAATATTCTAAAAATTGACCAATTGGTCCCCCAACATCTTTCTCATGGCCAATTGGCCTTCAATTTTGGAAAATTCCATAGAGGTCCCTCAATTTTTTGAAATCCCCAAAATTTCCCCAAAAATTTCCCCAATTTCTCCCCTACAAACTAACCGAATTTGATTTTTCAATTTGGCCATTCAATCGAGGTTAATTATTCGAATTGAAGGTATGGATCAGTTCCTACAATTCCATACAATTCAATTGAGTTTTGAATCGCATGATTTGAGTCCAGAATGAGATCAAACGGAGCTTCACCGTAAAATTGTTCCTAGAGAGAGAAAGCTTCAAAAGCTTACCATCGAAGGTGCAACGGTCTGAGATCTCAAAATGGGGAGGTAGCTCTCATCTTGAGGTTCCTTCTAGGATTAAGAATTGCTATAATTGATGTCCAATTAAGGATGAATTTTATCAGTAAAGTTTAGCACTTTCTCTCTCTAACTCCGACTGGCAACGACGGAGGAGGGCCAAATTAGCTTACCTTTCAGCTCTGTTGAGGCCCCTGTGAGGGCCGTATGGGGTGTCAGAAAGGCTTGGTTTGGCTAGAGGAGGGCTGAATTTAGCTGAATTCAGCTCAGCCAAAACAGGGCAGCTTCACTGTTTGATTCCGTCGATGCTTCTCCAATGATCGTCGGGTCGAAAGGAAGTTGCTATTAGGTACTTGACTTCCCCTAGAGTCTATTGAACCCGACCATACTTTCTAAGACTAAGAATACTACCCAAGTCAGAGCTCTAGTTTGAGCTTTAACGAAAAATGGAGCAGTTGAGAGAGAACGGCGATTTGAGGTGTGTAGAGGATGAATGGAGAGAAGCTCTTTATATAGGGAGCTCGGGGACCCTCTACCTGACCACTTTACATTTTGGTTGAGCTTATCCTCGCTCGAAAATAGCCTAATAGGAGCGGTTACATCTTCACCGAAGAAGGAAGTTTTCAACATTTATGATCAGTGCTATCATCATGAGGAAGAAGATGTCACTATTTCGAACTAGATGGTCCGATCGGGTTCAATAGCGAAAATTGGCCGGTTCAGGACCGATTTTCTCAAAATTAAAAATTTCTAAATTAATATAAATTTATTCTCTATCAAATGGAGCCTTCAATTTCCCAATTTGAATATTTTAAGCCACTAAGAAAAATGAATTTAGAAACTAGTTCAAGTATGGTTCAAGTCGGTTCAATCCGGTTCAGGTCTAGTTCACCCTGAACCAATTTGGTTTTATCTTCCCATTTGTCCCAAGGTTCTTTTCCATGATTTTTATGACTCTTTAGTCACTTGGGATTTGCCAATTTTCCCAAGTGGTAAGCGGATTTTCCCAACTGGTATGGGATTGAGGGTTGGATGTCACGTACATCCCCTCATTCTTTTCATGGTTCGCTTACAACTGGTATGTGGATTTTTCCTTTCAGTAAAGAAGCTCATCATACTAATTAGGTGTGATGTTTAAGTAATCCCACTATGATGCCCCGACCTGGTTTGGTGGGATCCCCATGAGCAACCTACCCTCTCCCAATTTATTAAGGGTCTTTCCCTTCTTTAACCCGACAGGAGTAAGGTGTCCTTCAAACCTGTACCTTTCCTAGAATAACAGTATCAAAACTACATGATATTTTAAACTCTACATACCTATCTTGCCGTGTGACTAACAAGAGGTCTTTGGGTAGGTTTCCCTTGGTTATCTGAAAAGGGATATAAGGGAGGGCGTGAGTTCAACGACTTAGTGAATGGGTATTTAAAGTTCGACTTTTGGAAAAATAGTTTGAATTGTTGTGTGCCAGATTCCTTATTTTCTTTTAAAATAATTCATCCTCAAAATCTCAGTTATCTTAGCCATTTCTAAATCATTAATCACAACAGGTGTGTTTATCAACCAACACACGCCCCTCATCATGAAGGTAACATACATTCACAAGGCAGCACGTCCACTATACCCACTTGTGGCGTCGGAGTGACTTTACCAGCCACATAGATAGAAGCACATCCACTTCTACCCTGAGAATGAGGGGATGTATGTGACATCCAACCATCAATCCCATAAAGAAACTCCGTGTCTGTATGAGGACGAAGACCTCATCTTGACCCCACCCTGATCTCATGCGCATGAAGCTACGTTGAGCTTCCCTGACTGCTGGCATGACAACATGCTATTATCTCCACCATGTTGTCGAGTAGCCCCTAGGATGCATCACTACCCCTCTTGGGTGTTTTAAAGGTCTCGTACCTCAGTGCATGTACAAAACAATAGTTTTCCACATAAGCCATTAATCTTTGGTGCCACTAGTCCAACGGCCCCGACCTTCAACTCGAATTGCAGCTGTTTGTCTTGACTGGTCCATTGACCTGTCATGTCGCACTACCGCCAGTCCATCGAGTATGTTGGTCCTGTCTTGGTACCATTGCTAAACATATCATTCATTTAAAGTTTTCATGGCTTAAACTCATGTTTGTTTACGAGTTCCTGCTCATGCCAACTGGCCTTGGGCCCACTGTATGAGATTTTCAAAATCGTACATATTTGCCCCTAAGTTCCAAAACTGAGGCCTCCAGCCTATCTAAGCTATTCGAGCTCCCGTCAAGAAGGTCTCCCAAAATGTTTAAGTAGTGGCATATAGTCAGGGGAGAGCACTTTCGATAAAATAATCTTCATCTGTCTATCACACCAACTAGGTGTGAGAACATCTCCGCATATAAGCGATCAGTGGGTTTTCTACTTCTTTCCAAGAAGTTCATCACACCAACCGGGTATGATCTACTTACAACCGGTAAGTAGTTTTTCCGTGTAATTTCTACATCACTCCATTCAGGTGTGATGGTTAAAGTTCCACTTAGTAGTGGATTTTTATTTTCGAGGTGCTTATCATCCCATCTGGGTATGATATAAAAATCCCACTCACCCGTTAACACAATGATTTCCTCTTAACCTATTCTTTGTCTTCACGCGAACTTATCCTTGCTGGCATTCCCGGTACTCCGTGTTCCTACACGATATGAACATCCTTGTTCAATATCCCTTGGCCTAATAGCCTTCATTCATCATGAATGGATGAAATACTAAAACTTTTTGATTTATTACAATTAGGCCCCTAAAGTTCTTTTTCTTTAACTTTAGGTCCCTAATACCGATTCTCCCCTAAATTGAGTCCCAAAACTTCTAAAATTTACCTTAGAATTTCAAATTATTCAAAATCACAAAAAGGGGTTCAAGTTTCCCAAATTTCCAATTTGGTCCCCAAGTTTTCCAAAATTACCATTTTGCCCCTACTTTACAAAAATAGTAAGTTTCACACCAAAATTTCCAAAAATTGACCAATTGGTCCTCCAAAATCTTTATCATGCCCAATTGGCCCTCAATTTTATGAAATTGTACTTTAGTCCCTCGAATTTTTGAAATCCCCAAAGCTGTTTAACTGTTCTATCACGCCGACCTTTCTCCGGCGACCCTTGAAACAAATGGAGATTACAGATGTGTAGCTAACTTCTCCCCGAATCCAAAGAACCTGGCCATGCCTTCTTTGGCATAGAAAAATGCCCAAGTCAGAGTTTTGGTTTGAGGTTCACTAAAAAATGGAACAGTAGGGAGAGAGTGGAGTTTTCAGGTTTGAGGAGGATGAATGAGGAAGGTATCTTTATATAGGAAGCTCGGGGACTTCTTGGTCATCCGATTAGCTCCTTAATGGCGGTCATTCATTGCCTTAAACTCCATGGCTAGAGACTTTTCATCTTCGCCGGTGCTACTTGATTTACCGGCGAGTGAACAGTGCTATCATCTAAAGAAAGAAGATGACATTGTTCCGAACCGGACCGGTCCGAACTGGGTTCAAAGCTTAAACCGGTTGGTTCAGCCCGATTCGACATAGTTTTTCAAAATTAAAAATTTTCTAAATTATAATGGTGGCCTCAATTCTCCAATTTGAATTTTCTAAGCCACCTAGAAAAATGAATTTATCATCCGGTTCCATAGTGGTTCAAACCGGTTCAGGTTCGGTCACTTGAACCAGTTTGGTTTTCACCTCCAATTCACCCTAAAGTCAATTCTCATGCCTTTTATTACTCTTTAGGTCACTTGGGATCCATAAATTTCCTAGTTTACCCTTTCTCAAATGGTTGGAGTTCGTGAACCGGTTCAATTTTCTCACCCGGGTTGACTGGTTCTTTCCTCGATTTTCTTATCCTAAAGGAGCAGGGTTTACAACTCTCCCCACCTTTTAGGAGTTTTGTTCCCAAAACTAAATTAGCATTTTTCACTTTAGGATAAACTTCCCTTAATGTCAACTTGGACATATTAATACGTTGGCTGTTCTTTCACTTAGCCCACTTTAAATCATACACTTAAAGAATTTCTTTTCCATTATAATGTTTACTCCTTCCATGGAGTTTATCATAACTAGTATGTCTTGCCCTCGAGTCTAAAGGTATATCCCTAGGTTCACATCTCCCTTTACTTAGGGTAAGATGCTTCCCTTTGAGGTTCTTACTCAAGATTTCAGGATTAGGAGTTCCAAGATGCCTAATCGTTCATTTATCTAGTTATTCTCTTCATCATTGAAACCCTTAGCTCGGTGTTCTTTTGAGCATTACATTCTCGTTTTCACAAGTTTCGATGTTATTATCCTTTTGTCCTAATTTGACCCTTCCTTCATCCATCATTGATTATAACTTTGGTCAAAATTATGTTTGACCTTGTCATACTTCCTAACTAAATCTTTCTTACTCGAGTCACATTTTACTCGGGACTGTTGGTGCTTACATATCCCTTACGACCTAACACATTCCAGGACATGTCTCTGTCCATTAGACTTCTACAACACCTCCTTTAGGGGTTGTTCCCATCTTTCCAACCTTTCAGGGATTATATAACTTTATCCCTCTTTTCATCGAGTATTATTCCTCAACTACCTTTACCGTTATCCAATCATCCTTCATGCCTTGACAAAACATTTTACATAACCGTGTCGGTTTTCCTTACCCACTCATCCTTTCCCAACTTCCTTATTGGGTCTTTCTGGTGCTAATCATTGAATTTTCCTGATGACTTACCGACATGCTGGGATTCTTCTCTTCTTATGTCTTTCTTTATTTATGGTGATGTCCTTTACTTAAGTATTTTCCTTTCCCCTAAACCCACTCTTACTTGCTTGTGACCATTTCATCAAAGTAGAGATTTTCCTTTTTGGTGCTAGATGTTCGAATTTCTTACTACTCATCGAAGGTTTCCTTCCTTTGCATTCTTATACCCTTTTGAATATTGCTTTTGTCCACCTTTAATCATTTGCCGATCAAAATTTCCCACTTCACCTTTTACTTTCGTATTCAAGGTATCTTCGATCATCAGGTCTTATTTCGCGTACTCAACACTATGCCCACTCTATTACCCTTCTTTAGAGTATAGTCTCCACTACTTCTCGGTCCTTCTTAGGGTCTCGTTTATTCTCCTTGACCATCATGTTGCTACTAGTTGCTTCCTTCTTTTCTAGGTTCATAGGAAATCTCTAATTGGCTTCTTTGCTATTCCAAATCAGGTAATTCTTTGGCCATCCCAACATAACCTTAACCACTTATTGTTCTTTTTGAGGTTCTTTATGGCAGTTTAAGCCTCTTAGGATCCATCCAGTGGTTCCTTAGCTTCAAAAATTCCCTTTTTGAGGTCTCACTGCCTACTTTTATCCTCTACCTAAGGATTTCCGTCATGGTTCAACCTCTCTAATGCTTCTTGGAGGCTTTTCCTTCTTTCCTTTCTTACACCCTTCTGAGATAGTTATTATTGCCCGCTCTTTATCCTTCATCGTCTTCCATTTCCTTTTTGTTCCTTGTCCTCTCTTTGAGGAGCTACTTCTAATAGATTAGTTCCTAGCACTCTATTTTATGTCCAACCATCCACTTGTTGGGCTCTATTAGGTGAGTGTGGGCCACGACCAGTCTTGATGTCATTGGTTGTTTTCTCTTTACTCACTTTTGAATTGGAGGACTTACTTCTCCAAGGTTTTCTTAAGGTTCTACCCTTGATCTTCTTTACGTGATCCTTCTTCGGGTAATTGAGGCATACAATCGTATTATTAAGGGAAATAGAATTTTTCAAGAACCTAGAATCTTATTCATTGAAGTAAGAATATAGTTTTGGGATTTTAACATCTCTTGAGGGAGATTGTTACAATGACAGTTTGAGGAATACTCAGTACTAAGGTCTAGTAGGATTTCTTCCTGGATGAGATTGGGTTCCCTAGCCACAATTGTGGTTCTTGTAATGTTATCCCTTCGGGCTTTTGTAGGGGTGGAGGTGTCCTTATTGAAAGGTATCACTTGGATTCCTTGTATTGTGGGACAATTCTTTGTTGTGTCCCACCCTCCTACACTCATAACAGATCCTCTCGGGTCTTGTCCTCAGAAATTTCGGGCATCTTCTATTGTAGTGTCCCCATTGCCCACATCTATAACATGTCATCTCCTTGTATGAACCTTTGTGGTTCCTCCTATACTTTGAGAATTGTGGAGCCTTGTTAAGGGATTGTTGATGGTTCGATGCCATGTTGTCCTTGAGCCTAAACACCATGGAGGCTTTTGTGTCGATTCCTCTTTGACCCGAGATTACTCCAAGGGTCGTTCGATATTCCTAGTTCATTTCCTCCCTTGGGATGGGGTTCTCCCTGACTTCTGGGATGGCTAAGGTAGCACGGGTTTGTTTAACTACTTTTCTTGAGGCCATCTGAAAATTTTAAAATTATTCCTATCAGTTACTATGTTATCTAGTCTTGATATTATATTCAAGGAAACAGGCTCTGATACCACTCAAGTTGTCATGCCTCAATCCAGTTCGGTCGGATCCCCGTGAGAAACCTGCCACTCTCTCGGTTTATTAAGGGTCTTCCCCTTCTTTAACCCGAGAGGAGTAAGGAGTCCTTTAAACCTATACCTTTCCAAGAATAACATTAATCAAAACTATATGAAATTTTAAATTTACTTACCTGTCTTGCAGGTGTGATATAAACCCCGCACTTTTGAGTTAAGGAAAACCGGGAAAAGAACCCGTCAAACCGAGTAAGAAAACCGAGCCGGTTTACAAACCTGATCATTTGGGAACAAGCAATTTGGAAATTTACAACTTCCGGGTGATCCAAAGGGTTCATTAAACCTTGGAAAGGAAACTGAAGACAAATTAGAAGAGAAAAATCAAATTAGTTTAGGTGAACGAGAATCCATAAGAACTAGTTAAACGTACGCCTTATCATAAATAGCCATAAATTAATATATATTTAATTATTAGAATTAATACAAATAATTTAATACCAAAATTAAATTATTGGAATTAATACCAATAATCTATGACAATATTAATACTATTAATAAATCTCCCCCATTTAATACATGGTTTTACACCTATATAAAGAGGTTATCCCCATTCATTCTCTTCACACCCGAACACTTCTTTCTCTCTCTCTCTACTGCTCCATTTCTTGGTGAAGCTTAAACTAGAGCTTCGACTTGAACATTTTTCTTAACCTCGGAAGGAGAGGTCAGGCTCTTTAGATTCGGGGAGAAGTAAGCTATATGATAGCAAACTCTAGTCAATCTGAGAATCATTGGAGAAGCGCCAACATGATGGAACAGTGAAGTAGCTCCGGTGGACCGAAGTTGCCCTGTTTCGGCCGAGTTGAGATTGGCTATTTCGAGCCCTCCTTAGGCCAAACCAAGCCTTTCCAACACTTCCTCAGCCCTCCCACGACCGAATTAGGACTGAAAGGATGAACCTCAAGATGAGAGCTATCTGCCCAAATCGAAAGCTCGGACCGCCGTGCCCTCAATAGAATGCGAAGTACTGGGAATGCCAGCATGGACAAGCTCGCATGAATACAAAGTACCAGTCTAGTGGAATTCACGACATTAATGAGTGAGTGGGTTTACTAACATCATACCCAGTTGGGATGATGAGAACAACTTAAAAATAAAAAAAAACCACTTACTGGTTGTGGGTGAAAATTTTATATCATACCTGGTAGGGGATGATAAGTACCTCGGTATAAAAACCCACTATTTAGTGGTATTTTAATCATCACCACTTAGAAAAAGTGATGTGAATATTATGCGGAAAAACTACTTACCGGTTGTAAGTAGATCATACCTGGTTGGTATGATGAGACTTCCTCGAAGGAAGTTGAAAACCCGTTCATCGGTTATGAACAAAGATATCCTTCTACCGGTTGGTATAATGGATAGTAAAAACCTATTTTGTCGGAAGTGTTCTCCCCGGAATGTGTACGAATGCTTAAACTATTTGGGAGACCTTTTTGACGGGAGCTCGAATAACTCTTATAGGCTGGGGGCCTCGATTTTGGAACTTGAGGGCTAGAATGCCCAGATTTTTGAAAATCTCGTACAATGGGCCCAAGGCTAGTTGGCACGAGCAAGAGCTCATAAATGAACATGATATATGTGCCATAAAACTTAATAAGTGAATTGTTTGGCCATGGTACCAAGATAGGACCGACATGCTCAGTCAACTAGCGGCAGTGCGACATGACAGGTCGACGAACCAGTCAAGACAAAGAACTGCGAGTTGAGTTGAGAGTCGGGGCCATTGGACCAGTGGCACCACATATTACATGGCTTGATAAGAAAATATTATTTGTGCATGCACTATGAGTATGGGATCATCAAGATGCCCATGAGGGGTAGTGATGTGTCTTAATGGCCTTGGACGACTCGGTTAGTATAAGGGCAGATCATCGTTTCAGGTGTCTATGCAAAATTTGGAGTACCACCAAGCACATGAGACCGGGGTGGGGACAGGATGAGGTCTTTGTCCTCATAAGGACATGAAGAAGTGATTTCGGGATTGAGGGTCGGATGTCACGTACATCCACTCATTCCCAAGGTAGAAGTGGTACTTCTATCCGAGTGGTAGGAAAAGTCGCTCCGAAGCCACTAGCGGGTTCAGTAGTGATACTGACTTGCGAATGTGTGTAACCTTCATGAAGAAGGATGTGTATTGGTTGATGACACACTATGTAACTAAGAAATAATGGAAAAACCCAAATTTTTAAATGAAGGGATTTTTGAAAAGAAAGGAGTCTGGCACACTCCATATAAATGTTTTTTTAGTCAAAAGATTTGAATACCATTCATTGAGTAGTCGTACTCACCCCCTCCTTTATATCCCTTTCAGGAGATTTCGGAAAGCCTACCCTTAAAGACCATCAACTAAGATGTCTGTGGGACAGGTATGATGAATTTAAAAATGTTATGCAGTTTTGATTATGTTATTCTAGGAAAAAGGTGCATGTTTAAAGGGCGCCTTACTCTTTATGGTTTAGGATAAGGGAAACCCTTTAATAAACCAGGAGAGTGGCGGGTTGTTCACAGGGATCTGACCAAACCGGGTCGGGGCATCACATGTGACTAACAAGAGGTCTTTGGGTAGGTTTCCCTTGGTTACCTAAAAAGGGATATAAGGGTGGGGGTGGGGGTGAGTTCAATGACTCAGTGAATGAGTGTTTAAAGTTTGACTTTTAGAAAAATAGTTTGAATTGGAGTGTGCTAGACTCCTTATTTTCTTTTAAAACAATTCATCCTCAAAATCTTGGTTTTCATAGATATTTCTCAATCATTAATCACAACCAGTGTGTTTATCAACCAACACACGCCCTTCCTCATGAAGGTAAGACACATTCGTAGGGCAACACGTCCACTGCACCCACTTGTGGAGTTGGAGCGACTTTACCGGCCACCTAGATAGAAGCACATCCACTTCTACCCTAAGAATGAGTGGATGTACGTGACATCTGACCCTCAATCCCTGAAAGAAACTCCATGTTCGTATGAGGACAGAGACCTCATCCGAACCCCACCCCGATCTCATGCACATGCATGAAGCTACAACGAGCTTGCCTGACTACTGGCACGACAATCTGCCTTTATCTCCACCATGTCATCGAGTAGCCCCTAGGATGCATCACTACCCCTCGTGGGAGTCTTGAAGGTCTTACATCTCCGTGCATGCATAAATTAACAATTTTCCTCATAAGCCATTTAATCTTTGGTGCCACTGGTCCAATGGCCCCGACCCTCAACTCGACTTGCGGCTGTTTGTCTCGACTGGTCTGTTGACTTATCATGTCACATTGCCACAAGTCCATTGAGTATGTCGGTCCAGTCTTGGTACCATGGCCAAACATATCATTCATTTAAAGTTTTCATAGCTTAAACTCATGTTTGTTTATGAGCTCCTGCTTGTGCCAATTGGCCTTGGGCCCACACTATGAGATTTTTAAAATCGGGCATATTAGCCCACTAGTTCCAAAATCGAGGCCTCCAACCTATCTGAGCTATTCGAGCTCCTATCAAGAAGGTCTCCCAAAAAGTTTAAGTAGTGGCACACAGTCAAGGGAGAGCACTTCTGACAAAATAATCTTTTCATCTATCCATCACACCAATCGGGTGTGAGGACTTCCCCGCTTATAAGTGATAAGCAGGTTTTCTACTTCCTTTTAGGAAGTTCATCATACCAACTGGGTATGATCTACTTACAACTGTTAATTTGTTTTTTCGTGTAATTTCCACATCATTCCATTCTGGTGTGATGGTTAAAATTCTACTTAGTAGTGGGTTTCATTTCCAAGGTGCTTAATATCCCAACCAGGTACTATATAAAAATCTCACTCACTTGATAATGCAATGATTTCCTCTTAACTAGTTTTTGTATTCATGTGAGCTTGTCCTTTCTGGTGATCCCAGTACTTCGTATTCCTACATGATATGAACATTCTTGTTCAATATCCCTTGGCCTAATAGCTTTCATTCATCGTGAATGGATGAAATACTCAAACTTTTTGATTTATTGCAATTAGGTCCCTAAAGTTCTTTTTCTTTAACTTTAGGTTCCTAATTCCGATTTTCCCCCAAATTAAGTCCTAAAACTTCTAAAATTTACCTTATAACCTCAATTTATTCAAAATCACAAAAGGGGTTCAAGTTTCCCAAATTTCCAATTTAGTCCCCAACTTTTCCAAAATTACCATTTTGCCCCTACTTTATCATGCCCAATTAGCCCTCAATTTTATGAAATTGCGCTTTAGTTCCTCGAATTTTTGAAATCCCCAAAATTTCCCAAAATTTCCCCCAATTTCAACCTTCAATCTCATCCAAATTTGATTTTTTCAAATTGACCGATCAGATGAGTTTAATTGTTGAAATTGAAGTTAGATTAGAGTTCCTACAACTCCATACAATTCAATTGCACTTTGAATCACATGATTTGATGCTAGAACGAGCTCAAACGGAGCTTCATCGAAAAACAGAATATAGAGAGAGAAAGCTTACCATCGGGGGCACGACGGTCCGAGCTTTCAAACTGGGCAGATAGTTCTTGTCCTGAGGTTATTTCTAGGATCAAGAATCAGCTCAATTCATGTCAAATTGAGGGAGAATTTGGTCAGTAAAGTTCTCTCAGTTCTTTCTCTAGCACTGTTTGAAATTCATAGAAGGAGCCAAATTGGCTTACCTTTCCTCTCTAATTCAGCAGTAGGAGGGCTGTGCAAGTGTTGGGAGGGCTTGGTTTAGCCTTAGAAGGGCTCGAATTGGCAATTTTCAGCTCAGCCAAAATAGGGCAGCTTCGGTCCACTAGAGCTGCTTCACTGTTCTTTCACGTTGTCATTTCTTCAGTGACCCTCGAAGCAAATAACTAGACCACACATTTTTGGCTTAGAAAAAATGCCCAAGTCGAAGCTCTGGTTTGAGCTTCACCGAAAAATGGAGCAGTAGGGAGAGAGTGGAATTTTCAGGTGTGAGGAGGATGAATGAGGAGGGGCTCTTTATATAGAAAGCTCAGGGACTTCTTGCCCATCTAATTAGCTTCTTAATGGTGGTCATTCATTGCTTGAAACTCCCTCACCGGAGACTTTTCATCTTTGCCGGTACTACTCGATTTTTTGGCGAGTGAACAGTGTTGTCATCTGAAGGAAGAAGATGACATTGTTTTGAACTGGACCAGACCAGTCCGAATCGGGTTCAATGCTTAAAACGGCTAGTTCAGGACCAATTCGACTAAGTTTTTCAAAATTAAAAATTTCTAAATTTCTTCTCTATTCAATGATGGCCTAAATTCTCCAATTGTAATTTTCTAAGCCACATAAAAAAATGAATTTAGCTTCCGATTCAATAGTTGTTCAAACCGTTTCAATCTGGTTCAGGTCCAGTTCACTTGAACCGGTTTGGTTTTCACCTCCAATTCATCCAAAAGTCCTTTCCCATGCCTTTTGTGACTCTTTTGGTCACTTGGGATCCATAAATTTCTCGACTAACCCTTTCTCTAATGGTTGGGGTTTGTGAACCGATCCGGTTTTCTCAATTGGGTTAACCGGTTCTTTCCCCGATTTTCTTATCCTAAAGGAGCGGGGTTTACACTAACTTACAATCGGTAAGTAGGTTTTCCTTTAATAAAAGTGAGCTCATCATCCCAACTGGTATGACGTGTTCTCCCTCAGTTAGTCTTTTGAATCTTGTTTGAGCCCCTTTGCTCACGTCCTTATCCAAATTCGTTCCTACATTATTTGAATATTCCCGTTAGGAACGACTTGGCATTAATAGCCCTTCTATTCCCTTATATTTATGCTTAGGCTATTATTTTTACGTTATTGCAATTAGGTCCCTAAAGTTCATAAATTTTGACTTTAGGTCCCAAACGGTCAATTGTTTTAAATTAAGTCTCTGGGGTTTCCAACATCCCTCTTTCAAAAATGGTATAGGGGCTTAAATTCTCCCAAATTTCCCATTTGCTTCCCTAATTTTTAAAAAAATACCATTTTACCCCTAAGTTCCAAAAATTGTCAATTGGCCACAATTCTTTCAAAAATTGACCAATTGATCCTTTAACATCTTTTTCATTGCCAATTGACCTTCAATTTTGAGAAATTGCATGGAGGTCCCTCAATTTTTTTGAAATCCTCAATTTTTCTCAATTTCTTTTCCCAATTTCACCCCTTTACATTGACCGAATTTGATTTCTTCTAATCGACTATTCAAATGTGGTTAATTGCTCAAATTGATGGCATTGATAGGTTTGTACACTTCCATATGATCAAATGGAGCTTTTAATTGTAGAAATTGGCTCCAAAACGAGCTCAAATGGAGATTTGTTGGAAAATTGTACATAGAGAGAGAAAGCTTTGAAGGCTTACCGTCGGAGGTGCGATGGCCTGAGTTCTTGATATGGGGAGGTAGCTCTCATCATTACATTTTTTCTAGGATCAAGAATTGCTACAATTGATGTCCAGATCAATGTGAATTTAGTTAGTGAAGTTCATCCCTTTCTCTCTCTAGAACCGATCTGCAACGACGGAGGATGGCTAAATTGGCTTACCTTTCACCTCTATGGAGGTCATGTGATGGCCGTGGGGACTATGGGGAGGCTTAGATTGGCCGTAGGAGGTCTAAATTAGTTGAATTTCCATCGGCCAAAATAGGGCAGCTTCGAACTGACGGAGCTGCTCCACTGTTCAATTTTACCGTGGAGGTTGCTGTTAGGTAGCTTACTTCCTCTGGAGTCTGTAGGACCTCACTTTGCCTTCTAAGGTTGAGAAAAGTGCCCAAGTCAGAGCTCTAGTTTTAGTTTCATTGGAAAAAAGGAGCACTTTGTAGAGAAGGACGATTTGAGGTTTAAGGAGGATAAATGGAGGGTAGCTCTTTATATAGGGAGCTCGGAGACCTCTGCCCGACCAGTTTCCATATTGGTTGAGCTTATCCTCTTTAGAAAATGCTCAAATCAGAGGGAATATTCCCTCACCGAAAAAGGAAGGTTTTTATGCTATATGAATAGTGTTGTCATCCCAAGGAAGAAGACGACACTATTCTGGACAGGTCTCACTGGGTTCGACGACGGGCTCAGGCCTGATTCGACTAGTTTTCTCAAAATTAAAAATTTTTAAATTAGTCTAAATTCATTTTCTATCCAATGGTAGCCTAAATTTTCCAAATTGAGATTTTTAAGCCATGTAGAAAAATGAATTAAGAAACTAGTTCATCCTTATCTCAACTCGGTTCAATCCAGTTTAGCTCTGATTCACCTTGAACCAGTCCAATTTTCCCATCCAATTTACTTCATGGTTCTTCCTAATGATTTTCATGACATTTTGGTCACTTGAAATTTTCCAATTTCCCATTTTAACCCCTCTTTATCATTCTCGGTTTCTTAAGCGGTTCGATTTTCTCATTAAATTAACTGGTTCTTTCCCGTTTTTCTTTGATTCGAGATGACGAGTTTCAAAACTCTCCCCTTTTTTTAGGTGTTTTGTCCCCAAAACTAAATTACGTATCCTTTATATTGGGAATAATTTCCCTTGATGTTAACTTGTGGTTTGCTTTGACATGCAACCGCTTTGGTTGTTCCTTCACTTAGCCCTTTAAACCATGTGCTTAAGGAATTTCTTTTCATTTCCATTGTTTACTCACTCCATGGAGTTTATCATAATTAGGCATGTCTTACCCACTAGTCCAAAGGTACATCCTTAGATCCACTTCTTACTCTACTTAGGGTAAGACTCTTCCTCTTGAGGGTTCTTATCCAAGTCACTAGGTTGGGTGTTCCATAAATGTCTAACCTTCCAACCTTTCGGCGGTCATATAATTTCATCCTTTATTATCATTTGGTAGTATTCCTTCACTACCTTTAGTGTTATACTATCATGCCTTTACCTTTGACGTTATGTCTTTCATGATCGTGTTGGTTTTCCTTATCTACTCGTCCCTTACGAGCTTCCTTATTGGTTTTTCCCGATTATAGTCATCGGTCTTCCCGATTACTTCTTAACTTACCGACATGCTTTGGATTTTCCTTCCTTATGTCCTTCCACATCTCCAAGGGTGTCCTTTACTTAAGGATTCCCATTCTTCATTACTTCCTTACTCACTCATGATCATTTCACGGTTCCCTATTCCGAGTTGATCCCTTTTGGTCTATGTGTTGATTCTTTTGTTTGGGGAGTTCCCTTTTGATGGTTTCATTCTCTACTATGTCCTTCAAAGTAGAGACTTCCACCTTAGGAGCTACATGTTCAACCTCGTCATTCCTTGAAGGTTCCTTTACTTTACCTCCTTACACTCTTTTTTATATTGGGGCATTTGTTGGCTTTTAATCCTTCATTTTCTTAAAATTCCCATTCATCCCTTATTTCCTATCCGAGAAACTTTTGATTACCGGACCCTTTTTAGTGTACTCCACACTATGCCCAGCCATCAAATCTTTAGGCTCCATTAAGCAAGCGTAGACCCCGATCAGTCTTGATGCCTGTAGTTGTTTCCTTTACTCATCTTGATTGAAGAGCATACTCTTCCGATGTATTTTCGGATATGTTTCCCTTTATTTTCTTATTATGGATACTCCTCCCATTAACACTTGTTACGACATCATTTGATGCTATCTTACCACTTCCTATTCCTTGGGTTTAACTTACTCCTTGGGCCCTCCTAATACACTTCACTTGGTCTTTTCACCTCAACAAGCACTTCATTTGCAAGTTTTTCTTCTTATCCCAATTCTATTGGGTCCATCGCCTCTTCACTGGGACATATACTTCCCTAGGACTTCTTTTCTCGATAGCCAATTTCCTTTCTTTGCCCATATGGGTATCTGACCTTAGAGCAACTTTATGACATCATTTGCTGTCATCATTCATGTGTACCCTTCCTTGGAAATCTTGCGGTACGTCCTTGTACCCTTTCCTTTATCCTATACATATCCCATACAAGTTTTCTTCCTTGTGAAAGGTTCAGACACTTTTTGTTCCAAGATTTCTTAACCTCTTTGTGTGAGGCTTACTTAATCCTCTTATTGGCTTGAGTGTGGTCACCAATTCATTTTCGGCCATTAATTTCTTTAAGGATTTCCTTCATCCTTCTTTTCCAACATTTGACCTTTCCACATCTCTCTTCTTCATTTGGGTTTGAGTTCATGATTCTTACGAGGGTCTATTCCTTAACTACCTTATCCCTACTACTCTCCTTGTCTAATTGTCTTGTAAAAGTTGCCTCTCGAGTCTACTTGTCCTCAATGCCCCTCCTATTGCCCTTTTTAGGGTGTAGTCTTTACTACTTCTTGGACCTTGTTAGGGCGTCATTTATTCTCCTTGATACTCTCATTGTTACTAGTTGCTTCCATCCGCGAGGTTCATCTAAAATTCCTATTTGGGTCCTCTACTTTTCCAAGACATCCTATTTGTCGTCTAATGCTTGGGGCTTGTCTTCTCTTGTGGATGTGCTTCCTTCTTTTCTCCTAGATGACTGGAAATTTCTTCTTAAGGAAGAATTCTCATCATCTATACTCTGCTCCGTTTACAGTTTATCAAGGTCCTACATTCAATCCTTTTCCCGTGATCCTTCCTCATGTAGATGAGGCACACAATCATTATTGAGGGATAGAAAAGTTTTAGGAACTCAAAATTTTCTTTATTTATTTTCGAAGTAGGATTACAAATTTGGGGCTTTAACTCTTCTTAAAGGGAGATTGTTACAATGACGGGTCGAGAAGTACCCACTAATATGCTAGGATCTTGATGAGCTTCCTCCTGGGTGTGTTTGAAATTCCGAGCAGGAGTTGTGGTTCTTGGGGTGGTATCCTTTCGGACTCCTGTAGCTGAGGAGGTGTTGTTCTTGGAAGATATTACCCTAAATCCTCGCGGTGTGGGATAGTCCTTCTCCATATGTCCTATTCCTCCACACCTATAACATGTTATCTTGGTCCCTATCCTTAGTAGTGTTGGACACTTCTTTACGTAGTATCCCCACCATCCACACTTGTAACAGGTTATTTCCATACGTGGACATGTGTGGTTCCTCCTATACTTTGAGCATTGCGAGGCCTTTCTAGGGGGTTGCTAGTGGTTTGATGCTTCGCCGTCCTTGAGCCTGAACACCTTGAAGGTTTTCTTGTCATGTCTTCTTTGACCAAGGGTTACTACAAGAGTCCTCATATACTCCTTAGTTTCCTTGTTCATTTCCTCCTTTGAGATGAGATTCTCCCTGGTTTCTGGAGTGGCTAGGGTAGCGTGGGTTTGTTTGGCTACTTTTCTTGGGGCCATCTTCCGATAAGGTAGGTAGTTTTCATTTAATTCTTATGTTATATAGTCTTGATAATGTATTCGAGGAAACATGATCTGATACCACTCAAGTTGTCACGCCCCGACCTAGTTTGGTTAGATCCCTATGAGCAACCCGCCACTCCCTTTTGTCTATTAAGGATTTCACTTCCTTCTAAACCGCGAGGAGTCACACATCCTTTTTACCTGATTTTCCTAGAATAACATTTTACAAAACTAAATATGTAAAAATAATTACATACCTATCTTTGTCTTAAGGGTTTGGCTTCGAGGTATACCTTAAGGGTTTTCCTTTCTTCCTGAAAAGGGGTTAAAGGGAGTGGGTGAGTTTCTACAACTTAGTGAGCGGGTGTTGGGTGTGAGTTAAAAAAACATTTAGTTCATCAAAACTATTTCAAAGTTTATCACCATTTTCAAAGATTTTCTCCAATCTCAAAGCCCTTTCACCATTTTCAATTTTTATGTGTGTTTAGTCTCTTAGAACATCCCCTTGCCTCGGGAGGCATTTAGCAAACAAACACACACCCTTTATCATAAAGGGTACACACATTTAACAGTGTAGCATGCTCATTGCACCCACTTGTGGATCATAGTGTCTTTACCGTCCACCATGATAGAAGTCCTTGACTTCTACCTTGAGTCTAAGCGACGCCCCAAGCGTCAGACCCTTAGACTCCACATTGCTTCGTGTTCATATGAGGACGAGACCTCACCCCCACACCCTCCTACTTCTCAATGCATAAGAAGCCCCAACATAGTAGCTTCATTACTAACTAGCATGACGAGGATGCCCCAACACAGTAGCTCCTCATTTCCCTTATCACCACCATTTCGTCTAGCATCCCTTGGGACCCATCACTATCTCCTTGGGTGTCTTGATGGTCTTGAACCAAAAGTGCATGCACAAACAATAGTTTTCATATTCTTAGCCATTCTCTTTGGTGCCAATGATCCAACATGTCACGCCCCGACCTAGTTTGGTCGGATCCCGGTGATCAACCCACCACTCTCCCGGTTTACTAAGGGTTGCCCCTTACTTATAAACCGTGAGGAGTAAGGCGTCCTTTAAATTTGCATCTTTCCCAAAATACATAAATCACCATTTCTTATTAACCACGATATGTCATCACCAAATACACATCTTCATCATGAAAGTAAAACACACAATCACAGGCCAGCCCATCCACTGAACCCACTTGTGGCGTTGGAGCGACTTTACCGACCACTTAGATAGAAGCACTTCCACTTCTACCTTGTGAATGAGTGAATGTTTGGGATATCCGACCCTCAATCCCATAACAATTCTCCTTGTCCATATGAGGACAGAGACCTCATCCTAACCCCACCTCGGTCTCAAGTACTTAAAGCTATGTCAAGCTTCACAAGACTTCTGGTACGACTAACTGCCCTTATATTCACCAGGTCGTCTAGAGCCTTGGGACGCATCTCTACCCCTCTTGTGCGTCTTGAAGGTCCCATAAGCACAGTGCATGCACAATCAAGATTTTTCACATGATGCCATATAATTTGTAGTGTCACTGGTCCAATGGCCCCGATCCTCAACTCGACCTGCAACTGTTTGTCTTAACTAGTCCGGAGACCTGTCATGTTGCACTGCTGCTAGTTGACTCAGTATGTCATTCCTATCTTGGTACCATGGCCAAACAATTTATTTACTTAAGTTTTCATGGCATATAAATCATATTTGTTTACGGGCTCCTGCTCATGCCAACTAGCCTAGGGCCCATTGTTTGTGATTTTCAAAATTGGGCATATTAGCCCCCAAGTTCCAAAACTGAGGCCTCCGGCCTAACAGAGCTATTTGAGCTCCTGTCAAGAAGGTCTCCCAAATTGTTTAAGCAATGTCACACAATAAGGGGAGAGCACTTCTGACAAAATACCAACCGAGTATGAGGATATCTTCGCTCATAATCGATGAACGAGTTTTCCACTTCCTTCGAGTAGGTATCATCATACCAACCGGGTATGATCTACTTGTAATCGATAAGTAGTTTTTCCACGTGATTTTCACATCACTCACCTTAGGTGTGATGTTTAAATTACCACTTAGCAATGAGTTTTTATTTTTGAGGTCCTTATCATCCCAATCGGGCATGATATAAAAAATCCCACTCACCAGTTAATGTAGTGAATTCCTCTCAACCGGTTCCTTATCTTCACGCAAGCTTGTCCTTGCTGGCATTCCTGGTACTTCATGTTCCTACATGATAGGAACATCATTGTTCATTATCCCTCGGCCTAATAGCATTCATTCATTCCAAATGAATGAGAAAACCAAAATTTTCATTTATTTGCAGTTAGGTCCCTAAAGTTATTTTTCTTTAACTTTAAGTCCCTAATGCCATTTTTCCTCAAATTGAGTCCCAAAACTTCTAAAATTTACCTTGGGACCACAATTTATTCAATTTCACAAAAAGGGGTTCAATTTCGCAAATTTCCAATTTGGTCCTCCAACTTTTCCAAAATTACCATTTTGCCCATACTTTACAAAAATGCTAAGTTTTTCCCCAAAAATTCCAAAATTGTCCAATTGGTCCTCCAACATCTTTATCATGCCTAATTGGTCCTCAATTTTTTGAAATTGCACTTTAGTCCCTTGAATTTTTGAAATTAAAAAAATTTCCCCAAATTTCAACCTTCTAACTCTGCCGAATTTGATTTCATCAAATTAACCAATCAAATGAGTTTAATTGTTGAAATTAAAGTTAGATTGGAGTTTCTATACCTACATATGATTCTATTGCACTTTGAATCGCATGATTTGGTGCCGAAATGAGCTTAAACGGAGCTTCGCCGGAAAATTGGACTTTCGAAAGCTTTGAAATTTTACCGTTAGGGGCATGACAGTCTGAGCTTTCGATCTGGGTAGATAGCTCTCATCTTTAAGTTTCTCCTAGGATAAAGAATTGCATCAATTGATGCCAAATTGAGTGAGAATTTTATCATCGAATTTCTGTCAGTTCTCTCTCTAAGACCAATTAGAAATTATAAAGGGGAGCCAAATTGGCTTACCTTTCAGCTCTAATTCAGCTGTAGGAGGGTTGTGGAGGTGTTGGGAGGGCTTGGTTTGGCTTGAGAAGGGCTCAAATTGGCTGATTTTAGCTCGGCCAAAATAGGGCAGCTTCGGTCCGCCAGAGTTGCTTCACTGTTCGATCACACCGATGCTTCTCCGGTGACCCTTGGAGCAAATGGAGACTACATGCATGTAGCTAACTTCTCCCCAGATCTAAAGAATCTGACCTCACCTTGTTTGGCTCAAAAAAGTGCCCAAGTCGGAGCTCTGGTTCGAGCTTCGCCAGAAATTGGAGTAGTTGAGAGAGAATGGAGTTTTCAGGTGTAGAGATGATGAATGAGGTGGTGCTCTTTATATAGGAAGCCCGATGACTTCTTGGCAGTGCGATTGGCACCTTAGCGGTTGTTATTCATTGCCTGAAACTCCCTGGCCGGAGATTTTTCAGCTTCACCGGCATTGCACAATTTTCTGGTGAGTGAATAATGCTGTCATCTAAAGGAAGAACACGACATTGTTCCGAATTGGCTGGTTCACTCGTATATAAACCGAAATTTTCAAATCTAAAAATTTCAAAATTCATCTAAATTATTTTCTATCCAATGATGGCCTCAAATCTCAAATTTGAATTTTTAAAGACACACAGAAAAATGAATTTAACATCCGATTCAATAGTGGTTCAAACTGCTCCAAACCGGTTCAATTTGGTTCGGATCCAATTCACCTAAACCGGTTTGGTTTTCATCTCCAATTCACCCTAAATTCCAAAGGTAGTATTAATAAAATTAAGGACCAGAAGTGATAATTGGAAAATCTAGGGGCCAAATTAAGGAAAAAGGGGGCAATTGAGGACATAAAGATAAACGTACAAACCTCGGGTACTAAAGTGCAATTAAGGCCAAATATGGAGGCCTATACGCAAATACGCTAAGAAGTGCGATTCCTTAGTTCAATATCCTAACGAGGACATCCATGCCATGTAGGGACCAACTATTCGAGCACCTGCTTCTGGAAGAGAAATTACGAGGCAAGACTTCGTCGGCGCGACCTCACCAAAATCACCATGTGAGTGGGAACCACTATGATGTCCATTCCGGTTGAAATGATAGTTTAAGCTTTGAAAAACTGTTTTCTCAAAATTAGCATCCCCTGTTTGGTTGATTCTCCTTAAAACATTTGAGAGCTAATTCCAGGCTTAGGCTCAAGATGCCAGTGGGCCCAAGGCTAGTGGATACGGACATGAACCCATCCAAAATAGACATGTGATACATAAGGCTAAAATACCTGAATAATGGGAACTTGCGTGATACCTATCGAGCCAAGCTGAGTTGTCGAGCTTGTTGAGTCGAACCGCTGCTCTGCCAAAGCTAGGTCGTCGAACCTGTTGGGCCAGTATGCGTGGTGGGGCCGAAGCCAAGCTGACAGAGCATTGTGCGAGAGGGCTAAAGATAATGGTAATAATTCAAAAAGCTTGTTGATTGTGCATGCACTGTGATGTTTGGGCCATCTGGACACCTAGCATGAGGTAGTGATGGAACCCAAGGACTGTTGGATGACCCAGGGAGCATAAGGGCAGTGTTGTCATTCAATAGGTCACGAAGCCGAGGAGCTTCCTATGCATGGAGATCGAGGTAGTAAGGGGAATGAGGTATCGTTCCATTAAGCGAAGATGGTGGAGAAACATGAGTTTGGGGTCTGACTATTGATGTCCTCACAAACTCCGGGTAGAGGCAGTATCCCTCTTTTAGGGTAGACAGTAAAGGCACTCCGGTCCACAAGTGGCATGGTCGAAAACCGTTTTGTGAATGTGTGATCCCTCCTAGGATAGGAGGGCGATTGTTGATTTGTGAAACACAAGAAGATATAAGTTGAATTATTAAATAATTGAAATATCTAAATTAAGCCTTCCGGAAAGAATTTTCTCCCACTCATCGAGTTGTCGAACTCACCCCCTCCCTCTAAACAATTTCAGGAAGGAACACAACTACGCTAGTTTTTCCCCTCATACCCAAAACTAGGTACACAAATTTAAAAGTTTTAGTTTTGTTAAATGTTATCTAGGGAAAGCATAACATGTAATATGCTTGACTCTCTTGACCCTCGAGGAGCCGCTCCTTGTGGCTCGAGAGAGTGGCATGTTGTCCATCAATCCACGGCCAAACTGGGCTGGGGCATGACAACTTGATAGTATTAGAGCCTATGTTTTCCCAGATACATTATCAAAACTTTATAACCTAAATACTAATTAAAGAAAACTTTAAACCATCTATGGCACCCAAACGAGGAGTCAAGAGAGCAAGGGCCACAATTGCTGATTCTATTGGAAACCCCATCCTCATGACAGAATTCCTAGGAACTACCTCGGCCTCGTAGGACATTAGTTCCGAACACCAGCGACTGTATGAGGAATTCACCACCTTAGTGATGAACCCCACCTAGATTTTGAGTCCTAAACCCACCAGGAGGAGCTACAATCCCAACCCCCTTCCGCACCTATTGCACCTCTCCTCCACATCCCTAGTTACTTGAAGACCCTCTGACAATTTGGATGTAAGCCCTTCTATGGGGAGAAGGAGGCCAGGGCTGCCATGGGCTCGTTGGCAAGCCTAAAAAAGTTCATGGGTATCATCAGGGTACCCCTAGAGGAGAGGGTGACACTAGCGGAATTTTTCATGGAGTCCAACACGAAAAGATGGTGGGACAATGCTAGAAGCCTCTTCCCGACCCCACCTACTTGAGAAGAGTTTGAAGGGAGATACTGTCATAAAGGTGGCAAACAGATGGTCAACGAGTCCCTGAGCTCCCTATATAAAGAACCCCTCTCCATTCATCCTCTCCACACCTAAAAACCTCACTCTCTCTCAGCTGCTTAATTTTCTAATGAAGCTCGAACCAGAGCTCTGATATAGGGTCTTTTCCGAGCCAAAGGAGGCATGTTTGGGTTCCTTAGAACTGGGGAGAGGTCAGCTACGCGGTGGTAGTATCCATTCGCTCTGAGGGTTGTTAGAGAAGTGATGGTGTGATCGAACAGTGAAGCAGCTCCGACGGACCGAAGCTACCCTATTTCGGACGAGTTGAAATCAGCCAATTCAAGTCGTCGTCAAGCTAAACCAAGCTCTCCCAACACCTTATCAGCCCTCCTACGACCGAATTAGAACTGAAAGGTAAGCTAATTCGACTCCCCTCTATAATTTCCGACCGGTGCTAGAGATAGAACCAACAGAATTTCGATGATAGAATTCTCTCCCAATTCGGTATCAATTGATGCAATTCTTGATCCTAGGAGGAATCTCAGGAGAAGAACTATCTGCCTAGATTAGAATCTCGGACTGCGTGCCCCCGACGGTGAGCAATCGAAGCTTTCTCTCTCTACGTTCTATTTTATAGCGAAGCTCTGTTTGAGCTCATTCCAATGTCAAAACTTGCGATTCAAAGTGCAATTGAATTGTATGAAGATATAGAAACTCAAATCTAACTTCAATTTCAATAATAATAAGTGTTTGATTGCTCAATTTGATGAAATCAAATTTGGTTGTGTTAACAAGTTGAAATTGGGGAATAATTTGGGAAAAATTGGGAATTTTCAATAATTCAAGAGACCAAAATGTAATTTTATAAAATTGAGGGTCAATTGGGCATGATAAGAGTGTTAGGGGACCAATTGAGCAAATTTTAGAGTATTTGGGGTAAAACTTACAATTTTTGTAAAGGAAGGGCAAAATGGTAATTTTGGGAAAATTGGGGCCAAATTGGGAATTTGGGAAACTTGAACCCCTTTTTATGAAATTGAATAAATTGAGGTCCCAAGGGAAATTTTAAATGTTTCGGGACTCAATTTGGGGAAAAACTGTCAATTGGGGCCTAAAGAAAAGGAAAATTAACTTTAGGAACCAAATTGCAAATATTTGAAAAGTTGAGAATTTACTCATTCATAATGAATGAAGGTGATCAAGTCAAATGATAATGAACAACAATGTTCATTTCGTGTAGAAACACGAGATATCGAGAACGCCAGCTGAGATTAAGCTCGTAAGGGACGAAAACTAACTAAGAGAAATTTCACTACACGATCGGGTGAGTGAGATTTTTATATTATACCTGGTTGGGATGATAAGCACTTCAAAAATAAAAACCCACTGCTAAGTGGTATTTTAAACATCACAATTGAGAGGAGTGATGTGAAAATCACACGGAAAAATTACTTACCGGTTGTAAGTAGATCATACTCAGCTGGTATGTTGAAACTTACTCGAAGGAAGTGGAAAACCCATTCATCGATTATGAGCGTAGATGTCCTCATACTTGGTTGGTATGATGGACATTTGAAAATATATTTTGTCGGAAGTGCTCTCCCCTATCTGTGTGCCACTACTTAAACAATTTGGGAGACCTTCTTGACGGGAGATCGAATAGCTCTGTTAGGCAGGTGGCCTCGGTTTTGAAACTTGGGGGCTATTATGCCCAATTTTGAAAATCTCAAACAGTGAGCCCTAGGCCGGTTGGCACGAGCAGGAGCTCATAAACAAACATGATTTATATGCCATGAAAACTTAAGTAATTCAATTGTTTGGCCATGGTACCAAGACAGGACCGACATACTTAGTCAACTAGCGGTAGTGCGACATGAAAAGTCTCTAGACTAGTCAAGACAAACAACTGCAGGTTGAGTTGATGGTCGGGGCCATTGGACCAGTGACACCACATATTATATGGCATCATGTGAAAATTGTTGATTGTGCATTCACTTTATTTACGGGAGCTTCAAGATGCCCAAGAGGGGTAGTGATGTGTCCTAGGGCCCTGGATGACCTGGTGGATATAAGGGTAGTTAGTCGTACCAAAAGCCTTGAGAAGTTCGACCTAGCTTCAAGCGCATGAGACCAGGGTGGGGTCAGGATGAGGTCTCTGTTCTCATATGGACACGAAGAATTGTTATGGGATTGAGGGTCAGATGTCGCGAACATCCAATCATTCTCAGGGTAGAAGTGGATGTGTTTCTATTTAGGTGGCCGGTAAAGTCGCTCCAACGCCACAAGTGGGTTCAGTGGACGGGTTGGCCAGCGATTGTGTGTTTGACCTTCATGATAAAGGATGTGTGTTGGGTGATGACAGACCTACTAATTTTTATGTTTTCTAATACTTTTAGTTTCACTTATTATTTTTTGTAATACGTTTTTTAAATTATTTTTTAATTTTTATATCATTTTTTAGTTTTTTAAACTATTTTGAATCTTTTTTGAGTTATTCTTATTGTTTTCTGTAGAATGAATTATCCATATTATTTTTTTTACATTTTTTTGTATCTTTTAGTATTTCTTACTATTATTTTTAATTGTTTGCATGTTTAGTGTCACTTAGTATTTTTAATAATTTACTTTTATGTTTATTTTAAAATTCTTATTTGTTTTTTATTATTTTGAATTATTTTGTGTTATCTTCATTAATTTTTACCATTTTTGTGTATTGAGTGATCCTATCTATTTTTTGTGTTTATTTTATGTTTTAAGTGTTTCTTATTATTTTTTTAAATATATTGTATTTTAACTATATAGTTTAAGTTAATTGTTTATTATAATTTATCTTTTAATATTTTATTTATTATTTATTTGTTTCTTATTATTTTCATTAATTAATTTTATTTTAGTTTCAAATATTTTTTTGTATTTTTTTTATTTATTCTTGAATTTTTATTGTATTTTTTAGTGTTTCATACTATTTAGGTTCTTTTTTAATGATTCTTACATTTTTGTATATTTAAAGTTTTCTGCTATTTTTTATGTTTATTTTTCTTTTTTTGTGCCTCTTACATTTTTTTAGAATTTTTTGGTATTTTATATATTATTATTTGGTGTCTTTCTTTAAATGTATATTAATGTGTTTTATTCGTTATTTAAGTTTTTATTATTTGTTTTGGTGTTTACTTATGTTTTTATTATTACATTTTTTGTAATTCATTTAAAGCTTTGTTATTTAAATATTTTTTTTAGTGTTTCAAATATTTTTATTTGTTTCGATTGATTATTACTATTTTTTCTTAAATATTGCTAAATATTATTTACATTTCTTGATAATTTTGAGTTTTTCTTATTATTTTTTGAATATCTTTGGTTTTTAAGTAATTTTGGCTATTTGTGACATTTATTTGACTTTATTTTTCTATTTTTTATTAGAAATTTAGGTGCTTATTACTATTTTGTGTTTGTTTGCATATTTAGTATAATTTACTCCTTTTAGTAATGTTTAATACAATTTATTTTTTTATGTTCTTTATTTTATTGAGAGTGTCATAATATTTGGGGTGTTTTTGAGTGATTCATAATTTTTTTTTTGTGATTTGAACAATTCCTAATTTTCTCAAATTTCAAATTTGGTATAATATTTCTCGCTAATTACAAAAAAACTCTTCAATTTCTTGAAAATTACAATAAGTTCCTAAATTTTTAAAAATTGTAATTTGGTCCTCCAACTATGAACATCATCAATTCAACCTTAATTATTCCCAATTGAGTTCTAATATTATTCTAATCATCTTCCCTATGTCCCAAAATCATTTCAAGATTTAAATCACTAAAATGGGCTTAGAAATGAGCTTAAGTGGAGCTTCACCAGAAAATCATGCTAGAGAGAGAAAACTTGGATTACTCACCGATTAGGGTTCGACGATTGGAACTTTTGTTTACACTTGGTGCTCTCTTCATGGGGATCCTTACTAAATCAAATCGTGCATTAATTGATGGCATGAGTAGTGCGAATTTCTTAACTTAGTTTTCAGGTAAAAACACACTGTGAACAGTAAATTTCGGCGAAGGGCAGCGGATGGGACTTACCATGACAGTTTAGGGAAGATGTGGACTCCTCTAGGAAAGGTCTAGAGGGCTCGGTTTGGTCGTGGTTAGCCTGAGGATGGCTCAAATTGAGCTCAGTCAACTCTGGTCGCAAACTGTCGAGGGAGCGATGGTACTATGTGAGCTCGTCAGTACTTCTCTAATGACCTTCGAGCTGAATGAAGTATGTAGCAAGGTAGAGGACTCTCTCAAGATTTCAAGGAACTCAAATTCACCTTCGGAGATAGAGAAAAGTGCCCAAGTCAGAGGTCTGGTATGTTTTCATCGAAAAATGTAGTTATTCTTCTTCTTTAGGCTTTCGAGGGATGAGGAGGATGAATGGAGAGGGGCTCTTTATATAAGGAGCTCAGGGACTGACATGTTATCCATTCACCAATCAATTGACCATAAATTCTCCCATTTTTGGCCATATCGGGAGGATTTATTAGCTGCTAGCGTAATGGCCGCCATTTCGACGTTATTATCTGCCCACTTCAGATGTCACGCCCCAACCTAATTTGGTTGGAATCCCAGTGATCAATCCACCACCCTTCCTTGTACTAATTTAGTATTTCTACCAAATAGATCGAGGAAGGAAAAGGTGTAAACCCTGCCCTTTTGTGCTAAGGAAAACTGGGAAGGGAACTAGTCAAACCGAGTGAGAAAACCGAACCGGTCCACAAACCCGATCAATTGTAAATGGGAAATTTAAGAATTTATAACTCCCAGGTGATCTAAAGGGTTCATAATACTATGGAAAAGAACCTTAGGATGAATTGGAAGAGGAAAACTAGACCGGTTTGGATGAACTAGGTCCAACAGGATTGAACCGATTTATGAACCGAGTCGGTTCATGAACCGAAACTAATAGAGAAAGGGTAAACAGGAAATATATGGATCCCTTGTGACCCAAAGAGATTTATAAACCATGGGAAGGAAACTTAGAACAAATTGGGAGAGAAAAACCAGATCAGTTTGGGTGAACCGGACCCAATCCAAATTAAACTAGTTTAAGGACTGAGTCGGTTTATGAACCAGAATCGATAAAGAGATGGTAAACCGGGAATTTTATGGACTCTAAGTGACCCAAGGAGTCACAAAAGACATGGAAATGGATTTGTGAAGGAATTGGGGATGAAAACCAAACCGGTTCGGACCGGTTTGAACCACAATTGAACTAAATCCTAAATTTATTTTTCTAGGTGGCTTAAATAACTCAAATTGGAGATTTGATGCCACCATTGGATAGAGAATGAATTTAGATAAATTTAGAAATTTTTAGATTCAAAAAACAAGATCGAATGGGGGGTGAACTGGCCGGTTTAAACTTTGAACCCAGTTCGGACCTATCCGGTCCGGTTCAGAACAGTGTCATCTTCTTCCTCTGGATGATAGTACTGTTCACTCGCAAGGAAACTGAAGAAATGCCAATGAAGAAGAAACGCTTTTGTTCAGGGCATTTCAGGTCTTCAATGTCAGTTATAACGGTGCCAAACGGACGGCCAACGGGTCCCTGAGGTCCCTATATAAAGAGCCTCTCCCCATTTATCCTTTCCACACCTAAAAACTTCGTTCTCTCTCAATTGCTCCATTTTCCGGTGAAGCTCGAACCAGAGCTCTGACATGGGGTCTTTTTTGAGCCAAACAAGGTGAGGTCAGGTTCTTTAGAACCGGAGAGACGTCAGCTACACATTTGTAGTCTCCGTTCACTCCGAGGGTCGTCGGCGAGACGCCAACGTGATGAAACAGTGAAGCAGCTCCGGTGAACCAAAGCTACCATGTTTTGGCCGAGTTGGAATCGGCCATTTCGAGCCCTCCTCAGGCCAAACCAAGCCTTCCCAACACTTCCTCAACCCTCCCACGGCCGAATTAGGACTGAAAGGTAAGCCAGTTCAGCTCCCCTCTACAATTTTCGCCCGGTGCTAGAGAGAGAACCGGCAGAATTTCAATGATGAAATTCTAACTCAATTTTACATCAATTGATGTGATTCTTAATTATAGGATGAACCTCAGGATGAAAGCTATCTGCCCAGATCAAAAGCTCAGACCGTTGTGCCCTCACCGGTGAGTAATCGAAGCTTTCTCTCTATATAGTCCATTTTCCAGCGAAGCTCCGTTTGAGCTCGTTCCGACGTCAAAACTTGCGATTCAAAGTGCTATTGATTCGTAAGAGGATGGAGGAACTCAATTTTAACTTCAATTTCAACAATTGGAGGTGTTTGATCGGTCAATTTGATGAAATCAAATTCAACTGTGCTAAGGAGTTGAAATTGGGGGGAAATTAGGGATTTTCAAAATTCAAAGGACCAAAATGCAATTTTATAAAATTGAGGGTCAATTGGGCATGAAAATAATGTTGGAGGACCAACTACTCTGTGAATGGGATTCCAATCTTTTGACTTTTAAGAAAAACATTTATATTAAGTGTGCTAGACTCCTTTCTTTTCAAAAATCTATTTATTTAAAAATTTGGGTTTTTCTATTATTTCTTAGTTTCCAGTGTGTCATCACCCAACACAGATCCTTCATCATAAAGGTTACACACGTTCGCAAGTCAGTATCACTACTGAACCCGCTAGTGGCTTCGGAGCCACTTTTCCTGCCACTCCAATAGAAATACGACCACTTCTACCCTGAGAATGAGTGGATGTACGCGACATCCGACCCACAATCTCCAAATCACTTCTTCGTGTCCGTATAAAGACAGAGACCTCATCCTGTCCCCACTCCAGTCTCATGCTTTTGGTGCTACTCCAGATTTCGCACAGACACCTGAAACGACGATCTGCCCTTATACTCACCGGGTCGTCCAGGGCCCTTAGGACACATCACTAACCCTCATGGGCGTCTTGATGATCCCGTACTCATGGTGCATGCACAAGCAAAGTTTTATTACATTTGCCATATAATATGTGGTGCCATTTATCCTAACGGTCCCGTCCTTCAAGTCAACATGTAGCTATTTGTCTCGACTAGTCTGGAGACCTGTCATGTCACACTGCTACTAGTTGACTGAGTATGTCGGACCTACCTTGGCACCGTGACCAAACAATTCACTTATTAAGTTTTAATGGCACATATATATATATATATATATATATATCAAGTTCTTTTACGAGCTCCTTCTCGTGTCCATTGGCCTATGGCCCATTGTTCGAGTTTTTTTTTTCAAAAACTGGCATTTTAGCCCCCAAGTTCCAAAATCGAGGCCCCCAACCTATAAGAGCTATTCGAGCTCTCATCAAGAAGGTCTCCCAAATAGTTTAAGCATTGGCACACAGTCAGGGGAGAACACTTCCGACAAAAATAGGTTTTTACTGTCCATTATACCAACCAGTATAAGGACATCTCCGTTCATAACCGATGAACAGGTTTTCAACTTCCTTCGAGGAAGTCTCATCATACCAACTGGGTATGATCTACTTACAACCCGTAAGTAGTTTTTTTGCATAACTTTCACATCACTTTCTCTAAGTAGTGATTATTAAAAAATACCACTAAGTAGTGGGTTTTTATACTGAGCTACTTATCATCCCTAACTGGGTATAATACATAATCCCACTCACCCGATAGTGCAGTGAAATTCCACTTAGTCGGGCTTCGTCCTTAGCAAGCTGGACCTCAACTGGCGTCCCCGATGTCTCGTTCTCCTACACGAAATGAACATAATTGTTCATTATTCTTTGGCCTAATAGCCCTCATTCGTTCCAAATGAATGAGAAAACCCAACTTTACATATATTTACAATTAGGTCCCTAAAGTTATTTTTCTTTAATTTAAGTCCCTATTGCCGAGTTTTTCCTAAATTTGAGTACTGAAACCTTTAAAATTTTTAGGACCTCAAATCATTTGATTTCACATAAAGGGGTTTAATTTCCCAAATTTCCAATTTGGTCCTTCAATTTTCCTAAAATTACCATTTTACCCTTTCTTTAGAAAAATGGTAAATTTTACCCCAAAAATTCTAAAATTTCTCGATTGGCCCTCTAATATTCTTATCATGACCAATTGACCCTCAATTTTAGAAAATTACATTTTGGTCCTTCAAATTTTTGAAAATCCCCAATTTTCCCCCCAATTCTAGCTCTTCAACACTACGGAATTTGATTTCATCAAATTGACCGATCAAACACCTCTAATTGTTGAAATTGGAGTTGGAATTGAGTTCCTACATGTTCATACGATTCTAAGGAACTTTGAATTGCAGATTTTAACGTTGGAACGAGCTCAAACAGAGCTTCGCTGAAAAATAGACTATAGAGAGAGAAAGCTTCGATTTCTCACTGGTGAGGGCGCGACGGTCGGAGCTCTCTATCTGGGTAGGTAGCTCTCCTCCAGAGGTTCTTCCTAAGATTAAGAATGACATCAATTGATGCCGAATTGGATTAGAATTTCTCCATCGAAATTCGGCCGACTCTCTCTCTAACAACGATCTGAAATTGTAAAGGGGAGCTGAATTGGCTTACCTTTCGGTCCTAATTCGGCCGTGGAAGAGCTGAGGTGGTGTCGGGAGAGCTTGGTTTGGCCTGAGGAGGGCTCGAATTGGCCGATTTCAACTCGGCCAAAATAGGGTAGCTTTGGTCCGTCGGAGCTACTTCACTATTTGATCATGCCGATGCTTCTCTAGCGACTCTCGGGACGAATGGATGCTACCACCATGTAGCTGACTTCTCCCCGGTTCTAATGAACCCAAACTCACCTTCTTTGGCTTAGAATGGACCCTATATCAGAGCTCTGGTTCGAGCTTCACCGGAAAACTAAGCAACAGAGAGAGAGAGAGAGAGTTTTCAGGTGTGGAGAGGATGAATGGAGAGAGGCTCTTTATATAGGGAGTTTGGGGATCCGTTGGTCATCCATTTGGCACCGTTATGACAGGAATTGATGACCTGAAACATACCCAACAGAGGCATTTCTTCTTCACCGACGTTTCTTCAATTTCCCGACGAGTGAACAGTGTTGTCATCCCGATGAAGAAGATGACACTGTTCCGAACCGGACCGAACTGAGTTCCAAGCTTAAACCGACCGGTTCACCCCTCATTCAACCGAGTTTTTCAAATATAAAAATTTCTAAATTCATCTAAATTCATTCTCTATCTAATGGTGCCTCAAATCTCCAATTAGAATTATTTAAGCTACCTAGAAAAATGAATTTAGGGTTCGGTTCATTAGTGGTTCAAACCGGTTCGAACCAGTTCGGATCCGGTTCACCTGAACTAATTTGGTTTTCATCCTCCAATTTCTTCACAAGTCTATTTCCATGACTTTTGTGACTCCTTGGGTCACTTAGGGTCCATAAGATTCCTAGTTTACCATCTCTTTATCAATTCCAGTTCATAAACCTGCTTGGTCCTTAAACAGGTTTGATTTGGTTCAAGTCCGGTTCACCCGAACCGATTTGGTTTTTCTCTCCCACTTGGTTCCAAGGTTTATAAATTTCTTTTGGGCACAAGGGAGTTGAATTTCTCTATTTTGCTCGTTCTCTATTAGTTCCGGTTCATGAACCAACTTGGTTCATAAACCGATTCTATCCAATTCTGACCCGGTTCTCTTGAACTGCATTGGCCTTTCTTCCTCATATCATCCTAGCGTTCTTTTTACAAGTTTATAATTATTTTTGAGTCACATGGGAGCTAGAAATTTTTGAATTCGCTCGTCCCCAATTAGTTGGGTTTACAGACCAATTCGGTTTAAAGATCACATTGACCGGTTCTTTCCTGATTTTTCTCATTACTAAAGGACGAGGTTTACAATTCTCCCCTCCTTTTAAGGGTTTTGTCCTCAAAACAGTTACATGTTAAACAACTGAGGATAATTATCCCTTACCATAGATTTGGTTTCCCATGTCTCTTCCTGCACGGGTCCATTCTGCCACAACACCTTGACCATACGAATTTTCTTATTCCTCAAATTCTTGTCTCTTCTATCGATGATTTGTACCGGCTCTGTCTGATAAGTTTGGTTCTCTTCTAGTTCCATTGGACGTCAGTCTACTATGTGACTAGGATTAGGTTGATATTTCTAAAGTACTGAAATGTGGAATACATCATGTATTCTCTGCAGATCAGGAGGCAGTTCTAATTTATAAGCTACTGATCCTATCTTTGAATAATGGGATATGGACTGATATATCTGGGTTTCAACTTCCCTCTTTGCTGAAACCTAAGTATTCCCCTCCATAGAGATACTTTGAGGAATACTTGATCGCCCACTTCAAACTCCAAATCCTTCCTTCGATTGTCTACTCTCTTCAACCTATCTTGTGCAGTTTTAAGACGACTCCTTATTAATTTTATCTTCTCTGTGGCATCTTCTATTATCTTAGTTTTCTCTAATTTCCTTTTGCCCACTTCTTCCCAAAATAAAGGGGTACGACAGGTTCGTCCATAAAGGGCTTCATAGGGAGCCATCTGGATGCTGGCTTGATAAATATTATTATACGCAAATTCCATCAAAAATAAGTATTCCTCCCAGTTTTTATTCATGGTAAGTACACATACCCTTAGCATGTCTTCCAAAGTTTGAATGGTTCACTCAGACTGACCATCTATTTGAGGGTGAAATGCCGTACTCATGTGGAGTTTGGTTCCCATGGCATTTTATAGACTCGGCCAAAACCTGGAAGTAAATCTTGGATCTCTATCCGATACTATACTCATCGGGACACGATGTAGTCTTATTATTTCCTTCATGTATAGGATGGACAGCTGTTCTACTATGTCTATTACTCTTATAGGAAGGAAATGAGTTGATTTGGTCAATCTATCTACAATTACCCAAATCGTATCTCGACCTTTTCTGGTCACCAGGAGGCCCGTAATGAAATCCATGGTGATGTCTTCCCATTTCCACTCTGGAATGGGTAAGGGTTGTAATAGCACTGATGGCTTATGATGTTCTACTTTTATCTGTTGACAGGACAAGCATTGGGCTACATATTCCGCAATGTCCCTCTTCATACCCTTACACTAGTATCCTTGTTTGAGGGGGCGGTACATTTTAGTACTGCCCGAATGCATAGCATACATAGAATCGTGTGCCTCTTCTAATATTAATCTTCATAACTCCTTGTCTTTAGGCACACATACCCTACCTTTATATGTCAGTACTCCATCACCTCGCATATCATAATCCAGTTTTCTTTCTCCGTTAGTTGAATCCAGATAGGACTGAAATTCTATATCAATCTTTTGTTGGGCCTTTATATTATCGGTTAGACTAGGTCTTACCGCTACATTCGCCACCAGGCATTTTTCCTATCGGTCCATCTTCAGACTCACTTCCATTCTTCCCAATTGTTGCAACAAATGTAAGTAGCTTGTCTTGACTTGTGTCACCTCAGTTTGATACTTGTGACTTAAGGCATCTGCTACCACATTTGCCTTTCCGGAATGGTATTCTATCACAAGATCATAGTCCTTCACCAATTCTATCCATCTCCTCTTATGAAGATTTAACTCCTTCTGAGTTAGGAAGTACTTAAGACTCTTGTGATCTGTGTATATCCTGCACTTAACCCCGTAAAGGTAGTGTTGCCATATCTTCAAGGAAAACACTATTGTAGCTAATTCCAAGTCGTGAGTTGGGTAATTTCTCTCATGTATCTTTAGTTGTTGCGAGGCGTACGCGATAACCTTCCCTTGTTGAATTAAAACACATCTAAGTCCTTGTCCCGAGGCATCACTATAGACTGTGTACTCTCTTGCAATAGGATTGGGTAGGGAGAGTACTAGTGCAGTTGTCAGTCGAGTCTTTAATTCCTGAAAAGACTTTTCACAATCCTCATCCCATTTATACTCAACTCCCTTCCTAGTGAGTCGAGTTAAAAGAGTTGCTATTTTAGAAAAGTCTTGCACAAACCGCCTATAATATCTTGCCAATCCTAAGAAACTTCTAATTTCTGTAAGATTCCTTGGAGCTTTCCATTCTGATATAGCTTCCACCTTGGCTGGATCCTAATGTGAGTCCAACTAAGGGTGCTGCCAATTTGCAAGGTCCAATCACAAGGTCAAGGGCCAAAAGAATTAAAGAAATGCAAGGGCTGATTGGAGAGGGAGGTCAAGCTGGGAGCACAATTGAAGAGTATAATGAGAGCATTGAAGAAGGCAATAATTCGAATGGGAGATTTATTAATATCATAAATCTACTAGAAGATTAAATTAGAAAATAATATATTTTCTAGATATGATCAAGAAATATATTAGCAATATTTTCTATATGGTTGGTATGTCAACCCCAATATTTTATTTTCTTATTTAGATAATTGCTAATATTCTCAATTGTCTATAAAAGGCTAACTTTAGACTATTGTAAACAAATTTTGATTTCAATTTTTATTGTGAGGTTTATGTCTTCCTTCTCTTTTGAGAGAACTTTTGAACTTATCAGGTTTTTACTTGTGGTGTTCAAGCAATCAGACTTATCACGAGGGTTTTCTAGGAGCTCTCCTTAGAAGATTTGGGTGTGACGTCTACATCTACCTGTACCTTGTTTCTTAACCAAACAAGGTATATTCCATTCTTTTTACTTGCGTCATGAAAGTCTTGGGGTCTATTCCACATTTGGTGTAGGGTGTCGTTAGTATATTGGCGAGGTTCGCATCAGTTGGTATCAGAGCATATGGTTGCATGGCAAGTTTCATACTATCCTTTCAATTTTCGTTATATTTTTCCTATCTTCTACCTATTTCTATCCAGTATAAAAAAATCACAAAAAAATCTCTTTTTTTCTACTATCGAGTTATATTTTCATTATCTTCTATCTATTTCTAGTCAGTAAAAAAAATCTCTTTTTCTCCTATAGTTATACTTTCATTCTACTTCTATTTTCTATAAAAAAAAATCTCATCTTTTTATCTACTTTCTTTATAATAGAAAAAAGCAAAAACAGCCAGAATAAAAAAACCAAAAATATTGTTGAAAAAAAATCCAAAAAAATTCGTAAAAAAATATATTAAAAAAGGCATGCAAAAAAAAGTTGAAAGAATAAAAAAAAGGCACAAAAGCATATATTCAATATCTTATTCATTCTACCCTATTAGATTTTATTTTTCTTCCTATATTTTTTTGAATATCCTCATACCTTACACTTAAATCCTTTTTTTTTTAAATTGCTTTTTGAAACTTTGTTGATTTGTCTTGATTGTTTCTCAAGTTGAACTGATTCCTAAAAACGATTTGTTCTTAAGTTCAATTAAAATTGAAAAGAAGACATACGAGGGGGAAAAGGCAAGAGTGTTTGAATCCTTAAAAAGAAGCCAATCGAGTGAAACATGAGTGTTGCGAGGTTTTTTTTTTCATTCATAGGAATACATGGCTCAACGAAGAGGAGCCCCCACAACTCATTCCAAACTTACAAGTGCAAGCTATAATAAGTGAGATGAGACGGTTGATGAAGATTAACCTGGAGCCACTTCACTGACGGATAGATCAATTGGAGGAAGGAGTGAAGGGTTCACATCAACATACCCCTACTGAACAACGACCTCGAAGTTTTCAATCTAGGCATTTTGATCCACAAAATCTCGAGGAGTTTGATGAAATCCAAGGTAATCGCAATAGGCTCGGACACGATTCCATCGATCGATATGCTCATAGAGAGCAACAACGGACTGATGACAACTTGGACACCATCAAATTGAATATACTCTCTTTTCAAGGAAGAACTGACCCAGAAGCCTACTTTGAATGGGAAAGGAAGATGGAGATGGTTTTTGAATGCCATAATTACTCTGAGATGAAAAAGGTACGACTTGCTTCTGTTGAATTTATTGATTATGCTATAATATGGTGAGATCAGTTGGTGAAGGAGAGGAAAAGAAATCATGAACACCCCATGGAATCTTGGGATGAGATGAAAGCAATTATGCGACGACAATTCGTTCTCAGCCACTATCATTGAGAGCTGTTCACTAAACTTCAAAGGCTTACCCAATGATCCAAAAGTGTCGATGAGTACTTCAAGGAGATGGAAATTACTATGATTCGAGCTAATGTGGAAGAAGATAGAGAGGCTACAATGGCCAGATTCTTGCATGGCCTAAACCATGAGATAGCTGATGTGGTGGAAATGCAATATCATGTTGAGCTTAAAGATATGGTGCACCAAGCTATCAAAGTCGAACAACAACTGAAGAGGAGGAATTTACATAAGAGGGGAATAAATAATAGTCAATCAAACACATGGAAACCAGCCCCTAGGCAAGTTGAGAAGTCATCGACTCAATCTCAGCCCAACCTTCCAAAGGAGACAACCAAGCAAGTTGTGACCCAAAAACAAGATAACCCTCATATCACAACTCCCAAAAATCGTGATATTAAGTGTTTTCAATGCCAAGGCCAGGGTCATGTAGCAAGTCAATGCCCGAATAAACGGGCCATGGTGATCAATGTTGATGGGGAGATCGAGACTGAGGATGAAGAAGAAGAAAACGATTCTGATATGCCACCACTTGAGGATGCTAGTGAGTATGCCGAAGAAGGAGAGTTATTAGTAGCAAGGCGAAGTCTCAGTGCAAATGCCCAAGAAGAAGAAAACAACCAGCGTGAGAACTTATTTCATACTCGTTGTTGTTCGAACAATAAGATTTGTTGCATTATTATAGATGGAGGAAGCTGCACTAACATAGCTAGCACTGAGCTTGTGGAAAAATTGGCATTACCGACATTAAAGCATCCAAAGCCATATCAACTTCAGTGGTTGAACGATCAAGGCGAACTCAGGGTAACCAAGCAGGTGTTGGTTACATTTTCCATTGGAAGATATCAGAATGAAATACTATGTGATGTGGTACCAATGAAAGCCTGTCATATTCTTTTGGGACGACCCTAGCAATTTGATCGTCAAGTTAAGCATGATGGATTCACCAATAAGTACTCATTTGTGATGAACGAAAGGCCAATATCTCTTGTACCATTGACTCCAAAGCAAGTGTTAGAGGATCAAGTAAAAAGGAAAAAGGCAAATGAAAAGAAGAAAGAAGAAGAAAAGAAGAAAGAAAAGAATAAGGAAGAAGAAAAGAATATAGAGTTGAAAAAAAAGAGAGTAAAAATAATTTTATTGCTAGAAAAAGTGAGATTAAGGGAGCTATACATACACAACAATCTTTTATTGTACTTATCTACAAGGATGCCTTTTTGAGTACTAACGATCTTGTCGGATCTTTGTCGAGCAATATTATTACTATTTTGTAGGAATTTATGGATGTTTTTACCAAAGAGATACCACCAGGTTTACCACCAATTCGAGGAATTGAATATCAAATTGATTTCATCCCTAGAGCAATAATTCCGAACCGGCCTGCTTATAGAAGTAACCCTGAGGAAACAAAGGAACTTCAACGCTAAGTTATGGAACTAATGGAAAAAGGGTATGTTTGAGAGAGCATGAGCCCATGTGTTGTGCCTGTGCTACTTGTCCCTAAGAAGGATGGAACGTGGTGAATGTGCGTCGATTGTCAAGCTGTTAACAATATCACGGTAAAGTATCGATATCCTATTCCTCATTTGGATGATATGTTAGATGAGTTGCATGGATCTTGTTTATTTTCGAAAATAGATCTTAAAAGTGGATATCATCAAATTAGAATGAAAGAAGGAGATGAATGGAAAACTGCATTTAAGACAAAACAAGGATTATATGAATGGTTAGTTATGCCCTTTGGATTGATTAATGCACCTAGTATGTTCATGAGATTAAGGAACCACGTTTTGCGTGCTTTTATTAGAAAGTTTGTAGTTGTATATTTTGATGACATTCTAATCTACAGTAAGACCATGGATGAACATGTAAGACACTTAACAACTGTTTTGGAAGCCTTAAGGAAAGATAAGTTGTTTGCCAATTTAAAAAAATGTGTCTTTTGTTTGGATAAACTTGTGTTTCTTGGGTATGTTATAAGTTCAGAAGGGATTGGAGTTGACGAGGAAAAGATTAAGGCAATCCAAGATTGGCCGACACCTAATTCGGTAAGCCAGGTAAGAAGTTTTCATGAATTGGCTAGTTTTTATATACGTTTTGTTCCTAACTTTAGTACTTATGTTGCACCTCTTACTGCTGTTATAAAGAAGAATGTAGCATTTAATTAGGGAGTTGAGCAACAAAACGCATTCAAATTGATAGAGGATAAACTAACAAGTGCCCCATTGCTTGCCTTACTTAATTTTTCTAAAATGTTTGAAATTGAGTGTGATGCATCAGGCGTAGGTATTGGAGGTGTATTGATGATGTAGGAGGGAAGGCCAATTGCATATTTCAGTGAAAAGTTGAGTGGAACAACCCTCAATTACCCTACCTACGACAAGGAGATGTATGCTTTAGTTCGAACACTACAAACATGGCAACACTATCTATGGCCGAAAGAATTTGTGATTCACACTGATCATGAATCTCTTAAGCACCTCAAGGGGCAACACAAGTTGAACAAGCGTCACGCTAGGTGGGTAGAGTTCATTGAGACATTCCCATATGTGATCAAGTACAAATAAGGTAAGGAAAATATTGTTGTTAATGCGCTATCCCGAAGGTACTCCATGCTTGCAATCCTTGATTCTAAATTTCTTGGGTTTGATTATATTAAGGAATTGTATGCAAAAGACCCTGATTTTTGTGATGTGATTAAAGATTGTACAAATGGTGGGTTTGGAAAATTTTATTTGCAAAATGGGTTCATTTTTCAAGAAAATAAATTGTGCATCCCTCATTCCTCTTTGTGTGAGTTACTTGTTAGGGAAGCACATGTTGTAGGACTTATGAGACATTTTGGGGTAGCTAAGACTATGGCAATATTGCATGAACATTTTTTTTTTGGCCTCACATGAAAAAAAATGTTGAGAAAATATGTTCTCGATGCATTACATGTAAGGAGCCTAAATCTAGGCAGCAACCTAATGATTTGTATACACCTCTTCCAATCCCTAGTGCACCTTGGATTGATATATCAATGGATTTCATTTTAGGATTACCAAGGACTAAGAGAGGGAGTGATTCTGTGTTTGTGGTTGTTGACAGATTTTCCAAGATGGCACACTTTATTCCTTGTCATAAAACTGATGATGCCTCGTATGTTGCCAATTTGTTCTTTAGAGAAGTTGTTAGATTGCATGGTATGCTTAGAACTATTGTTTCTGATTGTGATTCTAAATTTTTGAGTTACTTCTGGAAAACTTTATGGGGTAAATTGGGAACAAAACTTTTGTTTTCGATAGCTTGTCACCCTCAAACTGATGGTCAAACATAAGTAGTTAATAGAACATTAGGTACTTTATTACGTTCTATAATAAAAAAAGAACTTGAAATCATGGGAATATTGTTTGCCACATGTTGAGTTTGCTTATAATCGTTCTGTTCATTCTACTACTAAGTTTTCACCATTTGAGATTGTATATGGTTTTAATCCATTGACCCCTCTAGATTTAACTCCACTTCCAGTTGGTGAGTTAGTAAATTTTGATGGAAAGAAAAAGGCAGAGTTTGTGCGACAAATGCATGAGAAGGCAAAGATGCAAATTGAAAGACAGAATAAAGCATATGCAAATCAAGCAAATAAGGGTCGTAAAAATATTACATTTGAACCCGGAGATTGGGTTTGGCTTCATCTGAGGAAGGAGCGATTTCCAAAACAAAGGTGGTCAAAACTTCTTCTAAGAGGAGATGGACCATTTCGAGTGTTGGAGCACATCAACAATAATGCTTATAAGTTAGAGTTACCAGGTGAGTATGGTGTTAGCACAAGTTTTAATGTTACTGATTTAATGCCCTTTGATGTAGGTGAAGAGAACACTGAAGATTTGAGGACAAATCGTTTTCAAGAGAGGGAGAATGATGTGAGTCCAACTAAGGGTGCTGCCAATTTGCAAGGTCCAATCACAAGGTCAAGGGCCAAAAGAATTAAAGAAGAAATGCAAGGGCTGATTGGAGAGGGAGGTCAAGCTGGGAGCACAATTGAAGAGTATAATGAGAGCATTGAAGAAGGCAATAATTCGAATGGGAGATTTATTAATATCATAAATCTTCTAGAAGATTAAATTAGAAAACAATATATTTCTAGATATAATCAAGAAATATATTAGCAATATTTTCTATATGGTTGGCATGTTAACCCCAATATTTTATTTCCTTATTTAGATAATTGCTAATATTCTCAGGTGCCTATAAAAGGCTAACTTTAGACTATTGTAAACAGATTTTGATTTCAATTTTTATTATGAGGTTTATGTCTTCTTTCTCTTTTGAGAGAACTTTTGAACTTATCAGGTTTTTACTTGTGGCGTTCAAGCAATCAGACTTATCACCAGGGTTTTCTAGGAGCTCTTCTTAGAGGATTTGGGTATGGCGTCTACATCTACCTGTACCTTGTTTCTTAACCAAACAAGGTATATTCCATTCTTTTTACTTGCGTCGTGAAAGTCTTGGAGTCTATTCCATATTTGGTGTAGGGTGCCGTTAGTATATTGGCGGGGTTCACATAAGATCCACCTTAACTCCGTCCTTAGATACAATATGCCCTAAGAATCCTACTTCTTGCAACCATAATTCACACTTGGAAAACTTTGCATATAATTGGTTTTTCTTCAAGATTTCCAATGTAATTGCCAGATGATTTTCGTGTTCCAACCTGGTTCGTGAGTATATGAGGATATCGTCTATGAATACTATCACAAATTTGTCCAGATGAGGTTGGAACACACGATTCATTAGGTCCATGAAAGCAGCAGGGGCATTTGTCAATCTGAACAATATCACTCGAAATTCATAGTGTCCATATTTGGATCGAAACATCATCTTAGGGATATCCTCCTCTCTAATCCTTAGTTGGTGGTAGCCTAATCGAAGATCTATTTTTGAGAAGTGTGCAGCTCCTTTTAGCTGATCAAATAGATCATCTATCCTTGGGAGTGGGTATCGATTCTTGATGGTGACCTGATTCAGCTTCCTGTAGTCAATACATAGTCTCATACTCCCGTCCTTTTTCTTCACGAACAAAACAGAAGCACCCCATGGGGACTGACTTGGACGTATGAAATCCTTTTCTAATAATTCGTCCAGTTGTTCCTTTAGTTCTTTCAGCTCTGCCAGAGCCATGCGATATGGGTCTTCGGATATGGGGTTGGTTCCTGGGGTTATTTCTATAGTAAACTCTACTTGGCGACTTGGAGGTTGTCCAGGTAGCTCTTTTGGAAAAACTTGTGGAAAATGCTTGATTATCAGAATGTCTTCTATTTTCTTTTCTTCAAAATCTTTATTCACTACCATGGCCAGCACAACTGTACATTCTTTCTTAATCATCTTTTGAACCTTCAGGTGGGATACAAATTTTACTTCACTTTTTCTTTTATCTCCCTAGAACTTTAGTCCCTTAGTCTTTGAGGTATGGAAAGTTACTATCTTCCTTCTACAGTCCATTCTTGCCTGATGATTACTCAGCTAGTCCATCCCCAGAATTACTTCCACTTCTCTTAAAGGTAACGAAATTAAATCAGCTTCAAGTTTGATTCCTCCAATTACTATATCACACCCCTTTAGTTATTTATTTATGTTCAGACTTTCTCCTAAGGGTGTTAGGACGTTAAGGCTTTGTACAAGAGGAGTAAGCTCTAAGGGTGTCTTAGAAACCAATTCTTCCTTGATGAATGATCGTTCTGCTCCAGAGTCAAAAAGAGCATAAACTGGTTGTCCCCACAGTTGTATATACCCTGATTTAAGAAATGTATATTTTAGAAGGAATTCTCTTTATTAATTCAAAAGATGTTAAGTTTACATGACTCCTTTGGACTAGTTGGTAGGGTTTTGGGATGTACCCGCTACAGTGTTAGGGTCTCCTCTAGCATCTTCCTGAGTGAGGTTGTATACTCTAGCCGGTACTCTTACCGTAGCTTCCGGCCTGAGGTTCCTGAAGTTCCCTTAAGGTGGTCCAAGAGTATTTTTCTATCTGTTCTCCCTAAGAGTAGGACAATCATTCACAGAGTGTCCCGCTTGTCCATAGGCGAAACAGGCATGGCATGCTCCCTCATGATTCCTTTGACACTTCGGACAGCGAGGGTTCCCTTGGGGTAAGGTAGGGACCACTCTGGGAAGGGGTGGAGGTATGTTCCTTCTCTGTTACAATACCTTTTTGTTTCCTCTCCTTGGGCCAGTATATTCTCAACGTACTCTTTGATGGTTTGAATCTTTATCCCCCTTTCTAGTCGTTTGCTCCATTCGACAACGTCGGGTCTGTACCAGTCGCTCGCATTTGTGAGCCATACTAATTACAGCTGCCAGGTCTGTGGGGTGTCCCAGTACTCCCATACGGTCTCAAATATCCAACTTGAGACTATTCACAAACCTCTGGCATATGTCAGCTGGTCCGGCTAGGTCAGGAGCAAAGGGTCTTAACTCGTTGAATTTTGTTTCATACTTTGCTATGGAACTAATCCCTTACCGAAGTCGTATGAACTCTTGTTTCTTCTCATTTATTAGGTGGGGTGCCAAGTACTCCTCCGAATATCTTTCCTCAAATTACTCCCAAGTGGGAGCGGTGGCATGTAGGTTTCGGACATTGTCCCACCATCGTCTAGCGCTCTCTTCTAGAAAGAATTCCATTAGGATCACCCTATCCTCTGGTAGTATCCGAACAATTCCCATCAACTTCTTGATATTGGCCGACCAGTCCATGGCGGTCCCAGCATCCTTTTCTCCAAGGAAAGATTTACATCCTAGTTGTTGAAGAGTTTTGAGATTCCTAGGTATGTCCGTTGGAGTGGTTGGATTAGTAGGGGGAGGGTGAGATTGCACTTCCTCGGGCTCAGCCTGTGAGTTGGTGCCTGCCTTAGGAGTAAGGTAAGGTTGGCCAAATACATGAGTTGTTTGGGCTACTCTGGGAGTTTCTACTGGTAGGGATGGCTAGGTGGTGTTGGAGGCAGCAACCCTAGTTCTCTTTGTTCCTTTCTTTGGAGCCATTCTGTCAAATTTTAAAATAATTCTATTAGTAACTACATTTTCTAGTCTTGACTATGTATTCGAGGAAATAGGCTCTGATACCACTCTAATTGTCATGCCCCGACCTGGTTTGGTCAGATCCTCGTGATCAACCCGCCACTCTCCTAATTTACAAAAGGGTTTCCCCTTATATTATAAACTGTAAAAAGTAAGTCGTTCTTTAGACCTGCACCTTTTTCCAGAAATATCATAAATAAAAAATGTATAGTAATTTAATTTAATCGTACCTGTTTTGCAGACGTTTAATTGTGCTTGTCTTTTAAGGTTCGACTTCCTGGGACTTCCTGAAAGGGGTATAAGGGAGGGGGTGAGTACAACTACTCAGTGAATGGGATTCTCAAATCTTTTGACTTTCAAGAAAAACCTTTATATAAAGTGTGTCAGACTCCTTTCTTTTAAAAAATCCCTTCATTTAAAAATTTGGGTTTTTCTATTATTTCTTAGATACCGGTGTGTCATCACCCAACACACACCCTTCATCATGAAGGTTACACACATTCACAAGTCAGTATCACTACTAAACCCGCTAGTGGCTTCGGAGTGACTTTTCCTGCCACCTGGATAGAAGTACGACCACTTCTACCCTGGGAATGAGTGGATGTACTCGACATCCTACCCACAATCCTGAAATCACTTATTCGTGTCCGTATGAGGACAGAAACCTCATTATGTCCCCACCTCGGTCTCATGCACTTGGTGCTACTTCAGATTTCGCACAGACACTTGAAACGACGATTTGCCCTTATACTCACTGGGTCGTCCAGGGCCCTTAGGACACATCACTACCCCTCATGGGCGTCTTGATGATCATGTACTCATGGTGCATGCACAAGCAAAGTTTTCTTACATTTTCCATATAATATGTGGTGCCATTTGTCCCAATGGTCTCGACCTTCAAGTCAACATGTAGCTGTTTGTCTCGACTGGTCCGGATAACTATCATGTCGCACTGCTACTAGTTGACTGAGTATGTCGGACTTGCCTTGGTACCATGACCAAACAATTCACTTATTAAGTTTTAATGGCACACACACACACACACACACAAATATATATATATATATATATCAAGTTCTTTTACGAGCTCCTACTCGTGTCCATTGACCTATGGCCCACTGTTCGAGTTTTTTTAAAAAATTGGCATTTTAAACCTCAAGTTCCAAAACCAAGGCCCCCAGCCTATAAGAGCTATTCGAGCTCTCGTCAAGAAGGTCTCCCAAATAGTTTAAGCATTGGCACACAATCAGGTGAGAACACTTCCGACAAAAATAGGTTTTTACTGTCCATTATACCAACCGCTCTAAGGACATCTTCGTTCATAACCGATGAACGGGTTTTCAACTTCCTTCGAGGAAGTCTCATCATACCAACCGAGTATGATCTACTTACAACCCGTAAGTAGTTTTTCTGCATAACATTCACATCACTTTCTCTAAGTAGTGATGATTAAAAAATACCACTATGCAGTGGGTTTTTATACCGATATACTTATCATCCCCAACCGAATATGATACATAATCCCACTCACAAGATAGTGTAGTGAAATTCCGCTTAGTCGAGCTTCGTCCTTAGCAAGCTGGACCTCGACTGGCGTTCCCGATGTCTCGTTCTCCTACACGAAATGAACATAATTGTTCATTATTCTTTGGCCTAATAGCCCTCATTCGTTCCAAATGAATGAGAAAACCCAACTTTACATATATTTGCAATTAGGTCCCTAAAGTTATTTTTCTTTAATTTAAGTCCCTATTGCCGAGTTTTTCCTAAATTTGTGTACTGAAACCTTTAAAATTTTTAGCAACTCAAATCATTTGATTTCACATAAAGGGGTTTAATTTCCCAAATTTCCAATTTGGTCCTTCAATTTTGCTAAAATTACCATTTTACCCTTTCTTTAGAAAAATGGTAAATTTTACCCCAAAAATTCTAAAATTTCTCAATTGGCCCTCTAATATTCTTATCATGACCAATTGACCCTCAATTTTAGAAAATTACATTTTGGTCCTTCAAATTTTTGAAAATCCCCAATTTTCCCCCAATTCTAGCTCTTCAACACTGCTGAATTTAATTTCATCAAATTGACCGATCAAACACCTCTAATTGTTGAAATTGGAGTTGGAATTGAGTTCCTACATGTTCATACGATTCTAAGGAACTTTAAATCGCAGATTTTAATGCTGGAACGAGCTCAAACAGAGCTTCGCCGAAAAATAGACTATAGAGAGAGAAAGCTTCGATTTCTCACTGGTGAGGGCGCGACAGTCGGAGCTCTCTATCTGGGCAGGTAGCTCTCCTCCAGAGGTTCTTTCTAAGATTAAGAATGACATCAATTGATGCTAAATTGGATTAGAATTTCTCCATCGAAATTTGGTCGACTCTCTCTCTAACAACGATCTGAAATTGTAAAGGGGAGCCGAATTGGCTTACCTTTCGGTCCTAATTTGGCCGTGGAAGAGCTGAGGTGGTGTCGAAAGAGCTTGGTTTGGCCTAAGAATGGCTCGAATTGGTCGATTTCAACTCGGCCAAAATAGGGTAGCTTTGGTTCGCCAGAGCTGCTTCATTGTTTGATCACGCCGACACTTCTAGCGACTTTCAAGATGAACGGATGCTACCACCATGTAGCTGACTTCTCCCTAGTTCTAATGAACCCAACCTCACCTTCTTTGGCTTAGAATTGACCCTATATCGGATCTCTGGTTCGAGCTTCGCTGGAAAACTAAGCAATAGAGAGAGAGAGAGCTTTTCAAGTGTGGAGAGGATGAATGGAGAGGGGCTCTTTATATAGGGAGCATGGGGACCTGTTGGTCATCCGTTTAGCACCGTTATGACAGGAATTAATGACCTGAAATGTACCTAATGGATGCGTTTCTTCAATTTATCGACGAGTGAACAGTGTTGTCATTTTTAGGAAGAAGATGACACTATTCTGAACCGAATCGGACTGGTACAAACTGGGTTCCAAGCTTTAACCGGCTGGTTCACCCCTCATTCGACCGAGTTTTTCAAATCTAAAAATTTTTAAATTCATCTAAATTCATTCTCTATCCAATGGTGGCATCAAATCTCCAATTCGAATTATTTAAGCCACCTAGAAAAATGAATTTAGGGTTCAGTTCTATTTCCATGACTTTTGTGACTCCTTGGGTCACTTAGGGTCCATAAGATTCCCAGTTTACCATCTCTTTATCAATTCTGGTTCATAAATTGGCTTGATCCTTAAACCGGTTTGATTCGGTTCGGATCCAGTTCACCTGAACCGATTTGGTTTTTCTCTCCCACTTGGTTCCAAGGTTTCTTCCCAAGGTTTATAAATTTCTTTGGGGCACAAGGGAGTTGAATTTCTCTATTTTGCTCGTTCTCTATTGGTTCCGGTTCATGAACCAACTTGGTTCATAAATCGATTCTATCTAGTTCGGACCTAGTTCTCTCGAACTGCTTTGGCCTTTCTTCCTCATATCATCCTAGGGTTCTTTTTACAAGTTTATAATTATTTTTGAGTCACATAGGAGTTAGAAAATTTTGAATTCGCTTGTCCCCAATTAGTTGGGTTTATAGACCAATTCGGTTTAAAGATCATATTGACCGGTTCTTTCCCAGTTTTTCTCATTACTAAAGGACGGGGTTTACATCCACTCATTCCTAGGTTAGAAGTGGTCGTGCTTCTATTTGGGTGGTCAGTAAAGTCGCTCTGGAGCCACTAGCAGGTTCAGTGATCGTGCTGTCCTGCGAATGTGTGTAACCTTCAGGATGAAGGATGTGTATTGGGTGATGACACACCGTGGTTAAATATGGAAATGGTGGGAAAACCGAGATTTTTTAATTAAGAGATTTTTGAAAGAAAGGAGTCTGGCACACTCCAATAATAATTGTTTTCTTAAAAGTCAAACTTTGAAAACCCATTCACTAATTAGTCATACTCACCCCCTCCCTTATATCTCCTTCAGGAGATTTTGGAAAGCCTACCCTTAAAGACCATCAACTAAGAAGCATATGAGACAGGTATGATAAACCTAAATTATTATACAGTTTTGATTTATGTTATTCCAAGAAAAGGTGCAGGTTAAAGGACGCCTTACTCTTTATGATTTACAATAAGGGGAAACCCTTTAATAAACCGGGAGAGTGGTGGGTTGATCACAGGAATCCGACCAAACCGGGTCAGGGTGTGACAGCTAGAGTGGTATCAGAGCCCATTTCCTCGAATACATATTCAAGACTAGAAAATAGAGTAACTAATAGGATTTCTCCTAAAATTTATAGATGGCTCCCAGGAGAGGAACCAAGAAAACTTGGAGGCTTTACTCAACACCCTATATTCATAGAAAGACAACCCTAGAAGCTTCTCAAATGCCTTAGACCTGGCAGGAATCTCAAAAGGCCAAATGGGGAATTATCCTAGAGAATGGTGCTATGACCTATCGATGGCACAACCCTAAGTATGAAGGAGGATATTTATCAAGAATTCCATAGCCCCTTAGTTATTTTGTGACCATTACCTATGATAAGGCTGAAAGTCTAATCTTTTGTATCCTCCTGTTAATAAAATACTCAAATTCTCAAAACTCTATCTCCTGATGATGCGATCTTGTTGGTAATATGGCCCAAGAAAAATAAAACAAACCCATACTATCTTGGAAACTAAGGAAAAGTCACATCTCGGTTATGGAAGATGAATCATGGAATTAAGAAACTTAGGAGGACTCTTACCATGACCCTTTAGCAAAGGAGATTCAGCAAGGGAGATAGATACCATGGAGCAGGTTACGTAAACGGTTCACAAAGAGGTCAAGAAATGATGGGGTGAATGCAAAAGCTTCTTAAGAAGGTCAAATCAAGAAGGATACCTTAAGAATAGGGATAAGGTACATGGGAAGTATACTTAAGAACCCTCTCATAAGGGGGAAACACAGAAAAACGTCCCCTGAAACTCTAGGGAATGACACAATGAGAATGAAGAAGAGAAGGAATACGCTGTGAAAGGGAACTCTGGAGGGATGCATACAACCAAGTGCCTTGAAGGAATCATTAGTTGGTAGATGTACATAACATGGAGTGTAAGGAGCCAAACCCTCATTAGAAACTACTTGAAGGAAGGAAGTATCAGAGGCCCAAACTAACCTTTTTTGGAAAAGTGATATAATTTTAAAGTACAACCTCTTTTGGGAAAAAGCAGAGAAGTAAAAAATTGGAGTCTCTGACCAACATAGCAGAAGTAAGGAAAACATAAAAACAAGATAGTTAGAGGAAATAAATGTCACCCAAAGGAAGACCGAGAGGTAGAAAGGACTACAACCTAAAAGGTCAGTGAGATAGACGATAAGGATAGGAGGACTCGAGAAACAACTGCCCTAAGAAACTTAGACCAAAGGAATGGTGGAGACGAGGCAGTTAACGAACTAATACACGGGAAAGCCATAATTTGAGTTCCAGCAATGAAGAGAGGGGCAAAAAGGTCAAATACTCGAGAAAAAAAGGATGAAAGAAATCCTTAATAGGACCAAGGGCCAAATTAACGACTAAACTCAAGGCAAGAAAAGAATAGGCAAGCCTCTCACACAATTGTCAAGAAATCTTGAAATAAAGAAGATTTGAACGCTCCAGGAAATGTTTCAAAGGAAGGAAGTATCGTGGTGGCTCAAGGTGACCTGTTTGGAGAGAGCAGGAGAACCAAGTAGAAAGAAGAAACTGATAGCAGAGGGCAGCCAAAGAGAATGAATAGAATCCTAAGAAAGGCTAAGATGTCGTAAAGACTACATTTTATGAAGAACAAAAGGATAGGCATGAAGGAAGAGTGATACAACTGCCTAGATGATTGGATTAGAAAAATAGTGTGAAGGAGGTAGTTAAAGAACTAGCCTTCGAGAGAACCAGGAATTTAAACCACGATAAAGAAGGGAGAAGTGAAAAGGGTAAATCATTGGAAAAAGAAGAACGAAGGAAAATCCTTAAAAGAAATCAATGGCCAGAATTGGAACTATAAAGTCTTGAGACGGTTAAATGAACCTCTCGAAGGGTAATCAATGGATTTTGAAACTAGAGGGATGCGAGCTCTAGACATGTGCTGAGGTGCGAGTGATAATGAGGAGGGAGTATGAAAGACGTACCCGTAGGATCTCAAGAGTAAAGGTAAACATGAAAGAATAGCATCAAGGGACGTCATTTAAAGTAAGGTGTCTTCAAGGATGTATGAAAAAGAAATTTCGGGAGAAAAGGGTAAGAATCCTCCCAAATAAGGAAATCCTAAGAAAGGATACATGACATAATAAAGAATAAACAGAACCTGGTGACGAGAGGTGAGGAGACAAATCCACAAATAAAAGTGCATGCTAAAGTGAAAGAAACCTAAGGAAGCATATTAAGAGATGTTGTGGCAAGTAAGAATTAATGGACTATCCATAATAAGGTAAGGAAGGAAAGAATGTATGAGAAACGTTGGAAAAGTAAGCCCTCCAAATAAGATGTGGATATGTAGCAATAACCGCAATTGGTAAGACCAGCCGTAGTCCACACGTGTATAATAAAGCTTAAAGAATGGACAGCTGAGTATAATATGAAGTACCTGAAATAAGATTTATAAACTACTCAAATAAGGAATAAGGGATGGAATGGGAAAAATTTAAGACAATGGAGGACTAAAAGCGAGCAAATGCCCCAATATGGAAAGGGTGTAAGGAGATGAAGAAAGGAAACCTTAAAGAAATGGTAAGAAGGTTGAACATGTATCTCCTAAGATGAAAGTCTCTACCTTGAAGGAAATAGTAAAGAATGAAACCATAAAAAGGGGAAACTCCCCAAGCCAAGCAAAACAACATGTAAGAGTAGATTAAGGCCAAAGTAAAATCCTTGAATAAAGAATGTTATTGGGAATGATGATGGACCTAAGAAAGGACAAATACTAGCATGTCAGTAAAACATCTGGAAATCAAATAATCGGAACCGAAATACTCTAAGAAAGTCAAAAAAGGACGAGTGGGTAAGGAGAACTAACACAGTTGTGTAAATTGAGTTAATAACGGTAAAGGTAGTCGAGGAATACTACCAGAAGAAAGGAGGGATGAAGTTATACAATTCCTAAGAGGTTGAAAAATAAGGAATAACCCTAAAAGAGGTGTTTTGGAGATCTAATGGATATAGAGGCAAGATCTAGAAAACATTATGATGTAAGGGACAAGAAAAAAAACCAACAAGCCCAATGAAAACATGACCCAGAATAAGGAAGAGTCGGTTCATAAGCATGAAAAAGTCAAACATAATTTGGACTCATTTGTAATGAGCACCAAATGAAGAAAGAGTTGAAATGGGACAAAAAAGTGATGATAAAGAAATACGTGAAAATAGGTACGTAATGCTCTAAAGGATGTCGAGCTAAGGGTTTCAATGACCAAGTGGTTAACTGGACACAAAAATGGTTAGTTATCTTGGAATTTCCAATCTTGAGTACAAAACCTCAAGGGGAAGAATGTTGCTCTAAGCAAAGAAAGAGATAAAATCTAAGAACATACCTTGAATTAAGGTATGTCTAGTTATAACAAACTCCAAGGAGGGAGTAAATAATACAAAGGAAAAAGGAATTCCTTAAGTAAAGGTGGTAAAAAGGGCTAATTGAAAAAACGAGAGAAGAGTTTGCATGTTAACCAAACACCAAAGGGGCATAAAAGGAAATGATTCCTCATACAAGGTTGCTACTTAAGCTTTGGCGACAAAACTCCTAAAAGGAGGGGAGAGTTGTAAACCCCGCCCTTTTGAGCTATGGAAAACCGGGAAGGGAACCGGACAAACTGAGTGAGAAAACCAAACCAGTCCACAAACCCGATCAATTGTGAATGGGCAATTTAAGAATTTACAACTGCCAGGTGATCCAAAGGGTTCATAATACTATGGAAAAGAACCTTACGATGAATTGGAAGCGGAAAACTAGTCCGGTTTGGATGAACCGGGTCCAACAAGATTGAACCGATTTATGAACCAAGTCGGTTCATGAACCAGAACCGATAGAGAAAGGGTAAACAGAAAATTTATGGATCCCTTGTGACTCGAAGAGATTTATAAACCATGGGAAGGGAACTTAGAACAAAGTAGGAGAGAAAAACCAGATTAGTTCGGGTGAACCGGACCCAAACTAGATTGAACTAGTTTAAGGACCAAGTCAGTTTATGAAACGAAATCGATAAAGAGATGGTAAACTAGGAATTTTATGGACCCTAAGTGACCCAAGGAGACACAAAAGACATGGAAATGGACTTGTAAAGGAATTGGGGATGAAAACCAAACCAGTTCAAGTGAACCAAATCCGAACTAGTTCGGACCAGTTTGAACCACTATTGAACTGAATCCTAAATTCATTTTTCTACGTGGATTAAATACTCAAATTGGAGACTTGAGGCCATCATTGGATAGAGAATGAATTTAGATGAATTTAGAAATTTTTAGATTCGAAAAACTCGATCGAATGGGGGGTGAACTAGCCGGTCTAATTCGGAACAGTGTCATCTTCTTACTCTGGATGAAACATTTTTCCCTTGTCGGGAAATTGAAGAAATGCCAATGAAGAAGAAATGCTTCTTTTCGGGGCATTTCAGGTCACCAATGTCAATCATAACAGTGCCAAACGGACGACCAACGGGTCCCCGAGCTCCCTATATAAAGAGCCCCTCCCCATTCATCCTCTCCACACCTGAAAACACCATTCTCTCTCAACTGCTCCATTTTCCGGTGAAGCTCGAACCAGAGCTCCGACATGGAGTCTTTTCTGAGCCAAACAAGGTGAGGTCAGGTTCTTTAGAATTGGGGAGAAGTCAACTACACGTCTGTAGTCTCCGTTCACTCTGAGGGTCGTCGGTGAGACACCAGCGTGATGAAACAGAGAAGCAGCTCAACCGGACCAAAGCTGCCCTATTATGGCCAAGTTGAAATCGGCCATTTCGAGCCCTCCTCAGGCCAAACCAAGCCTTCCCAACACTTCCTCAGCCCTCCCACAGACGAATTAGGACTGAAATGTAAGCCAATTCGGCTCCCCTCTACAATTTTCGATCTGTGCTAGAGAGAGAACCGGCAGAATTTCAATGATGAAATTCTAACCCAATGCGACATCAATTGATGCGATTCTTGATTCTAGGATGAACCTTAGGATGAGAGCTATCTGCCTATATCAAAAGCTCAGACCGTCGTGCCCTCACCGGTAAGTAATCGAAGCTTTCTCTCTCTAGAGTGAAGCTCCGTTTGAGCTCGTTCGGGCATCGAAACTTGTGATTCAAAGTGCTATTGAATTGTAAGAGGATGGAGGAACTCAATTTTAACTTCAATTTCAACAATTGGATGTGTTTGATTTGTCAATTTGATGAAATCAAATTCGGCTATGCTAAGGAGTTGAAATTGGGGGAAAATTGGGGATTTTCAAAATTTAAAGGACCAAAATGCAATTTTATGAAATTGAGGGTCAATTAGGCATGAAAATAATGTTGGAGGACCAATTGAGGAATTTTGGAATTTTGGGGCAAAACTTACCATTTTTGTAAAGGAAGGGCAAAATGGTAATTTTGGAAAAGTTGGGGGACTAAATTGGAAATTTGGGAAATTAAACCCCTTTTGTGAAATTGAATAAATTGAGGTACCAAGATAAATTTTAAAACTTTCGGGACTCAATTTGAGGAAAAACTGGCATTTGGGGACTTAAAGTTAAAGAGAAATAACTTTAGGGACCTAATTGTAAATAACTAAAAAGTTTAGATTTTTTCATTCGTTTGAAATGAATGAAGGTTGTTAAGTCAAGTAATAATGAACAAGGATGTTCATATTGTGTAGGAACACGAAGTACCGAGAATGCCAGCAAGGACGAGCTCACGTGAATACAAAGAACCGGTCTAGTGGAATTCACTACGTTAACGAGTGAGTGGGTTTACTAACATTATACATGGTTGGGATGATGAGCACAACTTAAAAATAAAAACCACTTACTAGTTGTGAGTGGGATTATATATCATAGCCGGTTTGGGATGATAAGTACCTCAGTATAAAAACCCACTATTTAGTGGAATTTTAATCATCACAACTTAGAGAAAGTGATGTAAAAACCATGCGGAAAAACTATTTACCGGTTGTAAGTAGATCATACTCAGTTGGTATGATGAGACTTTCTCGAAGGAAGTTGAAAACCCGTTCATCGGTTATGAACGAAGATGTCCTTATACCAGTCGGTATAATGGACAGTGAAATCCTATTTTGTCGGAAGTGTTCTCCTCTGACTGTGTGCCAATACTTAAACTATTTCGGAGACCTTCTTAACGGGAGCTCGAATAGCTCTTATTGGCCGGGGCATTAGTTTTGGAACTGGAGGGCCAATATGCCCTATTTTTGAAAAACTCGAACAGTGGACCATAGGCCAATGGACATGAGCAGGAGCTCGTAAACTAACATGATATATATGTGCCATTAAACCTTAATAAGTGAATTGCTTGGTCATGGTACCAAGGTAGGTTCAACATACTCAGTCAACTAGTAGCAGTGCAACGTGACCTCTCCGGACCAGTCAAAACAAATAGCTACAAGTTGAGTTGAAGGTCGAGACCATTGGGACTAATGGCACCACATATTACATGGCAATTTAAGAAAACTTTGTTGGTGCATGCACTATGAGTACGGGATCATCAAGACGCCCATGAAGGGTAGTGATGCATCCTAAAGGCCTTGGATGACCCGGTGAGTATAAGGGTAGATCGTTGTTCTAGGTGTCTGTGCAAAATTTGGAGTAGCACCAAGCGCATGAGAACGGGGTGGGGACAGGATGAGGTCTCTATCCTCATACAGACACGAAGAATCGATTTCGGGATTGAGGGTCGGATGTCGCATACATCCACTCATTCCTAGGGTAGAAGTAGTCGTGCTTCTATCCGGGTGGCTAATAAAGTCGCTTCGAAGCCACTAGTGGGTTCAGTGGTTGTGCTGACCTGCAAATGTGTGTAACCTTCATGGGTGATGACACAACATGGTTAAATATGGAAATGGTGGAAAAACCGAGATTTTTTAATAAAGGGATTTTTGAAAGAAAGGAGTCTGGCACACTCCAATAATAATTGTTTTCTTAAAAGTCAAACTTTAAAAATCCATTTATAGAGTAGTCGTACTAACCCCCTCCCTTATATCCCTTTCAGGAGATTTCGGAAAGCCTACCCTTAAAGACCATCAACTAAGAAGCATGTGAGACAGGTATGATAAACCTAAATTATTATACAGTTTTGATTTATGTTATTCTAGGAAAAGGTGCAGGTTAAAGGACGCCTTACTCTTTACGGTTTACAATAAGGGGAAAACCTTTAATAAACCGGGAGAGTGGCGGGTTGATCACAGTGATCTGACCAAACCGGGTCGAGGCATGACAAAAGGCATAGGAATACACATGTTTTCCATAACAAAGTTTACAAAACATCTAAATAGTGGTTTACCTGTTCACGGTACCTTTGACTTGCTCCCCTCACTTCTACTTTTCTTGACGAGAGGTTTTTTCCTGAAAAGAGTTTAATGGAAGTGGGTGAGTTTCTACAACTCAGTGAGCGGGGGTTAGGGAGTGAGTTTTCACAATAAATAGTTTATTAAAGCATTTTATCCTTTTTGTTCACTGTGATATGAGTTCATCTCATTTTAGCATTTCCCCTTGCTTGGGAGGCGTTTAGCAAACATTAACACACCATTTCTATCATAGAAAGGGATCACACGTTCACAGAACAATCCTTGACTGTTCCACTTATGGACCAGAACATCTTTACCTTCCACACGAGTAGAGGTTAACAGCCCCTACCTAGAGTTTGAGTTGAAATTATACATCCGACCCATAAACCCTACCCCTTTGGGATAAGAAAATTGGGGAAAGAACCAGTCAAAACTAAGAGAAAGAACCGAACTGATTCATGAACCCCAATCATTAGAGAAAGGGAAAATTGGAAAATTTATAAATCCCGAGTGACCTAGAGAGTCATAAAAGTAATGGAAAAGGATTTTGGGATGAATTGGAAGAGAAAATCAAACCGGTTCAAGTGAACCGAACCTGAACCGGTTTGAACCACTATTGAACTGATTTCTAAATTCATTTTTCTAAGTGGCTTAAAATATTCAAATTGAAGAATTTAAGCCATCATTGAAAAGAGAATAGATTTAGATAAATTTAGAAATTTTTAATTTTGAAAAACCCAGTCGAATCGGGCCTAAATCGGTTAGTTTAAGCATTTAACCTGGTTCAGACCGGTCAGGTCCGGTTCAGAACTGTTCATTCGCTGGAAACGCTAACAGCACCGATGAAGATGAAAAGTCTTCATTCAGGGCATTTTTGGCCATGAATGATCATCATAAAGGCGCCAATCGGATAGCTAAAGAGTCCCCGAGCTCCCTATATAAAGAGCTTCTCTCCATTCCTTTTCCTCACACCTAAAAACTCCTCTATCCCTCTATAGCTCCAACTTCTTGTGAAGCTCCTACCAAAGCTCTGACATTGGGGATTTTCTTAGCCAAAGAAGGCGAGGTCGGGTTCCTTAGACTCGGGGAGAAGTCAGCTACCCAACGGTGGTCACCATTCGATACGAGGGTCGCTAGAGAAACGACGGTGTAATCCATAAACCCCACACTTTTGAGTTAAGGAAAACCGGGAAAAGAACCGGTCAAACCCAATCATATGGGAACAAGCAATTTGGAAATTTACAATTTTCAGGTGATCCAAAGGGTTCATTAAACCTTAGAAAAGAAACTTAAGACAAAATAACGAAGAAAAACCAAATTGGTTTAGGTGAACAAGATCCCATAAGAACTCTAAAGTTAAGTGTGGTTACTCAAGAGAAGTGTGAGGGTGGGTGACCTATAGAGAAGTATAATATTTTTTTTATAACCTGAAATTTCGGTCAAAAATTTTTATGCGAACGTTCTTATCATAAATGGCTATAAATTAATATATATTTAATTATTGTAATTAATACCAATAATTTAATACCTAAATTAAATTATTAGAATTAATACAAATAATTTAATACTGAAATTAAATTATTGGAATTAATACTAATAATTTATGTCAATATTAATACTATTAATAAATCTCTCCCATTTAATACAATATTTTACACCTATATAAAGAGAGGTTATCCCCATTCATTCTCTTAACACTTGAACACTTCTCTCTCTTTCTCTCTACTCCTCCATTTCCCAGTAAAGCTTGAACCAAAGTTTCGACATGAACATTTTTCTTAACCTCGGAAGGAGAGGTCGGGCTCTTTAGAACCGGGGAGAAGTTAGCTATCTGATAGAAAACTCTAGTCAATCCGAGAATCACTAGAGAAGCGCTGATATGATGGAATAGTGAAGCAGCTCTGGTGGACCGAAGCTGCCCTATTTTGGCCGAGTTGAAATTGGCCATTTCGAGCCCTCCTCATGCTAAACCAAGCCTTCCCAACACTTCCTCAGCCCTCTCACGTTCGAATTATGACTAAAAGGTAAGCCAATTCGGCTCCCCTCTGCAATTTCTAGCTGGTGCTAGAGAGAGAACCGGTAGAATTTCAATAATAAAATTCTAACTCAATTCGGTATCAATTGATGCGATTCATGATTCTAGGATGAACCTCAAGATGAGAGCTATCTTCCTAGATCGAAATCTCGGACCGCCGTGCCCTCACCGGTGAGAAATCGAAGCTTTCTCTCTCTACAGTCTATTTTCCGGCGAAGCTCCGTTTGAGCTCGTTCCGGCGTTAAAATCTACGGTTCAAAGTTTCTTAGAATCGTATGAACAAGCAGGAACTCAATTTCAACTCCAATTTCAACGATTAGAAGTATTTGATCGGTCAATTTGATGAAATCAAATTCGGTAGTGTTGAAGAGTTGAAATTAGGGGAAAAATTGAGGATTTTTGAAATTCAAAGGACCAAAATGCAATTTTATGAAATTGAGGGTCAATTGGGCATGCAAATAATGTTGGAGGACCAATTGAGGAATTTTGGAATTTTTAGGGCAAAACTTACCATTTTTGTAAAGAAAGGGCAAAATGGTAATTTTGGAAAAATTGGGGGACCAAATTGGAAATTTGGGAAATTAAACCTCTTTTTGGTGAAATTGAATAAATTGAGGTCCCAAGATAAATTTTAAAAGTTACGGGACTCAATTTGAGGAGAAACCGACATTAGGGACTTAAAGTTAAAGAGAAATAACTTTATGGACCTAATTGCAAATAATTAAAAGTTTGAATTTGCTCATTCATTGGAAGTGAATGAAGGTTGTTATGCAGAGTAATAATGAACAAGGATGTTCATATCGTATAGGAACGTGAAATACCGGGAACACCAGCATGGACGAGCTTGTGTGAATAAAAAGAACCGCTCTAGTGGAATTCACTGCATAAACGGGTGAGTGGGTTTAATAACATCATACCCGGTTGGGATGATGAGCACAACTTAAAGTTAAAATCCACTTTCCGGTTGTGAGTGGGTTTACTAACACCATACCCGGTTGGGATGATGAGCACAACTTAAAATTTTAAAACACTTACTGGTTGTGAGTGGAAATTTTATATCATACTCGGTTGGGAATGATAAGTACCTCGGTATGAAAACCCACTATTTAGTAGTATTTTAAACATCACTACTTAGAGGAAGTGATGTGAAAATCATGCGGAAAAACTACTTACCGGTTGTAAGTAGATCATACCCAGTTCATCAGTTATGAACGAAGGTGTCCTTATACCGGGCTGTATAATGGATAGAGAAAATATATGTTTTGTCATAAGTGCTCTCCCCTAACTGTGTGCTAATGCTTAAACGATTGGGGAAACCTTCTCGACAGGAGCTCGAATATCTCTGATAGGATGGAGGCCTCAGTTTTGGAACTTGGGGCTAAATGCCCGATTTTGAAAATCTCGTATAGTGGGCCCAAGGCTAGTTGGCACGAGCAGGAGCTCGTAAACGAATATGATATATGTGCCATAAAACTTAAAAAGTGAATTGTTTGGCCATGGTACCAAGATAGGACCAACATGCTCAGTCAACTAGCGGTAGCTTGACATGACAGGTCGACGGACCATTCAAGACAAACAACTGCGGGTTGAGTTGAGAGTTGGGGTCGTTAGACCAGTGGCACCACAGATTATATTGCAATATGAGAAAACATTGTTTGTGCATACACTGTGAGTACGGGATCATCAAGACGCCCTTGAGGGGTAGTGATGCATCATAAGGGCACTAGACGACCTGGTGGCTATAAGGGCAGTTCGTCGTTCCAGGTGTCTGTGCGAAATCTGGAGTAGCACCAAGCGCATGAGACCGGGGTCGGGACAGGATGAGGTCCCTGTCCTCATACGGACACGGAGAAGTGATTTCGGGATTGTGGGTCGGATGTCACATACATCCACTCATTCCCAAGGTAGAAGCGATCGTACTTCTATACGAGTGGCAGGAAAAGTTGCTCTAAAGCCACTAGCAGGTTCAGTAGTGATACTGACTTGCAAATATGTGTAACCTTCATGATGAAGGATGTGTGTTGGGTGATGACACACCGGTAACTAAGAAATGGTGGAAAAACCTCAATTTTTAAAAGAAGGGATTTTTGAAAAGAAAAAGGAGTTTTGCACACTCCATAGAAATATTTTTCTTAAAAGTCAAAAGCTTTTGAAAATCCATTCACTGAGTAGTTGTACTCACCCCTCCCTTATATCCCTTTCAGGAAATCCCGAAGAGCCTACCCTTAAAGACCGTCAACTAAGATGCCTGTAAGACAGGTATGTAAAGTTTGAAATTTCATGCAGTTTTGATTATGCTATTCTAGGAAAATATGCAGGTTAAAGGATGCCTTACTCTTTACGGTTTACAATAAGGGGAAATCCTTTAATAAACCGGGAGAGTGGCGGGTTGTTCATAGGGATCTGACCAAACCGGGTCAGGGCATGACAACTAGAGTGGTATCAGAGCCTATTTCCTCGAATACATAATGAAGACTAGAAAATATAGTAACTAATAGGATTTATCCTAAAATTTTCAGATGGCTCCCGAGAGAGGAACCAAGAAAACTTGGAAGGACTCTACTCAAAACCCTACCTTCGTAGGGAGACAACCCTAGAAGCTTCCCAAATGCCCGAGACCTAGTAGAAATGTCGAAAGACCAAATGGGGAAGCATCCTGGAGAATGGTGCTAGGACCTGTTGATGGCACAACCCTAGGTATAAAGGAGGATGCTTCTCAAGAATTCCATAGCTCCTTAGTTAATTTGTGACCATTTTCTGTGATAGGGCTGAGAGCCCAACCTTTTGTATCCCCATGTTAATAAAAGATTCAAATTCCCCAAAACTCTATCTTATGAGGATGGGACCTTACTAGGAATATGGCCCAAGGAAAATAAAACAAACCCACACTATCCTAGAAACTAAGGAAGAGTAACATCCCAGTGATGGAAGATGAATCAGGAAACCTAGGAGGATTCTTACCATAACCCTTAGCAAAGTTGATTCAGCTAGAAAACTGTCAAAGTAATCAGACTCAAGAACGGTAAAGCACCAAACCAATAGTAACCCTGGAAAAAGCCCCACTTGAAGGAAAGGAAGAACCACAACAATCCATGTAAGGGAATAACGATGGGACATTACTTGAAGAGATGCCCAACCCTACTAAAGGACAAGTACCAAGTTGAACTATTATAGGTGTAAGGAAAGAAGGGGTGTTCCACACCTCATAGATTCAAGGCAATACCTCCTCAAAGGTCACGAAGGACATGAAGGATTAGAGACTGATATCATGGAGCGAGTTACATAAACGATTCAAAAAGAGGTTAAGAAAAGACGAGGTGAATACAAAAACTTCTTAAGAAGGTCAAACCGAGAAGGATACCTCATGAATAGGGATAAGGTACATGAGAAGCATACTTAGAACCCTCTCATAAGGGGCAAACACAGAAAAACGTCCTCCGAAACTCTAGGGAATGACACGGTGAGAGTGAAGAAGAGAAGGAATACGCCTTGAAAAGGAATCATTGGTTGGTGGATGTGCAAGGAGCCAACCCCTCATTAGAAACTACTTGAAGAAAGGAAGTATCAGAGGCCAAGACTAACCTGCTTTGGAAAAGTGATATAATTTTAAAGTACTACCTCTTTTGGAAAACGCAGAAAAGTAAAAAATCGAAGTTTCTAACCAACATACCTAAGACAGGGAAGTAGAAAGGACTACACCCTAAAAAGGTCAGTGAGATGACATTAAGGATAGGAGTACTTGAGAAGAAAACTGCCCTAAGAAGACCTAAACCACGGGACTGGCGGAGGTGGGGTAGTTAACCAGCTAATACGCGGAAGAACCATGATGTAAGTTTCGACAAGGAAGAGAGGCAGAAAGGTCAAATACTTGAAAGAGAAGGATGAAAGAAATCCTTAAAGGGACCAAAAGGCCAAATTAACAACCAAACTCAAGCCAAGAAAGAAATAGGCAAGCTTCTCACATAATGATCAAGAAATCTTAAAACAAGGAAGATTTGTACGCTCCCTAAGGAAATAGACAGGTATTGGGTATGAATGGGGATGCGGATAGAGTATAAAAGATGTCCTACAAGACCTGAGGAGTAAAGGTAAACAGGAGAAGACAACATCAAGAGTAGAAATCCCCAAGAGCAAATGTAAAAAGGAATGTCCGGAGAAAGGGAAAGAATTCTACAAAGGAAGGAAGCCCCAAAAAGATATGTGTATCCCAATTGAGAGGAAATGGAACCAACCGAATAGAAGGAATGATAAGCTCACAAATGAAATGTTAGTTGAGATGGAAAAGTCGAGTACCAAGGAAAAATGAGGTCCTAAGAAGGAAATTAAATTAAAGGAATTATTGATGGGCGGATGGACACAATGTAGAGTGAAAGGAACCAATCCTTAATTAGGAAATGTTTCCAAGGAAGGAAGTATTGTAATGGCCCAGGCTGACCTGTTTGGAGGGAACAGGAGAACCAAGTAGAAAGAGGAAAACTAATAACGATAGACAGCCAAATAGAATAAACAAAACCCTAAGAAGGAATGAGATATAGTAAAGACTACACTCGATGATGGACCATAGGATTGGCATGAAGAACGAGTGATACAGCTGCCCAGACGATTGGACCAGAAAAATAAAGAATTGTGAAATGGTTGCGAACATATCAGAAGGGATTAAGGCCAAAGGAAAACCCTTGAGTAGAGGATATCATTGGGAATGATGATGGATCTAAGAAAGGATGAAACCCAGCATGTCGGTAAAACATCTGGGAATTTAATTAATTGGAACCAGAAATACTCAATAAGGAAGTCGAAAAGGAACGAGTGGGTAAGGAGAACCAACACAATTGAGTAAGTGGAGTTAATAATGGTAAAAAAAGGATAGTTGAGGAATACAATCAAAAGAAAATAGAAATGAAGTTATACAATCCCTCAAAGGTCTAAAAGCTAAGAGAGACACTTCAGGAGATGTTCTACAAATTAAATGGACAGAGACGGGTCCTAGAAAACGCCATGCTATAAGGGCATGTAAACCCAACAACCCGAGGAGAATATGACTCAAAATAAGGAAGAGTCAGCTAATAGGCATGACGAGGTCAAATATAACAATTTGGACCGAAGTTATAATAGACAACGAATGGAGGAAGAGTCAAGATGGGACGAAAAGGTGGTGATAAAGAAATTCATGGAAATAAGTACGAAATGCTCTATAGGACGACGAGCTAAGTGTTTCAATGATCAAGCGGTTAACTAGACACGGAAATGGTTAGTTATCTTAGAATTCCCAATCTTGAGTACATGACCTCAATGGGAAGAATGTTACTCTAAGCAAAGAGGGAGATAAAATCTAACAACATACCCTAAGGTAAGGTATGTCTAGTTATGACAAACTCCATGGAGGGAGTAAATATTATTAATGAAAAGGAATTTCATAAGTGAAGCTTGTAAAAGGGACTAATTTCAAGTACGAGAAAAAAGCTTATATCTTAAGCAAACACCAAAGGGGCATTAAAGGAAATGATTGCTCATGCAAGGATGTTAACTAAGTTTTGTGGACAAAACTCCTAAAAGGAGGGGAGAGTTGTAAACCCCACACTTTTGAGTTAAGGAAAACCGGGAAAAAAACCGGTCAAAGCGAGTAAGAAAATCGAGCTGATTTATAAACCCGATCATATGGGAACAAGCAATTTGGAAATTTACAACTTCTGGGTGATCCAAAAGGTTTATTAAACCTTGGAAAAGAAACTTAAGACAAAATAAACTTAAGACAAAATAAAAGAGAAAAATCAAATTGGTTCAAGTGAACAAGATCCCATAAGAACTCTGAAGTTGAGTGTGCTTACTCAAGAGTAGTGTGAGGATGGGTGACCTCAATAATTTATGTCAATATTAATACTAATAATAAATCTCTCCCATTTAATACACCATTTTACACCTATATAACGAGGTCATTCCCATTCATTCTCTTCACACCTGAACACTTCTCTCTCTTTCTTTCTACTACTCCATTTCCCGGTGAAGTTCGAACCAGAGTTTCAACTTGAACATTTTTCTTAAACTCAGAAGGAGGGTCGGACTCTTTAGAACCGGGGAGAAGTCAGCTATCTGATAGAAAACTCCAGTTAATCTGAGAATCACTAGAGAAGCGCCGACATGATGAAATAGTGAAGCAGCTCCGGGGGACCGAAGCTGCCCTGTTTCGCTGAGATGAAATTAGCCATTTCAAGCCCTCCTCAGGACAAACCAAGCCTTCCCAACACTTCCTCAGCCCTCCCACGGCCGAATTACGACTGAAAGGTAAGCCAATTCAGCTCCCCTCTGCAATTTTCGGTCGGTGCTAGAGAGAGAACCGGTAGAATTTCAAAAATAAAATTCTAACTCAATTCGGCATCAATTGATGCGATTCTTGATTCTAGGATGAACTTCAAGATGAGAGCTATCTGCCTAGATCGAAAGCTCGGACTGTCGTGCCCTCATAGATGAGAAATCGAAGTTTTCTCTCTCTACAATCTATTTTTCGACGAAGCTCTGTTTGAGCTCGTTCCAGCGTTAAAATCTACGATTCAAAGTTTCTTAGAATCGTATGAACAAGCAAGAACTCAATTTCAACTCCAATTTCAACGATTAGAAGTATTTGATCGGTCAATTTGATGAAATCAAATTTGGTAGTGTTGAAGAGTTGAAATTAGGGGAAAAATTGAGGATTTTCGAAATTCAAAGAACCAAAATGCAATTTTATGAAATTGAGGGTCAATTGGGCATGCAAATAATGTTGGAGGACCAATTGAGGAATTTTGGAATTTTTGGGGCAAAACTTACCATTTTTATAAAGGAAGGGCGAAATGGTAATTTTGGAAAAATTGGGGGACCAAATTGGAAATTTGGGAAATTAAACCTCTTTTTGGTGAAATTGAATAAATTGAGGTCCCAAGATAAATTTTAAAAGTTACGGGACTCAATTTGAGGAGAAACCGACATTAAGGACTTAAAGTTAAAGAGAAATAACTTTATGGACCTAATTGCAAATAATTAAAAGTTTGGTTTTCTCATTCATTGGAAATGAATGAAGGTTGTTATGCAGAGTAATAATGAACAAGGATGTTCATATCGCGTAGGAATGTGAAATACCGGGAACGCCAGCATGGACGAGCTTGCATGAATACAAAGAACCGGTCTAGTGGAATTCACTGCATAAACGGGTGAGTGGGTTTAATAACATCATACCCAGTTGGGATGATGAGCACAACTTAAAGTTAAAATCCACTTTCCGGTTGTGATTGAGTTTACTAACATCATACCCGGTTGGGATGATGAGCACAACTTAAAATTTTAAAACCACTTACCGGTTGTTTGTGAAAATTTTATATCATACCCAGTTAGGAATGATAACTACCTTGGTATGAAAACTCACTATTTAGTGGTATTTTAAACATCACTACTTAGAGGAAGTGATGTGAAAATCATGCGAAAAAACTACTTACCAGTTGTAAGTAGACCATACCCAGTTGGTATGATGAGACTTACTCGAAGGAAGTTGAAAACCCGTTCATCAGTTATGAACAGAGGTATCCTTATACCGGGCAGTATAATGGATAGAGAAAAAATATATTTTGTCAGAAGTGCTCCCCCTGACTGTGTGCCAATCCTTAAACAATTTGGGAGACCTTCTTGACGGGAGCTCGAATAGCTCTTAGGTTGGGGGCCTCGGTTTTGGAACTTAAGGGCTTAAATGCCTAGATTTTTGAAAATCTCGTACAGTGGGCCCAAGGCCAGTTGGCACGAGTAGGAGCTCATAAATGAACATGATATATGTGCCATAAAACTTAATAAGTGAATTGTTTGGCCATGGTACCAAGATAGTACCGACATGCTCAGTCAACTAGTGGCAGTGCGACATGATAGGTCGACGGACCAGTCAAGACAAACAACTGCAGGTTGAGTTGAGAGTCGGGGCCGTTGGACTAGTGGCACCACATATTACATGGCTTGATAAGAAAATATTCTTTGTTCATGCACTATAAGTACGGGATCATCAAGATGCCCATGAGGAGTAGTGTCCTAAGGGCCCTAGACGACCCGGTGAGTACAAGGGCAGATCATCGTTCCAGGTGTCTGTGCGAAATTTGGAGTAGCACCAAGCGCATGAGACCGGGGTGGGGACGGGATGAGGTCTATATCCTCATACAGACATGAAGAAGTGATTTCGGGATTGTGGGTCGGATGTCACGTACATCCACTCATTCCCAAGGTAGAAGTGATCGTACTTCTATCCGGGTGGCAGGAAAAGTCGCTCTTATGCCACTAGCGGGTTCATTAGTGATACTAACTTGCGAATGTGTGTAACCTTCATGATGAAGGATGTGTGTTGGGTGATGGACACACTGGTAACTAAGAAATGGTGGAAAAACCCAAATTTTTAGAAGAAGGGATTTTTGAAAAAAAAGGAGTTTTGCACACTCCATAGAAATATTTTTCTTAAAAGTCAAAAGCTTTTGAAAATCCATTCACTGAGTAGTCGTACTCACCCCTCCCTTATATCCCTTTCAGGAAATCCCGGAAAGCCTGCCCTTAAAGACCGTCAACTAAGATGCCTATAAGACAGGTATGTTAAGTTTTAAATTTCATGTAGTTTTGATTGTGCTATTCCAGGAAAAGGTGCAGGTTAAAGGACGCCTTACTCTTTACGGTTTATAATAAGGGGAAATCCTTTAATAAACTGGGAGAGTGGTGGGTTGTTCACAGGGATTCGACCAAACCGGGTCGGGGTGTGATATAATCAAACAGTGAAGCAGCTCCAGCGGACCAAAGCTGCCCTATTTTGGCCGAGCTGAAAATGGCCAAATTGAGCCCTCCTTAGGCCAAACCAAGCTCTAGCAACACCCCCACAACCCTCGCACAGTTGAATTAGAACTAAAAGGTAAGTCAATTCGGCTTCCCTCTGTAAATTCTTATCACTGTTAGAGAGAGAAATAGTGAAACTTCACTAACCAATTTCTCATTCAATTCGACATGAATTATTGCAATTCTTCATCCTAGGAGAATCCTCAGGATGAGAGCTACGTGCCTAGATTGAAAGCTTGGACCGCCGCACCTCCCACAGTAAGCTTTCGAAGCTTTCTTTCTCTAAGTTCAATTTTCTATTGAAACTCCGTTTGAGCTCAATTTGGACCCAAATGGCGTGGTTCAAAGCTCAATTTAATCCTATGGAAGGTAGGAACTTACCAATAACTTTAATTCGACCAAATAACCATGATTGAATGGTCAATTTGATGAAATCAAATTGGGGTAGTTTGAAAGGGGAAATTTTTTCGGGAAATTTGGGAATTTCGTAAAATTGAGGGACCAAAGTGCAATTTCAAAAATTGAGGGCAAATTGGCCATAAACAAGATGTTGGAGAACCAATTGGTCAATTTTTTAAATTTATTGGGATCAAATTGCCATTTTTGTAAAGTAAGGGCAAAATGGTAATTTTTGAAAAGTTAGGGACCAAATTGGAAATCTAGAAAACTTGAACCCCTTTTGTCATTTTGAATAAATTGAGGACCCAAAGTGAATTTTAGAAGTTTCGGGACTCAATTTGGGGAAAAATTAGCATTATGGACCTAAAGTTAAGGAAAAAGAACTTTAAGTACCTAATTGTAAATAATTGAAAGGTTTGGACATTTTGTTCATACATGAGGAACAAAGGCTATTATGTCAAAATTTAATAAACAAGGATGTCCAAATCGTGTAGGAACACGAAGAACCGGAATGCCAGCAAGGATAATCTCGCAGGGAGGAAAAAGGTCGATTAAGAGTAATACAGTACACTTATCAAGTTAGTGGAAATTTTTACATCATACACGGTTGGGATGATTAGTACCTCAAAAATGAAAAACCACTACTATGTGGAATTTTAACATCACACCTAGTTAGGGTGATGTGAGAACTACACGGAAAAACTACTTATCAATTGTAAGTAGATCATACCCGGTTGGTATGATGAACTTCCTAGAATGAAGTGAAAAACCCGCTTACCGATTGTAAGCGAAGATGTCATCACACCCGGTTGGTGTGATGAACAAATTGAAATTTATTTTGTCTGAAGTGTTCTCCCCTCACTATGTGCCAATGCTTAAAAATTTAGGGAGACTTTCTTGACGAGAGCTCGAATAGCTTAGATAGGCTAGAGGCCTCGGTTTTGGAACTTGGGGGCTAAAATGCTCAATTTTGAAAATCTCGTACAATGGGCCCAAGGCCAGTTGGCACAAGCAGGACCTCGTAAATAAACATGTGATTATGAAAGCCATGAAAATTCCTAATAAATAGATTATGTGATTTGGCCATGGTACCAAGACAGGATCGACATACTCGATGGACTGGCGGCAGTGCAACAAGACTAAGTCGACAGACCGGTCTAGACAAACAGGTACATGTCAAGTTGAGGGTCAGGGCCATTGCACTAGTGGCACCAAAGATTAATGAATTTATGGAAAACTTTGTTTGTGCATGCACTTGAGGTACGAAGCCATCAAGACAACCAAGAGGGGTAGTGATGCGTCGGCTACTAGATGACATGGTGGAGATAAGGGCAATTTGTCGTGCCAACAGTCAAGGAAGCTCGACGTAGCTTCATGAGCATGAGACAGGGGTGGGTTTGGGATGAGGTCTCTATCCTCATATGGACACAGAGTTGCTTTTTAGGTTTGAGGGTCAGATGTCGTGAACATCCACTCATTCTCAAAAAAGAAGTGGACAGGCTTCTATCTAGGTGGTTGGTAAAGTCGCTCTGACGCCACAAATGGGTGCAGTGAACAAGTTGCCCTATGAATGTGTGATCCCTTCATGATGAAGGGCGTGTGTTGATTGTTAAACACACCAATTGTGGATAATAAGGAAAATGGTTTTGATTACCCGAGAATTTAAGGAAAATAATATTTTTAAAAAGAAATAAGGAGTCTGGTTGTCACGCCCCAACCCAGATTGGTCGGATTCCCATGATCAACCTGACACTCTTCCGGTTTATTGAGGGTTTCCCCTTGTTTATAAAACATAAATAGTAAGGCGTCCTTTAAACATGCACCTTTCTTAGAATAACATAAATCAAAACTGAATAAAATTTTAAACTAATCATACCTGTCTCACAGGCGTATTAGTTGATGGTCCTTGTGGTAGGCTTTTCGGGATTTCCTGAAAGGGATATAAGGGAGGGGTGAGTACAACAACTCAGTGAATGGATTTTCAAAATTTAATTTTTAGGAAAAATGTTTGATTTGTAGTGTGCCATACTCCTTATTTTCTTTTAAAAACCTTTCATTTCAAATTTTGATTTTTTTATCACCATTTCTTATTAACCACGTTGTATCATCACCCAACACACATCCTTCATCATGAAGGTCAAACACACAATTGTAGGCCAGTACGTCCACTGAACCCACTTGTTTCATCATAGCGACTTTACCGGCCACCTAGATAGAAGCATGTCCACTTCTACCCTAAGGATGAGTGGATGTTCGCGACATTTGACCCTCAATCCTATAACGATTATCCATGTCCGTATGAGGACGGAGACCTCATCCTAACCCCAGTCCGGTCTCGTGCGCTTGAAGCTACGTCGAGCTTCGCAAGGCTTCTGGTATGACTAACTGCCCTTATATCCACTAGGTCGTCTAGGGCCCTAGGATATATCACTACCACTCTTGGGCATCTTGAAGGTCCCGTAAACACAGTGCATGCACAATCAACAATTTTCACATGATGCCATATAATCTGTAGTGCCAATGGTCCAACGGCCCCAACCCTCATGTTGCAATGCCGCTAGTTGACTGAGTATGTCAGTCCTATCTTGGTACCATGGCCAAACAATTCAATTACTAAAGTTTTTATGGCATATAAATCATGTTTGTTTACGAGCACATGCTCGTGCCATCCGGCCTAGGGCTGATTGTTCGAAATTTTCATAATTGGGCATAACAGCCCCCAAGTTCCAAAATTAAGGCCTCTGGCCTAATAGAGCTATTTGAGCTCTCATCAAGAAGGTCTCCCAAATTGTTTAAACAGTGGCACACAGTCATGGGATAGCACTTCCAACAAAAATATATTTTTCAACTATCCATCATACTAACCAAGTATGAGGACATCTCCGCTCATAACCGATGAACGGGTTTTCCAATTCCTTCTAGTAAGTTTCATCATACCAACCGGGTATGATCTACTTACACTAGTAAGTAGTTTTTCATGTGATTTTCACATCACTCCTCTCAGGTGTGATGTTTAAAATACCACTTAGCAGTGGGTTTTCATTTTCGAGGTGTTTATCATCCCAACCGGGTATGATATAAAAACCCCACTCACCCGATAGTGTAGTGAAATTCCTCTTAGCCAGCTTGTTGTCCTTACACGGACTAGTCTTAGCAGGCGTTCTTGGTACTCCGTGTTCCTACACGATATGAACATTCTTGTTCATTATTCTTTGGCCTAACGGTCCTCATTCATCCCAAATGAACGAGAAAACAAACTTTTCTTTTATTTGCAATTAGGTCCCTAATGTTATTTTTTTCTTTCACTTTAAGTCCCTAATGCTGGTTTTTCCTAAAATTGAGTCTCGAAACTTTTAAAATTTATCTTAGGGCCTCAATTTATTCAAATTCACAAAAAGGGTTAAATTTCCCAAACTCCCAATTTGGTCCTCAAATTTTCCAAAATTACCATTTTGCCCCTCCTTTACAAAAATGGTAAGTTTTGCTCCAAAAGTTGCCAAGTTTGTTGTCACACCCCGACCCAGTTTGGTCGGATCCCCATGATCAACCCGCCACACTACCGGTTTATTAAAGGATTTCCCCTTATTGTAAACCGTAAAGAGTAAGGCGTCCTTTAACCTACACCTTTTCCTGGAATAGCATAATCAAAACTGCATGAAATTTAAAACTTTACATACCTGTCTTACAAGCATCTTAGTTGATGGTCTTTAAGGGGAGGCTTTCCGGGATTTCCTGAAAGGGATATAAGGAAGGGGGTGAGTACGACTACTCAGTGAATGGGTTTTTAAAAGCTTTTGACTTTTAAGAAAAACATTTATATGAAGTGTGCCAGACTCCTTTGTTTTCAAAAATCCCTTCATTTAAAAATTTGGATTTTTCCACCATTTCTTATTTACCACGGTGTGTCATCACCCAACACACATCCTTCATCATGAAGGTTACACACATTTACAAGTCAGTATCACTAATGAACCCGCCAGTGGCATCAGAGCGACTTTTCCTGCCACCCGGATAGAAGTACGATCACTTCTACCTTGGGAATGAGTGGATGTACATGACATCCGACCCACAATCCCGAAATCACTTCTTCATGTCCGTATGAGGATATAGACCTCATCCCGTCCCCACCCCGGTCTCATGCGCTTGGTGCTACTCCAAATTTCGCATAGACACCTGGAACGATGATCTGCCCTTATACTCACCGGGTCGTCCAAGGCCCTTAGGACAAATCACTAACCCTCATGGGCGTCTTGATGATCCCATAATTATAGTGCATGCACAAACAATGTTTTCTTATCAAGCCTTGTAATATGTGGTGCCACTAGTTCAATGGCCCCGACTCTCAACTCAACCCTCAATTGTTTGTCTTGAATGGATTATGTGATTTTGCCATGGTACCAAGACATGACTGATATACTCGATGGACTAGCGGTAGTACAACAAGACCTAGTCGATGGACCAGTCTAGACAAACAGCTGCAAGTTGAGTTGAGGGTCAGGGTCGTTGGACTAGTGACACCAAAGATTCATGGCTTCATGGAAAACTTTGTTTGTGCATGCACTTGAAGTATGGGACCATCAAGATTCCCAAGAGGGGTAGTGATGCGTCCTAGGGGCTACTGGATGACATGGTGGAGATAAGGGCAGATTGTCGTGCCAGTAGTAAGGGAAGCTCAACGTAGCTTCATGCGTATGAGACCAAGGTGGGGTTGGGATGAGGTCTCTATCCTCATACGAACACTGAGTTGCTTTTCAATTTTGAGGGTCGGATGTCATGAACATCCACTCATTCCCAGGGTAAAACTGGACAGGCTTCTATCTAGGTCGCCGGTAAAGTTGCTCCGATGCCACAAGTGGGTGCAGTGGATGGGCCACCCTGTGAATGTGTGATCCCTTCATGATTAAGGGTGTGTGTTGATTGTTAAACACACCAATTATGGATAATAAGGAAAGTGGTTTTGATTACCCGAGAATTTAAGGAAAAGAATATTTTTGAAAAAAATTAAGGTGTTTTGTACACTCTGATTAAAGATATTTTGAATACTCTATCCCAACATCCATTTACTGAGTTGTGGAACTCACCCGCTCTCTTTACCCCTTTTCAGGTAAACAAGGGAAAACCTACTTAAAGACCTATCTATAGTTGAACCTACAAGACAGGTATGTAAGGTTAAATTTATTTAGTTTTGATTAATGTTATTATAGGAAAGGTACAAGTAAAAAGGAGGCCTTACTCCTCACGGTTTAGAGAAGGGGGAAACCCTTAATAAACCGGGAGAGTGGCGGGTTATTCACATGGATTTGACCAAACCGGGTTAAGGCGTGACACGACCCTCAAACCCTAATGTTTGTGTCCTCTTTGTGGGATGAGACCTCATTTTCCATGCTACCTCGGTCTCAGTGCACGGGAAGCTACTCTGAGATTCATGACTAACTGGCATGACAAACATGCCCTTATTACATCCAGGTCGTCTAGTAGCCCTTGGGACCCATCGACAAGCCCCTCGAGCCTTGTCAGTCTTGTCTTGGTCCCGAGGCAAGTTACACAAAATTTCTAGTTTTATGATACTTTTCATAGTTCTTAGATTCATGTTTGTCTACGGTTCCAACCCGTGCCCACTGGCCTTGGGCCCACTTCATGAGTTTTTCAAAACTGGGTCTCAAGCCCTCTCATTTTTAAATCTAAGGCCTCGAGCTATTAGAGCAATTTTAGCTCCCATCAGTAATGTCTCCCAATGTTTAAGCAGTTTCACGCAGTCAAGGGAGACCGCTCCTAGAAAAATTATTTTTCAAACTTAAAATAGTTCTCATCACCTCCAATCGGGTATGACGCGGAAAATCCCACTCACCCTATAATAGTGACGTGGCCGTCCTAGTGAGATCTCGATTCATGGTGTGCTCCTTTGCACCGATACTTGAACAACTAGCTCCTACATGGTTCGAGTGTCCTCATCAGGAGAGTTGACATAAGGGACCTCATACTTTCATGTATTTGTGCATTGGTCCTCGCATTATGCCTTAATTACCTTTAGGTCCCTTAAAGTTTATAACTTTACATTTAGGTTCCTAATCTTCATTTAATCTCAATTAAGTCCCTAGGACTTCCAATTATCTCTCATGGGCCATAATTGGGAGTTAATTTCACAAAAATGCCCCAATTTTCCTTAAATTACAATTCATTCCCCAATTTTCCAAAAATCCCTAAATTGCACAATTTTCAAAAATGTGCACTTTGGTCCTTGAACATCATTTCGTTCAATTGATCCCTAAAACTCGGTTAATTATCCCCATTTGTGATCTAAATCATCTTCCTATGTCTCCCTCGTCAATTCAAGCCTTGAAATGTTTCATTTAAGTCAGAAATGAGCTCAAACGAATCTTCACTCGAAAACATAGTCTAGAGAGAGAAAGCTTATGTCATGCCCCGACCCGGTTTGGTCGAATCCCTGTGATAACCCACCACTCCCTTGGTTTAAGAGGGTTTTCCCCTTTCTTTAATCAAGAGGAGCCAGGCGTAATTTAACCTTGTTCCTTGGAATAACATAAATCAATAAAAATGCAAGCTTAAAATAAATTTTAGCATACCTGACAAAGGGTAGATCCGGGTGTTTTCCTTAGTCATGTTTTCTTTACTCCTTAAAAGTGATATAAATGAGGGGTGAGTTCTAAACTCAGTGAATGGGTGTTGGGAGTGAGTTTTCATAAATAGCTTTAATCAAAGTGTGCCATTAATTCTCATTTCCTTTAAGAATGATCCATCCTCAAATTCTAGTTTTTCAAAACCCTTTTTCCTCATTTTCCATATTAGGTGTGTTTAACAGTAAACATATGCCCTTCATCAGGAAGGGATCACACATTCACAAGGCAGCTCGTCCACTGCACCCACTTGTGGCTCGGAGCATCTTTATCGACCACAAAGATAGAAGTACATCCACTTCTACCCTGGGTCTGAGTGGATGTTCGCAACTTCTGACCCTCAAACCCGAAAACAACTCCATATCCGTATGAGGACAAAGACCTCATCCCAACCCCACCCCGGTCTCATGCGCAAGAAGCTACATCGAGCTTTCCCGACTATTAGCACAACAAACTGCCCTTATGTCCACCTTGTCATCCAGTAGCCCTTAGGACGCATCAATACCCCTCTTGGGCATCTTAATAGACATGAACCTCAAATGCATGCACTAACAATAGTTTTTCCACATAGCCAATAAATATGGTGCCCCTGGCTAACGGTCCTGACCCTCAACCATACCTGCAGCTGTTTATCTAGGCCGGTCCGTCAACCTAGCCTTGACACACTACCGCTAGTCCATCGAGTATGTCGGATCTGTCTTGATACAAGGCGAAGAGTTTTCATGGCTTTCATAATCTCATGTTTGTTTACGAGCTTCTACTCGTGCCCACTGGCCTTGGCCCAATGTACGTGATTTTCCAAAATCGGCATTTAGCTCCACAAGTTTAACAACAGAGGCATTTGGCCTATTTGAGCTAATCTAGCTCTCGTCATGAAGGTCTCCCAAAGAGTTTAAGCATTAGCACACAATCAAGGGAGAACACTTTCGACAAAAATATAGTTTTAACTTCATCACACCAACCGGTGTGATGATATCTCTGCTTACAACCGACAAGCGGGTGTCTCCTTCCTTCAAGGAAGTTAATCATACCAACCGGGTATGATTTCCTCTACTTACAATCGGTAAGTAGTTTTTAGCTTATTCACACATCACTCCAACCAGGTGTGATGTTAAAATCCCACATATCAGTGGTTTTTCATTTCTAGAGTATTCACCATCCTAACAGGGTATATTGTGAATAAACCCACTAACCCGATAATCGTGACGTGTTCATCCTCGGTCGGTTTTTCAATTCTACGTGAATTTACTCTAGCTTGCATTCTTGTCACACGTGTCCCTACATAATCTGTGCAGCCTTATCATTCATGGTCTAGCATAAAAACCTAGACTCACAATTTTCGATTAATTGCACTTTGGTCCCTAACACTTTAGGTCCCTAATGCCCATCTTTGCCCAATTTGAGCACCAAGGATTCCAAATTTTCCTTTTGAGTCTTCATTTTACTCAAAATTTATATGGGGCTAATGTTTTCCAAATTTCCAATTTGGTCCCTAATTTTTCAAAAATTACCAGTTTGCCCCTATTTTCCAAAAGTGGCAATTTGGCACCAATTATTCCAAAAATTGACCAATTGGTGCTCCAACATCTTTTTCATGGCCAATTGGCCCTCAATTTTGGGAAATTGCAAATAGGTCGCTCAATTTTACGAAATTCCTAAATTTCCCCAAATTTTTCACCAATTCCCCCCTTTCAAACTGGCCAAATTTGATTTCTTCAAATTGACCATTCAATCGGGGATAATTGCTTCAATTAGAGGTGTAAATATGTTCCTATACTTCCATAAAATTTAATGGAGCTTTGAATCGTAAGAATTGAGGCCGAAATGAGCTCAAACTGAGCTTCGTCGAAAAATTGTACGTAGAGAGAGAAAGCTTCAAAAGATTGTCGTTAGAGGTGCAGCGGTCTGAGCTCTTTATCAAGACAGGTAGCTCTCTTCTTGAGGTACCTTCTAGGATCAAGAATTCCTACACCATGAATCGAGGAAGAATTTCGTCAATGAAATTTCGTAGTTTCTCTCTCTAACTCTAACCTGCAACAATAGAGTAGGTTCGAATTGGCTTACTTTTCAGCTTAGTTAAGGTCATATGAAAGTCATGGGAGTGTTGGGAGGGTTTGGTTTGGCTGGAGGAGGGCTGAATTTAGTCAATTTTAGCTCGACTAAAATAGGGCAACTTTGGTCCTTCGAAGCTGCTTAACTGTTTGATTCCGCCGGCACATCTCTAGCGGTACTCGAATCGAACGGAGGTTTCTATCAGATAGTTGGCTTGTCTCGGAGTCTAAAGAACCCGACCTCGCCTTTTAAGGTTAAGAAAACTGCCCAAGTTAGAGCTCTGGTTTGAGCTTCACCAGAAAATGGAGCAGTTGAGAGAGAATGGAGATTTCAGGTGTGAGGAGGATGAATGGAGAGAAGCTCTTCATATAGGGAGCTTAGGGACTCTCTGCCCGAACGTTTAGCATCTTGGTGAAGCTCATTCATGACCTGAAACAGCTTGAACGGAGACAATTTCTCTTCATCAGCGTTGTCCATTCTGCATTGAATGAACAGTGTCAACATCTAAAGGAAGAAGACGACACTGTTCTTAACTGGACCGGACTGGTCCGACCAAGTTCGATGCTTAAATCGGTCGGTTCAGGCCCATTTTGACCATTTTTCTCAAAATTAAAAGTTTTTAAATTCATCTAAATTCATTCTCTATCCAATGGTGGCTTCAATTCCCAATTTGAATATTTTAAGCCACCAAGAAAAATGAATTTAGAAATGGGTTCAATGATGGTTAAAACCGATTCAGGTCCGGTTCACCTGAACCGGTCTGGTTTTCTCTTCCAATTCATCCCAAAGTTCCTTTCCATGGTTTTTATGACTATTTGGGTCACTCTGAATTTTCAAATTTCTCAATTTGCCCTTTCTCTATTGGTTAAGTTTCATGAATCAGTTCGGTTTTCTCTCTTGGGTTGATCGGTTCTTACCCCGATTTTCTTATCTTTAAGGGATGGGGTTTACAACTCTCACCTCCTTTTAGTAGTTTTGTCCACAAAACTTAACCAGCATCCTTTGCATCAGGAATAATTTCCCTTGATATCAACTTGGAGTTTTCTTGACATGCTAACACTTCGGTTGTTCTTTCACTTAGCCCCTTTTTAAATCACAAACTTAATAAATTTATTTTTCTTTCCATTGTTTACTCACTCCATGGAGTTTATCATAACTAAGCATGTCTTACCCGCGAGTCCAAAGGTATATCCTTTGGTTCACATCTTCTTTTGCTTTGGGCAAGATTCTTCCTCTTGAGGGTTCTTGCATAGTAATTCAAGATTGAGAGTTCCAAGATGCCCAATCGTTCCCGTGTCTAGTTGGTCTCTTTATCATTGAAACTCTTAGATCGGTGTCCTTTCGAGTGCTACATACTTACTTTCACGGGTTTCGGTGTTATCACTTTTTTTCCTATTTTGACTCTTCCCTCATCCGTTGTTTATTACAACTTCGATCCAAATTTAATGTTTGACCTTGTCATGCTTAACTAACTGACTCTTCCTTAATTGAGTCATATTTTTCCCTAGGGATATTAGGCTTACATGTCCCTTACAGCACGACATACTCTAGAACCTATCTTTGGCCATTTAAAATTTTTGAACACTTCCTTATTGTGCCTTTTTGGTTCCCATCATTGGGTTTCCTGATGACTCACCGCCACGCTAGAATTCTTCTATTCTTATGTCCTTCCTCATTTTGAGTGGCATCCTTTCCTTAAGGACTTTCCCTGTTCTTAATCCATTCTTACTCGCTCGTGACCATTTCATAATTCTTTATTCTGAGTTAATCCCTTTTTGTCTATGGTCGATTACTTTGTTTGGAGGAGTTCCCTTCTTAGGGTTTTGTTCTCTACTATATCCCTCATAGTAGAGACTTCCACCTTAGGAGCCACATGCTCAGCCTTCTTACCATTACTTGAAGGTTTCTTTCTTCATTTCTTCACACCCCTTTCAATATTGGGGCATTTTCCCACTTTGAATCCTTCTTCATCTAAAATTTCCATTTTATCCCTTATTCCTTACTTGAGAAACATCCGATTATCAGTCTTATTCCGTGTACTCCACACTATGCCCGGCCATCCACTCAAGTCTCCATCAATTGAGCATGGACCACAACCAATCTTAATGTTAGTCATCATTTACTTTAATCACTTCTTACTGGAGGGCTTACTTTTTCAAGGGTTCTTAGATGTGCTTTCCTATGTTTTCTTCTTATGAGCAGTCCACCCCTTTTGATGTTATCTTCCTACTTACCTGTTATTTGGGTTTAACCTACTCCTTAGGCCCTCATGAGTACTTTTCCTTTCCACTTGATCTTTCCATCTCAACCAGCATTTTATGAGCTTATCTTCTTTTCCACATTTGTTGGTTCTATTACGTCTTAGTTGGAATACGTATGTCTTTCCAAGGTTTCCTTCCTTGGTAGGATTTATACTCTTTTCTTCTGGAATTCTCTTCTCGTTTGCCATTAAGGACATCTAACCTTAAATGACATCCTTTGATAACATCCTCTCCTGCTTACCTTTACTCTTAAAACCTTATGTGCACATATTTTGTACCCCATCATCATTCTTACTTGTATCCCAGTACATGTCTATTTCTATTAGGGAGAGCTCACTTCCTCTTTGTTTCAAGATCTCTTGATCATCCTTTGAGATGCCTACTTTAACCATCTCATGGATTTTGGTCATTAATTCTGTCTTGGCCATTGATCTCTTTAAGGTTTTCCTTCCACCTTATTTCACAAAGGTTTTAGCCTTTCCACCTCTCCCTTCTTTATTGGAGTTTTGACCTTCACGAGGGTTAGTTCATTAACTGCCTTGTTCCTACTATTCTCCTTAACTATCTTGTTGTTACTAGTTGTTTCCTTTCGCTAGGTTTGTCTAAAATCCCTATTTGGCTTTTCTATTCCTCTAGAGCATGTCACACTTGGCCATCCCGGTACATCCTTAATCATGTATGCCCTTTAATGAGGTTCCTTATTTCAATTTAAACCTCTTATGATTCATCTATCAGTTACTTAGCTTGGGAATTTCTCTTTCCATAGTCCCACTTCCTATCTTTATCCTTCTTCCTAGGAATTTCTATCCTATGAGTTTTACGTTCAACCTCCCTAACGCTCCTTGAAAGCTTTTCCTTCATTCTTTTCTTACACCCTTCTGACGTCGGTATGGTTATTCGCCCTTGATCCTTCCCTATCCTCCAATTCTTTATCATTCCTTATCATTCCTTCAAGAAGCTCCTGATTGTTGGTGAGTTCCTAATAATTTAGTTCCTGCCTATCACTAACTCTTTCAAGGGAACTTGTGTATTCCTCTAGATTTCTCCTCCTATCACACTTCTTTTTTTTCCTCTTACCTTTCTCAGTTTCTTATCCTAAAGTGGCTTAGCACTTTCTATGCTACCACTTCTTCCTTACTTTCCTCTTGGTTAGCTTCTATTCCACTCTTTTCCTTTGGAGTAGCCTAAATTTCTTCTTGATTTTCTAACTTTTATATGGGGGCTCTTCCTTAACTCCTTTACTACTCCTGCACCTTTTGATGCTCACTTCCTTTACACCGAACTTTACACTCTTCCTCTTCTTCCTACCCTTAGTTAGAGTATGTCCTTCCTAGTGATTCTTAGGCAAAATCCTCTGGAATTTCTTTCTTAGTCTTTTTGTCTTGTTACTCCATATTCCTAGTTTTTTTTGTGGTGGAATTTATTTGGCCATCTTAGAGTTAGGGTTGACTAAAAGTGATCCATAGTTTTCCTCCTTAGGTGGTCTTTTCTCTATCTACCACCCCGATCATGATTCGTATACTTTCAATTTGGTTGGTTGTACTTGTTATCATCTAGAAGATTTACTTTTAATTAAGGAAAATTGATTTTTCATTCAATCAAAGAGATAATTTCTTGTCGTACTTGGCTTATTATAGGAATTCACTACTTCATAGTCCCTTGGAGTCATAGGTCAGGAGTTAGCTTTGAATGGTTGCAGAATTCATGGTCTAAAGGCTCTGATGAACTGGTTGAATGGCCTCGAGTACGTACCTTCTCAACACCTCGACCTTGCACTCGTATGTCCACTCCATCCATTGGGAAGGATTGAAGTTGGATTGAGCAAGTGGGGATAACTTCCATAAAGGTGGCATGGGCATTCCAATAGTTGTCTCAGGCCTCCTTCTTAGTGGGAGTCCTTTTTGGTTGTTGTGGGGTTGGAGGAGGTGTTGGGCTCCTTGGAGGAGGGATAGGTTCTTCTTGCCTTGGAGGATGATAGGTGATGCCTTCTAGCTCTAATAGGGCTCTAACGAGTTTCATGTAATCCTTGACCATATCGTTGGGCACTCTCTTCTCACCCTCCAATAACCGTTGAACAACCGCCTCTCTGGGGTAGGCATCTTTTTCACTATCATGTGTAGGGTTCTAGATCGTGCGGCAAATTTTCTAGGGACTCTCCTTCCTACACGGTAATTAAGTTTTCATTAGTGTCAAGGCATAGTAATGATAATGTTTTCAAGGGAATTAAGCTCTGATACCACTCAAGTTGTCATGCCCCGACCTAGTTTGGTCGAATCCCTGTGATCAACCCCCTACCCGGTTTGGTCGGACAGAGACCTCATCCCGACCCCACCCCGGTCTCATGCGCAAAAAGCTACATCGAGCTTTCCCGACTGCTCGCACGACAAACTGCCCTTATCTCCACCATGTCAACCAGTAGCCCTTAGGATGCATCACTACCCCTCTTGGGCGTCTTAATGGTCTTGTACATCAAGTGCATGCACAAACAATAGTTTTTCCACATAGCCATTAATCTTTGGTGCCACTGGTCCAACGGCCTCGATTCTCAACTCGACTCACAACTGTTTGTCTAAGTCGGTCCGTCGACCTGGCCCTAACGCACTACTGCCATTCCATCGAATATGTCAATCTTGTTTTGGTACCATGGAAAAATCACATAACCATTTCATTAAGAGTTTTCATGGCTTTAATAATCTCATATTTGTTTACGAGCTCTTGCTCGTGCCCACAGACCTTGGGCCCACTAAACATGATTTTCCAAAATCGGGCATTTAGCCCCTCAATTTCAAAAACTGAGGCCTCTAGCCTATCTGAGCTAATTTAGCTCCCATCAAGAAGGTCTCCCAAAGAGTTTAAGCATTGGCACACCGTCAGGGGAGAACACTTCTGACAAAAATATAGTTTTCATTCATCACACCAACCGGGTGTGATGATATATCCGCTTACAACCGGCAAGCAAGTTTTTCCTTCAAGGAAGTTCATCATACCAACTGGCTATGATTTCATTTACTTACAACCGGTAAGTAGTTTTTAGCTTAGTTCGCACATCACTCCAACCAGGTGTGATGTTAAAATCCCACATATCAGTGGTTTTCATTTCTAGAGTGCTCACCATCCCAACCAGATATGATGTGAATAAACCCACTCACCCGATAACTGTGACATGTTTGTCCTCGGTCAATTTTCCAATTCTCCGCGAGCTTCCTCTTGCTTGCATACTTGTCACACGTGTCCCTACATAATTTGGGAAACCTTATCATTCATGGTCTCGCATAAAAGCCTAGGCTCACAATTTTTTATTAATATCACTTAGGTCCCTAAAGTTTAGTTCTTTTCACTTTAGGTCTCTAATGCCCATGTTTGCCAAATTTGAGCCCCAAGATTTCTAAAATTTCCTTTTGAGTTTTCATTTTACTCAAAATTGTATAAGGGTCTTATGTTTTCCAAATTTCCAATTTGGTCCCTAACTTTTCAAAAATTACTATTTTGCATGTATTTTCCAAAAATGGCAATTTGGCCACAATTATTCTAAAAATCGACCAATTAGTCCTCCCACATCTTTTTCATGGCCAATTAGCCCTCAATTTTGGAAAATTGCAAATAGGTCCCTCAATTTTACAAAATTCCCAAATTTCCCCAAAATTTTCCCTTAATTTTCCCTTTTCAAACTGGTCAAATTTGATTTTTTCAAATTGACCATTCAATTAGGGTTAATTGCTTCAATTGGAGGTGTAAATCAGTTCCTATACTTTCATGCGATTCAATGGAGCTTTGAATTGCAAGAATTGAGGCTGAAACGAGCTCCAACGGAGCTTCATCGAAAAACTGTATGTAGAGAGAGAAAGCTTCAAAAGCTTACCGTTGGAGGTGCAATAGTCCGAGCTTTCTATCGGGGTAGGTAGCTCTCTTCCTAAGATACCTTCTAGGATCAAGAATTCCTACAATTCACCTCAAATCAAGGGAGAATTTTGTTAGTAAAATTTCATTGTTTCTCTCTCTAACTTCGACCTACAATGATTGATGAGGGCCGAATTGGCTTACCTTTTAGCTCAATTGAGGTCGTATGAAGGCCATGGGAGTGTCGGGAGGGCTTAGTTTTGCTGGAGGAGGGCTGAATTTGTCCAATTTCAGCTCAGCAAAAATAGGGTAGCTTCGGTCCTTCAAAGCTGCTTTACTGTTTGATTCCACCGGCAGTCCTCAAATCGAATAGAGGTTACTATCAGATAGCTGACTTCCCCCGGTGTCACGCCCCGACCCAGTTTGGTCAGATTCTCATGAGCAACCAGCCACTTTCCCAGTTTATTTAGGGTTTTCCCCTTCTCTAAACCGCGAGGAGTAAGGTGTCCTTTTCAATTGTATCTTTCCTAGAATAACATTAATCAAAACTGAATAAATTAAACTTTACATACCTGTTTTGCAGGTTCAACTATAGGAAAGTCTTTAAGAGGGTTTTTCCCTTGGTTACATAAAAAGGGGTAAATGGAGGGGGTGAGTTCGACAACTCAATGAATGGGTGTTGGGAGAGAGTTTTCGTAAATAAAACATTCTTAATCGATGTGTGCCAGACTCCTTATTTCCTTTAAAAAAATGTTCTTTCCTCAAATCACAATTTTCAAATTTTCTTTTCTCATTATCCACAATAGGTGTGTTTAACAGTCAACACATGCCCTTCATCATGAAGGGATTACACATTCGCAGGGCAGCCTATCCACTGCACCCACTTGTGGCGTCGAAGTGACTTTACCGGCCACCTAGATAGAAGCTCGTCCACTTCTACCCTGGGAATGAGTGGATGTTCGCGACATCCAACCCTCAAGCCTAAAATCAACTTTGTGTCCGTAAGAGGACAGAGACCCCACCCGGTCTCATGCACATGAAGCTATGTCGAGCTTCCCTGACTGATGGCATGACAAATTGCCCTTATCTCCACCATGTCGTCCAGTAGCCCTTACGATGCATCACTACCCCTCTTGGGCATCTTAATGGTCCCAAACTTCAAGTGCATGCACAAGCAATAATTTTTTCATAATGCCATTTATCTTTGGTGCCACTAGTCCAACAGCCTTGACTCTTAACTCAACCTGCAGCTGTTTGTCTAGACTGGTCCGACAACTTGGCTCTAACACACTACCGCCAGTTCACCGAGTATATCGATCATGTCTTGGTACCATGGCGAAGTCACACATTCCATTCATTTAGAATTTTCATGGCATAAATATCACATGTTTGTTTACGAGCTCCAACTTGTGCCAACTGGCATTGGGCCCACAATACGTGATTTTCCAAAATCGGGCATATTAGCCCTTTAGTTCCAAAACCGAGGCCTCTGGCCTATCTAAGCTGTTCTAGTTCTCGTTAAGAAGATCTCCCAAAATTTTTAAACATTGGCACATAGTCAAGGGAGAACACTTCTGACAAAATAAACTTTCCATCCATCACACCAACCGGGTGTGATGACATCTCCGGTTACAACCGGTAAATGGGTTTTCTCCTTCCTTCAAGGAAGTTCATCATACTAACCGAGTATGATCTCTCTACTTACAACTGGTAAGTAATTTTTCCGCATAGTTCTCACATCACTCCAATCGGGTGTGATGTTAAAATTCCACATAGAAGTTGTTTTTCATTTCCAAAGTGCTCATCATCCCAACTTGGTATGATGTGAATAAACCCACTCACCTGTTAACCGTGACATGTTCATCCTTGGTTAGTTTTCCAAAGTCGACGCGAGCTTCTCTTACTACCATTCTGGTCTTTCATGCTATTACACGATTTGTACATTCTTATCTATTAATATTTGGCATAACAGCACTCATTCCTCATGTATGAACGACTAAACTCAAATTTTCCAAATAATTACAATTAGGTTCCTAAAGTTCACTTTCCTTGACTTTAGGTCCCTAATGTAAACTTTTCCCCAAATTGAGTCCTGAAACTTCCAAAAATTCACTTTAGGTCCTAAATTTACTCAAAATTGTTTAAGGGGCTCAATTTTTCTAAATTTCAAATTTGGTCCCCAACTTTTCAAATATTACCATTTTGCCCCTACTTTACAAAAATGGCAATTTAACCCCAATTAATTCTAAAAATCAACCAATTGGTCCTCCAATATCTTTCCCATGGCCAATTGGCCCTTAATTTTTAGAAATTGCAATTTAGTCCCTCAATTTTATGAAATCCCCAAATTTTTCCCAATTTTCCCCATTCAAATTGACCATTTAATCGGGGTTAATTGCTCCAATTGAAGGTATAGATCAATTCATACACTTCCATATGATTCAATTGAGCTTTGAACCATGTCATTTGGGTCTAAATTGAGCTTAAATGGAGCTTCGAAAGAAAACTGAACGTAGAGAGAGAAAGCTTTGAAAGCTTACAGTTGGAGGTACAGCGGTCCAATCTTTCTATCAGGAAAGATAGCTCTCTTTCTGAGGTATCTTCTAGGATAAAGAATTCCTAAAATTGACCTCGAATTGAGGGAGAATTTTGTTAGTAAATTCTGTATTTTCTCTCTCTTGCAATGACTAAGTAGGGCCGAATTGGCTTACCTTTCAGCTCAGTTGAGGTCGTCTAAGGGCTGTAGGGATGTTAGGAGAGCTTGATTTGGCCTGAGGAGGGCTGAATTCGACCAATTTCAGCTCGGCCAAAATAGGGCAACTTCAGTTCGCCAGAGTTGCTTTACTGTTTGATTCCACTAGCATTTCTCTAATAGTCCTTAGATCGAACGAAGGATGCTATCAGATAGCTGACTTCCCCCAGAGTCTAAAGAACCCGACCTCACCTTCTGAGGTTGAGAAAATTACCCAAGTCGGAGCTTTGGTTCAAGATTTACCAGAAATTAGAGCAGTTGAGAGAGAATGAAGTTTCTAGGTGTGAGGAGAATGAATGGAGAGGAGCACTTATATAGGGAGCTCGGGGACTCACTGGTCATCCGTTTGGCACCTTTATGGCGCTCATTCATGGCCTAAAAATGCCCTGAATTGAGACTTTTCACCTTCGTTGGCACTGTTCATTTTCTGACGAGTGAACAGTGCTATCATCTAAGGGAAAAAGGCGACACTATTCCAAACTGGATTGGACCGGTCTGAACCGGGTTCAATGCTTAAACCAGCCAATTTAGGCCCGATTCGACTGAGTTTTGCAAAATTAAAATTTTCTAAATTCATTCTCTATCCAATAGTATCTTCAATTCCCCAATTTGAATATTTTAATCCACTTAGAAAAATGAATTTAGAAACCGATTCAACAATGGTTCAAACTGGTTTAATTTGGTTTAGGTCGAGTTTACTTGAACAGGTTTGGTTTTCTCTTCCTATTCATCCCAAAGTCCTTTTCCATGACTTTTTTAGTCAGTCGGGATTTGTAAATTTTCCAAATTGCTCTTGCTCTATCGGTTAAGGTTTATGAACTGACTCGGTTTTCTCTTTAGAAATGACCAATTCTTTTCCCAGTTTTTTTCTTATTATAAAAGGATAGGGTTTACACTTGTAGTCTAAAGAATCCAACCTCGCCTTCTGAGGTTAAGAAAACTACCTAAGTGAGAGCTCTGGTTCGAGCTTCACTAGAAAATGGAGCAGTTGGATATTTCAGGTGTGAGGAGGATGAATGGAGAGGAGCTCTTTATATAGGGAGCTCGGGGACTCTCTGTTCGACCGTTTAGCATCTTATTCAAGCACATTCATGACCTGAAATAGCCTGAACGGAGATGATTCCTCTTCACTGGCGATGTCCGTTCAACATTGAATGAACAGTGATGTCATTTGAAGAAAGAATATGACAATGTTCCTGATGCGAACCTCACCAATATGCTGACGACACCCTACACCAAATATGGCAAGACCCCAAGACTTTTAGAAAGCAAGTATGAAAAGATGAAAATATATCTTATTTATATGAGAAATAAGGTATTAGATATATAGACGCCATACCCAAATCCTCTTAGAAAACCCTGTTAATAAGTTTTGATTGCTTGAACGTAACAAGTAAAAATCTGTTAGTTCAAAATTTCTTTCAAAAGAAAAAAAAAATAAAACCTCACAAAATTGAATTTCCAAAAGTGTCTTCTCCAAAACTGTGGAGTATACTTTTTATAAGCACATATAACAAATGAATAGCCTAAAAATAAGGAAAAATATATATTATGGTTATATGTCAATCATATCTAATATAAATATCTAGGATATTTTAATAACTAATTTAAAAATCTGAACTTGACTAATTAAATATTTAATATCCTAAAAGATTTATTATATTAATAAATCTCTCCTTATTAATTAAATATGGACATTCTCTTGAGCTTTTCTTGGGCTCTTGCTTCTACTTGAATTTTCTACAATATCTTTAATCAGCTCATATAAAGCATGTTTGAATCTTTTAACCCTTAACCTTGTGATTAGACCCTTTTTCAGTCTCAAATAATCATTTATCCCATTTGGTAACAAATGTTTAACTTCATTGCACGTTCGATTGATTGCACTTGTGAACTCGTAGTATTTTTAGTCGGATTCACATCACATATCCTCACTCTTGTATATTAAAGGAATATGGAACCAAGATATAGTGGAGCCAAGAGCATCTTCTTGGAAATTAAAGCTATTAATTAATTTAGGGGTGGAATACATAGGAATCTCTGAGGACTAGGAATTTTCTCATAGGAGAGATTTCCACACGTAAGAGGAGAATATGCATACCACCACGAGTTGTTCACATGAGAGAACCAATTGGTGAGGCGGATTTATGGATGTTGATAGATTAGGGTTTCATGTCCTTGATCCTAACATTCATCCTTAGACGTGTAACGGACACACCAAAGAGGACCAAAGGTGATCTTATTCTTGTTATAAAAAAAAATGAAGTCTTCCAAGTCCTTGTCATCACCCATTTTCTTCTTTCAATAATAGTCCTCATCTACCTTTTTATAGAGTGCATCCATTATGTCACATTAATTTTTAAAGTAATTTATATTTATAATATTAGCAATTAAAATGATATCAAATCAAGAATTTATTATAATATACTTAAATAAAAATACTCTTCAAATTATATGTATACCACATTTATAATAGTATAACGATATATTATTTGATATATACATTATTTTAACAAAAATAAATTAAATCTTATCTTTTATATTCTGTAAACAGTTCACTAGAGTTTCTTTTTATATATAGATAGTTCAAGTTCAAGAGGGATCATAAATGGAACTTACATTCATTATTATAGGGTGGAGGACCATTTGAATCATGTGATTCCCATGTGAGCAACCCACATCCCCTCGTGCCTACTAACTTTCCGTTTCATCAAGTTCTTGTATACCATAGTAATCATGCATTTCCCCATTGAAAGCAACGTACATAGGACCCCATATTTCTCCTAACATGTGGTCCTCTCTCAATTACTTTTCAAAACCCGTCAAGATTTGACAAGTTATAACATAAGATTTAAGTTCTCTTTTGTAGTACTAATAAGAGGATGAGGAGACTTACGATGGTTTGGATATATATACTAGTTTAGTTCTTTAATACTTTGGAGGACATATCTCACTCTTGGATATAAAAAGAATATGTAATCAAGATATAGTGAAGCCAAGAGCATCTTCTTGAAAATTAAAGCTATTAATTGATGTACGGGTGGAAAACATAGGAATCTTCGAGGACTAGGAATTTTCTCACAGTAGAGATTTCCACACAAGAGGAAGAAGATACACACCACCACGAGTAGTTCACGTGAGAGGACCAATTGGTGAGGCCGACTTATGGATGTTGATAGATTAGGGTTTCATGTCCTTGATCCTAAACATTCATCCTTGAACGTGTAAGGGACACATCAAGGAGGACAAAGGTGGTCTTATTCTTGTTAGATCAAAAAATGAAAGGTCTTCTAAGTCCTTGTGATTGTCCCTTTTTTTCTTCCAATACCAGTCCTTGTCTACCTTACTATAGAGTGCATCCATTATGTCACATTAATTTTTAAAGTAATTTATATTTATAATATTAGCAAATAAAATGATATCAAATCAAGAATTTATTATAATATACTTAAATAAAAATATTCTTCAAATTACATTTAATTTCAACATAATTCATTTGGTCCTATAAATAGGATCAATGGGATCATTTTTTCTATGCATTGAATGCTAGTCATAACTTGTCAACATCATGACCGATTTTGAGAGAGGACCACGAATTAGGAGAAATATGGGGTGGTATGTACCTTGCTTCAATGGGGCAATGTGCATGATTCCTATGGTATACAAGAACTTGATGGAACAGAAAGTTGATAGGCACAAGGGGGTGTGGGTTTGCTCACATTCACATGGGAATCACATGATTCAATTGGTCATCCACCCTAATATGAATGTAAGTTTCATTTATGACCCCTCTTGAACTTGAACTATTTATATATAAAAAAAATAGGTTCTTAAATCATTAGGTGAAAAAGACAAATTCTAGTGAACTGTCTATATAATATAATTGATAAGATTTAATTTATTTTTGTTAAAATAATATATATATATATATTAAATAATTTATTGTTGTACTAACAAGTACATAATTATCATATGTCCCTACTTTTTGTTCGCCACGAAACCCTTATCTCCTATACATATGCTTAACAAATTTGCCAATGGTGAAATTTTTGGCTTCTAAAGCTAATGCTAAAGTATTTCATTAACACATTTTTTATTTGATGATAATTTTCTTATTGGAATTACATCATATGCACCACATTCATCTCAACTAGAAAAAATTTAAGCCATTTGAGTAGGTGTCTGCTTGGTTGAAGCATTTTACGTAAGTTCAATCTTTTTGTTTATTCTAATTTTTATATTTTTATAATCTTTATATTTATGGTATATGGTCTTATTTGAGATATTAATGTAATGAATGGTCGTACTCATAATGATATTGATATAAAAATAACTAAATTGATACAAAGGATGACAAAAGTAGTGTAAAAGTGGAATAAAGCGACGTAAAAATAATGAAAATGATCTATCTTGGTTAATAATGAAATAGTCTTTATTTAATTGCTTTTAATTTCCATTATGGTATATTTCGTAACATAGGGCATGAAATCCATTTGTATATTGCTATTTAAGGTCTATGTAGACGACCAAAGTAGGTGATTGGGGGATTTGAAACCGAGGTGGTGGGGGATTTGAAACTATATTTGATGAGATACCAATGTATATAGTGATTAATAGATAGAGTCTGAATTTTTTTGGATTATGTGGTACGATTTGAAAATTTATTTTGGTTAAACTGAATATGAAAACTATTTATTAAATCAAATTATTTTACAATATATACTTTATATATTATAGTTGTTACAGACTAGTCTCTAATCGTCATCCATCAGTATAACACACTATACGGACCTAATACCCATATTAGAGCCTTCTAAATAAGATATAAAAATTATCAATAAAATAATATTTTTATAATTCTAAACCTGCTCATTTAATTTAGTTACCTAATATTTAGTTTCCAGTCCCTTTCATCAATTAATAGAAGATCTTATGCCCCTAGAATTTTTTTAAATTCTTATTTTTACCATATGTTCAAAACACATTCACAAATAAAGTCATATGGATTTATACACATGAATTTTTTTTTATTTTGAAATAAATAAGGTATAGTGATTAGATTAATTCAATAATATATTTAAAATTTATGGTATATTATGTTAGACAAATCAATTTTATACATTCATTAAGGAATAAGGTTTATTTCATGTATTATAGGTCAAGCTTTTAAGTTATCTTGTATATTATGTACACAATATACATAACTTATAATTCTCCTAGAAACTAAGTACTCCTTAAATCATCTTAGTTACTTTTCATCAAACAATATCATATCAAATTATTCATATACCTTTATATATATAATATTTATTAATGTATATTTATGATATTAAGTTATAGTTATGAATGCATTTCATATATAAATAAAAGTGATATTGGTTGGATCATTAATTGACAAGTTTATTTATTTACATATATTGATAAAAAAAAAAGAGTAATCATTTTAAGTATGCAAGATGGCTAATGACATGAATTTTTAAGTTATGTTTCATCAAATATCTAAAAGACTATTAAATACATTTGGTTATAGAGAGTGTGTGACTATGATAGCTTACTAGCCAGTGGCCTCAAGAGAGAGTTGAGGTTGAATAAAGGTGATGAAAGTATGGTCCCTCCTTGGGTAAGTTAATGGTGGTGTCCTATATATTTGTAATGGTCCTTCAAGCACATTTATTGGTTACGACTTGAGGCTATTCTAACTTTTATAACATATTGTGAATACTATGATAGAGTTATAAGAGGAAAGACAAGTACATTTGGATCTCAATAAACTTTGTATGATTAGAATAGACCTTAGAACTACCTTGGATGGTTAGGAGATGATTGGATGCTCACCTAAAAGTCATTGAGTTTGTCCAAGCTATTGGGCAAAGTAAGTGAGACAATATTTGATAATCTTGCTTGAACTAATTTAACCAAATATTTAAGGTAGGGCAAAGTAAGTAAAATAGTACGTGATAATCTTGGTTAAACTAATTATAACCATATATTTAAGATAGCTTATGGTATAAATCAATTTAAAAGAGATACAAGATGGCTGATGAGAGTGGATGATAGTAGTAAAGGAACATTGAAGGCAAGAAGTCTCACACTAGAGGCAATTCTCTTTCAATTTTTTCTACCTAGAATGGTCCATTTTATAGGAAGGAAGAGTTGGAAAATATCCATGTGGTGGCTAAAGTTTAAACCTTATTCCACTCATGATTTTCAATCATGGTTGTTGCGTGGGTTGCATTTTTATCTTTTTTTTTTTTCATTTTTCTACTAGTAGTACGGTTTTTTGGAAGTACTTGTATCAGTACATTTCTTGGGAACACGACGGTGATGTCTAAGACTCCAAATTGATAGCTAAAGGGAACAATCATTGTATAATAGGGTTGTTATAGCTTTTAGGGAAATACACCATTATAAGGGTAGAGGTTGGCCATGAAATAATTTAAGAGGGCTTCAAGGACATTTAATAGTGGTAGATGTTGAGCAACTAATGATGGAGAAATGTCATTAGGAAGTCATGTTAAAAATGGTCAAACAAAGAAAATATTAATTTCTTATTCTAGTAGATACTGTATTATATTTATCGAATTTTACTCATTTTTGTTACTTTAGTATGAACTTTTTACATATTTAATTTATTAATAGTGTATTATTCAAGAATTTGATTGAATTAGAATTTTTTTCTTAGATAAGTAATGTATTTTACTTTATAAAATTAAAAACAAAAGATATCTAAGTGGGCGTGCCCACGTTTTTTATTTTTGTTGACTTTCGGCTCATCCAAGAACAAATATGCACCCAGAGTAATGTCATTTAGATATTATAAACTCACCAATCAACTCTGGTTGATTTTCTAAATTATTAAAACTATATTATAATACAGCCATGAAGGACCATTTCTTTCAATTCTCTCCACTTTGCAACCACTTCTCTTCCATTAAATAAAAGCTCCAACCCCCTCCAAGCCTGCATTTTCGGCTCTTACTATCATGTTCTGATCTGTTTGTTATCTTCGTTTTCTATGAAGTAGCCAATTTCTAATGGTGAAGATAGTTGCTGCCTAAGGTGAACATTTCAGTCACTCACTTTTATATATTTTACTCCTTAAAATTTTCGATTAAGTTGCAAGTATTTATTTAATAATTTGTCGAAAACCTTTATTTTATTTCAATTTAAGATTACTTTATTTATAAAAATTGAATTATGAACATTATAAGAAACATAAATAAATAAATAGGATTGATGGAGAGTACATGAAATATTTTAAATATTCTTGGACGAGTATCATTAGGAGTTAGAAGGTTTAAGGTCTTGCCTATAATATTATACCAAGAGTTGTAATAAAAGTGTGAGGCAAGAAATTTAAAAAAAAATAAAATCTTAGTTTATATCATGAAAAACTAAGTGGCAATAATGAAAATTTTAATGGGCGTAATGGTGAGAAATGTGGGTGTTCTTGTGTTTAGAAGACACATTTATACTATAATAACTATAATGGACTATAATTTAGATTTGAAGAAACATGTAATGTATCATATGAGAAAATTTGATTACTACTAAGTAGACATGCGGAGAGCTCTCTAGACCAGAAATGGGCGTCCATTGCTAAATAATCAAAACTTGAAAAATGTAGGTTTTTAAATAATCAGGTAGGTATAAATCCCATAATTCCAATAAGTTAGGATATATTAACCACCAAACAAATAAAAAGAAAAAACTCCCAGAAGTATAAGTGTGATAGGAAAAGAAATACTAGAAGAAAAACTTAAATTTTAATTATTTTTATGAAAGGTATTCTAAGTATTCTAAGGTGAGTATTGTGTCCGTGAATGATAAAAAAACATACGATTATTATCACGGTATTATGAAGTAATATATTAAAAGTATTATAACGAGTTTGGTAAATAAATTATACTATACAAAGTTAAAACAGTGGTAAATAATGATGGAGACAAGTTAAAGATTCTAGAGATATATATTATATGGATTAGACCCTAAGTGAGTGCTACCATAAACATGACTATAACAAACTAAAAAAATTAATGTAGTAAAAGAGTAAGCCTTCGGAATGACTGATGATTACTATTGTTAGAGTTGTGCAAAACCAAGTAAAGAATAAATGATGTGTTAGAGGGTTGCGCCACCTAATACTACAAAATGGAAGTAAACGGGTACCACCTAGATCCTAGTAAAGGAAACGGTACACTCGGTAAACGGTCAAGGATTATCATTGTGTTCCAATTGAAAATCATGTGTTTGATGAATTACATAAAGTATTAATTAGTGGAGTACTTGTAATACATAACTATAGTAGTATGTAAATGTTATTTTTCTGTAGTGACTAACTATACTTTTTCATGATCACTTGGACTTTATATGTCACCCACATTATATATATTAGCGTTCTTACCACGATATCATATATGTATACCGAGTTAAACTTGGTGAAATCACTCGGAAAAGAGATAAGATCGATCGAGTTGCACTTGTGGAATTGGAAGAGTTCGGGTTCACCAGTAGTACCTTTCCAGCCGAGCCCCATTAGGACCTGCTCGAGGAAGCCATAGGATGAGACCACCTCCCTCGTCCAAAGTTGCACTAGGACCTTCTTCTTTGTGCCTCCACCCTGCATCCACGACCCCTGTGGGTTCTCCACCAGCCTGAACGTGATATTCGATTCGAACATTCAGACACCTAACATGTCTATTTTGTGTAGTGCTCTTTTGTACTAATAGGAGGATGATGAGATTTTTGTTGAATGAAGGAGGCTATTATGGTTTGTATATATATATATTAGTTCTCTCGGAAAAAAATGGTCAATTTTTGTGATTTTGAGTACCCTAAAAGATATAAAGGAATTGGGAACGACCCAAGAGCGTTTATGACAGAGTGGATGACGTTACAAAAGCATCTAATCCACGTTGATTTATGCAAGTGGAGAACACACTAGAGAGATATGCAGCATCGGGTGTGATTTCTTCCATGGCCTAGTGGGAATCTCCAAGGACTAGCAACTTCCTCACAGGACAGGAGCAGGGGGAAGATGCACATCACGAGTAGTTCACGTGAGAGGACCAATTAGTGGACGTTGATGGATTAGGGTTTCATGTCCTTTTTGCTAAACACAAGTCATTGGACATTTGAGCGACAGACAAGAGATGAGAGAGAATCCAAAACCTTAAAATAAAAAGGTGTTTTGTTTCTTGTTAGATCAGAAACAGAAAGATGTCATCGGTCCTTGTAATTGCCCCTTTTCTTCTAATAATAGCCATTGTCTCCCTTTTTATAGAGTATATGGATCATGTCACTTTATTTTATATTTATTATTTTAAAAAAATAATTTATATTTATTATTTTAAATGTTAATTAATTTCACTAAAAAATTTATATTCATTTCCTGCGATCAAGGAGTACCTATATTTGTATTTAGTATGTTATTACTTAATCATTTGTATTATATTGATTGAATACGAATCATAAGTCAACATCATGGTCAAATAATTGAGAGGGACCACGTGCTATTAGATATTGTGGTATACAAGAATGTACTTGCTTATATGGTATACAATAATTTGATAAAATGGGATGTGGATTGGCACCAACCGATGTGGGTTGCACGTATGTATGTATGGGAATCACATGGTTCAAATAGTCCTCCACCCTCCTCTCTTTGTTCGCGCGGTAGGATACCAAGTGCTATAAAATCAATCATTATGTATAAAGGAAATACCCAAGTGACTTTCAGTTTCATGGAAATGGCCTCCACTCTATTGGCTTGAATGGCCATCTCTACCACTGTGTGTGTGAATATATCATGTAAATAATTTAAAATTGTAAATTAAATATATTATAAAAATGTATCTATAATTTGTTATAATTATATTTTATATATGAATACTTTATTTAATTAATGCATGATTATTTTAATAACTTAATATATATCATTTATCAAGTGAAAAATAAATATAATTAAATTGTAACAAAGTTTAAACAGTAAAGTAAACGAATTATATGATTTTAGTAACTTAAATTACATATATAAAAGTATAAATTATATATATTTTTACTTAATAAAATTATAATGAAAATTATATATAATGTTATTAATAACTCAATATATAATATTGTATTATATTTATATAAGATAGTTTATTTTTTTCAAATTAATTACACAAAATATTAATTATATATAATTTTATTAGTTGAAAATTATATATAATTTTTATTTTTAAATAAATGCATACGTGGTTTAAGTTAAATAAATATTTATATAAATTAATATCGTTACCCATAACAATAAAGTTAGATTATAATTTAAATTGAACTATATTTTTTTAATTTAATTCATTAGTATATAGTATTTAGGATGCTCCACGTGTTCCATTAATTGTAACAAAATCTTTGTTAAATTTTTACAAGGCATATCAATTAAAAAATATATTGTAATAATATATATATATATATAGAAAATTATTTATTTACTCCAAAAGTTTAACATAATAACATAATTTAACAATTAAAAAAATGATAATTCTATAGCTACATGCCTTGCTATAGTGAAGCTGGTATGGGTGTATGGTATTTTTGGTTATGTTATCATGTGAGTTATATAGTATGAACTTTTTAATATTAAAAATTATTCACAATCATCCAAAATTAGAAAATATAAAGAATTATTCTTGATTTATAATATTAAAAATATTTTATTATTTATCATTTATAACTTTTAATTATGTATTTAAGATTTTATGTACTAATAACTCTATATTATATATTATTAGAATAATTATGCTCGGATATGTACCCGGCACAATATGTACCAACTAGTCTCTTTTTTTATACGAGTATAAAATAAAAATAACGATATTATCGTTATCTTAAATCATATTTAAAAGTCATTTGCAGGAATTAAGTGTGGGAAATTTTATGGTCACCATTTGATCATGTTGCTTGTCATTATTTACTTGTGCAATGTTAATTTCATTTGGTTTCATGTTTATGACCGGAGTTCCAATTTACACCAAATAAATAAGAACTTGCAATCATGTATTCCATACACTCTTCTATTTGATGTATTGCATATGGTATATTCATTAATGAAGCACCACTTATACTGATGGATGGCAGCGTAGAAAAGTGACGTGTAACTCTCACGGCTACTATACACAGACGGCACTTCAATTAAAGGAGGCTGCTATCCTATACGGATGGATTCTATAGGCAGTAAGTAAATGGCTTTTTTTTTAATTTTATAGTAGCAAACTCCACTTTTTTTTCTAGATTACTAATCATGCTTTATATGTCTCGAACTCTAAAGATGTTAGGGTTCTTGACCACGATATCGTACATGTTGACCGAATTGAACTTGGTAAAATCCCTCGGAAGAGAGATTAGGTCGATCGAGTTGCGCTTGTGGAATTGGAAGAGTTCGGGTTCACCCTGATAATACCTTTCCCAGCCGAGCCCCATTAGGACCTGCTCGAGGAAGCCATAGGATGAGACCACCTCCCCGGTCGGAAGGTGCACTAGGACTTTCTTCTTTGTGCCTCCACCCTGCATCCACGATCCTTGTGGGTTCTCCACCAGCCTAAACGTGCCATTTGATTCGAACATCCAAACGCCTGACATGATTGTTGTGTAGTGATCTTTTGTACTAATAGAAGGATTAGGTGCTTGTTGAATGAAGGAGGCTTAGGATGGTTTGGATATATATACTAGTTTAGTTCTCTCATACTTTGGAGGACATATACTCACTCTTGGATATAAAAAGAATATGGAATCAAGATATAGTGGAGCCAAAAGCATCTTCTTGAAAATTAAAGCTATTAATTAATGTATAAAATTTTGGAGGACTAGGAATTTTTTCACATAAGAAATTATCACACGCAAAGAGGAAGAAGATACACACCACCACGAGTAGTTCACGTGAGAGGACCAATTGGTGAGGCTGACTTATGGATGTTGATAGATTAGGGTTTCATGCCCTTGCATCCTAAACATTCATCCTTGGACGTGTGAGGGACACATCAAGGAGGACAAAAGGTGGTCTTATTCTTGTCAGATCAAAAAATGAAAGGTCTTCTAAGTCATTGTCATTGTCCCTTTTCTTCTTCCAACCTTAGTGCATCTATTATGTCACATTAATTTTTAAGCTAATTTATATTTATAATATTAGCAATTAAAATGATATCAAATCAAAAATTTATCATAATATAATTAAATAAAAATACCTTTCAAATAACATTTAATTTCAACATAATTCATTTAGTTCTATAAATAGGATCAATGTTTCATGCGACTGGTTAAATCATGACCTGTTTTAAAAAGTAATTGAGAGAGGACCACATGATAAGAGAAATATTGGGACATGTGTACCTTGCTTCAATGAGGCAACGTACATGATTCCTATGGTATACAAGAACTTGATGAAAAGGAATGTTGATAGGCACGAGGGGATGTGAGTTGCTCACATGGGAATCACATGATTCAAATGGTCCTCCACCCTATAATGAACGCCCATCTCTTTGTTCTTCCAAAGTTATAGGGACCCCAAGTGCTGTGAAATCCATATCCACCCATATAAAAAGAAAATGATCCAAGAGACTTCCAGTTTGAAGAAAATGGTCCTCCACCCTATTTGCTTAAATGACGATCTTATATTTGTGTGAATATATTGGTTATTGATGCACTTCGTTATTTTATATTCGCTTCTTTCCCCACGCAGAATATATTGTAACAAATAGCTCTCTTATCTGATCTCACCTATCTTACTTTTGTAATTTTTATATATAAATGATAAAACAAATTATTAAAAAGTTTAATTTTGATTTTTGACATTCATCTCATTTTCCTTTCTGATTCCAACTAATTACTAACGGATAATTTTTTTGAAAAATCTCATTCACATTTTGATAAGAAAATAAATAAGGAATTTCCTCACCTTTTATGAGTCATTACAAAAAAAAGAGTCAAATATTACTTATAATTAAAATTATTTAATAATTAAAATATCACTTAATGTAGTGTTCTTTGTATTAATTTATATTTATTAAACCACTTAATTTAATCGTTGTATATATTTATTTAATATTTTATAATTACTTATTATTTATAACTAAATTGTTTATAAATAGAATAAAATACTTTAGTTAATAACACATTACAATTTATAATCTCATATATTTAGAGTGTTCTATTTGTCTTCTAATTTTTCTTAATTTTCTTTATTTATCATAATCACGTTAAACTTTGACAGCATTAAAGATCCACAGCACTCTTGTAAGTTCTCATCCATCACTGTTTGTATTTTTACCACGTACTATTGAAAACTCTTGAACAAAAATCAATTTTCTTTGTGCGTAGTATCAATTTTATCATCATTCTCTACAAAAATGAGTTTATCTACAGTAGTAATCCTTAGTACTTCACTCCTTACATTGCATATCAAGTTAAAAAATACTAATTACTATCTTTAGCAAAATAATATCATAAATTTGCTGCAAATATATCGGTTATTTGTCTATGCGGGTGGTAGTATCCATCAACCCAAACTCACTGTAATGTTGAAAGAATGAGCTAGTGAACTTGAAATAGTCAATCCGGAATATGAAGTATGAACTATCTGGGATAAGTTCACTTTAATAACTATAATTATATATTTATCTAATGAGGTGAATTTACAGGTAATTGAAGTTGTTAACTCTACAGACGCCTGGAGCCAACATGAAATTTTGTACAGCTCACAAACCCGCGCTCAAAAGGATATCCTTTATCAACAATGGAGGGAGTTACAAAATGGAGACCAACCTATGACATCATATTTAACAACCATTTCCAACTTAACTATCTCTTTTGCTCAAATCGGTCGTCTGACATCAGATCATGAAATCAATTACAAATTATTTGATAGTTTAGATATGTAATGAGAAGCTCTTATCCTTGCAATGTCACCTATTCTCGAAACAATAACTATTGATTTGCTTAATGACCTTCTCCTCGCCTAGGATGCCTGACGAGTTCAAAAATATGGTTATGACTTCGACTCCAACGGCGCACCACTCTTTAGCCTACTCGGAGGTTCTTCTTAGGCTGCTTCTCCTGTTGATGCCTTCTCTAGTCACGGACCACGAGGACTCCTTCTGACTCTGCTCCGCCCTCGCTTCACTGATTGCCGAATATCTCGACAGCATGATATGAGAAACCCTAATTGTATAAGATGACATAATAGAGGAACCGATAGAGGCTAGGAAAAGTCTCTTGAACATCGTGGGCATTTTTCTTTGCAAGGATTTAGACCGCGCGAATTTGGACCACATTTCAGCCCAATTCATATGGATGCCCAACCTCTTATACATTTTGCAATTCTAAGAAACCTTAATCGTAAAAGAGGACGCAATGAAGAAACTAATAGAGGCTGGGGAAAGTCTCTTGAAAATAGTGGGTATTTTTCTTTGCAGGGATTTAGACCGCATGGATTTTGACCACGTTTTAGCCCAAATTAGATGGATGCCCAACCTCTTATACATTTTGCAGTTTGGCTCACTTCTCCTAAATCTACATCTTACTACAGTGTGATATGCCAGTTATGTGGACTCACCAGCCACTTGAGCCATCATTGTCCATCATTTAAATTAAAACTCACATCTTCTATTGCTCAAGCCCACTCTTCTTATGAACATGAATCGAGTCCACATCATTTGGACCATTATGTTGATTTAGGTGCTACTAATCATATTACTAATGATCTATCAAACTTATCTATTCAGGATGATTCGACACTCCCTAAGCACCTCACGATCGGAGACATGACAGGTTTACCTATTACCTCTTATAAATCTGCCTATTTAACCTCACATACCCAACATTTCTCACTTACTAATATTTATTATACTCCCAAAATTTCTCGCAATTTATTAACCGTCTCTCGTTTCACTCAAGATAATATATGCTATTTTTAATTCTATTCCACTCATTTTCTTATCAAATATTTATTTTCTAATGAGGAGTTGCTACGCGGGAGTCATAGAAACGGTCTCTATTATTTGCGCATTTGTCGTAATATTTCTTTTATTACTTGTATTAGTCAAATAGAGTTTGTTTCACGATGGCATCAATGTTTAGATCACCATTTTTTTTAAATTATGAGTCGTATGCTTTTCCATCATTTATCAATGAGTAATATTTCTCATTTACCATTTTGTAACTCATGCTCTTGTGGTAAAATTACTCAACAACCATTTCCAGTTACTCACCATAAGAGTACCCATCCTCTCAAATTAATTCACACATATATTTGGGGATCATCTCCCATTATTTCTTATATAGGTCACTGCTATTATGTTCATTTATTGGATGATTATAGTAAAATTTCATGGTATTTTGTTATGAAATAATAATATGATGCTCTCTCTATTTTTCATGTCTTCCGTTTACAAGTTAAAAATTTACTTGATCAATGGATTAAATCTCTCCAATCTGACAGTGCTAAATCATTTGTTCTAGTGCTTTCTAATTTGAGTTACAATCTGCAGGCATTCTCCACCAAATCTCATGTCTACACACACCTCAATAAAATGGGTCTATTGAATGTAAGTATCGTCACATTATTGATATGGGTCTTACTCATCTTATTCACTCTCATGTTTCCACCAAATATTGGTCGTTCGTCTTTGAGACCGTTGTCTTTATTATCAATCACCTTCCCACAAGATCTCTTCACTTCTGATCCCCCTATAAGGTAATTCACCATTCTACTCTAGATTATATGCTACTTCGAGTTTTTTTTGTTGTCGTTACTTTCCTTATCTCTGCCCTTATCTTTCTCATAAACTTCAATCTCATTCTACTTCTTATGTGTTTCTTGGATATTCCTCCAATTATCTCGGATATCATTGTCTTGATACTCACACATGACGCATATTTCTCTATCGCAGAGTCTACTTTGATGAATCTATTTTTTCATTTACTTCATCTGGTTCCACATGTATGTCTTCCCCTACTCATGCGGTGCACTTCCTCATGCGTGTCCCATCTCCACCTCTGGACTTAGGTATGTTGCCCCAATCTCCTATACAAACACAAGTTAACTCACCTGTTGTTTCTGTTGAGTATGATCATATTGCACCCTCTTCCTCTCCTACATTGGATCTTACTCTTGCTCCACCTCCAATTTTGCGTATGGTGACTCACTCTTAAGATAGTAGTCTACAACCATGGCACTTCACTATTGATCCTACCGTATTCATTGCCTCTATGGAATTTCGTACTTATTCTCAATCTTCCCATTACTCCTTTTGGGTTAAAGCTATACATGTTGAGTTTGCCTCACTTCTTCACAACCAGACTTGGGATCTCATGCCCACTGCACCTAGTCAGCCTATTGTGGGGGTGCAAATGGGTTTACAAAATCAAGCATTATTCTAACGGCTCAGTGGCTTGATATAAGGCTTGTCTTGTTACCAAGGGCTACTCCTAACACCCTAGTTTTGATTGTGATGATACATTCAGGCCCATTATTAAAACTGACACTATTCGGGTAATTATTTCTCTTGTTCTATCTTTCAATTGTCACTATTTAGCTTGTTGTGGATAATACTTTATTTTCATGATTATCTTAATGAGGAAGTCTATATAGATCAAAACTTGAATTTGTTGATCATTGCCTTCCTAGCCATGTTTATCGCCTACGCAAATCTCTATATAGCCTCAAACAAGCTAGTCGTGCTTGGTTCTTCCGCCCAAGTTCCTATCTTTATCGCCTTGACTTTTGTAAATTTTCTGCTAATAGCTCTCTGTTTATCTAATGCAAGAGATGGTTTGTCATTTTTCTATTTATATATATTGATAATATTATTCTCAATGGTTATTCTGCTATACTAATTGATAATATCATTCATGCCCTTCGTAGAGAATTCTCTTTTAAGTATTTTGGTCCCCTTCATCATTTTTTGGACATTGAATTTACCAATCACTCTCATGGTCTATATCTCACCCAACATAAATATATTCATGATCTTCTCTATCGGGCTGCCATAAGTACTTGTAAGCTCATTTTCATGTTAGTTGCATGTGGTCCCCGACTTTCACAATATGATGGACTTACTCTTCCCGATCCTACTGAATATGGTCAACTCGTGGGTTGTTTATAGTATCTCACTCTCACTCGACCTGACATCGCATATGCAGTTCAACATGTTTGTCAATTTATATATTGTCCAACCACTACTCATTGGAATTTTGTTAAACGCATCCTTCACTATATTCAAGGAATACTTTATCATGTTCTTACTCTTTGGTAACATACACATTCTAGTTTTCACTATTTTTATAACGCTAACTGGGCCGAAAATCTGGATAATTGACGCTCTGTTAGTGGTTTTGTAATTTTTCTTAATCAAAATCTTGTCTAATTTAGCTATAAGAAATAATGGACACTGGCTTGATATAGCAATGCAATAACTGAGCTAATCTAGCTCTAGTCACTTTTTAAAAAACTCTACACCTCTATCACTCATTCTCTACTTATGTAATAAGATAGTCTTTCATTAATTTATCTTACTACTAATTCCGTCTTCCACGCTGGCACCAATAACTTGATATATAGTATTGTAATATATTTGTATAAGATATTTAATTTTTTTTAATTAATTACACAAAATATTAATTATATATAATTTTATTAATTGAAAATTATATATAATTTTTATTTTAAAATAAAAGTATATGTGATTTAAGTTAAATAAATATTTATATAAATTAACATTGTTATCAATAATAATAAAGTTAGATTATAATTTAAATTGAACTATATTTTTAAATATAATTCATTATTATCTAATAGTTATGATGCTATACGTGCATTAAATTGTAACAAAATTTTTGTTGAATCTTTACGAGAATATCCAGTAAAAAAAATATGTTGTAATAATACATATAGTAAATTATTTATTTTCTCCAAAAGTTTAACATAATTTAATAATTAAGAAAATAATAATTCTATAGCTCCATACCTTGCTATAGTAAGTATGTGTTGGATGATATTTGTTTTTGTTATTATTTGAGTTATATAGTATGAGCTTTTTAATATTAAATATTATTAATAATTATCTAAAATTAGATAAAAATACAAAATTATAGTTGATTTATAATATTGAAAATATTTTACTATTTATTATTTATTACTTTTAAATAGATATATATTATAGTTTTTATGGGCTAAAAATATTATATTACATGTTATTAGGTTATTAGAGTAAGTAGGACAACTCATTATCCTTATCATTATTATTATCATTATCATTATTCGTCTAAAATCGTGTTTAAAAATTACAATTGTTAAATATATACATTTATGAGCGTGAAGGTTAAAAATATTATTAAAAATTAAATAAAATAGAAAATTATTATAAGTTATCTAATTGAGTATAGAATAATACAGCTTCCACTTTACTCTTTTTATCAATTTACCTACCATTCGATTCAAACATATAAATATTTGAAATATCTGTTTTATATAATTCTCTTTTGTACTAATAAAAGAATAGGTATTTATTCAATCAAGAGTCTTATGATGGTTTAGATATATATATTAGTTTAATTCTTGGATATTGTGGAGGATATATCCTCACTCTTGGATATAAAAAGAACAAGGAACCAAGATATAGTTGAGGCAAGGGCATCTTCTTGGAAATTAAAGCTATTAATTGATTTACGGATGGAAAACAGGGGAATCTTCTAGAACTAAGAATTTTCTCACAAGAGAGATTTACACACGCAAGAGGAGGAAGATGCACACCACCACAAGTGGTTTACATGAGAGGATCAATTGGTGAGGCCAACTTATGGATGTTGATAGATTAGGGTTTCATGTCCTTGATCCTAAACATTCATGCTTGACGTGTGAGGGACACAGCAAGAATGACAAAAGGTGTTAGAACAAAAAAAGGTATTCTAACTCCTTGTGATCGTCCCTTTTCTTCTTTCAATGATAGTAGTCCTTATCTACCTTTTTATAGAGTGCATTTATTATGTCACATTAATTTTTAAAGTAATTTATATTTATAATATTAGCAATTAAAATGATATCAAATCAAGAATTTATTATAATATAATTAAATAAAAATATTATTCAAATAACATTTAATTTCAACATAATTCATTTGGTCAATGGAATAATTTTGTTTCTATGCATTGAATGCCATTCATAACTTGTCACATGACCCGTTTTGAAAAGTAATTGAGAGAGTACCACGTATTAGGAGAAATATTGGGTCGTGTGTACCTTGTTTCAATGGGGTAACGTGCATGATTCCTATGGTATACAAGAACTTGATGAAACAGAACGTTGATAGGCACGAGGGGATATGGGTTGCTCACATTCACATGGTAATCACATGATTCAAATGGTCCTCCACCCTATAATGAATGAGCATCTCTTTGTTCTTAGAAAGTTATTGGGACCCCAAGTGCTGTGAAATCCATACCCACCCATATATAAAGAAAATGATCCAAGAGACTTCCAGTTTGAAGAAAATGGTCGCCCACCCTATTTGCTTTAATGGCAACCTTATATTTGTGTGAATATATTGGTTATTGATACAGTTCATTATCTTATATTCACTTATTTATTTCCCCACGTAAAATATATAGTTACAAATAGCTATTGTATTAGCTATCTCACATATCTTACTTTTGTAAATTCTTAGTTATATATAAATGATAAAATAAATTTTTAAAAAGTTTAATTTTAATTTCTTCCATTCATCTAATTTCATCTAATCTTGAGCTGCATTTGTTCCCTCTCAATTTGTTTGGGAATCATCACATGTTCCAAACATCTTATGAAAATTAATTTAGTGCATGAATGGATTGAGCTATGGTTTGAAATAGTTGATGAAAAATAATTGGCTTACAACTCTTTGAAATTGTTGGTGATGGTAGGTAGAAGGACAAAGAAAGATTGAGAATGTAAAAAAATAATGCAAATTCTATATGGTAAATTGCTATTAGTATATTAGATAATTTGATTCAAAAGCATATAGGCAATACCTTAGCTCTATATTCACCCTAAGGTAGATTGGTTGCGCATGAATTGCGCCTATACGAGGCACTAATTGAAATTCTAAGGGGTTTTGAAAAGAAGAAAAATTATGAATCCCCATTATATTTTAGGATTTATGAGTAAAAAATTGCTAGTTACCTTAGTAATTACGGCATGATATGGGTAAACTAAATCTTAATATTGAGAGATTACTCCTTACATATCATTTTTATAATTCTAAACTTGCTTTACCTAATATTTAGTATTGGATGGTTAGGAGATGGTTGGATAGTGACAAAGTCATTGAATTTGTCCAAGCTAGTTGGGCAAAGTAAGTGAGATGATAATCTTGCTTAAACTAATTTAACCAGATATGTTAGGTAGGGCAAATCAAATGAGATAATATATGATAATATTGCTTAAATTAATTATAATAAGATATTTAAGATAAGTTATGGTATAAATTCACTTTAAAGAGATGTAAGATGGCTGAGGAGAGTCGATGATAGTAGTAAAGGAACATTGAAGGCAAGATTTCTCACACTAGTGCAATGCTCCTTCCTTTTTTTCTACCTAGATTGCTCTACTTTTCTCTATTTTTTGTTCTTCTCTTTTCCATAAAAGAATGCTCCATTTTATAGGAAGGAAGAGTTGGAAAATCCATGTGGTGGCTAAAGTTTAATCCTTATTCCCCTCATGATTTTCATTCATTGTTGTTACCTAATTGTTGGTTGCATTTTTATCCTTTTTTTATTTTTTCAATTTTTTACAAGTGGTAGGATCTTATGGAAGTCCTTGTATGAGGATGTATTGGGAACACGAGGGTGACGACATCTAAGAACTAACGAGAGGGTACAATCATTATATAATAGTGTTGTTGTAGCTTGTAGGGAAATACTCCATTATAAGGGTAGAGGTTGGCCATGGAATAATTTAAGAGGGCTTCAAGGAAATTTAATGGTGGTAGATGTGGAACTAACCTAGCCATGATTGAGAAATGTTATTAGAAAATCATGTTAAATATGGTCAAATAAATAATCAGAAATGTTATATTTTCTTTATTGTAACAGACAACATTATTTGTATTGCACAAATTTGTACATATTTAATTTATTAATAGGGTATTATTCAAGAATTTGATTGAATTATAAAGAACATAAATTAAAAAGAGAAAGGTTAATAAGACAAGGTATCTAAGTGGGCGTGCCGGAGTGGTTATCGGGTATGACTAGAAATCATATGGGCTCTGCCCGCGCAGGTTCGAATCCTGCCGCTCACGTTTTTATTTTTTTTCTAGTTATTTTATATTAGTTGTGGGAACCTACCGATCTCGTTTGGAGAGTAATTTTATTTTTTTTTTCCTAGTCATCGGGTATGACTATTTGAGTTATGGGAATCCTACCTATCTTGTTGGGAGAGTAATCAAACTCCGCTCACGTTTTTAATCGAGTATGACTATATGGGTTATGGGATATTAATTTCATTTGAATATTATAAACTCACCAATTAACTCCGATTAACTTTCTAAATTATTAAAATTATATTATAAAATATTATATATTTATTTGATAATTTAGCGTAAATTCTACCGATCTCATTTAGAGAGTAATCAAACTCGAGTTTCCACTCTATCAACCAAAAACTAATGTAAACCCGAGTAATATCATTTGGATATTATAAACTCATTAATTAACTTTAATTAACTTTCTAAATTATTAAAATTATATTATAAAATGTTATATATAGTAATTAAACGAGTTTACACTCTATCAACTGAGAACAAATATACACCCCATTAATACCATTTGAATATTATAAACTCACCAATTAACTCCGTTTGACTTTTTAAATTATTAAAATTGTATTATAAAATGTTATATATTTATGTAATAATTTGGCTTAAATCCTACCTATCACGTTTGGAGAGTAATCAAACTCGACTTTCCATTCCATTAATCGAGAATAAATATGCACCCGAAAAATGCAATTTGGATATTATAAACTTATCAATTAACTACGGCTGACTTTCTAAATTATTAAAATTATATTATAAAATATTATATATTTGTGTGATAATTTAGCGTAAATTATTATTTTATTTTAATTCAACGATACTTTATTTATAAAATTTAGATTATAATCCTGATAGAAAGGTTGAATACATCATATAGAATTTGGAGAGTAAATAAAATATTTTAAATATTTTTGGATGAATATATTAATAGATTAAAACAAAATAGTGGGAAATATTTTCATTAAACTAGAAAGTGATAAGTACCTTGCCAAAAATGGGTGATGGCCAAATTTTCGTGCTCCAAGTAGGACTAGAGTATATAAGAACAATATAACTTGAGGTTCCACGAAATCAATAAGATAAATACATTCTTTTCTATATAGAATTTAAAATTTATAAATAGATTTTTACAATATAACTGATTTGAAATATTATTTCGAGAGTGAGTATTTCATTACATTAGAATCAAAATATTAAAAGGCTAAAATATGTTCAAACTTCTAAAATTCAATTAAAATTAAAATTTTCATAAACAAAATTTTAAAATATATAAATGATCATGTATAAATACCAAAAAGTGAGCAAGTGCATTGAAAAACTCGTTGTTAAACAAAATTATCTTATCTTCGATTTTTTGCTCTTATTCTTACTCTGTGCACGTTCTTATGTCCTCACGCCACTCTCTTTCGTATGTCTCTGAAATTTATTAGGGTAAGGGGAGCACTGCTTATCAAGTCATTAATTGCCTAAATATTGTCGTAACTCAAAATAGCTTATATGATTTTAAATTCGTATTTTCTAGGGATTCACTACTGAACTTATCGTTCATGCACTAGTACAAGTTATCCGTCTATACTATATCAACAATATTGGATGAGTGATATTTATCAAAATTTTCATAAACCAACTTAATCGAGTGACATCTAACATCCAAACCAACTATATGAGTGATATTTATCAAAGTACACTCAATATTGTGCTAATATATTTCCTTAGCACAATCTTCCATATTTGCAATGAAAATTAATTGAGTACGATGGATATGAATTATGATGTAAACTAATTATACAAGTGATATTGATAGATATACACTCAATATCATGCAAGGGTATTCTCATAGTATAATATTTCATATTTATCATAAGAGCCAAATTTGTAATGTTAGATGACAACTATCATAGGAACCAACTAACAATTGTATAAGTAATCGTATATTGAGTATGATTTGCTAACTAATTATTCTCACTATTGATATCATTATAATTTAACCATGAAAATCATAATTTATCACACAAGTATTATTTACTTGTAAAATATCGGGTTATTTCATATATTTCAAAATAACTGCTTGCGACTCATTTCTAAAAGTGGTGTCTCAGGTCTTATCCCTTCCATAACTTGAATGTTGGGCCTCATTCTCTTTTCGTTCCTAGATTATTTTAAGGGATTGGGTATCACTAATTTTTAAACACTCGGGTTCACACCTGTATTTTCCAAAGTCATCCCATCATGACCCGCTTCTCAAATCATTTAGGATATTTTCCTGTCTTTTAATAACATTTTTCGTATAACTTTTTTATGGGTTTTCTCATAATATTTTCTCAAACCATACATACCAACAACTTTTCATAAAGGGGTAAGTATGGACAACAACGATCCAATCGAACGTGAAGTCAAAAATCTCACTGATAGATGTAATTGGGACGTGTTTGTCACAACGATTTCTTCTTTAACTCGAGATGCGCGATTCCCGTATTATTTGCTATTTGATCATTTTATATAAATTAAATCATAATATTGGGGTCATTTTCAAACTTTACTCTATATTTATAAACTATCCCATAATTTTCACTAAAATTACGATTATGCCGCTCGAGCCGGATTCATTCAATTCTCATGCATTGATGAACTCATTCCAACTAATCACCTTCCATTATTTCCTTTCATCTATATAAGACTATACCCATGTTGGGTTATATTTTCCAAAATGCCAAAATTTCTCTAAGGTTCCTACTTAGACATAACTTTTTTAAAGTTTACGTTTTGGTTCTTAATTATTGATAAAATTACAATTTTGCTCTTACCCATCAAAACTCTAACTTTTAGGACCCTAAACTACTTAAATCTTTTATTTAGGTTACTCAATTTCCCATAGTTCCATTTAGGCACTCAAACTTCTTAGAAATTCCTTTTTGGCCCAAACTTTATATTATTTACATTTTAGCCAAAAACTTTTCTCAAAGTTTTAATTAGATCATTAGCCTCTTCCAACCTACTTCTTCAGGTCTGTAAACTTTTTAAAACTTCCTTTCAAGTCCCCAAATTTCTAATAAGTCTTATTTGGGTCCCCATTTTTTTGAAACGACACTTTGGCTACCAAACTTTTTAAAAAGTACATTTTAGTCCCCCAACATTCCTCTCCTTCAAAACACCTCCATAAATTTTCAAAAAAAACTTTTTATAGGTCCCTCATTATATTCTCCAAGTCCCCAAGGTTACTTTCTGGCTAGCCTCAGTTGGAACAGTGTTGTTTTGGCCACGATCGTGCCTTTACCAGAAAACTAACACGATATGGTAAAGTGTGGGGAACTCACCGGATATGGTGAGTCGCTCGTTGGTGTGGCCAAGTTGGAAAGGAAACTCATATTTCTCATTTATGGTCCCTTGAATCACCCCAAATTGTTGTTAGAGCAACTTGAAATACGTGTATTGCAGACGGTCCTTAAGATAAAGGTGTTAACATAGCTCCAAAGAATTATCACAACCTTGAGACTTACCTTAAGCTCGAATGGCTAGTGGTGTCAGCTTGAGGGAACTAAGAGTAGTCTCCATAATTATTTTGATTCATGGTTGGCTGTTGGAGAGGTCAGGGTAAGGTCAGAAAGACATTGCTCTACTTTCAACTGAGGGAGTAGTGATAATATTTGATCATGTTAGCACTGATAGAAGGCACGTTGGCATCAAGGAGATGTGTCATCAAATGCCAAGGGAATGACCAAGTTTGGTTATAAAAAATAGAAGTTATATGTTATCGTAGTAAGGTCACTAGAAACATGAGAGAGTTGGTGTCACGCCCTAATCCGATTTGGTCGAATCCCCGTGAACAACCTGCCGCTCTCTTGATACAAGAGGGGTTTCCCCCTCTTTAATTCAAGAGGAGTTAGGCATACATCTCAACCTTGTTCCCTGGAATAACATATATCAAATAAAATGTAAGGTTAAGAAAAATTAAGCATACCTAACAGAGGGTACGACTTAATGTTATCCCTATACATTTCTCTATTTCTTGACAATGGGTAAAATGGGTGGGTGAGTTTCTACAACTTAGTGAATGAGTGTTTTAAAAAAATAAACTTTCAATAAAATGGGTTTTAAGTTAAAGTGTGACAGACTCCTTATTTCTTGTAAAATAATTCATCCTTAAAATTCTGGTTTCCATAGCCATTTCTAAATCCTCAATCATAACCGGTGGGTTTATCAACCAATACACGCCTTTAATCATGAAGGGAACACACATTCACAGGACAGCACGTCTACTGCACCCACTTGTGGTGTCGGAGTAAATTTATTAGCCACATAGATAGAAGCACGTTCACTTCTACCTTGAGAATGAGTGGATGTACGCGATATCCGACCCTCAATCCTGTATAGAAAACTCCATGTCCGTATGAGGACATAGACCTCATCCTAACCCCACCCCAGTCTCATGCGCATGAAGCTAAGTCAAGCTTCCCTGACTGTAGGCACGACAATCTGCCCTTATCTCCACCATGTCGTCCAGTAGCCTCTAGGACGCATCACTACCCCTCTTGGGCGTCTTGAAGGTCTCGTACCTCAGTGCATGCACAAAACAACAATTTTCCACATAAGCCATTTAATTTGTGGTGCCACTGGTCCAACAGCCCCGACCCTCAAGTCGAACTACAACTATTTGTCTCGATTGGTCCATCGACCTATCATGTCGCACTGCCGCCAGTCCATCAAGTATGTCGGTTCTATCATGGTACCATGGCCAAACATATCATTCATTTAAAGTTTTCATGGCTTAATTTCTTGATTGTTTACGAGCTTCAGCTCGTGCCAACTAGCCTTGGGCCTAATGTACAAGTTTTTCAAAATCAGACATATTAGCCCCCAAGTTCTAAAACCAAAGCCTCTAGCCTCTCTAAGCTATTCAAGCTCTTGTCAATAAGGTCTTCCAAAAAGTTTAAGTAGTAGTACATAGTCAGAGGAGAGCACTTCCGACAAAAAAAAAAACTTTTAGTCATCTATCACACCAACCAGGTGTGAGGATATCTTCGTTTATAACCGATAAGCGGGTTTTCTACTTCCTTCTAGTAAGTTCATCCTATCAACCGGGTATGATCTACTTATAACTGTTAAGTAGCTTTTTCACATTATTTCCACATCACTCCTCTCAGGTGTGATAGTTAAAATACCACTTAGTAGTGGATTTTTATTTATGAGTTGCTTATCATCCCAAACAGGTATGATATAAAAATCTCACTCATTCGTGAATGTCGTGAATTCTTCTTAATCGTCTTTTGTCTTCTCATCAGCTTTGTCTTAGTTGGCATTCCTGATACCTCGTGTTCCTACACGGTATGAACATCCATGTTCATTATCTTTTGGCTTGATAGCCTTCATTAATTATGAATGAATAAAATACCCAACTTTTTAATTATTTACAATTTGGTCCCTAAAGTTCTTTTTCCTTTACTTTAGATATCAAATGCCGATTTTCCCCAAATTGAGTCTCAAAACTTCAAAATTATACTTTGAGACCTCAATTTATTCAAAATTACATAAAGGGGTTCAAGTTTCCCAAATTCCCAATTTGGTCGCCAATTTTTCCAAAATTACAATTTCCCTACTTTACAAAAATGGTAAGTTTCTGGTAGTCTTCTACCATGCTCTTGGGTACTCTTTTCTCACCCTTTAGGAATCTATGAATGGCTTCCTCCCTTGGGTTGGGTGTCTTTTTCAAGGTTATGGGTGGAGGATTGGATTTCACAGCGAACTTCCTAGGGATTCTCCTCCCTACATGATAGTTAAAGTTTGATTAATGTCAAGGCATAATATTGATAATGATTCAAGGGAACTTAGCTCTGATACCACTCAAGTTGTTATGCCCCGACCCGGTTTAGTCGGATCCCCGTGAATAACCCACCACTCTCTTGGTTCAAGAGGGGTTTCCCCCTTCTTTAATTCAAGAGGAGCCAGGCGTAAATCTAAACCTTGTTCCCTGTAATAACATATATCAAATAAAATGCAAGCTTAAGAAAAATTAAGCATACCTGACAGAGGGTAAGGCTTGATGTTATCCCTAGTCATTTCTCTATTTTCTAAAAAGTGATAAAAAGGGTGGGTGAGTTTCTACAACTCAATGAATGGGTATTTTAAAAAAATAAACTTTGAATAAAATGGCTTTTAAGTTTGAGTGTGTCAGACTCCTTATTTTCTTGTAAAATAATTCATCCTTAAATTTTTAGTTTTCATAGCCATTTCTCAATCCTCAATCATAACAGGCGGGTTTATCAACCAACACATGCCATTCATCATGAAGGGAACACACATTCATAAGACGGTATGTCCACTACACCCACTTGTGGCATCGAAGCGATTTTACTGGCCACCTAGATAGAAGAACGTCCACTTCTACCTTGAAAATGAGTGGATGTATGCGACATCCGACATTCAATCCCATATAGAAAACTCCATGTCCGTATGAGGACAAAGACCTCATTCCGACCCCACCCCAGTCTCATTCACATGAAGCTACATCGAGCTTCCCTAACTGCTAGCACAAAAATCTGCCCTTATCTCCACCATATCGTCTAGTAGCCCCTAGGATGCATTACTACCCCTCTTAGGCGTCTTGAAGGTCCCGTACCTCAGTGCATGCACAAAACAACAGTTTTCCACATAAGCTATTTAATATGTGGTGTCACTGGTCCAATGGCCCCGACCCTCAACTCGAACTGCAGTTGTTTGTCTCGACTGGTCCATCGACTTGTCATGTCGCACTACCGCCAATCCATTGAGTATGTAGGTCATATCTTGGTACCATGGCCAAACATATCATTCATTTAAAGTTTTCATGGCTTAATCTCATGTTAGTTTACGAGCTCCTACTCGTGCCAACTGGCCTTAGGCCCACTGTACGAGTTTTTCAAAATCGGGCATATTAGCCCCCAAGTTCCAAAATCGAGGCCTCCGGCCTATCTGAGCTATCTGAGCTATTCGAGCTCCTGTTAAGAAAGTCTCCCAAAAATTTTAAGTAGTGGCACACATTTAGGAGAGAGCACTTCCGACAAAAATAAACTTTTAGTCGTCCATCACACTAACCAGGTGTGAGGACATCTCCGCTTATAACCGATAAGCGGATTTTCTACTTCCTTCCAGAAAGTTCATCATACCAACCAGTTATGATCTACTTACAACTATTAAATAGTTTTTTCACATAATTTTCACATCACTCATCTCATATGTGATGGTTAAAATACCACTTAGTAGTGTGTTTTCATTTCCGATGTGCTTATCATCCCAACGGGGTATAATATAAAAATCTCACTCACCTGTGAATACCGTAAATTCTTCTTAATCGGCTTTCATCTACTCGTGAGCTTTGTCTTGGCTGGCATTCCCGATACCTCGTGTTCCTACACGGTATGAACATCCTTGTTCATTATCTTTTGGCTTGATAGCCTTCATTCATTATAAATCAATAAAATACCCAACATTTCAAATATTTGCAATTTGGTCCCTAAAGTTCTTTTTCCTTTACTTTAGGTACCAAATGTCGATTTTCCCCCAAATTGAATCCCAAAACTTCAAAATTATACTTTGAGACCTCAATTTATTCAAAATTACAAAAAGGGGTTCAAGTTTTCTAGATTCCCAATTTGGTCCCCAATTTTTCCAAAATTACCATTTGCCCCTACTTTCCAAAATTACACCAAAATTTTCCCAATTGGTCCCCCAACATCTTTATCATGATCAATTTGCCCTCAATTTTATGAAATTGCACTTTAGTCCCTCAAAGTTTCAAAATCCCCAAAATTTCCCCAATTTTCGCCCCAATTAAAACCTTCTAACATAGTTGAATTTTATTTCATCAAATTGACCGATCAAATGAGTTTAATTTTTAAAATTGAAGTTAGATTAGAGTTTCTACACCTTCATATGATTCAATTGCACTTTGAATCGTGCGATTTGACGTCGGAATAAGCTCAAATGGAGTTTTGCCGAAAAACTAAACGTAGAGAGAGAAAGCTTTGAAAGCTTACCGTCGGGGGTGTGGCGGTCCGAGCTTTCAATCTGAGCAGATAGCTCTCATCCTTAGGTCCTTCCTAGAATCAAGAATCACTACAATTCATGTCAAATTAAGGGAGAATTTAGTCAGTAAAAATCTGTCAGTTCTCTCTCTAGCACTAATCTGAATTCATAGAGGGGAGCCAAATTGGCTTACCTTTCCGCACTAATTCAATCGTAGGAGAGCTAAGGAGGTGTTGGGAGAGCTTGATTTGGCCTAAATAGGGCTCGAATTGGCCAATTTTAGCTCAACAGAAATAGGGCAACTTCGGTCCATCAGAGCTCCTTCATTGTTCGATCACGCTAGCACTTCTTCGGCAACCTTCGAAGCAATTGAAGACTACCACCGTGTAGTTGACTTCTCCCCGACTCTAAGGAACTCGGCCATGCCTTCTTTGGCTCAGAAAAGACCCCATATCGGAGCTCTAGTTTGAGCTTTACCGAAAACTGAGTAGGTGAGAGAGAGTGAGGTTTTCAGGTGTGGAGAGGATGAATGGAGAGGGGATCTTTATATAGGGAGCTTCGGGACTCGTCGTCCACCCGTTTGGCACATTTATGACAGTCATTGATGGCCTGAAATGTACTGAATGGAAACGTTTCCTCTTCGTCGGCGCTGGTTCGATTTTTCGGTGAGTGAACAATGCTGTTATCTGAAGGAAGAAGACGAAACTGTTCTGAACCATACCAGACCGGTCCGAATCGGATTCAAGTTTAAACCAGCCGGTTTAGGCCTGATTCGACCTAGTTTTTCAAAATTAAAATTTTCTAAATTCATTCTCTATCCAATGGTGACCTCAATTCTATAATTTGAATTTTCTAAGCCACCGACAAAAATGAATTTAGTATCTGGTTCTATAATGGGTCAAACAGGTCCAAATCGATTCGATCCAATTCGGATCTGGTTCACCTGAACTAGTTTGGTTTTCATCTCCAATTCATCCTAAAGTTATTTTTCATGACTTTTGTGACTTTTTAGGTCACTCGGTATCCATAAATTTCTCGATTTGCCCTTTCTCTATCAGTTCCAATTCATAAACCGACTCGGTTTTCTCTTTGAAAATGACTGGTTCATTCTAGCTCAGATTCAGTTCACCTGAACCGGTGTGGTTTTCTCAATCAAATTTTCCTAAGGCCCTCTTCCAAGGTTTTTATGACCCCCCCTTTGGGTCAATCGGGAGTTGTAAATTTCTCAAATTGCCCGTTCTCTGATGATCGGATTTGTAAACCGGTTCGGTTCTTTCACTAGGTTTGACCGGTTCTTTTCCCCGGTTTTCCTTAACTCCAAAGTGCGGGGTTTATAGTTGCCTTTAAAATAGCATTTTGGTCACTAGCTAGCAAGAGAGTGGTCAAGCTTTATAGGGACAAGTTGGGCAACAAAATGTCTACCACACAATATCCATAGTTAGTTAGATGGGACCCCACTTTTCATTTAATTCCCACAAGGGTAAGATACCAAAAATCACACTTAGATTGGGTTCCAGGTTGGGTTTTCGAGTTTAAGTTGAGCGAAGGAGACGAGCCTACCCACACGCATGGGTGTGGCGTGTACATGTGCCTAATGTAACATATCGCCCAATTCGCACATTAGCGAACCTGTAACACCATAACTTAGATTAAGCCCATGTGGACTAGAAATTGAGGTTAAACTAAGAATAGAATCCTGACTTGAGAATAAGAACTTAAGCTAGGAAATGGGATCCCGGATTAAGAATGACAACAAAAAATGATGATGGAATCCCAAACCAAGCATAAAATCTGAAATGGGGAATGAAATCCTGAACTAGAGATAAAAACCTAAATCGAGAATGGATCCTCGAACTAGGACACAAAACTAAGTTGGAATTTGTAAAGTCAAATCGAATCATAACCTAATGCTGGAAATGGGATAGAGAAATCGATGTCGAGACTAGGGATTGGATTGGATTAGGGATCAAATTCTTGAGTACAAAAATCAAAGTTTTTGGGAAAAGCCCATTTTCACTCGAACATGGCCGGATTTTGAATTTAATTACCGAAGGGACCCAAAAAGGGCAAAAGGGTAACTTAAATTTCAAAAATAAAGAGAAAAAGAAGCAAAGTCTAGTTTGTTGGATCCGAGTCATCGCCCACCTTCAGACATGATTTCTATTACACTATCACAAATATCACTCTAATTCATTCAATTTTTTATCCAATTGAGCGCTACAAATAGAATAGATTAGCTAGAAATTGAATTACTGCTCTCTCTATTAAGTTAATTGCATTAATTCCTCCTGTATAGATTGAATTTTGGATCCAAAATCAGAAATTCCGACCTTAGAAAGCTACTCGGCCTCGTGATGCTTGAACGAGCAATTCTCTCTTATCTGATCACCAAATGGGGTGATATTGGTGTCAAAATGCCGCTTATGGACTACTACTGAGTTTTATGGCCAAGTTCTAACTTGTTAGTGGCCGAAAAATACTACACGAGTGCTATTTTGGTTGACCCAATTTCAGGACAAGAATTATGCTAGTCACCGATGGCCTTTTGGGGCCAAATCAGGCCACCACTCCCGAGGTCACCGATGCCAAAGTGATTGCTTGCCACCCCTCTACCTCTCAGTGATAAGGACCGACCTCCGAAAAGGGAGAAATTGGTCAGCACAAGTTGATTTCCCCGGGTAGGTCTATCAGGTTCTACTCGATCATAACCAGTCAACGATCAAATTCTCCCAACTTTGGCGATCTCTTGGCCAACCACCACCACATAACATTTCGCAAGGACCGTAGCTACAAAACACCTAAGCTTAAGTCACCTCCGGTAAGAATTTCTGACAACTCACTCATTAGCTCTATTTCGGCTATTAGTTATAAATTTAGAAGTTTATTTGATTGAGTTTCAAAGTTTAGGGGCAAAAGTGCAATTATGGAAAGTTTGGGGATCAAATTACAAATTTGGGAATATTTGTTGAAAACAACCCTAAGATTAGCCTAAGGGGCATAGATGTTATTTTAAAATAAATGACGATGTATAAAGTCATTTTCGGGAGTTTGGGGGCAGAACCATAAATATTAGGTAAATGAAGAGCAAAATGGTAATTTTGCACAAATAGTGGCAAAATGGTTATTTAAGCCCATAGATAGAGATCAAATAGTTCATTTTGAACTATTAAGGGCAAATGGGTAATTTTTCCAAAGTAAATATGCAAAAATATATTTTTTTGGAGGCGAGATGCAAAATAATATTTTCCCATTTTAGGGACAAAAGTGTAACAAATACATTTTTAGGATTCAAATGTGTCTAAACGAATTTGGGGGACTCAAATGAGAAACTTGGGAAGTATATGGTCCAAAATTGGAAACTTTTGAAAAGTCGGGACCAAATGGTAATTTGCCCAAATTAAGGACCAAAATGTAAAATTTGGAAAAGTTGAGTTACCTAAGTAAGAGGCTTAGAAATATTTGGAGGCATTTTGGTAAATAAGAACAAATGGCTTAACCTATTATTTGAATTAAAATCATAGGTGGGTTTAGTAATTTTGAGGGTTCATCAACACGCTAGTCGAGAAAACTAAGCACAAATGGAAAAATCATAATTTACGAAAAATTACAAGATTTTATTTATAAGTACTTAATTTATATCTAAATTGACCCCATTTATACAATTTGATTCATATAGAATGAATCGTGCAGCTGATCACATGTGAATTGCACAACCCGAGTTAAGGGAAATAATAGTTAGAATGAACAAGTACTGACGAAAAGGGTGAGTGAGAGTATAGACGGAGAGTCCAATTGAACCGGCCAATTCACTTTACTGCCTTTCTATAATACAATGAAATATATGATGAATGTTTTGTAAAATACTTTTAAATGCAATGAGAAACTATATGGATGCATGCATGCTCACTAAATAAGACCGTTTTTTAGATTGACTAAATAGAAGAAGGTCGATAGACCGTGAGAAAACAATAGTCGCATGCTAGGACTATATGAATAAGGATTGTGTGCTTGGGATTGATTTTCTTATGTGAATTTGGTCGGAGTTAGGACCAAACTCTTCATGAATATGAAGTGAGCATGATTAATGTTTGCTAAGTTTTATCATGCATATGAGAGATAGAGTTGGTCCATTTGAGTATCAAACTCTATTATATTCTAATTGAGCATTTATGCTATTTATCTGAGTGTGTTTAGTATATATCTGCTATTGTGAATATGAGCGTGACAGAACGTCTAAGGTAGTAACAGTGCCTAAGGTAAAACTGGAAGTGGTGTTAAATATGGTATAAGTTGTGCTTCCAGATTGCCTCACCTATCATGTATACTTATGTGTGTGATAGTAATTGACACCCATAGTATACGTATAATTGAGTGTGTGGTCGGAGTGTATAACCAGAGTATGCAGATAATCGAATACACATCCTCGACATTCACATAAATTGTGTGGGTGGTTTGGAGTATGGTGAGATTGTGTTCATTCCATTGAGAACCGGTTATATGATTTATTTTATGTTGTGATAAAATATGAAACCTTAAGAACAAATGATAGAAGCAAGGGAAAACTAAAAATTATCTAAATATACGAATTATGAAATAACTATACAATATATATTTTTTTATATGAAGTCTCAAATAGTAAGTGGCGTAGTGACCCAATGTCAATATCTCATTTACTAGGATGTGAGCTCACCTACCCTCCAATCAATTACATGTGAAAACTAAGGTTCCACGAGGTACATACTAGATCACATCTACCGAACGAGCACGACTTGATGTAGATCTCCAAGTTTGCGTACGAATGTTTTTAATTAATACTTATCAATTGTTATATTCTCGAGTTATTTGTGTAAACTATTTGAGCTCATTATTTTTCTAAGAAAAATTTTAAATTTTTACTAAAAACTCGAGTTAGCTTTTTTTATTCTAAGATTTAGTCTCTACGATCTTATTTTGGTGAAAGTACTCACCACTGTAACATCAACAAGATTGGCTAATTGAATGGTATCGCTGACCGCGAATCAAGATGGTGTGTGATAGAACTGATTTTCAATGAATAAAATTATTGATTTTAGCTTTTATATGGCTGGTTCACCTCCAATTCGATTGGTTCTTGGCCTAATTTATTTTTAAAAATTAATCTGCTTACCAATAAATTATGCTAAAAAATGTTCATTTTTTGAATTGTCACTTCTGACTTGACTAGTTATTGAACTAATTTATTTTTCTAAAAATTATTCGTTCATTTTTATATTAAAATGGCTAAATAATTACTATTTTTCAATTTATATAATTCGTCCTAAAAATTGGGAATTTTGTCTACCAAGATGGTTCAATCTCGATTCGAATTTCAATCATAATTTTTCCGATAATAAAATGTATCTTTTTGAGGTAAATTCATGAACTTTTTCATTATTTAAAATTTATTTTTTGAACTAATTTTCAATATACTTTAATTCCAAATCTTGAATTTCAAATTTTTATTCTCGGTTCAACATCTGCTTTCGATTCAATCTAACTCTTAATTTTGGAAATTCTATATTACATATTAAGAATAAGTAGATTCAACAAAAAAAAATAATAATAATATATTTTGTACGTTTACTTTGATGTTAGTGATATGATGTAGAGAATTGGTGGCTGATAATCCGTTTTCGGTATAATTCAATTTAACTCTTAATTTCAAAAATTATATGCCACATATTAAAATTAAGTACATTCAACAAAAAAAAGTACTGATAATATATTTTGTGTGTTTATTTTGAAATGTTAGTGATGTGGTATATAAAATTGGTGGCTCGCAATGGATGATTATCGAGGATAATTGTGGCTCTAAGTATGACTGAGTTGATTAAAAGTTTTTAGTAAAGGGAATAGTGTCTTTTTCACCACTTGATAAAATTTATGGTGATACTTATATATTTGCAATGGTTGTTCAAATACATTTGTCATTGGTTAGTAAAGGGAGGCGAATTTAATTTTTATAACTTGTCGTGTATACTAAAATCCAATTGTAAAAAGAAAAACAATGGCATTTGGATCTCAATTTAGGTGATTAAAATAGATGTTAGAGCCACACTAAATGATTAGGAGAGTCTTTGATGGTGACTGAAAAGTTATTAAATTTATCAAAGATAGTTTGGATAGATAGAAAATGAGATATTCTTACTTAAACCAATTATAACTTGAGATTGAATATACCTCGATGTATATAGATCACCTTCAAAGGAACTACCAAGTAAGTGAATTAAGACTAAAGAGCGGACCATTGTGGAAAAGGAACGATAAAGATATATTTTTTTTATCTAAATTACTTTATTTTTCTCTATTATTTATTCCACTCTTTTCCTCACCAATAATTGCCATTTACTACATATGCTCCATTTTATAGGAAGGAAAGGTTGAAAAATATCCATGCCGTGGCCAAAGTTTAATCTTAATTTCCCTGGTGTTATTTATTAATAGTTGGTTGTAATTTTATCCTTATTATTTTTTAATTTTCTGTAAGTGAGAGAATTTTTTAGGATTTTATTGAATTTTATTGAATTTTATTGAAGTACTTGATATAAGGATGTCTCTTTCAAATGCTACTAAGACCAGAAATGTATAGCCAAATGGTATGACCATTGTGCATTGGGGTTGTTGGAACTTGTAGCCGCATGCATACTCCATTATAGGGGTGAAGGTTAGCCATCCAATAATTTAAGAGGACTTCATGGGGATTCTAATGGTGATTGATGTGTAGAATGGGAAAAAGTCATTGGAAAGTCATATTAAATATGGTCAAACAAATGATAGGAAATATTAAGAGGAGTCCTTCGTTTGCACAAATTTTACTCATTCCCATCCATTTAGTTTGAAAGTTTTAGGATTTTTTAATCTGATAGTACCATTTTTTTTAGTTTTATGTCCACTTCAACACAACATTCATTTTTTATTAGATCTTGATATCGATACTAATTTTACTTATTTAATTAATTAATAGGATATCATATGAATAATATATCATTGTTATATTTTCTAATAAAAATAGGTTGTGGTACAATTTAAGTATTCAAGAATTTAATTATAATTTTTTCTTAGATAAATATACTTAAATTAATGAATATGATATTTTCATAGTCATGTCTTTATATCATATATATATATATATATATATATAATTTAATTAAAAAAGTTAGTAATGCATTTTATTTTTATGAAAATTAAATTTTCTTATTATATGGTCAATTAAAATAAAAAAAAAGATGATATTAACATCTGTGGGCGTGCCGGAGTGGTTATCGGGTATGACTAGAAATCATATGGGCTCTGCCCGCGCAGGTTCGAATCCTGCCGCTCACGTTTTTATTTTCTCTTCTCTATCACTTTTTGGGGAGCACAGTGAGGATTCGGTGATATATATTTCTCCTTAAAATTTTCAAATGAGTTGCAAATATTTATGTGAAGATTTGATGTAAGCGATTATTTTATTTCAATTTAAGAATACTTTATTTATAAAAATTGGAAAATGTGTGTTTATCACTTAAACATTCATATTATGTACAACCAAACTGTTTTCGGTCATCTCCGACCTCTATATCTTCATATCCCTCCTTTTCCTTCCTTTCGGCTAGATATGATATCCTTCCAACCTCTTCTCTTTCCCACGGAGTCCGCACAACAATGCCACAACACAACCCTCTGCACAGCCACACTTTGTCGTCCTACCTCTAGCGGCCTCACCGCAGGTGCACCACTCCAAAGAAATTTTTAGCCCCCAAATTTCTTGCTCACATCCTCTCTCTCTCTCTGTATTTGTAGCTTATGCTCTCTCGTCCTCTGTTGACGGTCAAACAAAAAAAATTAGTCAAAGTCAAATTATGCCCTTTTACCTCAATCCATCATCTTAAAGCCCTATTCTTTTTTTTTCATCCATAAACTTTCTTGTTCTTTTCATTTATTTTTTTCTTATTAAACTCATTCAGTTCATCTCACAACCTGATCTGAGATTCTCGGGCTGAGCCGACCTAACAAACTGTCACACTATATTAATATTACAAAAATTGGAATCACATCAATATAAAATGGTGAGAACATAAGAACCAAAATATTAAAATATCACAATTTCAATCATTATTTCAACTTACATAAAATTGTAATATAAATATTTATAAAGCAATCCAAAGCATTGAAAAGTAATAACTGAATGGAAAAGTTCTTGTAAATTTTTATTCTGTTATCTATATCTTCATACTATTTTCAAGTTACTTTTATCTCATATATACAACTCTATCCTAAACTGGAATTAGGAATATGTGAGTAAAACTCATTGATTATAACTATAATGTTCCGATCCAATTTACAGATTATATCAAAGTTGGATCGATGTAATAACTGTAACATTCTTTGATAGTAAGTGTTTGACCAAACTAGAATCAATAAGAAATAATACTTATAATAATAATTCATTTTCAAAATCTACTATTAATTTAAATTTTTATAAATTAACTTATATTATTTTAAAAAAATAAAAAATCCCCTAAACAACTTAGGATGTCTTGAATCTCTTTGATTTATATTTATGGTATTAGTTCACCTTCTATGGAAAGAATTATCCCTTGTACTTGTACTTAATCCCAACTTTTACTAAAAAAATCTAAAATAGAGTATTTCACATTTTCCAAATATTTGTACATATCTTAATTTTTTATAAAGAGAGCTTATGATTTCTTTTTAATATATATATATATATATATATCATCAAAATAATTACCCATATCTTAAATCTTTCCCCATCAACCCACTTTTTAAATTATTGGGTTTTAAGCTAATTTTCTAAATTTTGGATCTTATTTTACTTTTCAAATTATTGGCATATATTTATAAAAATATTATTTATTTAGTTTTTTAAATTTTTTAATACATTTAAAAGCAAGCTCACACATATTTATAATAAACAAATTCTTTATCTCTTTATTCGAAACTTGTGTCAAATTTTTTAATACATTTAAAAGCAAGCTCACATATTTATAGTAAACAAATTCTTTATCTGAATACACTCTTTATTCGAAACTTGTGGCGCTGTAGTTTTTAAATTCTTTCGTGCTCTTTTGTATAATAGCTTAAAATTTAATCATAAACACAACATATATTTATATTTATTTAATTATATTATTTATGAATATTTAGAGTAAATATATGTCGATATATCTTATATCATCAAGTAATTTTACTAAATTATGATTTTTTTCCTTAATACCTAGTTCATTTTATTTGTGTATAGAACACTCTTATTTCTCAATTTCCATCTACCAAATCTTTCTTCCAACTTTTTCATATTAACTTTTAGATCCTTACTTTCAAACAATTACATCTAGGACCTCATCTTTTCCAAATTACTATTTAATCCTTAAACTTTTTTCAAAAATTACATTTATGCCATTAGACTTTTTAAACCTTATATTTTGGTGTCTAAGTTTCTAAAATCTTCTTTTCGGGTCCCTAGACTTTCTTTTAGTCAAATTTGGATCACTAATTTTCTAAAAATTACATTTAGACCTCCCCTAGGCTGTTGTGGCCTTTGCCTAGCCGGGTTGGCCAGAACAGTGACAATCGGGACTAGATCTAAACTAACAATTTATCGAATAAAAGTTGGGTCAAGGTCGGAATTTCACTGAATACGGTGACTCGGTCAGCAACATTCATGCAGTTTGAAAGTGAACTCTCACATGAGTTTGTGGCCACTTTAAGCACTTCAAACGGAGGTCTCAACAATCTACAATGTTCATTTTACTAAAATTTATCACAACTGAAATTAATCGACATTTCTCGGAATTTATTTTACCTCAATACTTACCCAAAACGCATGAGGTTGGTGGCATTCGAAAGCTGGGACTAAGAATTCTGTAATTGTTTTTGTGGCCCTTGTTGGCAGTGAAGGCCATTGGAAATGACCATATAAGAAAATGCTCTATTTCTCATCATCGAAGTATATGTACTATTTAATCATGCCGGCGTCGGTAGATGTAATGTCGATAGCCAAAAAAGGTGGCATTCAAAAGATGAACCGAGTAGCTTTTAGCTTTCCACAGACACCTATATCACTAATTTTGGTGGTCGGGAGAGGAAATGGTTCTCCCTACAATTTCGATCACCAGAAAGGTAAGTGGGTTTAAGAGACTATTTTGATCATTAGTGGGCTAGGGGAGATACAATCTTTATATGACCACAAATTATATTTAATTAGTTATCTTATCATAGCCTCTTTCATAATTTTATAGTATGTGGCCCTCTAAATAAATTAATTAGTGTGTGGTGGGTTTTGCATTACGGAAGAGAAAATTTGGGTCAAAGTCGGGTTTTGGATTGGTCAGTCAAATGAAGTAGACACCGCACGTGTGGTGCATGGTAGAATCGTGCACTCACGCCTGTCGCGCGTGTCTTACCCATTCAGTCGGTTTGATACTATTCCAAACCAATTTTCTATGAAATTTTCGGTCAATTCAGTTATTTTTTGACAAGTTCACCTCTATTACACTAGTTCTTAGCCTAATATATTTTTTAAAAAATTATTTGTTCAAGTTCACATTGAATGGGCTTATAAATCACTCAATTCTAATTTGTATAGTACCATCTAAAAATCGAGTTTTTTTTTACTTGGGTCGGTTCAAAATCGTATGAACCACTTCTTCCTCAAAATTTTCTCAATCATTCATTTATGATCAAGTGATGATATTTAAGGGTATTTCATGACATTTGTTATTGATTTAGGTTATGGTTCAATTTCTAATCTTGGTTCGGGTTTTTTAGGGTTTTTTAGGGTTCTAATCTTGGTTCGGGTTTTTCTTCCCAATTTAACATTGGTTCTCAGTTAAGTTCAACTCAATTTCCTGTTTGAAATATCTGTTGAGTTCAACAATGAGTTTTTTGAGTGATTTCCTTTCACATGTTGTAGGAGAATTTCTAACATGATAAGGACATATGAATTGGTTTCTAGTGAATTAATTTATAGGTTTAGCAAATTTTGGCCTTTTTTTTTGGATAGTTCACATTTTTTTCAACCAGTTCTTACCGTATTTTATTTTTTTAAAATTATTTGTTCAATTTTCTACCTGAGGTAGACATGAATTTTCATTTATTTTTCAAAAATTTTGTAGTCAATTTTTTATAATCCTTAGAAAATTGTATCATTTTCAATTGTAGCTAATTTAATACCTATTCAAATTAATTCTTGATTGAGCTTCTCTTAATCTTTGATTCTCAATTAGAAAATGTTCGATCGATATAAAGTTAGGAAATTTATTCATTTTAAAAGTTTTTGTTCAACCAATTCTCTATTCGATTCAATTTCACACTTGATTTTCGATCCAATTAATTTTAATATTTTCTTTGAAAAAATTCCCGGTATTACACTCGGAGGACCCCGTAATCATCCAGACATTTCTCACAGCCATTGGCTATGGCTGTGTTGATGGAGGTTGGAATGTGGGAGCTTCCTCCATTCACTCTAAAGCAGTCCAACCCGCTCTCTCTTCTCGCACCTTATAGATATTAAAATCACCAATACTACTGACATGCATAAACCAACAAATCCACCCAGAGTGGAACCAACTATTATCTAAACATGACCCTTCTTTCTATCCCTGCGCAAACAATAGTGACCATTTTAAAGGGAGTACCATTTTAAAGGGGTACTCAGATCAGAAGGCCCCACGCTAACCCTCATGGCCTCCCCGGGATCAGCCACAAAGTCTATGTAATAAGAAGTGACATGGGTAGATGTAAGATAGTTATTGATATAAATATTGAAAATAAATAATAGAGAAAATATATTGAAATGTATATTAATTCAAAAGTGTATAATAATGATAAAATTATATAAATTTATAATATAGGTAAAAGTGTAAATATTAGGTATATTTATTTTAATATAGATATTTTTTTATATGAACATATTTATTTATTTATTTATTTATTTAAATTCGAGTAAACTCGAATTTTTTTACCAGAGTATGTAATTGAATTCGAAATAATGTAATAGGTAGATCTTTTAGTGTAATCTGTAGATCTTTTATTATTCCCCGCAAATATAATGAGAGATCTCGAACATTGAGCTTGAAACAAAATGTGTTAAATCAGTGCGAAAAGAGACATTTAGTAAATATATCTGTAATTTGAGATTCTGTACCAATGAATCAAATGTGGAGTTCCTGGCGATTGACTCGTTCACGAACGAAGTCATAGTCTATTTCAACTCCACACTAGAGAGTTGGCGGAGATGAATAATGGAATTTTAGTTCTCGAATTAGTGACTAAATCCAAATGAATTCAGCAGTTGCATTTCTGATACTCTTATATTCCACTTCAGTGCTAGAACGGGCAATTGTGTATTGTTTTTTAACACTACATAAAATCAAGTTATTTCTAAAAAATACTGAAAATCCACTTATGGAACATCGGTTATCAGGGTTACCAGCCCAATCGACATCATAGAAACAATGGAAATGTGGCTGGTAATTTTTTTAGAAATATAATCCGTGACTGAACGTTTTTCGGAAATAACGTAAAATTCTTTTGGCTGCAACCCAATGAGTTGTCATTGACTTGTGCATAAATTGACAGACCTGATTAATTGCATAGAAAATGTCTGGTCAAGTCAATGTTAAATATTGAAGAGAATCAACGACTTACCTGTAGATTCGAAAGTTATCTAATGGAGTGCCATCATATATAGATAGTTTAAACCTGGGAGTTACTGGTGTATAGAAAGGTTTGTAGTCGGTTATTGATACTTTTGTAAGAATATCATGAATATACTTATATTGAGTTAAGATGATACCTCTAGAATGGGAATATACCTCAATCCCAAGAAAATGATAAATGTAGCCAAGATTCTTAATAGAAAATTCCTCTTTGAGAGCAGACATAATAGACATTAGAGAAGCATTAGGTGAGCCAGTGAGAATTATATCATCCACGTACACTATGAGAAATATGACAAATTGAGGGGTACGGTAGATAAAAAGAGAGGTATCCGCAACAGAAGCTTCAAAACCAAATGTTAACAAAAACGTCCTCAGTCGGAGCAACCAGGCCCATGGAGCTTGCTTCAATCTTTATAACAAGCGACGAAAGAAATAAACGTGGTTAGGATATGATGGATCTGTGTAGCTTTGTGGTTGTGTCATATAAACTTCCTTATTGAGATGGCCATGAAAAAATGCATTATCAATATCAAGTTGTTGAAAGGGCCAATTATAGAAGATGGCAAGTGACAAAATAACCCGAATGGTGACTGGTTTAATTATCGGACTAAAAGTATTATCATAGTTGAATCTTTCCTGTTGAAAGAATCCTTTTGCAACTAAATGAGCTTTATAACATGCAAAAGTCTCATATGGATGGTGTTTGAGTCTGTAGACCCACTTACAGCCGATAATATGTCTACCAGGTGAAGGGGACACTAAATCTCATGTGTGGTTCTTCAAAACAGCTATATATTCAAAATTTATAGCATCAACCCAGCAGGGTTGTGTTTGGCTTGTTTAAAAGTTTGTGGCTCTTGAATAGAGGAAACAAGTAACACAGTAGAATCAATTTTAAAGCGTCATGGAGGTAAGGTGTCATATTATGACTTGGTGAGCATGCGACGGGGTGGCGAGATAGGAGAAGACACATCAATATCGGTGGAGATTATGTCTGAAGATATAGGTGGGATGGAACACTAGGTGTTGAGGAGGATAACTCATCAAAAACTGTCACTTGTGCAACATATTCAGGTAAAGAATGAAAGGAATATGAAAATAAAGGTAGAAAGCGAATAGAGTTATCAGGAGTTGTAAGAGGTGCACTACCTGTAGATAAACAATTATCAAAACGAAATCTAATCTCATCAAAGTGAGCAGTTCATGATAACGGTATCCTAAAAATTTAGTAGGATAACCAAGAAAAATATATGTATTGGAATGAGGTTGAAGTTTATGATCTTGGTATGGACGTAGGTATGGAAAACACAGACACTCGAAAACTCGTAAAAATTTATAATTAGGCAGTGTTTGATGAGAATGTGATGTGGAGATTTGAACTTAAAGGGAGTGAGTGGGTAGTCAGTTAATGAGATATACAACTGTTTTAAATATAAATATAAAAATTTAATCGGAAGATGAGAATGTAGCAAAAGTGTAAGTCTCATATCAACAATATGTTTATTATTTATTTCGGTAAAACCATTTTGTTGTAGTGTATGTGAGTAAGAAATTCGATCAGTAATCTCATTAGTGTGTAATTCATTTTGAAAGGTAGATGACAAAAATTCATTTGCACCATCAATTTTAAGAAATTTAATTTATCTATCAAAAAAGTTTTCAACTCGTAAATAAAAAGTGCAAAAAATTTAGAGAACATCCAAACAATTTTTTATAACAAAATATCAGGAATATTTGTTATAATTATCAAAAAAATGAATATAATAAATATGACCAGTATGTGATTTGATTGGTGCAAGTCCCCAAATATCAGTATGCACAAGTTGAAAAGGATAAGTACCTTTATTATAAGTTAAGGGAAAAGGTTTTTAAATGATATTACCTAAGGAGCAGTAATCACAAAATTGAGAATCAACATAATTACTTTTTGTTGAGTTCTTATATCAGACATGAGAAATAATAGTAGGGGCAGAATGCCCAAGTCTAGTATGTCAAACAGTTCGGGGTAACTGAACATTTAATACACAAGTACTAACTTTTGATAAATGTGCACACATGTAGTATAATCCTCTTTTACGAGCTCACCGGAACAACTCTTGATGGGTGAGAGATCTTTTATTTAAAAAAAAATAAAAGAGGGGAAGTTCAAATTAGCAAGAATTGTCTTGGGTAAATTGAGAGATTGAGAGTAAGTTCATAACTATACTACTATGTACATAAAATACTTTATTTAGAGAGAATTATTTAGTGGGAGTGGAAAATGAAGTAGAACTAATAAAGTAAATTTTTAAACTTGAACCGTCACCTATAAACAGTTGATATGGATGAGTTATGTCATCTTGTAATGACACATGTGAGATATCATTGGTTACATGATTTGAGGCACCTGAATCAATGTACCAATTAAGGGTGTTTGTGCTGACATCTGTGTTCTGGGCAATATTGACATGAGTATTCTGATAATTGGTCGGGAATTGTGAACATTTTGTAGCTACATGTCCAATTCCGAGTTTGAAAATTGTGCGCACGGGTAGAGTAGAATTAGATCCAGTTGATGACGGAATATGCCTATTCCGATGAGGTGGGATAAACTATTTCTGTTGTTGAAGTCCACGAGAGCTAGAAGAACCCCACAAATTATGATTTTGGATGAATGTGCAATCTATTTTTTCATTGTGGCAATTATTGTATCTGAGTTGTGTAGGAGTGCCCGATGAGTGGTGTGGTCAACTATTAGATGAGAACATAGGAGCTTGATCTCGTCAGTGTGTGCGCGAAAAGGTAGCATTGGCAAATTGATGAGTATCAACACCTAAGAGACTGGATATTGATCTTGAAATAAGTCCCCGAGTTTTCTTGTAATCTTTCTTTACTTTTGTACTCAATAGCATAGATTTGAGTTTGTCGAGACTGAGGTGTATGAGAGTCGGTGTGAATGCAAGACAAAGTGCCACATTCATCATCTAGTCCAGCAAGAATGTGATCCTTGATTTGAGCTTCGGTTTTAGGACGTCCAATTTGAGCGAAACTAGTAGCCAAACTTGCAATCGCAATGAGATAAATGGCCATGGTGTAATCGCCTTTGTACAAATCCCGTTATTGTTCATCAAGCAGGTTGGTTTGGGCACGAACTTAATTGGAGTAGAGAGTTTCCAATTTTGCCCAAATGTTGACCGAATTTTGAATATTGATAACTTGGAGATTAACTTGAATAAGGAGGGATCCCAAAATTGTGGATAAACAATCATATATCTTCCAAAAAGTATAATTATTATTGATAATAGTAGTTGAATTGTCTTATTTCTAACAAGGAATACTTGGTTAGAGTGTTGGAATTATACCATCAGCATACCCTAATAGTTGATATGTCTTCAACAACGGCATAATGTTATTACGCCATAAAAAAATAGTTGATCTCGTCCAATTTGATTGGTAGAGTTGAGATATTACTTGAAAGATTGATAACTAATTAACTCATATTTGGTGTACAGACATATGAGATGGTTGATTTAATAAATAGAAAATCGAAATAGGATAATTGTATTACGTAGACTTTAGATAATAAATGTTGTAAAAATACAGTATCATATTATACTAGGTGTTGAAAATAACTTATTAAGTAATGGCTTAATAACAGTAGAAATTTTGATTGAACTTTTTGGATTTGATATTAGTTTTGAATTTATCTTTTGATAGCTTAGGATGCGATATGGCTCTAATACCATAATTAATAGAGAAAATGTAATAAAATGTATATTATTTCACAATTGTGTTAAAATAATAAAATTGTATTAAATTTATAATAAATGTAAACCTATAAATATTAGGGAAATATTTTTTAATATATACATATTTATTTATTAATTTTTTTAATTTGACTATATTCAAGTGTTTTATTCGAAAACCATGAGAAAAAAATCTCAAAAAATGTTAAATTTTGAATTAAGTGTTTATCCATACTCATAAATACCACAAGCTGAGTTTAAAATATCGGAAGTAAAGTACAAGTTCGAGCTCACTTTATCTAATAATATGTAAAAATATATTGTTTAACGATAAGGGATTATACCCATATTTACTTAAAATTAATTATCTAAATAATGGAACTATTCTAAACTTATAAATTTATAACACTTATTTATTTTATTAAATATATTATTTTATTTTTAACCAATCCTATTTTATTTTATTGAATTGCCGAGTCCCACCGTTATAAATTAACATCACCCCGTCATCGATGACAAGTCTGGCGATGCAGAAAATACCTCAATTGCATTCACGAACCCAATCCCCGAATTGCCACTTGGGTGAAAATGATTTGGACAGAAGTCCCGTCTATTTTCAAGATAAATTCTTTAATCATGGAGGTACCGACACTAAAACCATTCAGTACTGGATACTTCAAAATTTGCATACTTGGGCTCAAAGCTGTGAGCTGAGAAGGGAGAGAAGTGGAAGCCTACCAAGTGTGATGTTGAGATGATAGCCTTGAAGAGCCCCTGAATAATCTCGTGGTGTTAGCCAAGTGGTGGAGTTTTACCCAATTCGGGTTTGGGATCCAATGGTCCGATTGTACCCGGTCAAATCCGTCTGAATACCACCGGGTACGCGGGACCTCTTTTCTTTAAGAGGTCTCTGACCCCCTTAGTGGGAACCATCGGTAGAGGAGACGCGGGCCAGGGAACACCGGGCATTCCCCCTGGGAGTCCCAATAAGGTTTGTGGGGTGGCCTTAGGTGCCCCTCCAGCGGCCCTTCACCGCGAATCCCTCGGACATTACCTAAGTCCAAAGAGACGAACAAAGGAAAGAGATTTTTAAATGTTATTAATCATCTAAATGCCTAGTTTGGATGATACTACGAGAGGAGATTGAGGAGAAGTTGATAAAATTATATTAATTATAATATAAATAAAATAGATTATTTTGTTATTTTTAATTAACTTAAATAGGTTGTTGAATAATCTTATATTTATTATATATAAATTTTGATTAATTTATATTATATTGGAATTATGTTGTATATTATAAAATAAAATATAATAATAAAATATCATGTATATGATAATTATATTATATATATGATAAAAAAATATATAATTAAAATGTTTATCCTATATAATAATTTGTATATATAAATATAAAAATTTGTGTAACTAAGAATTATGTCATGATTAATTTTTTTATTATAAATAATCTATTATTATAATTAGAAAATTAACGGATATTATATATATCATATCATTAAAATAATATAAATATAATAAAATTATATTTTATATACGTGTATAATATACATTTTTATTCATCATATTTTTAATTTATAATCATATCATACAATAATTTTTTAACGTATAATTTTTTTGGATACATTTTAATAATATAAAAAAGTTACAAAAATCATATAAAATTATAATATTAAAATAAAGTAATAAAAATATAACATATATATTATCTGTATAAGATGAGTGGATAGATATATATTGTTTTGCTCATAACCTAGATTGATATAAACGTGCATATATTTAGCCAATGACTTTTTTTTAATTGCAATATTATTCTTCATTTTCTAATAGTTTTTATTTTATTTATTCTCAATAAATTATGAGTGTGAAATCTCAAAATATTTAAAAAATAATAACAAATTATCAAGTGCCGTCAAGAATATATTCAAGTTAATTAAACAAGTTGAATTTGTGATTGGTATAAAACTAGGGGCATGATAGAAATATAGAAAACATATTATATAAAAAAACTATTAATCAATATACTTTTCTAAGAATATAGTAGAATAAAAATGAAATTAAGATATGGCGCCCAATGGGACTATGAAATGCCAAAAGAGAAGAAAAATTGTGTATTTAAGTTAAAAAAACTTTTTTCAAAGGTTTTATACCACAATATAATATTTTGAATATTTTATATAAAAATGTAACATAATTGTAGTGTGATGTACTATTCCATTAGTTTACCAATTTGAATTATATGATTCTTACCAAAATCTTATCCTTTATGAAATTTCTTATATGATAATATATTATTTTTATTATTATTTAGTAATATTAATCGATTTTTGTTTTAAAGCTTATAAATCAATAATGTGGGGTTTACCTTCCCATACAATCTGTTGCGCTGCGCTCTCATATGGGTCAGGAATCAGGCGGCGCGGCGGCGATGCATTAGAATAGAATATTTGGATGGATGGAGCGTACAGGAGAGAGGAGAGCAGAGGACTTCGGGCCCCCATTCCTTACCCCATATATATATAGTAATAGTATTTTTTATTTATTTAAAAAATAATAATAAGGATAATAATTGCATATATCCACGTAATTGTTTTGTACAAAAATTTCTATTAATCGACTTACCACTAAACTTTTTGTTTGGTTTTTCCATTCAACAAAAAAAATATTTTTAATGAAAAAACTAAAAAATGTTATTATTATTTTCAATTTAAACATTATGATTTATGTGCTATAAATTAAAAAATATGTGGAAATATGACAAAATTCACAGTTCAATTATCTAAATAAGAAAATATAAAAATAATATATCATTTTAATAATAAAAAATAATTATGCATTAACCATATGATCTCGTACTCAAAATAATATTGATATTATAATCTAATACGAAATTGCTCATCATACCAAATATAATACAAAATAAAATATTTGATGCAACTGAAATAGTTTACGTTAAAATGAAGATTTATATATTTTTATGTAATAAATCCAAATTAATATGTGCCCATCCTTAATCATAGATGGAACTCCCAATTCCTAATATATATTTTTATTTTTTATTATATAATAAAATTATTTGAGAATTATGCCGCGGCAAGCTGCAGAGAGCCGTTGTTAGGACTTAGGACAAGGTAGAGAAAGTAGGGGAGGAGTGTAAGTTTGCCATGATCCAACGGTCACTTCCCACACTAGCCGTTGCATTTGAATTTAATTATCTAGATGGCGAAAAAAGGTCAGGAGCTTCTCTTATTATGTTAATCTCTCTCTCTCTGATCAGACAACTCCCGCACCTTCTTTGTCTCTCTCCCGATTTCCGTTCCATTTATTTTAGAATTCAAGGGCCGTATTAATTTGATGTTCTCCCTCTCAGAGTCCCTCCTTTAGAGAGAGAGAGAGGCTCTTCTTTTCGGTTCTTTGATCCTCTGGGATTGACTGACGGGGCTCTGTAGCAGGAATTTTGGTATTGCTTAGATCTAATATTTCCGACGGATGGCTTCCAGTGAGAACAATCAGAATCAGACGAGACCCTCTGCGATTCCGGTGAGGCATAACAGGAGGGCCCTCAGCGTCCTCAATCAGAACCTCGCCGGCGCGGGGCCTTATCCATGCATCGTCAGCAAGAGAGGCCTCCCGGAGTAATCGTTGCGAATATCCTTTCCGTCACAAAAGTCGATCGATTTTGGATCTGATCATGTTTTCTTCTTTAATTTGATGCAGAAAGGATGCAATTTCCGGGAAGGCGATTACTCATAGACCGATCACCAGGTTAGGGATCTCACTTAATTAGCTCAGGACTGAACTTTTCAGCGTTTGCTGTGTAGTTGCCTTGCCGTAAAGAGTATCTTTATAATCAAAATTTATCCACTGTTAGTAGGAAGTTCGCTGTGCAATCGGCCAACTCCCAGCAGCCACGCCCCGAGGTTGGAACGGATTTCATAGAGGCTTAAATTTGATTCTTACAAAGGGTAATGCGTGAGTGAAATTAACAAAAGTTTTGAACTTCAACAGAAGGAAACCGAGAGCGCAAATCAGTCGATCTCGGGTCCGACCAATAAATTCGGCAGTTGCATTTTCGTTGACGCAGAGGGCTCCCCGGCCGCAAGTAACGAGCCGGTGCCGATGTCCTTTGAGATCCCTGATAGCGTGGTAAAAGTTCATACATTCATCAAACTCCAGTTCTTTACATCTTAAATTACTGCACCGGTGGCTCGATGATAAGCATGTGTATAATGAATGGAGCCTGCTGCTGGATTTGACCCCTGATGAAAAACTTCATTTCAGGAGGAAGTTGAAATGGAAGACATCGAAGAAGAGGAGATAGAGATGGAGCCAATCATGGACATTGATGGAAGAGACAAGAAGAACCCGCTTGCAGTTATCGACTATGTTGAAGACATTTATGCTTACTATAGGAAAATGGAGGTAGTAAACATTAAATTTTGTCTCAGTTTGTCCAAAACTTGTGTTAGAATATAATCAATGTTTTCTTCTTATATGCAAATTTTTTAGATTATATAACAAAATTGATGAAATTTTAATGGGTATAACAGAACTGTAGCTGTGTATCTCCTGACTACATGTCGAGACAGCTCGACATCAACGAGAAGATGAGGGCGATACTCATCGACTGGCTCATCGAGGTCCATGACAAGTTCGATCTGATGCCCGAGACGCTGTTCCTGACCGTTAACATCATAGACAGGTTCCTAGCGATCCAGTCGGTGGTTAGGAAGAAGCTCCAGCTCGTCGGGCTGGTGGCGATGCTGCTGGCCTGCAAGTACGAGGAGGTATCTGTTCCAGTGGTCGGAGACCTAATACTAATCTCCGACAAAGCTTACACCAGAGGCGAGGTTCTCGAAATGGTAAATAATTTCACTATCCTTTCTTCGGATCCGCCATGCTCGTTTCAATTGCGAGAAGAAGCATAATAATTTAAACGAAAAAAGGGACTATTAACTCTAACTTTGACTTTGCAAGTCTCTTGGTGTTGGACCAATCTTTTTTCAATTCAAAAGTCTGAGGGCTGGCTTGTATTTTAATGAAACATTAGGATGCAATTGTAAAACTCCTATTTTTTGGGTCAAAGTAACTCTTAATGTAACTCTCAACTGTCTATGTGAAACTAATTTTCACTTAAATTAAATGCTTTTTAACTTACTATATTATATTATAAGAGATTCCTTAGATCAAAAATAGGAAAAGTAAAATAAAATAAATAATAAGTTTGCTTGGCATATGTAATAATTTCAGGAGAGCTTGATGCTCAACTCACTGCAGTTCAACATGTCGCTGCCGACTCCGTACGTCTTCATGCGGCGGTTCCTCAAGGCCGCCGAATCCGATAAGAAGGTACCTACCCAAGACTTATTTCCCAACTCCGATATATCCAACCCATGTCTCTGATCTCCAAAGAAGCATAGCGGTTGTTTTTTTTTCATTTTTTTCATCTACCTTTATGGCAGCTGGAGTGGCTGGCGTACTACATGATGGAACTGGCACTGGTGGAGTACGAGATGCTCAAGTACCCGCCGTCCCTCTTGGCCGCCGCGGCCATCTTCACTGCCCAGTGCAGTCTCTACGGCTTCAAGCAGTGGACCCGCACCTGCGAGTGGCACTCCAACTACTCTCAGCACCATCTCCTGTGAGTGATCTCTCCTTTTCTCGTTGTCACACATTACATTTTTTTTTGCTCAATATTGTCGCGCGCGCGCGCGCGCACACACATATATATATATATATATTATGAATGTATATAATACATTTTGATATAAAAATTTTCTATAATTTTATTTTATTTTTTCTTGCTTTACTGTGATTTTATGAATATGCTTTTTTTAGCATTTTTAAAATGGTAGTACAGACCAAATGTGTTAGTCTAGAGGGAATGACTCATTGGGCCTGCTTGCAGTGAATGTTCGGGGCTCATGGTGGAGTTTCACCAAAGAGCGGCCACCGGAAAGCTGACAGGGGTATATCGGAAATACTCCACGACGAAATTCGGGTACACATCGAAATGTGAACCAGCTCTCTTCCTAGTATCTGATAGTCAACAACAATGACAGTCATGTTGGAGTGGCCGACCACCTAACTTCATCCTCTGAATTAGACTAGCTTGAGCGGCTAATGATGAATAAACCAGCCCACAACTTGAGAGCTTGCATATTTGTCTGGGGTGATTCGATATTAGTCTCTTTCAAAAGAAAGGGGTCAGTTGATTGTTGATTAATCCTCTAATTTGACATTGGTGGTGTTAATTCTTTTGTGATTTCCTAATCTCATGGATGACTTACAAAAAATAATGATGGTTTTCTTTTGTTACAGTGTTGTTGTGTTTTCTTCTTTATTTCCTTTTTTGGCACCATTCCAAAAATATCCAACAAGTGTGATATGTAAATAATAAATTGTTAATACAACAATTTAATACAAATAATACATTAAATATGTAAATAATAAAAAAAATAAGAATTTAACAAAAAGTTGGGTTCTATTGAACTTTGGCAAATTGACTCAATGGTCATTAACCAAAACTTCTCTGCAAAGCACCCAAAAATTCAAAGTTGGAAACAACATAAGCGTGGCCAGCATATGAGATAAAGGGGAAAAAAATACAGGCTGGACCACTTTAGTCTCAGAAGCAGCAACGGCAAGTTAATGCATCAAAGCATGTATATGGTCGGAACCTCTCCTCAAGCTCCTGCTGTGACGGAATCCGCTCCATGTAATGGGCTCCTCCACAGCACATGTAGTACAAATTTCTGCACATCCCTCTACTGAATGGGAATACCCTTTGAGGGAGATGGCTGTAAAATACATGACATGTAGCTTTCAAAACAAGGGCTTGAGTTTTGATGGTCAAGGAAAGAACAAACTCTTAGTTATCCAAAAACCAAATGTATGATTTCAAAATAAGCACTTAGTGTGGACATGCTGGGGAGTCTGTCCGTCCCTGATAGATCTGATTAGTGATTGGGATTGTAGATGTGGTCAGTCTATGACTTCATCCCATCATATAAGAAATTCCAGAAGGATTTGTAAATCAATATGGAAAACTTTTTATCTACTCTAATACTTGAGAAATTCCGAGGAAGTGGTCTATAGTTGTGCAAAATGGAAGAATGAGGTTGAGGTCAAGCATTGGCATGGCCTTTGATGGTAAAACTAGGAGTTACCTCAAATATGAGATCCTCCGGCGTCTTACAAGCTCGTAAGTTGTTTGATTTGTCAGGATAAGGTAACTGCAGTGAAAATGTGAGAGAATAGATGAGAAAACATTGTCTTGAGCACTCATGGTTGTCATAGAAGCAGTTGCTTCATACAAACTAAAGTTACAGCTAATTAAATTTTTAAGAAACATCTGCTTGGAGAATGGTCTTTATACCATCTGTTTCTCCAACATGTAGCTGTAAAGAATAGTCACATCTATACTGCCTAGCAGGACATAAACTTACAGGATAGATAGAGGACCATTGCTTTTCATTTTTTGACTAATCAACCAACACTAGAAGCTACAGAATAATCCTAGAGCTTGTTTCTACCATCTGTAGAAATTAACTAGGACATTAGAATGACTCTTAAAATGAATTATAACCCATTCAACTGACTCAGAAAAGCCAAATGACTGGGAGTACCTATGGAAAAACAGCAGGAGGAGCAGAAAGATTAAGGACATCAACAAGAAGACCAGCAGGGCAATCATGATTGCACTCTTCCACCTGAAATGACCACAAACAATTTGATCCCTTTAGATACTTCTAGCAGAGGTCGAAAAAACTGGGAAATGCCACTAGGTCTTTAACAACAAACACATCCGAAGAACGACCAGATTCTTTTCATTTTCTGTAGATAAGATGCTTATAATCACCCTGTTACTTGATGGGACCCTGAATGACAACAATTGGTCTATTTCATACATATTACATCTTTAGGATTAAAGTAGTGGATCACAATAAATTATGCGTAACACCGGATTCTTATCATTTTTTCTATGGGTAACATTCTTACACTATCAGCCATGTATAGAATGGGACTCTGAATACACTAGAACTAATCTAATTCATACCTATTATATCTTTAGGTTTAAATTAATAAAATCATTCAAAATTATACTTAACACGTTGAAAATGTATGGCTGAATTTCTGAGGTATGCTAAAGAAGCCAACCAGATTCTTCTCATTCCTCCACAGATAAGATGCATATACCATCACCCTGTTATTGGATGAGACCCTGAATAATTAGAATTGGTCTATTTTATACATATTACATCTTTAGGTTTAAATTAGTAATCATTCTAAATTATACTTAACATATTGGAATCCTATGGTTTTCTAAGGTGTGATCAGTAACAATGGATCTATTACATGAATTCATATAGATATAGGTACATACAACATACCAGGATACAGATACATTGCCCTGAAGGTAGCTAATGTACAAATAGGTGGTCCAGAGGCAGAGGGCAGCCTCCTCACAAATGTACCACCTGATAACAACGGATCATAAGATATCAATGATGCTTCATAAAAGAGGAAGAAAGGTTTTAGAAGGAAAAGTTAGATGATAACAATAAGCTGGTGAAAACTTCAGTTACATTCAATGTAACATATTTTAATCTAATTTTACTGAAGCCCATCCTACAATAAATTAATTTTTAGGTTCCCTATCTACAAATACATGAAGAAAAATGATAGAGATATAACTATGTACAAGCTCCAAATTCCTCTGTGCAGTGATCAGTTGATAATGTTTTCTAAAGGACAAGTGAATGATACAAGTGAAAGGACTTTTAGTTAAGAAACAAAACCGGACATTGTACAGTAAAAATTGCAAAGAGTCAATGCCTATCACTAATAACTAGAAAAGGAAAAGCAACTAACTATATATCAGCTTATGACTTGTGTCTATATTTCCAATTTATGATTAACAAACTACAAATAATGCATATATGTATATATATATATATATAGATATTGTCACAAAATCAACTGCATTGCAATGACTTTTTTCCTTTCATGAAACCAAAATGTGGATAGCAGACCGCATATAGTCAAAGCATTGATAAATAAACAAAAAAATTAAAAATGATCATAATTTTCGGAGTGAAAAAAGGCCAATTTTATGAACTGTACTTGATTTATGAATATAACTTCCTGCATTTTAATTAAAAGAAAGTAACGGGGATGAATAAAAAAACGCTTGAATGAATGGACTTACCAGAATCGACAGTGATTACGGTACCCAATGCAGGTACCTAGCCAAGTACAATGGTGATCAAACTTAAGAATGCACCGATTACAATCATGACAATGCTTGGCTCTTGGAGGCTGCATATATAAAACAAAAAGGATACATACCAAATTTATACTGTGATATATTAGGGTTGAAACAAATTATATGAAGCTGGACATGTGAAACAGACAGTATGATCCCTGAAATAGGATACTATCACCCTCTTAATCAAGAAAATTATCCAGAAAATTTGCATCTTCCTAGTGTTAAAGATGCTTCACATTAAAAAGCAGGTTTAAACCTACAGCAACAGCAGCACTGAATATGAAGTCCATGGAAATCCTATATTGGTAACAAAAATGCTTTTGATGAAGAAAAAAATTCATCATGCATTTATTTGGCTCAAACTATATCAAAGAAATTCACTCTAGAATACAAATATCAACTTTGTTAAGTCTCGTACCTGCTCAACATTACAGTAGGAGCAAATGTAGTTTCTGCGGAAAGATGGAAAGGAACAATTGGATACTAAATCTTTTGATAAAGATGTGTCTAGAATAACTCTTATCAGGCAATAGATGGAGACCTACCTGGTAGGTGTCCCAAGAGGATACAAATCCGCAACTGTCTTTGACCAAGAATCTGAATTATTGACAAGTAACTGTCTTCTTAATGGATCATCTGCAACCACAACAATGCTTCCATTTTTGTTTGAAGCAGCCTGTCTTTACTTGAACACCAAGCAGAAAGTAAAATGAGAATAACATGAGATTACATATACAGCTGTATCTACTAAATAATAGGATCTGTGGCATCTTACTTTGCAGCTTTTGCAGATGATGAATTTGTTTGACTAACGGCTCTCATGGCATCCGTGACATATCTATAAACCAAAGAAGACGTTAACAGAAAGGACAAATGGAAAAAAAAATCAACATAAATGAGCACGGTCTCCAGATAGGAGAACAGTTCAAGGCCCTCCAAGGAATTTGATGCTTACCCTGGAGAAGAACAAGCAGTAATGAAGTATTGAATTAACGTGGCAATGACAAGCAACACATAGAAAGCAGTGTACCTACATTAGAAAACAGAAAATAATCTAATGTTCTTGACAAGGTGAAACACTAATACAATCAAGAAAACAATAGATATCAAAAACATAAAAGCTCGGGATCAAGTCATCTGCATCACAATAAAGGATTAAAAGTTTTAAATTTTTTGCTAAAATCCCAAATAAGGTAAACTTTTCATAATGGCTAAATTCACAGAATCCTTTTGCTTGCCAGACTTTAAATTGAGCCATTCATAGATGTTTGTCTCTGAATTGATCCAAGTAAGCCGCTAAACGTTAAAGAGACAGATACTATACTTACCACGGTTCTCTTCGGGTCTTATCAATCAAATCTTTATCAAAGAAGAATAGGGCGCCCACATAGACCAAATGCAGAATCACGAGAACCAGTTTCAAGCCCAAGGAAGACCTCCGAGCTGAAATTTTCCACTCCCAGCAATCGAGTTTCAACGAGAAGACAGATAAATTAACAAGGAATAACAGTAACATCCATATAGAGAAATTAAATCTTCCATAGAACTCCAAAACCCACGTGATTATATAAAAACTCATGAGAAGACAGATAAATTAACAAGGAACAACAGTAACATCAAAATAGAAAAATTAAATCCTCCATAAAAGTCCAAAATCCGTTCAAGCTCGTTTCTGGAGAGGATACTAGGCAGAAAGAGAGATGTACCGGGGTCTTCGAGGCAGGGGAAGTAGCGGTAGCAGTAACATCTGCACGAGACATGAAGACATATCCGTCTGAACAAATTAACAAATGCCATCAGCGCCCCCGATGAACACTATCCGACATTTAACAGTGGCCGCTCACAACTCGCCTGTTTTCCCTATGAAATCTTCTCAATGGAGACTAGGCAGTGTAGATAAAATGGAGATAGAGAAGGAGGAGAGGGAATGGTCGTCTTCACTGTCCGGGGAAGCTTTGGGGGTATGGGAGTTTGCTATTAATTAGAATTAGTTGGAGCGACACTTCTCTCTTACCGGTTACCATCTTCTTCTTTTTTTTTCTCAATTACTTTTTTTCAAGGAATTTCTTTGGCCCCTCCGCTGGCCCAATTTTTTAGACCGAAATCTCAAAATAAATCAATATTTTTATAAAGTAAATAAATAAGAAACTACTATTTTTAATATAAATAAAGCTATAAAAATATGATATGCAATAAATATTTATTATTAATTTAATTAATGATTTTTAAGTATGTATTATTTTATATTTATCATATACCATATGTAAATATATGTAATTTTAATAAAAAGTAACGACGCTATAGATTTGAGTAAATAAGAAATTATGTACACTCCAATAAAAAGGTTGTGTTAAATTTGAAAAATAAATAAATATTAAACTTAAATTTGTTATTAATTTTGATAAAAATGAAATAATATAATCCTTAAATAATATAAAATTAATTGTTTTAAAAGAAATTAAGTATTAGATTGTTATTAGTATTAAGTACTAAATAATATTACATAATTAATTCTCAGGTGCCTTTGATTTGAGTGACTAATAAATTTTATTGAAGCATTTTAAGTATTAGCTTGCAAACATTTCAAAGACCAATTGTTAGTTTAAGGATTATGCAAAAAAACAAGTATTAGTTTAAGGTAAAAAAAAGGGGGGGAAATAAATTATGCATGGGCCCCAAATGTTTTGACATCTTCATTTTCAATCCCTACTATTTATTTTGTTACTTTTCTACCCTTTCAACATTGCCACGTGCCGTAAAAATAATAAGATGTAGTTTGTGGGTAGGGTAGACTGGCTTTAGGTCCACCAAGCATTCCAAGTCTTACGTGGTGAGCATATTTTTATAAATTATATAATATTTTAAAAATTATTATATATAGATAATTGCTATTGGAGATGGTCGACCCACTTAAAAAATAGAACCTTTTTTTCTTATATATAAATCAGCTTTCCCATTATGAGATCTATTATTTGAAATGGGCTACATTGACTGGTTCTATGTATCCATTCTTTTTTTTAGCACACCTAACGTTCAAATACCACTGAAAATCCATTTTTTTTGGTCAAAGGGCACGTGGCTTAACTTTGCTACAACAGTCCAAGTCAATTAAAATATTCCATTTTTAGCAAAAAAAAAAGTAAATATTCCATTAAAAAAATTAGATGACAAATTAGACTATAAGTTGTGTCCACCACACTTTAGGAGTAGACATCATTTCTTGGTGAATATTATACTAAGGCTAAATAAAATATCAAATAAGGGGCACATAACATGTTTGTGTAGTCTCAATTTAGGTTTAAGGGTTTTATGTAACTTAATTCATAAATAATTATTTAATTCTAAAAACATCTCATAGTTGAGTCATGAATAAAAATTTTGTTTGTCAATTAAGTTATCAATAAGAAATTTGTCCAAAGAATATGAATTGAGCAAAATAAAAATTTTGTACCACTTATAGTACAAAATGTTGTACATTATTTGAGAATTCAATTTTATTTATAAATAAGTAAATAAACTATATAGTAGAGATATATGTATATAAATTTAAAATAATATAAAATTAAAAATAAATAATATTATAATATAATTTTAACTATAAAAATTATATAATAATATTTTAACATTTCCCATTATTGTTTATCCCCAACAAACACAAGGTAGACCATGAAACTGCATGCCCATGCAGAAAGCCCTCTTCTTGCCACCCTTGCTAACATTTTGACCCTTAAAAGCATTGGATAATGTGTGTATTAAGAAGATTATGAAGAAGATTTCAGGATCATAATCGAAGAGTCATCGGAGGACGGATTCCGGTCCTTCTCTTCCACAGATTAACCTCCTTCCTAGGCTGCAAAAGGATATCTTCACCATAGCCTCTACAACTTATAACTTCAATGGGCCCTGACTGCGTTACCCTGGCTAACCTCTCTTCCCTTTGATGGCCATGCTCTAAGACATTATCCCGTGCCACTGCCGTTCCATTGTGCGACATACTGTCGAAATTTGCCAAGACGCTCCTACTGCTCGAGAATTGCTTCAAATGGCCCAGAGGCGGCACCTGGTTTTCATTATTGTACCCAATATTAGGACCGGCATCATCACATCCATGAGATTTTTCACCTTGCAACTTCTTAGACTTGAAGAGTTTGAGGATGATCGTCATATGCATATGCGGTTCTTTCTTCTTCAGCGCAATCGGGCGGTCCAAGGGGGGCTTCGTCGGTGCCCTAGCAGTCATCTCCATGGAGTCCGCCTCCTCCTTCTTCTTCTTCTTCTTCCTGTTCTTGCTCTTCTTGACCTGTCCCACGCAGGAGACGATTGGAGAGGCGGGCTCCCGGGAATCGAAGCTGTCGTTTTTGAACCGCCTCCGAGCATCCCTGCGGATGACCAAGCCTCCTCCGATGGGCGGCTTACGGGGGCTGATGGGTGGGCTCTTGAAGGTGACCACAGCCGATGCGGCTCTAGGGATGAACATGAATATCTTACCCATGAGGCTTGAGTGTGACTTCTCCATGAATCCCTCACTCTCATAAGGCACAACACTAAGGTGGGGATTATATATAACATGTACTATGAAAAGGGACATATCTTTAAATTCAAGGCATATTAACCTATTTGAACATAAATGTTCTTTATTAACAAAGCTTAAATATGATATTTTATAAAAGGAAATTATTGCTAGAAAGTGAATCTATATGTATAGCAATGTTGTCATCCCCCCTATTCAATATTGAAGCTTCAATGCATTTTAAAATCAATACCAAGGAGTCACAAACAGTACATACAGTGTGATGTGCTTAAACCAGTGGACTGCTTCACAATGATTTGGTCTTCAATCGATTAGAAGACAGGGACTGTGAGCGTGATTTGGCAAGGCAAACAATGATGGACTTAGCCCACGCTAGGTAGGTATCTGTGTTCAAATGTTAATCTCAATTAATTTATGTTCAAATGTTAGATTTTTGTTTAGTATGATTTGAGAATAACTATTTATCAGTATTATGAACTTATCTGGCTAGAGTGTAACGTGTTTTTGAACAAAAGTTATTGACTATTCCGATTCAAATTTAAGTTTCAGGGTAGAATTTGAAAAATGTGCAAAAGTGGTAGATGTTCATATCATTCACCCAAGGAGATAATGGAGCATAAATAGTATCATGTGGGCATATGAAGTATAATTTGCCATGATTAGACGTGCTCCATTGTGTTACTTGTGATTAGGATCAGTAATAATTCTTCTCTGGTATGCCCCCCTCCCCCTCAATGATCTTGTCAACAAAAAAAAAAGATTTATTGATCCAATCAATAAAATTGGTCCTCAAAGGGGTTTTTTCCTTCTTAAAATGGTATGGATCATAAGCAATCTGCTTTAGGGGCTAGGGTTCTAAACAGCCTTCATTTTCCCCAATATGACTCCTTGCAAGCTGTTAAGGTACCTGAAACAGAGAAATTGTGTATAAGGGTCTTCTCTGGAGAGAATAGGAGAGGAGGTGAAGGTAAAGTTAAGGTTTGGGATTGGGGTGATAAATGGATTTTTGCCTTATAAAGGACGGATATATTCGATCCGGATCCGATTATTTAGAACCCGAGACGGCAAATCGAGAAAACGCGCTTTTGGAGATTTCTTATGAGGAAAGATTTCTTATGAGGAAAGGCGATGGTGATTTTCTTCCTCCTCCACATCCCTTACCTGCAGCAGCATCTCCTCTCCTCTGAGCAGACGAAGCTATGGCTTCCGCGATCTATAGCTGCAAGGAGTGCGGGGTGGACCTGAACCTCAGCCCTCACTACCTCTTCCCAGCTGAAGTCTACTTCGAGGCGGGAAACAAGGGAACCCTCTCCTTCTCTGCCATCGACGCCTCCAAGTTCCGATTCCAGAAGGAGGACAAGATCAGGCCTTTCTTCGAGACACTCGACTATTGGGGAATCCAAAGGAAGCGGACGAAGATTATCTGCAACTCCTGCGGCCGTCTCGTCGGCCACGTCTACGACGACGGGCCGCCTATCACCGACGGCCCTGGCCAATTCCACTTCGGACCCAGCCAGGTCATCCCCAGGGCACCCCGCTACCGCTTCAAGACCAAGGCTCTCACTGTTTCTCCTCATACCTAATTTTCAGGTTCCCATCATCCTTTGTATATTTCTCTGTTTCGGTTACCTTTGGAGTTCCTAGGGTAATGATAAACGCTTGATGATAGTTCAGCTTATACTTCTGTACATTCAGTAACAGCTATGGAATAAATGGAAAAGAAAAATTTTACACTGCTGCTGTTGATTGGTTTAATCCTCTCTTCCTTTGCGTCTCTGCAGAGATTATTTTCTGGGTTGATTTATTATTTGATGGTGGTATTCTTTTTCGTTCGACTGGCTGAGCCAATCAGTTTTAAATTCGATGAATTCTAAGCTGAAAAGTTTTATTCCAACTTTTGATTATGGTGAGGTTAGAGATGAACTGCTTGTTGAAATGAGAAATTGGGCCTTCTTGTTGTCGTAGAAGCATTTGATAAAGTCATTTTGATTGCTTGAAGCAGTGCTGATTTTATCAGAATTAATGTATAGCTTGTATTGTTTCTCTGGTTTCCTTCAGTCTCCTATTTGAAGCTGAAAATTATCTGTGATTAATGACCTGAGAAAAAAACTAAATTTCTTTTTCATAGTTTCACCATACCACATTCTTAAGCATGCTGAAGCTCTCTGGCTTACCATAATTGATGGCTTCATAATCTTCATAAAACCTTACCAACCCATTTGATCTGGGGTTCTACAAATCTTGAGATGGGAATAAGCATCTCAAACAGCCTTATAAGCAAATTGCGTGATTCTTTCTTGCTGATTTTGGATCTCCAGTCTATTCCTCAATTCGAAATTGCAATTAGGAGATGTCTGTTGTTAGCCATTGCATTTCCACCTCTGTTTAAGATCCCAGATTAAGGGTCAGATCAGACATTATTTGAGTTGAGATGTAGTTATGGAGAAAATGCATTCATCTAATGCAGCAAGAGTTTATGATTTACTCCCAAATTCCATTCCTCTATACATGCTTTGCCTAGGAAAGGTATCTGTCCGTTTTGTGAGTGAGTTCTGAAATGAGAACCTCTTTAAGGAAAGCTTGATGTTCTCCAGCATTGCATCCTGCTGTTTAGTAGTAGAATGGAGTAATCACACGGTAAACTGATGGACATGGTTGAATGTTTAGGAGTATGAAGAGTTAGCTGATGCAAGTCCCATGCTATGCATTCCATGAAGTGAATTGCCATGAACAACCCGAGGCTCAAGCTCCAAACTGCTTAAGAGATGCTCTGTGGATTTAAATAGAGTGAAATGAATGGAATCTATACAGGCAGGCCCTTTGATTGCTGCTCTTGCATGACAGGATCTCATCTGCACCTGCAATTTTTGGGATTAGGTTAGCAACTGATTGGGTTCCTACTTTCTTTCCTATAACACTTTGTACGAGACTTGTGAAAGTGATCCAGAGGAAAAGTTCAAAAAATATACAGGAGGGTTCCTTCCACTGAGGCAGAGGAGAAATGATAAGCATATATTTGCTTCTGAGGCACTTTCTAGGGCTTAAGGGTGACAGCCTCAATATGATAATAAGTACTGACAATTGGTGAGGCATTGTTTGGTCATTGGTTCCAACTATTAGTTATCATGTGGATTTAATTGGCATGACTTAGGCTGGACAATACCCAAAAAAAAACTTACAGATGACAACTTGGAAACTGGTGTTCATCCAGCAGCACAAGGAACCTAAAAGGTGTCCTTTCCCCAGACCGAACTTGATCATAAAGGGCTCATCTTCCATCCGTGATATACCCATCACTCTTGTATCAATTGTGGCAACAGACATTCTAGATGAAGCCGTCCATATGCATTACATTAGATGAAATTTGAATGTAAAACCTAAATCTCACCAAATCACATGTAAGTGAATTTTGAACCGCTAGCTATGAGCATGTTAGTTTGAGTGAGAAGTTTTTTATATCTATTCACAATGGTCAAAGGAAAGTTAGGTTGGATCAGTAGATGGGTGGAAACTGGGTTGGTAGAACTGGATCATTCTTTTAGCATTATTCTTGTATTCGAGCGGACAAATTTCATCCATTACTCTATGCTTCCTAAGCAATCCTAAGGCCTTAAAATTCGCTTGCAAGAGCGAGGAAAAGGAGCCCCACTGATCAAATGAAGCCGATTAAAGTGGTGGCCTAGGGTTCCGGGTTGGAGGCAGAAGCCGCAAAATGGGCAGCTCCTCCTCGAGGCCACAACTGCCTCTTCTTCTGTAGTTTCGGGGGAGCTGGTCCAAGAGGACCGCATCGATGCAGTGAGTGCATCACAAACAGGGAGATAGCCAAGTTCTGGAGGCGGAAGCACATCGAGGAAGAGGATCACCTCCGTGTTCATGGGGCGGATCTTGAACCAGTCATGGTCTCATCTCTATTCCTAATAGTGGTAAAGATTTTTGTTCGGATTCGTATCCCGTACTATCGGTTCCTAGTTCCTTTAAGTTCAGTTTTACCAGAGTGGCCGGTTTGGTTACGATAGATGAATACGGTAGAGTGATACGAGCTAATTTTTTTTACACTAAATTAAAAGGGAAAAAAAAGTTTATAATTAATATTTATAGTAAATTATATTATATATAAATTAAAAACTTTTAATTATAGTAAATTATTTTGTAGGGATAAATATTGTTGTAAATAAAAAATTACTTTTACATAAAATTATATTTTTTAATTATAAAAAATATATTATGTATAACTTGATATATATAGTATGATACATAATTATTTAATTTATATAAATTAAGTTTAATATAATAAAATAATTACTATAAATAATTATTTACATTATATAAATTAATATTGTTGCAAATAAAATTATATATATTTTTTAATTTTATAAAATATTTATTGTATTTTAAATTGATATATTGTACATAATTATATTAACTTATTTAATTTACATAAATTAATTTTAATTATATACTATCATATATAAAATTAAAAGGTTTTAATTATAATAAATTAATTTATTTATATAAACTGATTTTTTTTGTACATAACTTTTAAATAAATTTCTTAATTTTTAATTATATAAAATATTTATTGTAGCTAATAAAGTTATATATAATATGACTATTTAACTATAAATAATTATATTAAATTTTAAATTCTTTATTATAATTGTATATAAAATTATAATTTTTTATTTATAGAAAATATATATAATATATAACTTATTAGTTATTACATTATAATATTATATATAATTATTTCAAATTATTTAATTCACATAAAATAATTTAATGTATTAAAATGACCGTTTTACATACAATTAAAAAATTGAGCAAAAAAACATACAATTAAAAAAATAATTATAATAAATTATTTGTACATATTAATATTATTGAACATAAATAAATAAAATTATCATTTGTAAATTAATAGATTGTATATTATTATATTAAATTATTTAATTTTTAAAAAAATTACTGTAAATAAAATATAAGTCCCGATTTATATACTTAATTTTCTGGTCTAACTATATTCCCGACCGAACCGATCAATTCCGGCGGTCATATTTCAACTCTCTAAGTTTGATCCGACCGTATGAGTTCGGTCACAAGTAACTCGTCGGGTACGGGTAATTGCTGACGTGTAATCCATAGTTTTTTGCCACCATTTTATCTATACAAGAAATAAAATACAGGTACTACTTTAATTTAATATTATTTTAATTATAAAATTATAAACTCTAAAAAAACTCAAAATATTGAAAATTATTTTGTAAAGTAAAAAAAAGGTCTGAATAAAAAATGTAAAAGGGAGTGATTTATTAACCAAACATAAGATAAAGGAATCAATTAATATTACTATACTACCGTACAAAATAAATTTAAAAGTATTTTATTTTTTAAAATATATTTTTTGCTCAATTTTTTTAAATATATTTGATATATAAAAATATGTAAAAATACTATTAAATTATAATTAACAACTAAAATTATTGTTTTTAGTTTGTTATATTCATGTTATCTTCTATATATCTAAGTTAAGAAGGTAGTAGTTAGTCTCATTTTCCTTTTTCCTAAAATGCCCATTTTCTTTACATGTTGATTAATGAAAAGTCGTAAATAACTGCTTCCTTTTTTTTGTGTATTTGGATGTGATGGTTGGTGGATACTATAATATACCCGGTTGTATATACTTAGTTATGCATTACAAAAATAAGTCTCCCACCCCATAATTTCATTTTCCTACATAAAGGTCCTCGAACTTAATATAATGTTACAAAATATAATACAGAATCATGTTTATTATAATTAAAGTATGAAAAAAATTAGATATGGTTGACTACAATATATAGGCGCGTACTCTACTAGTTCATCTTCGACCTGCACACCACCAGATCTCTGCTCAGCTCCGTCAGCTGGATCCCTCCAGCAGCTCGATTCCCTAGATCCATTTCACGAACTCCCTTCTTCTTCTCTCCATCATCCTCTCCAAACCAGCAGTGTCAATGGCGAAGCCGAGGAACTCGCGGCACCCGGCGCGGAAGTCGTCGTACTCGACGATGGTCCTCACGTTGCTCCTCATGTTCTCCTTCGTGGTCCTGATCATCCTCGCACTGGGGATCCTCTCCATGCCAAGCAATGCCCCCAAGCCCCACGATCTGACCTCGCTCGTGCGGAAGACTTCCGACAGGTTCGTTAATTTCCGGAATGTTCCGGTGATTTCGGATGAATCGGCGATGATCGTGTGCTTCTTATGGTCGAATTTGGAGCAGGAATGGTGCCGATGGAGGGAGAGGGGAGCAGTGGGTGGAAGTCATCTCGTGGGAGCCTCGGGCTTTTGTATACCACAACTTCTTGGTGAGTTTCAAGGGTCGTGTTTGCTTGGTGTCGGATCTCTGTGATTTCATTGTCCTATAAATTGGATTTCAATCACTGCTCGTCTATTCAGAGTCCTTGCCACAGTTGTGAACTTTATTGACATATAAATCACTGATGACCTATGAACTGTGATCTATCTGCGGAATCCTTGTAGTTGGTCTGTTAGTTATTCTTGCCCAGAATTTCCTTTCGGGCTTGCATGTGACTTGTGAGCTATTAATTTCCTGTCCAATCTCATTGCATAGCATGTACTGTTCGGTCGATCATATTTGGTAATATTGAAGCTATTATGGAAAATTTTCATTGGAATGTAGATTGGGTAACTAGATTTTTATGTCAAAATAAATCTACTTAGGCTATTGAAAAACGGGCATAGCTCTTTTGGCAGTATTATGCATATATTTGTTGTGGTGCAACGCTTAAGAAGAGTTGAGAGCACTGAAGATTTCTCAGCCTAAGGCTCAGAATCAAGAGATCCATTGTTCATTGACTCGAACTGTTTATTTTACTGGTCTTTTTCTAACGTGATATGCAGTTTATATTGCTGTATATGGATCTCGTATCATCGTGCAGATGTTCTATCCTTGATCTTACATCTCTACCATGTTATGAATATTTTTCTCCCCTTCCTGAGCAGTCTGAGGAGGAATGTGAATATCTAATTGAACTCGCCAGGCCTCATATGGAAAAGTCAACAGTGGTGGACAGTGAAACTGGGAAGACTAAAGACAGCAGGTTTGCTCATCAAACACTACTAAAGATTACAAAATGATCTATTAATTGAAGCAGAATTTGGTCCAGATCGAGATCCCCATGTTACTTTCTTCTGCAGGGTACGCACGAGCTCCGGTACTTTCCTAGCAAGAGGACGTGATAAAACTATTCGGGACATTGAGCAGAGGATTGCAGACTTCACTTTTATTCCTGTAGGTGAGAGGATTTATTCTTACCTATGCATCTAATACATGGAAATCTTCTCTTCCTTGTTTTTTTTTCAATTGTATTTTTAGGTATCCTGTCTTCATCTTGACAAATATTCTTTTCATTTTCTTCCCTGTTATTGTAATGTAAGGTTACAATCACTGCAAATTGCACATTTTGCAGAAAATGGAGAAGGGCTCCAAGTTCTCCATTATGAAGTCGGTCAAAAGTATGAGCCTCACTTTGACTACTTCCAAGATGAGTACAACACTCAGAATGGAGGACAACGCATCGCTACTCTTCTCATGTACCTGTAAGTGAAGTGATTTCTCCACGATGTATTCCACGGTGGCATCTTGACTGCGCTCTTTACTGTATAGATGTTTTTCATTTTCCTTGTGTTGCATGCAGGTCAGATGTTGAAGAGGGTGGTGAGACGGTGTTTCCAAATGCCAAAGGAAATATCAGTGCGGTTCCTTGGTGGAATGAGCTATCTGAGTGTGGGAAAGGAGGTCTTTCTGTCAAGCCGAAGATGGGTGATGCATTACTTTTCTGGAGCATGAAACCTGATGCTACTCTTGATGGACATAGCTTGCACGGTAAGTCGAATATTTACGTCGTAACATCACAGTTGCTTCCCTATGTTAAAGAAATTTAATGGATGAAACTGAGATAAGCTAGTTGAACATATGCCATTCTAAAAAAATCCCATTTTCAGGCGGTTGCCCAGTAATCAAGGGAAACAAGTGGTCGTCCACAAAATGGATGCGGATTCACGAGTATAAAGCATAATTTAGTCATAAATGTGGGTACTTACTTAATCCTCTTTAGATCAGCTGCTTTGCTTCCTTCCTGAGATGATTGGTCCACCTTATCCTCTATCGCCTTTCTTCAGGTTTAAATTTGAGTTCTCAGATCCATGAACCGGCCTTGTGGATGCCCTGAAAACAGGATCCGAGCCTGCAGACGACTTAGTTCAACCGGGTCCCTGCTTTCATACTTGACAAACTCCTGCTTTGCTGACTCCAGTAGTATCCGGCTGTATTTTTCTTACCTTGATCAATACTAATTTGAAGTTGTAGTTTTTTTTCCTTCAAGTTCATCTTCATTTTATAGCATTCTGATCTTTGATCCTATGCTCCGCACTCATCTTGAAACTATATGTACTCAGCCATAAGGCTTACTCATCTCACAGTGCGTTGTCTCAGAATACAATACGATCTTCCATTCAATTCCATCAAATAGATAATCGTACAGGCAAAAAAGGTGAAACTAGCCATGTCCATGTGGACGAGTTAATCAAGTTCATATCTTATTAGGCCATTACTAAATAATGTGCATGTTTTTTTAGGAATTTTGAAAAACCCTTTGATTTTATATACAATTCATCCATAGATAAAGTGGTTGGATATAAAAATATTAAAATTTATAATACAATTAATTATGTGGTAAGAAAATAAATTTATTTGAGTATATTTATATGATATTTATCACATATATATATATGAAAATAATATGATATATAATTGTATGTTATATATTAATAATGTTGAATATAATTTATTTTATCTACTTATATTATTGTATAGTAATGAAATGTATTATATTTATATAAATAATCATAATAATAATAATAATAATGTGAATATATATGATCTAATGGATTATTTAAGTCAAACAAAGAATACACCAAAAAATTAAGAATTAATATATTATTATTTTAATAAATTTTCATCACTCTTTCCAAGTTATACTATAAATTGAAGTTCTCTCTCCAATTCTTTGTGCTATCATTTCAGAAAGTGGAATAGTATTGCATTTAAGTACGATCAGCTTGCAATCCCCCTAATTCACAGTTTACAAGATCCCAATCAAGTTCATGGTGGCATATTGCAGGATCCTTCCATGCTCGAAACTAAGCCATTTCCACCTACATCACGAATTCATGGACCTCACACACAGCACAAATAGCAAAAGAAGAAGCACAAGGGTCGTATCTCCTCCATGCTGCTTGGGAGCCCTAGGCTACATGTCTCATGGCCCAGTGAGGCTGCACGCGTTGGCGTCCTCGCCTTCCTTGAAGCAAAGGGGATGATCCCCCATCCCTACCAAGTTGCTCCGGTGGATGTGACATTAGGAAAAAAAATAGTTAGGTTTAGATTGAATTATTTTAAGGGCTGAATATTAATAAGTCATAAATATAAGGTCCTAATTTTAATATAAATCAGTTTTGAGGTGATACGCAGAAAAGAGGGTATAGGGATCCAGAGAGACTGCGGAGCAGAATCCAGAGACAGAAGGTGAGAGATGTCGATTCTATGGGAGAGCGAGACTTGGAGGTGGTTGGTTAGGAGGACGAGGGATTCGAAGCCGTTCTTCTTGGCCTTTGCCACTGTCTGCGGCGTCATCCCCGGCATAATCGGATATGGCGTCATGCAGCTTACGAACTCCCGCAACGAGCAGCTCGAGGCGCAGCTCCGTCAGAAGGCTCGCCCCGAGACCACGGTAAGTTTTTCCCTCCATCATTCGTGCCTTTATTTGTTTCTTAGTGATAGTTAGGTATCGTATTTGGATTGAATAGTGTGACGGTGCTGCAGCTGCTGCCAAAGGATCATTGCATAACATGTTTCAGTTGCTTCTATGCTTCTATTTCAACTATGAACGATAGAATTGGGTGATTGGGTGCTACTGGCATGGTTATTGATATGATTCGGCTGTCTATCATAGCGTTTTCCACTTGTGGTCTGTGTGAATGTGACTAGACTACGCTCTCGGATACAGCTGAGTAACACCAAAATGGAATTGAAGGACTTATAAACCATTTCAGAAATAATGATATTCCGAATTTGTTTCCCTTTCCAAGGCACCCTTAAAAAGGAGCCGTTGGTATAGGCATTGAGTAAATCTTGATGATACCTTCAGGCTTGCTTTCTATCTGTAATGATTGCGATAATATGTCTAGGAAAAGGGAAAAAGACTATAATTCGAGAGGTCCTAACTTGTCGTTAAATTGAAATCCCAGAGCCAACAAATTCTTCTGATCTGCTTATAATACTGTCCTTATTTTGAGTTCCATTGCTGGTTCATAGATACGAGAAATAAAGTATTTGAATTTTGGAAGGATGGATTTATGAGTTGAAGAATGTCACAAGCTACAGAAAGTCTTGTTGTTGTGCATATCAGTGGTAGCTTTTCTATGTGAACATAGAAGTTGCTTTCTGCAGCAGTTCATTTCTTTGGAAAATTGATTTTTGGTAGAAATAATACTAGGATCTTTCTTCTGGTTCTTTGCTAGAATCATCTTCTTTTTGTTTTGTAATTGGTGTCTAAAAGAATCTAATTCGAGCAGAATCTGCCTATTTGAGTGATCACAGTTTCTGTTCTTGATCATCCTCTCAATTAATTATCTTGGAGGAGTTTTGAGGACTGTATAACCTGAATGAATCTTCTTCTGTTTCTGCAATGCTTCCTGACTTGGATCATCAGATTTTTTGCATCTATAGTTTCTATAGTTGCTCCTTTTGATTCCTGAAAATTTCATCCATCGATCATTACATTCTTTATAAGATCCTGATCCATCCTGTATGAGTCCCAATTAACCAGTGGATGTGGTGCATTAGATAATGGGACAAGTGAACCGGGAGAGGCTAGCAGAATACCTTGGGGAGCTCCAGCGCAAGGAAAATACCAATGATCGTTACGTAGCCGCTCTGAGGGGTGAGACATTGACCCGGAAACCCTACCAAAGAATACAGCCGGTTCCGCAGTCAAATGCCAAAACTGACGAAGCCAAAACCGAGAGACCGAACACCAGCAAGGAGCAGAAATAAGTAGATTCACAAGTATGTTCTTCTGGAAGAAAAAGGTCTTTGCATGTGTTATTATGCTTTCCTCGAACTTCTTTCTTGATTCCAGCTTCATTGTGTTATTGAACTTGACTCTGACTAATTTTGCCTTCTGCAGTAGACTGATATTTGATGGCTTCATGTCATTGTTCTGATTTACTTGATGTGCTAGTATTGGATGTCACATTTTCTCTATTCTGCTTCCTTCTCCATAAAGGACCCCACTGGGTTGAAATCGGGTAATCCTCCCTCAGTCTCGCTGTCCTTGGTATTTAGTGTAATGGTTCCATGTAGAAATTAAATTAGAAAGCATGCTACAAAAATAACTTCATGCTTTGTGCAATCACTTCCTGCTTCATGCAATAAAAAAGTTATAATTTTCTAATATGTTATTAAAATAATAATGAAATATATAAATACACTCTTAGTTTTAATACTGCATTTGAAAAATATAATTATAATGATGAATGTGCCTTGATACATGCTCTCTTTTTGTGACAAGCCAGAATAATTTATCCTCATAAATATTTCTATATAAATAACTCATTTGGTTACCCACAAATAACGTTTTAACACTTAATTAGTTTCGTTTCTATTATAATAAATCACTTGAAACTTATGTTTAAATTTTAATTTCTTATTGAAATTTTCGGGCTAAAAAATTTTGGTGTTATATATAGTTTATGTATCAAGACACTTCAAAACACATGAAATTAATTATATTACTCTGTTGCAGTTAAAATTTGATTACACTCTAGGATATTTTTTATGATATCGAATATTATGATCTAATAATAGAGTATTATCCTCTAAGAGTAGCACAACTTACATGTCTCTATTACAAAAAGGGCAAATTCAAGAAAGGGTGTAATTGGGTTGTTTGTCGGGATTTATTGGGTAAAAACAGGTATTCGGATTACCCCGGTACTACACGCGGACGAGTTAGAATTATTGTGAATATGTTTCTGCCGAATTTCTCTCCTACAATACATGATTAATCTAAGGTGAGTGGTAATGAGTCTATTATATGGAGTGAGTGATAACTAAGATGTTGACTCCATCCATTAGTGCTTGTGCAAATTTATGACATTCAGAGTTTGGACATGCATAAGGTAGAATTCAATTTCTTAGCCTCGTTTTTGGAGGTTTGTGCCATTTGTCATAAAGTGAAACTCATGCATGCTTTAATAAAAATAATAATTTACTTCATTTTATTTTTGTAATTTTTAAAGTTCATATAAATTATCTTTAAATATGCACTATTCATTTTTAAGAAAAAAGAGTAGTGACACCATCTAAAATCTCATAAACTCAAATATCCAACTTAAAAAAAAATTGAATGAGCAAGAAAATTAGGTGGGAAGATAAGTTATCAATAAATAGACTAATTGAACATATTTATCACTTAATTGTAAATAATAAAAACAATTTCTCAAATTTTATACGGGTGCAATTTTTTATTCAATTAAATTTTATAATAAAAATAAATTATTAATTATTTAGCTGGTACTTGCTATGAATATTTCTTTATGATAAAAACATGTTTAAGCCACCGTATATATGACTTTGGTTTTTTTCCATATAATATAAAGTATATATACTTACCTATTAATTATATCACTAGAAAGTTGATTGTTAAATAGCTCTTTTATTATCCATAAATTATTATATAAAATTGTGATACACATTGAATATGGAGGAATTAATAAAAGAATGTATATATATAATATATACCTTTGAATAATGATGGCCTTGGCACATATTATAGTTTCATTAAAAAATTTAATTAATGGTATAGTTGAAATATAGATATAGAAGTTTATGGATTGTTATTATATTTTCCCCATTTTATATATTTTTTTATCTTTTTTATTAAAATATTGGTTTAAAATTTTTATTTTTATAATTAATTCTTGATATAACATTTTGTATGATAGAGTATCACTTTGTTTTACATCCAATTGATTTAATAAAGGTTTTATAAGAACGTGATATATATTTAAAATATTTTGTATAAATATTATAATTACCATATCGGTGTCTTTAACAAAAAAAAATATTAATGATGATAGGTAGTAATATAAATTGGAATTGATAAAATATTAAATTACCCAATTTCTTGATTAATATTTATACAATAATTATATTTCTTAATTAATATTAATGATGATAGGGAGTAATATCAATATAAGTTTTCAATAAAAATACATTAAATTGATAAAATATTAAATTTCTTAAAATGTGGGGAGATACTAATAATTATATTTTAATATATTTTTTTTATTGAAAACTTATATTTAAAAATGTAAATTTGTTGATAATCCGTATATTTCGTCGTATATTTTTGGTAAAAATCTTAAATAAAATATAATAATATGATATTTGTTATATGAATCCAAAATTTTGAATTGTACATGTGCTTTCTTTCCTATACGTAGGCACATTTTAAATCACCAATATTTTATCTCTTTTACTATTTTCAATAAAAAAACTAATTATATAAAATAATAAAACTAATAAAATTAAATTAAATAGCCTAAATTAAAAAAAATATTAAAATATCGATTATGTTTTTATGGTATATAATATAATTAATATATTATAATTTCATTAAATATATTTAATTATCATAAAATGTACCAATAAGATATATGCAAAAATGTAAATTTAAGATTTTTTAGATAAAAATAAAGTATATGAGTAAATACTAAATATTATCACGATAAATATCTATGAATATCTATAATGCTATATATATTTTTAATAATAATGAATATTTTATTAATTATTAATATTATTTATGAATATTATTAATATTAAAATAAGAAGAAGTAATATGTAACATTATAAAAACATTAAGAATTAAGTATATCCCAAAAAACTATTTAGAATACAATTAATAAAAAAAGATTAAGGGTAGAAAATATCTTTATATATTAAAAAAGATCTTTATATAAAGATATTTTTCATGATATTAATTTACAACAGAAAGATTTCATAAAATGGCTCAGTCTAATATATAAAGAGAGGAACAGAAGGAAAGTTGCGCCAAATCATCATCAACAAGAGACTCCCAGTCACCACTGTGATCTGACACTGAAATCTTTTCTTCCACCATCCTCTCTCGTTCAAAACCCTCTCTGTACAATCTCTCTGCCTCTCCTCATTCTGTTATTCTCATATGAACCCTAGCCACAATGGCCGCTGTCAATCCCTCCCTCTCATCATCCAACGTTGCCACGGCCAGTTCCTCATCACATGCACTGTGTAACAAGATCCCCCACCCCGAGACGATCGCCTTTACTGTATCCTCTCCTCCGGTCGCCCCCATGATCGAGTTGGCCATTGACTCCACTGCCTCCACTGGAACGGCGGAGGCTGCTGCCGGCGGCGGCTTTGAGAATATTAGTGCCTCTAATGGCAATGGTGGAAAGGAGCCAGCCTGGAGTTTACCTTCCAGTGGTCCAGATGCTCCGTCTGCTATGGAGGCTCAGTCGTGGCCCGCTCTATCCGTATCGGTTAACAGTCCGACTGAACCATCTTTGGTTTCTGTGGAAGGTTTGGCTGATGGACTGTCATCTATGTCCATATCGCAGGTACGGAGACTTCTCGTTGCTTGGGCTCGATCACGATTTGTACTGTTCCATGTTGTTGTTTGTTTTATTTACCTAGTATTGGATGTCTGATAGAGCAGAGAAATACATAATATAACATGTTACGATTCTTTCAAGCGAGAATATTTCACTGGAATACATTATAAAAGAACTATAAATCCTAAATACAAATTGATTACCTGGGATGCTTGATTGAAATCCTTTCAACTGTGGTATCATTTAAAGTCTTAGATCATCTGGTTGGTGAGTCTGGATAAAAAAATATTTGTCTTGGCATGTGTAATTGAATGGCCATCTGTTCAACCATATCATATATGAATTTAGTGCGTCCTTCTATAGCCTAAATTGTAATTGAAGAAAAAGGGTTATTTTCTAATCTTATTTAATTTTCAAAGTTCTTTATATTTAAACAAAAAAGGAGCTGATTAGAATGGAATCTATGGCTATTTGTGTTGCTTCAGGTGACTGAGTCAGCATCTCCACAAAATCAACCTGCCAATCAGAGGCATAGAAATTTAAGTGTGAGTCATCATCCAGTTTCTACTGGTCAAAGATCAATGGGGCAGAATGGTGCAGCCTTTTCTGGTGGTGTCCTACCTCAGATGCCGCCATTGCTAGAACAATCTGTGGAGATGCGACCTAGATTGTCTCCTGGCCATCATAACCCAAGGAGTAATTTTGCTTCACAATCTCATGGTGGCAATAATCATCCATGGCAGCATCGCAACTCATATAGAAATCACAACAGTGGCATATATCCTCGTGGGGCCAGCTTTAATCATTATAACTTAGGTGGCAGTCATGATCAACTGCATGGCAATCGAGAATGGACTTCAAATAGAAATTTTGGTAACAGTAGGGATCAGCAACAGAACTTTATCCCAGGCCCCATTAGACCACCACCACCTCCACCTCCACCTATTCCATACGCTCCTTTTATGCCTTCATCCATTTGGCCTTATAACCAAATAGGTTACCCTGGTAAATTGAGCCCATTATATTTCTATATGTATTTTTATTTATGTTTTTGTGATTCTAATGTGCATGCACTTTGAGCAGGGGTAGCATCTTTACCATATTATGTTCCAGTACCAGCACAAGATTTGCGAGGTGTTCCATTTCCGTTGTCACCCCAGTCAGTTTATGTTCCAGCTAGTGATCCTTTTTTGCCCATGATGATATTAAATCAGATAGAGTATTATTTCAGGTAGCACTTATATGTGGGTTATCTTTTATCAAGTGATAAATTTAATTTCCCCCTTTTTCCCCTCATCCCTTGGATTGCACTTGTTTATATTATACCAAAATTTTATTTAAAATCATGTAAGGAATTATACATGTGAAAGCACAACACTTGTATCATTTGTCAAATGATTTTTTCAAAAATTGAAGTCCCAACTTTTTATGGTGGGTAATTTGTTTCTGTTTTTTTGCATTTATCATCGTTATTTTTGTTATTCTTTGCAGTGTTGAGAACTTAATAAAAGATACATTTTTGCGGCAAAACATGGATGGAATGGGATGGGTTCCTATTAGATTGATTGCAGGCTTCAGAAAGGTAAAAATTGTAAATTGTTTGAGGTGTCTATAGATATTGTAAAATAGTAGTTACAACTTGAAAGCAATTCCATTCGGCTCCAAGTATGATTATTTCTCTTTTTATTAATTATGATAACTGGGATGTATACACAATATTCTCTGATTTCTTTTTTTAGCTATGATTAATTTTATATTCCAAGATCTCTCAATGCTATCAGTCTTGTAATGTATGTAATTTGTTTGAAAAAATAGCATCGTTTTCTGCCTTTTTTGGTAGAATTCTAAGAGATTAAGTCCTAGAATAAATAGTGATATTCAGGTACACATGATTGAATTTTGTGAAACTGCATGACATTGATTGCATCCATGTTATGTATGTAAATTATGTATATATAACTTAGAAAGATCAAAATTTATTATTGCTTTAGTTCATTTTTCACTATAGAGCAGCAACTGGGGAAATGGTGAAAAGGGGCGGATATATTGGCCTAATCTATTTTTTTTATCATATTTTTATATCTATCTGCAGTATTTCATCTACATTGAGTTGCTTGGAAAACATTTGGTACTCACTTGGAATATGTAGAATAATTATTTTCCCTTTTTTTAATTGCCATTTGAAGACTCCATAGGTTGGGGTTCTTCTGCACGGATTTCATGTGAAATCTGTTTTTAATTATCAATTGTATACATCTTAGTTGGCTGAATCTATTTTTATTGTATTTTTTATATCTGCCTGTGGTGCTTCATCTACATTGAGTTGCTAAGCAAACATTTGGTGCTAATATGTAGAATTCCTTTTTTGTGTAATTGTCATCTGAAGACCTCATAGGGTTGATTAGTTATTCTGTATAGATTTCATATGAAATCCATTGTTAATTATCATTTTTGCACTCATCTTATTTATCTTTGCTTTTGTACAAATATAATGCAATCAAGGATTTTGCATTATATTAACTCTTTTGGATGATCTTAATATTGCCTGAACTACTTTCTCTTATTCTGTTATTTATCTAATCATTAGGAATTTTTTTACCCTTTGGAACAATAAAGCTCATCATGGTCTTGTTTTTGCTACTATGGGCTTCAAATGAATACCTGGAGAGTCCCTTTTTAACTTTTGCTGGTCTTGTTGTAATTTACTTACAATGCTCTGAACTAATTATTCCTTGGTAATTTTTCGTATTGTGCCCAACAAATTTTCCTGTTGCTTGCTTGCCTAAATCTTGCGGGCTTGCTTTTCTGGCTTTTGATTGTCTGATAATAAACATTTTCTCTTTTGTTTAGGTTTCGAATCTGACTGATAATATAAATCTAATATTTAATTCCTTACAATCATCAACTGTCGTGGAAGTACAGGTAATTTTAATTATTAATTTACTGTTTATGATGGCTATTTTCTAGTTTCTCATTTTTTATTAGAACATATTTTCTAGTATTTATTATGTCTACTTATAATGTGTAGGGTGATAAAGTCAGAAAGCGTAATGATTGGATGAGATGGATTATTCCGTCTTCTTTTCAAGCTTTCAGCAGTGCTGCCCCACAAGCTTAAGATGCTTCAACATCTTGTAACCTGACTGTAAACAAAATTGAGGGTTACAAGCTGCATCATAATGGAGGGATCCCTCAACATTTTGTACATACTTTACCGAGTAAACAAAATTCTTTGATTAGATCAACATCAGAATTGATTAGCAACAGAAGAAAGAGATAAAATCTGATACAAAGCATTAGAAGAAATTGTTTCATGGTTTATTCACTTATTTTGGGGGAAGAAATTGCAGCAGGGAAGGATGGAGGCATCAACCTGTTACTTTTGAGTCCTAATGCATTTTTTTTCTCACTAGCTGGTATGGGAGTGGTCTCTTGGACACAAAGGTTTAGACTTCTTCAGCCAGAGTAGTAACTAGCGATTGCTTCGGTGAGTTTTGCACTGAGCATTACTAACACAGTATTAATGGAGAGATTGTTTTGTTGCTGGATATTTTGCTTTGTTGATAATTGGGGCAACAAGTTGAGGTTGCTCTTGGGGAGTTTGAGAAACGCCCCCAGGCAGGCTGGTTTTTTTAAGTCTACAGGGCCGCATAGCCTTAGTTTTGATTGGGAGGATGGTCGTGTCCTATGAGCGACTCAAGAAATGGCTTCAAGGAAGTAAATGGAAGGGCAGGACACATTAATGCCAGTGCAGGAGCCACTCAAGAAATGGCTTCAAGGAAGTAAATGGATGGGCAGGTCACATTATGCCAGTGCAGCGACCTTATTTGTGACATGAACATGGAGTTGTTTTATGTCATTATTTCCTTTCGGACCCAGGTTTAATGTAAGACTGGCACTTCCTTTATGCATGAATTTTGCTTTTTCAACCTCTGTGTCATGCCTCTCTTGCACCTAACTTTTCTCTCATCTCCACTTATATGGATCTATGGTACCATGAATTGCAGTGAATCTATTCATCAAGAGCCAATCTTGTAATTTGCAGTTGGACTTGGATCCAGTTCATAGGAGACCGTTCTGGCTGGTGAGGGCTTAGGTAGTGTGTTGAAATGGATTTAATGTAATTCAATTCCCATTGCTATTTACTTTGTTCGGGAACTTGGGCATAAACTATCTCGCAATTGGCTTTATGGGTAAAAAAAACTTTACGGGACTAAGAGAATTGCTTAACAGATGACTAACCAAGACTTTGAATAATTGCCTAACACTTGCATCATAGTGGTACTTTAAGAAAGCTGAAGGAGCTAGAACTTCAATAGACTAGTACAACCAAATAACAAGACGTGGCATGTTCTGGTGGTAAATGCAATGAAAATGGACGCCTGTCGAGCTAACCATGGCACAGATGGATGTATGAAGGGCTATGATGGAGCTGCTAAGTTAGGTCCTCATTCAACTGATGCAGATTGTCCTCACAAATTAACCCCAAGTTCACATTGTCTTTTAGACCATATTTGTCGAAGATGGATCATCCGGCGATCCAGATTTGAGTGCCACATTATTGTCATCGTCCTCCAGTATCTTCCCATCCTTGGGCACGAGACAAGGGATGCCATCCTTTATCTATCAAGAAATAAAAGCTTATCACATTCCAAACAAAAAATGAAAACTTTTATACTGCAAATAGATGTGAAATAGGTTAGTTAAGGACAATAAGGACACGTTCCTCTCGAATTCAAACATAATCCTATCTTGGAGGAGAAAATTGGCTCACCCTAACATTGAATTGTACCATTGGATTTCTAGTTACCTGTGAATTACAACTTAGAGAAGTGTGAAAACTTTCAGTCATCACAAATTAAATCGGCCTTTCACTAACACTGAAACTATCCAGTGCAGCGAAAGATCGCATTTCCATATCCATAACTATCCAATATCGGAAACAAGTCAGGCGTTAAGAGCTATAAAAGCCAGAAGATGGTTGCACTGAACTCTAGGCTTCATTGAGAGAACTCACAGGAAAGGAGACGCCAATTTCATCGCTTACTAAGGACCCTGTTTTATTACAGACCCTGCAGACAACGTAAAAAGAAACTCATCAATCATAGATCACGAACAATCCCAATTTCAATTAATCTCCGTGAAAATGAAACGAGAGGGGGCCATCCGCTGGTAGGGAGCGAGAGAGGACCTGAGAGGTTGCTTGGATAAAGGACAAACAAGGATCTCCGAGAGAGTCTGACTGAGGCCACTCGCAGCTGCACCTCGCAGAAGCGCCACGCTCCTTCTCACCATCTGTTTAGCGGGTTAGGGAGCTCCAGGCAGCAGAAGCAGAGAGAGAGAGAGTTTTGGTAATTATAAAAAAAATAAAATTCCAAGTAAATATTTTATTTAACTTAATTTAAATAGAAATTTTCATTAATATGATTAAAATACATTCATTTAGAACAATGGATATGATAATTATTATTGATATAAAATTGAATATATATTATTTAGACCAACAATAAACTATTGGGCCGAAATTGAGCTTCCTATTAACTATTAGGCCCAAAGTATTTTCATTCCATTAAAAAAATCCCTCATTTTCGTGCAATGGGCCTTTTTACATCTCTGGGTCGGCATGGATTTTGGGGTAGCTGTGCCTATTGTAACAAGTTATTTTAAAATATTTCGATATAATAATAAATAAATATTAATAATATAGTAATATTCATGTGTACGATTTAATAATGAAAAATAGTCATTAAAAGTATAATAATATTATTGTGTACGAGTAAATTTATCTCATTTCAAATTTAATGGATTGGGGCGAGCTAATTTTACTTATTTTTGTAAATTATTTTTATTGAGTAAATAATACTTTATTATTTTTCTTCATTCCTTTCTCAATTAAGGTTAATTTAAAACAATATTAAATTTCTATTTTTAATCTAATTGCCTGTATCATAAATCAGATTAATTCTTAACTAATATAGTTCAATTTGGATTATACTTAACAAGATAATATTCTATTAAAACTCTCTTAATGTGAATTTTTGTTACTGAAACACAAGAGATTTACTTAAAAGATAGAATGAATCTCCAATTACCAAAGTTAATTGATTTTATTAAGATAATATTCTATTAAGACTCCCCTCAAATTACCATTTATTTATAAACTAGTGTGCCACTTTTCTCTAATATCCATATATTATAATAAGGAATTTGTATTAATTCAGTATAAATGGTCTGCCTGGATATGGACATTTATGCCCTCCCGCGCATTCATAGGTGGCGCGTTTTTCATTGGATCGATGTGTCCTTTCCCCTAAATATCCCATCCCAATAACTCCTTTTGGCGATTCATCTCAATTGTCCGAATTACCCCTACCCCTACTCCACCCCAGCTCCTCCTCACGCGCGTTATTAATTGCCTGCAGAACTTATAGTGTAACCATTTGTTCAGAATTTCCTTGTTTTCACTAATTTAATATATTATTTTATTTTATTACTTTTTTATTGAACAATACAAAGGTTCAGACTTTTTAAAATTATAATTAATATATTTTAGTATAAATGTTATGAGATCCAGAACTCTATTAAATAATATTATAAAATTATGTTTAATAATGATTAATTTTACAAATGGTTGATAAAAATTAAATAAATTGATAACTATAAAAAATATAGTTGAGAATAAAATTAGAATATGGAAGTTCAAATTTTAGCAGATTAATAGTGTAATAATAGAAAAAAAATGCACCTAGATAGAAGAAGGTATGGTTTGCTAGTTATGGATGGAAGTCTCAGAATTTGATTGAAATTAGAATTAAAAAGAATTTCCTAAAATTAAGGGAGTATTTAATAGTAAAAATCGGTATATATTAAATTGGGTAACGCAATCTTCGCCGTCTGATCCGACAAGCTGATAGTATCTCGAGGCAAATCAGCGGCCCCACAATTGCCAAGCTAATGATCCACTTCCGAGAAGACACGTGTGGCGGATCCAATGACCACTTACCTATGGCCAAACACTATATAACCCAAATTTTAAAGGCTTCTTTCTTTTTTTCGCGGTAATATATATATATATATATATATATTTGGGGGGAAATATTAAAATATTTTTTAAAACTCTTAAATTAATTTGCTATCAGTTATTAAAAATAATAAATTAGAGCTAATTTCGACCCATTAATAATACTTAAAAATTTGGATTAACCATTTTTATATGAAAGAATTTGATTTAATTGTGGAATATGGATTTCCAATTTTCTAATAGTTTGTAGGCGGAAAATGTGTTTATTTATTTATTTGAGGGGTAAAAATCAACTGTTGTCTTTGTGAAAATTTTGGCGGGCAAATTTGCCCCCCATTCAAATACAGACCTAACCCTAGTAAGAGGGAAGGAAGGATCCATCTTTTCGTTTCCATCTCTCTCTCTCTCTGGTGTATGCAGACTGCAGGGCGTCTGTTTTTGTGGGGTTTTGGTTTCTCCCAGTCCGGTAGCTATTTCCGATGAAGGTGATCCATTTCCTGCTTTCGTTCTTGCTAATTCATCTAGTTTCTCATTTCACTTGTGTTCTTTCTTCCCTCTCGCTCAAAATCCATTTGCTTGAACATTATAGTTGCTCGGGTTTTTTTTGCACAATTTGGTTGGTTGCTCGACTTGGATTGATTGATTAAGGAGTTCTTTCAGCTTGTTTTGTGAGGTGTCTGCGTCTCCTGTCCAGCTGGTATGCATAGTTTCAGATATTTGGATTCTTCGCGGTTTTATGTGCATTAGATTTGGAAATATTGGGTATAAAAGGGAAGCCCAAAATTTCCCATATTTTTCATCTATTATTCGTTATTGATGAATGATTCTATAGTTGGTCATACATTATTATATATAAAATTTATGCTGCAGGTTCAATTTAGTTCAGAGTCATGTATTTTAGGAGAGAGGATGTGATGGGGGATTACACCTTGAGAAAGAGTGAGAAGGCTGGATCAACTAGATAAGCTTGAGATCTTTTTGAAGGGAGCAAGGAGAAAATTATAGGTCCCCAAAGGAAGGACCGTGAATCATGGGAAAAGTATCCCCCAAAGAAAGAGAGACCAAGAGATCGAGGCAAAAAAGGAGATCCAAAAGCTCAAGTAATAAATACCTGAAGCCAGGTGCTCTTGCTCAGCTTAGGTATAGTAAGGCATCACGTACAAGATCATGCACTGATCTTGGGAAGAAAAGGGTTGCACTCCTGAACCTTAAGAAGGGGGAGGGGACCTTGTTGACTGCTGATGAAGTACTTGATAGAGCTCCGCATATGCTATCCCCAGTGAGTTTACTTCATCGAAGCAACAGGCTGCAGGATGTTTCTGTATCAGAATCTACCAAGGGAATTGATGATGGAATGATTAAGGTCACTCCAACGAATAGAAATCCTGTTTTTTCTACCCCAACTAATTTTTCTAAACAAAATAACTTGTTGAGGACGCCTAGGACTCCTCAATTTGTGGATTGTGATAGTGAATCCCGGCTCGAAGCTCTCCCAATGGACTTGCTGGTATTACTAAGGCCTCTTGAACTCCTGTATTTACATTCTTTATATTTGTTTATCTCTTTGTGGAGGATACACACACTCCTGAATCTTATTCCTTTTGGAGGATGGACCAATTTAGGTTTCTTCCTAATATACATTAGGATGGATCACTTCAGCTCTCTTTATTTGGAAATCACTCTCTTTTTCTCTTGTTCCACCTGCAACATAAATGTTAATTATGTGTCAGTGTGGTTATTTGATTTTAACTTAAGTAATGTTTCATCTTCTATTTCAAGGTATAGTATAAGCTTTATCTAACAGTTCCTTTAGTGATATAAAACAGAAAAGCAGTTCAGTTTTAATCTAACTAAAGGTACTGAAGTGGCTATTAACAGAGAAAATATTGCATATATTATCAATACAATGGCCATAGTATCTTTGGACTTGATTAGTAGAAATAAGTTACTTCTAGTGTGGGTAGATAACTTTTGTAAGATTTATATGGTCCATATTTGAGTTGCACACATATGAAAGAGACTGACATATACGGTTTCTAAAAGTATATTAACAACTTTGACAGTTTGGTGGAATTTATTTTTATTTTTTTCATAAATTGACTATAATCAACTTGCCTGCCTTTTAGGTGTATATATTACTATTGTTCACCTCTACTTGTATTATTTTTACTTTTGTATTTTGATATTTTTATGTTCTAACCTCCATGCTTGGTTACTGTTTCTTTTTATCTATGTATTATTATCCCTGATATGTTGACACTTCTGTGAATTTTTGAGGTCAAAATACTATGTCATTTGCACCACGATCAATTGAGAGCTGTCTTTCATGTCTCTCAGAGAGTAAGAAAGGCTGTAAGTACTTGATTCTGTTGACTCTCATTCCCATATCTGCTTTTCTGGTGGACATGGTTATTTTGGGTACCATAAGTTATCATCTGACGTCTGTTTCTTTTGTAACTTTGAATTTAGGTTCTTATTGCTAGGCAGTTCCATTTCAACTACACAACTCCAGATCGCTCCCGCCAAGAGATGTTGAGGATGATAACTCCCCAGCCTTCAGAGCATTGGCCATTTAAAAGGTGAATCTCAATATTCCCTTGTCATGATAATTTGATGACCTTCTGGCTCACTCTGAAGCCCATCTCATCTGTAAAACTGTAAAATCTATGAAATTGGGAAAATATAAAAGACCCACAGGAATTTCATCCATAACAACTATTGATTTTTCTTTGAGGGTACAGTCTAATTTTAAATTTGTAAAACAATCATGATTGTCTCTGTGTTTTGAATTTGTCAATTCTATGTATATTTGTAGTAGTATGTATATTGCATTCTAATACCCCCAGCTTCTGCACAATATGACATGTCATTTTCATCAAATTTGCATTTAAGTGAGAAAGATAAAGCTTGCTGTTACATTTTGCTTATGAATTGCATCCAATAGATGACCCAAAGTTGGGGTGCTCTTATTGGGAAAATATCAAGAGGAAATTATATTTGTTTAAATGCTCCAAACCTCTTCTTACACTTGTTACTTTGCTTTAAAGCTAAACCTTATGAGCCTCCATGCATTGTTCAATCAATGAAATTCCAGCAGGGAAGGAAAGGGAGCCCTGATGCGGAGCCCACTGGCTCCAAAAGCGCCAAGGCTGGGACTACGCCCACCCTCTAAAATTAAGCTCTCTGAGATGCGCCAGATTGCAGCTGTCCTTTTCCAGGAAAACTCTACCTTTCATTCTCGATGCATTGTCCCTTCTGTCCTCTCCAAGTCCTTCACGTCCAACCGGGCTTTATTTTACGAGGATGAGTTATGTGAGGCAGTGGCTCAGAATACGCTTCGTTGATCCAATCATTGCTGCGGGCAACAGAGAGAAGGTGTTCCCTATGGGTATGTTATGTATATAATTTGCATTTGTCTCCATATATGTTGGTCATAGTTAGGATTTGCTAGGAAGTTTTGTAGTCTTTCATGGCATAGTGAGCTCGACGGAGCCTCGGATTGTCCTGCTGTGGAGACTTTTAGTATGATCCGAAGTTAGGCTGGTAATTTTTAGGTGGACTCGGCACACTATATTGTGAACGGATTATTTTTGTATATCTTACATATGCGTAGTTCTTTAGTGTCTGAATTTGGTGCGTGCTCCATTTGTGGTCAGAAATCTAACTGATGGTTAGTTTGATATTGGAGGATTATACTTGATTTCTGATATCTTTGTGGGAGACTGAAGGATGACAATTTCTGATAACACATCGGTAAATTTATCTATGTCGTATGGATATATATATAAACAAACTAATATCAATTAAAAATTCAAGGGCATGTAATAGAATTCAAGGAGTTAAAAGAAAGGAAAAGGAATTGCATGGAGAAAGGGATATACAGAAAGGTGAGAGGGTGAACCTGATCCAGATAAGAATGCCTACGCAAATCCCCTCTTCTATCATTATAATTCTGCCTTATTGGAAGGGTTTAACACCTAGTACCAATTATAATTTTGAGCATGCTGCTTTGCCCTTCTTTTTCTTCTGCTTTGGGGGTTGAAGCACAACCTTTATGGCCTCATCAAAGACTCCCTTGACATTCTGCAAAGGAACAAGTACAAAGAGTAACACTTTGATATATTAAATGTTTTTCAACAAAAAGGTCCCTCAAAGATGAAAAAAGTTTTACACACTGACCCCAAAATTTATTTACTAACAAACAGATTCATTAAAGTTAAAGAAAACCAACATTTAGTCTCAAATTATGTGTGAGAAAAGATGATGAGATTGAGTACTAATTTTTTCATCTTTGAGGAGACCATTTATTGGAAAAAATCTTTTAGGTATATGTGCATACCAGTTGGCTTTTGGAACTACACTCATGTAAGCAGGAGCTTCTATCAGCTTCCTCAATTCCTCTCCCTAGAGAAATGAAACCTTGAATGTTCTCCCTAGAGAAATGAAACATTCAATCGCATGTAGAAGAATCTACAATGAAGAGACAGACATAATGAATATCACCATATTGTTTTGTTGTACCTGCTGGGAGGATATGAGCACACTAGGATGGTCAACAAAGAATTGCTTGTCATCCTGACTCCATATAAACATTCAATAAAAGCTCAGTGCTGAATTGTTTCAACAAAAAATGTGTACTTTGATGCTCCTCAGTCTAACAAAAGACATACATGGACTGATAATTTCCAAAGTAGGTGATCAACCTTAGCTACTATTTCCACCAATATTTAAGCTTAAAACACACATCACATGAAATAAGGAGGCTAACATGTTGGCATATAAACTGTTTGAAATATTTAAAATTAATACAATACTCTTTTTTGATCATTTTGTTATAAAAATTTGATAAAGTAGACAATTTTAGAACATAAATCTTCAAATTTTACAATGTCAGTACAATTAATCAATTTTGACATATTTAGTTACATGATTAGTATCTAACCTATTTTGAATCTTCCAAATGGGTATAAATACTATTTTTTGTTCTCTATTGGTTAAAAAATTATCATATTGCAAGCATTGTATGCACAAACCATAGAATTAAATTTGATCATTTATAGAAGCAAGGAAAAATTCCAATTTGAAACATTCCAAACAATTCATGTACCAAATAATTATATCCCAAATAGATTCCATGCAATATTGGATGCCAGTATTATTTAAATAAAGAAAGAATCATTCCTTGCTTGCCTTTTTTATCTATCATGAACACATTTGGTAAAAAGACTTCATATATGCATTAACACATGCATAATATAAAACTGACTATGGCAAAACCAATGTTAGCTTCAGCTCACATGATCAACTGCTAAAAGGCAAACTCTAAAATCACTTTCATAGATTGTGTTGTTAGAAGATAAGTACAAGATGTTGCAAAAGTAGCATATGAAAACGAGAAGATATGACATGCAAAATGACGTGATATTCTAGTCAGAAATCCTACCAAGCTTTGTCCCAACAAGAATTATTGGGACGTGCATAGTGCTTCAGCTCAGGGATCCACTGAAAAGTTAAGGGAAGGTACATAAAAATATAACAAGAAAGAGACAATAAAACCTTTTCAGTTTGGAATTTTCCGTTTTACCATACCTTCTTAGAGACATTCTCATAGCTAGCTTTGCTGATGAGAGAGAAAGCTAGAATAAACACATCTGTGCCCCCGTAACTCAAAGGTCTCAATCTGTTATAATCCTGTACAGACAGACGAAAATAAGCAGGTCAGGAAATTAATTAAATCCCAAGTAGTATTGCTAATCGGCTGAGTTTGACCCTTGAACCGACATGGAACTAGATCTAGTCTAGACCCATGAATCAACCCTGAACCACAAGCAGCAGCACATTAGTCAAATCTGTAGAATTTGCAGTGTTTCAGTTTGGGCCTCAATGAGACGGTTTAATGCCCGTAAACAATGTAGAGCCATGAAATGCCATTATAGTTTGAGTCTAAGTGAGATATTTAAAGAACTCATGAAGCAACACTGAGAAATCATGTAAAAAATTTAATGCAACAGAAAAATTGAAATGGTAAGAAAATTTTGGCAGTCACATTTTTTTTTCTTACTATATATGTTGGCCAATCAATAATTCACTTTGCCGGAAAAAAATCAACAATTTCCTATATAGTCAATCAATCAATCAATATATAGCATGCATTTTTTGTCAATTATTAGAACATACATTTTCCCTCAATTATTATCACATACGTAGCTAGAATTATATACTAGAAAATAGAGAAATATTTTACTTGATTGATTTTTTTTTCAATTTAATTTATGATTAATTTTATTTATATAAGAATTTAAATTTATAATTAATAAAAAATTGAAGTGTATAGATAATTTCATATTATACTAATTAGAAAAATTAAATTTGAAAGAACAACCTTCGATTTTATGAGTAAATACGGTCATTGGCAATCAACTGTTCCATTTCTGGCTGCTGATAAAATCGAAGGGTTTATTTTAATTTAATTAATTTTAAATTAGTGTACTATAAAATTCAAAATGACAACTAATTACAAATTTAAGTTATTATATAAGTAAGTTCATTCCAAGATTATAATTGTGAAATAAATTATATATGGACCCACAAAATTAATCATAAATTAACTTGAAAAAAATAAATCAATCAAGTAAAATCTCAATTTATTTTATGTAAATTATAGTTAGGTATATTATAATAATTGGGAAAATATTTTATATATTTTATAACATTATATTAATTTAAATAAGTATTGATTTAAAAAAAATGTCATGGGAGCGTGTTGAATGATTGTACAAGGAATTGTTATTGATTAATTGCGTGAAAATTATTGATTTATTCATTTAATGACTGACTATATATATATATAACTCAGAAAAAAGTGAAAAATATGACACTTCCACTCCCTCACCCATGAACTGGTACAAGACAGTGGAATTTGTTCCATACCGGTTCAAACACTATGGGTTCATGGGTTGTCCATAACCGTGAAGCATTCACCTGGTTTTAGGTTGGAAAATGGTTTGGACCCATCCAACCCGGCTTGATTAGCCACACTAATCCCTAGCATGATATAAAAGTAAAACCAACAAAGGGAAAATAGAACGGGCGTGTGCCCAATTACCAGCAGTATCCCACAATCCCAGGTTCACAGTGCTCCCATTGACTACCACATTTGCACTAAAATTGTCAAAGACAGTTGGAACATAATCCTGTTTAAAACCACATACCAAATATAAGGATGAGAAAGAAAGATGTGTGCTTCAGTCAATAACTCTCCCTTTTAATAAAAGAAATTTTATCCATTGGCAAACATTTTCCTTGTCACACTGAATTCAATTCATGAAGATGAAGATAAAAAGGCGCCATAAGAAATTTTGTCAACCAACAGGGAATAAATAGCATTCTCCAGCATATGAGGATTGCACATGACATGTATATATTTAAGCTCCACAAGAGCCCAAGAGCCAGATTCATTCAGGTACATCTTAAATTTTTTCCTTTTATCTTCCCTTCTTGAATCTATCAACCATTAAAGCAAATCACTTGATGAATTCAGTGTGACAAATGCACATAGAATATGATCTAAATACGAAGAAAACCCATAACATTTAAACAGAAAAAAATATAGACATCCCTGTAATCTTGAATTGGATTAGAAAACAAGTACGTTGAGGAAGCAGTGGCCAAGGAAAACATAATGATAATAATTTATTTCGACTGCTATTAGTTATTTTCAAGGCATTTCCAAGAAATCACCCCACGTAGTGATTGGAAAACAAAACCTTTATCCGAAAGAAGGTAGCTGCATTGTAAGAAAACATAAGCCAGATCCGCTGAAGGGGAGAAGGAGGGAATTACACATACCGTGGGGAAGGTGTTGCTGGTGTAGGAGATCAGCAGACATGTCTTACCGACTGCACCGTCACCCACAGTAACGCACTTTATGAACCTCGATGCGCTCATCCTCCTCTCCCCTCAAAACTCTTTATCTATCTCTCAGTTCTGATTCACTTGAAGACCTGATCGACTTGCGTTCTGGCCCCTCTCCAGTTCTCAATCAATCACGCATCTGCCGCAGACAAAAAGAACCCCCTCCAATAGGAGAAATGGTAAAAAATAAATAGAAGCACGGAGTGAGCAGCAGAGCGAAACCCAGAAGCCCTACGCCGTACGCGGGAACCCTAAAAATCGGAGGTGATCTAAGATGAACAATGTAGGGGGAGATTCGCTTGCTGGTAAGGAGATCATCAAGTGGAAGATTCAAGAACGGAGTTTATGTTTTTTTTCTGTCTACATTTTACCTCAGCCTTACCTTTTCTGCGGGCGGAAAAAATTGCCGTTGAAGCGTTCCGTTGGAAAATGGAAAACAGAGATGGGAAAACAAAAAACGGGAAAATGAAAGGGGTTTTGTTCGTTCGTTCTCCGTTCCCTTATCTCCTTATTACTCTTCTTATTCTCCCGGACGACTCGCCGTTACGTTTTATCTGGGGAAAACGGAAAGGGGCAGAGGGAGCCTGACCCTGACTTATGTTCCTGTCCCGCCCCTTTTATTTATATCCATTTTCAATTCAAAAATTCAAATTCGATTTCTGATGTAAATAACAAAATGGTTCTTAACTTTAGTCATATTTTAATTTGTGGCCCGCTTAACTTCTAAGCTTATCCAAAAAATGCTCAATCTTCCTCTATTGTTTCACTTGTATATCTAGACATGATAGGAGATTTGGGCTCTTCTACCTAATGGAAAATATGACTACATGATGCATGGAGGAAACACTAGATGAGGCATTTTTTGGGAAAAATTACTAGTTTATATCTTAAATGAAAATGGGGTAAATTTTACGTTTTTTAGCATTCAGTTTTTTTTGTAATTTCTTAATGAGATAATTTATTACCTAATGGTCCATCAATATCATAACAATCACAAACATGGACAAAATTTTACCTAATGAAGAGTGCCGTCCATGGACGGGAAGGAGGGACAAGAAGGTTATTGTATCTTCAACACCACTAAGATCTGATCTAGGATGAGGAAGCAACTACTACGGAGGAGCCAATGACTGCTCATTTAGTAATTAGGTATTTTAAGGTGATATTTTGATTCTCATCTTCTAGGTAAGTAATTAGGTATTTTAAGATGATATTTTAATCTTCATTTGCTATGCAAGTAAAAAATGTAAATTCGTTATTTTCGCGTAATTAAAATCTTAAAAAAGTTAAAATGGTTCTAAATATATTCATTTTATCAAATATTTGATAAACATATATTTTAAAAGTTTGATATAACACCATAATCACATAAATTTAATCCTCCCATAAATTCGAGTTGAACCATAATAAAAAATAAATTGGAATTAGAATTAATTTGATTCATAATTTTATAAATCAATAAAATTAACTTAGAACGAAGACGAATTAAAACTCAATGATAATAAATTAAGAATTAAAAATCATCTGATTAGAACTTATATCAAAATTGGATTGAATCGAATTAGAACGGGTTGAGACTTAATTACTCGAATTAACAAAAAATGATAAAAGTGTAATTTTAAATTTTAAGTGTAAATAAATAAAAAATAAAAAATTTAGAAAAATAAAAAAAATTTGAAAACTAGTTAAATCGATTAAAAATCAATCAAAGTAAGGTAAAAACCCATCAAATTGTCCATAATATCGATCGAACCAAGCCTAATCGGGGTCAAACAATGTGTATTGAGCGATCATATGATACACACATGATCATTTTCTCCATCGTGCGGTATGTCGAAAGAAGGGTATTATCCCTCTATTTCGATACAATGAAGCTGTCATGAAAAATTCAATGTAGTAAAACTACTGTTTTTGGTTAATGGGATGTCGAGAAGGGCATGGGCTACAGTCGCTTGTCCTTGAAGCTGCTTATAAAAAGGTCGATTATTCTCTCAATGGCATTAGGTCAAAATTCTCTCTAAAACACAACCCGATGAGTTTTTTGATTACCATGCTTAAGAGCTCCAATAAGTATTATTCTTGTGGAACCCGTTCCCCAAGACCAAAGAAACCGGGAGGAGAACCGATACCATTACTGAAAATCGAGCCAATTTAATAAATAGAAAATAATAAAGAAGGGTTAACGTGGGAAATTGAAAAATCCCAAGTAACCAAAAATTCACAAAACTTATGAGGAAGAATCGGGAAGTAGAATTGAGGATAGAATCGGACCAGTTCGGGGTGAAGCAAACCTGAGCTGGACCGAACCGGCATGAACCATAGTGAACCGGTTCACAAATTCATTTTTCTAGGTGGCTTACAAATGTCAATTTGAGAAATTGAGACCACTATCAGATAGAAAATGAATTTAGAAAATTTTAAAATTTAAAAAAATGTCGAACCAGGTCCGAATCGACCGATTTTTGAATTTTGGACAGCAAACTCGGTCGGATCGGACTGATCAACGATTCGACTGGTCACCGAACCGGTCAACAGACAACAAACAATGGTCAACAGTTAACGGACAGCTAGCACCCCGTCAGTTGCCACACAGATACGGGCAACAAATGAGAGGCCGCCACGTGTCCAGTTAACGGATAGCTGGCGCCCCGTCAGCATGCCACACAGACACGAGCAGCTAATGAGAGGCTGCCATGTGTCCGATCAATGGCTAATGCAGCGGCCGAGCTGGCACTCCATGTCAGAAAAACTGACTAATCACAGTGCACCACATGGCATGACTACCACATCATCATCTTTAACCTTCAGACGCTGACAGAGAGAAGGGAGGAGAGAGAGACACTGAAAAAGCTGGAGTCTCCGACGACTTGAAAAACTCTTCGGTCACGTTACCGACGGTTGAGTTAGAGGCTGAGTCTTATGTCGGTGGGTAGCCTGAGCAGTTGCCGAGCTCCCTATATAAAGAGCACCCCTCCATTCATTCTCAACAACCCACAATCGAGCAAAGAAAAATAAGAGTGCATTTTCCGGCGAGCTGCAAACCAGAGCTCCGACAACGAGCGAAATCTCCACCAAATGAGCTCTAAAGGGTGGCATTGGAACTGGGGAACAGTGCTCTAGCCCAAGACACTCTTAGAACGACCAGAGGATGCCTAGAGAAGTGTACAAGGGATCACATAGTGAAGTTGCTCTAGAGCTCGAAACAGCGAGCTCTTACCCGACCCAACCTCGACCCTCTCGGCTCTTCCATCGTCCACATTGACCACCTCTGTCTACCTAAGACCCTCCACAACACCTCTACAAGCCTCGATAAGCTCAATTTCACCTCCCTTCATTGGAATTTCTAAGTTTCAGAGCTCCACCTTCCAAAACTTCTCTCTTTAAATTCCCGCAGGATAGCGGCAAATTGCAGTAGGATTCGGTCCTGCTAGGTCCCCCTCGACTAGCTCTAGCTGCCCCACCTCAAGCTCCAGCTACCGCCCCTCCATTGGTAAGATTTACAAGCTTTCTCTCTCTCTATTGTAAATTTTCCGACGAAGCTCCGGCGAGGCGTAAAACTCAACCAAATTCATAAATTTGAAGTGTAGGACGATCAAGGGGAGTTGAAGGAGATGAATAGAAGTAAGAATTGAAGAGATTAAGGAATTACAGGTTGTCAATTGGACGGGGTAAGATTTGAATATTCATATGCTTGAATTGGGGAAGAAGATGAAGTGCAATTTGAGGATTTTGGGGACTTTTATGTAATTTTCAAAAAATTGGAGGACAAAATGAAAATTTCACAAAATTAAGGGTCTTTTCATGAAATTCCGTTCCAATTAAGGGTCAAATGAGCAAATTGGATAAAATGGAAGATCAATTTGCAAAATTTGAGAATTTGAGGTCAAATTGTAATTTTGGGAAAATTTGGGGCTAAATGGCAATTTCAGCAAATTAAGGGGCCCGTGGGCAATTGTGATAAAACTAAGAACTAGAAAAGATAATTAGAAAACTTGGGGACTGAATTGAAGAAAAAGGGGTAATTAAGGACTTGAAGGTAAATGCACAAACCTCAGGGAACAAAGTGTAATTAAGGTAAAATATGAGGGCATATACGCAAATGCTCAAAGAGATGTGGTCCCTTAGTCTATTACCCTAATGAAGATATTCATGCCATGTAGGAGCAGACTACTCAAGCGCTGACTTCCGGAAAGAGACTACAAGACCAGATTTCATCGGGACGACCCTGCCAAGAGTACTGAGTGAGTGAGAACCACTATGATGTCAATTCCGGTTGGAATGACGGTTCATCTTTTAAAACTATTTTCTCGGAATTAGCCTCCCTGACTAGGTGACTCTGCTTAAAATATTTGGGAGCTAATTCCAGGCTTAGGCTCAATATGCCAGTGGGCCCAAGGTCGATGGATACGAGGAGGACACCGAATCGGGAGGACAAATCAACCCGTAAGATGAAAAGCGCAGGAGAGGCATGAACCCCAAAATGCGAAGAGGAACACCAACCAAAGAAGGAAGGATCGACACATAGGCCCGACAACCTCAAGTGAGAAGTGGATAGTCTGACGAGTTAAAATGGGATGATGATCCAAGTAGAGCAACCGAGGATGAGCAAGGGAGGACCCCGAGTCCTCAATGATGAAACATAGGACCACACCTCGAAATAAGTAGGGGAAACCTCCATCCATCACACATGGAAAGTAGACTTTACAAGAGGGAGAAGTCCCTCGAGGACGACTTCGATAAGAAAGGGATAAATTCGAGGGAGTCTAGTCATTACAAATCGACAAGTGTTATCACCTCGAAACAAGTAGGGGAAACCTCCACCCATCCCACATGGAAATTAGACTTTACAAGAGGGAGAAGTCCCTCGAGGACGACTTCGATAAGAAAGGGATAAATTCGAGGGAGTCTAGTCATTACAAATCGACAAGTGTTATCACACCCCGACCCGGTTTGGTCAGATCCCCGTGATCAACTTGCCACTCTCCTAGTTTATTAAGGGTTTTCCCCTTCTTTAAACTGTGAGGAGTAAGACATTCTTTAAACCTGTATTTTTCCTGGAATAACATTAATCAAAACTACATGAAATTTAAACTTAACATACTTGTCTTACAGGTGTAGTTAACTGGAGGTCTTTGGGTAGATTTTCCCTGAATTACCTAAAAATGAGTATAAGGGAGGGGGTGAGTTCAATGACTTAGTGAATGGATGTTTAAAACTTAACTTTCAGAAAAATAGTTTGTTTTGGAGTGTGCCAGACTCCTTATTTTCTTTAAGACATTTCATCCTCAAAATATTAGTTTTCAAAACCATTATTCCTCATTAACCACAGTCGGTGTGTTTAACATTCAACACACGCCCTTCATCATGAAGGGATCACACATTCGTAGGGCAGCTCGTCCACTGCACCCACTTGTGGCATCGGAGCAACTTTACTGGTCACCTAGATAGAAGCCCATCCACTTCTACCCTGAGAATGAGTGGATGTACGTGACATACAACCCTCAATCCCGTAAAGAAACTCCATGTCTGTATGAGGAAAGAGACCTCATCCCGACCCCACCCCGATCTCATGTGCATGAAGCTACGTCGAGCTTCCCTGACTACTAGCATGACAAACTGTCCTTATCTCCACCATGTCGTCCAGTAGCCCCTAGGATGCATCACTAACCCTCTTAGGCATCTTGAAGTTCCCGTACCTATATGCATGCACAAATAATAGTTTTCCTCATAAGCCATTTAATCTTTGGTGACACTGGTCAAACGACCTCGACCCTCAACTCGACCTGCAGCTGTTTGTCTCGACTGGTCCGTTGACCTATCTTGTCGCACTATCGCCAGTCCATCGAGTATGTCGGTCCTGTCTTGGTACCATTGCAAAAAACATCATTCATTAAAGTTTTCATGGCTTTATCTCATGTTTGTTTACGAGCTCCTACTCGTGCCAACTGGCCTTGGGCCAACTGTACGAGATTTTTAAAATCAGGCATTTTAGCCCCCAAGTTCTAAAACTGAGGCCTCCGGCCTATCTGAGCTATTCGATCTCCCGTCAAGAAGGTCTCCCAAAAAGTTTAAGTAGTGGCACACAGTCAGGGGAGAGCACTTCTAACAAAATAATTTTCTAGTTGTCCATCACACCAACCGGGTATGAGGACATCTCTGCTCATAACCGATGAACGGGTTTTCTACTTCCTTCTAAAAAGTTTATTATACTAACCGGGTATGATCTACTTACAACCGGTAATTAGTTTTTCTGTGTGTTTTCTCACATCACTCCATCCGGAGGTGATGTTTAAAATTCCACTTAGAAGTGGGTTTTTATTACAGATGTGCTCATCATCCCAAATGGGTATGATGTGAAAATCCCACTCACCTGTGAATGCAGTGAATTCCTCTTAACCTTGGCTAGCGTTCCCAGTATTTCATATTACTACATGATATAAACATTTTTGTTCATTATCCTTTGGCTTGATAGCCTTCATTCATCACGAATGAATAAAATACCTAAACTTTTCAATTAATTGTAATTAGGTCCATAAAGTTCTTTTTCTTTAACTTTAGGTCCCTAATGCCGATTTTCCCCCAAATTGAGTCCCGGAACTTCAAATATTTACCTTGGAACCTCAATTTATTCATAATTGCAAAAAGGGGTTCAAGTTTCTCAAATTCCCAAATTGGTCCCCAACTTTTCCAACTTTTCCAAAATTACCATTTTACCCCTACTTTACAAAAATGATAAATTCCACCCCAAAATTGAAAAAATTAACCAATTGATCCTCCAACATCTTTTCCATTGCCAATTGGCCCTCAATTTTGGAAAATTGCACTTTATCCCTCAAATTTTTGAAATCCCCAAAATTTCCCTAAAATTTTCCCCAATTTCTACCTGACCGGATTTGATTTAATCAAATTGACCGATTGATCAAAGTTAATTGTTGAAATTAAAGGTGGATTTGAGTTCCTACACATCTATACGGTTCAATTACACTTTGAATTGCATGATTTGATGTCAGAATGAGCTCAAACGGAGCTTCACCGGAAAACTGGACTTAGAGAGAGAAAGCTTCGAAAGCTTACCGTCGGGGGTGTGATGGTCCAACTTTTGATTTGGGTAGATACCTCTTGTCCTGAGTTACTCCTAGGATTAAGAATCGCATCAATTGATGCCGAATTGAGGAGAATTTGGTTAGTGAATTTTCGCCGGTTCTCTCTCTTACACTGATTGGGAATTATAGTGGATAGACAATATTGGCTTACCTTTCAGCTCTAATTCAATTATATGTGGGTTGTGGAAGTGTTGGAAGGGCTTGGTTTGGCCTGAGTAGGGCTCGAGTTGACCGTTTTCAGCTAGGCCGAAATAGGGCAGCTTTGGTCCGTTGGAGCTAATTCATTGTTCTATCATGCCGACATTTCTCCCATGATCCTTGGAGTAAATGGAGGCTACTGTCGTGTAGCTGACTTCTCCCCAACTCTAAAGAACTCGACCATGCCTTCTTTGGCTTAGAAAAATGCCCAAGTCGGAGCTCTGGTTCGAGCTTCACCAGAAAATGGAGTAGTAGGGAGAGAGTGGAGTTTTCAGGTGTGAGGAGGATGAATGAGGAGGGGCTCTTTATATAGGAAGCTCATGGACTTATTGACCATCCGATTGGTGCCTTAATGGCGGTCATTCATTGCCTGAAACTCCCTGGTTGGAGACTTTTCATCTTCGCTGGTGCTGCTCAATTTTTCGGCGAATGAACAGTGCTGTCATCTGAAGGAAGAAGATGACACTGCTTCGAATCGGACCAAATTGGGTTTAATGCTTAAACCGATCAGTTTAGGCCCGATTCGATCGAGTTTTTTAAAATTAAAAATTTTTAAATTCATTCTCTATCAAATGGTGACATAAATTCTCAATTTTGAATTTTCTAAGCTACCTAGAAAAATGAATTTAGCATCCGGTTTAATGATGGTTCATACCGGTTAAATCCGGTTCAACTGAACTAGGTTTTTTCCCCAAATTGTCCTAAGGTCCCTTTCCAAGGTTTTCATGACTCTTTAGGTCACTAAAGAGTTTTAATTTTCCCAATTTGCATGTTCTCTAGTGGTTGGGGTTTGTGAACCGGTTCGATTTTCTCACTCTGGGTTTACCGGCTCTTTCCCTACTTTCCTTGTCCTTTAGGGACGGGGTTTACAAGCATAATGACCCCTATGCCAAGAGAGAAGAGAGGGACAAGAAAAAGGAAGGACCCCTCGCAAGCCAGAGAATGCCAACAAATGCACAAACGGATGAAAGCAGGAGGACTGTGGGTTGATGAGATCCACTCGGGCTTGGAAAACCGACAGTTGGAGACAGGTAGACGTAATAAGTGGAATGGAATAGAAGGAATAAACTCAGGAAAACCCCAAACTCATATAAGGAGTTGGACATCTATATTCCCAAGAACATTAGAGCATGAGCGGGACATATTAAATCAGAACCCAAGGAGTAAAAGAGTCAAGGAACGAAGTGACCTAGATAAGGCAAAGGACGAGAATAAGAGGGAGTACACTCTAAGGATTGGAGCGAAAGGACACGGTTCCAACCGCAAACAAGTCGGGCCTCTGACCTAGGGTAGAACTGCATGGCATATGAGTCTTGCTACTAGGGACAACTAATTCAACCACCAACAAAGAGGGAACTCGAGTACTAAAGAAGGAATTAGAGGACTAATAAAGGGAAGTAACGTCGAAAAAAGCAAACGCAATAGCCGATGGGGTAAGGTGCCAAACTGACAAAGGAGTAAACAAACCCAGGTGCGATAGGATGTATCGGAACCTCGAGTCTAGACAACACCCTCAGAACAAAAGTCTGACCCCAAGCTACAAGAAGTATTAGACAGGTGAGGCTTTGTGAATGCCGGGAAAAAGGGGATGTGTCAAACTGATCGAATCCCGAAGAGTAAAGGAAGTGAGGCAAAGAGAGTGACTCAAATTGGTAGGATATCAACTTACACCCAAAGGGAACTGCTCAAGGATCTCTTCAGAGAGAAAAGAGGGATGACAAAGTTTTGAGGACAAAACTCTTAAAAGAAGAGGAGAGTTATGGAACCTGTCCCCTCATACCAAAGAAACTTGGAGGAGAACCGACACCATTATAAAAAACCAAGCCAGTTTAATCAATATAAAATAATAAAGAAGGGTTAACGTGAGAAATTAGATAATCCCAAGTGAACAAAAATTCACAAAACTTATGAGGAAGAACCGGGAAGTAGAATTGTGGATAGAACTGGACTGGTTCAGGGTGAACCTGACCTAAACCAGACCGAACCAGAATGAACCGGTTCATAAATTCATTTTTTTAGGTTGCTTAAAAATGTCAATTTGGAAAATTGAAACTACCATTAGATAGGAAATGAATTTAGAAAATTTTAAATTTCAGAAAAATGGTCGAAGCGAGTCCGAACTGACCAAATTTTGAATTTTGGACAGCGAACCTGGTCGGACCGGATCAGTCAATGGTCTGACTGGTCAATGAACTGGACAATGGACAACAGATAACGTGTCACGCCCCAACCCGATTTGGTTGAATCCCAATGATCAACCCGCCGCTCCCTTGGTTCAAGAGGGATTTCCTCCTTTCTTTAATCAAGAGGAGCCATGCATCAATTTTAACCTTGTTCCGTGGAATAACATAAATAAAAAAAATGCAAGCTTAAAAAACACTTTTAAGCATAACTGACAAAAGGTAGGTCCTGGTGTTTTCCTTAATCATTTTTTCCTACTCTTGAAAAGGGATATAAAAGAGGGGTGAGTTTCTACAACTCAGTGAATGGGTGTTGGGAATTAGTTTTCATAAAAATAGTTTTTAATTGGAGTGTGCTAGACTCCTTATTTCCTTTAAGAACATTTCTTTCTAAACTTTTGATTTTCAAAATTTCTTTCCTCTTTATCCGCAATATGTGTGTTTAACAATCAACATACGCCCTTCATCAGGAAGGGATCACACATTCGTAGGGTAGCTTGTCCACTTCACCCACTTGTGGCGTTAGAGCAACTTTACCGGCTACCTAAATAGAAGCCTATCCACTTCTACCTTGGGTATGAGTGGATGTTCGTGACATCTGACCCTCAAACCCGAAATCAACTCCATGTCCGTTTGAGGATATAGACCTCATATTGACCCCACCCAGACCTCATGTGCATGAAGCTACGTCGAGCTTCCCTGACTACTGGCTTGACAAATTGCCCTTATCTCCACCATGTAATCTAGTAGCCCCTAGGACGCTTCACTACCCCCTTGGGTGTCTTGATGGTCCTGAACCTGAAGTACATGAAAAAACAATAATTTTCCACAAAGCCATTTATCTTTTCTACCATTGGTCCAACGACCCCGACCCTTAACTCGTCATGCAGTTGTTTGTCTAGACGGGTTCGTCGACCTGGCCCTGATGCACTGCTGCCAGCCCATCGAGTATATTGGTTCTATCTTGGTACAATGGCGAAATCACAAAATCATTTATTAGAAATTTTCATGGCTTATACATCATGTTTGTTTATGAGCTCTTGCTCGTGCCAATTGGCCTTGGGCCCACAGTACATGATTTTGCAAAACTGGGCATTTTAGCCCCACAAGTTCCAAAATCGAGGCCTCTAGCCTATTTGAGCTGTTCTAGCTCTCATCAAGAAAGTCTTCCAAAAATTTTAAGTATTGACACAAAGTTAGGGGAGAAAACTTTTGACAAAATAACCTTTCAACTCATCACACCAACTGGGTGTGATGACGTTTGCACTTACAATTGGCAAGTGGGTTTTCTCCTTCCTTCCAGGAAGTATATCATACCAACCGGGTATGATCTCTCTACTTACAATCGATAAATAGTTTTTCCACTTAGTTCTCACATCATTGCAATCGGGTGTGATGTTAAAATCTCACATAGAAGTGGTTTTTCGTTTACGAAGTGCGCATCATCCCAACCTGGTTTGATGTGAATAAACCCACTAACTCGATAACTGAAGTATACTCTTCTTTAGTTAGTTTCCACGTCCACACTAGCTCGTCCTTGCTGGCGTTCTGGTCCCTTGTGTTCTTACACGATTTGGACATCCTTATCTATTAATACTTGACATAACAGCCTTTGTTTTTCACTAATAAACGTCTAAACTCAAAGTTTTCAATTAATTGCATTTATGTCCCTAAAGTTCTTTTTCCTTAACTTTAGGTCCCTAATGCTATCTTCCCCCAAATTGAGTCCCGAAACTTCCAAAAATTCACTTTGGGTACTCAATTGACTCAAAATTGTTTAAGGGGTTCAAGTTTTCCAAATTTTCAATTTGATCCCCAACTTTTCAAAAATTACCATTTTGCCCCTACTTTACAAAAATGGCAATTTGACCCCAATTATTTTAAAAAATTAACCAATTCATCCCCTAACATCATTTTCATGGCCAATTGGCCCTCAATTTTGGGAAGTTGCAATTTGGTCCCTCAATTTTACGAAATCCCCAAATTTCCAAAAAAATGTTCCCCTTATTCCCCTTTTCAAACTGGCCAAATTTGATTTTATCAAATTGAGCATTTAATCGAGGCTAATTGTTGAAATTGAAGGTATAATGAAGTTTCTACACATCCATACGATTTAATTGAGCTTTAAATAGTATGAGTTGAGGCCGAAATGAGCTCAAATGGAGCTTCACCGAAAAACTGTGCTTAGACAGAGAAAGCTTCAAAACCTTACCATCGGAGGTGCAGCAATCTGAGCTTTCTATCTAGGCAGCTCTCTCTCATCCTAAGGTTACTCCTAGGATCAAGAATTGCAACAATTTATATTGAATTGAGGGAGAATTCGGTCAGTGAATTTTTGAGATTTTCTCTCTTTAACACTGTTTGAAAATGATAGAGGGGGCTGAATTGGCTTACCTTTCAGCTCTAGTTTGTTCATGTAAGGGCTGTGGGAGTGTTGGGAGAGCTTGGTTTGACTTGAGGAGGGTAGATTTTGCTGATTTTAGCTAGGTCGAAACATGGAAGCTTTGGTCCGCCGGAGCTGCTTCACTGTTTGATTACGCCGACGCTTCTCCATCGGTCCATGGATCGAATGGAGACTTTAGCTAACTTCTCTCAGAATCTAAGGAACTTGATCTCACCTTCTAATGCTCAGAAAAACCCCTATATTGGTGCTTTGGTTCGAGATTTGTTAGAAAACTGAGTAGTTGAGAAAGAGTGGAGTTTTCAAGTGTGAGGAGGATGAATGGAGAGGAGATCTTTATATAGGGAGCTCGCGGACTCTCTGGCCGACCATTTGGCACCTTAATGGTGCTCATTCATGGCTTGAAATGCCTTGAACAAAAGTGTTTCACCTTCGCCAACACTGCCTGTTCTTTCGGCGAATGAACAATGCTGTCATTTGAAGGAAGAAGACTATACTGTTCCGAACCGGGTTCATTGCTTAAACTGCCCTGTTCAGGCCCAATTCGATCGAGTTTTTCAAAATTAAAAATTTCTAAGTTGATCTAAATTCATTATATATCAAAAGGTGGCTTCAATTCTCCAATTTGATTATTATAAGCCACCTAGAAAAATAAATTTAGAAACCAGTTCAATGATGGTTCAATCTGGTCCAAACTGGTTCAATTTAGTTCACCTGAACCAGTCTAGTTTTCTCTTCCAATTTGTCCCAAAGTCACTTTCCATGGTTTTTATGACTCTTTAGATCACTCAAGATTTGTAAATTTCCCAATTTGCCCTTTCTCTAATGGTTGTGTTTCGTGAATCGGTTCGGTTTTCTCACTTGGGTTGATCGATTATTTCCTCGATTTCCTTATCTTTAAGGGACAGGGTTTACACAATGGTTAATGGTCAACGAACAGCTTGTGCCCCATCAGCACGCCATGCAGACATGAGCAACCAATGAAGGGCTGCCACATGTCCGGTCAACAGGTCAACGACTCACGTGGCGGCTGAGATAGCACTCAACGTCAGAAAAACTAACCAATCACAGTGCGCCATGTGGCGCTATCGCTACATCTTTGGCTTCAACCTTTAGACACTGATAGAGAGAAGGGAGGAGAAAGAGACGTTGGAATAGCTGGAGTCTCTGACGGCTCGAAAAACTCTCCGGTCAAGTCTCCAGTGGCCGAGTCTTACGCTGGTGCGTAGCTTGAGCAGTTGTCGAGCTTCTATATAAAGAGCATCCCTCCATTCATTCCCAGCATCCCACAATCAAGCGAAGAAGAAGAAGATTGCATTTTCCGGCAAGCTACAAACCAGAGCTCTGATGACGGGTGAAATCTCCACCAAAGGAGCTCTAAAGGGTGGCAGTGGAACCGAGGAAGAGTGTTCTAGCCCCAGACACTCTCAGAACGACCAGAGGACGCCTACAGAAGTGTACAAGGGATCACATAGTGAAGTTGCTCCATAACTCAAAACAGTGAGCTCCTGCCCGACCCAACCTCGACCCTCTCAACCCTTCCACCGCCCACATTGGCCATCTCTGATTGCCTAAGACCTCCACAACACCTCTACATGCCTCAATAAGCCCAATTTCACCTCCCATCGTCAGAATTTCAAAGTTTCAGAGCTGCACCTCTCAAAACTTCTCTCTTCAAATTCCCACAAGAATTGGTCCTCCTCGACTAGCTCTAGGTGCCCCACCTTAAGCTTCGGCCATCACCCCTCCATTGGTAAGATACACAAGCTTTCTCTTTCTATTGTAAATTTTTCGGCGAAGCTCTGACGAGGCGTAAAACCTAACCAAATTCATAAATTCGAAGTGTAGGACGATCGAGGGGGAGCTAGAAGAGATAAATAGAAGCAAGAATTGAAGAGATTAAGGACTTACATGCCATCAATTGGATGAGGTAAGATTTGAATATTCATATGCCTAAATTGGGGAAGAAGATGAAGTGCAATTTGGGGATTTTGGGGACTTCGATGCAATTGTTGAAAAATTGGAGGACTGATCGACAATTTCACTAAATTAAGGATATTTTCATGAAATTCCCTCCAATTGATGGTAAATTGAGCAAATGTGAGAAAATGTAGGACCAATTTGCAAAATTTGAGAATTTGGGGTCAACTTGCAATTTTGAGAAAATTTGGGGCTAAATGACAATTTTAGTAAATTGAGGGGCCCGTGGGCAATTTTGATAAAACTAAGGACTAGAAAAGATAATTGGAAAACCTGGGGATTGAATTGAAGAAAAAGGGGAAATTAAGGACTTGAAGGTAAATGCACAAACCTTAGGGACCAAAGTGCAATTAAGGCAAAATACGAGGGCCTATACGCAAATGCTAAAAGAGATGGGGTCCTTTAGTCTAATACCCTAATGAGGATATTTGTGTCTTGTAGGAGCAGACTGCTCAAGCCCTGACTTTCAGAAAGTGACCGCGAGTCCAGATTTCGTCGGGACAACCCCGCCAAGAGTACCGGGTGAGTGAGAACTGCTATGACGTCAATTATGATTGGAATGACAGTTCAACTTTTATAAGTATTTCCTGGGAATTAGCCTCCCCTAACTAGTTGACTCTGCTTAAAACATTTGGGAGCTAATTTTGGGCTTAGGCTAGATATGCCAATGGGCCCAAGGCTGATGGATACATGCATGCATCCATCCAAAATGAACATGTGATAAATGATGATAAAAGACCTGAATATTGAGAACTTTGTGTGATACCCATCGAGCCAAGTCTGAGTTATCGAGCTTGTTGGGTTGAACTGCTACTCTGCTGAAGCCAGGTCGTCGAACCTATTGAGCCAGTATGTGTAGGCCGAAGCCAAGCACACAGACCATTGTGCTAGAGGGCCAAAGATAAAGGTTATAATTAAAAAAGGCTGTTGATTGTGCATGCATTGTGATGTTCGAGCCATCTGGACACCTAGCATGAGGTAGTGATGGAGCCCAAGGATTGCTAGATGACCTAGGGTGTATAAGGGCAGTTTTGTTGTTCAGTAGATCGTGAAGCCGAGTAGCTTCCTGTCCATGGAGACTAAGGTAGTAGGGGAAATGAGGTCTTGTATCACTAAGTGGACATGGTGAAGTGATCAGGATTCGAGTGTCAGAATATTGATGTCCACTCAAACCCCGAGTAGAGGCATTGCACCTTTATCTGGGTGGACGGTAAAGGCGCTCCATTCACATGTAGCACAGTCAAGGACCATTCTGCCAACGTGTGATCCCTCTTATGATAGGAGGCGATTGTAATAATGTGAAGTATGTGAATAATGAAAAATGGCATAAATTTAATGGACAGATAAATGAATTAAAATAAACGTTATAGTAGTTTCCCTCACTGAGTATCATGTACTCATTCCCCTCCTCTCACCCCTTTCAGGTCACGCCCCGACCTAGTTTGGTCGGATCCCCGTGATCAACCTGCCACTCTCCCAGTTTACTAAGGGTTACCCCTTGTTTATAAACCGTAAGGAGTAAGACGTCCTTTAAACCTGCTCCTTTCCTGGAATAACATAAATCAAAACTGCACAAAATTTTAAACTTATCATACCTACTTTCCAGGTGTGTTAGTTGATGGACTTTGGTGTAAGCTTTCCGTGGTTACCTGAAAGGGATATAAGGGAGGGGGTGAGTACAACGACTCAGTGAATGAGTTTTAAAAATAAAACTTTTAGGAAAAATGTTTGATTTGGAGTGTGCCGGACTCCTTATTTTCTTTTAAAAATCTTTCATTCTCATTTTCGATTTTTATAACCATTTCTTATTACCACGGTGTGTCATCACCCAACAAACATTTTTCATCATGAAGGTAAAAACACACAATCGCAGGCCAACCCATCCACTGAACCCACTTGTGGTGTCGGAGGGACTTTACCGACCACTTATGTAGAAGCACACCCACTTTTACCCTAAGAATGAGTGGATATCACACCCCGACCTTGTTTGGTCGGATCCCCATGAATAACCCACCACTCTCCTGGTTTATTAAAGGGTTTCCTCTTATTATAAATCGTAAAGAGTAAGGCGTCCTTTAAACTTGCATAATTTCCTAGAATAGCATAATCAAAACTGCATAGCATTTTAACTTGATCATACCTATTTTATTGGCATCTTAGTTGATGGTCTTTAAGGGTAGACTTTCCGGGATTCCCTGAAAGGGATATAAGGGAGGGGGTGAGTACGACTACTCAGTGAATGGGTTTTTAATACGTTTACTTTTATGAAAAAGATTTGTATTGGAGTGTGCCAGACTCCTTTCTTTCAAAAATCCTTTCATTTAAAAAGTTCGGGTTTTATCACCATTTCCTTATTTAATCACGGTGTGTCATCCGACACTTCTATCCTGAGAATGAGTGGATGTTCGCGACATCCGACTCACATTCCTGGAATAAATTCTTCGTGTCCGTATGAGGATAGAGACCTCATCCCATCCCCACCTCAGTCTCATGTGCATGGTGCTACTCCAAATTTTGCACGGTCACCTGGAACGATGAACTGCCTTATACTTACTGGGTTGTCCAGGGCCCTTAGTACGCATCACTACCCCTCATGGGCGTCTTGATGATCCCGTACTCATAGTGCATGCACAAACAATATTTTCTTATTATGCCATGTAATCTGTGGTGCCATTAGTCTAATGGTCCAGACTTTCAACTCAACCTGTAGCTATTTGTCTTGACTAGTCCTGAGATCGGTCATGTCGCGTTGCTGCCAATTGACTGAAAATGTCAGACCAGCCTTGGTACCATGACCATACAATTTACTTATTAAAGGTTTATGGCACATATATCATATTCATTTACAAGCTTCTGCTCATGCCCATTGGCCTATGGCCCACTATTCGAGATTTTTAAAACTGAGCATATTAGCCCCCAAATTCCAAAACCGAGGCCCCCGACCTATGAGAGCTATTCCAGCTCCCGTCGAGAAGGTCTCCCAAATTGTTTAAGAATTGGCACATAGTCAGGGGAGAACACTTCCGACAAAATATGTTTTCACTTTCCATTATACTGACCTCATATAAGGAAATCTCCGTTCATAACCAGTGAACGGGTTTTCAACTTCTTTCGAAGAAGTTTTATTATACCAACAGGGTATGATCTACTTACCACCGATAAGTTATTTTTTCGCATGGTTTTCACATCACTACTCTAAGTCGTGATGTTTAAAATACCACCTAGTCGTGATGTTTAAAATATCACTCACAACCGGTAAGTGGTTTTTAACTTTAAGTGGTTATCCCAACCGAGTATGACGTTAGTAAACCCACTCACCCGTTAATGCCGTGAATTCCACTAGACCGGTTCTTTGTATTCACACAAGCTTGTCCTTGCTGGCATTCCTGGTACTTTGTGTTCCTACATGATATGAACATCTCGGTTCATTATTCCTTGGCCTAATGGCCTTCATTCATTCCAAATGAATGAAAAAGTCAAACTTTCATTTATTTGCAATTAGGTCCCTAAAGTTATTTCTCTTTAACTTTAAGTCCCCAAATGCTATTTCTTCCTCAAATTGAGACCTGAAAATTTTAAAAATTTATCATAGGACCTCAATTTATTCCATTTCACAAAAAAGGGGATTAATTTCTCAAATTTCCAATTTGGTCCCCTAACTTTCCCAAAATTACCATTTTGCCATTCCTTTACAAAAATGGTAAATTTCACCCCAAAAATTCTAAAATCCCTCAATTGTCCCTCTAACATTTTTATCATGCCCAATTGACCCTCAATTTTAGGAAATTGTATTTCGGTTGTTCGAATTTTTGAAAATCCCTAATTTCCCCCAATTTTCCCCAATTCCAACTCTTTAACACAACCGAATTTGATTTCATTAAATTGACCAATCAAACACCTCTAATTGTTGAGATTGAACTTGAGATTGAGTTTCTCCATGTTCATACAATTCCATAGAACTTTGAATCGTGTGCTTTAATGTAAGAACGAGCTCAAACGGAGCTTCACCGGAAAATAGACTATAGAGAGAGAAAGCTTCGATTACTCACCTGTGAGGGCAAGGCGGTTCGAGCTTTCGATCTGGGCAGATAGCTCTCGTCCTGAGGTTCATCCTAGAATCAGGAATCGCATCAATTGATGCCGAATTGAGTTAGAATTTCATCATTGAAATTCTGCTAATTCTCTCTCTAGCATCGGCCAGAAATTGAAGAGGGGAGCTGAATTGGCTTACCTTTCAGTCCTAATTCAGTCGTGGGAGGGTTGAGAAAGTGTTGGGAAGGCTTGGTTTCACATGAGGAGGCTCAAAATGGTCGATTTCAACTCGGCCGAAAGAGGGCAGGTTCGTTTTGCCGGAGCTGCTTCACTGTTCCATCATGCCGGCGCTTCTCCGACGACCCTCTGAGCAAATGGAGACTACAGGCGTGTAGCTGACTTCTCCTCGGTTCTAAAGAACCCGACGTCACCTTGTTTGTCTCAAAAAAGGCCCCATATTAGAGCTCTGGTTCGAGCTTCGCTGGAAAATGGAGCAGTTGAGAGAGAATGGAGTTTTTAGGTGTTGAGGGGATGAATGGGGAGGGGCTCATTATATAGGGAACTCGGGGACCCGTTGGCCATCCATTTAGCATCTTTATGACTAACATTGAAGACCTAAAACGTACTAAATGGAAACATTTCTTATTCACCGGTGCTACTTTGATTTTTCGACGAGTGAACAGTGCTATCATCCTGAGGAAGAAGATGACACTGTTCCGAACCGGACCGGACCAGTCCGAACTAGGTTCGATGCTTAAACCAGCTGGTTCACCCCTCATTCCACCGAGTTTTTCAAATCTAAAAATTTCTAAATTCATTTTCTATCCAATGGTAGCCTAAAATCTCCAATTTGAATTATTTAATCCACCTAGAAAAATGAATTTAGGATTTGGTTCAATAGTGGTTCAAACTAGTTCGAATCCGGTTCACTTAAACCGGTTTGGTTTTCATCCCCAATTCCTTCACAAGCCCAACCCTATGTCTTTCGGGATTCCTTGGGTCACTTAGGGTCCATAAAATTCCCAATTTACCATCTTTTTATTGATTCCGGTTCATAAATCAGCTCGGTTGTTAAACTGGTTTAATTCGGTTCAGGTCCGATTCACCCGAACCAGTCTAGTTTTTTTCTCCCACTTTGTTCTAAGGTTCCTTCGCAAGGTTTATAAATTTCTTTGGGGGCACAAGAGAGTTAAATTTCTCTAATTTGCCCATTCTCTATCGGTTCATAAACCGATTCAATCCAGTTGGATCTGGTTCATCTAAACTGGTCTGTTTTTTCTCTTCCAATTCATCCTAAGGTTCTTTTCCATGGTATCATGAACCCTTTGAATCACTAAGAAGTTGTAAATTCCCAAATTGCCCGTTCACAAATGATCGGTTTTGTGAATCAGTTCAGTTTTTCCCACTTAGTTTGATCGATTCTTTTCCCAGTTTTCCTTAGCTCAAAATAGTGGGGTTTACAGTGGGTGTTCGCGACATCCGACCCTCAATCTCATAACAAATCTCCATGTCTGTATGAGGACAGAGATCTTGTCACGCCCCGACCCGGTTTGGTCGGATCCCCGTGAGCAACCCGCCACTCTTCCCGGTTTACTAAGGGTTTTCCCCTCTTTTAAACATGGGAGGAGTAAGGCATCCTTTAACCCTATACCTTTTCTAGAATAACATTATTGAAAACTAAAAAATAGACATACCTATCTTTATAGTTCTCATACAGGGAAGTCTTTAAGATTGATTTTCCTTTGGTAACTTGAAAGGTGTAAAAGGGAGGGGGTGAGTTCTACAACTCAGTGAGTGGGTGTTGGGAGTGAGTTTTCATAAACAAAACAACTTTAATTGGAGTGTGCCAAACTCCTTATTTCCTTTAAGAATATTCTTTCCTCAAATACTGATTTTTAAAACCATCACCCAACCGAGGGTGACATTTTCAAATTGGAGTGTGCCAGACTCCTTAATTACATTAATTTTTCTCCACTTTAAATTCTTGATTTTTCAAAAACACATCCTTCATCATGAAGGTCAGTCACACAGTCACAGGCCAACACATCCACTGAACCCACTTGTGGCATCGGAGCGACTTTACCGGCCACCTAGATAGAAGCACGTCCACTTCTACCCTAAGAAGGAGTGGATGTTCGCGACATCTAACCCAATCCCAAAATCAATTCTCCATGTCTATATGAGGACAGAGACCTCATCTCGACCCCACCTCGGTCTCATGCGCAAGATCACCTGGTCCGACAAACTACCCTTATACCCACCAGGTCGTCCAGGGCCCTAGGACGCATCACTACCCCTCTTGGGCATCTTGAAGGTCCCGTACACACAGTGCATGCATAATTAGTATTTTGACATCATGCCATATATTCTGTGGTGCCATTGGTGCAACGGCCCTGACCCTCAATTTAACCTATAGCTGTTTGTCTTGACTAGTCTAGAGATCTGTCATATCACACTGCCACTAGTTGATCGAATATGTCGGTACTAACTTGATACCATGGCCAAACAATTCATTTATTTAAAGTTTTATGGCATATATCTCACTACGAGCTCCTGCTCGTGCCAACTGGGCTATGGCCCACTATTTGAGATTTTCACAATCGGGCATATTAGCCCCCAAGTTCCAAAACCGAGGCCTCAAGCCTAACAGAGCTATTCAAGCTCCCGTCAAGAAGGTCTCCCAAATCATTTAAGGAGTGGCACACAGTCTGGGGAGAATACTTTTGACAAAAATATATTTTTAACTATCCATCATACTAACCGAGTATGAGGATATCTCTGCTCATAACCGATGAACGGATTTTGCACTTCCTCCGAGTAAGTTTAATCATACCAATCGAGTATGATCTACTTACAACCAGTAAGTACTTTTTTTCGCGTTATTTTCACATCACTCCTCTAATTTGTGATGTTTTAAATACCACAAAGTAGTGGGTTTTCATTTCGAGGTGCTTATCATCCCAACCGGGTATGATATAAAAATCCCACTCACGATGGCTTCCAATTTAGAAAAAGTGCTTATCATCCCAACCGGGTATGAAGTGTAAATTAGCCCACTCACCTGTTATCCGTGACGTGTTCGTCCTCAGTTGGTTTTCCAAGTTGACACAGCTGGCGTTCCAATCACACTTGTCCCGTCGGAGGTGCGACGATCTGAACTTTCTATCGGGAAAGGTAGTTCTCTTCCTAAAGTACCTTCTAGGATTAAGAATTCCTACTATTGACCTTTCAGCTTCGTTGAGGTTGTATGAGGGTTGTGGGGATATTGGGAGAGCTTGGTTTGGTCTGAGTAGGGCTCGAATCGACCAATTTAGCTCGGCCGAAACATGGCAGCTTTGGTTTGTCGGAGTTGCTTCACTATTTGATTACGCTGGCACTTCTTCATCGATCCTCAAATTGAATGGAGGTTTCTATCGGATAGCTAACTTCCCCTGGAGTCTAAAGAGTCCGACCTCTCCTTCTAAGGTTGAGAAAATACCCAAGTCGGAGCTCTAGTTCGAGCTTCACCAGAAAATGGAGCAGTAGAGAGAGGAGTTTTCAAGTGTCAGGAGGATATATGGGGATGACCTCTTTATATAGGTGTAGAATTGGGGAAAATTTATTACTACATTATGGCCATTATTCTCATTAAATTGGAAACTATTGAGGGGGTGCAACATGAATACTTTCTAGGAGGTCACCCATCCTAGCACTACTCTCGCCAACATGAATACTTCCCCTTAACTTCGAAGTTCTAATGGGATCAAGTGCATTAGTGCTGATATGTTTTTTTTTGGCTACTAAAAACACGATGTGACTGACCTCATCCTGTCCCCACCCCGGTCTCATGCGCTTGAAGCTACTCCGAGCTTCGCAAAACTTCTGGTACAACTAATTGCCCTTATATCCACCAAGTCGTCCAGAGCCCTAGGACACATTACTACCCCTCTTGGGCGTCTTGAAGGTCCCATAACATAGTGCATGCATAGTCAACAATTTTCACATAATGCCATATAATCAGTGGTGCCACTAGTCTAACGGCCCCGACCCTCAACTCGACCTACAACAGTTTGTCTTGACTAGTCCGGAGACCTGTGATGTCACATTGCAGCTAGTTGATTGAGTATGTCGGTCCTGTCTTGGTACCATGGCCAAACAACTCATTTACTTAAGTATTCATGGCATATTAATCATGTTTGTTTATGATCTCCTGCTCGTGCCAACTGGCCTAGGGCCCATTGTTCGAGATTTTCAAAATCGGGCATATTAGCCCCCAGGTTCCAAAACTGAGGCCTCCGGCCTAATAGAGCTATTCAAGCTCCCATCAAGAAAGTCTACCAAAATGTTTAAGTGGTGACACACAGTCAGGGGAGAGCACTTTTGATAAAATATACTTTTCATATGTCCATCATACCAACCGAGTATGAGGACATCTTCGCTCATAACCGATGAATGAGTTTTCCACTTCCTTCGAGGAAGTTTCATCATACCAACCGGGTATGATCTACTTACAACCGATAAGTAGTTTTTCCGCTTGATTTCCACATCACTCTTCTCAGGTGTGATGGTTAAAATACCACTTAGCAGTGGGATGTCATTTTTGAGGTGCTTATTATCCCAACCGGTTATGATATTAAATTCCAACCCACCCGATAGTGCAGTGAATATCCTCTTAGCCGGCTTGTTGTCCTTACTCAAACTTGTCTTAACTGGTGTTCGTGGTACTTCATGTTCCTACGCGATATGAACACTCTTGCTCATTATCCTCTGGCCTAATAGACCTCATTCATCCCAAATGAATGAGAAAATAAAACTTTTCCTTTATTTGCAATTAGGTCCCTAAAGTTATTTTTTCTTTAACTCTAAGTCCCTAATGCCGATTTTTCCTCAAATTGAGTCCCAAAACTTTTAAAATTCACCTTTTGACCTCAATTTATTCAATTTCATAAAAAGGGGTTTAATTTCCCAAATTTCTAATTTGGTAACCAACTTTTCCAAAATTACCATTTTGCACCTACTTTACAAAAATGGTAAGTTTTGCCCAAAAATTCTAAAAATTACCCAATTGGTCCTCCAACATCTTTATGATGCCCAATTGGCCCTCAATTTTATGAAAATGCACTTTAGTCCCACAAAATTTTGAAATTCCCAAATTTCCCCCAATTTCAACATTCTAATTCAGTCGAATTTGATTTCATCAAATTGACCGGTCAAATGAGTTTAATTGTTGAAATTGAAGTTTGATTGGAGTTCCTATACCTTCATACATTTCAATTGCACTTTGAATTGCACAATTTGATGCCATAACAAGCTCAAACGGAGCTTTGTCGAAAAACTTGACTTAGAGAGAGAAAGCTAGCTTACCATCGGGGGCGCGACAGTCCGAGCTTTAGATCTGGACAGATAGCTCTTGTCCTGAGGCTCCTCTAAGGATCAGGAATTGCATTAATTGATGTCGATTGAATAAGAATTTAGTCATCAAAATTCTCTTGGTTCTCACTCTATCACCGATCGAAATTTATAGAGGGGAGCCAAATTAGCTTACCTTTTCGTTCTAATTCAGCTGTAGGAGGGCTGTGGAGGTGTTGGGAGGGCTTGGTTTGGCCTGAGAAGGGCTCGAATTGGCCAATTTCAGCTCGGCTGAAATTGGGAAGCTTCGGTTCGCTAGAGCTCCTTCACTGTTCGATCACCCTAGCGTCTCTCCGGTGACACTTGTAGCAAATGGAGACTACTGTCGGGTAGCTGACTTCTCCCCAGTTCTAAAGAACTTGACCACATCTTCTTTGGCTCAGAAAGGACCCTATGTCAGAGCTTTAGTTCGAGCTTCACCAAAAAATGGAGCAGTTCAGAGAGAAACGATTTTTCAGGTGTGGAGAGGGTGAATGAGGAGGGGCTCTTTATATAGGAAGCTCAGAGACTTCTTCGCCATCCGATTGAAGCCTTAATGGTGGTCATTCATTGTCTAAAACTCCCTAGCCAAAAACTTTTCAGCTTCGCCGGTGCTGCACGATTTTTCGGTGAGTGAATAGTGCAATCATCTAAAGGAAGAAGACGACACTGTTCTGAATCAGACCGAACTGGGTTCAAAGCTTAAACCAGCAGGTTCAAGTATGATTTGACTGAATTTTTCAAAATTAAAAATTTCTAAATTCATCTAAATTCATTATCTATCAAATGGTGGCCTCAATTCTCAAATTGGAATTTTCTAAGCCACGTAGAAAAATGAATTTATCATCCAGTTCAATAGTGGTTCAAACCAGTCCAAACCGATTCAATCCGGTTCGGATTCGGTTCACCTGAACCAGTTTGGTTTTCATCTCCAATTTATCATAAAATCCTTTTTCTTGACTTTGTTGACTCCCTTGGGTCACTCTAGATCCATAAATTTCCCGGTTTACCATTTCTCTATCGATTCCGGTTCATGAACCGCCTCAGTTCATAAACTTGTTCAATCTAGTTGGATCCGCTTCATCTAAATTGGTCTGGTTTTTCTATTCAAATTTGTCCTAAGGTTCTTTTCCAAGAATTTATGAACCCTTTGGATTACTCAGAAGTTGTAAATTTCCAAATTGCTCATTCTCTAATGATCGGGTTTGTGAACTGGTTCAGTGTTTCTCACTTAGTTTGACCGGTTCTTTGCCTGATTTTCCTTAACTAAAAAGGGTGGGGTTTACAACTCTCCCCTCCTTTTAGGAGTTTTGTCCCCATAACTAAATTAGCAATTTTCTCTTTGGGATAAACTTCCCTTTATGTTAACTTGAACATGTTAACACTTCGGTCATTCTTTCACTTAGACCACTTTAAATTTCACGCTTAAGGAAGTTCCTTTCCTTTACATTATTTACTCCTTCCATGCAATTTATCATAACTACTATGTCTTGCCCGTGACTTCAAAGATATTTCCCTAGGTTCACATCTTCCTTTTCTTAGGGCCTTCCTCATTCCCAGTGACATCCTTTACTCGAGGATTCTCCTTTTTCCTTAATCCACTCTTATTTGCTTGTGACCATTTCATGGTTCATTATTTTGAGTTGATCCCTTTTTGGTCTCTGTGTTGATTGTTTTGTTTGGGGAGTTCCCTTCTTATGGTTTCATTCTCTACTATGTCCTTCAAAGTAGAGATTTTAACCTTAAGAGTTACATGTTCAACCTTCTTACCATTTGTTGGAAACTTCTTCCTTCATTTCCTTACACCTTCTTCTATATTGAGGCATTTGTCCACTTTGAATCCTCCTTCATCTTAAAATTTCATTTCATTCCTTATCTGAGAAATTTCTGATTATTTGTCTTATTTCATGTACTCCACACTATGTCCATCTGTACATTCTTTAGAGTGTAGTCTCCACTATTCCTTGGTCCTTCCTATGGTCTCATTTATTCTCCTTGACCATCCTGTTGCTACTAGTTGCTTCCTTCTTTTCTAGGTTCGTCATAAATCTCTAATTGGCTTCTTTGCACTTCCAAATCAGGTATTATTTTGGCCATCCCGACATACCCTTAACCACTTATGGTTCTTTATGAGGTTCTTTATGTCAGTTTAAGTCTCTTAGGATCCATCTAGTGGTTCCTTAACTTTGGAAATTTCCTTTTTTGAGGTCTCACTTCTTACCTGTATCCTCTATCTAAGGATTCTCATCTTGGTTCAACTTCTTAACGCTTCTTGAAGGCTTTTTGTCTTCCCCTCTTACACCCTTCTAAGGTCGGTGTTGTTTCCCGCTCTTTATCCTTCATTGTCCTCTATTTCCTTTTTGTTCCTTATCCTCTCTTCGAAGAGCTCCTGCTGATAGATTGGTTCCTAGCACCCTTTATATCTAGCTATACACTCTTTGGGCTCTATTAAGTGAGTGTGGGCCACAACCCGTCTTGATATCATTGGTTGTTTTTCTCATTACCTCCTATTATGCTTCCCTGGATTCCCTTCATCTTAACATGCATTTTATTTACAAATCCATTCCCAAATCCCTCGTCATCAGGTTCTATTTCCTTTTAAGGAGAGTTAACATCCTCCTGGTTTCAAAATCTCTTGATCATCCTTCGTGAGGCTCACTTAACTATCTCAAGACTTGTAATTGTAAATCTGGTCTTGGCCATTGATTTCTTTAAGGATTTTCCTTCGTCCTTCTTTTCCAATGTTTTGACCTTTTCACTTCTCCCTTCTTTGTCATGGTTTAAATCCATGGTTTTCCCGAAGGCCAGTTCGTTAACTGCCTCCTTTCTACTAGATTCTTCTATTTGGCTCTTCTATTTTTCTCCAAGCAGGTCACACTGGGTCATCCTGATGCATCCTTCCTTGGAAAATTTCTTAATTAAGGGTGGGTTCCTTGCACACCATGTCATGACCATCCACCCATCAATGATCCCTTCAAGGGGTACTTAGTCGTATGCATCCTTCCAAAGTTTCCTTTTCATAGCGTATTTCTTCTCTTCTTCACTATGTCCTACCTTGGAGTTTCGGGAGGATATTTTCCATGTTTGTCCCTCCTGAGGGGGTTCTAGGTGTACTTTCAATGTACCTTACCTCTATTCATGTGATATCCCTCTCTGTTTGATCTTCTTAAGGAGTTTAAATTTTGCTTTACCTTGCCATTTCTTGACCTCTTTGCGAACCATTAACCTGCCACATGGTTTTAGTCACTAGTCCTTCATGTCCTTCATGTCTTTCGTGACTTTTTAGAAAGTATTGCCCTAAATCTATGAGGTGTGGGACAGTCCTTCTTTACCTATCCTATCTCCCCTACAACTTTAATAGATTGTCATGGTGCTTGTCCTTAGTAGGGTTGGGCAACTCTTCAAGTAGTGTCCCCATCTTTCACATATGTAATGGTTATTCCCAGTCATGAATCGTTGTAGTTTCTCTTTTACTTCGAGCATTGCAGGGCCTTTCTAGGGTTGCTGGTGGTTTGAGGCTTCACCGTCCTTAAGTTTGAAAACCTTGATAATTTTCTTGTTGAGTCTCCTTTGCTAAAGGGTCATTCTAAGAGTCCTCCTAGGTTTCTTAATTCCCTGATTCAATTTCCTTAACTGAAATGGAAAATTTCCCTAGTTTCTATGGTAGTGTGAGTTTGTTTGGTTACTTTCCATGGGGCCATCTTCCTAACAAGATCACATCATTGGGAGATAGGAATTTAAGAATTTTGAGTACTTCATTAATAGAGGAATACAAAATGTTGGGGTTTTAGCCCTATTACAAAAAGTAGTCACATAATAGATAGGAAGCTACGATTTTCTTGTAAACCGTAAAGAGTAAGGCGTCCTTTAACCTGCACATTTTCCTGGAATAGCATAATCAAAACTGCATGAAATTTAAAACTTTACATACCTGTCTTACAGGCATCTTAGTTGACGGTCTTTAAAGGGAGGCTTTTCGGGATTTACTGAAAGGGATATAAGGGAGGGGGTGAGTACAACTACTCAATGAATGGGTTTTTAAAAGCTTCTGACTTTTAAGAAAAATATTTATATGGAGTGTGCCGGACTCCTTTTTTTCAAAAATCCCTTTGTTTAAAAATTCGGGTTTTTACACCTTTTCTTAATTACCACGGTGTGTCATCACCCAACACACATTGTTCATCATGAAGGTTACACACATTCGCAAGTCAGTATCACTACTGAACCCGCTAGTGGCTTCGGAGCGACTTTTCCTGCCACTCAGATAGAAGTATGACCACTTCTACCCTGGGAATGAGTGGTTGTATGTGACATCCAACCCACAATCTCGAAATCACTTCTTCGTGTTCGTATGAGGACAAAGACCTCATCCTGTCTCCACCCCGATCTCATGCGCTTGGTGCTACTCTAGATTTTGCACAGACACCTGGAACGATGAACTGCCTTTATGGCCACCAGGTCGTCCAATGCCCTTAGGACGCATCAATACCCCTCATGGGTGTCTTGATGATCCCGTACTCATAGTGCATGCACAAATAATGTTTTTTTCATATTGCCATGTAATATTTGGTGCCACTAGTCCAACGGCCCCGACTCTCAACTCAACCCGCAGTTGTTTGTCTTGACTAGTACGTCGACCTGTCATGTCGCACTGTTGCTAGTTGACTGCGCATGTCGATTCTATCTTGGTACCATGGCCAAACAAATCACTTATTAAGTTTTATGGCATATATATCATGTTTGTTTATGAGCTCCTACTCGTGCCAATTAGCCTTGGGCCCACTGTACGAGATTTTCAAAATCGGGCATTTAGCCACCAAGTTCCAAAACTGAGGCCCCTGACCTATCAGAGCTATTCGAGCTCCCATCGATAAGGTCTCCCAAATTGTTTAAACTTTGGCACACAGTCAGGGGAGAGAACTTCCAACAAAACATATGTTTTCTCTATCCATTATACCGCCCGGTAAAAGGACACCTCCATTCATAACCGATGAACGGGTTTTCAACTTCCTTCGAGGAAGTCTCATCATACCAACCATATATAATCTACTTACAACCGGTAAGTAGTTTTTCCGCATGATTTTCACATCACTTCCTCTAAGTAGTGATGTTTAAAATACCACTAAATAGTGGGTTTTCATACCGAGGTACTTATCATTCCCAACTCGGAATGATATAAAATTTTCACTCACAACTGGTAAGTGGTTTTAAAATTTTAAGTTGTGCTCATCATGCCAACCGGGTATGATGTTAGTAAACCCACTCACTCGTTAATGCCGTGAATTCCACTAGACCGGTTCTTGGTATTCACGCGAGCTTGTCCTTGCTGGTGTTCCCGGTACTTTGTGTTCCTACACAATATGAACCTCTTGGTTCATTATCCTTTGGCCTAATCGCCTTCATTCATTCCAAATGAATGAGAAAGTCAAACTTTCATTTATTTGCAATTAGATCCCTAAAGTTATTTCTCTTTAACTTTAAGTCCCAAATGTTGGTTTTTCTTCAAATTGAGTGCTAAAACTTCTTAAATTTATCATAGGACCTCAATTTATTCCATTTCACAAAAAGGGGTTTAATTTCCCAAATTTCCAATTTGGCCCCCCCAACTTTTCCAACTGCTTCACAGTCCGAGCTTTCGATCAGGGTAGATAGCTCTCGTCCTGAGGTTCATCCTAGAATCAAGAATCGCATCAATTGATGCGGAATTGGATTAGAATTTTGTCATTGAAATTCGGTCGACTCTCTCTCTTGCACCGATCAAAAATTGTAAAGGGGAGCCGAATTGGCTTACCTTTTGGTTCTAATTCGGCCGTGGAAAGGTTGAGGAAGTGTTGGGAGGGCTTGGTTTATCCTAAGAAGGGCTTGAAATGGCTGATTTTAGCTAGGCCGAAATAGGGCAGCTTCGGTCCACCGGAGCTACTTCACTATTCCATCATGCCGACACTTCTCCAAAGATTCTCAGATTGACTGGAGTTTGCTATCAGATAGCTGTCTTCTCCCCGGTTCTAAAGAGCTTGACCTCTCCTTCCGAGGTTAAAAAAAATGTTTAAGTCGAAACTCTGGTTCGAGCTTAACCGGGAAATGGAGCAGTAGAGAGAGAGAGAGAGAGAGAGAGAGAGAGAGAGAGAGAGAGAGAGAGAGAGAGAGAGAGAGAGAGAGAAGTGTTCAGGTGTGAGGAGAATGAATGGGGATAACCTTTTTATATATGTGTAAAATCGTGTATTAAATGGGAGAGATTTATTACTAGTATTAATATTGACATAAATTATTGGTATTAATTTCAATAATTTAATTTTAGTATTAAATTATTTGTATTAATTTTAATAATTTAATTTAGGTATTAAATTATTGGTATTAATTACAATAATTAAATATATATTAATTTATAGCCATCCTCACACTACTCTGGAGCAAGCACGCTAAACTTCAAAGTCCTTATGGAATATCATTCACCTAAACCAATTTGGTTTTTGTCTTTTATTTTGTCTTAAGTTTCTTTTTCAAGGTTTAATGAACCCTTTGGATCAGTTGAAAGTTGTAAATTTCCAAATTGTTTGTTCCCATATGATCGGGTTTGTAAACCAGCTCGGTTTTCTTACTCGGTTTGACCGATTCTTTTCCCGATTTTCCTTAACACAAAAGTGTGGGGTTTACATTATACGTCCTTACTGGCATTCCAAGCTTTAGGCTTGGTTCCCTTTGTACATAGAACTGTGACACTTACATGTCCTAGCATTGTACTCTTTGGTGGTACTAGATACTTCCCCATTTGGTCCATTGGGGCTTCTACTATGTCTTGGGCATTAGGAAGGTTCTAGGATTGTCTTCCTACGAGGACAGGGTGTTGAGTAGAGTCATTCCTAGTTTTCTTGGTTCCTCTCCTGGGAGCCATCTAAAAATTTTAAGATCAATCCTATTAGTTACTATATTTTCTAGTCATGATTATGTGTTTAAGGAAACATGCTCTAATACCTCTCAAGTTGTCATGCCCCGACCCGGTTTGGCTAGATCCTCGTGATCAGCACGCCAGTCTTCCGATTTACTAAGGGTTGCCCCTTGTTTATAAACCATGAGGAGTAAGGCATCCTTTAAACCTGCACCGTTCCTAAAATAACCTAAATTAAAATTGCACAAAATTTTAAACATATCAAATGTGCCTTATAGGTGTGTTAGCTATTGGTTTTTGGGGTAAAGTTTCCGAGGTTACCTGAAAGGGATATAAGAGATGGGGTGAGTACAACGACTTAGTGAATTTGTTTTCAAAATTAAACTTTTAGGAAAAATGTTTGATTCAGAGTGTGCTAGACTCCTTATTTTCTTTTAAAAACCTTTCATTCTCAATTTCTGTTTTTATAACCATTTCTTATTACCACGATGTGTCATCACCCAACACACATCCTTCATCATGAAGGTAAAACACACAATCGCAGGCCAGCCTGCCCAATTAACCCACTTGTGGTGCCAGAGTGACTTTACCGACCACCTAGATAGAAGCACGTCCACTTCTACCCTAAGAATGAGTGAATGTTCGTGACATCCGACCCTCAATCCCATAACAAATCTTTGTGTCCATTAGACGACAGATACCTCATTCTGTCCCCACCCTGGTCTCATGCACTTGAAGTTACTCAGAGCTTTGCAAGACTTCTTGTCATGCCTCGATCCAGTTTGGCCAGATCCTCATGATCAACTTGCCACTTTCCTGGTTTACTATGGATTGCCCCTTATTTATAAACTATGAAGAGTAAGGCGTCCTTTAAACATGTACCTTTCCTAGAGTACATAATTCAAAACTGCATAAACTTTTTAACTTACATACCTGTCTTGCAAGTGTCATTAATAGGAGGTCTTTGGGGTAGGTTGCCGTTGGTTACCTAAAAAGGGATATAAGGGAGGGGGTGAGTTCAACGACTCAGTGAATGAGTGTTTAACATTTGACTTTTAAGGAAATATTTGAATTAGAGTGTGCCACACTCCTTATTTTCTTTTAAAATTTCTCATTTTCAAAATCTCGGTTTCATAGCCATTACTCACTCCTCAACCATAACTAGTGTATTTATCAACCAACACACGCCCTTCATTATGAAGGGAACGCACATTCGCAGGCCAGCCCATCCACTGTACCCACTTGTGCCGTAGGAGCGACTTTATCGGCCACCTAGATAGAAGCACTTCCACTTTTACCCTGAGAATGAGTGGATGTATGCAACATCCGACCCTCAATCCTGTGAATAAAACTTTGTGTCCGATAAGGACAGAGACTGTATCTCAATCTCGTGTGCATGAAACTCAAACATAGAAGCTTTAGGAAGCCCCAAACACAGTAGCTTCGTGGAGTCCAAACACAGAAACTTTGTGGAGTACAAACATAGATCTATGTGGAGTACAAACATAGAACTCCATGACTGACTGGTATGACAAGAAACACATACCCAGTAGCTTCCCTTTTCCCTTATTGCCAACATGTCATCCAATAGCCCTTAGGATGCATTACTACCCCTCTTGGGTGTCTTAATGGTCCTGAACCTCAAGTGCATGCATAAACAAAGTTTTTTCTCAAAAGCCATTTAATCTTTGGTGCCACTAGTCCAACGGCCCCGACCCTCAACTCGACCTGCATCTGTTTGTCTCGACTGGTCCGTCGACCTGTCATGTCACACTGCTGCCAATCCATCGAGTATGTCGGTCCTGTCTTGGTACCATGGCCCATCAATTCATTCATTTAAGTTTTATGGCTCAAATTCATGTTTGTTTATGAGCTCCTGCTTATGCCAACTGGCCTAGGGCCCACTGTTCAAGATTTTCAAAATTGGGCATATTAGCCCCGAAGTTCCAACCGATGAATAGGTTTTCCACTTCCTCCGAGTAAGTTTCAACATACCAATCAGGTATGATCTACTTACAACTGGTAATTAGTTTTTCTGTGTCGTTTCCACATCACCCCTCTCGGGTGTGATGATTAAAATACCACTTAACAGTGGGTTTTCATTTTCGAGGTGCTTATCATCCCAATCGGGTATGATATTAAATTTCCACTCACCCATTAATGTAGTGAATTCATCTCGACCGGTTCTTTGTATTCACGCGAGCTTGTTCTTGCTGGCGTTCCCGGTACTTCATGTTTCTACACGATATAAATTTCCATGTTCATTATCACTCAGCCTAATAGCCTTTATTCACTCCAAATGAATGAGAAAATAAAACTTTTCATTTATTTGCAATTAGGTCCCTAAAGTTATTTTTCTTTAACTTTAAGTCCCTAACACCGGTTTTTCCTCAAATTGAGTCCCAAAACTTTTAAAATTCACCTTGAGACCTCAATTTATTCAATTTCACAAAAAGGGGTTTAATTTCCCAAATTTCCAATTTGGTCCTCCAACTTTTCCAAAATTACCATTTTGTCCCTACTTTACAAAAATGGCAAGTTTTCCCCCCAAAATTCTAAAAATTGCCTAATTGATCCTCCAACATCTTTATCATGCCTAATTGGACTTCAATTTTATTAAATTACACATTAGTCTCTCGAATTTTTGAAATTCCCAAAATTTTCCCAATTTTAACCTTCTAACTCAGCCGAATTTGATTTCATTAAATTGACCAATAAAATGAGTTTAATTATTGAAATGGAAGTTAGATTGGAGTTCCTACTCCTTCATATGATTCAATTGCACTTTGAATCACACGATTTGGTGTCATAATGAGCTCAAACGAAGCTTCATTGTAAAACTACCATTTTGTCCTCCAACTTTTCCAAAATTACTATTTTGTCCCTACTTTACAAAAATGGCAAGTTTTCCCCCAAAAATTCTAAAAATTGCCTAATTGATCCTCCAACATCTTTATCATGCCTAATTGGGCTTCAATTTTATTAAATTGCACATTAGTCTCTCGAATTTTTGAAATTCCCAAAATTTTCCCAATTTCAACCTTCTAACTCAACCGAATTTGATTTCATTAAATTGACCAATAAAATGAGTTTGATTATTGAAATGGAAGTTAGATTGGAGTTCCTACTCCTTCATATGATTCAATTGCACTTTGAATCACACGATTTGGTGTCATAATGAGCTCAAACGAAGCTTCATTGTAAAACTAGTATTAGAGAGAGAAAGCTTCGAATGCTTACCGTCGGTAGCACAGGGTCTGAGCTTTCGATCTGGGCATATAACTCTTGTCCTGAGGTTTCTCCTAGGATCAAGAATTGCATTAATTGATGCCAAATTGAGTGAGAATTTTATTATCAAAATTCTGTCGGTTCTCTCTCTAGCACTGGTAAAAAATTGCAGAGGGGAGCCAAATTGGCTTACCTTTCAGTCCTAATTTAGTTGTAGGAGAACTGTGGAACTGTTGGAAGGGCTTGGTTTTGCCTAGGAAGGGCTCGAATTAGCCGATTTTAGCTAAGCCGAAACAGGGCATCATTAGTCCACCGAAGTTGCTTCATTGTTCGATCATGCTAGCGCTTCTCTGATGACCGTCGAAGAAAATGAAGACTACAGGCGTGTAGCTGACTTTCCCTGGTCCTAAAGAACCCGACCTTGCCTTGTTTGGCTAAAAAAAGTACCTAAGTCGGAGCTCTGGTTCGAGCTTCACTGGAAATTGGAGCAGTTGATGGAGTTTTTAGGTGTAGAGAGGATGAATGAGGATGACTCGTTATATAGAAAGTTCAGGGACTTCTTGGCTGTCCGATTGGTGCATTAATGGTGGTCATTCATTGCTTGAAACTCCTTGGCTGGAGTCTTTTCAGCTTCGTTTGTGCTGTGCAATTTTTCGGCGAGTGAACAGCGAGGTCAGGTAAAGGAAGAAGACGACACTGTTCTGAACTAGACTAAACCGTTTTGAACTGTATTCAAAGCTTAAACCGACCGATTCAGCCCCAATTGGACCAAAATTTTCAAATCTAAAAATTTTTAAATTCATTTTCTATCTTATGGTGGTCTCAAATCTCAAATTTGAACTTTTTAAGTTACGTAGAAAAATGAATTTAACATTCGGTTCAATAGTGGTTCAAATCGGTCCAAACCGGTTCAATCCAGTTTAGATTCGATTCACCTAAACCAGTTTGGTTTTCATCTCCAATTCCTCCTAAAGTTCTTTTTATGACTTTTGTGACTACTTATGTCACACTGTGTTTTTAGTAACCCAAAATAAAAAAATATACCAGCACTAATGCTCCGGATCCCATCAGAACTTCGAAGTTAAGCATGCTTGGGCGAGAGTAGTGTGAGGAAGGGTGACCTCCTCCTTGGAAGTATTCATGTTGCACCCCCTCAATAGTTGTCAAACTGTTTTTTTAGTAACCCAAAATTTCGGTCAAATTTTTTATGGAATTGTATTATAAGTTTAAAATTCAATTGATATAATTAGAATAAATAAAATGAAAAGTGTTGTTTTGACCGAAATAAATAAATACCTAGTAAATTCCTTTAGTTGAAAATAATTACATAATTATGTGAATTTGGTTTAATTAGTATTAATCCTACACCCCTATCATAAATACCCATAAATTAATACCTAAATTTAATTATTAAAATTAATACCCATAATTTAATACTACATTAAATTATTGGAATTAATACTAATAAATACCCATCAATTTACAATTTAATGAGAATAATGACAACATTAATACCCATAATGTATTAATAAATCTTCCCCATTTAATAAACAATTTTACACATATAAAGAGTTTATCCCCATTTATTCTTCTCACACCTGAAAACTCCTCTCTCTCTACTGCTCCATTTTTCGGTGAAACTCGAACCAGAGCTCCGACTTGGGCATTCTTCTCAACCTCAGAAGGAGAAGTCGGGCTCTTTAGATTCTAGGGGAAGTCAACTATCTGATAGCAGCCTCCATTCATTCCAAGGATCACCAAAGAAATGCCGACATAATCAAACAATGAAGCAACTCCGACAGACCGAAGCTGCCCTGTTTCAGCCTAGCTAAAATTGATCGAATTCAGCCCTCCTCTGGCCAAACCAGGCTCTCCTAACATCTCCACAACCCTCATATGACCTCAACAAAGCTAAAAGATCAATAGTAGGAATTCTTGATCCTAGAAGGTACATCAGGAAGAGAGCTACCTTTCTCGATAGAAAGCTTAGAGAGTCGCACCTCTGACGGGACAAGTGTGATCAGAACACCAGCAAGAGAAAGCTTGCGTTAACTTAGAAAACCAACCGAGGATGAACACGTCATGGTTAATGGGTGAGTGGGACTTTTAACATCATACCCAGTTGGGGTGATGAGCGAATTAAACTAAAAATCACTTACCAGTTGTGAGTGGAATTTTTATATCATACCCGGTAGGGATGATAAGCACCTCGAAATGAAAACCCACTACATAGTGGTATTTTAAAGATCACAACCTAGAGGAGAGATGTGGAAATTATGCGGAAAAACTACTTACTGGTTGTAAGTAGATCATACTCGGTTTGTAAACCCCGTCCTTTAATTATGAGAAAACCGGGGAAAGAACTGGTCAATTTTGAATTTTTAAACTGAAACGGTCTACAAGCCCGATTATTAGGAAACGAGGCAAATTGATGATTTACAACTTCCAGGTGACTCAAAATGGTTCATAAATCCTGGAAAAGAACCTTAGGGTGAAATGAGGAAGAAAAACTGGATCGGTTCATGAGAATCGGGCCTGAACCGGATAGATCCGGTTTATGAACCGAGTTGAATTGTGAACCGGAACAGAATAGAGAATGGGTCAACCAAGAAATTCATGGACCCTTTGAAATCCAAAGAGATTTATAAATCTTGGGAAGGAACATTAGGACAAAGTGGAAGAGAAACTAGATCGGTTTGGGTGAACTGGACCCGAATCGGATTGAACCGGTTTAAAGATCGAATTGGTTTATGAACTGGAATCGATAAAGAAATGGTAAACTAGAAATTTTATGGATCCTAAGTGACCCAAGGAGTCACAAAAGACATGGAAATGGACTTGTGAAGGAATTGGGGATGAAAACCAAACCGGTTCTGGTGAATCGGATTTGAACCGGTTTGGACCGGTTTGAACCACTATTGAACCGAATCCTAAATTTATTTTTCTAGGTGGCCCAAATAATTCAAATTTGAGATTTGAGGCCACCATTAGATGGAAAATCAATTTAGATGAATTTAGAAAATTTTAGATTTGAAAAACTCGGTCCAATAAGGGGTGAACCTACCGATTTAAGCTTCGAACCCGGTTCGGACTGGTCCGGTCCGGTTCGGAACAGTGTCGTCTTCTTCCTTCAAATGACAACACTGTTCACTTGCCAGAAAATCGAAGCAGCACTGACGAAGAGGAAACATCTCCGTTCAATATGTTTCTAGCCATCAATGCTTGTCATAAAGGTGGCAATCGGATGGCTAAGAAGTCCCCGAGTTTTCTATATAATGTCCGCTTCCCCATTCATCCTCTCCACACATGAAACACTCACTCTCTCTCAGTTGCTTAGTTTTTCGGAGAAGCTTGAACCAGAGCTCCGATATAGGGTAATTTTTGAGCTAAAGAAGGCGAGGTCGAGTACCTTAGAACCGGAGAGAAGTCAGCTACACGGTGGTGGCATCCATTAGTTCTGAGAGTTGTCGGAGAAGCGCCGGTGTGATCGAACAGTGAAGCACCTCCGGCGGACCGAAGCTGCCCTGTTCCGGCCAAGTTAAAATTGGCTAATTCGAGCCCTCCTCTGGCCGAACCAAGCCCTCCCGACACTTCCTCGGCCCTTCCATGTCCGAATTAGAACTAAAAGGTAAGCCAATTCGGCTCCTCTTTGCAATTTCCGATCGGTGTTAGAGAGAGAGTCAGCCGAATATTAGTGACGAAATTCTAATCCAATTCGACATCAATTGATATTATTCTTAATCCTAGGAAGAACCTTAGAAGGAGAGCTACCTGCTCAAATAGAAAGCTCAGACCGCTGCGCCCTCACTGGTGAGCAATTGAAGCTTTCTCTCTCTTTATAGTTTATTTTTCGGCAAAGCTCCATTTGAGCTCGTTCTGACGTTAAAACTCGCGATTCAAAGTTCTATGGAATCGTATGAACATGGAGAAACTCAATTTCAACAATTAGAGATGTTTGATCTGTCAATTTGATGAAATCAAATTCAGCTGTGTTAAAGAGTTGAAATTTGGGATTTTCAAAAAATTCGAATGACCGAATTGAAATTTTCTAAAATTGAGGGTCAATTGGGCATGATAAAAATATTAGAGGGCCAATTGAGGAATTATAGAATTTTTGGGATAAAATTTACCATTTTTGTAAAGGAAGGGCAAAATGGTTATTTTGGAAAAGTTGGGGGACCAAATTGGAAATTTGGGAAATTAAACCCATGTTTGTGAAATTGAATAAATTGAGGTCCCAATGAGAAATTTAAAAGTTTTGGGACTCTATTTGAGGGAAAACCGACATTTAGGTACTTAAATTTAAAGAAAAATATCTTTAGGGACCTAATTGCAATTAAATAAAAGTTTAGTTTTTCTCATTCATTTGGAATGAATGAAGGCCATTAGGCCGAGAGATAATGAACCAAAATGTTCATATCGTGTAGGGATACGAAGCTCCGGGAATGCCAGCAAGGACAAGCTCGCGTGAAATCAAGGAATCGATCTAGTAGAATTCACGACATTTATGGGTGAGTGGGATTTTATATCATACTTGGTTGGGGATGATAAGTACCTTGAAATGAAAACCCACTAACTAGTGGTATTTTAAACATCACAACTTAGAGGAGTGATGTGAAAATCATGCGGAAAAACTACTTACCGGTTGTAAGTAGATCATACCCGGTTAGTATGATGAAACTTCCTTGAAGGAAGTTGAAAACCCATTGATCGGTTATGAGCGGAGTTGTTCTTACACCCGGTCGGTATAATGGACAATTAAAAATGTAGTTTGTCAAAAGTGCTCTCCCTTGATTGTGTGCCAATGCTTAAACTATTTGGGAGACCTTCTTGACGGGAGCTCGAATAGCTCTTATAGATCGGGGCCTCGTTTTGAAACTAGGCGGCTATTATCCGGTTTTAAAAATCTCGAACAGTGGGCCATAGGCTAGTGGACACAAGCAGGAGCTCGTAAATAAACATGAGATATGTGCCATAAAACTTTAATTAATGAATTGTTTGGTCATTGTAACAGGACCCATACACTCGGTTAACTAGCAGTAGTGCGACATGACTAGTCTCCGGACCAGTCAAGATAAACAGCTGCGGGTTGAGTTAGATGTCAGGGCCGTTGGACTAATGGCACAACAGATTACATGCCATGATAAGAAAATATTGTTTGTGCATGCACTATGATTTCAAGATCATCAAGACGCCCATTAGGTGTAGTGATGCATCCTAAGGGCCCTGGACGACCCGGTAAGTGTAAGGGCAGTTTGTCGTACCAGGTGACCGTGCAAAATTTGGAGTAGCACTAAACGCATCAGACCGGGGTGGGGACGGGATGAGGTCTCTGTCCTCATATGGATACGAAGAATCGATTTCAGGATTGAGGGTCAGATGTTGCGGACATCTGCTCATTCTTAGGGTAGAAGTAGACGTGCTTCTATCTAGGTGGCCGGTAAAGTCGCTCCAAAGCCACAAGTGGGTTCAGTGGTCGTACTGGCCTGTTAATGTGTGTTGAACCTTCATGATGAAGGATGTGCATTGGGTGTTGATACACCGTGGTAATGATGGAAAAACTCGAGATTTGAAATTCAAAGGATTTTTAAAAGAAAGGAGTTAGGCACACTCCAATACAACTCTTTTCCTAAAAGATATTTTCTTGAAAAACCCATTAACTGAGTAGTCGTACTCACCCCATCCTTTTTATCCATTTTTAGGAAAAAGGAAAATGACTAAGAACAATACCAAAACTTACCCTCTGTCAGGTATGCTTATATTTCCTTAAACTTGCATTTTATTGATATATGTCTTCCAGGAAACAAGGTTGAAATTACGCCTGGCTCTTCTCGAGTTAAAGACAGAGGAAACTTGTCTTGAGCTGAGAGAGCGGTGGGTTGTACACGGGGATCCAACCAAACCGGGTTGGGGTGTGACAACTAGAGTGGTATCATAGCCTAGTTCCCTTGAAGAATTATCAATATTATGCCCTGATATTAATTCAACTCTAAAATATCATGTAGGAAGGTGAATCCCTAGGAAATTCGTAAAGAAATCTAGTCCCCCCTATAAGCGTGAAAAAGACATCCAACCCAAGGGAGGAAGCCGTTCAAAGGTTCCTAAGGGGCGTAAAACGAGTACCCAAGGACATGGTAGAGGACTACCGAAAACTAGTTGGAGCCTTACTAGAACCAGAAGGCATCATATACCCTCCTGCCAAACAAGAGGAACCATCATCACCTCTTAGAAGTCCAACCCCTCCTCCAATACCACAATAACATAAGAGGAACCCCACCTAGAAGGAGGCCTGGGATAATGATTAGGATGCTTATGCCACCTTCATGAAGGTCCACCAAGTACCTCCACCCATTCAACCTGACTTCAATCATCTCAATGGATGAAATGGGCTTATGAGTGTGAGACGGAAGTACTAAGGTGGTACGGGTTGGAGGCCATGCATGAAATTCGTCCTATTGAGGAGCACGAATGGACCCCAATCAATTCCTCAGAGCCTTCTGATCTAGAGTCCCATAATCGTTCTAGGGTTTACTTTAGCCCTATGACCTCAAGGGATAAAGAGGGTAGGGAATTTATGTAATAAGCTAAATTTTTGGCAAGAAAATATTTCTTGAATAAATTAGAAAATTATTAAAACCCTGAGTTCCTAAAGAAAATCTAAGTATATAAAAGTTTAAGTGGAATGGAAGAAATCCCCCTAAGAAAGAATGGGTTATGGATAGTTAAACTCAAACCCTTAAGTCTAGAAAAATAATTTATCTGATAGAGATCCTAAGAAAAGGAAGTTGGAGGAGCAACCATCCAAGAGTACATAACTTTCAAGGGATCAAAAAGTTCTGGAAAAAAAACTCGGGAGGAAGTATAACATCCCAAAAAGAACCATAAGAATAGAAGCTGACTTGATTCCATTACCCTAGGGAAGGTTATAGTTACCCTCAAGTTAATGTGTAACTATTTTGGGGTCAAAAGCCTTAAAAGGAGGGGAGAGTTGTAAACCCCATCCTTTGATAATGAGAAAACCGGAGAAAGAACTGGTCAATTTTGAATTTTTAAACCGAAATGGTCTACAAGCTCGATTATTAGGAAACAAGGCAAATTGATGATATACAACTTCCAGGTGACTCAAAATGGTTCATAAATCTTGGAAAAAAACCTTAGGGCGAAATGACGAAGAAAAACCGGATCGGTTCACGAGAACCGGGCTTGAATGGATAGGACCGGTTTATGAATCGAGTTAAATTGTGAACTGGAACCAATAGAGAATGGGTCAACCAGGAAATTTATTGACCCTTTGAAATCCAAAGAGATTTATAAATCTTGGGAAGGAACATTAGAACAAAGTGGGAGAGAAAAACCAGATCGGTTTGGGTGAACCGGACCCGAACCGGATTGAACCGATTTAAAGATCGAGTTGGTTTATGAACCGAAATTGATAAAGAAATGGTAAACCGGAAATTTTATGGACCCTAAGTGACCCAAGGAGTCACAAAAGACATGGAAATGGACTTGTGAAGGAATTGAGGATGAAAACCAAACTGATTATGGTGAATCGGATTCAAACCGATTTGGACCGATTTGAACCACTATTGAACCGAATCCTAAATTCATTTTTCTAGGTAGCCAAAATAATTCAAATTTGAGATTAAAGGCCACCATTGGATGGAAAATGAATTTAGATGAATTTAGAAATTTTTAGATTTGAAAAACTCGGTCGAATGAGGGGTGAACCGACTGGTTTAAGATTCGAACTTGGTTCAGAACATTGTCGTCTTCTTCCTTCAGATGATAGCACTGTTCACTCGCCGAAAAATCGAAGTAGCACCGGCGAAGAGGAAACGTCTCTGTTCAATACGTTTCTGGCCATCAATGCCTGTCATAAAGGTGCCAATCGAACAACCAAGAAGTCCTCGAGCTTCCTATATAAAGACCCCCTCCTCATTCATTCTCACCACACTTGAAAAGATCACTCTCTCTCAGTTGCTTAGTTTTTTGGCAAAGCTCAAATCAGAGCTCCGATATAGGATCATTTTTGAGCCAAAGAAGGCTAGGTTGGGTTCCTTAGAATCGGGGAGAAGTCAGCTACATGGTGGTGGCATCCATTCGTTCTGAGAGTTGCCAGAGAAGCGTTGGCCAGATCATACAGTGAAGTAGCTCTGGCAGACCGGAGCTGCTCTGTTTTGGCCGAGTTGAAATCGGCCAATTTGAGCCCTTCTCTGGCCAAACCAAGCCCCCCGACACTTCCTCAACCCTTTCGCGGCTGAATTAGAACCAAAAGGTAAGCCAATTCGGCTCCCCTTTGCAATTTCCGATCGGTGTTAGAGAGAGAGTCGGCCAAATTTCAGTGACTAAATTCTAATCCAATTCAACATCAATTGATGTCATTCTTGATCCTAGGAAGAACCTTTGGAGGAGAGATACCTGCCCAGATAGAAAGCTCAGACAACTGCGCCCTCACCGGTGAGCAATCGAAGCTTTCTCTCTCTATAATTTATTTTTCAGCGAAGCTCTGTTTAAGCTTGTTCCTACATTAAAACTCGTGATTCAAAGTTCTATGGAATTGTATGAACATGGAGAAACTAAATTTCAACTTCAACTTCTACAATTAGAGGTGCTTGATCGGTCAATTTGATGAAATCAAATTCGGCTGTGTTAAAGAGTTGAAATTGGGGGGAAATTTTGGGAAATTGGGGATTTTCAAAAAATTCAAGGGACCAAAATGAAATTTTCTAAAATTGAGGGTCAGTTGGGCATGATAAAAATATTAGAGGGCCAATTGAGGAATTTTAGAATTTTTGGGGTAAAATTTACCATTTTTGTAAAGGAAGGGCAAAATGGTTATTTTGGAAAAGTTGGGGGACCAAATTGGAAATTTGGAAAATTAAACCCCTTTTTGTGAAATTTAATAAATTGATGCCCCAAGGGGAATTTTAAAAGTTTTGGGACTCAATTTGAGTGAAAATCGGCATTTAGGGATTAAAAGTTAAAGAAAAATATCTTTAGGGACCTAATTGCAGTGAAATAAAAGTTTGGTTTTTCTCATTCATTTGGAATGAATGAATGCAATTAAGCTGAGAGATAATGAACCGAGATGTTCATATTGTGTAGGGACACGAAGCACCGGGAACGCCAGCAAGCCCGCGTGAAATCAAGGAACCAGTCTAGTGGAATTCACGACATTTAGAGGTGAGTGGGATTTTATATCATACCCGGTTGGGGATGATAAGTACCTCGAAATGAAAACCCACTAACTAGTGGTATTTTAAACATCACAACTTAGAGGAGTGATGTGAAAATCATGAAAAAAAACTACTTACTGGTTGTATGTAGATCATACCCGGTTGGTTTGATGAAACTTACTCGAAGGAAGTTGAAAACCTGTTTTTCGGTTATGAGCGGAGTTGTCCTTACACCCGATCGGTATAATGGACAGTTAAAAATATTTTATCGGAAGTGCTCTCCCATGATTGTGTGCCAATGCTTAAACTATTTGGGAGACCTTCTTGATGGGAGCTCGAATTGCTCTTATAGGTCGGGGGCCTCGTTTTGAAACTTAGGGGCAATTATGCCCGGTTTTAAAAATCTCGAACGGTGGGCCATAGGCCAGTGGGTATGAGCAGGAGCTCGTAAACAAACATGAGATATGTGCCATAAAACTTTAATAAATGAATTGTTTGGTCATGGTACCAAGATAGGACCGACACAGTCGGTTAACTAGCAATAGTGTGACATGACTAGTCTTCGGATCGGTCAAGACAAACAGCTGTAGGTTGAGTTGAAGGTCATGGTCGTTGGACTAATGGCACCATAGATTACATGGCATGATATGAAAATATTATTTGTGCATGCACTATGATTTTGAGATCATGAAGATGCCCATTAGGGGTAGTGATGCATTCTAAGGGCCTTGGATGACCCGGTTAGTATAAGGGCAGTTCATCGCACCAGGTGACTGTGCGAAATTTGGAGTAGCACTAAACGCATGAGACCGGGGTGGGGACGGGATGATGTCTCTGTCCTCATATGGACATGAAGAATCAGTTTTGGATTGAGGGTCGGATGTTGCGGACATCCGCTCATTCTCAGGGTAGAAGTGTCGTGCTTCTATCTAGGTGGCCGGTAAAGTCGCTTCGAAGCCACAAGTGGGTTTAGTGGTCGTATTGGCATGCAAATGTGTGTTGATCTTTCATTATGAAGGATGTGCATTGGTTGATGACACACCGTGGTAATGATGGAAAAACTGTTAATCGGTTATGAGTGGAGATGTCCTTATACTCTGTTAGTATGATTGATAGTTATAAATATATTTTTGTCAGTAGTACTTTCCACTGACTGTGTGCCACAGATTAAATGATTTGGAAGACCTTCTTGATGGGAGCTCGAATAGCTCTATTATGTCGGAGGCCTCAATTTTGGAACTTAGGGGCTAATATGCCCGATTTTGAAAATCTCGAACAGTGGGCCGTAGGCCAGTTGGCACGAGCAGCAGCTCGTAAACAAACATGAAATATATGCCATAAAACTTTAAATAAATGAATTTTTTGGCCATGGTATGAAGTCACACGAGCTTGTCCTTGCTGGCGTTCCCGGTACTTCGTGTTCCTACACGATATGGACATCTTGGTTCATTATCATTTGGCCTAATCGCCTTCATTCATTCCAAATGAATGAGAAAGTTAAATTTTCATCTATCTGCAATTAGGTCCCTAAAGTTATTTCTCTTTAACTTTAAGTCCCAAATGCCGATTTTTGTTCAAATTGAGTCCCGAAACTTCTAAAATTTATCATATAACCTCAATTTTTTCCATTTCACAAAATGGGGTTTAATTTCCCAAATTTCCAATTTGGTCCCCCAACTTTTCCAAAATTACCATTTTGCCCTTCCTTTACAAAAATGGTAAATTTTGCCCCAAAAATTTCAAAATTCCTCAATTGGTCTTCCAACATTATTTCCATGCCCAATTGACCCTCAATTTCATAAAATTTCATTTTGGTCCTTTGAATTTTGAACTTTTCTCCACCTCCAAAGTCAAATTTGAATTCTCTAGAATCCTAAAGAAGTCAGCTATGTGACGACAGTCTCCATTCAGCTTGAGGATTGCTAGAGAACCGTCGACGAGCTCATACAATACCGTCGCTACTTGGAAGTCTACAACCCAAGATGTTTTAGCTCATTTCGATCCACTCTCAGCCAATTCCAGCTCGAGCGACCAGACTTAACATGAATGTAGCCACTGGAGCCATTCTAAAAAGGGAGAAATTAGCACTACTTGGTGAAATGGGTTCTTTTAGAATCAATTTCGAACCATCTGCTAGAGGTTGTAACAATCCGAATGATCCCACTACATCAGGGCCCTTTCGACGTTGCACAAAAGCCATTACTTTACGTTCAGCTAGCACTAAAAAGGCTACTCCTAGTAGAAGTGGTAGAATTATTCTAAGTATTTCAGCTAGAACAGCTATGTACGTTTTCGATTTTCTATTCACTCATGATCTGGCTTGGTCGACCCAATCATGATATTTCACTCATGAAATGGGGAACAAGAATGGGGTTCCCTAGGACAAAGGAAGTCATACCCAAAGCGAGACAAATATAGCCCCACCAAGGAGAAGCCCCTATTGTTCCAAGTGCCAAAAAAACCATGAAGGACCATGTCGAATATGCTATGAATGTAGATGGCCTAGCCACTTTGCAAAGAACTGCCTAGCCCTTCAGGGCAATACACAATGAAGTACCCACCTACCACTTCAAGGAAACCCAAGGGCACTAGACAAAGGGCAAGACATCGCCACTACATCAAGGGTCCCAACCAGAGTATACAACCTCACCCAAGAAGAAACACGAGAGGCCCCTAGTACCGTAGTTAATACTTACCAAAATTCCCTTGAATAAATATAGCTAAAGACTGTAATTCATTATCAACATAATGAAAGTTATATTTCCTAAAAAGATAAAATTGTGATACAAGAAAATACAAAGGACGTAGCCACAAAATTTCAAGGAGGAAATGGGAAAGGATGGCATCTAAGTGTGTCACTTTGAGGATAGATACACTCAAGGGCGCATAGAATTCTGGAAGAAAGGGGAAAAATACTACCAAGATAGGAAACCCTAGGGAATCATACATATCCCAACTAAGAGGTAGTAGAACCAAGTGACAAGGAAAAAGGAGATGAGTTTGCAAAGGAAGTACATGCTGAGGTGAAAGAATTAAGGGGAGACATGCTAGGATGACCCAAAGAAGTAAGTTAAACCCAAGGGACATGTAAGTAGCAAGATAGCATTAAAAGATGCTGTGACAAGTAAGAATGGATGGACTACCCATAATAAGAGAATAAAGGAAGGAAAGTCCAAGAAATCATGGAGGATTAAACCCACCAATTAAGAAGTAGCTGAGTGGAACAACCACTAACATCAAAGTTGGTTGTAGTCCACATTCCCTTGATGGAGCCTAAGTAGAGGAGGAAGTGAACCTAAAGATATCCCTTTGGACTTGTTGGTAAGACATGCCTAGTTATGATAAACTCTGGGAAGTGAGTAAATAACAAAAAGGAAAAGACTTTCCTTTAGTGCGTGAAATAATGGGGCTAAGTGAAAGAACAACCAAAGTGATGGAATCGCTATGACGTCCATTCCAGTTAGCTTTGAAAATTGTTTTCTCATAATTAGCATCCCCTGACTGGGTGACTCTGCTTAAAACATTTGGGAGCTAATTTCAGGCTTAGGCCCAAGATGCCAGTGAGCCCAAGGCTGGTGGATATGGGCATGTACCCATCCAAAACAAACATGTGATATATGAAGCTAAAAGGCTTGAATAATGGGAACCTTGCGTGATGCTCATCAAGGCAAGCTGAGTTGTCAAGTTGGTTGGGCCGAAACGCTGCTCTATCAAGGTCAGGTCATCAAACTTGTTGGGCTAGTATGCGTAGTGGGTCGAAGCCAAGCTAACAGACCGTTGTGCAAGAGGGCCAAAGAGAATGGCTCTAATTCAAAAAGCTTGTTGATTGTGCATGGACCGTGATGTTAAGGCTATCATGACACCTTGCATGAGTTAGTGATGGAGCCCAAGGACTGCTGAATGACCTAAGGAGCATAAGTGCGGTTTGTCATTCAGTAGGTCGTAAAGCCGAGGAACTTACTGTGCAAGGCGACTGAGGCAGTAGGGGGAATGAGGTCCCATCCCATTGAGTGGACATGGTGGACTATTGATGTCTACACAAACTTCAAGTAGAGGCAGTATCCCTCTATTAAGGTGGACGATAAAGGCACTTTGGTCTACAAGTGGCACGGTCGAGTACCGTTCTGCAAACATGTGATCCCTCCTATGATAGGAGGGCAGTTATTGATATGAATATGAAGAATCTGAGAAGAAACTGCTGAAAGATTAAACAATTGAAATTGCTGAATTAAACATTTCTAGAAGAATTTTTCCCCACTCACTGAGTTGTCGAACTCACCCCCTCCCTCTAAACATTTTCAAGAAGGAACGCAACTACGTCAGCCTTCACTCCCCCGACCCAAAACTAGGTACATAAATTCAAGTTTCAATTTTGTTAAATGTTGTCCAGGGAAAACATGATAGATAATATGCCTGACTCTCTTGATCCCTGAGGAGCCCCTCCTTAGGGCTTGAGAGAGTGGCAGGTTGTTCACCAAACCCCGGCCAAACCTGGCTGGGGTGTGACAATGGGCTCTCACCGGTAAAAAATTGAAAATTTCTCTCTCTATAATATTTTTCCAGCAAAGCTTCATTTAAGCTCATTTCAAAATAAATTTGGATGGTTCAAAACTTGAAATGATAATAGGGACATAGGGAAGATGATTAGTATCATGTTATGACTCAATTAGGAAGGTTTAAGAACAAATTGAGGATGATCGAGTTGGAAGAATAAATTATATTTTTTAAAAGTTTTGGGACTAAATTACAATTTTTGAAAATTGAGGGAATTTTACTACAAATAGTAAGAAATCAAGTACCCAATTATAAATTAGGAGCAATTAGGGACCCAAATAGAAGATTTCAGAATTTTAGAGACCTAATTGGAATTAAGGTATAATTTAAGGGCCAAATTATAATTATTAGAAAGTTATAGGCCTTAAGCAGGATTACCTTATTAGTTGGGACTTAATTACCCAATTTATTGTAGTAATAAACTAACTATAAGTCTGTGCAAGGGAAAGTAATGCCAAGCTCAAAAATCCCCCACGACAAATAAGTCTCGAAATATGTGTAAACCCATCATAGGACATCACATGGCAAAGTCAACAACGTTCATATCACGATTAGATTTGGTCAACTACCACATTGGAGCCCCATGCGCAATAGACCTGACAAAGGGGAAATGTCTCATCCCTCTAATAGTAGACAAATTCATTGGAATGTCTCAGGGTTAGGGAATTGTGTTCATACAAACTAACGGTCGAGGTTGTAGTTTCTTACCAAGTTAGTCGGTAAAGGAATTTCGGACCACAAGTGGGATGAATTAATTTCTATTATGCTATTGTATGATCCCTTCCATTATGGAAAGTGTGTTTGATTAATGTGTTTTATTATAAAATTATAAAATCAAATTAAGCCTTAAATAAACTCTCGAAATATGTTTTTTGGATTATTTTTTACTTTATAAAGACCTAGTCACTATTTTGTCGAACTCACCATTCTTCCCTAAATTTTGAGGAAAAATATGAAGAGAAACCTCTATGATGACATTCCTTCTTTATACGTTTTATGTTCTATTATTATTCTGATATATTTTTATGAAAAATAATTATTTGAAAGAATATTGAAATTTGTATGGTTTTTGCCTCACTCGTGTTGAAACTATGATAGTAGTTGCCTTCATAGTACTAGAAGTAGTAGCGAGTTGTTCACAGGTTACGACAATCCAAACAGGGTTGAGGTGTGACAATAACTGCCCAAATCATTGAACCAAAGTTGGGTCAGGGCTGGGAACTCATCGGAGACGGTGATTCAATCGCCCGCATTGGTGCTGCTCAATTACTAACTTCCAAATAAGTTTGTGGACACCAAGCTTGCCTTCAACGAAGGTTTGAGCTGCCTAAAATTCACATGTTACCAGACTATGTTATTTTTTAAGCAAACTTGAGCTTCAATAATTTAATTCTACCACTACACTTACCCAAAGCATGTGAGGCCAATGGCGTTGAAATCCTAAAACTTTAAGGAGTCTCTTGAAATTTTTATTGCCTTAGTTGGTTGTCGGGGCCACCGAAAATGACCCTCAAAATAATTGTTTTATTTTTTTACTAGAGGAGACCTGATACTATTTGATCCCATTGGCACTGGTAGAGTGGTCTTCAGTGGTGAAGAGTAGTAGCTTTTGAAAGTTGTTGGTCTCAGATTTCCAGGTACACTAAGAAAAGTGAGATTGGTGGTCCAACGGAGGCATAGTGCCCTCTATAAGTTCTCTCACCAGAATTTGAAGTTCTTTAAAGTTCAGAGCCAATTTCGATTCTAAAACCGATGGGGATCATCCAAGCTTTATTTGCCTGAATTCTAGATTTATGTACCTTCATTATTCCATAGCATATGACCTTCAGAATGAATTAATTCCCCAAGTGATGGATTTTGGAAGTTAGTTGGGGAAATTTGGGTTTTTAAGCATTCAACAAAGCTGGATGATGGATGGGGAAGACGACACATAGACGCGTGCATGCACGTCTGTGCGCTTCACACGTGCGTGTGTCCCACATGGCACGTCAATTGGTTTGCACAGTGGTAGACTAGTTTCATGTAAATTTCTCGACTAGTTTGGCCATTTCTTGGTCGACTTATCCCTTTTTCAATTAGTTCTTGGCCAAATAAAAATAGCTAAAACTTCTTCATTCAATTTCCTATTGAATTGACTAAATAATCACCCCATTCCAATTTTTTTAGACCCTCTAAAAAATAGGGGTTTTGTGGCATGAGTCAGTTTGAACCTGGTTCGAACCAGTTATTTCTCGGGTCATTCCTAATTCTTGATTTCAAAACTTGAGATGTTTTTTGAGGTTTTTTTTATGACCCTTCTCATCATCTTAAGGTTTCTTCTCGAGCCCATTTCCTAACTCGGTTCAATTCATGGTTCTGGTTTGAGTTTTCTTTTCTAATTTAGTATTATTTTATGGTTTGGGGATTTCTCAATTTTACACCCAGTTATGGTTCTCATTCTCGATTTAACCCTAGTTTCCAGTCCAGTTGGGCTTAACTCCTGTTCTGGTGTTAGACATACGGTGTGATCCACGTATACTTATGACCACGGGATGGCGGCATATAGTCATAGTATACAGATTTTTTATGGAATCTATTGAACATCGCTATGAGCGAGACAATTTTTGTGTAGAGCTGAGTGAGTATGTGACACGTACATAACCATCATATATCCTGATTGAGGGGGATGGTTCTTATGTAAGGTTGAGTGAGTGTGTACAAGTGGCGCACATCTCCCTCGTCAAATTCTATTAGTCGATTGAGCGACATTCGGGGACATGGTTGGGTCATGTCAATTGTTTAAATTGATGTATTGCTTGGCATGTGTGTGATTTAAATAAGGTTTCATGATGAAACCAATTATGCCAAACCTTAAAAGAATGACTTTTCTCTTGAAAAATATTTGTGGGTATCATTTTAAAGAAATACTTCGTAGTGGGGGTTGTATGTAACACCATGTTTTTAGTAACTAGAAAAAAAAACCAGATCAGTTCAGATGAATTGGATCCCATTAGAATACCGAAACTAAGTGTGCTTGCGTGAAAGTAGTGTAAAGATGGGTGACCTCCTCGAAAGTATTTATTTTGCATTCTCTCAATATGTCAAACCATATTGTTTTAGTAATCTAATATTAAATAACATATTAGTACTAATGTATCTGATCCTATAAAAACTCTAAGGTTAAGTGTGCTTGGGCGAGAGTAGTGTTAGGATGGGTGACCTCGGAAAGTATTAATGTTGCATCCCCTCAATAGTTGTCAAACCATATTTTTACTAAACTAAAATTAAATAACATACTAGCATTAATGCATTGGATTCTATCAAAATTTTGGTCAAAATATCTTATGAAATTATATTATAAGTTTAAAATTTAATTGATATAATTGGAATAAATAAAATGAAAAGTGCTTTTTTAACTGAAATAAATAAATAAATAGTAAATTTTTTTAGGTTAAAATAATGAGATATATATATATAAGTATATATATATATTTTTTTATTTTAGGAATTAATACTAATAAATGCCCATTAATTTCTCAAGAATAATGACAACATTAATACCATAATAATAAATACTCTCCATTTAATACATAATTCTATTCCTATATAAAGAGCTCATACTCATTCATTCTCCTTACACCTGAAAACTCCTCTCTCTCTAATACTCCATTTCCCGGTGAAGCTTAAACCAGAGCTTCGATTTAAGCATTTTTCTTAACCTCAAAAGGAGAGGTCAGACTCTTTAAATTCTGGGGGAAGTCAGCTATCTGATAGCAACCTCCATTCGATCTGAGTATCGCCGAAGAAGCGCCAACATCATCAAATAGTGAAACACCTCCAGTAGACCGAAGCTGCACTATTTTGGCCTAGCTAAAATTAGTTGAATTCAGCCCTACTCTAGCCAAACCAAGCTCTCCCAACATCCCCACAACCCTCATACGACCTCAATGATGTTGAAAGGTCAATAGTAGAAATTCTTGATCCTAGAAGGTACCTTAGGAAGAGAGCTACCTTTCCCAATAGTAAGCTCGGACTGTCGCACCTCCGACGACACAAGTGTGATCAGAACGCCAACAAGAGAAAGCTCGCGTCAACTTGGAAAACCAACCGTGGACGAACACGTCACGGTTAACGGGTGAGTGGGCTAATTTACACTTTATACCCGGTTGGGATGATGAGCACCTTTTCTAAATTGGAAACTATCATTAGTGGGATTTTATATCATATCTGGTTGGGGATAATAAGTACCTCGAAATGAAAACCCACTATTAAGTGGTATTTTTAAATATAAAAATTTAGAAGAGTGATGTGAAAATAACATGGAAAAACTACTTACCGATTGTAAGTATATCATACCCAATTGGTATGATGAAACTTTCTCGGAGAAAGTGGAAAACCCGTTCATCGGTTATGAACGAAAATATCCTTATACCCGATTGGTATGATAGATAGTTGAAAATATGTTTTGTTGGAAGTGCTCTTCCCTGACTGTGTGCCACTACTTAAACAATCTGGGAGACCTTCTTGACGGGAGCTCGAATAGCTCTGATAGGCCGAGAGCCTCGGTTTTGGAACTTGGGGGCTAATATGCCTGATTTTGAAAATCTCGAACAGTGGGCCATAGGTCAATTGGCACGAACAAGAGCTCATAAACAAACATGAGATATATGCCATAAAACTTTAAGTAAATGAATTATTTGGCCATGGTACCAAGACATGACTGACATATTCAATCAACTAGTGGTAGTGCGACATGATAGGTCTCCGGACTAGTTAAGACAAACAGCAGCAGGTTGAGATAATGGTCGGGGCCGTTGGACCAATGGCACCACAGATTATAAAGCATGATGTGAAAATACTGATTGTGCATGCAATGTGTGTACGGGACCTTCAAGATGCCTAAGAGGGGTAGTGATGTGTCCTAGGGCCCTGGACGACCCGGTGGATATAAGGGCAGTTTATCAGACCATGTGACCTTACGAAGCTTGACGTAGCTTTAAGCACACGAGACCGGGGTGGGGTCGGGATGAGGTCTCTGTCTTCATACGGACATAGAGAATTGATTTCAAGATTGAGGGTCGGATGTCGCGTACATCCACTCATTCTCAAGGTAGAAGTGGATGTGCTTCTATCTAGGTGGTCGGTAAAGTCGCTCCGATGCCACAAGTGGGTTTAGTGGACGGGCTAGCCTGCGATTGTGTGTTTTGACCTTCATGATGAAGGATGTGTTTTAGGTGATAACACATCATGATTAATAAGAAATTATGAAAACCCAAGATTTTTAGTAGAGAAAATCTAAAGGAAATTAAGGAGTATATCACACTCCAACTTGAAAATGTCACCTCAGTAGGGTAAAGGTTTTACAAACCAGTATTTGAGGAAAGGATATTTTAAAAGAAAATAAGGAGTTTGGCACACTCCGATTAAAGTTATTTTATTTTTGAAAACTTACTCCCAACCCCCGCTCACCGAGTTGTAGAACTCACCCCCACGCTTATATCCCTATTAGGAAATCAAGGGAAAATAGTTCTTAAAGACTTTCCTGTATAGGAACTATAAAATTAGATATGTCTATTTTTCAGTTTTGTATAATGTTATTTAAGGAAAGGTACAGTTTTAAAGGACGCCTTACTCCTCTCGGGTTTAAAAGAGGAGAAAACCCTTAGTAAACCGGGAAGAGTAGTGGGTTGGTCATGGGGATCCAACCAAACCGGGTCAGGGCGTGACATTGTTGGTCTTTAAATTAATTTTGAAAAATGGAAAGGTAACATTTGTAAACTTTGTATTAGTCATTTTAAGTGGAGACGGCATGGGTATAAACCCCACACTTTGGAGTTAAGGAAAAATCGGTGAAAAAACCGGTCAACCCGAGTGAGAAAATCGAACCGGTTCATAAAACCCGACCATTTGAGAACGGGCAATTGGGAATTTACAACTCCCGAGTGACCCAAAGAGTCATAAAAACCTAGGAAAGGGACCTTAGGACAATTAGGGAGAGAAAACCAGATCGGTTCAAGTGAATCAGATCCGAACTAGATTGAATCGATTTTGACCAGTTTTAACCACTAATGATTTGGATGCTAAATTCATTTTCTAGGTGGCCTAGAAAATTCAAATTGGAGAATTGAGGCCACCATTGGATAGAGAATGATTTTAGAAATTTATAATTTTGAAAAACTCGGTTGAATCGGGCATGAATTGGCCGGTTTAAGCATTGAACCTAGTTCGGACTGATCCGGTCCGGTTCGGAACAGTGTCATCTTCTTCCTTCAGATGACAGCATTGTTCACTCTCTGGAAAATTGAATAGTACTGGCGAAGAGGAAATGTTTCCATTCAGTATGTTTCAGGCGATCAATGACTGTTATTAAGGTGCCAAACGGACGGCTAGAGAGTCCTCGAGCTCCCTATATAAAGAGCCACTCTGCATTCATCATCCACACACCTGAAAACCTCACTCTCTCTGTCACACCCCAACCCGTTTTGGTTGGATCCCCATGAATAACCTGCCGCTCTCTCGGTTCAAGAGGAGTTTCCTCCAACTTTAACTCGAGATGAGCCAGGCGTAATTTGACCTTATTCCCTGGAAAGACATATATCAAATAAAATGCAAGCTTAAGGAAAATTTAAGCATACTTGACAGAGGGTAAGGCTCGGTATTATTCCTAGTCATTTTCTCTTTTCGTAAAAAAATGATAGAAATGAGAGGTGAGTTTCTATAACTCAGTGAATGGGTTTTCAAAAATTTACTTTGAGGAAAAGAATTGTATTGGAGTGTGCCAAACTCCTTTCTTTCAAAAATCCTTTCATTTAAAAGCTCGGGTTATATCACCATTTCCTTATTTAATCACAGTGTGTCATCATCTAATACACATCCTTCATCATGAAGGTTAAACACACATTTGCAGGCTAGCAAGTCCACTGAACCCACTTATGGCGTCGGAGCGACTTTACTGACCACCTAGATAGAAGTACGTCCACTTCTACCCTGAGAATGAGTGGATGTACGTAACATCCGACCCTCAATCCCGAAATCAACTCTCCGTGTCCGTATGAGGAAAGATATCTCATCTCGCCCCCACCCCGTTCTCATGCACTTGGTGCTACTCCAAATTTCGCACGGTCACCTAGTACGATGAACTGCCCTTATACTCACCAGGTCGACCAGGGCCCTTAGAACGTATCACTACCCCTCATGGGCATCTTGATGATCACGTATTCATAGTGCATGCACAAACAGTATTTTCTTATCATGCCATATAATTTGTGGTGTGATTGTTCCAATGGCCCCGACCCTCAACTCAACCTGTAACTGTTTGTCTTGACTGGTCCGGAGACCTATCATGTCACACTACCATTAGTTGACTAAATATGTTGGTACTGTCTTGGTACCATGACCAAATAATTCATTAATTAAAGTTTTATGACACATATCTCCTGTTTGTTTACGAGCTCTTGCTCATGCCCACTAGCCTATGGCCCACTTGTTCGAGTTGTTCAAAACCAAGCATAATAGGCCCCAAGTTCCAAAACCGAGGCCTCGACCTATAAGAGCTATTTGAGTGATCCTGAAGAAGGTCTCCCAAATCATTTAAGCATTGGCACACAGTCAGGGGAGAGTACTTCCGACAAAAATATGTTTTCAACTGTCCATTGTACTAACCAGGTATAAGGACATCTCCGCTCATAACCGATGAACGGGTTTTCAACTTCCTTCGAGGAAGTTTCATCATACCAAACGGGTATGATCTACTTACGACCGATAAATAGTATTTCCACGCGATTTTCACATCACATCTCTAAGTTATGATGTTTAAAATACCACTTGGTAGTGGGTTTTCATTTCGAGGTACTTATCATCCCCAACTAGATATGATATAAAATCCCACTCGGGGTGATCTCTGTATATTCTGCACTTAACCCCGTAAAGGTAGTGTCTCCATATATTTAGGGCAACACTATTGCAGCTAATTCTAAGTCATGAGTCGGGTAATTTCTTTCTCTTTGGACATGATTCTTTCCTCTCCATTATCTTGTTCTTGAGGAATTGTCCTCTTACTTATTCCATTTATTTCACTTTCTTTCCTTGGTACGCCAATGTCTTTCCAAGATTTCTTTCTCTGATGAGCTTTTCATTCTCTTTTTCCTCCGTATTTCCTTCTAGATCTACTATTGAAATCCTAAAATTTTTGGAGTATATTTTGTCGATATTTTCACCAACTTATTCTTACACTTTGGATCCAAGAGTACCTTCTATTGGTCTTGTTTCATTTCCACTTGCTTCAATATTCGCATATTCCTTCATGGTGGGTCTCTCATCCTCATCGTGTCCAAACCTTCTGTACCTTTATATCCCTAGCATTTCTCTTTTTGCCTTGGTTGGGGTGTATTCTTCCACTATTCCCCATCTCTGGTTAGACTGCGTTTATTCCTCTAAATAAATTGGGTTTAAATAAGTTATTTTCTTATATAGGATTCTTTTGAAGTTCCTATTTTGAGTTCTCCAAGACTTCTTGTAGTATATCATGCTCAACCTCCCCATACATTCACCTAACCACTCATACTTTCTGGTGTTTGATCGCCCTATCCTTCAGAAACTTTCTCCTAAACTTAAGGACCTGGTACGATTCATCTACTTCTTGTTGTTCTTCCTTCTTTTACTCATACTTTACCTTCCACATGTCTCTTATCCTTTGAAATTTCTAAGGAATTTGTATCTTAGTTCTTTAGTTTGCTACAACTGGGACTTTCTGTTGTTGTACTTTCTCTCCATCTTTTCGTGGTGGACTCTATACTTAATTTCTTTTCCTTATCGATTAGCTTCTATTATTGTGGTTCATTTTGGGATGTTATACTTCTTCCCGTATCTTCAATTCTCAGAACTTCTTGGACTCTCAAAGAGTCACGTACTCCTGGATGGTTGCTCCTCCAACTCTTTTCCTTTTCTTAGGATCTCCATCAGATGAATTTATTGTGTTTCTAAGGTAAGTCTTAAGGGTTGAGTTTAACTATCCATAACCCATTCTTCCTTAAGGGGGATTCCCTTTTTATTTAAACTCTTATTATCATACACTTAATTTTTCTCAAGGAAACTTAGGAGTTTTAATAAACTTCCACTTTAATTTATTCATGAAATATTTTATTGCCATAATTTGGCTTATTATAGGAATTCTCTACCCCTTAATCCCTTGGGGTCATAGGGCTAGAGTTAACCCTAGAACGATTATGGAACTCTTGATCAGAAGGCTCTGAGGAACTGATTAGGGTTCCTTCGTGCTCTTTAATAGGACGAATTCCATGTATGGCCTCCAATCCATACCGCCTTAGTACTTCCACCTCACACTCATAAGTCCACTTCACCCATTGAGACGGATTAAAGTTAGGCTAAGTGGGTGGAGGTACTTGGTGGACCTTCATGAAGGTGGCATATGCATCCCAATAGTTATCCTAGGCCTCCTTCTAAGTGGGATTCCTCTTCGGTTGTTGTGGCATTGGAGGAGGAGGAGTTGGACTTTTGGGAGGTGTTGCTGCTTCTTCTAGTCTAGGAGGAGGGTATATGATACCTTCTAGTTCTAATAGGACTCCAACTAGTTTCCAGTAGTCTTCAACCATGTCCTTGGGCACCCTTTTTTCGCCCTTTAGAAACCTTTGAACGGCTTCCTCCCTTGGGTTGGATGTCTTTTTCATGATTATAGGGGAAGGACTGGATTTTTCCATGAATTTCCTAGGGACTTTCCTTTCTACACGATAGTTTAGAGTTGGGTCAATATAAGGGTATAATATTGATAATGTTTCAAGGGAACTACGCTCTAATACCACTCTAGTTGTTACGCCCCAACCCAGTTTAGTTGGATTCCTGTGAACAACCCACCGCTCTCTCGGTTCTAGAGGAGTTTCCTCCTACTTTAACTCGAGATAAGCCAGGCGTAATTCGACCTTGTTCCCTGGAAAGACATATATCAAATAAAATGCAAGCTTAAGGAAATTTAAGCATACCAGACAGAGGGTAAGGCTCGGTATTATTCCTAGTCATTTTCTCTTTTCCTAAAAAGGGGATAGAAAGGAGGGGTGACTTTATACAACTCAATTAATGGGTTTTCAAAATTTTACTTTGAGGAAAAGAGTTGTATTGGATTGTACCAGACTCCTTTCTTTCAAAAATCCTTTCATTTAAAGTCTTGGGTTATATCACCATTTCCTTATTTAATCATGGTGTGTCATCACCCAACACACATCCTTCATCATGAAAGTCAAACACATATTCGTAGGCCAACACATCTACTGAACCCACTTGTGGTGTCAGAGCGACTTTAGTGGCCACCTAGATAGAAGTACGTCCACTTCTAACCTGAGAATGAGTGGATGTACGTGACATTCGACCCTCAATCTCGAAATCAATTGTCACGCCCCGACCCGGTTTGGTCAGATCCCCGTGATCAACCCGCCACTCTCCCGATTTACTAAAGGGTTTTCCCTTATATTATAAATCGTAAAGAGTAAGGCGTTAACCTGCACCCTTTTCCAGGAATATCATAAATCAAAACTGCATAGTAATTTAAATTAGTTGTACCAATCTTGCAGGCGTTTAATTGCGCAAGTCCTTTAAGGTTCGGCTTTCCGGGACTTCCTGAAAGAGGTATAAGGGAGGGGGTGAGTACAACTACTCAGTGAATGGGATTCAAATCTTTTAACTTTCAAGAAAAATATTTATATAGAGTGTGCCAGACTCCTTTGTTTACAAAAAAAATTATTTCATTTAAAAATTCATCTTTTTCCATTATTTCTTAGTTATCGATGTGTCATCACCCAACACACATCCTTCATAATGAAGGTTACACACATTCGCAAGTCAGTATCACTACTGAACCCGCTAGTGGCTTCGGAGCGACTTTTCCTGCCACCCGGATAGAAGTACGACCACTTCTACCCTGGGAATGAGTGGATGTACGAAACATCCGACCCACAATCCCGAAATCACTTCTTCGGGTCCGTATGAGGACAGAGACCTCATCCTGTCCCCACCCCGGTCTCATGCGCTTAGTGCTACTCCAAATTTCGCACAGACACCTGGAACGACGAACTGCCCTTATAGCCACCAGGTCGTCCAGTGCCCTTAGGATGCATCACTACCCCTCATGGGCGTCTTGATGATCCCGTACTCATAGTGCATGCACAAACAATGTTTTCTTATATTGCCATGTAATATGTGGTGCCATTAGTCCAACGGCCCCGACTCTCAACTCAACCCGCAGCTGTTTGTCTTGACTAGTCCGTCGACCTGTCATGTCGCACTGTCGCTAGTTGACTGAGCATGTCGGTCCTATCTTGGTACCATGGCCAAACAATTCACTTATTAAGTTTTATGGCACATATATCATGTTCGTTTACGAGCTCCTGCTCGTGCCAACTGGCCTTGGGCCCACTGTACGAGATTTTCAAAATCGGGCATTTCGCCCCCAAGTTCCAAAACCGAAGCCCTTGGCCTATCAGAGCTATTCGAGCTCCCGTCGAGAAGGTCTCCCAAATAGTTTAAGCATTGGCACACAGTCAGGGGAGAACACTTCCGACAAAAATAGGTCTTTACTATCCATCATACCGACCGGTATAAGGACATCTCCGTTCATAACCGATGAACGGGTTTTCAACTTCCTTCCAGGAAGTCTCATCATACCAACCGGGTATGATCTACTTACAACCCGTAAGTAGTTTTTCCGCATAACTTTCACATCACTTTCTTTAAGTAGTGATGATTAAAATACCACTAAACAGTGGGTTTTTATATCGAGGTACTTATCATCCCCAACCGGGTATGATGTTAGTAAACCCACTCACAACCGGTAAGTGGTTTTTAACTTTATAAGGTGTGCTCATCATCCCAATCAGGTATGATGTTTGTAAACCCACTCACAACCGGTAAGTGGTTTTTAACTTTATAAGGTGTGCTCATCATCCCAATCAGGTATGATGTTTGTAAACCCACTCACAACTGGTAAGTGGTTTTTAACTTTATAAGGTGTGCTCATCATCCCAATCAGGTATGATGTGAATAACCCACTCACCCGTTAATGTCGTGAATTCCACTAGACCGGTTCTTGGTATTCACGTGAGCTTGTCCTTGCTGGCGTTCCCGGTACTTCGTGTTCCGGTGAAGGCACGGAGGTCCGAGCTTTCGATCTGGGCAGATAGGTCTCATCCTGAGGTTCATCCTTTCGGTCCTAATTCGGTCGTGGAAAGGCTGAGAAAGTGTTGGGAGGGCTTGGTTTGGCCTGAGGAGGGCTTGAAATGGCCGATTTCAGCTTGGCCGAAATAGGGCAGCTTCGGTCCGCCGGAGTTGCTTCACTATTCCATCATGTCGGCGTTTCTCCAACGATACTCGGATTGATTGGAGTTTGCTATCAGATAGCTGTCTTCTCCCCGGTTCTAAAGAGCTCGACCTTTGTTCAAGTCGAAGCTCTCGTTCGAGCTTTACCGGGAAATGGAGCAGTAGAGAGAGAGAGAGAAGTGTTCAGGTGTGAGGAGAATGAAATGGGGATGAACTCTTTATATAGTTATAAAACCCGTGTATTAAATGGGCGAGATTTATTACTGGTATTAATATTGCCATAAATTATTGGTATTAATTCCAATAATTTAATTTCGGTATTAATTCTAATAAATTAAATTTCAGTATTAATTCTAATAATTTAATTTCGGTATTAAATTATTTGTATTAATTCCAATAATTTAATTTAGGTATTAAATTATTTCTATTAATTCCAATAATTTAATTTAGGTATTAAATTATTTCTATTAATTATATATTAATTTATGATAAGGCGTACATATAAATTTTTGACCGAAATTTCGGGTTACAAAAAAAATTCATACTTTCCAGGAGGTCACCCATCCTCACATTACTCTCAAGTAAGCACTCTTAACTTTAAAGTTCTTATGGAATCTAGTTCACTTGAACCACTTTGGTTTTTGTTTTCTAATTTGTCTTAAGTTTCTTTTCCAAGGTTTAATGAACCCTTTGGATCACCCGAGAGTTATAAATTCCCAACTTGCCCGTTCAGAAATAATCGGGTTTGTGAACCGGTTCTAAATCCTCACTTGGTTTGACCGGTTCTTTTCCTAGTTTTCCTTAGCTCAAAAGGGCGGGTTTTACATCAATTCTCTGTGTCCGTATGAGGACAAAGACCTCATCCCGTCCCCACCCCAGTTTCATGCGCTTGGTGCTACTCCAAATTTCGCACGGTCAGTATGACGAACTGCCCTTATACTCACCAGGTCGTCAAGGGCCCATAGGATGCATCACTACCCCTCATGGGTGTCTTGATGAACCCGTAATCATAGTGCATGCACAAACAGTATTTTCCTATCATGCCATGTAATCTGTGGTGCCACTAGTTCAACAGCCCAAACCCTCAACTCAACCTGCAGCTATTTGTCTTAACTGGTCTGGACACTTGTCATGTCGCACTGCCACTAGTTGACTTAATATCTCGGTCATATCTTGGAACCATGGCCAAACAAGTTATTTATTAAGGTTTTATGGCACATATCTCATGTTTGTTTATGAGCTCCTGCTCGTGCCCACTGGCCTATGGCTCACTTGTTCGAGATTTTCTAAATTGGGCATAATAGCCCCAACTTCCAAAACCGAGGCCCCCGTCCTATAAGAGCTATTCGAGCTCTAGTCAAGAAGATCTCCCAAATCATTTAAGTATTCGCACATAGTCAGGGGAGAGCACTTCCAACAAAAATATGTTTTCAACTGTCCATTATACGAATCGAGTATAAGGACATCTCCGCTCATAACCGATGAACGGGTTTTCAACTTCCTTCGAGGAAGTTTCATCATACCAACCGGGTATGATCTACTTACGACAAGTAAGTAGTTTTTCCGCACGATTTTCACATAACTCCTCTAAGTTATGATGTTTAAAATACCACTTGGTAGTGGGTTTTCATTTTGAGTTACTTATCATTCCCAACCGGGTATGATATAAAATCCCACTCACCCGTCAATGCAGTGAATTCCACTAGATCGGTCCCTTGTATTCATGCAAGCTTGTCCTTGATGGCGTTCCCGATACTTCGTGTTCCTACACGATATAAACATCTCGGTTCATTACCTCTCGGCCAAATAGCCTTCATTCATTACAAATGAATGAGAAAAACCAAACTTTTATTTATTTGCAATTAGGTCCCTAAAGTTATTTTTCTTTAACTTTAAGTCCCAAATGCCGGTCTTTCCTCAAATTGAGTCCCAAAACTTTTAAAATTTCCCTTGGGGCCTCAATTTATTCAATTTCACAAAAAGGAGTTTAATTTCCCAAATTTCAATTTGATACCCCAACTTTTCCAAAATTACCATTTTGCCCTTCCTTTATAAAAATGGTAAAATTTACCCCAAAAATTCTAAAATTCCTCAATTGGCCCTCTAATATTTTTACCATGCCCAATTGACCCTCAATTTTAGAAAATTGCATTTTGGTGCTTCAAATTTTTGAAATTCCCCAATTTTCCCCAATGTTTCCCCCTAATTCCAACTTTTTAACCTAGTCAAATTTGATTTCAATAAATTGACCGATCAAATGCTTCGAATTATTGAAATTGAAGTTGAATTTGAGTTTCTACATGTTCATATGATTCTTTAGCAATTTGAATTACAAGTTTTAACATCGAAACGAGGTCAAACAGAGATTCGCCGGAAAATGGAATGTAGAAAGAGAAAGCTTCGATTACTCACCGATGAGGGCATGATGGTCTGAGCTTTCTATCTGGGCAGGTAGTTCTCCTCCTGAGGTTCTTCCTAGGATCAAGAATGACATAAATTGATGTAGAATTGGATTAGAATTTCATCTTTGAAATTTGACCGACTCTCTCTCTAACACGGATCAGAAATTGCAAAGGGAAGCCGAATTGGCTTACCTTTCTATCCTAATTCGATCATGGGAGGGTTGAGGAAGTGTTGGGAGGGCTTGGTTTGGCCTGAGGAGGGCTCGAATTGGCCAATTTCAACTCGACCGAAACAGGGCAGCATTGGTCCACCAGAGCTGCTTCACTATTCGATCACGCCGGCGTTTCTCCGGTGACTCTCGGAATGAATGGATGTCACCACCGTGTAGCTGACTTCTGCTCGGTTCTAATGAACCCGACCTTGCCTTCTTTGGCTAAAAAATGACCCTATATCAGAGCTCTGGTTTGAGATTCGCCGAAAAACTAAGCAACTAATAGAGAGTGAGCATTTCATGTGTCGAGAGAATGAATGGAGAGGGGCTCTTTATATAGGGAGCTCGGGGACTCGTCGGCTATCCGTTTGGCACCTTTATGACAAAAATTGATTGTTGAAACATATTGAATGGAGATGTTTCTTTTTCATCAGCATTACTTTGATTTTTTGGCGAGTGAACAGTGTTGTCATCTGAAGGAAGAAGACGACACTGTTCCGAACCGGACTGGACCGGTCCAAACTGGGTTTAAAGCTTAAACTGGCTGGTTCACCCCTCATTTGACCGAAATTTTCAAATCTAAAAATTTATAAATTTATCTAAATTCATTTTCTATCAAATGGTGGCTTCAAATCTTGAATTTGAATTTTTAAACCACCTAGAAAAATGAATTTAGAATATGGTTTAATAGTAGTTTAAACCGGTCCAAAGCGATTGGGATCCGGTTCAACTAAACCGGTTTGGTTTTCATCTCTATTTCCTTCTCATGTCCATTTCTATGACTTTTAGGACACTTTGGATGACTTGGAATCCATAAATTTCCCGGTCTACCCTCTCTCTATCGATTCTGGTTCTTGAGTTGATTCGGTTCACTTGAACCAGTCCAGTTTTTCTTCCCCAATTTGTCCTAAGGTTCTTTTCCAAGATTTATAAACTATTTTGAGTCATTTGGAATTTGTAAATTCTCAATTTGCTCGTTTCCTATTAATCGAGCTTGTAGACCAATTTGGTTTAAAATTTAAAGTTGACCGGTTCTTTCCCCGGTTTTCTTGTTATCAAACGACGAGGTTTACTCTCTCTCAACTACTTAGTTTTTCGATGAATCTCGAACCAGAGCTATGACATAAGGGTTTTTCTAAGCCAAAGAAGGAATGGTCGGATTCTTTAAACTCAGTGATAAGTCAGTTACCCGACGGTGGTCTCCAATTACTCCGAGGATCACCGGAGAAACTCCAGCGTGATCAAACAGTGAAGCAGCTCCGGTGGACTGAAGTTGTCCTATTTCTGTCGAGCTGAAATCAGCTGATTCAATCCGTACTTAGGCCAAACCAAGCTCTCCCAACACTTCCTCAGCCCTCATACGACCAAATTACAGCAGAAAAGTAGGCCAATTTGACTCCCCTCTATTAATTTCCGATCGGTGCTAGAGAGAGAACCCATGACACTTTACTGACTGAATTCTCCCTCAATTCAACATTAATTGAGGTGATTCTTGATTCTAGGAGGAACCTCATGATGAGGACTATCTGCCTAGATCAAAAGCTCGGACTGTCGCACCGCCGACGGTAAGCTTTCGAAGATTTCTCTCTCTACATCTAGTTTTCCAATAAATATTCGTTTGAGCTCGTCCCAACACCAATTCAAGCAATTCAAAGTGCAATTGAATCATATGGATGTGTAGGAACTCAAATATACCTTCCATTTCAACAATTAACCTCGATTGATCAGTCAATTTGTTGAAATCAAATTCGGTCAGGTTGAAAGGGGTAAATTGGGAAAACAATTTGGGGGAAATTGGGGATTTCAAAAATTCGAGTGACTATAGTGCAATTTACCAAAATTGAGTGTCAATTGGCCATGAAAAAGATATTGGAGGACCAGTTGGTCAATTTTTGGAATTTTTGGGGGGAAATTTACTATTTTTGTAAAGTAGGGGACCAAATTGGGAATTTAGGAAACTTAAACCCTTTTTTGTGATTTTGAATAAATTGAGGTCTGAAAGTAAATTTTAGAAGTTTCGGCACTCAATTTGGGGGAAAATTGGTATTAAGGACGTAAAGTTAAAGAAAAAGAACTTTAGGGAACTAAATGCAAATAACTAAAAGCTTGGGCATTTTATTCATTCATGATGAATGAAGGTTATTAGGCCAAAGGATAATGAAAAAGGATGTTCATATCGTACAGGAACACAAAGTACCGAGAACCTCAATAAAGACAAGCTCGCGTGGAGGCAAAGAGTCTGTTAAGAGGAATTCACTGCATTATCGGGTGAGTGGGAATTTTCACATCATACTCGGTTGGGATGATAAGCACCTTAGAAATGAAAACCCACTACTATGTGGGATTTTAACATCGCACCCGGTAGGGGTGATGTGAGAAAAACATGAAAAAACTACTTATTGGTTGTAAGTAGATCATACACTGATTATATGATGAACTTCCTCAAAGGAAGTAGAAAACCCACTTATCGATTATGAGCGGAGATGTCCTCACACTCGATTGGTGTGATAGATAGGTGAAAAGTTATTTTTGTCAGAAGTGCTCTCCCATGACTGTGTGCCACTACTTAAACATTTCGGGAGACCTTATTGACGGGAGCTCAAATAGCTTAGATAGGCTAGTGGCCTCGGTTTTGGAACTTGGGGGCTAAAATGCCCGATTTTGAAAATCTCGTACAGTGGGCACAAGGCTAGTTGGCACGAGCAGGAGCTCATAAAAAATATTATGTTAAGCCATGAAAACTTTAATGAATGATGTGATTTGGCCATGGTACCAAGACAGGACCGACATACTCGATGGACTAGCGGCAGTGCGACAAGATAGGTCGGCGGACCAGTCTAGACAAACAACTGCAGGTCGAGTTGAGGGTCGGGGTCGTTGGACTAGTGGCACCAAAGATTAAATGTCTTATATGGAAAATTATTGTCTTTTGCATTCAATGAGGTTGGGACCATCAAGATGCCCAAGAGGGGTGGTGATGTGTCTTAGGGGCTACTGGACGACATGGAGGAGATAAGGGCAGTTTGTTATGCTAGCAGTTAGGGAAGCTCGATGTAGCTTCATGCACATGAGACCAGGGTGGAGTCGAGATGAGGTCTTTGTCCTCATACGGACAATGAGTTTCTTTTCAGGTTTGAGGGTGAGATGTCGCGTACATCCACTCATTCCCAGGGTAGAAGTGGACGAGCTTCTATCTAGGTGGTTGGTGAAGTTGCTCTAATGCCACAAATGGGTGCAGTAGACAGGCTGCCCTACGAATGTGTGATCCCTTCATGATTAAGGGTATGTGTTGGTTGCTAAACACATCGTTTGTGGTTATGATGAGTAATGGTTTTGAAAACTGAGATTTTGAGGATGAAATAATTTAAAGGAAAAAAGGAGTCTGGTACACTCCAATTCAAAAATATTTTATTAAAACGTTATTTTTTTTAAAACATCCATTTAGTGAGTTATAGAAACTCACCCACTCTTTTTATCCCTTTTCAAGAATAGAGAATGACTAGGGATAACACTAGGATTTACCCATTGTCAGGTATGTTTAATTTCTCTTAAGCTTGTATTATTATTGATATATATTATTCCAGGGAATAAGGTTGAGATTCCGCCTGCCTCCTCTTAAATTAAAGAAGGGGGGAACCCCTCTTAAACCAAGGGAGCGGCGGGTTGCTCATGGGGATCCGACTAAAATGGGTTGGGACGTGAAAACTTGAGTGGTATTAGAGCTAAATTCCCTTTAAACATTATCAATACTATGTCCTGAAATTAATAAAACTTTAAATATCTTGTAGGAAGGAGAAACCCTAGGAAGTTCGCTATGAAATCCAATCCTCCACCCATAACTCTAAAAAAGACACTTATCCTAAGGAAAGCAGCCGTTCAACAGTTCTTAAAGGGTGAGAAACTTGGTAGTAGGTTATCGGAAACTTGTGGGAGCCTTATTGGAACCAGAAGGCATCACATACCCTCCTCCAAGACAAGAGGAACATGTACCTCCTCCTAGGAGCCCAACCCCTCCTCCAGCCACACAACAACCAAAGAGGAATCCAACTAGGAAAGAGGCTTAGGACAACTACTGGATGCATATGCCACTTTCATGAAGATCCACCAAGTACCCCCACCTACTCAGTCCAGCTTTAATCCCTCCCAATGGATGAAGTTGACATATGAGTGTGAGGCAGAGGTATTAAGGGGGTACGGACTGGAGGCCATACATGAAGTTCATCCCATAAGGGAATATAGATGGACTCCAATTAGTTCCTCAGAGCCATCTAACCAAGAATCTCACAATCGTTCTAAGGATAACTCCCGGCCTATGACCCCAAGAGAATATGGTGTAGAAAATTTTGTAATAAGCCAACTATGGCAAGAAATACTTCTTGAATGAATGAAATTTTAATTTTCCTGATAAAATTTTTGGGTCTCCTTAATGAAGTCAAGCAATAAGAGTATGCTAGTAAAGATCAAAGTAAAGGGTAGAAAATCACCTAAGGAAGAAAAAATGGATCATTTCTAGTTAACCTCAACCTTTAAGATTTCCCTTAAAGGGACAATAAAATTTGGCAAGGAAGAGACTCCTAGAGTTCACCCAAGGGAGACAAATCCTAACTAAGGAAAGGAAGGAGAAGTTTGGAACAAGGGAAGTGAGCATCAAAGAGCACAGGATTAGTGAGAGTCTAAGGAGTTAAGGAAAGGCTCAAAGAATAACTGTAAGGAAAACAAGAAGGAATAAACTATTTCAAGGAGAACCAAAGGAATGGAAGTTGATCGGGAAGAAAGAAAGAAGGTTATGGGGAACACTAAAGATGTTAATACAATTAAGATAGTACAAGGAGAAATGAGAAAGGAAAGAGATACGATAGTAAGAAAGCCCTAGGAATAATACTTACTTGGAAAGAGTTAAGATACAAGTTCTTAGGAACTCCATGAAAATAAGAGGACTAGTAGAAAGCAAGGATATGGAACCAGAAGGGAGAAATCTAGAGTGAATAACCATACAAATGTCTATAAGTATAAGAAAAGAATAAAAGAAGAACTTTCAAGGAGCAGTAGGGAGATCAAACGTAAAAATCTCATAACAGAAGGCCCTAGAAGAAGGACAAGAATAGGAAGTGGGATCATGGAAGGAAAAGTTCCAAGCTAAGGTAATCAACAGAGGAAATATCACAAAACTGGAGCTGAAATAAGGACCTCATAAAAGGTATAAGTGGCTAAGTAAGTTCCTGGAGAGGTTAAGTGTGATCTACTTGCAAGAGATCAGGGAAACTAAATAAGGATTTTAGACAGACATAATTGAAGAAAATTGTCATGCCCCGACCCTGTTTGGTCGGATCCCCGTGATCAACCCGCCACTCTCCCAATTTATTAAAGGGTTTCCCCTTACTATAGATCGTAAAGAGTACGGCGACCTTTAAATCTGCACATTTTCCAAAAATTATATAAACAAAACTACATAATAATTTAGATTTATCATACTTGTATCACAGGCGTCTTAGTTGATGGTCTTTAAGGGTAGGCTTTCCGAAATCTCCTGAAAGGGATATAAGAGAGGGGGTGAGTACGACTACTCAGTGAATGGGTTTTCAAAAGTTTAGACTTTAAGAAAACATTTATTATTGGAGTGTGCTAGACTCCTTTCTTTTCAAAAAAAAATCATTTCATTCAAATTCTCATGATTATCACAATTTCTTTTTAACCACATTGTGCCATCACCCAACACACATCCTTCATCATGAAGGTTACACACATTCACAGGTCAGCACGACCACTGAACCCACTTGTGGCTTCGGAGCGACTTTACCCGCCACCCGGATAGAAGTACGTCCACTTCTACACTGAGAATGAGTGGATGTTCGCGACATCCGACCCTCATTCCCGGAATAAAATCTTCGTGTCAGTTATAAGGACAGAGACCTCATCCCGTCCCCACCCTAGTCTCATGCGCTTGGTGCTACTCCAAATTTCACACAGACACCTGGATTGACAAACTGCCCATATACTCTCGATGATACTGTACCCATAGTGCATGCACAATCAATATTTTCTCATTATGCCATATAATTTGTGGTGCCACTAGTCCAATGGCCCTAACTCTCAACTCAACCCACATTTGTTTATCTTGACTAGTCCGTCGAACTGTCATGTCACACTGCCGCTAGTTGAATGAGCATGTCGGTCCTATGTTGGTACCATGGCTAAACAATTCACTTATTAAGTTTTATGGAACATATATCATATTTATTTACGAGCTCCTGCTCATGCCAACTGGCCTTGGGCACACTGTATGAGATTTTCAAAATCGGGCATTTAGCCCCCAAGTTCCAAAACCGAGCCCCCCCCCCCCCCCCCCCCGCCCGCCTATTAGAGCTATTCGAGCTCCCATCGAGAAGGTCTCCCAAATTGTTTAAGCATTGGAACACAGTCAGGGGAGAGCATTTCCGATAAAATATATGTTTTCTCTATCCATTATACCGCCCGGGTATAAGGACACCTCCATTCATAACCGATGAACGGGTTTTCAACTTACTTCGAGAAAGTCTCATCATACCAACTGTGTATGATCTACTTACAACCGGTAAGTAGTTTTTCCGCATGATTTTCACATCACTTCCTCTAAGTTGTGATGTTTAAAATACCACTTAATAGTGGGTTTTTATACCGAGGTACTTATCATCCCCAACCGGCAATGATATAAAATTCTAACTCACCCGTTAACGTAGTGAATTCCACTAGACTGGTTCTTTGTATTCACGCGAGCTCGTCCATGCTGACGTTCCCAGTACTTCGCGTTCCTACACAATATAAACATCGTTGTTCATTATTACTCGGCATAACAGCCTTCATTCATTTTAAATGAAAGAGAAAACCTAAACTTTTTAGTTATTTACAATTAGGTCCCTAAAGTTAATTCCTTTTAACTTTAAATCCCTAATGTCTATTTTTCCTCAAATCGAGTCCCGAAACTTTTAAAATTTATCTTGTAACCTATTTTTATTCAATTTCACCAAAAAGGGGTTTAATTTCCCAAATTTCCAATTTGGTCCCCCTTCCAAAATTACCATTTTGCCCTACCTTTACAAAAATGGTAAGTTTTGCCCCAAAAATTTCAAAATTCTTCAATTGGTCCTCCAAAATTATTTTCATGCCCAATTGACCCTCAATTTCATAAAATTGCATTTTGGTCCTTTAAATTTAGAAAATCCCCAATTTTTCCCAAAATTTCCCCAAATTTCAACTTCTTAGCACATTCGAATTTGATTTCATCAAATTGACCGATCAAACACCTCTAATTGTTGAAATTGATGTTAAAATTGAGTTCCTCCATCCTCTTATGATTCAATAGCACTTTGAATCGCAAGTTTTGATGCCAGAACGAGCTCAAACGGAGCTTTGCTGGAAAACAAACTATAGAGAGAGAAAGCTTCGATTACTCATCGATGAGGGCACGACGGTCTGAGCTTTTGATATGGGTAGATAGCTCTCATCCTAAGGTTCATCCTAGAATCGAGAATCGCATCAATTGATGTAGAATTGAGTTAGAACTTCATCATTGAAATTATGTTGGTTCTCTCTCTAGCACCGGCCGAAAATTGTAGAGGGCAGCCGAATTGGCTTATCTTTGAGTCCTAATTTAGCCATGGGAAGGCTGAGGAAGTGTTGGGAAGGCTTGGTTTGGCTTGAGGAGGGCTTAAAATGGCCGATTTCAACTCGGCTGAAACAGCGCAGCTTTAGTCCGTCGGAGCTGCTTCATTGTTTCATCACGTCGGCGACCGTCAAAGTGAACGGAGACTACAGATGTGTAGCTGACTTCTCCCCGGTTCTAAAGAACCCAACCTCACCTTGTATGGCTCAGAAAAGACCCCATGTCAAAGCTCTAGTTCTAGCTTCACCGGAAAATAGAGCAGTTGAGAGAGAAAAGAGTTTTTAGGTGTGGAGAGGATGAATGGGGAGGGGCTCTTTATATAGGGAGCTTGGGGACCTGTTGGCTGTTCGTTTGGCACCATTATGACTGACATTGAAGACCTGAAACACCCCGAATAGAAGCATTTCTTTTTCGCCGGTGTTTATTCAGTTTCCCGGCGAGTGAACAGTGTTGTCATCATGAAGAAGAAGATGACACTGTTCCGAACCAGACCGGACCGGTCCGAACCGGGTTCAAAGCTTAAACCGGTTGGTTCACCCCTCATTCGATCGAGTTTTTCAAATTTAAAATTTTCTAAATTCATTTTCTATCCAATGGTGGCCCAAATCTCCAATTTAAATTATTTAAGCCACCTAGAAAAATGAATTTAGGGTTCGGTTCAATAGTGGTTCAAACCGGTCAAAACTGATTCGAATCTAGTTCACCTTAACCAGTTTGGTTTTCATCCCCAATTCCTTCACAAGTCCATTCCCCTGACTTTTGTGTCTCCTCAGGTCACTTAGGGTCCATAAAATTCTCGATTTACCATTCCTTTATCGATTCTGGTTCATAAACTGACTTCGTTCTTAAACTGGTTCAATCCGATTTGGGTTCAATTCACCCAAACTAGTCTAGTTTTTCTCTCCCACTTTGTTCTAAGGTTCCTTTCCAAGGTTTATGATTTTCTTTGGAGTACTATGGAGTTGAATTCCTTTATTTTTCCTGATCTCTATCTGTTCTGGTTCATGAATCAACTCGGTTCATAAACCGGTTCAATCCTATTGGACCTGTTTCATCCAAACCAGTCTAATTTTCCTCTTCCAATTCATCCTAAGGTTCTTTTCCATAGTATTATGAACCCTTTGGATCACCTGTGAGTTATAAATTCCTAAATTGCCCATTCACAATTGATCAAGTTTGTGAACCGGTTCAATTTTCTCACTCGGTTTGACCGGTTCTCTTCCTGGTTTTCCTTAGCTCAAAAGGGCGGGGTTTACAACTCTCCCCTCCTTTTAGGAGTTTTGTCCTCAAAACTTAATTAGAAACCTTCTATGATAATCATTTCCTTTGATGCCCCATTGGTGTTTTCTTAACATGCAAACTCTTCTCTCGTTCTTTCAATTAGACCTTTTTACAACCTTCACTTAAGGAATTCCTTTTTCCTTTGTGTTATTTACTCCCTCCGTGGAGTTTGTCATAACTAGACATACCTTACTTCAGGGTATGTTCTTAAATTTTATCTCTTTCTTTGCTTAGAGCAACATTATTCCTCTTGAGGTTCTGTACTCAAGATTGAAAATTCCAAGATAACTAACCATTTTCGTGTCTAGTTAACTACTTGGACTTTGAAACCCTTAGCTCGACATCCTTTAGAGCATTACGTACCTATTTTCACGGATTTCTTTATCATCACTTTTTCGTCCTATTTCGACTCTTTTTTCATTGTTGCTCATTACAAATCAGTCCAAATTATGTTTGACTTTGTCATGCTTATGAACCAACTCTTCCTTATTCCGAGTCATGTTTTCATCAGGCTTGTTGGGTTTTCTTGTCCCTTACAGCATGACGTTTTCTAGATCTTGCCTCTACATCCAATAGATCTCCAAAACACCTCTTTTAGGATTTTTTTTCCTTATTTTTCAAGCTCTCAGGAATTGTATAACTTCATCCCTTCTTTCTTCTGGTAGTATTCATCGACTACCTTTACCGTTATTAACTCAATTTACACAACTGTGTCGGTTCTCCTTACCCACTCATCCTTTTTTTACTTCCTTATAGTATTTCAGTCCTGATTATTTGATTTCCAGATGTTTTACTGACATGCTGGTATTTGTCTTTTCTTAGGTCCATCATCATTCCCAAGAACATCCTTTATTCAAGAAGTTTTTCTTTGGCCTTAATCCACTCTTACCTATTTGTAATCATCACCATTCTTTATATCGAGTTGATTCCTTTTGGTCTACATGTCGTTTGCTTGATTTGGGAAGTTTCCCCTTTTTACAATTTCATTCTCTACTATTTCCTTCAAGGTAGAGACTTTAATCTTAGGAGATACATGTTCAACCTTCTTACCATTTCTTGAAGGTTTCCTTTCTTCATCTCCTTACACCCTTTCCAGGGCATTTGCCCGCTTTTAGTCCTTCATTGTCTTAAATTTTTTCCCATTCCATCCCTTATTCCTTATTTTAGTAGTTTATTAATCTTATTTCAGCTACTTTATATTATGCTCAGTCGTCCACTCTTTAGGCTTTATTATACGCATATGGACTACGACATGTCTTACCAATCACAATTATTCCTACAAAACCACATCTTATTTGGAGGGCTTACTTTCCCAACATTTCTCATACGTTCTTTCCTTCCTTACCTTATTATGGATAGTCCACTCATTCTTACTTGCCACAACATCTCTTAATATGCTTCCTTGGGTATCTTTCACTTTAGAATGCATTTTATTTGTGAATTTGTCTCCTCACCTCTCGTCGTCACCAGGTTCTGCTTATTCTTTATTACATCATGTTTCCTTTCTTAGGATTTCCTTATTTGGGAGGATTCTTACCCTTTTCTCCAGTAATTTCTTTTTCATACATCCTTGAAGACACCTAACTTTAAATGATGTCCCTTGATGCTATTCATGTATGCTTACCTTTACTCTTGAGATCCTATGGATACGTTTTCCATACTTCATTCTCATTCTTACTCGTACCTCAGCACATGTCTAGAGCTCGCATCCACCTAGTTTAAAAAAAAAATCCCTTGATTACCCTTTGAGAGGTTCATTTAACCATCTCAAGACTTTATAGTTCTGGTTCTGGCCATTGATTTCTTTTAAGGATTTTCCTTCATTTTTATTTTCAAATGATTTTCCCTTTTCACTTCTCCCTTCTTTATCGTGGTTTAAATCCTTGGTTCTCTCGAAGGCTAGTTCTTTAACTACCTCCTTCACACTATTTTTCTGATCCAATTATCTAGGCAGTTGCATCACTCTTCCTTCATGCCTATCCTTTTGTTCTTCATAGAATGTAGTCTTTACTACATCTCAGCCTTTCTTAGGATTTTGTTTATTCTCTTTGGTCGTTCCATTGTTACTCATTTCTTCTTTCTACTTGGTTCCACTAAAATTATTGTTTGGTCCTCCAGTTTTCTCCAAACATGTCACACTGGGCCATCACGATACTTCCTTCCTTTTGAAACATTTCATAATTAAGGGTTGGTTCCTTGCACTCCACATTAGGTCCATCCGCCCATCCATAATTTCTTCAAGGGTAGTTAGTCATATGCATCCCTCCAAAGTTTACTTTCATAATGTATCTCCTTATGGAGCGTTCAAATCTTCTTTATTTCAAGATTTCTTGACAATTGTGTGAGAGACTTGCCTATTCTTTTCTTAGCTTGAGTTTAGTCGTTAATTGGGCCTTTAGTCCTATTAAGAATTTCCTTCATCCTTCTTTTCCCAAGTATTTGACCTTTTCGCCCCTCTCTTCATTGTTGGAACTCAAATTATGGCTTTCCCATGTATTATTTCATTAACTGTCTCGTCTCCACCATTCCTTTGGTCTAAGTTTCTTAGGGTAGTTGTTTCTCGAGTCCTCTTGTCCTTAACGTCTATCTCACTAACCTTTTAGTTTGTAGTCCTCTCTACCTCTCGGTCTTCCTTAGGGTGTCATTTATTTCTTCTTACTATCTTATTTTTATGGTTTGCTTACTTTTGCTATGTTGATCAGAGACTCCAATTTTTTACTTCTCTGCTTTTTCCAAAAGAGGTTGTACCACTTTTCCAAAGTAGGTTAGTCTTGGCCTCCAATACATCTTTTCTTCAAGTAGTTTCTAATGAGGGGTTGGCTCCTTGCACTCCACGTTATGTCCATCTGCCAACCAATGATTCCATCAAGGCACTTGGTTGTATGCATCCCTCCAAAGTTCCCTTTCACATTGTATTCCTTCTCTTCTTCACTCTCACTGTGTCGTTCCCTAGAGTTCCGGGGGACGTTTTTTTGTGTTTGCCCCTTATGAGAGGGTTCTAAGTATGCTTCCCATGTACCTTATCCCTAGTCATGAGGTATCCTTCTCGGTTTGACCTTCTTAAGAAGTTTTTGCATTCCCTCGTCATTTCTTAATCTCTTTGTGAACCATTTACGTAACCTGCTCCATGGTATCGGTCTTCAATCCTTCATGTCTTTCGTGACCTTTGAGGAGGTATAGCCTTGAATCTATGAGGTGTGGAACATCCCTCCATTCCTTACACCTAAAATAGTTCATCTTGGTACTTGTCCTTTAGTAGGGTTAGGCATCTCTTCAGGTAATATCCCATTGTTATTCCCTTACATGGATTGTTGTGGTTCCTTCTTTCCTTCAAGTGGGGCTTTTCCAAGGTTACTAGTGATTTGGTGTTTTACCTTTCTTGAGTCTAATCACTTTGACAGTTTTCTTGCTGAATCTCCTTTTCTAAAGGGTCATGGTAAGAGTCGTCCTAAGTTTCTTAATTCCCTAATTCATCTTCCATAACCGAGATGTGACTTTTCCTTAGTTTTCAGGATAGTGTGGGTTTGTTTTATTTTCCTTAAGCCATTTTCCCAACAAGATCGCATCATCAGGAGATAGAGTTTTGAGAATTTGAGTATTTTATTAATAGGGGGATACAAAAGATTAGGCTTTTAGCCCTATCACAGAAATGGTCACAAAATAACTAAGGAGCTACGGAATTCTTGATAAACATGCTCCTTCATACTTAGAGTTGTGCCATCGATAGGTCCTAGCACCATTCTCCAGGATAATTCCCCATTTGGTCTTTCGAGATTCCTGCTAGGTCTCAGGCAAGCACAATCAATATTTTCTCATTATGCCATATAATATGTGGTGCCACTGGTCCAACGGCCATGACTCTCAATTCAACCCGTAGTTGTTTGTCTTGACTGGTCCGTCAACCTGTCATGTCGTACTGCCACTAGTTGACTGAGCATGTCGGTCCTATCTTGGTATCATGGCCAAACAATTCACTTATTAAGTTTTATGGCGCATATATCATGTTCATTTATGAGCTCCTGCTCGTGCCAACTAGCCTTGGGCCCACTGTAAGAGATTTTCAAAATCACACATTTAGCCCCCAAGTTCCAAAACCTAGGCCCCCAGCCTATTAGAGCTATTCGAGCTCCCGTTGAGAAGGTCTCCCAAATTGTTTAAGCATTGGCACACAGTCAGGCGAGAGCACTTCCGACAAAACATATGTTTTTTCTATCCATTATACTGGTCGGGTATAAGGACAACTTCGTTCATAACCGATGAACGGGTTTTCAACTTCATTCGAGAAAGTCTCATCATACCAACCGGTACGTAGTTTTTCCGCATGATTTTCACATCACTTCCTCTAAGTTGTGATGTTTAAAATACCACTTAGTAGTGGGTTTTCATATCAAGGTACTTATCATCCCCAACCGAGTATGATATAAAATTCTCACTCACACGTTAACGTAGTGAATTCCACTAGACCAGTTCTTTGTATTCACGCGAGCTCGTCCATGCTGGCGTTCCTAGTACTTCACGTTCCTACACGATATGAACATCCTTATTCATTATTACTCGGCATAACAGCCTTCATTCATTTCAAATTAATGAGAAAACTCAAACTTTTTAGTTATTTACAATTAGGTCCCTAAAGTTAGTTCTCCTTAACTCTAAGTTCCTAATGTCTGTTTTTCCTCAAATCGAGTCCCAAAACTTTTAAAATTTATCTTGGGAACTCAATTTATTCAATTTCACCAAAAAGGGGTTTAATTTCCCAAATTTCCAATTTGGACCCCCAACTTTTCCAAAATTACCATTTTGCCCTTCCTTTACAAAAATGGTAAGTTTTGCCCCCAAAATTCCAAAGTTCCACAATTGGTCCTCCAACATTATTTTCATGCCCAAGTGACCTTAATTTCATAAAATTGTATTTTGGTCCTTTAAATTTCAAAAATCTCCAATTTTCCCCCAATTTCAACTACTTAGCACAATCAAATTTGATTTCATCAAATTGACCGATCAAACACCTCTAATTGTTGAAATTAAAGATAAAATTGAGTTCCTCCATCCTCTTACGATTCAATAGCACTTTGAATCACAATTTTTGACATCGGAATGAGCTCAAACGGAGCTTTGCTTGAAAACAGACTTTAGAGAGAGAAAGCTTCGATTACTCACCGGTGAAGGCATGACGATCCGAGCTTTCGATCTGGGTAGATAGCTCTCATCCTAAGGTTCATCCTAGAATCAAGAATCGCATCAATTGATGCTGAATTGAGTTAGAACTTCATCATTGAAATTATGTCGGTTCTCTCTCTAGCACCGACCGGAAATTGTAGAGGGGAGCCAAATTGGCTTATCTTTGAGTCCTAATTTGGCTGTGGGAGGGCTGAGGAAGTGTTGGGAAGGCTTGGTTTGGCCTGAGAAGGGCTTGAAATGGCCAATTTCAACTTTGCCAAGATAGGGCAGCTTTAGTCCGCTGGAGCTGCTTCACTGTTTCATCACGCCGACGACCCTCGGAATGAACGGAGACTACAGACATGTAGCTGACTTCTCCCCGGTTCTAAAGAACTTAACCTCCCCTTGTTTGGCTTAGAAAAGACCCCATGTCAGAGCTCTAGTTCGAGCTTCGTCGAAAAATGGAGTTGAGAGAGAATGGAGTTGTTAGCTGTGGAGAGGATGAATGGGGAGGGGTCTTTATATAAGGAGCTCGGGGACCTGTTAGCCATCTGTTTGGCACTGTTATGACTGACATTGAAGACCTAAAACGCCCCGAATAGAAGAGTTTCTTCTTCACCGGCGTTTCTTCAGTTTCCCGATGAGTGAATAGTGCTGTCATCCTGAGAAAGAAAATGACACTGTTCTAAACCGGACCACATCGGTCTGAACTGGGTTAATAGCTTAAACCGGCCAGTTCACCCCTCATTCGACCGAGTTTTTCAAATATAAAAAATTTCTAAATTCAGTTTCTATCCAATGGTGGCCCAAATCTCCAATTTAAATTATTTAAGCCACCTAGAAAAATAAATTTAGGGTTCGGTTCAATAGTGGTTCAAACCGATCAAAATCGATTCGAATCTGGTTCACCTTAACCGGTTTGGTTTTCATCCCCAATTCCCTCACAAATCCATTCCCCTGACTTTTGTGACTCCTTAGGTCACTTAGGGTCCATAAAATTCTCGGTTTGCCATTCCTTTATCGATTCCGGTTCATAAACTGACTTGGTCCTTAAACCGGTTTAATCTAGTTTAGGTCCGGTTTACCCAAACCAGTCTGGTTTTTCTCTCTCACTTTGTTCTAAGGTACCTTTCCAAGGTTTATAAATCTCTTTGGAGTACTATGGAGTTGAATTCCTTTGTTTTGCCCAATCTCTATCGATTCTGGTTCATGAATCGACTTAGTTCATAAACTGGTTCAATCCTGTTAGACCTGGTTCATCCAAACCGGTCTAATTTTCCTCTTCCAATTCATCTTAAGGTTCTTTTCCATAGTATTATGAAGCCTTTGGATCACCTAGGAGTTGTAAATTTCTAAATTACCCATTTACAATTGATTGGGTTTGTGAACCGATTCGGTTTTCTCACTCAGGTAGGGTTTATAGAAATAAACCATAATAATCATATCATCCGGGAGAATAAACTACGCTCTAAAAAGGATTGGGGAGTAGTAAAGACTACACATTAAATAGTACAAAGGGATGGATACTAATGACAAGAAGATTCGAGAGACAACCATCTCAAAATAATTAAACTAATAGGATATACGGATGAGGCTGTTAACGAACGGACCCTTGTGAAGGTCACAATCCCAGTAAAGAATGAAAAGATGGAAAGGCCAAAACCTTTGGGAAATAAGGGTAGAGGAAAGCCATCAAGACATCAATGGATAAGATCGAAGTATCGACTCAAAAGCTAAGAGAAGGTTAAATAAGGTTTCTACAGGACGATCAAGTGATTGTGAAACAAAGGGGATGTGAACTCCACCTCCGAGAAATAGATGAGTAATGGGAGCAAGTGAGAATGAAGATGAGGTATACAAGAAGTACTCGTAGGGTCTCAAGGTAAAGGTAACTAGGAGAGGATGGTATCAAAGAATTTCATTTAAGGTAGACATTCGCAATGGTAAAAATTAGAAGAGAATTCCAAAGAGAAAAAGGAGTATAAAACTTACCAAGGAAGAAAACCTTGGAAAAACATGTGTTCCAATTAGGAGGAAATGGAACCAACAGAATTGGAAATAAGATAAGCTCTTCAAAGACAAACTGTTGTAGATGAAAGGATCAAGTGCGAAAGAAAAGTAATCGTACAAGTCCAAGGGGTAAGTTAAACCCAAGTAACGAGTAAGTAAGGAGACAACGTCAAAAGATGTCGTACAATTAAGAAAGGAACTAACTCAGAATAGAGAATAAAAAAATGATCACGAATGAGTAAGAAGGGATTAAGAAAAGAAAAGTTCTTAAGGGAAAGGACACCACTGGGAATGAGGAATGACGTAAGAAAGGAAGAGTTTCAACATGTTAGTAAGTTATTAGGAGACTCAAAGACTTGCAATTGGAAATACCCAATAAAGAATTTGGGAAAAGATGAGTAAAGAAAACCAATATGGTTATATGGGAAATGATGTCAAAGGCAAAAAGGGACGATTTGATAATAGTAAAGATAGTCAAATAATACCTGACGAAAAGAGTGACGAAGTCATACTATCCCTGAAAAGTAGGAAGGTTGAGAACAATCATCATGGAAGTGTTTTAAAGATGTTAAAAGGTCAAAGATAGATTTTAGAGAATGTCGTGCTATGGGGGAAGATGTAAGCCCAACAGTCTCAGGAAAATATGACAAAAGTAAGGAAGAATCCGTTAGTTAAGCATGACAAGGTTAGGCATTAAATTTGGAATGAAGTTGTAATAACCAACAAATAAGGGAAGTGTCAGTGAAGGATGAAAAGGTGATAACACTAACACCTGTGGAAGCATGTACATGGTGCTTGAATGGACACTGAGCAAAGGAGGTCAACAATAAAGAGAATAACTAGATACATGAATGATTGGGTATTTTGGAACTCCCAATCCTAAAATCTTAAGTAAAGAATCTCGGGATGGAGAAATTGTACTTTAAGGAACGAAGCATGTGAATTTAAGGATATGACCTTAAACCTTCCAGTGATATATATTTAAATAAAGTAAACTTCATGGAAAGAGAAAGTGATGGGAAGGAAAAGAAAATCTCAAGTATATGTTATATAAGGGATGAATGAGAATAACCGAGAATCTTGAATGTCTATGAATAACAAATTGACATCAAGGGAAGTTCCTTCCAATGTGAAGAATGTTGAATAAGATTTGAGGACAAAACTCCTAAAAGGAGAGGAAAGTTGTAAACCCCACCCTTTGGAGTTAAGGAAAAACCGGAGAAAGAACCGGTTACCCCAAGTGAGAAAACCAAACCAGTTCACGAAACCCGACCATTTGAGAACGAGCAACTGGGAATTTATAACTTTCAAGTGACCCAAAGAGTCATAAAAACCTAGGAAAGGGACCTTAGGACAATTTGGGAGAGAAAACCAAACTAGATCAAGTGAACCAGATCTGAACCGGATTGAACCAGTTTGGACCGGTTTGAACCACTATTGAACCAGATGCTAAATTCATTTTTCTAAGTGGCATAGAAAATTCAAATTGGAGAATTGAGGCCACCATTGGATAGAAAATAAATTTAGATGTGTCACGCCCCGACCCAATTTGGTCGGACCCCCGTGATCAACCCGCCACTCTCCCAGTTTATTAAAGACTTTCCCCTTATTGTATATCGTAAAGAGTAAAGCGTCCTTTAAACTTCACCTTTTCCTAGAATAACATAAATCAAAACTGTATAATAATTTAGGTTTATCATACCTGTCTCATAGATTTCTTAGTTGATGGTCTTTAAGGGTAGACTTTCTAAAACCTCCTGAAAGGGATATAAGGGAAGGGGTGAGTACGACTACTCAGTAAATGGGTTTTTTAAAGTTTGACTTTTAAGAAAAGAATTATTATTGTAGTGTGCTAGACTCCTTTCTTTCAAAAATCCCTTTATTCAAAAATCTCGATTTTTCCATCATTTCCATATGTTAACCACGGTGTGTCATCACCCAACACACATCCTTCATCATGAAGGTTACAAACATTCGCAGGTCAGCACGATCACTGAACCCACTAGTGGCTTCGGAGCGACTTTACCGGCCACCCGGATAGAAGCACGACCACTTCTACCCTAGGAATGAGTGGATGTACGTGACATTCGACCCTCAATCCCGAAATCGATTCTTTGTGTCTGTATGAGGACAGAGACCTCATCCTGTCCCCACCCCGGTCTCATGCGCTTGGTGCTACTCCAAATTTTGCACAAACACCTAGAACGACGATCTGCCCTTATACTCACTGGGTCGTCCAAGGCCCTTAGGATGCATCACTACCCCTCATGGGTGTCTTGATGATCCCGTACTCATAGTGCATGCACAAATAAAGTTTTCTTAAATTGCCATGTAATATGTGGTGCCATTAGTCTCAATGGTCCCGACCTTCAACTCAACCTATAGCTATTTGTTTTGACTATTCCGAAGACCGATCAAGTCGCACTGCTACTAGATGACTGAGTATGTTGAACCTGCCTTGGTTCTATGACCAAACAATTCACTTATTAATATTTAATGGCACATATATATCATGTTCGTTTATGAGCTCCTACTCGTGTCCATTAGCTTATGGCCCACTGTTCGAGTTTTTCAAAAATAGGGCATATTAGCCCTCCAGTTCCAAAACCGAGGCCCCTGGCCTATTAGAGCTATTCGAGGTCCCATCAAGAAGGTCTCCCAAATAATTTAAGCATTGGCACATAGTCAGGGGAGAACACTTCTGACAAAATAGGTCTTCACTACCCATTATACTGACCGATATAAGGACATCTCCGTCCATGACTGATGAACGGGTTTTCAACTTCCTTCGATGAAGTCTCATCATACCAACTGGGTATGATCTACTTACAACCGGTAAGTAGTTTTTCTGCATGGTTTTCACATCACTTTCTCTAAGTTGTGATGATTAAAATTCCACTAAACAACTGGTTTTTCTACCGAGGTACTTATCATCCCCAATCGGGTATGATATATAATCCCACTCACAATCTGTAAGTGGTTTTTATCTTTACATTATGCTCATCATCCCAACCGGGTATGATGTTAGTAAACCCACTCACCCATTAACGTAGTGAATTCCACTATACCGGTTCTTTGTATTCACGCGAGCTCGTCCATGCTGGCATTCCCGGTATTTCGCGCTCCTACACGATATGAACATCTTTGTTCATTATTACTCGGCAAAATATCCTTCATTCATTTCAAATGAATAAGAAAACCCAAACTTTTAGTTATTTGCAATTAGGTCCCTAAAGTTATATCTCTTTAACTTTAAGTCCCTAATGTCAGTTTTTCCTCAAATTAATTCCCGTAACTTTTAAAATTTATCTTGGGACCTCAATTTATTCAATTTCACCAAAAAGGGGTTTAATTTCCCAAATCTCCAATTTGGTCCCCCAATTTTTCCAAAATTACCATTTTGCCCTTCCTTTACAAAAATGGTAAGTTTTGCCCCAAAAATTCCAAAATTCCTCAATTGGTCCTCCAACATTATTTCCATGCCCAATTGACCCTAAATTTCATAAAATTGTATTTTGGTCCTTTGAATTTTAAAAATCCCTAATTTTTCCCCCAATTTCAACTCCTTAGCATAGCCAAATTTGATTTTATCAAATTGACCGACCAAACACCTCTAATTGTTGAAATTGAAGTTAAAATTGAGTTCCTCCATCTTCTTACGATTCAATAGCACTTTGAATCATAAATTTTGACGCCGGAACGAGCTCAAATAGAGCTTCGCTGGAAAATGAACTGTAGGGAGAGATAACTTCGATTTCTCACCGGTGAGGGCATGGCGGTCTGAGCTTTCTATCTCGGCAGGTAGCTCTCGTCCTGAAGTTCATCCTCGGATCAAGAATTACATCAATTGATGCCGAATGGAGTTAGAATTTCATCATTGAAATTCTATCGATTCTCTCTCTAGCACCGGCCGAAAATTATAGAGCGGAGTCGAATTGGCTTACCTTTCAGTACTAATTCGGCCATTGGAGTGCTGGGGAAGTGATTGGAAGGACTTGGTTTGGCCTGAGGAGGGCTCGAAATGGCCAATTTCAGCTCAGCCGAAATAGGGCAGCTTCGGTCTGCCAGAGCTGCTTCACTATTTAATCACATCGGTGTCTCGCCCGCAACCCTTGGAGTGAACGGAGACTACATACATGTAGCAGACTTCTCCCTAGTTCTAAAGAACCTGACCTCGCCTTGTTTGGCTCAAAAAAGACCCATGTCGGAGCTCTAGTTTAAGCTTCATCAGAAAATGGAGCAATTGAGAGAGAATGGACTTTCCAGGTGTGAAGAAGATGAATGGAGAGGGGCTCTTTATATAGGGAGCTCGGAGACCCGTTGGCTGTCCATTTGGCACCGTTATGACTAACATTGAAGACCTGAAATGCCCCAAACAGAAGCATTTCTTCTTTGCCAGCATTTCTTCAGTTTCCCGGCGAGTGAACAGTGCTGTCATCCTGAGGAAGAAGATGACACTGTTCCAAACTGGACCGGACTAGTCCAAACTGGGTTCAAAGCTTAAATCGGCCAGTTCACCCCCCATTCGACCGAGTTTTTCAAATCTAAAAATTTCTAAATTCATTCTCTATATAATAGTGGTCTCAAATCTCCAATTTGAATTATTTAAGCCACCTAGAAAAATGAATTAAAGGTTTGGTTCAATAGTGGTTCAAATCGGTCCAAACCGGTTTGAATCCGGATCACATGAACTGGTTTGGTTTTCATCCCCAATTCCTTCACAAGTCCATTTCCATGACTTTTGTGACTCCTTAGGTTACTTAGGGTCCATAAAATTCCTGGTTTACCATCTCTTTATCAATTTCGGTTCATAAACTGGCTCGGTTCTTAAACCGATTTAATTCGGTTAGAGTCCGGTTCACCCGAACTGGTCTAGTTTTTCTCTCCCACTTTGTTCTAAGGTTCCTTCCCAAGGTTTATGATTTTCTTTGGAGTACTATGGAGTTGAATTCCTTTATTTTTCCCAATCTCTATTGGTTCTGGTTCATGAACCTACTTGGTTCATAAGTCGGTTCAACCTTGTTGGACCCGGTTCATCTAAACTGGTCTAATTTTCCACTTCCAATTCAACCTAAGGATGTTTTACATAATATTATGAACCCTTTGGATGATATGGGAGTTGTAAATTCCTAAATTGCCTATTCACATAGTATTATGAACGCCAGCATGGACGAGCTCGCGTGAATATAAAGAACCGGTCAAGTGGAATTCACTACGTTAATGAGTGAGTGGGTTTACTAACATCATACCTGATTGGGATGATGAGCATAACTTAAAATTAAAAACCACTTACCAGTTATGAGTGGAAATTTTATATCATACCCAGTTGGGAATGATAAGTACCTCGGTATGAAAACCCACTATTAAGTGGTATTTTAAACATCACTACTTAGAGGAAGTGATGTGAAAATCATGCGGAAAAATTACTTACCGATTGCAAGTACATCATACCTGGTTGATATGATGAGACTTCCTCGAAGGAAGTTGAAAACCCGTTCATCAATTATGAACGGAGGTGTCCTTATACTCGGGCAGTATAATGGATAGAAAAAACATATGTTTTTTCAGAAGTTCTCTCCCCTGACTGTGTTCCCATGCTTAAACAATTTAGGAGACCTTCTCGACGGGAGCTTGAATAGCTCTAATAGGCCGAGGGCCTCGGTTTTGGAACTTGGGGGCTAAATGCCCAATTTTGAAAATCTCGTACAGTGGGCCTAAGGCCAGTTGGCATGAGCAGAAGCTCGTAAACGAACATGATATATGTGCCATAAAACTTAATAAGTGAATTGTTTGGCCATGGTACCAAGATAGGACCGACATGCTCAGTCAACTAACAGTAGTGCGACATGACAGGTCGACAGACTAGTCAAGACAAACAACTGCGGGTTGAGTTGAGAGTCGGGGTCGTTGGACCAGTGGCACCACAGATTACATGGCGACATGAGAAAATATTGTTTGTGCATGCACTGTGAGTACGGGATCATCAAGACACCCATGAGGTGTAGTGATGCATCCTAAGGGCACTGGACGACCTGGTGGCTATAAGGGCAGTTCGTCGTTCCAGGTGTCTGTGCGAAATCTGGAGTAGCACCAAGCGCATGAGACAGGGGTGGGGAAAGGATGAGATCTCTGTCCTCATATTGACACGAAGAAGTGATTTCACGATTGTGAGTTAGATGTCACGTACATCCACTCATTCTAGGGTAGAAGTGGTCGTACTTCTATTCAGGTGGCAGGAAAAGTCACTCCGAAGCCACTAGCGGGTTCAGTAGTGATATTGACTTGCGAATGTGTGTAACCTTCATGATGAAGGATGTGCATTGGGTGACAACACACCAGTAACTAAGAAATAATGGAAAAACCCAAATTTTTAAATGAAGGGATTTTTTAAAAGAAAGGAGTCTGACACACTCCATATAAATGTTTTTCTTAAAAGTTAAAAGTAGACCTTTGAAAACCCATTCACTGAGTAGTCGTCCTCACCCCCTCCCTTATATCCCTTTCAGGAAATCCTTGAAAGACCATCAACTAAGATGCCTGTAAGACAGGTATGTAAAGTTTAAAATTTCATGTAGTTTTGATTATCCTATTCCAGGAAATGGTGCAGGTTTAAAGGACGCCTTACTCTTTACGGGTTATAATAAGGGGAAACCCTTTAATAAACCGAGAGAGTGGCAGGTTGTTCACGGGGATCCAACCAAACCGGGTCGGGGCGTGACAACTAGAGTGGTATTAGAGCTTGTTTCCTCAAATACATAATTAAGACTAGAAAATATAGTAACTAATAGGATTTATCCTAAAATTTTCAGATGGCTCCCAGGAGAGGAACCAAGAAAACTTGGAAGGGCTCTACTCAACACCCTACCTTCGTAGGGAGACAACCCTGGAAGCTTCCCAAATGCTTGAGACCTTGCAAAAATGTTGAAGGACCAAATGGGGAAGTATCCGAGAGAATGGTGCTTATTGATGGCACAATCTTAAGTATAAAGGAGAATGCTTATCAAGAATCTCATAGCTCCCTAGTTAATTTGTGATCATTTTCTATGATAGGGTTGAGAGCCCAACCATTTGTATTCCCATGTTAATAAAATAATCAAATTCTCCAAAACTCTATCTTCTAAGGATGTGATCTTACTAGGAATATGGCCTAAGGAAAATAAAACAAAACCACACTATCCTGGAAACTAAGGAAAAGTCACATCCTAGTAATGGGAGATGAATTAGGAAACCTAGGAGGAATCTTACCATGACCCTTTAGCAAAGGAGATTCAGTAAGAAAATTGTCAAACTAATCAGACTCAAGAACGATAGAGCACCAAACCAATAGTAACCCTGGAAATGCCCTACCCGAAGGAAAGAAGGGACCACAACAATCCATATAAGGGAATAACCTATTACAAGTATGAACGATGGAGACATTACCTGAAGAAGTGTCCAACCCTACTAAGGACAAGTACCAAGTTGAACTATTATAGGTGTAAGGAAAGAAGGGGTGTTCCACACCTCATAGATTCAGGACAATAACTCCTCAAAGGTCACGAAGGACATGAAGGATTGGAGACCGATACCATGGAGCGGGTTACATAAACAATTCAAAAATAGGTCAAGAAAAGATGAGGAGAATACAAAAACTTCTTAAGAAGTTCAAACTAAGAAGGATACCTCATGAATAGGGATAAGGTACATAAGAAGCATACTTAGAAGCTTCTCATAAGGGGTAAACATAAAAAAAAATGTCCCCCAAAACTCTAGGGAATGACACAGTGAGAGTGAAGAAGAGAAGGAATACGCTGTGAAAATGAATCATTGGTTGGCGGATGTGCAAGGAGTCAACCCCTCATTAGAAACTACTTGAAGGAAGGAAGTATTAGAGGCCAAGACTAACATGCTTTGGAAAAGTGATATAATTTTAAAGTACTACCTCTTTTGGAAAAAGCAGAAAAATTAAAAATTGAAGTCTCTGACCAACATACCTAAGGAAGACCGGGAAGTAGAAAGGACTACACCCTAAAAAGGTCAGTGAGATGATATTAAGGACAGGAGTACTCGAGAAGACAACTGCCCTAAGAAGACCTAAACCAAGGGACTGGTGGAGGCAGGGTAGTTAACCAGCTAATACGCGGAAGAACCATGATGTAAGTTTCAACAAGGAAGAGAGGCGGAAAGGTCAAATACTCTGAAATAGAAGGATGAAAGAAATCCTTAAAGGGACCAAAAGGCCAAATTAACAACCAAACTCAAGCCAAGAAAGAAATAGGCAAGCTTCTCACATAATGATCAAGAAATCTTGAAACAAGGAAGATTTATACGCTACCTAAGGAAATAGACAGGTATTGGGTATGAATGAGGATGCGAATAGAGTATAAAAGATGTCTGGAAAGACCTGAGGAGTAAAGGTAAACAGGAGAAGACAACATCAAGAGTAGAAATCCCCCAGAGAAAATGTAAAAAGAAATGTCCAGAGAAAGGGAAAGAATTCTACAAAGGAAGGAAGCCCCGAAAAGACATGTGTATCCCAATTAAGAGGAAATGGAACCAACCAAAATAGAAGGAATGATAAGCTCACAAATGAAATGTTTGTTGAGATGGAAAAGTCGAGTACCAAGGAAAAATGAGGTCCTAAGAAGGAAATTAAACTAAAGGAATTATGGAGGGGCGGATGGACACAATGTGGAGTGAAAGGAACCAACCCTTAATTAGGAAATGTTTCCAAGGAAGGAAGTATCATAATGGCCCAAGCTGACCTGTTTGGAGAGAACAGAAGAACCAAGTAGAAAGAGGAAAACTAATAACGACAAACAGCCAAATAGAATAAACAAAACCCTAAGAAAGAATAAGATGTAGTAAAGACTACACTCTATGATGGATAATAGGATGGGCATGAAGAATGAGTGATACAGCTGCCCAGACGATTGGACCAGAAAAATAAAGAATTGTGAAATGGTTGCGAACAAATCAGAGGGGATTAAGGCCAAAGGAAAACCCTTAAGTAGAGGATATCATTGGGAATGATGATGGATCTAAGAAAGGACCAAACCCAGCATGTCGGTAAAACATCTGAGAATTTAATTAATTGGAACAGGATATACTCAATAAGGAAGTTGAAAAGGAACGAGTAGGTAAGGAGAACCAACACAATTGAGTAAGTGGAGTTAATAATGGTAAAAAAAAGGGGGGGTGGGGATAGTTGAGGAATACTATAAAAAGAAAAGGCAAATGAAGTTATACGATCCCTAAAAGGTCTCAAAGCTAAGAGAGACACTTCAGGAGATGTTCTAGAAATCAAATGGACAAAGACGGGTCCTAGAAAATGCCATGCCGTAAGGGCATGTAAGCCCAACAACTCGAGGAGAATATGACTCAAAGTAAGGAAGAGTCGGCTAATAAGCATGACAAGGTCAAATATAACAATTTGGACCGAAGTTATAATAGACAATGAATGGAGGAAGAGTCGAAATGGGACGAAAAGGTGGTGATAAAGAAATTCGTGGAAATAAGTACGAAATGCTCGATAGGATGACGAGCTAAGTGTTTCAATGATCAAGCGTTTAACTAGACACGGAAATGGTTAGTTATCTTGGAATTCCCAATCTTGAGTACAGGACCTCAAGGGGAAGAATGTTGCTCTAAGCAAAGAGAAAGATAAAATCTAAGAACATACCCTGAGATAAAATATGTCTAGTTATGACAAACTCCATGGAGGGAGTAAATAATATTAACGAAAAGGAATTTCTTAAGTGAAGGTTGTAAAAGGGACTAATTTCAAGGACGAGAGAAAAGTTTGTATCTTAAGCAAACACCAAAGGGGCATCAAAGGAAATGATTGCTCATGCAAGGATGTTAACTAAATTTTGGGAACAAAACTCCTAAAAGGAGGGGAGAGTTATAAACCCCGCACTTTTCAGTTCAGGAAAAACTGGGAAAAGAACCGGTCAAACCGAATAAGAAAACCGAGTCGGTTTACATTTGGGAACAAGCAATATGGAAATTTACAACTTCCGGGTGAGCCAAAGGGTTTATTAAACCTTGAAAAAGAAACTTAAGACAAATTAGAAGACAAAAACCAAATTGGTTCAAGTAAACTAGATTCCATAAGAACTTTAAAGTTAAGCGTGCTTGCCTGAGAGTAGTGTGACGAAATTTCGGTCAAAAATTTTTATGCGAATGTACGGCTTATCATAAATAGCCATAAATTAATATATATATATAATTATTGTAATTAATACCAATAATTTAATACCCAAATTAAATTATTGGAATTAATACCAATAATTTATGGTAATATTAATACTAGTAATAAATCTCTCCCACTTAATACACAGTTTTACCCCTATATAAAGAGGTCATCCCCATTCGTTCTCCTCACACCCGAACATTTCTCTCTATCTCTCTCTATTGCTCCATTTCCGGGTGAAGCTTAAACCAGAGCTTCGACTTGAATATTTTTCTTAACCTTGAAAGGAGAGGTCAGGCTATTTAGAATTAGGGAGAAGTCAGGTATCTAATAGAAAACTCCAGTCAATTCGAGAATCACTAGAGAAACGCCGACATGATGGAACAGTGAAGCAACTCTAGTGGACCGAAGCTGTCGTATTTCGGCCGAGTTGAAATTGGCCATTTTGAGCCCTCCTCAGGCCAAACCAAGCCTTTCCAACACTTCCTCAGCCCTCTCACGGCCGAATTACAACTGAAAGGTAAACCAATTCGGCTACCCTCTGTAATTTACGATCGGTGCTAGAGAGAACCGGCAGAATTTCAATAATGAAATTCTAACTCAATTCGGCATCAATTGATGCGATTCTAGATTCTATGATGAACCTCAAGATGAGAGCTATCTGCCTAGATCAAAAGCTCAGACTATCGTACCCTCACCGGTGAGAAATCAAAGCTTTCTCTCTCTACAGTCTATTTTCCGGCGAAGCTCCGTTTGAGCTCGTTCCGGCATTAAAATCTACGATTCAAAGTTTCTTAGAATTGTACGAACATGCAGGAACTCAATTTCAACTCCAATTTCAACAATTAGAAGTGTTTGATCGTTCAATTTGATGAAATCAAATTTGGTAGTATTAAAGAGTTGAATTGGGGGGGAATTGGGGATTTTCGAAATTCAAATGGCCAAAATGCAATTTTATGAAATTGAGGGTCAATTGGGCATGAAAATAATGTTGGAGGATCAATTGAGGAATTTTGAAATTTTTGGGGCAAAACTTACCATTTTTGTAAAGGAAGGGTAAAATGGTAATTTTGGAAAAATTGGGGGACCAAATTGGAAATTTAGGAAATTAAACCCCTTTTTGGTGAAATTGAATAAATTGAGGTCCCAAGATAAATTTTAAAAGTTATGGGACTCAATTTGAGGAAAAACTGACATTTGGGACTTAAAGTTAAAGAGAAATAACTTTAGGAACCTAATTGCAAATAACTAAAAGTTTGGGTTTTCTCATTCATTGGAAATGGATGAAGGTTGTTATGCTAAGTAATAATGAACAAGGATGTTCATATCGTGTAGGAACATGAAATACCGGGAACGCCAGCATGGACGAGCTCGCGTGAATACAAAGAACCGGTCAAGTGGAATTCACTACATTAACGGGTGAGTGGGTTTACTAACATCATACCCGATTGGGATGATGAGCACAACTTAAAATAAAAAACCACTTACCAATTGTGAGTGAAAATTTTATATCATACCCGGTTGGGAATGATAAGTACCTCAGTATGAAAACCCACTATTAAGTGGTATTTTAAACATAACTACTTAGAGGAAGTGATGTGAAAATCATGCGGAAAAACTACTTACCGATTGTAAGTAGATCATACCCGGTTGGTATGATGAGACTTTCTCGAAAGAAGTTGAAAACCCGTTCATCGATTATGAACGGAGGTGTCCTTATACCCGGGTGGTATAATGGATAGAAAAACATATGTTTTGTCGGAAGTGCTCTCCCCTAACTGTGTGCCAATGCTTAAACAATTTAGGAGACCTTCTCGACGGGAGCTTGAATAGCTCTAATAGGCAGGGGGCCTCGGTTTTAGAACTTGGGGGCTAAATGCCCAATTTTGAAAATCACGTACAGTGGGCCCAAGGCCAGTTGGCAAGAGCAGGAGCTCGTAAACGAACATGATATATGTGCCATAAAACTTAATAAGTGAATTGTTTGGCCATGGTACCAAGATAGAACCGACATGCTCAGTCAACTAGCGGTAGTGCGACATGACAGGTCGACGGACTAGTCAAGACAAACAGCTACGGGTTGATTTGAGAGTCGGGGCCGTTGGACTAGTGGCACCACATATTATATGACAATATGAGAAAACATTGTTTGTGCATGCACTGTGAGTACGGGATCATCAAGACGCCCATGAGGGGTAGTGATGCGTCCTAAGGGCACTGGATGACCCAGTGGCTATAAGGGCAGTTCGTCGTTCCAGGTGTTTGTGCGAAATCTAGAGTAGCACCAAACGCAGGAGACCGGGGTAGGGGACAGGATGAGGTCTCTGTCCTCATATGGACACGAAGAAGTGATTTTGGGATTGTGGGTCGGATGTCACGTACATCTACTCATTCTCAAGGTAGAAGTGGTCGTACTTCTATCCGAGTGGTAGGAAAAGTCACTCCGAAGCCACTAGCGGATTCAGTAGTGATACTAACTTGCGAATGTGTGTAATCTTCATGATGAAGGATGTGCGTTGGGTGATACACATCGGTAACTAAGAAATAATGGAAAAACCTGAATTTTTAAATGAAGGGATTTTTGAAAAGAAAGGAGTCTGGTACACTCCATATAAATATTTTTCTTAAAAGTTAAAAGTAGACCTTTGAAAACCTATTCACTGAGTAGTCGTACTCACCCTCTCCCTTATATCCCTTTCAGGAAATCTCGAAAAGCCTACCTTGAAAGACCATCAACTAAGATGCCTGTAAAACAGGTATGTAAAGTTTAAAATTTCATTTAGTTTTGATTATGCTATTCCAGGAAATGGTGCAGGTTTAAAGGACGCCTTACTCTTTACGAATTATAATAAGGGGAAACCCTTTAATAAACCGGGAGAGTGGCGGGTTGTTCACGGGGATCCGACCAAACTGGGTCGGGGCATGACAACAGCACTATTCACTTGCCGAAAAATTGAACAGCACCAGTGAAGAGTAAATGTTTCCATTTAGTACATTTCAGGCCATCAATTACTGTCATTAAGGTGCCAAATGAACGGTCGAAGAGTCTCCAAGCTCCCTATATAAAGAGCTCATCTCCATTCATTATTCACACACCTGAAAACCTCGCTCTCTCTCAACTACTTAGTTTTCCAACGAATCTCAAACCAGAGCTCCGACATATGAGATTTTCTTAGCCAAAGAAGGCGTGGTCTGGTCCTTTAGACTTAAAGAGAAGTTAGCTACCCGAGGTGGTCTTCAATTGCTCCGAGGATCGTCGGAGAAACACCGACGTGATCAAACAGTAAAGCAGCTTCGGCGGACCAAAGCTGCCCTATTTTTGTCGAGTTAAAATCAGCTAATTCAAGCCCTTCTCAAGCCAAACCAAGCTCTCCTAACACTCACTCAACCCTCATATGACCGAATTAGAGCGGAAAAGTAAGCCAATTTGGCTCCCTCTATAATTTTCGATCGATGCTAGAGAGAGAACCGGCGAAACTATACTAACCGAATTCTCCCTCAATTCGACATGAATTGAGGTGATTCTTGATTCTAGGAGAAACCTCAGGATGAGAGCTATCTGCCCATATTGAAAGCTCGGACTACCGCACCCCCGACGCTAAACTTTCGAAGCTTTCTCTCTCTATGTCCAATTTTCCGACAAAGCTCTGTTTGAGCTTATCCCTACATCAATTCATGCGATTCAAAGTGCAATTGAATCGTATAGATGTGTAGGAACTCAAATCTACCTTCAATTTCAACAATTAACCTCGATTGATTGGTCAATTTGATGAAATCAAATTCAGCCAGGTTGAAAGCGAGAAATTAGGGAAAATTTTTGGGGGAAATTGGGGATTTCAAAAATTTGAGGGAAAAAAGTGCAATTTCCCAAAATTGAGAGCCAATTGGCCATGGAAAAGATGTTGGAGGACCAATTGGTCAATTTTTAGAATTTTTTGGGTGAAATTTACCATTTTTGTAAATAGGGGCAAAATGGTAATTTTGAAAAGTTGGTGACCAAATTGGGAATTTGTTAAACTTGAACCCCTTTTTGTGATTTTGAATAAATTGAGGTGCCAAAGTAAATTTAGAAGTTTCGGGACTCAATTTGGGGGAAATTGATATTAGGGACCTATAGTTAAAGAAAAAGAACTTTAGGGACCTAAATGCAAATAACTAAAAGGTTGGGCATTTTATTAATTCGTGATGAATGAAGGCTATTAGGTTAACAGATAATGAACAAGGATGTTCATATCATGTAGGAACATGAAGTACTGGGAACGCCAGCAAAGACAAGCTCGCGTGGAGGCAAAGAGTCAGTTTCTAAGGGTTTATTGGTGTTTCATAAGGTTTCTTAGCGATTCTTAGCATTTTTTTAGAGTTTCTTGGGTTTCTTATTGTTTATTATAGTTTCATAGCATTTCTTATGGTTTTTTTACCGTTTCTTAGGGTTTCTTAGAGTTTCTTAGGGTTTCTTAGGATTTCTTAGTGTTTCTTAGTGTTTCTTATGGTTTCTTAGCATTTTTAGCATTTCTTATATTTTTTAAGGTTTTTTAGGATTTTTTTTTTAAGTAGTTTTAAGGGGTTTTAGGTTTTCATAGGGTTTTTAGGGTTTTTTAGGGTTACTTAGTGTTTCTTAAGGATTTTGAGGGCTTCTTAGCATTTCTTAGGTTTTCTTAGCATTTCTTAGTGATTGATAGGTTTTCTTAGCACTTTTTAGTGTTTTTAAGAGTTTCTTAGGGTTTTATGGTTTTTTAGGGTGTTTAAGCATTTCTTAGGCTTTCTCAACATTTCTTTGGGTTTCTTAGGGTTACTTAAGGATTCTTAGCGTTTCTTTGGGTTTCTTAGGATTTCTTAATGTTTCTTAGTGTTTACTAGGGTTTCCTAATGTTTCTTACCATTTCTTAGGGTTTATGGGTGTTTCATAGGGTTTCTTAGTGATTCTTAACATTTTTTTAGAGTTTCTAGTGTTTCTTAATGTTTTTTAGGGTTTCATAGTGTTTATTATAGTTTCTTAGGGTTTTATAGGGTTCATTAGAGTTTCTTAGCATTTCTTAGAGTTTTTTAGAGTTTCTTAGCTTTTTTTAGTGTTTCTTAGGGTTTATTAGCTTTTCTTAGCATTTCTTAGAGTTTTTAGAGTTTTCTTTAGGTTTATTAGGGTTTTTTAAGGGGTTTTAAGGGATTTTTATGTTTTCTTAGGGTTTTGGGTTTTTTTAGGGTTTTTAGGGTTACTTAGCATTTCTTAAGGATTTTGGGGGTTTCTTAGCATTTCTTAAGGTTTTTTAGGTTTTCTTAGCATTTTTAGTGTTTTTAAGCGTTTCTTAGGGTTTTTAGTGTTTTTTAGGGTTTCTAAGCATTTCTTTGGGTTTCTTACGGTTCCTTAAGGGTTCTCAGCATTTCTTTCGGTTTCTTAGGATTTCCTAGTATTTCTTAACGTTTTTTAGTGTTTACTAGGGTTTCCTAGCATTTCTTACCGTTTTTAGAGTTTATTAGTGTTTCTTAGCAATTCTTAGCATTGTTTTAGCGTTTCTTGGGGTTTCTTAGTCTTTTTAGGGTTTCTTAGCATTATTTAGTGTTTCTTAGCATTTCTTAGAGTTTCTTAGGGTTTCTTAGTATTTCTTAGTGTTTTGTAGGGTTTCTTAGAGTTTTTTATTGTTCCTTAAGGGTTTTTAGGGTTTTTAGGGTTTCTTAGCATTTCTTATGGTTCCTTAAGGGTTCTTAGAGTTTCTTAGCATTTTTTTAGCTTTTTTAGTTTTTCTTAGCGTTTACTAGGGTTTCCTAGCATTTTTACCGTTTCTTAGGGTTTCTTAGGGTTTATTAGTGTGTCAAAGGATTTCATAGGGTTTTTTAGCGTTTCTTAGCATTTTTTAGTGTTTCTTGTATTTTTTTAATGTTTTTAGGGTTTCTTAGGATTTCTTAGCGTTTACTAGGATTTCCTAGCTTTTCTTATTATTTCTAATGGTTTCCTAGGGTTCATTAGCATTTCTTTTCGTTTTATAGGGTTTATTAGCGTATCATAGGGTTTCTTAGCGATTCTTAGCATTTTTAGCATTTCATGGGTTTCTTAATGTTTTTTAGGGTTTCATATCTTTACTTAGCGTTTCTTATAGTTTCTTAGCATTTCTTAGAGTTTTTTTTTGTGTTTCTTAGGATTTCTTAGCGTTTCTTTGGGTTTCTTAGAGTTTCTTAGAGTTTTTTAGCGTTTTTTAGTGTTTCTTAGGGTTTATTAGTGTTTATTTGCATTTCTTAGGGTTTGTTAGAGTTTTTAAGGTTTCTTAGGGTTTTTAAGAGGTTTTAACTATTTTTAGGTTTTCTTAAGGTTTTTAAGGGGTTTTTAGGTTTTCTTATGGTTTCTTAAAGTTTTTAGGGTTTTTAGGTTTTCTTAGGTGTTTTAGGTTTTTTTAAGGTGTTTTTAGGGTTTCTTACTGTTAGAGTTTCTTATAGTGTCTTTGCATTTCTTAGCGTTTCTTAGGGTTTTATAAGGTTTCTTAGAGTTTCTTAGCATTTATTAGTGTTTCTTAGGGTTTCTTAGGGTTCTTAGCATTTCTTAGTGTTTTGTAGGGTTTCTTAGCATTTCTTAGGGTTACATACTATTTCTAAGGGTTTTCTAGGGTTTATTAGCGTTTCTTAGGGTCTCTTAGCGATTCTTAGCATTTTTTAGTGTTTCTTAGGTTTTATTAGCGTTATTTGGCATTTCTTAGAGTTTTTAACATCGGGTGAGTGGGAATTTTCACATCATACCCGATTGGGATGATGAGTACCTCGTAAATGAAAGCCCTCTACTATGTGGGATTTTAACATCACACCTAGTAGGGGTGATGAGAGAAAAATGTAGAAAAACTACTTACTGTTTGTAAGTAGATCATACCCGGTTGGTATGATTAACTTTCTCGAAGGAAGTAGAAAACCCGCTTATCGATTATGAGCGGAGATGTCCTCGCACACGGTTGGTGTGATAAACAGGTGAAAAGTTATTTTTGTCAGAAGTGCTCTCCCCTAACTGTGTGCCACTGCTTAAACATTTTGGGAGACCTTCTTGATAGGAGCTTGAATAGCTCACATAGGCTAGAGGCCTCGGTTTTGGAACTTGTGGACTAAAATGCCCAATTTTGAAAATCTCGTATAATGGGCCCAAGGCTAGTTGGCACGAGCAGGAGCTCGTAAACAAACATTATGTTAAGCCATGAAAACTTTAATAAATGATATGATTTGGCCTTGGTACCAAGACAGAACCGACATACTCAATGGACTAGCGGCAATGCGACAAGACAGGTCGATGGACCATTCTAGACAAACAGCTGCAGGGCGAGTTAAGGGTCAGGGCCATTGGACCAGTGGCATCAAATATTAAATGGCTTATATGAAAAATTATTATTTTGTGCATGCACTAATGTTCGGGACCATCAAGACACCCAAGAAGGGTAGTGATGCGTCTTAGGGGCTACTGGACGACATGGTAGAGATAAGGGCAGTTTGTCGTGCTAGCAGTAAGGGAAGCTCGACATAGCTTCATGCGCATAAGACCGGGGTGGGGTCGGGATGAGGTCTCTATCCTCATATGGACATGGGGTTTCTTTTCGGGTTTGAGGGTCAGATGTCACGTACATTAACTCATTACAAGGGTAGAAGTGGACGGGTTTCTATTTAGGTGGCCGGTAAAGTCACTCCGACGCTATAAGTGGGTGCAGTGTATGGGCTGCCCCGCGAATGTGTGATCCATTCATGGTGAAGGGCGTGTGTTGGTTGCTAAATACACTGTTTGTGGTTAATGATGAGTAATGGTTTTAAAAACTGAGATTTTGAGGATAAAATAATCTTAAAGAAAATAAGGAGTCCGACACACTCCAATTCAAAAATATTTTATTAAAACTTTATTTTTTTTAAAACACCCATTCATTGAGTTGTAGAAACTCACCCACCATTTTTATCCCTTTTTAGGAATAGAGAATGACTAGGGATAACACCAGGATTTACCCCCAGTCATGTATGCTTAATTTCTCTTAAACTTGCATTATTATTGATATATAGTATTCTAAGTAATAAGGTTGAGATTTCGCCTAGCTACTCTTGAATTAAAGAAGGGGGAAACCCCTCTTGAACTAAGGGAGCGGCGGGTTGTTCACAAGGATCCCGTCCAAATCGGGTCGGGGCATGACATGGAGACCATGAACGATCCCATGATCGGTCTTCACACACACTGAGTGTTGCTCACCCCCTCCTCGAATATATATTCAAGAAAGAGAGGAGAAACAAAGGTAGTGAGGAAGACCCTCATTGTCAGACTGCAACTCGAACCAAGACTAAGATCAAGGTAGACATGCTCGAAGAGAATTCACGAAAATATTTCATTCAGTACTACATGATTTTCCTATAATTTAAAATGTTTTGTGAAGTTGTACATTACAGTTATGAAAAAGTTTCACTAAAATTGGATGTGTTTTATATTATGAGCCTTATATTCTATCAATATTATGGTGGTCAAGGGACTCAATACTTTAGAATCAAGAATGATACCACGAGTTACTCACTGTTTGACTCGAGAATTGGGTCGAGGTGTGACAGTATCAATAACTATAGCCTTATATTATACTTCAGTAGTAGATATAGCTACAACAAACTATTTTTTTTTTACTTTTCCAAGATATCATAGACTAGTATAACTTTTAGAGTTTCGACAAAGCCTAATCAAAATTCACCAAACTTGTTAATATAAGTGAAGAAGATGAAGAGAAAATTATTCATTGACCAATAGTACCATTTAAATACCTTAGTACTCTAACAATATAATCTAAATCAACATGATTAGAAAACAAAACATATTGTGATAATTGATGGTCTAATTATAGTAAAATATATCAATTTACCAATTATTCTTCTATATCATTGTCGCTTACTAATTAATGTTTCTTTATCAAGCCTACTAAATTGCACATTCAAATCAATAGGTGTATTCAACAACTTACAACCTATGTACCATATTTCTTCTAATAAATCTATAACATACTTAAGTAAATACCACTTTGGTTTCTAGCTACTAAACCCAAAATATACTTTGGTTCTCCAATAATTCTAAGTTTAAATTTTCATACTAAGAAATTATGCACATTATTCAATTCATTAGATGAAGAGCTAAAAGCTACAAAATTATGCACCTAAAAGCTATAATATCATTAACATATAAAATTAAAGTTACAAAAATTGAATGAGACAATTTTCTTTCTATAAATAAAGATAAATAATACTGGCATTATTTGAAACCATTATCTATTAATATACTAGTAAATTTTATTTCAATCCATAAATTGAGTTATTTTATCTACCCATTGTCATTGAGCAAAAAAAAAATCTACCCATTATCCTATTTTGGACTATCTCCCATGTCTACTATATCCCAATTTTAACTTCATATATACTTATTCTAGCAATTCTCCATTAAAAATGCATTGTTAATTTTCTAGCAAATCTCCTAATATTCATTTGTAATAAATACCAACAAAATATAGGAGATGAACTAAACACCTTTATTGCTTAGCAATATGAAAAAACTTTTCAATAAAGTACAAATGGTTGTATTGTGTGAACACCTTTACAACCCATCGTGCTTTATGAAACTTTAGTGTTCCATCAGCTCTTAATTTTGTCTTAAATATTCATTTGCATCAAATTAACTTCTTTTTCAAGGCAATGTTACAACATTTCACATGTTATTTTTCTCCAAGGCCATTATTCTAGAATTACCTCAGCCACTTCTCTCAAGTGCAAGCATCTAAATAATTCACGGACTCCCTTTGTAAATCCAACTCATAATAAAACTGTTATACATATCTTAACACTTTTAATATAATACATATTTACCAAATCAGAGATTTAGTAGAAAAAGCAATCATAAACACAATAATAATAGTCATTAAGTCGATTAGGTATCATTATCTTAGACCATGTCTAGTTTTTACCTAGGTTATAAACATGTCTTATTTTGATAAATTATCATCATCTAAACATATATTCACACGATTCATAATTATATTTCATAATTGTACTGTCAAACAAGTTATCATCATTCAACACATTATTTTTCAAAGCATAACACTTATTTCGCAACAACTCATATGAAAATATATTATTAATACTAGTCCTACCATGTTTAACAAAATATAATATAGTTTAATAAAACATAACATGTCTAGAAACAAACACATAATTATTTTGTATGTCTGACAACTTATAACCCTTGTAACCCATTAGATAACTCAAGAAAATGCATGTTTTTGTACGAGTATCAAACTTTCCCATATTGCATAGATAATGTCTATTCATAACACAAATACCAAAAAATTCTCAAATATTCATGAGAGGGTTTTCTCTTATTCTATGTTTCAAAAAGTGACTTATTTCCTAATCTTATAGTGTTTTATTTATTAGATATGTAACAATTAAAATACAATCACTCTAATAACTTAGTGTTAAACCCGACTAAAACATTAATACTCTAGCTATGTAAATAATATGTCTATCTCAACAACATAATTTTATTTTGAAGTTTTAACACAAGAGTGGAAAAAATTGAATACCTTTCATTTTAAGGAAATTCACAAGATTAAACTTAAGGCCATATGGGATTATTCCTAAACTTTTGTAATTAAATTGAGTCTTAACAAATGCAAAAAAATATAAGAAAAATATCATCTTATTATTTATATATTAGCAAATAAATTCAAGCGATCATTCAATATAGAGGAAAAAATAAAAAATATATTTACTAATTTTAAAGAATGAATCCGATATGTACATGTGAACTAAAATAAATGGAAATGGTTTTAATACTTCAATAGTAAATGAGCTTTTTTATACCTTACAATATTGTAACAACTCTTTTATTGAATTAAAAAACAAACTCTGATCATGCTTCAAAACATACCAATGTTCTTTAGAAAGATGTTCTAGTAGTGAGTCACTAACAATTGAACAATAAATAGAAGATAATTATTTTTCAAAAACATACAAGCTTCTCACTATCCTACTCGTTCCAATCACATAATTGTTCCTTACTCCATGAAGAAAACAATTATTCAAATAACTCCTAGTTGTTTTAATCCATTTTTGGCAATTGCACTATCCTCCTATCATTTTTTAAATTCATGAAAGAATACAAATTGTAACAGAACAGACATGATTGATTTCCCATATATTCAAAATTAATATTGTTTTATTATCATAAGGTGAAAATAACGTAAACATATATGGAATCTGTCACCATATTCTTTCATGGCTGTGATTGCTCAAAAGATATGTTACTCTTTGAAACTTAAATAAAGATATAAAAGATGTACCTTTTCTTGAATTTTGAGCAATCTTGTCATTGAAAATCGGTCTTTTATCTTATTCTTTGGCTTGTACTATAAGATTATCGGAAGATGACAAATAAGTGCCTAGAATTACTATCAACATATTCATTGTCGGAAAGTACTTGAAATGTGTTTAACGACCATTCAAGCCACGAAGCTGATGTTGAACTACCAATCTTCGAGTTTGCTTCTTATTTTTCTTAATCTTGGACGATGCTCAATTGAATACTCTCTTAACCAAAATTTTAGCACTTAAATCCTGGTGATGAGAAGATACTCCCATACCATATTCATTGATCTCTGAGGTCTTCAAGTTCTTTGATAGGTAAGAATTCAAAATCCATAATCGAACGAGTTCCAAGCAAAAAAATATGATCAACCCTCCCTTGATCTTTGATAGCTAGTATGAAGTACTAGCTATAATGGCATTATAGAGATAGAGAGGCATAATGAATCAAGTAAAAATCTAGAACTTGAAATTGTGATAATAGCTTATACAGACACTGTATGTGAATGTTGGGAAGAATAATATTTTATACAAATTAACTCCTAACTTCAAATTTAGGTGGCTTGGTCATCATATAAGGTACTTATATCACATGCCTTGTAAGACATACCAAATGCAGTAGTTAACTAAAGGAAATAATATAACATGTGTTCGTAAGGAGATGCAAATGGATATCACCATAATGGGTGCATACTCCATGTAACAAATGATCATAGAATGAGTTTGGAGATTTCAAATTCAATGGCCTTTTCAACAAGATGCCACCTACGTACCATTTATAAATACTTTATAGTGCGCTGCTAATAACTCTATACAGTGTGCCACTGAATAATGTTTGTAGTTTTCTTCATATGTTGGTCTCACAGTATTTTTTTGGAATTCCCGTGTTATTTTTATGATATTTATAGTTATGGTTGGGTTGGGGTGTGCAATCGAACCGCTTTAGGGGTTGGGTTCGATCGGTTCAATGAACCGACCACGAGCAACTAACTATCCCTACGGTGCCGGATCCTGCTTGGCGAGAAACGCGAGAAAGTGTTCTACTTCAATGGCACAACAGATTCATCACCAAAGTGATGAACGAGCCCCAGAGGACAGCACAGCAAGGGCTTCCTCTATCCGATGGAAAATCCTACGAAGAGCCCTTCTCCGCCGCCATACAGGTGGTCTCCATGGCATTTTGTCTCCCCCTTTGTTACCTTTGATGACTCCAGAAGGTTCTGGGCTCATATGTACTGATACTTCATACTCTTCTCCCTTTTCTTACTTACAGACAATGAATCGCAGTTGGGAATTGATAGGATTTCGCGGAGAGCCTCATCGGATGGCTTCAAACTGATACCTTTTCAAGTGGTGGAGCCGGGAGCACGAAACTGGGACAATCCCGATTCATCGTCGACAACCGAAATGCCTCACAGTGTAAAGGATGCTGTCGTATGCTATAAATTGCCCATTGATGGATCTCCTAAGCTGTTTCTCAAGTGAGCTTTTTCATCCCCATGTTCTTGGTTTGTGTATTTATGTTCCTTTGAGTCTGTTATGTTCTTGTTTTAATTGTAACACTGATTGTTTTGAAAGCTACCTACTTTTCTTGGGAGGATCAGCTTCTATGTTTGTGATTACAATCTTACTTGCAGCTTTAACATCTTCCTCCATTTGAAATGGCCTTACATGTTAGAAAGATCTGGTCATACTTGTGCAAGTTAACTTCTTCATTTCTGGAGATATTTAAAGTTAACTTCGAGCCGGGTTTGCTGGCCTTGCCCTAAGTAACTCCTGATATAGTGATATTGGCTTTCTATTAAAATTTAGGATATTGCGTTCCTTTATGAGCATTAAGGTGGTTTGAAATTTGATCTTTCTTACTTTTTTATCCCCTTGTATGAAGAGAAAGGCATTATATCTCGTTTCCTTGATACAAACACTTCTCATACAATTGATCTAGCTAATTAGCCTTGATTACTTTTTCTCTTTAAGTTTAAACTTTATATGGTATGAGGGCTGGGATTTAAAAGTTGTAAGATTGACTGTGGAATGATGTTCTGTACATATTTACCAATTTGACTTGTTTGTCTGATCTGAAGAGTGCGTATGCTATATTTATTAACAACCTGGCATGAGAAGGATTAGAAAAGAACTTGTTTATTGATTTGATATGTCATGCAGGCAAAGATTGGAGAATCAAGAGGACTTGCATGATTTTGAAATCTGTAATCAGTATAATATTGACAATACGGGGCTTGTTTGTAAGTCTATTAAGAATTATCTTTATTTTCAGTATCTGAGATCCCATAGGATGTTTATTCCAGTATCAAATATTGTGAATATGAAGTTCAGAAATAACTTCAGTGGCTGGATGCTAACTTTGCTGCTGCATCGCCATGAAGAATATATCTTTGTCATAACATCTATCTATTCTCGTTCTTCAGTAAAGTGTGCTCTGAATGTGTTTAAGTGGATGCATAATCACTATTTCTCAATCATGAATCCTTATTATGACCCTTTCCTTACAGGTCTTTGGCCATCAGAAGAAGTCCTTTCTTACTATTGCTTGTCAAATGCAGAGATTTTTCGGTGGGTAATTTGATTTGAACGCCTTTCTATTGATTGTACTAGTTTAAATGACACTGGGTTTTTGCAATCTTCAGGTCAAAAAGAGTTATCGAGCTTGGCTCAGGATATGGCTTGGCTGGTCTAGTAATTGCTGCTGCCACTGAAGCATCTGAAATTGTGATCACAGATGGGAATCCTCAAGTTGTAGACTGTATCCTCTTAACTTTATCTTGCTTGGATGGAAGTTGTTACATATAGATAGAGTCAAAAGTCTTGTTTTTTTAAACTTAAAAGGCTGTTTGTTCTGTCTTATATGAAATGGGTCCATAACATCCAGATATTCAACATAACATCCAAGTTAATTCAGGAGCTTTTGGTAGCACTAAGGTGAATTCAATGCTTTTACACTGGAAAGAAATGCAAGGTTCAAGTACTCCAGACACTTTTGATATCATCATAGCAAGTGATTGGTAATTTTAGCTCTTCTCCTTCATTCTCCAATTTATTGCCCTCTTCATTTTTCTCTGTTATTCTATAACTTCGTATCTAAGATATCAAATGTGATAAGAGAGCATTATTTGTTACCTGCAATTTCTAATGAATAATACCAAAATCTACTTTATTTCTTGGTTATTGTTCTCATTCAAATGGTTCTTTTGCAACTCCCTAACTCATCCATTACATGTGTAGGATCAGTTGAAGCAATATATTATTCTGGGCCATTGTTCCCAGAAAGTCTTATAGGTTGATCTAGCAAAGCCTTTGATCATATTCAGCTCCCCTAGACCATTTAGAATTTATCTGAACACTAAAATGGGCATGATACCAAGATCCATGATGCTTGTTTTTGTTCAAGAAAACCCATCATAATCATGATGATTAGATATACCTTAGATTCACAAGCTTGATGTGGCATTTTTGCAGCACATTTTTCAAAGAATTCCATGCTGATCTTGCTTGGACGGTCAAGCTGCTGTTGAAAGAGGCTGGGCCATCAGAAGCATTATTTTTTAGCCCTAAAAGAGGTGATTCACTTGATAAGTTTCTGGAAGAGGCGAGCAAACATGATCTGAAATGCAGCATTGTGGAGAACTATGATGCAACAGTTTGGAATCGCCACCAAGACTTGTTGGCTGGGGATGGCTCCTGGTCCAGCTACCTGATGGATCACTGCTACCCATTATTGGTTAGGATTATGAAATAAGTAATCAACCTCTGTATTTTTCTGGTTGATTTCTGCTCTGCTCTTGCTACCATTGTTGAAGGTAAATTGCACATCTAGTTCTTGGGACTTTTTCTTTACTTTTAATTTAGTAGTAAAGCCGTGGCAGGGCTTCAGTTGAGTGTCCTATTCTCTAGAGACCAATACAATATATATATATATATCCATGTTGATAATATTTCTCCCTGCAAGCACAGTTTCCCACGGAGCTAAGCCGACAACTCTATTAATCCGCTCCGTGTGCTAGCACTCAGACAGGGCAGAACATGCCCAAGTGGAGTTATAGGTGGGGTGGTAGGTTTTTTATTAAACACATACAATTAAATCTTTTCGATGAAGTAATTCATTAACAATATAACTATACCATTGGAATTAAATATTTTTTAAATAATTTTATATTTATTCATCTATAAATAAATTTATTTATTTATATTACTACGAATTATTTTGTATAGGAATATATTATATAATAATGTCTAATAATAAATATTTTATAATAATATAAATAATATATCAGTCCATTTTTATATATTTTATATATACAAAATATTTTGTATAGCTTCAGGTTTTTGTTATAGTAAAAATTTATAACATAAAAAATTATTATTTTAATTATAAAATAAATAAATGATAATTGATTTATTTTTATAATTATTATATATACATATATATAATTATATTACATGTATTTTAATAATAACAAAAATAAAGTATAAATTAATAAAAACATAATATATATATATAATTATTAACCTATAATTATTTTTAAATATAAAAATACATTTAAAATTGAGATAGGAAAAAAGAAAAAAAATGACGCTTTATGATCTATATATAAAAAAAATAAATGTATTAGTATTATTTAATATTATTTTAATTAAAAAATACAACTCGAATAGTGTCAAACAAAGAAACTAATTAACCTTTCAAATCCATGCAAAAAAAATTGTCAAACAATGAATAACATCTACCATTCAAACTGTTTGGCCAATTTTGTGAACCATCATAAAGTTTGGGTTGTTTATGGAATTATCCTTTGGAAGGAAAATTGAAAACTATGTTTGTCATCTTTTGATAATGGGATTCCAAGATTAGGGTTTCCTTTCATTTTTGAGTCTCTCATCTTTACATTTTATAGGGCGAGCTTAGAGAAATCAATCTTCCTTCCACAGGTAAGATCGGCAATTCCCTAATCTTCTCCTTAAGATTTGAACTGCTCATCAGCATTCTTGGGGTTCAGGAGATTCGGTGTTGAAGGGATCTGGCTGTGAGTACATAAAACCCTAGGAGAGAGTTAGAGTTCAGATGGATGAGGGTAAGGGAGAGTACAGCGGGGATCAGGTGGACCACTTCCAGCGGAACGAAACCATCTCGGCTGTAGCCGATGAGGGCTTCTTGATAGACGATGATGACGACTACGAGGACTTGTATAACGATGTTAATGTCGGAGAGAATTTCCTCCAGTCGATGAGGAAGAATGAGGATGCCGGTTTGAGGAATCAGCCTGTGGAGGAGACGAAGAATCAGGTTCCACAGCCGCCTCTGCCACCACCACCTGTGGTTGCTCATACTCCCACCGGGGTTGCTTCTGTGGGCGGCGGCGTTGGTGGGGATTATCACGGGTTTAATGGAAATGAGGTGAAGGGGTTTAGTGAATCTGAGCCAGCGGTGACTGGAGGCAGTGGCTGGATGAGGGTTGAGTTGGCACCACAACGACCTAATAATGTTAGTGAGACTGAAAATAGGAGTGCAAATACCAACACTCCCAGCGGGGCCCAGGGGTTTGTGCAGCATCCGAATGGATTTGCTGGGGTGAATGTGAATCCAGGGAATGTTGGCGGGACCGGAAACGACAGTTTAACCTCACAGAGTGGAATTAGAAACATAAATCCTGCCGGTGGAAATGGAGTTATAAATGCTGGCGGCAGTAATATTATTGCTGTCGCTGCCACTGGTTCTGGTGCTGGGAGTGGAGGTGGGACCACCATGCTCTTTGTTGGGGATTTGCATTGGTGGACATCTGATGCCGAGTTGGAAGCTGAGTTGTGCAAGTATGGGCAGGTGAAGGAGGTGAAATTTTTCGATGAGAAAGCTAGTGGAAAATCTAAGGGTTACTGCCAGGTCGAGTTCTTCAATCCTGCCTCTGCCACTGCTTGTAAAGAGGGAATGAATGGACACATGTTTAATGGAAAGGCGTGCATAGTGGCTTTTGCATCACCTGCCAGTATTAGGAGGATGGGAGAAGCTCAAATGAATCGGAATCAGCAGACATCACAGTCTGCAGTTGCAGGTCAAGGGAGGAGAGGACCAAATGATATGGGTCCCAAGACTGCTGGAAATAATATTCCCAGTTCAGGCAACTTTCAGGGAGGGGATAATAACCGAGGCTTTGGAAGGGGTAATTGGGGAAGAGGTAATGCACAAGGCATGGGGAATCGGGGCAATGCTGGCCCCATGAGGAACAGAGGTGCTGGCATGGGTGGAAGAGATCTAATGGGGAATGGATTTGGACAAGGAATGGGTGGAGCACCACCATTTATGCATCACCCATCAATGATGGGTCAGGGTTTTGACCCAGCTTTTGGTGGTCCCATGGGTAGGCTTGGTGGTTATGGGGGCTTCCCTGGTGCTCCAGGCCCTCCGTATTCTGGTTTGTTGCCCACATTTGCACCTGTAGGTGGTGTTGGAATGCCTGGGGTTGCTCCACATGTGAATCCTGCAATATTTGGCAGAGGGATGCCCATGGGCGGAATGGGGATGCTGCCTGGGTCTGGAGTTGAGGGGCCCAATGTAGGAATGTGGCCAGGCAGTACCATGGGTAGTTGGGGAGTTGATGATCATGGTGGCGGTAGAGCCGGAGAATCTAGTTATGGGGAGGAGGCTGCATCAGATCATCAGTATGCAGAGGTGACTCATGATAGAGGGGCTTGGCCGAATTCCAAGGAAAATGACAAAGGTACAGAGAGAGACTGGTCTGGCTCTTCTGATCGTAGGTACCATGATGATAGGGAGATGGCAACTGAAAGAGATGTCCCAAGAGAAAAGGATATGGGTCGTGACCGTGAACAGTCTGAGGTGAGGCATCGTGATGATAGAGACTATGGTCGTGAAAGAGACAGAAATCATGATCGAGATAGGGAACGATCTCGTGATCGTGATAGGGGGAGAGATAGGGATCGTGACCGAGACAGGGAAAGGGAAAGGGAACGGGAACGGGAACGGGAACGGCACAAGGATGTTAGGGATGGATACTCTGATCACCATCGGTACCGTGACTCAGAGCATGGTGATGATTATGAGAGGGGTCGGTCATCAAGAACCCACAGCAAGGATGAACATCGCCCGAGATCAAGGGATGCTGAATATGGGAAGAGGTGACACCTTACTTCAGAATAGTTGGATTATCAATGCTTCCAGTTTAGCCTGGTCAAACTTGGGTTGAATCAGTAAGTGCCTGAAGTTTTATCTTTTCCTTCTCATATTACTCTTTTTCTTTATATAGGTGGTGTTTGGGTTCTGTTATCTTTTGCTTTCCTTATTGCTTTAAATTTTTGTTTTGGGTATAAATGTTAGTTTTTCTGTCAAAAAATAATTAACTTGTATTTGGTAAGTCTTACTCTTATTGGGAATCTTGTTGTACACTAATCTGTAGTTGCACTCTTCACTTATATTCGGAAAGTCTTATCTCTCCTTTTGTATTAGGTTTTGCTATTTTTGTGAGAAAGCTTCAAATTCTTTTTATGACTGATTTTACATCCTCTCCCTTTTGCCCGTGGTTTGTTTTTGCATAGAGAAGTTAATTGCATTTGCATTTAGATCTCAATAGTACTTGGATTACTATGCAGGCAATCTACTGGTTGGATCATACTGGGTAGATATCCAATCATAACATTGACTGAATAGAAGGCCATATATATCCATGGACATAAAATTTACTTCCTTTTATTTTTGTTGAATTTGAGTTGCTAATTGTTCAGTATTTTTTTGCTGTTCATATTTATATATATATATATATATTCTCTTATCTTGGCTTTACATCTTTATTCAACTATTCTGCCAAACTATTAGTTTATATCTAATTTCAATGTCTTCTGGATGTTGATATTGTCATATTATAAATCTAATGAAAGTAATAAAACTAAATATTACAAATTTTCATTTGACTGGGCTTACGGTGAGTCGAAGTAATTTTCGGTGTCCATCAGTTTAAGTTACCAATTTAATTTCAAATTGATGCATGCTACAAGATGGGAACTATAGAGAACAAAAGATGAACTTGAATTGTTGCCTAGAGCAAGGAATTACAAATGATGAATAAGCACAACATGAATTTGTAAATTGTAGCATTAGAATCTAAATAACTTCTAGTAAAAACAAATCAATAGTTATCAGCTTGCTTAAACTAACTGACTTGTCTGTTATGTTCTTTTAATCCTTTCTCCTGGTAATATCTTGTTGGTTTTGGTTTGGCAATTTAGTGACATCCCATCTCATTTGAAATGGCTTTAGTTATCTGTTCTCAATGTGGTGATATGTTTTATAATATTTGATTCACCCTTTTGTTTCCTGTTTGTTATTTCTTGTAGCCAAATACAATGAAGATGCAAACTGAAGTTATCTTGTTAAACTTGGAGATGGGTTTCATTGGAATTCATCCATTCTTTCCTCGACTATCTAAGACTTGGAATGTTTCCATTTCCTAGTCTGAAGGCTTACTTTAGAAACCAAACTATTGCCATAATACTTGATATAAGAGAACTGATGCTGGTGGGAATGTTGTAGTAGCTTGAAATTGCTAACTCTCTGATGAAATTCATTATATGTTGTGGTTTTTTTTATGTATAACTTGCTGCCTCTGTAATAGGTTATTAGCGTAGTTAAAGGGTGAAAGGCATGCGAGCCTACTAACCTCTCTAAGCTCATCCATGTATTCTGTAACTATTCTTTCTTACCCCCTGTGCGCTCTCTGGGAATTGTTGTTAGGCTTTATGTACATTAGGTAGGCTACCACTTGTGTTAATTGTGTTATATGCTCTGTATCTCCTCAAATTTTGTATATGTTTTAGGGTCTGAGGAAGATCTTTTGCATGATGCATATCTGATTAGTCTGTTTAACTATTTTTAGGCTTCTAATCTTTGTAGCTTAGTAACATGAAATCCAATTCTTCTTGGTTTCTGACCTTGTAAATTTGTTTGTAATCGCCGAGTGCTTTAGATGGATTCATATTTCTTCTGTACATGATTGTATCAATCCCTTTGTTGATCTTGAAGATGATGGTGGTCCATTGATTTTCGTATGCAATGTCTGTCTTGTTCCTATTTTGTATATGTGATTGATGTCTCTGGACTTGTAATATCTGTTGTCTCACTATCGTGCTAACAGAGGAAGCCTATGCTTGGTAGGACAGACAAAGTTTCAGCATTGTATTTCTACTATTGTATTTCAGGTCAAAATAAGCTTGTCAAAAGTCCTTCACACACCCTCAATCCGTTCATTGAATTGAATATTTGCTAACTGAAAGTATGTTGTAGGTATTGATGCAATTGTATTCATGCTATGAATGCTTGGTGTGCCTCATTAAGTACGGAAATAGATGGAGAAGTTTGACAATATGATAGATGTGGAAAGAAGTCGAGTGTTAAAGAGTAGATGATTCTTTCAAAACAATGGAGATAAAATTACTACTTGCTCTATAGATCAGTGGGTACCGATCTCTCAGAAAAAAGGAACAGTGGTCCTCTTGCCTTGTTATAAAGAATGGCTGACAGCAATTTCAGAAGTGGTTCTGATTCTTTGGCTGGGCCAAACTGGTCCATCCAGTGCCTAGTGCCTGAGTAGACCACGATAGTCATTGAACTTGCAATTTGATTTCAATTCATAGAATCATAGAGGTTGAGGCATTTGGGCTCCATGGTTCAACTTTCTCAACCATGCAGTTTAATCGGTTAATATTATTAGATTTTGGGTCAATGGAGATGCGATACAGTTAGCACTAGAAAACAAGATGTTCGACTTAACGGAGTTGTTTATGCACATCGAAAGGATAGTTTTTGCTTAAGGGGTATAGAAATATAATTAAGCATGTGAATATTCATCCGCTTGCTTGAAGACGGATTTGGTGTTTCCCCGCTCCCTTTTCACATTATTATAGAAGGTAATTTGAATGGTAACACCAAAGAACAAAAGAGTTGAGATTAATGCATACCCCATGTAACACCAAGTGATTCGTTTATGGTAAAGGGTGTTCGTGTGGGTTTCCAAAATAGTCTACTTGGCTTTCTAGTTAAAAGCAGCCATCCATGCATAGAGAATAATCTATCAAACCCATCATACTCGAGCTTCATCTATCACTTTAATAAAAAATAGATAAATATTAAATAAAAATATAAATAATAAGTGGCCATTGATGGTGATGAGAGCTTAAAGGTTTAGAAAGATGAGGGCAGTGGCTTCTGATGGCTGTGAGGAGATGAGAGTATATTTCTTTTCCTATCATACATTTTTTTTTCTAATTAATTTTGGGGCACACATGAGTCTGCACATGCGTGCTTAAAAATATGCCAATTTTGGAAGTCTTTGGAACATCTTTGGTTGTTGTACACTAACGAGTGATCTCAAAACTCGGGGGGTTCTAGTGAATCTGAACCGCACGAAGCCATATCAAATTTTTGAATATGTGAAATGAGATCGGTATGGAGATTTTAGATTTAGAAAATTGGAACGTATTTCATGTATGGGTTCACTTTACAATTATACTAGTCATACACAATATAATTGTTCAAGTTGATAAGAAAATAAAAGATTATTTATTATTATCTAAGAATTTTATTGGGAAAGAAGAATGATTGATCAAGGAACATAATAAATTTGCATAGTATGAGTGCACGCTACCATACCATGTGGGCTCACACCTTGAATGAATGAATGTATCTCTAACTTGCTGTGTTCACAGATCCTATAGCGATCCATATCCATATCCATATCCATGTCACGTCAAAACTCGTCTCAACATTCAAAACAAATATTTAAAAATACAATAAACTACTATATTATTGCATAGCATATTCATAAGCATGCATGAACTCAACTATTATGATGATGCTTTTTTTATTGTTATAAGACACGTAACATATATTTGGTGTTGTCAATACGGCAAATTGAAGGTCCAGTCGCCATCAACATCTCCCAACCTCACTATGCCGCTCAGTTGTCAAGTGTGGTTTTTCCTTTTTTCATGGGTAATCATATTTAAGAATTTATATTAGGAGAATGATGGATGATGTGAGAGAATATTTTGTATAAATAAGAAATTAAATTTTTATTTCTTGTCCAACTACCTTTGGAAGGCAAAATAATGAACTAAAACAATACTTTAATAATATATATTTTTTAATATATAGTAGTCAGAAAATTAATAAATAAATAAAAATAAGATAACTGTGCCATAGTGCCACCCTCCTCATTTTTTTTAATTTTATTTTTTTCGTAACTAAGTTTTGGAAAATTGTATATAAAACCAGACGTATACGTATGTTGTATGTTGAGAGCAGTCTTCAAGGTACAATAATGAACTAAACTAATATTTCTTGGCTCAAAAGATAAATCAAATAGAAAATAATAAAAATAAATTTATCAACAAATAGGGAGACCACACATGCTAAATATTAAGGTGTTATTTGAGTCGAAAATAATACAACATTACATTAAATATTAGAGTTTTATTTAGGATTTTAACATAATTTTGTTCATCCGGATACAATTATTTTTTTATTTGCTAAGACTTATATTGATACAATTCTTTTGCGTCCATTCTCAACTTTCTAGCAACTATCACTATTGGCTTATCAGCATCAACTCCTCACTGTAATGTAATGTATATTTTATATTTCAAATGATAATGATTAATGGTATTCTAGGACAATATAAGAGCGCGAGTAAAAAGTTAAACATGATCCTATTAAATATTTTAAAAGTTTGAATTGGGTGAGTATTATTTTTATATAAATTTGATTTGATATCGGGTTTAATTTATTTGAGCTTAAATTTTTAATACCTGATCATATTTAGGGTTTGTAAAATTTAAATTTACCAAAATTTGAATTTTAGATCTAATTATTAGACCTAAATTCTAAAACCGAGATTTAATGAATGAAAAATCTCAAGTTTAAGTACTAGTATAGATATAAACTTAGGATAAAATTATATGAAAACAAATTCGAGTTAAGGTAGAGTATGAAAAACTTAAACTCATACGATATGAACTTAAATATATAAAAAATAATTGTATATGAATACATATCATTATACTCAAAATTGAATTAGTTTGATTTATATTCAAATTCAGATATAAAATAAAAAGATATAAAGTAAAATGTGTCTTATACTCCACTTAGATAGAATGATACACTAATATTGTTCAATAGCAAATAACTAGACTGATGGCCATACCAAATAACTAGGACTCACTAATATTGTGCAAAAAAGGACTCCCTAATCAATCAAGTTATTAGTCTATTTACATGTACAATAGATTACTAATCAAGTTCCATACTACCGTTTAAGTATGAATATAAAGTAGACTATTCAATAGCCTTAGTCCAATTGAAAATATACCCACAACTTAACATTATTTTATAAACGGTTTAATTGCAAAATTTAACTTCCCTTGTTCAATCAGCCATTGAAGGCAATTCTCATAGTTCAAAGTCAAATATCCTAATTACGAGATAATAATAAATAATTTTATTTAAATATAATTTAATTTATCTCCCTATTTTAATAAATTAACTTAAATATAAATATTTTAATTAACTTAAGTATATACAAATTTTGTATAATGAATAGATTCAATTAGAGTTATCAATTTAAAAATAAAGGCTATGTTACAAAAAGGAGACTTGGATAATATTGCCTATGATGTTCCACTAAATCTTAGTTAATATAATGTACAATAAATAGTATGTAGGCTACTTGGACCCTAATGATTCTTTTAGCTGTGTGCTATGGCATTACTGAAAAAATTGCACATTCTATTTACTAAAGACATTTGACATTTCTGTAAATGTAATAAAATAGAACGAATCTGAAAAATGTAGGGAGTAATGGCGAAGATATGTTTCCATGGGTGTTACTATATATATATATATATATATATATATATTTGTGTGAGTTTGTTTCCATAGTACTACAAACTCAATTATTGGTCCGCGCAACTCGTAGCTCATATAAGAGAGTTCCTCAGCTTGTAGCATATTAGTACATGTGAAGGTTTAACCGACTCACATATTATTGGTACCACTCCTATATGCTATATTTGTTGGGAGGGTGTGACTTCTAAACTGTGAAAAATTACTTATTTGATAAAAAAATGAAAAATAGAATGATTTGAAATAATTTGAAGTTCTTAGATAATCGGAACCGTTTATAATAACATTAATACTATTTAGAGTTAATATTTTCAAATAAGTTATTTTTTTAAATAAAATAATTTAAGATAGATAAAAATAAGAATAACATTAATAAAGTGTTTATTTATAATATAAAAATTTTTTTTACGAGGGAAGTTTTGAAAAGTACAAAGTAAAGAGATAAAAATTTTATAAAAATAGTGAGTACTATGAGATATATAACTCAGGGTGGTCACATATCTTAATCTTAATTAGGTTGTACCATAGAATCCTTGGACCATATAGTTCAAATAGTTAGAGATATGGAGTGGTACAGTAGGCGAGAAAAGAGATTTCAGTTTAGGAAGCTTTAATATTTAAGTACATATCCCAATTATATACGAAATCTATGTCATACTATAAGGAAGGGGAAATAGTATGTCACCATATTTGAAGTCAATTAAAAGTAGGTGTTAATAGTGCATGTTCCATGTGGAAACATCCAGATGGGATTATGATAAACACTAAATTTATTTAAGTATGTGAAGTTTTCAATTAGGTTTGAGTTATAAATTATTTAAAAAATAGGAGGATGCACTCCCTAATACTGATAAATCTCAATTCAATAACCGGGTTGTGTTGAACGGTCGTAAACCTCATTTTCTTATAATAAGAAAGCTGAAAATGAGACTAAAAAATTTTTAAGAAAAAATTATTATTCAAAAAGAACTAAAATTGGTAAAAAAAAAATCAAAACAAGAATTTAAGAGATCTCAATTAATCAATGAAGATCCAAATATTAAGGAAAATGATCATATTGAAAATTGAAGGTGAGAATCGAATAGAATAACAAGATTCAAACCAGGTTGAACCGGCATGAACTATGAATAACCAGTTTAAATATACATTTTTAGAGTTGACTTAAAAATGTTAATTAGGAAAATTAAATTCGTCACTATATAGAAAACAAATTTAGAAAATTTAAAATTTTAGAAAATCGGTTGAATCAAACCCGTAGAATCTTTCAAGTTGCTTCTTCAGGTCCTTGAACTTTATAAAACTTCTGTTTAGATACATAGACTTACACTAAATTTTATTTGGGTCCCCATTTTCCTAAAATTGTACTTTGGCCCTATACTTTTTTAAATTATATTTTAGTCCCCAAATTGTTTTTCACCTTTATAATATCTCCATAAACTTTCCAAAAATTCTTTATAAGTTATTTATCTTATTCATCAAGTCCCTATAGTCACTTTTTGACCAATCTCAGCTAAAACAATGTTGTTTTGGTCGTATTCGAACCTTATTCGAAAAATTGACACAATCCAAAAAAACGAGGAGAACTCACTAGAGATAGTGAGTTTGTCATTGACATGAGTGGGGTTAGAAAGATGACTCTCTTACGCATTCGTGACCTCTTTAACCACTCAAATGGTGGTATGAATTTCCTATAAGACGCGATTTACAAAAAACATTCAAGACATGATTATTATTAGAGTTTCCAAGAATTTTCACCTCCACAAGGTTTATATTCAACTCAAATGACTGATGGTACTGGATAGAGGAGGTTGATAGGAGTCTATAATTAATTTGAGTTATGGTTGGCCATCGGGGAGGTCGAGATAAGGTCGGAAAGGGACGACTTTGTTTTTGGCCAAGGGAGCAAAGTTACTATTCTACCGTGTCCATGCCGGCATATGACACATCGATATCAAGGAGAGATGGCATTTGAAAGCCGGTTTCTACACGGTTCTAAGCCACCCAAATGACCAAGTTTAGTGGTTATAAACGAAAATTATGAGCTCTGGAAGCTGGGTCACCATAAAACTGAGTAACCACACTTTCAAAGAGAATTTCGACCATCGATCGATAAGAGCGAGGCCGAGTTTTATATGGAGAGTGACGAACAATCTATCAATGCATGTACATTACTAATCTTATTGGACCACATTGACCTCACTTTCTATTTAATTTTCCTTGGAGGTAGGATGCTTGTAATTGCGCAAAAATTGGGTCACTCTACTGGTTTTGAGTCGGGTTTGGGTTCTGAGTAAGGTGAAAAAGATGGCATGAGTCCAGCATGTACGGTGCATGTCAAGCACTCAATGTACCGTTGATCGGTTTGTATTGTAGTGAACTAGTTTTCGATTAATAAATCAGCTGGTTAGGTCGATTTTAATTATTTTTTTGGTCGGTTGACCTACCATTTAATCAGCTTTTAGTCTAATTTATTTTTTAAAAAAACTTTATACAATTCCTTATTAATTGAATTCTAAAATTTCTATTTTTTAATTTATATAATCTATCCTAAAAAGATTATATGTCAAAGCTAGATCGATCCCAATTTAAACCGACTTTCAATCAAACATTTTTCTCAATACTTGATTTTTTATCAAGTAAGGTTATTTGAGTATAATTTATAATGCTTATAATTTATTTAAAATTATGATCACAACCAAATTTTTTATCCGCTTTAATTTTCCATCCCATTTTGAGTTTTCATTTTTGGTTTAATATCGATTTTCGGTCCCATTTAAAAAATTCTGGTATTCAATTTGTATCTCTATTCTTTTATTAAAGAAGAAAATTTTATGAAATAGAAGAGGCACGTGAATGCGATATCTAGAGTAAAAATACAATAGTTTTACATATGTAAGTTGTCGTAAATACACAACGATTACGGCTAAAATAGAATTACACTAATGATTAACTTCACACCCTAATGGTTTGATCTACTATTTATACTACTTTCATTGGTCAGTTAATTTGACGTTAAGGGTAAATTTGGTCGTAATATAATTGTTTTGACAATTAGATGTAAATTTTTTCAATTTTTTAATTTAAATATATTAGATTTTTCACCCGATGTATATATGACAACATTATATATGTATTCTTTGAATTAATTACTTATTTTGACGTGATATTACTAAATGTCACATATTAATTAATCAATTCCCCTATTTTTTCACGTGACTGCTATCTAATTGGTCAGCATAGGTGAGGTAGTATGTCCATAAAAATTGTTTTATAGTAACAGTTAAACATATGTTTTATGGTAATTAATCAACATTTAATACCGCTTATTTGACAACTGATTACATATGACGCTCACTAGTTAATTGTGCCTCCCTAGTGGTGCTCTGACGTTTTGGTGTGCTGAATGGATTAGTTGGGCTGATCTGATCGTTTACTGATTAAATTGAATTGGATTATGATGACTAAAAATTATTTTACGATAAAATCTTAATTTTTTTAAAATTTTTAAATATATTTTCTATACCATAGTAATATTAATTTATCATTTTTATTATTTTTTTATTTATTCCGAAAATATAGTAATTAGGTCATAACAAAAAACTGAGTCTGTATTCTTCCACCTTCCACTCTTTCAATTAACCACGCATCTCCTCTATCAATTGTTGAGTTTTGTGCATGCTCCCTTCGTGCTCAGCTCAGGGAGTCAACCTGACTTCCCCTACTTGTTCCTAAGATCACTTAGAATCCCCAAAGGCGCCCCAAATTATTTGCCTTGTATACATCAATTTTCCAACTAGCTCTATCCTACAGTGGGTTAAGAGGCAGCAATTTTTAGATAGATTATATGTTCTAACTTACGAGGTCCGCATGGCCATTTGGTGGTGCTAGGAGCTCTGTGATTTGGCAGTTCCCATGCCAAGAGCAACATCTCAGTCTCCCTCTATTACATTATTTTTTCATAAAATTATAAATAAAAATTATATATAAATAATATTTTGTATAATTAATTTAAAATAATAATATACTAAATTTGTAGAATTTTATTATTAAATTATATTATTTATCTGTTAAATTTAAATTAGATATCTATACTATATCATACTTCATAATATTATTTAACTTAAAGTATATATATTTTTATGAATACATAAAATATATATATTTTAAATATTTTATTAGGTGAAGCTTATATATAATTAAAATTGTGTAGTTAATTTTAAATAGTAAATTAATATTCTTATTCATATATATTTATAGAATTTTATTATTAAATTATATAATTTTAATAAAAATAAATTATATATTTTTATTTATATAATTAAAATTTAATATAATCAATTTGAAAAAAAATAAATCTAATATAATATAAAAATACATATATGATTCTCCGAATTAAAAGAATTTTAATAGCAAATTATATGATTAATATTTTATTTATTATTTTAGATTGATTATATATAGTATTTTCTTATAGTATTATTATTACGAAATTACATAAAATTTGTAGTTTTAATATATACATAATTTAAAATTAAATAAAATATTTATATATAAATGAAAAAAATTAGATTAGGTAAACTATATCTCAACTTGATTTATTTTCATTCAACAATTAGAATATTTGACTTTCATCCAAATTTTTTAGTTTGATTACTTATGGCATAATTTTTGTTTTGGAATTACAATATGATGTGCTAGCATATGTATATGATAAATTGTTAAATTTATATTATGGTGTTTTAAAGATTATTAAAATTGATATAAATATATTTATTTTGTAAAATATTTTATATTAAATTGTAGAAAAGTGATACTCAAAATGGTCGATATAGTATTCTAATTTAACATTTTTATAAATTATTGATTTAAAATATTAAGTCATATATATAAACTAAATAATAAAGTATTCGAAAATTTAATAAAAATATTAAATTTGGTATTAAAATTAACAACCTTGGTTTATGTGCATGGAATGGAATATGAGCACTTTTTTACAGTGGGAATATTAGAGAAGCGATGGCTAACAAAGCAATCATAGTGCCGTGCCAATCTCGACAAGCTCATCAGGAAGTCTCCCGCTTGATTCTCATCAGTTAATCCATCATAGAGGTCGTCAAGCGAGAATAAAGGCGGAGCCTGCCCACTGTTCCAAAAGAGAGAGATATGGGGCAAGTTGCACCGACCAAGTTGGCACCCTTTTCTTTGAACAGATTAAGCTAGCCAGTGGCCGGAACTTTTCCATGCTGCTGCCTTATAACGCTACCTGGAGCTGAGACCGGAGAGTGGGGGGCCGTATAATAGGATGTCTTCAACTATAAGCGACACGGCTGTGGTCAAATGGCGGCCAATATGACGGAGGCGACGATAAAGAGGGAGACTGAGATGCTGCCCTTGGCCTCGGAATTGCCACTCGATGCGTCTGTTGTCGCGGGTGGGTAATGACCTCCGGTGGTCTTAACACTGACAATAGACAATCAGCCATATTAAACCACCATACACTTTTTTCTTTTCCGGCCAAAAAATTAATACTAAGGGTTTTATTTTTACTGTCAAGTCATATGCATAGTAATAGTCAAGATAATATTTTATCTTTTATTTTAAAATTGAATAACTATTTAATTAGTTAATAATTTGAATATATGAACAATAAAAAAGATAGCTACTAGTAATAATTTTTAATTAGTATAATTTTTTATGGGAAATATTCTTATATTTTATCAAAATTGTAATCATTTTCTCTCAGAGAATGACACAACCCGATGGTTGATTAGTTAGGTAGGAAAAGTATAGATGACAACGTCGATCTAACTATTGATAGCTCAGTTAAAATGGCCAGTTTGACTTTATTAAATTTGAAATATATATTTTAATCAATTTTAATTTAGAGGAAATCGATCTAAAAAAAAGGTGTTAGAATTTGTTTATTCCCTAAAAACCAGATTAAAAAATTTAAGACATTTAAATCAAGCTTAATGTTTATTGTCATTTTTTGACGACTCCACATGAAAGTAATTTTGGTCGAATTTTAGGCCGTGCTTGGTTGGTTACCTGGTACTAGGGGAGGGGCAGAAGGTGATCAGGTAGTCCGCACCGGCGCAGGTGAACGTGCTGGTCCCGTCATCATAGGCGTAGCTGTAGGCGGTCGGGCACGCATTCTTGAAGAACTCAGAGTACACGGACGGCTGGCACGTTTCCGGGGTGTCGTAGGCACCGCTGCAGCAATACTGCGGGTCTCCGAATGCGTTGCAGGCGCTCTTGCAGGCCACGCTTGCCGATCCATCACTCACCTTTAGTTCATTCGGGCAGGCTGCGTTCAGGTCCCCGGCACATCCTACGGTCGAACAATTTCCAGCTGGACCAATTTTTAATTAAAATGTAAAAATAGGAAATTTTATTAATGATAAAGTAATAATTTTAAAAGGTGAAAATAACATAAAATGATAATTATTTATTAATGTAGAAAATAATAGTTGATCGTTATTACCGCCAGTGCCGCCCTGTGGAGCGATGATGATGGGGAGGTTATGGCCGTCCACGAGGCTGACGTCGTAGAAATCGAGCCCGCCGGCGCCGTTGAGAGTGAACTCCGCTAATGTGGTCGGCGGGGCGGCTCCTCTACCTGAGCACTCGAGGCCATTGGAGGAGCCGCAGTCGCCGGTGAGGCAAGAGAACTTCCCCGTCGTGGCGTCTTGATTGCAGCCAGTCCGTCCCCAGAGGTTTCCGGACCAGGAGAGCGGGATGGAGAGGGCGGAGGCTTCCCCTGGCTGGAGGGCGAAGCCGGTGATCGGCAGCTGCGGCGTCCCCGCGCCGGAGAGGATGCCTGGCCACACGGCGTAGGCGCACTTGTTGACTAGCGTGAACGTCGTGGAGCTTGCAGCTGACCAATAAATTGATTAAAAGGTAAAAAAAAAAAAAGCAGAGCATCAGCATGGCTCCACGTTTTTCTTCATCGATGTACAAAACAGAGTATCCACGTAGCTGAAAGAAGATCAAGATTCTAAAATCTCTCGAAGCTGAAGAGGTTCTTGAATTAATTCATCCGAATGGTGGAAGCTTAAAGCTTTAGACATTTGTCATGAAAGGAACAACTGTATCAGCAATCACCTGTGAACAGAAGGGCGAGGGCAGAGCAGAGTAGATCTGCAACTCGAGTCATTTGGGGATGAGAGCTTAAATGGAGCTTGAACCGAGTGCCCGAGATCTAAAATGGAAGATGATGGCAAGTGAGGGAGGAGAATTGGAAGAATTTATAGGGATAATTAGACGATTAAAAAGGGTCCATCTAAAAGTGATTTTAAGAATTTCAGCTTACCACTGATTTTAGGAATTAAAATTTAAAATTTTATTTTTCAACGTTTTTGATATAATTATATTAGGATATTAATATTTAATTTATGTATAAAATTATTATAAAAGAAATAATAATTTAATTTATTTTAATTTTTTTCTCTAAAGGTATATCGAATTTTGTTAATTATAAAATGAAAGAATAAATTTTATATTTATAATTTGAGATTAGTATAGTTTAATTGTTAAATAAATAAATAAATAAATATAATTATATAAAATATATGGAAAAAATCATTAAATAAAAAAAGAAAAATGAAGAAAGAATGGATAAAGGCGAAGATGAAAAAAATAATAAATCATAAATATATTTTGATAAACTTAGATATAAATTTATTTTTAACAAAATTTGAACTCTAATATATTTCCATAAACGGAACACTAAGAAATTTATTTTTTAAAAGATCCACTTTAATAGTAATAAATAGAGGGAATGCAATAAAAACTTCACTGAGGGATTAGTGATTAATTATATAATATGAATTCAGAAATGATGAAGATAATAAAATTTCCATAAACAGGGGCACAGTTTCACCACCTCCTAGTGCTATACAATACTAAATAGTGGCACTTCCAAGGCCGGCTATTTAAGCAATTTAGGGTTGGACAGCCTAAATAGCTAGCTTGTCAGGATCGCCCTATACTCTGGTCCAACCCAGCCTTTAAAACCATGATCAACACTAGGCACATGGCACATGTGATTTATGCAAAAAAAAAAAAAGCATTCCACATGTTGCAAATCATCAATACTCCCTATTCCTATTATCAATACAAGTTAATCCCAAAAAAATTTGAAGAGGTTGATATATCAAATAGCCAATAGTCAAGTCAAGAAACCAGAGGTAATTCAAGTGTTTACTTGGTCTCAATCCATCATGGAATTGCTCCCCTTTCTCCATCATACCATCGTATAGAATGGACAACCCACATCAAACTATGAAGTGTAGATGCAAGGCACAAACTAAGATTCAAATATGGAGATAAACAGACTTACCTAACAGCCCTCAAAATGGCCAAAAATTTTTTCCCTATGGAATTTTTCACAAGATGACTCTGATACTCAGTGCATGAATTAAAGATGTTCCTTCAGTGCATTGCCACATGTCTCTCTTGGTCAATTTCACTATCAACCTGGTATTGTGAAATAATCATTGGTCAAGAGTGAGAATGAGTTGTAGCATATTAGGACCTTTACAGATTGGAGAGAAATGAAAAGTTTTTACCTCAATGAAAACCTTTTGCCTTTTCTTGGATTTAGCACCAGCTTCATCTTTCTCCACCTTGGACAATCTTCCTCTTTTCCAATCAATTGGTTCTATGTCTTCATCGCCATCTTCATCTTCTTCATCTGTATCAAATATTTAGCATTATCAGTAAAGATAATTATGCAGCAGACACATATGACTACAAGGTTGGCCGCTAAAAGTGATCACTTCAAAAGAATAAGCTTGTTTGGTTAAGGAGAAGAAGAATAGGAAGATGAGGATGAAGTAATGCAGAAGAAGCTTGGTCCGAAAATTATCACGTCATTTAATAAAACATCATATCAATTTTAGAAAAGAAAGGGTCTTAAGGTGTGATGTAAGAGTTCCTACAATTTTCTTCATCTGCGACCAATCTTTTAACAGCAAAATTATCAAAATCTTCAATATCTTCTTCTTCTTCTAGATCATCATAACCTTCCACATATTCTATATCATGCTCTAATTCCTGACCAAATTAGACAAAGAGAATGGGTTATCAGTATGATAATCATTACAGTAGAATGAAATTAGAGATGAAAGGTATCATGTATAGATGATTACAACGATTACCTCCTCTTCCTCATCAGCAGCTTGGAGTGTGTCCATATCAAGAACTTTATTGTACTCTTTGACAGGGTAATTGTAAATGTCGCCTTGAATTCCTTTCTTGAGACGTTCTAACAGCTCATTCTCAATACTCTGATAAATTAAATTAGCACTAAAATGAATCCTAACAAGTATCAGGGATGAAAATCATAAAACTCTTGGAAAGTGGACTTTAACCTTTTCCAAAACTGCTGCTTTTTCAGCCTTTTCCTCTCTTCTAGCCTCTCTCTTCTTCTCTTTTCTTGGTATAGTCATAATCTTCTCTCTGCAATGGAAAATTTACACTTCGAGTTTAAATGTTAAATGGATAACAGGAAGACAGGTAAATGATTTGCAGTGAAACAAATAAAACCTACAACAATAAAGAAAAGTATCAACAACTTTCCATCAGGACACAATCATATTAATATTTGTATTGGAGGTCAGATTCCAAAGCTCATATGATTGAAAGGCACAAATAATGCTTCCATGTTAGACACTATCAAGATGGTCAAACAAGGATGGGACTTGGCCAGATGACTCAACCAATAAATTCCTGTATTAACCTTCTCTTAGAAGATCACTCTCTTCAAAACTAATTTCAATAGAAACAAACATGTTCTCAACAATATTGAAGTTACCAAGTATATGGAATTTAAAAATTGACAATTTCAACGAGAATAATAATCTATCAAGTGTCTTTAAAACCGAAAAGAATGTACTATTCCCAATGACAAGTCAGGTTTTCTTATTGTTATTATACAAGTGTAAACTAACCGGGTCTTCAACGCAAGTTTCCTCATTCGTATGCGCATCTGGGTCATTTTTGTCAATCTCTGCTTAGTCTTATGGACAAGAAACTTTGGCCAGTACATCTGCCAGCAAAGCAAACAAAAGGAATGAATATAAATCAATTGAAGGATTACATGCACAAACAAAATTGATTTAAAATTACTCAAATTTTGAATACCAGATGCTTGTCAATAATTTCAAGTGCCTTCTCATAATTTCTGGGCAGCTTTACTTTCTCCCACAATTTATTAGGCATGTGAGCTCTTTCTATAGTTTTCATATACAAGTAAAAAATTCCTGTCAAAGAACAAATAAGCAACGGACTATCAGCCAAAATTTCCTCCTTTTCATCTAAGTTTCTAAACTTATCATTTTTCAGGCAGCAAGCAAATGAAACCTCACCATCTTCATCACGAATAGTAGCATAGCGACTGTTTGAAAGAGGACAAGAGCTCCGATTACAAATCCCAGTTACATTGTATGGGTTCCTGCAGAACTTCCCCGTCGTGATTCTGACAGGATAAAAGAAAACAAATGAATAAAAAATAAACCCCAAGTATACTTCATTCGTAACAAAAGGGGAACTCAAAAGCAAGGAAACTGATTTTTGGAGAGGTACTGATTAACTCACTTAGCCATATAACTACAGTGGTTGTGGCGAATAACTTGCCAGATGACCTCATCGTGCTGCATCTTCTACTGTTCCACAACGAGTGCCAATTGACCACAGTGATCCTCTCAAGTCCAAAAAATTGAAACTTACTTGACCTAAAGGACAAAACTTTCCTCAGCTACTAGGGGCAAATGACGCTGTGGATACTGCAGGGGACTCGAGAAGACTTTGTGGATGGCTGCTGCAGTGGAGTCAGGATAGTGAGGGCTGAAGACTAGTGGAATGGACAAACCGCTGTGGACAGTGGCTGGAGGCCAGGAGGAAGGAGCTGGTTAGATGGTGGTCGGAACTGATAAGTTCGGAGATAGGAACGGTGGTTGTTGTCTGCTCCCTGATCGGTGGTTGTTGTCTGCTCCCTGCTCGGTGGTTGTTGGTTGCTGTCAAGCCTCCTCCCTCAATCTGTCGTCTCCAGAGAACTCTTCCCTCAGCCTTCTGAATGCTGCGGCTCTGTTTTGTTGTTCCACCCTTAATCTGCTGCAATATTCCCTTAGCCCTAATGAAGCTGGGAGGGCAGAGGGATTCAGGTCCTGTTTCTTTACCTTTTAATTAGCAAGTCCATAAAGTTTACATTTTGTCACATTTAAGTTTGAAAACCCCCAAAACTTTATCATCTTGCATTTCCATCCTTAACTCTCTATTTTCAATTTAGTTCTTAAACTTCACTCCATGTTCACTTAAGTCCCTAAATGTTATATTTTCTACGTTTAAGTCCTTAACTTTAATTTAGCTCAAAACCCAAATAAGATAATTAAAAATTAAATTTTAAAGGTAAATTTATTAATATAATAAATATTCTAAAATATTGAAAAATAAAATAATATTATATATATAATATACTAAATTTAGAATATTAATTAGGTTAGATAATTATAAATAAATATGCCACAAATATTTTAGTAATATTTTCTATATAAATAATTAATAATTGTCACATCAATTATAATATTTTATTTTTTATTTATATAATATATATTATTTATAAATACCTATAAAAATATTAAATTCATTATATTCTAAATAAATATATTTAAATTTAATAATATTATGTAAATATATTCATTAGATTTTATTTGAAAGAACTTTTTAAATAATCAGATTTATTATTAGGATTTTTTAAATTTTATTTTTAAAAAAGTTTGATTTAGCGTATAATAACATACCTTATTAATGAATCAAATAAAATATATTAAATTATTTTTACTTGTAAAAATTTTGAATTATATTTTACATTTGATATAACGTTCCCATCACCATATATATATATATAATTATCCATTTATACTCCTTTTGAATATATATATATATATAACAATATATTCAGTAAAAAAAAGGATATATATACCAATATAAAGTCGTGACTTTTTGTATTGCATATGGACAAATTAAGAATTGGGTTCCATGTTTCATTCTTTAATATTAAACTAGATTATAACTATACAATGCATAGCAATTTCAAAGTAAATATTTAAGTATAATATTAATATAAAAATATACTAATTAGTGTGACCCCAAATGATAAAGCCATCACTTTGGTACTTTAAAGATTAAATCGCTCAAATTCAAGAAAATTGTGAATGTGGTATATAGTATAGTGATGCTTTATTAATAATTAAGATGCAACCAATTTGATTACATTATGGGACTTCTAGATACCCTTAATCTCATAATTTTATTATATCTTTTAGCCTATGAGGCTCCTATTCTAAAAAAAAAATAAAGAAAACCAATAATTAATCACTCATTTTTGTGAAAAAAAATGTAATGTACCTTATTGTAAGACTTTTCATTTTTAGGGGTGCCTTTATGGATATAGTCATTGAGGTACCTAACTCTTGGGTAGGACATCTTCTAGGGATCACAAGTACAGTTTAAGTATAATAAAAATAATGAATAAAAATATTTAGGAAAAAACACATGTAAAAGTTCAAATATATTATAAATAATTAATTTATTGTAACCTCAATTTATAATTTATTAGTAATTAAATATATATATTAAAAAAAAGCAAAACAGGACACTTTACCCTTATTCAAATTGTCTCTTGAAAATAAAATTGAAGTTTTGAAAACTTTCACTCCAAATGCATCACCATCAAATTTTGTTGCATAAATGAAGATTTACCTCTTTACTAGTCGGGATCCAGCCATTTATATCATTAAATATTATGTAAATCATCATTTTGAAGAGTACCATTCGGGTTCTATCATCAAAGGCATGCATAGAAAACAAAGGTCCTAATATTAGGTAAGTATACCTCCTAGAATAGTTTCTTTTATTAGCATACTTAGGGGGCTTCAGATAAAACGACAAGCTACCACAAAATTCACTTTTCATAGGAGATATTAGAATCTACAAAAAAAAATAAAATGAAGGTTTTCATCAATTAAAATAATGATAGTATGTTGGATCAGTTCCCTAGGTACTATCTGGACCACCATAATGTAATAGTTGGTCCAAATAAAATATTGATTTAATAAAAATAAGTTTTTATTGATAGCATAAAAACCTCAATTATATGAAATATAGAAATGTTATATAACTTATGATGAATTTTTGTGTTTGAGCCATTATAAATTTGAGTGCGTGAAAACAAAGAGTAATATTTTGGGAAATGCTTGTTTTTTAAGAAAAAAAAATACTATGTTTAAAAAATTATACATTACTCCATATAGAATTTTAAGTGCATATTAAGATAGAGTGCATTAATGTTCAATTATTAGTAAACTCCATCATTTTGCATTAGCTCTTTCCCTTTCTAACCCATTTTCAAGAAGCCAAAAAGAGAGAATAATTATAAAGGTATAAGACCCAATGAGTGAAGATACTCAAAATAGCTCAAATAGATCCAAGACAATTACTTGTTATTAAGATTTTGATATTTTGTAAACATTAACTTTGATTTATGACTAGTTAAAATTATGGGTGAATTTTAAAATTGTTATTGTTATTCTTATCCTTATGTTGTCGATTCTATAGTAGTGGTATTAGCTTCTCGGAGAGTTTCCACAGGGAGGGGTGGATGGGCCGTGTCGGAAATTGCATCTTTAGTTCTCTTGGTTCTTTTCTTGATAGCCATTTATAAATTTAAAAATTTATCCCTATTAGTTACTATGTTCTCTAGCCTTAATAATGTATCCGAGGAAAGAGGCTCTAATACCACTCAAGTTGTTATGCCCCGATCTGGTTTGGTCGGATCCCCATGAGCAACCTACCACTCTCCCGGTTTATTAAGGGTTTAACCCTTCTTTAAACTGTGAGAAGTAAGACGTCCTTTACACTTGTACATTTCTTGGAATAACATTAATTAAAACTAAATAAATTTAAACTTATATACCTATCTTGCAGGTTTAGCTAGTATAAGGTCTTTAGGTAGGTTTTTCCCTCGATTACCTAAAAAAGGTTAAAGGGAGTGGGTGTGTAAACCCCGCCCTTTTGAGCTAAGGAAAAACCAGGAAAATAACCGGTCAAACCGAGTGAGGAAATCAAACCGGTTCACAAACCCGATTATCAGGAAATGAGCAATTTGGAAATTTACAACTCTCAAATGAATCAAAGGGTTCCTAAAACCATGGAAAAGAACTTTAGGACAAATTGGAAGAGAAAAACCAGACCAGTTTAGATAAACCGGATCCAATTGGATAGAACCAGTTTATGAACCAAGTTGATTCATGAACCAAAATCGATAGAGAAAGGGTAAACCAAGAAATTTATGGATCCCTTGTGATCCAAAGAGATTATAAACCTTGGGAAGGAACATTAGAACAAAGTGGGAGAGAAAAACTAGATCGGTTTGGGTGAACCAGACCTGAACCAAATTAAACCGGTTTAAAGACCAAGCCAGTTTATGAACCACAATCAATAAAGAGATGGTAAACCGGGAATTTTATGGACCCTAAGTGACCTAAGGAGTTAAAAAAGTAATGGAAATGGACTTGTGAAGGAATTGGGGATGAAAACCAAACCGGTTTGGACTGGTTTAAACCACTATTGAACCGGATCATAAATTTATTTTTCTAGGTGGCTTAAATAATTCAAATATGAGATTTGATGCCACCATTGGAGAGGAAATGAATTTAGAAATTTTTAGATTTGAAAAAATTGGTCGAATGAGGAGTGAACCGGCCGGTTTAAGCTTCGAACCCGGTTCATACCGGTCCGGTCCGGTTCGGAACAGTGTCATCTTCTTCCTCCATATGACAGCATTGTTCATTCGCCGGAAAATTGAAGCAGCGCCGATGAAGAGGAAATGTCTCCGTTCAATACATTTCCCGTAAACCCCATCCTTTGATAATGAGAAAATCGGGGAACGAGTCGGTCAGTTTTGAATTTTAAACTGAGACGGTCTACAAGCTCGATTATTTGGAAATGGGGCAAATTGAAAATTTACAACTTCCATGTGACTCAAAATGGTTCAAAAATCTTGGAAAAGAACCTTAGGACAAAGTGGGAGAGAAAAACCAAGTCGGTTCGGGAGAACCAATTTATGAACCGAAATCGATTAAGAGATAGTAAACCGGGAATCTTATGGATCATAAGTGACCTAAGGAGTCAGAGAAGTCATGAAAATAGACTAGAGAATCAATTGGAGATGAAAACAAAATCGGTTCAGGTGAACTAGATCCGAACCAGATTGAACCAGTTTGAATCACTATTGAACTGGATGCTAAATTCATTTTTCTAGGTGGCTTAAAATTTTCAAATTTGAGATTTGAGACCACCATTGGATAGAAAATGAATTTAGAAATTTTTAGATTTGAAAAACTCAATTGAATGGGGGTGAACCGACCGGTTTAAGCTTTGAACCTGGTTCGGACCAGTCTGATCCGGTTTGGAACAATGTCATCTTCTTCCTCAGGATGACAGCACTGTTCACTCATGAGAAAATTGAAGCAGCGCCAGCAAAGAAGAAACGCTTCCATTTGGTACATTTTATGTCTTTAATGCCTATCATAACGGTGCCAAACGGATGGCCAACGGGTCCCCGATCTCCCTATATAAAGAGCCCCCCTCCATTCATCCTCTCCACATCTGAAAAGCTCATTTTCTCTCAATTGCTTAGTTTTTCAGCAAAGCTCAAACCAGAGCTTTAATATAGGGTCAATTCTAAGTCAAAGAAGGAGAGGTTGGGTTCATTAGAACTGGGGAGAAGTTAACTACATGGTGGTGACACCCGTTCATCCTGAGAGTCGCCGGAGAAGTGCCGGTGTGATCGAACAGTGAAGCAGCTCTGACGGACTAAAGTTGCCCTATTTTGGCTGAGTTGAAATCGGCCAATTTGAGCCCTCCTCATGCCAAACCAAGCTGTCCCAACACCTCCTCAAACCTTCCACGACCGAAAGGTAAGCCAATTTGACTCCCCTTTACAATTTTCGATCGGTGTTAGAGAGAGAATCGGTAAAATTTCATTGACGAAATTCTAATCTAATTTGAAATCAATTGATGCCATTCTTGATCCTAGGAAGAATCTTTGAAGAGAGCTACCTGCCCAGATAGAAAGCTCAGACCGTCGCGCCCTCACTAGTGAGAAATTGAAGCTTTCTCTCTCTACAGTCTATTTTCCGGCAAAGCTCCGTTTGAGCTCGTTCCGGCATTAAAACTTGCGATTCAAAGTTCTATGGAATCGTATGAACATGTAGAAACTCGATTTCAACTTCAATTTCAACAATTATTGGTGTTTGATCAGTCAATTTGATAAAATCAAATTCAGCTATGTTAAAGAGTTGAAATTGGGGGAAAATTGGGGAAAATGGAGATTTTCGAAAATTTGAAGGACTAAAATGTAATTTTCTAAAATTGAGGGTCAATTGGTCATGATAAGAATATTAGAGGGCCAATTGAGAAATTTTAGAATTTTGGGGGAAAAATTTACCATTTTTGTAAAGGAAAGGCAAAATGGTAATTTTGGAAAAATTGAGGGACCAAATTGGAAATTTAGGAAATTAAACCCATTTTTAAAAAATTTAATAAATTGAGGTCCTAAGATAAATTTTAAAAGTTTTGGGACTCAATTTGAGGAAAAACCCGGTAATAGGGACTTAAAGTTAAAAGAAAAATAACTTTAGGGACCTAATTACAAATATATATAAAGTTGGATTTTCTCATTCATTTGGAATGAATGAGGGCAATTAGGCCAAAGAATAATGAACAACTATGTTCATTTCGTGTAGGAGAAGGAGACATCGGGAATGCTAGTTGAGATCCAGCTTGCTAGGTATGGAACCCGACTAAGTTGAATTTCACTGCACGATCGGGTGAGTGGGATTTTATATCATATCCGGTTGGGGATGATAAGCACATCAAAATAAAAACCCACTATTATGTGGTATTTTAAACATCACAACTTAGAGGAGTGATGTGAAAACCAAGCGAAAAAACTATTAACCCATTGTAAGTAGATCATACCCGGTTGGTATGACTAAACTTCCTCAAAGGAAGTTGAAAGCCCGTTCATCGGTTATGAACGGAGATGTCCTTATACCCGTGCGGTATAAGGGATGGTGAAAACATATTTTTGTCGGAAGAGCTCTCCCCTGACTGTGTGCCGATGCTTAAACAATTTGGGAGTCCTTATTGACGGGAGCTCGAATAGCTCTTATAGGCTTGGGGCCTCGGTTTTGGAACATGAGGGCTAATATGCCTGGGTTTAAAAATCTCGAACAATGGGCCATAGGCCAATGGGCACGAGTAGGAGCTTGTAAATGAACATGATATATGTGCCATGAAATTTTAATAAGTAAATTGTATGGTCATGGTACCAAGGCTGGTCCGACATTCTCAGTCAATTGGCAGTAGTGCGACATGACAGGTCTCCGAACCAGTCAAGAAAAACAGCTGCAGGTTGAGTTGAAGGTCAGAAAAATTGGACTAATGGCACCACATATTACATGGCATGATAAGAAAACATTGTTTGTGCATGCACTTTGAGTATGGGATCATCAAGACACACATGAGGGGTAGTGATGCCTCCTAACGGCCTTGGATGACCCGGTGAGTATAAGGGCAGTTCGTCGTTCCAGGTGACTGTGCGAAATTTGGAGTAGCACCAAGCGCATGAGACCGGGGTGGAGATAGGATGAGGTCTTTGTTCTCATACGGACACGAAGAATCGATTTTAGGATTAAGGGTCAGATGTCACATACATCCACTCATTCTCAGGGTAGAAGTGGACGTGCTTTTATCTAGGTGGCCGGTAAAGTCGCTCTGAAGCCAAAAGTGGGTTTAGTGGTCGTGCTGGCCTGCGAATATGTGTTTAACCTTCATGATGAAGGATATGGGTTGGGTGATGACACACCGTGATTAATATGAAAATGGTGGTAAAAATCGAGACTTGAATTGAAAGGATTTTTAAAAATAAAGGAGTCTGACACACTCCAATACAAGTCTTTTTCCTAAAAGTTAAAAGTTGACTTTTGAAAAACCCATTCACTGAGTTGAAGAAACTCACCCCACTTTTCTATCCCTTTTTAGGAAAAAGAGAAAATGATTAGGAGTAACACCGAGCCTTACCCTTTATCAGGAATGCTTAATTTTCCTTAAGCTTGCATCCTAATTGATATATGTCTTCCAGGGAACAAGGTTGAAATTTCGTTTGGCTCCTCTCGAGTTAAAGAAGGAGGAAACTCCTCTTAAACCGAGAAAGAGCGGCGGGTTGTTCACGGGTATCCAACCAAACCGGGTTGGAGTGTGACATTTCTGACCATCAATGCTTGTCATAAAGGTGCCAATCGGACGGCTAAGAAGTCCCCGATCTTCCTATATAAAGACCCCCTCTCCATTCATCCTTTCCACACCTGAAAAGCTCATCTCTCTCAGTTGCTTAGTTTTTCGGTGAAGCTTGAACCAGAGCTCCGATATAGGGTCTTTTTTGAGCCAAAGAAGGTGAGGTCAGGTTCTATAGAACTGTGGAGAAGTCAGCTACACGCCTGTAGTCTCCGTTCGCTCTGAGGGTCGCCGGAGAAGAACCGGCATGATGGAACAATGAAGTAGCTCCGGTGGACTGGAGCTGCCTTGTTTCGGCCGAGTTGAAATTGGCTATTTCAAGCCCTCCTCAGGCCAAACCAAGCCCTCCCAACACTTCCTCAACCCTCCCACGGCCGAATTAGGACAGAAAGGTAAGCCAATTCAGCTCCCCTCTGCAATTTCCAACTGGTGCTAGAGAGAGAATTGGCAAAATCTTAAGGATGAAATTCTAACTCAATTCGGCATCAATTGATGCAATTCTTGATTTTAGGATGAACATCAGGATGAGAGCTATCTGCCTAGATTGAAAGCTCGGACCGTCGTGCCCTCATCGGTGAGTAATCGAAGCTTTCTCTCTCTACAATCCGTTTTCCGACGAAGCTTTGTTTGAGCTCGTTCCGACATTAAAACTCGCGATTCAAAGTTCTATGGAATGTTATGAACATGGAGAAACTCAATTTGAACTTCAATTTCAACAATTAGAGGCGTTTGATCGGTTAATTTGATAAAATCAAATTTGACTGTGTTAAAGAGTTGGAATTGTGGGAAAAAATTGGGGGAAATTGGGGATTTTAAAAAATTCGAGGGACCGAAATGCAATTTCCTAAAATTGAGGGTCAATTGGGTATGATAAAAATGTTAGAGGGCCAATTGAGAAATTTTAGAATTTTTGGGGTAAAATTTACCATTTTTGTAAATGAAGGGCAAAATGGTAATTTTTGTAAAGTTGGGGGACCAAATTGGAAATTTGGAAATTTAAACCCCTTTTTGTGAAATGGAATAAATTGAGGTCCCTTGATAAATTATAAAAGTTTTGGGACTCAATTTGAGGAAAAACCAACATTAGGGACTTAAAGTTTAGGAGAAATAACTTTAGGGACCTAATTGCGAATAAATGAAAGTTTGATTTTCTCATTCATTTGGAATGAATGAAGGCTATTAGGCCGAAGGATAATGACCCAAGATGTTCATATCGTGTAGGAACATGAAGTATCGGGAACACCAGTAAGGATAAGCTCGCGTGAATACAAGGAACTAATCTAGTGGAATTCACGGTATTAACGAGTGAGTGGGTTTACTAACGTCATACCCGGTTGGGATGATGAGCTCAACTTAAAGTTAAAAACCACTTACTGGTTGTGAGTGGGATTTTATATCATACCCAGTTGGGGATGATAAGTAGCTTGAAATGAAAACTCACTATCAAATGGTATTTTAAACATCACAACTTAGAAGATTGATGTGAAAATCATGCAGAAAAACTACTTACCGATTGTAAGTAGATCATACCCAGTTGATATGATGAAACTTCCTCGAAGGAAGTTGAAAACTTGTTCATCGGTTATGAGCGGAGATATCTTTATACCCGGTCGGTATAATGGACAGATAAAAATATATTTTGTCGGAAGTGCTCTCCCCTAATTGTGTGCCGATGCTTAAACTATTTGGGAGACTTTTTTGATGGGAGCTTGAATAGTTCTTATAGGCCGGGGGCCTCGGTTTTGGAAATTGGGGGCTATTATGCCCGATTTTGAAAATCTCGAACAGTGGGTCATAGGCTAGTGGGCACGAGTAGGAGCTCGTAAATAAACATGAGATATGTGCCATAAAACTTTAATAAATGAATTGTTTGGTCATGGTACCAAGGCTGGTCCGACATTCTCAGTCAACTGGCAGTAGTGCGACATGACCAGTCTCGGGACCAGTCAAGACAAACAGCTGCAGGTTGAGTTAAAGGTCGGGACTGTTGGACTAATGGCACCAGGATTACATGGCATGATAAGAAAACATTGTTTGTGAATGCACTATGAGTACGAGATCATCAAGACGCCCATGAGGGGTAGTGATGCATCATAAGGGACCTAGACAACCTGGTGAATATAAGGGCAGTTCGTTGTTCCAAATGACCGTGCGAAATTTGGAGTAGCACCAAGCGCATGAGACCGAGGTAGGGACGAGATGAGGTCTCTATCCTCATACGGACATGAAGAATCGATTTCGAGATTGAGGGTCAGATGTTGCATACATCCACTCATTCTCAAGGTTGAAGTGGACGTGCTTTTATCTAGGTGGCCGGTAAAGTCGCTCCAAAGCCACAAGTAGGTTCAGTGGACATACTAACCTACGAATGTGTGTTTAACCTTCATGATGAATGATGTGTGTTGGGTGATGACACACCGTGGTTAATTAGGAAATGGTGATAAAACCTGAGATTTCAAATGAAATGGTTTCGGAAGAAAGGAGTCTGGCACACTCCAAAAATCTATCTTTTTCCTAAAGTTAAAAAGTTTTGAAAACCCATTCACTAAGTAGTCGTACTCACCCCTCCCTTACATCCGTTTCAGGAAATTTCGAAAAGCCTATCCTTAAGGACCATCAACTAAGATGCCTGTGAGACAAGTATGACAAATTTAAAATATAATACAGTTTTGATTTATGTTATTCTAGGAAAAGGTGCAGGTTTAAAAGAGCCTTACTCTGTATGGTTTATAATAAGGGGGAAACCCTTTAATAAACCAGGAGAGTGGCGGGTTGATCACGGGGATTCGACCAAACTGGGTTGGGGCATGATAGGGTGAGTTCGACAACAAAGTTGATGGGTGTTTGAAAAGGAATTTCAATAAAATAGTATGTAATTTGAGTGTATTGGACTCCTTATTTCCTTTAAAATTATTTATTCCTTGAATTCCCAGTTATTCAAAACCAATTTCCTCAATCTACAATCGGTGTGTTTAACAATCAACACATGTCCTTCATCATGAAGGGATCACACATTCGTAGGATAGCTTGTCCACTACACTCACTTGTGGCATTGGAGCAACTTTACCGACCACCTAGATAGAAGCCCGTCCACTTCTACCCTGGGAATGAGTGGATGTTCACGACATCCGACCCTCAAACCTAAAAAGCAACTTTGTGTCTGGAAAATCACGCAGCACCGGCGAAGCTGAAAAGTCTCTAGCCAGGGAGTTTCAGGCAATGAATGACTGCCTTTAAGGCACCGATCGGATGGCTAGGAAGTCCCTGAGCTTCCTATATAAAGAGCCCCTCCTCATTCATCCTCTCTACACCTAAAAACTCCATTATCTCTCAACTACTCCATTTTCTAGTGAACCTCGAACCAAAGCTCCAATATTGGGACTTTTTTGCACCAAAGAAGGCGTGGTCGGGTTCCTTAGAACTGGGGAGAAGTCAGCTACACGGTGGTAACATCCATTCACTCCGAGGGTCACTAGAGAAGCGTCGGCATGATCGAACAGTGAAGCAGTTCCGACGGACCGAAGTTGCCCTATTTCGGCTGAAGTGAAATCATCCAATTTGAGCCCTACTCAGGCCAAACCAAGCCTTCTCAACACCTCCAAAACCCTCCTACAATTGAATTAGAGCTAAAAGGTAAGCCAATTTGGCTCTCCTCGGTAAATTTTGATTGATGCTAGAGAGAGAAATGAGAGAACTTTGATGACTAAATTCTCACTCAATTTGGCATCAATTGATGCAATTCTTGATCCTAGGAGAAACCTCATGACACAAGCTATCTGCCCAAATCAAAAGCTCGGACTGTCGCACCCCCAACGGTAAGCTTTCGAAGCTTTCTCTCTCTAAGTCCAATTTTTTGACGAAGCTCCGTTTAAGCTCATTCCGACACCAAATCATGAGTAGGATTAAATAAACACCATACTCAGTATGTATGATGAGCTTACTTAAGGAAAGGAAAAACCCGCATACCGGTTGTAAGTGGATCTATCATCACACCCAGTTGATGTGATGAATTAAAAGAGATCAGAAGTGTTCTCCCTTGACTGTGTGACAACTGCTTAAACAATTTGGAAGACCTTCTTGATGGGAGATAGAGCAGCTTTAACAAGTCATGGCCCTCAGATTTTGAACTCATAGGGCATAAGTAAATGGGTTTTTCCTTAGGCCATAAGTAAATTCCTTAGCTTCCATGATAGTGTGGATTTGCTTTATTTTCCTTATGCCATATTCCCAACAAGATTGCATCATCAGGAGAGAGAGTTTTGAGAATTTGAGTATTTTATTAACAGGGGGATACAAAAGATTAGGCTTTCAACCCTATCACAGGAAATGGTTGCAAAATAACTAAGAAGCTATGGAATTCTTGATAAACGTCTTCCTCCATACTTAGAGTTATGCCACCAATAGGTCCTAGCACCATTCTCCAGGATACTTCCCCATTTGGTCTTTTGACATTTCAGCCCAGTCTCAAACATTTGGGAAGCTTCTAGGGTAGTCTCCCTATGGAGGTAGGGTGTTGAGTAAAGTTATTCCAAGTTTTCCTGGTTTCTCTCCTGGGAGCCATCTGAAAATTTTAGGATAAATCCTATTAGTTACTATATTTTCTAGTCCTAATTATGTATTCGAGGAAACAGGCTCTGATACCACTCTAGTTGTCACGCCCCGACCCAGTTTGGTCGGATCCCCATGATCAACCCGTCACTCTCCCGGTTTATTAAAGGATTTCCCCTTATTATAAACCGTAAAGAGTAAGGCGTCCTTTAACCTGCACCTTTTCCTAGAATAGCATAATCAAAACTGCATGAAATTTAAAACTTTATATACCTGTCTTACAGGCATCTTAGTTGACGGTCTTTCAGGGGAGACTTACCGGGATTTTCTGAAAGGGATATAAGGAAGGGGGTGAGTACGACTACTCAGTGAATCGGTTTTTAAAAGCTTTTGACTTTCAAGAAGAATATTTATATGGAGTGTGCCAGACTAGCCTTGGGCCTACTGTACGAGATTTTCAAAATTGGGTATTTAACCCCCAAGTTCCAAAACTGAGGCCCCCGGCCTATCAGAGCTATTCGAGCTCCCGTCGAGAAGGTCTCCCAAATTGTTTAAGCATTAGCACACAGTTAGGGGAGAGCACTTCCGAAAAAACATATGTTTTCTCTATCCATTATACCACCCGGGTATAAGGACACCTCCGTTCATAACCGATGAATGGGTTTTCAACTTCCTTCGAGGAAGTCTCATCATACCAAACGGGTATGATCTACTTGCAATCAGTAAGTAGTTTTTCTGCATGATTTTCACATCACTTTCTCTAAGTAGTGATGTTTAAAATATCACTTAATAGTGGGTTTTCATACCAAGGTACTTATCATTCCCAACCGGGTATGATATAAAATTTCCACTCACAACCGATAAGTGGTTTTTAATTTTAAGTTGTGCTCATCATCCCAACCGGGTATGATGTTAGTAAACCCACTCACCCGTTAACGCTGTGAATTCCACTTGACCAGTTCTTTGTATTCCCGCGAGCTTGTCCATGCTGGTGTTCCCGGTATTTTGTGTTCCTACACGATATGAACATCCTTGTTCATTATTGCTCAGCATAACAGCCTTCATTCATTTCCAATGAATGAGAAAACCCAAACTTTTAGTTATTTGCAATTAGGTCCCTAAAGTTATTTCTCTTTAACTTTAAGTCCCAAATCTACTCAAATTGAGTCCCATAACTTTTAAAATTTATCTTGGGGCTTCAATTTATTCAATTTCACCAAAAAGGGGTTTAATTTCTCAAATTTCCAATTTGGTCCCCCAAATTTTCCAAAATTACCATTTTGCCCTTCCGTTACAAAAATGGTAAGTTTTGCCCCAAAAATTCTAAAATTCCTCAATTGATTCTCCAACATTATTTTCATGCCCAATTGACCCTTAATTTCATAAAATTGCATTTTGGCCATTTGAATTTCGAAAATCCCCAATTTCAACTCTTCAATACTACCGAATTTGATTTCATCAAATTGACTGATCAGACACTTCTAATTGTTGAAATTGGACTTGAAATTGAGTTTGTGCATGTTCATATGATTCTAAGAAACTTTGAATCGCAGATTTTAACATCGGAACGAGCTCAAACGGAGATTCGCCGGAAAACAGACTGTAGAGAGAGAAAGCTTCAATTTCTCACCGATGAGGGCACAATAGTCTGAGTTTTCGATCTAGGCATATAGCTCTTATCTTGAGGTTCATCCTAGAATCAAGAATCACATCAATTGATGCCGAATTGAGTTAGAATTTTATTAATGAAATTCTGCCGGTTCTCTCTCTAGCACCGACCGGAAATTACAGAGGGGAGCCGAATTGGTTTACCTTTCAGTCGTAATTTGGCTGTGGGAGGGCTAAGGAAGTGTTGGGAAGACTTGGTTTGGCCCGAGGAGGGTTAAAGTAGCCGATTTCAGCTTGGCTAAAATAGGGCAGCTTCGGTCCGCTGCAGCTGCTTCACTATTCCATCATGCCGACGCTTCTCCAACGATTCTCGAATTTACTAGAGTTTGCTATCAGATAGTTGTCTTCTCTCCGGTTCTAAAGAGCCCGACCTTTGTTCAAGTCGAAGCTCTAGTTCGAGCTTCACTGGGAAATAGAGCAGTAGAGAGACAGAGAGAGAGAATTGTTCGGGTGTGAGGAGAATGAATGGTGATGACCTCTTTATATAAGTGTAAAATCGTGTATTAAATGGGAGAGATTTATTACTAGTATTAATATTGCCATAAATTATTGGTATTAATTCCAATAATTTAATTTCGGTATTATATTATTTGTATTAATTCTAATAATTTAAATATATATTAATTTATGGCTATTTATGCTAAGCCGTACGTTCGCATAAAAATTTGAAATTTTGGATTACAAAAAAATTCATCCTCGGGTAAGCACGCTTAACTTTAAAGTTCTTATGAAATCTAGTTCACCTGAACCAATTTGGTTTTTTGTTTTCTAATTTGTCTTAAGTTTCTTTTCCAAGGTTTAATGAACTCTTTGGATCACCCGAGAGTTATGAATTCCCAACTTGCATGTTCAGAAATGATCGGGTTTGGGAACCGATTCTGAATACTCACTTGGTTGACTGGTTCTTTTCCTAATTTTCCTTAGCTCAAAAGGGCGGGTTTTACACCTCGAGTCGAAATGAAGATGCTATTAGGTACCTGACTTCCACCGGAGTCTATAGGACCCGACCTTACCTTTTGAAGCTGAGAAAAATGCCTATATTGGAGCTCTAGTTCGAGTTTCACTAGAAAATGGAGCAGTTGAGAGATAATGGAGATTTCATGTGTGTGGAGGATGTATGAAGAGGAGCTCTTTATATAGAGTGTTCGGGGACCCTCTGCCCGATAACTTTCCATTTTGGTTGAGCTTATCCTCGCCTTGAAACGGCCTGATTAGAGCCATTTTTTATTTTGACGGTGTAATCTATTTTCTACATTAATGAATAGTGTTGTCATCCCGAAGAAGAATATGATACTTTTCCGAACCGGACCGGAACGGTCCAATCGGGTTCAATCCGTAAATCGATAGGTTCAGGCCCAATTTGACCGATTTTCTCAAAATTAAAAAATTCTAAATTTATCAAAATTCATTCTCCATCTAATGGTAGATTCAATTCCCCAATTTGATCATTTTATGCTACCAAGAAAAATTAATTTAGAAACCAGTTCAAGTATGGTTTAAACCGGTTTATGTCCAGTTTGCCCTGAATCGGTCTGGTTTTCTCTTCCCATTTGTCCCCAGGTTCTTTTCCTTATTGGTTATGGTTTGTGAATCGGCTCGGTTTCCTCTTTTGAAATAACCAGTTATTTTCTCAATTTTCTTATCTTTAAAGGATGGGGTTTACAACTTAAGTTTTCCAATTTTCCAATTTGGTCCCCAATTTTTCAAAAATTATATTTTTGCCCCTACTTTCCCAAAATAGCAATTTGGCCCCAAATATTTTGAAAATTGACAATTGGTCCCCCAACATCTTTCTCATTACCAATTGACCTTCAATTTTGAGAAATTGCATGGAGGTCCCTCAAATTTTCGCAATCCCCAATTTTCCCCCAATTTCTTCCCCCTTTATTGACTGAATTTGATTTCTGCAAATTGGTTATTCAATTGGGATTAATTACTCCAACTAATGGCATGGATCAGTTACTACACTTCCATATGATCAAATGGAGCTTTTAATGGCAGAATTTGAGTATGAAATGATCTCAAACGGAGATTTGTCGGAAAATTGGTCGTAGAGAGAGAAACTTTGAAAGATTACTGTCAGTGGTGCAACGGTCCAAGCTCTCGATCTAGAAGGTAGCTCTCATCCTTAGGTTCCTTCTAGGATCAAGAATTGCTACAATTGAAGTCCATACGAGGGTGAATTTTGTTAGTGAAATTCGACACTTTCTCTCTCTAGCACCGATATGCAATGATGGATTAGGGCCAAATTGGCTTATCTTTCACCTCTATGGAGGTCATGTGAAGGCCGTGGAGCACCCCTCCATTCGTCCTTAGCATCCCACAATCGATCGAAGAAGAAGAAGAGTACATTTTTCGGTGAGCTATGAACCAAAGCTCCGACGACTAGACTTTTCTCAGCTTCTGAAGCCACATTGGGTGTCTCTGGAATCAAGAGGAAGTGCTTTACCTGACCACACATTCCATTCAGCTTGAGAGCCATCGAGGAGATATGAGCAAACTCAAACAGTGCTACCACTCCTCGATCAGAAAATATCCTACCTCCTGTAGCCTACTTTGAGCTTCCCCTAGCCAATTACGGCCAAGCCAAACACCTTATGCCCCACCTTAATGTGTCCCAACCTTTCCCTAAGCAAAGAAGGTAAGCTCCCTTCGCTGCCCTTCGCCAGAAAACACTGTACACGACTGAATTCTACAAATATTTTAATACTAAAATTCATACTGCTCAGATCATCAATTGAAGCATGGTTTGATCTAGGGAAGATCCCCGTGACGAGAGCAACCTAGTGGTAGCCGAAGCTCCGATCACTAGACCCTCACTGGTAAAACTGTTTGAGCTCATTTCAGAGCCAAATCGAGCAGTTCAAAGCTTGAAATGACAAGAAAAACATAGAGAAGATGATTCAGATTAAGAAGGTGGGTAGTTAACAAAGTTTCAAAGGTCAATTGAACGAAATTGTGATTCGGAGACCAAAATGAAAATTTTGAAAAGTTTGGAAAAATTGGGGACCGAATGGCAATTTGATAAAATTAAGGGTCTTTTCATGAAATTCCCTCCCAATCGAGGGCCAATTGGATGGAATGGAGGACCAAATCGCAAAATTTGAGGATTTGGTGTCAATTTGCAAATTTGGAAAAATTTGGGACTAAATAGAAATTTTAGCAAATTAAGGGGCCCGTGGGCAATGGTGACAAAACTAGACTAGAAAGGATAATTGAAAAACTTGGGGATTGAATTGAAGAAAAAGGGGCCATTAAGGACCCAAAGGTAAAAGTACAAAATTTAAGAACTAAATTGCAATAAAGCAAAATGTGAGGGCCTATATGAAAACACCCCAAAATGATACGGTCTCTTAGTCAAAGAATCTTGATATAGATATTCATGCCGTGTAGAAGGAAATTGCTCAAATGCCAGCTTCCGGGAGCACAATGCAAGGCCAAACTCCGCCAGGACGACCCCGCCAAGATTACTAGGTGAGTGAGAACCGCTATCACGTCCATTTCGATTGGAATGATGGTTCAGCTTTGAAAACTATTTTCTCAGAATTAGCCTCCCATGACTGGGTGACTCTTCTTAAATCATTTGAGAGCTAATTCCAGGCTTAAGCTCAAGATGCCAATGGGCCCAAGGTCGATGGATACAAGCATGGACCCGTCCAAAATGGATATATGATTCTAAAAGACATGAATAATGGGAACTTTGTGTGATACCCATCGAGCCAAGTCTAAGTTGTCGAGCTTGTTGGGCTGAACCGCTACTCTGTCGAAGCCAGGTTGTCGAACCTGTTGGGCCAGTACGCATGGGCCGAAGCCAAGCTGATAGACCGTTGCTCTGGAGGGCCAAAGATAAAGGTTATAATTTAAAAAGACTATTGATTGTGCATGCACTGTGATGTTCGAGCCATCAAGACATCTGTCATGAGCTAGTGATGGAGCCCAAGGACTACTGGGCGACCTAGGGTGCATAAGGACATTTTCGTCGTCCAGTAGGTCGTGGAACCGAGTAGCTTGTTGTGCATGGAGACCGAGTTAGTAGGGGAAATGAGGTGTCGTCCCACTGAGCGGACATGGTGAAGTAATCAGGGTTTAAGTGTCAGACTATTGATGTCCACTCAAACTCTTGGTAGAGGCAGTACACCTCAATCATGGTTGATGGTAAATGCGCTCCGATCCATAAGTGGCACAGTCGAAGACCGTCTTGCGAATGTGTTATCCCTCCTATGATAGGAGAGCGGTTGTTGATGTGAATTCAAAAACCCAAGAAGAAACTACTGAAATTGAAATTGCTAAATTAAACCTTCATAAAAGATTTTTCCCCACTCACTGAGTTGTCGAACTCACCCTTTCCCTTTAAACATTTTCTAGAAGGAACGTGACTACATCGACTTTTCCTATCAAAATCCCATCCCAAGTACAAAAAATTTAAAGTTCCAGTTTTGTTTAATGTTGTCCAGGGAAAACATGACAGGCACTATGCCTAACTCTCTTGATCCCCCAGAGGAGCCCCTCTTCGAGATTTGGGAGAGTGGTGGGTTGTTCATAGAACCCTGGCCGAACCGGGTCGGGGCGTGACAACTTTGGTGGTATCATAGCCTGTGTTTTCCTGGATATATTTTAAAGACTTCATAACATAAATACTAACTAAAGAAAATTCCAACCCAACTATGGAACCCAAGAGAGGAGTCAAGAGAACAAGGGTGTCAACTGTTGATTCCGCCGAAAACCCCCACTCGGAGGCTGAATTCCTGGGAGCGCCCTCAGCCCCACATGGCATCAGCTCCAAACACCAAAGGCTGTATGAGGAATTCACCAGGGTGTTCGGGGAACCTCACCTTAGTGACAAACCTCACCTGGACTCCGAGTCTCATACCCATCAGAAGGAGGTCCAATCCCATCCCCCTTCTACACCTATTCCTCCCCTCTTTGACATTCCCAAATACCTAAAGACGCTTCGTCAACTAGGATGCAAGCCCTTCCACAGGAAGAAGGAGGCAGGGGCCGCCATGGACTGGTTGGCAAGCCTTAAGAAGTTTTTGGGTATCATCAAGATACCCCCAGAGGAGATGGTTACGCTGGCCGAATTCTTTTTGGAGTCCAACATGAAGTGATGGTGGGACAATGCAAGGAGCCTCTTCCCGACCACACCTACCTAGGAAGAGTTTGAAAGAAGGTACTCGGAAGAGTACCTGACTCTCCACCTCATCAACAAAAAGAAGGTGGAATTTTTTTTAACTCTACCAGGGAGCCCGCACGGTCTTAGAGTATGAGACCAAGTTCAATGAGCTGCGACCCTTTGCCCCGACCTAGCTGGATCGGCCGACCTCTGCCAAAAGTTTATTGATGGTCTCAATATGGATATAAGAGACCGAATGGGGGTTTTGGGATGCCCCACCAACCTAGCCTTCATAGTGGGTGTGGTGCATTAATGTGAGCGGTTGGTCCAGACAAGGCATCGTCGGATGGAGATGGGTGGGCGGAGGGATGATAAGGGGTAGAGCAACAGAGGAGGCCCGAGAGAATAGGGCCAGCCTTGATGGAGGAACCCACCAAGATTCCCTCGAAGGGAGGAGGGCCACCGTGGTCACAAGGAGATGGACACACTCCCTCTGAGGAGAGGCCCCTATTGCCCTTAGTGCCAATAAACCACGAGGGAGCATGTATAAGATGCTACGGGTGAGGGCAGTTCGGGCACTACATCAGGAGTTGCCCGAGGGCACGAGAAAATGCCCCGCGAAACACTCCGCCACCACCACCCAGAAATTAGAGGGCACCCAATGGGGGAAGGGAAGCCCCCACAAGAATCCCAACCAGGGTCTACAAACTGACCTAGGAAGAAGCTTGGAAGGACCCCAACATGGTGGCTAGTACGTCCTAACCCTCCTCATAAAGTTGAGTCTATAGTCGGAGTCTTTTAGTCCCCTTTTAGATTTAATAAAATGCATCCCCTTAAAAGTTCCATTAATTCCCACTCAGGTTTCATACAATTATTTGGAAGGAAAAGATGCACCCTCTTCGACTCAGGGGTGGAACAATCTTTCATCAAGGAAGCCTTAGTCTCGGAACTTCTAAGGGAAACCCCCCTCTCCTGCCACCCCTCCACATCCTCACACCTCTAGGCGAAACACTAGAGCAACATGCGTAGCTTAAGGCTTGTGAAATATGGATAGGAAGGAGCACCCTAGAAGCCGACCAGATTCCTTTTCCACTATGAGAAGTAGAAGTCCTCTCGGGGATGGACTAGCTAAGCACGCATCAAGTCCAAGTGGCTTGTGGAAATAGGAGGATCACCTTCCATGCACCTCGGAAGAAAGGGGCTGTATTTAAAGATGACAGGGGCAGAGCCAAAATACACCTGATGTCCTGTATAGAAGCACACGACTTATTGTAGAAAGGATGTACGATATTCCTAGCATAGATCACGAGCAATGTAAACCCCATCCCTTTATAGATAAGAAAAATCAGGAAAAGAACCAGCAAATTCAAAGAGAAAATCGAGCCGGTTCATGAACCTTAACCGATAGAGAAAGGGTAAAATGGGAAATCAACAAATCCCAAGTGACTCAAAGAGTCATAAAAAGCATGGAAAAGAACCTTGAAACAAATGGGAAGCAAAAAAAAAACTAGACCAGTTCAAGTGAACCGAACCTTAATCAGATTGAACCAGTTTGAACCATACTTGAACCAGTTGCTAAATTTATTTTTCTAGGTGGCTTAAAATATTCAAATTGGGGAATTAAAGCCACCATTATATAGATAATGAATTTAAAAATTTTTAATTTTGAGAAAACCGGTCGAATCGAGCTTGAACCAACCAATTTACGCATTGAACCGATTGAACCAGTCCCGTCCAGTTCGGAACAGTGTCATCTTCTTCTTATAGATGACAACATTATTCATTCAATGTGGAAACGGATAACGTCGACAAAGGAAAAATGTCTCCGATTAGGCCGTTTCAGGGCAAGGATAAGCTCGACCAAAAAGGAAAATTGTCGGGCAGAGGGTCTCCGAGCTCCCTATATAAAGAGCTCTTGATTCATGCTCCACACACATGAAATTTCCATTATCTCTCAACTACTCTATTTTCTGACAAATCTCAAACCAGAGCTTCGATATGGGCTTTTTACTCAGCCTCAGAAGGAAGGTTGGATCCTATAGACGTTGGGGGAAGTCAGCTACCTGATAGCATCCCCCTTTCGACCCGAGGATCGCCGGTGAAGTGCCGACTGAATCAAATAGTGAAGCAGGTCCGGTGGATCGAAGCTGCCCTATTTTGGAGGAGCTGAATTCAGCCAAATTCATCCCTCCTTTGGCCACAAGAAGCCTCCCCAATACCCCACGACCCTCACACGACCTCAATAGTGCTAAAAGGTAAGCCAATTCGGCCTTCAGTCATTACAGGTCGGAGTTAGAGAGAGAAAGTGCTAAATATTACTGATAAAATTCTCCATCAATTGGATATTAATTATAGCAATTCTTGATCCTATAAGGAACCTCAAGATGAGAGCTACTTCCCCATATCGAGAACTTGGATCGCCGCACCTCCGACGATAAGCTTTAGAAGCTTTCTCTCTCAACGTACAGATTTTCGGCAAAGCTCCGTTTGAGATCAATTCGGGCCCAAATGATGTGATTCAAAGCTCAATTGAATTGTATGGAAGTGTAGGAACTAATCCATACCTTCAATTGGAGCAATTAACCTCGATTGAAGGGCCAATTTGAATAAATCAAATTTGGTTAGTTTGAAGGGGAGAAATTGGGTTAAAATTTTGGGAAAAATTGGGAATTTTGGAAAATTGAGGGACCTTTTTACAATTTCCCAAAATTGAAGCCCAATTGCAATGAAAAAGATGTTGGAGGACTAATTGGTCGATTTTTGAAATATTTGGGGTCAAATTGCCATTTTTTGGAAAGTAGTGGCAGAATGGTAATTTTTTAAAAGTTAGGGACCAAATTGGAAATTTGGGAAACTTAATCCCTTACACAATTTAAAGTAAATTAATGGCCCAAAGAAGATATTGAAGTCCTCGGGACTTAATTTGAGGAAAATTTAGTATTAGGGACCTAATGTTAAGGAAAATGAACTTTAGGGACCTAAGTACAATAAACAAACCATTTTGAACCTAGTCGCTCATACGTGAGAAAATGATGGTTGTCATGCCAAACCATAATTGATAAGGATGCCCCAAATCGTGTAGGGACATGAGAGACTAGAATGCCAACAAGGAAAAGATAGTGTGGACTTGGAAAATCAACTAGGGATGAACACGTCACAGTCATCGGGTGAGTGGGCATATTCACATCAAACCCGGTTGGGATGGTGAGCACTTTAGAAATGAAAAACAACATGTGAGTGGGACTTTAACATCATACTCGGTTGTGGTGATGTACAATCTACGCTAAAACCTACTTACCAGTTGTAAGTAGAGGAAATCATACCCGATTGGTAACATGAACTTCATTGAAGGAAGGAGAAAACTCGCTTGCCGGTTGTAAATAGAAATATCATCACACCCAGTTGGTGAGATAAAGTGAAAAGATACTTTTTGTTAGAAGTGTTCTCCCCTGACTGTGTGCTAATGCTTAATTGATTTGGGAGACCTTCTTGATAGGAGCTAGAACAGCTCAGAAATGCCAAAGGCCTCAGTTTTTTTTTAACTTATGGGGAAAAATGCCCGGTTTTGGAAAATCACATGCAATGGGTATGAGCAGATGCTCGTAAACAAACATGAGTTATGAAAGCCATGAATTTTTTTATTGAAATGGTTGTGTGATTTTGCCATGGTATCGAGTCAGGACCGACACCACTTGATGGACTGGCAGCAGTGCATCAGGTCTAGGTCGACAGACTAGCTTGGACAAACAGTTGCAGGTCGGGTTGAGGGTCGGGGCCGTTGGACTAGTGGCACCAAAGATAATGGCTATGATATGAAAAACTATTGTTTGTGCATGCACTTGTGGTACAAGACTATCAAGATGCCCAAGTGGGGTAGTGATGGGTCATAAGGGCTACTGGACGGCATGGTGGAGATTAGGGTAGTTCATCGGGCCAGTTAGTATGGAAGCTCAGTGTACCTTCTTGCACATGAGACTGGGGTGTGGTCGAGATGAGGTCTCTATCCTCATATGGACACGAAGTATTTTGGGTCTGTGGGTTGAACGTCTGGGATTTTCACTCAGACTCTGGTAAAAGTCATGGACTTCTATCAGGGTGGATGGTAAAGACGCTTCGATCCACAAGTGGGTGCAGTCGTCGTAACTGCATCTCACGAATGTGTGTATCCTTCCTGATGAAGGGTGTTTGTTGTTTGCTAAAATGCCTCCCGAGGCAAGGGGATGGGCTAAGAAAGCTAAACACACCTAATGTGAATAAGGGAAAAGGTTTCGAAAACGTTGGAAAGGATTTGAGAATTCTTGGAAAAAGGAATGGTAAACCTTGGAAAAAGGTTTTGGGAAATAAACTGAATTTGAAACCCTTTTGAAAGAAAATGTCACCCTTAGGCATGATAAAGGTTTTAAAAACCAAAATTGAGGAAAAATCCTTTTTAAAGGAAATGATAACCTTGGCGTGGTTTGGTTAAACTAAGGCTATTTTGAAAACTACCAACTCTGCTAAGTGAGTTGTAGAACTCACTCTCCCTTTTTCCCCTTTTAGGTAACCAAGGGGAAACCAAAACTTAATGACCTCCCTATAAGATAGGTTTGTTAGTTTTAAGATATTCAGTTTTATATAATGCTATTCCAGGAAAGACAAGAAAGAATGATGTTTTACTCCTCACGGTTTAAAAAGGTAGTGGTGGGTTGCTCACGGGGATCCGAACAAACCTGGTTGGGGTGTGACAACTTGAGTGGTATCAGAGCCTATTTCCTCGAATGCATTATCAAGACTATATAACATAGTAACTAAGAGGAATAAATTTTAAAATTTCAGATGGCTCCCAAGAGAGGAACCAAGAGAATAAGAGTCGTAGTTTCTGACACTGCCCAATAACCCCTTCCTATAGAAACTCCTAGAAAAGCCCCCAACGGGTCCACCTGAACTAAGCTTGAAAGATCAAAGACTATATGAAGACTTCACCTGAGTGTTTGAAAGACCCAACCTCACTCCAGAGGTGGACACCAACTCTCGAGCCGAGCCCGAGGGAGTACAATCCCATCCCACTTCTATCAACATCCCTCCTATAATTGATATCCCCAAATACCTCAAGACCCTCAATCAATTAGGATGTAAGTCGTTCCCAAGAGAGAAGGATGCTAGAGCCACTATGGACTAGATGGCCAACATTAATAAACTTATAGGAATAATCAGGATTCCCCCAAAGGAGATGGTGAACCTGGCAGAATTCTTCTTGGAATCTAGTGTGAAAAAGTGGTGGAACAGCATCAGGAGCCTACATACCACCACACCCACCTATGAGCAATTCGAGGAGTGGTATTTAGAGGAATACTTAGCTTCGCATGTGATCAACGAGAAGAAGCAAGAATTCTCCTGACTCCGACAAGGATTCCACACCATCTCAAAGTATGAGACTAGATTTAATGAACTAAGACCTTTGGTTCTAGACTTAGCCGGATCGACAGATATTTGCCAACTATTCGTGGACGGTCTCAACATGGACATACGAGACTGAATGAGAGTACTAGGATGCCCCATGTATTTGGCTGCCATCATCAGCATGGCCCATGAGTGTGAGTGTTTGGTACAGACAAGATGCCGTCGGATAGAGCAGGTTGGCCGGAAGGAAGAAGGAAGACAAAATAGCTAGAGAGGTCAAAAGGAGCCTGGTGAGCAGAGATGGGAGACAAGAATGGGGTCCTTTAGGAGAAATGAAGGTCATCATACCCAAAGGGAGGCAAGTACAACCTCAAAAAGGAGAAACCTCTATTGCCCCAAGTGTCGGAAAAGCCATGAAGGGTCATGTCAAGCATTCTTCGAATGGGGACATCTCAGACACTTTGCAAAGAGCTATCCAACCCTTTGAGGTAATACACAATGAAGTACCCATCAACCACCTCAAGGGAACCCAAATGCACTAGACATGTGATAAGACATAGCCACTACGTCAAGGGTACCAACTAGAGTATACAACCTCACCTAGGAGGAAGCACGAAATGATCCTAGTAACATAGCTAGTACTTACCAAAACTCCCCTAGACAAATATAGCCAAAACCCTATAATTCGTTATCATTATAATAAATAAAAGTTCCATTCCCTACAAAAACAAACTTGTGATGAGATACAACTAGAAAATCTAAAGGACGTACCCACCAAATCTTCAAAGAAAGGGAAATGGGAAGGATGGCATCCAAGGATATCAGGAAGTAGATTTAAGGTTAGATGTCCTCAAAAGCGAATAAAAAGGAATTCTGGGAAAGAAGGGGAAGAATTCCACCAAGAAAGGAAACCATGGGGAGACATACATGTCCCAACTGAGAAGTAATGGAACCAAGTGACGAGGGATGAGGAGATGAAGTGCATGCTAAGGTGAAATAACAAAGGGAAGCATACTAGGAGGACCCAAGGAGTAAGTTAAACCTGAGGAATGGGTAATTAGGAAGATAGCGTTGAAGGTTACCGCGACAAGTAAGAATGGGTGGACTACCCATAATAAGGAAATAAAGGAAAGAATGTCCGAGAAACCTTGGAGAAATAAGCCCTCCAATTTGGAAACAGTTAAGGGGAACAACCATTGACATCAAGGTTGGTCGTGGTCCACACTCGCTTAATGGAGCCTAAGTAGTGGACAACTGGGCATAGTGAGGAGTACACGAAATAAGACCCGATAATTGGAAGTTCCTCGAGTCAGGCATAAGGGATGAAATGGAGGTTTAAGACAATGGAGGATTGAAAGCGGGCAATAGCCCCAATATAGAAAGGGTGTAAGGAGATGAAGAAAGAAAACCTTCAAGGAATGGTAAGAAGGTTGAACATGTAGCTCCTAAGGTGGAAATTTCTACTTTGAAGGAGATAGTAGAGAACGAAATCGTAAAAAGGGAACTCCCAAAATAAAGCCATTGAGACATAGACTAAAAGGGATCTACTTGGAATAAATAATTGTGAAATGGTCACGAGTGAGTAAGAGTGGATGGAGGAAAGGGAAAGTCCTTGAGTAAAGGATGCCACTGGGAATGGGAAAGGACCTAGGAAGGGAAGAATCCCAGCATGTTGGTAAATCATCAGGAAACCCAATAAATTGGAACTAGAAAAACCCAATAAGGAAGTTGAGAGAGGACGAATATGTAAGGAAAGCCGACACGGTTATGTAAGACATGATGTCAAAGGAAAGAAGAATGATTGGATAATGGTAAAGGTAGTCAAGGAATACTACCAGATGAAAAGAGGGACAAAGCTTTACGATCTCCGAAAGGTTGGAAAGTTGAGAACAACCATCAAGGAAGTGTTCTAGAACTCTAATGGAAGAAGATAGGTTCTGGAACATATCATGTTGAAAGGTACATGTAAGCCCAATAGTCTCGGGAAAAAAAAGGTGACTCAAGTAAGGAAGAGTCAATTGGTTAAGCATAACAAGTCAAAAATAAATCTTGGACCAAAGTTGTAATAAACAACGGATGGAGGAATTGTCAAAATAGGAAAAAAAAGGGTCATAACACCGAAACCCATGAAAACAAGTACGTAATGCTCAAAGGAACACCGAGCTAAGGGTTTCAACGATCAAGAGAATAACTAGACATGGGAATGATTGGGCATTTTGGAACTCCCAATCCTGAAATCCTAGACAAGAACCCTCAAGAGGAAGAATCTTGCCTTAAGTAGAGGAGGAAGTGAACCTAAGGATGTACCTTTGCACTAATGGGTAAGACATGCCTAGTTATGATAAACTCCATGGAGTGAGTAAACAATGGAAAGAAAAAGAAATTCTTTAAGTGCGTGATTTAAAGGGGCCAAGTGAAACAACAACCAAAGTGTTAACATGTCAAGCAAACCCCGAGTTAGCATCAAGGGAAATTATTCCTAAGCCAGTTCATGAACCTTAACCGATAGAGAAAGGGTAAAATGAGAAATTGACAAATCCCAAATGACTCAAAGAGTCATAAAAAGCATGGAAAAGAACCTTGGGACAAATGGGAACAAAAAAAACCCAGATCGGTTCAGGTGAATCGGACCTGAAGCAGTTTGAACCATACTTGAACCGGTTTGAAGCATACTTCAACCGGTTGCTAAATTCATTTTTATAGGTGGCTTAAAATATTTAAATTGGAGAATTGAAGCCACCATTAGATAGAGAATGAATTTAGATTAATTTAGAAATTTTTAATTTTGAGAAAATCGGTCGAATCGAGCTTGAATTTACCGATTTATGCATTGAACCGATCGGACCGGTCCGACCCGATTTAGAACAGTGTCATCTTCTTCCTCTAGATCACAACATTGTTCATTTAATGTAAAATGAACAACAATGGTGAAGGAAAAATGGTTCTGATCAGGTTGTTTCAAGGCGAGGATAAGCTCAACCAAAAAGGAAAGTTGTCAAGCAGAGGGTCCCCAAGCTCCCTATATAAAGAGCTACTCTCCATTCATCCTCCACACACCTAAAATCTCCATTCTCTCTCAATTGCTCCATTTTCTAGCAAAGCTCGAACTAGAGCTCTAATATAGGCCTTTTTTGCTTAGCCTCAGAAGGAAAGGTTCGATCCTATGAACTCCGGGGGAAGTCAACTACTTGATAGAAACCACCATTCGACCCAAGGATCATTGGAGAAGTGCTAGCGGAATCAAACAATGAAGCAGCTTTGACGGACCAAAGCTGCCCTATTTTGGCAAAGCTGAATTTGGCCAAATTCAGCCCTCCTCCAGCCAAACCAAGCCTCCCAACACCCCTAGACCCTCACACAACCTCAACAGAGCTGAAAGGTAAGCCAATTCGGCCCTTCTCAATCGTTGCTGGTTAGAGTTATAGAGAGAAAGTGCTAAATATTACCGATAAAATTCTCCCTCAATTGGATATCAATTGTAGCAATTCTTGATCCTAAAAGGAACCTTAGGACGAGAGCTACCCCCCTCCAGATCGAGAGCACAAACTGCCACACCTCCGATGGTAAGCTTTCAAAGCTTTCTCTCTCTACGTATAGTTTTTTGACGAAGCTCCATTTGAGCTTAATTCAGACCCAAATGATGCGGTTCAAAGCTCAATTGAATCGTATGGAAGTGTAGGAATAGATCCATACCTTCAATTGCAGCAATTAACACTGATTGTAGGGCCAATTTGAAGAAATCAAATTCGATCAATTTGAAGGAGAAAAATTGGGGGAAAATTGGGAATTCCGTAAAATTGAGGGACCTTTTTGCAATTACCCAAAATTAATGGCCAATTGGCCATGAAAAAGATGTTGGTGGACCAATTGGTCAATTTTTGAAATATTTGGGGTCAAATTGCCATTTTTGGAAGGTAGGGGCAAAATAGTAATTTTTGAAAAGTTAGGGATCAAATTGGAAATTTGGGAAACTTGAGCCCTTACACAATTTAAAGTAAATTAAGGGCCCAAATAGGATATTAGAAGTCCTTGGGACTTAATTTGAGGAAAATTTAGCATTAGGAACCTAAAGTTAAGGAAAATGAACTTAAGTGCAATAAACCAACCATTTTGTGCCTAGTCGCTAATATATGAGAAAACAATGGTTGTAATGCCAAATCTTAATTGATAAGGATGCTCCAAATCATGTAGGGAAACGAGAGACTGGGACACAAGCAAGGAAAAGCTATCATTGATATGGAAACCAACTCGGGACGAACGCGTCACAATCATTAGGTGAGTGGGATTATCTAACTTCATACCCAGTTGGGATGGTGAACACTTTAGAAATGAAAAACCACTTGTGAGTGGGACTTTAACATCATACCCAAATCATTCTTGTATCCAATTATTCTCTTATTGTTAACCTCCTTAGCTTAGTGTCCGTTCAAGCACCATGTACATACTTCCACAAGTGTCGATGTTATGACCTTTTCATCCTACAATGATCCTTCCCTCATTTGTTGGTTATTACAACTTCTTTCCAAATTTAATGCATGGCCTTGTCATGCTAGATTGACAAACTCTTTCTTACCTGAGTCATATTTCCCTGGGACAGTTGGACTTACATGTCCCTCATAGTACGACATTCTTTGGAACTTGTCTTTGACTGTTTAACATTTTAAAGGACTTCCATAATGGTTATTCTCAATCTTTCTACCTTTTAAGGATGGTATACTGTCGTCTCTCTTTTCATCTGGTGGTATTTCTTAACTATCATTATCATTATCCAATCATCCATTTTTCCTTTAACGTCATATCCTTTATAACCGTATTGGTTTCCTTACTTGCTCGTCTTTTCCCAACTTCTTTATTGGGTCTCTCTAGTTTCAATTTTTTAAGTTTCTCGGTAACTTATTGACATGCTGACACTCTTCGTTTCTTATGTCATTCCTCATTACCAATGGCGTCCTTTCCCTTAAGGACTTTTCTTTTTATTAATCCATTCCTACTCACCTGTGATCATTTTATGGTTCTCTATTCCGAGTTAGTTCCTTTCTTACTCGTACATCATCTTTTTGATGTTATCCTCTTACTTACATATTACTTGGGTTTAACTTATTCCTTGGACCCTTACAATTTCCTTTCTTTTAAACTTGATCCTTTCATCAATAACAGCTCCTCTTTGAGGAGCTTATCTTCTTCCCAATTCTGTTAGTTCCATTTCTTCCTAATTAGAACACATTTGTTTTTCCAAGGTTCCCTTCCTTGGTAAATTTTATACTCCTTTTCTCCGAAAATTCTCTCTTAGTTTCACCATTGTGAATGTTCAACCTTAAATAACATTCCTTGTTGCCATCCTCTCCTACTCACCTTTGCCCTTGAGACCCTACAATTACTTCTTATATACTTCATTTTAATTCTCACTTACTTCCAGTACTCATTTATTTCTTTGAGGTGGAGTCACATTCCCTTAGTTACCCAATCTCTTGATCGTCCTGTAGAAAGCTTATTTAATCTTCTCATAGCTTTTCGGTAGTACTCCTGTCTTATCCATTGATCTCTCTAAGGTTTTCCTCCATCCTTATTTCTCAAAGGTTTTGGCCTTCCCCTCCTTTCCTTCTTTACTAGAATTGTGACCTTCACCAGGATCAATTTGTTAACCGTCTCGCTCGTTTTATCCTCTTATTTTAATTAATTGAGATAGTTGTCTCTCGAGTCTTCTTATCCTTAGTATTCATCCCTTTTTCCTATTTAAGGTATAGTCCTTACTTGTCACACCCTGACCCGGTTTACTCAGATCCCCGTGAGCAACACGCCACTCCCTTTGGTTCATGAAGGGTTTTGCCCTTTTCTAAACCGCAAGGAGTAAGACGTCTCTTTTTTCCTGTATTTCATAGAATAATATTATATAAAACTAAAAAACAGACATACCAATCTTTATAGTTCCCATACAGGGAGGTCTTTAAGTTTGGTTTTTCCCTTGGTTACTTGAAAGAAGTAAAAGGGAGGGGGTGAGTTCTATAACTCAGCGAGCGGGTATTGGGAATGAGTTTTCAAAACAACTTTATCCAACCCGTGCCAAGGGTAATATTTTCTTTTAAAAAAGGTTTCCTCAATTTCAATTTCATTTTCCAAAACCTTTTTCCAAGGTTTATCATTTATTTTTCCAAGTATTCTCAAACCCTTTCCAAGAATTTCTTAACCTTTTTCCCATTTCTATATTAGGTGTGTTTTACAAACAACACACACCATTCATCAGGAAGGGTACACACATTCGCGAGATGCGGTTACGCCGACTGCACTCACTTGTGGATTAGAGCGTCTTTATCATCCACCTTAATAGAAGTCCCAAACTTCTACCCGGAGCTTGAGTGAACATCTCAGATGTTCAACCCTCAGACCCAAAAATTCTTTGTGTCCATATGAGGACGGAGACCTTATCCTGTCTCATGCGCATGAAGCTCAAACACAGAAGATTCAGGAAGCCCCAAACACAGTAGCTTCGTGGAGTCCAAAAATAGAAACTCTGTGGAGTTTAAATACAATAACTCAATACAGAAACTCCATGGCTGACTAGTATGATGAGAAACCCAATCGTAGCAGCTTCTCCTTCCCTTATCGCCACCATATCGTCCAGTAGCTCTTAGGACTAATCAAGCCTAAAAGTGTTGGTAGAGATTACCTTTCCGCTCTATTTCAGTCGTAGGAGGGCTGAGAAAGTGTTTTGAGAGCTTGGTTTAGCCTGAGGAGGGCTCAAATTGGCTTATTTCAGCTCGACAGAAATAGGGAAGCTTTAGTTTGCTGGAGCTGCTTCACTGTTCGATCATGCTGACGCTTCTCCAGCGATCCTCGGAGTAGTTGGAGACTACCACCGTGTAGCTGACTTCTCCCCAAGTCTAAGGAACCCGACCACACCTTCTTTGGCTCATAAAAGACCCTATATCGGAGCTCTAGTTTGAGCTTCATCACAAAACTGAGTAGCTAGGAGAGAGTGAGGTTTTCAGGTGTGTGGAGGATGAACGGAGAGGTGCTTTTATATAGGGAGCTCAGTGACTCTCCGGCCATTTGTTTGACACCTTAATAATAGTCATTGATGGCCTAAAATATACTGAATGAAAACATTTCTTCTTCGTTGACGCTATTGAATTTATGGTGAGTGAACAATGCTGTCATCTAAAGGAAGAAGATGACATTGTTTCGAACTGGGTTCAACGCTTAAACGGGCCGGTTCAAGGCTGATTCGACCAAGTTTTTCAAAATTAAAAATTTGTAAATTCATTCTCTATCAAATGGTGGCCTCAATTCTCCAATTTGAATTTTATAAGCCACCTAGAAAAATGAATTTAGCATCTGGTTCAATAGTGGTTCGAACCGATCCAAAGTAGTTCAATTTGATTCGGATCCAGTTCACTTGAATCGGTCTGGTTTTCTCTCCCAAATTGTTCTATGGTCCCTTTCCAAGGTTTTTATGATTCTTTGGGTCACTTGAGAGTTGTAAATTTCCTAATTTGCCCATTCCCTGGTGATTGAGTTTGTGAACTGGTTCGGTTTTCTCACTCAGTTTGACCAGTTATTTCCTCGATTTTTCCTTAACTCACATGGGCGGGGTTTACAGGTCCGTCTGGTTCAATGCGTAAATTGACTAGTTTAGGCCCGATTCAACTAATTTTCTCAAAATTAAAAATTTCTAAATTTATCTAAATTCATTCTCTATCTAATGGTGGCTTCAATTCACCAATTTGAATATTTTAAACCACCTAGAAAAATAAATTTATAAACTGGTTCAAATTGGTTCAATCCGATTAAGTCTAGTTCATCTTGAGCTAGTCTAGTTTTCCCTTCCCACTTGTCCTAAGGTTCTTTTGCATTCTTTTTATGACTCTTTAAGTCATTTGGGATTTGTAAATTTCTAGATTTACCCTTTTCTTATCTTTTATGGTTTGTGTACCGGCTCAGTTTTCTCTTTTGGAACGACCAGTGCTTTTCCCTGTTTTCTTATCTATAAAGGGATGGGGTTGAGATGGACCACCATGTCAGCAAGATTGACTAATCACATGCTGCCACGTGGTTAGCCCACACATGCGGAACAGTGTCATCTTCATCGTCCGTCCAATAACACTATTCATCGAGGAAAGAAAATCTTTCCTTTTCCGATGAATGGAAATTTGCTTTGATTTGGGAAATTTCTAATCAGGATGAGCACGACGAGTATGGAAATTGGTCGGGCAGAGGGTCCCCAAGCTCCTTATATAAAGAGCTGTCCTCCATTCATCTTCTGTACACCTCAATTCACTCTTCTCTCTAAAGTGCTCTGTTCTCCGATGAAGCTCGAACCAGAGCTCTGATTTGTGCATTTTCTCTAGCATCAGAAGCCTAATTCGGGTCTTGTAGACTCACAAGGATCAGCTACCTGATGCCTACATCCAACCAATTCGAAGATCGTCAGAGAAGCGCCAACGAGCTCAAACAATGAAGTAGCTTCAGTGGACCGAAGCTGCTCTGTTTTGGCGGATAGGAATTCGTCCAATTCCGACCTCATACGATTGAATCGAGCCCTCCCATAGCCCTCACGGCCACTACACAACCTCTATAGAGGTGAAAGGTAAGCCAATTCAGCCCTCCTCTATTGTTACAGTACGATTTTAGAGAGAGAAAGTGATAGAATTCTTCGATTGAATTCCCACTAATCTTGAAGCAATTGTCCCAATTCTTGATCCTAGGAAGACCTTGAGAACAAGAGCTATCTACCCTGATCAAGAACTCGGATTTCCGCACCACCAACGGTAAGCATTCAAAGCTTTCTCTCTCTACATCCTATTTTCCGACGAAGCTTCGTTTAAGCTCGTTTTGAACCCAAATCCTACAATTCAAAGTGCAATTGAATTGTGTGGACGTGTCGAAACTGATTCATATTGTCAATTTGAAGAAATAAACTCAATTGAATGGCTAAATTTGAAAAAATCAAATTTGGTCAGAAAATGGGGTAAAAGTTGGAGGAAAATTTGGGCATTTCAAAAAAATGAGGGACCTCCATGCAATTTCTTAAAATTAAAGGCCAATTGGCAATGAAAAGGAAGTTGGGGGACCAATTGGTCAATTTTTAAAATATTTGCGGCCAAATTGCTATTTTTGTAAACTAGGGGCAAAATCGTAATTATTGAAAAATTGGGGACCAAATTGGGAATTTGGAAAACTTGAGCTCCGTACACCATTTTAAGTAAATTAAGGACCCAATGAGGATAATGGAAGTCATTAGGACTTATTTTGCGGGAAATATAACACTAGGGCCCTAAAGTTAAAAAATATAAACTTTAGGAAGCTAATTGTTATAAACTAGAAAAGTTGAGCCTAGTAACAAATACTGAAAACCTAAGAAGCTTTTACGCCAAACCCTAATGTATAAGAGTGGTCAAACTCTGTAGGGACTCTTGAAACCGAAACACTAATGAGCGAGCTAGACTCGGTCTTGAAGAAATGGCTAGGGAGGAGTGCGTTAGAGTCACCGAGTGAGTGGAAACTTTTATACATTGTACCAGTTGGAATGATGAGGACATTTTGAAAGGTAAAAACCTACTTACTGGTTATGAGTAGGATTAAATAAACATCATACCCAATGGATCCATCATTACACCCGGTTGGTGTGATGAATTAAAAGAGATTTTGTTAGAAGTGTTCTCCCCTGACTGTGTGATAACTACTTAAACAATTTTTGAACTCATAGGGCTTAAGGCCCAGTTTTTGGAAAAACACATGCAATGGGCCCAAGGCTAGTGGGTATGGGCTAGAGCTCGTAAACAAACAAGATTAGGAAAGAGCCATGAAAACTCCTATTTAAAATGGAAAAATGATTATGTTATTCGCTATGGTATTGAGTTAGGACCGACAATTCTCGATGGGCTAGTGATAGTGCATTAGGGCCATGTCGATCTACTGGCCTAGACAAATAGCTACAGGTCGGGTTGAGTGTCGGGGCTATCGGACCATTGGCACCCAAGAGAATGGCTTAATCATGAAAACTCTTGTTTGTGCATGCACTCATGGATACGGGACCATCAAAATGCCCTAGGGGGTAGTGATGGGTTCTAAGGTTTGCACAACAATATGGTGGAGATAAGGGCAGTTCGTAGTGCCACTAGTCATGAAGCTCTGATAGTTTCTTGTGTATGAGATCGATGTGGGGTCAGGATGAGGTCTCTGTCCTCATATGGACATGAAGTGGAATTCAGGTTTGAGGGTCAGACGTCTGGGATGTCCACTCAGACTCAAGGTAGAAGTCTAGGGCTTATATCTGGTTGTCACACCCTGACCTGGTTTGGTCGGATCCCCGTGAGTAACCCTTCACTCTCTTGGTTTATTAAGGGTTTTCCCCTTCTTTAAACCGTTAGGAGTAAGGTATCATTTATACATGTACCTTTCTTGGAATAACATTAATGAAAACTGAATGAATTAAATTTACATACCTATCTTGCATGTTTAGCACGTAATGTCTGTAGGTAGGTTTTTCCCTCGATTACCTGAAAAGTGGTAAAGGAAGGGGGTGAGTTTGACAACTCATTGAATGGGTGTTTGAAACATGAGTTTCTATAAAAATAGTTTGAATTGGAGTGTGCCAGACTCCTTATTTTCTTTTAAACCATTCTTTCCTTAAATTCCTGGTTATTAAAAAAAACCAATTTCCTCACAATCGGTGTGTTTAACAATCAACACACGCCCTTCATCATGAAGGGATTACACATTCGCAGGGCAGCTCGTCTACTACACCCACTTGTGGCGTTAAAGCGACTTTACCGGCCAACTAGATAGAAGCCCGTCAACTACTACCCTAGAAATGAGTGGATGTACGCGACATCCGACCCTCAAACCCGAAAAGCAACTCCATGTCTATATGAGGACAAAGACCTCATCTTGACCCCACCCCAGTCCCATGCACATAAAGCTACATCGAGCTTCCCTAATTGCTGGCACGGCAAACTGCCCTTATATCCATAATGTCATCTAGTAGCCCTTAGGATGCATCACTACCCCTCTTGGGCATCTTAATAGTCTCGAACCTCAAGTGCATGCACAAGCAAAGTTTTCCATATAAGCCATTAATATTTGGTGCCACTAGTCCAACGGCCCCGACCCTCAACTTGACCTACAACTATTTGTCTAGGCCGGTCTATCGACCTGGTCTTGTCACATTGCCACCAGTCCATCGAGTACGTCAGTCCTCTCTTGGTACCATGGCCAAATCACATCATTCATTAAAATTTTCATGGATTAACATCATGTTTGTTTACGAGCTCTTGTTCGTGCCAACTGGCCTTCAGCCCACTGTACGAGATTTTAAAAATTGGGAATTTATTCCCCAAGTTCCAAAATAGAGTCCTCCAGCCTATTTGAGCTATTCGAGCTCTCGTTAATAAGGTCTCCCAAAATTTTTAAGTAGTGGCACACAGTCAGGGGAGAACACTTCTGACAAAATAACTTTTCATTCATCTATCACACCAACCGGGTGTGATGATATCTCCACTTACAATCAGTAAACGGGCTTTCCAATTCATTCCAGGAAGTTCATCATACCAACCAAGTATAATCTACTTACAACCGAGTATAATGGGAGCAACTTTACCGGCCACCTAGATAGAAGCCCGTCCACTTCTACCTTGGGAATGAGTGAATGTACGTGACATCCGACCCTCAAACCCAAAGTCAACTTCATGTCCATATGAGGATAGAGACCTCATCCCAACCCCATTCCAGTCTCATACGCATGAAGCTATGTCGAGCTTCCTTGACTGTTGGCACGACAAACTGCCCTTATCTCAACCATGTTGTCCAGTCACCCCTAGGATGCATCACTACCCCTCTTGGGTGTCTTGATTGTTCTGAACCTTAAGTGCATGCACAAACAAAGTTTTCCATAAAGCCATTTATCTTTGGTGCCACTGGTCCAATGGCCCCGACCCTAAGCTTGACTTGCAGTTGGTTGACTAGATCGGTCCGTCGACTTGGTCCTATCGCACTATCGCCAATCCATCGAGTATGTCGATCCTGTCTTGGTACCATGGCCAAATCACATAAATAATTCATTAAAAATTTTCATGGCTTATCATCATATTTGTTTATGAGCTCCTGCTTATGCCAACTAGCCTTGGGACCACTGTACGTGATTTTCTAAATTTGAATATTTTAGCCCCAAAGTTCCAAAATCGAGCCTCTAGCCTATCTGAGCTATTCCAACTCTCGTCAAGAAGGTCTCCGAAAAATTTTAAGCATTGGCATATAGTCAGGGGAGAACACTTCTGACAAAATAACTTTTCAACTCGTCCATCACACCAACCGGGTGTGATGACATCTCCACTTACAACCAGTAAGCAGGTTTTCTACTTCCTTCTAGGAAGTTCGTCATACCAACTAGGTATGATCTACTTACAACCGATAAATAATTTTTCCGTGTAGTTCTCACATCACTCCAACCAGGTGTGATGTTAAAATTTCCACATAGTAGTGGCTTTTCATTTCCGAGGTGCTCATCATCCCAATCGAGTATGATGTGAATAATCCCACTCACCCAATGTTCGCAGTGTATCCCTTCTTAGTCAGCTTTTTGCCTCCACACGAGGTTATACTTGCTGGCATTTTGGTCCTTCGTGTTCCTACACGATTTGGACATCCTTGTTTATTAACATTTAGCATGATATCCTTAATTCCTCACATATGAATAAAATGTCCAAACTTTTCAGTTAATTGCATATAGGTCCCTAAAGTTTCACTTCTTTGACTTTAGGTCTCTAATACTAACTTTTCCCCAAATTGAGTCTCGAAACTTTCTAAAATTAACTTTGGGTCCTCAATTAACTCAAAATCACTTAAGGGGTTCAGGTTTCCCAAATTTCCAAATTGGTGCCCAACTTTTCAAAAAATTACCATTTTGCCCCTACTTACAAAAATGGCAATTTGACCCCAATTATTTCAAAAATTCGACCAGTTGGTTCTCCAACATCCTTTTCATGGTAATTGGCCCTCAATTTTAGGAAATTGCACTTTGGTCCCTCAATTTTATGAAATCCCCAATTTCTCCCAAAATTTTCCCCAATTGTCCCCCTTTCAAACTAGCCAAATTTGATTTAATCAAATTGACCATTCAATTAGGGTTAATTGATCCAATTGAAGTTATGGATCAGTTCCTACACTTTGACATGATTCAATAGAGCTTTGAATCACGTCATTTGGGTCTGAATTGAGCTCAAATGGAGCTTCGTCAGAAAATTGAACTTAGAGATAAAAGGCTTTGAAAGCTTATCGTCGAAGGTGTGGCGATCCAAGCTTTCGATTGAGGCAGGTAGCTCTCGTCCTGAGTATCCTCCTAGGATCAAGAATTACAATAATTCAGGTCAAATTGAGTGAGAATTTTGTCAGTAAAGTTTCGCCATTTCTCTCTTTAACGCTGATCAAAATTTACAAAGGAGAGTCAAATTGGCTTACCTTTCAGCTCTAATTTAGTTGTATGAGGGTTGTGGAAGTGTTGAGAGAGCTTGGTTTGGCTTGAGGAAGGCTCAATTTGGCTGTTTTCAGCATGGCCGAAATAGGGAGCTTTAGTCCGTCGAAGCTGCTTCACTGTTCGATTACATCGGCGCTTCTCCGACATTGCTCGGATCGAATGGTAATCTTCGTCGGGTAGTCCCTAAGTCTAAGGAACCTGACCTCACCTTCTTTGGCTCAAAAAAATGCCAAGTCGAAGCTCTGGTTCGAGCTTCACCAGATATTGGAGCAGTAGAGAGAGTAGTTTTCAAGTGTAAGGAGGAGGAATAGAAAGGAGCTCTTTATATAGGAAGCTCGGGGACTCCTTGGTCAACTGATTGGCGCCTTTATGGTGCTCATTCATGGCCTGAAATGCCTTGGACGGAGGCTTTTCACCGTCGTTGGCGCTATTCATTTTTCCGACGAATGAACAGTGCTGTCATCTGAAGGAAGAAGAGGACACTATTCCGAACCGGACCGGACCGGTCCGAACCAAGTTCAATACTTAAACTGACCGATTCATGCCCTATTCGACCGAGTTTTTCAAAATTAAAAATTTCTAAGTTCATTCTCTATCCAATGGTGGCTTCAATTTCTCAATTTGAATATTTTAAGCCATCTAGAAAAATGAATTTAGAAACTGGATCAATGGTGATTCAAACCGGCTCAATCCAGTTTAGTTTCGATTCACTTAAATCGGTCTGATTTTCTCTTCCAATTCATCTCAAAGTCCTTTTTCATGACTTTTATGACTCTTTAGGTCACTCAGGATTTGTAAATTTCCATTTTTACCCTTTCCTTATTGGTTGTGGTTTATGTACCAACTCGGTTGTCTTACTTGGGTTAACCAATTCTTACCCCGATTGTCTTTCCTTTAAAGGACGGTGTTTACATTCATCGAGTCATCCAACAGCCCTTAGGACCCATCACTACCCCTAGGGCATCTTGATGGTCCCATGCCATACGTGCTTCGGTCTCTCGTGTCCCTACATGATTTGGTTATCACTATTAATTAAGGTTTGGCATGATAGCCTTCGTTTTCTCACATATGAGCGACTAGGCTCAAAGTTCTTGGTTTATTGCACTTATGTCCCTAATGCGAACTTTCCCCAAATTGAGTTCCAAGGTTTCCAATATCCTATTTGGATCCTCAATTTACTCAAAATTATGTAAGGGCGTCAAGTTTTCCAAATTTCCAATCTGGTCACCAGTTTTTCAAAAATTATGGTTTTACCCCTACATTCCAAAAATAGCAATTTGGTCCCAAATACTTCAAACATTAACTAATTTGTCCCCCAACATCTTTCTCATTGCCAATTGACCTTCAATTTTTGAAAATTGTATGGAGGTCCCTCAATTTTTCGAAATCCTCATATTTCCCCAATTTCACCCCTATATACTGATCGAATTTGATTTCTTCAAATTGGCCATTTAATCGGGGTTTGTTCCTCCACTTCCATACAATCAAATGGAGCTTTGAATGGTAGAATTTGAGTATGAATTAAGCTTAAACGGAGCTTCGCTGGAAAATTGTTCGTAGAGAGAGAAAGCTTCGACAGCTTACCGTCGGAGGTGCGATGGTCCAAGCTCTCAATCTAAGGAGGTAGCTCTCGTCCTTAGGTTCATTTTAGGATCAATAATTGCTACAATTGAAGTCTATGTAAGGCTGAATTTGGTTAGTGAAATTTGACACTTTCTCTCTCTAACACCGATATGCAATGATGAAGTATGGCCTAATTGGCTTACCTTTCACCTCTGTGGAGATCGTGTAAAGGCCATACAGATGTTGGGAAGGCTTGGTTTGGCTGGAGGAGGTCTGAATTTGTCCAAATTCAGCTTGGCCAAAACAGGCTTCTTCAGTCTGTCGGAGCTGCTTCACTGTTTGATTCCGCTAGCGCTTCTCCGGGGGTCCTCGGGTTGAATGGAGATTGCTGTCAAATAACTGACTTCCCCCAAAGTCTATAGGACCCGACCTTGCCTTCTAAATCTAAGAAAAGTGCCCCAAGTCGAAGCTCTAGTTCAAGCTTCACTGAAAAAATGGAGCACTTGAGAGAGAATGGTGATTTAAGGTGTGTGGAGGATGAATGGAGGAGAGCTCTTTATATAGGGAGCTTAGGGACCCTCTACCCAACTAGTTTCCATATTGGTCGAGCTTATACTCTTTAGAAAATGCAGAGATCGGAGAGGATATTCCTTCGCTAGAGAAGGAATGTTTTTGAACCGTTGAACAGTGTTGTCATTCTAAGGAAGAAGATGACATTGTTTCGAACCGTACTAGTCTGGTCCGACTGGGTTTAGTGGCAAAAATCGACTGGTTCAGGCCTGATCCGACTGATTTTCTCAAATCTAAAAATTTCTAAATTCATTTCCTATCCAATGGTGGCTTCAATTTTCCAATTTGATCACTTTAAACTACCAAGAAAAATGAATTTAGAAACCGATTTATATATAGTTCAATCCAGTTCAATTTGATTTAGGTCTGGTTCACCCTGAACCGGTCAGGTTTTCTCCTTCAATTTGTTCCATGGTTCTTCTTCTCTATGATATCTATGACCCTTTGAGTCACTTGTGATTTTTTAGTTTCCCATTTTACTCCTTTACTGGTTTCAGTTCGTTATATGGCTCGGTTTTCTCTTTTTAATTGACTGGTTCTTTCCCCGTTTTCCTTGATCTGAGATGACGGGTTTCACAACTGTTCCCTCCTTTTAGAAATTTTGTCCCCAATACCTAATCAACATCCTTTGCATTGGAAATATATTTCCCTTGGGGTTTGCTTGACATGCTACTACTTTGGTTGTTCCTTGACTTAGCCCTTTAAACCACACACGTAAGGAATCTTTCTTCCTTTCCATTATCCACTCACTCCATGGAGTGTATCCTAAGTAGGTATGTTTTACCCACAAGTCTAAAGGTATATCCTTAGGTCCACTTCTTACTCTACTTAGGGTAAGACTCTTCCTCTTGAGGGTTATTATCCAGGATTTCAGGATTGGAAGTTCTAAAATGCCCAATCATTCACGTGTCTAGTTATTCTCTTGATCGTTAAACCCTTAGCTCGGTGTTCTTTCAATCGTTACGTACTTGTTTTCACAGTTTTCGGTGTTATCATCTTTTCATCCTATTTTGACTCTTCCCCCATCCGTTGTTTATTACAACTCCGATTTAAAAATTTTTTGACCTTGTCATGCTTAACTAACAAACTCTTCCTTGCTTGAGTCACCATTTTCCCGGGACTATTGGGCTTACATGTCCCTTATAGCATGACATGTTCTAGAACTTGTGTTTGTCCATTAGAATTCTAGAACATTTCATTGATGATTGTTCTCAACTTTCTAACCTTTTAAGGATCGTATAATTTCGTCCCACTTTTCATCTGCTAGTATTCCTTGACTACCTTTACCGTTATCCAATCATCCTTCTTACCTTTGGCATCATGTCATTCATAATCCATCAGTTTTTCCTTATCTACTCGATCTACTCGCCCCTTACCAACATCCTCATTGGGTTTTCCCCTGTTCCAACCATCGGGTTTCTCGATGACTTACCGAAATGTTGGGATTCTTCCCTTCTTATGTCTTTCCTCATTCCTAGTGGCGTCCTTTAGTCAAGGACTTTCCTTTCCTCAATCCACCCTTACTCGCTTGTGACCATTTCATGATTATTTATTCCGAGTTGATCCTTTCGGTCTACGTGTCGATTGCTTTATTTGGGGAGTTCCCTTTTTACGCTTTCATTCTCTACTATGTCCTTCAAATTAGAGATTTCTACCTTAGGAGCTACATGTTCAACCTTCTTACCATTTCTTGAAGGTTTCCTTTCTTCATTTCCTTACACCCCTTTCTATATTGGGGAATTTGCCCGCTTTTAATCCTTCATTGCCTTAAAATTTCCATTTAATCCCTTATTCCCTATCTGAGGAACTTTCGACTATCAATCTTATTTCGTGTGCTCCATACTATGCCCAATCATCCACTCTTTAGGCTCCATTAAGCGAGCGCGGACCACGACCAGTCTTGATGTTAGTGGTTGTTTCTCTTAATCACTTCTTAATTGGAGGGCTTACTTCTCCAAGGTTTCTTAGATATCCTTTCATTTATTTCCTTATTATGGGTATTCCACTCATTCTTACTTGTTACGACATCTTTCAATTCTATCTTCCTACTCACTATTTCTTGGGTTTAACTTACTCCTTGGGTTTCGGGTATACTTCCATTGTAATTGGTCCTTTATCCCAACTTGCATTCCATTTGAAATTTTACCTTCTATTCCACTTTAATTGGGTTTATTACTTCTTCATTGGGATATGTATGCCTATCCATGTCTCCCTTCCTTGGTAGGCTTCCTCCTCTTTTCCAGGATTTCCTCTTTCCTTCGTCTTCTTGGGTATCTGTCTTTAAGTCAACCTCATGACATCCTTTGATGTCATCTTCTCCTGCTTACCCTTACTTTGAGAATCTTGCTGGCACATCCTTTGTATGTTGTCTTTATTCCAACTTGTACTCACTACAATTTTATTTTTATTAGGGAGGGATTTTGATATCTTTCCTTTTGAGGTTTCTCAATCTCCTTCTAAAAGCTTGCTTAATCCTTCCAGTGGCTCGAGTTTGGTCATCAATCTGTTTTTGGCCATTGATTTCTTTAAGGATTTCCTTCATCCTTCTTTTCCAACATTTGGCCTTTCCACTTCTCCCTTCTTCACTGGTGTTTAAGTCCATGATTCTTATGAGGGTAAGTTCATTAACCGCCTCGTCCCTACTACTCCACTTGTCTAGTTGTCTTGAGATAGTTGTCTCTTGAGTCTACTTGTTCTTAATGCCTATCTTGTCGCCCTTTTTAAGATTTAGTCTTTACTACTTTCTTCTCCTTCCTAAGGAGTCTCCTCCCATAGTTACTAGTCACATCTCTTTGCTAGGTTCGTCTATAATCCTACTTGGCACCTCTACTTTTCCAAAGCAGGTCACTCCTTGCTATCCTAAGACATCCTATTTATCTCCTAACGTTCGGGGCTTGTCCTCTCTAGTGGAGGTGTTTCCTTCTTTGCTCTGAGATGGCTTGTAGCTCTTCTTAAGGGAAAATTCCCTTCATCTCTTATTCTACTCCATTTGCATTTTCTTAAGGTCCTATGCAAACCCCGTCCTTTAAAGATAAGAAAACCGGGGAAAGAACTGATCAACTTGAGAGAGAAAACCAAGCTATTTCATGAACCCTAATCGATAGAGAAAGGGTAAAATAGGAAATTGACAAACCCCAAGTGACTCAAAGAGTCATAAAAAGCATGGAAAAGAACTTTGGGACAATTGGGAAGAGAAAACCAGACTGATTTAGGGTGAACCAATTTGAACCGTACTTGAACCGGTTCCTAAATTCATTTTTCTTAGTGGCTTAAAATGTTCAAATTAGGGAATTGAAGCCACCATTAGATAGAAAATGAATTTAGAAATTTTTAATTTTGAGAAAATTGGTCGAATCGGGCCTTAACCGGTCGATTTACGCATTGAACCCGGTCAGACCGGTCCGGTCCGGTTCTGAACAGTGTCATCTTCTTCCTTAGGATGACAACACTGTTCATTCAATGCAGAAATGGATAACACCGGTGAAGCTTAAATTTGTCCAATCAGGTCGTTTCAGGGCGAGGATAAGCTCAACCAAAATGGAAAGTTGTTAGGCAGAGGGTCCTCGAGTTGGCCGTGACACGTGGCACCCTCTGATTGACTATTTTAAATGTGTGAGATTTCCCTTCTGATTCATAGTATCACTACCAAGTGTCGACCTCTAATTGGTCAGGGTCATCTTACGTGGCATTGCCACGTGTCGGCCTTTGATTGGTTGGTCATTTCTCCAACATCCTTGTCGGATGCAGACATGGCACTTTTACCACGTGTCAGCTCCTCATCAGTCGGTCTTTGCTGACGAGGCCTTTTAGACATTGACTATTGATCGAGATACATCTCACTCTCCTTTTGGTTGGTCGTCGTTGAGGTGGATTTTCTTCCTCTAATCATTGATCGAGTATATGCATCACGCTCTGATTGGTCAGTGCTTTCAAGCGCTAACTGGGTGTCTGACTAGGATTGCTTCACCACATATCGCACGCTGATTGGAAATGCCTGCTGACTGGGTGCTGACCTAGTAGCAGTCCGTTGACCGGCTGGACCGTTGACCAGTCCGGTCTAACCGGGTCTGGTGATCTAAAATCGTAAATCAGTCGGTTCATGCCTGATTCGACCGATGTTCTAAAAATTAAAATTTTCTAAATTTATCTAAATTTATTTTCTACCTAATGGTGGCTTCAATTTTCCAATTTGAAAATTTTAAGCCACCTAGAAAAATTAATCTTTGAACCGGTTCTTCAAGGTTCAACCCAATTCACTCGTGTTCAATCCGGTTCAGGTCCAGTTCACCTTGAACGGGTCCGATTTTCACACCCAATCCACTTCATGGTTCTTCCCCGTGAGTTTTGTGATTTATTGGCTTTTAGGGGTTTTCCAAATTCCTATTTTGGCCCTTATTTAGCACCTTCCAGTTCTCCATTGTCGGTTCCCTTGGTCCTAGAGGATGTGGTTTACAATTCTCCCCTCCTTTTAGGAGTTCTGTCCCCAAAACTCATTCTTCGTATAGGGAGTGGCCTTCCTTTATGGTCAACTTAGGACATGTCTCGACTTGGTGTCTCAGGCACATCTTTGTCCTGGTTGTATCCCTCATGCCTTTTTTATCTTTTGGCATCTTTCTTTCCTCCGGTCTTAGTCGTGTATTATTCTGTAGTCATGTTCCTAACAATGTGACTTGCCCCTATTACGTGATAAGAAGATTGTCGAGATGATCCAGTTCTCGTTCCCTTTTACCTTGGGCATTTTCTTACGTAATCCTTTTCTTTAGTAACCTATCCCTAAAGTGACTTCTTCTCTTAATTCCTTAAGCGACGGCTTAGTGGAGTTCCCCATTTTTGCTCCCAATGTCCATCCAATCCATGGGACCATTCCGAGCGGTTGTACCTACCCATTCACTAGGGGTACTTCCTTGGCCCCATATCATATGTCTCTCCCCCTTGGGTTTCATCAAATTGTTGGCCCAAATCACCAAATGTGCAGTTCCAAAAGGTTTAGCAGCCCTCTTAGTTGCCAAAAGTCCTTAGCTCGGGTCCTCTCAAGAGTTTTTGTCCTATTTTTCTGTCAATCTCTATGTCATGTTTTCTTCGCTTTCCTCCTATCTTGTATTGCTCCTTTAACTGTTTATTTACTACTACACGAGTCCATCCTACATTCCATTTGACCTTTTCATGCTTAAATAAATGACTCTTCTCCTCACGAGTCATATCCTTTTTGGAACTTTTGGACCTACATGCCCTCAATAGCACGATATGTCACGCCCCGACCCGTTTTGGTCAGATCGCCATAATCAACCCGTCGTTTCCTTGGTGTAAGAGGGGTTTCCCCCTTCTTTTAATCAAGAGAAGCCATGTGTAATTCAAACCTTATTCCCTGCAATAACATAAATCAATAAAAATGTATGTTTAAAAGAACTTTTAAGCATACATGATGGAGGGTACATGTCACGCTCTGACCTAGTTTGGTTGGATCCCCGTGATCAACCTGCCACTCTCTTGGTTCAAGAGGGGTTTCCCCCTTTCTTTAATCAAGAGGAGTCAAACATAATTTTAACTTATTCCTTGGAACACAATAAATCAATAAAAATGCGAGCTTAAAATAACTTTTAAGCATACCTGACAAATGGTAGGTTCGGTTATTTTTCTTAGTCATTTGTTCTACTAATGAAAAGGGATATAAAAGAGGGGTGAGTTTCAACAAATCAGTGAATAGATGTTCGGAGTAAGTTTTATAGACAAAAACAGTTTTAATTAGAGTGTGTCAGACTCCCTATTTCCCTTAAGAATCAAATTTTCGGTTTTCAAAACACTTTTCCTTATTTTCCACATTAGGTGTTTTTAACCTCCAACATACGCCCTTCATCCAGAAGGGAATCACACATTCGTAGGGTAGCCCGTCCACTTTACCCACTTATGGCGTTGAAGCAACTTTACTGGCCACCTAGATAGAAGCTCGTCCACTTCTACCCTGGGTATGAGTGGATGTTCATGACATCCGACCCTCAAACCCGAAATCAATTTTGTCCCCGTATGAGGACAAAGACCTCATCCCGACCCTACCTCGGTCTCATGCGCATGAATCTACATCGAGCTTCCTTGACTGCTGGCACAACAAATTGCCCTTCTCTCCACCATGTCGTCCAGTAGCCCCTAGGATGCATCACTACCCCTATTGAGCATCTTGATGGTCTCGAACCTCTAGTGCATGCACAAACAATCATTTTCCACAAAGCCATTTATCTTTGGTGCCACTGGTCCAATGACCCCGACCCTCAACCCGACCTGCAGCTCTTTGTCTAGACCGGTCTGTCGACCTAGTCCTGACGCACTACTGCCAACCCATCAAATATGTCAATCCTATCCTGGTACCATGATGAAATCACATAATCCATTCATTATAAATTTTCATGCCTTATACATCATGTTTGTTTACGAGCTCCTGCTCGCGCCAACTGGCCTTGGGCCCACTATACGTGATTTTCCAAAACTGGGCATTTAGCCCCACAAGTTCTAAAACCGAGGCCTCTAACCTATTTGAGCTATTCTATCTCTAGTCAAGAAGGTCTCCCAAATATTTTAAGAATTGGCACATAATTAGGGGAGAACACTTCTTACAAAATAATCTTTCCATTCATCACACCAACCGGGTGTGATAACATCTCCGCTTATAACCGGTAAGCGGGTTTTCTCCTTCCTTCTAGGAAGTCTATCACACCAATCGGGTATTATCTCTCTACTTACAACTGATAAGTAGTTTTTCTACTTAGATCTCACATCACTACAATTTGGTGTGATGTTAAAATCCGACATATAAGTGGTTTTCATTTCCAAGGTGCTCATCCTCCCAACTGGATATGACGTGAATAAACCCACTCACCCGATAATCGCAGTGTATTCCTTCTTAGTCGATTTTTGCCTCCACGCTAGCTTATCCATGCTGGCGTTCCGGTCCTTCGTATTCCTACATGATGTGGGTATTCTTATCTATTAATATTTGGCGTAATAGCCTTTGTTTCTCACGAATAAACGTCTAAACTCAAAATTTTTAATTAATTGCACCTAGGTACCTAATGCTAAATTTTCCCCAAATTGAGTCCCAAAACTTCCAAAAATTTACTTTGGGTCCTCAATTTACTCAAAATCATTTAAGGGGTTCAAGTTTTCCAAATTTACAATTTGGTCCCCAACTTTTCAAAAATTACCATTTTGCCCCTACTTTACAAAAATGGCAATTTGACCCCAATCATTTAAAAAAATCGACCAATTGGTCCTCCAACATCCTTTTCATGGCCAATTGGCCCTCAATTTTGGGAAATTGCTATTTGGTCACTCAATTTTATGAAATCCCAAAATTTCTCCAAAAATTTTCCCCAATTTTCCCCTTTCAAACTGGCCGAATTTGATTTCATCAAATTGACCATTCAATTGGGGTTAATTGTTGAAATTGGAGGTATAATTCAATTCCTACACATACATGCGATTCAATTGATCTTTGAATCGCGTGAATTGAGGCCGAAACAAGCTTAAACGGAGCTTTGCCGAAAAAATGTGTGTAGAGAGAGAAAGCTTCGAAAGCTTATTGTGGGAGGTGCGGTAATCCGAGCTTTCTATCCGGGCTTTTAGCTCTCATCCTAAGGTTCCTCTTAGGATTAAGAATTGCAACAATTCACATCGAATAGAGGGAGAATTTGGTCAGTGAAATTTTCACAGTTTCTCTCTCTAACGTAGATCGAAAATGACAGAGGAGGATGAATTCAGTTGTGTGAGGGTTGTGGGAGTGTTGGGAGAGCTTGGTTTGGCCTAAGGATGGTTGAATTCAGCCAATTTCAGCTCGGCCAAAATAGGGTAGCTTCGGTCCACCGGAGCTGCTTCATTGTTTGATTACGCTAGCGCTTCTCCAACGGTCCTTAGATCGAATTGTGCCAAAGGATATCATTTCTTTTAAAAGAAGTTCTCCTCAAAATTCAGTTTTCAAAACCCTTTTTTCTCATTTCCACATTAGGTGTGTTTAGCAGACAACACACACCCTTTATAAGGAAGGGAACACACATTCACAAGTGCAGCCCGTCCACTACACCCACTTGTGGCTCGGAGTGTCTTTACTGACCACCAAGATAGAAGTCCATCCACTTCTATCCTGGGTCTGAGTGAATGTTCTCGACATCCGACCCTTAGACTCGAATACCACTCCATGTCTATATGAGGACCGAGACCACATCCCGACCCTACCCTAGTCTCATATGTAAGAAGCTACTCCGAGCTTGCCGATTGCTGGCACGACGAACTACCCTTATCTCCACCATGTCATCCAGTAACCCTTATGACCCATCACTACCCCACTTGGGCATCTTGATGGTCCCGTACCTCAAGTTTATGCACAAAACAATAGTTTTCACATAGGAATTTTTCTTTGGTGCCACGAGTCCAACGGCTCTGACCCTCAACCCAACCTGCACCTATTTGTCTAGGCCACTCCATCTACCTGGCCCTGATGCACTATTGTCAGTCCATCGAGTACTTGTCGATCCTCACTTGGTACCCAAGTGAAATCACACAACAAGTTCACTATAGATTTCATGGCTTTCTCATTTCAAATTTGTTTATAAGCTCCTACTCATATCAACTGGCCTTGGGCCCACTACACATGATTTTCCAAAATTGGGCATTTAGCCCCACAAGTTCAAAAACCAAGGACTCTAGCCTATTTGAGCTATTCTAGCTCCTGTCAAGAAGGTCACCCAAATGGTTTAAGCATTGGCACACAGTCAGGGGAGAACACTTTTGACAAAAATACATTTTAACTTCATCCCACCAACCAGGTGTGATGATATCTCCGCTTATAACCGGCAAGTGGGTTTCCCCTTCATTCAAGGAAGTTCATCATACCAACTAGGTATGATTTTCCTCTTCTTACAACCAATAAGTAGGTTTTAGCCTAAATCGCCCATCACCCCATCTCGATATAATGTTAAACTTACAAGTGGTTTTTCGTTTCTAAAGTGCTCATCATCCCAACCAGGTATGATGTAAATATACCCACTCACACGATAACTGTGATGTGTTTGCTCTCAGTTGGTTTTCCAAGTCGACGTGAGCTTTCTCTTGCTTGCGTTCCGATCACACTTGCCCCTACATGATTTGGGTAGCCTTATCACTTACGGTTTGGCATAAAAGCCTAGGCTCACAAATTATAGATAAATTGCATTTAGATCCCTAAAGTTTTTTTCTTAACTTTAGGTCCCTAATGCCAACTTTTGCCCAATTTGAGTCCCAAAGTTTCCAAAATTTCCTTTGAGTCATCATTTTGCTCAAAATTGTATAAGGATCTCAATTTTTCCAAATTTCCCATTTGGTCCCCAACTTTTCAAAAATTACCATTTTGCCCCTACTTTCCAAAAATGGCAATTTGGCCCCAAATGTTCCAAAAATCGACCAATTGGTCCTCCTACATATTTTTCATGGCCAATTGCATTCAATTTTGGAAAACCACAAAGAGGTCTCCCAATTTTTCAAAATGCCCAATTTCCCCCAAACTTTTCCCCCAATTTCCACTTTTCAAACTAACCGAATTTGATTTCATCAAATTGGCATTCAATCAGGGTTAATTGCTTCAATTAGAGGTATAAATCAGTTCCTACACTTCCATATGATTTAGTTGAGCTTTGAATCATATGAATTGAGGTCGGAATGAGCTCAAATGGAGCTTCGACGAAAAATCGTTCGTATGTCAAAGCTCTGGTTCGAGCTTTTTCGAAAAACTGAGTAGTTGAGAGAGAGTGAAATTTTCAGATGTGTCGAGGATGAATGGAGAGGGGCCCTTTATATAGGGAGCTTGAGGTAGTTTCGTCCGTTTAACACCTTAGTGACACTCATTGATGGCCTAAAACGTCATAAACGGAAACGTTTCCTTTCCACTGGTGTTGTTCAATTTTTTCGATGACTGAACAGTGTTGTCATCTGAAGGAAGAAGATGACACTATTCCGAACCAAACCAGACCGGTCTAAACCAGGTACAATGCTTAAACCGGCTAGTTCAGGCCCGATTCGACTGAGTTTTTTCAAAATTAAATATTTCTAAATTCATTCTCTATCCAATGGTAACTTCAATTCTCCAATTTGAATATTTAAGCCACCTAGAAAAATAAATTTAGTATCTGGTTCAATGATGGTTCAAACCGGTCCAAACCGATTCAATCTAGTTCACCTAAACCGGTTTGATTTTCTCTCCCAATTTGTCCAAAAATCCATTTCCAAGATTTTTATGACTCTTTGAGTCACTCGGGAGTTATAAATTTCCCAATTTGCCTATTCTCTTGTGGTTGGGGTTCGTGAACCGGTTCGATTTTCTCACTCGGGTTGAATGGTTCTTTCCCGATTTTCCTTAACTCCAAAGGATGGGATTTACACATCTCCCCTCATTTTAGGAGTTTTGTCCCCAAAACTTATTGAACATCCTTTGCATTGGAAATAACTTCCCTTAATATCAACTTGTAGCCTACTGACATACAACCATTTCGGTTATTTCCACTTAGCCCCTTTATAACACACACCGAAAAATTTTCTTTTCCTTCCCATTACTAAATCATTCCCCAAAGCTTACTTTAGTTACGCATACCTTACTTTGAAAGTTTAAGGTTATATCCTTAAATTAATGTCCCTCTTTCCTTAAAGCATAATTCTTTCTCTTGAGGTTCTTTACTCGAGATTTTAGGATTGGGAGTTTCAAAATACCCAATCATTCTTGTGTGTAGTAGCTTCCTTTTTCGTTGAAACCCTTAACTTGGTGTCCCTTCGAGCGCTATGTACTTACTTTCATAGTTTTTCTGGGTTAGCTCATTTTGTCCAGTTTTGGACCCTTCTTATATCCTTCCTCATTCCCATTGGCGTCCTTTTCTAAAGAACTTTCCTTCCTCATAGTCCACTCTTACTCTCTCGTGATCACTTCATGATTCTTTTTCTGAGTTAATCTCCTTTTTATCTTAAGTGTCGATTACTTGTTTGGGAAAAACTCTCTTATTTTGATTTTGTTTTCTACTATGTCCCTCACAGTAGAGACTTTCATCTTAGGGACTACATTCTCAAGCTTCTTATAATTCCTTGAAGGTTTCTTTCCTTCCCTTCTTCATGTTCTTTTCTATATTGGGATATTTGCTCGTTTAACTAAAATTTCGGTTTTAGCCCTTATTCTTTACTTGGGACACTTCCGATTCTCGGTCTTATTCCATGTATTCCACATTATGTCTAGTCTTCCTCTCTTCAAGCTCCATCAATGGAGCATTGGCCACCACCAAATCCTGATGTCAGTGATCATTTACTTTGATCATTTCTTAACTAGAGGTTTACTTTTCTACAATGTCTTAGGAGTGTTTTCCTTTGTTTCCTCTTTTATGGGCAATCCACCTCCTTTTTACACGTACGACATCCTTTGATGTGTTTTCCTACTTACATATTACTTGGACTTCTTGAGTACCTCTCCTTTGTACTTGATCTTTCCATCTCGGCCTACAAATCTTGGATGAATTTATCTCATCTCTACTTCTGTTGATTTCGTTACCTTTTAATTGAGACACTTTTGTCCTTCCATGGTTTCCTTCCTTGGCAGTTTATACTCCTTTCTCTTGGATTCTCCTTCCATTTTGCTAGTTAGAATATCTATTCTTAATAGGTATTCCTTGATGCCATCCTATCCTGTTTACATTACTCTTGATAACTTACATGTACCTCATCTTCATTCTCCTTTCTTTCCTGTATCCATCTATTTCTTTTAGATGAGATTCACATCTTCCTTATATTATAATATCACAATTATCCTATAACAGACTTACTTAATTTTATTTTGTCTTGAGTTTGATCATTAATCCGGTCTTGGTCATTGATCTCTTTAAATGTTTTGTCTTCATCCTTAATTACCAAATAGATCTCAAATAGAGCTTCATCAAAAAATCGTTCATAGAGAGAGAAAACTTCGAAAGATTACCGTTGGAGGTGTGGCGGTCTGAGCTCTCTATCTAGGCAGGTAGCTCTCACCAAGAGATTTTTTCTAGGATCAAGAATCGCTACAATTAACATCAAATCAATGGAGAATTATGCTAGTAAAATTTCCCACTTTCTCTCTCTAACTCCGAACGAAAATGACAAAGGAGGGCCAAATTGGCTTACCTTTTAGCTATGTTGCGGTCGTGTGAGGGCCGTGGGGGTGTCGGGTGGGCTTGGTTTGGCTGGAGGAGGGCTGAATTTGGTTGAACTCAGCTCAGCCAAAACAGGGCAGCTTCAGTCCTTTGGAGCTGCTTCACTGTTTGATTCTACTGGCGCTTCTATAGCGGTCCTCATATTGAACGGAGGTTATTGTCAGGTAGCTAACTTCCTCGGGAGTCTAAAGAACTTGACCTTGCCTTCTAAGGCTGAGAAAAATGCCTATATCAGAGCTTTGGTTCAACCTTCACTGAAAATTGGAGCAGTTGAGAGATAATAGAGATTTGAGGTGTGTGGATGATGAATGGAGAGTAGCTCTTTATATTGGGAGCTCGGGGACCCTCTGCCCGACAACTTTCCTTCTTGGTCGAGCTTATCCTTATCGTGAAATGGCCTAATCGGAGCAATTCAAGCTTTGCCAGCATTATCCTTTTCTGCATTAAATGAACAATCCTGTCATTTGAAGGAAGAAGACGACACTATTCCGAACCGGACCAGACTGGTGGTATCCCCTATGCTTTTCTTCTTACGTTAGTAGAGTGTTTCGGCACTCGTTTCTTTTAACTTGGTCTCCCCGCGTATTGAATTTATCATCCTTGCCTTCCTTATATCATACTTTGACCCAACTATATAGTAGGCTCCATGCTTGTTCTCCCAATTTCCCTTGACGTGTTAATGACATTTTGGGATTTTTTCCAAGACTCCCATGCATGGACTAATTGCCTACCCCTTGCCAATCTCCTGATTGATCATTCTCGATTCCAACTATCAAGGTACCAGATCATTTCACCAATAGCTTAACTCGCCTCTTACTTCTTCATTTGTTTGGAAGTTTCCTTATTCAAGGGTTCCCACTCTTTAGTATACTTGTACTAATTCCTGACCATTCCGTGATTATTTCCCTCTATTACTTATGAGGGGTTCTCTATGGCAAGTATTTACCCTTTTGGGCTCGCCCTTAGGAAGTATCTTTTTCTTGTCCCATTCTTTACTCTTGTACTTTAAAGTCGTGACTCCCACCTTCAGAACTAGGCGTCCCTCCCATTGTCACACATGGGAGTTGTTCTTCCTTTATATCCTAACACCCCTTTTTATACATATACTTTTTATATCCTCACACCCCTTTATATACTCTTAGTCTTGTCCCTTTATATCCTCACACCCCTTTTAAGCTTTATGAAGCTAGGACGACTAATCCATCTTAAGTTTGTTTCTTGACTGACGTTTATTACTCCCCCTTCTTGCCTACTAGGGCCTCGTGGCAACCTATGCCACCTCTCTCGCCTCCTTCGCATGGGGAATGTATTTCCTCTTGCAAGTACCTCCCCCTACTTACACCATATTTTTGCACTCCTATAGTTCTAGGGCTTTACAAGTACCCTATAGGCTAAGTTTGTTCCGAGGAATTCTAGCCTCCATTTCCTTTGTCCTTCCATGGGGTACTTTAATTTTCTAGGGGGTTTCTCGTACTGGGGGTCACTTCTTTCCTTCTTATTTTTTGTTCTACGAGAGCATAATCAAATGGAGATTTTATTCATTAATCGGTGGTGCCCCGGTTATGGCTTATTACAACAATATAAATGAGGAATTTATCGTCCCTAACCTAAGTTCTCATGTTAACTGACCTAGAGTTTTAACATGGGTGGATTGTGAGATTCTGCTTTAGTTGTCCTGATGCATCTATTCCTTCTCCTAAGTGGGCAATCGCCTCCATGGTATTGTCCACATCTGGGGTAAGGGTTCATGTTGGGCTCTTCAAACACTGAGGAGGACAACATGTTGATTGTCCTTCTAACTCATACCTCTTGTGCGATCTTGACCCTGTACTTATTCAAAATCGTGGCATCGTACACGTAGGCATGCTACATGTGGTTCACTGTACATGCGTCGCCTTGTATTGGGAGTAATCGATGGAAGATTCTCATATAACTGGTGTAGGCCTCCCAAAAGTTCATATCCGCCTCCTCTCGGGCCTCTATCTGATCTGGTCTTCATGGTGGAGAGGTCTCATCTTCCATCAAGTGGGGAGGGATCCTCCTTTGGTATTCCCTTCATGGAACATACTCCTCCAATTCTTCTATCCTTTGTTCGATGTTATTCCACTAGGGTATATATTCTCCATTGGCATCTCTGTTCATGTTTTTCTACAAGGTTTCAGGGGTTAGGGCCTACGATTTGGAGAGATGTTTAGGAAAACTATGCTATGATACCACTCAAGTTATCACACCCCGACCTAGTTGCATCAGAGTCCCATGATCAACCTGTCACCCTTCCCCAAACCATCCTAGAAATCCTACCTTGATGGTCCAAAGAAGTTAAAGGCGTACATATACACGTTCCCATCATATGATCAAGATTTGTTGTGTGGGACATACCTTGAGGGTTTGAGCCTTTTTTGAGGACTTTAATTTCGCCTAACCCAACTCCTCTTAATTGTTCCTAAAAGGGGTGAAAGGAGGGGAATGAGTATACACACAGTGAGGGAAAATTCCTACAACGATCGTTTTATTTAATTCAGTTAATCAATTCTTTATCCAAAGTCTACATGGTATTCACACAACAACCTTCCTTTTATCATAAAAAGGGATCACACTATCGTAGAACAGTCCCCAACTGGTCTACTTGTGGACCGGAGTGCCTTTACCGTCCACCCTAATAGAGGCCTATGGCCTCTACCCAGAGTTTGAGTGGACATCACTCGTCTGATCCTTAAACCCTAATCATACTATGTGTCCGCTTTGTGGGACGAGACCTCTTTTGGCTTAGTAGCTATCTGGCCCAATAAGCCCAACGACCGACTTTTGGCCCGATGGGTAAAACACACAACTTTATCCATTTTGAAAGTCATGATGACTCATATTTACAGATTCTCAACAGATCGATGCCCGTGCCCATCGGCCTTGGGCCCACTTGTATCATCTAGCCCAAGTACTGAAAATTAGCTCCCAAATATTATAAGTAGTGTCACCCAGTAAAGGGAGGTTAATTCTGAGAAAATTGATTTGAAAATAATATCATCGTCCCAATCGGAATTGATGTTGTAAATTTCCCATTCACCTTGTAGACGTGACTCGTTCGCTCGACTAGGATACGATCTGGGGCGTGCTCTCCAACGCAAGTCCTTGTGGGGTCCGTTCCACCCGATCCAAGCATCCAATTTCTTATAACAGATATTAAACCTTAATTGCTCTAAAACTTCATAATTTGTCCCAATTTATCAAAAATTACTAAATTGGCCCCAAACTTTTTCAAAATTACCGAAATGCTCCTATTTTATGAAAATCGGCAATTTGGCCCTCAGAGTCCTTTAAAATTGCCAATTGGCCCTAGATTTCCTCATTCTTGCCAATTGGTGCTCAAATTTTGAAGAATTGCACAAAGGCCTTCATACTTTGAAAAATCCCCAAAATTGCCCCAATTCTTCTCCAAATTGAACCTTTGGATTTCTAATTTCTTACCTCATCCAATTGACCACCCAAAGCTCTTTAATTTCTTCCTCACGTGCTGCTAATCAGTTCCTCTAGCTCCCAACGATTGCCCTATACTTTGAATTTTCAAAATTGGCTAAGTTTCGAGCTTCGTTGGAAAACAGACTTAGAGAGAGAAAGCTTAACAAGCTTACTTGTGGAGGGGCGATGGTCGGAGCTCTAGGTATGGGTGGCTAGTACTAGTTGAGGGGGGTCTGCTAGGATTGTGTCCTACCACAATTTGCCACCAGACGACGAGAATTAGAAGAGAGAAGTTTCTTAGAGGTGGAGCTTTGAAATTCAAATGCTCCGACGAGAAGAGACGAAATTGGCTTACCTGGTGATTGGGAGGGATCCGAAGGTGCCTCACGGGAGTCGGGGAAGGTCTATTTCAACAGTACGGGTCGAAAATGGCCTAGATTGGGCTAGTCGGAAGTTAGCTACTTTTGGTCGTTAGAGTAGCTTCATTGTGCAATCACTTCGGTGCTCCTTAAGTTGCTCTCAAGTCGGATAGAGGGTTCTGCTAGCAAGAGGACTTTCCCCCGATACTGATGACACCAACCAAAGCTCCTTTGGTGGAGTAATGGCTCGTCGTCAAAGCTTTGGTCCACACTTCATCAAGAAAGGGGTTGTCTATCTTCAGAGGGCGTTGGAGTGGTGGGGAGGCTGAGTGGAAGGGTGCTCTATTTATAGGGAGCTCGACAACTAATAGGGCTACCCACCGGTGGTGGTTTCGGCATCTAACTCGCTCAATTCTATCGATGGCGACCGCTTTTCCGGAGGCGGAAGTTCTGGCCCTCCTCCGGTGGTCGCAGATCGCCCATCAAACTAAGGTTGAAGATGAGACTGTTCCGTGCGTGCGAGCTTCACACGTGTAGAAGTGGCACGTGGCGCCTCGTGATTGGCCGACTTTGCTGACACGGCGTCCCACTCAACGGCCATGTCTGCCATTAACCTACTAACTGGACATGTGGCAACCTCCCATTGGCTGCTCCTGACTACATGGCTGCTAACTGGATTTCCTTTGACCATTCACCATGACACGCGGTACCCTCTAACTAGCTGCCACGTATCCAGTCAAGAAAAATGGCTACCATGGCTACTGAATTGGAACGTCGGGTCAGAAAAACCAGCCAATCATAGTGCGTCACGTGGCACGCCCGTCACGTCATCATCTTCTTCCTCAATCAGTTGACAAAAAGGAGAGAGAGGAGGAAGGGCGCTTCCTTCGATGACCCGGGAAGAGCTCTGCTATGACCACCGGAGGCCGAGTTGAAGGCCAAGTCCTACAACGGCCAGTAGCTTGGTAAGTTGTTGAGCTACCTATATAAGGTGCACCCCTCCATGCATTCTCATCATCCCACAATCAAGCGAAGAAGGTGAAGTGTCCTAGTTTTCGCCGAGCAGCAAACCAGAGCTCTGACAGTGGGACTTTTCTTAACCTCTAAAGCCACATTCTGTGTGACTAGAACCAGGAGATTGTCCTCTACACATCTGCACCCTCCATTCAGCCCGAGGACCACCAGAGAAAAGTAGGGAAGCTCGCATAGTGTAAACCCAACACTTTTGAGTTAAGAAAAATCGGGAAAAGAACAGGTCAAACTGAGTAAGAAAATCGAGCCAGTTTACAAACCTAATCATATGGAAACAAGCAATTTGCAAATTTACAACTTCCGGGTGATCCAAAGGGTTCATTAAATGTTGGAAAAGAAACTTAAGACAAAATAAAAAATAAAAATCAAATTGGTTTAGGTGAATGAGATTCCATAAGAACTTTGAAATTAATCGTGCATGCTCGAGATTAGTGTGAAGTATGATTTTTTTTGTAACCCGAAATTTCAGTCAAAAACTTTTTATGCGAACGTACTTCTTATCATAAATGGCCATAAATTAATATATATTTAATTATTGTAATTAATACTAATAATTTAATACCTAAATTAAATTATTGATATTAATTTTAATAATTTAATTTCTGTATTAAATTATTTGTATTAATTACAATAATTTAATTTAGGTATTAAACCCTAATTTATGTCAATATTAATACTAGTAATAAATCTCTCCCATTTAATACACGATTTTACACCTATATAAAGAGGTCATCCCCATTCATTCTCCTCACACCTAAACACTTCTCTCTCTCTACTACTCCATTTCCCGGTGAAGCTCGAACCAGAGTTTCAACTTAAACATTTTTCTTAACCTCGAAAGGAGAGGTCGAGCTCTTTAGAACCAAGGAGAAGACAACTATCTAATAGCAAACTCAAGTCAATCCGAGAATCGCTGGAGAAGCGCCAGCATGATGGAACAGTGAAGCAGCTCTAGCGGACCGAAGCTGCCCTATTTCGGCGAAGCTGAAATCTACCATTTCGAACCCTCCTTAAACCAAACCATGCCCTTCCAACACTTCCTCAATCCTCCCATGGCTTAATTAGGACTGAAAGGTAAGCCAATTCGACTCCCCTCTGCAATTTCTGGCCGGTGTTAGAGAGAGAACCGATAGAATTTCAATGATGAAATTCTAACTCAATTCAGCATCAATTGATACGATTCTTGATTCTAGGATGATCCTCAAGTTGAGAGCTATCTGCTCAGATCCAAAGCTTGGACCACCGTGCCCTCACCGATGAGAAATCAAAGCTTTCTCTCTCTACAATTTATTTTTCGACGAAGCTCCGTTTGAGCTCGTTCCGGCGTTAAAATCTGCGATTCAAAGTTCCTTAGAATCGTATGAACATGTAGGAACTCAATTTCAACTCCAATTTTGTAAACCCCGCACTTTTGAGTTAAGGAAAACCGAGAAAATAACCGGTCAAACCGAATAAGAAAACCGAGCCGGTTTACATTTGTGAACAAGCAATATGGAAATTTACAACTTCCGGGTGATCCAAAGGGTTCATTAAACCTTGGAAAAGAAATTTAAGACAAATTAGAAGAGAAAAACTAAATTGGTTTAGGTGAATAAGAATTCATAAGAACTTTGAAGTTAAGCGTGCTTGCTTAAGAGTAGTGTGAGGTTGGGTGACCTCCTGGTAAGTATGATTTTTTTTGTAACCACGCCTTAATACACGATTTTACACCTATATAAAGAGGTCATCCCCATTCATTCTCATCACACCTGAACACTTCTCTCTCTCTCTCTCTCTCTACTGCTCCATTTCCCGGTGAAGCTCGAACCAGAGTTTCTACTTAAACATTTTTCTTAACCTCGAAAGGAGAGGTCGAGCTCTTTAGAACTGGGGAGAATACAGCTATCTGATAGCAAACACCAGTCAATCCGAGAATCGTTGGAGAAGCGCCGGCATGATGGAATAGTGAAGCAGCTCCGGTGGACCGAAGCTGCCCTATTTCGGCCAAGCTGAAATTGACTATTTTGAGCCCTCCTCGGACCAAACCAAGCCCTCCCAACACTTCCTCAGCCCTCCCACAGCCGAATTACGATTGAAAGGTAAGCTAATTCGACTCCTCTCTGCAATTTCCAGTCGGTGCTAGAGAGAAAACCGACATAATTTCAATGATGAAATTCTAACTCAATTTGGCATCAATTATTGCGATTCTTGATTCTAGGATGATCCTCAAGATGAGAGCTATCTACCCAAATCAAAAGCTCGAACTGTCGTGCCTTCACCGGTGAGTAATCGAAGCTTTCTCTCTCTATAGTTCATTTTTCAACAAAGCTCCGTTTGAGCTCATCCCGGCGTTAAAACTTGCGATTCACATTTCTAAAGAATCGTATGAACATGTAGAAACTCAATTTCAACTTCAATTTCAATAATTGGAAATCTTTGATGGTTCAAATTGATGAAATCAAATTCGGCTGTGTTAAGGAGTTGAAATTGGGGGAAAATTGGGGATGCTAGAGAGAGAACCGACAAAATTTTGATGATAAAATTCTCACTCAATTTGACATCAATTGATACAATTCTTGATCCTACGAGTAACCTTAAGAAGAGAGCTATCTACCGAAATTGAAATCACGGACCGTCGTAGCCCCTACGGTAAGCATTCAAATCTTTCTCTCTCTACGTTCTGTTTTCTAGCGAACCTCTATTTGAGCTCGTTCTAACATCAAAACGTGCAATTCAAAGTGCAATTGAATCGTATGAAGATGTAGGAACTCCAATTTAACTTCAATTTCAACAATTAAACTTATTTGTTCGGTCAATTTGATGAAATCAAATTCGATTGTGATGGAAAGTTGAAATTGGGGGAGGGAGGGATTGAGGAAATTTTGGGGATTTCAAAAATTTGAGGGACGAAAATGCAATTTTATAAAATTGAGGGCCAATTGGGCATAATAAGAGTGTTGGAGGACCAATTGAGCAAATTCTAAAATTTTAGTGTAAAACTTTCCATTTTGTGGAGGGGCAAAATGGAAATTTTAGAAAAATTGAGGACCAAATTGGAAATTTGGGAAACTTGAACCCCTTTTTGAGAAATTGAATAAATTAAGGACCCAAGGTTAATTTTAAAAGTTACGGGACTCAATTTGGGGAAAAACCCGGCACTTGGGGCCTAAATTAAAAGAAAAAGATCTTTAGGTACCAAATTGCAAATATTTGAAAAGTTAGATATTTTAGTCATTTGTAATAAATGAAGGCTATTAAGCCAAATAATAATGAACAAAGACGTTTGTACCGTGTAGGAAAACAAGATATATGGAACGCCAGTTGTGGCAAGGCTCACAAGGAATGAAAGTCGATTTAGAGGAAATACACTACACGATGGGGTGAGTGGGAATTTAATATCATACCCGGTTGGGATGATAAGCACCTTGGAAATGAAAACCCACTAATAAGTGGTATTTTAAATATCATACCTGAGAGGAGTGATGTGCAAATCACGTGGAAAAATTACTTACCGATTGTAAGTAGATCAAACCTGGTTGGTATGATGTCGCGTACATCCAATCATTCTGAGGGTAGAAGTGGTCGTACTTCTATCTAGGTGGACGGTATAGTCGCTCCGATGCTACAAGTGGGTATAGTGGATGGGCTAGCCTACGAATGTGTGTTCCTTTATGATGAAGGGCGTGTGTGGGTTGATAAACACACCGTTGTGAATGAGAAATGGTTAGGAAAACCGAGATTTGAAAATGAGAAAATTTAAAGAAATTAAGGAGTCTGCCACACTCCAAATTTGAAAATAATTTTTACCAAAACTTCATTTTTGAAATACCCATTCACAGAGTTGTAGAAACTCACCCCTCTTTTTATCCCTTTTCAGGAAATGGAGAAAATGACTATAGATAACACCAAGCCTTACCCTCTGTCATATATGCTTAATATCTCTTAAGCTTGCATTTTATTTGATATATGTCATTACAGGGAACAAGGTTGAAAGTACACCTGACTCATCTTAAGTTAAAGAAGGAGTAAACTCCTCTTGAACCAGGAGAGCGGTGGGTTGTTCAAGGGGATCCGACCAAACTAGGTCGGGGCGTGACAAAAAGTCTCTCAATTTTCCAAAAATTCCAAAATTACCCAATTTTGCCAATAATTACAATTTGAACCTCAAAATCTTATTTCATTCAATTGACCCCTTAAACTTGGTTAATTGTCCCCTTTCATGATCTTATTCATCTTTCCTATGTCTCCCTCGTTATTTCAAGCTTTAGTACATCAAAAAATGGCTTAAGAATGAGCACAAATGTAGCTTCTCTTGAAAATTGGTCTATAGAGAGAAAGCTTCGATTACTCACCAGTAGAGGTCCAACATCGGAGCTTTTGATTCCAATGGATTGCTCTCTTCCTATAGATACTTACTAGATCATACCGTGCCTCAATTGGTGGCTTGAGCAATGCAAATTTCATAATTTATTTTTCAAGCAAAATCGACTATGAACAGTGGATTCCGGCTAAGGGCGGTTGAGGAGACTTTACCAACTTAGCTTAGGGAAGGTCGGGGCACTTCTGGGTTGATCTAGACATTTGGGAGCTAATTTCGGGCTTAGGCTCGAGATGCTAGTAGGCCCAAGGCCAGTGGATACGGTCATGGACCCATCCAAAACAGACATGTGATATATGAGGCTAAAAGATCTGAATAATGGGAAACTTGTGTGATACCCATCAAGGCAAGCTGAGTTGTCAAGTTTGTTGGGCCGAATCGTTGCTCTACCGAAGCCAGGTCATCAAACTTGTTGGGCCAGTACACGTGGTAGGCCGAAGCCAAGCTGACATACCGTTGTGCGAGAGGGCCAAAGATAATGGCTATAATTCAAAAAGCTTGTTGATTGTGCATGCACCATGATGTTCGGGCCATCAAGACACCTGGCATGAGGTAATGATGGAGCCTAAGGACTGTTGGACCCTAATCAAGGGATGCTAATTCCGAGAAAACAGTTTTCAAAGCTAAACCGTCATTCCAACCAGAATGGGCGTCATAGCGGTTCACACTCGCGTCGACGAAGTCTAGCCTTGCGGTCTTTCTTCTGGGAGTCGGGGCTTGGTTGGTCTGCTCCTACATGGCACAGATGTCCTTGATAGGGCATTAAATTCAGGAGTAGCACTTCTTCACATATTTACATATAGGCCCTCATATTTTTCCTTAATTGCACTTTAGACCCTCGAATTTGTGCACTTACCTTTACGTTCTTAACTTCCCCCTTTTCCTCTAATTCGATCCTCAAATTCTTTCAATCGTCCTTTCTGGTCCTCTCTCTTCTCTATTAGCGTCTAGAGGTTGAAGATGATGATGTGGTGGTCGTACCATGTAGTGCACTGTGATTGGTCAGCTTTTCTGACGTGGAGTGCCAGTTTGGCTACCACATCAGCCGTTGACCTATTGACCGGACATGTGGCAGCCTCCCATTGGTTGACCGTGTCTGCGTTGCAGCTGGCGTGGCACTAGCTAGCCGTTGACCAGTCTGGTCCGACCGGGTTCGCTGTCCAAAATTCTAAAATCGGCCGATTCGGACCCAATTCGACCGGTTTTCTCAAATTTAAAAATTTCTAAATTCATTTTCTATCTAATGGTGTTCTCAATTTTCCAATTTAATATTTTTAATCCACCTAAAAAAATGAATTTGTGAACCGATTCACTATGGTTCATGCCGGTTTGGTCCGATTCAGGTTTGGTTCACTCCGAACTGGTCCAGTTCTCCCTTCAATTCCACTTCCCGGTTCTTCCTTGAAATTTTTGTAAAATTTTGGTCACTTGGGATTTTCCAATTTCCTACATTAGTTATTTTTCATTCATTAAACAACTCATTTCTTAATGTATAAACCTATACCGATTCTTTTTTTCTAGTTTCTTTTGGTCCAATGGACGAGTTTTACACCGGTGGTCGAAGCTTTCAATTCCAACAGATTGCACTCTCCCTCGTGATCCTCCCTAGATCAAGATGTGCTTCAATTGTTGGTCTGAGCAGTGCAATTTCATCGTTTTATTTTTTTGGGGTAAAATGCACTATCAACAGTGACAAAGGGTAGCAGATGGAACTTAACATGACGGTTCGGAGAAGGTATGGACTCTAATAAAAAAAGGTCCGAAGGGCTTGGCTTGGTCGTGGTTGGCCCGAGGGTGGCTCAAATTGAGCTTAATCAACTCTGGTCGCATATGGCTGAGGGAGCGATGATACTCTATGAGCTCTCCGACGCTACTCAGACGATCCTCGAGGTGAACAGAGTATGAAGTCGTGTAGAGGACTTCCGTAGGATTCTAGGGAACCCGAATTCACCTTCTGATGTGGAGAAAAGTGCCTAAATTAGAGCTCTAGTTCGCGGTTGATCAAAAAATGGAGTAGTTTATATTCTCTCAGCTTTTAGGGTGTTGAGAGAATGAATGGAAGAGAGATCTTTATATAGGAAGCTTGGGAACTTTTGTTTCTATTTTTTTATCCATTGGTCGGCGATTAACTCTCCAATTTACTTCCTTGTCAGAGAGATTTATTGGCCATCAAAGTAATGGTGACCTTCCTCCTCTGTCGTTTAGAAATCTTAAAGAACAATACGATACTATGCGCGTGCGTGTGAGCTACCACATGGCACGCAGTGATTGGTTGGCTTCACTAACGTAGTCTCTCACTCAGCATCTGAGTCATCCATTGACTCATTAACTGACCACGTGGTGAGGTTGCTCGCTCCAACATGGCCGATAGCTGAATCTAACCATCTGTTAACTGTGATACATGGCATCCTCTGATTGGCTTATTTAAATTCGTCAGTTTTCCCACTTGACACACTATGTCATTGCCAAATGTCAGCTTATGATTGGTTGTGGTCATCCCACATGGCTTTGCCACGTGTTGACCTCTAATTGATTGACCGTTCTCTAACAACCTAGTCGATTGCTGACTGGTCACCTTTGCCACGTGTTAGCTCCTTATTACTCAGCATTGTTGACGAGACTTCTACTTAGTTGACCGTTGACTCAGGACACATGCCGCTCTCCCATTTGTCAGTTCTATGATGTGGATTTTCCTCATCCCACCATTGACCATAGTCATGTGTCACACCTTGATTGATTAACGTTTACAAACATTAACCGAGCGGCTAACTGGAGGTGCTTAGCCACGTGTCACATGCTGATTGGTTGCGCGCACTAATTGGACGTTGACCTGGCAGACAAACCGTTGGCTGGTTCGTTAATATCGAGTTTGGTGACCCCGAATAGAAAATCGGTCGGTTCAAGCCCGATTCGACCGATTTTCTAAAAATTAAAATTTTCTAAATTTGTCTAAATTAATTTTTTACATTTTGGTTACTTTAATTTCCAAAATTGATATTTTTAGGTCAAATAAAAAAATAAAATTTTGAACCAGTTATTATTGGTTCAAACTAATTTAATCTGATTGAAGTCCAATTCACTATAAACCAGTTTGGTTTTTATCTTTAATTTAATTTATGATCCAATTATATTATTTTTTAATTATAATTGAATAGAATTTTTTTTTTATAGTATTTCGAAAAGAGGAGAAAGAAGTATTGAGAATTAAAATATAGTGAAATATAAATATATTATTAGTATTTAAGTTGATATGAATTTAGAATTAAAATATACTAAAATAGAAAAAAAATTATTAATATTTAAGTTGATATAAATTTATCTTATTACTGGTGGAGCAAAAAAATTATCTTATTACACGTTACATTTTAGTTACTATCGAAAATTCTACTCAAAATATGTACAAATTTTAAACTTTAATTGGTTTTTCATCATTATATGAGATAAGGAGAATATATTTTTGTTCGTATACGATTGTTCGATGTGATGTTTAAAATTATATATAATAATACTGCAAAAAAAGGTCAAAATTGAATGCAAAGAGGACATTGTTGATTCGTGCTAGAGGCCGATGTGGAGAGGTCAACTTGATCCGTAGAAGAGACATAGACTAAGGTCAAAAACTGTGGATGGAGGAGAAGAAGGCATCAACAATATGCATAAGAGAAAGGGCAGAGGAGCACGATGGGGCTCCGGGAGGAGACTGAGATCATGCAAAGATAGATACAGGAGGACTAGTGGGGCGTGGTTAACATGGAGGTGGTGGTGTGCCGTGTTGGAGGGTGGGGTATTTCCTTCTCCGTTTTTTAGATGACATAAAACAAGAGAAGGATGTCATTGGAATAGAGGAGATCGAAATAGAAGCGACATGCCATAGATTGGTGGAAGAAATAAGGGCGTATCTTGAGGTCAGAGTTGTTGTAGAGGTAGTTGTAAGTGCAGTTGTGACTGCAACTGTGAAAGGAAGTTGGGGCCAAAATGAGAGCGGCGGGCGGCCGAGGTTTTAACCAGTTTGACCCTACCAAAAAGATTTGAGTGGAACAAATACGGGAAGGGGATGGACGGTTGAGAGATGACCCTTAGTGGTTCTGCCACAAAGCTTTTAACCAGTTGCTAGCGGAGGACGAATTCTTCAATCTCAGGTTAAAACAACACGAATATAAGAATGAGGATAGGAGGAGGAAGAAGAAGGCTTAGAGAGAAAAGAAGACTCCTCACAAATCAGGATTCAAGAAGAACGGCAGAAGGAAAAGTCTCAACCTTCATCTTACGCTAAAACTTTCTGTCCAAGAATTATCTTTTCACAAACGAATCCATCCCTAATGTTTCCATAAATTACAAATAAGCCCGATCATATCTAAATATATAGATTGACCCATCAACTAAAAACCCCATAATAATATGACCCATCTCGAAAAGGTGTGGTACCTGCCTCCAATAAACAAACACAATGGGAACAGCTTCATCCTCTACCTCTATGTACAAAGTACACAAAACAACCTCTTAGGATTTGCTTGATGTTATATCCCCTACCCTTACCTTGGATTTGTGCTCTTCCCACATCCTCAAGTAAACATCCTTAGTTCTGATTGCCAACAAGGTGTCAAGCCCGAACCCCACAATGCAAGCGACAGCCATGATAAGGTACACAAGCATGTAGCACTGCGGTCCCACACAGGTGTTCCCACCTCCATAAGCAGCTGCCTGAGCATCGTAGAGATAGCCGGCAAGGAGGCCTGAGAAAAGGAAGGACCCTAGTGGGAGATTCAGGATTAGAATGTTGTAAACAAGACCATAGGACTTGAGGCCGAAGAGCTCCGATGAGACGGGGACTGTGACTGTGAGCCTGACCCCGAAGCATACCCCGACAAGGATCGAACCGATGTAGAAGGATCCAGGTAAGGCCAGCGCCATTATGACATAGCCTATTGCCATTATGATCTGTGAAGCCGCATTCCATAAAGGCCTTGGAACTGCATATTTCCTGCATTTAACAATAAGGAAGAATGTGTCATAAAATTGACAATGCTGATCTCTCAACAGGCTGAAAGTGGATGGAAAATGGATTTTTACCAGATGTAATGCTCGGAAACCATTCCGGAGACTATGCGTCCGAAGAAACCCCAGATGCTCGTAAGGGAGACGAAAATCGCCACATTGGAGTATCCGAGTGCAGGCCCCATCTGCCCCATGTTGTTGATCACGCACATCCCCGTCCCGACCCCACATAGGAACGACAAGAAGAGCACCCAGAAATCAACGGTTCGCATCATCTCGACTATCGTATGGTCCTCTCCCAACACCGGCTTTTGCCTTGGTTCGAGCACCACCACCACCTCGGGCTCAACCTCTTTGGTAGATACCGAGGCTTCTCGATCAATAAGCAGCGGCTGCTTCATCGGCTCTTGCTCGATATCCAAATGGGCATCTTCTTTCTTGGAGATGATCAAGTAAAATGGCACGACTAACGGCAATGCAAGGAGGGTTACAAGGCCTCCAGCAAATGCCAGAGAGATCACACGGCTGTGATGATCCCCTGACAAGTCGAAAGCCAGGAGGTAAGCCGCCATGATGACTGCGATAACGTTGAGGATGTTTAAGAATCCCGTCTCGCGGTCCCTTTCATCGTCTCGAGTGGCTGGTGACGATGGATGGAGGAAGGCAGCGCTGATGAGGCAGATAACGGCCGGTACGATGGTCAGCATGAGGAGGAAGGAAGAAGGGTCTGAGGCAAAGAGGGCCGAGCAAATGTCGGTGAAGATGGCGGTGCTCAATCCGACATAGCCCTTGAGGATGCCCGAGACGGGGCCCTGGTTTTTTGGGAAGTTTCTCATGCAGGTCACTAGCACCGCCGTGTTCATCCATGTTGTGCTATTGCCTCCAAGGCACATGAATATGCACATCTGCACCACATTCAATTTTACAATAAAGACAAGGGTTTAATAATGTGAACCAAAAAATTATTTGTTAGCTGATTTGAACTTTTCATGTATCCTAAAAAATGCATACTTTTTTTTTGCTCAATAAAAAATGCACACTTTAAAATTGGCAAACAATTTAAGCATTAATTTAATAGCTCAATTATTTAAGTTCATTTTTTTATATTTTTTATTAATAATTTATTTTAAATAAAATTTTCAATCCTTGATTAAATAAATATTTATATTTTAATTAATTTAAATAAAAACTTTACCCATAAAATTGAGTAATTGGACAAATATTTGCATCCCAAGTAAGATCTGGTGCTCGTTTAGGTTTATTAAACAACATAAACGTGGTACTGAATTGAAATAAACAAAAAAAATATCATATTATATTTTAAAATGATAAGAATTTGTACTTAATAGGTTATTTTTCCCGACAAAACAATATGTCAGATTTGAAAGCAATATAGCAGTTCAGTGGCATATATATATCTTGTGGGCTGTTGAGAGTCTGACCTGCCAATAAGGGAGAGGAGCGATATGCTTGCTGACCACCAGCCACTGAGCTCCATAGCCGATGAGGCCTTCTACAGCTCCGATAACGAGGATCCAAGAGGTGGGTAAGGCGTCGGAGGCGAAGCCTGAGATGAGACCGAAGGCCTTGCCGATGTCCTTAGCGACGGAGAGGTTGTTGAGCTGGAGCTGGCTGAGGGACATGAGGGATTTGAGGGCGTGGGAGTAGTTGGAGAATGTGTAGTTGTTTCCGGCAATGGCCTGCACCCATATTGCCGTCACAAAGCCAAGCCATTTCACTGCTGGACTACTGCACCTGGGCATCATCTAATTTGGAGCGGGATGAATGGAGAATATACTTTGGTGTGATGTATGAGGAAAACTAGCTTGAGATGCAGAGGAGCACTTATAGCTCTTGTCTTGCCTTCATAATGGTTAAGTGATGATGACATTGATGGATGGAGAAATGGAATATGGATGCCTTTGTTTAGTAGGTTTTTTCTTCTTGGTATGGTGATGGTCAAAGAAAAGGGATCCTGGGGCAGTACATGGTTTTGCCCTTTTTTTTTTTTTTTGAGATTTTGAGGATTAAAAAAATGCCGCTAGTCAGTACTACTCTCTTGAGCAACGAACGACAGTGGTTTCTGGCTCCCGGGTTTTGTCTGAGAAGAAAAGCCCCATAAACATCACGTGCCATTTTTTATCCTCTGGCACAGCCGACCAGCGAGTGGGCAATCATGCTTCGAAGAATATCTAATTTGTATTCTATTATAATTTGTGTGATTTAATATTCAATTAAAAATTATTATTTAAAATTATTTAAATTTTATTAAATAAAATAATTATTTATTTAAATTAAATTAAAATCATTTTTTAATATTCTTATTTTTATAAATAATATAAATACATTTCTCACGTTAAATTCGCTTTTAATATTGTCTGTCTAATAATCGAGCATAATTTTTTCCCGTAGTAATAAGATACATCAGTCAGACTTTTTTTGCATAATCGGCAATTTACCAATTGAGTTTACCATAAGGACTTGTACGCATAGGCGAATTTATTAAGTTTAATATTAAGTGAAAAATCGTTATGATGTAATAAATTATTATACTAATATTGATTTAAAATAAATTACTTATAAATGCTACTAGTTAAACACTTAACCTTATATATATAATATTTATATAGTATAATAATTTCTCTCGAAAAAAATTAAAATACACTAAAAAGTAGGTAACCATAATATAATATTTTTAGGTGTTTTAAAAAAATACTGATAAATTGATGCAAATGGAAATGGAGGAAGAGGAGGATAGGGGGCAATGAGCGGCCCCTCCTCCCACGGACTCACTGGAGCATCTGGGAACCTCGAGCAAGGTCTCTCATGGTGGAGGGAGGTGAAAATTAAAATGATTATATTTATTAAATATCAAGTATTATTATTTTTAATTTTTTTAAAAAATAAAGTAAAAAATATTATATTGATCATCCATTAAACGCTTTGAGTGTAATTTTACCATTTAGAAAAGAAGAATCAATGTTGATCACAATAAAGAAGAATAAAAAACGAGAATAGATGGTCATATTTACTGACTTATATAACATGTATAATAGACATAGGGAGAGCTTCTCATGCCCTATCCCATGGGTAGTGTTTGGATTGATGTAAACTTGGAACTTTCTAAACTATGATAGGTTTGGCTGTAAAGTAGAATTGCCTAGTTGGACTTCATTTCTTCAATTGCCTCGAATGGTCAAATCCTGCTTTGCGGATGTGGACCCTGCTCAATTACAACATCATCTCTATCGCGGATCTCAAAAACCCTTCTCCTTATCCACCCAATCCCGTCCAGCCCCAACCCAACCCGTCCAGGATTTGCCCCCCCACACACAGTGCATCCAAGGCGGGTATGGATCTTCTCACATCAACTCAGTCCATGGGATGGTTGGTGCACGTACCAATCTCACTCCCCACCCCATTTCACATTACATTACATTGATCAAATTATAGTAAAAACAAAAATTCATAATTAAAGCATATATCATAAAATTTATAAACTATTGGGAAAGGAGTTGGGTGAATCTTGGGAGACTTCCCAATGATTATGATGTTGAAGGCAGTCCAAGTGAATAGTTTATATATATTGGGTGTCATCATCTCAAATGCCCACCAGAAACAAGAAACCAGCCTACAGTTAGTCTTCAGGCTCATGGGTTCTTCGTCCACTGGATGGATCAGATGAGCAGGGTGTCCCCGTCTCTTCGTTCCAGAAATATAGAAAAAAAAACTAAACACGTCAAAATCTATCCTACTCATTAATGAGGATCAACCGGCCAATCCCCAAATGGGCCAATCTAAATTGTCCTCCTAATCCTATAAATGGGATAAATTCTATATAATATAGGCAAATTGAATTTTATGAATAGGGGTGGTACTCCGATCCAAGAGTATTCGATCAAGTATACAAAAATTCCTAATGATGTTCCGTCCGAATTTGAGTTCATGGTTTTTATCAGAACCATGTATATAGATTATCCGAACTCGATCACTTGGTTTAGACCTATTAGTACATACGTGAAGTCGGGTTCAAGCCCTGGATTATAAATTTCGCCTGAGTTTTTTTTGCCCTTCATCAACTAAACTAAATGTAGTTTGGTGCACTAAAGACAAAAAAAAATTAAAACATTAGTCAATCCTTGGCCAGATTTTTTAAAATGGCATTGATGAAACAAAAGAACGTGATTTGCTCCGCCAAAGGGCAAAAAAAATTAAAACCCTAACTGCAAAGGGATTCCATGGGGTCGGATTAGGATTCAATCAATCGAATTCAGTCATCGAGCGGACCCGTACTCGATGGGATCCATTGACACTAGTAGGTATGGCCAATTAACCCAACCCAACCCCTTAAGAAACCTCCATAGCACGATATGAAGGTAGGAGAGATCCTACAGTATGGCAGACATGCCATCCGCAGCTCATGAAACAAGTATAAGAAAGAATCCTGTAAATGAATAGTTGGCTCTCCATGCACCCAGCCCATCAAGGAAGAAAGCCACAAACAATCGCAATAAATGGATATGAATGAAAAGAATCGGAATAAAAATGTAATTTTAAGAAAAATAAAGAAATATAAAAAAAATGGTCGCTCAACTCGATTTGACTCACCGTCCTCCGTCCAATTCATTGCATCCTCCACCTATTCCTTATTCGAAATCTATATTAGATATATCTTTTAAAATCGATTAAATTAATTTAATTTTTTATCAAATTACATTTAATAAAATTTATTATTGAATTAAAAACTCCCATACCGATCATCATATAAAATTAATTGAACTATCTACTCTTCATTATACTGAATTTCACTCCCAAAATCAAAAAAATATTCTCATATACACTCCCAACCACTAGAGCTTTGACCACAAAATTCTCATTAATCCGACCACCAAATGATATGATTCTTATAATAAAATTTCGCTAAAAGACCACTATTCGGCGTTGTGATTGGGTCTCATATTAAAAGTGACCGGAAACTACCGCACGAGAGTTAGAGTAAGACCTCTAACTCCTCCCACGAACTCTTAAAAGATAAATGGGAGTATTTAGGGGTGGATTTGTGAAATTTGAAGTTGGTTGGAGTTATTTTTAAAGTATTAAGGTGCAAAGTTTAAAAGTTTGGGATTTTTTTTGCTCAACAAAGTTTGGGGGTTAGTTTGAAAAAAAAAGAGGGAAAACTTGGAAAATATTATAAGGAACTAAGATATGATTTCAAGAAAAATTAGTATGTCAAAAATGATTTTCTAGAGTTAGGGGCAACATAGTCATTTTTTGTAAATAAAGAGTAAAATAATCATTTTTACATATAATAGGCAAAATGTTAATTTTTTAGCAATTTGGGGGAAAAGTGATCAATTTGAATAGATAGTGGACAAAAATGATAATTTTTACATAAATATTGATAAAATGATATATTTTTTTTACCTAAACAGGGATAAGAGAGTCATTTTGCACCATGAGAGACAAGATGATTAGTTTTGAAAAATAACGAGTAAAAATAATAATTTTGAAAAAATATAGGGAAAAATGGAAGTTTTGCAAAAAAAATGACAAAAATAATATTTTACAAATATGAGTATTTTAATGTGATTTTTGGAGAAAAATAAACTAAGGTTCATTTGGATAAATTTTGGAGAAATTTCAATCTAAATAAAATTGAGTAAATGGTAGTAAAAAATAGTTTATTAATGCATAAATTAGGAGAACCATGTCTTAGTGGCAAAATCATAATTATGAAAAATTACAGTATGGTATAAGATATATAAATATATAGCAACTTCAAAAAGTTTTTGGATGTTGTAATATGTGTATATATTATTTTTATGAGCATATACACTTACCTAATAATTGTGCAAGTGGAGTACAAATGTTTAGAATACTTTCGGGACGAACAAGTCTTGAATAACAAGTGAATAAGATTTCCTACTTTGTGTTCAATTTTAACGATTTTGTCATGCTCTGACTCGAATACCCATGTTAGGATCAATAACAAGTTAATAACGTGCTCCATCCTTTCAATACTACAATGATATATATTTTTACCAAGGTAGTACCGACACTTCACAATTTGTAATGAAAATTTAAACTTTCTTTCATAAGTAGTATGCATAAAAAATTTGTACAAAAATCTTTGTAAATACAACAACTAATAAGAATCTAAAGAAAACCTTCGTATACGTACTTTGAAATGTATACCTCAAATACTTTCAAATGATATAGGTAATGTTCGACTTTGTAAGATTATACAAACCTTTATTTTCATTTAAAATTTGTTTCGGTAGGGGATTGAATTAACAACTCAATGAATGTGATTAATGATGTCGCATCACTTCATGGCTTCGATCCCATAGTTCACTCAAAATGTCTATACATGAAGATTTATTTTATAACCATTATATCATACAAATTTTTGAAGTTCTTAGCATTTAGATCTTTTGTGTTGGGATTTTACATTTTGATTTATCAAGGTGAAGGTCCAATTCACCACGCATACAACAATCAAGTATATATATACCAAACAAATCAAACATGGTCAACCATGTTCCCGAATGTCACACACATGCGGAATCGTGTATATGAGAGTATGTGAGTTACGTGTCCCTCATTACTATAAGAGTTCGTACACTCATAAGGATATCAAATGAGTGCCCTCGATCATCAGCATTGTAAACCCCACCCATTTATAGATAAGAAAACAAGGAAAGAACCGGTTTTTCAAAAGAGAAAACTGAGCTGATTCACGAACCATAACTGGTAAAGAAAGGGTAAAATGGGCAAATTGACAAATACCAAGTGACTCAAAGAGTTATAAAAAGCATGGAAAAGAACCTTGGGACAATTGGGAAGAGAAAACCACACCAGTTCAGAGTGAACCAGACCTTAACTGAATTGAACCGGTTTAAACCATACTTGAACCGGTTTCTAAATTTATTTTTCTTGGTTGCTTAAAATGATCAAATTAGGGAATTAAAGCCACCATTAGATAGAGAATGAATTTAGAAATTTTTAATTTTGAGGAAACCTATCACGCCCTGACCCAATTTGGTTGGATCCCCATGAACAACCCACCAGTCTCCCGGTTTATTAAGGGGTTTCCCCTTCTCTGAACCACAAGGAATAAGACGTCCTTTCTACCTGTATCTTTCCTAGAATAACATTAATCAAAATTGAATACATTTAACTTTGCATATCTGTCTTGCAGGTTCAGCTACATGAAAATCTTTAAGTGGGGTTTCCCTTGGTTACCTATAAAGGGGTAAATGGAGGGGGCGAGTTCGACAATTCAATGAATGGGTGTCGGGACAGAGTTTCATAATTTAAAACATCTTTAATCGGAGTTTTCCAGACCCCTTATTTCCTTTAAAAATATTATCCTTAGACTCAAAGGATCATCGGAGAATCACCGGTGTGATCGAATAATGAAGTAGCTTTGACAGACCGAAGCTACCCTATTTTTGTCGGGCTGAAATTAGCAAATTTGAGCCCTCCTGAGGCCAAACCAAGCTCTCCCAACACTCCATCAGCCCTCCTACAACTGAATTAGAGCTGAAAGGTAAGACAATTTGGCTCCCCTTTGTGAATTCAGATAGGTGCTAGAGAGAGAACTAACAGATCTTTACTGACCCAATTCTCCCTCAATTTGACATGAATTGAGGTGATTCTTTATTCTAGGAAGAACCTTAGGATGTGAGCTATATGCCTAGATTGAAAGCTCGAACTACCGCGCCCCCGATGGTAAGCTATCAAAGCTTTCTCTCTCTACGTTTAGTTTTCCGGCGAAGCTCCGTTTGAGCTTGTTCCGACATCAATTCATGCAGTTCAAAGTGCAATTGAATTGTATGGATGTGTAGGAACTTAAATCTACCTTCAATTTCAACAATTAATCTCGTTTGATCGGTCAATTTGATGAAATCAAATTCGACCAAGTTGAAAGGTTGAAATTGGGGTAAAATTTGTAGATTTAGAATATTCGAGGGACTAAAGTGAAATTTCCTAAAATTGATGGCCAATTGGGCATGTAAAAGATGTTGGAGGACCAATTGGTTAATTTTTGGAATTTTTGAGGTGAAATTTATCATTTTTGTAAAGTAGTGGCAAAATGGTAATTTTGGAAAAATTGGGGACCAAATTGGGAATTTGGGAAAATTGAACCCCTTTTTGTAATTTTGAATAAATTGAGGTCCCAAAGTAAAAATTTGAAGTTTTAAGACTTAATTTCGGGAAAAATCGACATTAGGGATCTAAAGTTAAAGAAAAAGAACTTTAGGGACCTAATTACAATTAATTGAAATGTTTGGGTATCTTATTTATTTGTGATGAATGAAGGCTATCAAGCCAAAGGATAATGAATAAGGAGGTTCGTATCATGTAGGAACGCAAAGTACTGGGAACGCCAGCTAAGACAAGCTCGCGAGGAGACAAAAAACCGGTTAAGAAGGATTAACAACATTCCCGGGTGAGTCAGATTTTTATGTCATACCCAGTTGGGATGATAAGTATCTCGAAAATGAAAACCCGCTACAATGAGGGATTTTAACATCACACCTAGATGGTGGTAATGTGAGAAAGCACACGGAAAAACTACATACCTATTGTAAGTAGATTATACCCGGTTGGTATGATGAAATTCTTGGAAGGAAGTAGAAAACCCGTTCATCGATTATGAGTGGAAATGTCCTCACACTCGGTTGGTGTGATGGATAGCTAAAAGATTATTTTTTTCGGAAGTGCTCTCCCTTTACTATGTGCCATTGCTTAAACTTTTTGGTAAACCTTCTTGACAGGACCACGAATAGCTCAGATAGGCCATAGGCCTTGGTCTTGGAACTTGGGGGCTAAAATGCCCGATTTTTTTAAATCTCGTACAGTAGGCCCGAGGCCATTTGTCATGAGAAAGAGCTCGTAAACAAACATGAGTTTAAGCCATGAAAATATTAAATGAATGATGTGTTTGGATGTGGTACCAAGATAGGACCAACATACTCGATAGAATGGCGGTAGTGCGACAAGACAGGTCGACGGACTAGTCGAGACAAACTGTTGCAGGTCGAGTTGAGGGTCAGAGCCATTGGATTAGTGGCACCATAGATTAAATGGCTTATGAGGAAAACTATTGTTTTGTGCATGCACTGAGGTACGAGAACTTCAAGATGCCAAAGAGAGATAATGATGCGTACTAGGAGTCTAACACACTCCAATTCAAAACTATTTTATTGAAACTTTATTTTTTTTTAAAAATTTCCATTCATTAAGTTGAAGAAACTCACCCACCCTTTTTTATCCCTTTTCAAGAAATAGAGAAATGACTAAGGATAGCACCAGATGTTACCCTATGTCTAGTATGCTTATTTATCTTGAGCTTGCATTTTTATTAATATATGTTATTCCATGGAACAAGGTTGAGATTTCGCCTAACTCCTCTTGAATTAAAGAAGGGGAAACCCCTCTTGAACCAAGAGAGTGGCGAGTTGATCACGGGGATCCGACCAAACCGGGTCAGAGCGTGACAACTTGTGTGGTATCAGAGCTAAGTTCCCTTGAAACATTATCAATATTATGCCTTGACATTAATCCAACTTTAACTCTCGTGTAGGGAGGATAATCCATAGAAAATTCACTGTTAAATCCAATGCTCCACCCATAACCCTGAAAAAGACACCAACCCCAAGGAAGGCAGCAATTCAAAGATTCTTAAAAGGCGAGAAAAGAGTACCTAAGGACATGGTGTAAGATTACCGTAAACTGGTGGGAGCTTTATTGGAACCAGCAGGCATCACATACCCTCCTCCAAGACAAGAGGAACATGTACCTCCTCCTAGGAGCCCAACCCCTCCTCCAGCCCCATAACAACTAGAGAGGAATCCAACCAAGAATGAGGCATGGAACAACTACTGGGATGCCTATGCCACCTTCATGAAAGTCCACCAAGTTCCCCCACTTACTCGGTCCAACTTTAATCCCTCCCAATGGATGAAGTGGACATATGAGTGTATGGTAGAGGTATTAAGGTGGTACGGATTGGAGGCTATAAATGAAATTCGTCCCATAAGGGAATATGAATGGACCCCATCTGATTCCTGAGAGCCATATGATCAAGAGTCCCACAACTGTTCTAAAGCTAGCTCTCGTCCTATGACCCCAAGGGATTAGGGGGTAGAAAACTGCTGTAATAAGCCAAGCATGGCAAGTAAATGTTTCTTGAATGAATGAAAGTTAATATTTTTCTTGATAAAACTTTTGAGTCTCCTTGATAAATTCAAGCAAAAAGAGCATGCTAATAAAGTAAAAGGTAAAAGATCACCTAAGGAAGGAAAATGGGTTATTTCTAGTTAACCTCAGCCTTTAAGATTTTCCCTCAAAGGTACAATAAAATTTGGCAAGGAAGAGACTCTTAGAGTTCACCCAAGGGAGACAAATTCTAACTAAGGAAAGAAAGGAGAAGTTTGAAACAAGGGAAGAGAGCATCAAAGATCATGGACTAGTGAGAATCTAAGCGTTAAGGAAATACTTCAAGAAAGGAAACAAGAGGGAATACACTATCCCAAGGAAAACCAAAAGAATGAATGTTGACTGGAAGAAAGTAAGAACGAAATGGGAGCACTGAAGAGGTTAGATTGAATAGGATAACACAAGGAGGAAAGGGAAAGGAAAGATGTACGATAGGAATGGAATCCTAGGAATAATATCTTCTTAGAAAGAGTAAGGATATAAGTTCTTAGGAACTCCATGAAAATAAGGGGACTTACTGAAAGCAAGGATGTGGAACAAGAAGGGAGGAATCTCGAGTGAATAACCATACAAAGGTCCGTAAGTATAAGAAAAGAATAAAAGAATAACTTTCAAGGAGTAGTAGGGAGATTGATCATAAAAATCTCAGAATGGAAGACCCTAGAAGAAGGATGAGAATAGGAAGTGGGATCACGGAAGGAGAAAGTTCCAAGCTAAAGTAATAAACAAAGGAAATAACCCATAGTAACCCAAATCATCCGGGAGAACAAACTACGCTCTAAGAAGAAATGGGGGAGTAGTAAGGACTACACTTTAAATAGGACAAAGGGATGGATACCAAGGACACAGAGATTTGAGAGACAACCATCTCAAAATAATTAAACTAAGAGGATAATATGGATGGGGTAGTTAACAAACTGACCCTTGTGAAAGCCATAATCCCAGTAAAGAAGTAAAGGATGGAAAGGCCAAAACCTTTGGGAAATAAGGGAAGAGGAAAGCCTTAAAGAGATCAATGGTTAAGACCAGAGTAACGACTCGAAAGCTATGAGAATGTTAAATAGACTTTCTGCAGGATGAACGAGAGATTATGAAACCAAGGGGATGTGAACTCCACCTCAAAGGAATATATGAGTACTGGGAGCAAGTGAGAATGAGATGAGATAGATGAGAAGTACTCGTACGATCTCAAGGGTAAAGGTAAGTAGGAGAAGATGGCATCAAGGAATGTCATTTAAGGATAGATATTCCCAATGGTAATACTAGAAGGGAATTCCGGGAGAAAAGAAGTATAAAACTTACCAAGGAGGGAACCTCAGAAAAACATATGTGATCCAATTAGGAGGAAATGGAACCAACATAATTGGAATGAAGACAATCTCCTCAAAGACAAGCTGTTGGAGCTGAAAGGATCAAATGCAAGGGGAAAGTAATCGTGAAGGTCTAAGGGATAAGTTAAACCCAAGTAACGGGTAAGTATGAAGACAACATCGAAAGATGTTGTACAAGTAAGAAAGGAACTAACTCAGAATTGAGAATCATGAAATGATCACGAGTGAGTGAGAATGGATTAGGAAAAAGAAAAGTCCTTAAAGGAAAAGACACATCTGGGAATGAGGAATGACATAAAAAAGGAAGAGTTTCGGCATATCAGAAAGTATCAGGAAACTCAAAGACTTGAAATTTGAAAGACCCAATAAAGAAGTTGGGAAAAGATGAGTAAGTGAGAAAACCAATACGGTTATAAAGGATATGACGTTAAAGGCAGAAATGGACAATTGAATAACAATGATGATAGTCAAGAAGTACCACCAGACAAAAAGAGGGATGACGTTATACTATCCCTAAAAGATAAAAAGATTGAGACTAGCCATTTTGGAAGTGTTTTAAAAATATTATATGATCAAAGACAAGTTCCAGAGAACATCATGCTGTGAGGGACATGTAAACCGAACTGTCCTAGGAAAATGTGACTTCGGTAAGGAAGAGTCCGTGAGTTGAGCATGACAAGGTCAGACACTAAATGTGGAACGAAATTGTAATAACTAATGAATTAGGGAAGAATCAATGTAGGATGAAAAGATGATAACACCAACACCTGTGGCGTAGGTGGTGCTTGAATGGACACTGAGTTAAGGAGGACAACTATAAAGAGATTAATCGGATGCAAGAAGGATTGTGTATTTTGGAACTCCCAATCCTAAAAACTTAAGTAAAATATTTTGGAATGGAGAAATAGTGCTTTAAGGAACGAAGGATGTGAATTTAAGGATATGACCTTAAACCTTCCGGTGAGATATGCTTAGCTAAAGTAAGCTCTATGGAATGAGAAAATAATGTGAATGAAAAGAAAATCTTAAGTATGTGAAATCAAGGATAAACGGAAGCAACCGAGAAGGTTGTATGTCGAAAAATTACAAATTGGTAATCAATGAAAGTTCATTCCAGTACAAAGGATGTGGAGTACGTTTTGGGGACAAAACACCTAAATGGAGGGGAGAGTTGTAAACCCCACCCTTTTGAGTTAAGGAAAATCGGGAAAAGAACCAATCAAACTGAGTGAGAAAACCGACTGGTTCACAAAACCCGATCATCAGAGAATGGGAAAATTGGGAAATTTACAACTCCCGAATGACCTTAAGAGTCATAAAAACCTTGAAAAGGGACCTTAGAACAATTTGGGAGAGAAAACCAGACCGGTTCAGGTGAACCGGATTTCAACCTGATTGAACCGGTTTGAACCACTATTGAACCAGATGTTAAATTCATTTTTCTAGGAGGCATAGAAAATTCAAATTGGAGAATTGAGGCCACCATTGGATATAGAATGAATTTAGAAATATTTAATTTTGAAAAACTCAATTGAATCGGGCCTAAACTAGCCGGTTTAAGCATTGAACTCAGTTCGGACCAGTTCGGAACAGTGTCGTCTACTTCCTTTAGATGACAACACTGTTCACTCGCTGGAAAATTGAACTGCACAAACACCGAAGAAACTTTTCCATTAAGTATGTTTCTGGCCATCAATGACTAAAATTAAGGTGCCAAACAGATGGTCAGAAAGTCCCAGAGCTCCTTATATAAAGAGCCCCTCTCTATTCATCCTCCACACACCTAAAAACCTCACTCTCTTTGAGCTACTCAGTTTTTCGACAAAACTTGAACTAGAGTTCCGATATAGGGTCTTTTCTGAGCCAAAGAAGGCGTGGTTGGGTTCCTTAGACTCAAGGAGAAGTCAGCTACATTGTGGTAGTTTCCAATTGCTCCGAGGATCGCCGAAGAAGCGCCAGTGTGATCGAATAGTGAAGCAGCTCTGGTGGACTGAAGTTGCCTTATTTTTGTTGAGCTAAAATCAACCATTTCGAGCCCTCCTCAGGCCAAACCAAGCTCTCCCAACACTCCATCAGCCCTCCTTCGACCTAATTAGAGTAGAAAGGTAAGCCAATTTTGTCTCTTCTCTGTGAATTTCGATCGATGCTTGAGAGCGAACTAACAGATCTTTATTGACCAATTTCTCCCTCAATTTGACATGAATTGAGGTGATTCTTAATTCTAGAAAGAACCTCAGAATATGAGCTATCTGCCCAGATCGAAAGCTCGGACCGCTGCGCCCCCGATAGTAAGCTTTCTAAGCTTTCTCTCTTTACGTTCCATTTTTCGGCGAAGCTACGTTCAAGCTCATTTCGGCGTTAATTCATGGGATTTAAAGTGCAATTGAATCATATGGATGTGTAGGAACTTAAATCTACCTTCAATTTCAACAATTAACCTCGTTTGATTGGTCAATTTGATGAAATGAAATTCGGCCAAGTTGAAAGGTTGAAATTGGGGGAAAATTTGGGGATTTAGAAAATTCGAGGGACTAAAGTGCAATTTCCTAAAATTGACATCCAATTGGGCATGAAAAAGATGTTGGAGGACCAGTTGGTCAATTTTTGGAATTTTTTGGGTGAAATTTATCATTTTTGTAAAGTAGTGGCAAAATGGTAATTTTGGAAAAATTGGGGACCAAATTGGGAATTTGGGAAACATTAACCCCTTTTTGTAATTTTGAATATATTGAGGTCCCAAAGTAAAATTTTGAAGTTTCAGGACTTAATTTGGGAAAAAATTGGCATTAGGGACCTAAAGTTAAAGAAAAAGAACTTTAGGGACCTAATTGCAATTAATTGAAAAGTTTGGGTATTTTATTTATTCGTGATGAATGAAGGCAATCAAGCCAAATGATAATGAATAAGGAGGTTTGTATCATGTAGGAACGTGAAGTACTGGTAATGCTAGCCAAGACAAGCTCGCGAGGAGACAAAAAGCCTTTTAAGAAGGATTAACGACATTCACGAGTGAGTGAGATTTTTATATCATACCTGGTTGGGATGATAAGCACCTCAGAAATGAAAACCCGCTACAATGTGGGATTTTAATATCATACCTGGATGGGGTGATGTGAGAAAATACAGAAAAACTACATACCAGTTATAAGTAGATCATACCTAGTTGGTATGTTGAACTTCCTGAAAGAAAGTAGAAAACCCATTCATCGATTATAAGCGGAGATGTCCTCCCACCCGGTTGATGTGATGGACAGCTGAAAGATTATTTTTGTTGAAAGTGCTCTCCCCTGACTGTATGCCATTACTTAAACTTTTTGGGAGACCTTCTTGACGGGACCTCGAATAGTCAAACTTTTTGGAACTTGGAGGATAAAATGCCCGATTTTTTTAAAATCTTGTACAATGGGCCCAAGGCCAATTGGCATGAGCAAGAGCTCATAAACAAACATGAGTTTAAGCCATGAAAATATTAAATAAATTATGTGATTGGCCATGTTAACAAGATAGGGCCGACATACTCGGTGAATTAGTGACAGCGTGACAAGACAAGTTGACGAATGAATTGAGACAAACAACTTCAGGTCGAGTTGAGGGCCGGGGCAGTTGGACCAGTGGCACAAAAGATTAGATGGCTTATGAGGAAAACTATTATTTTGTGCATGCACTAAGGTACGAGACCTTCAAGACGCCCAGGCGGGGGAGTGAGACATCCTATGGGCTACTGGACAACATGGTGGAGATAAGGGCAGATTATTGTGCCAGTAGTCAAGGAAGCTCAACGTAGCTTCATGTGTATGAGACTGGGGTGGGGTTGGGATGAGGTGTTCAAGGAGCACTAGGGAGGTTGAACATGAAATTCCCATGACGGAAGTCCCTAGGTAGAAGGATAGAGGTAGGAAGTGAGACAATTAAAGGGAAATTCCCAAGCTAAGGAACCGATAGGTGGATCATAAAAGGCTTAACCTGAAATAAGGAACCTAAAAAAGGGGCATAAGTGGTTAAGGATGTCTCAGGATAGCAGGTGTGACCTGCTTTGGAAAAGGAGAGTAGCCAAGTAGGAAGCAACTAGTAACAACGGAATGATCAAGGAGAATAAACGACACCCTACGAAGGACCGAGAAGTAGTATCGACTACACCCCACAAAAGGCGACCGGATGGGCATCAAGGACGAGTGAATCATAGAGACAACTGCTCCCAGATAGTTGGAAAAGAAAAATAGTAGGGACGAGGCAGTGAATGAACTGACCCTTGGGAGAACCACGGATTTAAACCCTGACGAAGAAGGGAGAAGTGCAAAAGGCCAAACGTCGAAAAAGAAGGATGAAGGAAATCTTTAAAGAAGGATGAAGGAAATCTTTAAAGAAGCAATGGCCAAAAACGGATTAACGACCAAACTCAAGCCATGAGAAGGATTAAGTAAGCCTCTCGCAAGGTGATCAAGAGACCATGAAACAAGGATAATTTGAATCCCTCCTTAAAGGAATATACTTGTACTGGGATACAAGTAGGAATGAGGATAGGGTACAAAAGGCATGCCTGCAAAGATTTCACAAGTAAGGATAAGCATGAGAGGATGGCATCAAAAGATGTCATTTAAGGTTAGATACTCTCAATGAAGAATGAAAAAGAAATTCCGGGAGAAAGGGGAAGAATCCTACCAAGGAAGGAAACCTTGGAAAGGCCCACATATCCCAACTAAGTGGTAATGGAACCAATTGAAGTGGATAAAAAGATAAGCTTGCAAATGGAGTGCATGATGAGGTGAAAAGACCAAGGGAAGCATACTAGGAGGGCACATGGAGTAAGTTAAAATCCAATAAATGGGTAATTAGGAAGATAGCAACAAAATATGTCGTATAAGTAAGAAAGGGGTGGACTACCCATAATAAGGAAATAAAGGAAAGAACATTTGAGAAACCTTGGAGAAGTAAGCCCTCCAATTAAGAAGTGATTAGGGGAAATGACCACTGACATCAAGATTGGTCGAGGTCCACGCTCACTTAATGGAGCCTAAAGAGTGGACAGTTGGGCATAGTGTGGAGTATACGAAATAAGACCCGATAATCGGAAGTTCCTCGGATAGGGAATAAGGGATGAATTGGAGATTTTAAGATAATTGAGGATTGAAAGCGGGCAAATGCACCAATATAAAAAGGTGTAAGGAGATGAAGAAAGGAAACCTTTAAGGAATGGTAAGAAGGTTGAACGTGTAGCTCTTAAGGTGGAAGTCTCTACTTTTAAGGACATAGTAGAGAATGAAACCATAAAAAGAGAACTCCCCAAACAAAGGAATCAACACGTAGACCGAAAGGGATCAACCCGGAATAAGGAATGGTGAAATGGTCATAAGTGAGTAAGAGTAGATGGAAGAAAGGAAAGTCCTTGGGTAAAGGACGCCATTGGAAATGAGGAAGAACCTAAGAGAGTAAGAATCCCGATGTGTCAGTAAGTCATCGGGAAACGCGATGGTTGGAACTGGGGAAAAACCAATAAGGAAGTTGGTAAGGAGTGACTAGATAAGGAAAAATCGACATGATCATGATGTTAAAATTTAAGGGACAAGTGGATAACACTTAAGGTAGTTGGGGAACACTACTGGGTAATAAGAAGGAACATAGCTCTGATCCACAAGTGGATACAGTGGACGTGCTACACCTACAAATGTGTACCCTTCCTGATGAAGGGCATGTGTTTGTTTACTAAACAACTCCCGAGGCAAGGGGATGGGCTAAGATAGCTAAAAACACCTAATATGGAAATGGAAAAAAAAGTTTTGGAAACCTAAATTTGAGGAAACCCTTTTGAAAAGAAAATGTTAACTTTGGCATGGTAAACTAAAGAGGTTTTGAAAACTCACTTCCAACACCCGCTCACTGAGTTGTAGAACTCACCCCCTTCCTTTTACCCCTTTTCAGGTAACTAAGGAGAACCAACCTTAAAAACCCTCATGTAGTTGAACTATAAGATAGGTATGATCAATTTAATATATTCAGTTTTATATAATGCTATCCCAGAAAAAACAAGAAAAAGGACGTCTTAATACTCGCGGTTTATAAGAGGATGAAACCCTTCATAGACCATTGAACCGGATCAGGGCGTGACATTTGGACCCAACCATATAGCTCAAGAGGATTCCATTAGTGGTGTTTTGACACCAAGATCACCCCATTTGGTGATCGAACAAGAGATAATTGCTCGTTTAAGTGTCTGGAGGTCGGGGAGCTATCCAAGATCAGGAATTTCAACTTTGAATGTCAAATTCGAGTTATCTAGGAGGATTTAATGCAATGAACTTCATATGGAGACTGATAGCTCAATTCCTAACTGATTTCTGCAATTTGTAGCACTTAATTTTATCAAAAATGGAGTGAATTCAATCAAAATGTGTGGTTGCACAAATAAATCATGTCGGTTGGTGGGAGGTGGCTCACGGGTAAGTCCGGTTGACCCGAATCAGTCTCATCCAACCCGACTTCTCTTTTTTTCCTCTTTTTTTTTAACTTTAAATTATCATTTTACCATTTTTGGTCATTTTGGTAATTAAATTCGAAATTCTAGCAATGTTCGTGTGAAAACTGGCTTTTCCCAAAAAATTGGGTTTTCGTGCTCAGGAATCTGATTACAAATTCAATTGGATCCCTAGTCCCAACATCGGGTTTCCTATCTCATTTCTATCATGATCCGAATTTGACTTTACAAATTCTGACTTGGGTTCCATTCCCCGTTCGGGGTTCCATGATCGGTTTCGATTTGTGTCTCTTGTTCAGGATTTAATTCTTAATTTTTGATCTCATCCCGAATTTAGAATTTCATTCCCGATTTTAGTTTTCACTCTTAATTTGAGATCACATTTCAGAGTTCAGAGTTTTATTCTTTGTTCGAAATTATATTGTCGGTTCAAACTTAGTTTCCAGTGCATTTAATCTTAACCCCAGTTTCAGTCTTACACTTAGAGTTGCTCACAATCAATAATTCACAATGAAAAATATCTTCCCATGACACAAGTATATATACTCGAGGAGTAAAAGGATTGATCCATGTATTGTCATCCGGCATAGCATAATGAAATATATGAAATTCTAGAAAATTTAATGTATTTATTTTGCAATGATGTTATTCATGGTTTTGTTACAATTATTCAAGGATCCTCTTATAAGACACTCTTATAAGACAACTTACGAGGAATAGTAATACAATGTCTAGAAATTCAACATGAATGTCCTGATCTCCATTGGACCAAGCTCAACAACGAGGGTTGAATTATCAACGGGTCCACCTCGAACTGGCGCTGGTTGTGACCCCCCAGTGTCCCCTTCAACTTTCCAAGTCATCCTCTTCATTTCTGACTTCTCCTGGTTTGCTGATAAGCTCATCTCCTTCAACTTCTTTATCTGATAAAGGGTCAGAGAATCGATAGCATTAAGGCTCTAAGTTTTTCTGGCTATAAAATCTGCTAGATCTATGAGAAAGGAATATCAGAAAATCTGTTTTTTCAAGCAAACATATACAATTAAATGATCAAAGAGGCTGTAGGTTATCATATATTGGATGAAGAATGTGTACAGTTTTGCCCGCAAACATCCTCTTCAGCTCCACTTTGGCCAATGTGGAGAAGCTAACATCCTCACCGGCCTAATGAAAACATAGAAAAAAAAGTATGAGAAAAGTGCAAAGAGAAATACTAGTACTTCGGCTTTACACTTGGTTCTCGTATGTAACATGGAAGATGTACTTTACCTCAAAAAGATGTGCCAAACGGAGAAGAACGCTCCCGTCATCCAATTCCTATGACATTGATCAAAGGACTATTGTAATAGAAATGACAAAAGTATTTTAGTTTGGGTTATTTAATCCAACTTAATCGTCACCTGAAGAGTGATCAGAGCAATATTAAGAGGTAGACTGTAGCCAGGGTCCATGGTGGTTCCTCTTGTAAGGTGGGAAGCACTCCAGACTTCAGAATTCTGGATTAGTCAAGTTGATTCATTTGAGATAATAAGTTATAAGTAACATAAATAAATCATCAGATGGCATTTTTAGTGATCGAATTACATCAACGGACATTACCTCATGTGTGAAAGCTAAGATAATAGGTGAGTAGATCTCTTGGCCAGTTTTTCGCCTCCAAAGAGCTCCACCACCAATCCGGTCAATGCTGATGTAATAGTTTCCTCGTACCTTAAAAGAATTGTTATGTATTAGCCCAAGTAAGACACCGCAGCAAACAATATCCTGACAATGGTTTTCTATGAGAAATCACTGGAAGGTTGATAGTTCATTGAAATGGACTTTCAGAAGTTCCATTTAGTAGATTTGCAATTGTATTATGAAACGGTGATTCTAATACAGCTCGTTCAGCCTACCACAAGTCCATCACATGTATATTCTCCACTACAGACATTCTCATCAAGAGGTTCACCCACTCCTCTTGAATCATCGTAGAGAGTTCGCCTTTATGCAAGGAAAAAGAAGACGAAAATACCAAATTAGGATGTTGTTTGTAGTAAGTGACAGAGTGAATTTTTTCAATAGGAGAGTCAACAAGGTGTAGAACCTGTGAAGCATTAGTTCTATCTCTCCATCTTTAATGCTGGCTCCTCCAGCCGCACGATCCACCAACACTGAGAATTCAGTCTTTTGATCCTTGATGTAGATTCCAAGGTTGATCTGAATCAAGAAAGCAACATAAAAGAGTGAAGACTATTTCAAAGATGATATGTAAATGAATAGTTCATTCAATGCAACGAATTTCAAGTAGAATTTCTTCTAGGAATCTGGTAAATGCTACATTTAAAGTTGTTTGAAATAAAAGTTGGGACATCTATCACATGTTTCAACGACTGATCAACATTTCTTATACTTACTGGGTAGTAATTTCCTGCAACAGGTTGAGTGACTGTAAGGGGCCAATCTTGTCTGTAATTTCGAACCTGCAACATCAATAGTTGTTTTCAGTGGGAAAGATCGTTAATAGCATGTAAAGTATATTATTTATGATATAAAGAAATGGTCGTGCAGGTGGTGAACACTTTGAAGAAAACGCTTCCTTTATTGAGATACAATAAAATTAACATACTGCCCTAAAAAATAAGCCTGATGGACATGCCAAATTCAAGATTTACCCTTTTAAGAAAATCTCGCCCGTTGGAATCCGTGTAGAAGACACTATCTGTGACCATATTTGCTGTCATTCGTGTGATGACCTCCTTCCCCACACTATCATTTACCGGGATCGGACCAATCTTCAAAACAGAAAGAAATGTAGCAGCTAAAAATAAGCAACTTAACCATTTCTGATCTATCAATCTTGAGAAGATGAACTGCATCTTAGAACATTATTGCATCTTCAGTGGGATGAATGACAGAAGGTACTGAAACTTACTGTAAATTCAACTTCGGCATGCTCTTGATCTTTGTAAAGTCTAGTTACCTATATGAAGAAAATCATATTGTCAATAGTACACTGAATAAAGAAAATGTACTTCTGTAATTTTTATTTTGAGTTGACCCTATTTAACACACAAATCAGGTCATCCTAATGGGAAGAATGATGAATTGTGTAATGGTTTTGATGAATAGACTGATTTTGATGAGCAGGAAGGTTTTTTCTAATTGTCGTAGAACTTCCAGACCTGGTAGATCCATGAGTCGAACTGTTGATGAACTTCATCAACTAATGGCCCACGAATAACCTCCAGGGGCACCTGTATGTCTTTATACTGTCAAGTAATGCAGTAGAAGTAATGTTTGTAATACAGAAAACAGTGACAAAGTGATCTTTTACCAGGAATCCATAAGCATGCACTATCACATATTTAGTAATTATGGGAATATGAATATTATAAATAAGAAAGTTGCTCACTGATTGTGAAATAATGGTCGGTACAACTCCATCAGGTCGGAAAATGTATGCACCAGAAGCCTGGAAAAGTACACCATAGCAAGTTCATGGAGGTTTAATCCACACTTGGAGTTAGTTCTTCACATACATCTAAGCAGGGGAAGATATTCTTTATTTCCAGAAAAGTTATCCATGTAATACAGAGAAACGGACCAATCACGGGCCAAGCAATATCATACCTGAGGATCTGTGTCACCGGAGCTGGACCTGTAGTACATGTAGCTTTGTTGTACAGGTACATCAACCTGGTAAATGAGGATATACTGTCATCTAATTTTGCGCAATGTCAGGAATCAACAGGGGAGATCCTAGGTTAAAACGAGCATCTTACTGGCAGAAAATGATTTGATTCATTAGCTCAATGAAGGATGACCCTGCTATGTTACATGAAAAGAAACTAACCCCTGTCCTATTGTTGTACATTCGAACTAGTTGGCCCGAGCTTGATGAGAACCACATCTTTAGGTTTCCTTTCCCAATCTCTATGGTGTCATTCTGTTGCTGGTTTGACAAGGTAACAAACTCCCTCTTGCTTTCTCCTGCATTGAAGAGACGGTGTAAATATGAGAAACAAGTAAATTTGAATGAGTGCACAATAAGTTAGATTCAAACCTTTTGTGATTGAATTAGAAACGAAGTATGTGTTCCAACCCAGCGGTGGCAAAGAGACTTGGAAAAGAAGCCAATACTTTGGGGTTTCAGCAGGGGAGGTTCCCAGATAGGCTTTTGTATACAAGTTCCTCAAGTTTACATTAACATCATCGATTTCCACGAACTGTGTCTCAATTATACTTCCGGTGGAGCTTTTTACAACAAGATTCATATCATTAACCTGCCAAAATGAAGCCTCTTAGTCATCTAAACAGTTTATCACAAAGAGAGATATCTCATTAGGAAGGCTATATCCCATGACAGTGACGGAAGGATTCCGGCATGTAGAAGACCTTGATAGAGGCTTGGGAAAGGTGCAAGATGCGAGCACTAATTACATACCGGAATCCTCACAATGTCTGTTCGATTCCATCCAAGTGGATTGTATGCTACAACAACCTGAAAAAATGGTGAATATTGGATATCATGAGGGAAAAATCGATCTTAATGATGGTCATTGAACTGAAGTAATATGAGTACCAAACTCTTCCCTTCTGGAATGTCTTTCTCCGTCACTGGGCAGTAACTTATGTTGAGTAGTTGGCACTGTGTAATCATTGAGAGAGATGAAAACATCAAGAAACCATTTAGGTCTGTAATCCTGCAGTGCTTATGAGTGGGAAGATCAACTTGAGTAGGTGAGATAGGGTCAATTCAACAAAGATGACATTGCATACCTGACTAAACGTCGATGAAGGAGCTTGGCATTGACCTGTTTTGTTACTGATCAGGCACAACAGTGCATCATTAACAGCAGTCTCCGCCTGTGAAGGGATGAAGGAAATGACAAACAAAGACAAAGCAGGATCGGCATTTAAAGGCAAAAATCAATTATGAACAGACGATTGGCACCTCGGTAGCTCCTATTGCTAACCGCTTCGCATAGTCGTCAGTCGTATGCTGCCTAGCAGTGCCTGTAATAGAATCATGGTGTTGAGCAATCCCCAGAGCATCTCCGAGACTGTATGTCGAGGGCCCTGCGGATCTCTTCCCAACTAGAAATTCAAGCTCACGTGCAGCCTAATTTTGGGCAAAAAGAGAAAGACCCAGAAATGTTTTAGTCCAAAGCAATCAACTCTGACTCCCTTTAGTAAATACAACCTCCAAGGCTACCATATTTCTTGTTCTGAAATTCATTTACTGGTGGGCAATGATAGAAATCTCATGTAGTGTTACATCCATATTATATAGCACCCAATCATTTATCTTTTACAGTACCATACCAGATAATATCCACTCAGCATCCGAACATATCGCTTCAGAGCAGGGCGACTTGTGAAATAGCCAGTCCAGTAAGCATTTTGATGATCTGCATACCTAGTAAGGAGAGGAAAAATACATCGATCATGGAAACCAATGCATCAGGCATCAACAATAGGAGGCAGGGGCGAGGTCATCCTTACGGAAAATAATCATCTGTCTTAAGTGGCCACGATATGTTTTCTCCATTTTTTGCATCCGTATATAGGGAAGGTGTAGAATACAAAGCATTCACTCGACCATCCTGAGGTTAACCCATCAAATTAAACCAAGAAACAGCGTGCAATACCAGTATAAAAACAGAGATGTAAAGCCACGTTACATATGGGATTTGTACGTGGGGTATAGCTATAATGATAGATGACTGCACCTTTCTGACGTAGTGAATCAATTTGTCCATCTGCTTGAACCATGACTCGGCGTACTGGTACTGGAAATCATCACCCATCGTCCACATAATGTGATTTGTCCTTGTTACATTTGCCTGATAGATAGATAGATAGATAGATAGATAGATAGGACATGATCCATTAAGCTCATAGTCACACATGAAGATCTACAGAACCCTCTGGTTACTTCATATAAAAGGGTTGATGGCATACTTGGGAGATTGCAGCACTGACGAAATCATCAACTCTCTGTTGAACATTATAGTCGAATAAGAGAGGATTATCCTGCAGATTCAACAACTTGAGAAGCTTAGAGACAGATTCCAGGAGCAGATAAAACGTGCTTGCATAGACCAGTTATTTTAGTATCGGTGGAACCTGAACGGGAACATATAGATTAGACACTTCAAAACTGAAACCAGCAGGTGGACTGTAATGAACTGGAAATGCATTTGCGAAAATCTGCATTTAACATGATATCAACGCACCGATTAATGGTTAGGGAAAGCAGCGTGTGATACACAAATTACACATGGGACACTTTCAACCTGAGAGGAGGACCCGAATGTATATGAACCTTGCCACACAACTTCAAGAGCTTTATCCGCCTTTCGCTTTGCTCTGTCCTGATAATCGATCCTTGCAAAATGCACTGAAGAGAACCCCAGCTGTAGATAAGAGCAATTGCCTGTTACTTTAAGAACAATATATTAATTTCGGCATTTCCGGCTAGTAACTTTTTCAACGAACAGTGTCTGATTATCCATTAAGTCACTGTTTGGGACATATGAGATCTTCTTCTGTTTGTCATGGAGGGTCTCTTGCATGCTTCATTATTAATGGATAATCAGACACTTCATAAACAAAAAAAAAATGTAAGGATGAGTGATTATTTGTTGTATGTACCTCAGCCCCAAGGAGGTAACCTTGAACCGCAGAGTGACCAAAGGGATCGATCTGCCATCCAGCACGAGGGGCCTTGTCGAAGTTCTCCTTTATCAGACGGTGTCCTAATGTTGTCTGATCAATCATGTCAATGTAATGGACGGTTGCCTCATCATGCATGCACCAACCTCCGTTTCTGCATCGGACAATAAAGATAAAATCTTCACATGGAAATGTTGGAAGTAGCTGAAAAATGCCAAAAAGCATGCCTACGAAAACCAGAAAGAGAAAGCTACTAACACGAATTCCAGTTGTCCAGAGTCCACGAGCTTCTTCACTTCATACTGAATTTCCGGACTCTGTGTCGTCCACCACCTCTCAAAGAACGCCTTACCACAATTTAACACTATTAACAACTCGAGGAGATCACATTGTTGTATTCAGATAAGATGCATACATCTTAGAAATTTTCAAAAAACTGGGTGAGGATCCTGCTGAAACTTAACTAGGCTTGCTGAATTTTCACTAGAAATTCGATAAAATGGAGAATTCTGTGACAGTTAGTCCATGTCATAAGTAGCAGAGCTATGGCTATTTGGGTGCCATTTTTATGCTGCAGAATTGCATTCCATACAAATCAATGCAATCAGCACTCAAAAGTAGCTTAACAGAGTCCAATAACTGAATCTCCACAGCTCAAATTCAATCAGCAGGTAAAATGTGCACAAGAAAAATGCCAACAAAGCACCAGGCCAATGCAATGCTGAAAACAATTCAGTAATGATATGACATGGAAAAAAAAAGCATACCATTTCGGCATAGATAAACTTCCTATTCGGGTCTCTGAGCAGCGCCTCGACAATGGAGTCGATAGTATTCTCCACGCAAGCACCCTACAAGGATTGACACCAAGTAGCGAAAAAATCCAACTCATGGAGGAGACCCAAAAGAGCCATTTTACACACACAACCAGCACAAGACCAGTTAGAGAACATAGTACATCTAACATGACAGGCAAAAAGATGGAAATACAGGGCTTTTTATACCTGGATGCTGTTGTTGGACCCGACGTAGTACTGATCGATGGTCTTCAGCCATCCAACATCGTCGTGAGAGTGTGGAACCAAGTGAACATTGAGCTTCCCTTCCACCGCTCCTCCACCTGTGTTGTATTTCATGTAACCCCCACCATTTACTCCTCTGCAGCCCAACAGCATTGTTCCCCATAGAACAATCACACAAAGAAGTGACCCTTCATCAGCAAGAGCCATCCACCCCTTCTTCCTCCTCCCCATGGATATGGATATACAGAGAAACCTCCAAAGAAAGGAAAACTTGAAGAAGAATTATGATGTCAGAGGACAAGAGGGTGATTATATTGATGTTGTGTCTCTTCTTGAATTGCATTAAATTGTATGGATAAAGGAGTGAGGTGGAAACTTTGCACCAACAAAGGACAAGTAGTTATTGGTTGACTCTTGTGTGGACTTCCCTCTTACTACTCTACTGAGCTCCATTATGTTTTCACCAACCCATCCTGCTAAATTTATCTTGAAACGAGAATTTAAGTTGAGAGATTTTGAGTGGAATGCATAAGAATCCAAGAATTGTCTAATTCAGTATTATTTTTCAATAATTTAATTATTACATTCATAATTTGTTTAGCAATACCGTCGTCTCTTATATGGGGGGAGGTATCTGTCCATGTGCTCATTGGCTAATTGGGGCAACGTCAAGAGCCCAACTGATTGGTGTGCGGTATATTTAGTCAATCTTATTCAGTTTGGTTGGTGTGGAGGGACATCATATATATATATATATATATACTCAAAACCATGGGCACCCAACCCAACTGAATTCGAAAAATTATATATAATATTGTATTAATAAAAAATAATTTAAATTTCATTATAATATCTCAATTGGCTCAAAGATATATTATCATTGTTTGTTGATTTAAAGTGAATAAAATTCATGATTGGAACTATTATTATGCTAGGTAGGTTTTGTGTGGATAGTACTGAGATTGGCGCTGATTATAAATCCTCAGTTTCAATTCCTTCGGATATAATATTTCTACTGGTACTACTAATTCACTCTTTAGCCGTAGGCGATTCCATACACTCAAATTGAATTAATAGACTTTTAAACTCTTCAATAAATGTGTGTAATTCCTCAAGGGATCTAGCTAGTACAATGGAATCCACTTCCAATAAGAGTGGTTTCCACCCTCCAGAATATGCACAAAAGCAATTAACCAATACTTTCCACCCTCCATGTTGATTGTACAATGGCCGGCTATCAAAATCTATCCAACTTTAGTTTAATCACATCAGAATGGGACAGTCCGTATGCACCTTACTTTTTGTTTAGATATAATAAATACCTCATGTCTCTTGTGGGTAACATTTAAAAATTGGGCAAATAAAATCTGGTATCATACTTAACAATTAATTTAATATGTATTTGGCTCTTTCATAACCTAAATAACATATTTTTCACATTTTCAAACATCACAAATAGAAAATAATAAACACACTAAATTTTTTATCACACAAATTAGATACGATTTTAAAATTGGACGATTTAATTTAGTGGGATATAATCAATAAATTCAAATTATTAATAAAATTTCAAAGGTTAAAATTGTAAAAAAAATGAAATTATATAGTACAAGGTAGAATGGTCATATATATTCATTTTTAAAATATTATAAAAAAGTAAATAGATAGTATGAGAATTAATTATTTTATCATAATTAAAATAAATTTAAAAATATTTTTTAGTATAATGAAAGCAGTAGAGATTCTGTGGATTGGGCAAGACTTCCATTGTTTTTTTTTTGGTGAGTGCAGGAAATACTTGCCTCTATTTATTTTCTACATACATACATACATACCCTTTCTGCCTATTTTCTTCAATTGTGATATTTTTCTATTTAATTACTTTATAACTTTCATTACCAAATGAGCTTAGCATTATTTCCAATACAAAATTAATGCCATGGGTAGTGTTTTCTAGGGTGTGCGTATAACTACTCTATAAATTTGGTAATATGGAAAATTCCAAGCTTTTCCATCCTACCATATTAAACGAATATAAGTCGTTTTTTTTATACTTTATTGAAAATTTTTCATTAATTATTTTAATATTTAATCATTAATAATAATAATAATAATTAAATATAGTTCATGGACTAAAAAAAATTATTTTACCCTTTTTTTTTCCTTTAATTTTTTTTAATTTTCTTCAACAAGGTTTATTGCGACTCTCTCGACTAGGTTAAATCTGAATGATGTGTGCTTTTGGTAGAAAATTGTGCGTGACTTTTGACAACTCCCTCCCATTCCGAATGCGTGAAAAGCAAAACGAGAATCGACATTTTTTTTTCTATTTGAATGTTAGTTCCAATCAATCCATTGTATTGAGTATAATAAAGAATGAGATGGGTACACCAAAAATATGTTTATCATTACTTGGATTATACATAACAAGGCAATATGTAGAGCTACAGGAACACGACCAGGGTTCTGTGTAAAAGCAACCTCAAATGGGATAGAACTAACTCAATGGTATTATCTCTCTCAAGTTCTTATTTGATGGTTATGCATATGAGGTTTTGCTCAATTAACCTGTGCTTCCACCTCACATGTAGGCTTAGGCTTCTCTAAAGGCAACTCAATCTTGTTCTTCATCTCATTGTTGTCTTCTGCACGCTCCTTCTGTGCAGGAACAATCATCTCACCCAGCTCCTCTTCATGGTTTATGAGAGGCTTCTTTACGGGCAAATGGAGCTTCATCCATTCCAGGTGACCTCCACCCATGTTCACAATGTGCTTGTAGCCCTATGAAAGCTCACCAATTACAGAGGATACTTTCAGTAATTTTACTATTCATATTAGCAAGCAAGATGCAAAACATTGAATTAGCATATTAGCTTACAGCTCGAACAAGATCGAGGCCAGCATCCAAGGATCTTACTCCACTCCGGCATCCCTGTTCGAGTTTGAGGCCAATGAGATGAAAAAAGCTTGGACTTTATGGTATGTGAACATGTAACTTGCAAGTCAAGATGGTGAAGATTGAAGATGGCCAAACTAACAAACCAATAATAGTCATTCGAGTACTCGAGTCATATCAAAGCAATAGCAAAAACAAGACCCAAAGTGGGACATACCACTACTATTTTATCTTCCACACTGTAAGCATGTGAAACTTGTTCCAAGAACAGTGGATTCTTAACCCTACCTGAATATGCAAATTAAACAAAAAATGTCACTTTCAAAATTGATTCTTGATGCATTGCCACATGGATTGGCTATGGGAAATCTATAAAATTAACCATAGGGGTTACCTTCAGGTGTGATAAACAAGTAAGGTATGTTTATGACCTTCCCAACATCTGGGAAACCATTCTTGAACTCCTCTTCCGTCCTAAAAGATCGACGCACCAGAAATAGAAAACATCTTATTTTCACCACCAAGAATTCAGGAAAAATATGATACGTCATCAAGATTTGCATAATAAACATGGAAATTTATCATTTCAAGGGAAAAATTTCACCTAACATCAAGGTAGTAGTGGCCAGAGGCGACCAGATCTTTAGCGGCAAGAACATCAATGGTGTCTACTCCGTATACAGGGCTGCAAAAAAGATGACAACATTAGAAATCATGCGACTTTCTTATTTCATGGATAAAAATGCAAAATCTACTCTTACCTTCCGAGAGAACCCATCACTGGTAGCCTTGAGAGGATTAGTTAGGTCTGCAGGTGATAGAGCTCTTAGTCCTCTCAACCTCTAAATTTTCTGGAGGAGATATGAAAGTAAACCGAGGCTTGGAATTGAGTAGTTGATAGCACACTCTAGTTGATTAGCAGGATTAGGAGGGAAAACCAGTTCCAGGCGGCGGTCGAAGGTGCGCGTAGGTAGGACGTGCAGGTGGCTTGCGAGTGGAGACAAGGACTCCGAGAGCGATTGGCGACGAGCACGGGGCGTCACTCCGAGCAGAGGCTGTCAGATAGGAAACACGGAAGCTGACACTCCAAGTGAAGACAGGGACAGAGATCGGACTGCTCTCGGTACCAGAAATGGAACGAAGCCCGTGCTCGGGGAGATTCGAACTCGACGAACAACGGATTAGGTGGGAAGTGATTGGAGAAGAGAAGCAGTAGCTCTCGATCTTGGCCAGCAGCAACGATGAAGGTGGCAGAGAACGAGTGACCCTGGTTCCAAAAACTTAGAACACCTCATATAATAATAATAATGGATTTAGATAAATCTGCATATCTGTGATTAGAACCGTTCCCTATGGATTGGATGAGACAAGGGGTACTATGTTTTGTTTTCCACTTTGTTTGGCTCAAATCTGATTTTGCTTCTAATGTGGTCTCATTTCCGTCCATATTCGCTTTGAGATAGTCATAGAGGGTGTAATGCCAAGTGGGGCCATACATTAGCATATGATGGATGTCGGGATGATTCATTGTATAGAATATTTACATGGGTATTTCTTTTTTGGCCAATTATTTACATATGTTCATAGCTCATATGACTGCCATCCCTTTAAAATCAATATAACATAAAAGGGGATTGATTTGGTGCAATCAATGGTATTATTGAATATGCTTTTCATTTATATGAAAAATAGTTTAAATTAACCAAATATGGGTAATATTTTAACTAAGGAAAGTATGAATATTATGATATTTTGCATATTAAGTTAGTTCGTAATCATAACCATTATATTATAACAATAGAGTACAAGGCATTCTGGACATGTTGTGATGTGGATTAGGTATTGAGATATATGTTTATGTTATAATATGCGATAAATTATTTGACATTTGAAGGTTTTATAATATTATTAGTTTCCTATTTTTCTTCATTTTTTTATAATTTATTCTATTTTAATCTTGAAAAAATTAAGAAATTTTGATAGAAGTTTAATCATAATAAAATGGTGGTTAGAATCCCGTTCATAACATACCCTAAAGAGGTTGGTGATACCAAGAATCTTGGATTGTGGTGGAGTATAACATTAATGGAAGAGTAGAATAAGAATATGTTAACTTGAATCCTTTCAAATTCAAAAAAAGAGTTTATCAAGATGCAGGTTTTTAATTTGATACAATGTCCAATAATAATTTCACGGTAGAGTTATGGTGAAAGATGTACTCATTTATCCTTGAAGAAACAATGGTATTGAGGATAAGTTTCAAAGTATTGATATGTGATAATATGTATATGCCCAATTACACTAGTCATTGATGGTGTAAAACTCCAGTGATATAGTAAAAGAATTTAGAATTTTTTTGATACTTGAGGAGAAAATTTTAGGGTTTTTTAAGTAACCCTAAAAAACCCTAAAATTTTCATGATTGGGTTACTTAATTTACAATCACATAATCTCAAAATAGTTTAAAACTAAGCAAATAATAAGCAAGTCAATCATGAATCAATGCCTAAATAAAATATTAATGGTCCTCACAATAATAATATTTTCTAATAAATCTTTTGAAAATATTATAATATCAAGCCAATTAGATTGAATATTTGATCCATACAATAAATTTAGTTTTATTATTAAAAGATGTGATAGAATTATTATCGAATTAGATGTGATAGAATTCGGATTAGAAAGGGAAAATTAAGTAGATCATTAAGAATGAAAATGTAAAAATTAAAATTTAATAATAAATTTAATTTTTCCAAAATGAGATGAAAACTTTATATATTACAAAAGAGACAATTTTAGTGATGTGAGAATGTAACCACCTAAAAATACGTTGAGACAATGTAAGTGATGTGAAAGTGTAACTACCCATAAATACTTGGATGATCTATACACAAATAAATAGATGTCAAACATTATTGAGAATTGGTAAGGCCTTATAATCATGTGGGAATATGCATATGCACTTTGATAAAGATAAATTTGTTGCGGTGGTTTTGCACATTATTGAGTTATATATATATATTATCGTTTTATTTATTTTTATATTTATATTATCATTAGTCTATAAGTAACGTCTATATATAATTTATTGAGTGACTTGTTTGTAGCTTATATCTATAGTCTACCAAACTTATCTTTCAACATTTTTACTCCCCTATTTTAAATTTCTATACATATAATAAACTATGATTCATATCTAGGGTGATTACATGTACACCCCCACAAGAATTTTATATTCATATAGGTGCTACTTGTGAAATTATGTACTTAATGCTTTCTAGTTCTCACATACATGTGTGTCTCTCAATCAGGGAAGAAACTCGCATATCCCACAAATTTAATCTTTTATTGAGTCAGCTTCATGGTAGGAAGCTTTAACAACTACCTATTCCCCATACCTTAACTACAACTTCATGGGAAAGGGTTGAGCTGGTTGTAGGAGGTCTGGAATGACCAAAATTCAGCTCGAGGTAATTTGACTATTTTTCGATCGTTAGAGCAGTTGCATTGTGCAATCTCTCTAACATTCCATCGGTGGTCCTCGAGTCAAATGGGGATTGCAACAAGGTGGAGTACTTCATCCCGGTTTCAGAGGCACCAAATGGACATTCAAAGGATGAAGAAAAGCTCGATGTGGGAGCTCTGGTTTATGCCCCACCAGAAAATGGAGCACTTCATCTTTTTTGCTTGCTTGTGGGATGAGGAAGTCGAGAGGAGGGATGCTCTGTCACGCCCTGATCCGGTTTGGTCAGATCCCCGTGAACAACCCGCCACTCTACGGTCTATTAAGGGTTTCCCCCTTGCTAAACTACGAGGAGTAAGATGTCCTTTATATCTGTCTTTCCTGAAATAGTATTATACAAAACTGAGTAATTTAAAATGGACATACTTGTCTTGTTCCAAAATTTGTAAGGTTTTTAGCAAGGGTTTTTCCTTGGTTACTTGAAAGGGGTAAAAGAGAGGGGGTGAGTTCTACAACTCAGTGAGTGGGTGTTGGGAGTGAGTTTTCAAGAGATAGCTTTGTTTCAAAGTGTGCTAATATTATCATTTCCTTTAAGAAAGATCTTTTCTCAAATTCCGATTTTTAAATCCTCTTTCCCATTTCCATATTAGGTGTTTTTTACAAACAACACACGCCCTTCATTAGGAAGGGAACACACATTTGTAGGTGCAACCCGTCTACTGCACCCACTTGTGGCTCGGAGTGTCTTTACCAACAACCAAGATAGAAGACCGTCCACTTCTACTCTAGGTCTGAGTGGATGTTCTCCACATCCAACCTTCAGACTCGAATACCACTCCGTATTCATATTAGAATAGAGACCTCATCCCAAACCCACCCCAGTCTCATGCGCAAGAAGCTACTCTGAGCTTCCCGACTAACTGGCACGACGATATGCCCTTATCTCCACCGTGTCGTCCAGTAGCCCTTAGGATCCATCACTACCCCTCTTGGGTGTCTTGATGGTCTTGTACCACAAGTGCATACACAAAACAACTGTTTTCACATATAGCCATTTATCTTTGGTGCCTCTGGTCCAACTACTCGGACCCTTAACCCTACCTGCAACTTTTTGTCTAGGCCGGTCCGTCGACCTAGCCCTGACGCACTACTGCTAGTCCATCGAGTATTGTCGGTCATGTCTTGGTACTATGGCGAAATCACATAACCAGTTCATTAGAAATTTCATAGCTTTCTCATTTCAAGTTTGTTTACGAGCTCTTGCTCATGCCCACTGGCCTTGGGGCCATTGCACGTGATTTTTTCCAAAATCGAGCATTTAGCCCCACAAGTTCAAAAAAAATTGAGGCCTCTAGCCTATCTGATCTGTTCTAACTCCGGTCAATAAGGTCTCCCAAATAGTTTAAGCATTGGCACAAAGTCAGGGGAGAACACTTCTAACAAAAATATATTTTCACTTCATCTCACCAACCGGGTGTGATGATATCTGTAAACCCCATCCCTTAAAGATAAGAAAATCGAGGAAAGAACCAGTCAACTCAAGAGAGAAAATCGAACCAGTTCATGAACCTTAATTGATAGAGAAAGGGCCAAATGGGAACTTTACAAATCCAGAGTGACCTAAAGAGTAATAAAAATCATGGAAAAGGACTTTGAGACAAATTGGAAGGGAAAACCAGATCGGTTTAGGTGAATCGGACTTGAACCGAATTGAATCCGTTTGAACCATCATTGAACCGATTGCTAAATTCATTTTTCTAGGTAGCTTAAAATATTCATATTGGGGAATTGAAGACACTATTGGATAGAGAATGAATTTAGAAATTTTTAATTTTGAGAAAACCGTTCGAATCGGGCATGAACCGACCGGTTTAAGCATCGAACCCGGTCGAACAGGTTCAGTCTAATTCGGAATAGCATCGTCTTCTTCCTTCAGATGATGACACTATTAATTCAATGCATGAACGAACAGTATCGGCGAAGAGAAAACACCTTCGTTCAGGGTGTTTCAGGTCTTGAATGAGCTTGACCAAGATTCTAAATGGTCGGGCAGAGAGTCCCTAAGCTCCTTATATAAAGAGCTCCTCTCCATTCATCCTCCCCGCACCTGGAATCTCCATTCTCTCACAACTGCTCCATTTTTCGGCGAAGCTCGAACCAGAGCTCTGACATAGAGGTTTTTTGAGCCTCAGAAGGTGAGGTTAGGTTTTTTAGATTTCGGGAGAAGACAGCTACCTAATGGCAATCTTCGTTCGACTCAAAGACCGTTGGAGAAGCACCGACGGAATAAAACAATGAAGTAGCTCCGAAGGACCGAAGCTGCCCTATTTTGGTCGAGCTGAAATTGGCCAAATTCAGCCTTTCTCTAGCCAAACCAAGCCCTCCCAACATCCCCACAGCTCTCATACAACCTCAATTGAGCTGAAAGGTAAGCCAATTCGGCCCCCTCTATCATTTCCGATCGGTGTTAGAGAGAGAAACTATGAAAACTTCACTGACAGAATTCTCCCTCAATTTGATAGGAATTGTATCAATTCTTGATCCTAAGAGGAGCCTTAGGACGAGAGCAACCTGCCCAGATAGAAAGCTTGGACCGCTGCACCTCCGATGGTAAGCTTTCAAAGCTTTCTCTCTCTATGCATAGTTTTGCGGCGAAGCTCCGTTTGAGCCTGTTTCGGCCTTAATTCATGCGATTCAAAGCTCAATTGAATTGTATAGAAGTGTAGAAACTGATTTACACCTCCAATTGAAGCAATTAACCCTGATTGGATGGTCAATTTGATGAAATCAAGTTCGACCTGTTTGAAAGGGGGAAATTGGGGAAAATTTTGGGAAATTTTAAGGATTTCGTAAAATTGAGGGACCTATTTGTAATTTCCCAAAATTGAGGGCCAATTGGCCATATAAAAGATGTTGGAGGATCAATTGGTCGATTTTTGAAATAATTAGGGTAAAATTGCCATTTTTGGAAAGTAGGGGCAAAATGGTAAACTTTGAAAAGTTGGGGACCAAATTGGAAATTTGGAAAATTTGAGCCCCTTAAACAATTTTGAGTAAATTGAGGACCCAAAGTAAATTTTTGGAAGTTTCAGGACTCAATTTGGGGAAAGGTTAGCATTGGGTACCTAAAGTAAAAGAAAAAGAACTTTAGGGACCTAAGTGCAATTAAATAATAATTTTGAGCCTATTTGCTCATATGAAGGAAAATTAAGGCTATTATGCCAAACACTAATGGATAAGAGTGCCCAAATCATCTAGGAACATGAGAGACCGCAACGCCAACAAGGATAAGCTAGCATAGAAGCGGAAACTGACTGAAAAAGGATACACTTCAGTTATCGCCTGAGTGGGTTTATTCACATCATACCTAGTTGGGATGGTGAGCACTTTAGAAACGAAAAACCACTTATATGTGGGATTTTGACATCACATCTGATTGGAGTGATGTGCAAACTAAGTGGAAAACCTACTTACTGGTTATAAGTAGAGGAAATCATACTCGGTTGGTATGATGAACTTACTTGAAGGAAGGAGAAAACCCACTTACCGGTTGTAAGCAGAGGTATCATCACACCCGGTTGGGGTGATGACATGAACATTATATTTTTGTCCAAAGTGTTCTCCCTTGACAGTGTGCCAATGGTTAAACTTTTTGGGAGACCTTCTTGCGGGAGCTAGATTTGCTCAAATAGACCAGAGGCCTCAATTTTGAACTTGTGGGGCTAAAATGCTCGATTTTAGAAAATCACGTATAGTGGACCCAAGGTGAGTGGGCATGAGCATGAGCTCGTAAACAAACATGTGATATGAAAGCCATGAAAACTCTTAATAAAATGGATATGTGATTTTTCCATGGTACCAAAACAGGGCCGACATACTCGATAGACTGGCAGCAGTACGTCAGGGCCAAGTCGAGGGACCGGCCTAGACAAACAGCTGCAAGTCAGGTTGAGGGTTGGGGCCGTTGGACCAGTGGCACCAAAGATAAATGGCTTTGTGGAAAAACTATTATTTGTGCATGCACTTGAGGTTCAGGACCATCAAGACGTCTAAGAGGGGTAGTGTTGCGCCCTAAGGGCTACTAGACGACATGGTGGAGATATGGGTAGTTTGTCGTGCCAGCAGTCGTGAAGCTCGACGTAGTTTCTTGCGCATGAGGCCAAGGTGAGGTCGGGATGAGACCTCTATCCTCATATAGACACAGAGTTGTTTTCGGGTATGAGGGTCGGGTTGTCGCGAACATCCACTCAGACCTAGGGTAGAAGTGAATGGGCATCTATCTTGGTGGCCGGTAAATACGCTCCGAGCCACAAGTGGGTGCAGTGGATGGACTGCCTTGTGAATGTGTGATCCCTTCCTAATGAAGGGCATGTGTTGATTGTTTGTTAAACACACCTAATGTGGAAAATGAGGAAAAATGGTTTTGAAAATCAGAATTTGAGGAAAGATTATTGTAAACCTCGACCTTTTGTTCTAAGGTAAACCGGGAAGAGAACCAGTCAAACCAAGTGAGAAAATCGAATCGGTTCACAAACCTGATAATTTTGAATGGGAAATTTAGGAGTTTACAACTCCTAGGTGATCCAAAGGGTTCAAAATACTATGGAAAAGAACCTTAGGACGAATTGGAAGAGGAAAAAGTAGACCAGTTTGGACGAATTGGATGAATCGAGTCGGTTCATGAACCGGAACCGTTAGAGATCGGGAAAAACAAAGGAATTCAACTCCATTATACTCCAAAGAAATTCATAAACCTTGGGAAGGAACCTTAGAACAAAGTGGGAGAGAAAAATCAAACCGGTTCGGGTGAACCGGACCCGAACCAGATTGAACCGGTTTAAGGACCAAGCCGATTTATGAACCAGAATCGATAAAGAGATGGTAAACCGAGAATTTTATGGACCCTAAGTGACCCAAGGAGTCACAAAGACATGGAAATGGACTTGTGAAGGAATTGGGGATGAAAACCAAACTAGTTCAGGTGAACTGGATCCAAACTGGTTCAGACCAGTTTGAACCACTATTGAACCGAATCCTAAATTCATTTTTCAAGGTGGCTTAAATAATTCAAATTGGAGATTTGAGGCCACCATTAGATAGATAATGAATTTAGAAATTTTTAGATTTGAAAAAACTTGATCGAATGGGGGGTGAACCAGCCGGTTTAAGCTTTGAACCCAATTCGGACAGGTCCGGTCCGGTTCGGAGTAGTGTCATCTTCTTCCTTAGGATGATAGCACTGTTCATTCGCTGGGAAACTGAAGAAACACCGGTGAAGAAGAAACGCTTCTATTCGGGGTGTTTTAGGTCTTCAATGTCAGCAATTACGTGTCCAAATGGATGGCCAACGGGTCTCCAAGCTCCCTATATAAAGAGCCCCTCCCCATTCATCCTCTCCACACCTGAAAATTCCATTCTCTCTCAACTGCTCCATTTTTGGGTGAAGCTCGAACCAGAGCTCCGACATGGGGTCTTTTCTGAGCCAAACAAGGTGAGGTCAGGTTCTTTAGAATCGGGGAGAAGTTAGCTACACGTATGTAGTCTCCGTTCACTCTGAGAGTCGCTGGCGAGACGCCGGCATGATGAAACAGTGAAGCAGCTCTGACGGACCGAAGCTGTCCTGTTTCGGCCGAGTTGAAATCAACCATTTTGAGCCATCCTCAGGCCAAACCAAGCCTTCCCAATACTTTCTCAGCCCTCCCATGGCCGAATTAGGACTGAAAGGTAAGCTAATTCGGCTCCCTTTTCAATGATGAAATTCTAACTCAATTCGACATCAATTGATACAATTCTTGATTCTAGGATGAATCTCAAGATGAGAGCTATCTGCCCAGATCGAAAGCTCGGACTACCGTGTCCTCACCTGTGAGAAATCGAAGCTGTCTCTCTCTATAGTCTGTTTTTCAGTGAAGCTCCGTTTGAGCTCGTTTCGGCGTTAAAATCTGTGATTCAAAGTTCCTTAGAATCGTATGAACATTTAGTAACTCAATTTCAACTCCAATTTCAACAATTAGAAGTGCTTGATTAGTCAATTTGATGAAATCAAATTCGATAGTGTTGAAGAGTTGAAATTGGGGATTTTCAAAATTCGAAGGACCAAAATGAAATTTTATGAAATTGAGGGCCAATTGGGCATGAAAATATTGTTGGAGGACCAATTGAGAAATTTTAGAATTTTTGGGGCAAAACTTACCATTTTTGTAAAGGAAGGGCAAAATGGTAATTTTAGATAAGTTGGAGGACCAAATTGGAAATTTGGGAAATTAATCCCCTTTTTTGTAAAATTGAATAAATTGAGGTCCCAAGATAAATTTTAAAAGTTATGGAACTCAATTTGAGGAAAAACTGACATTAGGGACTTAAAGTTAAAGAGAAATAACTTTAGGGACCTAATTGCAAATAATTAAAAGTTTGGGTTTTCTCATTCATTATAAATGAATGAAGGCTGTTATGTCGAGTAATAATGAATAAGGATGTTCATATCGTGTAGGAACGCGAAATACCGGGAACACCAGGTTGGACGAGCTCGCGTGAATACAAAAAAACCGGTTTAGTGGAATTCACTACGTTAACGGGTGAGTGGGTTTACTAACATCATACCTAGTTGGGATGATGAGCACAACTTAAAGATAAAAACCACTTACTGATTGTGAGTGGGATTATATATCATACCCGGTTGGGGATGATAAGTACCTCGATATGAACACCCACTATTTAGTGTTATTTTAAACATCACAACTTAAAGGAAGTGATGTGAAAATCATATAGAAAAAGTGCTTACCAGTTGTAAGTAGATCATACCCGATTGGTATGATGATACTTCCTCGAATGAAGTTGAAAACCCGTTCACCGGTTATGAACGGAGGTGTCCTTATACCTGGGCGGTATAATGGATAGAGAAAACATATGTTTTGTCGGAAGTGCTCTCCCCTGAGTGTGTGCCAATGCTTAAACAATTTGGGAGACCTTCTCGACAGGAGCTCGAATAGCTCTGATAGGCCGGGGGCCTCGGTTTTGGAACTTAGGGGCTAAATGCCTGATTTTGAAAATCTCGTACAGTGGGCCCAAGGCTAGTTGGCACGAGCAGAAGCTCATAAATGAACATGATATATGTGCCATAAAACTTAATAAGTGAATTGTTTGGCCATGGTACCAAGATAGGACCAACATGCTCAGTCAACTAGTGGTAGTGTGACATGACAGGTCGACGGACCAGTCAAGACAAACAACTGCGGGTTGAGTTGAGAGTCGGGGCCATTGGACCAGTGGCACCACATATTACATGGCAATATGAGAAAACATTGTTTGTACATGCACTATGAGTACGGGATCATCAAGACACCCATGAGGGGTAGTGATGTGTCCTAAGGGCCCTGGACGACCTAGTGAGTATAAGGGTAGATCGTCGTTCCAGGTGTCTATATGAACTTTGGAGTAGCACCTAGTGCATGAGACCGGGGTGGGGATAGGATGAGGTCTCTGTCCTCATATGGACATGAAGAAGTGATTTCGGGATTATAGGTCGGATGTAGCGTACATCCACTCATTCCTAGGGTAGAAGTGGTTGTACTTCTATCCGAGTGGCAAGAAAAGTCGCTTCGAAGCCACTGGCGGGTTCAGTAATGATACTGACTTGCAAATATGTGTAACCTTCATGATGAAGGATGTGTGTTGGGTGATGACACACCGGTAACTAAGAAATGGTGGAAAAACCCGAATTTTTAAACGAATAGATTTTTGAAAAGAAAGGAGTCTGGCACACTCCAATAATAATTATTTTCTTAAAAGTCAAAAGCTTTTAAAAACCCATTCACTTAGTAGTAGTACTCACCCCCTCCCTTATATCCCTTTAAGGAAATCCCGAAAAGCCTACCCTTAAAGACTATCAACTAATATGCTTGTAAGATAGGTATGAAAAGCATTTTTAATGACATGAGGATTCTAGCACACTTCGATTAAAATTGATTTTGTGAAAACTCTCACAGAGTTGTCGAACTCACGCCCTCCCTTTACCCCCTTTTTAGGTAACCAAGAGAAAACCCACCTAAAGCTGAACCTGCAAACCCTGTAGCTCCCTATCTATTTCGTGACCACTTTTTGTAATAGGGCTAAAAATTCCAACATATTGTACTACTCTATTAATGAAGTACCCCAAATTCCTAAAACACTGTCTCTCAAGTGATGTGATCTTGCTAGGAAGATGGCCCCAAGAAAAATAATCAAACAAATCCATGCTACCATAGAAACTAGGGAGAATCCCATCCCAGTTAAGGAAATTGAATTAGTCGATTAAGAAATCTAGGAAGACTCTTAGAGTGATCCTTTGATAAAGAAGACTCAACAAGAAAACTCACAAGGTGTTCAGACTCAAGGACGGTGTAGCACCGGACCACCAACAATTCCCTAGAAAGACCCTGCAATGCTTGAAGTAAAGGAGGAACCACATTGGTCCACGTACAGTTACAAGTGTGGACGATGGGGACACTACATTAAGAAGTGCCCAACCATACTAAGAACAAGTACCAAGATAATATGTTATAGGTATAGAGGAATAGGATAGGTAATAATGGAATGTCCCACACCCCATAGACTGAAGGCAATTATCACACCGTGTTTTTAGTAACCCAAAATTTAGGTTGAAAATTTTTATAGAATTTTATTATAAGTTTAAAATTCAATTGATATAATTGTAATAAATTTGATTTAAAATAAAATGAAAAATGTTGTTTTGACCGAAATAAATAACTCGATGGAATGGATAGGGTAAATACCTAGTAAATTCCTTTAGGTGAAAATAATGACATAATTATGTGAATTTGGTTTAGTACGAAACTATTAGAACTTTGTAGCCTATGCCCCTACCATAAATACCCATAAATTAATAGTTACACTAAATTATTGGAATTAATACCCATAATACCCATAAATTAATACCTACATTCAATTATTGGAATTAATACCCATAAATATCCATCAATTACCCAATGTTAATACCCACAATGTAGTAATAAATCATCCCCATTTAACAAACAATTTTACACCTATATAAAGAGCTCTTCCCCATTCATCCTCCTCACAATTGAAAATTCCTCTCTCTCTATTGCTCCATTTTCTGGTGAAGCTCGAACTATAGCTTCGACTTGGACATTTTTCTAAACCTCGGAAGGCAAGGTCAAGCCCCTTAGACTCCAGGGGAAGTCAGCTATCTGATAGCAACCTCCATTCAATCCAAGGATCATCGAAGAAGTGCCAGTGTAATCAAACAGTGAAGTAGCTCCAGTAGACCGAAGCTCCTTTGTTTCGGCCGAGCTGAAATCGGCCGAATTTAGCCCACCTCCGGCCAAACCAAGCTCTCCCAACATCCCCACAACCCTCATACGACTTCAACGATGCTGAAAGGTTAATTTTAGGAATTCTTGATCCTATAAGGTACTTTAGGAAGAGTGCTACCTCTCCCGATAGAAAGCTCACGTCAACTTGGAAAACCAACTGGGGACAAACACGTCACGATTAACGGGTGAGTGGGTTTATTCACATCATACCCGATTGGGATGATGAGCACTTCGAAAATGAAAAACCACTTATATGTGGAATTTTAACATCACACCTGGTTGGAGTGATGTGAGAACCACACGGAAAAACTACTTACCTGTTATAAGTAGATCATACTCGATTGGCATGATAGACTTCCTGAAAGGAAGTAGAAAATCCCCTTACCAGTTGTAAGTGGAGATGTCATCACACTCGGTTAGTGTGATGGATGGAAAGTTTATTTTTGTTAGAAGTGTTATCCCCTAACTATGTGCCAATGCTTAAAACTTTTGGGAGACCTTCTTGATGAGAGTTGGAATAGCTTAGATAGGCTAGAGGCCTCGGTTTTTGAAACTTGAGGGCTAAAATGCCCAGTTTTAGAAAATCATGTACAGTGGGCCCAAGGCCAGTGGGCACGAGCATAAGATCGTAAACAAATATGAATATGAAGAGCCATGAAAACTCTCATAAAAGTGGAATTTATTGGGTGATTTGCCACGGTACCAAGTCAGAACCGATAAGACTCGATGGGCTAGCAGCAGTGCGTTAGGGATCGGTTGACGGACTAGTCAGATAAACAACTGCAGGCCAGGTTGAGTGTTGGGGCCATTGGATCGTAGGCACCAAAGATAAATGGCTTTGTGAAAAAATATTGTTTGTGCATGCACTTGTGGTACGGGACCATCAAGATGACCTAGGGGATAGTGATGGGTCCAAGGCCTGTTGGATGACATGGTGGTGATAAGGGGAGGAGAAGCTTCTATGTTTGGGTTTCTCGTCGTACCAATTAGTCATAGAGTTACTATGTTTGGACTCCATGGAGTTACTGTGTTGGGACTCCACGGAGTTACTATGTCGGGACTCCATAGAGTTACTGTGTTTGGACTCCACGAAGCTACTGTGTTTGGGGCTTCCTAAAGCTACTATGTTTGAGCTCCATGTGCACGAGACCGGGATAAAGTCTCCGTCCTCATATGGACATGAAGTAGTTTGGGTCTGAGGGTAGGATATCAGAGACATTCACTTAAACTCCGGGTAGAAGTTAGGGACTACTATCAGAGTGGATGGTAAAGACGCTTTGATCCACAAGTGGGTGCAGTCATCGTAACTGCATCTCGCGAATGTGTGTGTGCCCCTCCTGATGAAGGGCATGTGTTGTTTGCTAAACATACCTAATGGGGAAATGATAAAAAGGTTAAGAAAACCTCGGAAAGGATTTGAGAATCCTTAGAAAAAGAAATGGTAAAATCTTGGAATAACGTGTGGAAAAGAAATTAAAATCCTTTTGAAAGGAAATGACACCCTTGGCAGGGTAAAGAAAGGTTTTTGAAAACCAAACTTCGAGGAAAAACCTTCTTCTTAAAGAAATGATAACTTTGATGTGGCTATTTTTAAAACTTACTCCCAACACTTACTCATTGAGTTGTAGAACTCATCCCCTCCCTTTTACCCCTTTCAGATAACCAAGGGAAAAACCAAACTTAAAGACCTCCCTGTATGGGAACTATAAAGATAGGTATGTCTATTTTCAGTTTTGTATAATGTTATTCCAAGAAATACAGTAAAAAAGACGCCTTACTCCTCACGGTTTAGAAAAAGGGAAATACCCTTAATAAAATGGGAGAGTGGTAGGTTATTCACGGGGATCCGAACAAACTGAGTCGGCGTGTGAAAACTTGAGTGGTATCAAAGTTTGTTTCCTTAAATACATTATCAAGAATATAAAACATAGAAACTAAGAGAAAGTTTTAAAATTTTCAGATGGCTCCCAAGAGAGTAACTAGGAAAACTAGGACTAATGTCGCCAACATTACCCAACAATCTATTCCCATAGGAAGACCACCCTAAAAGAGCTTCAATGCTTGAGGTTTAGTAGATAGTTATTGAAAATAAAACTACATAAGTGCACAAAAAAAGGGCAAGAAGTAGAGACTAATGTTGCATGAGTTTTGTGGACACAACTCCTAAAAAGGTGGGGAGTAGTTGTCACATCGTGTTTTTAGTAACTCGAAATTTCGATCAAAATTTTTTCTGGAATTGTATTATAAGTTTAAAATTCAATTGATATAATTGGAATAAATTTGATTTAAAATAAAATGAAAAATATTCTTTTGACTGAAATAAATAACTCAATGGAATGGATAGGGTAAATACCTAGTAAATTACTTTAGGTAAAAATAATGAGATAATTATGTGAATTTGGTTTAGTATGAAAATATTAGCACTTTGTAGTATTAGTACTACGCACCTATCATAAATACCCATAAATTAATACTTACATTCAATTATTGGAATTAATACCCATAAATACCCATAAATTAATACCTACATTCAGGGAATTAATACCCATAAATAACCATAAATTAATACATACATTCAATTATTGGAATTAATACCCATAAATTAATACTTACATTCAATTATTGGAATTAATACCCATAAATACCCATCAATTTCCCAACATTAATACCCATAATATAGTAATAAATCTTCCCCATTTAACAATCAATTTTACACCTATATAAAGAGCTCCTCCCCATTCATCCTCCTCACACTTGAAAACTCCTCTCTCTCTCTCTCTTTGCTCCATTTTCTGGTGAAGCTCAAACTAGAGCTCCGACTTGGGCAGTTTTCTCAACCTCAGAAGGTGAGGTCAGGCTCTTTAGACTCTAAGGGAAGTCAACTATATGATAGAAACCTCCATTCGATTCAAGGATCGCCAAAGAAGCGCCAATGGAATCAAACAGTGAAGCAACTCTGGTAGACCGAAGCTGCCCTGTTTCGGCCGAGCTAAAATTGGTCGAACTCAGCACTCCTCCAACCAAACCAAGCTCTCTCCAACATCCCCACAACCCTCATACGACTTCAATGAAGCTGAAAGGTCAATTTCAGGAATTCATTATCCTAGAAGGTACTTTAGGAAGAGAGCTACCTTTCTTGATAGAAAGCTCTGATTGTCGCACCTCCGACAGGACAAGTGTGATCGGAACGCCAGCAAGAGAAAGCTCGCATCAACATGGAAATCCAACCGAGGATGAACACGTCACGATTAACTGGTGAGTGAGTTTATAAACATCATACCCGGTTGGAATGATGAGTACATCAAAAATGAAAAACCACTTCTATGTGGATATTTAACATCACACCTAGTTGGAGTGATGTGAGAACTATGCGAAAAAACTACTTACCGATTGTAAGTAGATCATACTCGATTGGTATGATGGACTTCCTGGAAGGAAGTAGAAAACCCGCTTACCAGTTGTAAGTAGAGATGTCATCACACCTGGTTGGTGTGATGGATGGAAAGTTTATTTTTGTTAGAAGTGTTCTCCCTTGACTATGTACTGATGCTTAAAACTTTTGGGAGACATTATTAACGAGAGTTGGAATAGCTCAGATAGGCCAGAGGCCTTAGTTTTTGGAACTTGAGGGCTAAAATGCCCGGTTTTGGAAAATCATGTACAGTGGGCCCTAGAACAATGGGCACGAGCAGAAGCTTGTAAACAAACATGAATAGGAAGAGCCATGAAAACTCTCATTAAAAGTGGAATTTACTGTGTTATTCGCCATGGTACCAAGTTAGGACCGACAAAGCTCGATGGGCTAGCGGCAGTGCATCAGGGCTAGGATGACGGACCAGTCAGATAAACAACTATAGGCCGGGTTGAGTATCGAGGCCATTAGATCATAGGCACCAAATATAAATGGCTTTGTTGAAAAATATTGTTTGTGCATGCACTTGTGGTACGTAACCATCAAGACGCCCTAGGGGTTAGTGATGGGTCCTAAGGGTTGCTAGACGAGCAAGTTAAACCCAAGTAATAGGTAAGTAGGAAGATAGCATCAAAAGATGTCATACAAGTAAGAAAGGGGTGAACTGCCCATAATAAGGAAATAGAGGAAAGAACATTTCAGAAACCTTGGAGAAGTAAGCCCTCCAATTAAGAAGTAATTAAGGGAAACAGCCACTAACATCAGGACTAGTCATGGGCAATGCTCGCTTAATGGAGCCTAAAGAGTGTACCCCATTCACTAAGCTGTGAGCACACCCTCCCCCAAAACGATTGCAAGTAAAAGCTGAGGAACAATGAAGCTTGAGTGGGGAAGCTTTCCTGAACAAGCACATCTTGGGGTAGGCCTTTTGACTACGTACGAAGGTTATATTTACTGCTATCAACTATTGTTTTATTTGGTCATTTATGGAACCATTTTCTGGGCACTCTATGTTTTAATGAAAATTTTCAAATTTATGCTAAAAAGTACAAGATAATTTTTATCTTGAGCCTTAGTCCCACTGATTTTACTTTGGTGAAAGTTCCAACCACTGTAACACCAAGGGGATTGGCGGGTTGCACGAGACTGTCGATCGAGTGAATCGGGTGAGGGCGTGACATCCTTTTTGTGGTATGAGAGCTACATTTTCAAACTAGAATTTTGGAAACGAAAACATTTTGGGATGGATGGAAAAAGGTGAATAGCAGTTATAAGGCCTTCATTTAAAACTTAAAAACTTTATTAAGGAAGAAAGTACCCAAAAATGCAAACCAAGAGAATAAAGACCTTACATAATTAGTATTAAGAGAATAACATGAGAAGAACAACTGACAGATAGTTAAGTATCCTAGTGGGTCATGCCGTAGGAATTGGAGGCCACATGGCTTGCGAAGCCAGTGATCTTAACAAGTGATAGAGCATATCAGAAAATAGGTTTAAGTTAAGGAAATCCAACGATAAGAATATGGTAAAACCCATCACCACGAGTCAAGGAAAATTGGGAAATAATCGGTCAAATTGAGGAGAAAACCGAACCCCTTGATGAATCGAGAATAATAAAGAGGGGTTTAAATGGGAAATTAGAAATCCCAAGTGACCAAGATGAAACAAAAATCATGGGGAAGGATTATAAAGGGAATTAGATGGGAAAACTAGACTGATTCGGGGTGAATCTAACCTAAACCAGATTGAATTTGTGGTCACTAAACTCGGTGGGATCGGTTTATGAACCAAGCTGGTTTATGAACTGGAACCAATAGAGAGAGAGCAACTGGGAAAATTATGGATCCTAAGTGACCCAAAAGTCATGGAAATGGACTTACGAAAACCAAACCAGTTCAAGTGAATCGGATCTGAACCAAAATGGACTGGTTTGGACCAGTTTGAACCACTATTGAATTGGATGTTAAATTCATTTTTCTAGGTGGCTTGAAAATAAAAATTTGAGATTTGAGACCACCATTGGATAGAAAATGAATTTAGATAAATTTATAAATTTTTAGATTTGAAAAATTCTGTCGAATTGGGGGTGAACCAGTCGGTTTAAGCTTTGAACCTGGTTCAGACTGTTCCGGTCCGATTCAGAACAATATCGTCTTCTTTTTTCAGATGATAGAATTGTTCACTATCTCATGCGCATGAAGCTACGTCGAGCTTCCTAAACTGCTGGCACGACAAACTGCCCTTATCTCCACCATGTCGTCCAGTAGCCCCTAGGACGCATCACTAACCCTCTTGAGTGTCTTGATGGTCTCGAACCTCAGTGCATGTACAAACAAAGTTTTTTCATAAGCCATTAATCTATGGTGCCATTGGTCAAACGGCCCTGACCCTCTACTCGACCTGCAACTATTTGTCTAGACCGGTCCGTCGACCGGGTCATGTCGCACTGCCATCACTCCATCGAGTATGTCTGTCATATCTTGGTACCATGACCAAATCACATCATTCATTTATTAAAAGTTTTTATGGCTTATCATCATATTTGTTTACAAGCTCTTGCTCGTGCCAACTAGCCTTGGGCCCATTGTACGAGATTTTCAAAACTAGGCATTTTAGCCCACAAGTTCCAAAACCGAGGCATCTGACCTATTTGATTTATTTAAGCTCTCATCAAGAATGTTTCCCAAGATTTTTAAGCATTGGCACACAGTAAGGGGGAGATAACTTCTGAAAAATTACTTTTTACTTGTCTATCACACCAATCGGGTGAGATGACATCTCCATTTATAACCCTAAGCAGATTTTCTACTTCCTTACAATAAGTTCATTATACCAATCAGGTATGATCTACTTACAATCGGTAAATAGTTTTTTTTTTCGCATATTTCTCACATCACCCCAACCAGGCGTGATTTTAAAATTTCCACTTAGTAGTGATTTTTCTTTCCGAGGTACTCATCATCCCAACTAGGTATGATGTGAAAAATCCCACTCACCCGATAAGTGCAGTTTATTCCTCTTGACCGCCTTTTAGACTCCACGCGAGCTTATCCTTGCTGGCATTTCCGATCCTTCGTACTCCTACATGATTTGGACATCCTTGTTTATTAACATTTGACATAATAGCCCTAATTCCTTATGTATGGACAAAATGCCTAAACTTTTCAATTATTTACATTTAGGCCCTTAATGTTCTTTTCCCTTAACTTTAGGTCCCTAATGCAAAATTTCCCCCAAATTGAGTCCCAAAACTTCTAAAATTCACTTTGGGTCCTCATTTTATTCAAAATCACTCAAGTGGTTCAAGTTTCCCAAATTTTCAATTTGGTCCCAACTTTTCAAAACTTCCCATTTTGCCCCTACTTTACAAAAAATGGCAATTTGACCCCAATAAATTCCAAAATAAACAAATTGGTCCTTAAACATCTTTTTCATGTCCAATTGGCCCTCTTTTTTTATGAAATTGCACTTTGCTCCCTCAATTTTATGAAATTCCCAAATTTCCCCAAAATTTCCCCAAAAATTTCCCCAATTTTTCCCTTTCAAACTGGTCGAATTTGATTTCATCAAATTGACCATTCAATTGGGGTTTAGTGATCCAATTGAAGGTATGGATCGGTTCCTACACTTCCACACGATTCAATGGAACTTTGAATCGTGTCATTTGGATCTGAATTGAGCTCAAACGGAGCTTCGTTAGAAAATTGAACTTAGAGAGAGAAAGCTTCAAAAGCTTACCGTCGGGGGTGCGACGGTCCGAGCTTTCGATCAGGGTAGATAGCTCTCGTCGTGAGGTTCCTCCTAGGATCAAGAATCACATCAGTTCATGTCAAATTGAGGGAGAATTCAGTCAGTAAAGTTTCGTCGGTTCTCTCTAACACTGATAAGAAATTATAGTGTGGGGCCAAATTAGCTTACCTTTCATCTCTAATTCAGTCGTATGAGGGATGTGGAAGTGTTGGGAGAGCTTGGTTTGGCCTGAGAAGGGATCAATTTGGTCATTTTCAGCTCGGCCAAAACAGGGCATCTTCGGTTCATCGGAGCTGCTTCACTGTTTGATTATGCTAGAGCTTCTCCGATGATCCTTAGATTGAATGGTGATCACCGTCGGGTAGCTGACTTCTCCCCGAGTCTAAGGAATTCAACCTTGCCTTCTTTGCCTTAGAAAAATGCCCAAGTTAGAGCTCTGGTTTGAGCTTCACTGGAAATTAGAGTAGTAGAGAGAGAAGAGTTTTCAAATGTGAGGAGGATGAATGAGGAGGAGCTCTTTATATAAGAAACTTGGGGACTCCTTGGTCGTCCGATTAGCACCTTTATGGCAATCATTCATTGTCTGAAAACTCCCTAAATGGAGACCTTTCATCTTCGCTGTCGCTGCTCGATTTTCCGGCGAGTGAACAGTGTTGTCATTTAAAGGAGGAAGACAACATTATTTTGAACTGGACCGGATCAGTCCGGACCGAGTTCAATGCTTAAACCGGCCGGTTTAGGCCCGATTCGATTGAGTTTTTCAAAATTAAGAATGTCTAAATTTATTCTCTATCCAATGGTGGCTTCAATTCTCCAATTTAAATTTTCTAAGCCACCTAGAAAAATGAATTTAAAAACCAATTCAATAGTGGTTCAAATCGATTCAGGTCCGGTTCACCTGAACCGGTTCAATTTTCTCTTCCAAATCATCCAAAAGTCATTTCCCATGACTTTGTAGCTCCTTAGGTCACTCGGGATTTATAAATTTTTCGGTTTGCCCTTTCTCTATCAATTAAAGTTTATAAACTGACTCGGTTTTCTATTTGGGAATAACTAGTTCTTTTCCCGATTTTTCTTATAAACAAAGAACAGGGTTTACATGCATACTTCTCAAAGGTTCTTCTTCTTTCGAAAATGCTTTTCCTTTATTTCTTTATTATGGGTATTCCACCCATCCCCACCTATTATGACACCATTTGATGCTATCTTCCTACTCATCCGTTCCTTAGTTTTAACTTGCTCATTGGGCCCTCATGAGTATGCTTCGTCTCCCAAATTGTTTAAGCATTGGCACACAGTCAAGGGAGAGCACTTCTGACAAAAATAGGTTTTTACTATCCATCATACCGACCGGTATAAGGACATCTCCGTTCATAACCGATGAACGGGTTTTCAACTTCCTTCGAGGAAGTCTCATCATACCAACCAGGTATGATCTACTTACAACCCGTAAGTAGTTTTTTTCGCATAACTTTCACATCACTTTCTCTAAGTAGTGATGATTAAACTACCACTAAATAGTGGGTTTTTATATCGAGGCACTTATCATCCCCAACTGGGTATGATGTTAGTAAACCCACTCACAACTGGTAAGTGGTTTTTATCTTTAAGTTATGCTCATCATCCCAACTGGGTATGATGTTAGTAAACCCACTCACCCGTTAATGCAGTGAATTTCACTATACTGGTTCTTTGTATTCACGCGAGCTTGTCCTTGCTAGCGTTCTCAGTACTTCGTGTTCCTACACAATATGAACAACCTTATTCATTATTACTCGGCATAATAGCCTTCATTCATTTCCAATGAATGAGAAAACCCAAACTTTTAGTTATTTGCAATTAGGTCCCTAAAGTTATTTCTCTTTAACTTTAAGTCCCTAATGTCAGTTTTTCCTCAAATTGAGTCCCGAAACTTTTAAAATTTATCCTGGGACCTCAATTTATTCAATTTCACCAAAAAGGGGTTTAATTTCCCAAATTTCTAATTTGGTCCCCCAATTTTTCCAAAATTACCATTTTGCCCTTCTTTTACAAAAATGGTAAGTTTTGCCCAAAAATTCCAAAATTCTTCAATTGGTCCTCCAACATTATTTTCATGCCCAATTGACCCTCAATTTCATAAAATTTTATTTTGGCCCTTAGAATTTCGAAAATCCCCAAAATTTTCCCCCAATTTCAACTCTTCAACACTACCGAATTTGATTTCATCAAATTGATCGATCAAACACATCTAATTATTGAAATTGGAGTTGAAATTGAGTTCTTGCATGTTCATACAACTCTAAGAAACTTTGAATCGCAGATTTTATCGCCGGAACGAGCTCAAATGGAGCTTCATCGGAAAATAGACTGTAGAGAGAGAAAGCTTCGATTACTCACCGATGAAGGCACGGCAGTCCGAGATTTCGATCTGGACAGATAGGTCTCGTTATGAGGTTCATCCTAGAATCAAGAATTGCATCAATTGATGCATAATTTGATTAGAATTTCGTCATTGAAATTCGATCGACTCTCTCTCTAGCACCGATCGAAAATTGTAAAGGGGTGCTGAATTGGCTTACCTTTCGGTCCTAATTCGGCCGTGGAAAGGCTGAGGAAGTGTTGGGAGGGCTTGGTTTGGCATGAGGAGGGCTTGAAATGGTCGATTTCAGCTTGGCCGAAATAGGGCAGCTTCGGTCCACCAGAGTTGCTTCACTATTCCATCATGTCGGCGCTTCTTCAACGATTTTCAAATTTAATGGAGTTTTGCTATCAGATAGCTGTCTTCTCCCCGGGTCTAAAGAGCCCGACCTTTGTTCAAGTCGAAGCTCTGGTTCGAGCTTTATCGGGAAATGGAGTAGTAGAGAGAGAGAGAAGTGTTCAGGTGTGAGGAGAATGAAATGGGGATGACCTCTTTATATAGTCGTAAAACCCGTGTATTAAAATGGGCGAGATTTATTAATAGTATTAATATTGCCATAAATTATTGGTATTAATTCCAATAATTTAATTTAGGTATTAAATTATTTGTATTAATTACAATAATTAAATATATATTAATTTGTACCTATTTATGATAAGCCGTTCGCATAAAAATTTTTGACCGAAATTTTGGTTTACAAAATATCATACTTTCCCAGGAGGTCCCATCCTCACACTACTCTCAAGCAAGCACGCTTAACTTTGAAGTTCTTATGGAATCTAGTTCATCTGAACCACTTTGGTTTTTATTTTCTAGTTTGTTTTAAGTTTATTTTCCAAGGTTTAATTAACCCTTTGTATCACTCGAAAGTTGTAAATTTCTATAATGCTTATTCCCAAATGTAAACCGGCTTGGTTTTCTTATTCGGTTTGACCGGTTCTTTTCCCGGTTTTCCTTAACTCAAATATGCGGAGTTTACAACTCTCCCCTCCTTTTAGGAGTTTTGTCCCCAAAACTTAGTTAACATTCTTGCATGAGCAATCATTTCCTTTTATGCCCCTTTGGTGTTTGCTTAACATGCAAAGTTTTCTCTTGTTCTTTTAATTAGTCCTTTTACATCCTTCACTTAAGGAATTTCTTTTCCTTTATATTATTTACTCCCTCCATGGAGTTTATCATAATGAGACATATCTTACTTCAGGGTATATTCTTAGATTTATATCTTTCTTTGCTTAGAGCACATTTTTCCCTTTGAGGTTCTGTACTCAAGATTGGAATTTCCAAGATACCTAACCATTCCTGTGTCTAGTTAACCACTTGGTCGTTGAAACCTTTAGCTCAATGTTCTTTCGGGCGTTATGTACTGGTTGCCACGATTTTCTTTATTCTCACTTTTTCATCCCATTTTAACCCTTCCTCCATTCGTTGTCTATTATAACTTCAGTCCAAATTTTTATATTCGACTTCGTCATGCTTATTAGTCGACTCTTCCTTACTTTGAGTCATATTCTCCTCGGGATTGTTGGGCTTACATATCCCTTACAGCATGGCATTTTATAGGACCTGTCTTTGTCCATTAGATTTCTAGAACATCTCCTTGAGGGTCTCTCTTAGCTTTTTTTTTTGACCTTTCAGGGATCATATAACTTCATCCCTCTTTTCTTTTGATAGCATTCCTCAACTATCCTTTTTACCGTTATCCTCTCATCCATCATGCCTTTGAAGTTATGTCTCACATAACCGCATGGATTTCTCTTACCTACTCATCCTTTCCAAACATTTTTATTGGGTCCTTTCAATTAAAATCGTTGGGTTTCTTGATGATTATTGTCATACGAGGATTTTTTTTCCTTCTTATGTCCTTTCTCTTCTTTAGTGACATCCCTTATTCAATGACTTCCTTTTTCCTTAATCCACTTTTACTTGCTCATGAATCACTTCATGATTCTTCATTCTACAATAATTGCTTTCGATCTATGTGTCGATTACTTTGCTTGTGAAGGTTTACTCCATCCAGTTTTGTTCATTATCTTTGGTTGTCCGCCGTTACTAGTTTTCCTCTTTCTACATGGTTCTTCTATTCTCTCCAAACAAGTCATAATGGACCATTACAATACTTCCTTCCTTGGAAAACATTTCCTAAATAAGGGTTGGTTCCATTTCCTCTTAATTGGGATACACATGTCTTTCCGGGGCTTCCTTCCTTGGTAGGATTCTTTGCCTTTCCCCTGACATTCTTTTCTTACATTTGCTCTAGGGGATTTCTACCCTTAAATGACATCCCTTGATGTCGTCTTCTCCTATTTACCTTTACTCCTCAAATCTTTTAGGCACATCTTTTATGCTCTATTTGTATCCTTATTCGTACCCAGTACCTGTCTATTTCTTTAAGGAGCGTACAAATCTTCCTTGTTTCAGGATCATTGTGGGAGAGGCTTGCCTATTCCTTTCTTGACTTGAGTTTAGTCGTTAATTGGCCCTTGGTCCTTTTAAGGATTTCTTGTATCCTTCTTTTCCTGAGTATTTGACCTTTCTGCCTCTCTCTTCTTTGTAAGAACTTACATTATGGCTTTCCCGAGTATTTGTTCGTTAACTACTTTGCCTCCACCATTTGTTTGGTCTAAATTTCTTAGTAGCTGTTTCTCGAGTCCTCCTATCCTTAACATTCATCTCACTAACTTTTTTAGGGTGTAGTTCCTTCTACTTCCCGGTCTTCCTTAGGGTGTCATTTGTTCCCTCTTACTATCTTGTTGTAACAACTTGCTTTCTCTTGTCCTGTTGGTCCAAACTTCCTATTTGACATAGTTGCTTTTTCCAAGGTGATTTATTCCTATAATCCCAATACGTCCCGTCTGTCATCAAATGTTCGTCTTGTCTTCTCTTGTGGATGCACTCCTTTCTTTGCTCCTAAATGGTTTGGATTATCTTCTTTTAGGGGGAATTCTCTTCAGTTATCCTTTGTTCTGTTTGTGGTTTTATTGAGGTCCTACCTTTACCCCTTTTTCCTTCTTACCACTATGCTAAGATTTTGAAGAGTTTCCTCTTATTTGTGGTTGCAAATGGAGTCATGTTTCTTGGGATGGTATCCTTTCGGATTTCCTATAGTTGTGGGGTGTTTATTCTTGAAAAATATTGTCCTGACTCCTAGCGATGTGGGACAATTTTTCACTTCGTGTCCTATTCCCCTCTAGGTTAACTTGATTCCTGTCCTTTGTAGGGTTGGGCACTTCTCCACGCAGTGTCCCTATCATTCATGCTTGTAATTACATGAACATAAGTGGTTCCTCCTGGCGTTTTCTTGGAAATTGTTAGTTTTAGTGCTCCTTCATCCTTAAGTCTGGATACCGTGAGAGTGTTTTTTTCTTTTTGGAGTCTTCCTTGAAGATCACGTCATTTGAGGGACAGGGTTTTTAGGAATTTGGAGTACTTTATTAATAGAGTAGTACAGTATGTTGGGGATTTTGGCCCTATTACAGAAAATGGTCACCAAATAACTAGGGAGCTACGGGATTCTTGATAAGCATCCTCCTATGTAAGGTTATATGCCCCATTTTATGGCTTCACACTTAGCTTCCTTTATACTTAGAGTTGGGATCTCAATAGGTCCTGTCACCATTCTCTGGGATACTTTCTCATTTGCTCTTTTGAGATTCCTACCATGCTTTAGGCATTTGGGAAGCTTCTAGGGTTGTCTTTCTACGAAGATAAGGTGTTGAGTAGAGCCATTCCTAGTTTTCTTGGTTCCTCTCCTGGGAGCCATCTGAAAATTTTAGGATAAATCCTATTAGTTACAATATTTTATAGTCTTGATTATGTATTCGAGGAAACAGGCTCTAATACCACTCTAGTTGTCACGCCCCGACCCGGTTTGGTCGGATCCCCGTGATCAACCCACCACTTTCCCGATTTATTAAAGGGTTTCCCCTTATCGTAAACCGTAAAGAGTAAGGAGTCCTTTAACTGCACCTTTTTCCTAGAATAGCATAATCAAAACTGTATGAAATTTAAAACTTTACATACCTGTCTTATAGGCATCTTAGTTGACGGTCTTTAAGGGGAGGCTTTCCAAGATTTTTTTGAAAGGGATATAAGGGAGGGGGTGAGTACGACTACTCAGTGAATGGGTTTTTAAAAGCTTTTGACTTTTAAGAAAAACATTTATATGGAGTGTGCCAGACTCCTTTGTTTTAAAAAATCCCATCATTTAAAAATTTAGATTTTTCCATTATTTCTTAGTTACCACGGTGTGTCATCACCCAACACACATCCTTCATCATGAAGTTTACACACATTCGCAAGTCAGTATCACTACTGAACCCGCTAGTGGCTTCGGAGCGACTTTTCCTGCCACCCGGATAGAAGTATGACCACTTCTACCCTGGGAATGAGTGGATGTACGTGACATCCTACCCACAATCCCGAAATCACTTCTTCATGTCCGTATGAGGACAGAGACCTCATCCTGTCCCCACCCCAGTCTCATGCACTTCGTGCTACTCCAGATTTCGCACGGACACCTGGAACGACGAACTGCCCTTATAGCCACCAAGTCGTCCAGTGCCCTTAGGACGCATCACTACCCCTTATGGGAGTCTTGATGATCCCGTACTCATAGTGCATGCACAAACAATATTTTCTTATATTGCCATGTAATCTGTGGTGCCATTAGTCCAACGGCCCCGACTCTCAACTCAACCCGCAGCTGTTTGTCTTGACTGGTCCGTCGACTTGTCATGTCGTACTGCCGCTAGTTAACTGAGCATGTCGGTCCTATCTTGGTACCAAGGCCAGACAATTCACTTATTAAGTTTTATGGCACATATATCATGTTCATTTACGAGCTCCTGCTCGTGCCAACTAGCCTTGGGCCCATTGTACGAGATTTTCAAAATCGGGCATTTAGCCCCCAAGTTCCAAAATTGAGGCCCCCGGCCTATTAGAGCTATTCGAGCTCCTGTTGATAAGGTCTCCCAAATTGTTTAAGCATTGGCACACAGTCAAGGGAGAGCACTTCCGACAAAAATAGGTTTTTACTGTCCATCATACCGACCGGTATAAGGACATCTCCATTCATAACCGATGAACGGGTTTTCAACTTCCTTCGAGGAAGTCTCATCATACCAACCGGGTATGATCTACTTACAACCCGTAAGTAGTTTTTTTCGCATAACTTTCACATCACTTTCTCTAAGTAGTGATGATTAAAATACCACTAAATAGTGGGTTTTTATATCGAGGCACTTATCATCCCCAACCGGGCATGATGTTAGTAAACCCACTCACAACGGGTAAGTAGTTTTTATCTTTAAGTTGTGCTCATCATCCCAACCGGGTATGATGTTAGTAAACCCACTCACCCGTTAATGCCGTGAATTCCACTAGACTGGTTCTTTGTATTCACGCGAGCTTATCCTTGCTGGCGTTCTCGGTACTTCGTGTTCCTACACGATATGAACAACCTTGTTCATTATTACATGAATGAGAAAACCCAAACTTTTAGTTATTTGTAATTAGGTCCCTAAAGTTATTTCTCTTTAACTTTAAGTCCCTAATGTCGATTTTTCCTCAAATTGAGTCCCGAAACTTTTAAAATTTATCCTAGGACCTCAATTTATTCAATTTCACCAAAAAGGGGTTTAATTTCCCAAATTTCTAATTTGGTCCCCCAATTTTTCCAAAATTACCATTTTGCCCTTCTTTTACAAAAATGGTAAGTTTTGCCCCAAAAATTCCAAAATTCTTCAATTGGTCCTCCAATGTTATTTTCATGCCCAATTGACCCTCAATTTCATAAAATTTTATTTTGGCCCTTTGAATTTCGAAAATCCCCAAAATTTTCCCCCAATTTCAACTCTTCAACACTACCGAATTTGATTTCATCAAATTGATCGATCAAATACTTCTAATTATTGAAATTGGAGTTGAAATTGAGTTCCTGCATGTTCATACGATTCTAAGAAACTTTGAATCGCAGATTTTATCGCCGGAACGAGCTCAAACGGAGCTTCGTTGGAAAATAGACTGTAGAGAGAGAAAGCTTCGATTACTCACCGGTGAAGGCACGGCAGTCCGAGCTTTCGATCTGGGCAGATAGGTCTCGTCATGAGGTTCATCCTAGAATCAAGAATTGCATCAATTGATGCAGAATTGGATTAGAATTTTGTCATTGAAATTTGGTCGACTCTCTCTCTAGCACCGATTGAAAATTGTAAAGGGGTGCCGAATTGGCTTACCTTTCGGTCCTAATTCGGCCGTGGAAAGGCTGAGGAAGTGTTGGGAGGGCTTGGTTTGGCCTGAGGATGGCTTAAAATGGCTGATTTCAGCTTGGCCAAAATAGGGCAGCTTCGGTCCGCCGGAGTTGCTTCACTATTCCATCATGTCGGTGCTTCTCCAACGATTCTCGGATTGACTGTAGTTTTGCTATTAGATAGCTGTCTTCTCCCCGGTTCTAAAGAGCCCGACCTTTGTTCAAGTCGAAGTTCTTCGACCTTTGCTGGGAAATGGAGCAATAGAGAGAGAGAGAAGTGTTCAGGTGTGAGGAGAATGAAATGAGGATGACCTCTTTATATAGTCGTAAAACTCGTGTATTAAATGGGCGAGATTTATTACTAGTATTAATATTGCATAAATTATTGGTATTAATTCTAATAATTTAATTTCGCTATTAAATTATTTGTATTAAGTTTCTTTTCCAAGGTTTAATGAACCCTTTGGATCACCCGAAAGTTGTAAATTTCCATAATACTTATTCCCAAATGTAAACCGGCTTGGTTTTCTTATTCGGTTTGACTAGTTCTTTTCCCGGTTTTCCTTAACTCAAATGTGCGGAGTTTACACTCCTGGTGAGAGGCTTACTTCGTACTTCCCGTGGCTTGAGTTTGACCATCCTTGACATATCAATTGATATTAATTGGTTGTCTTAGGAATTTCCTTTATCATTCTTTTTCTGACGCTTGATCTTTCCACTTCTTCTTCATATTTTTGAGGCACGAGATCACACCATGAGTTTAAGAGACAGAAATTTTTAGGAACTTGAAAATTTTCATTTATTATTGAAACAAGAATACATTTGAGGTTTTTATCTCCTCTATAAAGGGAGATTGTTAAAATTAGAGGTCAGGAAGTAACCGCTACTATACTAGAGCTTTGAAAAGTTTACTCATGGGTGAGGTTGAAATTCCTAATTAGAGTCGTGGTTCTTGGGGTGGTGTCCCTTCGGACCCCGGTAGCTGATGATGTGTTGTTTTTAGAAGGTATTCCCTAAATCCTTGGGGTGTGGGACAATCCTTTCCTATATGTCATATTCATCCACACTTACAACAGGTTATTTTAGTACTTGCCCTTAGTAGTATTGGGCACTTTCTCATGTAGTATCCCCATTGTCCACACCTGTAACATGTCATTTTCTTATGTGTATCTTTGTGGCTCCTCCTACACTTCGAGTATTGTGAAATCTTTCTCAGGGATTGTTGATGGCTTTGTACTTCACCATCCTTGGGGCATGTACTTCGTGCAGGGCAGTCCCCTTTCTTTGCGAAAAGTAAGGTTTTTCCAAACACCTTGATAAACTCTTTATAGAGTCTTCTCTGCTTAGGGGTTATTCCAAGTGTAATAGCTCGAGTCCTTCTAGCATTCTTAGTTCCCTGACTCAACTCCTTATTTTGGATGAGATTTCTTACAGGTCCTGTGGTAGCTGTGGTAGCATGGGTTCGATTAGTTCTTTTTCTTGGGGTTATCTTCTTATAGGATGGGTAGCTTTCGTTTTAAGTTATATAATCTTGATAATGAATTCGAGAGAACATTACTCTAATACCATTCATATTGTCAAGCCCCGACCCGGTTTGGTCGTATTCCCGTGAGTAACCCGATCCCCGTGAGCAACCCACCACTCTATTTGGTCTATAAAGAATCATCACATCCCAAAATCGCAAGTAGTTAAAAATACCTTATCTCATTGTTCTTAATGATATCCATTAAGAATGACTAGACAAGGTAGAAAGTGCAACTTTAAGCGAGCTCATATCTTCAAGTTCATGCAACCTTTCTAGGGGTGGTAGAAATGTTTAGACCCAACTAGGTCCATAGGCCCTTCGAGTCCATGGGGTGGACTCAGGATCCACCGACTAAGACTTACCCTAAGTAAATTGGCCTTAGTGACCGAGTTCATATTGAAGGATTGGACTCGATAAGACTCGTACTAAAAGTTTTTTTTTATTCCATAGTGATTAAAAAAACATCATTTTTTGTCACTTCCGTGCAAAAATAAATTTGCCCCACAGGGACCAAAAGAACATTGTTTGGTCTATAAGGGAATTGAATAACCCTAACAACGCGATCAATCGGGTATCTAGGGTTTTTTTTTTTATTTTCCCACCTATTTACCAAAAATAATGCGGATGAACTTCATAGTAATTTATAAATGCTAATGGGGAAGTGGAGTTTTGTTAAAAAAAAATTAGATACTGTTTTTTCTCGAATGATCATAACTCATGGGTATCAATTAGGTATAGTAGAATATAAGATATTTCAAAAGTGTGTGCCTAGCTTTCAAAGAGGTTTCAAGATAATATCAATAAATATAATAAAAAATATTATTTTATTTCATATGTAAATAAGAATATAGAGTTGATGAATGTGTTTAAAGGTGTTAATAGTTAAATTGCAATTACTATTTTATATGGGGACTTCAAATCTTCAAAATAAATGATACATAGTAATCATGCACTACTCTATCAAAAATAGTATAAAAAGTAATAAAAAGTATTATACCTATCATATTAAAAGAGGTAAGAAGGTAATATTAAATGGTAAAAGTTGCTATAATTCCACATATTTAATGTTGAGTAGTAGCTTGATTTTGAATTAATTAGACAGAAGTAATGATGCTAACAAAACTTAAGAGCCATTAATTTAAATGTTATATTATGTATTATTACAATTTTGTATTTTAAATATATGATTTAAAGTTTACAATATATTTTTTGAACGAGGACATTATGCAACGATTCCATCAAATATATATAAAATTAGTACTATATATGTTGTTTGAAGAATATCCAAACACTTTAAGTTAGTTTTATTAGTGAAATCAGTTATCACATTTAGAGGATGTAATAGTATGAAATTTATTTTAATAGATGATTTAGATAAATTTGAATATATTAAGAATAAAAACATTTATTAGAAAAATGTTAGTATGATATTTATTTGTGACCTATTATTAATAAACTCATATGATAGTAGGTATTCAATAATGAAAAAAATAATAAAAGATATATTAAATATTTTAATTTTTACGGTAATTTCACCGTTACTATTGAGTAGAAGCAGAATTGGAATACACAAATAAGAGTAAAATAACTCGTAAAAAATGAAATAGGCATAAAAGATAAATTCCAAATTAATTAAAAAGTTTAATTTACTTTTAATATTTTAGAATTTATAATATATTCAATTATATTAATAGTTACTATTAAAAAATATTATAGTATTTTAATTTTAATGAGTTTGATCTTAATGTATAGTAATGCAATATTAATGATAAATATATTAATCTTTAAATTTATTTTATATTACTGTATTTTGATGTAAAATTTTTATTTAAAATATTATTTTCTAATCCAAATTAAAAATGACAAATTTTTTTAATATATGTCATTTTATAAAATGTAAATTTATATTAAGTATTTTATAAATGTATTCTATATGGTTTCAAGTAACTGTAATGATTTAGATTGGACACGATTAACCACATCTAAATCAGGTAATAATTAACAATCAAAATCCGAATCAGCAACAATCTCGACCCTGATACAACTTTTGGACCCAATCTCCCGACTGAATCGGGTGGCAAAGAATCTGGATCGGGTTCTTTGCCACCTCTAAGCTCCATCACCAAGATCTCCAGTGAGAGCGGTGTCAGTAATACATATATCTATCTCTAGCTCGTCCTAATCAACCCAACCCAAATCCCGACCTCCTTCTCCCCGGCCTCCCTGATCGGCCACGACGGCTTCCACTCCGTTCACAAGCCCATTATCTCCCCCCTCTTCCTCCACATTTCCCTTCCCTTCTTGGCCCCCCCACCTACCTCTACTCTCTCTCTCATTCTCTCCTTTTCTTTGGCAGCAAGTGCTCGTCCCATTCTAACCTTAGACCCCATCTCAACCTTCCTTTTTTAATCAACCCAACAAGAAGGGGGTCTTCTCTTTTTCCTAAAGACTCAGCCCAACTTCTCATCCCATCCCTAGTTGGACCAAACTACTCACTTTCTAGATGAGCCAACATCAACTTTAGCCCATAGTTCTCTCAGTGGTCCCTTTCTTCTTGAAGAATCGGACTTACTAATAGACTAGGTAAGCTCCACCCACCACTTATCCTTTAGATCCCTTTCAGCCCTATGTTGGGTCTACTAAGATATTATCATGTATTTTTACAATATTTTTACTATAAATATATCAAATATATATGAATGAAAATCATGTATGTATTTTACCAATGATTGGCCTTTCATGACTGATTACCCTCAATCATTTGAAATTTAAGTATCACGAGACAAAATCAAATTCTAACACACAATTCTCCCTTGAAGGATATACCTCTATATTAACCTCACTATATACTTCCATTTTTTCTTAATGTGTGGAGAACTGATTCTTGTTGGCAACTGTTAAATTGGGGACCAACTGAAATGATCTTTAGATTTGAGGTGGCATGGGGAGTTATCTCTCTTAGACAGCATATTATATACATGCAAAAAAAAAAGAAAGAAAACTGGCATATTTTTCCCAAAGAGTTTCTTGAATTAACCTTTTTACTAAGAAAAAAAGGAAGCCATTTTTACCAATAAAAATGAAGGTAAATAGTGATGTAATTATTACCATCCATCCCATTAGGTAATATTAGACTTTCATTTTCAACTACCAACATAGCTCGAAACACACAACAACTGGCACTAAGAATCTATTAAATAACATTACAAAGTGTTTAACATAATCCAGAAATCCCATATTATCCAAGACTTAGGCTGAAATGTCAGATGTAGCACATGAAAGAGACATTGATATTTGAACATAAAACATTTGAGCTACTAGATTATCATCCTTGGTAATCTTTAATTTACACGTTAGAATTGGTATTTAAGGAATAATTGTGGTCAATTAAGCTTTATATTATATAATATAATATTCAATGGATTAGATGATATTACGTGTAATACGGAGTCAATATAAAAAGAATAGGGCCCAAATATAAGGCATAAAACAGTACAAGAAATGACTGCACAGATCTGAATTCATGATTTCTTTTTTTTTCCTACTTGGGAAATCCTTAAATTAAAAAAATGATAGAGACAAGAATAAAGCAACATGGAGAGTGACTGTATAAAAAATGGGACATAGCATGTTTAAATTTTAAGTGAGTAATGCTGCTCATCATCCCTCACCTACATGATTTATGAATATTGGAATGGAAAATAAAGTCCAATGCACATGTGGATCCAAATTATTTTAGCATTGATAAAGGGAAGGAGGCCCAGCATTTGTTACCCCTCAGGATTTGGACCATTCTTTTTTTTGGAATGATTTGTGTTCCTAAATGAATTCCAAATCCTCTAATTTTGCCATTTCCCTCTTGCTCTTGTTTACTCAACCTCCGACAAGAGATCACAAATGGCCAAAAATAATATATACTAGAATGAGAAAGTAAAAAATAAGTTAGTTGAGTTTGTCTATCAATTAGATTCGTTAGTTATGGTTATCTTATAAAAATCATATCCAAGATGTATCTTAATCCTACTAAAAATGTGTAAGAAGTTATGGCTTCCAAAATTGATAAGTAACTACCTAAATTACCTTTTCTAACAAATTTGAAATTAAAATTAAGATATAACACACACATATATATATATATATATATTATATCATGCAAATGCAAAATTTGAGGAACCCCTAAGCAAAAATGACAATTATCCTAATAAAACACAAGAGATTGCGGCTATATTTTTAAATTTTAATAGGCGGGTCAACCTCTAGATCTCGTTATGGCCATTTTTTTCCATGAAATTAAGCTTCTTCAAGCTTCTTTCCATCCAAAACGAGTGGACAATTCCTACTTAGGTATGCCTTTTTTTTTGTTTCCATCCAAAACCAGAGATCATGAATAGATGGCTGCAATTTGGAGCACCCATTAGTAAGCAAAGATTGATGTAGAAAGCAGAAAATTTATAGCCAAGATCTCCTCCGATCAACCCAATTATGAACATAAGCTAAACAACTACAAAGCAACATCCCAATTGCAAGTCACCATATATAGCATAGCTGTCCATTCCGTTGACCTTAGTGGCGGGCAAATTCCTTATCTATATACAAGAGATGATCTTCTACATATAACTAACTGATGATGATCTCCACCCACTCTAAATCATCCACTGAATCGCTAACACTGCTTCTAGCTACCGGAGTCAGTGATTCGATCAGATCGAAGAAGTTTTCACCAGCACTGATCGGTCTCCCAGTTCCTCCCTCGATAGCCGGAGGTCGCCGTGGAGACGGCCGTCAAGGGCCGGCTCCTCCGGTACAGCTTCCCGTCGTACACCGCCCGTTTCTGGGGGTCGGATAGGGTGGAGTAGGCGGCGTGGATCCTCATGAACTCGTCGGTGGCGCCCTTCCGGCCAACCGCCGCCACATCAGGGTGGCAGACACGGGCCATCCGGCGGTACGCTGTCTTGATCTCCTCGCTCGTGGCCCCGTTGGGGATCCCGAGGATCTCGTAGAAGGAAGATGTGAAGGAAGTTGCCATCTCTGGCACCCGGAGAGGTGAGATGCAGCGGTTAGAGGAGCCCGAGAAGATGGGAGGGGAGGATTGTGGATGGAGAGAAGGGACGGAGCATTGAGTAGACGTCTGGATGCATAACCGCTATATGTTAATATAAATAGGCAAGTAGGGGGTGTTTGGATGAGCCTAATCATAAAATGGAATAAGGAAAGGAAAGGAGGTAATTAACTTTTAACTTGACCAGGGTTAGGGTTAACCGGAAAGGGACTTATCTACTTGGAGGGTGAGTCAGCAGACATCTTATCCATAAATAATTTTTCTAGGCATCTAAGTGAAGGTAGACATGAGTTGGCCATGTCAGTCCTTTAAAATTGGGCAAAAAATTCTTTCAAGTTGAGCTGTTGGAATAAATAAATTTAGAACTTGGAAGAACTTGCACTTCTAGAAAGATTGGCTTCCCAAGATCTGCATCTTTAGTAATTTATTAATTTTTCCAATTATTTTATTGTAATTTTATGATAATTTGATTAAAATAGAATTTTAAAAAGTATTTCTCTAAAACTTCTAAGTTGAGAATGAGATTTTTAATTTACACTAGTATGAACATCATCTTTGATAAATAGAATGCAAAGATAATGTCCATTTTTTACTTGGTTGAACGATAAAAAATAATTTGATCCAAAATAACACTTTGATTGTAATTTTATTCAAATCCTTTTGGAATTTGATATTATCTCTCTAGATTATTGGGAATTTGCTCCAAATTTGAGTCATATATGCACTAGCATAGTCCCATTTGAAAGGAACATAAATGTAAACTAATTGGAATCATATTCATCTCTAGTTACATAAGTTATTAAGAAAGGCACATACACAATAGTAAATAGGAAATATACTGCTTAAATCCCCAATGAAAAGAAAATTGTAAGCTATTATCTATATGTGCATTTGTCTCTCCATCTATATGTGCAACATGTATATAGTTAAATCAACAAAATCGTTTAATAAATCCTCTCAATATAGGGCATGACTCCAAATATATAAGCTAAACGATTTGGATAGAGTAGACACTAAGATGTGGGAGTACTCTTTCACTTTTATGCTTCTCCATCCCTCTTGCAAAATAGATAGGAGAAAGGAGAATGACCAAACAATAATTTTGAAAAAAGGTTAGGGGTAAAACAGTAAATATAGAGAAGTTTGGATCATTAATAAAGTTATAAGAATGTGAGGTAGCAAGTGATACCAAGGGAAGTTAGGGTATCTTAAATGAATCTATTAAATAGTTAGACTATTCAAATGGACAAATGAAAAGTATAAGAGAATTTTTGTAATTTTTGAAACTTTAGGGACCAAATAAGTCTGGAGAAGTGAAAATAAATAATAAACATGAGTTAGTTGTAACGAGTTTGTTGACACGGAGAAGTCAAGCAAACCGAGCCCGTGGAGGAAAAAAAGAATAATTTTGTGAAGTTACGTGATAATACAAAAATTACTATTTAGAACAAAGTCTGATTTATATTGTATTATTTGGTTAATTGTATTATAGCTGCTACAAGTGGATTTCTTGATAAGAGATACTTGGAAACACACCAGCGATACTCGGATGAGTAGTTTTATAGACGACGAGTCCCATTGGACCGATCGTAGTTCTTTCCCTAGTTTTTCTTAAGTTAATAATAATAATAGAAAAACATGATAGATTTTAAAAGTAGAACACGAAAATGATGAGCATGAGGTTGCATGAATAACAATAAGAACCACAAATGACAATAAATGAAAATATCGAGATTTATCTTCTAAATATGAGAATGAGACTAGATATCTCAAGTAAGTTGAAATAGATAGGAACGAATAGGTGGGCCGAATGTCAGAGCTACAAATTATAAAGGATTCGCACATGATATAATTTTCTAAATGTGAAAAATAATTGATGAGTGTCAGTCGACTAACATGTCGAACCCAAGGAATTAAAAAAAAAAACTATTACTTCTTACGTTGATATATGCTTGTTAAATAACATGACTAGTGTGATCGGTCAGATAGCATACCGTACTCCCAACTAAGAATAACCATTATATTTTTTTTATATTATTGTGATTAGGAGGATGATCATACCGCAGATATGACACCTAGAAATAAAGTTGATATCAAGTAAAATGGGGAAAACTCGAGCTGGAGTACAAGGGAAGAGTGACTCTAGAATCTTTCCACGAACCTAGTGAGGTTTATGGATGGGGTTAAAACATCACTTGTGATCCAAAATTTCATTGAGTTCAAATTAAAGGATGCATGATGTGAGATGACACATCATTGACATTCGTCTAAGTGAGATAATTTATCATGAGATGTTTCCATGGGAGTGCAAATATATAACACACTTACCTTTTATAAACCTAAGTTGCTCATGTGTGATATCTGAGTGGATAGGGTGGCGGGGCCACCATGCGTGATATTGTGATGGTATGAGTTCTATCAACAACTGTATGTGGGAGAAGCTCATTTGAAGATGCTCATTACGAGTGCGGAATGTGTATGCACATTACCCGTTGTACCCTATAGTCTCGTGTGTGCAAACTTCATGAATGATTGTTTTGAATTAATGTATGATGCTATGTTAAAAATTGGATGCTAAATACTTGTGAATAAGTAAGAATATGAATAAGCATTAATAAAGAGATGGTGTGAAGATCGGGCTGTAAGCCATGTAATGCCTCAACATCGGTAAATATATTCAATGAGTTGTGAGCTCACCACTCCCCTAAACCAATTATAGGTGTGTGTGAAGGAACATTAAAGGCCCTACTATAGCCACAACACCTAAGCGCATGCAACCGATGAATGTACTCAAAAGGCGTGCACGAATGCTACTTTTATATTTGTTTATCAATTGCTATATTCATGTGAGAAAAATATACTTATTTTTAGGCACACTACTTTTTTTTTTAATGAAATCTTTAAATTTTTGCTGAATTTTGTATGCTTTTATTTTGAAGTCTTTGTCCTATAGGTACTAATTTGGTAAAAGTACCCACCATTGTAGGATTGAGGGATGTGGTAGGATTGAGGGATGTGGCGAGTTGCCATTGGTTCCCTGGCCTGGGAGATGGAGCCGTGGCGAGACAAATCTTGTATTGGAGATTGGCTTGCTAATTGATATCATTATCAATTTGATCCCAAATGTCATAATACATCACATAAATATTATTTTCTTATGAAAATATTAGTTCATTACCCTTCTTTTAAAATACATACTTTTATATTCTTTCTAAAAGTTTAATTTAAATTAGTTTATAAACATTAGGTGATATCCCTTTCATAAAATTCGAGCCTTTAGCCATTTCATAAACATCGGGCTTTTGCCCATAGCATGAATGTTGGGCCTTAAGCCCTTCATTCTAAGCTTATTCTAAAGGGCTAGATTATCACTCGTTTTCAAACCCTTAGGTTTACACCTGTTTTTTTTCCAAAACTATCGGGTCATGAACCACTTTTTAAATAGTTCGAGATATTCCTCATATTTAGAAAAAAACTTGTTTATAACATTTTTATGGATTTCTCAAAAGATTTTACAAAGCATACATATTGGTATTTTATAAAGTGGTAAGTATTGATTAAATCGGTCCAATCGGACAAGAAGTCAGAAATCCCACTAAACCATTATTCGAGATTTGTTTGTCATGAAAGTACTCCAAATTTTCGTGCTTCTATTGCACGATCTTTTAGTACAATATATATGTTCCTACAAACAATACACATATATTGTTTTTTTCATGCCCTCGACCGATTTCCTAGGTCAGGTACACATGTCAACTTGCCATATTCTCCCGATACCACCGTAGTAGGTACCATCACTATGGTAGCATCAACAAAACCAAAGCTCAGAATATGAAACACAACTCATTTTCTAGTGAAAATTTAAAACTTTTACAAAGGATCCACTTTTCACAAGTTGAATGGTTTAAACCTAGGGAAAGCAGTGACTTACTTAATGGAAAATCCTCGTGCCCATCCTCTCGAGGTCCTTCTCCTCGATTATCGGCTTTGTCAAAGCTACTTCCTGATGCACAAGATCTTCCTCTCCTCATTTGTTGTTTTCTAACATCTGGAAAAATGGTTTGGGGAAGGGGTCAACCAACACTTAGTGAGGGAGAAGATCGTTCATCGAGTCTTTCGTGGCTCGATGCCGCCTCTACTCAAAATAACAATTAAGGCTTTAGCAAATCTATCCTGGAGATCATGCTTGTTCTGATTCTAGAGGGTTCTACCCCCCTCTTGGGTAGTGTTCTTTTCATTCAAGTCTTCCCTAGAGATGCGGGTTATAAGGGTAACATGCCCTTCGACCTATGTTTCTTAATTTCGACCTTTTCCTTTTTAGTGCTTTCCTCATCAAACTATCCTGGGGTTGGTACCTCAATTCGGATTTATTTTTTAAAACACTTATCTATAGGGGTTCCTCCTAGAATCCTCCCGTGTCGTTTACTTAGCCTCCTTATGAGGCTTTTGGGTGTGGTTGGGCAAAAACTCTTTACCCTATTAACCAACCCTGTGATGTTCAAGATGCCTCTTGTTTCTTGGTAATATTATAACATATTTCACATTTGTGTCACCTCTAAATTTGGAGGATTTCACAATATTCTTCAGTCATGCTTATCACGACCGAACTATCTCTACGAACGGGGCTTTTATGGGTATTCTACCCTTCGAGCATGATTTCACAATCATGCCCAATTCTTGAGTAGGGTCATTGCTTTCATAGGAACCGCTCATTAAATGCATATATTAAATTGTAAGAAATCTCAATTACAATATAAAGCATAAAACAATGTAATTCATTATTCTTTTTCCCATGTCTTCAAGTGCCATCCTTAACTCCCGTCACTTACAAACAACAAACAATTCTCCCTCTTATAGCCTCTCGGTAAAAAGTCTATACTCCTTTATGTACTGCCCATGTATGCAATGACTCCCCCTTATATCCCCTATCATACAATTTCTATGCATGAATGTAGAGTCACAATTCAATTACGGGGGCCCCGCATCGGCCCATCCCATTTATCGATGATTATTTCAGCCTTCATGCCTTTTTATTCATATAATCTGGCCTTTCTGCCATATTCATTATTGTAGCCCGACCTTCTTTCAAGCGTCTCCCTTTTTAGGATAAATGAAAAAGGAATTTCAGGAGAAAGGGAAAGAATCCAACTAAGGAAGAAAGCCCCAGAAAGGCATACGTATCCCAACTAAGAGGTAATGGAACCAACCGAAGTAGAAAGAAAGATAAACTCACTAATGAAATGCTAGTTGAGATGGAAATATCAAGTACAGAGGAAAAGTACTCATGAGGGCATAAGAAGTAAATTAAACCCAAGGATCAGGTAAATAGGATGGTAGCATCAAAAGGTGTCGTAACAAGTAGGAATGAATGGACTACAATAATAAGGGAATAAAGGAAAGAACGTATGAGAAACCTTGGAGAAGTAAGCCCTCAATTAAGAAGTGAATTAGGGAAACGACCACTGACAACATGACGGGTTGTGGTCCACACTCACTTAATGGAGCCTAAAGAGTGGATTAAGGAACCGGAAAGACCTTGAGTAAAGGATGCCACTTGAGAAGAGGAAGGACCTAAGAAGGGAAGAATTTCAGTGTATCGGTAAATAATTTGGAAACCCAAAAAAATTGGAACTAGAAAAACCCAATAAGGAAGTTGGGAAAGGACGGTCGGGTAAGGGAAAACTGACACAGTTATGTAAGTTGATTGAATAATGGTTAAGGTGGTCGAGGAATACTACCAAATGATAAGAGAGATGAAGTTATATGGTCCCTAAAAGTTGGAAAGTTGAGAACAACTATTATGGAAGTGCTCTAAAATTTTAAATGGTCAAAGATAGGTTCTAGAGTATGTCATGCTGCAAGGGGCATGTAAGCCCAACAGTCCTAAGGAAAAATGTGACTCAAGTAAGAAAGAGTCAGTTGGTAAGAATGACGAGGTCATACATAATTTTGACCAAAGTCAGAATCAATGACGGATGAAGGAAGGGTCAAAATAGGATGAAGTGGGTAATAACGCCGAAACATATGAAAACAAGTACAAAATGCTCAAAAGAACATTGATCAAAGGGTTTCAACAATAAAGAGAATAACTAGACACGTGAATGATTGGGCATTTTTGGAACTCCCAATCCTATAGACCTGGGCAAGAACCCCAAGAGGAAGAAACTTGCCTTAAGCAGGGGGAGAAGTAAAACTAAAGATGTGCCCTTGGAATAGTGGATAAGACTCGTCTAATTATGATAAACTTCGTGGAAAGAGTAAACAGTGGAAAGGAGAAGAAGGTCCTCAGGTGTGTGTTTAAAAGGAGCTAAGTGAAAGAACAAATAAAATGTTAGCATGTCAAACAAACCCCAAGTGGACATCAAGGGAAAATTATTCCTAAGGAAAAGGATGTTAATTTAGATTTGGGGACAAAACTTCTAAAAGGAGTGGAGAGTTGTAAACCCCATCCTTTAAAGGTAAGAAAATCGGGGAAAGAACTGGTCAACTCGGGTGAGAAAATCGAGTTGGTTCATAAAACACAACCAATAAGGAAAGGGTAAAAAGGAAAATTTACAACTCTCGAGTGACCTAAAGAGTCATAAAAGTCATGGAAAAGGACTTTGGGATGAATTGGAAGAGAAAACCAGACCGGTTCAGGTGAACCGGGCCTGAATCAGTTTGAACCGTTTTTAACCACTATTGAACATGTTTCTAAATTCATTTTTCTAGGTGGCTTAGAAAATTCAAATTGAGAATTGAAGCCACCATTGGATAGAGAATGAATTTAGAAATTTTTAATTTTGAAAAACTCGGTCGAATCGGGCCTGAACCGGTCGGTTTAATCATTAAATTTGGTTCAGACCGGTCTGGTCTGGTTCAGAACAGTGTCGTCTTCTTCCTTCAGATGATAACACTGTTCACTTGCTAGATAAGCAAGTAGTGCTGGAAAAGATGAAAAGTCTCCATTCAGGGCATTTCAGGCCATGAATGATCACCTTAAAAGCGCCAATTGGATGACCAAGGTGTCCATGAACTTCCTATATAAAGAACTCCTCTCCATTCCTCCTCCTCACACCTAAAAACTCCTCTCTCTCTAATGCTCCAATTTTTAGTGAAGCTCGAACCATAGCTCCAACTTGGGCATTTTTTTGAGCCAAAGAAAGCGAGGTCGGGTTTCTTAGACTCGGGGTGAATTAAGCTACACGACGGTGGTCACCATTCGATCCGAGGATCGCCAGAGAAACACTGGTGTAATCAAACAGTGAAGTAGCTCTTGCAGACCAAAGCTGCCCTATTTCTAACAAGCTTAAACTGGCCAATTTGAGCCATCCTCAGCCCAAACCAAGCTCTCCCAATACTTCTACGGCCCTCATGCAACTGAATTAGAGCTGAAAGGTAAGCTAATTTGGCTTACCAATGTAATTTTTTATTAGTGTTAGAGAGAGAACCAACAAAATATCATCGACCGAATTCTCCCTCAATTCAACATGAATTCATGTGATTCTTGATCCTAGGAGGAACCTTAGGATGAGAGCAATCTGTCCCGATCGAAAACTCGGACCGCTGCACCCCCGATGGTAAGCTTTTGAAACTTTCTCTCTCCAAGTTTAATTTTTTGACGATACTCCGTTTGAGCTCGATTCAGACCCAGTTGACGTGATTCAAAGCTCCATTGAATCGTGTGGAAGTGTAGGAACTGATCCATACCTTTAATTAGATCAAATAATCCCGATTGAATGGTCAATTTGATGAAATCAAATTCGACTAGTTTGAAAGGGAAAATTGGTGAAACATTTGGGGAAATTTGGGAATTTCGTAAAATTAAGGGCCAATTGGCCATGAAAAAGATGTTGGAGGACCAATTGGTCAATTTTTGGAATTTATTGGTGTCAAATTGCCATTTTTGTAAAGTTGGGGCAAAATGGTAATTTTTGAAAAGTTAGGGACCAAATTGGCAATATGAGAAACGTGATCCCCTTAAGTGATTTTGAATAAATTGAGGACCCAAAGTGAATTTTAGAAGTTTCGGGACTCAATTTGGAGAAAAGTTTGCATTAGGGACCTAAAGTTAAGGAAAAAGAACTTGAGGGACCTAAATGTAAATAATTGAAAAGTTTGGGGGATTTTGTTCTTACATAAGGAATGAAGGCTATTATGCCAAATTTTAATAAACAAGCATGTCCAAATCGTGTAGGAACATGAAGGACCGGAACACCAGCAAGGATAAGCTTGCGTGGAGGCAAAAAAGTCGATTAAGAGGAATACACTGCACTTATCGGGTGAGTGAGATTTTTTACATCATACCCGATTGAGATGATGAGTACCTCAAAAAGAAAAAACCACTATTATGTGGAATTTTAACATCACACCTGGTTGGAGTGATGTGGAAACTATGCGGAAGAACTATTTATCGATTGTAAGTAGATCATACTCGGTTGGTATGATAAACTTCCTCGAAGGAAGTGGAAAACCCGTTTTTTGGTTGTATGCGGAGATGTTCGCTAGCGCGCTCTACGTTTTCTCGATCCCTGGAGCTTGCTTTGTCGCCTCCGCCTCCTCTTGCTGGGCGAATGGAGTCTACTACACTCTTTTTTTACTAGTGTAGTAGACTCCATGTAGAAAGCCCTTTTTTTTTTCTAGTAATTATAAGGTTATACAGAAAAAAGTAGCTATCATCCCTTTTTCTGACGAATCATATAGTCCTATGATTTTATCGACTGATAAGCTTATCAAATAAATTGTAAATACAATTGGCGTAGGGCTTTTAGCGCCTCCGCTTGCTTGCCTCCGCTTTTGTTTGCTTGCTCGCTCTGGGTCCTTTCAGACCTCCGCTTGCTCTTTCTCGCGTACGCTTGCTCTTTGACAAGCTACGGGGAGGAGAGGAATGACCGACCCGCAGCGAGCCAAAGAGCAAGCTACGGGGAGACCGGAGCGAGCAAGAGAGCAAGCGTAGGCGAGAATAGAAAGCCAGATAGAGGAAGCCACACTCGGTTGGTGTGATAGACGAGTGAAAAGTTATTTTTGTCGAAAGTGTTCTCCCCAGACTGTGTGCCACTGCTTAAAAATTTTGGGAGACCTTCTTGACGAGAGCTCAAATAGCTTAGATAGGCCAGAGGCTTCGATTTTGGAACTAGGGGGCTAAAATGCCCGGTTTTAAAAAATCTCGTACAGTGGGCCCAAGGCCAATTGGCATGAGCAGGAGCTCGTAAACAAACATGATGTTAAGCCATAAAAATTTTAATGAATGTGTGAATTGGCCATGGTACCAATACATGACCGACATACTCGATGGACTAGTGGTTGTGCCATAAGACCAGGTCGATGGACCAATCTAGACAAATAGCTACAAGTCAAGTTGAGAGTCGGGGCCGTTGGACTAGTGGCACCAAAGATTAATGGCTTATATGGAAAACTTTGTTTGTGCATGCACTAAGGTTCGAAACCATCAAGACGCCTAAGGGGGGTAGTGATGCATCTTAGGGGCTACTGAACGACATGGTAGATATAAGGGTAGTTTGTCGAGTCAGTAGTCTGGGAAGCTCGACGTAGCTTCATGCGTATGAGACCGGGGTGGGGTCGGGATGAGGTCTCTATCCTCATATGGATATGAAGTTTCTTTTCTGATTTGAGGGTTAGATGTCGTGAACATCCACTTATTCTTAGGGTAGAAGTGGACGGGCTTCTATTTAGGTGGCCGGTAAAGTCGCTCCGATGCCACAAGTGGGTGCAGTGGAGGGGCTGCCCTATGAATGTGTGATCCCTTTATGATGAAGGGCATGTGTTGATTGTTAAACACATCAATTGTGAGAAAATTGGTTATGAATAACTGGGAATTCAAGGAAAGAATGGTTTTAAAGAAAATAAGGAGTCCATCACACTTCAATTCAAAATATTTTTCAGAAACTCATGTTTCAAACACCCATTCACTGAGTTGTCAAACTCACCCCTCCCTTTACCCCTTTTAAGGTAACCGAGGGAAAAACCTACCTAAAGATCCTCTTACTAGCTAAACCTGCAAGATTGGTATGAAAGTTTAAATTTATGTAGTTTTGATTAATGTTATTCTAGGAAAGGTACAGGTTTAAAGGATACCTTACTCCTAACGGTTTAAAAAAGGGGAAAACCCTTAATAAACTGGGAGAGTGGTGGGTTACTCATGAGGATCTGACCAAACTGAGTCGGGGCATGACAGCTTGGGTAGGGACCCTACAAATATAGTTAAAAAGGGAAAACCGTCAAAACAAACAAATTGCGGTTAAAACTATGAGTGAGAGTAATGACTGGGACTTTGGTTAGACTGGCTGAATGTGCTTTAATGCTTTTGTTAATTTTATGAAAAATATGATGCATGATTTAGAAAATCATTGAAAGAAGTGAAAATGACATGAATTCATGATCACTAAAAAAATACTATTTTCAGAACTTAAGAAATGTGTTAAGGGTCATCTACACTGAAGTAAAAAAACCATAGTCGCATGCTAGGATTATGAGAGTTAGGGCCTTGTATCCGTGATAGCCTTACTGATAAGAGTTGGTCGAGTGATGGACCAAACCCTATGTGATATTCTTTGGAATATGATGTTTGACTACTAAATTTGGTACATGAATCTGCTTGAGTAGTTGGTCGAGATATAAACTAAACTATTTGTGATAATTGATCATGCATACTACCTGCTCATTTCTCACATGCACCTAAATACTGAGGGTCGAATGAGTGCCATACTAAATGAAAAATGTGATAGGTGTGATTGCCGCCTATGTGCATGTTTGTGAATATACATGTGTGTATATTGTATACTGATAGGAAGTTTGGGGGCATTGATATGAAACCTACGAGGAAGTGTCGATGTTCAGGGAAATTGGAAGGTTTGATAATGAGAGATTGAAAATGTTACTTCCAGATTTCCCAGGACCCTAGATGATGCACGAGTGTGGTTTAGTGTTACACCTCTATGATGAGAAGAGTAAAAAATTGAGTCGCATGTGTAAGGGACTTTTCTAGGGTTGTTGGTGGGATATTGGCATGACCTCCGATGCCACATCATGCAAATGAGAGACAAACCTGAGGGGTATCAGTTGTGGAGAGAACACATGACTCACACACTCTCATCTTACCCGACTAGAATTATGGCATGACCTTCAGTCATGGCTTAAGTATGAGTTGCTAGTACGTATTGTTGTCTGTACTTCATGATATATTGAATTTCTTTGTTTTGGAAGAGAGAGTTTTACTTGACATAATGTGGAATTTAGGATTTTGGGTGGCCCAAGACATGAGTCTTAATGGGCCGGATAAAATTATGAATATGGAATAACTTTGTAAAGCTCAAAATGAATATCCATGCTAGAACTTTTATGTGAAGTCTAAGGTTGTGACCATATTAATGCCTCATTCACTCAGGTGTGAGCTCACCCCTACCCCAAACAATTACAGGTGAATGGAGAGGTTTCATCAAGTACAAGTCGGATCGCATTTATAGAACAATGAGAGTTTAGGTAGATCTCGAAGCTTGCGTACAAAGGTTTTAAATTTCTGCTTATCCATTGCTATAATCTGGGGTTGCTTGTGTAAATTATTTTTTGCACACTATTTTTCTAAGAAAATTTCAAATTTATGCTAAAAAATCAAGGTAGCCTTTTTTTTATTCTAAGCCTTAGTCCCTCCGATTTTACTTTGGTGATGGTACCCACCATTGTAACATGAGGGATTAACGATTTGCATAGGACCACTGCTTGGGAATCGAGTTAGGGCATGACACAAGGTGTGCCCAAATAGTTTACACAATAACCCATGAACATAGTAATTTACAAGCAGTAATTAAATACCTTCGTATGCAAGCTTTGAGATCTATCTCAAGTTACGCTTGTTCTGAAGATGAGATCCGACTTGTACTTTACGGAACCTTGACTTTCACCTGTATTTACTTGGGGGGAGGGGGTGAGCACACAACTTAGTAAATGATGTACTGATGTCAGACCACTACATGGCTTATGACTTAAGACTTCACATAAAATATTTAACATGGATATTTATTCTCAGTTTTACAAATTATTCACTATTCATAATTTTATCCAACCCCTTAAGACATTTATCTCGAGCCATACGAAAACTGTAATTCCACATTACGCCAGGTCAACTCTCTCTTCCCAAATAATCATATCAATACACCATGATATGGAAATAATAGCACATATTGGCAATTCATGGCCCAAGCCATGCCTAAAAGTCATGCCATAATTTCAATTATGTAAGATGAGAGCTTGGTGTCACGTGTACTCTCCACATCCGATACCCCACAACTTCGTCTCTCATTTTGGATGTCTTAGCATTTGTGGTCATGCTACTAATTCGCATAACACCATGTACATGCCTCTTACACATGCGACTCAATTCTGCCATTTCTCGTCATAATGATGTAACCATTAGGACCATACTCGTACATCAACCAGGGGTCCCGAAAAATATAGAAGTATTGTTCAATCTCACCTTATCCACCACTTCAAATTCCCTTAGGCGTCGATATTACCTCGACGGTGTCTTGTCAATGGCCCAAACTTCCCACAAGTATACAATATACCCACATGTATATTCACAAACATGCACATAGGCATCACTCATGCCTATCACAACTATTATTGAGTATGGTCCTCATTCTAACCATCTCAATTCTAGTGTTGTATAAAAATCAACAGGTATTATGCATGATCAATATATCATAGATAATTTGGTCCATATCCTGACCAACTCAATCATTTAGATACATATAACAAGTCTAGCAGTCAATATAATATTAAAGTCTTATTACATGGAGTTTGTTCATCATCTACCAACTCCTATCAACAATGATATCACTGGCACAATGCCCCAGTTCATAGTCCTAGCATGTGATTGTGGTTCATTTATTTTGATCTATATGACCCTTAACCCCTTTCTTAACTTCTGAAACTGATATTCCTTAGTGAGAATGCGTCCATGTCAATTTTTAATTATTTCAATGATTTTTCTAAATCATGTATCATAAATTTTAGAGTATTATCAAAAGCATTAAAGGATATTCGATCGGTCCAATCTGACCTGTCGTCATTACTCCCACTCACAATTTTCACCATAACTTGTTCATTTCGACAATTTTCCTTTTTGGCTCTATTCGTGAGGTCGTTGCTCGAGCTATCATGTATTATATCTACAAGAGTCATAACAAAACATAGGGATCAATTTAATTACTGATATCAACACATAATTGCTACTCCATAACTTTCCTAAGAAACTACGGATTTGCGGGCTCAGTTCATTTGACTTATGTGTTGAAAAACCATTCTTTAACTAACCTTCCTTTAAGGTTCATTAGTACTTTCTTAGGGTCATAACCTCTTGGAGGTTTACTTGTCTATGTTCTTAGAAATCACTAATCTACCACTTATGTACCTTAATTTGCCAAAATTGTATTATGGTTCCTAAGTTGAACAAAATTACCTTTTGCCCTTTATGACTTAAAATACTTCCTTTTTGGACCATAGAATTTTCCAAGTATTTCACTTGGGTACTCAAGTTTTTTTGAGTCCCATTCTGGTCTCCAAACTACCTTAGGATATTTTCAAAGTCTTATTGCACACTTTTTGCAAAATAGTACTTAAGTTGGGCAAACTTACCAATTTGCCCCTACTCTTTAAAATTGATTTTTTTTGGGACATTAGATTCTCCTAATCTTTCATTTGGGTCCCTAGACATTCTTTAGTTTCATATAGGTCCTTAAACTCCCCATAAATCATTTATAGGCGCACAAATTCCCTTATTTTCACTTTAGTCCCTAAACTTTCTCCTTTGTTACTTTTAGGTCCTTATGCATTCCTAACATGTCATCCTACTTTCAAAACTATATGAATCTTTCCAAATGGTCCTAAAACTTTATTTAGGGCCTTAAAAAGACCCCAAAGAAAATTTATTCTAAAATGGGTCCTCTAACTTGTCCATGTTTAGATTTTACTCCCTAAACTTTTCTCCCAAACAAAATAATTCCCAAAAAAAATCTTAAACTCAAATATGATGTCCTTATGGACTCCTCATAGGTCGTCGTAGTCTATATTTGGTTGGGTTGGCCGAAACAGTGAGATCAGTGCTAAATCTGAGCTAATAATTTAACGATCAAAAGTAGGGTTAATGTCAGAATCTCACCGGAGACAACGACTTGATTAGTGACACTAGTGCGGCTCGAAAGCTGGCTCTTAGAGGAGTTCATGTCCACTTGAAGCACCTCAAATGGAGGTTTAAGCAACCTGCAAAGTCCATTTTACTAAACTATGTCACAATTAAAGCTAACTAGCACTTTTAAGAATTCATTCGATCTCGATACTTACCCAAATTGTATGAGGACCATGGTGTTTGAAAGCTAAGTACAAGAGGAATCTACTGTAATTTTTTAGCCCTTGTTGGCCATTGAGGCCATTGTAAATGACCAAAGAAGTAGATGCTTTATTTTTGGTTGGAGAAGGTCCAATACTGTTTGATTCTTCTGATAAAGGTAGAATTAACATCGACGACCAAGAGAGGTGAGGTTGGAAAATTGGCTCTCGTAGTTTCTAGGGTTTAAAGCACTAGTTTTGGTGGTCGAGAGAGGAACTGATACTCTCTGCAAGTTTGATCACTAAAAAATGGAGGTATGTGTGTTTAAGAGAGAATTCTAACCTTTAATCGATAAGGAGACATTCAAGCTTTATATGGTTGAATTGTAGACTTAATTGGCTATCTCATCACAGCCCCCTTTCATCATTTCATTACACGTGGCTCTTTGAATAAATTAATTAGAAAATAATGGGTTTTGAAATTCAGTTGGAGAAAATTCAAATTTTTATCCAACTATAAGGCATACAGTTGGGCGAAGGGGATGAGTCGTGTGCATGGTGAAGTCACACGCTCGTGCGTGTGGCACGTGCCCTGCCCCTTTGAGTGATTCAACTAGTTCAATATTCTCGGTGTTACATCTACACCCATCATTTTAGGAGTTTTGTCCCCAAAACTAAATCATTCATTTATTTAATCCACAAAAATTTCAAACTACATCTAAACAAAATAGAGAAAATCAGAATAAGTTCATATATTTCTCTCTCATATTTAGCATGGGTTCCAAAGTTTCTTCCTCGACTTAGTTACTATACCATAACACCTTTACCATGTTAATATTCTTCCTTCGAAGGTTCTTCTCTTGTCACTCTAGAATGCATATAGATTCTACCTAGTATGTTAGAGCTTACTCTAGCTCTAGAGGATATTGATCCAACACGTGTCTTGGATCCAACTCGTACTTTTTTAGTACGTACACGTGGAACATACTATGGATCCTCTCCAATTTTGGTGGCAACATTTGCCACATGTCTAACTCTCTCAGTAATCGAGTAGGGTCCAGTACCTAGGGTTCAATTTGCTTTTGTACTGGAATCAGAGTACTCCCTTCCACGAGGATACTTTCAAGAATACCTTATCACCCACCTTGAAATTTAACTCGTGACATCAGTTATCTACATAACTCTTCTACGAGTCCTGTGCAACCTTAAGTTGATCTCTGATTATACTTATTTTCTTGGAAGCATCCTCTATGAGCTCCAATTGCTCCAATTTGTGCTTTCCCACTTCATCCCAATATAACAAAGTCCTACATTTCCTTCCATATAAAGCCTCATACGAGGCCATTTATATATTGGCTTGATTGTTGTTATTATAAGCAAACTTCATTAGATATAAGTAGTCTTCTCACTTTTATCCAAATTTTAGGAGACAAGCATGTAACATGCCTTCAAAGGTTTGGTTAGTTCGTTCAGACAGTCAATTTGTATGGGCATGAAATGCAATGCTTATATGCAGTTTTGTCCTAAGCAAGTTTTGCACACTCGGCCAGAATCTGGAAGTAAATTTTGGATCTCTATATGATACTATGGATTCTGGTACTCCATTCATATATGCAATTTCAGCTATGTATAGATTGGCCAAGTTTTTCACCGAGTATATGAGCTTGATAGGTAGGAAATGAGCGACTTTTATAAGTTGGTCCACGATAACCCATATTGCATCATATCTTTTAGTTGAAGGAGGTAACCCCATCACGAAGTCCATCATGATCTTTTTCCATTTCCATTCAGGGATAGGGAGTAGTTGAAGTAGTCCAATTGGTTTCTTATGTTCAACTTTTATCTGTTGACATGATAGACACTAGGCCACATACTCTGCAATCTCTCTTTTCATTTATGACCACCAATAACCTTCCTGTAAGAATTTATATATTTTGGTACTGCCGGGATGTATCGCATACACTAGGTCGTATACCTCTTCAAGTATAGAATTTTTCAGAAATGCATCATCAGACACTACTTCACGAGCCTTAAAAGCCAAAAGATCATATGCTCTTATGCAGAAATCAGTGGTTGTCACTTCTATGATGCTGTCAAAATATTTTTTTTATACCTAGGTCGGTCCTTTGCTTTACCTAGATCTTTTCTACTTGTGTTGGTTGGACTGTCATGTTTGCTAATAGGCAAGCGATTTCCAAATCTATGTCTACGGATACTCATAGATGTTTCATATGTTCCAACATGGGTAGGTATATTGACCTTATGTGAGCCAAGCTCACCTCATGCTTGTGACTTAGGACATCAGCTACTACATTTTCTTTTCCTGGATGGTAGTCAATAATCAAGTCGTAGTCATTTATCATTTCCAATCATCACCTCTACCTTAGATTTATCTATTTTTGTGTCAATATGTACTTGAGGCTCTTGTGATCCGTGAAGATATGCTAGGTAACCCCATATAAGTAATGCCTCCATATCTTAAGGGTGAATATGATGACTTTCAGTTCCAAATCATGAGTAGGATAGTTGCACTCACACTTCTTCAATTTTCGTGAAGTGTACAAGATCATTTTCCCTCGTTGCATTAGTATACATTCTTGCCCATGTCTAGATGCATCACTGTATAGTGTGTACTCTCCTCTATCCATATCAAGAAGAGCAAGTACATGGGATGTCTTAAGTCTTTTCTTGAGTTCCTTAAACACTTTCTCACACTTAGCTTTCCACTTATACTTGATGCCTTTACGAGTCATGTGTGTCATTGGAGTTGCTAAGATGGAGACATTTTCCACAAACTTCCAATAATATTCAACGAATCCTAGGAAACTCCTTACCTTTGCGAGATTCTTTGGTGCCTTTTAATTAGACAATGCTTCAATCTTTGTTAGATCTACTTGAATTCCATTTCCTAATATTACATGTTCAATGATGCTTACTTATCTCATAAAAAATTCACACTTAGAGAATTTGGCAAACAACTGATCTTTTTGTAGTGCTTCTAGCACTATATAAAGGTGCACTTTATGATCAATATCTGTTCGGGAATATACTAGTATATCGTCAATGAACACTATGATGAACTGGTTTAGGTATGGTTGGAACACCCTATTCATTAAGTCCATAAATGTAGTTGGTGAATTGGTTAATCCAAATGGCATTACCTGGAATTTGTAATATCCATACCTTGTCTTGAAGGATGTATTTTGTATATCCGCCTCTTTTACCTTCAACTGGTGATATCTAAACTATAAGTTGATCTTTGAGAAGTATTAGGCTCCTATTAGTTGATCGAATAGATTGTCGATCTTGGGAAATGGGTAGCTATTTTTTACTATGGTCAAATTCAAGTGCTGATAGTCTATTCATATCCTCATTCTTCCATTCTTTTTCTTTACAAATAGGACTGGGGCACCCCAAGGAGAATGTCTAGGTCGAATAAATCCTTTCTCCAATAGTTCTTCGAGTTGTTACTTCAACTCTTTAAGCTTAGCTAGTTATATCCAATTCAAAGCTTGTGATATTGGGTTAGTTACCTGAATAACATCGATTACAAAATCGAACTATCTATTTGGTGGCAGTCCAGGTAAATGCTCTAGAAAAACATCCGAGTACGCACGCACTACCTGTATATCCTTTGGTGTCATTTCTTTCGCCATTGTGCTTGTAACTTTTGTTAGGAACGTCACATACCCTTTTTGTATCATCTTTTGAGCCTAGCTCGATATCATATGTGGCCTATTCATGTTCCTTTCTCCTCAGAATACCACTTCATTGGCATTACTAGTATGAAAAATTACCATCTTCTCTTTGTAGTCCAATTTGGCATGGTGTGTGGATAACTAATCCATTCCAAGGATGGGGCACACATTTCTCAAGGTAAATTTACTATATTTACCTCTAGGATCTTACCTCATATATTTACCTCACATCCTCGTAATATGGTGTCCCTAGTAGCTTCTTCGCCTAATGACATATGTATTATGTGTCTAGGACTTAGTGGGGACAGAGTTTGTGGTATCATGTATACTAACTTCTCCCTTAAATATGATCAGTTTTCTTTGGAATCAATAAGGGAAAAGGCTTCTATGCCACTGAACTTTACAATCCCTATGATTATACAAGGACAATTTGACTTGTTAACATTCTACTATTGTCATAACTTTAGCACATACCCCGACCCATTATATTTAAAAAAACTAAGGTCTTGGTCTACTTCTTGTCAAAAGGGTGCAATCCTAACACCATATCAATAAGGAAAGATGAAGTTCCTAGTTTAAGGGTTATGCGAAACTCTAGTAGGAACTCTATGTTGATTCGTGGGGACTTTTGCCATTTTGTTCATTATTCCACCTCGAGGCACAATATCAACCGATGCCTGAATTCCTTGGTGTGGTAGTGGTTGAGTTGTGAAGCTTCTTACTAGAGTAATCTGGTTGACATTACTATGATAACAAGCTTTATGCCCCATCTTCCCAAAGTGGAAATATTTGCTGATTTGACAAAAGTCTGAGTGGAATTTCCCATACCTTGTACATTGTGGAGCTCCAGTCCTTCCGTCGGAATTACTTTCAGCTCTACTCCTATGGGAGAGTCTAGAATCTCTAATGGAAAACCTTCCCAAGAAAGATCCCTTTTGTATCGGTCGAGAGTAGCGGCTGTTGATACTTGAGGTTTGACTTTTGGAAGAGGTCCCTACTGCTCTTGGATACTTTTAGGGAGTGGTTGGTGAGGTCGCAAATTCCTTCCTCTTCTTAGAACCAGTAGTGGCATGTTGGTAGGTGTCCAAAATTAGTTTGCACTCACATGCAGCGCATAGTAGTGCTGCCAATTTAGTGGGACATCTAACACTCACCATACAATATCGTAAGTTTATTCCATCTAGACATCATTGGTGTATGTCGGCGGGGCTTGCAAGGTTCAGAGCAAACAACCTGAGGGCATTGAAGTGGTTTTCATAATCTGTCACCATTCCTGGGCCCTGTTGTAATTTGAGAAACTCATGTTTCTTCTCGTTCATAAGATAAGCAGATAGGTATTCTTTGAAGAACTTGGTTTCAAATTCAACCCATGCCAACAATGTAGTTGTTATGGCATGTATGTTTAGCCACCACCTATCAGCATACTCATCCAAGAAGAATTCTATCATGGTTAGCTTTTCTACCTGTGAGACTTTTACCATATTTAGGAATTTTTGGGTGGTCCTTAGCCAATTCATTGTTGCGATCACATCATTCTCGTCGGAGAAGGCTTTGCATCCAAGCTGTCTTAGGGTAATGAGGTTTTTAGTTACATCAAAACCTCATGTTTCCAGGTCCTAAACTTGAACTACCACCTGAGGTGGTGCTACTTCAGGTACTATCTCCTCAGGGGGTACCATAGGAAGGGATGCTCTAGGTGACTCAGGGTTCATTCTGAAGTCCCTTATGAAATCTTAATAAGCTCGAATATAGGCAGGGGTTGAAGCTGGTGTGTGAGAGACCCTAGTATGTACTTCCCTTGACTCTTCTCCCGCCATTTCTCTATTTGGCCCCCTACTGACTCATCGACGTGATCCATGATCTATGAAAAGTTTTTCATGTAATTAGTATGTCGAGTAATTTCATCATTTTAATCTTATAAAAGAAGGCCTTATCAATGCTATTGTCATTTTTTATCCATCCTAAAACGTTTCATTCTAAAAATCTCTTGTTTGAAAATGTGGGCTCTAATACCATTAAAAGTTATTATGCCCCGACCCATTTCTAGGCCGACGGTCCCGTACAACTCGTCAATCCCAACAACTTTAAAATTGTGAGTACCTTCATCAAAGTAAAACTATAGGGACTAATGCTTAGAATAAAAAGACTACCTTGATTTTTAGCAAAAAATTAAACTTTTCATAAATACATGGTGTGTCCAAATAGTTTGCATAATAACCAGGGAATATAGCAATTGACAAGGAGTAATTAAAAACCATCGTACACAAGTTTTGAGATCTATATCAAGTCGCGCTTGTTTTGAAGATGATATTCGACTTGTAACTTGTGGAACCTCGACTTTCACTTGTAATTGTTAGGGGGGAGGGGTGAGCACACAACTTAGTGAATGAGGTACTAACGTTAGAACACTGCATGACTTATTACTTCAGACTTCTTATAAAATATCTAAAAAGGATATTTATTCTTGGTTTTACAAATTATTTGCCGTCCATAGTTTTATCTGACCCCTTGAGACTCCTATCCCATGCCACCCATAAACTATAATTCCACTCTCTCTTTCCAAACAATCATATTTATACATCATGGTATGCATGCAATAGCACATATTGGCAACTCATGTCCCAAGCCATTTCCAAAAGTCATGCCATAATTTTGGTTGGGTAAGAAGAGAGCGTGTCTATCATATGTACTCTCCACAACTGACATCCCTTGGGTTCATCTTTCATTTGGTTGTCTTAGCATCCAAGGTCATGTCATTAACCACCCAATGCCATGTACATGCCTCTTACACAAGCAAATCAATTCCACATTTTCTTGTCACAGTGGTATAACCACCGGGACCATACCGTACATCAATTGAGGGTCTTGGGAAATTTGGAAGTATTGTTCAATCTCCCCTTATCCACCACTTCCAATTCCCTTAGGTGTCGACACAACCTCAGTGGATGTCTTGTCAATGCCTTAAACTTCTTACCAGTATACAATATACACACATGTATATTTAAAACATGCACACATGCATCACTCATGCCTATCAAAACTATTGTTGAGTATGGTACTCATTCTAACCATCTCTATACTGGTGCATTTATAAAAATCAGCAAGTATTATGCATCATCAATATATCACAAATAGTTTGGTCCATATCCAGACTTTTTTTAGTCTCATCTAGGTCCTTAAATTTCCTAAAAATCACTTATGGGCGCACAAATTCCCTTATTTGCACTTTAGTCCCTAAACTTTCTCATTTGTCACTTATAGGTCCTTATGCATTCCTAACATGCCATCCTACTTTCAAATCATTATCAATCTTACCAAATGGTCCCAAAACTTTATTTAGGGCCTTAAAAAGACACCAAAGAAAACTTACTCCAAAATGGCTCCTCTAATTTATCCAAATTTACATTTTACACCCTAAACTTTTCTTGCCAAAAAAATAAATTTCAAAAAATATCAAACTTTGATATGATGTCCTTATGGGCTCTCCCTAGGCTGTCATAGTATCTCTTCGGTTGAGGTTGCTCAAAATAATGACAATCAGGGCTAAATATGAGATAATATTTTATCGAGCAAAAGTCGGGTCAAGGTCAAGATCTCACCGGAGAAGGTGATTCAGTTGGTGACACTAGTGCAATTTGAAAGCTAACTCTTAGAGGAGTCCATGGCCACTTGAAGCACCTCAAACGGAGGTCTAAGCAATCCACAAAGTCTATTTTACTAAACTTAGTCACAACTAAAGCTAACTAGCATTTCTCATAATTAATTCAACCTCAATACTTGCCCAAATCATATAACACTGGTGGTATTCAAAAGTTGAGATGACCAAAGGAAGTCTACCGTAATTTTTGTTGCCCTTGTTAGTCATTGAGGCTATTAGAAATATCCATAGAATTAGATGCTCTGTTTTTTTACTAGAGAAGGTCTGGTACTATTTGATCCCACCGATAATGGTAGAATTAAAGTCGGTGACTAAGAGAGGTGGCGTTGGAAAGCTCACTCTCATAGCTTTATTGGGACACCTAAAGCATTAATTTTGGTGGTCGAGAGCATAAGTTGTGCTATTTACAATTTCGATCATCGTAAAACATAGGTATGTGTGTTTAAAAGATAATTTTGATCTTCAATCGACATGTGGACATTCAAGCTTTATATAGACTTAATTGGCTATCTAATCATATCCCCATTTCATCATTCCATAGCACGTGTCTATTTGAATAAATTAATTAGCAAGCAGTGGGTTTTAGAATTTGGTTGGGAAAATACGATTTTTATCCAGGTCTGGAGCGTTTAGTCGGCCGGAGGGGATCAGGCACATGTGTGGCGTATGACAAAGCTACGTGTCCATGCGTGTGGCATGTGTCTTGCCCTTCGGTCAATTCAGCTTGTTTAGGAATCCTGGTGTTACACATAAAGAGGGATGCAACCCAACTTTTATAAAGAATTGACCATAACCCATTGTTTTAGAAAAAAATCTATTACTAAGTGGGCTAAGACCCATAATTTTAAAAGATGTGTTAAGTCTCCATTGTTTAATATAAGCCATGACCATATACAGTTTCTTAGAAGAGAGATGGCATATGTGATTATTAAAAGTTTTGGAGGCAAATTGATCATTTGGGACAATTATCATTTTTGCATAAAAAAGGAAAAATGGTCATTTTTGCATAAAAATAGGAAATAGTTATTTTTGATAAATAGGGGCATAAATGCCATTTTGTTAAATGGAGATAAAAAATGATAATTTTGCTAAACGGAGGACGAAGTAGGCATGTTTGCTAAAGAGGGGCAAATAGATAATTTGGAATATTTTGGGGTAGTACTGACCGCCTCACTTGTATCTAGTTGTACATAATTGAATATTATGTATACACATGTGCATGTAGAATTATCTTGTACCCTAGAGTATGAGTGAGGACAAGGTGATGTGAATCTCATCAATATGCTGACAAGACCCCAAGACTTTCACAACACAAGTATGAAAATGTGAAAGTATACCTTATTTATGTGAGAAACAAGGTATGAGATATGTAGACACCACACCCAAATTCTCTAAGAAGAACTCTTATAAAACCATGATAAGTCTTGGTTGCTTGAACACCACATGTAAATACCTGATAAGTTCAAAGTTCTTTTAAGAGAGAAAGAAGACAAAACCTCACAAAATTGAATTTCCAAAGTGTCTATCCTCCAATACTGTGGAGTATGCCTTTTATAGGCATAGATAACAACTGAATAGCCTAAAAATAAGGAAAATATATCTTATGGTTACATTCCAACCATATCTAATCTAAATATCTAGGATATTTTAATAACTACTTCAAAAATTTGAACTTGACTAATTAAATATCTAATATTATTATTTAATATCCTAAAAGATTTATTATATTAATAAATCTCTCCTTATTAATTAAATATAGAGCTTCTCTTGGGTTGTTTTTGGGCTCTTCTATTGGGCTTTTACTTGAATTTTCTACAATATCTTTAATCAACCCATATAAAGCATCTTTGAATCTTTTAGCCCTTTGTATTGTGATTGAGCCCTCTTGTAGTCTCAAATGATCCTTCATCTCATTTAGTGATAAACTGTTAAGCTCCATTGTAGGTTCAATTGATTTGACTTGTGAATTCATATTCTTATTAGTCGGATTCACATCATTCTCCCCCTCTTGAAAATGATTTGTTCTCAAATCTTCTATTCCTTCATCACCTACATCAAATGGCATTAAATCAGTAACATTGAAACTTCCATTAACGCAATACTCACCAGGTAACTCCAACTTGTAAGCATTATTACTAATGCATTCCAACACTCGAAATGGTCCATCTCCTCTAGGAAGAAGGTTTGATCGCCTTTGTTCCAGAAATTGTTCTTTCCTCATATGAAGCCAGACCCAATCGCCAGGTTCAAAAATAAAACTTTTGTGACCCTTGTTTGCTTGCTTTTTATAAACTTTAGTTATCCGTTGAATGTGCATGTTTGTCTTCTCATGCATTTCTTTCACAAACTCTGCTTTTCTCTTTCCATCAAAATTCACTAACTCACCTACAAGAAGTGGAGTTAGATCTAGAGGGGTTAATGGATTGAAACCATAAACAATCTCAAATGGTGAAAACTTAGTTGTAGAATGAACATGACGATTATAAGCAAATTCAACATATGGTAAGCAATCTTCCCATGATTTCAAATTATTTTTTATTATAGAACGTAATAAAGTACCTAATGTCCTATTTACTACTTCTGTTTAACCATCAGTTTGTGGATGACATGTTGAAAACAACAGTTTATTTTCCAATTTACCCCATAACGACTTCCAAAAGTAACTCAAGAATTTACAATCATGATAAAAAAAATAATAGTTATAGGCATACCATGCAATATAACAACTTCTTTAAAGAATAAATCAACAACATTCAATGCATCATTAGTTTTATGACATAGAATGAAATGTGCCATCATTGAAAACCTATCAATTACCACAAATACAGAATCCCTCTCACTCTTAGTTCTTGGTAATCCTAAAATGAAATCCATGGAAATATCAATCTAAGGTGCATTAGGAATCGGAAGAGGAGTATACAAGCCACGAGGTTGTTTCCTAGACTTAGACTCCTTACATTTAATGCATCGAGAACAAATTTTATCGACATCCTTTTTCATGTGGGGCCAAAAAAATGCTCATGCATTATCACCATAGTCTTAGCCCAAAATGCCCCATATGTCCTCATGCATGTGCTTTCCTAATAAGTAACTCATGCAAAGAAGAATGAGGGATGCATAATTTGTTTTCCCGAAAAACAAATCCATTTTATAAATAAAATTTCCCAAACTTACCACTTCTACAACTTCTAAACACTTCATAAAAATCAGGATCATTTGCATACATTTCCTTGATATAATCAAAACCAAGCAATTTAGAATCAAGCATTGAAAGCATAGCGTACCTCCGCGATAGAGCATCTGCAACTATATTTTCCTTACCTTATTTGTACTTGATCACATATGGAAATGTTTCAATGAATTGGATGAAATGTTTTGCTTACAATCATTGATACTAAATTGCTTAGTTTTGCTTGAAATACTTTGTTGGATACAAAACTTCTATTTTCAACTACATATTTACCACATGTACTAATGTGAAGCTCGCCAATATGCTGACAACACCCTACACCAAATATTGCAAGACCCTAAGACTTTCATGATGCAAGTACGAAAATATGAAAATAAACCTTGTTTATGTGAGAAACAAGGTATGAGATATGTATACGCTACACCCAATTCCTCTAAGAAGAACTCTTAGAAAACCCTGGAGATAAGTCTTGATTGCTTGAATACCACAGTAAATATCTGATAAGTTCAAAGATCTTTCAAGAGAGAAAGAAGGCAAAACCTCACAAAATTGAATTTCCAAAAGTGTCTTCTCCAATACTGTGGAGTATATCTTTTATAGGCATAGATAATAACTGAATAGCCTAAAAACAAGAAGAAATATATCTTATGGTTACATGCCAAACATATCTAATATAAATATCTAGGATATTTTGATAACGACTTTAAAAATCTGAACTTGACTAATTAAATATATAATATTATTATTTAATATCCTAAAATATTTACTATATTAATAAATCACTCCTTATTAATTAAATTTGGACCTTCTCTTGTGCTTTTCTTGGGCTCTTCTATTGGGCTTCCACTTGAATTTTCTACAATCTCTTTAATTAGCCCATATAAAGCTTATTTGAATCTTTTAGCCTTTAATCTTGTAATTGGACCCTCTTGCAGTCTCAAATGATCATTTATCACATCTGGTGACAAACTGTTTAGCTCTTATGCACGTTTGGTTGATTGGACATGTGAATTCTCCGTGTCTTTAGTCAGATTCACATCATTCCCCCCTCTTGAAAATAATTTGTCCTCAAATCTTTTGTTCCTTCCAAATAATGTATTGGCAACTACATTTTTTTATTTCTTTCTTACACTTGATTACATAAGGAGATGCATCAATGAATTCCACCCAGCTTGCATTACATTTATTCAACATGTGTTGCCCCTTGATGTGCTTAAGATATTCATGATTTGTGTGAATCACAAACTCTTTTGGCCATAAATTATGTGAAATATGCATTGGCCAATCTCGAATTACCTTAATTTCCTTGTCAATGCCAATACCTTCAAAACTTATAACATATCTAGGAAATACAAGTTTACTCGAACATAATATGCAATTCTTCAAATTAGCAAACAACCGATCTTTCCAAAAAATATGCAAGGCAAATTTAAATATCCTTCATGTTTATCTGAGTAATTGTTGTATATTATGATTTTATAAAAATATATGTCAACAAAGTTTTCAATAAAAGCACGTAAGACATAATTTATTAACCTCATTAAAGTGTTAGATGCATTAGTCAAACAAAAAATTATAACCAATCATTCATATAAACCATATTTTACTTTTAATGCAGTTTTTAATCCATAATTACCTTTCATTCGAATTTGAGAATATTCACTTTTGTGATCAAATTTTGGAAACAAACAATTTCCATGCAACTCATCTACTATAATATTTAATCGAGGAATAGGGTGAAGATACATTACATTCATATGGTTGATGATTTGAAAATTGACACACTTTCGCCAAATTTTATCTTTTTTAGGCATTTGTACAACACTTGAAATCCTGTTATCCCGTTCATATCTTAGCTTGTTCAAATTTAGGATTTAGTGTTGAATTTGATACTTGATTTCTTGAACTGGTGGCAAACCATGAGTTATCTTCTTAGTAATGACATTCTTGAATTCCTGCATAAGAGAAATACTAATGCTCGGTAAATATCCGAAAATATGGTTAGTAAAATATAAATCCTTTTACATAAGTATTGTAAGGATATGATTTGAAATTATATTTCTATTGATATCACTTTTTCTCTCCATAAAATTATTTTTACTCTGTTTTCTTTTTATTATGGCTTTTCTATCTTCTTTTTCAACCTTGCCTTTTCTCTCATCATTTTCAATTCTGGCTTTTCTCTTTTCATTTTCAAATCTAATTTTTCTCTTTTCTTTTTCAATATTGCCTTTTATCTCTTCCTCTTCAATCTTGGCTTTTTCTCTCTTGTTTTTTTTGCTATTTTCTTTTCATTTGCCTTTTTCTTTTTCAAATGATTCTAAAAAAACTTGTTGTAAAGTCAAAGGTACAAGAGATATTGGTCTATTATTCATCACGAATGAGTACCTATCTATTAATCTATCATATGTAACTTGACGATCTAACTCCCAAGGTTCTCCTAATAGAATCTGACATGCATGCATTGGTACTACATCACATAATATTTCATCCTGATATTTCCCAATAGAGAAGGACACTATCACCAGTTGGGTTACCTCGAGTTTAGGTCGATCATTTAGCCTTTGAATTTGATATGGGTTTGGATGCTTCATTATATGTAATGCCAACTTCTCCACAAGCTCTGTGCTAGCAAAGTTAGTGTAGCTTTCCCCATTTATGATAACAGAACAAACCTTATTTTTCATATAACAACAAGTATGAAATAAATTCTCACATTGGTTGTCCAATATATCATCAATCCATGGTCTATCCCAAGTAGTATGTTGATTGAATGAATTGAGCTTGAGATTATCACGATTAACTTGGAGATCATTGAACTCCCTCAGTTCTTATGGATTGAAGCATCGAGATCAAATGCTTCATGGTCGTTCAGTGGAAGTATGTTGATGTGAGCGTCGTTTCACACTTTCCTCCAAGTGATCCATTTGCGTATGAAGTGACTCATATTCAAACTTCACTATGTGTTTCATTTCACTCTTCATTGCTTTCCACTATAAGTTTTGAATGGGTGGTATGAAATCTTCTTTGTTCGTAGCATTTCGTTGTCGTCGGGCCTTGCGATCTTGACAATTTTTAGAAAGAAAAGAACCTCACAACTCTCCCTCACATGTTTCTCTCAAACACTCCTGTTTCATACTCAAATGACTTTTTATTATAGATTTAAAATACTCTTGTCTTTTTCCACTCATTTGTCTTTCTTCAATCTTAATTTAACATAAAAATAAATTATTTTTATGAAGCATTTCAACTTTAGGAACAATTAAGACAAACCAATAAGAGTTTCAAAAAGTAATTCTAAAGGAATTAAAGTGTGAGCTTAGAATGTACTTATACAAGAATGAAACTAAAATAGACCATAATGAATAATAAACTCAGATATAATGACGAATGAAGCACAAATGATAAGAAGGAATAAAACTTAGATAGACTATAGTGAGTCTCAAGATAGAATGTTGTGCCTTTCTTTCCCTTTTTTGCTCTTTTTTTTCTTTTTTTGGCACAAATTTGTTTTGGCTTTTTTTCTTCCTTTTTTTTGTACTTACTAAAAAAAGATAGATAGAAGAAGATGATACTTTTTTTTATTTATATAAAGGATAGAAATAGGTAGAGAAAAAAAGAACTAGATATGAAATATAGGATGAAACTTGTCGTGCAACCTTGTGCTCTAATATCAACTGATGCGAACCTCACCAATATGTTGACGAAATTCTACACCAAATATGGCAAGACTCCAAGACTTTCACGACACAAGTACAAAAGGATGAAAATATACCTTATTTATATGAGAAACAAGGTATGAGATATGTAGATGCCATACCCAAATCCTCTAAGAAGAACTCTTAGAAAACCTCGATGATAAGTCTTGATTGCTTAATCGCCACAGGTAAATATATGATAAGTTCAAAGTTCTTTCAAGAGAGAAAGAAGAAAAAACCTCACTAATTGAATTTCCAAAAGTGTCTTCTCCAAACCTTGGTGATAAGTCTTGTGAATTTGCAGTGTATTTAATCGGATTCACATCACAAGAGAAGTTGAAAACCATTGGGACCCAGATATATCAATGAGTGGTTTATTTTCGGTTAGTTCGATTGGATCGACCACTACATTTTACAACTTTATAAAATGCAATATATATGTTTGTTTAAAAATGATATGAAAACTATAGAAAAGCTACATGGAGAAATATTTTGGAAAAAAATGGCACTTTAAATAAACTATACTTATGTCACGAGTTATTTTCTGTTGCCAGAAGTTTAATGCAATGAGATTAATAGTATCATTTCTACTTTTTAGTGGGGAGGGAATGCTAACAAAGGGAAATTCTTTGGCTCAATAGAGATAAACTAATGAATATCATAAAATAAGAGGGCTCAAGCCTTAAATATCTGCATATGTTCAACTAAGCTCTACTAATGAAGATTATAAGTGGCTATATTCTAATCCTAATTCTTTTTGGGCTAGAATGCTTAAGGGATAATAATATGTTATGCCTAAATTTCTTTATATTTGTGTAGGTACTCATCGATCCTCACGTTAGCGCAACATTTTTAATGGCATAGAAACTCTTCGAGAGTGTCTCACTTTGCAGATTGAGGATGGAGGCAAAGTTCGTTTGTGGGGAACATCTGATACCCTCTCTCGAATGGTAAACATTAGTCCCCCACCAAATGAGGCCGCACAAAATCTACGAGTGTGCTCCATTATAAACAACATGACATGGAATAAAAGTCAAAGCTCATCAATAGTCTTTTAACACCACAAAAAATAGAAGCTATCAAATGAGTAAGCATACCACAAATCTCCAAGGAAGATCACCTTGTATGGCAATGAGATGGAATGAAACTGCTAAGTGAAGTTGTGCTTTCATAATCAACAAGAGGTGACAATAATAGGTATGTAGCTCTTTCACAATAGTGTAGAAGATAATATGAAATTTGATATGGAAACTTTACTAGTCTTCTAAGGTGCAAAACTTCATGTGATAAGTTTGTTCTATGGTTTATCAGTCAATGCAAATTTATCTAATAGTAATACTAAGTATCACGCTCCGATCCAGTTTCGTCAGATCCCCATGAACAACCCGCCGCTCTCTTGGTTCAAGAGGGGTTTCCCCCTTCTTTAATCTAAGAGGAGCCATGCATAATCTTGACTTTGTTCCCTCGAATAACATATATCAATTAAAATGCAAGCTTAAGAAAAAATTAAGCATACCTGACAGAGGGTAAGGCTTTATGTTATCCCTAGTAATTTCTCTAATTTCTGAAAAGGGATAAAAAAGGTCGGTGAGTTTCTACAACTTAGTAAATGAGAAATTTTAAAGAAAATAAAGTTTCAACAAATAGTTTGAATTGGAGTGTGCCATACTCCTTATTTTCCTTTAAAACATTTCATCCTCAAATCTTGGTTTTCATAACCATTTCTCATCATTAATCACAACCGATGTGTTTATCAACCAACACACACCCTTCATCATGAAGGGAACACATATTCGTAGGGTAGTATGTCCACTACACCCACTTGTGGCGTTGGAGCAACTTTACTGGCCACCTAGATAGAAGTATGTCTACTCCTACCCTGAGAATGAGTGTATGTATGCGACATCCGATCCTCAATCCCATAGAGAAAACTCTGTGTCCGTATGAGGACAGAGACCTCATCCCGACACCACCCTAGTCTCATGCGCATGAAGCTATGTCGAGCTTCCCTGATTGTTGACACGATAAACTACCCTTATCTCCACCATGTCGTTCAGTAGCCCCTAGGATGCATCACTACCACTCTTGGGCATCTTGAAGGTCCCGTACCTCAGTGCATGCACAAAACAACAGTTTTCCTCATAAGCCATTTAATCTTTGGTGCCACTGGTCCAATGGCCCCAACCCTCAACTCGACCTGCAAGTTTTTGTCTCGACGGGTCCCTCGACCTCTCATGTCACACTACTGCCAATCTATCGAGTATGTCGGTCCTATCTTGGTGCCATGGCCAAACATATCATTCATTTAAAGTTTTCATGGCTTAAACTCAGGTTTGTTTACGAGCTCAAGCTCATGCCAACTAGCCTTGGGCACACTATATGAGACTTTCAAAATCGGGCATTTTAGCCCCCAAGTTCCAAAACCAAGGCCTTCAGCCTATCTGAGCTATTTGAGCTCCCATCAAGAAGGTCTCCCAAAAAGTTTAAGCAGTGGCACATAGTTAGGGAAGAGAACTTCTAACAAAACAACCTTTCAGTCGTCCATCACACTGACTGAGTGTGAGGACATCTCCGGTCATAATCGATGAACATATTTTCTACTTCTTTCCAGGAAGTTCATCATACCAACTGGGTATGGTCTATTACAATCGATAAGTAGTTTTTTTGCTTAATTTCCACATCACTCCATTCAGGTGTGATGTTTAAAATGCCACTTAGTAGTGAGTTTTCATTTCCGAGGTGCTTATCATCCCACCCAGGTATGATATGAATCCTTCTTAACTGACTTTCGTCTTCTTGCGAGCTTTGTCTTAGCTGATGTTCTTGACACCTCATGTTCCTACACGGTATGAACATTCTTGTTCATTATCTTTTGGCTTGATAGCCTTCATTCATTATGAATGAATAAAATATCTAACTTTTCAAATATTTTCAATTTGGTCCCTAAAGTTCTTTTTCTTTTACTTTAACTCCCTAATGTTGGTTTTCCCCCAAATTAAGTCCTGAAACTTTAAAATTTTACTTTGAGACCTCAATTTATTCAAAATTACATAAAGGGGTTCAAGTTTTCCAAATTCCCAATTTGGTTCCCAATTTTTCCAAAATTACCATTTTGCCCCTACTTTAACAAAAAATTGTAAGTTCCACCCCAAAAATTCCAAAAATTGGCCAATTGGTCCTCCAACATCTTTATCATGCCCAATTGGCCCTCAATTTTAGGAAATTGCACTCTAGTCACTCAATTTTCAGAAATCTCCTAAATTTCCCCCAATTTCAACCTTCCAACCTGATCCTATTTGATTTCATCAAATTGGCTGATGAAATGAGTTTAATTGTTGAAATTGAAGTTTGATTTAAGTTCATACACCTTCATACGATTCAATTACACTTTGAATCACACAATTTGACGTTAGGATGAGCTCAAACGGAGCATCGCCGGAAAACTAAACGTAGATAGAGAAAGTTTCAAAAGCTTACTGTCGGAGGCGCGACAGTTCAAGCTTTCAATTTGGGCAGTTAGCTCTCGTCCTGAGATCCTTCCAAGAATCAAGAATCACCTCAATACATGTCGAATTTAGGAAGAATTTAGTCAGTAAAGATCTGTTAGTTCTCTCTTGAGCACCGATCGAAATTCATAGAGGGGAGCCAAAATGGCTTACCTTTCCACACTAATTCAGCCGTAGGAGGGCTGAGGAGGTGTTGGGAGACTTGGTTTGGCATGAGAAGGGCTCAAATTGGCTAATTTCAGCTCGATAGAAATAAGGCAGCTTTGGTCCGCCGAAGCTGCTTCACTGTTCGATCATGCCTGCGCTTTTGCGGCGACCCTCGGAGCAATTGGAGACTACTACCGTATAACTGACTTCTCCTCGTGTCTAAGGAACCCAACCACACCTTCTTTAGCTAAAAAAGACCCTTTATCAAAGCTCTGGTTCGAGATTCATCAGAAAACTACCTAGCTGATATAGAGTGAGGTTTTCAGGTATGTGGAGGATGAATGGAGAGGGGCTCTTTATATAGGGAGCTTGGGGACTCGTCGACCATCCATTTGACACCTTAATGACAGTCATTGATGGCATAAGACATACTAAACAAAAACGTTTCTTCTTCATCGGTGCTGGTTCGATTTTTCGGCGAGTGAATAGTGTTGTCATCTGAAGGAAGAAGACGACACTGTTCTGAACCAGACCAAACTAGTCTGAACCGAGTTTAACGTTTAAACTGACTGGTTTAGGCCCGATTCAACTGAGTTTTTCAAAATTAAAAATTTCTAAATTCATTCTCTATTCAATGGTGGCCTCAATTCTCCAATTTGAATTTTTTAGCCACCTAGAAAAATAAATTTTGCATTCGGTTCAATAGTGGTTCAAATCGGTTCAATCCGATTCACCTGAACCAGTCTGGTTTTCTCTTCCAAATTGTTCTAAGGTACTTTTCCAAGGTTTTTATGTCCCTTTGGGTTACTTGGGAGTTGTAAATTTTCCCAATATGCCCATTCTTTAATCATCAGGTTTGTGAACCGGTTTGGTTTTCTCACTCAATTTGACCGATTATTTTCCCAGTTTTCCTTAACTCCAAAGGGTGGGGTTTACAACTCTCCCCTCGTTTTAGGAGTTTTGTCCCCAAAACTTATTCAACGTTTTTCCCACTAGACGGAACTTCCCTTGATGTCAATTTGTAGTTTATCGACCTACAACCTTCTCGATCTTTTCCATTTATTTCTTATATCACATACTTAAGATTTTTCTTTTCATTCACATCCCTTTCTCATTTCATGGAGCTTACTTTAGCTATGCATATCTCACTGAATGGCTTAAGGTCATATCCTCAAATTTACATTCTTCATTTTTCCAAAGCACTATTTCTCCATTCCAAAATCCTTTACTTAAGATTTCAGAATTGGGAGTTCTAGAATACCCAATCCTTCTTGCATCCGGTTACTTTCTTTATTGTTGACCTTCTTAGCTCAATGTCCATTCCAACATTTCGTACATACTTCCACAAGTGTTAGTGTTATGACCTTTTTATCCTACATTGATCCTTCCCTCATTCTTTGGTTATTACTTCTTTGTTCCACATTTTAACACATGACCTTGTCATGCTCAAATCATAGGCTCTTCCTTATCTAAGTCATATTTTCCTAGGACAGTTGGGCTTACATGTCCCTTACTGCACGAGATTCTTTGAAACTTGTCTTTGACGTCGTATCCTTTAGAACCGTATTGATTTCCTTACTTACTCATCTATTGGGTCTTTCAAATTTTCAAGTTTTTTTTAATTTCCCGATACTTATTGATATGTTGTAGCTCTTCCTTTCTTATGTCATTCCCAATTCCCAAGGGCGTCCTTTCCTTTAAGGACCCTTCTCTTTTGTAAACCACTCTTAATCACTCGTGATCATTTCACAATCCTTTATTCTGAGTTAGTTCCTTTCTTACTTGTATGACATCTTTTGATGTTGTCTTCCTACTTACCTGTTACTTGGGTTTAACGTATCCCTATATATACATTGTTTGATATATATATATATATATATATATATATATATTCACTAACATTTTATTAATAATTCAAATCAAATACACTATTTTATAAACTTTAATTCTTTGTTGAAATTTTTTTCTATAATTTGATTCTCAATAAAAATATTTATAAATAATTTGAATCAAGTAAAATGTTAGTATATATATTGAATTATTGCATACTGTTTTAACTATATTTAAGATTTTAGCCTTAATATATATATATATATAATTTATGAATAAATAACAAACTGTATTTTTTTAAATAATTACTAAAGATTGTATAATTTTTTTTAAAAATTAAAAGGATTGACAAAGATAATGTATACATAAATAAATAAATAGATAATGATAATGAAATTGGTATCTAAAAAGGAATGCATAAAATACATAAAAGTTTATGACATCTCAAGTGGATGGTAAAAATATATTGTACCACTAGTTGGACATATTAATCTCTAGGATATACAATATGTTTTACGTTTTTTTATCCCTTTACTAAGAAATAATATTTAATTTTTTTTGTCTTATACAAATATATAAAAAGTTATTATGAACAAATCTGAATTATTATTCATATTAGGAACAAAACAATATTTTTTTTAGCTTGTAAGATAGAAGTAGAGAAATAAAAAATTATGTAAATGATTTTTAATAATAAACAAGTAATGACTTGTTAAGTTGATAATCAACACTTTAGTATAAAAATGAATTATATTCCTTAAGCATATCTGAGAATGTGATATATGCTTACCAAATACAAGTAAACTTTAAGATTTGAAATAAATGAATTCGATTATTGGTTTTTTTCTATAAAGTGAATAGATTACAAACTTGTAGAACATAAGTTTAGTTCTTTTAAAACTCAATAAGCTCAGTTTTTGTGAACCCTCGTGTTACCAAACATACTTTGAAATCTTACTTGGAGTATTTATTGAATCATTGACATTACATCATAATTTTAGCATAGCACTCTCACTTAGTTATCGAACTCATTTCCCTCCAATTACACATTTCCGACAACAATGGTGATAACTTTGGAAAATGTTAGTGGATCTTTCCACTAACTCATATTTTCATCATTATTCTAGTTTCTTCTCGAAATCTTCGTACTACTCTCTTTTAGTACTTCTAATAATATTCTTGTAGAGGATTTACACTTTAAACTTTCACACATCCTTGAGTTGGTATTCCATTTTGATCTATTACTCAGTTTACTTCCATACTAGATTCTTTAACCTAATACCCCATTCAATAAAAATAGTATCAGTTGAAAGCTAAGGTTATGGAGTTTTTTTGGGTAATGATATAAGTCTTGCACATTATTTTTCTAGTACTTTGCTTTTCAAAAATATTTTCACTTCCTATAAACCAAATTTCAAAAAATAATTTTAGCTGCGATATCACTTTAGTTATCACACAGCCTATCCCGCTTTCTCCGGTTGGACTTGTAGACGAACTGCTGCATCCATGTTACAAAAAAAAATTTATTATAAAACTTCTAGAAGTTGAAGAGTACTTGTAACACATGAATTTTTTAGTCGAAAAGTTTCAATAAGAAATTGAAATTTGAACATGAATTAATTCAACACTCGATTTGCTATAATAGAAACAAAATTAATTGAGTTAATTGCCAGTAACTAATTAGTTTTGTAAAGCCTAACTTGGAGGATTCCAATTAAAATAGTGAATTTTAAAATTTATTAATATTTATGAATATATATTATAAAAATAAGAATATGATGTATAAGTAATAATATAAGTATTTGATATCAAATATGCTTCATATTAAAAAGGCTAAACCCTACTTATTGTACATTTAGCCACCATGAAATGGAACATACATCACCTAATAAAGGATAAAGGAAATGAACTGAGAGTATATATTATAAAAATGAGTTAATAAATTAAATACCCAATTGCACACTCCAATTTTATATATGACTCTTATCAAGTCTCATTAGACTTTATAGATAACATGCATAAACTTGGAGTTGCTCGATAACTTGAAGAATATCAACCTTGAAACATGTAGAGAAGAACTTACTCTACTTAGTGCTGATCAACTATATACTAAATAGTGTGACATTATAAGTGAATATATAAAAGAGTAAAGTCAGTTGGAATGAGTTCACATGCTAAATAAAGAAAATTCAGAAATACTAAAATTTTGAGTTATACCAGCATGGTAACTGACCAAAGAAAGATTATGCAATTTTATATCTAAACTGAAATTTACACCTCACTACTCTAAAATTGCTTTATAACTATGGAGGTAAAATTTTAATTTTTAAACAAAATTTTAGAATATGGTCATGTATATAGTACTCAAGACAGCCATTTTGTGGTTAGGTAAGAAGTGAATAGATAAAGTAATGTTAGGAATATGTACATGGATCACACTCAACAATAGATTAAAAAATATTGCTTATTAAATTAGGAAATATGTTTGGCCTCACAAGTTTTTTTTGGTGTGCCTATAGCAATATCAAAGCAAAATACCAATTGAGTATTATCCTTCCATGAAAAGGACATATTCATCCCAAAGAAGATCATTCACTTACTCCTCTACCGTCCATATGAATCTCGTGACTATTGATATATTTAGTCGTGCCAATAATGGCTAAATGAAACGTGTCTCTGGTCATGCCCAAATTAAAAAAATAGATAACTTAGGCATTTCAATTCATGTTCATTTAAATATTCGCTAAAATCATAATTAAGTACATAATTTTACGTGATTGATTGATATATATATATATATACACACACTAATATTTTATTAATAATTCAATTCAAATACATTTTTTTATAAAATTTAATTACTTAGTGAAAATTTTATCTATAATTTGATTCTCAATAAAAATATTAATAAATGATTTGAATCAAATAAAATGTTAGTATATAAATTGAATTATTGCATAATGTTTTAACTATATATAAGATTTTAGATTAACATATATATTGATATATAATTTATGGATAAATAACAAAGTATATTTTTTAAAATAATTACTAAGGATTGTATATATTTTAAAAAATTAAAAGGATTGACATAGATAATGTATTAATAAATAAATAAGATAATGAAATTGATGTATAAAAAGTAAGCATAAAATGCTTTTGATTGATCCTTTCGCGCAGTAATTAAAGCCTTTAAACTTGGTAGATTATTTTGGTCGAAAACCTCAATAGATTATTGGCAAAAGAAACTCAATAGATTAAATTAGTTCACTAAGTAGATAGTTAGATTCATAAAATATTTAAATGGAATGGATAAAACTAAATAACTCCATGTGCGAGGTCACATCGCCACCGAAATAGTCCCTCTCCATTTGCCTATGCGGAGGGCTGACTATAGGGGATATATATACTTTTAGTGATTTAACAAAAATGAGTGAATATAAGAAGTGATAGCATGATGACAAAAAAATAAAGTAAAATTGTATCTCATGGTAAGCCTAGTAAGGACTTGCTTTCTTTTTAGCCTATTTCATAGAATCCTAACCATGGTTTGGCCAAAAACAAATTGAGTCCTACCCATATGTGAAGATTTCAAGTATATCAACAACTTTGATTAATCTAAATTTCAATAGTATCAATCTGATCGATCTAACTATTTATTTTCTCTTTTGAATTTTCCTTGCCTTGAATTTAAAAATTAATGGGATTTGAAAAAGATGTCCATGGTTAATTCGGCACCCAAAAGCACTAGAAGTCAATCTAGTAGGAACTCCAAGTATATAAGATGTGTGTAACTCCTAACATCTATCATACCCTAATGGAAATATTTTGGGATTTTTCTACCCATATCTATTATCTAATAGATATTGCAATGAAACAAGGCAAAATTGTGTATGTTGATAACTCTACTAGCCACCTGAGGGAGGGGCAAAAGTGAGGCTCCCATTTGGTGGCTCCCTCGGCCAAGGGGTGCTAAAGAGACCCTTCTCTCGCCACCCTCTAACTAGGTGGCTGGAGGAAGGGAGCAACCTTCAAAGACACATCGCAGGAGAGAAGAACACAAGTTCTTTCATGTTGTGTAAATGAGAGTAGTTACTAAAAATCTCGAGGGTAAAAATTGATGGGCAGGATGATGGCATGAGAGGTTTCATGCATACTATCTAAAATTATTCAGGTTGAACCAAGTATTATAGTCTGAACTTTAAAAATAAAATTATCAAAAAACACTTAAATAACATATTTTGAACTTTTAAGTTAATTAGGTAAATAAATTAAATAAAAAAATAGAATCAAGTCAACTAAACTAGCCTCAGGTCAATAGGATTATCCTCCCCAAACTCACTAGCGCATATTCCTATTCCTTTGTTTTTTCAATAGGGGAGTTGGTAAATTGATTGCAAATCAAGTACAAATGATCCTGTATTTGTCATCTGAATGATGGAGAATTGTAATTCATTTCTCCCTTAGTAAAAGAGTATCATTGTCCATATAATAATCTTGGGCTATAATTAAAGTCAATCTTCCTCTTTCCATGTTCCCACCCCTTGAAACAACCATTAAAAGTCCCTCAACGGTCTGCCATATGTAATCCTATTGATGTCATATTTTTGCGACCTTCGATCGAGATTTAGTCGACCTCGACCCTACCCCAATCAGTATGAGTTTAATTTAGAGAGCACCAAGAAGACTACTCGACCTTCCCCATGCTTTCACTGTCAAAGTAAGCTTACTACCCTATTTATGAACTACTCTATTTTCTACAATTTTTTAGGCCCTTTTAAAGATTTGGTACATATTTTACGAAATTTATAATTTTATATAGTTTTTTATATGAATATGTGAATTAACCGTCTGCAATTGATGCCTGAAGATTGTGAATTGAAAAGGTTTTTCAAAAGTAAAAGTAAGAAACCTCATTTTACGGGTTACGTGAATAGAATATATAGAACTTTTAGATTATATGAAATGTAAGACTAATTGTCACTATTCGTTCTCATTTGATTCGATTGGTAGCTTGTGAAATTTCACCGATTTTTTCGATATTAGAAAGTAAATTTTTTATTAAGGTAAAATCGACGTAATTCAGTTTTAATCCTATAAATATTTTAAAGAAAAGAGCAGTAATTTTAAACTTTTCAGGTAAAGTAATATAACATGAGCCATTTTATTAATTTACCATTAAAAACTTTTATTAGCAATATAATAAGAACAATACTTTATGGGTAGATTACGAGATACCTTCGACAGTATGATGCATTGAGAGTATGCTCATTTCACTCGCCTCAAGTCGCTTAAACTTACATGTAACATGGTTTGGGCATGGGGTAGCTTACACTTCAGTGAGTGGTACGCTAACGTTGTGCCACTAAATAACTTAGTATGCATACCTTTTCCATAAACTACGTATCAACAAATTTTACTCTAATCACTACAGTAGAATCAACATATTAAAAGGCTTAGATTAAATACAATTGTAAACCCCGTTCTTTTAAAGGTAAGAAAATTAAGAAAAAAACTGGTCGTTTCAAAATAGAAAACTGAGCTGGTTCACTAACTATAACCTATAAAGAAATGGTAAATCGGAAAATTGAAAAATCTCAAATAGTTATAAAAATCATGGAAAAGAACTTTCGGACAAATAAGAAGAGAAAACCATACTGGTTTAGGGTGAACAAGACCTGAACTGGATTGAACTGGTTTGAACCATATTTGAACCAGTTTCTAAATTCATTTTTCTTGGTAGTTTAAAATATTTAAATTGGAAATTGAAACTACAATTAGATAGAGAATGAATTTAGATTAATTTAGAAAATTTTAATTTTGAGAAAACCGGTTGAATCGGGCTTGACCGACCGATTTACAAAAATGAACCCGGTCGGACCGGTCTGGTCCGGTTCGTAACAATGTCATCTTATTCCTCAGGATGACAATGGTGTTCATTAATGCAGAAAACATATATCTCCGGTGAAGATGATACCACCTTGTTCAGGCCGTTTCAGGGCAAGGATAAGCTTGACCAAAATGGAAAGTGGTCGGGCAAAGGGTCCCCGAGCTCCCTATATAAATAACTTCTCTTCATTCATCCTCCACACACCTCAAATTGTCATTCTCTCTCATCTGCTCCATTTTTCGGTGAAGCTCAAACTAGAGCTCCGAATTGGGCGATTTTCTTAGCTTTAGAAGGCAAGGTCGGATCATACAAACTTTGGTGGAAGTCAGCTACCTGATAGAATCAAACAATGAAGCAGCTCCAACGGACCGAAGTTGTTCTATTTTGGCTGAGCTAAATTCAGTCAAATTAACCCCTCCTCTAGCTAAACCAAGCCTCCCCAACAGCTCCACGACCTCAACAAAGCTGAAAGGTAAGCCAATTCAGCCCTCCTGAGTCGTTGTAGATCGGGATTAGAGAGAGAAAGTTCCAAAATTCACTAACTAAATTCACCCTCAATTCGACTTCAATTCTAGTGATTCTTGATCTAAGAAGAAACCTCAGGACAAGAGCTACCTCCCCCAATCGAGAGCTTGGAGCACCGCACCTCTAACGGTAAGCTTAGGACCTCAAAGTTCCTATTGCCGGGTTTTTCCTAAATTCAAGTCCAGAAACCTTTAAAATTTATCTTAGGACCTCAAATTATTTGATTTTACACAAAGAGGTTTAATTTCCCAAATTTCCAATTTGGTTCTTCAATTTTTCCAAAATTACCATTTTGCCCCTTATTTAGAAAAATGGTAAATTTTTGCCCCAAAAATTCTAAAATTTATCAATTGGCACTCTAATATTCGTATCATGACCAATTGACCCTCAATTTTAGAAAATTACATTTTGGTCCTTCAAATTTCCAAAAATCCCCAATTTCCCCAACTTTTTTTCCCAATTTCAACTCTTCAAAACTGTAAAATTTGATTTCATCAAATTGATCAATCAAACACCTCAAATTGTTGAAATTGGAGTTGAAATTGAGTTCCTACATGTTCATACAATTCTAAGAAACTTTGAATCATAGATTTTAACACTGGAACGAGCTCAAACGGAGATTCATCGGAAAATAGATTGTAGAGAGAAAAGGCTTTGATTTCTCACCGGAAAGGGCGCAGCAGTGGAGCTTTTCAATCTGGGCAGGTAGCTCTCCTCCAGAGGTTCTTCTTAGGATCAAGAATGACATCAATTGATGTTGAATCGGATTAGAATTTCTTCATTGAAATTCAACCGACTCTCGCTCTAACAACGATCTGAAATTGTAAAGGGGAACTGAATTGGCTTACCTTTCGGTCCTAATTCGGCCGAGGAAGGATTAAGGAGGTGTTGGGAGGCTTGGTTTGGTTTTAGGAAGGCTCGAAATGGCTGATTTTAGCTTAGCTGAAATAGGGCAGCTTCAGTCCGCCGGAGCTGCTTCACTGTTCGATCATGTAGACGCTTCTCCAACGATTCTCGGATTAACTGGAGTTTGCTATTAGATAGTTGTCTTCTCTCTGGTTCTAAAGAGCCTGACCTCTCCTTATGAGGTTAAGTAAATGTTCAAGTTGAAACTCTGGTTCGAGCTTCACCGAGAAATGGAGTAGTAGAGAGAGAGAGAAGTATTCAGGTGTGAGGAGAATGAATGGGGATGACCTAAAATCGTGTATTAAATGGGAGAGATTTATTACTAGTATTAATATTGCCATAAATTATTGGTATTAATTACATTAATTAAATATGTATTAATTTATGCCTATTTATGATAAGACGTACGTTCGTATAAAAATTTTTGACCAAAATTTCGGGTTACAAAAAATCATACTCCTCAAGAGGTCACCCATCCTCACACTACTCTCAAGCAAGCACGCTTAACTTCAAAGTTCTTATGGAATCTCGTTCACCTAAACCAATTTGGTTTTTTCTATTTTAATTTGTCTTAAGTTTTTTTTCCAAGGTTTAATGAACCCTTTGGATCTTGTAGATTTCTAAATTGCTTGTTCCCAAATGATCGGGTTTGTAAAATGGCTTGGTTTTCTTACTCGGTTTGACCAGTTCTTTTCCCGGTTTTCCTTAACTCAAAAATGCAGGTTTTACATTTATGTAGTTTTGATTTATATTATTCCAGGAAAGGTGTAGGTTTAAAAGGATGTCTTACTCTTAACAGTTTAAAAGAAGGGGCAACCCTTAATCAATCGGAAGAGTGGTGGGTTAATCACAAGGATCTGACCAAACCGGGTCGGGGCATGACAACTTGAGTGATATCAAAGCCTGTTTCCTCAAATACATTATCAAGACTATATAATATAGTAACTAATAGGAATAATTTTAAAAATTTTCAGATGGCCCCAAGAATAGTAGCCAAACAATCCTGCAATACCTTAACCACCCTGAAAACTAGGAAGAACCCCATCCCAAATAAGGAAATAAACCAAAACTATAGGAGGACTATTGGAGTAATCCCCCGTCCAAGAGTACTCGACAATACAAACTCCAAAATGTCCAGGCTCAAGGTCGACAAACCACCGAACCACTAGGATTTCCTTAGAAAAGCCCCACAATGCTCAAATTATTGGAGGAACCACAAAGGTCCACACATGGAGATGACCTATTATAGATGTGAGCAATGGGGACACTACATAAGAAGATTCCCAACATTTCAAAGGATAAGACCCGGGGGGATCTATTATGCATATAGGAGGGTGGGACACATAGCAAATAACTGTCCCACACTGCAAGGAGTCAAACTGATACCTTTCAAATAAGGGTACATCCATCCCTATAGAAGCTCAAAGGGATAATGTTACAAATACCATAATTTTGACTAGGGATCCTAATCTCACTCATGAATAAATATTTCTAGACCATAGCACAGTATTGAGTGCTCCCTAAACTGTCATTTTGACAATCTCCCTCAAGAGATGTTAAAACCTTAAAGTTGTACTCTTACTTTAATGAATAAAATTTTGAGTTCCTGAAAATTTCTCTATCCCATAAAATAATATTATTGTATGCCCCAATTATATGAGGAAGGATCAAGGGAGAAAGATCAAGGGAAGACCTTAAGAAAATCCAGATATATCAAGAAGGTAGATAAAAGGAATTTTCCTTAAAGGGCACTACAAGCCACCTAGGAGAAAAGAAGGAAACACCTCCTCTATAGAAGACAAGCCGAACGATGAAAGACAACTGGGATGTCTCGAGACAGTAAGGTATGATCTACCTTGGAGAAACAGAGGAACCAAGTAGGGTTGTAGACTAATCTAGTAAGGAAGGAGAGATGGAAAGGCCAGAACCGTGGAAAGGAAGAATGAAGGAAATCCTTGAAGAAATAAATGATCGAAAATGAAATGATGACCACACGCAAGCCATATGGAGGATTTAATAAGTACCGCATAAAGAAGTCTTGGAGTAAATAGTGTCCGAACCTTTCCTAGGGAAGGAGACCATGGGAAGGCATACATGTTCCAACTAAGGAGTAATGGACCAAGTGACGAAGGATGAGGAGATGAAGTGCACGCCGAAATGAAAGAACATTCGAAAAACCTTGAAAAAGTATGCCCTCCAATTCGGAAGTGGGCAAGGAGAAAACCATCAATGACATCAAGACTGATCGTAGCCCACACTCGCTTAAATAGAGCACAAGGAGTGGATGGCTGGACATAAAACAAAGTGCTAGGAACCAACCCATGATTAGGAACTCGAAGGAAGGATGAGAGATAAAAGAAATTGGACGACGTGGAAGGATCAAGGGCAGATAACCATGTTGATATCAAAAAAGTGTAAGAAAAGAAAGAAGGAGAAGCCTTCAAGGAGCGTTAGGGAGATGGAACGTAAAACTCCTAGGACAAAATACCTAGGTAGAAAAATAAAGATAGGAAGTAGGACCATAGAAAGGAAAATTTTCAAGCTAAGTAACTGACAAGTGGATCATAAGAGGACTAACCCAAAATAGGAAACCTCATTAAGGAGCATAAGTAGTTAAGGTTGTATCAGGACGGCCAAATGTGACCTGCTTTGGAAGAGCAGAGGAACCAAATAAGGATGTTAGAAAAGCCTAATAGAGGGAAGCAACTAGTAACAATGGGGTGGTCAAGTAGGATAAAAAAACACCCTAAGAAGGACTGAGAAGTAATAATTACTACACTCTAATGGGCATCAAGAACGAGTGAATTCTAGATATAGCTACCCAAACTATTGAACAAGGAGAATAGTAGGAATGAAACAATTAACTAAATGACCCTTGTGAAGATTAAAACTCCAGCAAAGAAAGGAAAGGTGGAAATGCCAAAATAATTAGGAAATGTTGATGAAGGCAAAACCTTAAAGAGATCTTGAAATAAAGAGGATGTAAGCTCTCTCTAAAGGAAATAGACATGTATTGGGATACAGGTAAGAATGAGGATGGGGTGCAAAAGAGATGTGCATGTAAGGTTTCAAAAGTAAAGGTAAGCATGAGAAGACAACATCAAAGGATGTCATTCAAGGTGAGATATCCTAAATGGCAAATGAGAATAGAATTTCGAGAGAAATGAGTATAAATCCTTCCAAGAAAAGAAACCTTGGAGAAGTGAACCCTCTAGCTAAGAAGTGATTAAAGTAAATGACCACTGATATCAATATTGGTTGTGGTCCACACCCAAATGATAGGAACCGAAAAGACCCAATAAGGAAATTGGGAAAGGACGAGTGCCTAAGGAAAATCAACATGGTTATGTAAGTTGATTGGATAATGGTAAAGGTAGTTGATGAATACTAATAAACAAAAAAAGGGATGAGGTTATATGATCCCCGAAAGGTTATAAAGTTGTGAACAACCCTAAAAGAAGTGTTATAGAAATCTAATGGACAAAGACATATTCTGAAATATGTCATGTTGTAAGGGACATGTAAGCCCAACAGTAGCAAGGAAAATTGTGACTCAAGTAAGTAAGAGTTAGTTAATAAGCATGATGAGGTCAAACATAGTTTGAACTAAAATTGTAATAAATAACAAATGGAGGAAGGGTCGAGATAGAATGAAGGGGAGATAACACTGAAACTGTGAAGACAAGTACGTAATGCTTGAAAGAACACTGAGCTAAGGGTTTCAATGATCTAGAGGATAACTCGACACAGAAATGATTGGGTATTTTGGAACCCCCAATCCTGAAACCTTGGGCAAGAACCCTCAAGAGGAAGAAATTTGCCCTAAGCAGAGGAGGAAGTGAACCTAAGGATATCCCTTTAGACTTGTGGGTAAAACATGCCTAGTTATGATAAACTCCAGGAAGTGAGTAAACAACGAAAAGGAAAAGACATTCCTTAAGTGTGTGATTCAAAGGGGCTAAGTCAAAGAATGATCAAAGTATTAACATGTCTAAGTTGACATTAAGGGAAGCTTATCCCGGAGTGAAAAATGCTAATTTAGTTTTGGGGACAAAACTCCTAAAAGGAGGGTAGATTTGTAAACCTCGCTCTTTGGAGTTAATGAAAAATTGGGAAAAGAACCGGTCAAACTGAATGAGAAACATTGAACCGCTTCACAAACCTAATCATCAGGGAACGGGCAAATTGGGGAAATTTACAACTCCCGAGTGACCCAAAGATTCGTAAAACCTTGGAAAAGGGCCTTAGGACAAGTTGGGAAAGAAAACCAGACTGGTTCAGGAGAACCAGATCCAAGCCGGATTGAACTGGTTTATGAATTGAGTCGGTTCATGAACCAAAACCGATAGAGAAAGGGCAAACTAGGAAATTTATAGATCCTAAGTGACCTAAAGAGTCACAAAAGTCATGAAAAAGGACTTTAGGATGAATTGGAGATGAAAACCAAACCGGTTTAGGTGAATTGGATCTGAACTTGATTGAACTAGTTTGGACCGGTTTGAACCACTATTGAATCGGATGCTAAATTCATTTTTCTAGGTGGCTTAGAAAATTCAAAATGGAGAATTGAGGCCACCATTTGATAGATAATGAATTTAGAAATTTTTAATTTTGAAAAACCCACTCGAATCGGGCCTAAACCGGCCGGTTTAAGCTTTAAACTTGGTTCAGACTAGTCCGGTTCGTTTCGGAATAGTGTCGTCTTCTTCCTTCAGATAACAGCACTATTCACTTGCTAGAAAATCGAGCAGCGCTAGCGAAGATGAAAATTCTCCGGCCAGGGAGTTTCAAAAAATGAATGACCACAATTAAGGCGCCAATCGAATGACCAAGAAGACCCCGAGATTCTTATATAAAGAGCCCCTCCTCATTCATCCTCCTCACACCTAAAAACTCCACTCCCTATCTTCTACTCCATTTTTCGGTGAAGCTTGAACCAATGCTCTGACTTGTACATTTTTATGAGCTAAAGAAGGCGTGGTTGGGTTCTTTAGATTTGAGAGAAGTCAACTATAGGAAAGCCTTAAATAGATCAATGGCTAAGACGGGAGTAACGACCAAAAAGCCATGAGAAGGATAAGCAAACCCCTACAGAACGATCAAGAGATCTTAAAACAAAGAGGATGTGAATTCCACCTAAAAGAAATAGATGAGTACTAGGAGCAAGTGAGAATGAAAATGAGGTATAAAAGAAGTACATGTAAGTTTTCAAGAGTAAACATAAGTAGGAGAGATTGATATCAGAGAATGCCACTTAAGGCTAGATGTCCTCATTGGCAAAACTAGAAGAGAACCCCAAGAGAAAAGAGTATAAACTATCAAGGAAGGAAACCTTGGAAGGACATAAGTGTCCTAATCAAGAAGTAATGGGACCAACAAAGGTGGAATGGAGGTAAGCTCATCAAAGATATGCTGGATGAGAGGGGAAGATCAAGTACAAGGGAAAAGTATTCAGGAGGACCCAGGGAGTAAGTTAAATCCAAGTAACAGATAAGTAGGAAAACATCATCAAAAGATGTTGTACAAATAAGAAAGGGGTGGACTACCCATAAAAAGGAACAGAGGAAAGCACCTCTAAGAACCCTTGAAAAAGTAAACCCTCCATTTAAGAAGTGATTTAAGTAGACGATTATTGACATCAAGACTGGTGGTGGTATAAGCTCAATTGATGGAGCCTAAGGAGAGGATGACTAGACATGGTGTGGAGTACTCAGAATAAGATTGAGAATAAAAAATGTCACCAATAAAGAATAAGGGATGAAATTGAAATTTCAGTTAGAGAAGAATTCAAAGCAGGCAAATGCCCTAATATAGGAAGGGGTATGAAGAAAGGAAGGAAAGAAACCTTCAAGAAATGCTAAGAAGGTTGAGCATGTAGCTCCTAAGGTGAAGGTCTCTATTGTGAGGGACATAGTAGAGAACAAAAATCATAAGAAAGGACTTCCCCAAACAAGTAATCGACACATAGAACGAAGGGGATTAACTCTAAATAAAGAATCGTGATATTATCATGAGCTAGTAAGAGTGGATAAAGAAAAAAGAAAGCTATTGAGGAAAGAACACCACTGAAATGAGGAAGGACATAAGAAGGGTCAAAAACCAGACAAAAAGGGTGATAACACTGAGACCCATGAAAGCAAATACGAATGCTCAACAGGACACTGAGTTAAGGGTTTTAACAATATAAAGAATGACTAGACACAAGAATGATTAGGCATCTTGGAACTCTCAATCCTGAAATTCAAAGTAAGAACTTCAAGGGAAAGAATCTTGCCCTAAGCAAAGGGAGACGTGAACCTAAGGATATACCCTTGAACTCGTAGATAAGACATACTTGGCTAAGATAAACTCCGTAGAATGAGTAAACCATAGAAAGGAAAGGAAATTCCTTAAGTGTGTGTTATAAAGTAGCTAAGTGAAAATAATCGAAATATTAGCATGTCAAACAAACTCTAAGTTGACATCAAGAGAAGTTCTTTTATATACAAAGGATGCATAATAATTTTTGGAGACAAAGCTCCAAAAAGGATGGGAGAGTTGTAAACCCTGTCCCTTAAAGATAAGGAAAATTAGTGAAAGAATCGGTCAACCCATGTGAGAAAACAGAACCGGTTCACGAACTCCAACCGTTAGAGTAATGGAAAATTAGTAAATTTACAAATCTCGAGTGACCTAAAAAGTCACAAAAGTCATGAAAAGGGACCTTGGGACAAATTAGAAAAGAAAACCAAACTAGTTTAGGTGAACTAAACCTGAACCGGTTTAAACCACCATTGACCAGTTTCTAAATTCATTTTTTCTAAGCATCTTTAAATATTCAAATTGAGGAATTAAAGCAACCATTGGATAGATAATGAATTTAAATGAATTTAGAAATTTTTAATTTTGAAAAAATCGATCAAATCGGGCTTGAACCAGTCGGTTTAAACATTGAACCCGGTTCGGACCGGTCTAGTCCGGTTTGGAACAGTGTCATCTTCTTCCTTCATACGACAGCACTGTTCACTTGTTGAAAAAATGAACAGCGTTGGCAAAGGTGAAAAGTCTCTATTCGGGGTGTTTCAGGCCATGAATGAGCACCATGAAGGCATCAATAAGACGGCCAAAGAGTCCCCGAGCTCCCTATATAAAGAGCTCCTTTTCATTCATCCTCCTCACACCTAAAAACTCCTCTCTCTCTCTCTCTCTCTCTCTCTCTCTTTCTACTGCTCTAATTTTCAGTGAAGCACGAACATAACTTTGACTTGGACATTTTTCTAAGCCTTAGAAGTCGAAGTTGGGTTCTTTAGATTTATGGAGAAGTTAGCTACCCGACGGTAGTCTCCATTTGATATGAGGATAGTCGAAGAAGTGCCAGTGTAATCAAACAATGAAGTAGCTCCGGCAAATTGAAGCTACCCTGTTTCGACTGAGCTGAAATCAGTCGAATTCAGCCCTCTTCCGGCCAAACCAAGCTCTCCCAATGTCCCCTCAGCCCTTAGACGACCTCAACTGAGCTTAAAGGTAAGCCAATTCGGCCCTCCTTAATCGTTGCAGGTCGAAGTTAGAGAGAGAAACTACAAAATTTCACTAACGAAATTCTCCCTCAATTCAAGGTCAATTGTAGGAATTCTTGATCCTAGAAGATACCTCAGGAAGAGAGCCATCTTCTATAATAGAGAGATCGGACCATCGCACCGCTAACGGTAAGCATTCAAAGCTTTCTCTCTCTAAGTTCAATTTTCCAGCGAATCTCCGTTTTAGCTTAATTCGGACCCAAATGATGTGGTTCAAAGCTCAATTGAATCATATGGAAGTGTAGGAACTTATTCATACCTTTAATTGAAGCAATTAACCCCGATTGAATGGTCAATTTGATGAAATAAAATTCGGCCAGTTTGGAAGGGAAATTTTGGGGATTTCGTAAATTTGAGGGACCAAATTACAATTTCCCAGAATTGAGGGTCAATTGGCCATGAAAGGAATGTTAGAGGAACAATTGGTCAATTTTTTAAAATAATTGGGGTCAAATTGTCGTTTTTGTAAAGTAGGGGCAAAATGGTAATTTTTTAAATGTTGGGAACCAAATTGAAAATTTGGGAAACTTGAACCCCTTAAGTGATTTAGAGTAAATTGAGGACCCAAAGTAAATTTTGGAAGTTTCGAGACTCAATTTGGGGAAAAGTTTGAATTAGGGACCTAAAGTCAAGGAAACTGAACTTTAGGGAGATGTCATCGCACCTGATTGGTATGATGAGTTGAAATGATATTTTGTCAGAAGTGTTCTCCCCTGATTGTGTGACAATATTTAAAATTTTTGGGAGACCTTGATGAGAGCTAAAACAACTCAGATAGGCCAGAGGCCTTGGTTTTAGAACTTATGGGGCTAGATGCCCGGTTTTTGGAAAATCACGTACAGTGAGCCCAAGGCCAGTTGGCACAAGTAAGAGATTATAAACAAACATGATATGTTAAAGCCATGGAAATTCTTAATGAATAAATTATGTGATTTTGTCATGCTACCAAGACAGGACTGACATACTCAATGGATCGGTGGCAGTGCGTCAGGACCAAGTCTACGGACCGGCCTAGACAAACAGCTGCAAGTCGAGTTGAGGGTTGGAGCCATTGGAGCAGTGGCACCAAAGATATATGGCTTTGTAGAAAACTATTGTTTGTGCATACACTTGAGGTTCAGGACTATAAAACGCCTAAGAGGGGTAGTGATGCGTCTTAAGAGCTACTGGATGACATGGTGGGGATAAGGGTAGTTTGTCATGCCAACAGTCAGGGAAGCTCAACGTAGCTTCATCCACATGAGACCGGATTGGGGTCGAGATGAGGTTTCTATCCTCATACGGACACTGAGTTGATTTCAAGTTTAAGGGTCAGATGTTGTAAACATCCACTCATTCCCAAGATAGAAGTGGACGGGCTTCTATCTAGGAGGCCGATAAAGTCACTCCGACACCACAAGTGGGTGCAGTGGACGGGCTGCCTTGCGAATGTGTGATCCCTTCATGATGAATGGTGTGTGTTGACCATTAAACACACCTATTATGGATAATGAGGAAAGAAATTTTGAAAACTGAAATTGAGGAAGAAATGGTCTTTAAGGAAATAAGGAGTCTGGTACACTCCAATTAAAAATTATTTTTTTATGAAAATTTATTCTCAACACCCATTCACTGAGTTGTAGAAACTCACCACTCTTTTTTATCCCTTTTCAAGAGTAGGTAAAATGACTAAGAAAAATACCAGTACCTATCTTTTGTCAAATATGCTTAAAAGTTATTTTTAAGCTTGCATTTTTATTGATTTATGTTATTTTAGGGAACAAGGTTAAAATTACACTTGCTCCTCTTGATTTAAAGAAATAGGGAAATCCCTCTTGAAACAAGGCAGCGGCGGGTTGATCACGGGGGTCGAGACTTGACAATATCGGAATACTATATACTGTCCCTAAGTGTATGTCATATGTTCCTTATATGGTTAGGGTATGTTCTTAGTCATTGGGTTTCCTTAACCGAAAGTTTTTACCTTTTTTCATTATATAGTTATTTGGATAGCTATGATTTCTTCCTTCATTACAATAGAATTTTCAAGTCTTATACACCTTAAAATAGAAAAGTACACATAATTACAATACAAGTCATTATAGTAAAACTCGATTTCAGCCCGCAAATACTACTACTTTCGCAAAAAAAAAATCCTAGGTTCGCCCCTCCGCTCGAGATCTCAAGTTCTGTCCATCCTTAATAGTTTATGATGTTATAGGTGACCTCTTCTTCATCATCAGTATCCATTGCATCCTACATGTCCCTTGCCACCCACTCACATTCATATGCCACTTCTATAGCAATCTCTAGGTAAAGGTAGGGTCATGTCCCCTCCATAATGTGTCTCATATCCTAATTTAGACCCTATGTGAACTACTCTTATATAGCATTGTTCCCAACCCCTTTCGAGGCGAAGCATCTAAGGTTGAGGTAGTTCCTAGAAAAAAATCAGCCACTAATCCCTTGCCCTGAGCAAGGTGAACAAGGCTTGAGACTTTTCTTGGACAATGAGAAAGTAGATACCTCTCATTAAACTTTTCCTCAAACAAGTTCCAATTTGGTACCTAGGAAAGGGGCATAGATACTTCTCCCTTTCCCACTTGATTTTTGCCTCACCTTCAATGAGAGCCTCCACCAAAAGATCCCTCTCATGATGATATGCCCCATACTGGTCCATACCTCTCTTAAGAATGGTAAGTCAATTCATGGCTACTACCACATAATTTCCTCCATAGAATGTGCCTCCATATGGGAATTGGGGTTGTCGCATCCTTCTTAGAAAGTTGAAGTAGTGTACCCTAGGGTCTCCCAAGGGGCTTGCTGCCACTTACGTTGCTTCGAAAGCTCTCAAGGGAATTGCCATGAGAGTTTCCACTTAAGTTGTAGTAGGTACAACCACCACGTCATCTCGACGCTACGGTAGTGGGTACATCACTATAGTAGAAACAACATGCCAAAAGGCTCAAAATAATATAATTTAACAAAAATCACTCAAAATTTAAAATTTTGTAAGTGACATTTCAAATTGAAATATGGTCTGCAACCAAATATTGGAAAGTGAGTAACTGATTTGAAAACATCTGTTGTTACCCAAGTACCTTATATCGGGTACCTTGCTCTGTGAAGGTCCTACCATCCTCGCACTCCTCTCCTTTGTATGTTCCTAAAATGTATTAGGGAGAGGAGTGAGAAATGCTTAGTGAGTGCAAAAACTGTTCATCGGGTCTTTCATGACCTCGATGTTGTCGCAATTCCAAATTTGCTTATACGGTTTCAAACTTTTATTTTCTACAGTGTTCACTAATGAACCTACCATTCATGCAATAGTATAAGTTATCCACCTATACTATGCACACATGTTGGACTTGAACTATTTCCTAAACCAACTTAATCAAATGACATTTACTAATATGTACTCGACATTATTTTAGGGTATCTCTTATCACCTAGCACACTCATCCATATTTGCAATGGGGAATAATTTAGTACGATAGATGGGAACTATCATCTGAACGAACTATCCAAGTGACATCTATCGATGCACACTCGGTATTGTATCAAGCTATTCTCTTAGCACAATCTTTCGTAAGTATAATGAGAACAATTGTGGACAATGGACGAGAACTATCATCTGAACTAAACATTTGAGTGACATCTATCGGCGCACACTCAATATTGTGCAATGGTATTTTCTTTGCACAATCTTTCATATTTATAATGGGAATCGAGTCTGATAGGTTAGACAGGAATCTGCATCTGAACCAACTATCAACCGTATAAGCAATCATGTATTGAGAATGATTTGCTAACTGGTCATCCCCACTAATGATATCATTACCAAGTTAACCAATGATGGGTCACAATTTATCACACGAGTATTAATTGCTTGTAAAATATCGGAACATTGCCCTTTTTTTAAATACATGTTTGTAGCTTATTTCTAAAAGTGGTGTGTAAACAGTTTATCAATACCAAGTCATATCCCCTCTTTGCATATATCGGGCCTTAGCCCTTCCATATCTTGAATAATGGCCTTAACCCCTTTCATTCCTACATGGTTATAAGGGGTCCATTTCACCCATTTTGAAACCCTTCATATTCACATTTGTATTTTCCAAAGTCGTCGGGTCATGGCCCGCTACTCAAATCATTCGGGATATTTCCTAATTTTTATAACATTTTTCGTATAGTTTTTATATGAGTTTTTTCTTAAAATATTTTTCCTAAACATTTATACCAATAACTTTACATAAATTGTCAAGTATTGGTAATAATGGTACAATTGGACATAGAAGTCAAAAATCCCACTCACCATTGTAATCATAACGTGTTCATCTTGACAGTTTCTCCTTTAACTCTAGGTGCACAATTCCCATAAGATTTGTTATAAGATCCTTCTACATAAATCAAATCATAATATTGGGGTAAGTTTTGAACTCTACTCTGTATTTGTATATTACCCCGTAATTTTCACCAAAAAATATAATTTTTTCCATCAGTCACGCTCGATTCTCGTGCATCAACGAACCCGTCCATTAATTCCTTTGAAAACACCTATCTAAGGCTACATCCATGTTGTTATATTTTCCAATATGTCAAAATGTCTCTAAGTTTCCTAATTATATATAACTTTTCCAAATCTTGTATTTTTATCCTTAAAAATGGTCAAAATTACCATTTTGCCCCTACCCATTTGACCCTAATCTTTTTCCATAAGTTTCATTTAGGTTCTTAGCATTTTCTAAGCTACTTCTTTGGGTCCATGAACTTTTTAAACTTCCTTTCATATCCCTAGTCTTCCACTAAGTCTCATTGGTACCCCATTTTCCTAAAATGACACTTTGTCCCTATACTTTTCAAAAATTATGATTCAGTCCCCTAACTTTTTTTTTCAAAATGACTCCATACATCTTCCAAAACCTTTTTTTATATATCCTTTATCTTATTCCCTAGTTCCCACGGTCACTTTCTTACCACACTTAGTTGGAACAGTGTCGTTTTGGCCCCGATTGGACTCACGCCAAAAAATAAACACAAAGTCTGACTTAAGTTGGTAGCTCATCGGAGAGAGAGTAGTGTGGTCGGCACCGATGGGTTTGGATAATTGACTTCCTCACGAGTAGTGGACAACTTGATCACCCTCTAAGGTGGTCGGAGTCACTTGTAACACCTGATTTACAAAGCTCGATAAAAAACGTGGAGCTACCGAAGTTTCTCAAAATTTTCATTACCATGAGTCTTACATTTAGCTCGAACAACCACTAAGGTTGGGAAGAGGGAGCAAGAGGAGACTTGCATAATAAATTTGGATTGTGGTTGACCGTCGAGGAGGTCGGGAAAAGATGAGAAAGCTTTTACCCTATTTTTAGTCGAGGAAGCAGTGTTACTGTTCCATAATATTAATACTAGTAGATGGTATATCAGAGTTAGGGAGAGCTGTGATTAAAATTTTAACTTCCACCTAGTTCTAAGAACACCTAAATGACTGAATTTGGTGGTCGGAGGAAAAATATATGAACTATAGAATTGAGGTCACCAAAAAATGGAGAAAGCTCGGGTTATAGAAAGAATTCTTGCCAAATGTCAGTGAGGCAGTGATCAATGATTATATAGGGAGCTCAAGAAACCCAAATGTTCATTATTCAATGTGCTTAGTTGATCAAATAGAATCTTATAAACCTAACTTTTCATTTAATTATACTTAAGTGCAAGATGTGGGCCGTTTTTTGTCCAATTTATTTTTCTAAAAATTACTTATTCAATTTAATACTGGACTCAATAATCACCATTTTTAATATATTTAATAAATTCTAAAAATCAAAATTTTTTTACCTTAGATGGATTCGATCCCAACTCAAATTGATTTTCACTTTAATTATTATCAATTCTTAATTTTTAATTAAATAAGATATTTTTAATTTAATTTCATGTACCGCCTCATTATCTAATTTTAAGGTGTGAACGAACTTTCAAATTTTTATTTCTAATTTAAGATCAGTTCTCAAACCATTTAGGTTTAAATCCTATTTTTAGAAATTTCATCGTTACACGTACAAATAGATGAAAAGTTTGCGGCTGAGGAATCAGCGGTGGTCGAGCAATGAGTTTAGGACGAATTGCTGATGAAGATGACAATAGGAGCTTGGCAATCGGGGAGGAAGATGTGAATAGTGCTACACAAAATGGAATTTGAGGTTTTTGAGCTATGAGAGCTAGGTACCATGAAATATAAAATAATAGAGAGGTATTTCTTGATTTTTTGTATGGCACATTTAATTGATTAATTGTGAAAATATTTATACAGTTGGCTATAAGAAAGAATATAATATACTAAAGAATAAAATTGTTATTTATTATGCAAGAGGGGACAATATGGAAAATGGTGGAGCAGCCTCCTCCTGCTGTTGTTATGGTCCTGGAAGGTTATGACTAGTTGTTGTTGTGTCAAGGAGGTGGTCCGCCTACTACTAGCCATATGGCAAATATCGTCCAAAATTTTTTAGTGCACCAATGATTTACTTTGGGCAATGCCTTTTTGTCCATGGCCGATCAAGCCACAATTATAGCATAAAGTAGGAAGATGCTCTTATAGAAATGATGTCCAAGAGGCTTTACCAAAGGAACATGTGATCAACGTGCTAGGGACGAGTGTCCTCTTAATACTTACTTGCACAAGAACTTGTGGAATATATACCCTTTAATACAAGCCCGTGTACATTTGTAGTGGCTCCTGATTGCCCGATGATCCAAGTAATGCCTAATATAATTATGGGGTGGGACTAACGAAGCTTAGTCAATAAGCATCACGGAAGCTCTTTGTTCTGGGGCATGCGGGCTGAACAGTGGGGCTAGTAGTCCATTTCTGTCGCTTCAAATGGGATACTCTCATCACAGAAAGTGATATCCATAATCGAACCTATCTTAGAGGTAATCTACGGACAATTGCAAGGGTTATGGCGTCCGGAGGCATGTAGTGAGATTGAACCCAGAGGTTCATATGCTCAAAGGACTGTCTCTCAATATGAGTGCTTCTGTCCCACTTCTGGAGACCAATGGATGCTCCCTCCTACTCCACACAGCCGGTATGTTCCTAATAACCAATTTTGCAGATGGAACTTTTAGACTAATGACTTTAAAGAGTGCATGTTGTTGGGCTTGTTCCTGCTATCCATCATATCAACATGTTCTTCAATGTCCAGTCAACTCAGTAGCTCATCAGCTAGTATATCTGGGATCTCCTTAGATGGTAGAGAAGTTATGGGAGACAGGGACGTAGAAACTCAAGCCTTCAGTAGATGGGGTGGAGGGAGGGTTGTAGAAAGGTACTAACACCTGAGTCCACAAGACTAGACTTAGACTGAGATGGGGAAGCCCTTCAAGATGGAGAACAAGCTGCTGAGTGGGTCCTCATGCTGGCAGGTAAGATGGCAATGAGTGCTTATATGGCTTGCCCACATGGACATGGACATGGACATGGACATGGAGTTTAGAGATAAGAGACTGAGCTCAATTTTTTTTTAATTATTTTTTGGCCTCCAAGTGAAATATTAAAAAAATAATTAAGAATTAGTTAACGGGCCGGGTATGCTTAGACTATGGATAGACCGAAAACTTGTTTGCCTTTTTGGGCTGTGAAAGACCAAAAATGGGTTGGAGAAAAACTACAGTGGAAGTTTAAGGCGAGCTCGCCTCTAATGGATGCCCTACTGAGCTGAAAGCCTGAAACTTATAAAGTCTAAGAAACCCTGACCAGACCCTTCTATTTGCCGCTAGACGGCCGCCGCTTTTTTCTTACTCTTCCTTCTCCTGCAATGGGTCGCGTCATCCGGGCTCAGCGTAAAGGTGCGGGATCCGTGTTCAAGTCCCACACCCACCACCGCAAGGGCCCCGCCCGCTTTCGCAGCCTCGACTTCGGCGAGCGTAATGGCTACCTGAAGGGAGTGGTCACCGAGATCATCCACGACCCCGGCCGCGGTGCTCCCTTGGCTCGCGTCTCCTTCCGCCATCCCTTCCGCTACAAGAAGCAGAAGGAGCTCTTTGTCGCTGCCGAGGGCATGTATACTGGTCAGTTTGTCTACTGTGGCAAGAAGGCTACCCTCGTGGTCGGCAACGTCCTCCCCCTCCGCTCCATCCCTGAGGGTGCCGTTGTCTGCAACGTGGAGCACCACGTGGGCGATCGTGGTGTTTTTGCTCGTGCATCCGGAGATTACGCTATTGTCATCAGCCACAATCCCGATAACGACACTACGCGGTATGAACTTTGAAGTAAAATGACAAAACAAAGATTCCTTTCTCATATCTCATCTCTACTTCTATCTGGCTGGATCCGATTGTTTCTTGGCTAAAGGTTGATGAATTTGATGATTCCATTGGGGAGTTAGATCATTCTGATCTTTCTGTGTTTCATATGCCAATGGGTTTTAAAGATCAATTAGAGTAGGATCTGCTCGTGTGATATATCTCAATCATACACTGAGAATGTTTCTTCAAGGGAAAAGCTCGTCCTATATAATATCATTGAACTACCTGAATCTGTTCCAATTTCGTTTTTAATGATGTTCGGGCATCAAATGTTTGTTAGAGAATTGGTCTTTCTGCATAGGTTACATATTTTTAAGAATTGCCCTGAAAAATTTTTGGCCAATAAATGCGTGAAATTTTGATCCTGTGAATTCATGGAATTAGGTTAGAGAAATCAACAACATGATGTGCAGTGTGATCTATCTAACAACTGTGCATCTTGGTAACTGTTATTAGTGAATTCTAAGAACTGAGATGCTACTCATTATTGTCTACATGCCCTGAACTTATAGTGGCTAATTATGCATGGTGATGAATGGCAGAGTCAAGCTTCCATCTGGCTCCAAGAAGATTGTGCCGAGTGGCTGTAGGGCAATGATCGGGCAAGTTGCAGGAGGCGGTAGGACCGAGAAGCCTCTCTTAAAGGCTGGAAATGCCTATCACAAGTTCCGGGTGAAGAGAAACTGCTGGCCGAAGGTCAGAGGTGTGGCCATGAACCCTGTCGAGCATCCTCATGGAGGTGGTAACCACCAGCATATTGGTCATGCCAGTACAGTCCGGCGTGATGCCCCACCTGGGCAGAAGGTCGGTCTCATCGCAGCCCGCAGGACAGGTCGACTTCGTGGTCAGGCTGCTGCCACGGCAGCTAAGGCTGACAAGGCTTGAAAGTTCCCAGGTGCTTATTTCCCGATTTTCTTTGACCTTGTTCGGTTTCAACTGTTAGAGTATGTGTTAGCTTCTACACCTCCTTTTACTGGAAGTTTTGGTACTCTTAAGAGGCTTGGTTGATCAGAGTGTGGAGTAGTTTGAATCCCAGTATATCAAGCAAATCTGTGTTTTGAGTGTATACAAGTATATTTCATATTATGCTATTTCTATGGAAATAGGGAGAATACACATGATCACATAATATTTAGTTGGCATGATCAATTGGTTAAATGAAGTTATATTGAAATAACACTAGCTTAAATTATATAATTTATAAGATATATTATTTAATAGGTTTGTTTATGTTATTTATTTATTTATTTTAGTAAGAAAACATTTGTTCTCTGAAAATTTCTAATATGTTACTTTAAATAGTGAATGGCAAAGTATGTTTTTTTCTGGAGTTCAGAGTACAATGTAAAAATATTTATATAATGATTATAAGGTATTGCTAGTATGTATATACAACCAAAATTTTCTAGAAAAGTTAGAGATTTACCTGCTCTATGTGTACTGTTATCCATCACCATATTGCCATACTTTGAGATCATAAATTCAGTAATGAAATTATTTGGCCAGGAGCACTTTAGTCAACTTCCTAGTCATATGGCAAACATGGTTCAAAATTTTTTAATCACCAATGATTTACTTTGGGCAATGCTTTTGTCATGGCCGATCAAGCCACAAAGATCATCTTATAGAAATTATGCGCATGTATCTTGATTGATTTTGACAAAATATTCTATCAATTGGATCAATTGATGTTCCCGGTAAATACATATATATCAAATATAATGCGAGTTTAAAAGAAATTAAGCATACTTATATATAATGCGAGTTTAAAATAAATTAAGCATATTGATGAAGTATAAAATTTGATGTTATTTTTAGTTATTTTCTCTTTTTTTTAAAAATTAATAAAAAAAATGGTAAGTTTATACAACTCAATTAATGGATATTTAAAAAAAATAAAGTTTCGATAAAAATAATTTTTAAAATTGGAGTATTATACTTTTTAATTCCTTTAAAAATTTTATCATCCTCAATTTCGATTTTCAAAATCATTTATTATTACAACGGTTTGTTTATAAATCAACACATACTCTTTATAATAAATGAACACGTAATTGTAGATCAGTATATCCAATTAACTCATTTGTGACGGAGTAACTTTATCGGCCACTTATATAAAATCACGTACACTTCTATATATAGAATGAGTGGATTTTTGCGACATTCAACCATCAATCCCGTAACAAAATTTCGCGTACGTATGAAGATAAATAACTCATCTTATCCCCACCCGTTCTCTAATCTGAGCTTTGCAAGAATTCTGGTACGACAAATTATCCTTATATTCAACAGGTCATTTAGAGCCCTGTGACGCATTACTATCCCTAACACATGCACAATCAATAGTTTTTCATATAATGCCATATAATTTGTAATGCTACTAGTCCGACGGTCCTGACCCTCAACTCGACCTGGTTTTAACTAGTCCGAAAACCTATCATGTTGCACTTACACTAGTCCATCGAGTATGTTAGTCATGTCTCGGTATTATAGCCAAACAATTCATTAACTTTTTAAATATTTACAATTTGGTCCTTAAAGTTTTTTTTATTTCGCTTTAAGCCCCAAATGTCAGTTTTCCCCCCAAATTAAGTACCGAAACTTTAAAAATTCACCTTGGGACTTCAATTTATTCAATTTCACAAAAAGGGGCTCAAGTTTCCCAAATTCTCAATTTAGTCCTTAATTTTTCCAAAATTACCATTTTGCTATTCCTTTACAAAAACAGTAAGTTTTACTCCAAAAATTCTAAAATTTACTCAATTGGTCTTCTAACACTCTTATCATGCTTAATTGGCCCTCAATATTATAAAATTACATTTTAGTCCCTCAAAATTTTGAAATCCCCAAAATTTCCCCAATTTTCCCCCAATTTCAACTTTCCAACACAGCCAAATTTGATTTTATCAAATTGACTAATCAAACAAGTTTAATTGTTGAAATTGAAGTTAAATTAGAGTTCCTACAACTTCATACGATTCAATTACACTTTGAATCGCAAGTTTTGACACCGGAACAAACTCAAACGGAGCTTCGTTGGAAAATAGAACGTAGAGAGAGAAAGCATCAAATGCTCACCATTAGGGGTGCGGCGGTCCGAGCTTTCAATCTGGGTAAATAGCTCTCCTCCTGAGACTTCTCCTAGGATCAAGAATTACATCAATTGATGTCGAATTGGGTGAGAATTTTATCATCAAAATTCTGTCAGTTCTCTCTCTAGTACCGGTCGGAAATTACAGAGGGGAGCTGAATTGGCTTACCTTTCAGTTCTAATTCGGTCGTAGAAGAGCGGAGTAAGTGTTGAGAGAGCTTGGTTTGACCTGAGGAGGGCTCGAATTGGCTGATTTTTGCTCGACAGAAACAGAGCAGCTTCGGTCCACCGGAGCTGCTTCACTGTTCGATCACGCCGACACTTCTTCGACGACCCTCGGAGCAAATGGAGATTACCACCGTGTAGCTGACTTCTCCCCGGTTCTAAGGAACTTGACCTCGCCTTCTTTGGCTTAGAAAAGACCATATATCGGAGCTCTGGTTTGAGCTTCACCGAAAAACTGAGTAGCTGAGAGAGAGTGAGGTTTTCAAGTGTGGAGAGGATGAATGGAGAGAAGCTCTTCATATAGGGAGCTTGAGAACTCGTCGGCCACCCATTTGGCACCTTTATGACAGTTATTGATGGCCTAAAACATACTGAACGGAAACGTTTCCTCTTTGCCGGTACTGCTTCAATTTTTCAAAGAGTGAACAGTGTTGTCATCTGAATGAAGAAGACGACATTATTCTGAACCGCACCGGACCGATCCGAACCGGGTTCAAAGCTTGAACTGGCTGGTTCATGCTTGATTTGACTGAGTTTTTAAAAATTAAAAATTTCTAAATTTATATAAATTCATTATCTATGAAATGGTGGACTCAATTCTCAAATTAAAAATTTCTAAGCCACCTAGAAAAATAAATTTAGCATCCGGTTCAATAGTGGTTCAAACCGGTTCAATCCGATTGAGATCTAGTTTACATGAATCGGTTTGGTTTTCATCCCCCATTCATTATAAATTCCTTTTTAATGAATTATGCGACTCTTTAGGTCACTTGTTATTCATAATTTTCCTAGTTTGCCCTCTCTTTATCTGTTACAGTTCATAAAACGACTCGGTTTATAAACCAGTTCAATCTGGTACATCAGAACCGGTCTAGTTTTTCTCTCCAAATTTATCCTAAGGTTCTGTTCCAAGGTTTATGAACCCTTTTGGATCACTTGGGAGTTGTAAATTCTCGAATTTGCTCGTTCCCCAATAATCAGGTTTGTGAACTGGTTCGATTTTCTCACTTGGTTTGACCAGTTATTTTCCGATTTTTCCTTAACTCCAAAGAGCGAGGTTTACAGACATCTGTAGCCAATTTAATCAGATGAGTAGCTAAGGAAAACATATGGAGTGGAGTGTAATTGAAGTTTGTGGGCATGGTAGGGGTGAAGGTATGGATAGCAAAGGCACTCAAAGATTTGAAGAGATTTATAATTAGGAGGATGGTGATATAGGAGATGAAAGAGTGATTGATACCCAAGAGAGCGAGTGGGAAGACGATTGATGACATAGACAATGGTTTCAAAAGTTAAATACCATAACTTAAGAGGAAGATGGCAATGAGCAAGAAGAATGAGACTCATATCGATAATATGTCAATGATTGCGTTCAACAGACTCATTTTATTGAGGTGTGTATGGATAGAAAATGCGGTGAGTAATACTATAGGTTTGTAGTTCATATTGAAAACCTATGAGAGGAATTCTCGAGCATCATCAGATTGTAATGTTTTGATTTTATAATCAAAAAGAATTTTGACACTAAGGTAGAAGTCTCGGAATACAAATAAAATGTGAGAGCAATTTTTTAAAATAAAGAACTAATAGCACTTGTTGTAATAATCGAGAAAATAAATGTAGTAAAGTTGTCCAGTTTGAGACACAATAGGTGCATGCCCTAAATGTTAGTGTGATTTAATTGTAGAGGTTGTGTACTAGTGTTTTGGTGTAAACTCAGTCTTTTATAGATAAGAAAACCAGGAAACAAACCGGTAGTTTTAAAAGAGAAAACTGAGCTAGTTCACAAACCATAACCGATAAGGAAATGATAAATTTGGGAATTAACAACTTCCGAGTGACTCAAAGAGTCATAAAAATTATGGAAAAGAACCTTGGGATGAATTGGAAGAGAAAATCAAATCAGTTTAGGGCAAACTAGACCCGAATCGGATTAAACCAGCTTGAACCATATATGAACCGAATTCTATTTTTCGTGAGGGCTTAAAGTGATCAAATTGGGGAATTGAAGCCACCATTCAATGGGAAATGAATTTAGATGAATTTAGAAATTTTTAATTTTTAGAAAACCGATCGAATTGGGCTTAAACCGATCAATTTACGTATTGAACCCGGTCGGACCGGACCAGTCCCATTTGGAACAATGTCACCTTCTTCCTCAAGATGACATCATTGTTTATTTAATGCAAAAAACGGTAACACCGACGAAGGAAAAACATCTCCGATCAAGCCGTTTTAGGATGAGGATAAGCTCAACCAAAAAAGAAAAGTTGTCGGGCAGAGGGTACTCGAGCTCCCTATATAAAGACCTCCTCTCCATTTATCCTCCACACACATGAAATCTCCATTCTCTCTCAACTGCTCCATTTTCTGGAAAAGCTCAAATTAGAGCTCCAATATAGGCCTTTTTCTCAGCCTTAGAAGGCAATATCGTGTCCTATAGATTACGGGGAAAGTCAGCTACCTGACAATAACTTCTTTTTGACCCAAGGGCCACCGGAGAAGCACTAATGAAATCAAACAATGAAGCAACTCCGATGGACCGAAGCTGCCCTGTTTTGGCCGAGCTGAATTCGGCCAAATTCAGCCCTCCTCCGGCCAAACCAAGCCTCCCCAACACCCCCACAGCCCTCATACGACCTTAACAGAGCTGAAAGGTAAGCCCAATCGGTCCTACTCAGTCGTTGCTGGTCGGAGTTAGAGAGATAAAGTGCTAAATTTACTGATAAAATTTACCTTCAATTTGACTTCAATTGTAGCGATTTTTTTTTATCCTAGAATGAACCTCAAGACTAAAGCTACCTCCCTAGATCGAGTGCTCGGACCGCCGCACCTCTGACGATAAGCTTTCGAAACTCTCTCTCTACAAGCAATTTTTTGGCGAAGCTCCAATTGAGCTCAATTCAGACCCCGATTTGAGAAAATAACCCCGATTTAATGGCCAATTTGAAGAAATCAAATTCAGTCAGTTTGAAGGGGAGAAATTGGGGGAAAATTTGAGGAAAATTTGGGAATTTCATAAAATTGAGGGATCTCTTTGCAATTTCCCAAAATTGAAGGCCACTTGGCCATGAGAAAGATGTTGAGTGACCAATTGGTCAATTTTTGGAATATTTGGGGTCAAAATTGCCATTTTTGGAAAGTAGAGGCAAAATTGTAATTTTGGAAAAGTTAGAGACCAAATTGGAAATTTGGAAAACTTGAGCCCCTTATACAATTTTGAGTAAATTGAGAACTCAGATGGAAATTTTGGAAACCTTGGGACTCAGATTAGGGCAAAAGTTGGCATTAGGGACCTAAAGTTAAGGAAAATGAACTTTAGGCACCTATGTAAAACCGATTCCTTGGAATCAAAGAAAACCGGGAAAAAGGGACCAGTAAAGGTTTATACAAAAAAACAAGTCGTTTAATGAACAAAAAAATAGCTAACATAGGAAAATAAAAAATTCCAAGTGACCAAAAATTCACAAAAATGACAAGGAAGAGTCTGGAAGTGGAATTGATGACAGAATCGAACAAGTTCTTGGTGAACCAGACTCGAACCGGACTGAACCGGTATGAACCATAGTGAACCAGTTAAAAAATTCATTTTTCTAGGTGCATTAAAAATGTCAATTTGGGAAATTGAGACCACCATTAGATAGAAAATAAATTTTTAAAATTTTTAAATTTTAGAAAAACGGTCGAACTGGTCAACTGTCAATGGATTAGTCAACGGTCAACAGTCAACGGACAGCTAGCGCAACGTCAATTGCCACGCAGACACGGGCAGCCAAAGAAAGGTGACCACGTGTTCGGTTAACGAATAGTTGGCACCTGTCAGCACATCACGTAGCCAATTAGAGGCTGCCACATGTCCGGTCAATGGCTAACGTGGTGGCCGAGTCGGCACTTCATGTTAGAAAATCTGACCAATTACAGCGTGCCACGTGGCACGATCACCATGTCATCATCTTCAACCTTCAGAGAAGAGAAAGAGAGAGTCACCAAAAAAGATAAATTCTCCGACGACTTGAAAAACTCTCCGGTCAAGTTGCTGACGGTCGAGTAGGAGGCTAAATTTTACGCCGGTGAGTAGCTTGAACAGTTGTCGAGCTCACTATATAAAGAGCACCCCTCATTCATTCTTAGCATCCCACAATTGAGCGAAGAAGAAGAAGAGTGAGTTTCTTGGTGAGCTACAAACTAAAGCTTCGACGACGAGCAAAACCTCCACCAAAGGAGTTCTGAAGGGTGGCATTGGAACTGGGGAAGAGTTCTCTAGCTCTAAACCTTCTCAGAACAGCTAGAGGACACTCAAGGAAGTGCATAGAGAATAGCGAGCTCTTGCACGATGCCACCTCGCCCCTTTCAACCCATCCACCACCCACATTGACCAATTTTGACCGCCTAAGACACTCCACACCACCCCTACAGGCTCCGGTAAGCTCAATTCTGCCTCTCCTCGTCGAAATTTCTAAATTTTAAAGCTGCATCATCCGAAACTTCTCTTTTCAAATTACCATAGGACAGTAGTGAATTGTAGCAGGATTCGGTCCTGCTAGATCCCCTCGACTAGCCTTAGCTGCCCCTACCTCTAGCTCTGGTCGTCGCCCCTCCATCGGTAAGAAATGCAAGCTCTCTCTCTATATTGTGAAATTTTCGGCAAAGCTTCGATAGGGCATAAAACTCAACCAAATTCAAAAATTTGAAGTGTAAGATGATTGAGGAGAGCTGAAGAAGGTGAATAAAAGCAAGAATAGAAGAAATTAAGGACTTACATGCCTCCAATTGGACGAGGTAAGATTCAAAGTTCCACATGCTTGAATTGGGGAAGAAGATGAAGGGCGATTTGGGGATTTTGGGCGACTTTTGTGCAATTTTAAAAAATTGGAGGGCTGAACGACAATTTCACAAAATTGAGGGTGTTTTCATGAAATTCACCCCAATTGAGGATCAATTGGACAATTTGGACAAATTAGAAATTTTGAAAAGTTGGGGGATAAAATTACAAATTTTGGAAAATTAAGGACTAAAAGGCAAATTTGGTGAATTTGAAAGAGTTAAGGACCCAATAAGAATAATTGGGAACCTAAGGAACCTAATAGAGACTAAAGAGAAATTAGGGACCCATGTGCAATTTAAGCAAAGTACGAGGCTCTAGGTGCAAATATAAGAACGGGTGTGACCTCTCCCTAATACGAACACTCGTACCCTGTAGGGACGGATTATTCGGGCACCAACCCCTTGAAGCGCACCAAGGAGGAAGACTCCGTCGACGCAACCACTCCGAGATCACTTGGTGAGTGGGAACAGCTATAACATCTATTCTAGTTGGAATGACGATTCAACTTTGAAAACTATTTTTTAGAATTAGCATCTCCTGAGAGGGTGACTTTGCTTAAAATATTTGGGAGCAAAGGGCCTAAGGCTGATAGATACGGGCATGGACCTGTCCAGAACAAACATGTGATATCTGATGCTAAAAGACCTAAATAATGGGTACCTTGTGTGGTACCAATTGAGTCAAGCTGAGTTGTCAAGCTTGTTGGGCCTGACCGTTGCTCTGCCGAAGCGAGGTCGTCGAACCTGTTGGGCCAGTACACATGGTGGGCTGAAGCCAAGCCGATAGACCATTGTGCCAGAGGGCAAAAGATAAAGGCTCTAATTCAAAAATATTGTTGATTATGCATGCACCGTGATGTTTAGGCCATTAGGACACTTGGCATGACGTAGTGATGGAACCCAAGGACTGCTGGATGACCCAAGGAGCATAAGGGAGGTTTCGTCATTCAGTAGATTATGAATCCAAGGAGCTTCCTGCGCATAGAGACTGAGGCAGTAGGGGAAACGAGGTCTCGTCCCACTAAGTAGACATGGTGATGTAATTAGGGGTTTGATGTGTCAGACTATTGATGTCCACTCAAACCTCATATAGAAGAAGTATCTCTCTACTAGAGTGGACGGTAAAGGCGCTATGGCCTACAAGTGGCACGGTGGAAGAACGTTCTGCGAATGTGTGATCCCTCCTATGATAGAAGTGCGGTTGTTGATCATCGATCGTGTGAAATTCATGAATAACGACAAACGAAAAAATTTAATGAACAAATAAAATTAATAAAATGTTATAGTAGTTTCCTTCACTGAGTGTTTTACTCATCCTCTCTCTCTCACCCTTTTTCAGGATCCTACCCCAGCGGAAAGTTCCCCGACTCACTCAAACCCTCAAGGCTTCCTACCCCCAACTTGAAGTAAGGGTTTGAACGTAAATACACATGTACCTTCCTTGTCTCATTTGGGTAGGTATACCCGAATGACGTAAGAAAGGGTGGCAGGTTGATCACGGACCCCAATCAAACCGGGTCGGGGTGTGACAACTTGAGTGGTATCAGAGCATTATGTGTACCGCAGGCCCCACCCCACATGCCTACGATGCAGCTGTCTTACACCAATACAAAATAGATATAGCACATCTCATATGGGCAAGGAGGGCCTCTAGTCTATCAGCATCAACATAATTCAAGGAGCCCAGTATGAACCCGTGCCCCCGCTGCGGCAAGTACAATGGGGGCGAATGCCCACCTAGGAGGAGAAGGCTTGTCACGTCCTAACCCGGCTTGGTCAGATCCCCATGATCAACTCGCCACTATCCTGGTTTAATAAGGGTTTTCTGTTCTCTTTAACTATGAGGAGTAAGGCTCCTTTAAACATGTACCTTTCCTGGAATAACATTAATCAAAACTGCATGTAATTTAAATTTAACATACCTATCTTACATGTGTGGTTAACTGGAGGTCTTTGGGTAGGTTTTCCCTTGGTTACCTGAAAAGGGGTATAAGGGAGGGGGTGAGTTCAACGACTTAGTGAATGGGTGTTTTAAAACTTGACTTTCAGAAAATAGTTTGAATTGGAGTGTGCCAAACTCCTTATTTTCTTTAAGACATTTCATCCTTAAAATATCAATTTTTAAAACCATTGTTTCCCATTAATCACAGTCGGTGTGTTTAACAATCAACACATGCCCTTCATCATGGAGGAAACACACATTCATAGGACAGCACGTCCACTACACCCACTTGTAACGTCGAAGCGACTTTACCGGCCACCTAGATACAAGCTCATCCACTCCTACCCAAAGAATGAGTGGATGTATGCAACATCCGACCCTCAATCCCGTAAAGAAATTTCATGTCCATATGAGGACAGAGACCTCATCCTGACCCCAATCGGGTCTCATGCGCATGAAGCTACGTCGAGATTCCCTGACTGCTAGTGCGACAATCTGCCCTTATCTCCACCATGTTGTCTAGTAGCCCCTATGACGCATCACTGCCCCTCTTGGGCGTCTTGAAGGTCCTGTACCTCAGTGCATGCACAAAACAACAGTTTTCCTCATAAGCCATTTAATATTTGGTGCCATTGGTCGAACTGTCCCGATCCTCAACTCGACCTACACCTGTTTGTCTCGATTAGTCTGTCGACCTATCTTATCGCACAACCGCCAGTCTATCGTGTATATCGGCCCTATCTTGCTACCATGGAAAAACACATTATTCATTTAAAATTTTAGTGGCTTAAACTCAAGTTTGTTTATGATCTCCTGCTCGTGCCAACTGGCCTTGGGCCCACTGTACAAGATTTTAAAAATCGGGCATTTTAGCCCATAAGTTCCAAAACTGAGGCATCCTGCCTATCAGAGATATTCGAGCTCCCATAAAGAAGATCTCCCAAAAAGTTTAAGTAGTGGCACACAGTCAAGGGAGAGCACTTCTAACAAAAAAATAATCGTTCAGTTGTCCATCACATCAACTAGGTGTGAGGACATCTCAGCTCATAAACGATGAATGAGTTTTCTACTTCCTTCCAGGTAATTAATTTTTTCATGAGTTTTCTCACATCACCCCTTCCATATGTGATGTTAAAATTCCAATTAGTAGTAGGTTTTTATTACTGAGGAGTTCACCATCCCAACTGGGTATGATGTAAAAATCCAACTCACCCGTGAATATAGTGAATTTCTCTCAACCGACATTTTGCCTCTACGTCAGCTTGTCTTGGTTGACGTATCCCGGTACGTCATGTTCCTACACGATATAAAAATCCTTGTTCTTTATCCCTTGGCCTAATAGCCTTCATTCACCACAAATGGATAAAATATCCAAACTTTTCAATTATTTACAATTAAGTCCCTAAACTACCTTTTTCTTTAACTTTAGGTCCATAATGCCAATTTTTTCTCAAATTGAGTCCCAAAACTTAAAAATTTTACTTTGGGACCTCAATTTATTCAAAATTACAAAAAGGGGTTCAAGTTTCCCAAATTTCCATTTTTGTCCCCAACTTTACCTAAATTACCATTTTGCCCCTACTTTACAAAAATGGTAACTTTCACCCCAAAAATTCTAAAAATTGACCAATTGGTCCTCCAACATCTTTTCCATGCCCAATTGGCCCGCAATTTTAAGAAATGGCACTTTAGTCCTTCAATTTTTCAAAATTCTCCAAATTTCCCTAATTTCAACCTTTCAACCTGACTAGATTTGATTTCATCAAATTGACCGATCAATCAAAGTTAATTATTGAAATTGAAGGTGGATTTGAGTTTCTACACATTCATTTGATTCAATTGCACTTTGAATCACGTGAATTGATGCCAGAACGAGCTCAAATGGAGTTTCATCGAAAAACTAGACGTAGAGAGAGAAAGTTTCGAAAGCTTATCATTAGTGGTGCGACGATCCGAGCTTTTGATCTGGCTAAATAGCTCTTGTCCTGAGGTTCCTCCTAGGATCAAGAATCGCATCAATTAATGTCAAATTGATGGAGAATTTGGTCAGTGAAATTTCACCGGTTCTCAATCTATCACTGATTAGAATAAACAAAGGGTGGCTAAATTGGCTTAGTTTTTTGCTCTAATTCAGCTGTATGAGGGATGTAGAAGTGTTGGGTGGGCTTAGTTGGCTTGAGAAGGGCTCGAATTGGCCATTTTCAGCTCAGTCGAAACCGGGCAACTACGCTCCGTCGGAGCTGCTTCGCCGTTCTATCATGTCGACGTCTCTCCGGCGATCCTCGGAGCAAATGGATACTATCGTCGTATAGTTGACTTCTCCCCAAATCCAAAGAACCCGACCATGCCTTCTTTGGCTTAGAATAATGCCCAAGTTGGAGCTCTGGTTCGAGCTTCACTGGAAAATAGAGCAGTAGAGAGAGAGTGGAGTTTTTAGGAGTGAGGAGGATGAAAAAGGAGGGGCTCTTTATATAGGAAGCTTAGGGACTTCTTGGTCGTCCAATTGGCACCTTAATGGCGGTTATTCATTGCCTGAAACTCTCTGGCCAAAGACTTTTCATCTTCTCCAATGCTGCTCAATTTTTCGGCGAGTGAACAGTGCTGTTATCAGAAGGTAGAAGATGACATTGTTCTAAACCGGACCAAACCGGGTTCAATGCTTAAACCAGTCGATTCAGGCCCAATTCAACCGAGTTTTTCAAAATTAAAAATTTTTAAATTCATCTAAATTTATTCTCTATCAAATGGTGCCCTCAATTCTCAAATTTGAATTTTCTAATCCACCTAGAAAAATGAATTTAGAATATGGTTCAATAGTGGTTCCAACCAGTTCAATCCGGTTCAGGTCCGGTTCACCTGAACTGGTTTGGCTTTCACCTCCAATTCACCCTAAAGTCCTTTATCATGACTTTTGTGACTCTTTAGGTCACTTGAGATCCAAAAATTTCTCGATTTGTCTTTTCTCTAACAGTTTTAGTATATAAATCGGCTTAGTTTTCTATTTAGAAATGATCGATTCTTTTCCCCGGTTTTCTTATTATCAAAGGGCGGGGTTTACAACTCTCCCCTCCTTTTAGGGGTTTTCCCCCAAAAGTGTTACATGTTAAATAATTGAGGGTAACCATCCCTCATTACACTTTAAGTTTCCCATGTCTATTCTTGCACGGGTCCGTTTTGCCACAAATCTTTTACCATAGGAATTCTCTTATTCCTTAAGTTCTTATCCCTTCGATCGATGATTCGTACTGGTTCTATTTGATAGGTCAAGTTCTCATCCAGCTCAGGTGGAGGTCAGTCCAATACATGGCTAGGATCAGGCCGGTACTTCCGAAGCACAGAGATATGGAATATGTCGTGTATTCTCTGCAAGTCTAGAGGTAGTTCCAATTTATAGGCCACTAGTCCTATCCTTTGAATGATGGAATATGGATCGATATACCTTGGTTTTAACTTTCCCTGTTATTGAAACCTAAGTATTCCCTTCCATGGGGATACCTTGAGAAACACTTGATCTCTCACATCAAACTCCAAATCTTTCCTTCAATGATTTGCATAACTCTTTTGCCAGTCCTAAGCAGTCTTAAGGTGACACCTGATTAATTTTATTTTCTCCATGGTATCCTCGATTAGCTCTACCCTTTCCAGCTTCCTTTCCCCCACTTCTTCCCAAAATAGAGGTGTACAGCACGGTTGTCCATAAAGGGCATCATAAGGATCCATTTGAATACTGGCCTGATAGCTATTATTGTAAGCAAATTCCATTAGGCACAAGTATTCCTCCCAACTTTTGTTCATGGTGAGCACGCATGCCCTTATCATGTCCTCTAAGGTCTGAATTGTTCGCTCAAACTGCCCATCGATCTAAATGCCATGCTCATGTGTAGCTTAGTCCCCATGGCACTTTGTAAGTTTGGTCAAAACCTTGATGTGAATCTGGGGTCTCTATCGGATACTATATTCACCGGGACACCATGGAGTCTCACTATCTCCCTCACGTATAAGATGACTAGTTGTTCCAATGTATCCATCACTCTTATTAGGAGGAAATGAGTGGATTTAGTCAATCTATCCACAATGACCCAAATCGCATCTCGACCCTTCCTTGTCACAAGTAGTCCCATGACAAAGTCCATGGTATTGTTCTCCCATTTCCATTTCGGAATTGGTAAGGGTTGTAGCAGTCCCAATGGTTTTTTTATGTTTAGCCTTTATTTGCTGACAGGACAAGCATCGGATTACGTATCCCGCAATGTCCCTCTTCATTCCCTTGTTTGAGGGTGCGATCTTGGTACTGCTCGGATGCATTGCATGCACTGAATCATGTGCCTCTTCCAGAATTAACCTCTTCAACTCCTTATCTTGAGGCACACATACCATACCCTTGTAAGTTAGCACTCCATCACCTCGCAGGTCGTAGTCTAGTTTTGTTTCTCTATGAACCAGATCCAAATAAGATTGGAGTTCCTTATCTACTTTTTGTTGAGCCTTAATCTACTCCGTTAGACTGGGCCTTACCACCACATTGGCTAACAAGCACTTCTCCTACTTGTCCATCCTCAGGTCTACCTCCATTCTTCCTAGCTGTTGCAACAAGGGTATGTAGCTCGTCTTTATTTGTGCCACCTCAGTTTGATATTTGCAACTTAAAGCATCTGCCACAACATTCGCCTTTCCAAGGTGATACTCTATCACAAGAACGTAATCCTTCACCAATTCCAGCCATTTTCTCTAGTGGAGATTTAACTCTTTCTGAGTCAGGAAATACTTAAGACTCTTGATATTAGTATATATCCTACACTTAACCCCGTAGAGGTAGTGTCGCCAAATCTTCAAGGCAAACACAATCGCAGCTAATTCTAGATCATGGGTTGGGTAGTTTCTCTCATGTACCTTAAGTTGTCGTGAGGCATAAGTAATGACCTTCCTCTGTTGCATCAATACACATCTGAGTCCTTGTCCTGATGCATCACTATAGACAATGTACTCTCCCACACTTGGGTCAAGAAGGGAGAGTACTAGTGCAGTTGTCACTCGAGTCTTCAATTCCAAGAAAGACTTCTCACAGCTCTCATTCCATTTATATTTAAATCCTTTCTTGGTGAGTTGAGTTAGAGGGGCTGCTATCTTAGAAAAGACTTGCATAAACCATATGTAGTATCCAGCCAAGCCTAAGAAACTTCTTATCTCTGAAGGATTCCTGGGTGCCTCCCAGACAGATATGGCTTCCACCTTTGTTCGATCTACCTTGACTCCGTCCTTAGACACTATATGCCCTAAGAATGCTACCTCTTGCAGTACTTGGAGAATTTTGCATATAAGTGGTTTTCCATCAATATCTCCAAGGTGATTGCCAAATGTCCTTTGTGCTCCAACCTAGTTCATGAGTGTATGAGAATATCATCTATGAATACTATCACGAACCTGTCCAAGTGTGGTTGGAACACATAGTTCATTAAATCCATGAAGGTCTGAAGGGCATTTGTTAATCCGAATGGCATCATTCTGAACTCATAATGTCCATATCGGGATCGGAATGTCGTCTTAGGAATATCCTCCTCTCGGATCCTGAGTTGGTGATAGCCCAACCGAAGGTCTATTTTGGAGAAGTAAGCTTCTCCTTTTAATTGGTCAAATAGGTCATCAATCTACGAAAGTGGGTATCTATTCTTGGTGGTGACCTGGTTAAACTTCCTATAGTCTATGCACAGTCCCATGCTTCCATCCTTTTTCTTTACAAATAGGATGGGTGCACCCCCACAGAGACTGGCTAGAATATATAAAATCCTTCTCCAATAATTCATCCAATTGCTCTTACAATTCCTTCAGTTCCACTGGAGCCATGCGATAAGGGGCTTGGGATATGGGGTTTGTTCCTGGGATAATTTCTATGGTGAACTCCATGTGCCGACTTGGAGGTAGCCCGGGTAGTTCTTCTGGAAATACTTCCGGATAGTGTTTAACCACCAGAATGTTTCTGATTCTCTTCTCTTCAGACTCTTCGTGGGTGACCATGGCTAGGAAACCTGTACAGCCTTTTTGTATCATTTTTTGGGCTTTCATATATGACACCATTTGTACTTTGCGTTTCCTTCAGTCTCCTTAGAACTTTAGTCCGCTTGTCTCGAGAGTGTGGAAGGTCACTGACTTCTTTCCATAGTCCATCTTGGCCTCATGGTTACTTAACCAATCCATCTCAATGATTACTTCTACCTCCTTCAAGGGTAATGGAATCAAATCCGCTTCAAGTTTGATTGCCCCAATCTTTATCTCACATCCTTTTAATTGATTATTCCTATTTAACCCTTCTCCTAAGGGTGTGAGGATGTTGAGAATTTGTTCTAGTGAGTAAGTTCTAGGGGTACACATGGAATCAAATCTTACTTGATGAAGGATCTCTCAGCTCCTGAGTCGAAGAGGGCATAGACTTGTTGTCCTCACAATTGCACATACCTTGATTTGAAGAAACGTATATTTTAGAGGAAAGGTTTTTCTTTATTGAATAAAATTTTCAATTACAAGATTCTCTTGAACTAGTGAGGGTTTTGGGATGTACCCACTATTAGGGTCTTTCCTAGTCTCTTCCTATGTGACGTTGTATACCCTAGCTGGTACTTATGCTATAGTGTCTGGCATGGGGTTCTTGGGGTTGTCCAAGTGTATTCCTTTGCTTGTTTTCTTTGAGAGTGGGGCATTCCTTTGCAAAGTGCCCCACTTGTCCACATGCAAAGTAGATCAAGCATGCTCCCTCGTGATTCCTTTGGCACCTTGGACAACAAGGGTTTACTTGGGGAAAGGTGGGAATTACTCTCTAGGGAGGTGGTGGCATGTCCTTTCTCCTTTGAAATGCCATCATATTGCCCCATTTTGGACTATTATGCTCCTTCCGTCCAACTTGACGATTTTGACCCTTATCCTCCTTCTAGGTCGTTTGCTCCATCCGACAGCATCGGGTCTACACAAGTCACTCACACTCATGAGCCATACTAATTACCATTACCAGGTTTGTGGGCATCCTAGTACTCCCATACGGTCTCATATCTCCATATTGAGACCGTCCATGAACTGCTGGCATTGTTTGTTGGCCCAGCTAGGTCGAAAGCAAAGGGTCTTAACTCATTGAATTTTGTTTCATACTCTGATATGGAGTTAAGCCCTTGCTGAAGTCTGATGAATTCCTTCTTCTTCTTGTTAATCAAATGAGGAACCAGGTACTCCTCCGAGTACTACTCCTCAAATTGCTTCCAAGTGGGGGTGGAGGTATGTAAGTTTCAGAGATTGTTCCACCACCTTTTGGCACTTCCCTCTAGAAAGAATTCTATCGAGATCACCATGTCCTCTGGTGGTATCCTGACAATTCCCATTAGCTTCTTTACATTTGCCCACCAATCCATGGTGGCACCAGTATCTTTTTCTCTAAGGAAAGGCCTACACCCCAGTTGACGGATAGTATTGAGATTCCTGGGAATGTCTACTGGAGGGGGATAGTTAACAGGAGGACAATGGGATTGCACTTCCTCTAGTTCAACCCGAGAATTGGTGCCTGCCTCAAGGACGAGGTTAGGTTGCCCAAATATACAGGTGAATTGCTCGTACAACCTTTGCTATTTCGAGCAAAGTTCAGGAGGCATTGTTTGGGCTCCTCTAGGAGTTTTCACAGGTAGGGGTGGTTGGGCAGTGTTGGAGATTGCAACTCTAGTTATCTTGGTTTCTTTCTTGAGAGCCATTCTAAAAATTTTAAAAACATTCCTATTAGTTATTGTATTTTCTAGTCTTGATAATGTATTCGAGGACACATGCTATGATACCACTCAAGTTATCACACCCCGACCCGGTTTGTCAGATCCCCATGATCAACCCGCCACTCTCCCAATTTATTAAGGGTTTTCTTTTCTTTTAAATCATGAGGAGTAAGGCATCCTTTAAACCTATACCTTTCCTAGAATAACATTAATCAAAACTGAATGAAATTTAAACTTAACACACCTATCTTACAAGTGTGGTTATCTGGAGGTCTTTGGGTAGGTTTTCCCTTGGTTACCTGAAAAGGGGTATAAGGGAGGGGGTAAGTTCAATGACTCAATGAATGGGTGTTTTAAAACTTGACTTGGAGTGAATTGGAGTGTGCCAGACTCCTTATTTTCTTTAAGACATTTCATCATTAAAATCTCAATTTTTAAAACCATTGTTTCCCATTAATCATAGTCGGTGTGTTTAACAATCAACACACGCCCTTCATCATGAAGGGAACACACATTCGTAGGGCAGCACATCCACTACACCTACTTATGGTGTCGGAGCGACTTTACCGGCCACCTAGATAGAAGCATGTCCACTTCTACCATGAGAATGAGTGTATGTACGTGACATTCAACCCTCAATCTCGTAAAGAAACTCTGTGTCTATATGAGGATAGAGAGCTCATCCCAACCCCACTCCGGTCTTAAGCGCATGAAGCTACGTTGAGCTTTCCTGACTGCTGGCACAATAATTTGCCCTTATCTCCACCATGTCATCCAGTAGCCCCTAGGATGCATCACTACCCCTCTTGGGCATCTTGAAGGTCTCATACCTCAGTGAATGTACAAAACAATAATTTTCCTCATAAGCCATTTAATCTATGGTGCCACTAGTCCAACAGCCCCTACCCGTAACTCAACCCGCAACTATTTGTCTCGACTGGTTCGTTGACCTATATTGTTGCACAGCCGCCGATCCATGGAGTATGTCAATCTTGTCTTGGTACCATGGCCAAATCGCATCATTCATTAAAGTTTTTATAGCTTAACATCATGTTTGTTTATGAGCTCCTGCTTGTGCCAACTGGCCTTGGGCCCAATATACGAGATTTTTTAAAATTGGGCATTCTGGGCCCCAAGTTCCAAAACTGAGGCATCCAGCCTATCTGAGCTATTCGAGCTCCCGTCAATAAGGTCTTCCAAAAAGTTTAAGTAGTGGCACACAGTCAAGGGAGAGCACTTCTAACAAAAAAACTAAGCTTTCAGCTGTTCATCACACCAACCGGGTGTGAGGGCATCTCCGCTCATAACCGATGAACGGGCTTTCTACTTCCTTCGAGGAAGTTTATCATACCAATAGGTTATGATCTACTTACAACTGTTAAGTAGTTTTTCTGTACATTTTCTCACATTACCCCTTCTAGGTGTGATGTTAAAATTACACTTAATAGTGGTTTTCATTACCGAGGTGCTCATCATTCCAATCGGATATAATGTAAAAATCTCACTCTCTCATGAATGTAGTGAATTCCTCTCAATTGACTTTTTGCCTCTATCTGAGCTTGTCTTGGTTGATGTTTCCCAGTACTTTGTGTTCCTACACGATATAAACATCCTTATTCTTTATCATTTGGCCTAATAGCCTTCATTCACCACGAATGGATAAAATATCCAAACTTTTCAATTATTTGTAATTAGGTCCCTAAAGTTCTTTTTCTTTAACTTTAGGTCCCTAATGCCAATTTTTCCACAATTTGAGTCCCGAAACTTCAAAAATTTACTTTGGGACCTCAATTTATTTAAAATTACGAAAAGGGGTTCAATTTTCCCAAATTCTCAATTTGGTCCCAAACTTTTCCAAAATTACCATTTTGCCCCTACTTTACAATTGACCAATTGGTCCTCCAACATCTTTTCCATGCCCAATTGGACCTCCATTTTAGGAAATTGCACTTTAGTCCCTCAAATTTTTGAAATTCCCAAATTTTCCCCAATCCCCCCCAATTTCAACCTTTTAACCTGACCGGATTTGATTTCACCAAATTGACCGATCAATCGAAGTTAATTGTTGAAATTGAAGGTGGATTTGAGTTCCTACACATACATATGATTCAATTACAATTTGAATCTCATGAACTGACATTGGAACGAGCTCAAATGGAGCTTCACCGAAAAACTAGACTTAGAGAGAGAAAGCTTCGAAAGCTTACTGTCGAGGGCACGGCGGTCTGAGCTTTCAATCTAGTCAGATAGCTATTATCCTGAGGTTTCTCCTATGATCAAGAATTGCATCAATTCATGTCGAATTGATGGAGAATTTGGTCAGTGATGTTTCACCAGTTCTCTCTCTAACACTGATCGAAATTTATAGAGGGGAGCCAAATTAGCTTACCTTTCTGCTGTAATTCAATTTTATAAGGGTTGTGGAAGTGCTGGGAGGGCTTTGTTTGGCCTAAGAAGGGCTTGAATTGGTCATTTTCAGCTCGGCCAAAATAGGGCAACTTCGGTCCATTTGAGCTGCTTCACTGTTCTATCACGTCGGCGTCTCACCGATGATCCTCGGAGCAATTGGAGACAACTGGCGTATAGCTAAATTCTCCTCGAATCCAAAGAACCTAACCAAGCCTTCTTTAGCTCAGAAAAATGCCCAAGTTGGAGCTCTGGTTCGAGCTTCACCGAAAAATGGAGCAGTAGGGACACGGTAGAGTTTTCAGGTATGAGGAGGATGAATGAGGAGAGGCTCTTTATATAGGAAGCTCGAGAACTTCTTGGTCGTCCGATTGACGCCTTAATGGTGGTCATTCATTGCCTGAAACTCCCTGGCCAAAGACTTTTCCTCTTCATCGACGCTGCTCAATTTTCCATCGAGTGAACAGTGTTGTCATCTAAAGGAAGAAGATGCAACTGTTCCGAACCGGACCAGACCCGTCCCAACTGGTTCAACACTTAAACCGGTCGGTTCAGGCCCAATTCAACCAAGTTTTTCAAAATTAAAAATTTGTAAATTCATCTAAATTCATTCTCTAACAAATTATGGCCTCCATTCTCCAATTTGAATTTTCTAATCCACCTAGAAAAATGAATTTAGAAATCGGTTCAATAGTGGTTCAAACCGGTTCAAACTGGTTCAATCTGGTTCAGGTCCATTTCACCTGAACTTGTTTGGTTTTCACCTCCAATTCACCCTAAAGTCCTTTATCACGACTTTTCTGACTCTTTAGGTCACTCGGATCCATAAATAACCCGGTTTATCCTTTCTCTATCAGTTTTGGTTTATAAACTAGCTTAATTTTCTCTTTGGAAATGACCGGTTCTTTGCCCCACTTTTCTTATTATCAAAGGACATGGTTTACAAGGCGCCTCCAAACACCAGATGCAAAGTCTCGCAATCTGCATAGGTATAATTCTAGGTCAGTTAACTGGTAGGGATAGAAAAGGGTTAGTAGATTCTAGAAATGTCCATTGTAATAAACTTTGGTCGGGGTTTTCCAGTCCAACAAATAAAGAGGATTTCCTTTTCAGAAAGAAAACCCTAAATTTCTTAAGCAATTCCTAGAACAAGGGAGCTTCAGAAGCCCCCAAAATACCAATAATCCTAAAAAAAAAACTAAAGCCCACCTTAGGTTGGCCATCCCCTTCCAACACCTATACCCCATAGGATGAGGCTAGGATGACAAGGGGTTGAGAAGTGCTTTGCAGGACAAAGGAAAGTCAGGGCCACCTATGACTAGCCCAGAAAGCGGAGTAGGAAATCATATGGACTAGACACCACCGGCAAATCAGTATGAACTCTATGAGCTGAACCAAAAGAGAGCCACCCCAAAGAAATAGAGAAGAACACGGACTAGAACTGGCAACAGAACAAAGGTCGAATTACCCAGAGGCGCAGACCTAGAAAAACACCGTGGATCGGCCAAGGATAGACTTAACCACCCCCCAAGATAACCAAGGTAACCAAAGGGTTGTAGCATGGTACCCCAAGGGCGAGAGCCAGAAAAGCAAGGCCGTGATGAAGGAATGAAACATCTCAACCCCAGAGATTAGGGAAAGGAAGAAGGAAGGAGTCACTAAGTAGGGAAATTCTAAGGTCAAACGGGATAGTTACATAAGGAAGTCACATTGAGAGACTCGTAATTGGAGAAGGGCACCGAATTGAAAGGACAAATCAATCGTAGGACGAAAACCAAAGGAGAGGCACGAACCCCAACACATGGGGAGGAACACAAACCCAAGAAGGAAGGATCAACCCTTAGAACCATCAACCCCAAGGGAGGAGTGGGTAGTAGGACGAGTTGTGATAAAGCAACTATCTAGACAAAGCAACTAAGGACCAGCAAGGAAGGACTTGGGTCCTCGAGGATGAAACTGAAGACCACACCTCGAAACCAGTAAGGGAAACCTCTAGAAAGCAGTTTCATGTGGGAATAGACTTCACAGGAGGAAGAAGTCCCATGAAGGACAACTACGACAGGAAGGAGAGAAATCCGAAGGAGTACCGCAATCGACAAACGTAATGACCCCCAAACTCACATAAGGAGTAACACACCCACCCATCTTCTCGAGGACCTCAGAGCATGGGCAGGATATAGGGAAACAGGATGCTAGGAGTAAGAGAGTCAGGTAACGAAGTGACCTAGGCAATACAAAGGACGATAATAAGAGAGAGTACACCCTAAGGACCAAAGCAAGGGGCGTGATTCCAACCGCAAGGCAAGCTAGACCTGAGGCCTAGGATGGAACCACAAGCTTAGGAGTCACACTACTAGGGACAACCAAGTTAATCATCAACAAGGAAAGAACTCGAGTAACCAAGGAGGGGTTAGAGGACTAGAAAAAGGGAAGTACACTGAGAAAGGCAAACACAATGGCTGACCGGACAAGGTGTTAGACCGACGAAGGAGTAAACAAACCCAGGTATGATGGGAGGTATCGAAACCCTAAACCTAGACAACACCCTGAGAACGAAAGTCTAACCCCAAGCTATCGGAAGTATCAGACCGGTGAGACTCTATGAATGATGAGAAAAAGGGCACGAGTCAAACTGACCGAATCCCACAAAGTGGAGGAAGTGAGGCACAAAGAGTGACTTGAGCTGGTAGGATATCAACTTACACCCTAAGGAAACCATGTTAGTACCTCTTTAGAGAGAAAATTTAGGCGACAGAGTTTTGTGGACAAAACTCTTAAAAGAAGGGGAGAGTTGTAAAACCCGTCCATTGGAATCAAAGAAATTTGGGAAAAAGGGACCGGTGTAGGTTTATACAAAAAAAAATGAATCATTTAGTGAACAAAAAAAAGCTAACATGGGAAATGAAAATTTTCAAGTGACCAAAAATTCATAAAAATGAAAAGTAAGAGCCGGGAAGTGAAATTGAGGACAGAACCAAACCGATTCAGGGTGAACTGGACCTGAACTAGACCAACATGAACCATAGTGAACCGATTCACAAATTCATTTTTCTATGTGAATTTAAAATGTCAATTTGGGAAATTAAGACCACCATTAGATAGAAAATAAATTTAGAAAATTTTAAATTTCAGAAAAACGGTTGAACTAGGTCTGAACCAGCTAATTTTCAAATTTTGGATAGCAAACTCGGTCGAACTGGACCAGTCAATAGTTCGACCGAACCGGTCAATGGTCAATGAACCGCTCAACAGTCAACGGTCCGACCAGACCGGTCAATGGTCAATGGTCAATGGCCAACTGGCACCACGTCAGCTGCCATGTAGACACGGCCAGCCAATGGGAGGCCGCCACGTGTCCGGTCAACGGCAACTGGCGCCTTGTTAGCATGCCACGCAAACACGAGTAGCCAATGAGAGGCTGCCACGTGTCCGGTCAATGGCTGATGCAGCGGTCGAGCTAGCGTTCCACTTCCGAATAATTGACCAATCATAGCACGCCACATGGCACGACCGCTACATCATCATCTTCAACCTTCAAACGCTGACAAAGAAGAGAGAGAGAGGGAGTCGCCAAAAAAGTTGAAGTCTCCAGCAACTCGAAAAATGCTCCGGTTAGATCTCCAGCGGCCGAGATAAAGGCCAAGTCTTACGCTAGCCGGTAGCCTGAGCAGTTGTTGACCTCCCTATATAAAGAGCACCCCCTCATTCGTTATCAGCATCCCACAATCAAGCGAAAAAGAAGAAGAAGAAGAAGAAGAGTGAGTTTTTCGATGAGCTACAAACCAGAGCTCCGACGATGGATAAAACTTCCATGAAAGGAGCTCCAAAGGGTGGTATTGGAACCAGGAAAGAATCCTCAAGGAGTGCTCAAGGAGGTGTAAGGGAGGTGTAAGGGAGACTGCACAGTAAAGCTGCTTCGGAGTTCGAAGTAGTGAGCTCCTACCCGACACCACTTCGCCCCATCCAGCAATTCCACCACCCACATTGGCTACCACTGATCGCCCAAGACCCTCCACAACAGTCCTACAAGCTCCAGTAAGCTCAATTTCGCCTCCCCCCATCAGAATTCCCAAATTTTAGAGCTGCACTGACTGGAACTTCTCTCTTTGAATTCCCGCAGAACACAAGCGAATTGCAGTAGAACTTGATCCCGCTAGATTCCCCTTGACTAGCTTTAGCTACACCCACCTCAAGCTCCGATCACTGCCTCTTCGACGGAAAGAAATGCAAGCTTTCTCTCTCTATTGTAACTTTCTTGGTGAAGCTCCGCAGGGCATAAAACTCAACCAAATTCAAAAATTTGAAGTGCAGGATGATTGAGGAGAGCTATAGGTGGCGATTACAAGTAGGAATTGAAGAAAACAAGTACTTACATGTCGCCAATTGGATGAGGTAAGATTTGAAGTGTCATATGCTCAAATTGGGGAAGAAGATGAAGGGTGATTTGGGGATTTTGGGAGACTTTTGTGCAATTTTCAAAAATTGGAGGGTTAAATGGTAATTTCATGAAATTGAGGGTGTTTTCATGAAATTCACCCTAATTGCAGGTCAATTGGGCAAATTGGAAATTTTAAAAAGTTGGGGGACCAAATTGCAATTTTTAGAAAATTAAGGACTATAAGGCAAAAATAGTAAATTAAGGGCAAATTAGTGAAATTAAAAGAGTTAAGTACCCAAAAAGAATAATTGGAAACCTAGGGGACCCAATAGAGATTAAAGAGAAATTAGGGACTCGAATGTAATTTAAGCAAAGTATGGGGCCTTAGGTGCAAATACGAGAAAGTATAGGACCCATTTGTCACCACATCCTAATACCAACATTCACACCCTGCATGATTGGATTACTCGAGCGCCAGCCCTAGAAGCGCACCGAGGAGAGAAAATTCCATCGGCACGACCCCGTTGTGATCACCGGGTGAGTGGGAACCGCTATGACGTCCATTATGGTTGGAATGATGGTTTAAACTTTGAAAAACTATTTTTTCAGAATTAGCATCCCCTGACTAGGTGACTCTACTTAAAACATTTGGGAGCTAATTCCGAGCATAGCCTTGAGATGCCAATGGGCCCAAGGCCGTGGATACGGGCATGGACCCATCCAAAATCGACATGTGATACATGAGGCTAAAAGACCTAAATAATGGGAACTTGTGTGATACCCATCAAGCCAAGTTGAGTTATCGAGCTTGTTGGACTAAACCACTACTTTGCCGAAGCTAAGTCATCGAACATGTTGGGCCAACATGTGTGGTGGGGCCGAAACCAAGCTAATAGACCATTGTGCGAGAGGGCCAAATATAATGGCTATAACTCAAAAAGCTTGTTGATTGTGCATGCACCATGATGTTCGAGCCATTAGGACACCTGGCATGAGGTAGTGATGGAACCCAAGGATTGTTGGATGACCCAAGGAGCATAAAGGCAGTGTCATCGTTTAGTAGGTTGTGAAGTCAAGGGGCTTCCTGTGCACCTAGACCGAGGCAGTAGGGGGAATGAGGTCTCGTCCCATTGAGCAGACATGGTGGAGAAACTTGAATTTGGGGTCGGACTATTGATGTCTGCACAAACTTCGGGTAGAGGCAGCATCCCTCTATCAAGGTGGACAGTAAAGGCACTTCGGTCCACAAGTGGCACGGTCGAGGACCGTTCTGCACATGTGTGATCCCTTCTATGATAGGAGGGGGATTGTTAATCATGTGACTGTGTGAAATAACAAAAATGGATTAAACTAAAGAAAGATAAGATGAATTCAAGTAAAACGTTATAGTAGTTTCCCTCACTAAGGGTTGTACTCACCCCCTCCCTCAACCCTTTTTAGGACATCACCCCAATAGGAAGTTCCGGATGCGCTTAGGCCCTCAAGGTATGCTTCCTACCCCCAACTTAAAGTAAGGGTTCGAACATGAACATGCCTTCACATTCCTTGCCTCACTCGGGTAGACATACTTGAATGATACAAGGAAGGTGGTGGGTTGATCACGGACTCCAACCAAACCAAGTCAGGGCATGACAAAATACATCATTATTCCATATCTCGGTACTCCGGAAATACCAGCCGGATCCTAGCCATGTGTTGAACCGACCTCCACCAGAGCTGGAAGAGAACTTGACCAATCAAGTAGAGCCGGTACGAATCATCGACTGGAGGGATAAGAACTTGAGGAATAAGAGCATTCCTATGGTTAAGGTTCTTTGGCAAAACGGACCCGTGCAAAAAGAGTCATGGGAGACCGATAGCGTGATGAGGGATGGGTACCCTCAATTTTTCAATATGTAACTGTTTTGGGGACAAAACCCCTAAAAGGAGGGGAGAGTTGTAAACCTCGTCCTTTTATAATAAGAAAACTAGAAAAAGGAACCAGTCATTTCTAAAGAGAAAATCGAGTCAGTTCATAAACTTTAAACCGATAGAAAAATAATAGTTTGAGAAATTTACAAATCCCGAGTGACTCAAATAGTCATAAAAGTCATGGAAAATGACTTTGGGATGATTTGGAAGAGGAAACCAAACCGGTTCAGGTAAACCGGACCTGAACCAGTTTGAACCACTATTGAACTGGTTTCTAAATTCATTTTTCTCTGTGGCTTAAAATACTCAAATTAGGGAATTGAATCCACTATTAGATAGAGAATGAATTTAGATGAATTTAGAAATTTTTAATTTTAAAAAACTCGGTTGAGTCAAGCCTAAACCAGCCAGTTTAAGCATTGAACCCGGTTTGGACCGGTCCGGTCCAGTTCAAAACAATGTCATCTTCTTCCTTCATATGACAGTACTGTTTACTCGCCGAAAAAAGCTAACAGCATCGAGAAGGTGAAAAGTCTTCGTTCAAGGCATTTCAGGCCATGAATGATTGTCATAAAGGCACCAATCGGATGGCCAGAGAGTTCATGAGCTCCATATATAAAGAGCTCCTCTCCATTCCTTCTCCTCACACCTGAAAACTCCTCTCTCTCTACTGCTCCATTTTTTGGTGAAACTCGAACCAGAGCTCCGACTTGGGCATTTTTCTCATCCTCAGAAGGCGAGGTCAGGCTCTTTAGACTCTAGGGGAAATTAGTTATCAAATAGCAACATCCATTTGATTCGAGGATCGCTGGAGAAGCGCTGGCATAATTAAACAGTGAAGCAGCTCCAACGAAACGAAGCTGCCCTATTCCAACTGAGCTAACAGCGGTCAAATTCAGCCCTCCTTCGGCCAAACCAAGCCTTCCCAATGTTCCCCTAGCCCTTAGACGACCGCAACAAAGCTGAAAGGTAAGCCAATTTGGCCCTTATCAGTCATTGGAGGTCAAAGTTAGAGAGAGAAACTGTAAAATTTCACTAACAAAATTCTCCCTCGATTCAAGGTCAATTGTAGGAATTCTTGATCCTAGAAGATAACTCGGGAAGAGAGATATCTTCCCCGATAGAGAGATCAGACCGTCACACCTCCAACAGTAAGCTTTCAAATCTTTCACTCTCTAAGTTTAGTTTTCCGACAAATCTCCATTTGAGCTTAATTCTGACCCAAATGACGTGGTTCAAAGCTCAATTGAATCGTATGGAAGTGTAGGAACTGATACATACATTCAATTGGAGCAAATAACCCTGATTGAATGGTCAATTTGATGAAATCAAATTCGGCTAGTTTGAAAGGGAGAAATTGGGGAAATTTTGGGGAAAATTGGGGATTTCGTAAAATTGAGGGACTAAATTATAATTTAGTCTCTCAATTTAAGGGCCAATTGGTTGATTTTTTAAAATAATATGGGTCAAATTGCCATTTTTGTAATGTAAAGGCAAAATGGTAATTTTTTAAAAGTTGGGGACCAAATTGGAAATTTGGGCAACTTGAACCACTTAAGTGATTTTGAGTAAATTGATGACCCAAAGTGAATTTTGGAAGTTTGAAGACTAAATTTGGGTAAAAGTTTGCATTAGGGACCTAAAGTCAAGAAAAAAATGAACTTTAGGAATCTAAATACAATTAACTGGAAGTTTTGAGTTTAGTCGTTCATAAATGAGGAACGAACACTGTTATGCCAAGTATTAATAGACAAAGTTGTCCAAATTGTGTAGGAGCATGAAGGATCGGAATTCCAGCAAGAGAAGCTCATGTCAACTTGGGAGAAATCAACCGAGGACGAACAAGTCATGTTTAACAAGTGAGTGAGATTTATTCACATTATACCCGATTGGGATGATGAGCACATCATAAATGAAAAACCACTTCTATGTGGAATTTTAACATCACACCTGATTGGAGTGATGTGAGAACTATGCAGAAAAACTACTTATTGATTGTAAGTAAATCATACCCTATTGGTATGACGGACTTCTTGGAAGGAAGTAGAAAACCCGCTTACCGGTTGTAAGCGGAGATGTCATCACACCCGGTTGGTGTTATGGATGGAAAGTTTATTTTTGTCAGAAGTGTTCTCTCCTGACTGTGTGTCAATGCTTAAAAATCTAGGGAGACCTTCTTAACAAGAGCTAGAATAGCTCAGATAGGCTAGAGGCCTCGATTTTGGAACTTGAGGGCTAAAATGCCCGGTTTTGAAAAATCACATACAGTGGGCCCAAGGCCAGTTGGCACAAGCAGGAACTCGTAAACAAACATAATGTTTAAGCCATGAAAATTCTTAATAAATGAATTGTGTGATCTCTCCATGGTACCAAGATAGGACTGACATACTTGATGGGCTAGTGGTAGTGCGATAGGACCAGGTCGATGGACCGATATAGACAAACAGCTACATGTCGAGTTGAGAGTCGGGGCCATTGGACCAGTGGCACCAAAGATAAATGACTTTGTGGAAAACTCTTGTTTGTGCATGCACTTGAGGTTCAGGACCATTAAGACGCCCAAGAGGGGTAGTGATGCATCATAAGAGCTACTGGACGACATGGTGGAGATAAGGGCAGTTTGTCGTGCCAGCAGTCAGGGAAGCTCGACGTAGCTTCATACGCATGAGATTGGGATGGGGTCGGGATGAGGTCTCTATCCTCATATGGACACAGAGTTAATTTCGGATTTGAGGGTTGGATTTCGCGAACATCCACTCATTCCTAGGGTAGAAGTAGATGGGCTTCTATCTAGGTGGTCGGTAAAATTGCTCTAATACCACAAGTGGATGTAGTGGACGGGCTGCCCTGCGAATATGTGATTCCCTTCCTGATGAAGGACATGTGTTGATTGTTAAACACATCTGATATGGAAATGAGGGAAATGGTTTTGAATAACCGAGAATTTAAGGAAAAGAATATTTTTTAAAGAAATAAGGAGACTGGCACACTACAATTAAAGATGTTTTGAATACTTTCTCCTAACACACACTCACTGAGTTGTCGAACTCACCCCCTCCCATTACCTCTTTTCAGGTAACCGAGGGAAAAACCTACTTAAAGACCTTACGATAACTAAACATGCAAGATAGGTATGTAAGGTTAATATATTCAGTTTTGATTAATGTTATTACAGGAAAGGTACAAGTAAAAAAGACGCTTTACTCCTCACGGTTTAGAGAAGGGGAAAACCCTTAATAAACTGGAAGAGCGGCGGGTTATTCACAAGGATTCGACCAAACTGGGTGGGGCGTGATATCTAATAAAAATGTGTATAAATTTTACATTGAATAAAATTATAAAAGAACTTTCGGGTAGTAAAAACATAATTTTTAGATTGTGAGATACAAGTGGTAAAATTTAACTAAAAATCATTTGAAAGATTTTCAAAAATAAACAAGTGATTACTTTTTAAGTGGAATCCCAACCCATTGGGATTAAAAAAAATTATTCATATGAAAATTTGGGTATTTGAGTTTTGTTCATTATAAATACAAGCAAATTTTTAAAATTTATTATGATGAACCTGATAATAATTTACTTACAATGAAATGAATTAATTTCAAACTTGTCAAATACAAGTTTAATTCTTTAAATCTCTATAAGCATACCTATGGTGAACCCCTGTTATACCAAACCTTCTTGAAATCCTATTTGGAATATGTGTTGAATCATGTACATGACGTAACAATGTTAGCTAACTCCTCTCACTAAGTTATGAACTCACTCCCCTCCAATTACCCATTTCAAGTAACAATGGTAATGAAGAACATGTGTTTGATAAAAAAGTCATCAAAAACTAAAGGTATGTTTTACATTCAGTACATGGTTTTGGTATGGTTTCCGAAGTTTATTTTCCAAAAGTTCAATTTATTTATTTTGAAAAATAATTTGAGTTATTATGTTTTGATGCTTGTACCATATTGGGTTTACAATGATTAGGCATCCATTGTTGTAAAACCGGATGTCCGATCCGGGAAATCGGGTCAGGGGTGACAGTCCGGGTTCCATGTATACTTCCATGTGTTGCAAGAGGGGACACGAGGAATATGTATACTCACATGTGGGGCAGCAAGGGACAATCAAAGTATATGGTGTGATGAGTAGGTACACGTCCTTGACATCCACGAATGAGGTATGAAAGTAAAAAGAGGGTTGTGAGTAGCTCCAAGTATTGTGTTGTTTGGGGGTAGGCAGCATCTGTGAGGTGTTGTGTAAACCCTGTTTTCTTATAATAAGAAAATTGGAAATAAGAACCGGAAAAATTTCTTAAGAAAATAATTGCCCAAGTATACCCGAATTTGGTAAAAATGAGACAAAATTGGAAATTGAAAAATCACGAATGTTCAATTAAGATCCAAAGAAGAGAGAAATAGATCATGGACTAAGTGGAAATTAAAAATTGAACCGGTTAAAGGTGAATCGAACCCGAATTGGATTTAACTAACAAAAACTGGTTCAAAGATTAATTTTCTATGTAATTTAAAAATATAAATGTGAAAATTTGAATTCACTATTAGATAGAAAATAAATTTAAACTAATTTAAAATTTTTTAAATTTTAAAAAATCGATCGAATTAAACCTTAACTAACCGATTTTTTATTTCGAGTTATCAAACCCAACTTGTGTGAATGATGATCTGAACAAAAAAACCTACCAAATCAGGGCGCAGCTAAAAAGCACGTAATAAGTGATGGAGCATGAATAGTCAACCATTAGATAAGTGCAAGGTTGACAAATAATAATGTAACGAATGTACTCACTTAACCATATACAACAACCACGTTTTTAATTATTAGGTATATGATGTCTAGTTTGGATTTATTATTAGCTCACTAATATTAATTACTTATGAGAAATTGTGTTTGGAAAAATAAATTTTATATTCATTTAAGATTTAATTTATTAAATGGTCAACCCAAAATATTTTTTTCTACTTTTACTAAAAATATCACAAATTTTTAAAATTATCAAAATTGCTGTAGCAAATTTTTGATTGGTTGAGGATAACTTCTAGGGCATCTTCCTCCAAAAGCAAGACAGAGCGGAAGAACTCAACCTGCAGCAAAAACTGACTACTCTCTTTATCTGCCAAAATAGAGTCCGCCAATCGAAAGCGAGAGAGGCCGCCGCCCTCCGCATCTTCCTCGGATCCCAAGAAGAGTGACCGCAGAAGTCCCGACTCCGCAAAGGAGAAGCAGCACCATCATCGCCACCGTCACCACCACAGTAAGAAGAGCAAGATGTCATTCGGAAATAAGGTTCGGGCCTCGCACATTCTGATCAAGCATCAGGGGTCTCGCAGGAAGGCCTCATGGAAGGATCCGGAGGGCCACGTCATCATGAACACCACGCGCGAGAGCGCCGTCTCCCAGCTCCAGGCCCTCAGAGAGGACATCGTCTCCGGCAAGGCTAAGTTTGAAGACATTGCTGCCCGCTACTCCGACTGCAGCTCTGCTAAGCGTGGTGGTGATCTCGGTGAGAAATATCTTTTACTGCTCATATTACGTAGGAAAATAATGATTGTTTCTCCAGATTTGTGGTCCTTGAGTTTTTGTTTCGTATGATATTGCTGCAAATGAAAACTCGGAATGATGGAAGGTCGCGAAATAACATGGATATTATCCAAGTGGGAAAATTTTTTCAGTCTTTTGAAGTATATAAATAGCTGATACACTTTAGGTAAAAATAGGGGTGAGATGAAGATTGTAACTCAGTCTTGATCTATCCTGCAATGATAGATTGTTTAACTGCCAAAGGAGTTGTCAAGAAGCCAAGAAATCAGTTGAATTGGATTTGTACTGAATCTCCCCCCTGCAAATCTATTTAATCATTCCACCAAGTGCCTCTGGAGTAGTTCCATTGGTCAATTGGGATATCTTTTTTTGGTCAAATTGAAATTGTCATTATCAATTTTACTTTCCCGATTATATGTTTTTCTTAGTTCACTGCCTTTACCTTTTTCCATTATTTATGACTGTGGCATCCTGTTGAAGCATCTTGTGGTGGACTTGGTAGTCATCAAACTCATTCTAGTATATGGCAGATTCTAGAAATATTATAAATATAATATCGGAAGTTTTCTCATCATCAATGGGATTTTGTAATTTATCAACTGCACTTACTATGTTTGGGTGGATTGAATATGTTATTTATCTCTTTTTTCATATTGGAATTATTGCAGTGTCTTTTGATTCTATGTTGAGCCTCCAAGATCTTAATATTGGTTCCATTATTTATAGTTAAGAGATCCATTTCCCAAATCTGGCTGAACTAATCATTTCATATAATTGGTATATTTTATTTGCTTGGAATGTAGTTCATTTTTTGGACAATTATGAACCACTTGACACTTTATATGCATAGAAGATCATATAATTTGTCTGCCATTAAATCGTAGAGAATTCTTTGGCTTTCATTAAAGAGATTATGTACCAAGCTTAATTGACACATGGAGGTTTATTATGATGCACCACACAAATAATATATAAAGCTTCATGCTTGAAGAACTTCATATTTTTGGTCAATTTCTTGCCTCAATCGTCTCTTATAACCAGAAACTATGGTATCATGAATGCCCTTTGGGGACAAGGCCCAAACTTATCTTCAATCAGCTAAATTGTTTAATCAGTATACATGTGAAGAAAATTTATGTTATTTCCAAGCACATGACGATGACAACTATGAATCTATAGTGTTCAATATATTTTCTTTAAGTTCCCTTTATACTGCCAAATCCCAGAAGCACTTGCCTTAAATGTGGTTTTTTAGGAGTCATTAGTCCATCAATTTTATTTTCCTTAATTAAGTAATATATGACCGTTGATTATATGTCTAGTAATGTGTCGAGCCAGTTAGTACTATAATTTTCTCACAACTTTTTGAATAAAAATATATACTTGTGATTTGCTTTTTATGATACTCATATTAGATTGACATTCTCTGGTGATTCAGCTTCCTTTCCATTTTGAATTTCATCAATATCGAGCTCATACTCGATCAATTTATAAGATTAATAGCACTTTGTTGAGACTCATGTTCTTCAGTCATACATTTCCATCTTAAGATTAACCGGTAATAATATAAATTATGCGATAATTTCTTAGACTCAACAATAGAGAATAAATTTGGCAAAAAAGCAATAGAGAATAATACTTCTTCCAGAAAATCTATCATGCAAAGTATGAAGCCAATGCTGTCATGAGGACCCTTTTGTGTTGTTTACTGTTTAAGAATGAGCCCTGCAGAGGCCTTTGTTCTTGATTTCTATGTGAACTTTGTATTAACCTTCATAATACTTATCACTTGAAAAACAGTGAACAAAAAATTGTTTAAAAGCATTATGGTCACCTGTGGAAAATATTCAGGTGCACTTATCTTCAGAATAGCCTTTGATAGTATGCTGAATTACAAAGTTCAACTTGCTAGTGTAATACATTGCCGCTCATATGGCTAACAAGACTTTGGTTGGTATACTATTTCCAAATAATTTTTACCACTTCTATGGGTCGTATCATAGCATATATTGTCCTATTTTGACTGTTAGTTTTGAGCAACAATAATTGCTTTTCTAATTCAATTGTGCTCACAAACCTTCTACGCAGGCCCTTTTGGCCGAGGACAGATGCAAAAGCCCTTTGAGGAGACGACCTTTGCCCTCAAGGTTGGTGAGATAAGTGACATTGTGGACACAGATAGCGGGGTTCACATCATCTTGAGGACCGGCTGATAATCTCCAAATAACTAGGCTCAGTTTGGTTGCTATTCGCAATTCAAAATTCATATTTGTATGCTTGTTGATGTGACATGGGCACAACATAAATCTCGTGGCAATGGCTTGGATAAATGAGATCATACATATCCCAATACAATATATGGGCCTCTTGAGATTTAAGGATTTGCTTGCTTTGTTATATTTGGGAGCAGAAGAGCAACTTTGTTGAAGTAAGGTTTGCTGTTATTTTTTATTTCATGAAATGGTTATTATGTATGACTTTACACAAGCCCAACTTGGACGAGATTATTGGTTATTATAGCCCCCATTGAAGCTTGTTTTGGTACCTTTGCTGACTTTGTTGTTGATGCATCAATTTCAGTCGTTGCATGAGATGAGGGATTTCTCCAGATTAGAGAAAAATCAACCACCAAAAAAGCAAAAAGTGCAACAGTGTAGGCTCTAATAGCTTGACACCAGAAAAACCAGAAGATTGTAGATCTGTCTGCAATTTGGTACATTTTAGACAGCCAATGACCACTGAAAAGCCCACACATGAAGTTAATGAAAGACTCGATTGTGTGTTTGCTCTTGTATGAAGTGGCAACAGTTGGATGCATCATATCTGAATAAACCCAACATTTTCAATCTCCAGCAAATTTACTAAGCTTTTCATTTTGTACAAATAGTGTGTCAATCAATCCAGTCCAATATCACAAGGTCCAAGAACAGAGCACTCTACCAGTTAAAACAACATAAATTATATAGTCTAAGTTACCTATTTGATCCAACCTTAGAGTAGAGAAAGCACACGCTTTCTGAAAATACTTGGCCTCCGGCCATATATCTGAGGGGAAAAGTTCAGGCTGAACATTTCCTTAGGGGCCTGCTCTGGGAGGACGAAGTCCACAAGCATTGCCACCATGGAGGCGCTGTCCGATATGTGGTCCAAGTCGTCTGTTCGAGTCCACATGCGGTGGGCCAACTGCAAGCTCCTGTTCCTTGACTCCAGGCCTATGCCCCACCTGAGGAAGAGTTTCTCTCTGTCTACCGTAGGAAGCTTCCTCTGTAGCTGCTTGCTGAGCATCTGCCTCTCTCGGCGAAGATCCCGCATGCTGTATAAAGGCGAAGATGGGAAATATTACCACTACTTAAGAAATGTATGTTACGTGGAAGCTGCCAAACCATGTTAATATCTAAAACAAGTAGCAGTTATCACATCCTCTATAAGATGGGTAATTTCAGGAATCAACCATTGTGGGTGATTTTATAATGCGTACCTTGAAGGGGCACTGAGGGTTCGGCCTCCTTCGACAGTTTGGCTGCCCCGGTCAAAAGTACCCTTCAAGAAGTATAGCCGCCTGAGCTCCACCTCCAGATAAATAGAGTCCGCAGGATCACCTTTGAAAAGCAAGAAGAAGTACGTCCGATGAACCAATGAAACATTGCACGCATCCCAGAGCTCAATGATGTTCTTCTGGATCATCCTGAATTGTAAATGCCATTGTTCAGGGCTTTGAGGATCTTGCTGCATTGGGTCCAACCCCACATCCCTCACGTTCCTCACAGAAGATGCAAGGATGTTATGTTCATTTGGCTCCTGTATCTACAAAGAAATCCAGATGTTTTTACTATTTCTAGCATATAATATTCTAAACAAGTTTCATTTCTATGTAATTCACAAGACAACCAGAGATTGTAGAGAAGTATCAACTGATACTCATTCCAGATAATGACAACACTAGTGAACCCAACTGGGAAGTGCACCTTTAAAATTATCCAGTTGTACTCATAAATCCACATCTTCACTAGCCTGTTTAGTCCAGATATTATTTCATGCATTACTTGAATAAGCAACTAAGTCAATCATATAATTAGGATTTCTTCGGGGGAATAATATGACAGGAAACTCATGCATCATATACAATATAGGCATAGTTATCAATTCAGATGATTGTGCAGCTATTAGGCATATATTTATACTATATTATATATGATCACATATATGACATCCTCTTCCCATAACTAGATTACAATGCTCACTCTTATCCTTCATTATCAGGTGCAGCATCTCATATTTCATTCTTCTTGTGACAGTTTATAGATAATCCACTAGCACTGACTGGATAACTAGCTATATTCTCTATCTATGGAGAAAATAAATATCCAAATAGGAAAAAGAAAAAAGACTAACAAGTGTCTCACCTCAGTATCAACAGGTTGGGCCTTTTTATGAGCATGGGTTGTATTCTCTGTCTCTGAAACAGAAGAACAGCTATTACGATTTTCCTCATCATCACTGATCTCAATTTTTCTAATTTCCTCATTGGGACACTGATTATTCAAGTAAGAACTGAATTTAACACTGCAATTCTTTTCATCTGATCTAAATTCAAAATTGTTTTCATCATCTCTGCGAATTCTGGCAACTTGATATCCATTCCTGTTACTTTCAGCACTGAAATCTGACTTTTGAGAACTGCTCCTTGACAAAGTATTAGGGACATCATTACTCATAGAACAGATTTTTCTTTGATATCCTTCATCAGTGCTAATTCTAGCAACTTGGAATTCAAGCCTATCAGTTTGAGCACTGTTCCCTGAACTTAGAGAAATGCTTCTTCCCAAATTATTATGAGCGTCATCATCATCATCCAAGGAACATATTTTCGTTTGGCATTCTTCATCTGTGCTAATTCTGGAAACTTGATATTCATTCCTGTTACATTCAGTAATATCCATTGACTTTTGTGAACTGCTTCTTGACAAAGTATTAGGCACAGCATCATTCAAAGAACAGAATCTCCTTTGATATATTTCAGGGCTTCCAGGACTATCCTTTTCATATTCACTAGGTGCTATACCCGCATTCACTTCTACCTTCTCATTGAAACTTAAATACAGGCTTTCCATGAGGCTGGCTTTGCAACTTCTGCTCCTAATTAACTTCTTGAAGCCTTTTGAGCTAGGGAGTTCCTTTTCCTGCAAATTGTCATTTGATTGTTCAGGTGACAGGGAAACAAAGGCATATGACAAGCTTTCCAACTGATTAATTTCCTTGCAATTGGACAATCCTTGTGATTCAGGTTGTGCCTCATCTCCATTATTAAGGTTCTCCAAGTCCATGCTATTTTCTTCTTTTGATGTGAGATATGATGGTTGATTTGATTGTGGTTTCTGAATGTATGTCATGGAATTATTAGAGCCTAGATGCATGCTTGATGGTACCTCTTCCATCTCAATACAGCGAACAACTTTACAGAATTCCTCTGAATCATCGTCCTTGCATTCTCCACTCTCATCCTGAGATAATATGTGAGTATGTCCTGCACAAAGAACAGGAATTGACAGCCGAGAAAAGGCATCAGATCCAGATGAATTGACATCAAAATCAGGAATCCGGACTGCCTGTTCCTCAGAATCAGTTCCACTGTGCCCATCAGAATACTGTGATGCATCAAATGATCTGATACCAATATTCATGCATTCAGGATCAATGGGTTTATATGATGTTGAATTTTCATAATCCCATGAGCTTCTTACTCGAAGTTTTGGGTAGCTGCTATATTCTTGTACCTGGAGGAGAATGGACAACCATAAAAAAAAAAGAATGAGGTTGATAAAAAAATTGCAAGGGCAAAAATTAGGTTCAACTAGAGAAAAAATCTCATATAAACATACAGTTGAATATCCACCATCTTCCATCAATCTTCGCAGCTCCTCAACTTCAGACTGAAGTTGGTTTCGTTGCTGAATCAGCTCTGCTATATCATTCTTTAACTGCATGTGCAAATATGTGGATAAATAAATTATTGTCATATATCCCTCATATAAGAATGATATAAAGATGAAATCACGTAATTGGAATCATCAGATGCTGATTAAATGCATCTTTTAGAAATGCTGGTCATAGAAATTGATTAACTCTCCATTCCTACATCAGAATATAAGTCAGTCAACTACTAAAATTCCCATTGCCTAGCTAAATTATTCTTAAACATTATGTAGTCCTCACATATCGTTCAAGAGCTGAGCAAAATCAAAATAGAACTAATCATGCAACACTTAAAAAGTCATTCGCAGGATATCTGTTAGGCGAGAAATATCAGAAGAGGTCAATAAAAAATTGACAATGTGATAAATAAACATATGAGGTTGTTCTTCAGGCCATCTTTCTTCTGATAATAGTGATGAAGAATCCCATCCAGATTGATTAGAGAATGAAATAGTCATTCTGGAAATAAAAGCAGCAGGGAAAGTTGAGATACTAAGAATTTTTGAAGTATCCAGTTAATTAATCAAGTTGGATAGAGATTTTGTATTTTTTGTTTACTTGTTTATATCAGTGATGTCCAAATAGAGTATCAGTCCATTAATTCGCCGAATAGTGTTTTATGCAGTTTGGATAGAGATGATTAATGATAAGAATATGTAAAATTTAATAGAGATGCAAATTTATTAATTTTAGACAGCTCCAACTCGGTGAGTCAAACATTGGAATCAAGAGCCTGAACAATCACCTCTTGGATATGCAGATCTTTCTCTCTCAGCAACGCATCAGAATCAGATTTAACAGTGGATAGTCCTGGGCTTCTCAGTTCATTCTCCAATCTGGCAAGTTCTCTCTGTAAATGCTTTAGTAATGCTTTATCTGACATGACAACATTGACCTGCGCATTTGTCGTCACTTCTTTAGCACAACTTGCAAACAGGAGTGTATTTCGAGATTGCTCTACATGGCTCCTAGCAGGGCTCATAGTACAGATGATGGATGTCTTTGCATTTCCCCCTAATGATGACTGCAGTATACGAGTTAGCTTGGAGTCCCTAAAAGGAATATGCCCTGTTCTTCCCTTGCTGAAACCAACCAAAAAATTATTAATTATTCAGAGACGTGGTGCATTACAATTGTTTGCTAAAAGGTATAGTATAGTGTCATATGAAGGAAGACTGTATATAAGATAGAAGGAAGATTATACAGAGGCATATGCTATGGGAGACACATATCAAATGAGGCATAGTAGTGGCATGTGCTCTAAATGATTATAGCTAATAAATTGGCAGAAACCTTTAGATATTATCAAAATCAAAAGGCATAATTCTAATTTTTTCCAAAAAACCACAATTCAAAACAGAGTAATCAAAGAAAAAAATGCTGCCTGCATATACATCATAGTTATCAAGAGGGGGTCATGGCCATACATTGCAAAATGTATTTATACTGCTTCTATGCTATGAATTACCGCAGGCATAAAGGTACTATTATGGTTAAAGTTATTATTAAAATGGATTAGGCCTCTAATACAGTTTTATAGTTAAACATCAGGATAATAGACAAGGTTGTGGATCTGGTTGAAAAGAAAAGAATAAAAAAATGCAGAAGGATAATCCTCGTTTAGAGTAGACATGCCACCATGAAGAGAAAGCACAAAATACATTTGATTATAACATAGTTGCATAGATCCTCCACGGACTTGCATTTTGAAGATCAAATTCGTGCAAAAATATGATCCCAAATCCTAACCTCAGCTTGCGAATGACTGTTCCCAAAGTTAGCAAGCTACGATTAATATGGCAACCCTCTTTCAACCTTGTACCAGCTGACAATGACTGAGAAGCCCGCTCGCTTCCTGCTAGATCGACAAAGTTCTGCATAAAAGGAAGAGATATAAGGTTGACTCACTACCCACGACCATTATAGCTACGGCTCTCTTGCAGAAAAGACGCCACAAAAACATACCACAGTGGCTGCAAGCATGCTTGAATTATCCTTCCCAGAGAATTCACTTGCTGAACTCTCTATTATCTGATATAGAGCAAAACTTTTAGGTTAGAAATCTCCACATTGTTCTTTTATTGTTGCCATGAAAAATCTTATCATAAAGTAAAAAAAACATTCCAGCTTTTATAGGAAAATAACCAGGAGAATAAATACCAGTCTAAGGATCTGATGTGATCTTGAACTTGTCTCGTTAAGGGCTGTCTCCCCAATCTGCCTTTGAGCTGTAGAATGCTCAATAACACTATTAGATGAGAGAGAGAGAGATCAAAGCAGTAACAACAATGTCTCCAGTCAATGCCAAGCTGCTGAAGAGCTTACCTTCACAAACAGACAGAAGTTTTTGGAAGTGGTTCCAGTCCTTAAGTGGTTCTTCTGTAAGTTTCTCAACCACAGTCCCTCTCTGTCAATTAGCTAGAATTTAGCAGAATATTTTTTGATATAGTTAGAAATTATCAGCATATGAAAGAGTTTCACCTCTGGATCATCTAGAAGTCGTAGGGGAGTAATGTCATCACTGAGGAGGTCTCTGACAGATTCATTGTATATCTCCATTGCAGAAAACTTCAAAATAAATTCTCTTTCTTTGTGCTAATGTCATAGATACAAGTTTTCATTAGCTTCCTTTCACTAAATGGGTTGCAGCTAAACTGAAATGAAAGAGTTGGCACCATAGGCTAACAATAATATAATTTTAGTTTTTATCTCCCCTTAAAATGGGACAATAGTAATCACCTGCCCAATATAGTTGTATATATCTGCAATTGCATATTCTGTGATACCACTCATTGTGTACGTCTTTCCACTACTTGTCTGTCCATAAGCAAACACACTAGCTGAAATTGAAACGAACTAATTGCTTCAGCTAACGTGAGTTTTCTCTGACATAAAAAAAATGGAAAGAGATTAAGAAAATATGCATCATATTCACCATTTATTCCACTGACAACTGCGAGAGCAACTTCTTTTGCTCCATCCTCATAGACCTGCCTGGTAGACGAACCACACCCGAATACTTTATCTATAGAGCCATAAAAGTTTGGAAGAGATCAGACACAAATAAGAGGAGAAAAACATTGTGACGTCAATTTCAATTGGACAATAAAGTTAGATGCAAAGGGCTAATTTATCTGTTCTCAGTTTCCGATAGACTGCCGCTCAAGTATGAAAAGAAAAAAGAATTGCACCAGAAGAAAAGCTTCATAAAAAGAGACTTACCAAATGTATAAGCATTTGGGTACACAGAACGCTCTGAAACAGAGAGGGTGCTTTTGTAGATAATAGTGTCACCATTGATGCACTCCCAATCGGACACATCATTCCTTGCAATCTCCTTCTCATTCAGAGGCCTCAAACGGACAGAAACGAATATTTTCTCCTCCGCGGAAGTAGACCCAATGACCGTCTCTTCCACCATCCCTCCCTCACTCTCTGCTTAAGCCCCCAGCACTTGTCAGATCTTCAAATGAGATAGCATTCCAAAGGGAAAAAAAATAGAAAGAAAGTTAGAGCATTTTGTGAAGATCCACTGTCTTTTTCTTTTCAGTTCCCCGAACTTCACTCCACTGTTCGATTAAACATTAATCTTTCTTTCACTATTAAGTTAATAAAGCCAGTGTAGTTGGGACCTCACACGGGACATGATGTGGAGCCAATTTTTTACACCTACCACATCATCTCTGCTTAAACAAACTGATAGCCAGTTACTTCTCAATGACCCACATGTCAATTTCACCTTCTGTCTTTCACATAGAAGAGAGAGCCAGATTACTTAATCAAACCTTGATTGACAGTCAATCAACATAAAAAAGTCAAAGCAAATACATACACAAGTTATATGCATATGTTGAGTCACAAGTAACACAGACACACCCGCAAGGTATACTCTTTATTTTGTATCCAATAATATTTAATGAACCCCTTTTGGATTTTTCCGAAATGGTCCCCTCACAGACTGTCAAAAGTCTTCCTTCCTATGCTAACTGTTGAAATATAGGAATGTCCATTGGGAAAAACAAAGCGGAGGAATTTCTCCATCAGCAAGATGAAAAAATTTTCGATTTACAGAATTTCTGCCCAGGGCAATGCACATAAATCCCTGATTTTGGAACAGTTCTTGGGCCGATTTGCCGAGACTAAAGATTTGGCTTCCTCCATGGTATAAAAAAATTACTTAAAAAAAAGGACTTACCCACATAACTTTAAAGAATAAAGTTTTCTGGTAAATTGGATTCTGTAAGAAACATAAAGTAATATTTGGAAATCTTAGGAGGGAAACAACTAAAACAGATCCAAGTTAAACCAAATTGGATCACTTATTCGTCCTCGAATAGAGGTAGACTTTAGTCCATTTTAAGGAATTTCAAGCTGAATGAGAGCAGCTTGATACAAAGAAAGAACAAAATTTGGATTTTGCAGACAACTTTCTCGTAAGAAAATGATGCAGCTCCAAAAAGCTCACGCGACCAAGTTCCATGACTTATTAACAGAAAGTAGCGCAAATTTACGATTGCATGAAGAATTCATTCCACCTAAGAAGCATAAACTTGAGTAGAAGCCACTTGTCGACTTCCGGATCCAATTTTAGACACCGTTCCAAATTGCATTTGAGAGATCTCCTGAGAGAAGAAGAAGGAGAAGAAGAAAGAGCTGAGATCCTCACCATTCACCGGCCGAATCGAGAGTGCGTGCAGACGAACCCCGGCATTTGCGCAGGCGAACGAGAATTTCCGGAAATCTGCAAAGATTTTCCCGCCTCGCCTCTGTGCCTAATTTCGAGAGGAAGCTGACTGGAGTGGGAAGAGATTTGGTTTGAGAGGGAAAAGGTAGACCGAAGGAAGGAGAGAAAGAGGGAGCCCCGAGGAGGATAATGGAAGGTGGCTTCTAATGGCGGAGGAGCAATGAGGATAGCGGAATTCAAGAATCAGGGAGGATGCTAATGCGCGCGAGCTAGCTTCGACAGTTAGTTATGGCTATGGAGTCCTGCTGGCCAGTTTGTTCTCTCTCTACAAAAAAAAATATATATATATATATATTTAATTTTATGTTAAGGAAAGAACCAAATTCAATGCTGCAGATCGGTCTCATTTGTGATCAGTGAAATGAATTTTTAATTTCATTATTTTATTATATTTTATATTTACAACCATCTCATAAAATAAAACAATCATTATTATTTTATCTAAGTAATCTATTTCTCTGGTTAATTTCCTCAATTTTTATATTTTCCTTATAAGATATAAAATTATGACAATTAATATATTTTTTATAAAATATAAATTAGTGAATATTCAAAATTTCAGATATAAAAATTGACTAAAACATAGATATTATGTTTATAAAGCAAATATGAGAAGTGTTGATTGTGGGAATTGGAAAGGTTACATATTATTAAGGTTATAAATTTTTTTTAAATATTATATTAAATAAAACAGAGAATATGTATTAATATATATGTTTATAAAAAAATTCTAATAAACTGTTATAAATTTTAAATTAATATATAATTAAACATTGTATACATACAATACTTTTTTATACATATAATAACATTAATATATATTTTTACGCTAAAATAACATATCAATAATCAAAATAATCTCTAAATAAGAACTAAATTTATATGCAAATAGTACAGTGATGGTTCAATGTCACGTCACCATATTCCCTTTCCCTTATGGTCGGTAATCACTAATCCAACTCGGACAGCATCAATTTGCTAGCGCGTGAAACTCTTATATGCTAATATAGGAGAGATTTTCTACATGTACTTCAAACTCCTTGAAATGATTTTAATATTTTGTATATAATTAAATTGAGTGAAAATGCAATAAATTTATACTATAGGATCATTTGAAATTAAAGTGGCCGCCAAATATGCATTAAACTCCCTTATACTACAAAGAGAGGAAAAATATATTGCATTGCCTTTTTGAAGAATATGGCATTCTTGCATCCATAACTAGCTGCCATTTTTTTGCTCTTTTGTTTTTCTCAAAAGCAGATTCTTCAATTTTGCTTCTCTTACACCCCAATTTCTTTTTTATCAGCAAAAAAAAAAAGGAAAAATGATAATAAACTTAGTCTTATACTTTAGATTTGATGTTCAACCACCAACAAGTTAAATCAATTGAAATGTTAGTGTTAATTACTAGTCCCATCAGCCAGTATACTACCAAGAATTCATTATAATTAAAAAAAATTGGTATAGGACAAATGGTCTCATCTCAAACATGTAAGAGACATTAAACTAGAGGAGGTTAGAAATTAAAGCATGGAACTAGCCAAATGAGCTAAGAGTGAGTTTTGAACAACTAGATCATCATTATTTGTAGTAATTTAGGTCTCTTTTTCGTAACAATGAATAAAGGTTCCAACATCACATTTATTTTATTAAAATAAAGGCGGTCCAATATTAACACTAATGCAAAAGATTAGAATATATTATACAAAGATAAACAATCATATTAAATTTAAGAATATTTGAAAAGGTAGGATTTCTTAGGCTATCTAATCAAAGAGGTCGCCTATCCACCCAATTAAAGAAATGGGAGACCGAGAAAGAAAAAGCCATTCATGGCTTAAATTATGCAAATTTCAAAGTATCGCAACATGTGGGATGGTCGCTATTCAACAGAATATATGTCTCGTTAAAAATAATATGATTACAGAATTTTTTTTTGAATGGAGAAAGAAATTTAGAAGACATTTGCTCCTTATGGGATCACCCGAGTTTGAACCTAAATTATAAATGAATTAATGTACTAAAGGGGTGGGTGGTTATGGGTCAATATGACACATAGTGGGGTGAAAAGGAGAGCTAGATCCTTGCTCTTATATGGTAAATTTGTAATTCTATCATGTGTTTGAAAGTATGGTACTACACTTCCAAAATACATTATTAATCTTATATATTTGAAAATTTTTAAATTAAAATATTATATTTTAATATGATGTTTAATTATATACTTTTGAAAATAATTTTTAATGCAAATACATATATATATATATATATTTAAAAAAATGACAACAGATTTCGCTTATAATACTTTTTAGAATATAAACATATAATTAAAAATAATATTTTAAAATATATATAATATTAAAAAAATCTTATAAAAAATATATAAGTAAAATACCAAAAAATATAAAGAAATTAGTGTAATTATGCGACAGTAGACTTATGAATATGTTTCAACTAAAAAAGCCGAACTTTTGAGCACCTAATCTACCGTGTGTCATGTGAGGGGCACATTTGAATCAATACATGAACCTACCATCCTCATCACATCTCGTGCATACTTTTATAGAATGCCCCTTTTCAGCATATAATCAATAATATAAAAAAGTATATAAAAGGTAAACAATCTCGAGATTTTTTTTCCTTCACGGCACTCGCACCACGTAATTTTACAATTATTTTGCTAGCATTAAATTATATTATTTTAATTATTATATTATATATTAAAAATATTATTATTTATTTAATAAAATAGAACAATCACGTGTTTATAAAATTTAAAATGTTATACTAATTAAAATTATTAAATAAAATAGAAAATATATAGTTAATTTATAATATTTAAAATGCTAAACTAATTACAGTAATATACAATTTGGGATGATATATTTAACTATATATAATAAAAATATATGATAATAATTATATTAGAATATTATATAATATAATATAATATTAGATAAAATATAAAAATTGATAAGATTCTACAATAAAATTAATTAAATACATTAATTATATAATGTTTTTATATATAAAATATGATGATAGAAAATTATATTGTATATAATAAAAACTTATGTTAATATATATTATTTTTTAATGACTGTTTATATACACCAGGTTACCTCAAATATATTTTTATTAATACAAACATTTTAAAAAATATATACTTTGATATAAAAAATTATTATTTTTACAATAAAATTAATTATATTATAAACAATATTTTTATTTTAAATATCTGTATAATAATTTATATATATATATATATAATATTATACAAATAAAGCTAACCATTTAAATCACTAAATCCCATTCAAAATTTAGAGGACGGGAGGTTGAGGGAGTAGGGGCGCCCCTTCACAGAGGGAGGGCCAGGGCCGGAGGGGCAGGGGCTCCCTGCGGACCCTTCCACTCGGTGGCCATTTGCTATGTTTTAAAAGAAAATTATATATGCTGATTATGATGTATATGATTTGTGACCGAACTTTAATTCTTTGTTGCTTGAAGAGACACCTGGAATCTTTGTGCAATAGAAGAAAAATCTTGTACAATGTAATAGGTAAATTGGGTTATTTTAAATGTAAAAAATTGATACATAAATAAAAGTATTATTTTATCATATAAACCATCAAATTCATACTTAGCATAATTAATAAATGTTAAATATTGGCAAATATATTTACGTGATAATAAAATAATAATAATAATTATTATCATAAATTAAATTTAATCATTATTGACTGGTTTAAAATATTTTTAAAAATTTAGGATGAAATTTAAAAAAACACATATTTACTTCACATCAGATTCCCACCCTAAAAGAATTGCTATATTGATTGGGATGTAATATTATATAGTGCAATACTTGGGCTGATTTAATAATACTTTAATCAACTACTTTTCCGGTGGATTGATGAGCTCAAAAGTTAGAGAAGGTGCGGTTGGACTTTGAATTATTCTACCTGCAATACATTCATTTTATCATAAATTCCTCTTGTAAAATTATCACTATATATATATATATTTAAAAATATATATTGCAATATGACTAATATAGAATTGATCTACTGAAATAGTAAATCTCTCATAATTTAAATTAATTTTATTTTCAAGTATTTATATCATTCTTAAGATCATTTATTCAATATAAAATAAAAAAAATAATATTTCCAGAAATTCTCTGTGCTCCTTTTTCATGTGAAAGTCGCACCGTTGGATCAAAGTGAGGACAGGAAGAGAGGAGGTGGAGAAAATCAAACCACGCGTTATGAATGTGAATTGGTAATCCCTTTGTCCGTGAGGGACATTGTGATATGTGCATAATTGGTCAACACTAAAGAATAACCAGTGGTGGAGAGAGGTGTTTGGCCATTTATGAGGTCCATCCATAGATGTGATGGCATTTAAAAAATCAGCTTAGTGATTTTGTACATTCTTCTCTGTCTTAAGGTCCCATATGCATGCATCTGTTCATCTAAACTGGAGTAGAGATGGCATTTTGCTTGCACTGCCACCGTAACATCCTGCCCCACACACCACTCCATCAGAGTAGCCCCGCACCACCCTAATATGGCGCAGTTCATAGCGTGGCCGGCTCCGGTAAGGCTGGATTTGAATAGATTTCAAATTGAATGATCAATCTATTAGTCAACTCTTGCTAAGAAAATGAGTAATTCATGCTAATATAAAGTACATAGGAATAAAGTGTCAAGAATTGTGGAAAGTAATGATGCAAATATATGATAGTTTTAGTGTAATTATATCATAATATATATATTTTTTTTGAGGGGGGGCTTCCTCTATTATTAACCTCTTTTGACCGAAAAGGGGAAAAAGAAAGAAAGGAGGAAGGAAAAGATGCAGTTGGAGCAAGTGCATGTGGGAGGAGGCATTCTGGGGTCCTCCTGTCTTGCTTGTTTCCACAATATTGATTTGTATACTACCCCGTGCATTCATTTACATTTGCATTTGCATTTGCGTTTGCATTTGCATTTGCATTTGTGGGACGTGCTTGTCTCATTATTCATCACCTCAGATTCACTTCATGTGCCTCCACCGACACAGCTGATGCATCTGTTCCCATTCTCTGTACGTGACTCCAGTGGGTCATTGTGAAACCCTGAACCAGACCACTCTATGCCGGGGAGACTCCTGGGTTAAGTTCCATTATTAGTGGTGTCCAAGTATATCCTATCAACTTGAAAAAGAGTACAACTGTTATTTGGAGTTGTCAGCAATATATTTTTTTTGTAAATAACAGTTTTAAATTAATATAAAACAAAACTTAAGTTCTTGCCATATATTTGATTCTTAGGATGGGAAAAAGATGTTCCCTTGACATTTTTTAAAAAAAAAATTGAAGTTTCACATGAGAGGGTGTTATTATTATACTTGTTGTCATCAATCATGACTTATTAATTTCTTGCACAAAAATTGAAACTTTATTCAAACAATCTACCCACAAAATTATCTCTCATATAAATGATATGCTATATTAGTAAAAAATTATTTAAATTGCCATATTTTATTAGTACATGTTTTCTAATGGATCAATACATGACTTAGCTAATCTTCTATCTAGTGCGTGAATAAATGTAGGGCTCATGTTTGATCTTTATAATATTTTTTCTAGCTGCTCTCTCAATTGTGATATAGTGAAAAAAAATCTAGTATTGTAATCTATTTTTGTTAGCCATTTGATATGTGATCTTTCATTCTAAAATATTTCCTTCTAATCACATGCTTTATTTAACCAAGAGATCACTTCGGACTAGTTCCAATTTCATGGTTGGCATTCCTAATATTAGGTTAATTTTTTTCACTCATACATTAGGTAAACTTGAGAGTATAAGATTTTGTCTCATTTTATAGATCTTCCTATACAACTCATACACATTCACTAACCATGATAGTCTGAAAATTATCATAGTTGAGTTATTTATTCACAAAATAGTCGATGATTGTCTGATAGTTATCATGGTTGAACTATTTATTCACAAAATAAGACAAATTAGGTTGTTTAGGCTTTGGTCGATCACAATCGACTATGAACTTGATCTAACCTAATCCAATTTTCATGTGTAAGGGTGAACACCAAGCTCTATCTAGTTTATCCAAAATGATATGAGGATGGTGTCTATTGTTTGACTAGGTATGTATACATTTGACGAAGAAAACTACAATCCTGTAAACATGTCTCAAATAATACTACATCCCTTCTTTCAACTTGTCCTATTGAATTTGTCTCTCCCACATCAATGTCTAACCATTGTGTACATGCAATTAATAAGAATAATATATGAACCCAATTCCTTTTATACCCAAGCCATTAACATAAGAAGTTTGTTGAACACTAGACATTTTCTTGACTTGGTCAGTTTTGACCATTTTATTTTTTGTTTATATTAAAAAAATTAATGTAATATTTTATTTTTCTAACTAATGCTAGTAGTAGCGCAAACTGGACCAAATTCCTTGAATGTTTCAAGAGGCTGGTAGCTACTTGTTGAAGGCCAACTACCATCATTCAGTTGAGAAGCCTTGAGTCTCAAATGCACTTAAGATATTTACATTATACCATATTATACCATATGAGAGGTTCAATACTAGTTGCACCCTCCCTAGTTTTCCTTTGAGTATGACTTAACCTCCTAGGCTTCTTAACTATCTTAGAATTGTATAATGATTTCCTCTACTTGTTCATGTTTCTTTCTATGTTGACCAACATCCCCTACATTCTAAAACTATCATAATGCCCTTACACTTTTTATTTATCCATTTTAAATAAGTCTTCAATAACCTTATTTTAGATCTCCTAACTTCATCTCATCTCATTTTGGTACTCACATTATTAGAAATTGTATTTTTGGTCAAATTTTACAATATTTACCATTTTGCCCCTAAAACTTTTTCAAAAGTTTCACTTGAGTCCCTAACCTATTTCAAGCTATCACTTCAACTTCCTAAGTTTTCTCATATTTTATTACAAGTCCCTAGTCTAATTAGTCTCATCTGGTTCCCATTTTCCTAAAATTGTACTTTGGCCCAAAAACTTTTTAAAAATTGTATTTTAGTCCATCAATTTTCATCTCATTTAAAACACCTCCATAAACCTTCTGAAAATCCTTTCTAGGTTCCTCATCTTATTCACCAGACCCTCATAGTTATTTTTTGGCCAACCTCAGCTCGAACAATGTTGTTTTGGCCGCAATCGGGAATTTGCCAAAAGAATGACATAATTCATAAAGGTGTTGGGAACTCACCTGAGAGGACGAGTCAGTCGTCGATATGGGTGGGGTTAGAAAGCTGGCTCTCTTGCACGTTCGTAGCCTTTTGAACCACCCAAAATGGTGGTCTTAGTTGCTTGAAAAATGCAATTTACAATAGAGGTTCAAAACATGGGAGTTACCGTAGCTTCTAAGAATTTTCACTACCACGAATCTTACATTTAGCATGAACGACTAGTAGTGTTGGCTAAAAAGGACCGAGAGGGGTCTTAAAAATTATTTTGGGTCATGGTTGGTAGTCGGAGAGGTTGGAGTAAGGTTGGGAAGAGACTGCTCTCTTTTCGATCGAGTGAGCAAGGTTACTATTTGATCACACTGACACTAATAGGGGTATATCGGCATTGTGGAGATGTGGTGTTTGAAAGACGTGGTTCTAACACCACTTGAATGATTAAGTTTGGTGGTTTTAATCAAAAGTTATCATCTTTGGAAGTTATGTCACCAGAAAATTGAGCACCTTTACTTTTAGAGGGACTTTTGGCCACTAGTTGGTGAGGCAAGGGTCGGAGTCTTATATGGACAACTTGGGAGACTAACGGTCTATCACCCCATGTCCTTAGCTAGTCAGATGGGATCTCATATACCTCACTTTCTGTTTAATTATTCTCGGGGATAGGAAGTCAGATATCATACAAAATCGGGTCATTGTGCAGGTTTTTGGGTTGGAAGTTGGGTAAAAGAGATGACACGCATGCGTGCACCTGACGCCACATGCCAATTTATTCACATTGTAGCGTACTGATTTTCAGGGAATAAATCAGTTGGGTCAATTGAGTTTTATCATTTTTTGGTCGGTTTACCTCCAATTTGACCCGTTTTTGGCCTAATTTATATTTTAATAAAATTTTCTTGTTAAATTCCCTACAAATTGAACTCAAGAACTTCTATTTTATAATTTATCTAACTTATTCTAAAAATTGGGTGCCTTTATTATCACGAGCATATTCTATTGATTTTGGCTAGTTCACCTCCGATTTAACCAATTCTTAGCTCAACTCATATTTTTTAAGAATTTTTTTGTTTAATTTTGTGTTAATTGGACTCAAGAACTCTATTTTCCAATTTTATAACCTCTCCTAAAAAATGGAGGCTTTTTGCCCCAAGCGAGTTCCATCTTGATTCCAACCAGTTTTCATTTGGAATTTTTTCGACCCTTAATTTTCGATCAAGTGAGATTGTTTGAGGTTAATTTAGTGGACTTTTTCATTGTTCAAATTTATGATATAATCTGAATTCCAATCCAGTTCAATTTTTGAATCTCTGCTTTGGGTTTTCATTCCCGATTCAAAATTGGTTTATAGTCTAATTAAATTTAAATCAAAATTTGGGAATTTCTAGTGTTATAAAGAACTACCAATATAGAAAGATGGAAACATGTTTAGAAACTCACTATCTCTAATCTCTGAGAAATTATTGATGATGATTATGAAGTTCTTGAATTACTCAATAATCTCAAAATGACCCATATAAAACTTTGGAAGACAAGAAAATCCAAGGTTAAGGTATGTCTCTTTATTATTGTGTGTAAATATTTTCACAAAGGTGGTACTCAAAATAACAAATGAGATAGGAGAATATCTCAAATAAGAGAACTCTAGAAATGAAATGATTAGATGAATGTAGATGATGAACCTCATCAAAGAGTTTAGGTTGCAATAAATGAAAGATTATGAGACTATCCTTAAATTTATTAAAAGTGTTGCCAACGTATTAAGATTACTTAGTATATATTTTTTCTAATGCTCGAATTTTTAAAAATTTTTTATTATAATGTTCAAAAAGTATACAAATTCTCTAATGATCTTAGAAAACACCAATGATATGTCAAAGATCGCTTTGGTAGGGCTCTTGTACTCTCTCCACCATCAAGAGTAAGGAAGACTTATAAGACAAGAAACTATAATAGAATATATGTCTATCAATAAATGAACTTCATGGAAGTCGAAGAAGAAAAACACATGCAAGCTGCCTTAAAGTGGAGGAAACCTCACAATGTAATAATATTTTAGAGATGGGCAACATAAAAAAAATATTTTCCTCTATGTCTTCAATGTTGTAAAGTGGAGGAAACCTCACAATGCAATAATATTTTAGAGATGGGCAACATAAAAAAATATTTTCCTCTATGTCATCAATGTGGTAGGAAATGACGTCCTTCTTATAGATGTTGGAGGATACTTTATACTAGGGGCGTGCAACATGCTCCTTTATAGAGTGCCTCATAAAATATTATTTGTATATTTGCTTGATAACTGTTATTATAAGCAAACTCCATAAAACACAAGTAATTCTTTCCGTCTTTATTCATTGTAGGACGTATGCTTAGAGCATATCTTCTAGCGTCTGGATGGTCCGCTCAGATTATCCATCCGTCTGAGGGTGAAAGATTGTGCTCATGTGAAATTTAGTTTCCTGGGCATCTTGTAAGCTGAACCAAAACCAGGAGGTGAATCTCGAATCTCGGTTCGATATTATGCTCACCGTGACCCCATGTAGTTGTACGATCTCTCCCACATTGAGATTGACTAACCGTTCCACAAAATCGATCATTTTTATTGGCAGGAAATGAACAAACTTGGTCAATCAGATGTTGGTGGCAATATATTATACTATATAGCATCATGTCCTATCCTTTTCAGTTGGTCAATCCGAAAGATTTCGTTTCTTTTATATAGGCGTTGTGCTAGTCTACCACAGTTCCAAAGTTCCTCATTATCTTCTCTTTTCTTCTTTTTATGAATTCCTCACTTAGCAGAATTACATATGAATCCAGAGGTTCCTTCCTAGTTCAATAACTCTTTTATCACATACATTAATAACTGTACCAGATCGTTATAATTGAGTAGAATTATCTATCCATGTGATTTCTATTTATCACACCCAAACTATCTTTCTCCCTTTTTTTTTTTTGCCCCTTTCAAGCTCAAATTCTTCATGATGAGTGATTGTATTTCTCATTTAATTAAATATATTTTAGGAATACTTATCTTCACAAATTCCTAATTATACTTTATAACTATGAAACCCATTCGTCGGACCAAGTAAACCGGGGAAAGAACCGGCGATTTTGAGAAAAATCGAGTCGAAAAAGAGAACAAAAAATGATAACAAAAGGTTAAAGTGGGAAATTGAAAAATCCCAATTGACTAAAAATTCATAAAAATCAAGGTAAAAGATCAGGAAGTGGAATTGATGAGGGAATCGGGTTGGTTCAGGGTGAACCGAACTCGAACCGAACTGAATGGGATAAACCATAGTGAACCGGTTCACAAATTCATTTTTCTAGGTGGTTTAAAAATGTCAATTTGGGAAATTGAGACAACCATTAGATAGAAAATGAATTTAGATGAATTTAAAAAATAAATTTCAGAAATTCGGTCGAATCAAGTCCGAACCGACCAAATTTCAAATTCGGGTTACTGAACCTGGTCGGACCGGACCGGTCAATGAACCGTTCAACGGATAACAGACAACGGTCAACGACTGACACGATAACTAAGCTGTCACTCCACATAAAAAACTAGCCAATCACAGCGTGCCACATGGCATGACCACCACGTCATCGTCTTCAACTTTCAGACGCTGGCAGAGAGAATGGAAGAGAGAGAGCCGTCAAAAAATTTGGAGTCTCCGGCAACTCGAAAAACTCTCCAATTAGGTTGCCGGCGGACCAGTCTTATGCCGACGGGTAGCTTGAGCAGTTACCGATCTCACTATATAAAAAGTATCACTCCATTTGTTCTTAACATCCCACAATCGAGTGAAGAAGAAGAATAGTACATTTTTCGGTGAGCTACAAACCAGAGCTCCGACGACGGGCAAAATCTCAACCAAAAAAGCTTAAAAGGGTGGCATTGGAACTGGGGAAGAGGCTCTAGCTCTAGACACTCTTAGAAGATTAGAGGACACCCCAAGAGGTGTATAAGGGATCGCACAGTGAAGTCACTTCAGAGCTCGAAACAACGAGCTCCTGCCTGACCTAACCTCGACCCTCAAACCCTGTATAAGGGTCGGACTATTGATGTTCCCTCAAACTCCGGGTAGAGGCAGTGCACCTCATCTGGGTGAATGATTAAGGTGTTCCAGTCCACAATTGGCACGGTCGAGGATCATTTTACGAATGTGTGTTCCCTCCTATGATAGGAGGGTAGTTGTCGATCCTGTGAAGTGTGTGAATAACGACAAATAGAAAAACTTAATGGACAAATAAATGAATTAAAGCAAACGTTATAGTAGTTTCCCCCACTGATTATTATGTACTCATTCCCCTCCTCTCACCCTTTCAAGTATAGCACCAAGACAGAAAGTTCTCGAACCAGCTTTATAAACCCCATCCTTTGGAGTTAAGGAAAAACCAGGAAAGAACCGGTCAACTCGAGTGAGAAAACCTAACTGGTTCATGAACTCAAACCACTAAAGAACGAGCAAATTGGGAAATTTAAAACTCCCGAGTGACCTAAAGAGTCATAAAAACCTTGGAAAGGGACTTTAGGACAATTTGGAAGAGAAAACCAAATCGGTTCAAGCAAACTGGATTGAACCGGTTTGGATTGATTTGAACCACTATTGAACCAAATGCTAAATTCATTTTTCTAGGTGGCTTACAAAATTAAATTTGGAGAATTGAAGCCACCATTGGATAGAGAATGAATTTATAAATTTTTAATTTTGAAAAACTCAATCGAATCATTCCTGAATTGGCCGGTTTAAGCATTGAACCCGGTTCAGAACACTATTGTCTTCTTCCTTTAGATGACAGCACTTACAGCGCCGACGGAAAGGAAACGTTTCCATTCAGAACATTTCAAGCCATCACTAAGTGTCATTAAGGTGCCAAATGGATGGCCAGAGAGTCCCCGAGCTCCCTATATAAAGAGCCCCTCTCCATTCATTCTCCATACACCTAAAAACTTCACTCTCTCTCAGTTGCTCAGTTTTCCGATAAAGCTCAAAGTAGAGCTTCGACATAGGGGTTTTTCTAAGCTAAAAAAGGTGAGGTAAGGTCCTTAGACTCAGTGAGAAGTCAGCTACTCAGTGGTGATCACCTTTCGGTCCGAGGATCGTCGAAGAAGCGCTAACGTAATCAAGCAGTGAAGCAGCTCCGACGGATCGAAGCTGTCCTATTTCTGTTGAACTAAAGATGACCAAATTGAGCCTTACTCAAGCCAAACCAAACTCTCCCAACACTCCCTCAACCCTTATACGATCGAATTAGAGTGGAAAGGTAAGCCAATTTGGCTCCCCTCTATAATTTCCGATTAGTGTTAGAGAGAGAACTGACAAAACTTCACTGACCGAATTCTTCATCAATTTGACATGAATTGATCTTAATCTTGATCCTAGGAGGAACCTCTAGATGAGAGCTACTTGCCTCGATCGAAAACTCGGACTATCTCACCCCTGACAGTAAGCTTTCAAAGCTTTCTCTCTTTAAGTCCAATTTTCCAGCGAATCTCCGTTTGAGCTTGTTCCGACGTCAATTCATGCGATTCAAAGCTCAATTGAATCATATGGATGTGCATGAACTCAATTTTTCCTTCAATTTCAATAATTAACCTTGATTGATTGATCAATTTGATGAAATCAAATTCGATCAATTTAAAAGGTGGAAATTGGGGCAAAAATTTAGGGGAAATTGGAGATTTCAAAAAATTGAGGGACCAAAGTGCAATTTCCCAAAATTGAGGGTAATTGGCCATGAAAAAGATGTTAGAGGACCAATTGGTCAATTTTTGGAATTTATTAGGGGAGAAATTGCCATTTTTGTAAAGTAGGGGCAAAATGGTAATTTTTGAAAAGTTGGGGACCAAATTGGAAATTTGGGAAACTTGAACCATTTTTTGTGATTTTGAATAAATTGAGATCCCAAAGCAAATTTTAGAAGTTTTGGGACTTAATTTGGGGAAAAATTTGCATTTGGAACCTAAAGTTAAAGAAAAAGAACTTTAGGGACATAAATGCAAATAATTAAAATTTTGGGCATCTTGTTCATTTATGAGTAATGAAGGCTATCAAGCCAATGGTTAATGAACAAGGATGTTCAAATCGTGTAGGAACATGAATGACCGAAAATGCAAGCCATGATAAGCTCACGTGAAAGCAAAAAGCCAATTAAGAAGAAAGTACACTACAAATATTGGGTGAATGAGATTTTTCACATCATACCCGGTTGAGATGATGAGTACCTCAAAAATGAAAAACCGCTACATTGTAGAATTTTAACATCACACCTGGTTGGAGTAACGTGGAAACTATGTGGAAAAACTATTTAACGGTTGTAAGTATATCATACTCGATTGGTATAATGAACTTCCTGGAAGGAAGTGAAAAACCCGTTTACCAGTTGTAAGCGGAGATGTCATCACACCTGGTTGGTGTGATAGATGAGTGAAATGTAATTTTGTTAACAATGTTCTCCCCTAACTGTGTGCCACTGCTTCAAAATTTTGGGAGACCTTATTGACGAGAGCTTGAATAGCTCAGATAGGCTAGAGGCCTCGATTTTGGAACTTGGGGGCTAAAATGCCTGGTTTTGAAAATCTCGTATAGTGGGCCAAAGGCTAGTTGGCACGAGTAGGAGCTCATAAACAAACCTGATGATAAGACATGAAAACTTTTAATGAATGAATGATGTGATTTGGCCATGGTACCAAGACATGACCAACATACTCGATGGACTAGTGGCAGTGCGACAAGACCCAGTCGACGGATCGGTCTAGACAAAGAGCTGTAGGTCGAGTTGAGGGTTGGGGTCGTTGGACTAGTGGCACCATAGATTTATGGCTTATAAAAAACTTTGTTTGTGCATGCTCTGAGGTTCAAGATTATCAAGATGCCTAAGAGGGGTAGTATACGTCATAAGGGCTACTGGACGACATGGTGGAGATAAGGGCAGATTGTCGTGCCAACAATTAGGGAAGGTCGACATAGCTTCATGCGCATGAGACCGGGGTGGGGTTGGGATGAGCTCTCTGTCCTCATATAGACACAAAGTTACTTTTGGGTTTGAGGGGTGGATGTCGCGTACATCCACTCATTCCAAGGGTAAAAGTGGACGGGCATCTATATAGGTGGCCAATAAAGTCTCTCCCAACGCCACAAGCGGGTGCAGTGGATGGGCTGCCCTACAAATGTGTGATCCCTTCATGATGAAGGATATGTGTTGAATGTTAAACACACTGATTGTGAATAATGGTTTTGAAAATTGAGAAATTGAGGAGGAAATAATTATTAAAGGAAATAAGGAGTCTGACACACTCCAATTAAAAACTCTTTTTCAAACACCCATTCATTGAGTTGTAGAAAGTCACCCATCTTTTCTATCCATTTTTAGTAGTAGAGAAATGCCTAGGGATAAAATGAGGATTTACCTTTTGTCAGGTATGCTTAATTTTTTTTAAGCTTGTATTTTGATTGATATATGTTATTCTAGGGAATATAGTTGTAAATTTTGCCTAACTACTCTTGATTAAAGAATGGGGGAAATCCTTCTTGAACTAAGAGAGCGACGGGTTGATCACGAGGGTCCGACCAAACTAGGCTGGGGCGTGACAACTTGAGTGGTATCAGAGCTAAGTTCCCTTGAAACATTATCAATATTATGCCCCGACACTAATAAAAACCTTAACTACCTTGCAGGAAGGAGAATCCCTAGAAAGTTCACCATAAAATCCAATCCTCCACACATGACCCTGAAAAAGACGCCTACCTCCAAGGAGGATTCTTAAAGGGCGAGAAGAGAGTGCCCAAAGATATGGTAGAAGAGTATCAGAAACTCGTGGGAGCCTTTCTAGAACCAAAAGGCTTTACATACCCTCACCCAAGCCAAGAAGAACCTGTTCCTTCTCTCAGGAGCCCAACCCCTCCTCCAGCCCCGAACAACCAGAGAGAAATCCCACTAAGAAAGAGGCTTGGGACAACTATTGGGATGTGTATGCCACCTTCATGAAGGTCCACCAAGTACCCCCACCTACTCAGTCTAGCTTCAATCCCTCTCAATGGATGCAATGGACATATGAGTGTGAGGTGGAGGTATTGAGGCGGTACGGACTGGAGGCCATACATGAAGTTCATCCCATAAGGGAATATGGATGGACCCCAACTAGTTCCTCAAAGCCATCTGATCATGAATCCCACAATTGTTGTAAGGCCAACTCCCGGCTTATGATCCCAAGGGACTAGAGAGTAGAAAATTTTTGTAATAAGCCAAGTATGACAAGAAACTATTTCTTAAATGAATGAAAGTCTAAATTTCCTAATAAAATATTTGGGTCTCTCTAATAAATTCAAACAATAAGAGTATATTAATTAGGATTAGAGTAAAGGGTAGAAATCACCTAAGGAAGGAAAAACAAAAGGGTCATTACCAGTTAACCTAAACCTTTAAAATAAGATTTCTCTCCAGAGAAGGGACAATAGGACTTAACAAAGAAGAGACTACTAGAGTTCTCCCAAGGAAGAAAATCCTAACTAAGGAAAGGAAGGAGAAGCCTGGAGTAGGATAAGTGAGCGTCAAAGAGCATGAGACTAGTGAGAGTCTAAGGAGTTAAGGAAAGACACTAGGGATAAAAGTAAGTAAAACAAGAAGGATTAGACTATCCCAAGGAAAACTAAAGGAATGGAAAGCAACCCTTAAGAAAGTAAGAAAGGAATGGGAGCATTGGAATGTTAAGTCAATTGAAATATGATAAAGAGAAAGGAGAAAGGAAAGAAGTACGATAGGAAGAAAACCCCATGAATAATACCAGTACTTAGAAAGAGTAGGATACAAGTTCTTAGGAACTCAATAGTAATAAGGAGATTTTTTTTAAGTAAAGAGATGGAAAAAAAGGAATTGAAGATAGGGAAGAATCCAGAGTGAATAATCATACAAAGGTTGAGAAGTATAAGAAAAGAATAAAGGAAGGAATTTCAAGGAACAGTAGGGAGATTGAACGTTGAAATCTCAGAACAGAAGTCCCTAGAAGAAGGATAAGGATAGGAAGTGGAACCATAGAAGGAGGAAGTTCCAAGCACAGTTAATTAACAAGAGAACTGTCATGAAACTAAAACCGCAATAAGGTCATTATTAAAGGATACCAATGATTAAGAAGGTACCTGGATGGCAAGGTATGATCTACTTTCAAAAGAGCAGAGAAACCAAATAAGGATCTCAGATAGACCAAGTTGAAGGAAGTAACTCATAACAACAAGATAATATAGGAGAATAAATGACACCCTAAAATAGACCAGGAAGTGGTGAGGGCTACATCCTAAAGAGGAAAATGTGAGGGATATTAAAAACAAGAAGACTCAAGGGACAATGACCTTTGGATCGCTTGACAAGGAGAATGCTAGTATCAATACAGTAAATGAATGGGCTCTTGTGAAGGTCAATATTTTGATTAAGACAGGGGAGGTGGAAATGCTAAAGACACATGGGGAAAAGAGAATGAAGAAAAGCCTTAAATGGATTAATGGTTGAGACAGGAGTAATGATTAAAAGCCATGAGAATGCTAAGCAATGCCTCATGTAGGATGATCAAGAGATCGTAAAACTAAGGAAAAAAAAGGAGGAAATGCACCTAAAAGAAATGGATGGGTACAAGGAATGAGTGAGAAGGAATAAGAGGTATACAAGAAGTACACGTAAAGTTTCAAGAACAATGGGAAACATGAACAAATGACATCGAAGAAGGTCATTTAAGGATTGATGTTTCAATAGCAAAAATTTAAGAGAATTCAGAGTAAAGGAGTATAAATTCTATCAAGGAAGGAAGCCTTGAAAGGGACATATATGTCCCAACCAAGAAGTAAGGAAATAAACTGAAGTGGAAAAGAAGATAAGGAATGATCTGCCAATGGAGGTAGGAATGTCAAGTACAAAGGAAATGTATTCAAAAGGACCCAAGGAGTAAGTAAAGTTCAAGTAAAGTATATGTAGGAAGATAATATTAAAAGCTGTCGTGTGAGTAAAAAAGGGGTGGATTGCCATAAAAGAGGAAATAGATGAAAATACATATAAGAACCCTTAGAAAAGTTAACCTTTTAGTTAGGAAGGGATTTAAGTAAAGTATCACTAACATCAGGACTGATAATGATCAACACTCAAATTGGTAGAACCTAAAGAGATGGTGACCAGTCATAGTGTGGAGGACACAAAATGAGTTAGAGAAGGATTCAAAAGGACAAATACCATAATATAGAAAAGGGGTATGAAGAAAGGAAGGAATGAAACCTTCAAAGAAATTATAAGAAGGATGAGCATGTAGGTTCCTAAGATGAATATCTCTACTGCAAGGGACATGGTAGAGAGCAAAACTGGAATGTGGAAGCTATCACAAATAAGAAATCAACACTTAAAGATCGAAGTAGATTAACTCTTATAAGAATCTTGAAATGATCATGAGAGAGTAAAAGTTAACAAAAAGAAAGGAAAGTCCTCGAGAAAAGAACGCCATCGAAAGTAAGGAAGGACATATGAAGGGTCAAAACTAGATAAAAGGAGTTAACACCAAAAGCTATGAAGTGAGTAGGTGGTGCTCAAGAGAACCCCGAGCTAAGGGTTTTAATGACAAATGAAGTAATTATACACTAGGACGAATGGGTATCCTGGAACTTAAAATTCTGAAATTCTGAGTAATGAACCTCAAGAGAAAGAATTATGCTTTAAGGAAAGAAGAACGTGATTTTAAGGATATAACCTTAAATTTGCACGTACGATATGCCTAGCTAAAATAAGCTCCGTAAAATGAGTAAGTGATGGGAAGGAAAAAAAATTTTTTAAGTGTGTGTTATAAAAGGGCTTAGTGGAAATAACCGAAATGGTTGTATGTCATTAGACTACAAGTTAATATCGAGGATAGTTATTTCCAGTGTGAAGGATGTAGAATATGTTTTGGGGACAAAACTTCTAAAATGAGGGGAGAGTTGTAAACCCCATCCTTTGGAGTTAAGAAAAAATTGGGAAAGAACCGGTCAACCTAAGTGAGAAAACCGATCTAGTTCACGAACCACAACCACTAGAGAACGGTCAAATTGGGAAATTTACAACTGCTGAGTGACCTAAAGAGTCATAAAAACCTTGGAAAAGGACTTTAGGACAATTTGGGAGAGAAAACTAGACCGGTTCAGGTGAACTAGATCTGAACCGGATTGAACCAGTTTGTATCAGTTTGAACCACTATTGAACCATATGCTAAATTTATTTTTCTTAGTGGCTTAAAAAATTCAAATTAAAGAATTGAAGCCACAATTGGATAGAGAGTGAATTTAGAAAATTTTAATTTTGAAAAACTCAGTCGAATCGGGCCTGAACTGGCCAGTTTAAGCTTTGAACTCGGTTTGGACCGGTCCGGTCCTGTTTGGAACACTGTCGCCTTCTTCCTTCAGATGACAACACTGTTCACTCGCCAGAAAATTAAACAGCATCGGTGGAAAGGAAACATTTCCATTTAGGACATTTCAGGCCATCAATGAGTGTCATTAAAGTGCTAAATAGATGGTCAGAGAGTCCTCGAGTTCCCTATATAAAGAGCCTCTCTCCATTCATCCTCCACACACTTGGAAACTTCACTCTCTCTCAGCTGCTCACTTTTCTGATAAAGCTCAAACTAGAGCTCCGACATAGGGGTTTTTTTTAAGCCAAAGAAGGCGAGGTCAGGTTCCTTAGACTCGGGGAGAAGTCAACTACCCGGTGGTGATCACCATTCAGTCCGAGGATCGTCGGAGAAGCGTCGACGTAATCAAATAGTGAAGCAACTCCGATAGACCAAAGCTGCCCTATTTTTGTCGAGCTGAAGATGGCCGAATTTAGCCCTCCTCAGGCTAAACTAAGCTCTCCCAACACTCCCTTAGCCCTCACACGATCGAATTAGTGGGGAAAGGTAAGCCAATTTGGCTCCCCTCTATAATTTTCGATCAGTGTTAGAGAGAGAACTGACGAAACATCACTGACCGAATTCTCCAACAATTTGACATGAATTGGTGTGAATCTTGATCCTAGGAGGAACCTCTGGATGAGAGCTACCTGCCCCGATTGAAAGCTCGGACCATCGCACCCTCAACGGTAAGCTTTCAAAGCTTTCTCTTTCTAAGTCCAATTTTCCGGCGAAGCTCCATTTGAGCTCGTTCAAGTGTTAATTCATGCGATTCAAAGCTCAATTGAATCATATGGATGTGTAGGGACTTAATTTTACCTTCAATTTCAACAATAAACCTCGATTGATCAGTCAATTTGATTTGGCTAGTTTAAAAGGGAGAAATTGGGTCAAAATTTTGGGGGAAATTGGGGATTTCAAATAATTGAGGGTCCAAAGTGCAATTTCCAAAAATTGAGTGCCAATTGGCCATGAAAATGATGTTGGAGGATCAGTTGGTCACTTTTTGGAATTTATTGCGGTTAAATTGCCATTTTTGTAAAGAAGGGGCAAAATGGTAATTTTTGAAAAGTTTGGGAACCAATTTGGAAATTTGGGAAACTTGAACCCTTTTTTGTGATTTTGAATAAATTGAGGTCCCAAAGTATATTTTAGAAGTTTCAGGAATCAATTTGCGGAAAAATTTGCATTTGGGACCTAAAGTTAAAGAAAAAGAACTTTAGGGACCTAAATGGAAATAATTAGAATTTTGGGTATTTTGTTCATTTGTGAGGAATGAAGGCTATGAGGCCAAAGGTTAATGAACAACTATATTCAAATTATGTAGGAACACAAAGGTCCAGGAACGCTAGCAAGGATAAGCTCTCGTGAAGGAAAAAAGCCAATTAAGAAGAAAGTACACTACGAATATCGGGTGAGTGGGATTTTTTACATCATACCTGGTTGGAATGATGAGTACCTTGGAAATGAAAAGCTACTAACATGTGAAATTTTAACATTACACCTGGTTGGAGTGATGTGGAAACTATGTGGAAAAGCTACTTACCGTTTGTATGTAGATGATATCCGGTTGGTATGATGAACTTCCTAGAAGGAAGTGGAAAACATGTTTACCGATTCTAAGCAGAGATGTCATCACACCCGGTTGGTGTGATAGATGAGTGAAAATTTATTTTGTTAGTGTTCTCCCCTGAGTATGTGCCACTGCTTAAAAAGTTTGGGAGACCTTCTTGACGAGAGCTCAAATAGCTCAAATAGGCCGGAGGCCTCGATTTTGGAACTTGGGAGCTAAAATGCTCGGTTTTAAAAATCTCGTACAGTAGGCCCAAGGCCAGTTGTCATGAGGAGGAGCTCATAAACAAACCTAATGATAAGCCATGAAAACGTTTAATGAATGAATGGTGTGATTTGTCCATGGTACCAAGACAACACCGATATACTCGATGGACTAGCGGCAGTGTGATAAGACTTGGTCGACGGACCGGTCTAGACAAATAGCTACAGGTCGAGTTGAGGGTCAGGGCCATTGGTCTAGTGGCACCAAAGATTAATGGCTTATGAAAAACTTTATTTGTGCATGCACTAAGGTTCGAGATCATCAAGATGCCCAAGAGGGGTAGGGATGCGTCCTAAGGGCTACTGGACGACATGGTGGAGATAAGGGCAGATTGTTGTGTCAGCAGTCAGGGAAGCTTGACATAGCTTTATGCGCATGAAACTGGGGTGGGGTCAGGATGAGATCTCTATCCTCATATGAACACAGAGTTGCTTTTCAAGTTTGAGGGATGGATGTCACGTACATCCACTCATTCCCAAGGTAGAAGTGGACGAACTTCTATCTAGGTGGCCGGTAAAGTCGCTCTGATGCCACAAGTGGGTGTAGTGGATGGCCTGTCCTACGAATGTGATCTCTTCATGATGAAGGGCATGTGTTGAATGTTAAATACATCGATTGTGAATAATGGTTTTGAAAATAGAGAAATTGAGTAAGAAATAATTCTTAAAGGAAATAATGAGTCTGACACACAATAAAGAAAAACTATTTTATTGAAAACTCTTTTTTCAACACCCATTATCTAAGTTGTAGAAACTCACCCACTTTTTCTATCCATTTTCAGGAGTAGAGAAATGACTAGGGATAACAATAGTATTTACCCTCTACGAAGTATGCTTAAAAATTTTTTTAAGCTTGCATTTTGATTGATATATGTTATTCCAGGGAACATAGTTGTAAATTTCACATGGCTCCTCTTGATTAAAGAATAGGGGAAACCCTTATTGAACAAAGCGAGTGGCGGGTTGATTATGGAGATCCGACCAAACCGGGTCGTAGTGTGACAAACTTGAACCCTCAAGGTACATTTCCTACCCCCACTTATAGTAAGAGTTTGAACATAGACATGTCTTTACCTTCCCTACACCATTAGGGTAGGAATATACAGATGATGCAGAAAAGGGTGGCGGGTTGATCATGAACCCTGATCAAATAGGGTCGGGGCATTACAATAATAAAGACTTATTTCATTAAATCCTACAAATACCCTACATAGGTTGTAAACCCTACCCTTTAAAGATAAGAAAATCAGGAAAAGAACCAGTTAAATCAAAAGATAAAACCAAGCCAATTAACTAACCCAAACTGGTAAAAAAAAAAGGGTAAAATGGGAAATTGGCAAATCCCAAGTGTAAACCCCACCCTTTAGAGTTAAGTAAAATCGGGAAAAGTACCGGTCAACCCAAGTGAGAAAATCGAATCGGTTCACGAACCCTAACCACTAGAGAACAGGAAAATCGGAAAATTTACAACTCCCGAGTGAGCCAAAGAGTAAAAAAAAGCCTTGGAAAGGGACTGTAGGACAATTTGGGAAAGAAAACTAGAGTAATTCAGGTGAACTAGATCCAAATCGGATTGAATCGGTTTGGACCGGTTTGAACCACTATTGAACTGAATGCTAAATTCATTTTTCTAGGTGGCTCAGAAAATTCAAATTGGAGAATTGAAGCCACCATTGGATAGAGAATAAATTTAGAGGAATTTAAAAATTTTTAATTTTGAAAAACTTGGTTGAATTGTGCTTGAACCGACTGGTTTAAGCGTTGAACCCGGTTCGGACCAGTCCAGTACGGTTCAGAACAATGTCGTCTTTTCCTTCAAATGACAACACAATTCACTCATTGGAAAATTAAGCAGCATCGATGAAGATGAAAAGTCTCTGGCCAGGAGGTTTCAAGCAATGAATGACTACCATGCCATAGCACCAATCGGATGACTAAGAAGTTCTCGAGCTTCCTATATAAAGAGCCCCTCCTCATTCATCCTCCTCACACCTAAAAACTACTCTCTCTCACTACTGCTCCATTTTCTGGTGAAGCTCGAACTAGAGCTCCGACATTGAGGTTTTTCTAAACCAAAGAATGCGTGGTCAGGTTCTTTAGATTCAACGAGAAGTTAGCTACTCGACGATAGTCTCTATTTGCTTCGAGGATCACCGGAGAAGCTTCGGTGTGATCGAACAGTGAAGCAGCTTTGGTGGACCGAAGCTGGCTTATTTCGGCCAAGCTAAAAATGGCTAATTTGAGGCCTTCTCGGGCCAAACTAAGCTCACCCAACATTTTCACAACCCTCGTAGGACTGAATTAGAGCTGAATGGTAAGCCAATTTGGCTCCACTCTATAAATTCCAACCAGTGCTAGAGAGGGAACCGACGTAACTTCACTGACCAAATTCTCCCTCAATTCGACATGAATTGATGCGATTCTTAAAACTAGGAGTAACCTCAAGACGAGAGTTATCTGCCTAGATCAAAAGTTCAGACCGCCACACCCCCGACGGTAATCTTTCGAAGCTTTCTCTCTCTAAGTCCAGTTTTCTAACGAAGCGCCGTTTGAGCTCAATTCGGATCTAAATTACACAATTCAAAGTTCCATTGAATCGTGTGGAAGTGCAAGAACTCAATTTTACCTTCAATTTTAACTATTAACCTTGATTGATTGGTTAATTTGATAAAATCAAATTCAGCCAGTTTGAAAAGGGGAAATTGGGGATTTCAAAAATTTGAGAGACTAAAGTGCAATTTCCCAAAAATTGAGGGCCAATTGGCCATGGAAAAGATGTTGGAGGACCAATTGGTCGATTTTTGGAATTTTTGGGGTCAAATTTGCCATTTTTGTAAAGTATGGGAAAAATGGTAATTTTTAAAAAGTTGGGGACCAAATTGGAAATTTGTGAAACATGAACCCCTTTTTGTGATTTTGGATAAATTGAGGTTCCAAGGTGAATTTTAGAAGTTTCGGGACTCAATTTTGGAAAAAATTAGCATTATAGACCAAAAGTTAAAGAGAAAGAACTTTAGGGACCTAAATGCAAATAAGTAAAAGTTTGGGCATTTTTTTCAATCGTGATGAATGAATGTTATTAGGCCGAAGGTTAATGAACAAGGATGTTCATATCATGTAGGAACACGAAGTATGAGGAACGCCAACAAGGATAAGCTCGCGTGAGACAAAGAGCCAGTTAAGAGGAAAGATACATTACACTTATCGGGTGAGTGAGAATTTTTACACCATACCCGATTGGGATGATGAGCACCTCGGTAATGAAAACCCGCTACTATGTGGGATTTTAACATCACACCTAGATGGATTGATGTGAGAAAACACACGAAAAAACCTACTTACCGGTTGTAAGTAGATCATACCCGGTTGGTATGATGAACTTTCTTGAAAGAAGTAGAAAACCCACTTATCGGTTATGAGCAGAGATGTCGTCACACTCGGTTGGTGTGATGGACAGATGAGAAATTATTTTGTCACAAGTGCTCTCCCATGACTATGTGGAACTGCTTAAACATTTTGGGAGACCTTCTTGCCAGGAGCTCAAATAGCTCAGATAGGCCGGAGGCCTCAATTTTGGAACTTAGGGGGCTAAAATGATCGATTTTTGAAAATCTCATATAGTGGACCCAAGATAAGTTGGCACGAGTAGATGCTTGTAAGCAAAAATAATATTAAACCATTAAAACTTTTATGAATGATGTGTTTTGCCATGGTACCAAGATAGGACCGACATACTCTATGGACTGGTGGCAGTGCAACAAGATATGTCGACGGACCAGTCGAGACAAATAGCTGTAGGTCCAGTTGAGGGTCAGGGCCGTTGGACTAGTGGCATCAATGATTAAATGGCTTATGAGGAATACTATTATTTTATCCAGGCACTTTAGGTTTGGAATCGTCAATGTCACACCCCGACCCGGTTTTGTCGGATCCCCGTGAACAAACCGCCACTCTCTCAATTTATTTAAAGGGTTTCCCCTTATTATAAACCATAAAGAGTAAGGCGTCCTTTATACATACACCTTTTCCTAGAATAACATAAATCAAAACTACAAAATATTTTAAATTTATCAAACGTATCTCACAGGCGTCTTAGTTGATGGTCTTCAAAGGTAGGCTTTCCGAAATTTTCTGAAAGGGATATAAGAGAGGAGGTGAGTACGACTACTCAGTGAATGGTACCACTAGTCTAATGGCCCCGATCCTTAACACAACCTGCAGTTGTTTGTCTTGACTGGTCCGGAGACTTGCCATGTTACACTGCCACTAGTTGACTAAATATGTCAGTCCTTTCTTGGTACCATGGCCAAACAATTTTATGGCACATATCTCATGTTTGTTTACGAGCTCCTCCTCGTGCCCACTGTCCTATGGCCCACTTGTTCGAGATTTTCAAAACCGGGCATAATAGCCCCCAAGTTCCAAATCCGAGGCCCTCAACCTATAAGAGCTATTCGAGCTCCCATCAAGAAGGTCTCCCAAATCGTTTAAGCATTGGCACACAATCAGGGGAGAGCACTTCCGACAAAAATATATTTTCAACTATCCATTATACCGACCGGGTATAAGGACATCTCCTCTCATAACCGATGAACAGGTTTTCAACTTCATTCGAAAAAGTTTCATCATACCAATCGGGTATGATCTACTTACAACCGTTAAGTAGTTTTTTCGCATGATTTTCACATCACTCCTCTAAGTTGTGATGTTTAAAATATCACTTGTAAGTGGGTTTTCATTTCGAGGTACTTATCATCCCCAACCGGGTATGATATAAAATCCCACTCAGGGTGTTAATGCAGTAAATTCCACTAGATTGGTTCTTTGTATTCACGCGAGCTTGTCCTTGCTGGCATTCTCGCTACTTCGTGTTGCTACACGATATGAACATCTCGGTTCATTATCCTTCGGCCTAATAGCCTTCATTTATTCCAAATGAATGAGAAAATCAAACTTTCATTTATTTGCAATTTGGTTCCTTGTGTTATTTCTCTTTAACTTTTAGTCCCTAATGCCGATTTTTCCTCAAATTGAGTCCCGAAACTTTTAAAATTTTTCATAAGACCTTAATTTATTCCATTTCACAAAAGGGGTTTAATTTTTAAAATTTTTAATTTGGTCCCCCAACTTTTCCAAAATTACCATTTTACCCTTACTTTACAAAAATGGTAAATTTTACCCTAAAAATTCTAAATTTCCTCAATTGGCCCTCTAATATTTTTATCATGCCAAATTGACCCTCAATTTTAGGAGATTACATTTCGGTCCTTGGAATTTTCGAAAATCCCCAATTTCCCCCTAATTCCAACTTTTTAATACAGCTAAATTTGATTTAATCAAATTTACTAATCAAACACTTCCAATTATTGAAATTGAATTAATACATGTGCATACGATTCTCAAGCAATTTGAATCGCAAGTTTTAACGCCGGAACGAGCTCAAACGGAGCTTAATCAAAAAATGGACTATAGAGAGAGAAAGCTTCGATTACTCACCGGTGAGGGCGCAACAGCCTGAGCTTTCTATCTGGACAGGTAATTCTCCTCCTGAGGTTCTTCCTAGGATCAAGAAAGACAGCAATTGATGTTGAATTAGATTAGAATTTTGTCATTGAAATTCGGTCGACTCTCTCTAACACTGATCAGAAATTGTAGAAGTGAGTTGAATTAGCTTACCTTTTCATCCTAATTCGGCCGTGGGAGGGCTGAGGAAGTGCTAGGAGGGCTTTGTTTGGCATGAGGAGGGCTTGAATTAGCAGATTTCAACTCGACCGAAACAAGACAGCTGCGGTCCGCCGGAACTGCTTCATTGTTCGATCACGCCGGTGTTTCTTCGACGACTCTTGGGATGAATGGATATCACCACTGTGTAGCTGACTTCTCCCTGGTTCTAATGAACCCGACCTCGCCTTCTTTGGCTCAGAAATGACCCTATATTGGAGCTCTGGTTCGAGCTTCAACGAAAAACTAAGCAAATGAGAGAGAGTGAGCTTTTCAGGTGTGGAGAGTATGAATAGAGAGTGGATCTTTATATAGAGAGCTCGAGAACTCGTCGGCCGTCCGTTTGGCATCTTTGTAATAGGCATTGAGGGCCAGAAATGTATTGAACAGAGACATTTCTTCTTCATCAGCACTGCTTCAATTTTCCAGTGAGTGAACAGTGTTGTCATCTGAAGGAAGAAGACAACACTATTCCGAACCGAACCGGAGCAGTCCAAATTGGGTTCAAAGCTTAAATTGGCCGGTTCATTTTCAAATCTAAAATTTCTAAATTCAACTAAATCCATTTTCTATCCAATGGTGCCTAAAATCTCAAGTTTTAATTTTTTAAGCCACCTAGAAAAATGAATTTAGAATTTGGTTCAATAGTAGTTTAAACCGGTCCAAACCGGTTCAATCTAGTTCGGATCCAGTTTACCCGAAGTAGTTTGGTTTTCACCTCCTATTCACCCTAAAGTCCTTTTTCATGACTTTTATGACTGCTTAGGTCACTTAGGGTCCATAAAATTCCCAGTTTATCATCTATCTATTGGTTTCCGTTCATAAACTGACTCGGTTTAATCCGGTTCGGGTCCGGTTCATCCAAACCGGTCTGATTTTTCTCTCCCACTTTGTTTTAAGGTTCCTGCCCAAGGTTTATAAATCTCTTTAGTCACAAGGGAGTTGAAATTTCTCTAATTTGCTCGTTCCCCAATAAATAGGTTTGTGAATCGGTTTAGTTTTCTTATTCGGTTTCACCGGTTCTTTTCCCAGTTTTCCTTAACTCAAAAGGGCGGGATTTACAATCAAGACACCCAAAGAGGGGTAGTGATGTGTCCTAGGGGCTACTGGACGACATGGTGGAGATAAGGGCAATTTTCTGTGCCTGTAGTCAGGGATGCTCAACGTAGCTTCATGTGCATGAGACCGGGGTGGGGTCGGGATGAGGTCTCTGTCCTCATATAAACACAAAGTATTTTGGGTCTGAGGGTAGGACGTCAGAAATGTTCACTCAGACTTTGGGTAGAAGTCAGGGACTTCTATCAGGGTGGATGGTAAAGATGCTCCGATACACAAGTGGGTGCTGTCGGCCTAACTACATCTCACGAATGTGTGTGAACCCTTTCTGATGAAGGGCGTGTGTTGTTTATGATACACAACTAGTATGGAAATGGGAAAGAGGTTTTGAAAACCTTGGAAAGGATTTTAAAATCCTTGGAAATGAATTGGTAAACCTTAAAAAAAGGTTTTGATAAATCAGAATTGGAAGAAAAATATTTTTAATGAAATGAGGAGTCTGGCACACTCTGATTAAAATTATTTTTATGAAAACTCGCACCAAAACCCATTCACTGAGTTGTCGAACTCTCCTCTCCCTTTACCCCTTTTTAGGAAACCAAGAGAAACTAACCTTAAAAATATGTTTGTAGTTGAACCTTAAGGCATGTATGTTTAATTTATGTTTAGTTTTGTTTTATGCTATCCCAGGAAAGATACAGTTGAAAGGACGCCTTATTTCTCATGGTTTAGAGAAGGGGAAACTCTTAATAAACCGTATAAGTGGCAAGTTGCTCATAGGGATCCGACCAAACCGGTTCGGGGTGCGACAACTTGAGTGGTATCAGAGCATGTTTCCTTGAATACATTATCAAGACTATATAACATAAGAATTTAATTAAAACTACCTACCTTGTAGGAAGATGGCCCTAATGCTCAAAGAATAGGAGGAACCACAAAGGTCCACGCAAGGAGAGGACCTGTTATAGATGTTGGCAATGGGGACACTACATAACCATTATTATGGAGGACAAGACCCGAGAGAACCTATTATGAGTGTAGAAGGGTAGGACACGTAGCAAAGGATTGTCCCACACCACAAGGAATCAAAGCGAGGCCTTCTAATAAGTACACCTCCACCTCTACAGAAGCTCGAAGGGATAACACTACAAGAACCACAATTCCTGCTAAGGATCCTAATTTTACTTAGGAAGAAATCCTTCTAGACCCTAGCATAGTAATGAGTACTTCCCAAACCGTCATTGTAACAATCTTCGTCAAGAGATGTTAAAACCCCAAAATTGTATTCTTACCTCAACGAATAAAATTTTGAGTTCCTGAAAAGTTCTCTATCCCACATTAGTACGATTGTATGCCTCAATTACATGAGGAAGGATCACAGGAGGAAGATCAAGGGTAGGACCTTAAGAAAACCCAAATATAGCATAATGTAGATAAAGAGAATTTTCCCTTAAGGAGCACTACAAGTGTCATGCCCTGACCTGGTTTGGTTGGATCCCCGTGATCAACTCGCCACTCTCTCGGTTTATTAAAGGATTTTCCCCATATTATAAACCGTAAAGAGTAAGTTGCCCTTTAAACCTGCACCTTTTCCTAGAATAACATAGATAAAAACTACATAATATTTTAAATTTATCATACCTGTCTCATAGGCGTCGTAGTTGATGGTCTTTAAGGGTAAACTTTCTGGAATTTACTAAAAGGGATATAAGGGAGGGGGTGAGTACAACGAATCAGTGAATGGGTTTTCAAAAATTTTAACTTTTAGGAAAAAGATTCATATTGGAGTGTGCCAGACTCCTTTCTTTCAAAAATCCTTTCATTTCAAATCTCAGATTTTACCACCATTTCTTATTAATCACGGTGTGTCATCAACCAACATAGATCCTTCATCATGAAGGTCAATCACACATTCGCAGGCCAGTATGTCCACTAAACCCACTTGTGACATCGAAGCGACTTTACCGACCACCTAGATAGAAGCACGTCCACTTCTACCTTGAGAATGAGTGGATATTCGCGACATCCGATCCTTAATCCCGAAATCAATTCTCCATGTACGTATGAGGATAGAGACCTCCCGTCCCCACTCCGGTCTCATGCGCTTGATGCTACTCCAAATTTCGCATGGTCACCTGGCACGATGAACTGCCCTTATACCAACTAGGTCGTCTAGGGCTCTTAGGACGCATCACTACCCCTCTTAGGCGTCTTGACGGTCCCGTAATCACAATGCATGCACAATCAGTATTTTCTTATCATGCCATATAATTTATGGTGCCACTAGTCCAACGGCCCCGATCTTCAACTCAACCTGCAGCTATTTGTCTTGACTGGTCCGGAGACTTGTCGAGTCGCACTACCACTAGTTGATTGAATATATCGGTCCTGTCTTGGTACCATGGCCAAACAATTCATTTATTAAAGTTTTATGGCACATATCTCATGTTTGTTTACGAGCTCCTGCTCGTGCCCACTAGCCTATGACCCACTTGTTCGAGATTTTTAAAATTGGGCATAATAGCCCCCAAGTTCCAAAACTGAGGCCCCCAGCCTATAAGAGCTATTCGAGCTCCCGTCAAAAAAGTCTCCCAAATCATTTAAGCATTGACACATGGTTTGGGGAGAGCACTTCTAACAAAAATATACTTTTAACTGTCTATTATACCAATCAAGTATGAGGACATCTCCACATATAACCGATGAACGAGTTTTCCACTTCATTCGAGATCAAGATCCAAATCCAAATCCATGAACTCATGGAATTTTCATTCACTCTTGGCATTTGGTAACATTCCTTAATCATCAGGAAAATTACCTAACGCTCAATAGTTACTTCTTCATTGCTCATTCATTTATAACTTCCATATAATCCTCGATTTGGAACATTGTCCTTACCTCTTCTCACCATTTATTCTATTAAATGGTACTTATATGAAGCTTCATTTGAGGCTTCAAACTTGTTTCTTCCAAGCTCTTCTCCTTCGCCTCTCTAATGATAACCTTAAGAGGTTCCATCTTCTCTTCTAGTATCCACTCGCTTTGTGGACTTGATCCTTCTTAAACCTTCATACTTACTTCCCAAGAGAAGGTTTATCTATTCCTACCATGAGTCTTTTATGGATAGGTTCTTTCTTTTCCCCATCTTTGTTCTTGTCACCCAACAACTCTTCTTAGGTGGTCAATGACTATTTCTTGTACTTGTTTTAGTTAGAATCTCTTTAATGCATCATGTCATTTCCACTTGGCATCACTCTTACCATACTCCATATATCTACTATAAACTTTGAGAGCATCATTCGTGCCATTACTCCCTTTGAATATTTAACCCTTTCTCTCTATGTCTTGGGCTTGTCCAAGTTTTTTTCATCCATTATTTTGCCATCATTCTTAATGGCACGATTAGACATTCAAATTCGCAGTGAAAATCTCCTAGTGATTTTACATTACATTTCCCTTTTTCTTTTTCCTTGCGCATCATGGCTTGTCTTATCCTTCTACCCAACGGTAATTTCTCAAGATCCAACCTCCTACCACTCACGGTTAAAACTCTTCCTCATGGGGTTTTCATCCAACAGTAACACTATATTGGGACTCCTGATACACTTAATCGTTCTATTGTTGGGTTATTTTTCTAACTAGTAGAATTTCTTAGTAAGGCGCACTTTTGAGTTTTTTGTTTTGGTCCCTCCTTGTCTCGGCATTATTAACCCTCCTCGTTTGGTCTTATGTTTGTCCTTTAGTCCATCTTTAATTCTCCTGCTAATACGATTATACAAAAATACTTACCTCCTTTCCCCTTACTGAGACGTGATGCCTTTTGTGGTTGTTTGGGTTTTCCTTGTTTGTTTTCCCTTCACCAACCACCTTATTAGTCATTTTTAGTTCCCACTATTGGGTTTCTTGATTTGCTTCATGACTTGTTTATCAGGATACACATAATTATCCTCCCTCATGCACTTCCCTAAGTTGATGGCGTCCCTACCTAAGGATTTTCATTCCTTAGTCCATCATCACGTGCTCGTGCTGAGAACATGGTTACTCTCTCTTTACTTCTTGACAATTTCCTACCTTTATATTCGCACTCCCCTTGGTATCCATGCATTTGTCCATACCTAATCCTTTGTCGTATTAAAATTATCCATTTGAAATTTATCTCTTATCCTAGGATCTCTTGTCGTCAAGGTCATATTCCATGTACTCCACACTATGCCCCATCATTAAATTATAAGCTCAATTAAGTGGGGGGTTGACCCCATTCTTCTTGATGTCCACATATCCTAATTATCATTATTCCTTTAATTGGGTTGGTCACCCATCAATCGAAGTACATACTTCTTCATAATTTCCTTCCTTGGTTCGTCTCACTTTTCTTCTTGGGAGTCTCTTCCTTCGATTTGACATCGTCCTTTTAATTCTTGCAAGTACACTTTCCCCATGTACTTCTTGCTTATATACTTGTATTCTCTTTTTCTAGTTTATTTGTCAATAAGAAAGTTTTTAGCATTCCTTCTTATGTATTCCCTTCTCAACTTCCTCGCTTCTCAACTTCCTCGCTACAACTATTATAAAGTTTTTTTTTGTTATAATATGAGATCATAAACTTCTGCAATAAATTGTTTTTCATTAAAACTAGTGCTATAAGGGTGACTTATTACATATCTCCAGCCAATATGCCAATTTTCCGTCAACTACCCCTCTAGCCCCACATCTTATCCGACATAAAATTTACCACTAGTGAGTTGTGGGATTCCTCATCGTTCCAAGGTGGAGGTCGATATCGTCTTCTTAGGTGGGCATGGGTCCCCATGATACTTCCTGCACCTAGCACATCTAGCACATTCGTTCATGCTAAATTCTTAATACTTTGATGAAGACGTATCTCTCCATGATTTCCTAAATTTGCCCCTTTAAGTTATGAAAATTATGTACTTTTCGAATACTACTACTTTGTAGTTAGAGGCTTGTTGCATCAAATTCACCGACTGTTAGATGGTAGTTTATGGAAGACCCTCACATAGTTGACATAGGCTTCCCATAAATTCTTTTATGCTTCTTCTTGGGTCTGTGCCAACCCTAACGTTTGAGATTTTGGTGGAAATGTCTCATGTTCCACTAAGATTTGGGGGTTCTCTTTTTGGAACTTCATCCTACAAGTAGAATATTTTGTATTAGTTTAGTATTTTTAGCAGGTAAGCTCCATGCAGTAATTATTTCCGGTATTATTTCAAAAATATTTTCCCAATCCTTAATTTTCAAATATAGTTTATTTCTCAAACTTAAATTTGAAAATAAATTGCATGCTCTCACACAATTCAAGTTGTCAAGCCCCAACCCGATTTGATTAGAAATTCATGATCAACTCACCACTACTCTCAATATAAAATAGTACCAACTATTGTACTTATAGGAGTCAGGCATAACCCGAGAACATTTTCAAAATAATTTACAAAAAAGTATATTTTTCTTGATTAGAGAAAGAAAGATGTTTTACCGAAGAATGAAATCCTGGCTAAGCAATTTTGACAAGTTTGGATTATGGTGATACTATAGTCTCCTCTCAAGTTGAAAAGATAGGGTTAATGCAGACCTCACTATTGAAATCAGAGAAATGGAACAAACTTACAGGAAAGGAAGAGCCAAGTTGGACAATCCCATGAGGCGTAACAGGTATGACTGCAACTGTCTACAGAGAATAGAAGAATAATCATATAAGAGGGAAGATTTTAGGCTCGTCAATAGCAATACAGGATGAAGAAATGTCCCACCTTAATTCCAGTTGAAAATTGATGACACATCTCATCTGTAACCTAAACAATTAACAAGTCTCTATATCAATTTCATATGAAATTCACAGAACAAAATCTGTAGAGGCACCCATTTTCATCATAAAACTCCATTAAGAAGGCATAAAAGAAACTAGTTGCTTTTCATCAAATATCTTCCTCGGCAAACAAATTGCCCAAGGACCCATAAGAGGCATCTGATGAATCTCAGATTCAAGGCACACAGCCTCTTCTATTATAAAGCTGCAAGTGTCATAAAGCATGCAGATCTCCATCACAAACCTCAGGTGGAAGGACATCTTTATTCTGACTATCGGAGAGAAGCCATAGGTAATTTCCTGTAGCTGCAGCACGCCCAATAATTCTGATAAGACAAGAAGAGAATAGGTGGAACTTCAGGCAAAAGAAAAGTCAGGGGAAAAAGGAGGAAAAAATTACTTGACAAGTTAAAAGTGTTACCCTTCCCCCACAAGGCAATTTTGGTAGTTGTTCATCATTCTCTTGATAAGTGAATGGAATTTATCCTCTACTGGATTAGCGGGATGACAGGAAAGATCTTCAAGAGGAAATGCTCCACAAGAACTATTAAAATTATGAAATCCATGCGGACAGACAGAGTTTGAAGCCTCGCAGTAGCATTCCTCCCAAATTAAGAGCCTGGAAAAGACACCGGTTTCAATTTTCCACGAGATGTAGCAGAAAACTAATCAGAATGTAATGTTTTTTTATCGTTCACAGAACAACGGATCGAGCTTAATTTAGTTAAGCTTCTGATTCACTCTAAATATGCACAGGCTCATGCTTAATCGGTGGAAGAGTGAAAACCACTCGGATAAAGCGTATGAATGTATTTTGTTGGCTAAGAACTTGCCTCGGATTTTGGCAGCCGATCTTCCAAAACACCGCATATGACCACTGATTTACACCACAGAGTGTCTTCAGAGCTTCTTTCAGCAAGTATCCCATCTCTTCCAGCTCGGTGGAACAACAGCTAAGCAGCGAAAGAAACTGAATGACATGCACATGAAGACGCAGAGTTATGTACCGTACGTTCTCTTACGGGGGAGTTCCTCCGGCCGTCTAACTTCCACGACACGAAGTTTTACCCGTCTGCTTGGTCCCGAGTCCTCCGCTCGTCGTCCGTTCAGGTTCCAAGTTTCAGGCGATCAAGCTCCGGCATCCCATCTCCAAGGAAGGGAAGGGCCGAAGAATATAAGCAGAAGCTTCTTAAGAGAGTGAAATGCGCAGAACGAGAGCCCTTCTCGAGTCCCTAAACTATGTCGAAAGCTTCGAAGCTGTACATGCTCATGATTTGCGCCATTTCAGCGGACAGGTCGAAACGAGCCGGGACAACGAAGAGGAGCCCAAGTGAAGAATGAGAAGGCACCGTGTGCCCGGTGGTGATCTCGCGGTGGATGAGCAACAGCGGGGATAGTGGAGTCGCCCAGAGCAAGCGATGGAGCAAAGGTAAGGTACTGGTTGGAGTTGGAGTATGTGCTGAGAGCGAAATATCCCGTCAGCTCAAGTGCGCCAGAACATTAAAAAAAAAAGGGGAAACGAAAGGGGAGGGAGAGCATAGAAAGAGGCCCAGTGTTCAAATAAATTACGTGAGTTACCCCTGATGGTTAAATGGCTTTTTATTTTTATTTTAATAATTATAGTTTTAGTCTTTAGGGTGAGAGGCGAGTGGGTCGCTGTCGTGCTGAGTCTGCTGACGACACACACATTTGTGCTGAGGCTCAGCCGCTCAGGCGGCCCTTCCGGCCGCCTCCTCCCTCCAACCACCCCATGTGGTGATGGACAGCCTCTCTTCAATTTGATCATCTTGTATAGATTACGATTACTTTAAAAAAGAAATGCGATTTGATATGATTATACCGATTATAAATTTTAATACTTTTGTACATCTCCTTCATTTTTATTAATTATTAAATTATCTTACAATTAATCTAAATAATTTTTTTATGTTAATACCCATTTTGGCAAATAAGCCCAAATAAGGCTTAGCACAGGATGATCACTTGTGGTGGGGGGCAAGACGAAGGTCCGGACGACGGATGCATTTTGGGCCATGCAATAAACTCCAAAAAAAAAGAGGATTGATGAGAACTCGGGATGGTACGTGCATAACGGATAGAGATGGATGCAATATTCAAGTAAAAAGTAGCATAATACAATGGATTGGCCTGCCTGCAAGAGGACAAACACACAGCATGACAATATTGACTATTCTTGATATGGTCGGTTAATGCGCTCCAATCCAGTCTAATATCGCCTGATATGGTCTGACATGACATAGTCCAATTTGGGATTTTTGTGGCACGTTTTGATCATGCCACTCACTGAATATATTGTACAAGTATGACCCATGAAGCAGGATATGCTCGTGATCGATAAGCACAAATCGTACACGTATTTTTTGGGCAGTTTACTCGAGAAAATAGATGATGGGCAAATTTTGGAGGTCGAATGCTAAACATGTCAATTCCAAGGAAGAGTCCATGTCACTTTCCATGGAATAGTGGGTGTAATATGTTCATATGGCCCGGCCAATACAAGACAAAATTGATAAGATTAAGGAAAGCGGGCAGCTTGGATATGCATCAATTATAATTAGAGAAGCGGGGAAGTTCATTGATCATCTATATTTGATCAAATATGGCAGCCTAAGAATCATGATGCATGATTGTGCTTCTCAAAGGAGGGGTTCATGCTCATGCATTGCTCCTCAAGCTACATAACCAACCATAAAGCTCCAAGCCACCAGACAAGAGAGGGAAGTAAAGTACCCATTTAGTCCCTTTGCTTTATCCTCTCTGGATTTTCCATGGATCCAAAAGCTTCATCATGGCAATGCCCACAATGGACGTAGGGAACAAGCATTTAAAAAGATACATCTCCTTCTTGAGTGTGGAGAGACCAGTTGTTACTCTTTCTCTCTATCCTGTGGATGAATTAGACCGACTCTGGCATTGCCTGCACAGCTGCAAAAAAAATATATCCATTTAGTCTCTTCACACCAAATTAAAGTGTCACAAGAGTAAGACAGGAGGTCTGAACATTTGAATAAATCATCAAATTGAGGAGAGAATGAAACTCCTTCACAGCAAATTGAGGAGGACGCCCTCGGGTTGGTGTGGGTGGTCTATTTGCATTGAGTTCCTGCATTTATCCAAACATACTATACTGACAGTGTCTTCTAAAAATCAGCCCAAGCTCAAATTCAGAGAGACTGTTGGGAAAAATAGATGATCCATGAACAATTCATATGGAAGAACCACTGTATAGGAAAATATATATTTCCATGTGGTCCCCAAAAATTGCTTTCTGTCAATGATAACAAATTTTATAAAATCTACTTGGTCAATCTCCATTTTGACGTACTGGATACTGCAAGCACCCACCACCAATCTTTCTGAGAATAAGTCTCTAATTGTCAAAACCTACTTTTAAAAATATTAAAGAAATATAAGAGAAGGTGAACATACTTGCATCCATGTGTCATCTATATGGTGTTCAGGTGATGTTTCTGGTGATGATATTGCTGGGGGCAAAGGATGGATCAGTTTAGAAACCACAACAAGATCTCTACCTAATACCAATATTGCTCCAGCATTATTTGCAGTACCTGATCACACGGACAGATTCAAAATAAATAAATAAATCACTCTCAATCATCTTTGGACTCCTGAAATTGATTCCATAATAAAAGCAGGATTATACCGCAGTAGTTGGTAGCTGAGAACAGGGTAATTAAATGCCCCTGGGCAAACCGCACAAAGCCATCCATCACACATTCATGTGCACGAACAATCAACTGGAGATCATTGTTGTTGCAGAACTCCATCACACGGTCGGGCTGCAGGCATAGGTTATACTGATAAGAGCAAGCAACTTTGTAATTATTTTATCCAACCATGAAATCATAACATTTATGACAGACAAGATACATGGTGATAATGAGAAAACACTAGTCATTTAAATAAAACAATAAAAGAAAATGTGTACGTCTCTGTAAGGTTCTGAAAGAAACAGCTGCACTCTTTGCATGCCATTTTCTCCTATAGAAAGGGAAAAAACATCACAATATATTGTTTTCAGAAGTGGAACTTCAGAGACAATACCCACCCCAAACGTAACCAATCCAGGGCCTCTTGCATTTGGTCTGAGTCCTTCCACACTGTCATTCTCTGTTGGGTCAGACCTAAGGAGTATATGCAGGAAGTTAGTAAAGAAACCATAGCCACTAAAGGAAACATCAAATATGTTCTTACAACACCACTAACCATAATAGATCCATCAAAACAATAGAACCTGCCTCCATGGTAATTGGCCGCTGAATATTCTCAATCTGCTCCAAGTGATTTATGGACCTACCAATACCATGGTATAAGGCTTACCAAAGGATGGACTCTTCACTTGCATCCCTCTTCATATTTTCCTAAAAGGTTTAGGGGGTAGGGTGAGTTCTACAACTCAATAAGTGGGCAATAAGGGTACTCATTTAAAACATTGCTTTTATTACACCATTCTCCTTCACGTATTTAGCAATTAAGCACACGCCATGTCACGCTCCAACCCAGTTTGATCGAGGTCTGTGCTCAACCCACCACCCTTTCCAGTATCATCCGGATATTCTTATCCTAATGATATAGGGAAGGTAAAGGTGTGTCTACGTTCAAACCCTTACTATAAGTTGGGGATAGGAAACGTACATTGAGGGTCCTAGCTCGTCCAAGAACTTTCCATCTTGGTGCTAGACTTGAAAGTGTGAGAGGATGGGAATGAGTACATAATACTTAGTGAGGGAAACTACTATAATGTTTAGTTTAATTCATTCTCTGTCCATTAAATTATCCATTTGTCATTTTTCATATATTAACCATGCATCAATCACCCTCCTATCATAGGATTGATTATTCACAGAACGGCCCCCGATTGTTCCACTTATGGATCAGAGAGCCTTTACCGACCACCCTCATAGAGGTGCATTGTTTCTAGCTGAAATTTGAGTGTAAATCAATAGTCTGACCCTCAAACCCTGATCACTTCATCATGTTCACTTTTGTGGGATGAGACCTTCTTTCCCCTACTACCTCAGTCTCAGTGCATAGGGAGCTCCTCGAGCTTCATTACTTACTCGACGACATACCATCCTTATGCACCCTAGGTCGTCTAGTAGTCATTGGGCTCCATCAGTACCTCATGCCAGGTGTCCTCATGGGCCGAATATCATAGTGTATGCACAATCAATAGTCATTTGAGTTATAACCTTTATCATTAGCCCTCTAGCACAATGGTGTGTTGGCTTGGCTTCGACCCACACGACCTAGCCCAACAAGTTCGATTACCAAGCTTTGGCGGAGCAATAGTTTGGCCCAACAAGCACAACAACTCAAACTTGGCTCAGTGAGTATCACACACAATTTCCCATTAATTGGATCTTTTAGTATCACTTATCACATTCTAGTTCTGGACGTGTCCATACCCATATCCATCGGCCTTGGACCCACTTACATACCGAGCCTAAGCCCTAGAATTAGCTCCCAAATGTTTAAAGCAGACTCACCTAGTTAGGGGAGGCAAATTCCAAGAAAACCATTTTCAAAGATGAACCGTCATTCTAACCAGAATAGACGTTATAGCGATTCCCACCCACCGCGTGATTTCGGTAGGGTCGTGTTGGTGGAGTATTGCTCCTGGGTATGCTTATAGGGACTGGCACTCAAGTAGCCCGCTTCTACATGGCACGAGTGTCCGTATCAAGATGTATTGACCAAGAGGTCACCAAATTTCTCGTATATGCACATATGGCCTGTATTTTGCCTTAATTACACATAGGTCCCTGATTACCCCTTAGTCTCTATTAAGCCCCTAAAGTTTTCAATCCTCCTTCTTGGGTCCTTAAATCTTTTAAATTCACCCACAGGTCTTTAATTTACCAAAAATGCCATTTAGTCCTTAATTTTTCCAAAATTGCAATTTGGTCCCCAACTTTTCAAAATTTCTAATTTGCCCTCTATTTTGCCCAAATTGCCCAAGTGGCCCAAAATTTGGGAGTGAATTTCATGAAAATACCTTCAATTACGAAAAATTGCCTTTCAGTCACGCCCCAACCCGATTTGGTTGGATCCCCATGAGCAACCTACTGTTCTCTCGGTTTAAGAGGAGTTTCCCCCTTTTTTAACTCGAGATGAGCCAGGCGTATTTTCAACCTTGTTCCCTGGAAAGACATATAAAATAAAATGTAAGCTTAAGGAAAGTCAAGCATACCTGATAGAGGGTAAGGCTCGGTGTTATTCCTAATCATTTTCTCTTTTCCTAAAAAAAATATAGAAAGGAGGGGGTGAGTTCTACAACTCAGTGAATGACTTTTTGAAATTTAACTTTTAGGAAAAAGATTTGTATTAGAGTATGCTAGACTCCTTATTTTTCTTTCAAAAATCCTTTCATTTCAAATCTTTGTTTTTATCACCATTTCTTATTGATCACGGTGTGTCATCACCCAACACACATCCTTCATCATGAAGGTCAAAAACACACATTCGCAAGCCAGCCCATCCACTGAACCCACTTGTGGCGTCGGAGCGACTTTACCGGCCACCAAGATAGAAGCACTTCCACTTCTACCCTGAGAATGAGTGGATGTAAGCGACACCTGACCCTCAATCTAGAAATCAATTCTCCATGTTCGTGTGAGGACAGAGACCTCATCCTGACCCCACCCGAGTCTCGTGCGCTTGAAGCTATGTCAGCTTCACAAGGTCACCTAGTCCAATGAACTACCCTTATATCCACCAGGTCGTCCAGGGGCCTAGGACACATCACTACCCCTCTTGGGCGTCTTGAAGGTTTTGAACACACACTGCAAGCACAATCAGTATTTTCACATCATGCTATATAATCTATGGTGCCACTGCTCCAACGGCCCCAACCTTCAACTCATCCTGTATCTGTTTGTCTTAATTAGTCCGGAGACCTGTCATGTCGCACTGACACTAGTTGACTAAATATGTCAGTCCTGTCTTGGTACCATACCTAAACAATTCATTTATTTAAAGTTTTATGGCACATATCTCATGTTTGTTTACAAGCTCCTACTCGTGCCAATTGGCCTATGGCCCACTGTTCATGATTATTAAAATTGGGCATATTAGCCCCCAAATTTCAAATATGAGGCCCCCGACCTATAAGAGCTATTCGAGCTCCCATCAAGAAGGTCACCCAAATCATTTAAGCATTGGCACATAGTTAGAGGAGAGCACTTTCGACAAAATATGTTTCCAACTGTCCATCATACCGACCAGGTATAAGGACATCTCTGCTCATAATCGATGAACGAGTTTTCCACTTCCTTCGAGGAAGTTTCATCATACCAACCGAGTATAATATACTTACAACCGATAAGTAGTTTTTCCACATGATTTTCACATCACCCCTCTAAGTTATGATGTTTAAAAGTACCACTAAGTAGTGGGTTTTCATTTCGAGTTACTTATCATCCCCAACTGGATATGATATAAAATCCCACTCACTCAATCGTGCAATGAAATTCCACTTAGTCGGTTTCCTTCCCTAGCAAGCTTAACTTCAGCTAGCGTTCCCGATGTCTCATTTTCCTACATGAAATCAACATGGTGTTCATTATTCTTTGGCCTAATAGCTCTCATTCGTTCCAAATGGATGAGAAAAACCAACTTTTCCTTTATTTGCATTTAGGTCCCTAAAGTTATTTTTCTTTTAATTGTAAGTCTTAAATGCCGATTTTTCCTCAAATTGAGTCCCAAAACTTTTAAAATTCCTCATGGGATCTCAATTTACTCTATTTTATAAAATGGGCTCAAGTTTCCCAAATTCCCGATTTGGCCCCCAAAATTTCCAAAATTACCATTTTGCCCTTCCTTTACAAAAATGGTAAGTTTTACCCCAAAAATTCTAAAATTCCTCATTTAGCCCTTTCACATTCTACTCATGCTAAATTGACCCTCAACTTTACAAAAATTACATTTTGGTCCTTTGAATTCTCGAAAATCCTTAATTTTCCCCCAATTTCAACTTCCTAACACAATTGAATTTGATTTCATCAAATTGATTGGTCAAACACTTCTAATTGTTGAAATTGAAGTTGAAATTGACTTTCTACATGTTCATACAATTCCATAGCACTTTGAATCATAAGTTTTAACGCCGGAACGAGCTCAAATGGAGCTTCGCCAGAAAACAGACTCTAGAGAGAGAAAGCTTCGATTACTCACCGGTGAGGGCACGACGGACTGAGCTTTCTATCTGGGTTGGTAGCTCTCCTCCTGAGGTTCCTCCTAGGATCAAGAATGGCATCAATTGATATAAAATTGGATTAGAATTCTGTCATTGAAATTCTGCTAGCTCTCTCTAGCACTAGTTAGAAATTGTAGAGTGGAGCCTAATTGGCTTAACTTTCAGTCCTATTTCGGCCGTGGGAGTGCCAAGGAAGTGTTGGGAGGGCTTGGTTTGGTATGAGGAGGGCTCGAATCCACCAATTTCAGCTCGACCAAAATAGGGAAGCTTCAGTCCACCGGATCTGCTTCACTGTTGCTAACTCTCGGAATGAATGGATGCCACCACCGTGTAGCTGACTTCTCCCCGGTTCTAAGGAACTTGACCTCGCCTTCTTTGGCTCAGAAATGACCCTATATTAGAGCTTTGGTTCGAGCTCCACTGGAAAACTAAGCAACTGAGAGAGAGTGAGCTTTTCATGTGTAGAGAGGATGAATGGAGAGGGGCTCTTTATATAGGGAGCTCGGGGACTCGTCGGCCATCCGTTTGGCACCTTTATGACAGACATTGATGGTCTGAAATGTACTGAACAGAAACGTTCCTTCTTTTCCGGCGCTACGTCGATTTTTTGGCGAGTGAACAGTGTTATCATTTAAAGGAAGAAGATGACACTGTTTCAAACCGGACTGGACCGGTCCAAACCGGGTTCAAAGCTTAAACTAGTCGGTTCACTCTTGATTCGACCAAAAATTTCCAATCTAAAAATTTCTAAATTCATTTTCTATCTAATGGTGGCCTCAAATCTCAAATTTAAATTTTTTAAGCCACTTAGAAAAATGAATTTAACATTCGGTTCAATAGTGTTTCAAACCGGTCTAATCTGGTTCGGATCTGGTTCACCTGAACCGGTTTGGTTTTCATCTCCAATTCATCCAAAATTCCTTTTTTGTGACTTTTATGACTCCTTATGTCATTCAGTGTCCGTAAATTTCCTGGTCTTTGGGTTTCAGTTCATAAACCGACTTGGTTCTTAAACTGGTTCAATCTGGTTCGAGTACGGTTCTCTCAAACTGCTCTAGTTTCTCTCTCTCATTTTGCCCTAAAGTTCTTTTCCAAAGTTTAGGAATCTCTTTGGGTCACTTGGGAGTTAAAATTTCTCCAGCTTGCCCGTTCTCCAATAATGAGCTTATGAACCGGTTCGGTTTCTTACTAAGTAAGACCGATTCTTTTCCTAGTTTTCCTTAACTCCAAGGAGTAGTGTTTACAACTCTCCCCTCCTTATAGGAGTTTTATCCCCAAAACTTATTTTACATTATTCACATGTTGGCTTAAACTTTTTATTGTTATAATATTTTCAATTCCTTCATCCTACGCTCTTTTCAATTATTTTCATTCATCCTTTCATCATGTATTTACGATTCTCATCTCATTCTTATCCTTTCTTCACCCATGAAATTTACCTTAGTCTAGAGTATATCCTTTGGAAATCTATGATCATTTCCTTTCATTACGTCCTTCTTTCCCAAGGCGCCATTTCACATTCCATGCTTATTTTACCCAAAATTTTAGAACTAGAATTTCCAGTCATTTTTCTTCCACGTATTATGGCATTTATTGTCTTTTCATCCTACATGGAGTCCTTCCTCATTCTTTGATTATCACCTTTTATGCTTGACTTCGTTATGTCTTACTCATAGACCATTCCTTATCTAAGTCATATTTCTCAGAGTCAGTTGGATTTACTTGTCCTTCTTACTGCATGACGTTCTTCGTGATGTTTTAACTTTATGTCCCTATGACAGTATTGGTTTTCGTACTTTTCGTCTTTTCCAAATTTCTTTATTCGTTCATTCAGCCTTCAAATACTTAAATTTCCTGATACTTGCTGACATATTAAAATTTTTTCTCTTTTACTTCATTTTGCCTCCCCACTAATTTCCTTCCCCCTTAAGATCTCTTCTCTTTCCAACTCCATCCTTGCTCTTATCAATGTTTCTCCCTGAGTTTAGTTTCTTTCTTACTCATATGGCACCTGTTGATGTCATCTTCCTTTCTATATATCACCTAGGTTGATTTATCCCCTGATTTCTTTACGATTTCCTTCTCTTTGTACATGATTCTTTCTTTTCCAGTATCTTGTTTTTGAGGAGTTATCCTCTTGCTTATTTTGTTGGTTTCATTTTCTTTCCTTGGTACACCAATGTCTTCCCAAGATTTCTTTCATTGATGAGCTTCACATTTTCTTTCCTTCAGTGTTTCCTTCTAGTACTACCATTGACTTCCTTAAATTTATGGAGTATCTTTTTGCCGATATTTTCACCAACTTACTCTTACTCTTTGAATCCATGAGTACCTTCTGTTGACCTTGCTTCATTTCCACTTGCTTTAGTATTCATTTATTCCTTTGAGATGGATTTCTCATCCTCATCGTGTCCAAACCTTTCGTACCTTCATATCCTTAGTATTTCCCCTTTGTCCTTGGTTAGGGTGTATTCTTCTACTATTTCCTATCTTTGGTTAGACTTCGTTTACTCCTCCAAATAATTTAGTCCAAATAAGTTATTTCCTTATATAGGTTTCTTCTAAAGTTCCTATTTTGACTTTTCCAGGCCTTCTCGTAGTAGATCACGCTCAACCTCCCAATACTCTCACTTACCCACTCGTACTCCTTACTAAGGACCTCATCACTGCCTTAGTGTTGCAACCCTTCTTCGATCAACCGTCTTGACCTGAAGCTTTCTCCTTCCCCGATTCAACTTCCTATTTTCCATCCTCCTTCTGGTGCTTTCCAATTTGGGATTCCTGTGTTCGATCGCCCTATCTTTTAGAAATTTTCCTTAAAATTTTTTTGTCTAAACTTAAGGACTTGGTACGATTCATCTACTCTTGTTTTCTTCTTTCTTTGATCCATACTTTACCTTCCACATGTCTCCTTATCCTTTGGAATTCCTAAGGAATCTGTATCTTAGTTCTTTAATAGTAATTTGTTACACCTGGGACTTCCTATTGTTGTACTTTCTCTCAATCTTTCCTTAGTGGACTTTATACTTAATTCTTTTTCTTCTCAATCAGCTTCTATTCTTGTGGTTCCTTTGGGATGTTCTACTTCTTCCTAGGTTTTTCCTTATCCTAAATTCTTAGAGCTTAATTTTTAACTTCTTGAACTCAAAAAAAATTTTGTACTCTTGGATGATTGCTCCTCCAACTCCCTTTTCCTTTTCTTAGGATCTCCTTCAGATGAATTTCTCCTATCGTGTTTCTAAGGGTAAGTCTTAAGGGTTGAGTTTAACTATAAATAACACCATTTTTTTTCTTTAGGGGAATTTCTACCCTATACTTAAACTTTTATTATCATACTCTTAAATTTTATCAAAGAATTCAGGAGTTTTAATAAAATTCTACTTTCATTTATTTAGGAGATATTTTCTTGCCAAAGTTTGAATTATTACATGAATTCTCTACCCCCTAATCCCTTGGGGTCATAGGGCTAGAGTTTACCCTAGAACGATTATAGGAATCTTGATCAGAAGGCTCTAAGGAACTGATTCAGATTCATTCGTGCTCCTTAATAGGACAAATTTCATGTATGGCCTCGAATCTATATTGCCTTAGTACTTCCACCTCACACTTATAAGTCCACTTCACCCATTGAGACAAATTGAAGCGAGGTTGAGTGGGTGGAGGTACTTGGTGGACCTTCATGAAGGTGGCATATGCATCCTAATAGTTATCCTAGGCCTCCTTCTTGGTGGGATTCCTTTTCAGTTGTTGTGGCATTAGAGGACGAGGGGTTGGACTTCTAGGAGGTAATGCTGGTTCCACTTGTCTGGGAGGAGGGTATATGATGCCTTCTGGTTCTAGTAATGCTCCTACTCCCATTTTGTATGGTTCCCCACTTTTCCCTTCTGGGCTCATTATGGTCCACCTCATTGGGTCCAAATTTCCTTTGTCCTTCGAGGTTCTCCTCAGGCTCTCTTGCTATCCTAGTCTCGTCAACTTAGCATGGGATGTTGCGTAAAATGTTGGACGGGGCGGCTAGTCTTTGAGTCTTGCCCATTCCCTTAGAGTTCTTCAGTACACCATGTTCCTTTGTATTCCCCTTTAGTAGTCCAAGGGTTTTGGAGGCCGGTCAAGAAATTTGGATTCTTTCGAGGATACTTGAAACCTTTTATTTACTGGACCAAAAAACCCCACTCAAGGTCTATTACAATCACTAATCTCTATAATTTATTGCCCCTTTCTTAACCACTCCATTTAACTGACCTAGAGTTACACCTAGGTGGGTTGCGGGATTCTGCATCAAGTGTCTGGACGTGCCTACTCCTCCTAGGTGGGCATTCACCTCTATAGTACCTTTCGTAGTGAGAGCATGGTTCATGCTGGGTTCCTCGAACTCCATGGATGCCGATAAGCTAGGAGCCCTTCTAGCTTGCACTGGCGGCGCAATATTTATCCCATATCGGCATAAGATAGTAGCGTCATGGGCATGTTGCATGGGGCCTATAGTTCACGCACTGCTATGGATTGGGGGAGTCAGTGAAAAATCCTCACATAGTTTGTGTACACCTCCCAAAAGTTTCTCTTAAATTCTTCTCGGATCTAAGCCAGATCCGGTTCCTTGGGTAGGGATATCTCATCCTCCATCGAGAAGGGAGGGGTCCTTTCCCTAGGTGCATCCCACGGAATGGGCTCTTCTGGCGCCTGTACCTTTTTGTTCCATGGCATGTATCAAGGGGATATATTCTTTGGGGGCATTCTCATTCATGTTTTCTACAAGGGTTGTCGAGAATCAAGGATTAGGATGGGTTGGGGAAAAAACTTATTAGGAAAGTTATGCTCTGATATCACTCAAGTTGTCATGCCCCGACCTAGTTTGATTGGGTCCGTGATCAACTCGCCACCCTTTCCTACATCATTCGGATATTCCTAAACTAATGATACAAGTAAGGTAAAGGTGTGTCTACATTCAAACCATTACTATAAGTAGGGGTAGGAAATGTACCTTAAGGATCCAAGCTTGTTCGAGAACTTTCTATCTTGGTGCTAGACCTTATAGGGTGAGAGGAGGGGAATGAGTACGTAATACTCAATGAGAGAAACTACTATAATGTTTATTTTAATTCATTTCTCTATCCATTAAGTTATACATTTGTCATTTTTTACATATTAACCATGCATCAATCGCCCTCCTATAATAGGATCCACACATTCACAGAACGATCATCGACCGTTTCACTTGTGGACCAGAGCGCCTTTACCATCCACCCTAATAGAGGTGCACTACGTCTACCCGAAGTTTGAGTGTAGATCAATAGTCCGACCATCAAACCATGATCACTTCATCATGTCCAATTTTGTGGGATGAGATTTCCTTTCCCTTACTACCTCTTAGTGCGTAGAAAGCTCTTCGAGCTTCACGACGTACTGGATGACATACTGCCCTTATGCACCCTGGGTCATCCAACAGTCCTTGGACTCATCACTACCTCATACCAGGTGTCTTGATAGCCCGAATATCACAGTACATGCACAATAAATAGTATTTGGAGTTATATCATTTATCTTTGGCCTTCCAACGTAATGGTATGTTGCCTTGGCTTCAGCCCACATATCACGCCCCGACTCGGTTTGGTCGGATCTCCGTGAACAACCCATCACCCTCATGGTCTATCAAGGTTTTCCTTCTTTCTAAACCATGGGGAGTAAGACATCTTTTTTACCTATCTTTCCTGGAATAGCATTATACAAAATTGAGTAATTTAAAATAGACATACATGTCTTGTTCCAAATTAGTAAGATCTTTACGAAGGTCTTTCCTTGGTTACCTAAAAGGGGTAAAAAGGGAGAGGGTGAGTTCTACAACTCAAAGAGCAGGTGTTGGGAGTGAGTTTTCACGAAATAGATTTGTTCAAGTTGTGCCAAATATTATCATTTTCCTCAAGAAGGATAATTTTTTTTTCAATTTTTGGTTTTCAAAACCCTTTTTCCTCATTTCCATATTAGGAGTGTTTCACAACAACACACGCCCTTCATCAGGAAGGGAACACACATTTGCATGTGTAGCCCATCCACTGCACCCATTTGTGGCTTAGAGCGCCTTTATCGGCCACCAAGATAGAAGTCTGTCCATTTCTACCTTGGGTTTGAGTAAATGTTCTCGACATCCAACCCTCAGACTTGAATACCACTCCATGTCCGTATGAGGACAGAGACCTCATCCTGACCCCACCCTGGTCTCATGCACATGAAGCTACTTCGAGCTTCCCAACTGAATGGCACGATGAACTGCCTTTATCTCCACCATGTTGTCTAGTAGCCCTTAGGAACCATTAATGTGAACCTCACCAATAAGCTAACGAGACCCAACATCAAATATGGCAAAGACCCCCATACTTTTACGACGCAAGTACGAAAAGATGGAATATACCTTGTTTTATATGAGAAATAATGTATGAGATATGTAGACGCAATGCCCAAATCCTCTAAGAAGAACTCTTAAAAAACCATGGTGATAAGTCTTGATTGTTTGAATGCCATAGGTAAAAACTTGATAAGTTCAAAAGTTTTTTCAAGAGAGAAAGATGACAAGACCTCACAAAATTGAATTTTCAAAGTGTATATCCTCCAATTCTATGGAGTATGCCTTTTATAGACATACATAACAACTGAATAGCTTGAAAAAAGAAAAAAAATATCTTTTATGATTATATGCCAACCATATCTAATCTAAATATTTAGAATATTTTAATAATCTAAATTTTACTAATTAAATATCTAATATTATCATTTAATATCCTAAAATATTTATTATATTAATAAATCTCTACTTATTAATTAAATATATACCTTATCTTGGGCTTTTCTTGGGCCCTTCTATTGGGCTTCTACTTGAATTTTCTATAATTTCTTTAATGAGCTTATATAAATCATCTTTGAATCATTTAGCCATTAGTATTGTGATTGGGCCCTCTTGTAGTCTCCAATGATCATTTATCTCATTTGGTGACAGACTGTTCAACTACATTGCAAGTTCGGTTGATTGGACTTTTAAGTTCGTATTCTTTTTAGTTAGACTCACAACATTCTCCCCCTCTTGAAAATGATTTGTCCTCAAATCTTTTATTCCTTCATCACCTATATTAAATGGCATTAAATTAGTAACATTGAAACTTCCATTAACGCCATACTCACCAGGTAACTCTAACTTGTAAACATTATTTTTAATACATTCCAACACTCGAAATGGTCCATCTCCTATAGGAAGAAGTTTTTAACGCCTTTGTTTCGAAAATCGTTCTTTCCTCATATGAAACCAAACCCAATCACAAGGTTAAAAAATGACACTTTTGCAACAATTGTTTGCTTGCTTTTTGTAAACTTTAGTCATTTGTTCAATTTGCATCTTTGTCTTCTCGTGCATTTCATTAATGAACTACGCTTTTCTCTTTCAATCAAAATTCACTAACTCACCTATAAGAAGTGGAGTTAGATCTAGAGGGGTTAATGGATTGAAACCATAAACAATCTCAAATGGTGAAAACTTAGTTGTAGAATGAACATAATGATTATAAGCAAATTCCACATGTGGTAAGCAATCTTCCCATGATTTCAAATTCTTTTTTTTTATTATAGAATGTAATAAAGTACCTAATGTCCTATTTACTACTTCTGTTTGACCATCAGTTTGTGGGTGACATGTTGTTAAAAATAGGAGTTTGGTTCCCAATTTACCCCATAAGGTCTTCCAAAAGTAACTCAATAATTTAGAATCACGATAAAAAACAATAGTTTTAGCTATACCATGCAATCTAACAACTTCTCTAATGAACAAATCAACAACATTCGATGCATCATCAGTTTTATGACATGGAATGAAATGTGCCATCTTCAAAAACCTATCAACTACCACAAACATAGAATCCCTCCCCCTCTTAGTTCTTGGTAATCCTAAAATGAAATCCATGGAAATATCAATCCAAGGTGCATTAGGTATCGGAAGAGGTGTATACAGGCCATGAGGTTGTTGCCTAGACTTAGACTCATTACATGTAATGCACTGAGAACAAATTTTTTCAACATCCTTTTTCATGTGAGGCCAAAAAAAATACTCATGCAATATCTCCATAGTCTTAGCTACCCCAAAATGTCCCATAAGTCCTCCAGCATGTGCTTTCCTAACAAATAACTCACGCAAAGAAGATTGAGGGATACATAATTTGTTTTCTCGAAAAATAAATCCATTTAGTAAATAAACTTTCCCAAACTTACCACTTCTACAACTTTTAAACACTTCACAAAAATCAGGATCGTTTACATACAAATCCTTAATATAATCAAAACAAAGAAATTTAGAATCAAGCATTGAAAGCATAGCGTACCTTCGCGATAGAGCATTTGTAACTATATTTTCCATACCTTATTTGTACTTGATCACATATGGGAATGTTTAAATGAACTCCACCCACCTTGCAAGGCATTTGTTCAACTTGTATTGTCCTTTGAGATGCTTAAGAGATTTATGACCTATGTGAATCACAAACTCTTTTGGCCATAGATAGTGCTGCCATATTTGAAGGGTTCGAACTAGTGCATACATCTCCTTATCATAGGTAGGATAGTTAAGTGTTGCTCCACTCAACTTTTCACTAAAATATGCAATTGGCCTTCCATCCTGCATTAATACACCTCCAATACCTACTCCTGACGTATCACACTCAATTTCAAATGTTTTCGAAAAATTAGGCAATGAGAGTAATGGGGTAGTAGTTAGTTTTTCCTTTATCAATTGAAATGCATTTTGTTGCTCAATACCCTAGTTAAAAGGTACATTTTTCTTTATAATAGTAGTAAGAGGTACAACATAACTACTAAAATTAGGAACAAAACGCCTACAAAAACTAGCTAATCCATGAAAATTTCTTACATGACTTACCGAATTAGGTGTTAGCCAGTTGCGAATTACCTTAATCTTTTCCTCATCAACTCCAATCCCTTCTAAACTTATAATATATCCAAGAAACACAAGTTTATCTGAACAAAAGACACATTTATTCAAGTTGGCAAACAACTTATGTTGCCTTAAAGCTTCTAACATAACTCTTAAATGTGTTATATATTCATTCATGGTCTTGCTGTAGATTAGAATGTCATCAAAATATACAACTACAAGCTTCCTAATAAAAGCACGTAAGACATGATTCATTAATCTCATGAAAGTGCTAGGTGCATTAGTCAATCCAAAGGGCATAACTAACCATTCATATAATCCTTGTTTAGTTTTAAATGCAATTTTCCATTCATCCCCTTCTTTCATTCGAATTTGATGATATTGACTCTTAAGATCTATTTTAAAAAATAGACAAGATCCATGTAACTCATCTAACATGTCATCCAAACGAGGAATAGGGTGGTGATACTTTACCGTGATGTTGTTGATGGCCCGACAATCGACACACATTCGCTAAGTTCCGTCCTTTTTAGGTATGAGTAGCACTGGACTCATACTCTCTCAAACATACCCCTTTTCCATCAGCTCTAGGACTTGATGTTGAAGTTCATTTGTTTCCTCATGGTTACTTCTATATGTTGGTCGGTTGGGAATCATCGCTCCAGGGATGAAATCAATTCCTCAAATTGGTGGCAAACTTAGTGGTATCTCATCAAGGAACACATTCATAAATTCCTGCAAAATAATAATAATACTGCTCGACAAAGATCTGACAAGATCGTAAGTATTCAAAAAGGCATCCTTGTATATAAGTACAATAAGAGTCTGATGTGAAAGTAAAGCTTACTTGATCTCACTTTTTCTTGCAATAAAATTGTTTTTACTCTCTTCTTTTTCCACTTCCGGCTTTTCCCTTTTTTTCAACTCTGATATTTCTTCTTTCTTTTTTTTCTTCTATTTTCTATTCATTTGCCTTTTTCTTTTTCAATTGATACTCAAAAACTCGCCTTGGAGTCAATTGTACAAGAGATATTGGTCTCTCATTCATCGTAAAAGAGTACCTATTAGTGAATCCATGATGCATAACTTGACGATCAAACTTCCAAGGTTCTCCCAATAGAATATGACATTCATGCATTGGTACTAAATCACATAATACTTCATCCTGATATTTCCCAATAGAGAATGACACTATTACCTGTTGGGTTACCTCGAGTTTGGGTTGACAATTCATACTTTGAATTTAATATGGATTTGGATGCTTCATTGTACGTAATGCCAACTTCTCTACAAGCTTGATGCTAGCAAAATTAGTATAGCTTTCCCCATCTATGATAACATAACAAACCTTATTTTCATAGAATAATGAGTATGAAATAAATTCTCATGTTGGTTGTCTAAGATATCATCAATACATGGCTTGTCCCAATTAGTATGTTGATTGAAAGAATTGAGCTTTAGGTTGTCGTGATTAACATAGAGATTATCAAACTCCCCCAGTTCCTGTGAATCGAAGCATTGACATCGGTTGCTCAACGGTCGTTCAGTGGAAGTATGTTGATGGGAGAGTCGTCTCACACCTTCCTCCAAGCAATCCATTCGCATATGAAGTGGCTCAAATTCAAACTTTACTATCTATTTCATTTGACTTTTCGTTGCTTTCCACTGTAGATTTTGAATGAGCGGTATGAAACCTTCTTCTTTCATAGTTTTTCCTTGTTATTGGGCCTTGTGATCCTGGCAATTGTTAGAAAGAAAAGAAAATTGCAACTCTCCCTCCCATGTTTCTCTCAAACACTCATGTTTCACACTCAAATGGATTTTTCTTATAGATTTAAAACACTATTGCCTTTTTCCACTCATTTGTCTTCTTTCCATCTTAATTGAACTTAAAAACACATTGTTTTTATGAAGCAGTTCAACTTGAGGAACAATCGAGACAAATGAATAAGATTTTCAAAATGTACTTAGATAAGATTGAAACTTAAATACACCATAATGAATAAGAAACTCAGACAGAATGACGAATGAAACACAAAAGATAACAAATAATAATAAAATTCGGATAAAGTATAGTGAATCTCAATATATAATTTTGTGCCTTTTTTTGCACAAATGTTTTTTTGCTCTTTTTTGGTATGAATTTGTTTTGGCTTTTTCTTTCTATTTTTATTTTGCACTTACTGAAAAGAAGATAGATGAAAGAAGATAAGATCTTTTTTATTTTTTTTTAAATTTTTTTAGAGAATAGAAATAGGTAAAGAAGATAAAAAAAATAAATATAAAAGATAGGATGAAACTTCTCGTGAAACCATGTACTCTTATACCAACTGATGTGAATCTCGCCAATATGCTGACGATATCAAATATCAAAATATGATAAAGATCCCAAGGCTTTCACAACGCAAGTATGAAAAGATGGAATATATCTTATTTTATATGAGAAAAAAGGTATGAGATATGTAGACGCCACACACAAATCCTCTAAGAATGACTCTTAGAAAACCATGGTTATAAGTCTTGATTGTTTAAACGCCACAAGTAAACACCTGATAAGTTCAAAAGTTCTTTCAAGAGAGAGAGATGACAAAACCTCACAAAATTGAATTTTCAAAGTGTATATCCTCCAATTCTATGGAGTATGCCTTTTATAGACATAGATAATAATTGAATAGCCTAAAAAAGAAAAAAAAATATCTTTTATGATTACATGCCAACCATATCTAATCTAAATATCTAGGATATTTTAATAATCTAAATTTGACTAATTAAATATCTAATATTATCATTTAATATCCTAAAATATTTATTATATTAATAAACATTCTCTTGGGCTTTTCTTAGGCTCTTCTATTAGGCTTCTACTTGAATTTTTTGCAATCTCTTTAATCAACCTATTTAAAGCATCTTTGAATCTTTTATCCTTTAGTATTGTAATTGGGCCCTCTTGTAGTCTCAAATGATCCTTCATCTCATTTGGTGACAGACTGTTCAGCTACATTGTAGGTTCGGTTGATTGGACCTGTGAGTTCGTATTCTCTTTAGTCGAACTCAAAACACCAATCGCTACCCCTCTTGGGCTTCTTGATGGTCTTGTTCCTCAAGTGTATGCATGAAATAACAGTTTTCACATATAGTCATTTATCTTTGGTGCCATAGGTCCAATGGCCTTGACCCTCAACCCTATAGTTGTTTGTCTAAGCCGGTCCATCAACCTGGCCCCGATGCACTATCGCTAGTCCATCGAGTACTATCGGTCCTGACTCGGTACCATGGAAAAATCACACAACCATTTCATTAAAAAAATTCATGGCTTTCATAACTCGAGTTTGTTTATGAGCTCCTACTCGTGCCCACTGGCCTTGGGCCCACTGTACATAATTTTTGAAAACTAGGCATTTAGCTCCACAAGTTTAAAACTCGAGGCCTTTGGCCTATCCGAGTTGTTCTAGCTTCCGTAAAAAAGGTATCCCAAATAGTTTAAGCATTGGCACACAATCAGGGGAGAACACTTTTGACAAAAATATATTTTTACTTCATGTCACCAAACAGGTGTGTTGATATCTCCGCTTACAATTGGCAAGCGGATTTCTCCTTCCTTCAAGGAAGTCCATCATACCAACCGGGTATGATTTCCTCTACTTACAACCAATAATTAGGTTTTAGCCTAAATCACCCATCACCCCATCCGAATATGATGTTAAAATCCCACTTACATGTGGTTTTTCGTTTCTAATGTGCTCCCCATCCCAATCGGGTATGATGTAAATATGCCCACTCACCTAATAACCGTGACGTGTTCGTCCTCGATTGATTTTCCAAGTCTACGCAAGCTTTCTCTTCCTTGTGTTTCGGTCGCACTTGTCCCTACACATTTTGGCCAGCCTTATCAATTATGGTTTGGCATAAAAGCCTAGGTTCACAAATTATTGATTAATTGCACTTAGGTCCCTAAAGTTCATTTCTCTTAACTTTAGGTCCCTAATGCCAACTTTTGCCCAATTTGAGTCCCAAGGTTTCCAAAATTCCCTTTGAGTCCTCATTTTACTCAAAATTGTATAAGGGGCTCAAGTTTTCCAAATTTCCAATTTGGTCCCCAACTTTTCAAAAATTACAAATTTACCCCTAATTTCTGAAAATGGCAACTTGACCCTAATTGTTCCAAAAATTGACCAATTGGTCCCTCAACATCTTTCTTATGGCTAATTGGCCTTCCATTTTGAGAAATTACAGAGAGGTACCTCAATTTTTTGACATTCCAAAATTTTCACAAAATATTTCCACAATTTCTCCCCCTTCAAACTGACGAAATTTGATTTCTTCAAATTGGTCATTCAATCAGGGTTGTTTTCTCAAATTAAAGGTATGGATTGGTTCCTATACTTCCATATGATTCAATTGAGTTTTGAGTCGCATCATTTGGATCCGAATTGAGCTCAAACAAAGCTTCACCGAAAAACTACTCATAGAGAGAGAAAGCTTCAAAAGCTTACTATCGGAGGTACGACGCTAAGCTCTCGATTAGAGAAGGTAGCTCTTGCCCTGAGGTTTCTTCTAGGATCAAGAATTACTACAATTGATATCAAATTGAGGGAGAATTTTATCAGTAAAGTTTAGCACATTCTCTATCTAACTCAAGTTTGCAACGGACTAAGGATGGTCGAATTCGCTTACCTTTTAGCTCTATTGAGGTCGTATGAGGGTTGTGGGGCATTGGAGAGCTTGGTTTGGCTGGAGGAGAGCTGAATTTGGCCAAATTCAGCTTATCCAAAATAGGGCAGCTTCGGTTTGTTAGAGCTGCTTCACTGTTTAATTTTGTCGGCACTTCTCTGACAGTCCTCAGGTCAAAATTAAGGTGCTATCAGGTAGGTAACTTCCCTAGAGTCTATTGGACCCGACCTTACCTTCTGAGGCTGAGAAAAATGCCTATATTGGAGCTCTAGTTCGAGCTTCACTGGAAAATGGAGAAGTTGAGAGAGAATAGAGATTACAGGTGTGTGGAGGATGAATGGAGAGGAGCTCTTTATATAGGGAGCTCGAGGACCATCTGCCCAACAATATTCCTTTTTTGTCAAGCTTATCCTCACCCTAAAACGACCTGTTTGGAGCCATTTTTCCTTTGTTGGTGTTATCCGTTTTTGCATTGAATGAACAGTGCTGTCATCTTGAGGAAGAAGATGACACTGTTCCAAACCGGACTAGACTGATCCGACCGGGTTCAATGCTTAAATCGGTAGGCTTTGGTCCAATTTGGCCGGTTTTCTCAAAATTAAATGTTTCTAAATTCATCATCTATCTAATGGTGGCTTTAATTCCCCAATTTTAATATTTTAAGCCAACTAGAAAAATGAATTTAGAAACCGATTCAAATATGGTTCAAATAGGTTCAATCTGGTTCAAGTCCGGTTCACCTGAACTGGTCTTATTTTCTCTTCCTAATTGTCCCAAGGTTCATTTCCATGTTTTTTTATGACTCTTTGAGACACTCGGGGTTTGTCAATTTCCCAATTTACCCTTTTCTTATCGGTTATGGTTTATGAAACTACTCGATTTTTTCTTTTGAAATGTCTGGTTTTTTCCCCCTATTTTATTAACTATAAAGAGACGGGGTTTACAACTCTCGCCTCCTTACATATCGAATAAGTGAGGGTATCTATCCCTCTTAACACTTTTAGTTTCCCATGTCTCCTCCTACACTGGTCCATTTTGCAAGAGAACATTGACCATGAGAATCTTCTTGTTCCTTAAGTTCTTTCCCCTCCAGTCGATGATTTGGACCGGTTCTACCTAATAAATCAGGTTCTCCTCTAATTCGGGTAGAGGTCGGTCCATTACATGACTGCAATTGGGCTGATACTTCCGGAGTACCAAGATATGAAATACATCATGTATTCTTTGTAAGTCCGAAGGTAGTTCTAGTTTATATGGCACCGGCCCTATCCTTTGGACTTTCATGTAAGGACCGATGTACCTTGGTTTCAACTTCCCTCTTTGTTGAAACCTAAGTATTCCCCTCCATGGGGATACCTTGAGGAAGACTTGATCTCCCACATTAAATTCCAGATCCCTTCTCCGATGATCTACATAGCTCTTTTGCTTGTCTTGAGCGGCCTTAAGTCAACTCCTTATGATCTTAATCTTCTCTATGGCATCCTCGATTAACTCAACCCTTTCCAACTTCCTTTCTCCTACCTCTTCCAAAATAAGGGGGTACAACATGGTCATCCATAAAAGGCCTCATACGGAGCCATTTGAATAATAGCCTGATAACTGTTATTATATGCAAACTCCATTAGGAACAAATATTCCTCCCAACCCTTATTCATGGTGAGTACGCATGCTCATAGCATGTCTTCTAGGGTTTGGATCGTTCGCTCAGATTGTCCATCGGTCTAAGGATGAAATGTCGTAATCATGTCCTAAGTAAAGGAAGAAGTGGACTTAAGGATATACATTTGGATTAATGGGCAAGACATGAATCGTTATGATAAACTCCATGGAAGGAGTAAGCAATGTAAAGGAAAAGAAATTCCTTAAGTGAATGATTTACAGGAGCTAACTGAAAGAACAATCGAAGTGTTAGCATGTCAAGCAAACCCAAGTTGACATTAAGGGAAATTATTCCCAATGAGGAATATACTGATTAAGTTTGGGGTACAAAACTCCTAAAAGTAGGGGAGAGTTGTAAACCTCGCCCCTTTTAAGGTAAGAAAATCGAAGGAAGAACCGGTCAACCCAAGGGAGAGAACTGAATGGGTTCACGAACCTCGATCACTAGAGAACGGGCAAATCAGGAAATTTACAACTCCTGAGTGACCCAAAGAGTCATAAAAACCTTGGAAAGGGACTTTAGGACAATTTGGGAGAGAAAACTAGACGGGTTCAAGTGAATCAGATACAAATCGGATTGAACAAGTTTTGACCGATTTGAACCACTATTGAATTAGATGCTAAATTCATTTTTCTAGGTGGCTTAGAAAATTCAAATTAGAGAATTGAGGCCACCATTAGATAGAGAATCAATTTAGATAAATTTAAAAATTTTTAATTTTGAAAAACTTGGTCAAATCGGGACTGAACCAGCCGGTTTAGGCATTGAACCTGGTTCGGAATAGTGTCCTCTTCTTCCTTCAGATGACATCACTATTCACTCGCCGAAAAATCGAGTAGCGTCGATGAAGATGAATAGTCTCCAGCCAGGGAGTTTCAACAATGAATGACCGCCAAAAAGGCGCCAATTGGATTGCCAAGAAGTCCCCTAGTTTCCTATATAAAGAGCCTTTCCTCATTCATCCTTCACACACCTGAAAACTCCTCTCTCTCCCTACTGCTCCATTTTCCATTGAAGCTTGAACCAAAGCTCCAACTTGGACATTTTTCTGAGCAAAAGAAGGTGAGGTTAGGTTCATTAGATTCAGGGAAAAGTTAGCTACCCAATAGTAGTGTCCATTTGCTCTGAGGATCACCAGAGAGACACCGGCTTGATAAAATAGTGAAGCAGCTCCGACAGACCGAAGCTGCCCTGTTTTGGCTGAGCTAAAAATAGCCAATTCGAGCCCTTCTCAGGCCAAACCAAGCTCTCCCTACACCTCCACTGCCCTCATACAACTGAATTAGAGCAAAAATGTAAGCCAATTTGGTCAATGTTAGAGAGAGTACTGGTGAAACTTCACTAACCAAATTCTCCATCAATTTGACATGAATTGATGTGATTATTGATCATATGAGCAACCTCAACACAAGAGCTATCTTCCCATATCGAAAGCTCGAACCGCCGTGCCCCCGACAGTAAACTTTCGAAGCTTTCTCTCTCTACATCAAGTTTTCCAACGAAGTACCGTTTGAGCTTGTTACAATATCAATTTATGCGATTCAAATTGCAATTGAATCGTATAGATGTGTAGAAACTCAAATCCACCTTCAATTTCAATAATTAACTTTGATTGATTGATCAATTTGATGAAATCAAATCCAGTCTGGTTGAAAGGTTGAAATTGGGGATTTTGAAAATTTGAGGGACAAAAGTGCAATTTTTCAAAATTGAGGAATAATTAGGCATGAAAAAGATGTTAGAGGGCCAATTGGTCAATTTTTGGAATTATTGGGGTCAAATTGCATTTTTGTAATGTAGGGGCAAAATGTTAATTTTTGAAAAGTTGGGGACCAAATTGGAAATTTGGGGAACTTGAACCCCTTTTTGTGATTTTAAATAAATTGTGGTCCCAAAGTGAATTTTAGAAGTTTCGGGACTCAATTTGGAAAAAAATGGCATTAGGGACTTAAAGTTAAAGAAAGGAACTTTAGGGATCTAATTGTAAATAATTGAAAAGTTAGGGTATTTAATTCATTCATAGTGAATGAAGGCTATTAGGCCAAATGATAATGAACAAGGATGTTCATATCATGTAGGAACACAAAGTACTGTGAACGCAAGCCATGGGAAGCTCGTGTGGAGGCAAAAAACTGGTTAAGAGGAATTCACTACATTAATGGGTGAGTGGGATTTTCACATAATACTTGGTTGGGATAATGAGCACCTCGGTAATAAAAACCTACTACTATGTGGGATTTTAATAAAACAACTGGATGGCGTGATGTGAGAAAACACATAGAAAAACTACTTATCAGTTGTAAGTAGATCATACCCAGTTGGTATGATGAACTTCTTGGAAAGAAGTAGAAAACCCTTTCATTGATTATGAGTAGAAAATTATTTTGTTAGAAGTGCTCTCCCATAACTATGTGACACTGCTTAAACTTTTTGGGAGACCTACTTGATGGGAGCTCGAATAGCTCAGATATGTTGGGGGCCTCGGTGTTGGAACTGGGTGGTAATATGCCAGATTTTGAAAATCTCGTACAGTAGGCCCAAGGCCAGTTGGCACGAGCAGGAGCTCGTAAACAAACATGAGATAAAGCCATGAAAAATTTAATGAATGATGTGTTTGGACATGGTACCAAGACAGGACCGACATACTGGATGGACCGGCGGTAGTGCGACAAGACAGACAACTACAAGTCGAGTTGAGGGTCGGGGCAGTCGGACCAGTGGTGCCACAAATTAAATGGCTTATGAGGAAAACTATTGTTTCGTGGATGCACTGAGGTACGGGACCTTCAAGACGCCCAAGATGGGTAGTGATGCATCCTAGGGGCTACTCGACGACATGGTGGAGATAAGGGCAACTTGTCATGCTAACAATCAGGGAAGCTCGACATAGCTTCATGCGCATGAGACCGAGGTGGGGTCAGGATGAGGTCTCTGTCCTCATACGGACACGAAGTTTCTTTACAGGATTGAGGGTCGGATGTCACGTACATCCACTCATTCTCGGGGTAGAAGTGGACGGAGTTCTATCTAGGTGGCCGGTAAAGTCGCTCTGATGCCACAACTGAGTGTAGTGGACGTGTTGTCCTACGAATGTGTGATCCCTTCATGAGGAAGGGCACGTGTTGATTGTTAAACACTCCGATTGTAGTTAATGAGGAATAATGGTTTTGAAAATTGAGATTTTGAGAAGGAAATATCCTAAAGAAAATAAAGAGTCTGGCACACACCAATTCAAACTGTTTTTCTGTAAGTCAAGTTTTAAACACCCATTCACTGAGTTATTGAACTCATCCCCTCCCTTATACCCCTTTTCAGGTAAACAAGGGAAAACCTACCCAATGAACCCCAATTAACTACACTTGTGAGATAGGTATGTTAAGTTTAAATTTCATTATGTTTTGATTAATGTTATTCTAGGAAAAGTACAGGTTTAAAAGATGACTTACTCACGATTTTAAGAAAGGGAAAAACCCTTAATAAACCGGGAGAGTGGCGGGTTAATCATGGGTATCTGATCAAACCGGGTCAGGGCGTGATAACCAGCTAGGATATACAACCTCACCGTGAAAGAGTCTAGGAAACATCCTAGTACCATAGCGGGTACTTCCCAAAACCCTCCCAACTAAAATTGAGATAAACCTGTAATTTGAACTTCATTCAATAAAGGAATCTTTTCTTCTAATCACATGCGTTTCTTCAATCAGGGTACGTACACTTGTGGGGAAGAAAGGTCTACGCCCTCTTCGACTCAGGAGCAGAGAGATCCTTTGTAAAGAAAGATCTAATCGCAAGTCTTCCCTTAGAACTTACCTTTCTAAAACAAAGTCTCAACATTCTCACACCATTAGGAGAAGGACTAAATAGGGACAAACAGTTAAAGGGATGTGAGATCAAGATTGGAGAAATCAAACTAGAAGCAGATTTGATTCCATTACCTCTAAGGGAGGTAGAAGTAATATTGGGGATGGATTGGTTAAGTACCCATCAAACTAAGATGGACTGTGGGAAGAAGATAGTAACTTTCCACACTCTCGAAACACTCGAACTACAATCCCAAGGAGATAGGAGGAAAGGAGAAGTACAAATGGTGTCCCATATAAGAGCCCAAAAGATGATACAGAAAGGTTGTAAAGCTTTTCTGGCAATGATCATCAACGGGAAGTTAGAGGAAAAGGGAACAAGAGGTATTATGGTAGTTGAGTACTAACCAAACTTATTTCTAGAAGAATTACCCGAACTAGCCCCAAGCCGACAATTGGAGTTCACCATAGAAGTTATCCTAGGAACACATCCTATATCCCAAGCCCCTTATCGCATGGCTCCAGCAGAACTAAAGGAATTGAAGGAGCAATTAGACGAACTATTGAAGAAGGACTTCATACGCCCTAGGCAGTCTCCATGGGGTGCACCAGTCTTATTTGTAAAGAAAAAGGATGGGAGCTTGAGACTGTACATAGACTATTAGAAGTTGAACTAGGTCATCGTAAAGAATAAGTATCCACTACCACAAATTGAAGACCTATTCGACCAACTAAAGGGAGCATCGTACTTTTCCAAGATATACCTTCAGTTAGTATACCACCAACTCAAGATCCGAAAGGGAGATATTGCTAAGAACACATTTCGGATCTAATACGAACATTATGAGTTTAGGATGATGCCTTTTGGCTTGACAAATGCCCCTACAGCCTTCATGGATTTAATGAACCGAGTGTTCCAACCACAGTTGGACAAGTTCGTTATAGTATTTATAGATGACATTCTTATATACTCAGGAACTAGGCTGGAGCACGAAGAACATCCGGCAATCACCTTGGAGATACTACGAGAAAACCGCTTATATGCAAAATTCTCAAAAGTGTGAGTTCTGGTTGTAGGAGGTAGGGTTCTTGGGACACATAGTGTCCATAGATGGAGTCAAGGTAGACCTAGCAAATGTGGAGGCCATATCCAATTGGAGGGCACCTAGTAATCCCTCGGAGATATGAAGTTACTTAGGTTTGGTGGGATATTACAGACGATTTGTGTAGGATTTCTCTAAGATAGCTACATCATTAACTCGTCTCACAAGGAAAGGAGTAGAGTATAAGTGTGATGAAAGCTGGGAGAAATGCTTCTTGGAATTGAAGACTTGTTTAACAACAACACCCATACTCTTTCTACCTCATCCAAGTGTAGGAGAGTATACCGTCTATAGTACATTGGGATAGGGACTTAGATGTGTATTGATGTAAAAAGGAAATGTTATCGCATTTGCCTCACGACAACTAAAGGTACATGAACGAAACTCCCTACCCATGACTAGGAGTTAGCCACAATTGTGTTTGCCCTCAAGATCTAGCGACACTACCTATACGGGGTGAAGTGTAGGATATATACTGATCACAAGAGTCTTAAATACTTCCTAACTCAGAAGGAGTTGAATCTCTACCAGAGGAGATGGCTAGAATTAGTTAAAGACTATGACCTTGTGATAGAATATCACCATGGAAAGGCCAATGTAGTGGCAGGTGCCCTAAGTCGCAAGTACCAAAATGAGGCAGTGCAGATAAAAACAAGCTACTTGCCCTTGTTGCAATAGTTTGGAAGAATGGATGTGGACCAGAGGAAGAAATGCTTATTGGCTGACGTAGTGGTGAAACCTAGCCTAGCAAAGAAAATTAAGATTCAACAAAAAGTGGATAAGGAACTCAAACCCTATTTTGGACCCAGTCAATGGAGGGATGAAACTGGACTATGACCTTCGAAGCGACGGAGTACTAACCTACAACAGTAGAGTGTGTGTGCCTCGAGATAAGGAACTAAAGAGGTTAATCTTTAAGAGGCACATGACTCTATTTATACTATGCATTTGGGCAGTACTAAGATGTACCACACCCTCAAACAAGGTTATTGGTGGAAAGGGATGAAGAGTGATATTGTGGAATATGTAGCCCGATGCTTGTTCTATTAGCAGATTAAAGTTGAGCATCAGAAACCATCAAGACTACTACAACCCTTGCCAATCCCTGAATGGAAATGGGAACACATCACTATGGATTTTGTCATGGGATTACCTGTGACTAGAAAAGGATGAGACACAATTTGGGTCATTATGGACAGATTGACCAAGTTCGCCCATTTCCTTCCTATAAGAGTGACAGATTTAGTGGAACAACTAGCCGTCTTAGAAATGAAGGAGATAGTGAGACTCCATGGCATCTCGGTGAGCATAGTATCAAATAGAAACCCTAGATTTACCAAAAAAGTTCTAGCCTAGTTTGCAAAGAGCCTTGGGAACCAAGCTCCACATGAGTACGACATTTCATCCTTAGATCAATAGACAGTCTGAGCGAATGATCCAAACCTTGGAAGACATTCTAAGGGCATGTATACTCACCATGAATAAGGGATGGGAGGAATACTTGTGTCTAATGGAGTTTGTATACAATAAAAGTTACCAGACCAGTATTCAAATGGTCCCTTATGATACCCTTTATGGACGACCATGTTGTACCCCTTTATTTTAGGAAGAAGTGGGCTGGAAATGGTCGAACTAATCGAGGACGCCACTAAAAAGATTAACATAATAAGGAGTAGAATTAAGGCCACCCAGGACATGCAAACGAATTATGCAGATCATCAGGGAAGAGATCTAGAATTTGATGTGGGAGACCAAGTGTTCTTAAAAGTATCCCCATGGAGGGGAATACTTAGGTTTCAGCAATGGGGAAAGTTGAAGCCAAGGTTTATTGGTCCTTACACAATAGTCCAAAGGATAGGGCCAGTGGCATATAAACTAGAACTGCCTCTGGACTCGCAAAGAATACATGATGTATTCCATATCTCAGTATTCCGGAGGTACCAGCCTGATTTTAGCCAAGTGTTGGACCAACCTCTACCAGAATTAGAAGAGAACCTGTCTTACCAAGTAGAACCGGTCCAAATTATCGACCGGAGACAAGAACCTGATGCATAAGAAGGGAAACTAAAATTATTATGAGGGAGGGGTACCGTAAGTTGTTTGATATGTAAACTATTTTAGGGACAAAACCCCTAAAATTATGGGAGAGTTGTAAACTTTGTCCCTTTATAGATAATGAAACTAGGAAAACATCCCATTGTTTCAAAAGAGAAAACCGAGTCGGTTCACGAACCGCAACCGATATGGAAGGGGTAAATTTGGAAATTTACAAACCCCAAGTGACTTAAATAGTAATAAAAGTCAAGGAAATAGACTTTGGGACAAATTGGAAGAGAAAATCAAATCGGTTCAGGTGAACTAGATTTGAACCGGATTAAACCAGTTTCTAAATTCATTTTTCTAGGTGGTTTAAAATATTCAAATTGGAAAATTGAAGCCACCATTGGATAGAGAATGAATTTAGATAAATTTAGAAATTTTTAATTTTGAGAAAAATGGTCGAATCGGGACTGAACTGATCGGTTTACGCATTGAACCGGCTTGATCAGGTTCGAAAGAGTGTCATCTTCTTCCTTCAGATGATGACACTGTTCATTCAATGCTTGAACAGAACAGCACTTACAAAGTGGAATCATCTTTGTTCAGGTTGTTTTAGGTCATGAATGAGCTTGACAAAGATGCTAAATGATCGGGTAAAGAGTCCTTGAGCTCCCTATATAAAGAGCTCCTATCCATTCATCCTCCTCACTCCTAAAATCTCCATTCTCTCTCAACTTCTCCATTTTTTTGTGAAGCTCAAACCATAGCTCCGACTTGGGCCATTTTCTTAACCTGAGAAGGTGAGGTCAAGTTTTTTAGACTTCAAGGAAGTTAGCTATCTGATAGCAACCTCCGTTAGATCTAAGGACCGCTGAAGAAGCACCGACGGAATCAAATAGTGAGCAGCTCCGAAGGACCGAAGCTGCCCTGTTTCGGTCGAGCTAAAATTGGCCAAATTCAGCCTCATTCGGCCAAATCAAGCCCTTCCAACATCTCCACAGCCCTCATACAATCTCAACTGAGTTGAAAGGTAAGCCAATTCGGCCCTCCAAAGTTGTTGTAGGTCAGAGTTAGTGAGAGAAACTATGAAACTTCACTGATAGAATTCTCCCTTGATTCAATATGAATTGTACTGATTCTTGATCCTCGGAGGGACGAGAACTACCTACCCATATAGAGAACTTGGACCACCGCACCTCTGATAGTAAGCTTTCTCTCTCTACGTACAATTTCAAAGTGAAGCTCCATTTAAGCACAATACAAACCTAAATGATGCAGTTCAAAACTCAATTGAATCATATGGAAGTGTAGGAACTGATCCATACCTTCAATTGGAGTAATTAACCTCGATTGAATGGTCAATTTGAAGAAATCAAGTTTGATCAGTTTGAAGGGGAGAAATTAGGGGAAAATTTTGGGAAAAATTGGGGATTTCGTAATGTGGAGGGACTTCTTTGCAATTTTCCAAAATTAAGGGCTAATTGGCCATGAAAACGATATTGGAGGACCAATTGGTCAATTTTTAATAAAATTGGGGCCAAATTGCCTTTTTTGGAAAGTAGGGGCAAAATGCTAATTTTTAAAATGTTAGGGACCAAATTGGAAATTTGGAAAACTTGAACCCCTTATACAATTTTGAGTAAAATGATGACTCAAAGGGAAATTTTGGAAACCTTGGGGCTCAAAGTGGACAAACAAAAGAATTAGGGACCTAAAGTTCAGAGAAAAGAACTTTATGCACCTAAGTACAATTAATCGATAATTTGTTAGCATAAGCTTTTATGCCAAACCTTAAGTGAAAAGGCTGCCCAAATTGTGTAGGGACAAGTGTGATCAAAATGTCAGCAAGAGAAAGCTCACGTTGACTTGGAAAATCAACCGAGGATGAACACGTCACAATTATCAAGTGAGTGGGCTTATTCACATCATACCCGTTTGGGATGGTGAACACTTTAGAAACAAAAAACTACTTGTAAGTGGAATTTTGACATCATACCCTATTGGGGTGATGGAAAAACTAAGCCAAAACCTACTTACCGATTGTAAGTAGAAGGAATCATACCCAGTTGGTATGATGGACTTCCTGAAAGGAAGGAGAAACCCGCTTGCCAGTGGTAAGCGGAGGTATCATCACACCCGGTTGCTGTGATGAAGTGGAAATATGTTTTTGTCAGAAGTGTTTACCGCTAATAGTCTACCAATGCTTAAACTTTTTGGCATACCATCTTGACGGGAGCTAGAATAGTTTAGATAGGCTGAAGGCCTCGGTTTTTTAACTTATGGGGCTAAATGCCCATTTTTGGAAAATCACATATAGTGGGTCCAAGACCAGTGGGCACGAGCAGGAGCTCATAAACAAACAAGAGATATGAAAGCCATGAAAACTCTTAATGAAATGGATATGTGATTTCCCCATGGTACCAAGACAGAACCGACACACTCGATGGATTGGCGGTAGTGCATTAAGGCTAGGTTGATGGAATGGTCTAGAGAAATAGCTACAAGTCGTGTTGAGGGTCAGAGCTATTGGACTAGTGGCACCAAAGATAAATGACTATTTGGAAAAACTATTGTTTGTGCATGCCCTTGAGGTATAGGACCATCAAGACACCCAAGACGGGTAGTGATGCATCCTAAGGGCTACTGGATGACATGGTGGAGATAAGGGTAGTTTGTCATGCCAGCAATCATGAAGCTCGATGTAGCTTCTTGTGCATGAGGTTGAGGTGGGGTCGAGATGAAGTCTTTGTACTAATACGGACACAGAATTATTTTCAGGTTTAAGGGTCAGATGTTGCAAACATCCACTCAAACCCAGGGTTGAAGTGGATGGGCTTCTATCATGGTGGTCGGTAAAGATGCTCTAAGCCACAAGTGGGTCCAGTGGATGGGCTGCCTTGCAAATGTGTGATCCCTTCCTAATGAAGGGTGTGTGTTGACTGTTAAACACACCTAATGTGGAACTGAAGAAAAAGGTTTTGAAAAATTAGAATATAAGGAAAGATTGTTCTTAAGGAAAGAAGAAGTTTTGGCACACTTTGTTTTAAAGCTGATTGTTTATGAAAACTCACCCCCAACACCCATTCATTGAGTTGTAGAACTCACCCCCTCCCTTTACTCCTTTTCAGGTAACCAAGGGAAACCAACCGTAAAGACCTTTCTTTAGCCAAACCTTAAGACAGGTATGTAAAATTTATATTAAGTTTTGTATAATTTTATTCCAGGAAAAATAAGAAAAAGGACGCCTTACTCCTCGCTGTTTAGAAAAGGGTGAAACTATACATAAACCAAAGGGAGTGGCGAGTTGCTCACGGGGATCCGACCAAACTGGGTCGGGGCGTGACAACCTGAGTGATATCATAGCCTGTTTTCTCAAATACATTATCAAGACTATAAAACCTAGTAAATAATAGGAATAAATCTAAAAATTTCAGATGGCTCCCAAGAGAGGAACCAAGAGAACAAGAGTTACAGTCTCTGACATTGGCCAACCACCACATCCTGTGGAAACTCCCCGAGGAGCCCGGACAACTCCACCTGGACTAAGCTCGGAACACTAAAGATTGTACAAGAAATTCACCGAAGTATTTGGTCAACCTAACCTCATCCCCGAGGCACGCACCAACTCTCGAGCTAAACCGGAGGAAGTACAATCTCATCCTCCTCCTACTAACCATCCTCCTCCAGATGACATCCCCAAATACCTCAAAATTCTCTATCAACTAGGGTGTAAGCCTTTCCACTATGAGAAGGATGTTGGAGCCACCATGAACTAGCTAGCCAACAACAAGAAGCTGATGGGGATAGTCAAGATATCATCAGAGGCCATGGAGATCCTGACAGAATTTTTCCTAGAGGGCAGTCCCAAAAGATGGTGGGAAAATGTTCGAAGCCTACATATCTCTACACCCACCTAGGAACAATTTGAGGAGAGGTACGTGGAGGAGTACTTGGCTCCGCATTTGATTAATGAGAAGGAGGATTTCCTCCGACTCCGACAAGGGCTTAAATATATTTCTGAGTATGAATCTAGATTCAATGAGCTAAGACTCTTTGTCCCTGACATGGTCGGACTGGTAGACATATGCCAGCGATTCATGGATGATCTCAACATGGATATACGAGATCGGATGGAAGTATTAGGATGCCCCATGGATCTAGCGGTGGTGATTAGTATGGCTCACAGATGTGAGCGATTGGTATAGACCCGATGCTGCCGAATAGAGCTGGCAAACCGGAAGGAGGATAAGGGCTAAGGCCTTCATGGAGGACGAAAGGAGCAAAATGGTCCAAGATGTAGAAATAGGGTGGGATTTCAAAAGAGGAAGTGTAAAACCCGCCCTTTTGAGCTAAGGAAAACCAGGAAAAGAACTGGTCAAACCAAGTGAGGATTCAGAACCGGTTCACAAACCCGATTATTTCTGAACGGGCAAGTTGGGAATTTACAACTCTTGGGTGATCCAAAGGGTTCATTAAACCTTAGAAAAGAAACTTAAGGCAAATTAGAAAATAAAAACCAAAGTGGTTCAAGTGAACTAGATTCCATAAGAACTTTAAAGTTAAGCGTGCTTGCCCGAGAGTAGTGTGAGGATGGGTGACCTCCTAGAAAGTATGAATTTTTTTTGTAACCCGAAATTTTGATAAAAATTTTGTATGTACACCTTATCATAAATAACCATAAAATAATATATATTTAATTATTGTAATTAATTCCAATAATTAAATTATTGGAATTAATACCGAAATTAAATTATTGGAATTAATACCAATAATTTATGGCAATATTAATACTAGTAATAAATTTCAACCATTTAATAAACAGGTTTTACGCCTATATAAAGAGGTCATCCCCATTTCATTCTCCTCACACCTAAACACTTCTCTCTCTCTCTCTACTGCTCCATTTCCCGGTGAAGCTCGAACCAGAGTTTCGACTTAAACATTTTTCTTAACCTCGAAAGAAGAGGTCGAGCTCTTTATAACCGGGGAGAAGACAGCTATCTGATAGCAAACTCCAGTTAATCCGAGAATCATTGGAGAAGCGCCGACATGATGGAATAGTGAAGCAGCTCTGGTGGACCGAAGCTGCCCTATTTCAGCCAAGCTGAAATTGGCCATTTCAAGCCCTCCTCAGGCCAAACCAAGTCCTCCCAACACTTCCTCAGCCTTTCCACGGCCGAATTAGGACTGAAAGGTAAGCCAATTCGGCTCCCCTTTGTAATTTTCAATCGGTGCTAGAGAGAGGGTTGACCGAATTTGAATGACAAAATTCTAATCCAATTTTGCATCAATTGATGCGATTCTTGATTCTAGGATGAACCTCAGGATGAGAGCTATTTGCCCAAATCGAAAGCTCGGACCGTCGTGCCTTCACCGGTGAGTAATCAAAGCTTTCTCTCTCTATAGTTCATTTTCCGACGAAGCTCCGTTTGAGCTCGTCCCGGTGTTAAAACTTGTGATTCACATTTCTAAAGAATCGTATGAACATGTAGAAACTCAAATTCAACTTCAATTTCAACAATTGGAAACGTTTGATGGGTCAATTTGATAAAATCAATTTCGGCTATGTTAAGAAGTTGGAATTGGGGGAAAATTGGGGATTTTCGAAATTCAAAGGATCGAAATGAAATTTTATGAAATTGAGGGTCAATTGGGCATGAAAATAATGTAGGAGAACCAATTGAGGAATTTTGAAATTTTTGGGGCAAAATTTACCATTTTTGTAAAGGAAGGGCAAAATGGTAATTTTGGAAAAGTTGGGGGACCAAATTGGAAATTTGGGAAATTAAACCACTTTTTGTGAAATGAAATAAATTGAGGTCCTATGATAATTTTTAGAAGTTTTGGGACTCAATTTGAGGAAAAATCGGCATTTGGGACTTAAAGTTAAAGATAAATAACTTTAGGGGACCTAATTGCAAATAAATGAAAGTTTGACTTTCTCATTCAATGGAAATGAATGAAGGCTATTATGCCGAGTAATAATGAATAAGGTTGTTCATATCGTGTAGGAATGCAAAATACCGGGAACGCCAGCAAGGACAAGCTCGCGTGAATACAAAGAACCGGTCTAGTGGAATTAACGGCATTAACGGGTGAGTGGGTTTACTAACATCATACCTGGTTGGGATGATGAACACAACTTAAAGATAAAAACCACTTACCGGTTGTGAGTGGAAATTTTATATCATTCCCAGTAGGGGATGATAATTACCTCGGTATAAAAACCCACTGTTTAGTGGTATTTTAATCATCACCACTTAGAGAAAGTGATGTGAAAATTATGCAGAAAAACTATTTACCAGTTGTAAGTAGATCATACCCGGTTGGTATGATGAGACTTCCTCGAAGGAAGTTGAAAACTCGTTCATCGGTTATGAACGGAGATGTCCTTATACCGATTGGTATAATGGACTGTGAAAACCTATTTTGTCGGAAGTGCTCTCCCTTGACTGTGTGCCAATGCTTAAACAATTTGGGAGACCTTCTTGACAGGAGCTCGAATAGCTCTGATAGGCCGGGGGCCTCGGTTTTGGAACTTGGGGGCTAAATGCTCGATTTTAAAAATCTCGTACAGTGGGCCCAAGGCCAGTTGGCACGAGTAGAAGCTCATAAATGAACATAATATATGTGCCATAAAGCTTAATAAGTGAATTGTTTGGCCATGGTACCAAGATAGGACCGACATGCTTAGTCAACTAGCGGCAATGCAACATGACAGGTCGACAGACTAGTCAAAATAAACAGCTGCAGGTTGAGTTGAGAATCGGGGCCGTTGAACTAGTGGCACCACAGATTACATGGCAATATAAGAAAACATTATTTGTGCATGCACTGTGAGTATAGGATCATCAAGATGCCCATGAGGAGTAGTGATGCATCCTAAGGGCACTGGACGACCTGGTGGCTATAAGGGCAGTTCGTCGTTCCAGGTGTCTGTGCGAAATCTGGAGTAGCACCAAGCGCATGAGACCGGGGTGGGGACAGGATGAGGTCTCTGTCCTCATACGGACATGAAGAAGTTATTTCAGGATTGTGGGTCAGATGTCGCGTACATCCACTCATTCCTAGGGTATAAGTGGTCGTGCTTCTATCTGGGTGGCAGGAAAAGTCGCTTCGAAGCCACTAGCGGGTTCAGTAGTGATACTTACTTATGAATGTGTGTAACCTTCATGATGAAGGATGTGTGTTGGATGATGACACATCGTGGTAACTAAGAAATAATGGAAAAACTCAAATTTTGAAATGAAGGGATTTTTGAAAAGAAAGGAGTCTGGCACACTCCATATAAATGTTTTTTTTAGTCAAAATATTTGAATCCCATTGACTAAGTAGTCATACTCACCCCGTCCCTTATATCCCTTTCAGGAAATCCTGAAAAGCCTACCCTTAAAGACTGTCAACTAAGATGCCTGTAAGACAGGTATGTAAAGTTTTAAATTTTATGCAGTTTTGATTATGCTATTCTAGGAAAAGGTGCAGGTTAAAGGACACCTCACTCTTTATGGTTTACAATAAGGGGAAACCCTTTAATAAACTGGGAGAGTGGCGGGTTGATCACGGGGATCCGACCAAACTAGGTTGGGGCGTGACAGGAAGGATGTGCCACCACCTCCCCAGAGAGTAATCTAGACCCTACCACAAGGAAACCCTCGCCGTTTTAGGTGCCAAAGTTACCACGAGGGAACTTGTTTGTCTTGTTTCACATGTGGGCAAGTGGGGCACTTTGAAAAGGAATGTCCCACTCTTAGGAAGAACAAGCAACATATCACGCTTGGATCACACCAAGGGAACCCAAGGACTCTTCAGCAGGAAGCCACAACCAAAGTACTAGCTAGGGTATACAACCTCACCCAAGAAGAGGCTAGGAAAGACCCTAGTACCGTAGCGGGTACTTCCCAAAACCCGCCCAACTAATATTGAGATAAACCTGTAATTTGAATTTCATTCAATAAAGGAATCTTTTCTTCTAAACACATGTGTTTCTTCAATCAGGGTACGTATACTTGTGGGGAAGAAAGGTCAATGTCCTCTTCGACTCGGGAGCCGAGAGATCATTTATAAAGAAAGATCTAATCCCAAGTCTTCCCTTAGAACTTACCTTTATAAAACAAAGTCTCAACATAATCACACCCTTAGTTAAAGGATTAAATAGGGACATACAATTAAAGGGGTGTGAGATCAAGATTGGAGGAATCAAATTAGAGGTAGATTTGATTCCATTACCTCTAAGGGAGGTAGAAGTAATATTGGGGATGGATTGGTTAAGTACCCATCAAGCTACGATAGACTGTGTGAATAAGATAGTAACTTTCCACACATCCAAAACACTCGAACTACAATTCCAAGGAGACAGGAGGAAGGGTGAAGTACAAATGGTGTCCCATATAAGAGCCCAAAAGATGATACAAAAAGGTTGTAAAGCTTTTTTGGCAATGATCATTAATGGGAAGTCAGAGGAAAAGGGACCAGGAGGCATTTCGGTAGTTGAGCACTACCCAGACCTATTTCCAGAAGAATTACCTAGACTACTGCTAAGCCAACAATTGGAGTTCACCATAGAAGTTATCCCAGGAACAAATCTTATATCTCAAGCACCTTATTGCATGGCTCCAGCAGAACTAAAGGAATTGAAGGAGCAGCTGGACAAGATATTGGAAAAAGATTTCATATGCCCTAGCCAGTCTCCATGGGGTGCACCAGTCCTATTTGTAAAGAAAAAGGACGGCAACATGAGATTGTGCATAGACTATTGAAAGTTGAACTATGTCACAATAAAGAATAAGTATCCGCTACCACGTATTGATGACCTATTCAACCAACTATAGAGAGCAGCCTACTTTTCCAAGATAGAACTTCGGTGATGATACCACCAACTCAGGATTCGAACGGGAGATATTCCTAAGACTGCTTTTCGGTCCCAAATACAGATATTATGAGTTTAGGGTGATGCCTTTTGGCTTGAAAAATGCCCATGCAGCCTTCATGGATTTAATGAACCGAGTGTTTCAGCCATACTTGGACAAGTTCGTGAAATTATTTATAGATAATATTATTATATACTCACGAACTAGGGTGGAGCATGAAGAACATCTAACAATCACTGTGGAGATACTATGAGAAAACCGCTTATATGCAAAATTCTCCAAGTGTGAGTTCTGGTTGCATAAGGTAGAATTCTTAAGGCACATAGTGTCCAAAGATGGTGTCAAGGTAGACCTAGCAAAGGTGTAGGCCATATCTGATTGGAGGGCACCCAGGAATCCCTCGGAGATATGAAGTTTCATAAGCTTGGTAGGATATTACAGACAAGTTGTGCAAGATTTCTCTAAGATAGATGCACCTTTGACTCAACTCACAAGGAAAGGAGTAGAATATAAGTGGGATGAAAGCTATTAGAAATCCTTCTTGGAATTGAAGACCTGTTTGACAATAACACATGTACTCTCTTTGCTTGACTCGAGTGCAGGGGAGTATACCGTCTATATTGACGCATCTAGACAGGGACTCGGATGTGTATTGATGCAACAAGGAAAAGTTATCGCATATGCCTCACGACAACTAAAGGTACATGAACGGAACTACCCTACCCATGACTAGGAGTTAGCCCCAATAGTGTTCGCCCTCAAGATCTGGTGACACTACTTGTACGTAGTGAAGTGTAGGATATATAATGATCATAAGAGTCTTAAATACTTCCTAACTCAAAAGGAGTTAAATCTCCACCAGAGGAGATGGTTGGAATTAGTTAAAGACTATGACCTTGTAAAAGAATATCACACCGGGAAAGCCAATGTAGTGGCAAATGCCCTAAGTCACAAGTACCAAACCAAGGCAACACAGATAAAAACAAGCTACTTGCCCTTATTGCAATAATTGGGAAGAATGGAGGTGGACCTTAAGGTGGACCAAAGGGAGAAATGCTTGTTGGCTGACATAGTGGTGAGACCTAGACTAATAGAGCAAATTAAGGTTCAACAAAAAATAAATAAGGAACTCCAACCCTATTTGGACCCAGTCAACGGAGGGACGAAACCAAACTATGACCTTCGTAGCGACGGAGTACTGACCTACAAGGGTATAGTGTGTGTGCCTCAAGATAAGGAACTGAAGAGATTAATCCTAGAAGAGGCACATGACTTTGTTTATGCGATGTATCGGGGCGGTACTAAGATGTACTACACCTTCAAACAAGGTTATTGGTGGAAAGGGATGAAGAGGGATATTGCGGAATATGTAGCTCGATGCTTGTCCCGTCAGCATATTAAAGCTGAGCATAAAAAACCATCAGGACTACTACAACCCTTTCCAATCCCTTTATGGAAATGGGAACACATCACTATGGATTTTGTCACAGGATTACCTGTGACTAGAAAAGGACGAGATGCAATCTGGGTCATTGTGGACAGATTGACCAAGTCCGCTCAATTCCTACCTATAAGATTGTAAACCCCACCCTTTTGAGTTAAGGAAAATCAAGAAAAGAATTGGTCAAACCAAGTAAGAAAATCGAACTAGTTCAAAAACCCAACCATTTGAGGGTTCATAAAACCTTAGAAAAGAACCTTAAGACAAATTAGAAGAGAAAAACTAGATTGGTTTAGATGAACTGGATCTAATCAGAACACCAAAGTTAATTGTGCTTGTGTGAGAGTAGTGCAAGGATGGGTGAGCTCCTGGAAAGTATGTTTTTTTTTGTAACCCGAAATTTCGGTCAAAAATTTTTATGCGAACGATACGTCCTATCATAAATAACCATAAATTAATATATATATATATATATTTAATTATTAGAATTAATACAAATAAATTAATACCTAAATTAAATTATTGGAATTAATACTAATAAATACTAATCAATTTATGACAACATTAATAATAGTAATAAATCTCTCTCATTTAATAGACAATTTTACACCTATATAAAGAGCTCATCCCCATTCATTCTCCTCACACCTGAACACTTCTCTCTGTCTCTCTACTGCTCCATTTCCTAGTGAAGCTCAAACTAGAGCTTCGATTTGAGCATTTTTCTTAACCTCGGAAGAAGAGGCCGAGCTCTTTAGAATCAGGGAGAAGTCAGCTACACACTCCAAGGGTGGCCAGAGAAGCGTCGGCATGATGGAACAGTGAAGCAGTTCCGACAGATCGAAGCTACCCTATTTTGGCCAAGTAGAAATTGGCCAATTGAAGCCCTCCTCAGACCAAACCAAGCAATCCCAACACTTTCTCAGCCCTCCCACGGCCGAATTAGAATGGAAAGGTAAGCCAATTCAGCTCCCCTCTATAATTTTCAACCAGTGTTGGAGAGAGAACCGACAAAATTTCGATGAGGAAATTCTAACTCAATTCGGTATCAATTGATGTAATTCTTAATTTTAAGATGAACCTCAGAACAATAGGTATCTGCTCAGATCGAAAGCTCAGACCGCGTGCTCCTGATGGTAAACTTTTGAAACTTTCTCTCTCTACAGTCTATTTTCCGGCGAAGCTTCGTTTGAGCTCATTCCGGCGAATCTCCATTTGAGCTCATTCCGGCATAAAAAATTGTGATTCAATGTGCTATGGAATCATATGAAAATGTATAAACTCAATTTCAACTTCAAATTCAACAATTAGAAGGGTTTGATTGGTCAATTTGATGAAATCAAATTAGGCACTATTAAGGAGTTGAAATTGGGAAAATTGGGGATTTTTGAAAATTCGAAGGACCAAGATGCAATTTTATGAAATTGAGGGTCAATTGGGCATGATACAAATGTTAGAGGACCAATTGAGGAATTTTAGAATTTTTTGGGTGAAACTTACCATTTTTGTAAAGGAAGGGTAAAATGGTAATTTTGGAAAAATTGGGAGACCAAATTGGAAATTTGGGAAATTAAACCCCTTTTGTGAATTTGAATAAATTTAGTTCATAATATAAATTTTAAATATTTTGGGACTCAATTTGAGGAAAAACCAGCATTAGGTTCTTAAAGTTAAAGAAAAATAACTTTAGGGACCTAATTGCAAATAAATAAAAGTTTAGTTTTTTCATTCATTTAGAATGAATGAAGGCTATTAGGCTAAGGGATAATGAATCGAGATGTTCATATCGTGTAGGAATACGAGGTACCAGAATGCTAGCAAGGACAAGCTAGTGGAAGTCGTGAACATTCACTCATTCTCAGGGTAGAAGTGGACCTACTTCTATCTAGGTGGTCGTTAAAGTCGATCCGACACCACAAGTGGGTTTAGTGGATGTACTGACCTGCAAATGTGTGTTTGACCTTCATGATAAAGGTTGTGTGTTGGGTGGTGACACACCGTGATTAATATGGAAATGGTGATAAAAACTGAGATTTGATTTGAAAGGATTTTTGAAAGAAAGGAGTCTAGCACACTCCAATTCACCGAGTAGTCGTACTCACCCCCTCCCTTATATCCCTATCAGAAAATTTCAGAAAGCTTACCCTTAAAGACCATCAACTAAGACGCCTGTGAGACAGGTATGATAAATTTAATATATTATACAGCTTTGATTATGTTATTATAGGAAAATGTGCAGGTTTATAGGACGCCTTACTCTTTATGGTTTATAATAAAGGGAAATCCTTTAATAAACTGGGAGAGTGGCAGGTTGTTCAGGGGGATCCGACCAAACTGGGTCGGGGCATGACAACTAGAGTGGTATCAGAGCCTGTTTCCTCAAATACATAATCAAGACTAGAAAATATAGTAACTAATAGGATTTATCTTAAAATTTTCAGATGGCTCCTGGGAGAGAAACCAAGAAAACTAAGAATCTCAACACCCTGTCCTCGTAGGAAGACAACCCTAGAAGCTTCCCAAATGCTTGAGGTATGGTAGGAATCTCAAAAGACCAAATGGAGAAATATCCCAAAGAATGGTGCTAGGACCTATTGAGGGCATAACTCTAAGTATAAAGGAAGCCAAGCGTGAAGCTATAAATGCCAACAAAGGGTGTATAACCTTACCTAGGAGGATGCTTATCAAGAACCCCGTAACTCCCTATTTATTTTATGACCACTTTCTGTAATAGGGCGAAAACCCCCAACATATTGTACTCTTCTATTAATGAAGTACTCCCAATTCCAAGAAACTTTATCTCTCAAAGAATGTAATCTTGTTGGGAAGATGGCTCCAAGAAAAGTAACCAAACAAAACCGCGGTTCCCTAGACACCTCGAAGATCAAGGATAATGAAATGAATCAAAGAGATTATTAGGCAAAGAAGGCATGACAAGAAATTCGTTATGGTAAGGAGTATAGGAGAACTCTTGGAGTAACTAAGCAAGAAACAACCTATTATATGGTACAAAGGAGATAGGACATGAAGGATTGTCCCACACCACTAGGATTTAGAACAATACTTTAAAAGAAATCGCCCTCACAGCTATAGGAAATCCAAAAGGCTACCATCCCAAGAAACATGACTCCAGATCGTAGTTTCAACCACAGAGAGGAGGAAGCTCTTCAAGATCATAGTGAAGTGGTAGGAAGGAAAAAAAAGAAGAAGATAAAGGTAAGACCTCAATAAAAGATTTTCAGTCCTCTGCTCTACCAGCTGAGCTATCCCGACCATTACTTAGGCATCATCATAATTTTACTAGACGACTTGGTTCTATGTCAATTAAAAGGACGAAAAAGTTATTCCACAAACCGAACAAAAAGGTAGCTAAAGAGAATCCTCCCTTAAAGAAGAAATTCCAATAATTTAGGAGCAAAGAAAGGAGTACATCCACAAGAAAAGACTAGACTAACAATTGACGATAAATGGGATGTCCTGAGATTGCAAGTACAACTTCTTTTGGAAAAAGCAGAGAAGTCAAAATTGGAGTCTCTGACCAACATAGCAGAAGTAAGCAAACCATAATAATAAGATAGTCAAAGAGAATGAATGATGCCCCAATGAGGATTAGGAAGTAGTAAGGAATGCACCTTAAAAAGGGCACTGGAAGGATCATAAAAGACAAGAAGATTTGAGAGACAACTGCCTCAAGAGAATTAGATAAGGGAATAGTAGGGGCGAGGCAAGTAACGAACTACCCTCATGAAGGTCATAGAGTAAACTCCAACAAAGAAGGTCATAGAGAAAAGAAGGATGAAAGAAATCCTTAAAAGGACCAATATCCAAATTAACGACAGAATTCAAGCCAAGAAAGGAGTTGGTAAGCCTTTCACATAATCATTAGGAAATCTTGAAACAAGGAAAATTTAAACTCTCCCTAAAAAAAATAGACGTGTAATGTGGTATGAGTGGGGGTGAGGATAGAGTACCAAAGATATACCCGCAAAATTTCAAGAGCAAGGATAAACAGAAGAGAACGACATCAAAGGATACCATTTAAAGATAGATATTCCCTAGAACCAAGGAAAAAGGGGAGAGTCCTACTGAGGAAGGAAACCATGGAAAGGTGTATGTATCCCAACTAAGAGATAATGAAACCAAGTGAAAGGGACAAAGAGATAAACTTACAAATGAAGCACAAGTTGAGGTGAAAGAACTAAGAAAGCATATTGGGATGGCTCAAGGAAATAGGTTAAAAGGAACAGGGAATAGGAATTTAACATCAAAAGATGTTATGACAAGTAAGAATTGTGGAATACCCATAATAAGGAAATAAAAAAGAACGTTCAAGAAAACATTAGAAAAGTATGCCCTCTAAATAAGATGTGACTAAGGAGAAATAACCACAATTGGTAAGATGAGTCATAGTCCACACACGCATATGAAGCCTAAAGAGTGAACGACTGAGCATAGCGTGGAATGCACGTAATAAAACCAATAATCGGAAGTATCCCAAGTAAAGAATAAAGGATGAAACATAAGTTGTGAATAAAGAAGGATCCAAACCAGACAAATGCCCTAACATAGATAGGGGTGCAAAGAACCTTACAAGGAATGATAAGAAGATTGAGCATGTAACTCCTAAGATAGAAATCTCTATTGTGAGGGACATAGTAGAGAACGAAATCAGAAGAAGGGAACCTTCCCAAGCAAAGGAATCAACACAAAGATCAAAAATGATTATTGTAAGAACGAAGAACCATGAAATGATCACAAGTAAGTAAAAGTTGAGTAAGGAAAAAGGAAAAATCCTTGAATAAAGAATGCCAAGGACTTAGGAAGAAAGGAATCCCAGCTTGTTGGTAAATTATAGGAAAACCCAATCATTGGAATCGGAAAGACTCAATAAGGAAGTTGAGAAAGGACGAATGGATAAGGAAAACCAACATAGTTGTGTAAGTTGATTTGATAACAGTGAAGGTAGTCAAGGAATACTACCAAAAGAAAAGAGTGATGAAGTTATACAACTCCTGAGAGGTTGGAAAATTGGGAATAAACTTAACAGAGGTGTTCTGGAAATATAATGGATATAGAGACAAGTTCTAGAAAATGTCATGCAGTTAGGGGGCATATAAATCCAATAGTCCCGAGTAAAACATGATTCAAAATAAGGAAGAGTCTGTTAGCAAGCATGACTAGGTCAAAAATAAAATTTTGACTGAAATTGTAATTAAAAATGGATGAAGGAAGAGTCGAAATAGGATGAAAAGGTGATAATAAGGAAACCCGTGAAAACAAGTCTGTAATGTTCTAAAGGATATTGAGCTAAGGGTTTCAACGACCAAGAGATTAATTAGACGCATGAATGGTTAGGTATCTTGATATTCCCAATCCTGAGTACGAGACCTCAAAGGAAAAAAATGTGTTGCTCTAAGCAAATAAAGATGCGAATCTAAGGATATACCCTTAAGTAAGATATGTCTATGTATGATAAACTCCATGGAGGGAGAAAATAACATAAAGGAAGAGAAATTCCTTCAGTGAATGATGTAAAAAGGGTAAATTGAAAGAACAAGATAAGAGTTTGCATGTTAAGCAAATACCAAATGGACATCAAAGGAATTGGTTCCTCATGCAAAGTTGCTAATTAAGTTTTGGGGATAAAACTCCTAAAAGGAGGGGAGAGTTGTAAACCCCACCCTTTTGAGTTAAGGAAAATCGGGAAAAGAACTAGTCAAACCGAGTAAGAAAACTGAACCGATTCACAAACTCGACCATTTGAGGGTTCATAAAACCTTAGAAAAGAACCTTAAAACAAATTAGAAGAGAAAAATTAGATTGGTTCAAATGAATTGGATCTCATTAGAACACCAAAGTTAATCGTACTTTTGTGAGAGTAGTTCAAGGATGGGTGACCTCCTGGGAAGTATGTTTTTTTTGTAACCCGAAATATCTGTTAAAAATTTTTATGCGAACGTACGTCCTATCATAAATAGCCAAGAGTAGTGCATGGATGGGTGACCTCTTGGCAATTATGTTTTTTTTTTGTAACTCAAAATTTCTGTCAAAAATTTTTATGCGAACGTACGTCCTATCATAAATAGCCATAAATTAATATATATATATATTTAATTATTGAAATTAATTAAAAAATTTTAATAACTAAATTAAATTATTGAAATTAATACTAATAAATACTAATTAATTTATGAGAACATTAATACTAGTAATAAATCTCCCCCATTTAATACACAATTTTACTCCTATATAAAGAGTTAATCCCCATTCATTCTCCTCACACCTGAACACTTCTCTCTCTCTCTCTACTGCTCCATTTCCGAGTGAAGCTCGAACTAGAGCTTCGTCTTGAGCATTTTTCTTAACCTCAGAAGGAGAGGTCGGGCTCTTTAGAACTAGGGAGAAGTAAATTACACGCCTGTAGTCTCCGTTTACTCCAAGCATTGCTGGAGAAGTGCCGACATGATGGAAAAGTGAAGCAACTTCGACGGACAGAAGATGCCCTATTTTGGCTAAGCTGAAATTGGCCAATTTGAGCCATCTTCAGACCAAACCAAGCCATCCCAACACTTTCTCAGCCCTCCCATGATCGAATTAGAATGGAAAGGTAAGCCACTTCGGCTCCCCTCTATAATTTCCGACCGGTGTTAGAGAGAGAACCAGCAAAATTTCGATGAGGAAATTCTAACTCAATTTGGCATCAATTGATGTAATTCTTATTTCTAGGATGAACCTCAGGACAAGAGCTATCTGCCAGATTGAAAGCTCGGACCACCATGCCCCTGACGGTAAGCTTTCAAAGCTTTCTCTCTCTACAATATATTTTTCGGCGAAACTCCATTTGAGCTCATTCCATCGTTAAAACTTATGATTCAAAGTGCTATGGAATCGTATGAGCATGTAGAAACTCAATTTCAACTTCAATTTCAACAATTATTGTTTGATAAGTCAATTTGATGAAATCAAATTCGGTAATGTTAAGGAGTTGAAATTGGGGATTTTCGAAAATTCAAAGGACCAAGATGCAATTTTATGAAATTGAGGGTTAATTGGGCATGATAAAAATGTTAGAGGACCAATTGAGGAATTTTAGAATTTTTGGGGTGAAACTTACCGTTTTTGTAAAGGAAGGGCAAGATGGTAATTTTGGAAAAGTTGGGGGACCAAATTGGAAATTTGGGAAATTAAACCCCTTTTTGTAAATTTGAATAAATTGAGGTCCTAAGATAAATTTTAAAAGTTTTGGGACTCAATTTGAGAAAAAACCGACATTAGGGATTTAACGTTAAAGAAAAAAAAACTTTAGGGACCTTATTGCAAATAAATAAAAGTTTGGTTTTTTCATTCATTTGGAATGAATGAAGGCTATTAGGCCAAATGATAATGAACTAAGATGTTCATATCGTGTAGGAAAATGAGGTACTAGGAATGCCAGAAAGAACAAGCTTGCGTGAATACAAAAAACCAGTTGGGATGATGAGCACGATTTAAAATTAAAAACCACTTACCGGTTGTGTGTGGGATTTTATATTATACCCGATTGGGGATGATAAGTACCTCAAAATAAAAACCCACTACCAAGTGGTATTTTAAACATCACAACTTAGAGGAGTGTTGTGAAAATCATGCGGAAAAACTACTTACTAGTTGTAAGTAGATCATACCAGGTTGGTATGATGAAACTTCCTCGAAGGAAGATGAAAACCCATTCATCGGTTATCAGTGGAGATGTCCTTATACACAGTCGGTATAATGGATAGTTAAAAACATATTTTTGTCGGAAGTCCTCTCCCCTGACTGTGTGACAATGCTTAAACCATTTGGGAGACCTTCTTGACGAGAGCTCGAATAGCTCTTATAGGCCGGGGGCCTCGATTTTGGAACTTGGAGGCTATTATGCCCGATTTTGAAAATCTCGAATTAGTGTGCCATAGGCTAGTGGAACGAGTAGGAGCTCATAAACAAACATGAGATATGTGCCATAAAACTTTAATAAATGAATTGTTTGGCCATGGTACCAAGACAGGACCGACATATTCAGTCAACTAGTGGCATTGTAACAAGATAGGTCTCCAGACCAGTCAAGACAAACAGCTGCAGGTTGAGTTGAAGGTCGGGGCAGTTGGACCAGTGGCACCACATATTATATGGCAAGATAAGAAAATACTATTTGTGCATGCACTATAATTATGAGATCATCAAGACGCCCATGAGGGGTAGTGATGCATCCTAAGGGCCCTGGACGACCTGTTGAGTATAAGGGCAGTCCATCATACCAGGTAACCGTGCAAAATTTGGAGTAGCACCAAGCGCATGAGACCGGGGTGGGGACAGGATGAGGTCTTTGTCCTCATATGGACATGGAGAATTGATTTTGGGATTGAGGGTTGGATGTCGCGAACATTCATTCATTCTCAGGGTAGAAGTGGACTTACTTCTATCTAGGTGGCCGGTAAAGTCGCTCCGACACCACAAGTGGGTTCAGTGGACGTACTAACCTACGAATGTGTGTTTGACCTTCATGATGAAGGTTGTGTGTTGGGTGATGACACACTGTGATTAATAAATAAATGGTGATAAAAACCAAGATTTGATCTGAAAGGATTTTTGAAAGGAGTCTCGCACACTCCAATACAAGTCTTTTTCCTAAATGTTAAAGGTTTTAAATAAAAACCCATTCACTGAGTAGTCGTACTCACCCCCTCCCTTATATCCCTTTCAGGAAATTTTGGAAAGCCTACCCTTAAAGACCATCAACTAAGATGTCTGTTAGATAGGTATGATAAATTTAAAATATTATACGGCTTTAATTATGTTATTCAAGGAAAAGTTGCAAGTTTAAAGGATGCCTTACTCTTTACGGTTTATAATAAAGGAAAATCCTTTAATAAACCGGAAGAGTGGCGGGTTGTTCATGGGCATCCAACAAAATTAGGTCGGGGCGTGATAAAGAGTGACAGATTCAGTGGAACAACTAGTCATCTTATACATTAAGGGGATAGTGAGACTCCACTTCATCCTGGTGAGCATAGTGTTGGATGGAGACCCTAGATTTACCTCAAAGTTCTAGCCTAGTTTACAAAGTGCCTTGAGAACCAAGCTCCACATGAGTACGGCATTTCATCCTCGGACCGATGGACAGTCTGATCGGATGATCCAAACCCTAGAAGACATGGTAAGGGCAAGCGTACTCACCATGAATAAGGGTTAGAAGGAATAATTGTGCCTAATGAAGTTTGCATACAATAACAGTTACCAGGCCAGTATTCAAATGGCCCCTTATGAGGCCCTTTATGGATGACCTTGGTGTACCCCTTTATTTTGGGAAGAAGTGAGCTGGAAAGGGTCAAACTAATCGAGGATGCCACTGAAAATATCACACCCCGACCCTGTTTGGTCGTATCCCCGTGAACAACCCGCTACTCTCCCTGTTTAATAGGAGTTTCCTCCTTCTTTAACTCAAGAGGAGCCAGGTGTACATTCAACCTTGTTCCCTAGAATGACATATATCAAATAAAATGCAAGCTCAAGAGGAATTATGTATACCTAACAGAGGGTAATGCTTGGTATTATCCCTAGTCATTTTCTCTATTTCCTGAAAAGGGATAAAAAGAGTGGTGAGTTTCTACAACTCAATGAATGGGTATTTTCAAAAATGAAGTTTTGGTAAAAAAAAAAGTTTTCAAATTGGAGTGTGCCAAACTCCTTAATTCCTTTAAATTTTCTCATTTTCAAATCTCGGTTTTCATAATTATTTCTCATCACAATGGTGTGTATATCAACCAACACATGCCCTTTATCATGAAAGAAAACACAAATTCACAGGCCAACCCATCCACTATGCCCACTTGTGGTGTGGGAGCGACTTTACTAGCCACCAAGATAGAAGTACACCCACTTCTACCTTGAGAATGAGTGGATGTTCACATCATCTGACCCTCAATCCCTTAACAAAGCTCTGTGTACGTATGGAAATAGAGACCTCATCTCGTCCCCACCCCAGTCTCATATGCATGAAGCTACGTCGAGCTTCGCAAGACTTCTAGTATGAATAACTACCCTTATTTCCACTAGGTCGTCCAGAGCCCTAGGACGCATAACTACACATCTTAGGCATCTTGAAGGTCCCATAACATAGTGCATGCACAAATCAATAGTTTTTCACATACGTCATATAATCGGTGGTGCCACTGGTCAAACGGCCCTGACCTTTAACTCGACCTGCAGTTGTTTATCTTGACTAGTTTGAAGACTAGTCATGTCGCACTAACACTATTCCATTGAGTTTGTCGGTCATGTCTCGGTACCATGTCCAAATAACACATTTACTTAAGTTTTCATGGCAGTAGATTTTTATTTCTGAGGTGCTTATCATCCCAACCGGGGAGATATTAAATCCCACACACCTGATAGTGTAGTGAATTTCCTCTTAGCTGGCTTGTTGCCTTTACGCGAACTTGACTTAGCTGGCATTTCCGGTACTTCATGTTCCTACACGATATGAACATCCTTGTTCATTATCCTTTGGCCTAATAGCCTTCATTCATCCCAAATGAATGAGAAAACCAAACTTTTCATTTATTTGCAATTAAATCCCTAATGTCGGCTTTTCCTCAAATTGAGTCCTGAAACTTTTAAAATTCACATTGGTACCTCAATTTATTTAAATTCATAAAATGGGTTAAATTTCCCAAATTTCCAATTTGGTCATTAATTTTTCCAAAATTACCATTTTGCCCCTCCTTTACAAAAATGGTAAGTTTTACCCCAAAAATTCCAAAATTTGCTCAATTGGTCCTCCAACACTCTTATCATGCCTAATTGGCCATCAATTTTATAAAATTTCATTTTAGTCACTCGAAGTTTTGAAATCCCCAATTTTTCCCCCAATTTCAACTTTCCAACACAACTGAATATGATTTCATCAAATTGACCGATCAAACAAGTTTAATTGTTGAAATTGAAGATAAATTGGAGTTTATACATCTTTATACGATTTAATTGCACTTTGAATCATACGATTTGATGCTGGAACGAGCCCAAATGGAGCTCCACCGAAAAATAGAACGTAGAGAGAGAAATCTTCGAATGCTTACTATCGAAGGCGTGAAGGTTCGAGTTTTCAATATGGGCAGATAGCTCTCTTCCAGAGGTTTCTCCTAGGATCAAGAATTGCATCAATTAATGCAAATTGAGTGAGAATTTCATCATCAAAATTCTATCGGTTCTTTCTCTAGCACCGGTCGAAAATTACAGAAGGGAGCCAAATTGGCATACCTTTTACTTCTAATTCAGTCGTAGGAAGGCTGAGGAGGTGTTGGGAGAGCTTGGTTTGGCCTGAGAAGGGCTCGAATTGGATAATTTTTACTCAGCAGAAATAGGGCTGCTTCGGTCCACTAGAGCTGCTTTAATGTTCGATCATGTCGGCGCTTCTCCGGTGACCCTCAGAGCGATTGGGGACTACCACCATGTAGCTAACTTCTCCTCGATTCTAAGGAACCTGACTACGCCTTCTTTGGCTCAGAAAGGACCCTATATCGGAGCTCTGGTTGGAGCTTCACCGAAAAACTAAGTAGCTGAGAGAGAGTGAGCTTTTCAGGTGTGGAGAGGATGAATGGAAAGGGGCTCTTTACAAAGGGAGCTCGAAGACTTGTCAGTCGTCCATTTGGCACATTTATGACAGTCATTGATGGCATGAAACGTACTGAACAGAAAAGTTTCCTCTTCATCAGTGCTGGTTCAATTTTCTGGCAAGTGAACAATGTTGTCATCTGTAGGAAGAAGATGACATTATTCTGAACCAGTCCAGACTGGTCCAAACTAGGTTCAAAGCTTAAACCGACCGGTTCAGGCCCAATTCTATCGAGTTTTTCAAAATTAAAAATTTCTAATTTCATTATCTATCAAATGGTGGCCTCAATTCTCAAATTAGAATTTTCCAAGCCACCTAGAAAAATGAATTTAGCTTTTAGTTCAATAGTGGTTCAAATAGGTCCAAATTGGTTCAATCTGATTCACTTGAACCGGTTTGGTTTTCAACCCCCATTCATCCTCTTTTCCATGATTTATGTGACTATTTAGGTCACTTGGGATCCATAAATTTCACGGTTTGCCCACTCTCTATCGGTTTTAGTTCATAAATCGGCTCGGTTCATAAACCTGTTCAATCTGGTTCACCCGAACTGGTCTAGTTTTTCTCTCCCAATTTATCTTAAGGTTCTTTTCCATGGTTTATGAACCCTTTTGGGTCACTCGAGAGTTGTAAATTCTCCAATTTGCCCATTCCCCAATGATTGGGTTTGTGAACCGGTTTAGTTTTCTCACTCGGTTGAACTGGTTCTAATCCCAGTTTTCCTTAACTCCAAAGAGCGTGATTTACAGAAAAGATTAAGCTAATAAGGAGTTGACTTAAGGATCTATAACACAGGCAAAAGAGTTATGCAGATCATCAGAGAAGAGATCTGAAATTTGATGTGGGGGATCAAGTGTTCTTAAAAGTATCCCCATGGAGGGGAATACTTAGGTTTCAGCAACTGGGAAAGTTGAAGCCAAGGTACATTGGTCTATACACAATAGTCCAAAGGCTAGGGTCGGTGGCATATAAACTAGAACTTCCTCCAAACTTGCAAAGAATACATGATGTATTATTCCCTGGTACAAATCATCGACCAGAGAGAAAAGAACCTGAGGAGTAAGAAGATTCATGTGGTCAAGGTTCTTTGGCGGAACGGACCTGTGCAAGAGGAGACATAGGAAATTGAAAGCATTATGAGGGAGGGATACCCTCAGTTGTTTCATATGTAAACTGTTTTGGGGACAAAACCCCTAAAAGGAGGGGAGAGTTATAAACCCTGTCCCTTTATAGATAATGAAACTAAGAAAAGAACTGGTCGTTTCAAAAGAGAAAACCGAGACAATTCACGAACCATAACCGATAAGGAAGGGGTAAATTTGGAAATTTACAAACCTCAAGTGACTCAAATAGTCATAAAAGTTTTGGAAAATGAATTTTGGACAAATTGGAATAGAAAAACATACCGGTTCAGGTGAACCGGATTTGAGCTGGACTAAACTGGTTTGAACTGATTTCTAAATTCATTTTTCTAGGTGGCTTAAAATATTCAAATTGGAAAATTGAAGCCACCATTGGATAGAGAATAAATTTAGAAATTTTTAATATTGAGAAAACCGGTCAAATCAGGCCTCAACCAATCGGTTTACACATTCAACAGATCGGACCGGTCTGATTTGGTTCAAAAGAGTGTCGTCTTCTTCCTTCAGATGATGACACTGTTCAATCAATACTTGAACGGACAGCACCGACGAAAGGGAATTGTCTCTGTTTAGGTTGTTTCAAGTCATGAATGAGCTTGACAAAGATACTTAATGGCCAGGTAGAGAGTCCCTGATCTCCCTATATAAAGAGCACCTCCCCATTCATCCCCATCACACCTAAAATCTCTATTCTCTCTCAATTGCTTCATTTTCTGGTGAAGTTCGAACTAGAGCTCTGACTTGGGCAGTTTTCTTAACCTTAAAAGGTGAGGTCGGGTTCCTTAGACTCCGGTGGAAGTTAGCTATTTGATAGCAACCTTCGTTCAATACAAGAACCGCAGAGAAGAATCGGCAGAATCAAACAGTGAAGCAACTCAAATGAACCAAAGCTGCCCTATTTTGGCTGAGCTGAAATCGGCCAAATTCAGCCTTCTTCGGCTGAATCAATCCCCTCCCAACATCCCCACAACTCTCATACAACCTCAATTGAGCTGAAAGGTAAGCCAATTTGGCCCTTCTTAGTCATTGCATGTCGAAGTTAGTGAGAGAAACTATGAAACTTCACTCATAAAATTCTCCCTCGATTTGATATGAATTGTAGTGATTCTCGATCCTAGGAGTAACCTCGAGACAAGAGCTACCTGCCCAGATAGAGAGCTTAGATCGCCGCACCTCCGACGGTAAGCTTTTGAAGCTCTCTCTCTAAGCACAATTTTTCGGTGAAGCTCTCTCTCTCTAAGCACAATTTTTCGGTGAAGCTCTGTTTGAGCTTAATTCAGACCCAAATGACGTAGTTCAAAGCTCAATTGAATCGTATGGAATGTAGGAACTGATCCATAGCTTCAATTGGAGCAATTAACCTTGATTGAATAGCCCATTTGAAGAAATCAAATTCAGTCAGTTTGAAGAGGAGAAATTGGGAGAAGTTTTTAGGAAAATTGGGGATGTTATAAAATTGAGTGACTTCTTGGAAATTTCCCAAAAATGAGGGCTAATTGGCCATGTAAAGATATTGGAGGACCAATTGGTCAATTTTTGAAACAATTGGGGCCAAATTGTCATTTTTGGAAATTAGGGGCAAAATGGTAATTTTTGAAAAGTTGGGGACCAAATTGAGAATTTGGAAAACTTTAACCCCTTATACAATTTTGAGTAAAATGAATGAGGACTCAAAGGGAAATTTTGGAAACCTTAGGGCTCAACGTGGGCAAACATGATAATTAGGGACCTAAAGTTACGAGAAAAGAACTTTAGGGACTTAAGTACAATTAATCAATAATTTGTGAGCCTAGGCTATTATGCTAAATCTTAAGTAAAAAAGTTGCCCAAATTGTGTAGGGACAAGTGTGATTAGAACCCCAATAAGAGAAAGCTAACATTGACTTGGAAAATCAACCGAGGATGAACACGTCATGGTTATTGGGTGAGTGGACTTATTCACATCATACCCGGTTAGGATGGTGAGCACTTAAGAAACAAAAAACCACTTGTAAGTGGAATTTTGACATCATACCATGTTGTGGTGATGGGCAAACTAAGCCAAAACCTACTTACCGGTTGTAAGTAGAGTGAATCATACCTAGTTGGTATGATGGACTTCCTTGAAGAAAGTAGAAATCTGCTTGCTAGTTGTAAGCGGAGGTATCATAACACCCGATTGGTGTGATGAAGTGGAAATGTGTTTTTGTCATAAGTGTTCTCCCCTAACTTTGTGCCAATTCTTAAACTTTTTGAGAGATCTTCTTGACGGGAGTTAGAACAACTTAGATATGTCGGAGTCCTTGGTTTTTGCACTTGTGGGGCTAAATGCCCAATTTTGGAAATTTTGGTACAATGGGCACAAGGCCAATGGGCACGAGCAGGAGCTCTTAATCAAACATGATATATGAAAGTCATGAAAACTTTTAATGAAATGGATATGGTACCAAGACAAGACCAACACACTCGATGGAGTGGCGGCAGTGCGTTAAGGCCAGGTCGACGAACCAGTCTAGACAAATAGCTGGAGGTCGAGGCTATTGGACCAATGGCACCAAAAATAAATGGCTATATGAAAAAACTATTGTTTGTGCATGCATTTGAGGTACAGGACCATCAAGACACCCAAGAGGGGTAGTGATGCATCCTAACGGCTACTAGACGACATGGTGGATATAAGGGCAGTTTTTCGTGCCAACACTCGTGAAGCTCAACGTAGCTTCTAGAGCATGAGGTCAAGGAGGGGTCAGGATGAGGTCTTTGTCCTCACACAGACACGGAGTTGTTTACGGGTCTAAGGGTCGGATGTCACAAACATCCACTCAGACCTTAGGTAGAAGTGGACAGGCTTCTATCTTGGTGGCTGGTAAAGACCCTTTGTGCCAAAAGTGGGTGCAGTGGACGGGTTGCTCTACGAATGTGTGATCCCTTCTTGATGAAGGGCATGTGTTGACTGTTAAACACACCTGATGTGGAATTGAGGAAAAAGGTTTTGAAAACCGGAATATGAGGAAAGATCATTCTTAAAGGAAATAAGAAGTTTTGGCACACTTTATTTAAAGCTGGTTGTTTATGAAAACTCACCCCAACACCCATTCACTGTGTTGTAGAACTCACCCCCCTTCCTTCACCCCTCTTCAGGTAACCAAGGGAAACCAAGCTTAAATACCTTTCTGTAGCTGAACCTTAAGATAGGTATGTAAAATTTATATTTAGTTTTGTATAATATTAGTACAGTAAAAATAGAAAAAAAGGACGGCTTACTCCTCGGAGTTTAGAAAATGGTGAAACTCTTAATAAACCAAAGGGAGTGGCGAGTTGCTCATGGGGATCCGACCAAACCGAGTCGGGGCGTGACAGACTTCATCTCATCAACCAGGTGTGATGATATCTCCGATTGCAACTGGCTAGTGGGTTTCTCCATCTTTCAAGGAAGTCCATCATATCAATCGAGTATCATTTCCTCTACTTACAACCGGTAAGTAGGTTTTAGCCTAAATCGCTCGTCACCCCATCCGGGTATGATGTTAAAATCCCACTTATAAGTGGTTTTTTTGTTTCTAAAGTGCTCACCATCCCAACTGGGTATGACGTAAATATGCCCACTCACCCGATAACCGTGAAGTGTTTGTCCTTGGTCGGTTTTTCTAGTCTACTCGAGCTTTCTCTTGCTACCGTTTTGGTCACACTTGTCCATATACGATTTGGGCAGCCTTATCAATTACGGTTTGGCATAAAAGCCTAGGTCCACAAATTATCAATTAATTGCACTTAGGTCCCTTTAAACGGTAGTCCTTTTTTTCATTGAATAGATTAAATAGAAAATCAAAATTTTTCTATAGTGTTTTCCCGAATAGAACTGCAATAAGGGAGGAATTCAATATAGATAGCTATATACACATGTTTAATAAATACTTACTATGTTATGCACTTCAATCATATTCTACTAAAAAATGGGTAAAAAGTTCTTTCTTTTATGAGAATTCTTTGTTGTTTGTTGAACAATAGATAGCACGAAAAGATTAACTGCTCAAAAAATTTCAAACAAAAATAGAGAGTTGATGCTTATTATGTCCTTATCTCATCAAAGAGATCAAATCCCGAATCCATTTCTTTTTTTTGTATTCAATAGGATTGGAATATGTAATATCATAAAAATGGTAGAAATAGAATTACTTTTTGAAATTCTAGACAAAAGTCCATAGGTCTAAGTGGCATTTATCAATTCCTTTCCATTTTTCTCTGTTACAAATGCTAATTTGAGTATAAAATTCTCTTTTTTCCTCCAGATGCATTTTATACATTACATATATGGAGTTCGTTAAAATTTCATGTGATTCAGTAAACACAATAGAAATTCCATCATTGCTAGATCAATCCATATGATTTAATGAAGATATAATTTGATGAAGAATGGATCAATCCATATGTGTTAGATCATGTACTATTCGTCTTGACAAGAAATTATCTACATAATATGATTAAATATAGATCACAAACACATCACAAACACAAGGGCTATAGCTCAGTTGGTAGAGCACCTCGTTTACACGTGCGCCAATGATTTTCAAAGAAGTCCATCCCATCATGAAATCAAAAGAATTGATCTTATTGAGAAATCTATGTCTTACTCCCTAATGTTTAAGGAACAAAACAAGAGAACAATAGCCTGACAAAAGGTTCTCAGTCCGATTTTGGTGCCCATTTAAGTGCCAAATAGAACCTATCCTTGATTTAAGATATTGATAGGGTGAATACCCAGTCTATTCAATGCTAGTCATTAATGAGTGAGTATAAGGACCTCAAAAAATTCTCTTTCCGCCTGATGAACTTTTAGGTGTAGAAAGTTTCATATTTGGTTTTAAAAACAGGGCGATAGAGACTCCATTTAACTTAGGTTGATCTGATCTCGGCAAGAAGCAGACCTACGTCAAGATAAATCCTTCTTTGAAACACTTTGGTAATGCTCCTGAGCGAAATCTAAATAATGAATCAGAGCACATGGAGTCATCCCCTTATTGGTAATAAAAAATATGGCAGACTAACTGATATTTCGATCAGTTAATGAAAGAGCCCAATGCAAAAAAAGGCATGTTGGGTCTTTGAAACAGTTCGAATCATTTTGATAATAATCAGTTTGATCTGTTTTACCAAGAAAGTCTACGGTTCGAGTCCGTATAGCCCTAATAAAAATACAAAAATTGGATAGTTTTTGTTTACTCATTTTGTATTCTTTGTTGTTTGTAACTGGTCGCTTATGGTTACTTGGTTCATCGAAAAAAAAACCATTCCTACAAGTGCTCTCACGGGATCGCTCAGAGCAGAACATAAAACTGAAAACAAAAACGTATTTCATTAAACCCAATCCCTATTTATTTTCTAATCTCAGATTAAGAAAATAACATATGAAATTTTTTTTCTTTTTTTACTGCCCGAGATCAAAAGGATTTGTTAAACTTCTTTTCTTTGGTATACCTACCCAATCCTGGATAGTTTTTGGAGTCAAAATTAGGAAAATTAGGTTAGGGCATGAAAGTGGTTACAAGGCTCTAACCTAACCCAATCTTAATCGAATCCAATAGTAAGTCTAATAGTAAGTAAGCCACATAAATCTAGGAGCTTTCTTGATTATTGATTGAATACAAAAAGATAAGACTAGGTGTTTTTTACTTTGCTAAATGCTAAATAAGGTATACCAAGAAAAAAGTCTATTTGACAATTTTTTGACAATCTTTCCAATTCAATTTACTAAGGATCGTCGTTTTTCAAATTAGGGCGCTCCCTGATTTGTTCTGATGGATTCTAATAAAAAAGAAAAAGAATAGACCAAGACTAATAATACTCCAAATTCCGAGATCAAAATTACTAGACATTTTAATACATCTGACTATTATTCTAAATCACTAAAAAAAAGACAAAAAAAGACAGTCTCTTTCTTTGAGGATTCTAGTCATAAAATAAATATAAACTAGTCATAAACATAAAAAAATAGAATATAATAAATATATATAAATAGATTTCCATTTTTATTTTGAATTATAAATAAAAACGAAATAAAAAAGGCGAATTCCTTTTTGTTTGAATTCCTTTTCTTTCGCTTTAGAAAAAATGCATCTTAAGGAGGGCGAAAGCGAGAAAGTTTTATTTGTTTTGTATAAGAGCAGTATATATTTATAACTACTCTATCTATATAAATCTAGATAAAATCTATATAAAAAAAAAATCTAAGTAAGTTTAATGGGAATAGAATTACTGTTGATGAATCTTGAAATGAGGTAGCCAATAAATGAAACTGGATAGGTCGATCAAAATGATTTGTTGTTTTGACTAAACAGTTATGGATGGCTTGACAATTAATTCCAATTTAATCGACTAATTAATCAGGTATATTTTTCACATTCATAGGAGTTCATCTATGTTTCTGCTTTACGAATATGATATTTTCTGGGCATTTCTAATAATATCAAGTCTTATTCCTATTTTGGCATTTCTAATTTCCGGAGTTTTAGCCCCAATTAACAAGGGGCCAGAGAAACTTTCGAGTTATGAATCGGGTATAGAACCAATAGGCGATGCTTGGTTACAATTTAGGATACGTTATTATATGTTTGCTCTAGTTTTTGTTGTTTTTGATGTTGAAACGGTTTTTCTTTATCCATGGGCAATGAGTTTCGATATATTGGGGGTATCCGTATTTATAGAAGCTTTAATTTTCGTGCTTATCTTAATTGTTGGTTTAGTTTATGCATGGCCAAAGGGAGCATTAGAATGGTCTTAGTTCTTGAATATTCAGACAATAAAAAAGTAAAAAAAAAAATAACATTGAAACAGTTATGAATTCCATAGAATTTCCTTTACTTGCTCGAACAACCCAAAATTCAGTTATTTCAACTACATCAAATGATCTTTCAAATTGGTCAAGGCTCTCAAGTTTATGGCCGCTGCTTTATGGTACCAGTTGTTGCTTCATTGAATTTGCTTCATTAATAGGCTCACGATTTGATTTTGATCGTTATGGACTGGTACCAAGATCGAGTCCTAGACAGGCGGACCTCATTTTAACAGCTGGTACAGTAACAATGAAAATGGCTCCTTCCTTAGTGAGATTATATGAACAAATGCCTGAACCAAAATATGTTATTGCTATGGGAGCGTGTACAATTACAGGGGGGATGTTCAGTACCGATTCTTATAGTACTGTTCGGGGAGTAGACAAGTTAATTCCTGTAGATGTCTATTTGCCGGGCTGTCCGCCTAAACCAGAGGCAGTTATAGATGCTATAACAAAACTTCGTAAGAAAATATCTAGAGAAATCTATGAAAATCAAATTAGGTCTCAAGAGGATAATCGGTGTTTTACTACTAATCACAAGTTAAATCTTGGGCGTAGTACTCATACTGGAAATTATGATCAAAGATTACTCTATCAATCACCATCTACTTCAGAGATACCCTCTGAAACATTTTTCAAATACAAAAGTTCAGTATTTTCTCACGAATTAGTGAATTAGTTAGTGAATTAGGCAGGATTCCTTTGTATAGAATAAGAAAGAACAAATGAATCTTCAGAAATTTCATCGTAAATGTAAATGTAAACTACTTATACAAATAAAAAATGTGGGAGAGATAAAAAAGATGCAGGGTCGTTTGTCTGCTTGGCTAGTCAAGCACGGACTAGTTCATAGATCTTTGGGCTTCGATTACCAAGGAATAGAAACTTTACAAATAAAGCCTGAGGATTGGCATTCCATTGCTGTCATTTTATATGTATATGGTTACAATTATCTACGTTCCCAATGTGCTTATGATGTAGCACCTGGTGGACTGTTAGCTAGTGTGTATCATCTTACGAGAATAGAGTATGGTGTGGATCAACCAGAAGAAGTATGCATAAAAGTATTTGCTCCTAGAAATAATCCTAGAATTCCATCTGTTTTCTGAGTTTAGAAAAGTGCGGATTTTCAAGAACGGGAGTCTTATGATATGCTGGGAATCTCTTATGCTAATCATCCTCGACTGAAACGTATCTTAATGCCTGAAAATGAGTAACCGTTCGATAATATCAGAATCTGATGAATCGGTCCGGGTCGACTTACTAACGGGATGTCCTAATACGTTACAAAATTTCGCTTTAAACAAGGATCCAATCAAAGAAATAATTGGAATTTTTGTTTCGAGCTTCTTCATAGCAGTATTTACTAGAAATGAATTTTCTAGCATTTTACTTCGTACCACTGAAAAAGTTAGTTGCACATTTGAAAAATAGCCCAAAAAGTCAAGAGAATACTTTCCTAATTGGTTTAGATTGATCCTTCCTGGTTGGGACCACGCAAAAAATTGATATTGCCATAACTTGACAAGATAATATTTCCATTTATTCATCATAAATGGTGTATCTTTTGAAGCCAAAATGGATTTTCCTTGATATCTAACATAATGCATAAAAGAATCCTTGAAGAAGGATCGAATGTCCCAAAAATCATTATTACAAAAAACTTCAACAAGATTTTCTATTTTTACATAGAAATGGATTGGCTCAAAAAAAACTCCAGAAGATGTTGACCGGAAATAAGAGGATTGATTACGGAGAAAAAGGAAGATGGATTCGTATTCACATGCAAAAGAATTATATAGGAACAAGAATAATCTTGAATTACCTTTTAAAAAAATGAAAATATGTTTTTGGGGAGTAATAAGACTATTCCGTTTACAATACTCGTAGAAAAAGAAATGTAATAAATGCAAAGAAGAAGCATCCTTCACCCAGTAGCGAAGGCTTTGAACCAAGATTTCAAAATGGGTGGGATAGGGTATTAGTACATCTGACGCATAATCTAAATGTGAAAATGGGTCTTCTAGAAAAGGAAATATTGAATGAATTGATCGTAAATTATAAGATTTTGCTATATGTTTACTTTTTAAAGAAGATAATAGTCGTAGGGAAAATGGAATTTCCACAATGACTGCAAATCCCTCTGAAAGAATTTGCGAATACAAATTCTTATTGTGCCCCAAAAATGGAGAATCATTAGCCGAAATAATCAAATGATTCTGTTGATACATTCTAGTAATTAATCGTTTCACAATTATTAAACTAGATTTATTGTTATAATTGGCATTTTCGAACAAAATGGATCCATTTAAACCATGATTATTAGCAAGTGCATAAATATACTCCCGAAAAAGAAGGGGATATAAGAAGTCGTGGTGTCGAGATCTATCTAGTTCTAAATATCCTTGAACTTCCTCCATTTCCAATTCGCTTTGAACCAAAAATTAAGAAAAATTAATTATTAATTTTATTAATTAAAATAAGGGATTTTGGGGTTATCAAATAATACATAGTACGATATAGACAAAACGGGGTATTCCATTATAGTAAGAATAATAAAAGAAAAAATACCTCGGAAATGAGTAGACTCATTAAGGGACTCTCTATCCTCTTAGTTTTCTATTTGTTATTGGATACCAAGATGGATTTGAAATCCTTTATTTTTTCAACCTAATCGCTCTTTTGATTTTGGAAAAACTATCTTTCTCAATACGCTGCTTCTTTTGCACATTTTTGGCCAACCCAAAATGGGAAATAGCTAATAGTATAGTTAGGACTCATAAAAAAATTGATAATCATCCACTAATGGAAAAAGCTTTCCCCATACCGGGCACTAATAAATTTTTAACGTGTAATTAGATTGGGGAATCATTCAAATTAAGAACAGAAGCTCGTTGCTTTTTCTTTTCCTATAATAAATTGGTTTGTTTATAGGACTCTATCCATTTATTCATTTGACCCAACTTAAAATTTATTTCATTTTCTTTGTCACTAAGAATTCAAACAAGATTTTCTTTGAATCGATCCAGTAAGAATGAAATAATTTTCTATTGATACGAAATGCTGTTTTTTCCATTCATTCCTTTCAGGATCAGTCGTGGTCTTACAAACTCTACCGGAGATAGAAATGAATCATACTCTACCGTTGAGTTAGCAACCCTAATAAAAAAAATTAGAATGTGTGGATACAACAATCGGAGTAAAAATAATAAAGGGATAAAATTGCACGATACAATCAATCAAAATACTGAACTATCAAGAAATTTACGAATACAAAATTTCTAATAGATTCTGAATCGAAAAACTCAAAATAAGGAGATCCAATAACAAATTTTTCCGAAAAAAAAAAAAGAAAGGCAATTTTTATTGACTGTCTTTTATGTTATCCATTTTTTAATAAAAAAAGACTTCTTCCATCACAAAATAAAAAAAAATTATTGTATCACAAGAAGTCTAAGGAACCCATACTTTCTTTTTTTATTTGATTTTGAATAAAGTAAAAAATCCAAGCCAGAGAATATAAAAGGATCCGTTTATACATGATCGAATTATATTTGTTCGATACACTGTTGTCAATATGAATACTTCGAAAAAATGAAAAAAAAATAAATAAGATACTTATTTACGCTGGATTAGCAGAAGACTAGATAGATAACAAAACGAAAAAGAATCTCGGGTTTATTTCTTTGTTAGTGCAATTCCAACAAAAAATGACCAATTGAAGAAAATGTAAAAATTATATATATGTCTCGTCGATCCGATTACTTCATTTATTCACTTGATTTTTTTCTATCCATCTTATAGCAAATTATATTAAAAAAATAGATTTTTGTCATTATATAACATGCTATTCTCATTATATAACATGCTATTCTATGGTAATAATAATAAATGAATAGAGTAAAAGGGGGATAATATAGTAGAAAAAAAAATGATACAAAGTTATATATGAATCACCCCACCCTCTTTTCTCTCTTTTTTTTATTTCATTAATTGACTTTCGTTTGATTAAAATGAAATTTTGTAAAAACCCCCCTTTCTTTAAAATATCAGAAACTGTTTCTGTAGGTTGAGCGCCTTTTTCAAGAAAATATTGAATACCGGGAATATTTAAGTAGGTTTTCTTTTTTATTGGATCATAAAAACCCACTTTCCGAAGATCTCTTCCTTCTCTTCGAGATCGCACATCAATTACAACGATTTGATAAAGGGCTCATTGGGATAGATATAGATGCACTATAACCCCCCCTAGAAACGTATACGAAGTTTTCTCCTCGTACGGCTCGAGAAATTGGAAGTTAGATCTATGTATAGAATTAGAAATAGATCCATAACATCATCAAATCAATTAGAGGATTATTTAATCCTTTTTTATTCCTCTTTATCAAAAAAAAATTGTATTCTCATAACTCAAGTTGTATAACTCTGAAATAGTTCAAAGGAAAAGCCTTAGGCATTTCATTTTTTGAGTGGTCTCTAACCCCTTTTTTTGTTTGTCTCATTTAGAATCTATTTTGATTCCTTATGTAGTTTCGTTGTAGAGACAATTGAAAAATGGTATTTCCTTGTTCCAAAATACTTTATCTTTACCTGGAATCATTGGGTTTAGACATTACTTTGGTGAATTTTAATCATTTCAAAATGACAGCAACATGCCCCTTTTTATGATTTCTTTCTATCAAAAAATCATACGAACGGTCGATTTCCGCATGATACACTTTTGATCAAAAGAGTTTCACTAATTCCAACAAAATTTCCTTTTTTTTATTTGAAACCTGCTTGAATTGGATCCTTTCGATTGCTACTAGATCGAAAATTGCTTTACAAAGTTGTTCCAACTTATTAATTGGCACTAACCTTAGATCCTTGCCCCTTAGAAATGAATCAATACTTTCTACTCGAGCTACATCATATAATACTGAATACTGTTGACATTATTTAACCCCAACAAAAAGAAGGGTTTTTACTGGAACAGAACAAAGGATGTCGAGCCAAGAGCACTTTCATTTCTATAAAATAAAAAATGGTGGGTGTAAAAATCCACAACTCATTATGTCTGTCAAGTCGCACGCTGCTTTTTACCACATCGTTTCAAACGAAGTTTTACCATAACATTTCTCTAGTTTGGAACTGATATGTATGTAATTGATTCCATTAGGGAATCATGAATAGTCATTTGTTCGATCGTTTCATAGAAATCTATATATATATTTTCTTCTTTTATATGATCTAATCAAGTAATGAAATCTTCTCAAGAATAAAATTTTAATGCATTTTTTATTTTCTTTATTAATTTATACATAATTTCTAACTATTACGAATAAAAAGTACTTTTTCTTAAATCTACATTCCATCTTCAAATAAACTAATAGGATATTTTTAATGATCTCGGACTTCTTCAAGTATCAAATAGTCAGAAGAAATGATCATCATTAGGACCATCATATGCTCATAATAGATCGGTTGAAGAACCAAATTCCATTTATACTTGACTTTATGCACATAGTTGCTTGATAAGATGCTTAAGAACACGTATAATGGGGTCGATCATGTGGCATATCGAGACTGATAATTAATAATAATAATAATAATAATAATAATAATAATAATAATAATAATAATAATAATAATAATAATAATAATAATAATAATAATAATAATAATAATAATAATAATAATAATGTATGTGTTGAATTGTGATAATGTTTAAAAATATGAGTAGTGGGGTCGGTTAGAAAATATATTGCATGCCCAAATAAGAATGGTCATGTATATGTGTGTGATTATATGTGTGTGATTATATATTGCATGCCCAAATAAGGATTGCGGTGATGTCAGTGTATAGGGTAGTTGCTTCCAAATTTTCACACAAACTCATATAAAGGTATATGGTAGGGGTCCATGCATATTGGTAATTCGGAGTAGGCCAGCATCACTATAAGTGGGACAATCATCTTCGGATGTGTCTTAGAAGTCTAAAATACAACACATATACCCCTTATAACTCTAAGTTGCTCGTGTGTGAGATATAAGTGGATATGGCGGTGGACAGGTCACCTAACGAGAAGTTGTGATAATGCTATGTGCCTATATTATCAACAACCGTATGAAGGTATGGTTAGCTCGGGATTTGTCATGTGAGTGCAGTATATATAACATACACCACTCATAGCCTTGAATTTTCATGTGTGAGAACTTAGGGGATGATTTTGTGTGTTAATATGTCTTATAAGAAATGTGAATTGTATCCCCTAGATAAAATGATACCTTAAAAGACTCATGTATAAAATAACCGATATTGAATATATAAAAGGTGTAAGTGGTTAATTATGGAATAATACATGAAAATATTTTGAGTAAAGATAGTGGTAGTAAGCCTTCTCCTGACCTGACATCCGTAAACTTATTCACTAAGTTATGAATACTGATCTAACCATTTACAATATTTATAATACGAAATTCGAGAGTTATACACGATGGTTTTTATACTTATTTATCAATTATTAAATTTCAGAAGAAAATTGTATTTATTTTGGGAAAATCACTTTATTTACAAAAAGGTTTAAATTTTTACTAAATTTTTATAAATGTTTTTATTCTAATTCTTATATTATTTTACTAATTATTACAGTATTGAATAAAAATGATGTTATTATTAGAACACGTCTCAGAAAATCGAATTGGGATATCATATATGATACACTATTATTTTGTAATAATCTCGTTGCAATCCATATTATAAATAATTTATGTATCATGAATATATTAAACATATAAACTAAATTTTCATTTTATGAAAGAAAATATTAATACAATATCTATAAGGTGGTGCATGTGAGCTCCGAAAATTAACTATCAAATATTGAAAAAACTATTAAATCCAATGATACTTAATATATTGATGATCAAGACGAGCATTAAGAATTTATATAGTCCATCATGAGGATATTATGAAATTAAATTCGGATGTTAACTTGGTAAATGGATTGAAGTGAAACATTGTAAATGTAGTTGGATTATTTTATAATATTTTGGTTACTCTTGTTAAGGTATTTAAAATATATCATATTAGAAATTAGGAGAATTATTTATAAAGATGGAAAGTGTGGACAAAAAATAAAAATGAATGATTTATGAGTATTTATCAATTCCACCTCTTTTCTAGAGAATTGCATATTCTTTTATTTGCTTTGGTAGAAAAAAAAAAAGAGTCTGCATATAGGTCATGGTTACCATTCCTCCATCCCTATACATATATTTTATACTATCATGCTTGAAATATATGTATATATACACACACTTTTAACTAATATAATTTTTGAAAAAAAATACGTAAATCTTAGATTTTTCAACTAGTGCATTAAGTGTTTCATTCCATGTCCCTTCCAAGCCCTTTACATTTATTTTTTTTTATTTTTTAAATATAATAATTATTAATTTGATATCATATTAACAAAATTATTAATGTAAACATTATTATTATATCGATAAATATTAATAATATTAGTATGGATTTAACTTGACAACATTATCATAAATTTGATGGGTTTGTATAACTAATTAATTATTTCTAAAATATTATATTACACTTTAAACACTTTGTATTAACATATTATGTGTTTTATAAGCTTTTCTATTATAAGGAAATTTTCTCTCTCAAGTTTCACACCACCAATTGCTTTTATGCCTTTCTTGGTAGATATTAGGATGTGAAAATTTGACGTGAGTTGGGAAAAAATAATAATAAATTTTATCAATCAATTTTTAAATATTTTAAAATTTTTATTAAAAAAGTGCAAAAAAGTATGATATATAGGCTTATATTTACTTAAAATTGTAAAATATTTTACACATTATAATTTAAAATTATATTCTTAACATATTAAATTGTCCATACGAATTAAATAATTATATAATAGCCGGATATTATTTTTAAATAAATGGAACAATTGAATTAATTTTGATATTTTTTTTTCATATACAGTTAGAATTCGAACTAAATTTTTAATATTATATCGAATTCATACCACTTAATCTTATAACATGTAAAAATGTACTATTTACCGATAAGGGATTAAATTTATATCTAGTTAAATGTTTTTAATTAGTTGAACTTTTATAATATTATAAATTAATAAAATTTATTTATTTTATTTAATTTAAAATTATATTTTTAATAAAAAAATTACATAAATTAACTTAAATTAAAATGATGTACTTATACTTATATATCTCAAGTAACTTATGTTAATTGCGTTGTGTGCTTTTGGAGTTTGGATAAGTATCTAAACCGGACCAGCAGTCCCACCTCGTTGCTTTTTTTCGTGAAAAATTATCATATTTCTTTGCTACATGAGGCGTAAAGATTACCACTATACTAAATCTACAAGTTATTAGACTATATTATCATGGAAAGAGCAAAGAAGTTTCTTAAACCTTTGGAGCTCTGTGCATTCATCGATCAGCTGCTGTTCTTACTCCATTGTTCACTTAGAATTTTATTCCGAAAGTCACAACTGCAGACGGAAAACGTGAGAATCATACACAGATTAGCTAGATGATCAGGGCTACGGTACGTAAGGCAGTACCACTTTCTACTAGACTAGACAAGAAATCAAGCCATGGGCTTAGTTTATAGCAGTAGCAGTTATGATCAACCGTCTTGATGGATCTTAGCGGTGTACTCACATTCTCTTCTACCATGGCCTACCTATAGCCCGTGTTTTTGGGTATGCAATCTTCCAACTTTGGCCAAACACCCCCCATAAGCCCAAAGTTTTTATAGGACTAAATTAATATTTTTTAAATATTTATGACTATATTAGTTATTTTATAACTTAAAGGATTGAATAAGCTATTTTTAAGATTTAGGGGACTAACTTCTTAAATTAATCAAACTTTCAGAAATTTATGATATTTTCCCTCCCAAAGTATGTCGAGAGGATCTGCGAGGAAGTTTCCTTTCATGGCCATCATCCTCGTCTCACACGACACAGCACACACAATTACGAGATCCCGAAATTTCCAAGCCAGTAAGCCATCGAATTTAGTTAGCTTCGGACCGACTCAGGCTGCAATAGCTGCATGTATAAAAAGGGGCCTTAGCTGCTCCATCCCTCTGCACTTAAGAATTGAAACCCTAAAGAAAGGAAGGGAGACTGTCTTATTTGCTCAAAAGACCGAACACGCGATATTTAAGAGAGGCTATGGAGATCGAGGAAGTGAACAGCTTCGAGGCCCTGCCCTTGCTTTCGCTGAATCACGTGTCTCTTCTGTGTCGGTCGGTGCCAGAGTCGGTCCGGTTCTACGTGGACGTTCTAGGGTTTGCTCTCATCAAGCGCCCATCCTCTTTCAACTTCAATGGAGCATGGTCAGTTGGTGCATCTATTTCTTGTTCCATCTGTATCATTAGATTTTGTGTCATTCAATCATAAATACCATAAAAATGATATCTTTTTAAATCAAATATTAAAAAAAAACTCTTTTGTCATTAAACATTTATAAAAATAATATTTTATTATCAAACATTTTAAAAGATGAGAAGTTTTCATGTAAATTACGAAATTATTGCAGGCTGTACAATTATGGAATTGGAATTCATCTTATTGAGAACCCTTACCTGTACGATGAGGACATGCCCAATTATGAACCAAGGCCTATCAATCCCAAAGATAACCACATGTCCTTCCAGGTAAATTGGTCACACCATGCATATATATATATATCATCAAAATTTGAAAGTTATTGAAGTTTGGAATGTTGGATTTTACAATATGTAATTTATGTATAGCTCTCAATTTTTTGATCTTCTTGGCACGCTGAGCAGTGCACGGACGTGGGGCTAGTGAAGAGGAGGCTTGAGGAGATGGAGATGAGGTACGTGACCGCGGTGGTGGAGGAGGCCGGTGTTAATGTCGACCAGGTCTTCTTCCACGACCCGGATGGCTACATGGTCGAGATCTGCAACTGTGACAAGATCCCAATCATCCCCCTCTCCTCCTCATCATCTTCTTCCTCCTCGGTCTGCTTCAGCACGAGGATGGGGAGCAGCTTCCGGAAGTCTGAAGCCGCCTTCGGCAAGTGCGGGTTCATGGAGAGGGCGATGATGGAGAGCCTCAGCATGGACATGATGAACGTCTCCATATGATGAAGAGCATCAAGTTCATTACATATATAAATATCATATACATATAACATATTTATCAACGATGATCAATCAAGATTATGGTTTCAGGCTAAAAGGGTGGTGAAGAACATACACCAAAAAGACAGGTCACTTTCTTTCCTTCTACGTATATATATTTTATGCACATACTGCAAAGTTGCCATGAAAGGTTAATTCAAAACTTGTTGTGTCTCCTCAAAGTCGTGCGTGCATGCTGTAATGTAATGCACGTGTACTGTAACAATGTGGTACAATCTATTCCACAATTTCTATGTATTCTGTTTTGGCCGGTTGAGCCTTGGCTGTGAGCCATGTATCAACTAATGCATGTTTACATGTATGGTGTGGTTGTGAAATAATGTCTATCTTTTTTCTTCATTCGACCTTTTGCAATATTGGCACAATTTTTCACGCTTGCCGAGAAAGACATGGTAGGTAACCATCCGGTTGCCCTTTTAGGAACATTTATTCAAAACATGTTGAATATCTCCTATATGTTCTTCAGGCCGAGGTGTAGTTCTCTAAAAGAAATGTGTGATGTCCCTTTTATTTTATAGTATAATCACTTATACTCAATATACCATTTATATGTTTCCTATACGCATAATGGCACATGCAACTATTAGGTAACTCAATCAATCAGTTAAAACCTTGCAAACAGTATACCAAATTAGTAAGTCCAATTACAATAAAAACGTATGATATATAGTTTTATACTTCACACAAATAAAGTAGTTATCACATTAATTAATATGTTTATCAAACAAATTACTACTAAATGGCAATGTGTTTTAAGAGATAAGATACCCCAAACGAATTCTTAATCTTGAACATATTGTATCTTTCAAATAGAATTGCATATTTTATTTTGGACATGACGTGAATAAGACAGGACTTGTGAGTTCTTTCCTTGGAAATCATATGTCATTTTTACCGTCATCTTACCCATATTTTCCCATGTTCAAATCGGTATGTTATTGGTGTGTCTGTTGGGATATGAATATTTTTTATTGTCTTCTCCTCTACAGGAGAGAGGAGTTGGCAAATAGCATCTAAACTTCATACTTATTGTGTTGATTTATTAGAGAGCATATCCAAATATGACTTTATTTAGTAGAAGTCGGTTTCCTCAAACCTTAATGATTCCTCCGAAAAAAACTTGCCACATTAGGCCTTCCTTTAATTGATATTTTCCGGCATAGTTGCTCCTCCAAAGCTAGTAAGAGTACATCCATACAAAAGCATAAAAATTAGTATGCTTAAAATACCATTATTTTAAGACTATCAAATAAAGAGGAAGTGTTGGAATAAATTATCCATGTTGTTTTAAGCAGAGCAAGATTGAAAGTATTAAAGTCCTTAAGCCCAACCCACTCTCTTTGAGGTCACCAAATTTGGAAATTACAATATTGATGTTCTCGCACCATTTCTATGGAAACAAAAGAGAAGACATGGAGTAAGTGTGAATTGAATGAATAACACATTTGATTAGTACTTTCTTTCCATTTTGGAGAGATATTGTGCTTTTTAGCTTTGTAGTTTGTGAGATAAATGTAAATTTCTTGTTTTATTCCTCCCAACTGATTGATAACCCAAGGTAGGTGTCACTTTAGTTCTTGTATTAATATGCATTGAATGTAAAAGGGACATTCCATTACTCATACTCAAATAAAAACTTAAATAAATGGCAAATTTCTTAATGTTAATCCTTTGTTCGGATGCAAGATTGTAGTTATTAATAATTTTGAATAGTTAATTTGTATTGTGTCTAGTAGCTTCTATAAAAAAGAGTGTTATCAAAAAATAAATGTACCATTATAACATAAGCTTTGCTCATTTTCAAACCTTACAATTATTTCCGGTTGCAATCATCTATTAATTGAAGTGATAAAATATAAACAACAAAAATGAAAAGATAGGGGAAGCAGGACTCCTCTTTCCGGCAGAAAAGAGCTTGAGCATTCCTTGTTTATGAGCAACCTCTAAGACACAAAACAAAAGCAAGCTATAATCCTAACAAAAGTTCTAAGAAAACTTATTTGGTGTAATAGATTTTCTAGGAAGGCCCAGTCCACCCTATTACAAATGAGCCGAATATGGTAAAAAGGTAATTTGAATTTTTGGAAAGTTTGAAAATAATGAGATCTAAGTTGATTCAACCCGACTTTAATCGACCCACTGGTGGTTATATAATGTCCAAACAGTTTTTACCGATTATAGATTATAAAAATAAACTTAATTGATCCATTTTTCATCAAATTGTACACAATCAAATCTGAAATTGCAATAAAAATATTGTGAGTGGTCTACATGTAAACTTAATTGCATTTTCATTGCCCCATCATATCAAATTTAATATGAGAAGTTCGAAAACTCGTCCTTAGACTCTCTCTCAACACCCGACTGTTCCTATTCAAAATTCTCCCTTAACCACATGAAGTGATCTTAGTGTCAAAATGCCGCTAAGAGACTTTTTTTAGTTTTATGGCTAAGTCTCGACGTGTTAGTGGCCGAAAAATCCCGCATGAGAGTCATTTTGATCGATTCCGACTCAGGACAGGAAATCATTATTGCACCGTCACCCTTTCAGGTATAATGAAGGTATTTGGAAGGGATTGATGAAAATAGAATTTAATTTAGTCTATCTTTAAAGTGTGGGGACTAAAGTGAAAATTTGAAAAAAGTTTGGGGACCGATTTACAAAAAGAAAAAATATGTAGAAATAATCTTTAAGGGTAGCCTAAGAAACTAGGAAGTGATTTCGGGACATACATTGATATTTAAAATTATTTTTGAAAGTTTAGGGGACTAAACCCTAATTTTCAGTAAATTTGGGATAAAAGCGTAATTTTGCCCAAATGAGCAAAATATCTATTTATGCCTAAGTTACGGTAAAATAGTTTATCATGAACTATGAAGGAAAAAAAGTAAAAATTTTTAAAAGAAGTAAAAATATAATTTTTGCAAGTGATGGAAAAATGGTAATTTCACCCATTTTAGTAACTCAAGTGTAAAATCATGAATTTTAGGGAGTCATATGTAATTTTTAGAAAATTAGAGACCCAAATAAGTGTAAGGGAAAGTTGATGACCTAAATGAAAGACTTGTAAAGTATAGGATACAAAGTGAGAGAGTTTAGATAAGTAAGAGAAAAAATGATAGTTATATTATACTTATTACCCAAAATGCAACTTTGGAAAATTTGAGTATTTAAGTGAAAATATTGGAGAATTTGGGCATTTTAGCAAATATGAACAATTGTGGATATACCCCTTCAATAGGTGGGATAAAATCACATAAGAGAGCTTAGTTAAAGTGAGTTAATCAACAAGCTAATCGAGTGAACCTAATCCAAAAAGTAAAAGTGTAATTTTTGGAAAATTATAGAGTAATACTATAGTTACTTGAGGAAACTAAATCTGACTTTTTAATGTACTTAATATGTGTAGTAAAATTTTCATCTAAAGGACGCGGAGTACACTATCCATCGTAATTAAAAAAACCTTATAATAATACATAATGGTGAATGTATTTATAGATGACGAGTTTTATTACAATTGTGGTACTTTTACCTACTTTATATTAAAAAAATATAGAAAGTAAAAAATATGAAATGTAAATGCTAAGTTATGAATTGAGCTAATTACCATAATAACACAATAGAAAAACTTGTGTGCTACGTGACCATGGGTGATTTTTCAAGAAATGCTAATATGTCTGAATTTTCCTTAAATAAAAGGGGAGTTAAGCTTCATATTTATTAATTAAGTAAATAAGGAAAATAACAATAAAATAAGTTAATAAAAATTATGAGAATATAAGTAGTTGTGTAATTTAAATAACATAGTTCATTAATTAAAAATACTTTGATTGTGAATGTGATACATGTATAAGAATATAAGTAACGGTGTCGTGTGAGTAACATAGCTACCACACAAATTAAAAATGTAATTGTTGTTATTGTTTTATATGTGTAATATAATTATTTGGGTGGATAAGTTTTGACACAGGTAATACACAGTTGGTGTCAACATATATGAAATAACAAAAGTGGGAATACAAAATAAGAGTTGAATGATAAAAATTTTTAAAACTTAGGGGAGGATTATGGTTGGGATACAAGTATCAATTCTCGTATATATTAATTGTATAAAAAGATACGTAATGCTAGATGACATATCATTGATATTCGTATAAGTGAAAATGGTTTATCAACATGGGTGAATTATTAATGGATGCATTCGCAAAATAAATATGTTTGATATTTTGGGGATAACCTGAGTATAAAATAGGCATAATTATCACTTAAATCCCAAGGTTACACATTTAATTTGTTTGTTGTGATAAATTAAATATGATAGAAAAGATAAATTACAAAATAATTAAATAACTCAAACTTTGTAAAATGTGAAATGGGAAAACTTATTTATAAATAAATAAGTTTTAATAAGAAAAATTAGTGTAGATGTCGTTTTAAGTAATGATATGGAGGTACATTTATAAAACCATTCACTTGTGAGTTAATAAGATTCCCTAAAATATTTGCAATGTATATTAATTTTTACTTATTTATATTATTTTTTAGTGTAATTTATAACTAATTTAATGATTCACTATATATTTTATAAAATTTAAACTTAATGCTATAAATTAATTATGTATATTTTTGTTGTGAAATTTATATCGGCTCTACTTTATTCGCGAGTTTACCGAAATGGACCATCACCGGGCATGCTATGCTCCTCTCCCTAAAATTGTTAGATTAGAATTTACAATGGGCGACACAAAACTACACGAGAATTATAAGAGATTGCCTAGAAAGATGATCGTGGAGATCTGAGTCCCTGCACTGCAGGAAACAAGTGACCCAACCTCGGCTAGTGGTGAGAAGGCTCACTCCCATCAACCAATACACTAAGGGGGCAGCTGAGGGATGTTTATTGGGGGAGACTGATAGCGCTTCCTGAAGTCGAACTCCGAAGACAGTGAAATGGGCAAATCCAATCAAAGGAGGATAGCTAGCCTCAACGGAAGGGCTCCGAGGGATTCTAGACTGGGGGCAATGGAAGGTGCTCAATCCCTAAATCAGACTGCAAACCTGAGTGGGCAGAATGTGCCCTAGTAACCTTTAGAATCCATGTCAGACGGGCAGAGGAAAGGGCGACGATGGAAATGAACGGTGGAAGAGGGCAATGGTAAGAGACTTTCGGAGCCTAATTGAACGTACGGCGAGGATGGCTAAAGCTCTAAAACTTCAGGGGTCGTATTATTAATTATTCAAAGATGACGGAGCAAATTAAAATTTCATCCTTCGTATTCCCTTTCGTGATAGACTATGAACAAATAGGCGGCAAAATCATTGTAGGAGCTTAATTCTAACTATAATGGCCGTTAGATTATCGTATCCTTCTTCCGCTCCCTCTCTTCTCCAGCGTCTCGCTAGACTCCGGCGCTTTGTCTCGCAATCGGACTCGCTTCCACCGCCGGAGCAGCTGGTAGTGAACCTCGTCAACGAGATCTCCCGCGTCCTCAGCGACCACCGCAGCCCCCACCACGACCTGGAGACCTCACTCTATCCCTTCTCACCTCATATCTCCACCTCCTTGGTCGAGCAAGTGCTCAAGCGCTCCAAGCACCTCGATTTTTCCGCCCACAGGTTCTTCCTTTGGGCTAAGACTGTCCCGGGATTTCGACATAATGCCATCAGCTACCGGATCTTGATCGACATACTTGGTAGCAGCCGGAACTTCTCACTGCTCTGGGATTTTGTCAGAGAGATGAAAGATTCGCACCCCGATGAGCTGAACCCTGAGATCTTTTGGATCATCTTTAGGGCTTATAGCAGAGCGAGTTTACCAGATGATGCTATCAGGGCATTTGGCCGGATGCCCGAGTTCGGGTTTCAGCATAGCCAAGATGATTTTGATAAGCTGTTTTACGTTCTGTGTAAGAGAAAGCACGTGAAACAAGCACAGGAGTTCTTTGACAGGGCTAAGTCGGAGCTCCATTTTAAGCCATCGACAAAGAGTTACAGTATTCTGATGAGAGGTTGGGGTGAGTTCGGAGAGGTAGAACACGTGAGAAAGGTGTTTGACGAAATGTCCAGCCAAGGTTGTGAATTAGATGTTCAAGCTTGCAACAGCTTGATTGATGCATTGTGCAAAGGTGGGAAGGTGGATGATGCTTATAAGTTTTTCCAAGAGATGGCCTCAAAAGGAATTGATCCGGATGCTTGCACTTATTCAATGTTCATATGGGCATATTGTGAGTCTGATGATATCCATTCTGTTTTCAAGGTTCTTGACAGGATGAGGAGATATAATCTCATCCCTAACGTGTACACCTACAATCGCATAATAAAGAAACTGTGCAAGAAGGAGAAGATTGATGAAGCTTACGAGCTGCTGGATGAGATGATTGAAAATGGTGCACAACCCGACACATGGAGCTACAATGCCATGTTAGCTTACCATTGTGATCGTAGCGAGGTCAATAGGGCCCTTAAATTACTGTCAAGGATGAAGAAGGAGAACTGTCCACCTGATCGGCACAGTTACAATATGGTGCTTAAATTGTTGATTTGGATTGGGAGATTTGATCGCATGGAAGACGTTTGGAACAATATGGGGAAGTGGGGTTTCTACCCTTCGGTCTCCACCTACTCGGTGATGGTCCATGGGTTGGTCAAGAAGAACGGAAAGCTCGAAGAAGCTTGCAAGTACTTTGAGATGATGATAGACGAAGGCATCCCTCCTTACTCTTCCACGGTTGAAATGCTGAGAAATAGGCTTCTGGGCCGTGGACTGTTGGACAACATTGAGATTCTAGCAGGGAAGATGGAACGGAGCACTTCATGTTCGGTGCAAGAGTTTGCAACCATCATGAGAGGAAATAGAGAGAGGGTGCCAGAGAGAAGGCAGTACAGTGACTCCGAAGGAAGTGAAAGAGATTAGTATGACTGACTGGATTTCAAAAGCTTTTGGGTATTAATTGGCATTCCTTCTCAAAGTCAAAGCCGACGAGGGATAATCGATGTTTCACGGCCCCAAAGGCCACCTCAGTCTATCTTCCATATGAAGGTTTGGGCTTCCTTTCATGTTGTCTTTTTCTATTTAGTAATTAGTTAATGTTGTTTGTCTTCTTCAGCAACATGTACAGACATAATACTTCCTACTTAACCTATTATTTGGGCATGTTATGTTAAATTGGGCCTTCTAGGGGAGCCTGTTAGAGAATAATAAATCATTGTTCATTCAATTCAATAATATGAATGAACCCTAAAAAAAAGGAATAAGTTTGAGTTTTGAATTTACATATTATGATGATTTACACATGCGAGACAAAATAGAATGGGCAAGGAAATAACTTTTTCTAATGAAAATGCATCCTCAATGAAAATAGTTGCATTGTTTTCTTCATCTATATCTTGCACCATCCTCTTCTAGTAGGGAAGATCGCACTTCTGAACTAGTTTTGCAAGAGGATGGCCTACCAAGTTTGCGCTTGCAAGATTAGGGTGCAAATTACAATTTTCATACAATTTTTTAAAAACTTATAATATTTTAGTACAAAATATTTAAAATATAACAATTAAATATACAATATTTAAAAAATACTATTCAATCATACAATAATAAAAAATCAACAAAAAATAGAATTTGAAATATATATATATATATATTTAAAAAAAAGTAGGAAGCTGCCTCCATGACAATGACAACCCCTCCTTCCAGCTGATTACTTGAAGTGTGAAAATATTGTCTACCAATTAATTGTCTATTTTCTGTCTACAGTTAAATTCTGCCTATTTTTTGTATAAATTTTGTTTACCAAGTACATAGAAAGTTCTAGTTTTTATTAAAAGACAACGTTTTGTATATATCTTGAAATAGAAACTAGACAAAATCATGGATTTTATTGATTCAATGGAATTATCTGCAACACTGCTTTGTCAAGAGGCAGACAGAGACACAAGTGATATGGGGGCAAGATTGATTGGTGATCCCCCTAGTATAGGACCTTTCAAGAAGCCGAGGAATATGACTCCCACCCAACCTTCTCTAGCTTCTCCGCTTTTGCCAAAACTTCATCTCTCGTATCTTCCTGGTATTGGCTCATCCTGCACATAGCAAATGAAGGTCTGACACTACTCTCTCCTTTACTTAAACTGAAGGCTTATACATGCACCAAAAAGGATAAGATTAAAAACCCAAATAAGGCACAACCTTGTGACCGTTGGGTCAATTTAGGTGGAAAAATGGCTCAACTCACAGATAAACCTCCCATTGATGGATCAATTCATAGATAAATTTTTTTTTAAATTGAGCTGTCAATGAAAAAGTTTCCATGAGAATTGAATCAAATAAAAGTTTGCACATAAATTGAGCGATCCTGTAAATGTTTGCAGTTTATTTGGGATCTCAACCAAAGGACAATTGGAGACCCCATATGCAAATATATGATGGTTTGATTGGCCAAATCTTGTATAAATCATATGGGACTTGACTTGAATAGGGTATATACTGTAGCCATCTTGTCTTTTTCAGTCCTATGCAAGAAGAAGAGGTCTATGATCACCTGCTGTATGATATCACCATAATACTTGGTGAACATGATAGGAACATCCTTTACTCAGCTGAGATCATTCTTTCCAAGAACTTATAGAATATTTTCCAGAGGAAAAGAAAGAAGAATGCTTAGGCACAATAGTAGCCACAATCATAGGAGCTGAGGAGAAGCTTACCGACTCTGAAGATCTACATCAGCAACCCCTAGCATTCTGACAGATAATAATCCTGCATTGGTAGCATTGTTTACTGCTACAGTAGCCACAGGGACACCTCTTGGCATCTGAAACAATCATGCATATGTATTCATATCACAAAAGTTAGATGAAATCATAAAAGTATGCCTATACTATTTTTTATTATAATACCTGCACAATTGACAAAAGAGAGTCCAGTCCATCCATGACTGAAGCACGGACAGGCACACCAATAACAGGTAGGGGAGTCAAGGAAGCCACCATTCCTGCAAAAAAAGAAGACAATAATTCTTTTAGAGCCAAAATGACATTAAAAATGTAACATGTTATAACAAACCGATCATAGCACAAATGACTAGCCTGGTAAATGAGCTGCACCACCAGCACCAGCAATAATGATCTGAACACCCCGCTCCCTAGCCAATTTGGCATATCTAAACATCAGCTCAGGGGTCCTATGAGCTGAAACTATTCTTATCTGCAGAGTTTAGCCATTCAAAGACAAAAATCAAGTGGATGTATTCATATATATACTCGTCCTCGATCACTAAACAAAGTCTAGTTTGAGATAACCTCATAAGGCACTTCAAACATATTTAAAACTTTTGCTGCCTCCTTCATCACAGGAAGATCAGAATCAGAGCCCATTATAATGCCTACACGGGGTCGAGCTGCAGTTTTTATACAATTGTTGTGTTACTTCTAGAAATCTGGAAATAATCAATTATTATACACAACAAAGAGACTGACCTGTGGAATGAGAATCCAAACTTTCATCAGAAAGCAATGTATTTAGTCTTGCTTCTAAAATGCCCATAGAAGGGCCAACCAAAGTAACATGGCCCATCTTTCGTTGCTTCCGCATTTCTACATCATTGACAACAGCACTGAGGATTTGTTTAAAGTTTTCCAAAACAACAAAACACTAACTTACAATTGCACAAAAAGAGTCATCTCACCTGGTTTATCATACCAATGAACAGAAGCCCCAGGAATCCTCAACGCCCTTCCAATCAATTTATGAGCTAATTGAAACCCATCCTCACCCTACAAGTAAATATATATTGAGACCAATAGTTTATCCTGAAACCAGAACTACTAGAAAGGAGTATTGAGCTTCATTGCACCATTTAAGACTCGGCAGTCAAAAGTATCATAGAAAGAAAATTTCCAACATTATTGATGCCTAATTCTAAAAAGGCCACTGGGTTCAAAATTCATGGGACAGGGAGAATGTAAACTTTTTGAAGCAGTTACAATGGATAGAAACAGAGATTGGTATAAAGCATACAAATTTCACATAATATAAATGGAAAAGTATAATATAATTTGATACACATAACAGTAATAAATTATATGAAAGTTTATAAGTGAAAGAAAAGTGTAAAAAATGCAACCTCATCTTCGCCTAGTAGATTATACATGATTGCTGCAGGAGTTTTCATTGATGGATCACCAAGAGGAAGGCCGACAACAGCTCGCAAGTGTTGCTCAAATTGTGAAGTGAAACAAGACTCTATTGTGTGATGACCACTATTGTGGGGCCTTGGTGCCACTTCATTTAGTAAGATCTGCACACAAATATCAGTGCATAAGAAGAAATATGTGTATCCACATATAAATATAGAGACATGAAAACTTAGTTTGGATAGAATGTATCCATAAGAAAAGTCCAAGATTGAAAGAGCATCACCTGACCATCTCCTGTGAGAAACAACTCAACTGCAAACACACCAGCACCTTCTAATGAGCTAATAGCTTTGCATGCAACATCAGTTGCCAAGCTGCGGACCTTCCATGAAACATAAGCGGGTGCCTTAACAATGTGGCATATGTTTTCCCTAAAATTTCAACACTTCAGTAATAGCAAGAACCAGAATAACTCAAAAAAGAACTCCTAAATACCAAAAGATAACATTAAAATTCACAGCAAGCTCCATGAAATTACTTGTGTATAGTTTCCACAACAGGATAGCACAAGATAGAACTGTCTCTCCCTCTTGCAACAATGACAGCAAGCTCCTGCAATAAATTTTAAAAGAAGAAAATACTTATTTCCACTATCAGGGTTGCATTTATTCATCTTGGAAGTAGGAACGCACTACAAGTTATTTAGAGCAATACAAAGTTCTACAGTTAAAGAAATAAGTTACTTCCAGAAGAAAATCGAGGCAATGAAAAAGCAATACAATTCTTGATATGTGTTGTTATCCAAAACATAACTGAATCAAGAGTCCAACTGGATAACATAACAAAAGTGCCAAATAAAGATCTCCATAACCAGCCCCTCAAATCTAAGAAAGAATTTCATTCTTATTGAAAAATATACATTAAACTTCAATTTTGGAAACAATTAACTTGATGCAAAGCACATTATACTTGCCAGGAAAGGCCCAAATATCATTCTTTTTTGCTCACGGAGATCTTATTGCTCCTTGTGTTTTAACCAAGTAGATATTTGTTTAAAAGTTGCTTATGACTCAAAAAATGGGCATCAAGGTTCCAACCCAAGTCCCAATAACATAATACACATGTAGAGAAACAATTATGCTTAACCACTTCTACTAACAATTATCAGCAAGATACATGACAGTTTTAATTGGTTAATAGCATTTGAAGGGCAACAAATGATGTTTAGCTTTATACCTTAATAAAAGGTGCATATTTTTCAACATACAGGCCACGGTCATATCCTCCGAGAGCTGCAGATAATGAAACTGTCAAAACTCAAAGAATGAAAGTTTCCTTTAAAAGTCTTGAACCAGTTATTGTAGGGCCTTCCCCCACTTTTGCTGCTACTTATTATTTTTCTGGTGCAAAATTAGTGTTTTGAATTACCAGATACTGCAGAAGAAAGCTCTTCGGGGCTTTTTGCAACAGAATTTCCACGTCCATCATAAGCTAGTCGTTTACTCTTTATCATAAGAGGATAGCCAAATAGTTCACCAGCTCTCTTGGCACTTTCAAGATCATCAATCTGCACAGAAACCATTTATTCATGATACATACAATTCCATATATTCAAGTTCACATAAAAAAACTACATCATAATTGGAAACAAGATAACCTGCCTGTGTAAACTCAGGAAGGGGAATCCCATGCCTAGCAAAATGAACTTTTTGCAAGTATTTATCCTGTAACATAAATTTTGTTTCAATTCATTATCTTTGTTATAAAACATTAGCTTGTGGATGCTTCATCAAATTCACATTTTCTTCACTGTTTAAAGTTGATATAACTCTGTTATTTCACAAGGAGGAGGGAATAAACTTGAGGAAAAAGAAATTCATCCAAACAGTGCCATATTTTCTTTCAAAAGGAATATTCAGTACTTAAGAGAGCATTAATAACTAGAGACAGTGTCATAGGATTTTATCCTATGTCCCTCATTGTTCACTTCACAAAACAAAACTTTTTTGAAGATTCATTGTCACCAAAAATAGCCTACAACACCATTTAATGAGATTCAAAGATGTTCAAATAGACCCTTGAATAGATGAGCGATTTCATTTAGTCTTAAACACTCAGCCTCAGATGTGTCTATAGAAAGCCCCTGCACTGCACTTTAGCACTATTAATCGAGCTAGGAGCCAATAGGCACCCAATAGGCACACTTTTGACTACATTGATGAAGACAGCAATAATGAAAACAATAAATAACCTGGATAATTCTTATGGTAGAAGCCTTAGGTTCACAGTCAACTCCTCTTTTCTCGAGTTTCTCCAGGGTGTCAGCATCAACATGCTCGATCTCAACAGTCAGAACATCACATCTAACCACAGAGATTGAATGTGAGCTATCACAGAAAATATCTTGAAACATAGAGATAAAGGAAATATAGATATGCAAGGATTTTGTGACATAAGTACCTCTTTGCAAATTCCTCAATAGCATCATTGTCTGTGAAACTTCCGATCACATGCTCGTGTGCAACAGCACTAGCAGGGCAACCCTCGAGAGGGTCTAACACAATGACTTTGATGGCCATTTGAGAAGCGGCTTGGCACATCATGCGGCCAAGTTGCCCTCCTCCTAGTACACCTACTACCATCTCAGGCAGACCATGCGACTGAAAATCGTCTCTCCTGAAGCATATACATGCATATAGTCATATTCAACAGTAAAATCCATGAGCATAAGCACATATGCCACTTTCAAATAACAGAATCTAAATCGATAACCAATACCCCGATATACTTCCAGAAGCCTTTCAAAAAGAAAACCAAGAAAATAACTCCAAATAAAAATAACCTGAGTGAAATTTCCTGAGAGCCGAATGATGCTTCACAAACTAATGCTGAAGGAGCTCTAGTAAAACGAGAAGCAGATAGCTTTTCTCCGGTAGGAACAAATGTCCTGGTTATATGCACCCTTCTCCCTAACGAAAATCTAGAAAAGCGAGCGCCAAGGTAAAGGGAGACGGGTTGCCTAGTTAAAGGAACACACTCATGCAGCTGAATCATGACAGAGGTTTGAACCGATGCAATTACGACAGGCGGTAGAGGGGAAGACTAGTGAGAAGCGAAAAGAGATAGGGCGTAGGAAAACTAAAAGGCGGATAGACAGAAGAGAAGCCAGAGAACGGCGGAGGGAAGGAGGCAGACAGACGACAAAAACCTCGGTGCAGTGCAGTGCTCCTAGTTGCTAGAAACAGATAGGAAGAGTCGCTAGGCCGTACGGGAACGAATGTAGGAGAATCTCTATCGAGACGGCTACCGGACGGGCGCCTCCTAAAAATGCAAAAATAACTGAAATGGGGTGTTGGAGGAGACGGCGAGAGCGGTTCGGGGACTGCAGTACGGGAGGAGGAAGGTTGGTCGGAGTATCCGTGGGTAAATGTGACTGGGGATGGCGGCGGAAGAGGAGGATGACGGTTGGAAGCTGGCGGCGGTAGTTGCAGGAGAAGGGGCGACGGGGAATGCGGAAGGAGGAACAAGAGGAGTGAGCGAACGGAAGGGTAGAGGAATTTACAAAATAATTCTAAAATCCTTACTTTTCTTTTTGCATAAAAATCCCAACTTTAACTCAGATTTTATATTAGAGCAAAAAAACTCAAAATTTATAATTTGAAAGAAAAATATTATTATTTGCCGAATAAATATTTTTATTATATTAAAATTAATTTTGTAGAATTATTGATAAAATATATTATTTTACTTGTATTCAACACTTTTAATTATTCAATATTTTTTTAATAAAAATTGATATACTAGTATAATTAAATTATGTCAATTTTTAATTGAAACGTTATATTAAATAATTAAATTACTAATTATAATTAAAATTTTATACCATATTATTAGATTTAAAAAGTTTTAAATTTAAGTATTAGTTAATAATAAATTCGATAATTGGCAGTCTACTACTTACTAATATATTTTTTACCTTCCTCTAATTAATCGGCAGGAACACGCGACGAGGATTCTCTTTCTCATTGCCGAATACATAGACCCAACAGACTAGTCTCCTGTCGACATACGATCAGAGAAGATCCATTCCGACAGTTTAGGCAAAATGGCGGGCACTGTACGAGTTGGTTCTCCTTCATTGGTTCGGTTGATATTCCTTTCACTGCTTCTATCGCTCCTTGGCATTTCCTATAGCTATGTCACCCACCGGATGGAACTTCATGGCCTCTCTCGTTCTCAGAATGGCAATTACTTGACCACTGCCGAGCTCTGGCTCAATCAGACCCTCGATCACTTCTCGCCTTACGTAAATATCCTTCTATACTCGCTTCTGCGTTTTCTTGTTCGATTGGATAATGTGAGAACTTGCGCTGGGAATTGGCTTAAGGTCAAATTTATGATGAAAATTTCTTCGAAATTTCGTTTTTTATGAAATACCAGAAAAGCTTCAGTTTTTTTCTGCTTCAACGCTGTCATATTCTTATTGGTTCTGTATGGCAGGTCCTATAGATTGAAGCAATTATAGCTTATCTTACATTTACTACTATCTGATAAGAAATTATTGCAATCACTGAAGTTTCATGGCTTGAATTAAATAAATCAGTCTATTCGTGATAAAATTTGATTTCTTTTGCTCAATATTAACCTTCTTTTGAAGAATTTCAATCATTTCTGCTACTGTAGCAAATAGTAATAGGAGTTAAATCAATATGTACATAAATAGATTTTCTATTGTTTCAATGTCTTAGAATTTGAGGCTTAACTCTTGACATTGAATTGGGGTTTCCAGGATGGCCGTCAATTTTCTCAGCGCTATTACGAGTTCCTAGATTACTTTCAGATGCCAGATGGGCCTATATTTTTGAAAATCTGTGGTGAATCTGCCTGCAATGGAATAGTGAATGACTACATTGGTGTAAGTTCTATGTCTCCATTGGATAGTCATTATTTAATTGTCAAACAATGATTTGTGGGGATTGGTATATATTTTGCTTCCAAAGTTGTAATTTTGTTATTTACTGTTATTTATTCCTGCTTTTCAACTAAAGGTTTTGGATGATTATCTGTGTTTGACTATTTGTGGCAGGTTTTGGCGAAGAAGTTTGGAGCAGCTGTTGTTTCTATTGAGCATCGATATTATGGGAAGAGTTTGCCCTTTACATCTTTGACAACTGAAAATTTGAAGTATTTATCCTCAAAACAAGCCCTTTTTGATTTGGCTGCATTTCGTCAATTTTATCAGGCGAGTAATGTATTCATCAGCTTCAGTACTTCGGTTCTGTTACTTGATTGTTTGTAGTGCCTTATAGCACTTATCAGGGTTATGCTGAGATAAATGATGTCCGGTGTTTTTTTTCTGCTTTTCTTTGTGTTTCTGGTTAATTCTTTCATTTATAATTGCATAAATTACTTGATAAAGAATATCTATTCTTGTATTTGGCGGATTTTGTGCCTCTAATATTTCTGGACTACTAATTAGTTCTTTTCAACTATAATTGCAGGATACCATCAATTCAAAACTCAATAAATCTACCGGGGAAAATCCTTGGTTTGTTTTCGGAATTTCCTATTCTGGTGCTCTCAGTGCTTGGTTTCGGCTTAAGTTCCCTCATTTGACATGTGGAAGTCTTGCAAGTTCTGCGGTTGTTCAAGCTGTATATGAATTCCCTGAATTTGACCGGCAGGTTGGGCTGAGCAATTCTTCTTTCCCTTTTAAGATCTTAATTATGTTGCCTTCCGTAGGTTTTGTTGGTCTACAATGGATGGATTTACTTTGCTTGATTTTCTCAAATTCTCTTTCTAATTTATAGATTGGAGATTCAGCTGGTCCTGATTGTAAGGCTGCATTACAGGAAGTCACTCAACTTGTTGAACAACAACTTGCATTGAAGGGAAAAGAATTAAAGGCACAGTTTGGTGCCCGTGAGGTGTCATTTATAATATCCCTTTCCTGATTTGTTTTTAATATTTTGTATGAAGATAAAGGCAAATGTTTAATTTCTATGTAACTGTTCTGAACACACAAAATGGTGCTGTGTTTTCAGCTAGACATTGATGGTGATTTCCTGTATTTCTTGGCAGATGCAGCTGTCACAGCAGTAAGCTTGCTTTAGTTTCTTGATTAGTTTCCTACTTTCCTTTTTCATTTCTTTCTTCTGTTACCTTTGAGATTTTGATGTTTTTATCTGCTGCAGTTCCAGTATGGAAATCCTGAGAAAGTATGCTCGCCCCTTGTTGAAGCCAAGAAAGCAGGTGAAGATTTGGTGGTAAGTTCTTTATATCTATTGGATTATTTGGTCCTGCTAGGTATAGTATAGCACAATTCTTATGCTACAAAATGCATTTGGCTATTTTATTTTATCATCGGAAGCTCCTCTTCTCTCCACTTTCCTCTTATCAAAATTCTTGCTGATTTAGCTTTTATATTTTTGCTGGATTTTCATTTAAAGTTTTGGTTATTTTTTCTGAGTAAAAAATTCTATTTAGATTCTTTTTTCTTGCGTGGATTGCAACATGATATAACAGGAAGCTACAGACGAGCATTGAAATTCTAAATCATTGATGATGTTTGGCATTCCTTTTCTCACCAAATTATATCTTTATCCTTGGATGCAATTGTCCAGTCAAACAATGTAAATGTGAAATCATGCCATTATGAATCATGAATCAAGAGAAATCTTTTGGAGAAGAGGATTGATAAAGTGCCTCATATTCATTTCCTTCTGACAAACTAATATGTAAATTGGCAACTTGAAACTGCCTCTGCAGGATGTGTATGCCAAATATGTAAATGATTATTTCCTTGGAACCTTTGGTGAGAAAGCTCAAATATATGACCAGAAATACTTGAAGAAAACCGCTTTAACTGAAGACCGTAGTGGCCGGCTTTGGTGGTTCCAGGTGTGCACTGAAGTTGCGTACTTCCAGGTGGCTCCTTCCAATGATAGCATTCGATCATCAAGAGTTGACACAAGGTTTTCTCGCTTATTTGATAATCTTCTCATCTGCATTTTATGTATGACTACAGTCATCAGAAATGGCCAGATATCAGAGTAGTTGATACTTAAATCTATTTCTTTAATTCTTGAAAGGTCTAGTTATAAAATAAACTGCATAATATATTCCTGTTCTTTTATCCGGCTCAATAAAAATTGGCCACTTTGATGGGTAAACGTCTTCTTGGCCCAGCAAGATTCTTACTTGAACTACTGGCCATCTCACAATTAGAGAGCAGAACCTCATTCTAGTTTCTGGTACATTAAAAGTAATTTACCTTAGTATCTATGGAGTCAAATCTCCTTTTTTGCTGTGTTGTTCTGATGGGATGATATCTTCTTGCTTCCAGATATCATTTGGATCTTTGCAAGAATGTTTTTGGGAACGTGATCTATCCTGATGTTGATGCCACAAATCTATACTATGGTGGCACAAAGATAGCAGGTTCCCACTTTAAAAATTTTCACAAGTATACACATAAGATAGTTCATAAAACATACCATGGATATATGCTCAAGATTTATCAGACTTTCTTGTTATGACATTAAAAAAATACATTTCTCTTCTATAATGTTAATTTTGCCAGGAAACTTGCTAATTTGTATCTTGACAATTTGAGCCTTTTATCTCTGATGTGTCGACTTAATCCATACCTGGTGTTCAAGAAATTGTTTGATAGATTTATGCTCTCTTAAGTCTATTTGTATGGCAGATTGCTTAAAAAACTCCTGTTTCTGGAGATTGATAAAGTGTATGAGATTGTTGTGATAATATGCATAAGTGATTTATTCTGCATAGACATTTAATCACCATGTGTGTGTACATGCTTTCCATTAACTCTGTATCCTGATAACTGCTTGAAATTGCAGGTTCTAAGATTATTTTCACCAATGGGTCACAAGACCCTTGGCGTCATGCATCAAAGCAGACTTCCTCCCCAGATTGTAAGTTTCTAATTCTGGTGTGAAATTTTCTATCAGAAGTTTCTGATAATGTTACCATAAACAGGCAGAACTCTTAATGTGCTCCATCTTCATTCTTTATCAGTATAATCATAACATCTATATGTTGAATGTACCCACTAAGCTAATCTAAGTAATTCATCTTCTTGAAGATCTTCCTACCTTTTTCCATCAAATTTTCTATGTAAAGTTGACTGCTGAGTAATCTTACACATAAGTTATCATGGCAATGAAAAAGGAAAAAAAATAAATATGAAAGGAAGAGCAGAAGTACTGAAAAATGTATCTAATTGACGACCTCTTTCATTTGAAGTTCCACTGCTTCAAGTTGTTTTCATCAGTTATACAGATACATGTAAGTTCTTAATTTATTTACTATCTTCTCATTATTTTCCATCTTCTGTCCTTTCTGGACATTGCAGTGCCCTCCTACATTATTTCTTGCTCTAATTGTGGCCATGGAACTGACATGCGAGGATGCCCTCAAGCTCCACTAAGCATCGAAGGTATGCAGAGTTTGTTTCCATTTTGTAAGGCAAATATACACCCCAGGTTCCCAGTAAATACTCTTGCCATTGATAGGTTTCTAAATATTCTAGATACAGCATCTTTCCATCCCCTGATTCAATAATTATGCATATAGTAGAAGTAATTAGGTTCTGACTGGACTAAATTTAAACCACCAGTTGGCCATATCCCAATGATTGTTCTTAGGTTTTCAAAATTTCTGGAGTCGGGGCGTCAAGAAAAGGCATTATATGGAGTTGATCAGGAATAAAGTAGTTAATAGGTTTATAGTTTGTTTTAGGAGTGTGAAAGATGATGATGTGACAAAGATGATGCAATTGCCCTGGAACTACAGTGAACTGAAGATAAATGCAATCTCACCAGAACTACAATTGGACTCAGCAGTGGAACCAGAAAAGCTAGCTGGTTAAGGCTAATCTATCTCAGTTGCCCTTTAGGACTTGGTTACAAGAACCAAATTGTGTACTGACTTATCTAGCTCTAGTCCAACGGTAACTATGCCCTTTCTTGGAGATGAATGATCATGCAGAAAACTATATAGATGGGCAAGAAATGAGGTCAGTAAACCTGAATTTCAATCTGCTGCAACTTACCTGGAATTAGTTGCAGAGTTGGAAAATGCTACATTAGAAATTATAGGCCTTGGAGCATGCGTCAATTTCACTACATTATTGACTGTTTTAGGGTCTGGACATGTCTCCCATCTCTCCTATTCATGGGTAAATCAATTTATAAGTTAATATTGAAAAATGTGAATTGCGCTTGCAGGTAATGAAGAAAAGTGCAGCAGCCCTGATGCAGTTCACAAAGTGAGGCAACAGATAATCGAGCACATCGACCTCTGGCTGTCTGAGTGCCATGATTCCGGGAGGAGCTTCATGTGAATCATACCCTAAAATTGCAGAACCTTCTTGACTGAAGATGTGAATCACGGTGGAGTAAAGTCTGGGAGGATCATCCACCACATGGATTTCTGCTCGAGATTGAGCATACTTGATTTCTGTCATTAGTGCATGTAACATATAGAACCTGCTTTACTTACAAATAAATTGCATTCTGTTGATGGTAAAAGCTCTTAAAAGGCTGTAGCATCAAGTCCAGTGTTAAAAATCTTGTGCTCTGGTAGCTGTTTGTGTTAGTTGGATGAACTGACTTGGCACGGCCCAAAAGCACCAGAACGAATAAAACACAGGTTTTGGGTCAGCAAACTTTTTTTTTCCCAATCAAAAGGCAGGAGAAGAAGCAAACATGTTATGCTGAGTCAGGCCAGAGTTGTTTTTTATAATATTTTTTAAATAATTCTAAAATATTTTAACATTTTTATTGAATAGTTAAATTTTTTCCCCTCAAAAGAGAAGATACCAATGAAAGCTGAGCAATCATTACCCCCTGGCTAGCTGCATTGGTTTCCCTTTGGGGTTAAGGCATACACTCTACACTAGCCCTGGCACAATGATTTCCAAATGCAGCAAACTGAACAACTTGCAACTGAGTTTTCAAACAATAAACTGTCTTCCAAAATACAATAGCTCTCCAAAAACTACGGAGTAACTCTTCCGGAAATATTTATCCTCCCTAAGGTCCTAAACAACATGGCCATCAAACAACGTCCACCTTACAACAGTAAGAAGGATTACCTGTGAGGCCTGTCAGAATCGACTTGGTGAATAGTGAGAATTGCCGTCTGAAGAAAGCTGACATCATCTGCTTCGTCAAAATTGTGATCTCCCATTGAGGCAAATAGCTACTTCAGATAAGTGGAGGAGACCCACAGGAGAATGTAGGTTATCAGAGATGTAGTCACTTCGAAGCCCCTCAGACCCTTGAATATAGGTGGAATGACAGAAACCATCAAGAAGGTCCCCAGCAGCCATGAGAAAATAAAACTTCCAGCACTGCAGTGAGTAAAGAGAAGTACATGATACTACACAACTTGTCAAAATAGACTAATACAAGTCTGTTTCATCTTGGGAATTATTATCAATATGATAAGTATATGCTTGGTAAACTTCAGTCACCTATAATAGCAAGTGATTATAATTGACCAAATTGTTCAGGACGCATATTCTGCTGATACAAACTAGAGAGTGGCAGTTCCTAACTTTTTGCATACCTGTAAAGTACTGCTCGCCATTTGTTCTTCAGTCTGTCATGTATGAAGTATATAGTAGCTATCAGAGACAGGGCCACCTGAAGAGTTGGGCCTTCTTCGGTAGGAAAAAGAATAGTCAAAACCCCAAGCACTAGAAATCCTATGGATGTTTTCAAGATGAACTTCGAGGATGGAGTTTGAAATCTACTAATCACAGCTTGTACATAGCGGGACTGAGTGACTTCCCTAACCTTCTTCTTGACATTGATTTTTGGGTTCTTCCTTTCATAGAACTTCTGCATGATTATTTTGTCATGTGCAGATTCAATCGCATCAAGACTAGGTTTGTGCCCTGCATACTTCTGTACCAAGAAATTTCTTGCACCTTGAATCTCATCCTCGGAAGCTTCTCTGCTGATGCCCAGCCTCTTATATGGGTCTCGCACATTAATCCTAGGAAAGATGGTTGAGCCTACAGAGAAAACTATCATGAGAAATTATTCTAGAATGTGAATTCATAACCTAGTGGAACTCATATGAATATAGGGAAGAGGGTTGAATTAGAACAGAAAACAACCCAAAAGTGTCATCTGGTACCACTTAAAATATCAAAAGACACATCAAGTGATTCCCTCTGGCCCACATAAATAAATTAAGCAATAGTCCATCAATTTGCACTTTCTCACACATGCAACCTTATTTTGAACTGGTATGGGAAAATGATATGCCCCATATTTCCATATCACTACAATTTCAGTTGCACTAAAACTAGTCTATTTTACTCAAATAAGTCAATGGCAAATATCTAGGTAGGGCTTGATCATCTACCCATCTACTTCCCACAAATTTTATTCTTAAATAATACTATAAAAAGGGGGAAAACAGAACAAAAGATTACCAGCTGATTCGTTAGTAAAATCACCATGTGATGCATCCATTGCACATTTGATCAAATGGTATTGTTGCCTACTGCATCTGGATGTCAAAACTAACCCATTCCTCCTAAACATAGATAATCATACTACATGTCAATTAGAATGCCCATACGCCATATATTTCACAGTAAATAAAGCTACAGTTATTATACATCAAAACCCATGAATTTTCATTAAAAAATAGAGATAACCTTCCAATATTAAGGGATTCAACATTTCCCCTAGAAGGACGAAGTCCAACTGCTGAGATTAATGATGCTTCCTTAAGATAAGATCTGGAACCACATATAGGAGGACATCTTGCAGGACATCCAGCCAACCCAGACACAGACATCTTCTATTAGACTTGCACAGCTATTGGAGAATTACCTATTAAAGTGGACAGGAAATAATATAAATGAATCAAAGGTATAACCAGCAGATAATACTCGGCCAGCGGCGATAATCAAGAAAGAAAGCAAAGATATTTAAATTTAATATTTTTTATGTGTTTTACAACCATCATTTTGAATTATATAATCTGTCATAATGGTGGCTTAAGCACTGATACTGAGGAATTAAGAAAAATTCAGCTTAAGAATTGCAGGTTCAAACATCAGTTGTTTTTCATCCCTTTAGTGTATATCACTTAAAGGATTGCAAGAAATTATTGCAACCTTGAGGGCCTGACATCTGGAAACTATGTATAAAATCCAAGCAACAGAATTGGGATTAGTCCGTTTTCTACCACATATATGCAGACAATGAAAACATAATACTGGTGAAAAAGCATGGAAAATTAACTAAGAATTTTACAGATAACAAATGCTTATTAAGCACATTGTCATAGAAAAACAAATGGGCAAAGCCAACACAGTATTCACCCTATGTATTCCTAAGTTAGAGGTCAAGTCAAAGGATAGTGCATTTGTAAGGTTCTTCGAGTATGATTTTCTTTGCACAAGATTTACTATAATTAGAATATATAACGGATAATTCCCAGAAAAAATTCACCCCATGGAATAAAATTAACAAAACAATGCATTGTAAAAACTTGATTCTTGCTCAGTCTAAACAGATCAATTCTCGACTTTTATAGGGGACACATTGACTCATTCCCCAATCACTTTAAATCATGAGGGTGCATGTCCTAAGATGGTCTCGCACATTGGTTCTATCATCAATTTCATGCACCAACCGCCAAATGTGGTGACCCTTGACCAAACTGAAACAAGATTTCCACCATAGAAACACCCAAGGAAGCACAGTCCGAGGATCGGCTCAGGATTGGAGGGGCGATATCCCCCAAACACGAGCTGGAGCAAATTATTCCACTCATGAATCTGATATCAATTTCAAAGTAGAGACGACGATAAATTACACTGACACAGTTGTGCCAACTGAGTTGAGTCAACGGAAACAAAGCGTGCGCACCTATAATGATTACTCGACGTCGTCTCTGGCTTCTTCGCTCCACGAATCAAATATCGCCACCGTAAACACTCACTCAAGACTTCGGAGACTAAAGAAGATCAGCTCGTATAGCCCACATCAAGAGAAGACGGGTATAGATGATGGCACTCGTACCGTTTCCTCTGGAGCTGCGATGAGAAGTTGCCTTAAAATGGCCTGCATCGCCTCAGAGACGAACGCTCTTTGCTGATTAGGGATGAATAGATAGGGCTGACACAACAATTTATAAATCTAATATAATAAATTTTATACAAATAAATAAATTTGTTATACAAAACAAAGCCGTTGAAATGAAAGTAACCAAAACATTATAAATAATAGTGAATTAAAATTATATTTTTAGTTAGTTTAAAAATGTTAATTTAGAAAATTGATACTACTATTAAATAGAAAATAAATTTAAAATTTTAGAAAAATTGTCGAAACAGGTTTTAACTAACTGATTTACTAATCATCTCTGCCACGTATCAAATACGGGCAACCAATTGGAGGTTGCCACGTATCTGGTCAACGGACAGCTAGCGCCTGTTGACAAAGAAGAGGGAAAAGAGAGAAAGAGTCACTGGAAAAGCTATAGTCTCCGGTGACTCGAAAAACGCTATGGTCAGGTCACCGACGGTCGAGTATTACGCCGGCGGGTAGCCTGAATAGTTACCGAGCTCCCTATATAAAAAATACCCTTATTCATTCTCAGCATCCCATAATCGAGCGAAAAAGAAGATTAGAGCTCCGATAACGGGACTTTTCTCAACCTCCAAAACTACATTAGGTGTCTTTGGAATCATGAGAAAGTCCTCTACCTGACCCTACCTTCCATTCACCTTGAAAGCCACCAAGGAGGAACGAGGAAGCTCAAATAGTGTTGCTGCTACTCGATCGGAAAATAGCCAGCCTCCTACCACCTACTTCGAGCCCTCCCCTAGCTAATTGCAGCCAAGCCAAACCCCTCCTACGCCCCACCTGGAGGTGCCCCAACCGACCGTTCACTCAGCTAAGAAGGTAAGCTCCCTCCGCCGAAAAATACTGTGCACGGCCGAATTTTGCAAAAACTTCAACACTAAAATTTGCACTGCTCAGTTATCAATTGAAGCATGGTTTGATTTAGGGAGGATCCCCATGACAAGAGCAACACATTGGTAGCCAAAAGCTCTGACCGACCGTCCACTCAGCTAAGAAGGTAAGCTCCATCCGCCGCCATTCGCCGGAAAATACAATGCATGGCCAAATTTTGCAAAAACTTCAACATAAAATTCGCATGACTCAATTATCAATTAAAGCATGGTTTGATCCAAGGAGGATCCCCATGACAAGAGCAACACATTGGTAGCCAAAAATCCAATCACCGGACCCTCACTAGTAAGATATCGAATCTTTCTCTTTCTAGACTGTATTTTCCTGTTAAGCTCCGTTTGAGCTAATTTCTGAGCCAAATCGAGTGATTCAAAGCTTCAAATGATGAGAAAAACATAGAGGAGACGGTTTAAATCAAGAATGAGGGCAATTAACCAAGTTTCGAGGGTCAATTAAACGAAAATGTGATTTGGGGGCAAAAATGTAAAATTTGAAAAGTTTGGAAAAATTGAGGATTTTGTGAAAATCGGGATCAGTTAGCAAATTGATAAAATTGAGGGCCTTTTTATGCAATTCCCTCCCAATTGAGGGTTAATTGGGCAAATTGGGTCAAATGGAGGACCAATTTGAAAATTTTGAGAATTTGTGGTCAAATTGTAACTTTGGGAAAGTTTGGGGCCAAATGACAATTTCAATAAATAGAGGGACCCAAGGAATATATTGATAAAATTAAGGACCAAAAAAGATAATTGGAAGATCTGGGGGGTCGAATTAAAGAAAAAGGAGCAATTAGGGACGTAAAGATAAATGCACAACCCTTAGGAACTAAAGTGCAATTAAGGTTAAATATGAAGGCCTATATGCAAATACGCAAAGAAGTGCATTTCCTTAGTCCAACACCCTAACGAGGACATCCGTGCCATGTAGGAGCAAACTACTCAAGCGTCGGCTTCCGGAAAAGAGACTATGAGGCGAGACTCCGCCGACGCGACCCCACCAAAATATCCATTACGATTGGAATGACGGTTCAACTTTGAAAACTATTTTCTCAGAATTAGCATCCCCTGACTAGGTGACTCTACTTAAAACATTTGGGAGCTAATTTCGAGCTTAAGCTCGAGATGCTAGTGTGCCCAAGGCTGGTGGATACGGGCATGGACTCGTCCAAAACAGATATGTGATATATGATGATGCTAAAAGACTTTGTATAATGGGAACTTTGTGTGATACCCATCGAGCCAAACAGAGTTGTCAAGCTTGTTAGGCTTAACCACTGCTCTACCGAAGCCAGGTCTTCGAACTTGTTGGGTCAATACGTGTGGTGGGCCGAAGGCAAGCCGACAGACTGTTGTGCTAAAGGGCCAAAGATAACGGCTATAATGCAAAAAAAAATGTTGATTGTGCATACACCGTGATGTTCGGGCCATCAGGACACCTGACATGAGGTAGTGATGGAGCCCAAGGACTGCTGGACGACCAAGGGAGCATAAGGGCAGTTTCGTTGTTTAGTAGGTTGTGAAGCCGAGGAGCTTCCTGCGCATGGAGATCGACACAATAGGGGAAATGAGGTCTCGTCCCACTGAGCGGACATGGTGAAGTAATTGGGGGTTTGATGAGCCGTACTATTGATGTGCACTCAAACCCTAGGTAGAGGCAGTATCCCTCTATTAGGTTGGATGGTAAATGAGATCCGGTTCACAAGTGGCACAGTCGATGACTGTTCTACGAATGTGTGACCACTCCTAAGATAGGAGGGATGTTATTGATTTGAGAATACCCAAGAGGAAACTTTTAAATTATCAAACATTTGAAAATTTCAAATTGAACCTTCATAAAATAGTTTTCTCCCACTCATTGAGTTGTCGAACTCACCACTCCCTCTAAACATTTTTAGGAATAAACGTAACTGCACTAGCTTTTCCTCTCCAAACCCTAAACCAGGTACAAAACTTTAAAAGTTTTAGTTTTGCGTAATGTTGTCCAAGGAAAACATGGCAAGTAATATGCTTGACTCTCTCGACCTCCCTGAGGAGCCCCTCCTCGAGACTCAAGAGAGTGGTGGTGTCATACTCTGACCCGGTTTGGTCGGATCCCCGTGATCAACCCGCCACTCTCCCGGTTTATTAAAGGGTTTCCCCTTTTTATAAACCGTAAAGAGTAAGGTGTTCTTTAAACCTGCACCATTTCCTAGAATAACATAATCAAAACTGCATAAAATTTTAAACTTTACATACCTGTCTTATAGGCATCTTAGTTGATGGCCTTTAAGGGTACGCTTTTCGGGATTTTCTAAAAGGGATATAAGGGAGGGGGTGAGTACGACTACTCAGTGAATAGGTTTTCAAAGGTCCACTTTTAACATTTAAGAAAAATATTTACATGGAGTGTGTCATACTCCTTTCTTTTAAAAAATACCTTCATTTAAAAATTCGGGTTTTCCATCATTTCTTATTTACCACGGTGTGTCATCACCCAACACACATCCTTAATCATGAAGGTTACACACATTCGCAGGTCAGTACTACTACTAAACCCACTAGTGACTTCGGAGCGACTTTACCGGCCACCCGGATAGAAGCACGCCACTTCTACCCTGGGGATGAGTGGATGTACGCGACATCTGACCCTCAATCCCGAAATCGCTTCTTTGTGTCCATATGAGGACAGAGACCTCATCCCGTCCCCACCCTGGTCTCATGCGCTTGGTGCTACTCCAAATTTTGCACAGACACTTGGAACGACGATCTGCCCTTATACTCACCGGGTCGTCTAAGGCCCTTAGGACACATCACTACCCCTCATGGGCGTATTGATGATCTCGTACTCATAGTGCATGCACAAACAATATTTTATCATATTGCCATGTAATCTGTGGTGCCACTGGTCCAATGGCCCCAACTCTCAACTCAACCCACAGTTGTTTGTCTTGACTGGTCCGTCGACCTGTCATGTCGCATTGCCGCTAATTAACTGAGCAAGTCGGTCCTATCTTGGTACCATGGCCAAACAATTCACTTATTAAATTTTATAGCACATATATCATGTTTGTTTACAAGTTCCTGCTCGTGCCAACTAGCCTTGGGCCCACTGTACGAGATTTTCAAAATCAGGCATTTAGCGCCCAAGTTCCAAAACCGAGGCCCCTGGCCTATTAGAGTTATTCGAGCTCCCGTCGAGAAGGTCTACCAAATTGTTTAAACATTGGCACACAGTCAGGGGAGAGCACTTCCGACAAAACATATGTTTTCTCTATCCATTATACCGCCCGGGTATAAGGACACCTCCGTTCAAAACTGATGAACGGGTTTTCAACTTCCTTTGAGGAAGTCTGATCATTCCAACCGGGTATGATCTACTTACAAACGGTAAGTAGTTTTTCCGCATGATTTTCACATCACTTCCTTTAAGTTGTGATGTTTAAAATACCACTTAATAGTGGGTTTTCATACCGAGGTACTTATCATCCCCAACCGGGAATGATATAAAATTTTCACTAACAACCAGTAAGTGGTTTTTATCTTTAAGTTGTGCTCATCATCCCAACCGGGTATGATGTTAGTAAACCCACTCACCCGTTAACGAAGTGAATTCCACTTGACCAGTTCTTTGTATTCACGCGAGCTCATCCATGTTGACGTTCCCAGTATTTTGTGTTCCTACACGATATGAACATTCTTGTTCATTATTACTCGGCATAACAGTCTTCATTCATTTCCAATGAATGAGAAAATCCAAACTTTTAGTTATTTGCAATTAGGTCCCTAAAGTTATTTCTCTTTAACTTTAAGTCCCAAATTTCGATTTTTCCTCAAATTGAGTCCCATAACTTTTAAAATATATCTTGGTACTTCAATTTATTCAATTTCACTAAAAAGGGGTTTAATTTTCCAAATTTCCAATTTGGTCCCCCAATTTTTCCAAAATTACCATTCTGCCCTTCCTTTACAAAAATGGTAAGTTTTGCCCCAAAAACTCCAAAATTCCTCAATTGATCCTCCAACATTATTTTCATGCCCAATTGACCCTCAATTTCATAAAATTGCATTTTGGCCATTTGAATTTCGAAAATCCCCAATTTTTTCCCAATTTCAACTCTTCAACACTACCGAATTTGATTTCATCAATTTGACCGATCAAACACTTCTAATTGTTGAAATTAGAGTTGAAATTGAGTTCCTGCATGTTCATACAATTCTAAGAAACTTTGAATCATAGATTTTAACGCCGGAACAAGCTCAAACGGAGCTTTATCGGAAAATAGACTGTAGAGAGAGAAAGCTTCGATTTCTCACCGGTGAGGGCACGATAGTCTGAGCTTTTGATTTAGGGAGATAGCTCTCATCTTGAGGTTAATCCTGGAATCAAGAATCGCATCAATTGATGCCGAATTGAGTTAGAATTTCATTATTGAAATTCTGTCGGTTCTCTCTCTAGCACCGACCGAAAATTGTAGAGGGGAGCCGAATTGGTTTACCTTTCAGTCATAATTCGGCCGTGGGAGGGCTGAGAAAGTGTTGAGAATGCTTGGTTTGGCCTGAGGAGGGCTTGAAATGGCCGATTTCAGCTTGGCCGAAATAGGGCAGCTTCGGTCCGCTGGAGCTGCTTCCCTATTCCATCATGCCGGCGCTTCTCCAACGATTCTCGGATTGACTGGAGTTTGCTACCAGATAGCTGTCTTCTCGCCGGTTCTAGAGAGCCCGACCTTTGTTCAAGTCGAAGCTCTAGTTCAAGCTTCACCGAGAAATGGAGTAGTAGAGAGAGAGAGAGAGAAGTGTTCGGGTGTAAAACTGCGTATTAAATTGGAGAGATTTATTACTAGTATTAATATTACCATAAATTATTGGTATTAATTTCAATAATTTACGTTTAAAAATTTTTGACCGAAATTTCAGGTTACAAAAAAATTCATACTTTCCAAAAGGTCACCCATCCTCACACTACTCTTGAGCAAGCACACTTAACTTTAAAGTTCTTATGGAATCAAGTTCACCTGAACCAATTTAGTTTTTGTTTTCTAATTTGTCTTAAGTTTCTTTTACAAGGTTTAATGAACCTTTTGGATCATTCGGAAGTTGTAAATTTATATATTGCTTGTTCCCAAATATAAACCGGCTCGATTTTTTTATTCGGTTTGACCGGTTCTTTTCCCGATTTTCCTTAAATCAAAAGTGCGGGGTTTACACCCACTCCCTCTAAACATTTTCAGGAAGGAACGCAACTGCACCAGCTTTTCCTCTTGAGATACTAAACCAGGTGCACAACTTTATAAGTTTCAATTTTGCGTAATGTTGTCCAGGGAAAACATGGCAGGTAATATGCCTGACTCTCTCGACCTCCCTAAGGAGCCCCTCCTCAAGACTCGAGAGAGTGGCAGGTTGTTCACCTAACCCCAACCCAACAGGGTCGAGGCATGACATTAGCTCCCGACTAGGATATTGGAGAACTGTCGACCAATCAGAAGTTGACACGTGGCAAAGCCACGTCGGATGGCTATAGCTAATAAGATGCTGACACGTGGTAAAGGCACAGTGCATCAAGTGGGAAAACTAATGAATTTAAATCAGTCAATCGGAGGACACCACATGTCATAGTCAAACAACGGTCAGATTTGGTCAAATGGCACGTCGGACAAAGTGACCAATGGAAGATTACCATGTGTCCAGTCAATGAGTCAATGAATGAATCGGACACCGAGTAAGATGTCGCATCAACAAAACTAGCCAATCATGATATGCCACGTGGCATCTTGCACATGCGAAGCATGCACATGCACAACGTCATCTTCATCTGGGTAGAAGGATAAAGGCCAAAACGGCCATCATTACCCGACTGCCAATAAATCCCTCCAACAAGCCCTTAAATCTGAGAGTTAATGGTTGTCCCCAAGCTCCCTATGTAAAGAGCTCTCCTCCATTCATCCTCCTCATCCCTCTAAAACTTGAAAATGACGAACTACTCCAAATTCTGACCATCCCTGAACCAGAGTTCCAACGTCGACATTTTTCATCACCTCAGAATGCAAAGTCGAGTTCCCTAGAATACTAAGAAAGTCGAGGATTATCAGAGAAGCTTAGGTGAGCCTGCACTGATACACCCTGACCCCGTTCCCCCGATTGGACCTGTAGACAATCGCCACATTCTCCGGTTTTACAATAATGGACACCTCATCATTGTAAAACCGATAGGGTGCAAGGCTTAAAACAAAATTTCTCAAATTATTTTCCAAATTAATAAATTAAACTTTAGGAAAATAAATTTTGAAAACCATATAGCGGGACTATATAGTGAATGTAAGACATACATTTGGTTTAGGTTTGGCTTTCCACATAAACACATGTCCTACTTTGCCATTTTTACCTAAAAGGGTAATAAGTGGGGAATGAGTTCGACAACTCAGTTCGATAACTACTTTACCATTTTCTAACATCATGACTTCATGTCCACAATTCAACTCGCACTCCAAATAGGATTTCAAGAAGGTTTGGGTAAAATAGGGGTCACCATAGTTAAGCTTATAGAGATTCAAAGAATTGACTTGTATTTGATAAGTTTGAAATCCATTTCTTTTATCATAAGAAAGTTGTCCTTGGATCCAACATAACGAGTCTCGGAGGTTTAATAACTCGCATGCTCATATGTTCATACATACTACTTTTTCATAAATCACTATTAGTTGGGATTCCACTTAACAAGTCACCACTTGTTTGTTTTTGAAAATTATTTTACATGATCTTAAGTTATCATTTCACCTTACGTTTTAAGTTTAGCATATACAATCATACACCCTTTATCATTAAATGGATCACACTTCCATAGAACAGTCCTCGACTTTTCCACTTGTGGACGGGAGCACCTTTATCATCCACCATAATAGAGGTTAACAACCTCTACCCTAAGTTTGAGTATACATCACATGTTTGACCCTCAAACCCAATTCATTCTCAGTGTCCGCTTTGTGGGATGAGACCTCTTTCCCCATACTACCTCGGTCTCTGTGTGCAGGAAGCTCCCAAAACTTCTTGACATACTGGACGACGGACCACCCTTATGCTCCTTGGGTCGTTTAGGAGCCCTTGGAACCATCACTACCCCATATCGGGCGTCTCGATGGTCCCACATCTCATGTATGCACAATCAAGAAGTTTTATTCATTATGACACTTATCTTTGGCATTACTGGCCCAACGGACCCGACAACCCAATTTTGGCTTCGCAATTGCTAGCCTAACGAGTTCAATGACCAGACTTCGGCTTAGAAGCTACTAACTCAATGAGTTCATCTGTCCGGCTTTGGCACTGTAACTAGATCACACATAATTCACCAATTTTTATGAGATTTTTTTAGCACAAAAGCATTATCTTGTTAACGGGACTACGCTCGTGTCCATTGGCCTTGGACCCACTTTCATGAGATTACCAAAACATGGCCTTGGATCCACTTCTCTTAATAATATTTTTGGTTTGGTTCACACAGTAAATGAGAAATATATTCTCAAAATATTTTACTTAATAAAAAATAGAAAATTTTGAGTACTATTGTATAATTTGTCCAATCAGTACCAATGTTAAAAATTATACTCACCGTTATCCGAGTACATGTTTGTCCCAGAGGGGTCCTAAGTACCCATAGTTCCTCCTGTACCATCGTGTGTGAATGTTCCCTGTACAACCCGTACATATAAAAATAAGAACTTTCCGTTAAAAGCCCTTTCTCATGCAGCTGTATACATATATTGGTACTACCCTTGTCTCAATAATCAATACGTGATCTAATTTACACTTCAATTTCTGCTTATTTTTTGTGTTGTTCCTATGGTGGTCAATTATTTCCCTTTCACCATATTTTCCCCTCCTAGTTTCTCTACTCCTATCTCTACTCCGATCATTCTATCTCCTTTCCTCTTACTTTTAACAACATCTATCATATCCATTCTCTCTTTTTCTGAACCCCTTATTCTGGTATAGTCATTGACTTTTCCCATACTATAACTTGACCCCTCCTTCCTCCTATGTTGTTCCCACTCCAAGTCCATGCTTCTACTCTCATCGTTCTTGTTTTCATTGCACATTATCAATATCCCTCTCCCTACTTTGCTGCCTTGCCTCTTCTCTCCAAGACTATTGAGCCTCGTTCCTCATTTAGTTTTTTGCATTTGTTCTTCAAGTTCCTCTATGTACGGAGCGTTATCAAGTGACAGCTAGGGACCTTTTAAGAGTTTCTATATTCAATAGGGAGGGAGACAAATTATCGTCAGATCTTGTCAGAGATGATAAAGTTTTCCATACATTTCCCTTACCTTCTCCCTCTCTCATGCATGGCCTTTATAGCAAGCTGATCTAATCCCTGTGAAGCTGCACCCATTACCCCCTCCAATAATTGGAACAGGATGAGGCAGCGGTGGAGGGTGTCTTCGATGGGGGCCTAACGGTAGCATGGGCCGAGCCGATGGCCCCTCCATTGACATCTTGATCATCGTCATCAGCATTGCGGTGGTAAAAGTTCTTGGCTCGAGCATTGCTCATGGATGGCCTCTTATGTGAGCTTTTTATCTGGTATTTGTTGGCTTTGAGAACCGTAGACTTCCAACTTTTATGAGGGTAATGGAATCAGAATCCTCGTAAATCTTTGGTGGCCTTTATTTCCTGCCTCCGTAGTGGAAGTGGCCTCGTCGACGTCCTCCTCCTAATATCGATGACTCCTCTAGCTCCCTTCGCCTTCTCTATCCCTCCTTGAAAATTTCCAGTGACCTCTCTTTCTGATCTCAGTAGTGGCAACGATCTCGTTGGTGTCGACAGTCACCACACAACACTGTGACTCGTCGTCCTCAAGCTCCCCGCCCATCCTCTGGATAGTCTAGCTCCTCCTTAGTATTGCCATGTCCCAATTGCCCTGAGATATTGGAATCGACGTGTAAACAACCCCACTAGATGTCACACCAAAGCTATGACCAGGGCCTGCAATTGCCTGAGACATCTCTCTTCGGCGGCAGGCCTCTCCTGTGAGCAAGAAGCTCAGTACAAGCTTCCCCGAGCCCTCTAGGGTAGGAGGGAAGCATTAGATCTATCTCTACATCCTTTTCTAGTATATGCTTAAATAAAAGTTTTTTTTGCTTAAATCCGATATTTCTTTTCACCATTCACTACATGAATAGAAATTAATGCCCGTCATTTTCTTTCTCCCATTTCCATTCCTTTTATTCTCTGAGGGGGTCTTATACCCCTTCTCCTCCAAGAACTTTGTATAATCAAGCTTAAACACTCATGTGAAATCTTCATATCATTTACACGCATCCTGTCGCTCCTATTTCTCTGTTCAATATCAAAGTATTGAGAATCACTTGGCCAGACAACCCTTTCATCAAACTCATAGTCAAAAACCTTTCTTAAACACTCATTTATCACAACATCCAAATCAAATGTCTCACTATTTTGGCCCTTCACCTTTAGCATCAACTTCATATCCATGTATTGAATCACGAATGGAGCATTCTTCTTTATATTTTTAAGTGTAACATCCTTTCCCCATGGTAGAGCCCTGGAAGCATCTATTAGAGCCTCAAGAAGTTCCTTATATCTTCTTTTTGAGGTTGATACAGTAGAATAAAACTCCCCTGCCACATCCTCAATCTTAACATCAATTTCATTTAACTCTATCACAAAGATCAATGTCGCCACCACCACAGGCATTGGTCTCCTTCCTACAGTAATGAACCAATTACCCGCACATTGAATAAGGAACATGCCTTGCTTGTGTAACCTTGTGATCTCATCCTTAGACAGCTTTCTGAATATTGAAAAATCTCTCACTACTTAAAGTGCGGACGCGGACATAGGTGTCAGTGGGGTCATTGATACCACCAATTTGAGCTTCAAAAGTTTCAAGATTAATGATACTGCCACAATTGGCACAAAAAAAGGATGCCACTAACCTCATCTAGTGTTAGGAATTTGGAGTTGCAACTTTTACAGCTAGTTCTCCCCATTTTGGAAGATGGGAGAAATGGTATGATCACTTAGGTACAATAGTGCTAGCAGCAAGAAAAGTAGTCGAATCGCAGTTCGCCACTCAAGGATAGTCTTAGATCGCCACCTTTCACTCCTATTATAGTCCACTCTTTAGGGACATCAGATGAACGAAGCAATAGTGTCCGAAAATCAACGGATCCCTAGTCCTTAATTCCACTGCTATGATGAGAATGCAGTTATGCTTAAGACTCCAAATCATCCAACCTTATGAACTTCTTCTGGCAGCCAATGTACTGTGACTTATAACCGTAGTCAAACTTCTTCTGGGATTGTAACATGCATGATCTCCTTTTCCTTTTTATTGGTTGTTCGATATTAGAGTTTAGAAAGAGGATGGAAGAATGACGTCACCAAGGGGGTTTGTGGAGAGGATGGAGGAGGTGAGAGTGGCATTTAGGAGAATATCCGGAAATTATTATTTTATCTCTTTTTGGAAATTAACATATGATATATATATATATTATTTTGGTTTTCGCTCTTAATTCTATTTTAGTTTGAAATTCATTATTGCAGAATTCTATTATTTTTATTGTTGGTTAATATTCTGGTGTATCTACTCACATTTCGAATAGCAAATTTGGGTATAATTTTTTTTGCCCAATTTCAACCACCTCCAGCCTCTTAAGATTGGATCGACCCTCCCACGACTCTACACAGGAAATAGTAAATTTATAGAGAGAAAATGGAAAAAATTTTAGTGATCAATTTCTACTTACTCAAGACATCGATTGAGGTGAAGTTTGATCTTAAGAGGATTATTTTGATGAGAGTTAGCTCCCTATAACAAGAGCTTCGACAACTGGGCATTCGTTAGTAAAAAATTAAATCTTTCTCTTTCTAGAAAAATTTTCCCGCGAAGCTTTGTTTAAGCTTAATTATAGGCCAAATGGGAAATTTAAAACTTGGTATGATCGTTGAGAGATAAGAAATATGATTACTGGCATGATATGATCCAATTAATTGAGTTTAAGTGTTCAATTTGACGAATTGAAGATTTAAGGAAAAAGTGCAATTTTGAGAAAATTAGGTAAATTGGGAATTTTTAAAAATTTGGGGATTTTTGTGAAATTGACAACAATCGAGTGTCAATTTGCAAATATGAAGTGTTTAAGGATTTAATTGTAATTAAAATAATTTTTAGAAATTTAATTTCAATTAAAAATAATTATAAAGATTTATTTACAATTTTAAATAATTTTATTCTAATAAAATTATATAGTGGATGGAATTGTAAATAAAGTAAAATTTGAAATTATGGAAAATAATTGAGAAATTATTACCAATAAAATAAATTTAGGGACTGTTATATTAAAGAGGAAAAAATAGTGATCTAAGCATAATTTGGATAATTGATAGATTAATTATCCGTGATAATATAAGTGTGGAAAGAAAGCCCTTACCACATCACACGTGACCAATCAGCATGCGACACGTGGTGAAGTGCATCATTCGGTCAGCGCTGATGAACCAAAGCGTGACACATGTCCTTGGTCAACGATCAAATGAAGAAAAGCCACTTCACTGAAGACAAACAAATGAGGTAATGACACGTGTCCTTAGTTAATGGTCAACAGAGTAGAAGCCTCATCAATAGAGCTGACTAATGACGTGTTGACACGTGGCAAAAGGCATCACGTCAGTGACCAACTAGGATGTTGGAAAATGGTCAACCAATTAGAGGTTGACATGTGGCTGAACCACGTCGGATGGTCCAAGCTAATCAAAGGCCCACATGTGGCATTGACACTGTGTGTGCGGAGGGAAAATGCCAAATTTAAATTAGCGAATTAGAAGACGCCACCTGTAAACCCCATTATCTCAAAATAAGAAACCGAGAAGTTTTGAAGGAAAATCAAGAATCAAAGTGAACCATAATTGGTAAATAAGAGCCAAAACGAGAATTTGGAAAATCCAAAGTAGCCAATAAAGACCCAAAACTCATGGAAAGGAACCATAAATAAAATTGGATGAGAAAACTAGACCGGTTTAGGGTGAACCAGATTGAAATATTCATTTTTTTTAGTTAACTTAAAAATATCAATTTAGGAAATTAAAGTCACCATTAGATAGGAAGAGATAAATTTGGAAATTCTTAAAATTTAGAGAACTTGTCAAATCGGGCATGAACCAGTCAATTTTGTATTTTAGGTCACCGAACTAGTCAATGGTCTAGTAGATCAATGGACTACCTGCCAAGTGAGCACCCAATTAGCAGACGTGACCAATCAGCGAGTGACGCGTGACAAAGCGTGCCTTGTCAACTGCTCATTTAGGGCATGGAAGCGCCCACCAATCAGAGAGTAACACATGTTCCTAGTCAACGGCCAGATAAAGAAAATCCACATCACCGATGATCGACCAACGGGAGAGCGACACGTATCCTTAGTCAACGGTCATCTAAGGAGAAGCCTTGTCAGCAAGGCTGACCAATGAGTTGCTGACATATGGCAAAGATGCCATGTCAATAGTCGACTAGGATGTCGAATAAACAATCGACCAATTAGAGGTTGACACATGGTAGAGCCACGTCAGATGGTCCCAACCAATCAAAGGCTGCCACATGGTATTGGCACGTTATGTCAGCTGGGAAATCTAACTTATTTAAGCTAGCCAATTAGAGGACGCCACGTGTCACAATCAAATGACTAGTAAGATGTGGCCAGCGGCCATGTTGGAAGGAGCAACCAATGGGAGGTCGCCACGTGGCTGGTCAACGAGTCAAAGGATGACTTGGACGCTGAGTAGGAAGCCACATCAACAAAGCTAGCCAATCATAATGTGCCCTATGGCAGCTCCACGTGCAAAGCTCACACACGCGCATTGTCATCTTCAACCTCTGAAAGTTGGCAGGATAAGGTCGATGGAGGGCTGCTGACTCTCCAACGACTGAAAAATCCTCCAATCTAATCGTGAATGGGTGGGATAAGGGTCTAATCACGTACGTACTAATAGCCTTGTTAGTTGTCGATGTCCCTATATAAAGGGCTCCTCCCCATTCACCCTCTTCATCCCTTAAATGACTGAAGAAGAAGAAGTTCTCCATTTTTCAGTGAAGCAGAAACTAGAGTTTTGACTTGGGTTTTTCCTCAACCTTCGAAGGCAAGTTCGGGTTCCCTAGAATCCTGAGGAAGTTTACTACACGATGGCATACTCCATTCAGCTTGAGGATCGCTAGAGAAGCACTAGCGAGCTCGAACAGTACCGTCACTCTCTCGGCAAACGAAGACTAGAATCAATCAAGCTCAATTGGAGCTACCCACAGGCCAACCATGGCTAAACCAAGCCCTCCCGACCTTCCCTGAACCATTTTGGTAAGTCCCCTCTGCCGCCCTTCGACGGAATTCACTATTCACAGTGTATTGATTTTATAAAAAACTATATTATGAAATTCACACTATTGAGGCCACTAATTGAGTTATGATTTGATCTAGGAAGGATTCCCAAGAAGAGAGCAACTCATTGGAATCAAGAGCTCCAATTGTCGGACCCTTGCCGGAATGGATTGCCTATAAGTTTGTGCAAAAGAAAGGCACATCAAGCTTGGGACTTTATCCGAGACAAATGAGTTGTGAAATATGAGTGAGTGGGATTTCAAACATCGAGACCGATTAGACCGATGATAAGATCATGCCTAAATTTGAAACCCGATTTTTGAGAAATATAACCCCCCTTACTATGTGAACATTCTTAAAATATTTGGGGTTATATATATTTTTTATGATAACATGAAGCATGATCTTAGGACAACCCATGAACGGTGTATGGATACACCTCAAGGGTTATGGTCTAGCTCAACCGTCAATGTAGGATATGGGTGAGGCCCATGATCGATAATGGTGGGATAGATCTAGCTCTATGCAAGTGACCCAAGGCCATGTTTTGAAAACTCGTATAGCGGGCTCAAGGCCAATTAAAATGGGTCCAATCTCGTTGATATGATTGATTTATCAGCCCGTCAATATTACCATAATTGATTAATTTGTGTGTGATATAGCTATCGAGTTGAAGCCATGTCGTTGGACTCGTTGAGCTAGTAGCTACAGAGTCGAAGTTGGGTTATTGAACTTGTTGGGCTAGTAGTTACCGAGCTGAAGTTGGGTCGTCAGACTCGTTGGACTCGGTGGGTGGTACACCAAAGATAAAAGGCCTTAAATTAAAAAGATTCTTGTTTGTGATTACAGTCATAATGGAACCAAAGAGACGCCCAGTATGGGGTAGTGTTGGTTCTAAGTTGTCACACCCCGACATGGTTTGGTCGGATCCCCGTGATCAACCCGCCACTCTCCCGGTTTATTAAAGGGTTTCCCCTATAAACCGTAAAGAGTAAGGCATCCATTAACCTGTACCTTTTCCTGGAATAGCATAATCAAAACTACATGAAATTTTAAACTTTACATACCTGTCTTACAAGTGTCTTAGTTGATGGTCTTTAAGGGTAGGCTTTCCGGGATTTCCTGAAAGGGATATAAGGGAGGGGGTGAGTACGACTACTCAGTGAATGGGTTTTCAAAGGTCTACTTTTAACTTTTAAGAAAAACATTTATATGGAGTGTGCCAGACTCTTTTCTTTTAAAAAATCCCTTCATTTAGAAATTCAGATTTTCCCACCATTTCTTAGTTACCATAGTGTGTCATCACCCAACACACATCCTTCATCATGAAGGTTACACACATTCGTAGGTCAGTATGACTACTGAACCCACTAGTGGCTTCAGAGCGACTTTACCGGCCACCCGGATAGAAGCACGACCACTTCTACCTTGAGATCGAGTGGATGTACGCGACATCCGACCCTCAATCTTGAAATCGGTTCTTCGTGTCCGTATGAGGACAGAGACCTCATCTTGTCCCCACCCCGGTCTCATGCGCTTGGTGGTACTCCAAATTTCACACAGATACCTGGAAGGACGTTCTGCCCTTATACTCACCGGGTTGTCCAGGGTCCTTAGGACACATCACTACCCCTCATGGGCATCTTGATGATCCCGTACTCATAGTGCATGCACAAACAATGTTTTCTTATCAAGCCATGTAATATGTGGTGCCACTGGTCCAACGGCCTCGACTCTCAACTCAACCTGCAGTTCTTTGTCTTGACTGGTCCATCGACCTATCATGTCGCACTGCCACTAGTTGACTGAGCATGTCGATCCTATCTTGGTACCATGGCCAAACAATTCACTTATTAAGTTTTATGGCACATATATCATGTTCGTTTATGAGCTCCTGCTCATGCCAACTAGCCTTGGGACCACTGTACAAGATTTCCAAAATCTGGCATTTAGCCCCTAGGTTCCAAAACTGAGGCTCCCTACCTATAAGAGCTATTCGAGCTCCCGTCACGAAGGTATCCCAAATAGTTTAAGCATTGGCATACAGTCAGGGGAGAACACTTTCGACAAAATAAGTTTTCACTATCCATTATATCCATCGTTATAAGGACATCTCCATTCAAAATCGATTAACGGGTTTTCAACTTCCTTCGAGGAAGTCTCATGATACTAACCAGGTATGATCTACTTATAACCAGTAAGTAGTTTTTCCACATAATTTTCATATCAGTTTCTCTAAGTGGTGATGATTAAAATACCACTAAACAGTGGGTTTTTATACCGATGCACTTATCATCCCCAATCGGGGATGACATATAATCCCACTCACAACCGGTAAGTAGTTTTTATCTTTAAGTTGTGCTCATCATACCAATCGGGTATGATGTTAGTAAACCCACTCACCCGATAGTGTAGTGAAATTCCACTTTAGTTGGATTCCGTCCTTAGCAAGCTGGACCTCGACTGACGTCCCCGATGTCTCATTCTTCTACACGAAATGAACATGGTTGGTCATTATTCTGTGGCCTAATAGCCCTCATTCATTGTAATGAATGAGAAAACTCAAACTTTTTAGTTATTTGCAACTAGGTCCCTAAAGTTATTTCTCTTTAACTTTAAGTCCCTAATGTCAGTTTTTCCTCAAATCGAGTTCCAAAACTTTTAAAATTTATCTTTGGACCTCAATTTATTCAATTTCACCAAAAAAGGGGTTTAATTTTCCAAATTTCCAATTTGGTCCCCCAACTTTTCCAAAATTACCATTTTGCCCTTCCTTTACAAAAATGGTAAGTTTTGCCCCAAAAATTCCAAAATTCCTCAATTGGTCCTCTAACATTATTTTCAAGTCCAATTGACCCTTAATTTCATAAAATTGCATTTTGGTCCTTTGAATTTCGAAAATCCCCAAATTTCCTCAATTTCCCCAATTCCTCCCCCCCCTAATTTCCATTCCTTAGCACAATCGAATTTGATTTCATCAAATTGATCGATCAAACATCTCTAATTATTGAAATTGAAGTACAAATTGAGTTCCTCCATCTTCTTATGATTCAATAGCACTTTGAATTGCAAGTTTTGACGCCGGAACGAGCTTAGACGGAGCTTCGTTTGAAAACGGACTGTAGAGAGAGAAAGCTTCGATTACTCACCGGTGAGGGCATGGCGGTCCGAGCTTTCAATCCGGGCAGATAGCTCTCATCCTGAGGTTCATCCTAGAATCAAGAATCATATCAATTGGTGGTGAATTGAGTTAGAATTTTATCATTGAAATTCTGTCGGTTCTCTCTGTAGCACTGACCAGAAATTGCATAGGGAAGCTGAATTGGCTTACCTTTCAGTCCTAATTCGGTTGTGGGAGGGCTGAGAAAGTGTTGGAAAGGCTTGGTTTGGCCTGAGGAGGGCTCAAAATGGCCCATTTCAACTCGGCCAAAATAGGGCAGCTGCGGTCCGCTAGAGCTGCTTCACTGTTTCATCATGCCAACGTCTCGCCGGTGACCCTTGGAGTGAACGAAAACTACAGACGTGTAGCTGACTTCTCCCCGGTTCTAAAGAACTCGACCTTACCTTATTTGGCTTAGAAAAGACCCAATGTCGGAGCTCTGGTTCGAGCTTCACTGAAAAATGGAGCTGTTGCTAGAGAATGGAGTTTTCGGGTGTGCAGAGCATGAATGGGGAGGGGCTCTTTAAATAGTGAGCTTGGGGACCTGTTGACTGTCTGTTTGGCACCATTATGACTGACATTGAAGACTTGAATGCCCTGAACATAAGCATTTCTTCTTCGTCAACGTTTCTTCAGTTTCCTGTTGAGTGAACAATGCTCTCATCCTGAGGAAGAAGATTACACTGTTCTGAATCGGATCGAACCGGGTTCAAAGCTTAAAACGGCCGGTTCACCCCTCATTCAATCAAGTTTTTCAAATCTAAAAATTTCTAAATTCATCTAAATTAATTTTGTAAACCCGCCCTTTTGAGCTAAGGAAAACCAGGAAGGGAACTAGTCAAACCGAGTGAGAAAATTGAACCGGTTCACAAACCCGATCAATTATGAATGGGCAATTTAGGAAATTACAACTCTCAGATGATCCAAAGGGTTTATTAAACCTTGAAAAAGAAACTTAAGACAAATTAGAAGATAAAAACCAAATTGGTTAAGGTGAATGAGATTCCATAAGAATTTTAAAGTTAAGTGTGCTTGCGTGAGAGTAGTGTGAGGATGGGTGACCTCCTTAGAAGTATGATTTTTTTTGTAACCCGAAATTTCGGTAAAAAATTTTTATGCGAATCGTACACCTTTTCATAAATAGCCATAAATTAATATATATTTAATTATTGTAATTAATACCAATAATTTAATACCTAAATTAAATTATTGGAATTAATACAAATAATTTATTACCAAAATTAAATTATGCCAATATTAATACTAGTAATGAATCTATCCCATTTAATACACGGTTTTACACCTATATAAAGAGGTTATCCCCATTCATTCTATTCACACCCGAACACTTCTCTCTCTCTGTCTCTACTGCTCCATTTCCCAGTGAAGCTTAAACTAGAGCTTCGACTTGAACATTTTTCTTAACCTCAAAAGGAGAGGTCGGGCTCTTTAGAACTGGGGATAAGTCTGCTATCTGATAGCAAACTCCAGTCAGTCTAAGAATCACTAGAGAAGCGTCGACATGATGGAATAGTGAAGCAGCTCCGGTGGACCGACGCTGCCCTGTTTTGGCCGAGTTGAAATTGGCCATTTCGAGCCCTCCTCAGGCCAAACTAAGTCTTCCCAACACTTCCTCAGCCCTTCCACGACCGAATTACGACTGAAAGGTAAGCCAATTCGGCTCCCCTCTGTAATTTCCGGTCGGTGCTAGAGAGAGAACTGGTAGAATTTCAATAATGAAATTGTAACTCAATTCGACATCAATTGATGCGATTCTTGATTCTAGGATGAACCTCAAGATGAGAGCTATCTGCTTAGATTGAAAGCTCGGACCGTCGTGCCCTCACCGGTGAGAAATCGAAGCTTTCTCTCTCTACACTCTATTTTCTAGCGAAGCTCCGTTTGAGCTCATTCCGGCGTTAAAATCTGCGATTCAAAGTTTCTTAGAATCGTATGAACATGTAGGAACCCAATTTCAACTCCAATTTCAACAATTAGAAGTGTTTGATCTGTCAATTTGATGAAATCAAATTCGGTAGTGTTGAAGAGTTGAAATTGTGGAAAAATTGGGGATTTTTGAAATTCAAAGAACCAAAATGCAATTTATGAAATTGAGGGTCAATTGGGTTTGAAAATAATGTTGGAGGACCAATTGAGGAATTTTGGAATTTTTGGGGCAAAACTTACCATTTTTGTAAAGGAAGGACAAAATGGTAATTTTGGAAAAATTGGGGGACCAAATTGGAAATTTGGGAAATTAAACCCTTTTTTGGTGAAATTGAATAAATTGAGGTCCCAAGATAAATTTTAAAAGTTACAAGACTTAATTTGAGGAAAAAAATTGACATTAGGGATTTAAAGTTAAAGAGAAATAACTTTAGGGACCTAATTGTAAATAACTAGAAGTTTGAGTTTTCTCATTTATTGGAAATAAATGAAGGCTGTTATGCTGAGTAATAATGAACAAGGATGTTCATATCGTGTAGGAACGTGAAATACCGGCAATGCCAGCATGGATGAGCTCGCGTGAATACAAAGAATCGGTCTAGTGAAATTTACTACGTTAACGAATGAGTGGGTTTACTAACATCATACCCGGTTGGGATGATGGGCACAACTTAAAATTTAAAAACCACTTACCAATTGCGTATGAAAATTTTATATTATACCCGGTTGGGAATGATAAGTACCTCGGTATGAAAACCCATTATTAAGTGGTATTTTAAACATCACAACTTAAAGGAAGTGATGTGTAAATCATGTAGAAGAAAACTATTTACCGGTTGTAAGTGGATCATACCTGGTTGGTATGATGAGACTTCCTTGAAGGAAGTTGAAAACCCGTTCATCAGTTATGAACATAGGTGTCCTTATACCGGGTCGGTATAATGGATAGTTGAAAATATAATTTTGTCGAAAGTGCTCTCCCCTAACTGTGTGCCAATGCTTAAACTATTTGGGAGACCTTTTTGATGGGAGCTCGCATAGCTCTGATAGGCCGGGGCCTCGGTTTTGGAACTTGGGGGCAAAATGCTCGATTTTGAAAATCTCATACAGTGGGCCCAAGGCCAGTTGGCATGAGCAGGAGCTCGTAAACGAACATGATATATGTGCCATAAAACTTAATAAGTGAATTGTTTGGCCATGGTACCAAGATAGGACCGACATGCTCAGTCAACTAGCGGTAGTGCGACATGACAGGTCGACGGACCAATCAAGACAAACAACTACGGGTTAACTTGAGAGTCGGGGCGTTGGACCAGTGGCACCACATATTACATGGCTTGATGAGAAAACATTGTTTGTGAATGCACTATGAGTACAGGATCATCAAGATGAGGGGTAGTGATGCGTCCTAAGGGTACTGGACGACCTGGTGGCTATAAGGGCAGTTCGTCATTCCAACTGTCTATGTAAAATTTGGAGTAGCACCAAGCGCATGAGACCAGGGTGGGGACAGGATGAGGTCTCTGTCCTCATATGAACATGATGAGGTGATTTCGGGATTGTGGGTCGGATGTCACGTACATCCACTCATTCCTAGGGTAGAAATGGTTGTACTTCTATCCGGGTGGTAGGAAAAGTCGCTCCAAAGCCACTAGAGGGTTCAATAGTGATACTGACTTGTGAATGTGTGTAACCTTCATGATGAAGGATGTGTGTTGGGTGATGACACACCGGTAACTAAGAAATAATGGAAAAATCCAAATTTTTAAATGAGGGGAATTTAAAAAAAAAAGGAGTCTAGCACACTCTATATACATGTTTTTCTTGAAAGTCAAAAGATTTGAATCCCATTCACTGAGTAGTTGTACTTACCCCCTCCCTTATACCCCTTTCAGGAAGTCCCGGAAAGCTGAACCTTAAAAGACTTGCGCAATTAAACGCCTGCAAGACAAGTATGATTAATTTAAATGACTATGCAGTTTTCATTTATGATATTCCTGGAAAAAGATATAGGTCTAAAGAACGCCTTACTCTTTACGGTTTATAATATAAGGGGAAACCCTTTAGTAAATCGGGAGAGTGGCAGGTTGATCATGGGGATCTGACCAAACCGGGTCGGGGCGTGATAACTAGAGTGGTATCAGAGCCTATTTTCTCAAATACATAATCAAGACTAGAAAATATAGTAACTAATAGGATTTATCCTAAAATTTTCAGATGGCTCCCAGGAGAGGAACCAAGAAAACTTGGTATGACTCTACTTAACACCCTACCTCTATAGGGAGACAACCCTAGAAGCTTCCCAAATGCCTGAGACCGGGCAGAAATGTCGAAAGACAAAATGGGAAAGTATCCTAGAGAATGGTGCTAGGACCTATTGGTGGCACAACTCTAAGTATGGAGGAAGATGTTTATCAAGAATTCCATAGCTCCTTAGTTATTTTGCAACCATTTCCTATGATAGGGTTGAAAGCCTGATCTTTTGTATCCCCCTGTTAATAAAATACTAAAATCCTCAAAACTCTCTCTCTTGATGATGCAATCTTGTTGGGAATATGGCCCAAGGAAAATAAAGCAAACCCACACTATCCTGAAAGCTAAGGAAAAGTCACATCTCGGTTGTGGAAGATGAATCAGGGAATTAAGAAACCAAGTAAGACTCTTACCATGACTCTTTAGCAAAGGAGATTCAGTAACAAAACTGTAAAAGTGATCAGACTCAAGAATGGTAGAGCACCAAACCAATAGTAACCTTGGAAATGCCCTACTCGAAGGAAAGAAGGGAGCACAACAATCCATGTAAATGAATAACCTATTACAAGTATGAACGATGGAGACATTACCTGAAGAAGTGCCCCACCCTACAAAGGACAAGTACCAAGATAAGCTATTATAGGTGTAAGGAAAGAAGGGGTGTTTCACACCTCATAAATTCAGGGCAATAACTCCTCAAAGGCCATGAAGGACTGGAGACCGAAACCATGGAGCTAGCTAAGTAAGCGGTTCACCAAGAGGTCAAGAAATGACAAGGTAAATGTGAAATTTAAATTTCTTCTTAAGAAGGTCAAACCGCGAAAGATACCTCAAGTGTAGGGATAAAGTACATGGGAAGTATATCTAGAACCCTCTCATAAGGGGAAAACACAGAGAAACATCCTCTGGAAACTCTAGGGAATGGCACAATGAGAGTGAAGAAGAGAAGGAATACATTGGGAAAGGGAACTCTGGAGGGATGCATACAACTAAGTACCTTGAAGGAATCATTGGATTGGCAGATGGACATAACGTGAAGTTCAAGGCACCGATAACGTGAAGTTCAAGGCACCGATAACGTGAAGTTCAAGGCACCAACCCACCGTTAGAAACTTCTTGATGGAAGGATGTATTGGAGGCCAATTATGACCTGCCTTGGAAGAGTAATAGAGCCAAATAATGGGATGTATTGGAATGAATCACCTTGGAAAAAGTAATGAAGCCAAATAGGGTCAAGGAGAATAAATTACACCCTAAGAAAGACTAGGAGGTAGAAAGGACTACACCCTAAAAAAGGTTAGTGAGATGGATGTTAAGGACAGGAGGACTCGAGAAATAGCTGCCCTAAGAAACTTAGACCAAACAAATGGTGGTGGCAAAGCAGTTAGTGAACAAATACTCTGGAAAGCCATAATTTGAGTTCCAACAAAGAAGAGGGAGGCGGAAAGGCCAAATACTCAGGAAGAGAAGGATGAAAGAAATCCTTAAAGGGACCAAAGGCCAATTAACGACTAAACTCAAGCCAAGAAAGGAATAGGAAAGCCTTTCACACAATGGTCAAGAAATCTTGAAACAAGAAAGATTTGTACGCTCCCTAAAGAAATAGACAGGTACTGGGTACGAATGAGGTTGCAAATCGAGTATAAAAGATGTGCCTACAAGATTTGAGGAGTGAAGGTAAATAGGAGAAGACGACATTAAGGGATGTCATTTAAGGGTAGAAATCCCCTAAAACAAATGTAAGAAAAGAATATTAGGGGAAAAGGCAAAGAATCCTACCAAGGAAGGAAGCCCCGGAAAGACATGCGTATCCCAATTAAGAGGAAATGGAACCAACCTTTAATTAGGAAATGTTTCCAAGGAAGGAAGTATTGTAATGGCCCAGTGTGACCTGTTTGGAGAGAACATGAGAATCATGTAGAAAGAGGAAAACTAGTAACGACGGACAACCAAAAAGAATAAACAAAATCCTAAGAAAGGTGTAAATGCAGTAAAGACTACACTCTATGAAGGACAATAGGATAGGCATGAAGGACGAGTGATATAGCTACCTAAATGATTGGACTAGAAAAATAGAGAGAAAAAGACAGTTAAAGAACTGGTATTCGAGAGAACCATGGATTTAAACCACGATAAAGAAGGGAGAAGTGAAAAGAGAAAATCATTAGAAAAGAAGAACGAAGGAAAATCATTAAAAAAAATCAATGGCCAGAATCGGAACTACAAAGTCTTGAGACGGTTAAATGAACCACTCGAAGGGTAATCAAGGGATCTTGAAACTAGGTGGATGCGAGCTCTAGACATGTGCTGAGGTGCGAGTGATAACGAGGATGGAGTATGAAAGACGTACCCGTAGGATCTCAAGAGTAAAGGTAAACATGAAAGAATAGCATCAAGGGACGTCATTTAAAGTAAGGTGTCTTCAAGGATGTATGAAAAAGAAATTTCAGGAGAAAAGGGTAAGAATCCTCCTAAATAAGGAAATCCTAAGAAAGGATACATGACGTAATAAAGAATAAACGGAACCTGGTGATGAGAGGTGAGGAGACAAATTCACAAATAAAAGTGCATGCTAAAGTGAAAGAAACCCAAGGAACGAGTAGGTAGAAAGATAGCATCAATAGATGCCGTAACATGTAAGAATGGGTAGACTACCCATAATAAGAAAATAAAGGAAAGAACGATCGAGAAACTTTGGGAAAGTAAGCTCCCTAAATAAGAAGTGGTTAGGGGGGGGGACAACCACTAATATCAAGATGGATTGTGGTTCACACTTGCATAATAGAGCCTAAAGAGTGGACGTCTAGGCATAGGGTGGAGTACACGAAATTAGACCGACAATCGGAATCTACTCAATTAAGGAATAAGGGATGGAATGAAAAATTTAAGACAATGAGGAATAAAAGCGGGCAAATGCCCCAATATAGAAAGGGTGTAAGGAGATGAAGAAAGGAAACCTTCAAGAAATGGTAAGAAGGTTGAACATGTAACTCCTAAGGTGAAAGTCTCTACTTTGAAGGAAATAGTAGAGAATGAAATCGTAAAAAGGGAAACTCCCCAAACCAAACAAATCGACTTGTAGACTGAAAGGAATCAACTCGGTATAAAGAATTGTGAAATGATTACGAACAAGTAAGAGTGGATTTTGGGCCAAAGTAAAATCATTGAGTAAAGGATGTCATTGGGAATGAGGATGGACCTAAGAAAGGATGAATCCCAGCTTGTCGATATAGTATTGGAAAATCCAATCAATTGGAACCGAAAAGATCCAATAAAGAAGTTGGGGAAGGATAAGTAGGTAAGAGGAATCCATGCGGTTATGCGATACATAACTTCAAAGGCATGATGGAGGAGAGGATAATGGTAAAAAGGATAGTGGAGGAATGCTATCAAAAGAAAAGAGGGATAAAGTTATACGATCCCTGAAAGGTCGAAAAGCTAAGAGAGACCCTTAAGGAGATGTTCTAAGAATTTAATGTATAGAGATAGGTCCTAGAAAATACTATGCTATAAGACGCATGTAAGCCCAACAATCCCGAGGAGAATATGACTCAAAGTAAGGAAGAGTCGGCTAATAAGCATGACAAAGTCAAACATAAAGTGGATTGATTTGTAATGAGCAACAAATGAAGAAAGAGTCGAAATGGAACAAAAAAGTGATGATAAAGAAATTTGTGAAAATAGGTATGTAATGCTCTAAAGGATGTCGAGCTAAGGGTTTCAATGACCAAGTAGTTAATTAGACACGAAAATGGTTAGTTATCTTAGAATTTCAAATCTTGAGTGCAGAACCTCAAGGGGAAGAATGTTGCTCTAAGAAAAGAAAGAGATAAAATCTAAGAACATACCCTGAAGTAGGGTATGTCTAGTTATGAAAAACTCCATGGAGGGAGTAAATAATACAAAGGAAAAAGGAATTCCTTAAGTGAAGGTTGTAAAAAGGGCTAATTGAAAGAACGAGAGAAGAGTTTGCATGTTAAGCAAACACAAAAGGAGCATCAAAGGAAATGATTCCTCATACAAGGTTCCTAATTAAGTTTTGGGGACAAAACTCCTAAAAGGAGGGGAGAATTGTAAACCCCGCCCTTTTGAGCTAAGGAAAACCGGGAAGGGAACGGGTCAAACCGAGTGAGAAAACCGAACCGATTCACAAACCCGATCAATTGTGAATGGGAAATTTAGGAAATTACAACTCACATGTGATCCAAAGGGTTCATTAAACCTTGGAAAAGAAACTTAAGACAAACGGTGTGTTTATTAACCAACACACGCCCTTCATCAGGAAGGGAACACACATTCACCGGGCAGCACGTCCACTGGACCCAATTGTGGCATCGGAGCGACTTTACCGACCACTTAGATAGACGCACGTCCACTTCTACCCTAAGAATGAGTGGATGTACGCGACATCCGACCCTCAATCCCGTAAAGAAAACTCCATGTCTGTATGAGAACAGAGATCTCATCCCGACCCCACCCTGGTCTCATGCGCATGAAGCTACGTCGAGCTTCTTTAACTACTGGCACGACAAACTACCCTTATCTCCACCATGTCGTCTAGTAGCCCTTAGGACGCATCACTACCCTTCTTGGGCATCTTGAAGGTCCTGTACCTCAGTGCATTTACAAAACAACAGTTTTCCTCATAAGCCATTTAATCTTTGGTGCCACTGGTTCAACGACCTTGACCTTAACTCAACCTGCAGCTGTTTGTCTCGACTGGTCCGTCGACCTGTCATGTTGCATTGCCGCTAGTCCATCGAGTATGTCGGTCTTGTCTTGGTACCATGGACAAAAATATCATTCATTTAAAGTTTTCATGGCTTAAACTCATGTTTGTTTACGAGCTCCTGCTCAGGACAATTGGCCTTGGGCCCACTATACGAGATTTTCAAAATCGGGCATTTTAACCACCAAGTTCCAAAACTGAGGCCTCCTGCTTATCTGAGCTGTTCGAGCTCCCGTCAGGAAGGTCTCCCAAAATGTTTAAGTAGTGGCACACAGACAAGGGAGAGCACTTCCAACAAAAATAATCTTTCAGCTGTCCATCACAAAAACTAGGTGTGAGGACATCTATGCTCATAATCGATAAATGAGTTTTCTACTTCCTTTTAGAAACTTCATCATACCAACTGGATATGATCTACTTACAACCGGTAAGTAGTTTTTATGTATTTTTTCTTACATCACCCCATCTAGGCGTGATGTTAAAATCCCACATTTGTAGCGAGTTTTCATTTCTGAGGTGCTTATCAACCCAACAGGGTATGATATAAAAATCCCACTCACCCGATAAGTGCAATGTATTTCTCTTGATAGGGTTTTTGCCTCCACGCGAGCTTATCCTTGTTGGCGTTTCCGGTCCTTCGTGCTTCTACACGATTTGTACATTCTTATTTATTAACAATTGGTATAGTAGCCCTAATTCCTCATGTAAGAGCAAAATGCCCAAACTTTTCAATTATTTACATTTAGGTCCCTAAAGTTATTTCCCCCTAACTTTAGGTGCCTAATGCAAACTTTTTCCAAATTCACTTTGGGACCTCAATTCATTCAAAATTACAAAAAGGGGTTCAAGTTTCCAAATTTCCAATTTGGTCCCTAATTTTTCCAAAATTACCATTTTGCCCCTACTTTACAAAAATGGTAAAATTGACCAATTGGTCCTCCAACATCTTTTCCATTCCCAATTGGCCCTCAAGTTTTAGAAATTGCACTTTAGTCCCTCAAATTTTTGAAATCCCCAAATTTTCCCCAATTTCAACCTTTCAACCTGATTGGATTTAATTTCATCAAATTGACCGATAAATCAAAGTTAATTATTGAAATTGAAAGTGGATTTGAGTTCCTACACATCCATACGATTCAATTGCACCTTGAATCGCATGAATTGACGTTGGAATGTCTCTAACTGAGCTTCGTTGGAAAATTGGACGTAAAGAGAGAGAGTACGTTGGGGGTGCGGTGGTCTGAGCTTTCGATATGGGCATATAGCTCTCATCTTAAGGTTTCTCCCATGATAAATAATCACATCAATTGATGCCGAATTGAGGGAGAATTTGGTCAGTGAAGTTTCGTCGGTTCTCTCTCTAGCACTGATCGGACATTACAGAGTGGAGTCAAATTGGCTTACCTTTCAACTCTAATTCAGTCATATGAGGGTTGTGGAATTGTTAGGGGAGCATGGTTAGGCTAGAGAAGGGCTCAAATTGGAAAATTTTAGCTTGACTGAAATAGGACAGGTTCGGTCCACCAGAGCTGCTTCATTGTTCTATCATGTAAGCGATTCTCCGGTGACCCTCGGAGCAAATGGAGACTACAATCGTGTAGCTAACTTCTCCCTGAATATAAAGAGCCCGACCACGCCTTCTTTGGCTCAGAAAAATGCCCAAGTCAGAGCTCTAGTTCAAGCTTCACTGTAAAATGGAGCAGTAGGGAGAGAGTGGAGTTTCACGTGTGAGGAGGATGAATGAGGAGGGGCTCTTTATATAGGAAGCTTGAGGACTTCTTGGTCATCTGATTGGCACCTTAATGGTGGTCATTCATTGCCTGAAATTCCCTAGCCAGAGACTTTTCATCTTCACTAGTGTTGCTCAATTTTCCGGCGAGTGAACTATGCTATCATTTGAAGGAAGAGAATGACACTGTTCTGAATCGGACCGAGCTAGTCCGAACTGGGTTCAATGCTTAAACCAACCAGTTCAGACTTGATTCGACCGAGTTTTTCAAAATTAAAAATTTGTAAATTTATCTAAATTTATTCTCTATCCAATGGTGGCCTCAATTCTCCAATTTGAATTTGCTAAGCCACCTAGAAAAATGAATTTAGCATCTGGTTCAATTGTGGTTCAAACTGGTCAAAACTAGTTTAATCCGGTTCGGATCTGGTTCACCTGAACCAGTCTAGTTTTCTTCCCCAAATTGTCCTAAGGTCCCTTTCCAAGGTTTTTATGACTCTTTGGGTCACTCGGGAGTTGTAAATTTTCCAATTTTCCTGTTCTCAAATGGTTGGGGTTCGTGAACCGATTCGGTTTTCTCACTCATGTTGACCGGTTCTTTCACCGGTTTTTCTTAACTCCAAAGGGTGGGGTTTACACATCTGATCATGAATCCCACAATCATTCTAAGGCCAACTCCCGGCCTATGACCCCAAGGGACTAGGGGTAGAAAATCTCTGTAATAAGCCAAATATGGAAAGAAACTATTTATTGAATGAATGAAAGTCTAATTTTCCTAATAAAATTTTTGGTTATCTTTGATGAATTCAAACAATAAGAGTATGTTGATAAGGATCAGAGTAAAGGGTAGAAATCACCTAAGGAAAGAAAAACAAATGGGTAATTACTAGTTAACCCAAACCTTTAAAGTAAGATTACCCTCCAAAGAAGGGACAATAAAACTTGACAAAGAAGAGATTACTAGAGTTAACCCAAGGAAGACAAAACCTAACTAAAGAAATGAAGGAGAAGTCTGAAATAGGGAAGTGAACATCCAAGAGCATGGGAACATGTAGAAGTCTAAGGAATTAAGGAGAGACTCTATAGAAAAGTAAAGAAACAAGAAGGATTAGACTATCTTAAGGAAAGCCAAAGGGATGGAAGCTGACCAGAAAGAAAGTAAGAAAGAATTGAGAGCACTGAAGATGTTAAGTAAATTGAGATAAGACAAGGAGAAAGGAGAAAGGAAAGAACTATGATAGGAAGGAAACCTCGGGAATAATACCAGTACTTGGAAAGAGTTAGGATACAAGTTCTTAGGAACTCAATAATAATAAGGGGACTTTTTGAAGCCAAGAGATGGAATAAAAAGGAATAGAAAATAGGAAAGAAATCTAGAGTGAATAACCATACAAAGGTCAGGAAGTATAAGAAAAGAATAAAGGAAGAACTTTCAAGGAGCAGTAGGGAGATTGAAGTGAAAATCCCAGAATGGAAGTCCCTAGAAGAAGGATAAGGATAGGAAGTGGAACCATGGAAAGAAGAAGTTCCAAGCGCAGGTAACCACCAAAAGAACCGCCATAAAACTAAAGTCGGAATAAGGACTTTGTTAAAAAGACATAGGTGGATAAAGATATACCTAGATGGCTAGGTATGATCTACTTTCAAAAGAGCAGAGAAATCAAATAAGGATTTCAGATAGACCCAGTCGAAGAAGATAAATGCGTAACAACAAGATAATCTAGATGAATAAACGATGCCCTGAGATGGATAGGGAAGTAGTAAAGACTATGCCCTAAAGAGGGAAATGAAATGGATATTAAGGACAACATGACTCAAGAGACGACAACCTCAAGATCATAGAACTAGGAGAGTGATGAGATCGAAGCAAGTAATGAATTGACCCTCAGGAGAATTTTAAATTTAAACTCTAGTAAAGAAGGGAGAGATGGAAAGGCCCAATAGGTGGCACTTAATGATGAAGGTGAAATCTTCGAAGAGATCAACAAACAAGATCAGATTAATGACCCAACTCAACACAGAAGAAAGTTGAGTAAGCCTCTCATAGGATGATCGTGAGATATTAAAGCAAGGAAAGTGTGAATCCCATCTAAAGAAATAGATGGATATAGGAAGGAAAGGAGAATGAAGATGAAGTACATGTAAGTTCTCAAGACTAATGTAAGCAGGAAAGAATGGCATCAAGGAATACCTTTTAAAGTTAGATATTCAAAATAGAAAAACAGGAAGAGAACTTGAGAGAAAAGAATATAATCTGCCAAGGAAACCTTGGAAGAACTAAAGGGTCCCAATTAAAAGGTAATGGGATCAACAAAAATGGAGACCAAGTGAATTCGTCCAAGAGATGTTGGTTGAGATGGAAAGATCAAGTATAATGGAAAGGTACATAGGAGGACCCAAGGAGCAAGTGAAGTCCAAGTAATGTGTAAGTAAGAAAATACATTAAAGGATGTCGTGCGAGTAATGAGGGGGTGGGTTGGCCATAAAAGATGAAACAGAGGAAAACACATCTAAGAACTTTGGAAAATTTAACCCCTAAGTTAGGAAGGGGATTTAAGTAAAGGATCACTACCATCAGGACCGGTAGTGATCAACGCTCAATTGATAGAGCCTAAAGAGAGGACGACTAAACATAGTGTGGAGTACACAGAATGAGTTAGATAAGGATTCAAAAGGATGGATGCCCTATTATAGGAAGGGCTATGAAGAAAGGAAGGAAAGAAAACTTCAAAGAAATGATGAGGGGGTTGAACGTGTAGTTTCCAAGGTGAACGTCTCTAATGTAAGGGACAGGGTAGAGAGAAAAACCAAAATAAGGGAGCGATAATAGTAAGCAATCAATACTTAAAACCGAAGGAGATTAACTCTTATAAGAATTTTGAAGTGATCATGAGAGAATAAGAGTTGACTAAAAGAAGAGAAAGTCCTTGAGAAAAGGACGCTACTGAAACTAAGGAAGGACATAAGAAGGGTCAAAATTGGATAAAAGGAGTTAACACCGAAATCCATGAAGTGAGTAGATAGTGCTTGAGAGGACCCCCGAACTAAGGGTTTTAATGACAAAGGAAGTGACTACACATAGGAATGAGTGGGTATATTGGAACTCCCAATCCTGAAATCCTGAGTAAAGAACCTCAAGAGAAAGAATTACGCTTTAAGGAAAGAGGGACGTGAATTTAAGGATATTACCTTAAATTTTCAAGTAAGGTATGCTTAGTTAAATAAAGTAAGCTCCATGGAATGGATAATGGGAAGGAAAAGAAATTTATAAGTGTGTGTTATATTGGGGCTAAATGGAAATAACCGAGAAGGTTGTATGTCAATAAACTACAAGTTGATATCAAGAGAAGTTATTTCTAGTACTAAGGATGTTGAATAAGTTTTGGGGATAAAACTCCTAAAAGGAGGGGAGAGTTGTAAACCCTGTCCTTTAGATTTAAGGAAAACCGGGAAAGAACCGGTCAACCTAAGTCAGAAAACTGAACCAGTTCACAAACCCCAACCACTAGAGAATGGGCAAATTGGGAAATTTATAACTCTTGGTTCAGGTGAACCGGATCCAAATCGGATTGAACTGGTTTGGATCGGTTTGAACCATCATTGAACTAGATGCTAAATTCATTTTTCTAGGTGGCTTAAAATATTTAAATTGGAGAATTAAAGCCACCATTGGATAGAAAACTAATTTAGATGAATTTAGAAATTTTTAATTTTGAAAAACTCGGACAAATCGGGCTTGAACCAACCACTTTAAGCATTGAACCCGGTTCGTACCGGTACAGTTCGATTCAGAACAGTGTCATCTTGTTCCTTTAGATGATGGCTCCTCTTGATTAAAGAAAGGGGGAAACCCTTCTTGAACTAAGGGAGCAGCGGGTTGATCATGGGAATCCGACCAAATCAGGTCAGGGTGTGACATGAGCTTTGTAGGAGTATTGAATAATGAAGGAAATGGTGAGAATTTGGAACTGAGAATGTCCGAATTACTAGAAAGGTCAACTTACAAGGTAAGTGGGAAATGACAAAACAATGAAATGGTATACATTGAATGTCTGGATAATGATCAAGATAGTTGAGGAACACTACCAACTGGTAAGGATGGACGGAGTCCCAAGATCTCTAAAAGATTAGGAATTAAGGAACAATTATCAAGAGAATGTCCTGGAAGTATAATATATGAAGACATTCTAAAATATATCATGCTATTGTGTTACGGACACATAGGTCCAAAATTTACTAAAAGGGTATGACTCATGGAGAGAAGAGTCATTTATTAAAGCATGATTATGAAAGCCTTGGGTAGATTTGAATCACAAGAAAGAAAGGACGTGTCACGCCCCGACTCGGTTTGGTCGAATCCCCGTGAGCAACCCGCCACTCCCCTAGGTCTATGAAGGATTTTGCCTCCTTCTAAATCTTGAGGAGTCAGGTGTCTGTTTTCCTTGATTTTCCTAGAATAACATTATACAAAACTTAATATATTAAAAGCTTATGTACCTGGCTTAGGGTTCAGTTGCGAGAGGTCTTTAAGGTTGGTCTCCTTCTTCTTGAAAAGGGTTTAAGGGAGGGTTGAGTTTCTACAACTCAATGAGCGAGTGTTGGGATTAGGTTTTAAGAAAAATACTTAGTTTGTCAAAATCATGCCCAAGTTTAATGTCATTTTCAATGCTTATCTCAAATTACAAGGCCTTTTTCCAATTTCATAATTAGGTGTGTTTAGCTCTCTTTGCACACCATCTTGCCTCGGGAGGCATTTAGCAAATAAACACACGCCCTTTATCATAAAGGGTACAAACATTCGTAGGGCAGTCCCAGATTGCACCCACTTGGGGATCAGCGTGACTTTGTCGTCCATCCTGATAGAAGTCCTAGACTTCTACCCTGAGTTTGAGTGGACGTCCTAGACATCCAACCCTCAGACCTAAAATTCACTTCATGTCTATATGAGGATGAAGACCTCATCCTAACCCCATCCTAGTCTCATCCGCAAGAAGCTTCCAAAGCTTCTTGACTAACTGGCATGACAAATTGCCCTTATCTCCACCATGTCGTCCAACAGCCCTTGGAACCCATCACCACCCCTAAGGCATATTGATGGTCCTGAATTCATGAGTGCATGCACAAAAAATAATTTTTCATCATTTAGCCATTTTCTTTGGTGCTAACGGTCTAACCGCCTCGACACTTAACCCGAAATGTAGTTGTTTGTCTAGGCCGGTTCGTCGACCTGGCCCTGACGCACTATCGCCAGCCCATCGAGCATTGTCTGTCATGACTTAGTATCATGGTGAATCATACAATTGATTCCATTTTAAATAAAATTTTTCATGGCTCGTCCTATTCATGTTTGTCTACGGGCTTCAGCCCGTGGCCATTGGCCTTGGGACCACTACACGTGTTTTGCAAAACTGGGCCTTGAGCCCTATGAGTTCAAAACTGAGGCCCCTAGCTTGTAAGAGCTGTTCTAGCTCACGTCAAGAAGGTCTCCCAAATTGTTTAAGCAATGGCACATAGTCAGGAGAGAACATTTCTAACAAAATATCTTTTTAACTCATCACACTAACCTAGTGTGATGATAGGTCTGCTTACAACTGGTATGCGAATTTTTTCTTTCTATAAGGAAGCTCATCATACTAACCGGGTATGATGTTTAAACGATCCTACTCACAACCAGTAAGTAGGTTTTTAACTTTTAAAACGTGCTCATTATCCCAACCAGGTATGAAATATAAAGTTTCCATTCACAATTGGCAAGTAGGTTTTTAACTTTTAAACTTGCTCATCACCCCAATCGATTATGACGCTACTCACTCGATGGTTGTGACGTGTTCGTCCCTAGTTGGTTTTCCAATTCCAAGTTAGCGCTCTAGCTTGCGTTCTGGTCCCAAGTGTCCCTACACAGTTTGGGTATCATTATTAGGAAGGGTTCAGCATGACAACCTTCTTTTTCTCATGTATGGGCGACTAGAACCAAATCTTGGTTTTATTGCACTTAGTTCCCTAAAGTTCACACTTCTTGACTTTAGGTCCCTAGTGTTCACTTTTTTCCCCAATCAAGTCCCAAGGATTTCCAATATCCTCCTTGGGCCCTTAAATTTATAAAAATTGTATATGGTGCTCAAATTCTCCAAATTTCCAAATCTGTTCCCAACTTTTTCCAAAATTATTGGTTTGCCCCTAAGTTCCAAAAATTACCAATTGGTCCCAATTCTTTCAAAAATTGACCAATTGGTCCTCCAACATCTTTCTCATTGCCAATTGACCTTCAATTATGAGAAATTGCATGGAGTTCCCTCAATTTTTTGAAATCCCTAAATTTCCCCTAATTTCTAACCCTCTCTACTAACTGAATTTGTTTTTTTTAAATTGATAATTCAAACGGGGTTAATTGATCTAATTGATGGCATGGATCAATTTCTACACTTCCATATGATCAAATGGAACTTTGAATTGTAGAATTTGGGTCCGAAATGAGCTCAAATAGAGCTTGCTAGAAAACTTTACGTAGAGAGGGAAAGTTTCGAAAACTTACCATCAAAGGTGCAATGGTCTTAGCTATTGATCTAGGAAAGTAGCTCTCATCCTTAGGGTCCTTCTAGGATCAAGAATTAATACAATTGATGTCCATATCAATGAGAATTTAGTTAGTAATGTTTAGCACTTTGTCTCTCTAGAACCGATCTGCAACGATGGAGGAGGGTCGAATTGGCTTACCTTTCACCTCTGTGGAGGTCGTGTGATGGAAGTGGGGACTATGGGGAGGCTTGGTTTAGCCACAGAAGGTCTGAATTAGCCGAATTTAGGTCAGCCAAAATAGGGTAGCTTCGGTCCAACAGAGCTGCTTCACTGCTCGATCTCGTCGGCACTTCTCCAGCGATCCTTAGGTCGAAGGGAGATTGCTGTCAGGTAGCTGACTTCCCCCGGAGTCTATAGGACCCGAGTTTGAGAAATGTGTGCAAGTCGGAGCTCTGATTTGAGCTTCACCGAAAAATGGACCACTTCAGAGGAGGAGAGAATTGGAGGTGTGTGAAGGATGAATGGATGTGAGCTATTTATATTGGGAGCTTAAGGACCCTCTACCCTACCAGTTTCCATTGGTCGAGCTTATCCTCTTCAAAAAATGCCAAAATCAGATGGAATATTCTCTCGCCGGAGAGGGAAAGTTTTTTTACTATATGAACAATGTTGTCATCTCAAGGAAGAAGACGACACTGTTCTAAACTGGACTTGACTGGTTCGACTAGGTTCGATGATGAAAATCGGTCGGTCCAGGCCCGATTCTACCGATTTTCTCAAAATTAAAAATTTCTAAATTAATCTAAATTCATTTTCTATCTGATGGTGGTCTCAATTTTTCAATTTGAGATTTCCAAACCACCTAGAAATATGAATTTTCCAATCCAGTTTATGTCTAGTTCACCTTGAACTAGTCTAGTTTTCCCATCCAATTTACTTCATGTTTCTTCCCCATGATTTTCATGACTTTTTGGTCAATTGGGATTTTCCAATTTCCTATTTTAACCCCTCTTTATCATTCTTAGTTCCCTAAGGGGTTCAATTTTCTCATTAATTTGATCGGTTCTTTCCCAATTTTCCTTGATCCGAGATGACGATTTTCATAGGACGCGTCTAAGCTAAGAAGCTATATAGGGGAAGAGTTGAAATTTTCAGGTCCCTAAAGGAAGAATCAAGTTTGAAAATGGATTATCCAAGTTGAATAACGAAGGCCTTAAGAGTGGACGAGGCATTAAGATTAATAGTAAATAAGATTTTAGTCAAACCAAGCAAGTGAAAAAAATGGGAGAGAAGGAATCCCAAACAATTATCAAGGATTATGTCATTATGATGACAATATAAGTTAAGGGGATACAACTGAGATGGATTCGAGTACGTAGATTGCACCCATATAAAAACACTAGTCAAGTTGAAAGGTAGGATCCTAACATGATCCTAAAATAAGGAGGTATGGAAAGACCATAAGAGGGATCTCACGAATCTCAAACCTAGAAGTAACTGTAAGGAAAAATCCCCAAGGTAAAGGAAATGAGCTTAAGGAAAAGCTATGGGACAATGAGATGAAATTAGGATGATGATCTATCCTATGAAGTATGGCCCGTTCAAATCACAAATCGACAATAAAGGAATATGAGGTTCGAAGTGATTTCAACGGCTAGATTTTCCTACACAGTGGCTAGAATGGGAACGAATAGACACAAATGGGGTGAAAGAAGAAACAATTCCCCATATAATGGATATATAATGAGTTTTGGGGACAAAACTCCTTAAAAGAAGGGGAGTAATTGTAAACCTCGTTCTCTTGGAATAAGGATCCGAAAAAGGGGACCATGAAGTTTTGAAGGAAAACCGAGGATCAAAGTGAGCCAAAATTGGTAAAAAAAAAGCCAAAATGGGAATTTGGAAAATCCCAAGTAGTCAATAAAGACCCAAAACTATTGAAAAGGAACCATAAATGAATTTGGATGAGGAAACTAGAGCGGTTCAGGGTGAATCAAACCTGAATCGGATCGAACTAGATTAGACCGTGAAGAATTGGTTCAAAGATTTATTTTTCTAACTTAAGAATATCAATTTGGGAAATTGAAGTCACCATTAGATTGAAAATGAAGTGAGATGAATTTAGAAATTTTTAGATTTTAGAAAACCGATTGAATTGAGACTGAACTAGCAAATTTTCAATTTCGGGTTACCAAACCTAGTCTTACTGAATCGGTCTACGGTCCAGCGGGTCAACAGACTGCCTGCCAGGTTAGTGCCAAGTCAGTGGGTGTGGCCAATCAGCGAGCGACGCATGGTGAAGTGTGCCTAGTCAGTTGCTTGGTCAACGCCTGGAAGCGCTAAGCAATCAGAGAGTGACGTGTGTCCTTGGTCAACGGTCAAATAAGAAAAATCCACATCACCGATGACCAACCAATGGGAGAGCGACACATGTCCTTAGACAACGATCAATTGAGGAGAAGCTTGTCAGCAAGGCTAACCAATGAGGAGCTGACACATGCCAAAGATGCCACTTAAGTAGCTGATTAGGATGTAGGAAAAATGGTTGACCAATCAGAGATTGACAAGTGGTAGAGCCAGCTCAAATGGTCCCATCCAATCAAAGGCTAGGACGTGGGAGTGTCACAGTGCATCAAGAGGGAAATCTGACTTATTTAAACCATCCAATCAAAGGATACCACATGTCATAGTCATATGGCTAGTCGGATGCAGTTAGCGGCCAGGTTGGAAGGAGTGATCAATGGGAGTTCACCACATGGTCGGTCAACGAGTCAATGGATGACTTAGATGCTCAATGGGAACCCGCGTCAGCAAAGTCAGCTAATCATAGTGCTCCACATGGTAGTTCGCATGCGTGCACACAGTGTAATCTTCAACCTATGAAAGTTGGTAGGATAAGGTCGACGAAGGTTTGTCGTGTCTCTAGTGACCGAAAAACCCTTTGATCTGACCGTGAATGGGCAAGATAGAGGCTGATTCAAGGACAAACTGATAGCCTTGTCAGTTGCTAAGCTTCCTATATAAATGGCTCCTCCCCATTCGTTCTCCTCATCCCTCAAATGATTGAAGAAGAAGTGCTCCATTTTCTAGCAAAGCACGAACCAGAGCTCTGACTTGGGTCTTTTCCTCAACCTCTGAAGGCAAGTTTAGGTTCGCTGGAATATTGAGGAAGTTAGCTACATGACGGTATACTCCATTCAGCTCAAGGATCATCAGAGAAGCACCGACGAGCTTGCATAGTACCGTCGCTCCCTTGGCACACGAAGATCAGAATCGGTGGAGCTCAATTCAAGCTACCCTAGGGCCAACCATGGCCGAACCAAGCCTTCCTGACCATCCCTAAAAGAGTACCAAGCTTCCCAAACCATTTTTGTAAGTCCCCTCCACCGCCCTTCATCCGAATTCACTATTCACAGAACACTAAATTATGAAGTCGCATTACCCATGCCGCTAATTGAGCTCAACTCCTGCATGTCAACAAACTCATCACGACAAACCCACGTACATTATTTCTTTTTACCAACTTAGAACTATACCCATGTTGGGTCACATTTGCTATAATGCCCCAAGGTCTCTAAGTTCTCACTTGGATTCTTTACTTTCCCTTTTTTGCATTATGGTTTCTAAACTTTACAAAATTACCATAATGCCCTTACACTTTTCATTTGTCCATTTTGGAAAACCTAACTCTTTAATGTGTTCATTTCAGGTCTCCTAGCTTTTTCTAGTCTCATTTAGATTCTCAAATTCTTTGAAATTCTATTTTTTGGTCCAAACTTCTCAATATTTACAACTTTACCCCTAAAATTTTCCAAAAGTTTCATTTGGGTCTCTAGCCTCTTTCAAGTTATCTCTTCGGGGACCCAAGTTTTCTCATGCCTTATTTCATGTCACTAGATTCCTATTGAATCTCATTTAGGTCCACATTTGCTTGAAATCGTAGTTTGACCCCCAACACTTTTGAAAAATTACGACTTAGTCCCATAAATTTTATCTTCTTCAAAACAACTCCATAAATATTCCAAAAACCCTTTCTTGTTCTCTCATCTTATTCACTGGATCCCCATGGTCACTTTCCGGCCAGCCTATACTTTTTAAAAATTATGATTTAGTCCCCTAACTTTTATCTCCTTCAAAACAACTTCATAAATCTTCCAAAAACCCTTTCTATGCCTCAACTGGAATAGTGTTGTTTTGGCCATGATCAACTTCTCATTGGAAAATAGACACAAAGTCAAGTTTAAGTCGGTAGCTCACTAGTGAGAGTGTGGCGGTGATCAACACCAGTGGGGTTGGATAGTTGACTTCCCCACGAGTTTTTGTACACCATTATTACCCTCTAAGGTGGTCAGAGTCACCTATAACACCTGATTTAGAGAGCTCAATAAGAAATATTGAGCTAATGGAGATTCTCATATTTTTCATGGTCATGAGGCTCACCTTTAGGTTGAACAACCATCGTGGTTTGCGAGAGGGGAGCAAGATGAGCCTCTAGAATAAATTTAGGTCATGGTTGGTCGTCTAGGAGGTCAAGACAAGGTCGGAAAGCTCCTACCCTATTTCATCCATGTAGAACATGTGCTCTCAACATATGGAACCTAAAAAGGGACTAGAAAATTTCAACGGAAAAATAACTGAGGTTCAAAGAGGGATGGGATTGGTAAACAAGGGTAAAATGGGAAATTGGAAAATCCCAAGTGGCCAATAAATACCCAAATATCATGGAAAGGAACAATGAATAAAATTGGGTGTGAAAACTAGACCGGTTCTAGGCGAACCAGACCTGAACCGAATTGAACCATAGTGAACCACATAGAACCGGTTCAAAGATTTATTTTTCTAGGTGCTTAAAAATGTCAAATTGGGAAATTAAAGTCACCATTGGATAGAAAATGAATTAACATGAATTTAAAAATTTTTAATTTTTAAAAAACTAGTCGAATCAGGCTTAAACCGACCGATTTTCGAATTTAGGTCATCGAACCCAGTCGGACCAAACTAGTAAATGGTTCAGTTAGTCAACGTACCGCTGCCAAGTCAGCACCTTGTTAGTAGGTGTGGCCAATCAGGGACAACACGTGGTGAAGTGCACCCAATCAACTACATAGACAACGCTTGGAAGCACTGACAATCAAAGTATGACATGTTTACTAGGTCAATGATCAAAGGAGGAAAACCCACGTTAGCGATGACCGACCAATAGGGAAATGACACGTGTCCCGATCAATGGTCAATGTCAGAAGAGCCTAATCAGCAAGGTTGACCAATGAGGAGCTGACACATGGCAAGGATGCCACATCAACATCCGACAAGGATGTTGGAGAAATGACCCACCAATCAGCGGTCAACACGTGGCAGTGCCACGGATGATCTTAGCCAATCATAGGCTGACATGTGGTAGTGGCACTATGCATCAGAAGGGAAATCTGACGCATTTAAATAAGCCAATCATAGTGTGCCACATGTCACAGTCAACGATCAATGGAAGTATCGTCAGTAGCCACATAGGAACGAGTAGCCAATGGGAGGCTGCCACGTGTCCGTTCAATGAGTCAACAACTAACTAGGATGCTGAGTAAGAAGCTGTGTTAGCAAAACCAACCAATCACAATGTGCCACGTGGCACGTGCGAAGCTTGCACGCATGACACAGTGTCATCTTTTTCCCTTCGTTGGCTGATATAATGGAGGAGGGAGAAGGGGAGTCAGTCTTCGGTGACCCAAAAATTTTTCCGGTATGGCCATTGGTGAGTGAGGTGGGGACCAAGTTTTATGCTGATCGGTAGCCCTATTAGTTGTCGAGCTCCCTAGATAAAAAGCACCCCTCCACTCACCTTCCCCATCCCACAAATGAGCGAAGAAGGAGAAGTGCTTCATTTTCTAGCATGGAGCAAACCAAAGCTCCGATAGTGTGGCTTTCTTCAACCTTCGAAGCTACAATTGGTGTCTTTCGAACTGAGAGGAGGTTCTCTAGCTGCACCCTCCTTTCCGTTTGAGGACCAATGAAGAAGGGCTGGGAAGCTCGAATAGCACCATTGCTCCAACGGTCCTAAAATTGCTGAATTTATTTAGTAGAGCTGCGGCCACCTCCACCCTCTTATGACCAAGCCCAACCTCCCACTACTCTCCCTGGCCAATCCTTGACTTCCAGAAACTGTTGAGGTAGGCCAATTCTGACTCATGATGTCAGAGCAATAAGGTTGTATAAATGGAACAATAGAACTTCTCTCTCTAAAATTTGTTGCTACGAGACATCCAATAGGATCGAGAGTTGATCCTAGAAGGACCCCCTCGAGGAGCACTAGCCACCACTATCCCGAGCTCCGATCGCCACCCCCTTGCTAGTAAGAAAACTAAGTTTTCTCTCTTTAGAAAACTTTTTTAGCGAAGCTCCATTTGAGCTCAAAAATGGGTCATTTGGAGTCGTTCAAAGACCATGATGATCATAAGGAGAAGGAGAAAATGATTAGTAGCTATTTAGGGGGCAATTAACTAAGTTTAGATGGTCAATTTGATGAAACCAAGTCTCGAGACAAAAAAACAGATGAATTGGGGAAGAAATTGGGAAAAATGGGAATTTTTAGAAATTGGAGGACCCATGTGCAATTTTCTAAAATTGGAAAGCCAATTAGCTATTTTGAGGAAACTAGGGGCCAATTGGTCATTTTACGAAATTTGGGGGCAATTTGGTAATTTTTGGAAAATTGGGGGCCAAATTGCAATTAAAGGAAAATTGAGGACTTTAGTGGAAATAAGAAGAAATTGGGGACCTAATTGAGGATAAATTGGGCATTTGGGTGCTTAAAATTGAAGTTATGGATGTCATGCCCCAACCCGGTTTGGTCAGATCCCCATGAGCAACCGCCACTCTCCCGGTTTATTGAGGGTTTTCCCTTTCTTTAACTCGGGAGGAGTAAGGCGTCCTTTAAACATGTACCTTTCATGAAATAACATTAATCAAAATTGCATGAAATTTTAAAATTTACAAACCTGTCTTGTAGGCGTGACTAACATGAGGTATTTGGGTAGGTTACCTTTGTTAATTGAAAAGGGATATAAAGGAGGGGGCGAGTTCAACAACTATGTGAATGGGTGTTTAAATTTTGATTTAAAAAAAAATAGTTTGAATTGTAGTGTGCTAGACTCCTTATTTTCTTTAAAAATAATTCATCCTCAAAATCTCAATTTTCATAGCCATTTCTCCATCATTAATCACAACTGGTGTGTTTATCAACCAACACACACCCTTCATCATGAAGGGTACACACATTCGCAGGGCATCACGTCCACTACACCCACTTGTGGCATCGGAGCGACTTTACCGGCCACCTAGATAAAAGCACGTCCACTTCTACCCTGAGAATGAGTGGATGTATGTGACATCCGACCCTCAACCCTGTAAAGAAAAACTATGTGTCCGTATGAGGACAGAGACCTCATCCCGACCCTACCCCGGTCTCATGCGCATGAAGCTACATCGAGCATCCCTGACTGCTGGCATGACAAACTGCCCTTATCTCCACCATGTCATCCAGCAGCTCCTAGGACGCATCACTACCACTCTTGCGTGTCTTGAAGGTTTTGTACCTCACTACATGCACAAAACAACAATTTTCCACATAAGCCATTTAATTTGTGGTGCCACTGGTCTAACGGCCATGACCCTCAACTCGACCTGCAGATGCTTGTCTCGACTGGTTCGTCCACCTGTCATGTCGCACTGCCGCCAGTCCATCGAGTATGTCGGTCCTATCTTGGTACCATGGCCAAACATACCATTCATTTACATTTTTCTTGGCTTAAACTCATGTTTGTTTACGAGCTCCTGCTCGTGCCAACTAGCCTTGGGCCCATTGTATGAGATTTTCAAAACCGGGCATTTAAGCCCCCAAATTCTAAAATCGAGACCTTTGGCCAATCTGAGCTATTCGAGCTCTCGTCAAGAAGGTCACCCAAAAAGTTTAAGCAGTGGCACACAATCAGGGGAGAGCACTTCCGACAAAATAAACTTTTAGCCATCCATCACCCCAACCAGTTGTGAGGACATCTTTGCTTATAATCGATAAGCGGGTTTTCTACTTCCTTGTAGAAAGTTCATCATACCAACCGGGTATGATCTACTTACAAGCGATAATTAGTTTTTCTGAGTAATTTCCACATCACTCTAATCCGGTGTGATGGTTAAAATTCCACTTAGTAGTGGATTTTCATTTCCGATGTGCTTATCATTCCAACCGGGTATGATTTTAAAATACCACCCACCCGTTAATGCAGTGAATTCCTTTTGAGCAATTCTTTATCTTCATGTGAGCTTGTCATTTCTGGCGTTCACGGTACTTCGTGTTCCTACACAATATGAACATCCTTGTTCATTACCCTTGGCCAAATAGCCTTCATTCATAGTGAATGGATGAAATAGTCAAACTTTTCGATTTATTGTAATCAGGTCTCTAAAGTTCTTTTTCTTTAACATTAGGTTCCTAATGTCGATTTTCCCTCAAATTGAGTCCTGAAACTTCTAAAATTCCCCTTAGGACCTCAATTTATTCAAAATCACAAAAAGGGGTTAAAGTTTCCCAAATTTCCAATTTGGTCCCTAACTTTTCCAAAATTACCATTTTGCCCCTACTTTACAAAAATGCTAAGTTTCACCCAAAAAATTCCAAAAATTGGCCAATTGGTCCTCCAACATCTTTATCATGCCCAATTGGCCCTCAATTTTATGAAATTTTACTTTAATCCCTCGAATTTTATAATCCCCAAAATTTCCCCAATGTTTCCTCCAATTTCAACCTTCCAACTTAGCTGAATTTGATTTCATTAAATTGACCAATCAAATGAGGTTAATTGTTGAAATTGAAGTTATATTGAAGTTTCTACACCTCCATACGATTCAATTACACTTTTAATCGCATGATTTGACATCGGAACGAGCTCAAACGGAGCTTCGCCAGAAAACTGAACATAGAGAGAGAAATCTTCGAAAGCTTACTGTCGGGGGCACAACGGTCTGAAATTTCAATATGGGCAGATAGCTCTTGTTCTGAGGTTCTTCCTAGGATTAAGAATCACCTCAATCCATGTTGAATTGAGGGAGAATTTGGTCAGAAAGGATATGTCAGTTCTCTCTTTAGCACCGATCAAAATTTACAAAGGGGGGCCAAATTGGCTTACTTTTCCGCTCTAATTCAGCTGTAGGAGGGCTGTAGAGGTGTTGGGAGGGCTGTGGAGTGTTGGGAGGACTTGGTTTGGTCTTAGGAGTGCTTGAATTGACAATTTTCAACTCGGCCAAAATAGGGCAGCTTCAGTTTGCTGGAGCTACTTTACTGTTCTTTCACGCCAGTGTTTCTTCGGCGATCCTCAAAGCAAATGGAGACTATAGGCGTGTAGCTGACTTTTCCTCGAATCCAAAGAACTCGACCATGCCTTCTTTGGCTCAGAAAAATGCCTAAGTCGGAGCTCTGGTTCGAGCTTCATTGGAAAATGGAGTAGTAGAGAGAGAGTGGAGTTTTCAAGTGTGAGGAGGATGAATGAGGAGGGGCTCTTTATATAGGAAGCTTGGGGACTTCTTGGTCATCCGATTGGCGCCTTAATGACAGTCATTGCCAAAAACTCCATGGCCAGAGACTTTTCATCTTCGTCGACACTGCTCAATCTTCTGGTGAATGAATAGTGTTATCATCTGAAAGAATAAGACGACACTGTTCTGAATCGGAACAAACCTGTCTGAACCGGGTTCAACACTTAAACTGGCCGGTTCAGGCCCAATTCGATTGAGTTTTTCAAAAATAAAAAATTGCAAATTCATCTAAATTCATTCCCTATCAAATGGAGGCCTCAATTCTCCAATTGAATTTTCTAAGACACCTAGAAAAATGAATTTAGAAATTAGTTTAATAGTGGTTCAAACATGTTCAATCTAGTTTAGATGTGGTTCACCTAAACCGGTTCGGTTTTCTCTTCTAAAGCATCCTAAAGTTTTTTTCTATGACTTTTGTGACTATTGGTGGTCATTAAGGATTTATAAATTTCCCGATTTACGCTTTCTCTAACATTTGGGGTTCATAAACCGGTTCAGTTTTCTCACCCATGTTGACCGGTTCTTTCCCCGGTTTCCTTGTCTTTAAGGGACGGGGTTTACAATGAACATTAGGGACCTAAATGTAATTAAGGAAAAAGTAAGGACCTACTTGCAAAATGCATGAAGGTAGGACGTCCTTTCAACCAATTTTACTTATGTGGATACTCGAACCGTATAGGATTGGGTGTTTAAGGATTGGTGCTGAGGAGCACATCGCTGGCCAAGGCGTATCCGGGATAAATCGTCACGATCACCAAGTGAGTGGGATTTTTGATAGCATACCTAGTTAGGATGATTAGCATGTTTTCAAATTAATAATAGTTTTCCAGAAATAGTCTTCCCTAACTATGGGAACCTGCTTAAACTCTTTGGAAGGTATTTCTAATGAGAGATGGAATTGCTCTAGTGGCCCAAGGCCTTGGTTTTGAAACTAATATGGCCCAAGGCCCAGTTTTAAAAACTCGTGAAGTGGGCCTAAGGCAAATTGGCACGGGCTTAGGCTCATTTATAAGTCTATGGATTTATCCTAGAAATCTACACATAAATGGATAATTGTGTGTGAATTTGCAACTACGCCGAAGCCGGCTGAAAGACTCGTTGGGATAGTAATCGTTGAGCCGAAGTCGGGTCAGTGAACCCGTTGGGCTAGTGGTCATGGAGCCAAGGCCAACTTGTCAGGTCTATTGGGCTAGTAGCAACAAAGATGACTATCATGAGTAATAAAACTAATGTTTGTACATGCTAAGAGTTCGAAGCCATTGAGGTGCCTGAAATGGAGTAGTGGTGGCTCAAAGGGCCATTGGATGACCCGGGGTGTATAAAAGTAGTCTGTTGTCTAGTGAGTCAAGAAGCTTCAGGAGCTTCATGCGCACTAAGACCAAGGTCGGAGGGGGAGAGGTCTCATCCCACATACGTGGATATAGAGTATGATGAGGTTTGAAAGTCGGTGTCATGCCCCAACCCGATTTGGTCGGATCCCCGTGAGCAACTCACAACTCTTCCAGTTTATTAAGGGTTTTCCCCATTCTTTAAACCGCAAAGAGTAAGGCATCCTTTTTACCTGTACCTTTCCTAGAATAACATTAATTAAAACTAAATAAATTTAAACTTTCATACATGTCTTGCAAGTTTAGCTATTGGAAGGTCTTTAGATGGGTTTTTCCCTTGGTTGCTTGAAAAGGGATAAAGGGAGGGGGTGAGTTCGACAACTCAGTGAATGGGTGTAGGGTGAGAATTTTCAAAAAAACAATTTTAATCGAAGTGTGCCAAACTACTTATTTCATTTAAAAATGCTTTTTTTCAAATTTCATTTTTTCAAAAACCTTTTTACAAGGTTTACCTATTCATTTCCAAGGATTCTCAATCCTTTCTAAGGTTTTCATAACCTCTTTCCAATTTTCATACTAGGTGTATTTCACAAACAACACACGCCCTTAATCAAGAAGAGTACACACATATATTTGCGAGATGCAGTTATGCCTACTGCACCCACTTATGGATCGGAGCGTCTTTACCATCTATCCTGATAGAAGTCCTGACTTCTACCTGGAGTTTGAGTGAACATCTCTGATGTTCAACCCTCATACCCAAAATACTTTGTGTCTATATGAGGATGGAGACCTTATCTCGTGATGTGAATCAGACTAAATAGACTACGAATTCACAAGTCCAATCAACCGAACCTGCAATGGAGTTGAACACTTTGTCACTAATGGGATAAATGATCATTTGAGACTTCAAGATGGCCTAATCGCAAGGTTAAGGGGCTAAAAGATTCAAATAAGTTATATGGGTTAATTAAAGAGATTGCTGAAAATCCAAGTGGAAGCCCAATTGAAGAGCCCAAGACAAGCCCACGAGAAGGTCCAAATTTAATTAAGGAGTAGAGATTTATTAATATAATAAATCTTTTAGGATATTAAATGATAATATTAGATATTTAATTAGTTAAATTCAAATCTTTAAATTAGTTATTAAAATATCCTAGATATTTAGATTAGATATGGTTAGCATGTAACCATAATAGATTTTTCCTTATTTTTTTTGGCTATTCAGTTATTATTTGTGCCTATAAAAAGCATACCCACATCATTGGAGAAGACACTTTGAAATTTCAATTTTGTGAGGTTTTGTCTTCTTTCTATCTTGAAAGAACTTTGAACTCATCAGGTTTTTACCTGTGGCATTCAAGCAATCAAGATTTATCACTCGAGGTTTTCTAAGAGTTCTTCTTAGAGGATTTGGTTGTGGTGTCTATATATACCATACCTTATTTCACATAAACAAGGTATATTTCATCTTTTTGTACTTGCATTATGAAAGTCTTGGGAGCTTGCCATATTTGGTGTAGAGTGTCATTAGCATATTGGCGGGTTCGCATCAGTTAGTATCAGAGCACACGGTTGCACGACAAGTTTCATCCTATCTTTTATATCAATTTTTTTTCTTCTCTACCTATTTCTATTCTCTATAAAAAAATAAAAAAAAGGTCCCATCTTCTTCTATCTATCTTCTTTTCAGTAAGTGCAAAAAAAAGCAAGAAAAAAAGAGCGAAAAAAATTTGTGCAAAAAAAGGCAAAAGAAAAAAAAAAGAGGGACACAATTCTAGTTTGATTTTCATTCTTATTCTGCTATATCTAAATTTTATTCTTATTTATTACTTCATTTGATCTTAATTTCTTATTTTCTTCTCTATCTAAATTTTATTTTTCTTCCGTATTTGAGTCTATTCATACCACTCACTTAAATTCTTTTGGAATTGCTTTTTGAAAACTTTATCGATTTATCTTGGTTGTTCCTCAAGTTGAAATGCTTCATAAAAATAATTTGTTTTAAAATTCAATTAAGATTGAAAGAAGACATATGAGTGGGAAAAGGTAAGAGTGCTTTAAATCTATAAGAAAAAGCTATTTGAGTGTGAAACATGAGTGTTTGAGAGAAACATGTGAGGGAGAGTTATGAGGTTCTTTTCTTTCTAACAATTGTCAAGTTCAAAAGGCCCAACGACAAGGAAACACAATGAAAGAAGAGGGTTTCATATCACCCATTCAAAACCTACAATGAAAAGCAATGAAGAGTGAAATGGAACAAATAGTGAAGTCTGAATTTGAGTCTCTTCACACCCGAATGGGTCACTTGGAGGAAGGTGTGAGATGGTGTTCGCATCAACATATGCCCACTAAACAACAATGTTCGAGCTTTTAATCTAGATATTTTGATCCAGAAGAACTCAAGGAGTTAGATGATGTCAAAGTTAATTGCGACAACCTTAAGCTCAATTCCTTCAATCAACATACTACTTGGGATAGACCATGGATTGATGATATCGTGGACAACCAATGTGAGAAGTTATTTCATACTCATTGTTCTATGATAAATAAAGTTTGTTCTGTTATCATAGATGGGGAAAGCTGCACTAACTTTGCTAGCACCAAGCTTGTGGAGAAGTTGACATTACATACAATGAAGCATCCAAAGCCATATCAAATTTGAAGGCTAAATGATCAACCCAAACTCAAGGTAACCAAATAGGTGATAGTGTCATTCTCTATTGGGAAATATCAGGATGAAGTATTATGTGATGTAGTACCAATGCATGCATGTCATATTTTATTGGGAGAACCTTGGAAGTTAGATCGTCATGTTACATATGATAGATTAACAGCTAGGTACTCATTCATGATGAATAATAGACTAATATCTCTTGTACCTCTGACTTTACAACAAGTTTTTTAGGATCAGTTGAAAAAGAAAAAGGCAAATGAAAAGAAAATAGCAAAAAAATAAGAGAGAAAAGCTAAAATTGAAGATGAAGAGAGAAAAGGCAACATTGAAAAAGAAGAGAGAAAAATCCAAGTTGAAAAAGAAGAGGGAAAAGCCAGAATTGAAAATAATGAGAGAAAAGGTAAGGTTGAAAAAGAAGAGAGAAAAGCCATAACAAAAAGAAAAGAGAGTAAAAATAATTTTATGGAGAGAAAAAGTTAGATCAAGAGATATATAATTTCAGATTCTATCCTTACAGTACTTATTTACAAGAATTTATTTTTTATAACCAAATTGTCAGATATTTGCCGAGCAATATTATCTCCTTTTTTGCAGGAATTCAAGAATGTTATTCCAAAGAAAATAACTCTTGGTTTTCCACCAGTCCAAAAAATCAAGTATCAAATTCAACACTAAATCCTAAATTTGAAGAAGCTGGGATATGCACGGGATAACATCATTTCAGGTGTTGTGCAAATGCCTAAGAAAGACAAAAGTTGGCGAAAGTGTGTTAATTTTTGAATCATCAACCGTATGATGGTAATGTATCTTCACCCTATTCCTTAATTAAATATTATGGTAGATGAGTTGCATGGAAACTGTTTGTTTCCAAAATTTGATCACAAGTGTGAATATTTTTAAATTTGAATGAAAGGTAATTATGGATTGAAAACTGCATTAAAAGTAAAACATGGTTTATATAAATGGTTGGTTATGATTTTTGGTTTGAGTAATTCATCTAACACTTTTATGAGGTTATTAAATTATGTCCTGTGTGCTTTTATTGAAAATTTTGTTGACATATATTTTGATAAAATCATAATATACAATAATTACTTAGATATACATGAAGGATATTTAAAAATTTCCTTGCAAGTTTTAGGAAAGATCAATTATTTGCCAATTTAAAGAATTGCATATTGTTTTTGGATAAACTTGTATTTCTTGGATATTTTATAAGATTTGAAGGGATTGGCATTGACAAGGAAATTAAGGCAATTCGAGATTGGCCAATGCATATTTCACGTATTCTATGGCCGAAAGAGTTTGTAATTCATATAGATCATGAATTTTTTAAGCACATCAAGGAGCAACACATGCTGAATAAATGTCATGCAGGTTGGGTGAAATTCATTGATACATCTTCTTATATGATCAAGTGTAATCAAGGTATAAAAATGTAGTTGCTGATACATTATCTAGAAGGTACGTCTCGCTTACAATCATTGATTCTAAATTGCTTAGTTTTTGCTTGGAATACTTTGTTTGATATAAAATTTCTACATGTTGGGTGAAATTTCTTGCTTACCACATGTTGTGTTTTTTTATAATCGTTATATTTATTCAGTGACTAAGTTATCACCATTGGAGATTATCTATAATTTTAATCCATTGGATAGAAAATGACATACTCAAGAAAATATTAATCTAGCCAACAAGAGTTTCAAGAAGGTTGTTTTTTATCTAGGGATTGGGATTAGCCTACATCTAAGGAATGAACGATTTATGGATAGAAAACTATCAAAATTTCTTAGATTAGAGAGATTATTTAAAGTGTTAAAACTCAGTAGTAATAATTACAACATGAAGTTATCTAGCAAATATACAGTTAGCTATACCATAAATATTTCTAATTTAATGTCTTTTGATGTAGGTGATGAAGGAAGAGAAGATTTGAGGACAAATCATTTTCAAGAGGGGGAGAATGATGTGAATCCGACTAAACAGACTACGAATTCATAAGTCTAATCAACTGAACCTGCAATGGAGTTGAACACTTTGTCACCAATGGGATAAATGATCATTTGAGACTTCAAGAGGTCCCAATCACAAGGTTAAGGGGCTAAAAGATTTAAAGAAGTTATATGGGCTGATTAAAGAGAATGCCGAAAATCTAAGTGGAAGCCCAATTGAAGAGCCCAAGACAAGCCCACAAAAAGTCCAGATTTAATTAAGGAGTAGAGATTTATTAATGTAATAAATATTTTAGGATATTAAATGATAATAATAGATATTTAATTAGTTAAGTTCATATCTTTAAATTAGTTATTAAAATATCCTAGATATTTAGATTAGATATGGTTAACATGTAACCATAATAGATTTTTCCTTATTTTTTTGGCTATTCGATTGTTATCTGTGCTTATAAAAGGCATACTCCACATTATTGGAGAAAACACTTTGAAATTTCAATTTTGTGAGGTTTTGTCTTCTTTCTATCTTGAAAGAACTTTGAACTTATCATGTTTTTACCTGTGGCGTTCAAGAAATCAAGACTTATCACCCGAGGTTTTCTAAGAGTTCTTCTTAGAGGATTTGGGTGTGGTGTCTACATATCCCATACCTTGTTTCTCACATAAACAAGGTACATTCCATCTTTTCATACTTGCATCGTGAAAGTCTTGGTATCTTGCCATATTTTATGTAGGGTTTTGTTATCATATTGGCGGGGTTCGCATCATCCCGACCCCAACCTGATCTCATGTGCATGAAGCTACGTCGAGCTTCCCTGACTGCTGGCATGACAAAATGCCCTTATCACCACCATGTCGTCCAATAGCCCATATGACGCATCATTACCCTCTTGGGCATCTTGATGGTCTCGAACCTCAAGTGCATGCACAAACAAAGTTTTCCATAAAGCCATTAATCTTTGGTGCCACTGGTCCAATGGCTCAAACCCTCAACTTGAGCTCCAGCTATTTGTCTAGACCGGTTTGTCGACCTGGTCTTGTCGCACTGCCGCCATTCCATTGAGTATGTCAATCCTGTCATGGTACCATGGCCAAATCATATAACTCATTCATTAAAATTTTCATGGCTTATTATCATGTTTGTTTGTGAACTCCTGCTCATGCCAACTGGCCTTAGGCCCACTGTACATGATTTTCCAAAATCGGACATTTTAGCTCACAAGTTCCAAAACCGAGGTCTCCCGCCTATCTGAGCTATTCGAGCTCTCGTCATGAAGGTCTCCCAAAATTTTTAAGCATTGGCACAAAGTCAGGGTATAACACTTTTTAAAAAATAACTTTTCTACTCGTCCATCACACCACTCGGGTGTGATGACATCTCCGCTTACAACTAGTAAGCGGGTTTTCTACTTCTTTCCTGGAAGTTCATCATACCAATCGAGTATGATCTACTTACTACTGTTAAGTAGTTTTTCCGTGTATTTCTCACATCACTCCAACCAAGTGTGATGTTAAAATTCCACATCGATGTGGTTTTTCATTTTCGAAGTACTCATCATCACAACTGGGTATGATGTGAATGATCTCACTCATCCGTTATTCGTATTATATTTCCTTTTAATCAGCTTTTCGCCTCCACGTGAGCTTGTCCTTGCTGGCATTCTGGTCCTTCATGTTCCTACACGATTTAGACATTTTTTTCTATTAACATTTGGCATGATAGCCTCTGCTTTACAAAAATAGCAATTTGACCCCCAATAAATTTAAAAAATCGACCAATTGGTTCTTGAACACCCTTTTTATGGCCAATTGGCTCTCAAGTTTTGGAAATTGCATTTTGGTCCCTCAATTTTACAAAATCCTCAAATTTCCCCAATTTTCCCCCTTTAAACTGGCCGAATTTGATTTCATCAAATTGACCATTTAATCAAGGTTAATTGATCCAATTGAAGGTATGGATCAGTTCCTACACTTCCACACGATTCAATAGAGCTTTGAATCACGTCATTTGTGTCTGAATTGAGCTCAAACGGAGCTTCATTAGAAAACTAAACTTAGAGAGAGAAAGCTTCGAAAGCTTACTGTTGGATGTGCTGCGGTCGGAGCATTCAATTGGGGCAGGTAGCTCTCTTCTTGAGGATGCTCCTAGGATCAAGAATTGTAGCAATTCATGTTGAATTGAGTGAGAATATGGTTAATGAAGTTTTGTCATTTCTCTCTCTAACACTAATTGGAATTTACAATGGGGGGCCGAATTGGCCTACCTTTAAGCTCTAATTCAGTTGTATGAGGGCTGTGGAAGTGTTGAGAGTGCTCGGTTTTGCTTGAGGAGGGATCAATTTGGTTGTTTTCAGCTTGGCCAAAATAGGGTAGCTTTGGTCCACCGGAGCTGTTTCACTGTTCGATCATGCCGACGCTTCTCTAGCGATTCTCAGAGCAAATGAAGACTACCGTCAGGTAGCTGACTTCTCCCTGAATCTAAGGAACCCAACCTCACCTTATTTAGGTAAAAAAAATACCCAAGTCAGAGCTCTAGTTCGAGCTTCACCAGAAAATGAAGCAGTAGAGGGAGAGAGTGAGGAGTTTTCAAGTGTGAGAAGGAGGAATAGAGAGGAGTTCTCTATATAGAGAGCTTGAGGACTCCTTGGCTATCTGATTGTTGCCATTATGGCGATCATTTATGGCCTAAAATGCCCTGAATAGAAACTTTTCATCTTTGTTCACGCTGCTCGCTTTTCTGGCGAGTGAACATTGCTGTCATCTAAAGGAAGAAAACAACACTGTTCTAAACCGGGTTCAATGCTTAAACCAGCTGGTTTACGCCCGATTCAACCGAGTTTGTCAAAATTAAAAATTTCTAAATTCATCTAAATTCATTCTCTATCCAAAGGAGGCTTCAATTCTCCAATTTGAATATTTTAAACCACCTAGAAAAATGAATTTATAAACTGGTTCAATAGTGGTTCAAACCGATTCAAATCAGTTGAAGCCCAGTTCACCTAAACTAGTTTGGTTTTCTCTTCCAATTCATCCCAAAGTCCTTTTCCATGACTTTTATAACTCTTTGGGTCACTCAGAATTTGAAAATTTTCCAACTTGCCCTTTCTCTAACGATTGGGATTCATGAACCAGTTCGGTTCTCACTCTTGGGTTGACCAGTTATTTCCCCGATTTTTCTTACCTTGAAGGGGCAGGGATTACAACTCTCCCATCCTTTTAGGAGTTTTATCCCCAAAACTTAATTAGTATATTCTATATCGGGAATAATTTACATTAATGTCAACTTGGGGTTCTTGCTCAATACTTCAAGATTGGGAGGTCCATAATGCCCAATCGTTCCCATGTCTAGTTATTCTCTTGATCATTGAAACCCTTAGCTCGGTGTTCTTTCAAGCATTACGTACTTGTTTTTCACGGTTTTCAATATCACCCCTTCGTCCTATTTATTTATTACAACTTCTGTCCAAATTTTATGTTGACCTTATCATGCTTACTAATTGACTCTTCTTTATTGAGTCACATTTTTCCCTCGGAACTATTAGGCTTACATGTCCCTAACATTTTCTAGAGTCTGACTCTATCCATTAGATTTCTAAAACACTTCCTTGAGGGTTGATCTAGACTTTCCAACCTTTCGGGGATCATATAATTTCATTCCTCTTTTCTTTTGTTAGTATTCTTTGACTACCTTTACCGTTATTCAATCATCCTTCGTGCCTTTACCATCATGTCTTACATAACTATTTTGATTTTCCTTACCCACTCATCCTACCTCCCTTATTGGGCCTTACCGGTGCTAATTATTGAGTCTCCTCATGATTTACTGACACGCTGGGATTCTTCCTTTCTTTTGCCCTTCGGTGGCGTCCTTTCCTCAAGGACTTTCCCTTCTTATGGTTTTGTTCTCTACTATGTCCCTCATAGTAGAGACTTACACCTTAGGAGCTACATGCTTAACCTTCTTATCATTCCTTTAAGGGTTTCTTTTGTCATTTCTTCACATCCCTTCTATATTGGAGCATTTGCCCTCTTTGGATCCTTCCACATCAAAATTCCATTCATTCCTTATCTGAGAAATTTTCGATGGTTGGCCTTATTCCATGTACTTCACCCTATGCTTAGCTGTCCACTCTTTTGGGCTCCATTAGGCGATCGTGGACCATGACCAGTCTTGACGTTTGGTGGTCGTTTCTCTTATTCACTTCTAAAGTGGAGGGCTTACCTTTTTGAGGTTTCTCAAGTGTTCTTCTCTCTATTCCTTTGTTATGGGTAGTCTGCCCCTTTCCTACTTGTCATTGTGTCCTCTATTGCTATCTTCTAACTTACCATTCCTTGGGTTTAACTTACTCATTGGGTCCTCCTAATGTGCTTCCCTTGGTTCTTTCACCTCAGCATGTTCTTTATTTCATCATCCTTCGTCACTTGGTCCATTACTTCTTAGTCTGGACATGTATGCCTCCCTAGGGTTTCCTTCCTTGGGAGAATGCTTCCCCTTCTTTCCCAAAATTCCTTTTTAGTCATCCTTGAGGGCATCTAACCTTAAATTTACTTTCCTGACATCTTCATATGCCATCCTTCTTGTTCCCTTTCTTTGGAGATTGGGTGGATATATCCTTAGAATTTTTCTTTTACTTTTATCTCATCACAAGTTTATTATTATAGGAAATGGAACTTTTATTTATTGTAATGATAGCGAATTACAGGGTTTTGGCTATATTTGTCTAAAGGAGCCATGGTAAGTACTAGCTATGGTACAATGATCATTATGTGCTTCCTCTTGGGTGAAGTTGTATACTCTAGTTGGTACCCTCGATGTAGTAACCATGTCTTGTTCTTCGTCTAGTGCCCTTAGGTTCCCTGGAGGTAGTTGATGGATACTTCATCGTGTATTACTTCGAAGGTCTAGACAACTCTTTGTAAAGTGTCTGAACTGTCCGCATTCGAAGCATGCTTGACATGACCCTTCATGGTTTTTCTGGCAGCTAGGGCAGTAGCGATTTCTCCTATGTAGGGGTGTACTTGCCTCCCTTTGGGCATGATAACCGTCATTTCTCTTAAAGGGCCCCATTCTTGTCCCCCATCTATGCTCACCCAGTTCCCTTTAACTTCTCTAGCTATTCTATCCTCCCTCTTCCTTTTGATCGGCTTGCTCTATCTAGCGGCGTCCTATCTATATCGAACGCTCACACTCATGGGGCATGCTGATGATGGCAGCCAAATTCGTTGGGCGTCCTAATACTATATCCATGTTGAGACTGTCTACGAATCATTAGCACATATCCGCCGATCCGACTAAATCTAGAGAAAAATGTCACACTCCAACCCAGTTTGGTCGAATCCCAATAAGCAACCCGCCACTCTCCCAGATTATTAAGGGTTTTTTTCCCTTTCATTAACTCGGGAGGATTGATACGTCCTTTAAACTCGTACCTTTCTTGGAATAAAATTAATAAAAACTGCATGAAATTTTAAACTTTACATACATGTCTTGTAGGTGTGACTAATAGGAGGTCTTTGGAAAGGTTTCCCTTGGTTACCAGAAAAGGGATATAAAGGAGGGGGTGAGTTCAACAACTCAGTGAATCGGTGTTTAAGGTTTGACTTTTAGAAAATAGTTTGAATTGTAGTGTGCCAGATTTATTCAAAATCACATAAAGGGGTTCAAGTTTCCCAAATTTCCAATTTGGTCCCCAATTTTTCCAAAATTACCATTTTTCCCCTACTTTACAAAAATGGTAAGTTTTGCCCCAAAAATTACAAAAATTGCCCAATTGGTCCTCTAACAACTTTATCATGCCCAATTGGCCCTCAATTTTATGAAGTTGCACTTTAGTCCCTCAAAATTTTGAAATCTCTAATTTTTCCCTAATTTCAACCTTCTATATCAATTGAATTTGATTTCATAAAATTGACTAATCAAATGAGTTTAATTCTTGAAATTGAAGTTAGATTGGAGTTCCTACACCTTCATACGATTCAATTGCACTTTGAATTGCGTGATTTGTTGCCAAAATGAGCTCAAACGGAGCTTCGCCGAAAAACAGAACATGGAGAGAGAAAGCTTCGAAAGCTTACCATCAGAGGTGCGGCAATCCGAGCTTTCAATCTAGGTAGATAGCTCTCATCCTAAGGTTACTCCTAGGATCAAGAATTGCATCAATTGATGTGGAATTGAGGGAGTATTTAGTTAGTGAAAATCTGTCAGTTCTCTCTCTAGCACCGATCGGAATTTACAAAGGGGATCCAAATTGGCTTACCTTTCCATTCTAATTCAGCTATAGGAGGAATGTAGAGGTGTTGGGAGATCTTGGTTTGGCATGAGGAGGGCTCGAATTGGCCATTTTTTGTTCGGCCAAAACAGGGCAGCTTCGGTCCGCTGGAGTTGCTTCACTATTTTATCATGCCGACGTTTCTTTGGTGACCCTCAAAGAAAATGGAAACTACAGGTGTGTAGTTGATATCTCCTTGAATCCAAAGAATCTGACCACGCCTTCTTTGGCTCAGAAAAATACCCAAGTCGAAGCTCTGGTTCAAGCTTCACTGGAAAATGGAGCAGTAGGGAGAGAGTGGAGTTTTTAGGTGTGAGGAGGTGAATGAGGAGCGGTTCTTTATATTGGAAGCTCAGGGACTTCTTGGTTGTCCGATTGGCACCTTAATGGCGGTCATTCATTGCCTAAAACTCCCTGGCCTGAGACTTTTCATTTTCCGGTGAGTGAACAGTGCTGTTATTTGAAGAAAGAAGATGACACTGTTCCAAACCGGACCGTACCGGTCCAAACCGGGTTCAAAGCTTAAGCCGGCTAGTTCATGCTCGATTCGACTGTGTTTTTCAAAATTAAAATTTTCTAAATTCATTCTCTATCCAATGGTGGCCTCAATTCTCCAATTTAAATTTTCTAAGCCACCTAGAAAAATGAATTTAGCATTCTGTTCAATAGTGGTTCAAACCAGTCCTAACCGGTTCAATCCGGTTCGGATCCGGTTCACCTGAACGAGTCTGTTTTTCTTCCCCAAATTGTCCTAAAGTTCCTTTCCAATGTTTTTATGACCCTTTGGGTCACTCGGGAGTTGTAAATTTCCCAATTTGCCCATTCTCTAATGATCGAGTTTGTGAACCGGTTTGGTTTTTCTCACTCGGTTTGACCAATTCTTTCCTTGGTTTTCCTTAGCTCCAAATAGCGGGGTTTACAACCCTCCCCTCCTTTTAGGAGTTTTTCCCCCAAATATAAATATCAACCTTCGCATCAGGAATAAATTCTTCTAGTGTCAACTTGGGGTTTTCTTGACATGCTAACTCTTTAGTTATTCTTTCAGTTAGCCCTTTTTTTATCATTCACTTAAGGAATTTCTTTTTCCTTTCCATTGTTCACTCACTCCATGGAATTTATCATAATTAGGCATTTCTTACCCACTATTCCAGGGTACATCCTTAAGTTCACCTCCTCCTCCACTTAGGGCAGTATTCTTCCTCTTGAGGGTTCTTGCTCAGAATTTCAAGATTGGGAGTTCCAAGCTGCCCAATCGTTCCCTTGTCTAGTTATTTTCTTGGTCATTGAAACCCTTATCTATGTGTCCTCTCGAGTGCTACATACTTGCTTTCACGTGTTTTGGTGTTATCACCTTTTTGTCTTATTTTGACCCTTCACTCTTCCGATGTTTATTACAATTCTGGTCCAAATTTTTATATTTTTATTTTTACTCATTGACTCTTCCTTACTCGAGTCATATTTTTCCTTGAAACTGTTGGACTTACATGCCCCTTATAGTCATGACATTTTCTAGAACCTGTCTATGTCCATTAAATTTCTAGAATACTTCCTTGAGTGTCGTTCTAATCTTTCCAAACTTTCAAGGTTGTATAACTTTGTATAGTAGTATATTCTTGACTACCTTCACCGTTATTCACTCATCCATCTTGCCTTTGATGTCATGTCTTACATAACTGTGTCAATTTCCCTTACCTACTCATCATTCCCCAACTTCTTTATTGGGTCTTTCCGGTTCCAATTATTGGGTTTTTTCCCATGACTTACCGACATATGGGGATTCTTCCCTTCTTATGCACTTCCTCATTTCTAGTGGTGTTCTTTCCTCAAGGACTTTCCTTTTTCTTAATACATTCTTAATCACTCGTGATCAGTTTCATGACTCTTTATCCCGAGTTATTCTATTTCGGTCTATATGTCGATTACTTTGGTTGGGGAAGTTCCCTTCTTACCGATTTTGTTCTCTACTATGTCCCTCATAGTAGAGGCTTCCACTTTGGGAGCTACATGCCCCACCTTCTTACCATTCCTTGAAAGTTTCTTTCTTCCTTTCTTTACACTCCTTTCTATATTGGGTATTTACCCACCCTTAATCCTCCATTGTCTTAAAATTCCCATTTCTTCCCTCATTCTTTATCTAAGGGACTTCTAGTTATTGGTCTTATTCAATGTACTCCACCTTATGCTTAGTCGTCCTCACTTTAGGCTATATCAAGTGAGTGTGGACCACAACTAGTCTTGATGTTAGTGATCATTTACTTTAGTCACTTCTTAACTGGAGGACTTACGTCTCCAAGCTTTCTTAAATGTACTCTATTCCCCTTTTTTATGGGTAGTTCACCCTTTTCTTACTCATACAATATCTTTGATGTTATCTTCCAACTTACCTATTCCTTGGGCCCTCCTAGTATGCTTTCACTAGGTTCTTCCACCTCAACATGCGCTTCATGTGCAAGTTCATCTCCTTATCCCTCTTCAATTGGTTCCATTGCCTCCCAGTTGGGTTACATATATCGTTCCAGGGTTTCCTTCCTTGGTAGGGCTCCTTCCCTTTCTCCCAAAATTCCTTTTTCACTTGCTCTAGGGAATATCTACACTTAAATGACATCCTTTGATGTTGTCTTCTTCTGTTTACCTTTACTCTTGAAATCTTGCGGGTATATCTATTGTAATATATCCTCACCCACACTTGTACCCAGTACATGTCTATTTCATTTAGGGAGAGCTCAAATCCTCCTAATTTCAAGATCTCTTGATCATGTAAGAGACTTGCCTACTACTCTCTTGGCTTGAGTCTGGTCATTAATTTGGCCTTTGATCTTTTTAAGGATTTCCTTCATCCTTCTTTTTCCAAATATTTGGCCTTTCCACCTCTCCCTCCTTTGTTGGGCTTAAATTATGACCTTCACGAGTACCAGTTCGTTAACTACCTCGTCTCTACCATTCCTTTGGCCTAATTATCTTAGGGCAATTGTTTCTCGAGTCTTCTTATCCTTAATGTCCATCCTACTGCCCTTTCTAGGGTGTCCTTTCTACTTCCCGGTCTTCCTTAGGACGTCGTTTATTCTTCTTAACTATCTTGTTGTAACAACTTGCTTCCTTCTGTTATGTTTGTCCGAAACTTCTATTTGGCTTCACTACTTTTTCCAAAGTGAGTCGCATTTACCATTCTAAGACATTCCATTTGTCGACAAATGCTCAGTTGGTCTTCTCTCATGAAGGCTTTCCCTTCTTTGCTCCTAAATGGTTGGAATTTGCTTTTTAAGGGAAATTTTTCTTCAGCTACACTTTATTCTGGTTTGCAGTTTATCGAGGTCCTACCTTCAGTCCTTTTTCCTTCCTGCCACTATGCTAGGATCTTGAAGAGCTTCCTCCTGGATGTGGTTGAAATTTCGAGCAACAGTTGTGTTTCTTGGGATGGTATCCTTTCAGATTCCTATAGCTGTGGGGCATTTGTCATGGAAAGTATTGTTCTAAATCCTTGTGTTGTGGGACAATCCTTCACTTTGTGTCCCATTTCCTTTACACCTTGTAATAGGTTGTTTCCTTACCCAGTTGTTACTCCAAGAGTTCTCCTAGTCTCCTTACCTTGATGGTTTTCTTGTCATGCCTTCTTTGCCCAATAATTTCCTTGATTCATTCCTTTATTTAGGATGGGAATCTCCTTGGTCTCTATGATATCTAGGGTAACATAGGTTTGTTTGGTTACTTTTCTTGGGCAATCTTCCTACAGCTAAGGTGCAAGGTCACATCATTTTTTAGAGATAAAGTTTTTTTAGGAACATGGAGTTATTTATTAGTGGATAAGTAGTACAATATGTTGGGGTCTTAGCTGCATTACAAAAAGTGATTACAAAATAGATGGGAAGCTACAGGGTTCTTGACAAGCATCCTCCTTGGTAAGGTTATAAGCCCTTGATGGCATTCCCGGCCTTTGGCTTGGCTCCCTTCGTACTCAAGATTGTGACCTCAACAGGTCCTGGCACCATTCTTCTGGATACTTCCCACTAATGTCTCTTGGTTCTTTGGGACTTCTCGAGTATTTGAGGGTGATCTCCCTATGGGGACAAAGTGTTGGGTAGTGTTGGTAACGCCAATCCTAGTTTTTTTGGTTACTCTCCTGGGAGCCATTTGAAATTTTGAAAAATTTCTATTAGTTACTATGTTATATAGTCTTGATAATGTATTCGAGGAAACAGGCTCTGATACCACTCAAGTTGTCATGCCCCGACCTGGTTTGGTCGGATCCCCATGAGCAACCCACCACTCTCCCGATTTATTAAGGGTTTTTCCCTTTCTTTAACATGGGAGGAGTAAGGCATCCTTTAAACCTGTACCTTTCCTGGAATAAAATTAATCAAAACTGCATGAAATTTTAAACTTTACATACCAGTCCTACAGGTGTGACTAATACGAGGTCTTTAGGTAGGTTTCCCTTGGTTACCTGAAAAGGGATATAAAGGAGGGGGTGAGTTCAACAACTCAGTAAATGGGTGTTTAAGGTTTGACTTTTAGAGAATAGTTTGAATTTTAGTGTGTCAGACTCCTCATTTTCCTTTAAAATAATTCATCCTCAAAATCTCAATTTCAAAGCCATTTCTCAATCCTTCATCATAATCGGTGTGTTTATCAACCAACACACGCCCTTAATCATGAAGGGAACATATATTCGCAGGGCATCACGCCACTGCACCCACTTGTGGCGTCGGAGCAAATTTATTAGCCACCTAGATAGAAGCACATCCACTTCTACCCTGACAATGAGTGGATGTACACGACATATGACCCTCAAACTCGTAAGGAAAAACTATGTGTCTGTATGAGGACAAAGACCTCATCCCAACCCCACCCCGGTCTCTTGCGCATAAAGCTACGTCGAGCTTCCCTAACTGCTGACACGACAATCTGCCCTTATCTCCACCACGTCGTCTAGTAGCCCCTAAGACGCATCACTACCCCTCTTGGGCATCTTGATGGTCTTGTACCTCAGTGCATGCACAAAATAACAATTTTCCACAAAAGCCATTTAATTTGTGGTGCCACTAGTCCAATGGCCCCGACCCTTAACTCGACCAGCAGCTATTTGTCTCGACTGATCCATCGACCTATCATGTTGCACTATCGCCGGTCCATCAAATATATTGGTCCTGACTTGGTACCATGGCCAAACAAATCATTAATTTTAAGTTTTCATGGCTTAAATTCATGTCTATTTATGAGCTCCTACTCGTGGCAACTAGCATTGGCCCCACTGTACGAGATTTTCAAAATCAGGCATATTAGCCCCCAAGTTCCAAAACCGAGGCATCCGACCTATTTAAGCTATTTGAGCTCCCGTTAGGAAGGTTTCTCAAAAAGTTTAAGCAGTGGCACACAGTCAAGAGAGAGCACTTCTGACAAAATAATCTTTTAATCTGTCCATCACACCAACTGGGTGTGAGGATATCTCCACTTATAATCGATAAGCAAGTTTTCTACTTTCCTTCAGGAAGTTCATCTTACCAACCAGGTATGATCTACTTACAACCAGTAAGTAGTTTTTCTACGTAATTTTCACATCACTCCTCCTAGATGTGATCATTAAAAATTCCACTTAGTAGTGAATTTTCATTTCCGATGTGCTTATCATCCCCAACCGGGTATGATATAAATATCCCACTCACCCGTTAATGTAGTGAATTCCTCTCGATCGATTATTTGTCTTCACATGAGCTTGTCCTTGCTAGCGTTCCTAGTATTTTGTGTTACTACACAATATGAACATCCTTATTCATTAACCCTTGGCCTAATAGCCTTCATTCATCATGCATGGATGAAATACTCAAACTTTTAGATTTACTACAATTAGGTCCCTAAAGTTCTTTTTCTTTAACTTTAGGTCCCTATTGCCAATTTTCCCTCAAATTGAGTCCTGAAACTTCTAAAATTCACCTTGGGACCTCAATTTATTCAAAATAACATAAAGGGGTTCAAGTAGTTTGGTCCCCAAATTTCCAATTTGGTCCCCAAATTTTCCAAAATTACTATTTTGCCCCTACTTTACCAGAATGGTATGTTTTGCCCCAAAAATTGCCCAATTGGTCCTCTAACATCTTTATTATGCCCAATTGGCCCTCAATTTTATGAAATTGCACTTTAGTCCCTCGAATTTTCAAAATCCCCAATTTTCCCCCAATTTCAACCTAATATCTCAGTCGAATTTGATTTCATCAAATTGATCGATCAAATGAGTTTAATTGTTGAAATTGTAATTTGATTGAGTTCATACACCTTCATACGATTCAATTTCACTTTGAATCACAAGATTTGAAGCCAAAATGAGCTCAAAATGAGATTTGCCGAAAAACTAAACGTAGAGAGAGAAAGCTTCGAAAGTTACCGTCAGAGGTGCGACGGTCCGAGCTTTCATTCTAGATAGATAGCTCTCGTCCTGAGGTTACTCCTAGGATCAAGAATTGCATCAATTCATGCAGAATTGTGGGAGAATTGAGTTAGTGAAAATCTGTGAGTTCTCTCTCTAGCACCGATCGGAATTTACAGAGGGGAGCCAAGTTGGCTTACCTTTCCATTCTAATTCAGCTATAGGAGGGTTGTGGAGGTGTTAGGAGAGCTTGGTTTGGCCTGAGGAGGGCTTGAATTGGCCATTTTTAGCTCGGCCAAAACAGGGCTGATTTGGTTCGTCGGAGCTGTTTCATTTTTCAATCACGTCGGCATTTCTTCAGTGGCCCTCGAAGAAAATGGAGACTACATGTGTGTAGTTGATATCTCCCCGAATCCAAAGAACTTGACCACGCCTTCTTTGGCTTAGAAAAATTCTCAAGTCAGAGCTCTAGTTTGAGCTTCACCGAAAAATGTAGTAGTAGGGAGAGAGTGGAGTTTTTAGGTGTGAGAAGGATGAATGAGGAGGGGCTATTTATATTGGAAGCTTGGGGTCTTCTTGGCTGTCTGATTGGTGCCTTAATGGTGGTCATTCATTGCCTGAAACTCCCTGGTCGGAGACTTTTCATCTTCACTAGCGCTACTCAATTTTCCGGCGAGTGAACAGTGCTGTCATCTAAAGGAAGAAGATGACATTATTCCAAACCAGACTGGACCAGTCTGAACCAAGTTCAAAGCTTAAACCGGTTGGTTCAAGATTGATTAGACCGAGTTTTTCAAAATTAAAAAATTTTAAATCCATTCTCTATCCAATGGTGGCCTCAATTGTCTAATTTGAATTTTCTAAGCCACATAGAAAAATGAATTTAGCATCCGGTTCAATAGTGGTTGAAACCGGTCTAAACTGGTTTGAATCCAATTCACCTGAGCCGATTTGATTTTCTTCCCCAAATTGTCCTAAAGTCCCTTTCCGAGGTTTTTATGACCCTTTGGGTCACTTGGGAGTTGTAAATTTCCCAACTTGTTCATTCTCTAATGATCAGGTTTGTGAACCGGTTCGACTTTTCTCACTTAGTTTGACTGGTTTTTTCCCTAGTTTTCCTTAGCTCCAAATTGTGGGGTTTACACAAAAGGTCTTAGCTCATTAAATCTAGTCTCATACTCCGAGATGGTGTGGGATCCTTGTCAGAGTCGGGAGAATTCTTGTTTCTTCTCATTGATGAGATGCGGAGCTAAGTATTCCTTTGAATACCTCTCCTTGAATTGCTCTTAGGTGGGCGTAGTGGCATGCAAGTTTTTGACATTATCCCACCACCACTTTGCAATGGCTTCTAGGAAAAACTCTGCAAGGATTTTCATATTTTTTGATGAAATTCTGACTATCCCCATGAGTTTCTTGATGTTGGCTAGCCAGTCCATATCAGCTCCAGCATCCTTCTCTCCTAGGAATGGCTTACATCCTAGTTGTCGGAGAGTTTTGAGGTATTTGGGGATGTCAACTGGAGGAGGAACGGTAATAGGAGAGGGATGATATTGTACTTCCTCAGGCTCAACTCGAGAGTTGGTGTCCTGTTTAGGCCGTCCAAACACTCGAGTGAATTCCTCGTACAATCTCTGGTGTTCCGAGCTTAGTCCAGGTGGAACTGTTTGGGTTTCTTGGAGAGTTTCTATAGGAAGGGATTGTTGGGCAGTGTTAGGAACTACTACTCTTGTTCTCTTGGTTCCTCTCTTGGGAGCCATCTGAAATTTTAAAATTTATTCCTATTAGTTACTATTTTATATAGTCTTGATAATATATTCGAGAAAACAGGCTCTAATACCACTCAAGTTGTCACGCCCTCACCCGGTTTGGTCGTATCCCTGTGAGCAACCCACCACTATCCTGATTTATTTTGGGTCTTCCCCTTCCTTTAATTCACAAAGAGTAAGGCATCAATTATTCCCCTTCCTGAATAAAATTAATCAAAACTTAATAAATTTAAACTTACATACTTGTTTTACAGGTTTAGCTATCGAAAGGTCATTAAGTGGGTTTTTCCCTCGATTATCTGAAAAGGGGTAAAGTGAGGGGTAAGTTCGAAAACTCAGTGAATGGGTGTTGGGTGATAATTTTCACAGAAACAATTTTAATCAGAGTGTTCCAGACTCCTTATTTCATTTAAAAATATTTTCTTCAAATTCTAGTTTTTCAAAATGTTTTTCCTAAGTTTACCAATTCATTTCCAAGGATTCTCAATCCTTTCTAAGGTTTTCATAACCTCATTCAAATTTTCATATTAGGTGTGTTTCACAAAAAACACATGCCCTTCATCAGGAAGGGAACACGCACATATCTACGAGATGCAGTTACGCCGACTGCACCTACTTGTAGATCGGAGCATTTTTACCATCCACCTTGATAGAAGTCCCTAACTTCTACCCAGAGTTTGAGTGAACATCTCCGATGATCAACCCTCAGATCCAAAATAGTTCGTGTCCATATGAGGATGGAGACCATCCCAACCCCACCTTGATCTCATGCGCATGAAGCTACATCAAGCTTCCCTAACTGTTGGCACGACAAACTGCCCTTATTTCCACCATGTCGTCCAGTAGCCCCTAGAACGCATCACTACCCCACTTGGGCATCTTGATGGTCCCGAACCTCAAGTGCATGCACAAACAAAGTTTTCCATAAAGCCATTAATCTTTGGTGCCACAGGTCCAACGGCCCCGACCCTCAACTTGATATGCAGCTGTTTGTCTAGACTGGTCCATCGACCTGGTCTTGTTGCACTGCCGCCAGTCTATTGAGTATGTCGGTCCTGTCTTGGTACCATGGCCAAATCATATCACTCATTCATTAAAATTTTCATGGCTTATCATCATGTTTATTTATAAGCTCTTGCTCATGCCAACTGGCATTGGGCCCACTGTATATAATTTTTCAAAACCGGTCATTTTAGCCCCCAGTTCCAATACCGAGGCCTCTGGCCTATCTGAGCTACTCAAGCACTTGTCAATAAGGTCTCCCAAAATTTTTAAGCATTGGCACATAGTTAGGGGAGAACACTTTTGATAAAATAACTTTTCAACTTGTCCATCACACCAACCGGGTTTGATGACATCTCCGCTTACAACCGGTAAGCGGGTTTTAAACTTCCTTTCAAGAAGTTCATCATACCAACCAAGTATGATCTACTTACAACTGATAAGTAGTTTTTACGCGTATTTCTCACATCACTCCAATAAGGTGCGATATTAAAATTCCACATCGATGTGGTTTTTCATTTCCGAAGTACTCACCATCCAAACTGGGTATGATGTGAATGATCCCACTCACCCGTTATTCAGTGTATTTCCTCTTAATCAGCGTTTCGCCTCCACGTGAGATTGTCCTTGTTGGCGTTCTGGTCCTTCCTGTTCCTACACGATTTGGACATTCTTGACTATTAACATTTGGCATGATAGCCTTCATTCCTTACGTAAGAACAAAAATGCCCAAACTTTTCAATTATTTGCATTTAGGTCCCTTGACTTTAGGTCCCAAATGCAAAATTTTCCCCAAATTGAGTCACAAAACTTCTAAAATTCACTTTGGGTCCTTAAATTATTCAAAATCACTTAAGGGGTTCAAGTTTCCCAAATTTCCAATTTGGCCCCCAACTTTTCAAAAATTACTATTTTGCCCCTACTTTACAAAAATGGCAATTTGACCCCAATAAATTTTAAAAATTGACCAATTGGTCCTCCAACACTCTTTTTATGGCCAATTGGCCCTCAATTTTGGGAAATTGCACTTTGGTCCCTCAATTTTAGGAAATCCCCAATTTCCCCCCTTTTATACTGGCCAAATTTGATTTTATCAAATTGACCATTCAATCAGGATTAATTAATCCAATTGAAAGTATGGATCGGTTCCTACACTTCCACAAGATTCAATATAGATTTGAATCGCATCATTTGAGTCCGAATTGAGCTCAAACGAAGCTTCGTCGAAAAATTGAACTCAGAGGGAGAAAGCATCCAAAGCTTATCGTTGGAGGGGCAACGGTCCGATCTTTTGATCGAGGCTGGTAGCTCTCATCCTGAGGATCCTCCTAGGATCAAGAATTGCAACAAATCATGTCGAATTGAGTGAGAATTTGGTCAGTGAAGTTCCGTCATTTCTCTCTCTAATGCTGATCAGAATTTATAGAGGGGAGCCGAATTGGCTTACATTTCAGCTCTAATTCAGTCGTATGAGGGCTGTGGAAGTGTTGGGAGAGCTTGGTTTGGTTTGACAAAGGCTCAATTTGGTCATTTTCAGCTTAGCCAAAATAGGGCTGCTTCGGTCCGTCGGAGCTGCTTCACTGTTCGATCACGCCAGTGCTTCTCTGACGATCCTCGAAGCAAATGAAGACTACCGTTGGGTAGCTGACTTCTCCCCGAATCTAAGGAACCTGACCTCACCATATTCGGCTTAGAAAAATGCCCAAGTTGAAGCTCTGGTTCGAGCTTCACTAGAAAATGGAGCAGTAGAAAGAGAGAGGAGTTTCCAGGTGTGAGGAGGAGGAATGGAGAGTAGCTCTTTATACAGGGAGCTTGGGGACTCCTTGGTTGTTAGATTGGCACCTTTTATGTCAATCATTCAAGGCCTGAAATGCCCTGAACAGAGACTTTTCTTCTTTGTCGACGCTGCTTGCTTTTTCGGTGAGTGAATAGTGCTATCATATGAAGGATGAACACCACATTATTTCGAACCGGATTGAACTATTCTGAACTGGGTTCAATGCATAAATCGGTCGGTTCAGGCCCGATTCGACAGAGTTTTATCAAAATTAAAATTTTCTAAATTCGTCTAAACTCATTCTCTATCCAATGATGGCTTCAATTCTCCAATTTGAATATTTTAAGCTACCTAGAAAAATGAATTTAAAAACCAGTTCAATAGTGGTTCAAATTGGTTCAATCTGGTTTAGGTCTGGTTCACCTGAATCGGTTTGGTTTTCTCTTCCAATTCATCCCAAAGTCCTTTTCCATGATTTTAATGACTCTTTGGGCCATTCGGGATTCGTAAATTTCTCAATTTGCCCTTCCTCTAACAATTGGGGTTCGTCAACCGGTTCGATTCTCACTCTTGGGTTGACTAGTTCTTTCCCTGATTTTTCTTACCTTGAAGGAGCGGGGTTTACAGTCGGACAATTGATGCCCACTCAAACTTGTGGTAGAGGTCTGGGACTTCTACCAGGGTGGACGGTAAAGGTGCTCCGGTCCACAAGTGGAACAGTCGGGAACTATTCTACAAATGTGTGATCCCTTTAATGATAAAGGGCATGGTGATGTGTGATAAACATGGATAATAATGAAAAACATCGAGACTTCCCATTGATGATGAAAACGATGAAAGAGCAAATCGTAGAACGCTTGAACTAAAGAAAATGACCAGTTTCCTTAAGATGTATCCTAACCCCCACTAACTAAGTTGTAGAACTCACCCCCTCACCTTAAATCCTTTTTCAGGAAACCTTCTACAACAAGAAAAAGAGGGAGCCGAAGAAGTGCACCTATGAGACCCATCCTCTCAGACTAAGGAAACTGGAAAAAAACTAGTAATTTTTAGGAGAAAACCAAGCCATTAAGAGAACCAAAAAATGGTAAAAAAGGATTAAAATGGGAAATTGGAAAAGTCCAAGTCACCAAGAAGTCATAAGAATCACGGGGAAGAACCATAAAGTGAATTGGATGGGAAAACTGCACTTGTTTAGGGTGAACCGGACCTAAACCGGATTAAATGGGATTGAACCATGGTGAACTGGTTCAATGATTCATTTTTCTAGGTGGCTTTAAAATGTCAATTTGGAAAATTGAGGCCACCATTAGATAGAAAATAAATTTAGATTAATTGAGAAATTTTTAATTTTTTGAAAACCGAATGAATCGGGCCTGAACCAACCGATTTTCGAATTCGGGTCACCGAACTCGGTCGGACCGGACCAGTCAATGGTCCAATCGGTCAATGGTCAGCGGACACCCGATCAATAGCCAAGAAAACATGAGCAGCCAATAGGAGGTTGCCACGTGTCCGGTCAACGGTCGACAAACATTCAATCAACATGCCACGTAGACACGAGTAGCCAATGGGTGGCTGCCACGTGTCCGGTCAACGGTAGAGGTGGCGGCTGAGTGGCAATCCCATGTCAGAAAAATTGATGAATCATAGTGTGCCACGTTTCAATTCCGACACGTCATCATCTTCTTCCTCAGTTCACTAATAGAAAAGAGAGAGAGAAGGGGAAGGTTAGTCCTTTGGCAACCCCGGAAAAGCTCTAGTATGAACGTCGATGGCTGAGTCCTATGCCAATCGGTAGCCCAGTCAGTTGTCGTGTCATGCCCCGACCCGGTTTGGTCGGATCCCCGTGAGCAACCCGACACTCCCTTTGGTTCATTAAGGGTTTCACCCTTTTCTAAACCACGAGAAGTAAGGCATCCTTTCACCTATCATTTCGGAAATAGCATTATACAAAACTAAGTATTTTTAAAACAGACATACATATCTTCTTATAGTTCCAATTTAGGAGGGTCTTTAAGAATGGAGTTTCCTCAATTACCTAAAAGGGGTAAAAGAGAGGGGATGAGTTCTACAACTTAGTGAGCGGGTGTTGGGAACGAGTTTCAAAATTGCTTTATCCAAACCATGCCAAGGTTATCATTTCCTTTAAAAAGGATTTTTCCTTAAATTTTGGTTTTTAAAACCTTTATTCATTTCCATATTAGGTGTGTTTAGCTCTCTTAGCCAATCCCCTTGCCTTGGGAGGCATTTAGCAAACAAACACAAGCCCTTCATCAGGAAGGGTACACACATTCACAGGTGCAGTGCATCCACTGCACCCACTTGTGGATCGGAGCATCTTTATTATCCACTAAGATAGAAACCCGTCCACTTCTACATGGGTCTAAGTGGAACATCCCAGACATCCGACCCTCAGACCCGAATGCCACTTCATGTCTGTATGAGGATGAAGACCTCATCCTATCCCTAACCTGGTCTCATGCACAAGAAGCTCCCAGAGCTTCATGACTGACTGGCATGACAAGCTGCCCTTATCACCCCCATGATGTCCATCAGCCCTTTGGACTCATTACTACCCCCTAGGGCATCTTGATGGTCTAGTACCATAAGTTCACGCACAAACAATAGTTTTCCACATATGGCCATTATCTTTGGTGCCAACGGCCCCGATGCTCAACCTGACCTACAACTGTTTATCTAGGTCGGTTTATTGACCTGGCCCTGATGCATTGCCTCCAGTCCATCAAGCACTGTCAGTCCTGACTCGGTACCATGGTGAAATCATACAAACAATTTCATTAGAAATTTTCATAGCTCTTTCTTAATCAAGTTTGATTACGAGCTTCTACTCGTGCCCATTGACCTTAGGCCCACTACACGTATTTTTCCAAAACTGGGCATTTAGCCTCATGAGTTCAAAAACTATGGCCCCTGGCCTATCTGAGCTGTTCTAGCTCCTCTCAAGAAGATCTCCCAAATGTTTTAAGCATTGGTACATAGTCAGGGGAGAAAACTTCTAACAAAAATTCATTTTCAATTCATCACACTAACTAGGTGTGATGATATCTCCGCTTACAACCGGTAGGCGAGTTTCTTCTTTTCTCAAGGAAACTCTTCAAACCAACTGGGTATGATTACCTCTACTTACAACTAATAAGTAGGTTTTATTCTTTAAAGATAGTGTTCATCATCCCAACTGGTATGATGTGTAAATTAGCCCACTCACCCAGTGACCGTGATGTGTTTGTCCCGAATCAGTTTTCCAAGTCTACACTAGCTTCTCCTTGTCGGCATTCCAGTCTCTCATGTCCCTACATGATTTATGCATCCTTATCAATTAAGGTTTGGCATGACAGCCATCGTTTTCTCACGTATGAGTGACTAGGCTCAAAATTGTTGCTTTATTGCACTTAGGTCTCTCAAGTTCATTTTCCTTAACTTTAGGTCACTAATGCTTACTTTTCACCAAATTGAGTCCCAAGGCTTTCAAAATTGCCTTTAGATCCTCAATTTACTCAAAATTGTATAAGGGGCTCAAGTTTTCCAAATTTCCAATTATTTTCCCCTACTTTTCAAAAATTACAATTTTGCCCCTACTTTCCAAAAATGGCAATTTGGCCCTAAATGTTTCAAAAATTGACAAATTGGTCCCATAAGAACTTTCTCTTTGCTAATTGGCCTTCAATTTTGAGAAATTGCATGAAGGACCCTCAATTTTTTGAAATCCCCAATTTCTCCCCTTCAAACTGACCGAATTTGATTTATTCAAATTGGCCACTCAATCGAGGTTAATTGCTCCAATTGATAGTATCGATCAGTTCCTACACTTCCATACGATTCAATTAAGCTTTGAATTACATGATTTGGGTCCGAAACGAGCTCAAACGGAGCTTTGCCATTAAATTGTTTGTAGAGAGGGAAAGCTTCAAAAGCTTAGCATCGGTAGTGTGGCAGTCCAAGCTCTCAGTCGGGGCAGGACGCTCTCGTACTAAGATTCTTTCTAGGATCAAGAATTGCTATAATTGATGTCCAAATGAGGGTGAATTTGGTTAGTGAAATTCAGCACTTTCTCTCTCTAACAACGATTTGTAACGATGGAGGGCCGAATTGGCTTACCTTTCAGCTCTGTTGAGGCCGTGTGAGGGTCATGGGGGTGTCGGAAAGGCTTGGTTTGGCCGAAGGAGGCTACATTTGGCAGAATTCAGCTCGGCCAAAACAGGGCAACTTCGGTCTGTCGAAGCTGCTTCACTCTTTTGTTCTGTCGGCACTTCTCCGGCGATCCTCAAGACAAAAGGAGGTTGCAGCTAGGTAGCTAACTTCCCCCGGAGTCTATAAGACCCAACCTTGCCTTCTGAGGCTAAGAAAATCTTTGAGATTCACCAGAAAATGGAGTAGTTGAGAGAGAATAGCGATTTGACGTGTGTGGAGGATGAATGAAGATGAGCTCTTTATATAGGGAGCTCAGGGACCCTCTTCCCGACCACTTCCCATTTTGGTTAAGCTTATTCTCGCCCAAAAACAACCTAATCGGAGCAGTTACACCTTCACTAGAGAAGGAAGTTTTTCTACATTTATGAATAGTGTTGTCATCTTGAGGAAAAAGATTACACTATTCCGATCCGGACTGGACCGGTCCGGCTGGGTTCAATGGCAAAAATCGGCCGGTTCAAGATTGATTCGACCGATTTTTTCAAAATTAAAAATTTCTAAATTAATCTAAATCCATTTTCTATCTAATGGTCGCTTCAATTTCTCAATTTGAATATTTTAAGTCACCAAGAAAAATAAATTTAGAAACTGATTTAAGTATGGTTCAAACCGGTTCAATCTTGTTCACCCTGAATTGATCGAGTTTTCTCTTCCCATTTTTTCCAAGGTTCATTTCCATGATTTTTATGACTTTTTGAGTCATTTGGGATTTTCCAATTTCCTGATTTACCCTTTCTTTATTGGTTATGGTTCATGAACTGGCTCGGTTTTCTCTTTTGAAACGACTGATTCTTTTCCTGATTTTCTTATCCTTAAAGGGATGGGGTTTACAACTCTCCTCACCTTTTAGCGGTTTTGTCCCCAAAACAATTTACATCTCAAATAACTGAGGGTACCCATCCGTCATAACACTCTGGGTTTCCCATGTCTCCTCTTGCACTAGTCTGTTTTGCCAAAGAACCTTGAACATAGGAATCTTCTTGTTTTTCAAGTTCTTGTCTCTCCGATCAATGATTTGCACCAGTTCGGCTTAATAGGTTGGGTTCTCTTCTAACTCAGGTGAGGGTCAGTCCAGAACATGATTGGATCGTGCTGATATTTCTAGAGTACTGAGACGTGGAATACATAATGTATTCTTTGTAAGTCTAGAGGCAGTTCTAATTTATCCACTAGGCCTATCCTTTGGACTATGGTGTAGGGACTGATGTACTTAGGTTTCAACTTTCCTTGTTGCTGAAACCTAAGTATTCCCCTCCATGGGGATACCTTGAGATACACTTGATCTACCACACCAAATTCTAAGTCCCTTCTCCGATGGTCTGCATAGCTCTTTTGCCTATCTTGGGCGGCCTTAAGTCGGCTCCTTATGATCTTAATCTTTTATGTGGTGTCTTCTATTAGCTCGACCCTTTCTAACTTCCTTTCTAACACCTCTTTCCAAAATAAGGAGGTATGGCATGGTCATCCATAAAGGGCCTCATAAGGAGCCATTTGAATATTAGCCTGATAACTATTATCATAGGCAAACTCCATGAGGCACAAGTATTCCTCCCAACCCTTATTCATGGTGAGTACACATGCTTGTAGCATGTCCTCCAGGGTTTAGGTCATCCGCTCAGACTATCCATCAATCTGAGGGTGAAATGTCGTACTCATGTGGAGTTTGGTTCCCAAGGCACTTTGCAAACTATGTCAGAACCTTGAGGTAAATCTAGGGTCTCTATCTGACACTATGCTTATCGGGATGCCATAGAGTCTCACAATCTCCCTTATGTATAAAATGGCTAGTTGTTCCACCGAATCGGTCACCCTTATTGGTAAGAAATGGGTGGACTTGGTCAATCTATCCACAATGACCCAAATTGTGTCTCGTCCCTTTCTAGTCATAGGTAATCAGGTGACATAGTCCATAGTGATGTGTTCCCATTTTCATTTAGGAATTGGTAGGGGTTATTGCAGTCCTGAAGATTTCTGGTGCTCAGCTTTAATTTGCTGATAGGACAATCATCGTGCTACATATTCCGCGATATCCCCCTTCATCCCTCTACACCAATAAATCTTGGTACTGCCTGGATGCATTGCATAGATAGAGTCATGTGCCTCTTCCAAAATTAATCTTTTCAGTTCCTCATCTTGAGGTACACACAATCTACCCTTATAGGTTAGCACTCCATCACCTCAAAGATTGTAGTCTAGGTTTGTCCCTTCATTGACCGGGTCCAAATAGGGCTGGAGTTCCTTATCCCCTTTTTGTTGAACTTTATTTGCTCCATTAGGTTGGGTCTTACCACTACATCAGCCATTAGGCATTTTTCTCCTATGTCTACTTTAAGTTCCACTTCCATACTTCCCAACTGCTGCAACAAGGGTAGGTAGCTTGTCTTTATTTACGCCGCATCAGTTTGATACTTGTGACTTAGACTGTCTGCCACCACATTTGCCTTCCTAGGGTAGTATTCTATCATAAGATCATAGTCCTTTACCAACTCTAGCTATCTCATCTAGCGGAGGTTCAACTCCCTCTAAGTTAGGAAGTACTTAAAACTCTTGTGGTCAATATATATCCTACACTTAACCCTGTATAGGTAGTGTTGCCAAATCTTAAGGCAAACATAGAAGCTGATCGAAATAAAAAGAAATAAGTATATAGTCCACCAAGGAAAGATGGAGAGAAAATAAAATAATAAGGAGGTCTAGGTGTAACAACTACTCATAAAGAACTAAGATACAATTCATTAGGAACTCCAAAGGATAAGGATACATGTGGAAGGCAAAAGTATGGATCAAAGGAAGAAGAGAAATAGGAATTGATGAATCATACAAGGTCCTTAAGCTTAGGAGAAATTTTAAAAAGATAGAATTTCTAAAAGAAAGGTAGAGTGATCAAATAAAAGAATCCCAGAAGGGAAGACACCAAAAGGAGGATAGAAAAAAAAGGAAGTTAGATTGGGGAAGGAGAAAGCTATAGGTCAAGACAATTGATCGAAGGATGGTTGAAACACTAAAGCCGAAATAAGGTCCTTAGTAAAGAGTACGAGTGGCTAAGTGAGTGTATTGGGAGATTAATTATAATCTACTACAAGAAGACCTGGAAACCTAAATGGAAACTTTAGACAGATTCAATTTAAGGAAATAACTTATATGGACCAAATAATTCAGAGGAGTAAATGAAGTCTAGTAAGTGATGGGGAGTGGTAAAAGAATAAACCCTAACCAAGACAAAGGGGTAATACCAAGGACATGAAGATATAGAAGGTTTGGACACAATAAGGATAAGAGGTCCACCTCAAAAGAATAAACAAATGCTAGAGCAAGTGGGAATGAAGCAAGATAGACAGAAGATACTCATGGATCCAAAGAGTAATTTTAAGTTGGTGAAGATATAAGCAAAAGACACTATAGAGTTTAATGATTTCAATTGTAGAACTAGAAGGAAATCCCGAGAGAAAGAGAATGTGAAGCTAACCAGAGAAAGAAATCTGGGGAAGACATAGGTGTATCAATGAAGAGGAAATGGAACCAATAGAATAAGAAAGAGAATAAACTCCTCAAGAACAAGATGTTGGAAATGAAAGGATCATGTACAAGGAGAAGGAAATCGTAAAAGAATCAAGGGATAAGTCAAACCCAAATAATGCATAGGTAGGAAGATAACATCAAAAGATGCCATATGTCACGCCCTGACCCGGTTTGTTCGGATCCCCGTGATCAACCCGCCACTCTCCCGATTTATTAAAGGATTTCCCCTTATTGTAAATCGTAAAGAGTAAGGCATCCTTTAACCTGCACATTTTCCTAGAATAGCATAATCAAAACTGCATAAAATTTAAAACTTTACATACCTGTCTTACGGGCATCTTAGTTAACGGTCTTTAAGGGGAGGTTTTTCGGGATTTCTTGAAAGGGGTATAAGGGAGGGGGTGAGTATGACTACTCGGTGAATGGATTTTTTAAAAGCTTTTGAATTTTAAGAAAAATATTTACATGGAGTGTTCCAGACTCCTTTGTTTTCAAAAATCCCTTCATTTAAAAATTTGGGTTTTTTTTCCACCATTTCTTATTTACCACAGTGTGTCATCACCGAATACACATCCTTCGTTATGAAGGTTAAACATATTCGCAAGTCAGTATCACTACTGAACCCGCTAGTGGCTTTGGAGCGACTTTTCCTGCCACCCGGATAGAAGTACGACCACGTCTACCTTGGGAATGAGTGGATGTACGTGACATCCGACCCACAATCCCGAAATCACTTCTTCGTGTCCGTATGAGGACAGAGACCTCATCCTATCCCCCACCCCGGTCTCATGCACTTGGTGCTACTCTAGATTTCGCACAGACACCTGGAACGACGAACTGCCCTTATAGCCACCAGGTCGTCCAATGCCCTTAGGACACATCACTACCCCTCATGGGCGTCTTGATGATCCTGTACTCACAGTGCATGCACAGACAATGTGGTGCCACTAGTCCAATGGCCCCGACTCTCAAATCAACCCGTAGATGTTTGTCTTGACTAGTCCGTCGACCTGTCATGTCGCACTACCGCTAGTTGACTGAGCATGTCGGTCCTATCTTGGTACCATGGCCAAACAATTCACTTATTAAGTTTTATGGCACATATATCATGTTCGTTTACGAGCTCCAGCTCGTGCCAACTGGCCTTGGGCCCATTGTACGAGATTTTCAAAATCGGGCATTTAGCCGGCAAGTTCCAAAATCGAGGCCCCCGGCCTATTAGAGCCATTCGAGCTCCTGTCGAGAAGGTCTCCCAAATTGTTTAAGCATTGGCACACAGTCAGGGGAGAGAACTTCCAACAAAACATACGTTTTCTCTATCCATTATACCGCCTGGTATAAGGACACCTCCGTTCATAACCGATGAATGGGTTTTCAACTTCCTTCGAGGAAGTCTCATCATACCAACTGGGTATGATCTACTTACAATCGATAAGTAGTTTTTTCGCATGATTTTCACATCACTTCCTCTAAGTAGTGATATTTAAAATACCACTAAATAGTGGGTTTTCATACCGAGGTACTTATCATTCCCAACTGGGTATGATATAAAATTTCCACTCACAACTGGTAAGTGGTTTTTATCTTTAAATTGTGCTCATCATCCCAACTGGGTATGATGTTAGTAAACCCACTAACCCGTTAACACAGTGAATTCCACTTTACCGGTTCTTTGTATTCACGCGAGCTCGTCCATGCTGGCGTTCCTGGTATTTCGCGTTCCTACACGATATGAACATTCTTGTTCATTATTACTCGACATAACAGCCTTCATTCATTTCCAATGAATGAGAAAACCCAAACTTTTAGTTATTTGCAATTAGGTCCCTAAAGTTATTTCTCTTTAACTTTATGTCCCAAATCTCAGTTTTTCCTCAAATTGAGTCCCATAACTTTTAAAATTGATCTTGGGACCTCAATTTATTCAATTTCACCAAAAAGGGGTTTAATTTCATAAGTTTCCAATTTGGTCCCGAAATTTTTCTAAAATTACCATTTTGCCCTTCCTTTACAAAAATGGTAAGTTTTGCCCCAAAAATTCTAAAATTCTAAAATTCCTCAATTGATCCTCCAATGTTATTTTCATGCCCAATTGACCCTCAATTTCATAAAATTTTATTTTGGCCATTTGAATTTCCAAAATCCCCAAAATTTTTCCCAATTTCAACTCTTCAACACTACCAAATTTGATTTTATCAAATTGACCAATCAAACACTTCTAATTATTGAAATTGGAGTTCAAATTAAGTTCTTGCATGTTCATACGATTCTAAGAAACTTTGAATCGCAGATTTTAACGCCAGAACGAGCTCAAACGGAGCTTCGTCGGAAAATAGACCGTAGAGAGAGAAAGCTTTGATTTTTCACTGGATAGAGGGCACGACAGTCTGAGCTTTCAATCTAGGCAGATAGCTCTTATCTTGAGGTTCATCCTAGAATCAAGAATCATATCAATTTATGCCGAATTGAGTTAGAATTTCATTATTAAAATTCTGCCAATTCTCTCTCTAGCACCGACCAGAAATTGCAGAGGGGAGCCGAATTGGTTTACCTTTCAGTCATAATTCGGCCGTGGGAGGGCTAAGGAAGTGTTGGGAAGGCTTGGTTTGGCCTGAGGAGGGCTCGAAATGGCCAATTTCAACTCGATCGAAAAAGGGCAGCTTCGGTCCACCGGAGCTACTTCACTATTCCATCATGTCGGCGCTTGTCTAGTGATTCTCGGATTGACTGGAGTTTTCTATCAGATAGTTGACTTCTCCCCGGTTCTAAATAGCCCGACCTCTTCTTTCGAGGTTAAGAAAAATGTTCAAGTCGAAGCTCTGGTTTAAGTTTCACCGAGAAATGGAGTAGTAGAGAGAGAGAGAGAGAAGTGTTCAGGTGTGAGGAGAATAAATGGGGATGACCTCTTTATATAGGTGTAAAATCGTGTATTAAATAGGAGAGATTTATTAATAGTTTTAATATTGATATAAATTATTGCTATTAATTTCAATAATTTAATTTCGGTATTAAATTATATGTATTAATTCCAATAATTTAATTTAGGTATTAAATTATTGGTATTAATTACAATAATTAAATATATATTAATTTATGGCCATTTATGATAAGGCGTACATTGCATAAAAATTTTTGACCAAAATTTTGGGTTACAAAAAAAAATCATACTTCCCAAAAGGTCACCCATCCTCACACTACTCTCAAGCAAGTACACTTAACTACAAAGTTCTTATGGAATCTCATTCACCTAAACCAATTTAGTTTTTGTCTTAAGTTTCTTTTCCAAAGTTTAATGAACCCTTTGGATCACCCGGAATTTGTAAATTTCCAAATTGCTTGTTCCCATATGATCGGGTTGGTAAATCAGCTTGGTTTTCTTACTCGGTTTGACCGGTTCTTTTCCCGGTTTTCCTTAACTCAAAAGTGTGGGGTTTACACCATACGAGTCAGAAAGGAACTAAACTCATAATGAATAATAGTGGGAGGAACATTGGTAAGAGCAAGGATGGATTTAGAAAGAGAAGAGATCTTAAGGAAGATGAACACCTATGGGGATAAGGAATGAAGTAAAAGATCAGAAATTTTAATATGTTATTAAGTATCGAGAAATTCAAGAATTTGAAGGTTGAATGACCGAATAAAGAAATTTGGAAAAAGACAAGAAGTGCGGAAACCAATACAGTTATAAGGACATAAAGTTAAAGACATCACAAAGAATGTCATGTGGTAAAGGGGCGTGTAAATCCAACTGACTCAGAGAAATACGACTTAGGCAAGGAATGGTCTATGAGTAAGACATAACGAAGTCAAACATAAAAGTGATAACCAAAGAATAAGGAATCCATGTAGAATAAAAAGGCAATTAATGCCAAAATCTGTTGAAGAAGAATGATCAGAACTAATAGTTCTGAATTTTGGCTAAAAGAAGCTTGAGATGGGAAATGGTGCCTTGGGAAAGGAGGACGTAACTAAAGGAAATGATCATAAATCTTCAAGGAAAATATTTTAGGCTAAGATAAGTTCCATGGAATGAGGAAAGGATGAGAATGAGATGAGAATCTTAGATATGTGATGAAAGGGATGAACAAAAATGACTGAGAAGGTTGTAGGACGATAAAATAGAAAATTTATTAACAATAAAAAGTTTAAGCCAACATGCGAACAATGGAAAATATGTTTTGTGGACAAAACTCCTAAAAGGAGGGGAGAGTTGTAAACCCCGCTCTTTGGAGTTTAGGAAAACCAGGAAAGAACCGATCAAACCGAGTGAGAAAATCGAACCAATTCACAAAACCGTTTATTGAGCAACGGGCAAATTGGAGAAATTTCAAACTCCCAAGTGATGCAAAAATGTTCATAAATCATGGAAAAGAACTTTAGGACAAATTGAGGGAGAAAAACCAGACCAATTTGAGTGAATCGAACCCGAACTGGTTTAAGAAATGAGCTAGTTTATGAACCGGAACTGATAGAGAGAGGACAAACCGGGAAATTTATGTACCCTAAGTGACCAAAGGAGTCATAAAAAGCGTGAAAAATGACTTTAGGATGAATTAGAGATGAAAACCAAACTAGTTCAGGTGAATTGGATCCGAACCGGATTGAACTGGTTTGGACCAGTTTGAACAACTATTGAACCAGTTTTAACCACTATTGAATCGATTTGGACCAGTTTGAACCACTATTGAACCAAATGCTAAATTAATTTTTCTAGGTGGCTTTCAATTGAGAGATTTGAGGCCACCATTGGATAGAAAATAAATTTAGAAATTTTTAGATTTGAAAATTTTAGTCGAATTGGGGGTGAACCTCCACTTTAAGCTTTGAACCCGGTTCGGACCAGTCCGATCCGATTCGGAACAGTGTTGTCTTCTCCCTTCAGATGATAGCACTGTTCACTCACCCAAAAATCGAAGCAGCACCGGTGAAGAGGAAATGTTTCTGTTCAGTACGTTTCAAGCCTTCAATGACTATCATAATGGTGCTAAACGGATGACCGAAGAGTCCCCGAGCTCCCTATATAAAAATCCCCTCTCCATAAATCCTCTCCACACGTGAAAATCTCACTCTCTCTTAGCTGCTTAGTTTTTCGGTGAACCTCGAACCAGAGCTGTGATATAGGGTCATTTCTGAGCTAAAGAAAGTGTGGCCGGGTTCCTTAGAATCGGGGAGAAGGCAGCTACAAAGTGGTAACATCCATTCACTCTAAGGATCATCAGAGAAGCATCGACGTGATCGAACAGTGAAGCAGCTCCGGCGGAACAAAGCTGCCCTATTTAGGCCAAGCTAAAATTGGCCGATTCGAGCCCTCCTTAGACCAAACCAAGCTCTCCCAACACCTCCTCAGCCCTTCCAAGGCCAAATTAGGACTGAAAGGTAAGCCAATTCGACTCCCCTCTACAATTTTTGATCGGTGCTAGAGAGAGAACCGATAGAATTCTAATCCAATTCGACGTCAATTGATGCAATTCTTGATACTAGGAGGAACCTTAGAAGGAGAGCTATCTGCCCTGATTGGAAGCTCGGACTGTCGCGCCCCCGCCGATGATCAATTGAAGCTTTCTCTCTCTACGTTCTATTTTCCAGCGAAGCTCCGTTTGAGCTCATTCTAGCGTTAAAACTTACGATTCAAAGTGCAATTGAATTGTTTAAAGATGTAGAAACTCAATTTTTACTTGAATTTCAATGATTAGAAGTGTTTGATTGGTCAATTTGATGAAATCAAATTCGATTGTGTTAAAAAGTTGAAATTAGGAGAAAATTGGGGAAAATTGGTGATTTTCAAAAATTTGAGGGACCAAAATGCAATTTTATAAAACTGAGGGTCTATTCGGCATGATAAGAATGTTAAAGGACCAATTGAGAAATTTTAGAATTTTTGGGGTACAACTTACCATTTTTGTAAAGGAAGGGCAAAATGGTAATTTTGGAAAATTTGGGGGCCAAATTGGGAATTTGGGAAAATTAAACCTCGTTTTATGAAATTGAGTAAATTGAGGTCCCAAGAGGAATTTTAGATGTTTTGGCACTCAATTTTGGGAAAACCCGACAATTGGGGCCTAAAGAAAAAAAAGGAAAAAAATAACTTTAGGGACCAATTTGCATATATTTGAAAAGTTGTTAATTTAGTCATTATACTGAATGAAGTGATCAAGCCAAATGTTAATGAATAATGATGTTCATTTTGTGTAGGAACACGAGACATCGGGAATGCCAACTGAGGAGGTTAAGCTCGCAAGGGACGAAAACTGACTAAGTGGAATTTTACTGTACGATCGGGTGAGTGGGATTTTTATATCATACCCGGTTGGAATGATAAGTACCTCGGAAATGAAAACCCACTACTTAGTGGTATTTTAAACATCACAACTTAGAGGAGTGATGTTAAAATGACGCGAAAAAACTACTTACTGGTTGTAAGTAGATCATGCCCAGTTGGTATGAAAAAACTTACACGGAGGAAGTGGAAAACTCGCTCATCGGTTATGAGCGGAGATGTTCTCATACTCGGTTGGTATGATGGACAAGATGAAATATATATTTTTGTTGGGAGTGATCTCCCTTGACTGTATGCCACTGCTTAAACGATTTGGGAGACCTTCTTGACGGGAGCTCGAATAGCTGTGTTAGTATGGAAGCCTCGATTTTAGAACTTAGGGGCTATTATGCCTAATTTTGAAAATCTCGAACAGTGGGCCATAGACTAGTTGGCACGAGTAGGAGCTCGTTAACAAACATGAATTATATGCCATGAAAATTTAAATAAATGAATTGTTTGGCCATGGTACCAAGACAAGACTGGCATATTCAGTCAACTAGCAGCAGTGCGATATGATAGGTCTTTGGACTAGTCAAGACAAATTGCTGCAGGTTGAGTTGAGGGTCGGGGCCGTTAGACCAGTGGCACCACATATTATATAGCATGATGTGAAAATAATTATTATGCATGCACTGTGTGTTATGGGACCTTCAAAACGCCCAAGACGGGTAGTGACGTGTCCTAGAAGGTCTAACTTGCACTGTGTTTATGGAAACATTCACTGAGTTGTTGAAATTTACCCCTCTTTTCACTGCTTAAGGATTCTGGCACGGTCTAACTTGAAAACATTTTTAAAAAACTCCATTTTTAAAATACCCATTCACTGAGTTGTTGAAATTTACCCCTCTTTTCAATCCCTTTTCAGGAAAAGAGAAAATGACTAGGAATAGCACTAAGCCTTACCCTCTATCAGGTATGCTTAATTTCTCTTAAGCTTGCATTTTATTTGATATATGTCTTTCTAGGGAACAAGGTCGAAATTAGGCCTGGCTCATCTCAAGTTAAAGAAGGGGGAAAACTCCCCTTGAACCGGGAGAGCGGCAGGTTATTCATGGGGATCCAACCAAACCAGGTTTGGGTGTGACAGATGGAGTCAATGTGGATCCAACAAAGGTGTAGGCCATATCTGATTGGAAGGCGCCCAAGAATCCCTCCAAAATACGCAATTTCTTGGAATTGGCAGAGTACTACCTATGGTTTGTGCAGGATTTCTCTAAGATAGCTTCCTTTTGACCCATCTCACAAGGAAAGGAGTGGAGTATAAGTGGGATGAAAGTTGTGAGAAATCCTTCTTGGAGTTGAAGACCCGTTTAAGAATGGCATATGTGCTATCTCTGCCTGACCCAAGTGCACGGGAGTATACAGTCAATAGTGACACATCCGAACAAGGACTCGGGTGTGCATTAATGCAACAAGGAAAGGTTACCACCTACGCCTCACGACAACTAAAGATACATAGAGGAACTACCCCACCCACGACTTAGAGTTAGTTGGTGATTCCCATTGGATTGTTCTACTTCTCCCAGTTTTTCCTTATCCTTCATCCTCAAAGCTTAGTTTTAACTTCTTGGACTCTCCAAAAATCTGAACTCTTGGATGGTTGCTTCTCCAACTTCTTTTTTTTTTCCTTTTCTTACTATCTCCTTTAGATGGATTATTGTGTTTCCAAGGGTAAGTCTTAAGGGTTGAGTCTAACTATAAATAACCCATCTTTTCTTCCTTAGGTGAATTTTTACCTTTTACTTAAATTTTTATTATCATATTCTTTTGTCTTAAATTTTATTAAAGAATTTAGAAGTTTTAACAAACTTTTACTTTCATTTATTCAACAAATATTTTCTTGCCATAATTTGGCTTATTACAGGAATTCTCTACCCCCTAATCTATTGGGGTCATAGGACTAGAGTTAACCCTAGAACGATTATGGGACTCTTAATCAGAAGGCTTTAAGGAACTGATTGGGGTCCATTTGTGCTCCGTAATAGGAAAAATTTTATGTATGGCCTCCAATATATACTGCCTTAGTACCTCAACCTCACACTCATAAGTCCACTTCACCCATTGGAAGGGATTGAAGCCAGGTGGAGTGGGTGGAGGTACTTGGTGGACCTTCATGAAGGTGGAATACGCATCCCAATAATTATCTCATGCCTCCTTCTTGGTTGGATTTCCTTCTGGTTGTTGTGGGACTAGAGGAGGAGGGGTTGGACTTCTAGGAGGTGATGCTGGTTCCTCTATGCTGGGAGGAGGGTATATGATGCCTTCCAGTTCCAGTAAGGCTCCTACTTATTTCTGGTAGTCTTTCACCATGTCCTTGGGCACCCTTTTCTCACCCTTTAGAAACTTTTGAATGGCTTCCTCCCTTGGGTTGGATGTCTTTTTCAAGGTTATAGGTGGAGGAATGGCACTGCAAATTTCCTAGGGACTCTCCTTCCTACACAATAGTTAGAGTTGGGTTAATGTCGAGGCATAATATTGATAATATTTCAAGGAAACTAGGCTCTATTACCACTCTAGTTGTCACGCCCCAACCTGGTTTGGTTGGATCCCCGTGAACAACCCGCCGCTCACCCAGTTCAAGAGGAGTTTCCTCCTTCTTTAACTCGAGATGAGCCAGACATAATTTCGACCTTATTTCCTAGAAAGACATATATCAAATAAAATGTAAGCTTAAAAGAAATTAAGCATACCTAACAGAGGATAAGGTTCAATGCTATTCCTAGTTATTTTCTCTTTTCCTGAAAAGGGATAGAAAAGAGGGGTGAGTTTCTACAACTCAGTGAATCGGTATTTTAAAAATGGTGTTTTTTTTTAAATGTGTTCAAGTTGGAGTGTGCTAGAATCCTTAATTTCCTTTAAATTTTCACCACTTTAAAATCTCAGTTTTCAAAAGAACATCCTTTGTCATGAAGGTTAATCACACAATTGCAGGCCAGTACGTCCACTAAAACCCACTTGTGGCTTCGAAGCGACTTTACCGGCCACCTAGATAGAAGTGCATCCACTTCTACCCTAAGAATGAGTGCATGTTCACGACATCCGACCCTCAATCCCATAACAATTCTCCATGTCTGTTTGAGGACAGAGACCTCATCCCGTCCCCACCCCGATCTCGTGCGCTTGAAGCTACGTTGAGCTTCGCAAGGTCACCTTGTATGACTAACTACCCTTTTATCCACTAGGTCGTCCAGGGCCCTAGGACACGTCACTACCCCTCTTGGGCATCTTGAAGGTCCCATAAACACAGTGCATGCACAATCAGTATTTTCACATCATGCCATATAATATGTGGTGCCACTGGTCCAACGACCCCAACCCTCAACTCAACCTGCAGCTGTTTGTCTTGACTAGTCCAAAGACTTGTCATGTCGCACTGCTACTAATTGACTGAATATGTCAGTCCTGTCTTGGTACCATGGCCAAACAATTCATTTATTTAAATTTTCATGGCATATAACTCATGTTTGTTTACGAGCTCCTGGTCATGCCAACTAGCATATGGTCCACTGTTCGAGATTTTCAAAATTGGGCATAATAGCCCCCAAGTTCCAAAATTGAGACTTCTAGCCTAATAGAGCTATTCGAGCTCCCGCAAAGAAGGTCTCCCAAATCATTTAAGCAGTGGCACACAGTCAGGGGAGATCACTTCTAACAAAAATATATTTCCATCTTGTCCATCATACCAACCGAGTATGAGGACATCTCCTCTCATAACCGATGAACGGGTTTTCTACTTCCTCTGACTAAGTTTCATCATACCGACCGGGTATGATCTACGTACAACCAATAAGTATTTTTTCCGCGTCATTTTCACAACATTCCTCTAAGTTGTGATATTTAAAATACCACTAAGTAGTGGGTTGTCATTTTCGAGGTACTTATCATCCCAACTAAGTATGATATCAAAATCCCACTCACCCAATCGTGCAGTGAAATTCCACTTAGTCAATTTTCGTCCCTTGCAAGCTTAACCTCAGTTGGCGTTCCCGATGTCTCATGTTCCTACACAAAATGAACATCATTGTTCATTAACAAATGGCTTGATCACTTCATTTAGTATAATGACTAAATTCACAACTTTTCCATTATTTAAAAATTGGTCCCTAAAGTTATTTTTCCCTTTTTTTTTCTTTAGGCCCCAATTGCCGGTTTTTTCCCAAATTGAGACCTAAAATGTTTAAAATTCCTCTTGGGACCTCAATTTACTCAATTTCATAAAAAGTAGTTCAAGTTTCCAAAATTCCCAATTTGGCCTCCAAATTATCCAAAATTTCCAATTTGGCCTCCAAATTATCCAAAATTACCATTTTGCCCTTCATTTACAAAAATGGTAAGTTTTACCCCAAAAATTCTAAAATTTCTCAATTGGTCCTCTAACATTCTTATCATGCCCAATTGACCCTCAATTTTATAAAATTGCTTTATGGTCCCTCGAATTTTCAAAAATCCCCAATTTTTCCCATAATTTCAACTTCTTAACACAGTCGAATTTCATTTCATCAAATTGATCGATCAAACACTTCTAATTGTTGAAATTGAAGTAAAAATTGAGTTTTAACATCTTTATATGATTCAATTGCCCTTTGAATCATAAGTTTTAACATCGAAACGAGCTCAAATAGAGCTTCGCCGAAAAATAGATCGTAGAGAGAGAAAGGTTCAATTGCTCATCGGCGGGGGTGTGGCTGTAACACTGTGTTTTTAGTAACCAGAAAAAAAAACTAAAATAGAAAAACCAAATTCGTTCAGATGAACTTGATCCCATTAGAATACCGAAGTTAAGCATACTTGGTGAGAGTAGTGCAATGATGGGTGACTTATCAGGATGTATTCATGTTGCATCCACTCAATAGTTGCCAAACCATATCTTTTTAGAAACCCTAAATGTAATAACATGCTAGCACTAATGCACTAGATCCTATCAAAATATATTTTGATATATATATATATATATATTATCCTACGCCCCTAATGTAAATATCATAAATACCTATATTTATTTATTGAAATTACTACTAATAATTTAATATATATATATATATATATTAAAATTAATACTAATAAATGTCCATCAATTTCCAGAGAATAATGGCAATATTAATACCTTAGTAATAAATCCTCCCCATTTAATACGCAATTCTACTCCTATATAAAGAGCTCATCCCCATTCATTCTCCACACACCTGAAAACTTCTTTCTCTCTCTAATACTCCATTTCCCGATGAAGCTCGAACCATAGCATCGACTTAGGCATTTTTCTTAACCTCAGAAGGAGAGGTCAAGCTCTTTAGATTATGGGGGAAGTCAGCTATTTGATAGCAACCTCCATTCGATCCAAGGATCGCCGAAGAAGCGCCGACATAATCAAATAGTGAAACAGCTCTAGTAGATCGAAGCTGCCCTATTTCATCCTAGCTAAAATTAACCGAATTCAGCCCTACTCTAGCCAAACCAAGCCCTCCCAACATCCCCACAACCCTCATACGACCTTAGCGATGATGAAAGATCAATAGTAGGAATTCTTGATCCTAGAAGGTACTTTAGGAAGAAAGCTACCTTTCCCGATAAAAATCTTGGACCGTCACACCTCCTATGGGACAAGTGTGATCAGAACGCTAGCAAGAGAAAGCTCGCGTCAACTTGGAAAACCAGCCATGGACGAACACATCACGGTTAACGGGTGAGTGGGCTAATTTACACATCATACCGGTTGGGATGATGAGCACTTTTATTTAAGGAAAACCTACTTACCGATTGTAAGTGGGCTTACTAACGTCATACCTGGTTGGGATGATGAGCACAATTTAAAGATTAAAAACCCCTTACTAGTTGTGAGTGGGATTTTATATCATACCCGATTGGGGATGATAAGTACCTCAAAATGAAAACCCACTACTCAGTGGTATTTTAAACATCACAACTTAGATAAGTGAAGTGAAATTCACGCGGAAAAACTACTTACCGGTTGTAAGTAGATCATATCCGGTTGGTATGATGAAACTTCCCCAAAGGAAGTGGAAAACCTGTTCATCGATTATGAACGGAGATGTCCTTATACTAGGTCGGTATGATGGATAGTTGAAAACATATTTTGTAGGAAGTGCTCTCCCCTGACTATGTGCCACTGCTTAAATGATTTGGGAGACCTTCTTGACGGGAGCTCGAATAGCTCTGTTAGGCTGTAAGCCTCGGTTTTGGAACTTGGGAGCTAATATGCCCAATTTTGGAAAATCACGTACAGTGGGCCCAAGGCTAGTGGACACAAGCAGGTGCTCGTAAACAAACATGAGATATGTGCCATAAAAATTTAATAAATGAATTTTTTGGCTATGGTACCAAGACAGGATCGACATATTCAATTAACTAGTGGTAGTGTGACATGATAGGTCTCCGGACCAGTTAGGACAAAGAATTGCAGGTAAAGTTGAAGGTCAGAGCCGTTAGACTAATGGCACCACAGATTACATGGCATCATAAGAAAAAAATGTTTGTGCATGCAATGTGATTATGGGACTATCAAGACACCCAAGAGGGGTAGTGATACATCCTAAGGGCCCGGGACGACCTGGTGAGTATAAGGGCAGTTCGTCGCACTAGGTGACCGTGCGAAATTTGGAGTAGCACTAAGCGGGGTGGGGTCGGGATGAGGCCTCTGTCCTCATACGGACACGGAGAATTGATTTTGGGATTGAGGGTCAGATGTCGTGTACATCCACTCATTCTTAAGGTAGAATTGGACGTGCTTCTATCTAGGTGGCCGGTAAAGTCGCTCTAACACCACAAGTGGGTTCAGTGGATGGGTTGGCCTACGATTGTGTGTTTTGACCTTCATGGTGAAGGATGTGTGTTGGGTGATGACACAATGTGATTAATAAGAAATGATGAAAAACCGATATTTTTAAAGTGGAGAAAATCTAAAGGAAATTAAGGAGTCTTGCACACTCCAACTTGAAAATGTCACCCTTGATAGGGTAAAGGTTTTAAAAACTAGTATTTGAGAAAAGGATATTTTAAAAGAAAATAAGGAGTTTGGCACACTCCAATTAAAGTTGTTTTGTTTATGAAAAATCACTCCCAACCCCTGCTCACCGTGTTTTAGAACTCACCCCCTCCCTTATATCCCTTTCAGGAAACCAAGGGAAAACCAATCTTAAAGACTTCCCTGTATAGGAACTATAAAATCAGGTATGTCTGTTTTTCAGTTTTGTATAATGTTATTCCAGAAAAGGTTCAGGTTTAAAGGACGTCTTACTCTTTACGGTTTATAACAAGGGGAAACCCTTAGTAAACCGAGAAGAGTGGCGGGTTGCTCACGGGGATCTGACCAAACCAGGTAGGGGTGTGACAGCGGCGGTCCAAGCTTCCAATTAGGGCAGATAGCTCTCCTTCTGAGGTTTCTCCTAGGATCAAGAATTGCATCAATTGATGCCAAGTTGTATTAAAATTCTGTCATCAAAATTATGTTGGTTCTCTCTCTAGCACCGATCGGAAATTACAGAGAAGAGTCAAATTGGCTTACCTATCAGTCCTAATTTGGCCTTGGAAGGGCTAAGGAGGTGTTGGGAGAGCTTGGTTTGATCTGAGGAGGGCTCAAATTGGCCAATTTTAGCTCGGCCAAAATAGGGCAGCTTCAATCCGCCAGAGCTGCTTCATTGTTCGATCACGTCAACGCTTCTCCATCGACCCTCGAAGCGAATGGATGTTACCATCGTGTAGCTGCCTTCTCCCTAGTTCTAAGGAACCCGACCATACCTTCTTTGGCTAAAAAATGTCCCTATATCAGAGCTCTTGTTCGAGCTTCACCGAAAAACTAAGCATCTAAGAGAGAGTGAGGAGGTGTTGGGAAAGCTTAGTTTGGTCTGAGGAGGGCTCGAATTAGCCAATTTCAGCTCGGCCAAAATAGGGCAGCTTCAATACACCAGAGCTACTTCACTGTTTGATCACACCAACGCTTCTCCGGCAACCATCGGAGCGAATGTATGTTTCCATCGTGTAGCTGCCTTCTCCCCGGTTCTAAGGAACCCGACCACGCATTCTTTGGCTCAAAAATGTCCCTATATCGAAGATCTTGTTTGAGCTTCATCGAAAAACTAAGCATCTGAGAGAGTGAGATTTTCAAGTGTCGAGAGGATGGATGGAGATGGCCTCTTTATATATGAAGCTCGGGGACTCGTTGCTCGTCTGTTTGGCACCTTTATTACAGTCATTAAAGACCTGAAATGTACTACACGGAAACGTTTCCTCTTTGCCAGCGCTGCTTTCATTTTCCGGCAAGTGAACAGTACTGTCATCTAAAGGAAAAAGAAAACACTATTCCGAACCAGATCGGACCCATCCAAACTTGGTTCAAAGCATAAGCTGGCCGGTTCACCCCCGATTCAACTGAATTTTTCAAATATAAAAATTTCTAAATTCATTTTCTATCCAATGGTGGCCTCAAATCTCAAATTTGAATTTTTTAAGACACCTAAAAAATGAATTTAGCATCTAGTTCAATAGTGGTTCAAACCGGTCCAAATCGGTTCAATTCAGTTCGAATCCGGTTCACCTGAATCGGTTTGGTTTTCATCTCCAATTCATCCTAAAGTCCTTTTTCTTGCCTTTTATGACTCTTTTGGTCACTTAGGGTCCATAAATTTCCTAGTTTGTCCTCTCTCTATCAATTTTCGTTCATAAACTGACTTAGTTCTTAAACTGATTCAATCCAGTTCGGGTCCGATTCACCCAAGTCGGTCTGGTGACCTTTGTCAGTTTTGGAAAACCATTTTCCTGGAATGGTATCCCCTAACTACGTGAAACTACTGAAACATTTTGGGAGACATTGTTGATGAGAGCTAGAATGCTCAAATAGGCCTTGGGCCTCGATTTTTTAAAATAATAGGGCCTAAGGCCCTGTTTTGGAAAAACTCATGAATTGGGTCCAAGGCCGATGGAACGAGCTGATGCCCATAGATAAGTAGGATTATTAGTTAAGAAATATTATCATAACCAGTTGATTGTGATACAGCAACCCAACTAAAGACGAATTGTGAATACTCGATTGGCCAGTAGTTACCAAGCCGAAGCCAAGTGGACAAACTCATTGGAAAGAGGAAACCTCCAAGGAAGGATAAGAAGATTAGACCATGGTTTCAAAGATGGAAGTCTCTAATACAAAGGAACGAGAGTAGAAAGTGAAACCAAAGAAGTAACAAAAACCCTTGAGGGGTTCCACCAAAGATGGGAAGAACATGAGAGAAGAAATCCCGAGCATGTTGGCAAAATGAGGAGCGATCGAGAAACTCAATAGTCAGAATCGAGTACCCCCATGAGGGGGTTAGTAAAGGATGGTTAAAAAGGGAAAATCCTGACGATCATGAAAGGCATGGCACCTATAAAATGGGAAATCAATGTGTATGGAAGAGATGTGCGAGTCAGAACGAGTAGTGGGACACTCTAATAATGTATGGACAAAAGCATGGGAACCCCCGTCCGAGGAATAATGTGGTAAGAAGTCGATACTAGGAAGTTCGAATTTTAAGGCAGGGAAAATTACGAGGCTAGTGGAAGCCAATAGAATAATGGGGCTAGGTACATAGGACGCTTGGATAACGTGCAAGGTGGATAAGAAACACCGCCAAAGGGTTCTATGATCCGTAAATGACTTGGGAGTTAAGAACGGTTATCGAAAGAATGTTCCAGAAATACAACATACAAAAACAGTCTAGAACATGTCTGACTACAAGGGACAAGTGGGACTAACAGTACCAAGAAGGTATGACCCAAGTAAGAAGGAACCGGTTAGTCAACCACGAAGAAGTCAAATAAGGGAGTGGGTGGACCCGAGTAATAATAAGGAAAGAATGGACTAAAGGAGCGATCGAGGATAAAGGGAGAACCCTACTCCAAGCAATAGAAGACTTGGATCCATGACAGTATTTTGAGACATATGGGTAACTCCAGACAATTAGTATAAGTTTCATGGAGTAGGTGGATGTTTGAAGGGAGGAGAAGTTCCTCAAGGACACAATAAATAGGGGTTAAGCAAAGAAGTAATCGTGGAAGTTTTAGGGGTGAACCCCAAATCTCGCCATTTAGAACAAGGGAAATTTAAGCCCTAAAGAAACTCGATTATCAAGGACATGCTGGCAGGATGACCCAAAATAGGGGAAGAAGAGAGGAAAAAGGAAAGGGGAAAACCCTTCACTAGTCGAAGGATGCCATTGGACAAGAGGACGGGCAGAAGGGGGGAAACTCCCAGTATGCCGATAAGTCAAGAAGTGGATGGGGAAGCCCAATAAGGAAGTGGTGTAGGACGAATAAATACAGAAAATCCAAACGCTTATAAGAAATATGACAAGGTCAAACATAAAATTTGGATCATAGTTGTAATAAACAAAGGACGGAGGAATGACCAATATAGGACAAAAAGGGGGATAACACCGAAACTTGTGAAAACGAGTACGGAACGCTCGGAAGGACACTAAGCTAAGGGCTTCAACGATTAAGGGAATAAATAAACCTGAGGAAAATCAGACATTTTGGAACTCCTAGTTCTGGACAAAACCCTCAAGTGGAACGATCTTTCCCTAAATGACAGGAAGCATTGGATCTAAGAAATCACTTGGACATAGGGGCTAAGACAAGTCAAAGGAACTAAGTCCAAGGGAGTAAATGAATGATCGAAAGGGGAGGAAATTTTGTAAGTATGTTGCCGGCGGGACTGAGTGAAAGGGGTAACCAAAGAGATAGGGTATCAATTGAACCCCAAGTTTATCGCAAGGGAATTCATTCTCGATAAAAAGAGTGAATAACTAAGTTTTGGGGACAAAACTCCAACACGAAAGGAAAAGTTTTGAAACCTGTCCTCTCGGACCAAGGAAACTAGAAAAAGAACCGGCAATTTTCATGAGAAAATTGAGTTTTTAAGTGAACCAAAAATGGTAAAGAAGGGTTAAAATGGAAAATTGGAAAATCCTAAGTGACCAAGAAGTCATAAAAATCATGGGAAAGAACCATGAAGTGAATTGGATGGGAAAATCGGACCGGTTCGAGGTGAATCGAACTTGAATCTAATTGAACCATGATCAACTAGTTCAATGATTCATTTTTCTAGGTGGCTTAAAAATGTCAATTTGGAAAATTAAGGCCACCATTAGATAGAAAATAAATTTAGATTAATTTTAAAAATTTTAATTTTTAGAAAACCGGTCAAAACAGGCCTAAACCAGCTGATTGTTTAATTCGGGTCACCGAACCATGTCGGACGGGACCTATCAACGGTCAACGGATCGAACCGATCAATGATCAATGGACGTCCGGTCAGTAGCCACGCATACACGAACAGCCAATGGGAGGCTGCCGCATGTCCACTCAACGGTCAGCGGACACCCGATCAGCATGCCACGCAGACACGAGTAGCTAATGGTAGGTTGCCACGTATCTGGTCAACTAGTTAATGGCTGACACGGCGGCTGAGTGGGAATGCCATGTTAGAAAAACTGACTAATCATAGCGTGCCACCTGGCACATCCGACACACCATCGTCTTCTTCCTCAGTTCATTGACAAAAAGGAGAGAGAGAAGTGGAAGGCTAGTCCTCCATTGACCCAAGAAAAGCTTTGGTATGACTGCAAGCAACAGAGTCGAGGGTCGAGTCCTATGCTGGCCGGTAGCCCGGTCAGTTGTCGAGCCCCATATATAAAGAGCACCCCTCCACTCATCTTCCCCATCCCACAAATCAGCAAAGAAGGTGAAGTACTCCATTTTCTAGTGAGTAGCAAACAAGAGCTCTAACAGCGGGGCTTTATTCAACCTTTAAAGATGCAATTGGTGTCCCTAGAACTAGGAGGAAGTTCTCTATCCAGCAGCACCCTCCCTTCAGCCCGAGGACCACCAGAGAAGAGCAGGGAAGCTCACATAATATTGTTGTTCTTAGACAATCCGCAACCCGAGTTGCTTGAGCTAAATTTGAGCCATCCCCAAACCAATTTTTGCTAAACCAAGCTCCCTAGACCACACCTAGATATGTCTCAACCTTCTCTGAGCTAAGACAGTGAGTCTCCTTCGCCGCCATTCGCCAGAAAATACTATTCAAAGTGTGTTTATGCAAATATTTAAGCTGAGAAATTCACACTACTTAGGCCCCCAATTGAGGTGTAGTTTGATCCAGGAAGGATCCCAAGAGGAGAGAAATTTAGAGAAAGCAAGAGTTTCAGTTGTCGAACTCTCATCGATAAGATATTAAAGCTTTCTCTCTCTGGACTAAGTTTTTCGGTGAGGCTTCGTTTGAGCTCAATTATGAGCCAAATGAAGTGTTTCAAAGCTTGAAATGACAAGCGAGGCATAGGGAAGATGGATCATATCACGAATGGGGACAATTAACCAAGTTTTGGTGATCAATTGAACAAAATGATGTTTTAGGGACCAAATTGTAATTTTGGAAAAATTAGGCAATTTAGAGATTTTTGTAAAATTGGAGGCCGAATTGTAATTTAAGGAATATTTGGGCATTTTTTATGAAATTAACTCCCAATTGAGGCCCAATTGGGCAATTGGATGAAATGGAGGGCTAATTGGTAATTTTTAGAAATTTAAGAACCAATTGGCAATTTTGAAAAAATTGAGGGCCAATTGGTGATATTGGAAAACCTAAGGACCCATGAAGGATAATTGGAAGTCCTAGGGACTTAATTGAGATTAAATGAAGATTAGGTACCTAAATGTAAAGTTATAAACTTTAAGAGACATAAATGCAATTAAGGCATAATGTAAGTATCTATGCGCAAATACATGAAGGTATGAGATCCCTTATGTCAATTCTCCTAATGTAGATATTCGAACCATGTAGAAGTGGGTTGTCCCAGTACCTATGCAAAGGAGCACACCCTGAATCGAGATCTCACCGAGATGGCCATGTCACTGTTACCATGTTAGTGAGATTTTCAACATCATATCCGGTTGGGGTGATGATGACCATTTTCAATTTTGGAAAACCATTTTCCTAGAATGGACTCTCCTAACTGTGTGAAACTATTGAAACATTTTGGGAGATATTCTTGATGAGAGCTAGAATGCTCAAATAGGCTTCGGGCCTTGATTTTTTAAAATAATAGGGCCTAAGGCCCCATTTTGGAAAAACTCGTGAATTGGGCCTAAGGCCAATGGAAACGGGCTGATGCCCGTAGATAAGTAGGCTTATGAGTTAAGAAATACTCTCATAACTGGTTGATTGCGATACAGCCACCTAGTCGAAGCCAAATTGAGAATACTCGATTAGCTAGTATTTACTGAGCCGAAGCCGAGTGGACGAACTCGTTAGGCTAGTAGTTACTGAGTTGTAGTCAGGTAACGAATTCATTGGCCAAATGGCACTAAAGATAAAAAGGTCTAAGTTAAAAGACTTATGTTTGTGCATGCTATGAGACATGGAACCATCGAGGCGCTCGACACGAGGTAGTGTTGGTTCTAAGGGCTACTGGATGGCCTAAGGTGTATAAGGGTAGTATGTCATCCAATGAGTCGAAAAGCTCTAGGAGCTTCCTGCGCACTGAGATTGAGGTAGCAGGGGGAAGGATGTCTCATCTCACAAAGCGGACATGAAGTATTGCTAGGGTTTGAGGGTCGGACAATTGATGTACACTCAAACTCAGGGTAGAGGTCTAGGACTTCTACTAGGGTGAATGGTAAAGACGCTCCGGTCCACAAGTGGAGTAGTCGGGAACTGCTCTATGAATGTGCGATCTCTTTTTTATAAAGGGCGAATGTGATTGTGTGCTAAACCAACCTGAGCAAGGGGAATGGTTAAAACATTGTTCCAATGAAGAGTTAAATCTACTAAATTTGTAAACAAAAAGAAAATTAGTTTTGTCCTTACAAAAGGCCACCCTAACAGCAGCTCACTAAGTTGTAGAACTCACCCCCTCCCCTAAACACTTTTGAGCAAAAGTCTGTCGTCAAGAAAAGCAGAAGCTAGGGGAGCAAGTCAAAAATATCGCGAATAGGTAAACCATTATTTAAATATTTTATAAATTTTATTATGGAAAATATGTGTACTTCTACGCCTTTACCTTCCTCGGTCTATTTGGTAGAAATACTAAGTTAATACAGGGAAGGGTAGAGGGTTGATCATAGGGATTCCAACCAAACCGAGTTGGGCGTGACATCGCTAGAATTGCCCTAGAAGAGATAATTGTTATTACTTTGTTTTGTTCACTATGTTATGGAAAATATGTCCATTGTATGCCTTTACTTTTCCTATCCTACCATGGTAGGAATACCTAGATAGTACAAGAAAAGGTGGCAGGTTAATCACGAGGTTCCAATCAAATAGGGTTGAGGCATGACAACCCGAGTGAGTAGGGTTACTGTTTTGTCTCGTCAACACCGGTAGGGGGTAAATCAACATTAGGTAGAGGTGCGGTTGGAAAACTAACTTCCACCTGGCTCTAAAGACACCTAATTGGTGAGTTTGGCAATTCGAGGAAGAAGATATGATCTTTGGAAGTAGGGTTACCAGAAAATGGAGCAAACTCGGTTTTGGAGAGAACTTCAGCCAATCGTCGGTGGGGAAGCGACCAAGGCTTAAAGTGTTTGGTATCATCCATTTTTAAACTCTCGGGTTTTCACCAGTCTTTTTCCAAAATAATTGGGTCATAGCCCGTTTGTCAAATGTATCGAGATATCTCCTGTCATTCGATAAAAAACTTTCATGTAGCTTTTTCGTGGGTTTCTCAAAAGCTTTTCCAAAGAATAATGGTAATTTCTATAAAAATGTAAGTATTGACAACAACGGTCCAATTAGACGCAAAATTGAAAATCTCACTCACCGTTATAGTCAAGATGTGTTCGTCCCAATAGTTTCTCAATGTCTCTAGGAGCATGATTCTTGTAAATTTTATTGTAGGATCTTTCTACACAATTGAAATCATAAAGTCGGATCAGTTTTGATCCTTACCATGTGTTCGTACGCTTCCCCTATAATTTTTCCCAAATATTATGCTTTTTCCCTCCTGACTTGGTTTGCTTGACTCTCACGTATTGACAAACTTGTTACGACTACTTGTTAATTATTACTCCTTTACTTTCAAATCATGTTCATTATTTCTTCTCACTACTTTAGGCTTACATCTATATATGGTCTTATTTTCCAGAATGCTCTTAGAAACTCTAAGTTTCTCACTTACATTCTCAACTTTTCCCTTTTTTTATTTTGGTCCCAAAACTTTTCAAAAATTACCAAAATGCCCTTATATTTTTCATTTGTCCATTTGAAGATCCTTACCCTTAAATGGGTTCATTTAAGGTCCCATAACTTCCCTTGGTCTCACTTGTGAACTCACATTCTTAAACTTCATTATTGACCCATAAATCTCTATATTTACAACTTTGCCCCTAAACATTTCAAAAATTACACTTTGGTCTCTCTAATTTCTCCTTACTTATTTTTGGACTTGAACTCGGATCTTCTTTCACCTTGGGTCCTCTAACATTTTCTGAGTTTAGTGGAGGTCCCTAACTTTTTTTAAATTCCATTTTGGTCCTCCAACTTTTTAAAATTCCATTTAGTTCCTTAAACTTTTCCAAAAGTTTCACTTGGGCTCCCCGCCTCATCCAAGCTATCTCTTCGAGTCCCCAAGCTTTCTCATGCTTTCATTCAAGTTCTTAGACTTCTTCTAAGTCTTATTTAGGTCCAAATTTTCATAAAATAGCAGTTTGACCCCTATAATTTTCAAAATTTGTAATTTAGTCCCTAAATTTGTCTTTTTCAAAACAACTCCTTAAATCCCCCAAAAATCTTTTCTAGGTTCCTCATCATCTTCCCTTGGTCACAACAGCTACTTTACAGCCTTCCTCTATCGGAATAGGATCGGAGCTTGATTAGGCTCTCACTGGAATTAGACACAAATTCGGGTTTTGGACAAAAACTCACTAGAGAAGACACGATGGCGTCCAATAGCATTTGGGGTTGGGTAGCTAACTCTCCATGAGATCATGGACACCTAGACCTAGTTCTATGGTGGTCGGAGTCGCCTATAACTCCTAATTTATAAAGCAATGTAAAAAATAGTGTGTTACTGGAGCTTATCCGATTTTTCATGGCCACGAGGCTTACCTTTCCCCAAAACGGATGAAGGGGTTGTCTAGAGGGGATCAAGAGGAGCTCCAACTTTAATTTTGATCATGTTTGGCTGTCAGGAAGGTCGGGGTGAGCCCCAAAAACTTTGTTCTATTTTCGAGCGATGGGGCAGTATTGTTGTTTCGTTGGATCTCCATCACTAGAAGGCACGTCAATGGTTGAGAGGGGTGAGGTTCAAAAGTTGACTATCCACCGATTCTAATAACACCTATTTGGCTAAACTTGGTGGCCATACGAGAAAATAAAACTCTCTAGTTTGTAGGTAATCAAAAAACTCACCCTTTGACCTTTAAGAGAGAATTTTGGCATGCCACCAATGAGAGTAGGGTCGACACTTATATAAGGAGCTGGGTGACTGAGTTGTCTATTCATCCATGTCCATAGTTGACCAGATGGAACTCCCTAAACCCTACTTTCATTTAATTTTCTTGGGAGAAACATTATGCAAAAATCACTTGTGGTGCGTGTGTGCACTCGATGTGGTGCGTCGATCGGTTCGCATCATAGCAAACCGGTTTCCAATGAATTTCTCAGTCGATTCAGCCAATTTCAACATTTTCTTGGTCGGTTCACCTTTAATTCAACCAATTTTTGGTCCAAAATAAATTTATAAAAATTTCTTATTGAATTTCCTATCATTTGAGTTCAAGAACAACCATTTTTAAATTTAATTATCCCTTTCTACAAATCGAAGGGTTTTATCGCTATAAGCCAATTCAATCGATTTTGACCTTCATTTGGCTGATTCACCTTCTATCTAACCGGTTCTTAGGCCAATTTATTTTTCTAAAAATCCTATTTTTCATTTACTCTTGATTAAGCTTAAAATGTCTCATTTCTTAATTTGTTTAAATTCTCTTAAAAATAGGGAGACTTTTCACTTAAATCAGTCCTACCCTCGTACTTGACATCCAATCATATTTTATTGTAATTTTATTAATTTACCCATTATCTAAGTTTCGCATTTGAACCAGTTACCCATTCGTCAAATTCCAAATCACAATTCTTGGATTTTTATTCCCTATTTACTGTTGATTTCTTGTTCAATTGGTTTAAATGACAATTCCGGAAGTTTCCGATAATACATTTTATCCAATTTAGTCATTTCGAAAAAAAATATTTTTATAAATAAAGTAGTTTTTCATATATCTTTGGGTCCACGAGAACTCCAGCCTCCTCCACCCCGTTTTCAGGTGCATTTTCATGGCTCTCTTCGATTATTCCGCCAGTTTGGGCATTATTCTGTCTGTATCTCAGCTGCCACGCTTGCATATTTTGCATTCACGTTACTAAGATGACAGATTATGATGAATCATGGAGTGATCGTTTGTATAAGTTCCAACAACTGTCCAGCTGATGGGACGCCATATTCTTGTTCGATATAGAGAATGAGAAGCATGTGCATAGTGATAACTGGATGAACTTTCCAAATTCGTGAATATGATGTAGCTCAACTCGAAACAGCGATGGAATATATTTGTAGCTTCATTCCAGCTTGATCTTATGTTGGCCGACGGTAGGATTAGTTTAGTTTGTTAATGCTCTAGCTGATCAAAGGAAAAACTTCTAGTAGCAGAAGAAATATTCGTTCTTCTTGGATCATGAGGTACCTGAATTTGTTGCCAAATGCTGCTGTTAGAGGCATCAATATAGGAGCACGGGCGGAAGATTTCAGCTGTAGGAAATGAAAATTGTAGAGAAAATTATTTTTAGAAGTTCTAAATCAGGTTCTCGTCCCATTTTATTGGATTAATTGTTTTCTGGGAGTGTTTTTTTTTTATAAGATCTTCTTCTTCTTCTTCAATTAACTTCAACTTTCTGCAGTGATGCTGCTTCTTTTATGTTACTAATACAATTATTTGTTGTTCTTCTCTCTTTTGGCCAGAAATAATTACTTACTGTTCTACATACATACATATATATATATATATATATATGCTAGGGATGTTTGCTTTTATCAGATGAACCAATTATATTTACAAATTATCAAAAAAGAAAAGTTAAGATTTTGATCTTGTTGATGAAAATAGGGTATTCACATATATATATATACACAGAATTATTTAGCTTTATTGATTAAAAAGAAATTCAGATTTCTTCCTGCTAAATGTGAAATCCAGCTGTATATTTTATTGTTCAGATTCCTTGGTATCGAGAAAGCTGCATGGTCTGGTATTGAAGAGTCGGCTGGGTCTTCTCTGGTGAAGCATCATGTTGGAGATGTAGGTATTCACTAGTTGTATGTGCCTTCTACTGTAGAAGTTTCAACATTACCTTTCAAAAGAAAAAAAAACTTTCAAAAGAAGTAAAAGTTTGAATAGTTGTTGTAGCTTAAATATATATGAAGCAATTTTAAAGAACTCATTGCTCTTTATCTTCACGATGTGGAACAGTCTTTGAGTTTACTTGCAGAGGATAATGGTGAAAACACTGCTGAAAGATCAGATCAGCAACTAGCATTGTCAAAAGCCATTGAAAATATGATTCTTAGTATCGAAAAAAATTCTATAGCTTCGAAGTCCAACAAAGAGAAGCACCAGGAATATGAAAATGAATGTCGGGAGAAACTTGCCATGGATGACGCCCAGTTGAGCTCTGAAGCAGTAAGTACAATTCCAGAGACAAGTACATAAAAAATGGAGCTTTCATCTCCAGATTTGGCATTTCAATATGAAGAGGAACCTGTGGAAGAAGCTAGAATGCTGGATTACCAGAGGAAAGTAACAGTTCTTTATGAGCTTCTTTCAGCTTGTCTAGCAGACATCCGTGAGGATGACAAGAAAAGTACACGGCAGAGGAAACGATATGATGCTCGACATAGGCTTTGAGATTATTAGCTACATGGCTTGATATCAATTGGATGAAAATGGTGTGTGCTTCTTTTTAAGTGTTGTCTGGATTGCTCCAGATTATCACTCTTTTCTTTCTTCAAATATCATAGGAGAATTTCCTGTCCCTTCTAGTAGTTATTGATTTGAAATCTACAAATTCTTACTGGATGGAAAATTGCAAATTCCATCTTTTTATGATGCATTTTCTGCAGGAAGCAATTGAGATAATAGTTGCATGTTCTGTAATGGCTTTGGAAAAAGAGAGAGAATTAAAGGAAGAAGAAAGCCAATCACCTAAAAGCAAATGGGCTAAATGGAAGCGTGGTGGTATCATAGGTGCTGCTGCCGTGACAGGAGGAGCAGTATTGGCTATTACTGGTGGTAATATGTTCAACTTCTTTATTTCTGAAGCAATGTATCATCATGCTAAGGCTAAATGTTTTAGAATTTGTTTTTACGAAAAAATTGTTTTAGTATTTTTATTCTAATACTCCTTTCTCCCGACATTACTAGGGTTGGCTGCTCCAGCAATTGCTGCAGGACTTGGTGCTCTGGCCCCTACACTGGGCACTCTCATTCCAGTTATTGGAGCTACTGGATTTGCTGCAGTTGCTGTATTCGATTAAATAATTATTATACGGAATATAAGAAAAATTTAATATTCAAATATTTCAACTCAAGTCCAGTTTAAGTTTTTAAAAGTTTGATAAATCATTATTCAGACGGAATAGAAAATAAATTTTATTTATTTCGACTATAAAAAACGAGTTTTAATTGATCAGGAAATAGTTTTTGATTTTTTAAACTTGAGTTAACATTTATTAGTTTTATATATTTAAGAATGGTTGAAATATTATGGTAAATTATTATGATATTATTTTAATTATAATATATGATATAATATTATTAGTTAAAATTATATTATATATTATTTACTTTTATATTTAGATTATTATAAGAATATAAATAAACGATTCTATTAAGTAATTTACTGAGTCAACTATATAATCTCTTAGTTTAGACATATATTCTATCCCTCCTATCTTTTGACGTCTTCTACTTCACTATTTTAAATTTTTACGATTTTAAAATTTTGCATTTTCTCGTACAAATGTTATGTTACAAAATTACATGTGAATGCTAATAGAGATCTTGTATTTGGTTCATATTTGTGTATTATGAGCTCCTTTATGTTAATAAGCTCCATTTACCATCTAGCAATGAGATAGATAAACCTTTTCTTTTTTTCGCTCAATAATAGGTAAACCTTTTCAATGTTTCTGTTCTAGGATGCACACCAAAATCCCTCTGATTAGAAGCAGAATTGATCTATTTCTCCTCATGAAATGCAACTGTTATTGCCTCTATTTCAATATGAAGTTGGTCAAAAGTCTTTTGCTCATAAGCAAGATCACTTAAAGTAGTTTGCTTTAGAATATAATTTTATTCCTTTGAGGCTAATATCTGTTTCTTTTCTGTTGATACCTAGCTGCTGGAGCTGGACTTACATGAACCAAAATGGCAAGAAGAGTTGGAAGTGTTGATGAATTTGAATTTAAAGCAATAGGAGAAAATCAAAACCAAGGCGTAAGTCATGCCTCACCTTTTGATTATGCATGTATTTTGTAGTGGAGGCGATAATGCTCTTCCATTAGATTTCATCTATCATTTCCTTTTTTAGATTGCTTATATTTTCCAATTTTTAAGTAGTTTATCATTTACTTGACACCATCTACTTTGTCTATGCGCATTTTTTTAGCTTTATTTCTAACTGATCAGAATCTTTGACAGAGATTAGCTGTAGCAATCTTGGTCTCTGGCTTTGCTTTTGACGCAGAAGATTTTGTAGGCCCCTGGGAGGGACAAAATGACAACTTAGAAAGGTAGTTTGATTAATTACCGAGCTGAAAACTTCCCCTTTGATTAAGTTTTTATATAAATCTATGCAGGAATGTTTCCGTTTAACCTCATATACTATCTAGGATTCATTGTAAATTGGCTGTCTATCATTACATTACTGTTCCAATACCTTCACATTGTATTAATGAACCAATGGAGGAATGATTTGCAAGTACAATAATTCTTGTTATGATCTTTTTTGTTAATAAAGTAAGATTCATTTTTCAATTAGGCTGAAGCACTAGCAACTCCCATCAAAGATATGCAAATATAATAGTTCGAGAAATGCTTCTCCAAATACTTGTTATGATTTATGTATAATTTGTCATGATTAACTGACCGAACTTGTATTTAGAGGATTTATATCAATGCAAAGCATAAGTTACTCCTAATACCAGGTTGTATTGCCCTCTCCCACCAAATTTTTAGGTATGCAATCCAATGGGAATCTAAGAACCTGATTGCTGTTAGCACTGCAATTCAGGATTGGATTACTTCAAGTAATTTGTTTCACACATTGCCATCATTTAGCATTTCCCCCTGGAAGTTCTAAATGTCTTCTCAATGCTTTGGAACTTCCTGCTTGAGCTAGGAGTTACGATGGAGTTGATGAAGCAAGGTGCAATGATGACTGTACTAAGCACTCTAGTAGCTGCATTGGCTTGCCTACAACTCTGCTTTCTGCTACTGACTTAATAGACAGTAAATGGTCAGTTGCACTGGACAGGTATCTTATGACCATTTAATTATCATAATGATTTGTGTTTTTGCTCCAATTATCATATTGATGAATTGAGCACAATTGTGCCTTTTTTTTGCTAGTTGCTTGAAAAAACATCATATGATAGAATCATGGATCTTGGTTTTTGCACTTCTTTGCAGATGCGACAAAGCAGGAAAACTTCTAGCAGAGGTATTACGAAAAGGACTCCATGGAAATCGGTATTAATTTTTAGAGGCAGTTCTATTGACATTCCTGGTGAAGGTTCATGGTTATCAGCTATTTGCTTATATACTTGTTCTTGAAATTCCACAGGCCAGTGACACTCGTAGGATTCTCTCTTGGAGGTCGAATGATATTCAAGTGGTTGGAAGTTTTGGCAGAAACTGAACAAAATGGTTCTGGAATACATGACTTATTTGATTCTTATTTTTTTGCTGGGACAGACCAGTTTGTTTGTTTATTATGCTGATATTTTCATTGAGAATCTGGACCTAAATTCCATCTCAGCTGAATTTGTTGAAAGAGTTGTTCTTCTGGGGGCACCGATTGCAATTCAAGATGAAAATTGGAAAGCTGCTAGAAAGTTGATTCAACCGAGAAATTTACTTCAATCTAAATTCCATATCTTTTTATGTAGCTGATTCAGTAAAAAAAATAAAAACAAATTGATTCCCTTAGTTAAACTGCTTCAGCAGTCTCATTAAGTAGCACTGCTTTGCAGATGGTAGCAGGAAGATTTGTTAATGCATATTCTACAAATGATTGGACACTTGGATTTTCTTTCCGTGCAAGGTATGGATCAAGGGGAGTTATGATTTCATTTTGGCTGAATATTTAGTGCTTTACTGACCATTACAGCTTGTCATTCTGTTGGATTGAACACAATACTAACCAATCATTGCAATGGTTTCACCTTTTATTTTTAGCCCACAAGTACTCAACCTTAATTCCATTTTTGTTCTGCAGTATGTTTTCAAAAGGATTGGCAGGAATCCAACCAGCCAATTTTCCAGGAATCGAAAATGTAAAAATTTCATCATCCCTCCTCGACCTTTCATGATTCCTTGTACAAGTTCCCACATACTCTTAACTTCACGTTGTAATGATATGCAGGTGGATGTCACAGAACTCATTGAAGGCCACAGTTCCTACTTGTGGGCTGCGCAGGGTATTCTGGACCGTCTCGAGTTAGACACATACTATCCCACTTTCAGGATCCTTCCTTCCAGGAACTTGGAGAAGACTCCCTAAGTGTGCATCTTGCTTCATGTAAGTTTTACTCTTGGCATTATTACGCAATAAGCCTATTTTCCCGCTCGATCCATTGGTTTTTCAATTTGGATGTGCCCAACCTCCCAAATTGGTATGATGTGAATTAACACACTCACCCAATATTCGAAGTATTTTCCTTCTTAGTCGGCTTTTTGCCTCCGTGCGATCTTATCCTTATTGACACTCCGATCCTTCGTGGTCTTACACAATTTGGACATCCATATTTATTAACATTTTGCATGATAGTCTTAATTCCTCACGTATGAACTAAATGCCCAAACTTTTTAGTTAATTGCATTTAGGTCCCTAAAGTTCCTCTTCTTTGACTTTAGGTCCCTAATGCTAACTTTTCCCAAAATTGAGTCCCGAAACTTTCTAAAATTCACTTTGGGTCCTCAATTTACTCAACATCACTTAAGGGGTTCAAGTTTCCCAAATTTCCAATTTGGTCCCTAACTTTTCAAAAATTACCATTTTGTCCCTACTTTACAAAAATGGCAATTTGACTCCAATTATTTTTAAAAATTGACAAATTGGTACTTCAAGATCCTTTTCATGGCCAATTGACCCTCAATTTTGGAAAATTGTAATTTGGTTCCACAATTTTATGAAATCCCCAAATTTCTCCCCTTTCAAACTGGCCAAATTTGATTTCATCAAATTGACCATTCAATCGGGTTTAGTTGCTCTAATTGAAGGTATGGATCAATTCCTATACTTTAATATGATTCAATTGAACTTTGAACCACATCATTTGGGTCTAAATTGAGCTCAAACGGAGCTTCACTGGAAAACTGAACTTAGAGAGAGAAAGTTTCGAAAGCTTACTATCGGAGATTCGGCAGTCCGATCTCTCTATTGAAGAAGGCAGCTCTTTTCTTGAGGTATCTACAAGGATTAAGAATTCCTGCAATTGATATTGAATTGAGGGAGAATTTTGTCAGTGAAATTCTGTAGTTTCTCTCTCTAACTTCGACCTGCAACGACTGAGTAGGATCGAATTGGCTCACCTTTCAACTCAATTGAGGTCGTCTAAGGGCTATAGGCATTTTGGGAGAGCTTGGTTTGGCTGGAGGAGGGTTGAATTCGACCGATTTTAGCTCGGCTGAAATAGGATAGCTTCGGTCAGTCGAAGCTACTTCAATGTTTGATTACGTCGACGCTTCTCCGATGATCCTTGGATCAAATGGAGACTGTCGTCGGGTAGCTGATTTCTCCCCGAATCAAAGAAACCCGATCTCAGCTTCTATGGCTCAAAAAAACGCCCAAGTGAGATCTTTGGTTTGAGCTTTACCAGAAAATGGAGCAATAGAGAGAGAGAGAGGAGTTTTCAGTTGAGAAAAGTATGATGGGAAGAGCTCTTTATTTAGGGAGCTTGGGGACTCTCTAGCCATCCGATTGGTGCCTTTATGGTGATATTGATGGCCTAAAATGCCTTGAATGGAGACTTTTCAGCTTCAACTGCGTTGTTCATTTTTTCGGCGAGTGAACAGTACTATCATCTAGAGGAAGAAGATGACAATATTATGAACTGGACCAGACAGGTCTAAATCGGGTTTAATGCTTAAATCAACCGGTTCATGCCTGATTCGACCAAGTTTTTTAAAATTAAAAATTTCTAATTTAATCTAAATTCACTCTCTATCCAATGGTGGCTTCAATTTCCCAATTTGAATAATTTAATCCACCTAAAAAAATGAATTTAGTATTTGGTTCAATGATGCTTCAAACTAGTACAAACCGGTTTAATCCGATTAAGATCAAGTTCACATGAACCAGTCTGATTTTATCTTCCAAATTGTCCCAAAGCCCCTTTCCATGGTTTTTATGACTCTTTGGGTCACTCAGGTTGTGTAAATTTCCCAATTTGCCCTTTCTCTAATGGTTGGGGGTTGTGAACCGGTTCGTTTTTCTCACTGGAGTTGATCGGTTCTTTCCCTAGTTTCCTTACCTTTAAAGGATGGGGTTTACAACTCTCCCCTCCTTTTAGGAGTTTTGTCCCCAAAACTTAATCCACATCCTTTACACATGAAATAATTTCCCTCGATGTAAATTTCAAGTTTATTGTCATACAACCATTTCGGTTATTTTCACTTAACCTCTTTATAACACGCACTTTAAAATTTTCTTTTCCTTTCCATTGCTTACTCATTCCATGGAGCTTATCCTAGCTAAGCATACCTTACTTGAGAGTTCAAGGGTATATCCTTAGATTCACATCTTTCATTGCTTAAAGCAAAATTCTTTCCCTTAAGGTTCTTTTCTCAAGATTTTAGATTGGGAGTTCCAAGATAACCAATCGTTACTGTGTCTAGTTATTCTCTATATCATTGAAACCCTTAGCTCGGTGTTCTTTTGAGCATTTTGTACTTGTTTTCATAGGTTTCAGTGTTATTACCCCTTCATCCAATTTTGACCCTTCCTTCATCCATCATTTATTACAACTACGGTCAAAATTATGTCTGACCTTGTCATGCTTACACTCACTCTTCCTTACTTGAGCCATATTTTTCTTCGGGACTGTTGGGCTTACATGCCCCTTATAGCATGACATACTCTCGAACCTGTCTTTGACCATTTTAAATTTTAGAACACTTCTATAATGGTTGTTCTTAACTTTCCAACCTTTCAGAGATTGTATAACTTTATCCCTCTTTTCGTCTGGTAGTATTCCTCGACTACCCTTACTGTTATCCAATCAACTTACATAACCATGTCGGATTTCTTTACACACTCGTCCTTTCCCAACTTCCTTATTGGATCTTTCCGATTCCAATTATTGGGTTTCTAGGTGATCTACCGATACACTAGGATTATTTTCTTCTTAGGCCCTTTCTCATTCCCACTAGCACCTTTACTCAAGAACTTTCCCTTTCCCTAAATCCATTGTTACTCGCTCGTGACCATTTCTCGATTATTTATTCTGAGTTGATCCATTTCGGTCTACGTGTCGATTGCTTTATTTAGGAAGTTCCCTTCTTATGATTTCGTTCTCTACTATCTGCCTCAAAGTAGAGACTTTCACTGTCAAAGCTACACGTTGAACCTTCTCAACATTTCTTGCAAGTTCCCTTTTTCTTCATCTCTCTGCACCTTTTACATTGGAGCATCTGCTTGCTTTCAACCCTCCATTGTGTTAAAATCTCCATTTCATTTCTTATTCCCTATCCAAGGACTTCCTACCATTGGTCTTATTTTTTGTATTCCACCTATACTCAGTCATCTACTCTTTTGCGCTATTAGGCAATCGTGGACCACGACCAGTCTTGATGTCGGTGGTAGTTTCTTTTATTCACTTCTAAAGTGGAGGGCATACTTTTTTGTGGTTTCTCAAGTGTTCTTTCCTCTATTCCTTTATTATGGGTAGTCTACCCCTTTTCCTACTTGTCATTATGTCCTCTGTTGCTATCTTCCTACTTATTTGTTCCTTGGGTCTAACTTACTTCTTGGGTCCTCCTAGTGTGCTTCCCTTGGTTATTTCACCTTAGCATGTTCTTCATTTCCTCATCCATCATCACTTGGTCCATTACTTCTCAGTCGGGACATGTATGCCTCCCCAGGGTTTCCTTCATTGGAAGAATCCTTCCCCTTCTTTCCCAAAATTCCTTTTTATTCGCCCTTGAGGGCATCAAATCTTAAATTTACATTCTTGACATCTTTAGATGCCATCCTTCTTGTTTCCCTTGCTTTGGTGATTGGGTGGATATATCCTTAGAATTTCTCTTTTACTTGTATCTCATCACAAGTTTATTATTGTAGGAAATGGAACTTTCATTTATTGTAATGATAGGGAATTACAAGGTTTTGGCTATATTTGTCTAGAGGAGCTATGGTAAGTACTAGCTATGGTACTAGGATCATTTCGCGCTTCCTCCTAGATGAGGTTGTATACTTTGGTTGGTACCCTCGATGTAGTGGCCATGTTTTGTTCTTCTTCTAGTGCGCTTGGGTTCCCTTGAGGTGGTTGATGGATACTTCATCATGTATTACCTCGAAGGACTGGACAACTCATTGCAAAGTGTCTGAGTTGTTCGCATTCGAAGCATGCTCGACACGACCCTTCATGGTTTTTTCGGCACCTAGGGCAATATGGGTTTATCCTATGTGGGGTTGTACTTGCCTGCCATTGGGCATCATAACTGTCATTTCTCTTAAAGGGCCCCATTCTTGTCCCCCATATTTGCCCACCTGGTTCCCTTTGACTTATCTGGCTATTTTGTCCTCCCTCATCCTTCTAGTTGGCTTGCTCTATCCGGTGACGTCTTGTTTGTAGTAGACACTCACAATCATGGACCATGCTGATGATGGCAACCAAATCCGTTGGGTGTCCTAATACTCTCATCTGGTCTCATATGTCCTTGTTGAGACCGTCCACGAACCGTTGGCAGATTTCTGCCGGTTCGGCTAAATCTGGAATAAAAGGTCTTAGTTCATTAAACCTAGTCTCATACTCTGAGATGGTGCGGAATCCTTGTCGGAGTCGGGAGAATTCTTGTTTCTTCTCGTTGATCAGATGCAGAACTAAGTATTCCTCTGAATACCTCTCCTAAAATTGCTCTTAGGTGGATGTAGTGGCATGCAAGCTTCTGACATTATCCCACCACCTCTTCGCACTGGCTTCTAGGAAAAAAACTCTACCAAGATAACTATACCTTTTGATGAAATCCTGACTATCTCCATGAGTTTCTTGATGTTGGCCAGCCAGTCCATAGCAGCTCCAGCATCCTACTCTCCTAGGAATGGCTTACATCCAAGTTATCAGAGAGTTTTCTAGTATTTGGGGATGTCAACTAGAGGAGGAACGTTAACATGAGATGGATGAGATTGTACTTCCTCGAGCTCAGCTCAAGAGTTGGTGTCCTGTTTAGGTCATCCAAACACTTGAGTGAATTTCTCATACAATCTTTGGTGTTCCGAGCTTAGTCCAAGTGGAACTGTTTGGGTTTCTCGGTGAGTTTTTACAAGAAAGGTTTGTTGAGCAATGCTAGGAACTACAACTCTTGTTCTCTTGGTTCCTCTTTTAGAGCCATCTAAAATTTTAAAATTTATTCCTATTAGTTACTATGTTATATAGTGTTGATAATGTATTCGAGGAAACAAGCTCCGATACCACTCAAGTTGTCACGGCCCGACCCGGTTTGGTCAGATCCCTGTGACTAACCCGCTACTCACATGGTTAACTTAGAGTTTTCCCTTCTCTAAAACGCGAGGATTAAGGCGTCCTTGGACCGGTATCTTTCCTAGAATAACATTAATAAAAATTGAATATATTAAATCTTACATATCTGTCTCGCAGGTTTGGCTACAGGAAAATCTTCGGGTTTGTTTTCACTTGGTTACCTAAAAAGGGGTAAAGAAAGGGAGTGAGTTCGACAACTCAGTGAATGGGTGTTGGGTGAGAGTTTTCACAAAAACAACTTTAATCGGAGTGTGCCAAACTCCTTATTTTCTTTAAGAATATTCTTTTTTTTTTCAAATTCTATTTTTCAAAACCTCTTTCCAAGGTTTACCAATTCTTTTCCAAGGATTCTCAAATTATTTCCAAGGTTTTCAAAACCTCTTTCCAATTACTATATTAGGTGTGTTTCACAAACAACACATGCTGTCACACCCCAACCTGGTTTGGTTGGATTCCCGTGAATAACTCGCCGCTCTCTCAGTTCAAGAGGAGCCAAGCGTAATTTCAACCTTATTCCCTGGAAAGACATATATCAAATAAAATGCTCGCTTAAGGAAAATTAAGCATATCTAACAAAGGATAAGGCTCAGTTTTATTCCTAGTCATTATCTTTTTTCCTAAAAAAGAGATAGAAAAGAGGGGTGAGTTTCTATAGCTAAGTGAATGGGTTTTCAATAATTAACTTTGTGGAAAATTTTTTTTATTGGAATGTGCCAAACTCCTTTCTTTCAAAAATTCTTTCATTTTCAAATCTTGGGTTTTACTACCATTTCCTTATCTAATCATGGTGTGTCATCACCCGACACACATCCTTCATCATGAAGGTCAAACACACATTCGCAGGCCAGTACGTCCACTAAACCCACTTGTGGAGTTGGAGTGACTTTATCGGCTACCTACATAGAAGCATGTTCACTTCTACCCTGAGAATGAGTGAATGTACGTGACATCCGACCCTTAATCCTAAAATTAATTCTCCGTGTCTATATGAGGACAAAGACCTCATACCGTCCCCATCATGGTCTAATGTGCTTGGTGCCACTCCAAATTTCGTATGGTCAACTAGTATGACGAACTGCCCTTATACTCACCAGGTCATCCAGGGCCCTTAGGACGCATCACTACCCCTCTTGGGCGTCTTGATGGTCCCGTAATCACAGTGCATGCACAAACAGTATTTTCTTATCTTGCCATATAATTTGTGGTGCCACTGGTCCAAGGGCCCCGACCCTCAACTCAACTTGCAGCTATTGGTCTTGATTGGTCTAGGGACCTATCATGTCGCAATGCCACTAGTTGACTAAATATGTCGGTCCTGTCTTGGTACCATGGCCAAACAATTCATTTATTAGAGTTTTATGGCACATATCTCATGTTCGTTTACGAGCTCCTGTTCATGCCCACTAGCCTATGGCCCACTTGTTTTAGATTTTCAAAAACGGACATAATAGCCCCCAAGTTCCAAAACCGAGGCCCCTAGCCTATAAGAGCTATTCGAGCTCATGTCAAGAAGGTCTCCCAAATCGTTTAAGCATTGGCACACTGTTAGTGGAGAGCACTTCCGAAAAAATATGTTTTCAACTGTCCATTATACCAATCGGGTATAAGGACATCTCCGCTCATAACCAATGAACGGGTTTTCAACTTCCTTCGAGGAAGTTTCATCATACCAATCAGGTATGATCTTCTTACAACTGGAAAGTAGTTTTTCCGCATGATTTTAACATCACTCCTCTAAGTTGTGATGTTTAAAATATCACTTAGTTGTGGGTTTTCATTTCGAGGTACTTATCATCGCCAACCTGTTATGATATAAAATCCCACTCAACCGTTAATGCAGTGAATTCCACTAGACCAGTTCCTTGTATTCACGTGAGCTTGTCCTAGTTGGCATTCCTGATACTTTGTGTTCCTACACGATATGAACATCTCGGTTCATTATCCTCGGCTTAATAGCCTTCATTCATTCCAAATAAATGAGAAAACCAAACTTTTATTTATTTGCAATTAGGTTCCTAAAGTTATTTTTCTTTAACTTTAAGTACCTAATGTCGTTTTCCCTCAAATTGAGTCCTAAAACTTTTAAGATTCCCCTTGGGACCTCCATTTATTCAATTTCACAAAAAGGGGTTTAATTTCCCAAATTTCCAATTTGGTCCCCCAATTTTCCAAAATTACCATTTTGCCCTTTCTTTACAAAAATGATAAATTTTACCCCAAAAATGCTAAAATTCCTCAATTGGCCCTCTAACATTTTTATCATGCCCAATTGACCTTCAATTTTAGAAAATTACATTTTGGTCCTTTGGAATTTTGAAAATCCCCAAATTTTCCCCCAATTCTAACTCTTTAACACAACTGAATTTGATTTCATCAAATTGATTGATCAAACACTTCAAATTTTGAGATTGAAGTTTAAATTGAGTTTCTACATGTTCATATGATTCTTTAGCAATTTGAATCTCAAGTTTTAATGTCGAAACAAGCTCAAACGGAGCTTCGCCGGAAAATGGACTATAGAGAGAGAAAGCTTCAATTACTCACCAATGCGGGCGTGGCGGTCTAAGCTTTCTATCCGGGCAGGTAGTTCCCCTCTTGATGTTCTTCCTAGGTTCAAGAATGACATCAATTGATGTCAAATTGGATTAGAATTCTTTCATTAAAATTCGTTCAAATCTCTCTCTAACACCGATTGGAAATTGCAGAGGGGAACCAAATTGGCTTACCTTTGCGTCCTAATTCGGCCGTGGGAGGGCTGAGGAAGTGTTGGGAGGCCTTGGTTTAGCTTGAGGAGGGCTCGAATTGAACGATTTCAACTCGACCGAAATAGGGCAGCTTCAATCCGCTGGAGCTGCTTCACTGTTCGATCATGCCAGCGCTTCTCCAACGACGCTCAGAATGAATGGATGTCACCATCATGTAGCTAACTTCTTCCAAGTTCTAAGGAACCCGACCTCACCTTCTTTGGCTCAGAAATAACCCTATATCGGAGCACCGGTTCGAGCTTCACCAGAAAACTAAGCGATTGAGAGAGAGTGAGTTTTTCAGGTGTGGAGAGGATGAATGGAGCGGGGTTATTTATATAGGGAGCTCGGGGACTCGTCGGCCGTCCGTTTGGCACCTTTATGATAGACATTGATGGCCGGACCCAGTTCACTTGAACCGATCTAGTTTTTCTTCCCCATTTCATCCTAAGGTTATTTTCCAAAGTTTATAAACAATTTGGAGTCAATGGGAGTTGTAAATTCTCAATTTGCCTGTTTCCTAATAATCGAGCTTGTAGACAGATTCAGTTTTAAAATTTGAAACTGATCGGTTTTTTCCTGGTTTCCTCATTATCAAAGGACAGGGTTTACAACTCTCCCCTCCTTTTAGGGGTTTTGTCCCCAAAATAGTTACACGTTAAATAATTGAGGGTAACTAACCCTCATCATACACTCGGTTTCCCATGTCTCTTCACGGGTCCATTTTGCCACAACACCTTGACCATAGGAATTTTCTTGTTCCTCAAATACATGACTATGATCGGGCTGATATTTCTAAAGCACGGAGATGTGAAATACATCATGTATTATCTACAGATCAGGAGGTAGTTCCAATTTATAAGCTACCAGTTCTATCCTTTGAATGATGGGATATGGACTGATATATCTTGGTTTCAACTTTCCTCTTTGCTGGAACCTAAGTATTCCCCTCCAGGGGACACTTTGAGGAATACTTGATCTCCTACCTTGAACTCCAAATCTTTCCTTCGATTGTCCGCGTAACTCTTTTGCTTGTCCTGAGCAGTCTTAAGATGTCTCATTATTAATTTTATCTTCTCGGTGGCATCCTCAATTAGTTATGCCCTTTCTATCTTCCTTTCTCCCACTTCTTCCCAAAATAGAAGGGTACGGCGTGGTCATCCATAAAGGGCTTCATAGGGAGCCATCTTAATACTGGCCTGATAACTATTGTTGTAAGTGAATTCAATCAGACACAAGTATTCCTCCCAGTTTTTCTTCATGGTAAGTACGCACGCTCTCAGCATGTCTTCTAAGGTTTGAATGGTACGCTCCGACTGACCATCTGTCTGTAGGTGAAATGTCATGCTCATATGAAGCTTAGTCCCCATGGCATTTTATATAAACTTGGCCAAAACTTAGAGGTAAATCTCAGATCTCTATCCGATACTATACTCACCGGGACACCATAGAGACTTATGATTTCCTTCATGTATAGGACGACTAGCTGTTCTACCATGTCTGTCACTTTTATAGGAAGGAAATGTGCTGATTTGGTCAATCTATCCACTATGACCCAAATCGCATCTCGGCCCCTTTTGGTCACCGGTAGACCTGTGACAAAGTCCATGGTGATGTGCTCCCATTTCCACTCTGAAATTGGTAAGGGTTGTAGTAGTCCTGACAGTTTTTGATGTTCTACTTTTATCTATTGACATAACAAACATTGGGCTACATATTCCGCAATGTCCCTCTTCATACCCTTCCACTAGTATCCTTGTTTAAGGGTGCGATACATCTTAGTACTTCCCGAATGCATAGCTTACACTAAATCGTGTGCCTCTTCTAGAATTAATCTTTTCAACTCCTTATCTTGAGGCACACATACCCTACCCTTAAAGGTTAGTACTCCATCACCTCACACGTCGTAGTCCGGTTTCCTTTCTCTGTTTACTAGATCCAAATAAGACTGGACTTCATTATTGGTCCTTTGTTGAGCCTTAATATACTTGGTTAGACTAGGTCTTACTGCCACATTAGCCACCAAGCATATTTCCTGCTTGTCTACCCTCAAATCCACCTCTATCCTTCTCAATTGTTGTAACAAGGGTAGGTAACTTGTTTTTACTTGTACCGTCTCAATTTGATACTTGCGACTTAAGGCATCTACTACCACATTAGCCTTTCTGGGGTGATATTCTATTTCAAGATCATAATCCTTCACCAATTTTAGCCATATCCCTTGGTGGAGATTTAACTCCTTCTAAGTTAGGAAGTACTTAAGGCTCTTGTGATATGTGTATATCCTCCACTTAATCTCATAAATGTAGTGTCGCCATATCTTTTAGGGCAAACACTATTGCAGTTAATTCTAAGTCATGAGTCGGGTAATTTCTCTCTTTGTACATGATTCTTTCCTTTCCATTATCTTGTTCTTGAGGAATTATTCTCTTGCTTATTCCATTGTTTTCACTTTCTTTCCTTGGTACGCCAAAGTCTTTCAAAGATTTCTTTCTCTGATGAGCTTTTAATTCTCTTTCCCTTTGTATTTCCTTCTAGATCTACTATTGAAATACTTAAATTTTTGGAGTATATTTTTTCGATATTTTCACCAACTTATTCTTACTCTTTGAATCCAAGAGTACCTTCTGTTGTTCTTGCTTCATTTCCACTCGCTTCAATATTCGCCTATTCCTTTGAGGTGGATCTCTCATCCTCATCATCTCCAAACCTTTCATACCTTAATATCCCTAGTATTTCTCTTTTTGTCTTGGTTGGGTTGTATTCTTCCACTATTCCCCATCTTTGGTTAGACTTGGTTTACTCCTCCAAATAATTTGGTCCAAATAAGTTATTTCCTTATATAGGATTCTTTTGAAGTTCCTATTTTGAGTTTTCCAGGCCTTCTTTTAGTAGATCATGCTCAACCTCCCAATACTCCCATATAACCACTCGTACTTTCTGGTGTTTTATCGCCCTATCCTTTGGAAAATTTCTCCTAAACTTAAGGACCTGCTACGATTCATCTACTTCTTGTTTTTCTTCCTTCTTTGACTCATACGTTACCTTCCACATGTTTCTTACCTTTGGAATTTCTAAGGAATTTGTATCTTAGTTCTTTAATTTGTTACACTTGGGACTTCTTGTTGTTGTACTTTCTCTTCATCTTTTCGGGATGGACTCTATACTTAATTTCTTTTCCTTATCAACCAACTTCTATTCTTGTGGTTCCTTTTGGGATGTTATATTTCTTCCCGGGTTTTTTTTCCTTTTCTTCAATTCTCAGAACTTCTTGGTCTCTCAAAAAGTCACGTAGTCTTGAATGGTTGCTCCTCCAACTCTTTTCCTTTTCTTAAGATCTCCATTAGATGAATTTATCATGTTTCTAAGGTAAGTCTTAAGGGTTGAGTTTAACTATCCATAACCTATTTTTCCTTCATTTATTTAGGAAATATTTTTCTTGCCATAATTTGGCTTATTACATGAATTATCTACCCATTAATCCCTTGGGGTAATAGGGCTGGAGTTAACCTTAGAACGATTATAGGATTCTTGATCAGAAGGCTCTGAGGAACTGGTTGAGGCCTATTCATGCTCCTCAATAGGATGAATTTCATGCATGGCCTCCAGTCTGTGCCGCCTTAGTACTTCCACCTCACACTCATAAGTCCACTTCATCCATTGAGACGGATTGAAGTTAGGTTGAGTGGGTGGAGGTACTTGGTGGACCTTCATGAAGGTGGCATATGCATCCCAATAGTTATCCCAAGCCTCCTTCTTGGTGGGATTCCTTTTTTGCTTGTTGTGGCTTTGGAGGAGTAGGGGTTGGACTTCTAGGAGGTGATACTGGTTACTCTTGTCTAGGAGGAGGGTATATGATGCCTTCTGGTTCTAGTAAGGCTCAAACTAGTTTCCGGTAGTCTTCCACCGTGTCCTTGGGAACCCTTTCTTCGCCTCTTAGAAATCTTTGAACGGCTTCCTCCCTTGGGTTGGATGTCTTTTTCACGATTATAGGGGAAGGACTGAATTTTTCCATGAATTTCCTTGGGACTTTCCTTCCTACACGATAGTTTAGAGTTGGGTTAATATAAGGGCATAATATTGATAATGTTTTAAGGGAACTAGACACTGATACCACTCTAGTTGTCACGCCCCAACTCGGTTTGGTTGGATCCCCGTGAACAACACGCTGCTCTCTTGATTCAAGAGGAGTTTCCTCCTTCTTTAACTCAAGATGAGCAAGGTGTAATTTCAACCTTGTTCCCTATAAAGACATATATTAAATAAAATGCTCGCTTAAGGAAAATTAAGCATACCTGACAGAGGGTAAGGCTCGGTGTTATTTCTAGTCATTATCTCTTTTCCTGAAAAAAGGATAGAAAAGAGGGGTGAGTTTTTATAACTCAGGGAATGGGTTTTTGAAAATTAACTTTGCGGAAAAAGATTTGTATTAGTGTGTGCCATACTCCTTTTTTTTAAAAATCCTTTCATTTTCAAATCTCTACTTTTACCACCATTTCCTTATTTAATCACGGTGTGTCATCCCCAACACACATCCTTCATCATGATGGTCAAACAAACATTCGTAGGCCAGTACGTCCACTGAACCCACTTGTGGCATCGGAGCGACTTTACCGACCACTTAGATAGAAGCACGTCCACTTCTACCCTAAGAATGAGTGGATGTACGTGACATCCGACCCTCAATCCTGAAATCAATTCTCTATTTCCTTATGAGGACAGAGACCTCATCTCGTCCCCACCCCGGTCTCATGCGCTTGGTGCTACTCCAAACAATTTATTTATTAGAGTCTTATGGCACATATCTCATGTTTGCTTGTGAGCTCCTACTTGTGCCCACTGGCCTATGGCCCACTTGTTCGAGATTTTCAAAACCGAGCATAATAGCCCCTAAGTTCCAAAACTGAGGTCCCGACCTATAAGAGCTATTCGAGCTCCTATCAAGAAGATCTTCCAAATCGTTTAAGCATTGGCACACAGTCAGGGTAGAGCACTTCTGACAAAAATATGTTTTTGACTGTCCATTATACCGACCAGGTATAAGCACATCTCCACTCATAATCGATGAACGGGTTTTCAACTTCCTTCGAGGAAGTTTCATCATACCAACCGAGTATGATCTACTTATAACCGGTAAGTAGTTTTTCCGCATGATTTTCATATCACTCCTCTAAGTTGTGATGTTTAAAATACCACTTAGTAGTGGGTTTTTATTTTGAGGTACTTATCATCCCCAACCGGGTATGATATAAAATCCCACTCACCCGTTAATACAGTGAATTCCACTAGAATGGTTCCTTATATTCACGTGAGCTTGTCCTTTGTGGCATTCTCAGTACTTCATGTTCCTACACAATCTGAACATCTCGGTTCATTATCTCTCGGCCTAATAGCTTTCATTCATTCCAAATGAAAGAGATAATCAAACTTTTATTTATTTGTAATTAGGTTTCTAAAGTTATTTTTCTTTAACTTTAAGTCCCTAATGCAGGTTTTTCCTCAAATATAGTCCCAAAACTTTTAAAATTACCCTTGGGAGATCAATTTATTCAATTTCACAAAAAGGGGTTTAATTTCCCAAATTTCCAATTTCGTCCCCTAACTTTTCCAAAATTACCATTTTTGCCCTTCCTTTACAAAAATGGTAAAATTTACCCCAAAAATTCTAAAATTCCTCAATTGGCCCTCTAATATTTTTATCATGACCAATTGACCCTCAATTTTAGAAAATTGCATTTTGGTCCTTCGAATTTTCAAAAATCCCTAATTTTCCCCCAATTCCAACTTCTTAACACAGCCGAATTTGATTTTATCAAATTGACCCATTAAACACTTCCAATTGTTGAAATTAAAGTTGAAATTGAGTTTATACATGTTGATATGATTCTCTAGCAATTTGAATCGCATGTTTTAACATCGAAACGAGCTCAAATGTAGCTTTGCCGGAAAATGGATTGTAGAGAGAGAAAGCTTCGATTACTCACTGGTGAGGGCGTAGTGATCTAAGCATTCTATCTGGGCAGGTGTTTCTCCTATCCTAGTATCAAGAATGGCATCAATTGATGTCGAATTGGATTAAAGTTCTGTCATTGAAATTAGGCCAACTCTCTCTCTAACACCAATAAAAAATTGCAAAGGGGAGTCGAATTGGCTTACCTTTCCATCCTAATTCACTCGTGGGAGTGCTGAGGAAGTGTTGGGAGGGCTTGGTTTGGCCTGAGGAGGGCTCGAATTGGTCGATTTCAACTCGGCCGAAATAGGGCAGCTTCGGTCCACTAGAGATGCTTCACTGTTTAATCACGCCGGTGCTTCTCCGGCGACTCTCGGAATGGATGGATGTCACCACTGTGTAGATGACTTCTCCCCGATTCTAAGGAACCCGACCTCACCCTCTTTGCTTAGAAATGACCCTATATCGGAGCTTTGGTTTGAGCTTCATTGAAAAACTAAGCAACTGAGAGAGAGTGAGCTTTTTAGGTTTGGAGAGGATAAATGGAGAGGGTCTCTTTATATAGGGAGCTCGGGGACTCGTCAGTCATCTGTTTGGCAACTTTATGACAGATATTGATGGCTTGAAACGTATCGAATAGAAAGGTTTCTTCTTCGTTGGCACTGCTTCAATTTTCCGGCGAGTGAACAGTGTTGTTATCTAAAGGAAAAAGATGACACTATTCCGAACTGGACCGGACCGAGTTCAAAGCTTAAACCGGTCTATTCACCCCCAATTTGACCGAATTTTTCAAATCTAAAAATTTCTAAATTTATTTTCTATCCAATGGTGGCCTTAAATCTCAAATTTGAATTCTTTAAGCTGCTTAGAAAAAATGAATTTAGAATCTAGTTTAAGAGTGGTTCAAACCGGTTCGGGTCCGGTAAACCTGAACCGGTTTGGTTTTCATCTCCAATTCCTTTTCAAGTCCATTTCTATGACTTTTGGGACTCTTTGGGTCACTTGGGATCCACAAATTTCCTGGTCTACCCTCTCTCTATCGATTCTGGTTCATGAGTCGATTCGGTTCATAAACCGATTCTATCAAGTTCGGACCTGGTTCACTTGTACCGATGCGGTTTTTCTTCCCCATTTCGTCCTAATGTTCTTTTCCAAAGTTTATTAACCATTTTGAGTCACATGGGAGTTGTAAATTCTCAATTTTCCCATTTCCAAATAATCGAGCTTGTAGACCGATTCGGTTTTAAAATTTGAAATTGACCGATTTTTTCCCGGTTTCCTCATTATCAAAGGATGGGGTTTATACATGCCCTTCATCAGGAAGGGTACACACATATTCATGAGATGCAGCTACACCAATTGTACCCATTTATGGATCAAAGTGTCTTTACCATCCACCCCGATAGAAGTTCCTAACTTCTACCCAAAGTATGAGTGAACATGTAAACCCCGTCCTTTGATAATGAGATAACCGGGGAAGGAACTAGTCAATTTTGAATTTTTAAAACCGAAACGGTCTACAAGCCTAATTATTGGGAAACGAGGAAAATTGATGATTTAAAACTTTCAAGTGACCCAAAATGGTTCATAAATCTTGGAAAAGAACCTTAGGGCAAAATGAGGAAGAAAAATCGGATCGGTTCACAAGAACCGGGCCTGAACCCGATAGAACCGTTTGTGAACTGGAATCGATAGAGAATGGGTCAACCAAAAAATTTATGGACCACTTGTAATCCCAAGAGATTTCTAAATCTTGGGAAGGAACATTAGGACAAAGTGAGAGAGAAAAACCAGATCGGTTTGGGTGAATTGCACCCGAACTAGATTGAATCAGTTTAAAGACCAAGTTGATTTATAAACCAGAATCGATAAAGAGATGGTAAACCATGAATTTTATGGACCCTAAGTGACCCAAGGAGTCACAAAGCACATGGAAATGGACTTGTGAAGGAATTGGGGATGAAAACCAAATCAGTTTAAGTGAACCGGATCCAAACCGGTTTGAACCACTATTGAACCGAATCCTAAATTTATTTTTCTAGGTGGCTTAAATAATTCAAATTTGAGATTTGAGGCCACCATTATATAGAAAATGAATTTAGATGAATTTATAAATTTTTAGATTTGAAAAACTCGATCGAATGAGGGGTGAACCGGCCGGTTTAAGTTTCAAACTCAGTTTGGACCGGTCTGGTCCGGTTCTGAACAGTGTCATCTTCTTCCTTCAGATGACAGCACTGTTCACTCGCCCGAAAATTGAAGTAGCCCTGACAAAGAGGAAACGTCTCTGATCAATACATTTCCAGTTATCAATGCCTGTCATAACGGTACCAATTGGACGACCAAGAAGTCCCTGAGTTCCTATATAAAGACCCCCTCCCCATTCATCCTCTCCACACCTGAAAAGCTCACTCTCTCAGTTGGTTAGTTTTCTAGTGAAGCTCAAACCAGAGCTTTGATATAGGGTCATTTTTTAGCTGAAGAAGGCAATGTCGGGTTCCTTAGAACCGGGGAGAAGTAAGCTATTTTTTAGCTGGAGCTGCCCTGTTTTGGTCGAGTTGAAATCGGCCAATTTGAGCCCTCCTCTAGCCAAACAAATCCTCCCCACACCTTCTCAGCCCTTTCATGGCCGAATTAGGACCGAAAGGAAGCACCTCTAGAGGAGAGCTACCTGTCCACATAGAAAGCTCAGACCGCTTCGCCCTCACCAGGACACGAAGCATTGGGAATGCCAGCAAGGACAAGCTCGCGTGAAATCAAGGAACCGGTCTAGTGGAATTCACGGCAGTTACGAGTGAGTGGGATTTTATATCATACTCGGTTGGGGATGATAAGTACCTCGAAATGAAAACCCACTATCAAGTGATATTTTAAACATCACAACTTAGAAGAGTGATGTGAAAATCATACGGAAAAACTACTTACTGGCTGTAAGTAGATCATACCCGGTTGGTATGATGAAACTTCCTCGAAGGAAGTTTAAAACCCGTTCATCGGTTATGAGCGGAGATGTCCTTATACCCGGTCGGTATAATGGATAGTTAAAAATATATTTTTGTCGAAAGTGCTCTCCCCTGATTGTGTACCAATGCTTAAACTATTTGGGTGACCTTCTTGATGGGAGCTCGAATAGCTCTTATGGGTCGGGGGCCTCGGTTTTAAAAATCTCGAACAGTGGGCCATAGGCCAGTGGGCACGAGTAGGAGCTCGTAAACAAACATGAGATATGTGCCATAAAACTTTAATAAATGAATTGTTTGGTCATTGTACCAAGACAATACTGACACACTCGGTTAACTAGTAGCAATGCGACATGACTAGTCTCTTAACCAGTCAAGACAAACAGCTGTAGGTTGAGTTGAAGGTTAGGGCCGTTGGACTAATGGCACCATATGTGGCATGATAAAAAAATATTGTTTGGGCATGCACTATGATTTTGTTGGGATCATCAAGACACCCATAAGGGTTAGTGATGCATCCTAAGGGCCCTGGATGACCCGGTAAGTATAAGGGCAGTTCTTCGTACCAGGTGACTGTACGAAATTCAAAGTAGCACCAAGCGCATGAGACCAGGGTGGGGACGGGATGAGGTCTCTGTCCTCATATGGATATGAAGAATCAATTTCGGGATTGAGGGTCGGATGTTGCGAACATCTGCTTATTCTCAGGGTAGAAGTGAACATACTTCTATCTAGGTGGCCGGTAAAGTCGCTCCGAAGCCACAAGTGGGTTTAGTGGTCGTATTGGCCTATGAATGTGTGTTGAACCTTCATAATGAAGGATGTGTGTTGGTTGATGACACACCATGGTAATGATGGAAAGACCCGAGAATTGAAATTCAAAGGATTTTTGAAAGAAATGATTTTGGCACACTCCAATACAACTCTTTTCCTAAAAGATATTTCCTTGAAAAACCCATTCACTAAGTTGTTGTACTCACCCCCTCCCTTATATCCCATTCAAGAAGTCCCGGAAAAACCTGACCTTAAAGGCCTACAAAATTAAACGCCTGCAAGACAGGTATGATTAATTTAAAATACTATGTAGTTTTGATTTATGTTATTACAAGAAAAAGGTACAGGTTCAAAGGACGCCTTACTCCTCCTAGGTTTAATAGAGGGGAAATCCTTAGTCAACCGAGAAGAGTGGTGGGTTGCTCACGGGGATCCGACCAAACTGAGTCAGGGTGTGATAGAACATCTTCGATTCTCAATCCTCACACCCAAAAATAATTCATGTCCATATGAGGACAGAGACCTCATCCCGACCCCACCCCGGTCTCATGCGCATGAATGTACGTCGAGCTTCCCTAACTATTGGCACGACAAACTGCCCTTATCTCCACCATGTCGTCCAGTAGCCCCTAAGATGCATCACTACCCCTCTTTGGCATCTTGATGGTCCCGAACATCAAGTACATGCACAAAAAATAGTTTTACTACAAATTCGTTTATCTTTAGTTCCATTGGTCCAATAACCCTGACCCTCAACTCGACCTGCAGCTGTTTGTCTAGACTGGTCCATCGACCTGGTCCTGTCACACTACTACCAGTCCATCGTGCATGTCAATCCTATCTTGGTACCATGGCCAAATCACATAAATCATTCATTAAAAGTTTTCATGGCTTATCATCATGTTTGTTTACAAGCTCTTGCTCGTGCCAACTTCCCTTGGGCCCACTGTACGTGATTTTCTAAAGGTGTACCTTTGGACTTGTGAGTAAAACATACCTAATCCGGAAACACTCCATTGAGTGAGTAAACAATGGAAAGGAAAATAAATTCCTTAAGCATGTGGTATAAAGGGCTAAGTGAAGAAAACCGAAGTGATAGCATTTCAAGCAAACCCCAAGTTGACATCAAGGGAAATTATTCCCAATAAAAAGGATGCATAATTTAGTTTTGTGGACAAAACTCATATAAGGAGGGGAGAGTTTTGAAACCCCTCATCTCGAACCAAGGAAAATCGGGAAATAACCGGTCAATTTAATGAGTAAACTAAACCACTTAAGGAACCAAGGATGATAAAGAGGGGTTAACATGGGAAAATCCCAAGTGACCAAAAAGTTAGGAAAATTATGGGGAAAAACCATTAAGTTAATTGGATGGGAAAATTGGATCGGTTCAGGGTGAACTAAACCTGAACCTAATTGAACCTGGTTGAACCAAGGATGAACCGATTTCTTAATTCATTTTTCTAGGTGGCTTAAAAATCTCAATTTGTAAAATTGAGGCCACCGTTAGATAGAAAATGAATTTAGACTAATGTAGACATTTTTAATTTTTAGAAAATCAGTTGATTCGAGCCTAAACTAACCAAATTTAGTTACTGAAACTAGTCGAACCAGTCTGATCCGAACAAGAACAGTGTCGTTTTCTTCCTTGGGATGACAACACTGTTAATATGGCAGAAAAACCTTCCTTTTCCAATGAGAGGAATATTCCCTCTGATTTGGCCATTTTTTGAAGAGGATAAGCTCGGCTAATATGGAAACTAGTAGAGCAGAGGGTCCTTAAGCTCCCTATATAAGGAGCTCCCTTCAATTCATCATCCACACACCTTAAATCATCATCCTCTCCAAAGTACACCATTTTCCGGTGAAGCTCAAACCAGAGCTCTAACTTGGGCACTTTTATCAACCTTAGAAGGCAAACTGGGGTCCTATACACTCTGGGGGAAGTCAGCTACCTGACAACAACCTCCTCTCAACCCAAGGATCACCTGAGAAGTGCTGACTGGATTGAACAATGAAGCAGCTCCAACGATTCAAAGCTGCCCTATTTTGGTCGACCTGAATTCGACCAATTCATACCTTCTATGGACAAACCAAGCCTCCCCATAGTCCTCACGGCCATCACATGACCTCCATAGAGGTGAAAGGTAAGCCAATTCAACCCTCCTCTGTCGTTGCAGATCGGTTCTAGAGAGAGAAAGTGTTGAACTTTACTAAACAAATTCACCTTGATCCTGACATCAATTGTAGCAATTTTTTATTCTAGAAGGACCCTTAGGATGGGAACTACCATCCTAGATTGAGATCTCAAACCGCTGCGCCTTCGACGATAAGCGTTCGAAGCTTTCTCTCTTTACGTACAGTTTTTTGGTAAAGCTCTCTTTGAGCTCGTTTCAGATCCAAATGCTGCAATTCAAAGCTTAATTGAATCTTATGGATGTGTAACAATTGATCCATACCATCAAATGGAGCAACTAACCACATTTGAATGGCCAATTTGAAGAAATCAAGTTTGGTTAGTAGAGAGGGGTAGAAATTTGGGAAAATTTAGGGATTTTGGAAAATTGAGTGAGCTCCATGCAATTTCTCAAAATTGAAGGACAATTGGCAATGACAAAGATGTTGGAGGACCAATTGGTCAATTTTTTAAAGAATTGGGGCAAATTGACCATTTTTTTAACTTAAGGGCAAAATGGTAATTTTGTAAAAGTTGGGGGACCAAATTGGAAATTTGGGAAATTTGAGCCCCATATACCACTTTAAGTAAATTAAGGAGCCAATGAGGATATTGGAAGCCCTTGGGACTTGATTTGGGAAAATTTTAACACTAGGGACCTAAAGTCAAGAAGTATGTACTTTAGGGAACTGTGTAATAAACCAAAGATTTGGGCCTAGTCGCTCATAGGAGAGAGAAAGAAGGTTGTCATGCTAAACCCTTCCTGATAATGATACCCAAACCATGTAGAGACACTTGAGTCCAAAGCACAAGCAAGAGAGCTAGTGTGGACTTGGAAATTGACTAGGGCTGAACACGTTAGAGTCATCGAGTGAGTGAGACTTTTATACATCATAGTGGTTGGGATGATGAACTCACTTTTAAGAACGGAAAACATACTTACCAGATCTTAAGAAGGATAAAATAAAACAACATACCAATTGGTATGATGAGTTTCTGAAAGGAAAAACTCATATACCGATTGTAAGCGGACCTATCATCACACTCGGTTGGTGTGATGGGTTAACAAGTAAACTTTTGTGGGAAGTGTTCTCCCCTTACTCTGTGCCATTGCTTAAACTATTTGGGAGACCTTCTTGATGAGAGCGAGAATAGCTCTAACATGCCAAAGGCCTCGGTTTTGAACTCATAGGGCTCAATGCCCAATTTGAAAAAACACGTGCAATGGGCCCAAGGCTAGTTGGCACGCGCTGAAGCTTGTAAACAAACATGAATAGGAGGAGCCGTAAAAACTCTTATTTAAAATGGAAATTAATTGTGTGATTTGACATGGTACCAAGTTAGGACTAACAATGCTCGATGGGCTAGCGGTAGCGTGTTAGGGCTAGGTCAACAAACTGGCCTAGACAAACAGTTGTAGGTCGGGTTGTGTGACGGGGTTGTTGGATCTTCGACACCAAAGAAAATGGCTAAATTAAGAAATTTTTTGTTTGTGCATGCACTCATGGATTCAGGACCATCAAGATGCCCTAGGAAGTAGTGATGGGTTCCAAGGGCTGCTAGATGACATGGTGGAGATAAGGGCCGTTCGTTGTGCCAGTTAGTCATGAAGCACTGGGAGTTTCTTGTGCATTAGACCAAGGTGGGTTCAAGATGAGGTCACCATCATCATATAGGCACGAAGTGGATTTCGGGTCTAAGGGTTGGACGTTTGGCATGTCCACTCAGTCTCAGGGTAAAGGTCTGAGACTTCTATTAGGGTGGATGGCAACGTCGCGGTGATCTCCAATTGGGTGCAGTCTGGGACTGCCCTGCGAATATTTATACCCTTTATGATAAATGGTGTGTGTTTGTTTTCTAAACGCCTCCTAAGGCAAGGGGATGTGGTAAGAGAGCTAAACACACCTAATTATGAAATTGGAAAAAGGCCTTGTGATTTGAGATAATCTTTGAAAATGACATTAAACTTGGGCACGATTTTGACAAACACATCCTTTTCTTAAAACTCACTCCCAACACCCGCTCACTGAGTTGTAGAAACTCACCCTCTTCCTTTAACCCTTTTCAAGAAAAAGGAGATCAACCTTAAAGACCTCCCACAACTGAACCCTAAGCCAGGTACATAAGCATTTTATATATTAAGTTTTGTATAATGTTATTATGGGAAAATTAGGGAAAAAGGACGTCTAACTCCTTACGATTTAGAAGGAGCTGAAATCCTTCATAGACCGAGGGGAGTGGTGGGTTTCTCATGGGGATCTGACAAAAACGGGTCGGGGCGTGACATTCCCTAAACTAAGTTGGTATGTCCCCTCTGCCGCCCTTCTTTAGAAAGTACTATTCATAGTGTATTTTTGTTAAAAATTAAACTGAAAAATTCACATTGCTCAAACCACCAATTTTGGCATGGTTTGATTTAGGATGGATCCCTACGAAGTGAGCAATTCAGAGAAAGCAAGAGCTCTAATTTTTGAATCCTCACCGGTAAGAAATCGAAGCATTCTCTCTCTAGAACTATTTTCCGGCGAAGCTTCATTTGAGTTCAATTCTATACCAAATGAAGTGTTTCAAAGCTTGAAATGACGAGGGAGACATAGGAAAGATGATTTCAATCTTGAATGGGAACAATTGCCCACATTTGGGTGGCCAATTGAATGAAACAAGTGTTCGAGCTGAAATTGCAAGTTTGGGAAAATTAGGCAATATGAGAATTTTGGGAGATTTGGAGTCTAAATTGTAATTTAACGAACATTGGAGGATTTTCATGAAATTAACTTCCAATTGAGGTCAAATTGGGTAATTGGATGAAATTGAGGGTTAATTGGTAATTTTTAGATATATAAGGACCAAATGGAAATTTTGGATAAATTAAGGACCAATTGGTAATTTTAAAAAATTACGGGTTAATTGTGATTTTGGAAAATTAAAGACCTAAGAGGGTTTTTGGAGACCCCAAGGACTAAATTAAAAGTAATTGAGTGTTAGGGACCTAAAGTAAAAAATTTGAACTTTAGAGACCCAATTGCAATAAGGCATATATTAAGGGCCTTTTTTTTCCAAACCGTACTTATGGGAATACTTGGACCATGTAGGATCAGATTGCGCGATTACTTGTGTAGAGAAGCACATCCGAGACTAGGACATTTGGCTAGGACAACCACGTCACAACAATCGAGTGAGTGTGACCTTTTATGCGTCATACCTAGTTAGGGGTGATGAGCATATTTCTAAAATGAAAAACCACTATGAGTGGGCTTACTAATGTCATACCCAATTGGGGTGATGTACCCATTTTAAATTAAAAATCCACTATGAGTGAGACTTTAACGTCATACCCGATTGGGGTGATGCACACCTTTTTTTGCAACTAAGAAACCCCTATGGGTGACACCTTTTTTTGTGTCATACCCAATTGAGGTGATTAGCACATTTCTAAAATGAAAAACCACTATGAGTGGGATTTTCCATCATCATGCCCGATTGGGATAATGAGCACATATTAAATTTGAAAACTGTTTTTCCAAAAATGAGCTCCTCTCACTGTGTGCAAATGCTTAAAAATTTTGGGAGACTTTTCTGATGAGAGTTGGGACAGCTCCAACAGGTCGTAGACCTCGATTTTGAACTTATAGTGCTTAAGGCCAGTTTTAAAAAACCCATGAAGTGAGCCCAAGGCCAAAGGGCACGTGTAAACCCCGCTCTTTTGAGTTAAGAAAAATCGGGAAAATAACATGTCAAACTGAGTGAGAAATACTGAACCGGTTCACAAACCCGACCATTTGAGGGTTTTTAAAACCTTGGAAAAGAATCTTAAGACAAATTAGAAGAGAAAAACTAGACTAGTTCAGATTAACTAGATTCCATCAAAACTCAAAAGTTAAGTGTGCTTGGGAGATGGCTGTGATGGGCATTGATATATACATTTAATTATTGGAATTAATACTCATAATTTAATACCTAAATTAAATTATTGGAATTAATACTAATAAATACCAATCAATTTATGGCAACATTAATACAATATAAGTAATAAATCTTCCCCATACACAATTCTACTCCTATATAAAGAGCTCATCCCCATTTATTCTCCTCACACCTGAAAACTCCTCTCTCTTGCTAATACTCCATTTCCCAATGAAGCTCGAACCAGAGCTTCGACTTGAGCATTTTTCTTAACCTTAGAAATAGAGGTCTGACTGTTTAAATTCCGGGGCAAGTCAGCTAACTGATAGCAACCTCCATATGATCTGAGGATCACCAAATACCAACATAATCAAACAGTGAAACAACTCCGGCAGACCGAAGCTGCCCTATTTTGGCCGAGCTAAAATTGGCCAATTTGGCTCCCCTATGCAATTTCCGACTAGTGTTAGAGAGAGAGTCGGTAGAATTTCAATGATAGAATTCTAATCTAATTCGACATCAATTGTTGTCATTCTTGATCCTAGGATTAACCTCAAAAGGAGAGCTACCTGCCCAAGCTTTCTCTCTCCATAGTCTGTTTTCCGGCGAAGCTCCGTTTGAGCTCGTTCTGGCATTTAAGTTTGCGATTCAAAGTGCTATGGAATCGTATGAACATGTAGAAACTCAATTTTAACTTTAATTTCAACAATTAGAAGTGTTTGATCAGTCAATTTGATTAAATCAAATTTGGTTGTGTTAGGGAGTTGAAATTGGATGAAAATTTAGGGAAATTTGGGGAAATTTTGGGAAAATTGCAGATTTTCAAAAATTCGAAGGTCTAAAATGCAATTTTATAAAATTAAGGATCAATTGAACATGATAAGAATGTCAAAAGGCTAATTGAGGAATTTTAGAATTTTTGGGATAAAACTTATCATTTTTGTAAAGGAATGTCAAAATAGTAATTTTGGAAAAGTTGGGGGATGAAATTAGAAATTTGGGAAATTAAACCCCTTTTTATGAAATTGAATAAATTGAGGTCCTAAGGGGAATTTTAAAAGTTTCGAGACTCAATTTGAGAAAAAACCAGCATTAGGGACTTAAAGTTAAAGAAAAATAACTTTACAGACCTAATTGTAAATAAATAAAAGTTTGATTTTCTCGGTCATTTGGAATGAATGAAGGCTACTAGGCTGAGAGATAATGAACCGAAATGTTCATATCGTGTAGGAACATGAAATACCGGGAACACCAGTAAGGAAAAGCTCGCGTGAATACAAAGAACCGGTCTAGTGGAATTCACTGTATTAACGGGTGAGTGGGCTAATTTACATTTCATACCTAGTTGGGATAATGAGCACTTTTATTTAATGAAAACCTACTTACCGGTTGTGAGTGGGCTTACTAACATCATACCCGGTTGGGATGGTGAGCACAATTTAAAGTTAAAAACCCCTTACTAGTTGTGAGTGGGATTTTATATCATACCCGGTTGAGGATGATAAGTACCTCGAGATGAAAACCCACTACTTAGTGGTATTTTAAACATCACAACTTTGAGGAGTGATGTAAACACCGCCCTTTTGAGCTAAGGAAAAATGGGAAGGGAACCGGTCAAACCGAGTGAGAAAACCAAACCGGTTCACAAACCCGATCAATTGTGAATGAGAAATTTAGGAATTTACAACTCCTAGGTGATCCAAAGGGTTCATTAAACCTTGGAAAAGAAACTTAAGACAAATTAGAAGACAAAAACTAAATTGGTTCAGGTGAATGAGATTTCATACGAACTTTGAAGTTAAGCATGCTTGCTCAAGAGTAAAGTGAGGATGGGTGACAGTACGCCTTATCATAAATAGCCATAAATTAATATATATTTAATTATTGTAATTAATACCAATAATTTAATACATAAATTAAATTATTGGAATTAATACCAATAATTTATGGAAATATTAATACTAGTAATGAATCTCTCCCATTTAATACACGATTTTACACCTATATAAAGAGGTCATCCCCATTCATTCTCCTGACACCCGAACACTTCTCTCTCTCTCTCTACTACTCCATTTCCCGGTGAAGCTTAAACCAGACCTTCGACTTGAACATTTTTCTTAACCTCGAAAGGAGAGGTTGGGCTCTTTAGAACCGGGGAGAAGTCAGCTATCTGATAGCAAACTCTAGTCAATCTGAGAATCAATAGAGAAGCGCCGACATGATGCAATAGTGAAGCAGCTTCGGTGGACCAAAGCTGCCCTGTTTCGGCCGAGTTGAAATTGGTCATTTTAAGCCCTTCTTAGGCCAAACCAAGCCTTCCCAACACTACCTCAGCCCTCCCACGACTGAATTACGACTGTAAGGTAAGCCAATTCAGCTCCCCTCTGCAATTTCCGGTCGGTGCTAGAGAGAGAACCGACAAAATTTCAATAATGAAATTCTAACTCAATTCGGCATCAATTGATGTGATTCTTGATTCTAGGATGAACCGGATGAGAGCTATCTGCCCAGATCGAAAGCTCGGACCGTCGTGCCTTCACCGGTGGGTAATCGAAGCTTTCTCTCTTTATAGTTCATTTTCCGACGAAGCTCCGTTTGAGCTCGTCCTGGCATTAAAACTTGCGTTTTACATTGCTAAAGAATCGTATGAACATATATAAACTCTATTTCAACTTCAATTTCAACAATTGGAAACGTTTGATGGGTCAATTTGATGAAATCAAATTCGGCTATGTTAAGAAGTTGGAATTGGGGAAAAATTGGGGATTTTGAAAATTTAAAGGACCAAAATGCAATTTTATGAAATTGAGTGTCAATTGGGCATGAAAATAATGTTGGAGGACCAATTGAGGAATTCTGGAATTTTTGGGGGAAAAACTTACCATTTTTGTAAAGGAAGGGCAAAATGGTAATTTTGGAAAAGTTGGGGAACCAAATTGGAAATTTGGGAAATTCAACCCCTTTTTGTGAAATTGAATAAATTGAGGTCCCAAGATAAATTTTAAAAGTTTTGGGACTCAATTTGAGGAAAAATCGGCATTTGGGGACTTAAAGTTAAAGAGAAATAACTTTAGGGACCTAATTGCAAATAACTAAAAAGTTTGGGTTTTCTCATTCATTGGAAATGAATGAAGGTTGTTAAGTCGAGTAATAGTGAATAAGGATGTTCATATCGTGTAGGAACACGAAGTACCGAGAACGCCAGCATGGACGAGCTCGCGTGAATATAAATAACCAGTCTAGTGGAATTCATTACATTAACGGGTGAGTGGGTTTACTAACATCATACCCGGTTGGGATGATGAGCACAACTTAAAAATTTAAAACCACTTACTGGTTGTGAGTGGGATTATATATCATACCCTCGGTATAAAAATCCACTGTTTAGTGATATTAATCATCACCACTTAGAGAAAGTGATGTGAAAATTATGCGAAAAAACTACTTACTAGTTGTAAGTAGATCATACCTAGTTGGTATGATGAGACTTCCTCGAAAGAAGTTGAAAACTTGTTCATTGGCTATGAACGGAGATGTCCTTATACCGGTTGGTATAATGGACAGTGAAAACCTATTTTGTCGGAAGTGTTCTCCCCTGACTTTATGCCAATGCTTAAACTATTTGGGAAACCTTCTTGACAGGAGCTCAAATAGCTCTTATAGGTCAGGGGCCTCAGTTTTGGAACTTAGGGGCTAAATGCCCGATTTTGAAAATCTCGTACAGTGGGCCCAAGGCCAGTTGGCACGAGCAGGAGCTTGTAAATGAACATGATATATGTGCCATAAAACTTAATAAGTGAGTTGTTTGGCTATTGTACCAAGATAGGACCGACATGCTCAGTCAACTAGCGGCAGTGCGACATGATAGGTCAATGGACTAGTCAAGACAAACAACTGCGAGTTGAGTTGAGAGTCAGGGCCATTGGACCAGTGGCACCACAGATTACATGTCAATATTAGAAAACATTGTTTGTGCATGCCCCATGAGTACATGATGATCAAGACGCCCATGAGAGGTAGTGATGTTGTCCTAAGAGCCCTGGATGACCCGGTGAGTATAAGGGTAGATCGTCATTCCAAGTGTTTGTGCAAAATTTGGAGTAGCACCAAGCGCATGAGACTGGGGTAGGGACATGATGAGGTCTCTATCCTCATACAGACACGAAGAACCGATTTCGAGATTGAGGATCGGATGTCGCGTACATCCACTTGATCTCAGGGTAGAAGTGGTCGTACTTCTATCCGGGTGACAGGAAAAGTTGCTTTGAAGCCACTAGCGGGTTCAGTAGTGATATTGACTTGCGAATGTGTGTAACCTTCATGATGGCGGACGTGTGTTGGGTGATGACACATCGGTAACTAAGAAATAATGGAAAACCCGAATTCTTAAATGAAGAGATTTTTGAAAAAAAAGGAGTCTGGCACACTCCATATAAATGTTTTTCTTGAAAGTCAAAAGATTTTAATCTCATTCACTGAGTAGTTGTACTCACCCCCTCCCTTATACCCCTTTTAGCAGATTTCAAAAAGCCTACCCTTTAAAGACCATCGACTAAGATGCTTGTGATACAGGTACGATAAATCTAAATTATTATGTAGTTTTGTTTATGTTATTCTTGGAAAAGGTGCAGGTTTAAAGGATGCCTTACTCTTGACGGTCTATAATAAGGGGAAACCCTTTAATAAACCGGGAGAGTGGTGGGTTAATCACGGGGATCCGACCAACTGGGTCGGGGCGTGACAAGTGATGTGAAAATGACGCGGAAAAAATATTTACAGATTGTAAGTAGATCATACTTGGTTGGTATGATGAAACTTCCTCGCGGAGGAAGTGGATAACCCGTTCATCGGTTATGAGCAGAGATATCCTGATACTCGATTGGTATGATGGATAAATGAAAATTTATTTTTGTTGGAAGTGCTCTCCCCTAATTGTGTGCCACTACTTAAACAATTTGGGAGACCTTTTTTTCGGGAGCTCGAATAGCTCTTATAGGCCGGGGGCCTCAGTTTTGGAACTTGGGAGCTAATATGCCCGATTTTGAAAATCTCGAACAGTGGGCCCAAGGCCTCGTAAAAAACATGATTTAAGCCATGAAAACTTATGTGAATGAATTGTTTGGCCATGGTACTGATACAAGACTAACATACCCGATGAACTGGCGGTAGTGCGACATGACAGGTCTTTGGACAAGTCAAGACAAACAGTTGTAGGTCAAGTTTATAGTCGGGGTCATTGGACCAGTGGCACCATAGATTATATGGGTTATGTGGAAAAATTATTGATTTGTGCATGCACTTTGTTATGGGACCTTCAAGATGCCCAAGAAGGGTAGTGATGCGTCCTAGGGCTCTAGACGACCTAGTGGAGATTAGGGCAGTTAGTCGTACCAAAAGTCTTGAGAAGCTCGACATAGCTTCATGCGCATGAGACAAGGGTGGGGACATGATGAGGTATTTTTCCTCATACGAACACAGAGTTTTGTTATGGGATTGAGGGTCAGATGTCACGTATATCCACTCATTCTCAGGGTAGAAGTAGACATGCTTCTATCTAGGTGGCCGATAAAGTCGCTCCGACGCCACAAGTGGGTACAGTGGATGGGCTAGCCTATAAATGTGTGTTTTCCTTCATGATGAAGGGCATGTGTTGGTTGATAAACACACCGTTATGATGAGAAATGGTTATGAAAAACGAGATTTGAGAATAAATTGTTTTTAAAAGGAAAATAAGGAGTATAGCACACTCTAATTCAAACTATTTTTCTAAAAGTCATACCCTAAAACACTCATTCACTAAGTCGTTGAACTCACCCCCTTCCTTATATCCCTTTCAGGTAACCTCGAAAAGCTTACCCAAAGACCACCTGCTAACACATTTGTAAGGTAGGTATGATAAGTTTAAAATTTTATGCAGGTTTGATTTATGTTATTCCAGGAAAGGTGCAGGTTTAATGGACGCCTTACTCTATATGGTTTATAAAAGAAGGGGCAACCCTTAGTAAGCCGGGAGAGTGGCGGGTTCATCACGGGAATCCAACCAAACCGGGTTGGGGCATGGCAACTTGAATGGTATTAGAGCATGTTTCCTTGAAATACATAATCAAGACTAGAAAATATAATAAATAATAGGATTTATCTTAAAAATTTTCAAAATGGCTCCAAAGAAAGGAACCAAGAGAACTAGGGGTGCAGTCTCTAGCACTACCCAACAACCCCTACCTATGGAAACTCCCAAGGAAGCCCAAAAAACTCCTCTTAGACTTAGCATGGAACACCAAAGGTTGTACGAGGAGTTCACCTATGTATTTTGGCAACCTAACCTTGTCTCCGATGTAGGCACCAATTCTCAGGTTGAACTAGAGGAAGTGCAATCCCATCCTCCCCCTGTTAACCATCCCCCTCCAACAGACATTCCCCGAAACCTCAAGACTCTCCGTCAACTAGGGTGTAAACCCTTCCTCGGAGAAATGGATGCTGGTGCAGCCATGGATTGGTTAGCAAGTATTAAGAAGATGATGGGAATCATCAGGATACCACTAGAGGATATGGTGATCCTGACAGAATTCTACTTGGAGGGAAGTGTCAAACGATGGTGGGATAATGTTTGAAACCTGCATACCACCATCTCCACTTGGGAACGATTTGAGGAGAGGTACTCGGAGGAGTACTTGGTGCCTCATTTGATAAATGAGAAGAAGCAAGAGTTCATCCATCTTTGGCAAGGGCTGAACTCCATATTAGAGTATGAAACAAAATCCAACGAGATAAGACCCTTTGCTCTTGACCTAACTGGACCGGAAGAGATATGCTAGAGGTTCGTGGATGGTCTCAATATGGACATTCGAGACCGTATGGGAGTTGTCATGCCACGACCCTGTTTGGTCAGATCCTCGTGATCAACCCGCCACTCTCCTAGTTTATTAAAGGGTTTCTCCTTATTATAGACCGTAAAGAGTAAGGCGTCCTTTAAACCTACACCTTTACCAGGAATAACATAAACAAAACTACATAATAATTTAGATTTATCATACATATATCACATGAAGGGTAGGCTTTCCAAAATCTCCTGAAAGGGATATAAGGGAGGGGGTCAGTACGACTACTCAGTGAATGGGTTTTCCAAAAGTTTAGACTTAAAAGAAAACATTATTATTTGAGTGTTCCATACTCCTTTCTTTCAAAAATCATTTCATTCAAATTCTCGTATTTATCACCATTTCTTTTTATCCACGGTGTCTCATCACCCAACACACATCCTTCATCATGAAGGTTACACATATTCGCGGGTCAGCACAACCACTGAACCCACTTGTTGCATCGGAGCGACTTTACCGGTCGCCCGAATAGAAGTACGTCCACTTCTACCCTGAGAATGAGTGGATGTTCGCGACATTCGACCCTCATTCCCGGAATAAATTCTTCATGTCCGTTATGAGGATAGAGACCTCATCCTGTCCCCACCCCGTCTCATGCGCTTGATGCTACTCCAAATTTCAAACAAGACACCTGGATCGACAAACTGCCCTTATACTCACTGGGTCATCCAGGGCCCTTAGGACGCATCACTATTCCTCTTGGGCGTCTTGATGATCTCATACTCATAGTGCATGCACAATCAATATTTTCTCATTATGCTATATAATCTGTGGTGCCACTAGTCCAACGGCCCTGACTCTCAACTCAACCCACAGTTGTTTGTCTTTATTAGTCTGTCGACCTGTCATGTCACACTGCCACCAGTTGACTGAGCATGCCGATCCTATCTTGGTACCATGACCAAACAATTCACTTATTAAGTTTTATGGCACATATATCATGTTCGTTTACGAGCTCCTGCTCATGTCAACCGGCCTTGGGCCCACTGTACGTGATTTTCTAAATCAGGCATTTAGCCCCCAAGTTCCAAAACTGAGGCCCTTGGCCTATTAGAGCTATTCGAGCTCCCATCAAGAAGGTCTTCCAAATTGTTTAAGCATTGGCACACAATCAGGGGAGAGCACTTCTGACAAAACATATGTTTTCTCTATCCATTATACCGCCTAGGCATAAGGACACCTCTGTTCATAACCGATGAATGGGTTTTCAACTTCCTTCGAGGAAGTCTCATCATACCAATCGGGTATGATCTACTTACAACTAATAAGTAGTTTTTCCGCATGATTTTCACATCACTTCCTCTAAGTTATGATGTTTAAAATACCACTTAATAGTGGGTTTTCATACCGAGGTACTTATCATCCCCAACCGGGTATGATATAAAATTCCCACTCACACGTTAACGTAGTAAATTCCACTAAACTGGTTCTTTGTAGTCATGCGAGCTTGTCCATACTGGCGTTCCCGGAACTTCGCTTTCCTACACGATGTAAACATCCTTGTTCATTATTACTCGGCATAACATCCTTCATTCATTTCAAATGAATGAGAAAACCCAAACTTTTTAGCTATTTACAATTAGGTACCTAAAGTTATTTCTCTTTAACTTTAAATCCATAATGTCGGTTTTTCCTCAAATTGAGTTCGAAACTTTTAAAATTTATCTTGGGACCTCAATTTATTCAATTTCACCAAAAAGGGGTTTAATTTTACAAATTTCCTATTTGGTCCCCCATTTTTTCCAAAATGACCATTTTGCCCTTACTTTACAAAAATGGTAAGTTTTGCCCCAAAAATTCCAAAATTCCTCAATTGGTCCTGTAATGTTTTTATCATGCCCAATTGACCCTCAATTTTAGGAAATTGCATTTCGGTCCCTTGAATTTTCAAAAATCCCCAATTTTCCCCCAATTCCAACTCTTCAACACAACTGAATTTGATTTCATCAAATTGACCGATCAAACACCTCTAATTGTTGAAATTGAGTTTCTCCATATTCATACGATTCCATAGAACTTTGAATCGCGAGTTTTAACGCCGGAACGAGCTCAAACGGAGCTTCATCGGAAAACAAATTATAAAGAGAGAAAGCTTTGATTACTCACTGGTGAGGACACGGTGGTCTGAGCTTTCGATCTAGGCAGATATCTCTCATCTTGAGGTTCATCCTGAATCGGACCGGACCAGTCCGAACTGGGTTCAAAGCTCAAACCAGCCAGTTCACCCCACATTCGATCGAGTTTTTCAAATCTAAAAATTTCTAAATTCATTTTCGATCCAATGGTGGCCTCAAATCTCCAATTTGAATTATTTAAACCACCTAGAAAAATGAATTTTGGATTCAGTTCAATAGTGGTTCAAAGGATCCAGTTCACCTAAACCGGTTTGGTTTTCATCCCCAATTCCCTCACAAGTCCATATCCATGTCTTTTGTGACTCCTTGGGTCACTTAGGGTCCATAAAATTCTTGGTTTACCATCTCTTTATCGATTCTGGTTCATAAACCGGCTTGGTCCTTAAACCGGTTCAATCCGATTCGGGTTCGGTTCACCCAAACTGATCTAGTTTTTCTCTCCCACTTTGTTCTAAGGTTCCTTCCCAAGGTTTATAAATTTCTTTAGGGCATAAGGGAGTTGAATTTCTCTGATTTGCCCATTCTCTATCTGTTCCGATTCATGAACCGACTCGGTTCATAAACCGGTTCAATCGAGTTGGATTCGGTACATCTAAATCGGTCTGGTATTTCTCTTCCAATTCATCCTAAGGTTATTTTCCATGGTATTATGAACCCTTTGGATCACCCGGGAGTTGTAAATTCCCAAATTGCCCGTTCACAAATGATCAGGTTTGTAAACCAATTCAATTTTCTCACTTGGTTTGATTGGTTCTTTTCCTAGTTTTCCTTAGCTCAAAAGGGCGGGTTTACATGAGTACTAGGATGCTCCACAGACCTAGCAGTAGTAATCAGTATGGCTCATGAGTGTGAGCAACTGGTACAGACCCGACGCCGTCGGATGGAGCAGACGAATTGAAAGGAGGATAAGGGTCCAAACTGTCACAGAAGACGGAAGGAGCATAATGGTCCAAAATGGGGAAATAGGATGGCATTTCAAAGGAGAAAGGACATGCCACACCTCCCAAGAGAGTGGTTCCCACCTTACCTCAAGGAAACCCTCACTGTCCAAGGTGTCAAAAGAACCACAGGGAGCATTCTTTACCTACTTTGCATGCGGACAAGTGGGACACTTTGTAAAGGATTGTCCCACTCTCAGGGAAAACAAGCAGAGGAATACTCTTCGACCACCTCAAGGAAACCCCAGGAATCCTAGGCCACACGCTACAACACGAGTACTAGCTAGGTTATACAACCTCACCCTAGAAGAGGCTAGAAGAGACCCTAGCACTATAGCGGGTACATACCAAAACCCTCCAAACTAGTTCAAGAGAATCGTGTAAATTGAAAATTTTTTATTTAATAAAGAAAAGCTTTCCTCTAAAAAAAACGCTTCTTCAATCAGGATATATACAAATGTGGGGACAACAAGTCTATGCCCTCTTCGACTTAGGAGCTGAGAGATCCTTCATCAAGGAAGAATTGATTTCAAGTGTACCCTTAGAACTCACTCCACTAGAACAGATTCTCAATATCCTTACACCTTTAGGAGAAGGGTTAAACAGGAATAAACAATTAAAAGGATGTGATATAAAGATTGGAGGAATCAAACTTGAAGCTGACTTGATTGCATTACCCTTGAAGGAGGTTGAAGTAATCCTTGGAATGGACTGGTTAAGTAACCATCAGGCTAGGATGGAATATGGAAAGAAGATAGTGTGACCTTTCACACTCCCAAGACGAATGGATTAAAATTCCAAGGAGATCGAAGGAAAAGTGAAGTACAGATGGTGTCCCATTTGAAAGCTGAAAAGATGATACAAAAAGGCTATATGGCTTTCCTAGCCATGATTATCAATGAAGAGTCTGAAGAGAAGAGACTTGAAGACATTCTGGTAGTTAGACACTACCCAGAAGTATTTCCAGAAGAGCTACCCAGACTACCTCCATGTTGGCAAGTGGAGTTCACTATATAAATAATCCCAGGAACAAACCCCATATCGTATGGCTTCGATGGAGCTAAAGGAATTGAAAGAGCAATTAGAAGAATTATTGGAGAATGAGATTGTGCATAGACTATAGGAAGCTAAACCAGGTCACCATGAAGAACCGATACCCACTTCCTTGGATAGATGACCTATTCGATCAATTAAAAGGAATAGCTTCTCCAAAATAGAACTTCAGTCAGGCTATCATCAACTCAAGATTCAAGAGGAGGACATTCCCAAAACGACATCCTGATCTAGATATGGACATTACGAGTTCAAAGTAATGTCATTCGGATTAACGAATGCCCTTGCAGCCTTCATGGATTTGATGAACCATATGTTCCAACCACATTTGGACATGTTCGTGATAGTATTCATAGATGACATTCTTATATACTCGTGAACCAGGTTGGAATATGAAGAGCATTTGGCAATTACCTTGGAGATATTAAAGGAAAGTCAATTATATGCAAAATTCTCCAAGTGTGAGTTCTGGCTACAAGAGGTAGGATTCTTAGGACATATAGTGTCCAAGGATGGAGTCAAAGTAGATCCAGCCAAGGTGGAAGCCATATCAGATTGGAAGGCTCCAAGGAATCCTATAGAAATATGGAGTTTCTTAGGTCTGGCAGGATACTACAGATAGTTCATGCAAGACTTTTCTAATGCAGCAGCTCCTCTAACTCGACTCACCGGGAAAGGAGTTGAGTATAAGTGGGATGAAAGTTATGAGAAGTCTTTCCTAGTCTTAAAGACTCGATTAACAACCACACTGGTACTCTCCCTACCTGACCCTAATGCTGTAAAGTACACCATCTATAATGATGCATTCGGAGAAGGACTCTGATGTGTTTTGATGCAACAAGGGAAGGTTATCGCTTATGTCTCACGACAACTTAAGGTACATGAAAGAAACTATCTAACTCATGATCTGGAATTAGCTGCAATATTATTTGCTCTAAAAATTTGGTGACACTACCCTTACGGGTTAAGTGTAGGATATACACAGATCACAAGAGTAATAAGTACTTCCTAACTCAGGAGAAGTTAAATCTCCGCCAGAGAAGATAGTTGGAATTGGTTAAGGACTATGACCTTGTGATAAAATATCATCTCGGAAAGGCAAATGTGGTAGCGGATGCCTTAAGTCGCAAGTACCAAACTTATGCGACACAAGTAAAGGCGTGTTACATACCCCTGTTGCAACAATTTGGAAGGATGGAGGTGGACCTAAAGATGGATAAGCGGGAAAGATGCCTAGTGGCTAACGTGGTATTGATGCCCAGTCTAACTGAATAGATCCAAGCTGAACAAAAAGCAAATCTCCAATCCTATCTGAATCTAGTCAATAGAGAAATGAAACCAGATTATAGCTTGCGTAGTGATGGAGTGCTGTCTTATAAGGGTAGGGTATGTGTGCCTCAAGATAAGGACGTGAATAGATTAATCCTAGAAGAGGCACACAACTCTGTGTATGCAATGCATCCAGGTAGTACTAAGATGTATCGCACCCTCAAACAATGATATTAGTGAAAAGGTATGAAGAGAGACATTGCGGAATATGTAGCTCGATGCTTGTCTTGTCAATAGATAAAAGCGGAGCACTAGAAACCGTCAGGACTGCTGCAACCCTTACCAATTCTAGAATGGAAATGGGAGCACATCCCCATGGACTATCACATGACTACCTGTGACAAGAAAGGTTCGAGATGCAATCTGGGTCATCGTTGATAGATTGACCAAATCAGCTCATTTTCTTCCTATAAGAGTGACGATACAGCGGAACAACTAGCTGTCTTATACATGAGGGAGATAGTGAGACTCCATGGCATTCCAGTGAGTATATTATCATATAGAGATCCAAGATTTACTTCAAGATACTAGCCAAGCTTACAAAGTGCCATGGGAACTAAGCTCCACATGAGCACGACATTTCATCCTCAGATAGATGGGCAGTCTAAGCGAACCATTCAAACCTTGGAGGACATATTGAGAGTGTGCGTACTCATCAAGAACAAAGGCTAGGAAGAATATTTGTGCCTAATGGAATTTGCTTACAATAATGGCTATCAAGCTAGTATTCAGATGGCTCCCTTTAAAGCCCTTTATGGATGACCATGTCGTACCCCTCTATTTTGGGAAGAAGTGGGGGAAAGAAGGCTAGAAAGGGCGGAACTAATCAAAGATGCCACTGAGAAAATAAAACTAATTAGGAGTTGCCTTAAAACTGTACATGATAGGAAAAAGAGTTATGAAGATCATCGAAGGAAAGATCTGGAGTTTGAAGTGGGAGATCAGGTATTTCTCAAAGTGTCCCCATGGAGGGGAATACTTAGGTTTCAGCAAAGAGGAAAGTTGAAAATAAGGTATATTGGACCATACCTAATCATTCAAAGGATAGGACCGATGGCCTATAAATTAGAACTACCTCTAGACCTGTAGAGAATACATGATATATTCCATATCTCTGTGCTTCAAAAGTATCAGCCAAATCCTAGCCATGTATTGGACCGACCCCCACTGGAGCTGGAAGAGAACCTGACGTATCAAATGGAACCGGTACAAATCATCGACTGGAGGGATAAGAACTTAAGGAACAAGAAGATTCCTATTGTCAAGGTTCTGTGGCAGAACAAACTCGTGTAGGAAGAGACATGGGAAACCGAAAGTGTGATGAGGGATAGTTACCCTCAATTATTTAACATGTCACTGTTTTAGGGACAAAACCCCTAAAAGGAGGGGAGAGTTGTAAACCTCATCCTTTGATAGTAAGAAAAATTGGGGAAAGAACTAGTCATTTCCAAAGAGAAAACTAAGTCAGTTTACAAACCGAAACCGATAGAGAAAGGGCAAACCAAAAAATTTATGGATCCCGAGTGACCTAAAAGTCACAAAAGTCATGAAAAAGGACTTTAGGATCAATTGGAGATAAAAACCAAACTGGTTCAGGTGAACCGGATCCGAACCGGATTGAACCGGTTTGAACCACTATTGAACCGGATGCTAAATTCAAATTTCTAGGTGGCTTAGAAAATTCAAATTGGAGAATTGAGGCCACCATTGGATAGATAATGAATTTAGAAATTTTTAATTTTGAAAAATTCGGTCGAATCGGGCTTGAACTAGCTAATTTAAGCTTTGAACCCAGTTTGGACCAGACCGGGAGGACCAGCTAGTCCTCTTCCTTCAGATGACAACACTATTCACTCGCCGAAAAATCGAGCAGCGCTGATGAAGATGAAAACTCTCCAGCCAGGGAGTTCCAAGAAATGAATCGTAGGCATTAAGGTGCCAATCGAATGACCAAGAAGTCCCTGAGTTTCCTATATAAAAAGCTCCTCCTCATTCATCTTCCTCATGCCTCAAAACTCCATTCTATCTCAAGTGCTCCATTTTCCTATGAAGCTCGAACCAGAGCTCCGACTTGGTCATTTTTTTGAGACAAAGAAGGTGTGGTCGAGTTCTTTGGATTCAGGGAGAAGTCAGCTACACGCATGTAGTCTCCATTTACTCCGAGAGTCGCTAGAGAAGCGTCGGCGTGATCGAACAGTGAAGCAGCTCCGCCAGACCGAAACTGCCCTTTTTCGAGCAAGCTGAAATCAGCCAATTCGAGCCCTTCTCATGCCAAACCAAGCCCTCCCAACACTTCCATAGTCCTCCAACAATTGAATTAGAGTTGAAAGGTAAGCCAATTTGGCTTTCCTCTATAAATTCTTATTGGTGCTAGACAGAGAACCTGTAGAACTTCGATAACTAAATTCTCACTCAATTCGGCGTCATTTGATGCAATTCTTGATCCTAGAAGGAACCTCAGTGCAAGAGCTATCTACCCAAATTGAAAGCTCGGACCGTCGTGCCGCCGACGGTAAGCTTTCGAAGCTTTCTCTCTCTAAGTCTAATATTTCGGCAAAGCTCCGTTTGAGTATATTCTGATAACAAATTATGTGATTCAAAGAGCAATTGAATTGTATGAAGGTGTAGGAACTCCAATCTAACTTCAATTTCAACAATTAAACTTATTTGATTGGTCAATTTAATGGAATCAAATTCAGTTGTGTTAGAAGGTTGAAATTGGGGGATAATTTGGAAGAAATTTGGGGATTTAAAAATTCGAGGGACTAAAGTGCAATTTCATAAAATTGAGGGCCAATTGAGCATAATAAAGATGTTAGATGACCAATTGGGCAAATTTTGGAAATATCGGGCAAAACTTACCATTTTTGTAAAGTAGTGGCAAAATGGTAATTTTGGATAAGTTGGGGACAAATTTGAGAATTTGGGAAATTTGAACCCCTTTTTGTGATTTTGAATAAATTGAGGTCCTATAGTGAATTTTAGAGATTCAGGACTCAATTTGGTGGAAAATCGGTATTAGGGACTTAAAGTTAAAGAAAAATAACTTTAGGGACCTAATTGTAAATAAATGAAAAGTTTGTTTTTCTCATTCATTTGGGATGAATGAATGCTATTAGGCCAAAGGATAATGAACAAGGATGATCATATCATTTAGGAACACGAAGTACCAGGAACGCCAGCTAAGACAAGTTCGCATAAAGGCAACAAGTCGACTAAGAGGAAATTCATTACACTATCGGGTGAGTGGGATATTTATTATCATACCCGGTTGGCGTGATAAGCACCTTAGAAATGAAAAGCCACTGCTAAGTTGTATTTTAACCATCACACCTGAGAGGAGTGATGTGGAATTCATGCGGAAAAACTAATTAGAGTTTGTAAGTTGATCATACCTGGTTGGCATGATGACACTTCCTGGATAGAAGTGGAAAACCCGCTTATTAGTCATAAGCTAAGATGTCCCCATACTCGGTTAGTGTGATGGGCGACTGAAAAGTTTATTTTGTCGAAAGTGCTCTCCCCTGACTATGTGCCATTGCTTAAAATTTTTGGGAGACCTTCTTGACGGGAGCTCGAATAACTCAGTTAGACTGGAGGCCTCAGTTTTGGAACTTGGGAGCTAATATGCCCAATTTTGAAAATCTCAAATAGTGGGCCCTAGGCCTGTTGGCACGAGCAAGAGCTCATAAACATACATAATTTAAGCCATGAAAACTTAAGTGAATGAATTGTTTGGCCATGGCACCAAGAGAGGACCGACATACTCAATGGACTGGCAACAACGCAACATGACAGGTATTCGAACTAGTCTAGACAAATAGCTACAGGTCCAGTTGAGGGTCGGGGCCGTTGGACCAGTGGCACCACAGACTATATAGCTTATGTGGAAAAATTATTGATTTGTGCATGCATTGCCTTACGGGACCTTCAAGACGTGAGGGGTAGTGATATGTCCTAGGGCTCTAGATGACCTGGTGGAGATAAGGGCAGTTAGTCATACCAGAAAACTTGAGAAGCTCGACGTAGCATCATATGCATGAGACCGGGGCGGCAACGGACAAAGTTCTATTATGGGATTGAGGGTCGGATGTTGAGTACATCCACTCATTCTCAGGGTAAAAGTGGTCGTGCTTCTATCTAGGTGGCCAGTAAAGTCGCTCCGACGCTACAAGTGGGTACAATGGATGGGCTGGCCTGCAAATGTGTGTTTTCCTTCATGATGAAGGGCGTGTGTTGGTTGATAAACATACCCTTATGATGAGAAGTGGTTATGAAACCTAAGATTTGAGAATTAAATGTTTTTAAAAGGAAAATAAGGAGTTTAGCACACACCAATTCAAACTATTTTTCTGAAAGTCATACCCTAAAACACCCATTCACTTAGTAGTACCCCCTCCCTAATATCCCGTTCAGGTAACCCCGGAAAGCTTACCCAAAGACTACCAACTAACACACCTGTAAGGCAAGTATGATAAGTTTAAAATTTTATGCCATTTTGATTTATGTTATTCTTGGAAAGTTGTCGGTTTAAAGGACGCCTTACTCCTCACAGTTTATAAAAGAATGGGCAACCTTTAGTAAGTCGGGAGAGTAGCGGGTTGATCACAAGGATCTGACCAAACCAGGTCGGAGTGTGATAGGCTTACACCCCAGTTGACGGAGAGTCTTGAGATACTTAGGAATGTCAATTGGAGGGGGATGGTTAACAGGAGGAGGATGATATTGTACTTCCTCTAGTCCAGCTCAAGAATTGGTGCCTGCCTCTAGGATGAGGTTAGTTCATCCAAATACTCAAGTGAACTTCTCGTACAATCTCTGGTGTTCTGAGCTTAGTCCAGGAGGGGTTGTTTGGGCTCCTCACGGAGCTTCCACAAGAAGGTGTGGTTAAGGAATGTCGGAGAATACGACTCTAGTTTTCTTGGTTCCTCTCTTGGGAGCCGTCTAAAATTTTAAAATTATTCCTATTAGTTACTATGTTATATAGTCTCGATAATGTATTCGAGGAAAGAGGCTCTAATACCAATCAAGTTGCAACTCACCACTCTTCCAATTTATTAAGGGGTTTCCCCTTCTCTAAACCGCTAGGAGTAAGGCATCATTTTCACCTGTATCTTTCCTGTAATAACCTTAATCAAAACTGCATATATGAACCTTTCATGCCTATCTTGTAGGTTCAGCTATCGGAAAGACTTTAAGTGGGTTTTCCTTTGGTTACCTGAAAAGGGGTAAAGGGAGGGGGTGAGTTCAACAACTCAAGGAATGGGTGTTGGGAGAAAGTTTTCATAAAACATCTTTAATCGAAGTGTTCTAGACTCCTTATCTCTTTTTAAAATATTCTTTTCTCAAATTTCCGATTTTCAAATTTTCTTTTCCTCATCTCCACATCAGGTGTGTTTAACAATCAACATACACCCTTTATTAGGAAGGGAACCACACGTTCATAGGGCAGCCCATCCACTGCACCCACTTGTGGCATCGGAGCGACTTTACCAGCCACCTAGATAGAAACACGTCCATTTCTACACTAAGTATGAGTGGATGTTCGCTACATCCAACCCTCAAATCTTAAATCAACTTCGTGTCTGTATGAGAACAAAGTCCTCATCCTAACCCCACCCCAGTCTCATGTGCATGAAGCTACGCCAACTTTCCCTGACTATTGGCATGACAAACTGCCCTTATCTCCACCATGTCGTCCAGTAACCCCTAGGATGTATCACTACCCCTTTTGGGCATCTTGATTGTCTCAATCCTCAAGTACATGCACAAACATTTATTTTTCCATAATGCCACTTATCATTGGTGCCTCTAGTACAATGGCTCCAACCCTCAACTCGACCTGCAATTGTTTTTCTAGACTGGTTCGTCGACCTGACCCTGATGCACTGCCGCAAGTCCATCGAGTATGTCAGTCCTATCTTGGTACCTTGACATAAACACACATTTCATTCATTTATAATTTTCATGTCATAATTATCGCATGTTTGTTTATGAGCTCCTGCTTGGGCCAACTGGCCTTGGGCCCACTCTACGTGATTTTCTAAAATTGACCATTTTAGCCCTCAAGTTCCAAAATTGAGGCATCTGGCCTATTTGAGCTATTCTAGCTCTCATAAAAAAGGTCTCCCAAAATTTTTAAGCATTAGCACACAGTCTGGGGAGAACACTTCTAACAAAATACTTTTCCCTTCATCACACCAACCAATTGTGATGACATCTCCGCTTACAACTGAAAAGCGTGTTTTCTCCTTCCTTTTAGGAAGTCCATCATACCAATCGGGTATGATTTCTCTACTTACAACCGGTAAGTAGTTTTTTCGTATAGTTCTCACATCACTCCAACCGGGTGTGATGTTAAAATTAAAAATAGAAGTGGTTTTTCATTTCCAAAATGCTCATCATCCCAACCGGGTATGATGTGAATAAATCCACTCAATTGATAATCGTAGTGTATTCCTTCTTAGTCAGTTTTTACCTCCACCCTAGTTAATCCTAGCTGGCATTCTTCGTGTTCCTACACGATTTGAACATACTTATCTATTAATATTTGGTATGATAGCCTTCATTACTCACGTATGAACGACTAAGCCCAAAATTTTTAGTTAATTGCACTTTGTTCTGTAAAGTTCTTTTTACTTGAATTTAGGTCCCTCATGCTAACTTTTCCTAAAATTGAGTACAAAACTTCCAAAAATTAACTTTTGGTCCTCAATTTACTCAAAATCATTTAAGGGGATCATGTTTTCCAAATTTCCAATTTGGTCCCCAACTTTTCAAAAATTACCATTTTGCCTCTACTTTACAAAAATGGCAATTTGACCCCAATTATTTTCAAAAATCAACCAATTGGTCTTCCAACATCCTTTTCATGGTTAATTGACACTCAATTTTGGGAAATTACAATTTGGTCCCTCAATTTTACGAAATCCCAAAATTTCCCCAATTTTCACATTTCAAAATGGCCGAATTTGATTTCATCAAATTGATCATTCAATCGGGGTGAATTTCTTCAATTGAAGGTATGGATCAATTCCTACACTTCCATACGATTCAATTGAGCTTTGAACAACATCATTTGGGTCCGAATTGAGCATAAATGGAGCTTCACCAGAAAAGTGGATGTAAAGAGAAAGCTTCGAAAGCTTATCGTCGGAGGTGCGGTGGTCTGATCTCTCTATCAGGGAAGATAGCTCTCTTCCTAAGGTATCTCTTCTAGGATCAAGAATTCCTACAATTGACCTCTAATTGAGGGAGAATTTCGTCAATGAAATTAAGTAGTTTCTCTCTCTAACTCTAACCTGCAACAACTGAGAAGGGCCGAATTGGCTTACCTTTCAGCTCAGTTGAGGTAGTCTAAGGGCTGTGGGGAAGTTGGGAGAGCTCAGTTTTGCTAGAGGGGGGCTCAATTCAGTCATTTTCAGCTCGACCAAAATAGGGCAGGTTCTGTCCGTTGGAGCTGCTTAACTTTTTGATTATGTAGGCGCTTCTCTAGCCATCCTCAGATCGTATGTAGATTTCTCTCAGATAGTTGAGTTCTCCTATAGTCTAAAGAACCCAACCTCGCCTTCTATGGATGGAGTTCTGGTTTGAGCTTCACCAGAAATTGGAGTAGTTGAGAGAGAATGGAGTTTTCAGGTATCAGGAGAATGAATGGAGAGGAGTTCTTTATATAGGGAGCTTAGGGACTATATGGTCATCCGTTTGGCACGTTTATGGCGCTCATAGCATGAAACGCCCTAAATGGAGATGGTTCAACTTCATCGGTGTTGTCTGTTCTTTCATTGAGTGAACAGTGCTGTCATCTAAAGAAAGAAAATGACACTATTCTGAACCGTACCAGACCTATAAATCCCGTCCTTTGGAGTTAAGAAAAAATCGGCAAAGAACTTGTCAACCCGATTGAGAAAACTAAACCAGTTCACGATCCCCAACCATTAGAGAATAGGCAAATTAGGAAATTTATAACTCTCGAGTAACCCAAAGAGTCATAAAAACTTGAAAAGGGACTTTAGGACAATTTGGGAGAGAAAACCGGACTTGTAAAAATGAACCATATCTAAATCGAATTGAAATGGTTTGGACTAGTTTGAACCATCATTGAACCAGAAGCTAAATTCATTTTTCTAGGTGACTTAAAATATTCAAAATGGAGAATTGAATCCACCATTAGATAGTGAATGAATTTAGATGAATTTAGAAATTTTTAATTTTGAAAAACTTGGTTGAATCGGGCCTAAACCAGCCAGTTTAATCATTGAACTCGATTCGGACCGGTCTGGTATGGTTTGGAATAGTGTTGTCTTCTTCCTTCAAATGACAACACTGTTCACTCACCAGAAAAACAAACAGCACTGACGGAAAGGAAACATTTTTGTTCAGGGCATTTTAGGCCATCAATGAGTGTCATTAAGGTGCCAAACAGACAGTCGGAGAGTACTCGAGCTCCCTATATAAAGAGCCCCACTCCATTCATCCTCTACACATATGAAAACTTTACTATCTCTTAGCTACTTAGTTTTCTATCGAAGCTCGAACGAGTGCTCTGACATAAAGGTTTTTTTGAGCCAAAGAAGGTGAGGTCATGTCCCTTAGACTCAGGAAGAAGTCACCTACCCGATGATGGTCACCATTCGATCCAAGGATAGCCGGAGAAGCGCTGGCGTAATCAAACAATGAAGCAGATCCGACGTACCGAAGCTGCACTATTTCGGCCGAGCTGAAAGTGACCAAATTGAACCCTTCTCAAGCTAAACCAAGCTCTCCCAACACTCCCTCAGCCCTCATATGACTGAATTAGAGCAGAAAGTTAAGCCAATTTGGCTCCCCTCTGTAATTTCTTATCAGTGTTAGAGAGAGAATCGACGAAACTTCAATGACCGAATTCTTCCTCAAATTGACATGAATTGATATGATTAATTATCCTAGGAGAAATCTTAGGACGAGAGCTACCTGACCCGATCGAAAGCTCGGACCGCTAGACCCCCAACGGTAAGCTTTTGAAGCTTTCTCTCTCTAAGTTCAGTTTTCTGACGAAGCTCCGTTTGAGCTCGTTCCAGCCTCAGATCATGCGATTCAAAGCTCAATTGAATCATATGGATGTGTAGAAACTCAATTTTACCATCAATTTCAAAGATAAGTAGTTTTTTAGCATAGTTCTCACATCACCCCACCAGGTGTGATGTTAAAATTTCACATAGTAGTGGTTTTTCATTTTTGATGTACTCATCATCCCAACTGGATATAATGTGAATAATCTCACTCACCCGATAACCACAGTGTATTCCTCTTGGTCGGCTTTTTTTTGGTCTCCACGCGAGCTTATCCTTGCTGGCGTTTTCGATCCTTCGTTCTCCTACATGATTTGGACATCCTTATTTATTAACCTTTGGCATAAAAACCCTAATTCCTCACGTATGAGAAAAATGCCCAAACTTTTAAATTATTTACATTTAGGTCCCTAAAATTCTTTTTCTTAACTTTAGGTCCCAGATGCAAACTTTTCCCCAAATTGAGTTCTGAAAATTCAAAAATTCACTTTGGGACCTCAATTCATTCAAAAATCACAAAAAGGTGGTTTAAGTTTCCCAAATTTCTAATTTGATACCCCAACTATTCAAAAATTACCATTTTGCCCCTACTTTACAAAAATGGCAATTTGACCTCAATAATTCTAAAAATTGACCAATTGATCCCCTAACATCTTTTTCATGGCCAATTGGTCCTCAATTTTGGGAAATTGCACTTTGTTCCCTCAATTTTACGAAATTCCCAAAATTTCCCCCTTTCAAACTGGTCGAATTTGATTTCATCAAATTGACCATTCAATCGAGCTTAATTGTTGAAATTAAAAGTAAAATTGAGTTCCTACACTTTCACAAGATTCAATGGAGCTTTGAATCACGTTAGTTGTATCCGAATTGAGCTCAAATGGAGCTTCGTCGAAAAATTGTACTTAGAGAGAGAAAGCTTCGAAAGCTTACTGTCGGGGGTGCGGCGATCCGAGCTTTCTATCGAGGCAGGTAGCTCTTGTTCTAAGGTTACTCCTACGATCAAGAATTTCATCAGTTCATGTCAAATTGAGAAAGAATTTAGTTAGTGAAGTTTCGTCGGTTCTCTCTCTAACACTAATCAGAAATTACAAAGAGGAGCCAAATTGGCTTAACTTTCATCTCTAATTCAATCATATGAGGGCTATGGAAGTGTTGTGAGAGGTTGGTTTGGCTTGATTAGGGTTTTTTAGGGCTCAAATTGGCCATTTATAGCTTGGCTGAAATAGGGCAACTTTGGTCCATTAGAGCTACTTCACTATTCAAGCATGCCAGTGCTTCTCCGAGGATCCTCAAACCGAAAGGTGACCACCGTTGGGTAGCTGACTTCTTCTCGAGGCTAAGGAACCCAACCACACCTTCTTTGGCTAAAAAAATGCCCAAGTCGAAGCTCTAGCTCGAGTTTCACCAGAAATTGGAGCAGTAGAGAGAGAGAGAGAGAGGAGTTTTCAGGTGTAAGGAGGATGAATGAGGAGGAGCTCTTTATATAGGAAGCTCAGCGACTCCTTGGCCATCCAATTGGTTCTTTTCATCTTCACCGGTGCTGCTCAATTTTCTAGTGAGTGAACAATGATGTCATCTTAAGAAAGAATATGACACTGTTTCGAACTGGACGAGACCAATCCGAACCAGGTTCAATGTTTAAATCAGTTGGTTCAGACCCAATTTTACCGATTTTTTCAAAATTAAAATTTTCTATATTCATCTAAATTCATTCTTTATCTAATGGTGGCTTCAATTCTTCGATTTGAATTTTCTAAGCTACCTAGAAAAATGAATTTATAAATCAATTCAATAATGCTTAAACCGGTTCAATCTGGTTCAGGTCTGGTTCACCTAAACATGTTTGGTTTTCTCTTCCAATTCATCCAAAAGTCTTTTCCATAACTTTTGTGGCTCTTTAGGTCACTCAGGATTTGTTAATTTCTCGATTTGCCCTTTCCCTATTGGTTGGGGTTTGTGAACCAGTTTGGTTTTCTCACTCGGGTTGATCGGTTCTTTTCCCAGTTTCCTTGTCTTTAAGTGGACGGGGTTAACAGCCCCTAAGGATAAAGTGACCAAGATGCCCTTGGATAGTGGGAAAATTTTTGGGAATGCCATTAACCTTATACTTGGAAGTATAAATATAATTATGATGCCAAAATTTCAAAAATGCCCATGAAGGCATAATTAGAGTACGAGAAAATCCCAAGCATAACGGATTGACCCAAAATTCTTCAAGTACTGAATCACAATTGGAAGGGAAGAATTTATGGACGATCATGCGAGTGGAAAATGAAGACTCGGGAATCCCTCCGAGATGAACATATCTCCGGATAAAAGGTTGATGAGATTTTGGGCATCGGTACTGATTGGACCGATAATGCAATATTACTCGTATTTTATTAGTTTTTGAATAATTAAATTATTTTTTCAAAATATATTTCCCCTTGACAATGTGAACCCAACTAAAAATTATTTTTTTGGGAATATATTCTCTATGTGGATTATGATGTTCTAGTGAGCCCAAGGCCATAATTTTTAAAGATAAGTGGGCCCATGGCTATGTTTTTTGAAATTTCATGAAAGTGGGCCCAAGGCCAATGGGAACGGGCATTACCCCGTAAATAATTGTTGAATTATGAGCTTGATAAAAAGTGAACACAATTCGATATTTGTGTGATTCAGCTATTGAGCCAAAGCCTGGTTGTCAAACCCGTTGGGCTGGTAGCACAAAGATAAAGATTTGAATAAAAAGATTATTGATTTATGCTTAATGAGATAGGGAACCATCAAGGCGCCCGATATGTGGTAGTGTTGGTTATTAGGGCTACTTGACAATCTAGGGAGCATAAGGGAAGTATTTCTTGTCACACCCTGGCTTGGTTTGGTCGAATCCCTGTGATCAACCCACCGCTCCCTTGGTTCAAGAAGGGTTTTATATTCCCTAAAATAACATATATCAATAAAAATACAAGCTTAATCATACCTGACAGAGGGTAAATCTTGGTATTATCCCTAGTCATTTCTCTATTCCTGAAAAGGGATGAAAAGGGTGGGTGAATTTCCACAACTCAGTGAATGGGTGTTTGAAAAAGAGTTTTAATAAAATAATTTGGAGTGTGTTAGACTCCTTAATTTTTTTTCAAAATTATTTCTTCCTCATATTCTCGATTTAAGAAAAATAATTTTCTCACATTATCCACATTCGGTGTGTTTAAAAATCAACATAGACCCTTCATCATGAAGGGATCACACATTCGTAGGGTAGCCCGTCCACTACACCTACTTGTGTCATCAGAGCAACTTTACCTGCCACCTAGATAGAAGCCCATACACTTCTACCCTAGGAATGAGTGGATGTTCGCAACATCTGACCCTCAAACCCAAAAGGAAACTTCGTGTCTGTATGATTGCAAAGGCCTCATCCCGACCCGACCCCGGTCTCATGCGCATGAAGCTACATCGAGCTTCCCTGACTACTGGTATGACAAACTGCCCTTATCTCCACCATGTCGTCCAGTAGCCCTTAGGATGCATCACTACCCCTCTTGGGCATCTTAATGGTCCCGAATGTAAACCCTACTCTTTGGAGTTAAGGAAAACCGAGAAAAGTACTGGTCAAACCGAGTGAGAAAACCAAACCAGTTCACAAACCCAATTTTAAACCCCGCTCTTTGGAGTTAAGGAAAACCGAAAAAAGAATCAATCAAACCGAATGAGAAAAACCAAACAGGTTCACAAATCAGATCATTAGAGAATGGACATTTTGGGAAATTTACAACTCCCGAGTGACCCAAAGGATTCATTAAACCTTAGAAAAGAACCTTAGAACAAATTGGAAGAGAAAAACTAAACTGGTTCAGATGAACCAAATCCAAGCTGAATTGAACTTGTTTATGAACCAAGCCAGTTTATGAATCGTAACCGATAGAGAGAGGAAAAACTAAGAAATTTATGGATCCTGAGTGACCTAAAGAGTCACAATGGTAATGAAAAAAGGACATTAGGATGAATGGGGGTGAAAACCAAACTGATTCAGGCGAACCAGATCCAAATCGAATTGAATCGGTTTGGACTAGTTTGAACCACTATTGAACCAGATGCTAAATTCATTTTTCTAGGAGGCTTAGAAAATTCCAATTGGAGAATTGAGGCCACTATTTGATAGAGAATGAAATTAGATGAATTTAGAAATTTTTTATTTTGAAAAACTCAGTGGAATCAGGCCTAAACTGGACAGTTTAAGCTTTGAACCTAGTTCGGACCGGTCTGGTTGAAACAATCGAAATAGTGTCATCTTCTTCCTTTAGATGAGAGCACTATTTACTCATCGAAAAATTGAACCAGCGCTGACAAAGAGGAAACATTTCCATTTAGTATGTTTCAAGCCATCAATGACTATCATAAAGTTTTCAAACGGACGGTCGACAAGTCTCTAAGCTCCCTATATAAAGAGCCCCTCTCCATTCATCCTCTCCACACCTAAAAACCTCACTCTCTCTCAACTACTCAGTTTTTCGATGAAGCTCGAACCACAACTCTAATATAGGCTCTTTTTAAGCCAAAGAAGGAATGGTCGGGTAAGGGAAGTTAGCTACACGGTGGTGGTCTCCAATTTCTCCGAGGTTCGCCGAAAAAGCACTGGCGTGATCGAACAGTGAAGTGGCTCCGACGTACCGTAGATACCCTATTTCTATCAAGCTAAAATCGACCAATTTGAGTACTACTCAGGCCAAACCAAGCTCTCCCAACACCTCATCAGCCCTCCTAAGGCCGAATTAGAACTGAAAGGTAAGCCAATTTGGCTCCCCTATGTAATTTCTTATCGCTGCTAGAGAGAGAACTGATGAATTTTTAATAACTAAATTCTCACTTAATTTGTCATCAATTGATGCAATTCTTGATCTTAGGAGGAACCTCAGGACTAGAGCTATCTACCCAGATCAAAAGCTCGAACCGCTACACCCCTGACGGTAAGCATTTGAAGCTTTCTCTCTCTACGTTTTATTTTTTGGCGAAGCTCTGTTTGAGCTCATTCTCGCATCAAATCATGCGATTGAAAGTGCAATTGAATTATATTAAGATGTAGGAACTCCAATTTAACTTCAATTTCAATAATTAAACTCGTTTCATCAGTCAATTTGATCAAATCAAATTCGATTGTGTTGGAAAGTTGAAATTGGGGGAAAAAATAAGGAAAATTGGAGATTTCAAAATTTTGAAGGGGCTAAAATGCAATTTTATGAAATTAAGGGCCAATTAGGCATGATATGAGTGTTGGAGGACCAATTGAGCAAATTTTGGAACTTTTTTTGAGTAAAACTTTTTTTGAGTAAAGAGGGGCAAAATGGTAATTTTGGAAAAATTGAGGACCAAATCAGGAATTTGGGAAACTTGAACCCCTTTTGTCATATTGAATAAATTTAGGTCCCAAAGGGAATTTTAAAAGGTTTCAGGACTCAATTTGGAGAAAAACCAGCATTTGGGGCCGAAAGTAAAAGAAAAAGAATTTTATGGACCAAATTGCAAATATTTGAAAAGTTGGATATTTTTAGTCATTCATAATGAATGAAGGCTATCAAGCCAAATGATAATGAACAAGAATGTTCATATCGTGTAGGCACACGAGATATCAGGAACGGCAGCTAAGACAAAGCTCGTAAAGAGACAAAAATCGGTTAAGAAGAGATCACTGCGTAATCGTGTGAGTGAGATATTTTATATCATACCCGGTTGGGATGATAAGCACCTCGAAAACAAAAACCCACTATTAAGTGTTATTTTAACCATCACACTTGAGAGGAGTGATTTGGAAATTACGTGGAAAAACTACTTACAAGTTGTAAGTAGATCATACCTGGTTGGTATGATGAAACTTTCTTGAAGGAAGTAGAAAACCCGCTTAACGGTTGCAAGCGGAGATGTCCTCATACCCGGTTGGTGTGATGGATGACTAAAAATTATTTTTGTCATAACTATTATACCCTAACTGTGTGCCACTACTTAAACATTTAGGGAGACTTTCTTGACGAGAGGTTGATTAGCTCATATAGGCCATAGGCCTCGGTTTTGGAACTTTGGGCTAATATGCTCGATTTTGAAAATCTCGACTAGTGGGCCCTAGGCCAGATAGCACGAACAGGAGCTCGTAAACAAACATGATTTTAAGCCATGAAAACTTAAATGAATTAATTGTTTGGCCATGGTACCAAGTTAAGACCAACATATTCGATGGACTAGCGGTAGTGCAACATGACAAGTCTACGAACCAGTCAAGACAAATAATTGCAGGTCGTGCTGAGAGTTAGGGCCGTTGGACTAGTGGCACCACAGATTATATGGCTTATGTGGAAAATTATTGATTTGTGCAAAAATTGAGTTTACGAGACCTTCAAGACAACCAAAAGGTGTAGCGATGTGTCCTAGGGCTCTAGACAACATGGTGGAGATAAGGGCAGTTACTTGTGCCAGCAGTCTTAGAATCTCTATGTAGCTCCATGCGCATGAGACCTAGGTGGGGATGGGATGAGGTCCTTGTCCTCATACGGACACAGAGTTTTGTTACGGGATTGAGGGTTGGATGTCACGCACATCCACTCATTCCAAGGGTAGAAGTGGACGTGTTTCTATCTAGGTGGCCAGTAAAGTCGCTCTGACACCATAAGTGTGTACAGTGGATGAGCTGGCCGAAAAATGTGTGTTACCTTCATGATTAAGGGCGTGTGTTGGTTGATAAATACACCGTTAAGAAGAGAACTAACTATGAAAAATTGAGATTTTAAAAGTGAGAAATGTTGGAGTCTGGCATGCTCCAATTAAAAAAAACTATTTTATTGAAAATATTTTTTTTGAAATACCCATTCACTTAGTTGTAGAAACTCATCCTCCCTTTTTATCACTTTTCAGGAAATAGAGAAAATGACTACAGATAACACCAAGCCTTACCTTCTATCAGGTATACTTAATTTCTCTTAAGCTTGCATTTTAGTTGATATCTATTATTCCAGGGAACAAGGTTGAAATTATGCCTCGTTCCTCTTGAGTTAAAGAAGGATGAAACCCCTCTTGACCCAAGAGAGCGGTTAGTTGTTCACGGGGATCCGACCAAACTGGGTTAGGGCATGACACCGATCATCAGAGAATGGGCAATTTGCGAAATTTACAACTCCCGAGTGATCCAAAGGGTTCATAAAAACCTAGGAAAAGGACCTTAGGACAATTTGGGAGAGAAAACTATACCGGTTCAAGTGAACCGAATCCAAGTCGTATTAAACCAATTTATGAACCGAGTCGATTTATGTACCAGAACCAATAAAGAAAGCGCAAACTGGGAAATTTATGGATCCTGGGTGACTTGAAGAGTCACAAAAGTCATGAAAAAAATACTTTAGGATGAACTAGAGATGAAAACCAAATCGGTTCATGTGAACCAGATGGACCGGTTAGAACCACTATTGAACTGGATGATAAATTCATTTTTCTAGGTGGGTTAGAAAATTCAAATTTGAGAATTTAGAACACCATTGGATAGAGAATGAATTTAGATGAATTTAAAAATTTTTAATTTTGAAAAACTTGGTTGAATCGGGCCTGAACCAGCCAATTTAAGCTTTGAACCCAATCCAGTCCAGTTCGGCACAATGTCATCTTCTTCCTTCATATTAGCGCAATGTTCACTCATCGGAAAATTGAGCAACACCGGAAAAGATGAAAAGTCTCTAGCTAGGGAGTTACAGGCAATGAATGACCACCATTAAAGCCCCAAGAAGTCCCCAAGCTTCCTATATAAAGTGCCCCTCCTCATTCATCTTCCTCGCACTTGTAAACTCCACTCTCTCCCTACTGCTCCATTTGCCGGTAAAGCTCGAACCAGAGCTCCGAATTGGGCATTTTTTTGAGCCAAAGAAGGCTTGGTCGGGTTCTTTGGATTTGGGAGAAGTCAGCTACACGCCAATAGTCTCCATTTGCTACGAGTGTCGTCAGAGAAATGTTGGCGTAATAGAATAGTGAAGCAGCTCTAGCTGACCAAAGCTGCCCTGTTTTGGCCGAGCTGAAATTGGCCAATTCTAGCCCTCCTCAGGCCAAACCAAGCCCTTCCAACACCTCCACATCCCTCCTACAGCTGAATTAAAGCGTAAAGGTAAGCCAATTTGGCTCCCCTCTACAAAATTCTGATTAGTGCTAAAGAGAGAACCAATAGATTTTCACTAACTAAATTCTCTCTCAATTCGGCATCAATTGATGCAATTCTTGATCCTATGAGGAACTTTAGGACGAGAGCTATCTGCCCAAATCTAAAGCTCGGATCATCACGCCCCCGACGGGAAGCATTTGAAGCGTTCTCTCTCTACGTTCTATTTTTCGGTGAAGCTTCGTTTGAGCTTGTTCTGGCATCAAATCGTGCGATTCAAAGTGCAATTGAATCGTGTGCAGATGTAGAAACTCCAATTTAACTTCAATTTCAACAATTAAACTCATTTGATTAGTCAATTTGATGAAATCAAATTTGATTGTGTTGGAAAGATGAAATTGAGGGAAAAAATGGGGAAATTGGGGATTTCAAAAATTTGAGGTGCTAAAATGCAATTTTATGAAATTAAGGGCCAATTGGACATGATAAGAGTGTTGGATGACCAATTGAGCAAATTTTTTATTTTTTGGGGTAAAACTTACCTTTTTCGTAAAGCAGGGGCAAAATTGTAATTTTGGAAAAATTGAGGACCAAATCAGGAATTTGGGAAACTTGAACCCCTTTGTGTGATATTGAATAAAATTAGGTCCCAAGGGGAATTTTCAAAGTTTTAGGACTCAATTTGGGGAAAAATCAGCATTTGGGGCCTAAAGTAAAAGAAAAGGAAATTTAGGGACCAAATTGCAAATATTTGAAAAGTTGGATATTTTTAGTCATTCATAATGAATGAAGACTATCAAGCTAAATGATAATGAACAAGGATGTTCATAACGTGTAGTTACACGAGATATCGGGAATGCCGGCTAAGACAAAGCTCGTAAGGAGACGAAAATCGGATAAGAAGAGATCACTACGTAATTGGGTGAGTGGGATATTTTATATCACACCCGGTTGGGATGATAAGCACCTCGTAAATAAAAACCCACTATTAAGTGGTATTTTAACCATCACACCTGAGAGGAGTGATTTGGAAATTATGCAAAAAAACTACTTACAAGTTGTAAGTAGATCATACCTGGTTGGTACGATGAAACTTTCTTAAATGAAATAGAAAACCCGCTTAACAGTTGTAAGCGGAGATATCCTCATACCCGGTTGGTGTGATGGACGAATAAAAGTTATTTTTGTTAGAAGTGTTCATCCCTAACTATGTGCCACTACTTAAACATTTAGGGAGACCTTCTTGCTGGGAGCTCGATTAGCTCAAATAGGCCGTAGGCCTTAATTTTGGAACTTTGGGCTAATATGCCTGATTTTGAAAATCTCGAACAGTGGGCCCTAGGCTAATTGGCATGAGCAGGAGCTCGTAAAAAAAATGATTTGAAGCCATGAAAATTTAAATGAATGAATTGTTTGGCCATGGTACCAAGATAGGACCGACATACTTGATGGACTGGCAATAGTGCCACATGACAGGTCTACGGACTAGTCGAGACAAACAACTGCAGGTCGAGCTGAGAGTCAGGGCCGTTGGACTAGTGCCACCACATATTATATGACTTATGTGGAAAATTATTGATCTGTGCAAGCACTGAGTTTATGAGACCTTTAAGACGCCCAAAAGAGGTAGCGATGTGTTCTAGGGCTCTAGACGACATGGTGGAGATAAGGGTAGTTAGTCGTGCTAGTAGTCATGGAATTTTGATGTAGTTTCATGCATATGAGACCTGGGTGGAGACGGGATGAGGTCCTTGTCCTCATACGGACACAGAGTTTTGTTACGGGATTGAGAGTTGGATGTTACATACATCCACTCATTCCCAGGGTAGAAGTGTACGTGTTTCTATCTAGGTGGCCGACAAAGTCACTCCGACACCACAAGTGTGTACAGTGGATGAGCTGACTGGCGAATGTGTGTTCCCTTCATAGTGAGGGGCGTGTGTTGGTTGATAAATACACCGTTGAGATGAGAAATAACTATGAAAAACCGAGTTTTTGATAGTGAGAAATGTTAAAGAAAATAAGGAGTCTGGAAAGCTCCAATTTAAAAAAAAACTATTTTATTAAAATTATTTTTTTGAAATACCTATTCACTCAGTTGTAGAAACTCACCCACCATTTTTATCCATTTTCAGGAAATAGAGAAAATGACTAGGGATAACAACAAGCCTTACCTTTATAAGGTATACTTAATTTCTCTTAACCTTCCTTTTTATTTGATATCTATTATTCCAGGGAACAAGGTTGAAATTATGTCTGGCTCCTCTTGAGTTAAAGAAGGATGAAACCCCTCTTGACCTAAGAGAGTGGTGGGTTGTTCACTGGGATCCGGCCAAACTGGGTTGGGGCATGACACCGATCATCAAAGAATGGGCAATTTGTGAAATTTACAACTCCCGAGTGATCCAAAGGGTTCATAAAAACCTTGGAAAAGGACCTTAGGACAGTTTGGGAGAGAAAACTATACCGGTTCAAGTGAACCGAATCCAAGCCAGATTAAACCAGTTAATGAACCAAGTCGATTTATGTATCGGATTGAACTGGTAGGGACCACTATTGAACTGAAATCTAAATTCATTTTTCTAGGTGACTTAGAAAATTCAAATTTTAGAATTTAGACCACCATTGGATAGGGAATGAATTTAGAAATTTTAAAAAACTCGGTCAAATCGGGCCTGAACCGGCAAGTTTAAGCTTTGAACCCAGTTCGGACCGATTTGGTCCGAATGGGAAAAGTGTTGTCTTCTTCCTTCAGATTACAACACTGTTCACTAGCCAAAAAATCGAGCAGCACCCGCGAAGATGAAAATTCTCTGGCCAAGGAGTTTTAGGCAATGAATGACCGTCATTAAGGCGCCAAGAAGACCCCGAGCTTCTTATATAAAGAGCACCTCCTCATTCATCCTCCTTGCACCAAAAAGCTCGACTCTCTACCTACTTCTCCATTTTTCGATAAAGCTCGAACCAGAGTAGTGACTTGGGCATTTTTTTGAGCCAAAGAAGGTATGGTCAGGTTCTTTGGATTCGGGGAGAAGTCTACTACACATCTATAGTCTCCATTTGCTCCGAGGATCACCGGAGAAATGCTGGCATGATAGAATAGTGAAGCAGCTCCGGTGGACCAAAGCTGCCCTATTTTGGTCAAGCTGAAAATGGCCAATTTGAGCCCTTCTTAGGCCAAACCACGCCCTCCCAACACCTTCACAGCTCTCATACAACTGAATTAGAGTGTAACGGTAAGCTAATTTGGCTACCTTCTACAAATTCCGATTGGTGCTAGAGAGAACCAGAAGATTTTCACTAACTAAATTCTCTCTCAATCCGATATCAATTGATGCAATTCATGATCCTAGGTGGAACCTTAGGACGAGAGCTATCTGCCCAGATCGAAACCTCAGACCGCTGGACCTCTGATGGAACACAAAGTACTGGGAACACCAACAAGGACAAGCTCATGTGAAGGCAAAGAACCGGTTAAAAGGAAATCACTACGTGATCGGGTGAGTGGAATTTTTTTGTCATACTTGTTGGAATGATAAGCACCTCAGAAATGAAAACCCACTACTAAGTGGTATTTTATCCATCACACCTGAGAGGAGTGATGTGGAAATTACGCGGAAAAACTATTTACCGATTGTAAGTAGATCACACTCAATTGGTATGATGAACTTCTTGGAAGGAAGTAGAAAATCCGCTTATCGATTATAATCGGAGATGTCCTCATACCTAGTTGGTGTGATGGACGGTTAAAAGTTTATTTTTGTTGGAAGTGCTCTTCCCTGACTGTGTGTGTAAACCCCACCCTTTGGAGTTAAGGAAAATAGGGAAAAGAATCGGTTAAATCAAGTGAGAAACACCGAACCAGTTCATAAAACCAATCATTAGAGAATGGGCAATTTTTAAATTTACAACTTTCGAGTGATCCAAAGAGATTATAAAACCTTGGAAAAGAACCTTAGGACAAATTGGAAGAGAAAAACCAGACCGATTTAGATGAACCAGATCCAACTAAATTGAACTGGTTATTGAATCGAGTGGGTTCATGAACCGGAACCGACAGAGAAAGGGGAAATCGGGAAATTTATGGATCCTGACTGACCTAAGGAGTCACAAAAGTCATGAAAAAGGACTTTAGGATGAATTAGAGATGAAAACAGAACTAGTTCAGGTGAACCGGATCAAAACCGGATTGAATCGGTTTGGACCAATTTGAACCACTATTGAACAGGATGCTAAATTTATTTTTCTAGATAGCTTAGAAAATTCAAATTTGACCATAGGATAGAAAATTAATTTAGATGAATTTTTAAATTTATAAATTTGAATAATTCGGTTGAATCGGTGGTGAACCGGGCAGTTTAAGCTTTGAACCCGTTTCGAACTGGTCCGGTCCAGTTTGGAACAGTGTCGTCTTCTTCCTTTAGATGACAACATTGCTCACTCGCCAAAAAATCATGTAGCACTGGTGAAGCTGAAAAGTCTCAGGCTAGGGAGTTTCAGAAAAAGAATGACGGCCACTAAGGTGCCAATTGGATGGCTAAGAAGTCCATGAGCTTCCTATATAAAGAGCACCTCCTCATTCATCCTCTCCACACCTGAAAACTCCATTCTCTCTCAACTGCTCCAATTTTTGGCGAAGCTCGAACTAGAGATTCGATATAGGGTCTTTTTTAAGCCAAAGAAGGTGTGGTCGGGTTCTTTAAAATCAGGGAGCAGTCAGCTACAGATTTGTAGTCTCCATTTGTTCCGAAGGTCGCCGAAGAAGCGCTAACGTGATCAAACAGTGAAGCAGATCTGGTAGACCAGAGCTGCTCTATTTCGGTCGAGCTGAAATCGTCCAACTCGAGCCCCTCTCAGGCCAAATCAAGCCCTCCCAACACCTCCACAGCTCTCATACAACTGAATTAGAGCGTAACGGAAAGCTAATTTGGCTACCTTCTACAAATTCCAATTGGTGCTAGAGAGAACCAGCATATTTTCACTAACTAAATTCTCAATCTGGCATCAATTGATGCAATTCATGATCCTAGGTGGAACCTTAGGACGAGAGCTATCTGCCCAGATTGAAACCTTAGACCGCTGGACCTCTAATGGAACACGAAGTACTGGGAACACCAACAAGGACAAGCTCATGTGAAGGCAAAGAACCGGTTTGATGAAATTAAACAATTAAACTTCAATTTCAACAATTAAACTCATTTGATTGGTCAATTTGATTAAATCAAATTCGGTAGAGTTAAAAGGTTGAAATTGGGGAAAAATTGGGAATTTAAAAAATTCAATGGACTAAAGTGCAATTTCATAAAATTGAGGACCAATTGGTTATGATAAAGATGTTGGAGGACCAATTGGGCAATTTTGGAATTTTTGAGGTAAAACTTACCATTTTGGTATAGTAGGGCAAAAGGGTCATTTTGGAAAAGTTGGGGGACCAAATTGGAAATTTAGGAAATTGAACCCCTTTTGGGAAATTGAATAAATTGAGGTCCCAAAGTGAATTTTAGAAGTTTCGGGACTCAATTTGAGGAAAAACTAGCATTAGGGACTTAGAGTTAAAGAAAAATTACTTTAGGAACCAAATTGAAAATAAATGAAAATTTTGGTTTTCTTATTCATTTGGAATGAATGAAGGCTATTAGGCCGAGGGATAAAGAACAAGGATGTTTATATCATGTAGGAACATGAAGTACGAGGAACGCCAGCAAGGACTAGCTCACGTGAATACAATGAACCGGTCGAAAGAAATTCACTGCATTAACGGGTGAGTGGGAATTTAATATCACACTTGGTTGGGATAATAAGCACCTCAAAAATGAAAACTCAATGCTAAGTGGTATTTTAACCATCACACTTAAGAAGAGTGATGCGGAAATCATATAGAAAAACTACTTACCGGTTATAAGTATATCATACCCGGTTGGTATGATGAAGATTCCTCAAAGGAAGTGGAAAACTCGCTTATCTGTTATATGTGGAGATGTCCTTATACTCTGTTGGTATGATGCACAGTAGAAAAGTTTATTTTGTTGGAAGTGCTCTCCCCTGACTGTGTGCCACTACTTAAACATTTTGGGAGTCCTTCTTAACAGAAGCTTGAACAGCTCATATAGGTTGGAGGCCTCGGTTTTGGAACTTGGGGGCAAATATGTCCGATTTTAAAAATCTGGAACAGCGGGCCCTAGGCCAATTGGCACGAGCAGGAGCTCGTAAATAAACATGATTAATATGCCATGAAAACTTTAGTAAATGAGTTGTTTGGCCATGGTATTGAGACAGGACTGACATACTCAGTCAACTAGTGGCAATGTGACATGACTGGTCTCTAGACTAGTCAAGACAAACTGCTGCAGATCAAGTTGAGGGTCGGGGCCTTAGGCCAGTTGGCACGAGCAGGAGCTCATAAATAAACATGATTAATATGCTATGAAAACTTAAGTATATGAGTTGTTTGGCCATGGTACTGAGACAGGACTGACATACTCAGTCAACTAACGGCAATGCGACATGACAGGTCTCCGGACTAGTCAAGACAAACTGCTGCAGATCGAGTTGAGGGTCGTGGCCGTTGGACTAGTGGCACCACAGATTATATGACATTATGTGAAAAACTATTGATTGTGCATGCACCGTGTTACTAGACCTTCAAGATGCCCAAGAGGGGTAGTGATGTGTCCAAGGGCTCTGGATAACCTAGTGGATATAAGGGCAATTAGTCGTACCAGAAGTCTTGCAAAGCTCGGAGTAGCTTCAAGCGCATGAGACTGGGGTGGGGACAGGATGAGGTCTTTGTCCTCATATGGACATGAAGATTTGTTCTGGGATTAAGAGTTGGATGTCGTGAACATCCACTCATTCTCAGGGTAGAAGTGGATGTGCTTCTATCTAGGCGGTCGGTAAAGTCACTCTAACGCCACAAGTGGGTTCAATAGACGGGTAGCCTATGATTGTATGTTTTACCTACATGATGAAGGATGTGTGTTGGGTGATAACACACCGTGGTAATAAGAAATGGTTATAAAAAATTGAAATTGAGAATGAACTGTTTTTAAAAAAAAAATAAGGAGTCCGGCACACTTCGAATCAAATATTTTTCCTAAAAGTTAAATTTTGAAAACCCATTCATTGGGTCATTGTACTCACACCCTACCTTATATCCCTTTCTGGTAACCATAGAAAGCTTACCCCAAAGACCACCAACTAACACACTTGTAAGGCAGGTTTGAAAATTTAAAATTTTGTGTAGTTTTGATTTTTGTTATTCTAGGAAAGGTCCAGGTTTAATGGATGCCTTACTCCTCATGGTTTACAAACAAGGGGCAACCCTTAGTAAACTGGAAGAGTGGCGGGTTGATCACCAGGATCCAACCAAACTAGGTAGGGGCGTGATAGTGTGCCACTGCTTAAACTTTTTGGGAGACCTTTTTGACGGGATCTCGAATTACTTAGATAGGGCAAAGGCCTTGGTTTTGGAACTTGGGGGCTAATATGCCCAATTTTGGAAAATCTCGTACAGTGGACCCAAGGCCAGTTGACACGAACATGAGCTCATAAACAAACATAAGTTTAGCCATGAAAACTTTAAATGAATGATTTATTTTTCCTTGGTACCAAGACAGGATCAACATACTCGATGGACTAGCAGTAGTGCGACATGATAGGTCGACGGACCAGTCAAGACAAATAGTTGCAGGTGGAGTTAAGGGTTGGGGTCGTTGGACTAGTGGCACCACATATTAAATGGCTTATGTGAAAAATTGTTGTTTTGTGCATGCACTAAGGTACCAGACCTTCAAGATGCCCAAGATTGGTAGTGATATCTCCTAGGGCTACTAGACGACATGGTGGAGATAAGGACAATTTGTCGTGCTAGTAGTTTAGGAAGCTCGGCGTAGCTTCATGCGTATGAGATCAGGGTGGGGTGGGGATGAGGTCCCTGTCCTCATACAGACACGAAGTTTTCTTTAAGAGATTGAGGGTTGGATGTCGTGTACATCCACTCATTCTCAGGGTAGAAGTGGACATGCTTCTATCTAGGTGGCTGGTAAAGTCGCTCTGATACTGGTGTGTCATCACCCACCACAAATCATTAATCATGAAGGTTATACACATTCGCAAGTCAGTATCACTACTAAACCCGCTAGTGGCTTCGGAGCGACTTTTCCTACCACCCGAATAGAAGTACGACCACTTCTACCCTAGGAATGAGTGGATGTACACGACATCCAACCCACAATCCCGAAATCACTTTTTCGTGTCCGTATGAGGACAGAGACCTCATCCCGTCCCCACCCCAGTCTCATTCGCTTGGTGCTACTCAAAATTTCGCATAGACACCTGGAATGACGATCTGCCCTTATACTCACCGGGGCGTCCAGGGCCCTTAGGACACATCACTACCCCTCATGGGCGTCTTGATGATCTCGTACTCATAATGCATGCACAAATAATGTTTTCTTATCAAGCCATGTAATATGTGGTCCACTGGTCCAACGGCCACAACTGTCAACTCAACCCGCAGTTGTTTTTCTTGACTAGTCCGGTCGACCTGTCATGTCGCACTGTCGCTAGTTGACTGAGCATGTCGGTCCTATCTTGGTACCATGGCCAAACAATTCACTTATTAAGATTTATGGCACATATATCATTTTCCTTTACGAGCTCCTGCTCGTGCCAACTGGCCTTCGGCTCACTGTACGAGATTTTCAAAAAACTGGGCATTCTAGCCCGCAAGTTCCAAAATCGAGGCCCCCAGCCTATAAGAGCTATTCGAGCTCCCGTCCAAAAGGTCTCCCAAATACTTTAAGCATTGGCACACAGTCAGGGGAGAACACTTCCAACACAATAGGTTTTCACTGTCCATTATACCAACCGGTAAAAGGACATCTCCCTTCATAACTGATAAATGGGTTTACAACTTCCTTCGAGGAATTCCCATCATACCAACCGGGTATGATCTACTTACAACCAGTAAGTAGTTTTTTTGCATAATTTTCACATCACTTTCTCTAAGTGGTGATGATTAAAAATACCACTAAATAGTGGGCTTTTACACCAAGGTACTTATCATTCCCTACCGAGTATGATATAAAATTTCCACTCACAACTAGTAAGTGGTTTTTATCTTTAAGTTGTGCTCATCATCCCAATCGAGTATGATGTTAGTAAACCCACTCACCCGTTAATGTAGTGAATTCCACTAGACCGGTTCTTGATATTCACACAACCCTATCCTTGCTGGCATTCTCGGTACTTCGTGTTCCTACACGATATGAACATCTTGGTTCATTATCCTTCGGCCTAATCGTCTTCATTCATTCCAAGTGAATGAGAAAGTCAAACTTTCATTTATTTGCAATTAGGTCCCTAAATTATTTCTCTTTAACTTTAAGTCCCAAATGATGATTTTTCCTCAAATTGAGTGCCGAAACTTCTGAAATATATCATAGGACCTTAATTTATTGCATTTCACAAAAAGGGGTTTAATTTCCCAAATTTCCAATTTGGTCCCCCAACTTTTCCAAAATTACCATTTTGCCCTTCCTTTACAAAAATGGTAAATTTTGCCCCAAAATTTTCAAAATTCCTCAATTGGTCCTCCAACATTATTTTAATGACCAATTGACCCTCAATTTCATAAAATTTCATTTTGATCCTTTGAATTTCGAAAATCCCTAATTTTTCCCCAATTCCAACTTTTTAACACAGCCGAATTTGATTTCATCAAATTGACCCATCAAACATTTTCAATTGTTGAAATTGAAGTTGAACTTGAGTTTCTACATGTTCATACGATTCTTCATAAATGTGAATCGCAAGTTTTAACATCGGGACAAGCTCAAATGGAGCTTCGCCGAAAAATGAACTATAGAGAAAGAAAGCTTCGATTACTCACCGGTGAAGGCACGGTTGTCCGAGCTTTCGATCTGGCAGATAGCTCTCGTCCTGAGGTTCATCCTTGAATCAAGAATCACATCAATTGATGTGGAATTGGATTAGAATTTCATCATTGCAATTCGGTCGACCCTCTTTCTAGCACCGATCGAAAATTGTAAAGGGAAGCCGAATTAACTTACCTTTCGATCCTAATTTGGCCATGGAAAGGCTGAGGACGTGTTGGGAGGGCTTGGTTTGGCCTGAGGAGGACTTGAAATGGCCGATTTCAGCTTGGCCGAAATAGGGCAGCTTTGGTCTGCCGGAGCTGCTTCACTATTCCATCATGCCAGCGCTTCTCCAACGATTCTCGGATTGACTAGAGTTTGCAATCAGATAGCTGTTTTCTCCCTAGTTCTAAAGAGCCCGACCTTTGTTCAAGTCAAAGCTCTGGTTCGAGCTTCACCGGGAAATGGAGCAGTAGAGAGAGAGAGAGAAGTGTTCAGGTGTGAGGAGAATGAATGGAAATGAGGTCACCCATCCTCACACTACTCTTGAGCAAGCACGCTTAACTTTAGAATTCTCATGGATTCTTGTTCACCTGAACCAATTTGGTTTTTCTGTTCTAATTTATGTTAAGTTTCTTTTCCAAGGTTTAATAAACCATTTGGATCACTCAGAAGTTGTAAATTTCCAAATTGCTTGTTCCCAAATGATCGGGTTTGTAAACTGTCTTAGTTTTCTTACTCGGGTTGACCGGTTCTTTCCCGGTTTTTCTTAACTCAAAAGTGCGGGGTTTACAACTCTCCCCTCCTTTTAGAAGTTTTGTCCCCAAAACTTAATTTGCAACCTTGCATGAGGAACCATTTTCTTTGATGTCTATTTGTTGTTTGCTTAACATGCAAACTCTTCTCTTGTTCTTTCAATTAGTTCTTTTTACATCCTTCACTTAAGGAATTTCTTTTCCTTTATATTTACTCCCTCCATGGAGTTTATCATAATGAGACATACCTTACTTCAGGGTATATTCTTATATTTATATCTTTCTTTGCTTAGAGCACATTCTTCCATTTGAGGTTCAGTACTCAAGATTGGGAATTCCAAGATACCTAACCATTCCCGTGTCTAGTTAACCCCTTGGTCATTGAAACCTTTAGCTCAATGTTCTTTCAGGCGTTACGTACTTGTTTCCATGGTTTTCTTTATTATCACTTTTTCGTCCTATTTTGACCCTTTCTCCATTCGTTGTCTATTTTGACTTCGGTCCAAATTTTTATATTCGACCTCGTCATGCTTATTAGCTGACTCTTCATTACTTTGAGTCATATTCTCTTTGAGATTGTTGGGCTTACATACCCCTTATAGCATGGCATTTTCTAGTACCTATCTTTGTCCATTAGATTTCTAGAACATCTCCTTGAGGGTCTCTCTTAGTTTTTTTTTTACCTTTCAGGGATCATAAAACTTCATCCCTCTTTTCTTTTGATAGCATTCCTCAACTATCCTTTTTACTGTTATCCTCTCATCCATCATGCCATTGAAGTTATGTCTCATATTACCGCATAGATTTCTCTTACCTAGTCATCCTTTCCAAACATTTTTATTGGGACCTTTCAATTCCAATCGTTGGGTTTCCTGATGATTATTGACATACGAGGATTTTTTTCCCTTCTTATGTCCTTTCTCTTCTTTAGTGACATCCCTTATTCAATGACTTCATTTTTCCTTAATCCACTTTTACTTGCTCATAAATCACTTCATGATTCTTCATTCTACAATAATTGCTTTCGATCTATGTGTCGATTACTTGGGAAGGTTCACTCCTTCCAGCTTTGTTCTCTACTATGTCTCTTACAATAGAGATTTCCATATTAGGAGTTACATGCTCAACCTCCTTATCATTTATTGTATGGTTCTTTCTCCATTTCTTTGCACCCTTATCTATGTTAGGGCATTTGTTTGCTTTGAATCCTTCTCTTTCCACAACTTTTGTTTTATCCCTTATTCCTTAGATGGGATACTTCTGATTATTGGTTTTATTCCGTGCATTCCACCCTATGCTCGGTCGTCCACTCTTTAAGCTTCATATGCGCGTTGGACTATGACCCGTCTTACCAATTGTGGTTATTCCTTCTTAGCCACATCTTATTTGGGGAATTTAATTTCACAACATTTCTCGAACATTATTTCCTTTATTACCTTAGTATGGGTTGTCCACTCATTCATACTTGTCACAGCATCTTTTGGTGCTAATTCGTTAGATTATTTCCGTTTAAGGAGGGTTCACGTCCTCCTTGTTTCAAATTCTCTTGTTCGCCCTTCGTGAGGCTTTTAGCCCTATCACAGGAAATGGTAGCAAAATAACTAAAGAGCTATGGAATTCTTGATAAACGTCTTCCTCCATACTTAGAGTTGTGCCACCAATAGGTCCTAGCACCATTCTCCAGGATACTTCCCCATTTGGTCTTTTGACATTTCAACCCGGTCTCAAGCATTTGGGAAGCTTCTAAGGTTGTCTCCCTACGGAGGTAGGGTGTTGAGTAGAGCCATTCGGAGTTTTCTTGGTTCCAAAACCAGGCATAGTTGCCCCCAAGTTCCAAAACCGATGCCCCCGACCTATAAGAGCTATTCGAGCTCCCGTCAAGAAAGTCTCCCAAATAGTTTAAGCATTGGCACACAGTTAGGGGAGAACACTTCCGACACAGTAGGTTTTCACTGTCCATTATACCAACTGGTATAAGGACATCTCCATTCATAACCGATGAACGAGTTTTCAACTTCCTTCAAGGAAGTCTCATCATACCAACCGGGTATGATCTACTTACAACCAGTAAGTAGTTTTTTCGCATAATTTTCACATCACTTTCTCTAAGTGGTGATGATTAAAAATACCACTAAATAGTTGGTTTTTACCCCGAGATACTTATCATTCCCTACCGGGTATGATATAAAATTTTCACTCACAATTGGTAAGTGGTTTTTATCTTTAAGTTGTGCTCATCATCCCAACCGGGTATGATGTTAGTAAACCCACTCACCCATTAATACCGTGAATTCCACTAGAACGGTTCTTGGTATTCACGCGAGCTTGTCCTTGCTAGCATTCCCGGTACTTCGTGTTCCTACACGATATGAACATCTTGGTTCATTATCCTTTGGCCTAATCGTCTTCATTCATTCCAAATGAATAAGAAAGTCAAACTTTCATTTATTTGCAATTAGGTCCCTAAAGTTATTTCTGTTTAACTTTAAGTCCCAAATGACGGTTTTCCTCAAATTGAGTCCCGAAACTTCTAAAATATATCATAGGACCTCAATTTATTCCATTTCACAAAAAGGGGTTTAATTTCCCAAATTTCCAATTTGGTCCCCCAACTTTTCCAAAATTACCATTTTGCCCTTCTTTTACAAAAATGGTAAATTTTGCCCCAAAATTTTCAAAATTCCTCAATTGGTCCTCCAACATTATTTTCATGCCCAATTGATCCTCAATTTCATAAAATTTCATTTTGATCCCCAATTTTCCCCTAATTCCAACTTTTTGACACAGCCGAATTTGATTTCATCAAATTGACCCATCAAACATTTCCAATTGTTGAAATTGAAGTTAAAATTGAGTTTCTACATGTCATATGATTCTTTAGAAATGTGAATCGCAAGTTTTAACGCCAGGACGAGTTCAAATGGAGCTTCGTCGAAAAATGAACTATAGAGAGAGAAAGCTTCGATTACTCACAGTGAAGGCATGGCGGAGCTTTCGATCTGGGCAAATAGCTCTCATCCTGAGGTTCATCCTAGAATCAAGAATCGCACCAATTGATGCAGAATTGGATTAGAATTTCATCATTGAAATTCAGTCGACCCTCTCTCTAGCACCGATCAAAAATTGTAAAGGGGAGCCGAATTGGCTTACCTTTCGGTCCTAATTCAGCCGTGGAAAGGCTAAGGAAGTGTTGGGAGGGCTTGGTTTGGCCTGAAAGGGATTGAAATGGCCGATTTTTGCTAGGCCGAAATAGTGCAGCTTTAGTCCGCCGGAGCTGCTTCACTATTCCATCATGCTGGCGCTTCTCCAACGATTCTCTGATTGACTAGAGTTTGCTATCAGATAGTTGTTTTCTCCCCAGTTCTAAAGAGCCCGGCCTTTGTTCAAGTCAAAGCTCTGGTTCAAGCTTCTCCTAGAAATGGAGCAGTAGAGAGAGAGAGAAGTGTTCAGGTGTGAGGAGAATGAATGGAAATGAGGTCACCCATCCTCACACTACTCTTGAGCAAGCACGCTTAACTTTAGAATTCTCATGGATTCTTGTTCACCTAAACCAATTTGGTTTTTATGTTCTAATTTATGTTAAGCTTCTTTTCAAGGTTTAATAAACCCTTTGGTTCACTCAAAAGTTATAAATTTCCAAATTGCTTGTTCCCAAATGATCGGGTTTGTAAACCGCCTCGGTTTTCTTACTCGGGTTGATCGGTTCTTTCTCGGTTTTTCTTAACTCAAAAGTGCGGGGTTTACATGAAATCTACCTAAGGACTTCTGTTAGTCACACCTGCAAGACAAGTATGTAAGTTATAATTTGTATGCAGTTTTGATTTATGTTATTCCAAGAATGGTACACATTTAAAGAACGTCTTACTCATCCCTGGTTAAAGAAGGGGAAAACCCTTTTAAACCGAAAGAGTGGCGGGTTGATCACGGGGATCCGACCAAACTAGGTCAGGGCATGATATCGAACCTCAAGTGCATACATAAATAAAGTTTTCCATATAAGCCATTAATCTTTGGTTCCATTGGTCTAACGGCCCCAACCCTCAACTCGACCTGCAGCTGTTCGTCTAGACCGGTCTGTCAACCTGGTCTTGTCGCACAACCGCCAATCCATCGAGTATGCCAGTCATATCTTTGTTCCATGGCCAAAAAACATCATTCATTAAAATTTTCATGGCTTAACATCATGTTTTTTTACGAGCTCCTGCTCATGCCAACTGGCCTTGGGCCCAATGTACGGATTTTCAAAATCGAGCATTTCAGCCCCAAGTTCCAAAACCGAGGCCTCTAGCCTATCTGAGCTATTCGAGCTCTCGTCAAGGTCTCCCAAAATTTTTAAGCAATGGCAGCACATAGTCAGGGGAGAACACTTCTAACAAAATAACTTTTCACTCGTCTATCACACCAACTAAGTGTGATGACAACTCCGCTTACAACTGGTAAGTGGGTTTCCTACTTCCTTTCAGGAAGTTCATCATACCAACTGAGTTTGATCTACTTACAATCAGTAAGTAGTTTATCCACGTGTTTCTCTCATCTCCCCAACCAAGTGTGATGTTAAAATCTCCACTTAGTAGTGGTTTTTCCTTTCTGAGGTACTCATTATACCAACCGAGTATGATGTGAAAAATCCCACTTACCCGACAAGGGCAGTGTATTTTCCCCTAAGGCGGCTTTCTACCTCAATGCGAGCTTATCCTTGATGGCGTTCCCGGTCATTCAAGTTCCTACACGATATTAACATCCTTGTTCATTAACATTTGGCCTAATGGCCATCATTCCACACCAATGAATGAAATGCCCAAACTTTTAATTATTTGCATTTAGGTCCCTAAAGTCATTTTTCTTTAACTTTAGGTCCCTAATGCTAATGTTTCCCCAAATTGAGTACCGAAACTTCTAAATTTTACTTCAGAACCTCAATTTATTCAAAATCACAAAAATGGTTCAAGTTTCCCAAATTTCCAAATTTGGTCCCCAACTTTTCAAAAATTACCATTTACCCCCTACTTTACAAAAATGGTAATTTGACCCCAATAAATTCCAAAAATCAATCAATTGGTCCTCCATTTTTTTCATGGCCAATTGGCCCTCAATTTTTGGAAATGGCACTTTGGTCCCTCAATATTTCGAAATCCCCAATTTCCCCCTTTTAAATTGGCTAAATTTGATTTCAACAAATTGACCAATCAATTGAGGTTAATTGTTGAAATTGACGATAGAATTGAGTTCCTATATATCCAAATGATTCCATTGAGCTTTGAATCGTATGAATTGGCGTCAGAACGAGCATAAATGGAGCTTCGCTGAAAAACTTGACTTAGAGCGAGAAAGCTTCTAAATCTCACCGTCGGGGGTGCGGCGGTCCGAGCATTCGAGCGAGGCAGGTAGCTCTCATTCTGAGATTTATCCAAGGATCAAGAATCACCTCAATTCATGTCGAATTGAGGTAGAATTCAGCCAATAAAGTTTCGCCTATTCTCTTTCTAATACTGATCGGAAATTACAAAGGGGAGCCAAATTGGCTTACCTGCTCTATGTCAGTCGTGTAGGGCTTATGGAGTGTTGGGAGAGCTTGGTTTGGCCTAAGGAGGGCTTAATTTGGCCATCTTAAGCTTGACATAAATAGGGAAGCTTCGGTCCGTCGAAGCTGCTTCACTGTTTGATTACGCTAGCGCATCTCTATTGATACTCAGACCAAATGGTGACCACTGTTAGGAAGCTGACTTCTACCCAAGTCTAAGAAACCCAACCACGCCATCTTTGGCTCAGAAAAACGCCTATGTCGGAGCTCTAGTTCGAGCTTCATCGGAAAACTAAGTAGTTGAGAGAGAGTGAAGTTTCCATGTGTGTGGAGGATGAATGGAGAAGGGCTTTTTATATAGGGAGCTCGAGGACTCTCCGGTCATCCGTTTGGCACCTTAATGACACTCATTGATGGCCTGGAACGTTCTGAATAGAAACGTTTCCTTTCCCCTAGTGTTGTTCAATTTTCAGGCGAGTGAATAGTGTTGTCATCTGAAGGAAGACGATGACACTGTTCCAAACCGGGTTCAATGCTTAAACCAGCCGGTTCAGGCCCGATTTGACCGAGTTTTTCAAAATTAAAAATTTATATATTCATCTAAATTCATTCTCTATCCAATGGTTCAAACTGGTCCAAACCGGTTCAATTCGGTTCGGATCCGGTTCACCTGAATCAATCTGGTTTTCTTTCCCAAATTGTCCTAAAGTCCCTTTCCAAGGTTTTTATGACTTTTTGGGTCACTCGGGAGTTGTAAATTTTCCAATTTCCCATTCTCTAGTGGTCGGGGTTCATGAACCGATTCGATTTTCTCACTCTGGTTGACTGGTTTTTTCCCGATTTTCCTTAACTCCAAAGGGCGGGATTTACAACTCTCCCCTCCTTTTAGGAGTTTTGTCCCCAAAACTTATTCAACATTCTTTGCATTGGAAATAACTTCACTTGATCTAAACTTGTTGTTTATTGACATACAACCATCTCGGTTATTTCCATTTAGCTCTAGTATAACACACACTTATAAATTTATTTTCCTCCCCATTATCCATTCCATGGTGCATACTTTAGTTAAGCATACCTTACTTGAAAGTTTAAGGTTAATTCCTTGTAGCATAATTCTTCATCTTGACGTTCTTTACTTAGGGTTCCAAGATTGGGAGTTCCAAGACACTCACTCGTTCCTGTGCGTAGTCACTTCCTTTGTCATTAAAACCCTTAGTTTGGGGTCCTCTCGAGCACATTCTACTCACTTCATAGATTTAGGTGTTAACTCCTTTTATTCAGTTTGGACCCTTTCTATGTCCTTCCTTAGTTTTAGTGGCGTCCATTTCTCTAGAACTTTCTTTTCTTTTAGTCAACCCTTATTCTTTCGTGATCACTTAAAAATTCTTATAAGAGTTAATCTCCTTCAATTTTATGTATCAATTGCTTACTTGTGATCACTCCCTTATTTCGGTTTTTGCTCTATACCATGTTGGAATGATTAAGTGGGGGTACATGGTGGACCTTCATAAAAGTGGCATACGCATCCCAGTAGTTGTCCCAAGCCTCCTTCTTAGTGGGATTTCTCTCCAGTTGTGGTGGGGCTGGCAGAGGGGTTGGACTCCTATGAGAAGGAACAGGTTCCTCTTGCCTTCGAGGAGGGTATATAATGCCTTTTGGTTCTAGTATGGCTCTCACGAGTTTCCGATAATCTTTCACCATATCTTTGGGTACTTTCTTTTCGCCCTTTTGAGACCATTGAATAGTTGCCTCCCTAGGGGTAGGGGTCTTTTTCAGGGTTAGGTGTGGAGGATTGGATTTCAAAGCGAACTTTCCAGGGATTCTCCTTCCTGCACAGTAGTTAAAGTTTGATTAGTGTTAGGGCATAGTACTGATAATGTTTCAAGGGAACTTAGCTTTGAAACCACTCAAGTTGTCATGCCCCGACCCGGTTCGATCGGATCCCCGTGATTAACCCGCCTCTCCCTTGGTTCAACAAGGGTTTCCCCCGTTCTTTAATCAAGATGAGCTAGGCGAAATTACAACTGTCTTCCCTGGAATAACATATATCAATAAAAATGCAAGCTTAAAAAGAAATTTAAGCATACCTGACAGAGGATAAATCCTAGTGTTATCCCTAGTCATTTCTCTATTTTTGAAAATGGATAAAAAGGGTGTGAGTTTCTACAACTCAGTAAATGGGTGTTTGGAAAAGAGTTTAAATAAAATAATTTGGAGTGTGTCAAACTCCTTAATTTATTTTCAAAATTAATTCTTCCTCATATTCTCGGTTTAACAAAAACAACTTTCTCACATTATCCACATTTGGTGTGTTTAACAATCAACACACACCCATCATCATGAAGGGATCATATATTCGTAGGGCAGCCCATCCACTGTACCCACCTGTGGCGTCGGAGCGACTTTATTGGCCACCTAGATAGAAGCCCATCCACTTCTACCATGGGAATGAGTGGATGTATGCAACATCCGACCCTCAAACCTGAAAAGAAACTTCGTGTCTATATGAGGACAGAGACCTCATCCCAACCCCACAATGGTCTCATGTGCATGAAGCTATGTCGAGCTTCCCTGACTGCTGACATGACAAATTGCCCTTATCTCCTCCATGTCATCTAATAGCCCTTAGGACGCATCACTACCCCTCTTGGGCCTCTTAATGGTCTTGAACCTTAAGTGCATGCACAAACAAAGTTTTCCATATAAGTCATTAGTCTTTGGTGCCACTGGTCCAACGACCCCGACCCTCAACTCGACCTTTAGCTGTTTGTCTAGACCGGTTCATCTACCTTGTCTTGTCGCACTACCGCCAATCCATCAAGTATGTCTATCCTATCATGGTACCATTGCCAAATAACATCATTTATTAAAATTTTCATGGCTTAACATCATGTTTATTTACGAGCTTCTACTCGTGCCAACTAGCCTTGGGCCCATTGTACGAGATTTTCAAAATCGGGCATTTTAGCCCCAAGTTCCAAAATCGAGGCTTCTGACCTATCTAAGCTATTCGAGCTCTCATTAAGAAGGTCTCCCAAAAATTTTAAGTAGTGGCACATAGTCAGGGGAGAACACTTCTAACAAAATAACTTTTCACTCTTCTATCACACCAATCGGGTGTGATGACATCTTCCCTTACAACAGGTAAGTGGGTTTTCTACTTCCTTCCAAGAAGTTTATCATACCAATCAGGTATGATCTACTTATAACTAGTAAGTAGTTTTTCCACATGTTTCTCACATCATCCCAACCAAGCGTGATGTTAAATTCTCCACTTAGTAGTGGTTTTTCTTTCCGAGATACTCATCATCACAACCAGGTATGATGTGAAAAATTCTACTCACCCGATAATTGTAGTGTATTTTCCCCTAAAGTGGCTTTCTGCCTTCACGCGACCTTATCCTTACTAGTGTTTCTAGTTCTTCATGTTCCTACACGATATGAACATCCTTGTTCATTAACATTAGGCCTAATAGCCTTCATTCCTCAAGAATGAATGAAATGCCCAAACTTATAATTATTTGCATTTTGGGCCCTAAAGTTCTTTTTCTTTAACTTTAGGTCCCTAATGCTAATGTTTCACCAAATTGAGTCCCGAAACTTCTCAAATTTACTTTGGGACCTCAATTTATTAAAAATCACAAAAAGGGTTCAAGTTTACCAAATTTTCAAATTTGGTCCTCAACTTTTCAAAAATTACCGTTTAGCCCCTACTTTACAAAAATGGCAATTTGACCCCAATAAATTCCAAAAATTGACCAATTAGTCCTCCAACATCTTTTTCATGTCCAATTGGTCCTCAATTTTTTGAAATCCCCAATTTCCCCCTTTTAAATTGGTCGAATTTGATTTTATCAAATTGACCAATCAATCAAGGTTAATTGTTGAAATTGAAGGTAGAATTAAGTTCCTACACATCCATACGATTCCATTGAACTTTGAATCGCATGAATTGATGCCAGAATGAGCTCAAACGGAGCTTCATCAAAAAATTGGACTTGGAGAGATATAGCTTCAAAAGCTAACTATCGGAGGTATAGCGGTCCGAGCTTTCGATCGAGGCAAGTAGCTCTTGTCCTGAGTTTTCTCCTAGTATCAAGAATCACCTCAATTCATTTCGAATTAAGGGAGAATTCAGTCGCTAAAGTTTCACATATTCTCTCTCTAATACTGATTGGAAATTATAGAGTAGAGCTAAATTGGCTTACCTTTCTGCTCTAATTCGGTCGTATGAGGGTTGAGGGAGTGTTGGGAGAGCTTGGTTTGACCTAAGGAGGGCTTAATTTGGCCATCTTAAGCTCAATAGAAATAGGGCATCTTCGGTCCGCCAGAGCTGCTTCACTGTTTGATTATGCTAGCGCTTCTCCAGTGATCCTCGGACCGAATGGTGACCACCGTCAGATAGCTGACTTCTCCTCTAGTGTAAGAAACCCAACCATGCCTTCTTTGGCTCAGAAAACCCCAATGTCGGAGCTCTAGTTCGAGCTTCATCAAAAAACTAAGTGGCTAAGAGAGAGTGAAGCTTTCATGTGTGTGGAAGATGAATGGAGAGGGACTCTTTATATACGGAGCTCGGGGACTCTTCGACCGTCCATTTGGCACCTTAATGACACTCATTAATGGCTTGAAACATCCTGAATGGAAACGTTTCCTCTTCGCCGGTGCTATTCAATTTTTCGATGAGTGAATAGTGTTGTCATCTGAAGGAAGAAGACGACATTGTTCTTAACCGGACCGGACCAGTTCAAACCAGGTTCAATTCTTTAACCGGTCGGTTCAGGCCTGATTCGATTGAGTTTTTCAAAATTAAAATTTTCTAAATTTATCTAAATTAATTCTCTATCCAATGGTGGCCTCAATTCTCCAATTTGAATTTTCTAAGTCACCTAGAAAAATAAATTTAGCATCTAGGTCAATGATGGTTCAAACTGGTCCAAACTGGTTCAATCCGGTTCGAATCTGGTTCACCCACATCGGTCTGGTTTTTTTTCCAAATTTTTCTAAAGTCCCCCTTTCCATGGTTTTTATGACTTTTTGGGTCACTCGGGAGTTGTAAATTTCCCAATTTGCTTGTTCTCTAGTGGTCGAGCTTCGTAAACCGGTTCGGTTTTCTCACTCAGGTTTACCGGTTCTTTCCTGATTTTCCTTAACTCCAAAGGACGAGGTTTACATTACTGGTCTAGTATGTTGAGAAGCTCTAGGAGCTTTTTGTGCATTTAGACCGAGAAAGAAGGAGGAGAGGTCTCATCCCACAATAGCAAACACAAAGTATTGAGATGGTGTGTAGGTTGAGCAATGGTGCTCACACACACTATGTGGTAGAGGTTGTAGTCTCTTGTATGGGTGGATGGTAAAGTTGCTCCGAGCCACAAGTGGAATAGTCGGGGACTGTTCTGTGAAAGGATGATCCCTTTAATGAGAAAGGGCATATGTTTTTTTGTCATACACAAACGCTTGTGAATTTTTACCTTGAGTAAAATTATGATTGTTTCTTCGAGGTAGGAAATAACTTAAATTTTAGCTTTTCGAATACAAATAGAAGAATTAAACAGAAAACCATGGGAAAATTTTCTCATTGATATAACAAGTAGTAGCTTATTTAGTTAATTTCTTAATATTAAAGTAAATGAATCTTTATGCATATCAATGTGGGTGAGACATGCTTATTCAAATACAAGGAACATTTTTCTTAAGACATGTCATGGATGAACCAACTGTTAGGTTATTTTTGAGGAATTGAACTATTTTCAAACTTGCTATATAAAAGTTTATTTATTTAGCTCAAATCTTAACCCTTATTTTACCAATCCTTATTGATATTCTATTCATTTTAAATAGAGTATGTGTTGAATCGTGGACTTAACGTCACGATATCAACTACCCCGCTCACTGAGTCGTCGAACTAATTCCCCTCCAAATACCCCTTTTCAGGTAATAAGGTGATGAAAAACATGTGGATAGTTGAAGAAGTCATCCAAAACCAAAGGTACACCTTACATTCAGTACTTAGTCCTGGTGTGGTTTATAAAGTTTATTTTCTAAACTTTTGTTGAATATTTTGGAAAATAAATTGAGTTATTTTATTTTATGCCTTATACCATGTCGAAGTTACAATGATGAGGCACCCATTGTTATAAATCTAGGAGGACATAGTAGATTGTCTATAGGTCCGACTGTGGAAACTAGTTGGGATGTGACATCTTTGCATTAGTTTCAAAATGTCGACTATTCGACCACTGGTGATGCGTTATTCGGTGAGTATTTATGGCATGAACTCTGTTAGCTCAATTTTAATAATTTTGGAAAATGGCCTAATTTGGACAAGTTTGGTCGAGGTAAGACTCCCAACTCCTCCCACGTGCCCTTATGAGATATATGAAAGTATGTGGAGGGGGATTTGCAAAGAAAATTTGGAGTTTAATGGTATAGTTTTAAAATTTAGGGACTGAAATGTAATTATTAAAAAGTTTAGGGTGTCATTTAGCATTTTTTATAATGGGGGACCCAAAGAGAAATTTATAAAACTTTATGAACATAAAGAAGGAAACTAAAAAGATTAAGGACCTAAATAGATGGGTTAAAGAGGTTGAGGACCAAAGTGCAATTTTTTGTATAGTATAGGGGTAAAATGGTAATTAGAGGAGTGTTTATGGCTAAATGGAAATTTTAAGAACTTTAGGGACATGACGAAAAATATTAAAAACCTAAGAACCTAAAGTGATAAATTTAAGAAGGTTAGGGACTTAATTGCAAAGAAAGTTAAGTTTAGGGGTAGAATGGTATTTAGAAGAAAGTTTGCGGCTAAAATGTAATTGGAAGTATTTTAAGGACCAAATTGTAATTTGAAGAATTTTAAGGGCAGAGGGAAAGAATTAATAAAACTAACAACCAAAATGATATTTTAATTTTTTTTTTAAATTAAGGATAAATTGTAAATAGAGAAAATTTGAGGGTTGAAAGATGGTTTTAAGAACTTATGGGTATAAATGGGACAAAAGAATCTAGTAAGGACCAAAGGGGAAATTTCTAAAGTTATGCCTTAGAGTAGAAGAGATTTAAATTATAAAAAATGGTAGTTCGATAATTTCTAGAAGTTAAATGGAAACGAGTCATTTTAAATAAAATGGGAAATAAAGATATATTAGTACAAAGATTAAGGGGGTTAATTAGTAATTAGAACAAAATAATGGGACTGAGGTGAGAATTATGAATCATTTACGACGATAGATAATTCTGTAGGATTCACTTCACTGGCATCAAGCGAGATCGAGTCATAGGAAGGAAGCGCAAGGTAGTTATTTCAAACATTGTGACGATAAAAGAATAATTTAAGTAAGTGTGGCATTTGTAAACACCGCCCCTTAAAAACAAGGAAATTGGGTAAAGAATCGGTCAACCCGAATGAGAAAAACCGAACCGGTTCACAAAGTCGATCATCACGGAATGAGAAATTTAGGAATTTACAACTCTCGAGTAACCCAAAGGGTTCATAAAACCATGTAAAAGGAACTTAGGACGATTTGGAAGAGAAAACTAGACCGGTTCAGGACAATGGATCCGAACTAAATTGAACCGATTAATGAACCGAGTTGGTTCATGAACTGAAACTGATAGAGAAAGGGCAAACCGAGAAATTTATGGATCCCGAGTGACTAAGGAGTTACAAAAGTCATGAAAAAGGACTTTAGGATGAATTGGAGATGAAAACCGGTTTAGGTGAACCGGATCCAAACCGGATTGAACTAGTTTGGACTGATTTGAACCACTATTAAAATGGATGCTAAATTCATTTTCTAGGTGGCTTAAAAAATTAAAATTGGAGATTTGAGGCTATCATTGAATAAAAAATGAATTTAGAAATTTTTAGATTTAAAAAATTCGGTCGAATTGGGGGTGAATCAGCCGGTTTAAGCTTTGAACCCGGTTTGGACCGGTCTGGTCCAATTTGGAATAGAGTCGTCTTCTTCCTTTAGATTGTAGTACTGCTCACTCACCGAAAACTCACGTAGCGCCAATGAAGCTGAAAAATCTCTGGCCATGGAGTTTCAGGCATTGAATGACCACCATTAAGGCACCAATTGGATGGCCAAGAAGTCCCCGAGCTTCCTATATAAAGAGCCCCTTATTCATCCTCTCCACACCTAAAAACTCAATTCTCTCTCGACTGCTGCATTTTTTGGTGAAGCTCAAACCATAGCACCAACTTGGGCACTTTTCTAAGCCAAACAAGGTGAGGTCAGGTTCTTTAGAACCGGGAGAAGTCAGCTACATGTCTGTAGTCTCCATTTGCTCTAAGCGTCGTTAGAGAAGTATCAGCATGATCGAACAGTGAAGTAGCTCTAGCAGAGCGAAGCTGCCCTCTTTCGGCTGACCTAAAATCAGCCAATTCGAGCCCTTCTCAGGCCAAATCAAGCCTCCCAACACCTCTACAGTCCTCCTATAGCTAAATTAGAGCTTAAAGGTAAGCCAATTTGGCTCCCATTTGCAATTTTCGACTAGTGCTAGAGAGAGAACTGGCAGAACTTTGATGATAAAATTCTCACTCAATTTGGCATCAATTGATGAAATTCTTGATCCTAAGAGGAATCTCGGGACAAGAGTTATCTGCCCAGATCAAAAGCTCGGATAGTCGCGCCCCCGGCGGTAAGCTTTCGAAGCTTTCTCTATCTAAGACTAGTTTTTCGATGAAGCTCCATTTAAGCTCATTCCGACACCAAATCATGTGATTCCAAGTGCAATTAAATCGTATGAACATGTAGGAAGTCTAATCAAGCTTCAATTTCATCAATTAAACTCATTTGATCGGTCAATTAGATGAAATCAAATTTGGCAAAGTTAAAAGGTTGAAATTGGAGGAAAATTGGGGAATTTAAAAAACTCAATGGACTAAAGTGCAATTTCATAAAATTGAGGACCAAATAGGCATAATAAACATCTTGGAGGACCAATTGGAAAATTTTGGAATTTTTGGGGTAAAACTTACCATTTTTGTAAAGTTTGGGCAAAATGGTAATTTTGGAAAAGTTGGCAGACCAAATTCGAAATTTGGAGAATTGAACCTCTTTTTGTGAAATTTAATAAATTGAGGTCCTAAGGTGAATTTTAAAAGTTTCGGGACTCAATTTGAGGAAAACCGGCATTAGCAACTTAAAGATAAAAAAATAACTTTAGGGACCTAATTGTAAATAAATGAAAAGTTTAGTTTTCTCATTCATTTGGAATGAATGATATTAAGCCAAGGGATAATGAACAAGGATATTCATATTGTGTAGGAACATGAAGTACCAAGAATGCCAGCTAAGACAAGTCCGAGTAAGGACAACAAGCTGGCTAAGAGGAAGTTCTCTACATTAACAAGTGAGGGGGACTTTTAACATCATGTTCAGTTGGGATGATGAGAAAATTAAGCGAAAAACCACTTACCAGTAGTGAGTGGGCTAATTTACACTTCATACCCAATTGGGATGATGAGCACCTTTTCTAAATTGGAAGCCACCGTGAGTGGGAATCTTTTACCTCATACCGGTGGGGATGATGAGCACTTTTATTTAAGGAAAACCTACTTACCAGTTATGAGTGGGACTTTTATATCATACCCGATTGGGATGATAAGCACCTCGAAAATGAAAACCCACTGCTAAGTTATATTTCAATCATCACACCTAATAGGAGTGATGTGGAAATCACACGGAAAAACTACTTACTGGTTGTAAGTAGATCATACCTGGTTAATATGATGAAACTTTCTTGAAGGAAGTGGAAAACACATTCATCGGTTATGAGTAGAGATGTCCTCATACTCGATTGGTATGATGGACAGTGAAAAAGTATTTTATCAGAAGTGCTCTCCCTTTATTGTGTGCCACTACTTAAACATTTTGGGAGACCTTCTTGACGGGAGCTCGAATAGCTCTATTAGGCCAGATGTCTCGGTTTTGGAACTTGTGGGTTAATATGCTCGATTTTGAAAATCTCGAATAGTGGACCTTAGGCCAGTTGGCACGAGGAGTAGCTTGTAAAAAAACATGATTCTAAGACATGAAAACTTAAAGTTTATGAATTATTTGGCCATGGTACCGAGATAGGACCGATAGACTCGAAGATTGGCAACAATGTGACATGATAGGTCGACGAACCAGTCGAGACAAACCTGTATGTCGAGTTGAGGGTCGGGGCTATTGGACCAAGTGGCACTAAAGATTAAATGGATTTTGAGGAAAACTTTGTTTGTGCATGCACTTGTGGTTCGGGACTATTAAGACGCCCAAGAGGGGTAGTGATGTGTCCTAAGGGCTACTGGATGATATGGTGGAGATAAGGGAAAAGAGAAGCTACTGGGTTTGTGTTTCTCATCATACCAGTTAGTCAGGAGTTCTGTGTTTGGACTCCACGAGGCTACTGTGTTTGGGACCTCCTAAAGCTTCTGTGTTTGAGTTTCATGTGCACGAGACTGAGATATGGTGTATGTACTCACACAAACATAGAGTTTTAATCATGTATGTTCCCTTCATGATGAAGGGCGTGTGTTAGTTGATAAACACACCGATTATGGTTGAGGAGTGGGTAATGATGATGAAATTAAGATTTTGAAAATGAGAAATTTTAAAATAAAGAGTCTAGCATGCTCCAATTTAAATATTTTCCCCTAAAAGTCAAATTTTAAATACCCATTCATTGAGTTGTTGAACTCACCCCCTCCCTAACACCTACTAAAGGATCACCATTACTATAACTAGAACTACCACTCCAACTATGAATCGTATTATTTATAACCACATCCTCACTTACACTGGTATTTTCAATAGGACAAAACCTATCACTTGATTTACTTAGACCACGCCTGAATTCGAATTTCCCCTTAGACAATATTGAATTGAACCACCATTTTTCCATAGAGTTTTCTTGTCCCTATTTCCATGAAAATACAATAGATGAATAGTCATTCAATGAAAAATCATTTCAATATTTCATTTGCTATTAGAATAAGCATATGGATCCAATCATTGGGATTATTAACCACTAAAAGAAGGAGTGATTATTAAAAATAAAAAAATAATTTTATTTTGTAAGAACCGGGTATATTCCTTAGCTACTGGGTGAAGGATGCTTCTTCTTTGCATTTATTACATTGTTTTTCTAAGCGGAATAGTCTTATTATTCTCCAAAAACATATTTCCATTTTTTTAAAAGGTAATTCAAGATTATTCTTGTTTCTATATAATTCTTTTACATGTGAATACGAATCCATCTTCCTTTTTCTCCGTAATCAATCCTCTTATTTCCAGTCAACATCTTCTGGAATTTTTTTTTTAGCGAATCCATTTATATGTAAAAATAGAAAATCTCGTTTAAGTTTTTTGTAATAATGATTTTCGGGACATTCAATCCTTCTTCAAGGATTCTTTTATGCATTATATGCACTATGTTAGATATCAAGGAAAATTCATTTTGGCTTCAAAAGATACACCATTTATGATAAATAATGCAAGCACGGTTTGGGGAGGGATGTTTTTTTTTTACCTATTTTAACAAACATATTGTCTACACCATCCGACTAGTTTCCGGTTCGAGTCTCAGGCAACCCATTATAATATTTTAAGAAAATATTTATCTGCATTATCCTTTTATAACTCAATGATTATTCGTTCGCTGGAATCAGAAGTCAAAATTTTGGTAGATAGGGATCCCATAAAAGCTTCTTTCAAGGAATGGGCCAATCCTGGTCATTTCTCAAGAACAATAGTTAAGGATCCTGAGACTACCACTTGGATCTTGAGCCTACATGTTGATGCTCACGATTTCAATAGCCATACCAGTGATTTGGAGGAGATCTTCCGAAAAGTATTTAGTGCCCATTTCAGACAACTTTCCATTATTTTTCTTTGGTTGAGTAGGATGTATTTCCACGGTGCTCGTTTTTCCAATTATGAAGCATGGCTAATTGACCCTACTCACATTGGCAGGTGGTTTGGCCAATAGTGGGCCAAGAAATATTGAATGGCGATGTGGGCGGGCATATTGTATGTGCCAATTGTCATTTAGCCAATAAGCCCGTGGAAATTGAGTTTCCATAAGCAGTACTTCTTGATACTGTATTTGAAGCAATTGTTCGAATTACTTATGATATGCAAGTAAAACAAGTTCTTGCTAATGGTAAAAAAGGAGCTTGAATGTGGGGGCTGTTCTTATTTTACCCGAGGGTTTTGAATTAGACCCGATCGTATTTCGTCCGACATGAAAGAAAAGATAGGCAATCTGTCTTTCCAGAACTATCGCCCCACTAAAAAAAACATTCTTATTTTAGGTCTTGTTCCTGGTCAGAAATATAGTGAAATAACCTTTTCTATTCTTTTTTCGGAGTTTTGTATCCATTGAGCAAAGACAGGTTGTAATTATATAGCGGTATCAGAAAACATATCTTAAGGGCTTCCTAAAGCGCTCATAATATCATTATGAATATACAAACCAAAACCAAAACTGTGAAAGCCTAGAAATATACATACCCAATTAAGATGTGATATGATTGCATCACGATGCCTAAGGACACGATCTAATAGATCGTTGTATCGAGTAGTTGGATCATAATCTCTTACCATAAAAATAGTTGCATGTGCGGCAGTACCAACTATAAGAAATCCACCAATCCACATATGATGTGTGAACAATGACAGTTGGGTACCATAATCAGTAGCTAGATATGGATAAGGGGGCATGGAATGCATATGGTGAGCTACAACAATGGATAAAGAGCCCAACATAGCTAGGTTAAGAGATAATTGAGCATGCCATGACATTGTTAGGATCTCGTATAGACCTTTATGACCCTGGCCTGTAAATGGACCTTTATGAGCCTATAAAATATCTTTTAGACCATGACCTATACCTCAGTTGGTCCTATACATGTGACCTGCTATCAAAAAAAGAATTGCAATAGCTAAATAATGATAATCAATATCAGTCAGTCGATGGACAAGATGTGAATATTCCTGTACTACACCTTGTTGGTCCGGAGGGACGGAGGAGGCTAGGTTAGCCGAAAGATGGTTATTGGTTCAAGGACGCATGGTGCCCCTGCTTTTTCTAGGTAAGAAGGGGTAGAGAAAATGTCTCGAGCCAATGTTCGAGTACCAAGCTGAGCAAAATAGCCCCGTAACTTCGGGATATTGAGTGAAAGGTTACACCTATGGGTTATGTATTGTAGGTCAACCCTACTCCATTAATACCAATAGGCGGCAACATATGGGAAAAAGTACTACGCCCAAGAATCAATAACACAAAAACTTTATTATAAATTATTCCCCTTCCTTATTGATATCGGAACTAAGAAGAATGGTTGGGCTAACAAACATCCATCTCATTCGTATTTTTGATACCCGTATAACTATCGAAGACTGTTGAAGTGACGGATTCTTGAAAATTAAGGAGCGGGAGGGACAAAGAAATTGTTGAAATTAGCATTTTTTTTATCTAGTATCAAAACTTTTGATGTTAAGAAAAAATCTTTTGCAGGAAGGTTGGCTAGAGATTTCTTGTAAAAACACTAGCCCCATTGAGTTAATAAGGAGAATATTTCAATCTTTTTTTATTTCATGTATTATTCTCATTATGCACATAAGGAAGGAGCCGTATGAGGTGAAAATCTCATGTACGGTTCCGGAACAGAGATTCTTTGAATCGAACGACGACCGTAACAAATGTCAGCTCAATCTGAATGAGCAAGAATTTCCAAGAATATTTTGAATCTTTCGTTTTTGAGCAGAAGAGCTATTTTCAAGTAGTCTTCAATTGATTACGTATTAATCAATATTCGATTGATTAGCCTAAGGTTATCGACAAAAAAGATTTGTCTAAGTCACTTCGTTTTGTTTTATCCAAGTTGCTTCTCTTTTTGTCCAAATTTCTTCTTTTTTTTGTCTAACTCGCTTCCTTTTTTCTTTGTGAGTTTCAAGAATACTCCCATTCATAGGTTCGAGATCCACGTCTATGAATGGAAAGGTTCGAATGATCAACTATGCAATCAGTTGTTAGAATCAATAGGTCTTCAAATCGTTCATTTGAAAAAATTGAAACAATTAGTATTGGATGATCATGATACTTCCCAAAAATCGAAATTATTGATCAATAGAGGAACAATATCACTATTTTTGTTCGATAAGATACTAAAGTGGATGATTGACTTATTCCATACTAGAAATAATTGTGGGATATCATTGAGAAATATGAATCCACTTATGTAATAAAGTGGATCCCCTAAGGGATTGAGCAGCGATGTAGAATCAGATCCCAAAGATATTAAGTCTTTTTTTTTATTATGAAAAAAAGTCTTTTTCTAAAATTCTATATTTCTCTATGAAATCGATATAGTTAACTTTCAGAAAATTCCAATGAGAGTGGAAATACTTATGCTTTATTCTTTTGAAGGTGGGGATTTTACTTGGAAAAGAAAATGTTCCATATTAATGGATTCGGATCCATAATCATGGGTTCCAATGTACGAGATCTTGTAACACTTACCAATGAGGTCCTATTGATTAGTATTACACAAAAGAAATCAATTTTAGACACTAATATAATTAGATCTTTACATACCCGAGTTTGTCAACTTTATGGGAAATGATACAAAAAAAAATTCTTTTTTTCCAATAGAAAAACTCCTCTGTGATGAATTATCTGATCATTGTAATTATATAAATGAACAAAAAAAACAACCTAAATAAAAAATTCAAAAATAGAATTGAAGCTTTCGATAAAGGATATATTATCCAAAATGTGCTCGAAAAAAGAATTATATTGTGTAATGATGAAACTAAAAAAGACTACTTGCCAAAATTATATGATAAGATCAAAAAATTATTTTTATCCTCAAATAAAACTTTGCTAAAAAATGACATATAGACTAATTGGATAAATAAAATTTATGGTTTACTTTTAACTACTGATTTTTCCAAATTGGAAAAGAAAATGGATACATTTGATAAAAATTACCTATCGAGAGAAAATACTTTATTTGGATTTTCAAAAATACTAACAATAAAGAATCTATTTTAAAAATCAAATAAAAATTTTTAAATTTTTATTCAACCCGGTTATAACTGATTTCAAGGGGAAAATAATTATAAAAAAATCTAAGTTTTAGAGTTGATTGGAAAGTTTGGTGAAATTTAGGGACTAGGGTTGCCTATTTTGGAAGGTTTAGGTACCTATTTGTAATAAAGGAAAAGTTAAGGACTAAAGTGCAAATAAGAGCATTTGTGCGACCAAAAGCTACTTTTGGAAATTCTAAGGACCTAAACTTAATTAAAGGAAGTTTTGGGGATATTAATGAGAAAAATGGGGGTTAAATGAATTTTAAAGCCTAAGTTATAAAGAAGAGGGGCAAAATGGTAATCTTGCCAAAACTCAGAAGCCATTAGGCAATTAATGTGAAATAGCGCTTGTAATTGTTCCAATACCTATTTGGGATTAGAATGAGACTCAAGGAAACTTGGGGATCCAGTTGAAAGACTTGGGAAAGTCTAAGGTCTGAAAAAAGAATTTTAAAAGTATAAGGGCAAATGGTAATTTTGGCCAAGTAAAGGACCAAATGGTAATTTGGGAAAAGTTAGACCACTAGGTGGTAAATAAAGAAAATATGGGCACATCAATAAGTATTAAGTGAAAAGAGAATGGGCTTAAGCCCGAGGGATTAACCTTATAGAAGGTTAGGACAAAGGTTGGGTTACTAACTAATGAGTCAAGTAACCCACATGCGTGAGGATTAAACCGTAAAACTACGGGAAAAGTATGATATATTGAATTGTGGAATGGTCAGAAGTGAAACAACCCCATTATTGCTAAACCTTGTAGAGAAATGCAAGGGACCACTCCAACTAAATTGAGAGCGAGATTCTCAAATCTTTGTGAAATGAACAAGTTCTGTAACTTAAGGTGAGTGGGTTACTGATGGCATGTCCGATTGGACCGACTGGAGCATTTAATGAAATGCTTGATTTACTATGTGAAAAAAGTAGAAAGATAACCTTAGAACTTATATAAGAAGTTCAAAATGAATAAGTACATGCCCACTAAAGTAAATATGATTTTAAAGTCTAAATCAAGGAACGATCATGAGACCGAGGCATGTTTTATAGCTACGGCCGAGTGAGACTGAGAATTGTTGGGCTATGGGCCATTTTGCTGATTGAAAAGATGATTGAGTGACATGCAAGGCTCTTAAGAAATGTTATTGTTGTGTTATGTGCAGATTTGAATGACCAGGGTACAAAGTATGTTGTGAAACTCGCATATAGGATGAAGTGCCTTACTACGTAATGTGGAGAGATGGCTAAGTGACAAGCCAGACTCCCAAGATTTATATGTTGTGTGGGAAGTCAGTCGAATGACATACTAGGCTCCCACATGTCTATGTTATATGCATGTTGATTTGTGATGCTATCTAAGTGTGATGGGGGACTAGAGTGAGTGACACATTGAGATCCTGATAATGAGATGTTGTGTGCACTATTATGGTATTTAAGGCCATGAGTGCCATGATTATGTGTAAGACCGGAAAATCCCAACTTGAAAATTGGGCTGAGTAAATCCAAAAAGTGGGATCAAATGAGGAGAGTAATGTTAAACTAGGAAAGGAAATTGAACCAGAAATAAGGAAAGGGTTAATGGAGAGGCTAAGATGGATGAAAAATAGTCATGAGAAACCTTAAGGAGTGTCTCAGAACACATAGTCAAGGATTTGGAGAAAGGGAGAGAACCGATTTGAACCAAATTCAAGCTGTGTGGAGTCACAAACACCCCTAAATTTTAAGGGGACAAAATAAATCCAAATGGAGTGGTTCGTGAGTCCATTCAATAGCAAATTGAATTTAGAATTTTTAGGATTTTTTTCCAAGAATAAGTTGAGAAAGGGGTGACCCGAGCCAAAAAATGCCAAACTGACAGAGAAATTCGACATAAACTAGTTCGCTACAGTGCAAACTGGGTGGCATGTAATGCTAGGTGCACACACTCGTGGCACACGAGGCTACACGTGTGTGTGTTGTCTTCCTTGCTTAACTCATAAACCTAGATCCCTATTTTAACTCGACAACACATCGCTGACCACCGATTCCACTACTTGGAGAAATTAATTCATTGCCAGCACCACATGCTAATGATTAATGAGAGAAGGCTATGGATAGATAGCTACACAAGTTTAGAACACAACCATATAAATTGGTGTTGTTCCCTCATCGAATTTTTCTTAGAATCCTCTCTCAACCACCGACTGCTCCCAACTCCGGTAACCTTGCTACCTAAGAGCATATCTCTTCCGCCCGACCACCTATGATGACCATCCTGGTAATCCTAGAAAGTAGAGAATTTCAACTTTCCATTTCCACCTCTCTCGGCACTCAACTTTGTCTCTACCCGCACCAACAAGATCGCATAGTACATGATCTCCAATGACCCAAAATGACAACTATTTTAGAGCTTACTTTTTATTGCCCCAATGACCCTCCTAAGTTGAGAAAATTTCGGTGAGTCTCGTGTACCACCAATATTCAATAGCCTTCGACCTTGCCCGATTTGAGCAACATTTGAAGGAGAAATAAATTTTTTAATTCTAAGATCATGAGCTAAGTTGTAAACCCTGTCCCTTTATAGATAAGAAAAATGGGAAAAGAACCGGTTGTTTCAAAAGAGAAAATTGAGCCGGTTCACGAACCACAACCGATAAGGAAAGGGTAAATTGAGAAATTTACAAATCCCGAGTGACTCAAAGAGTCATAAAAACCATGGAAAGGAACCTTGGGATGAATTGGAAGAGAAAACGAAACCGATTTAGGTGAACTGAACCCGAACTAGATTGAACTGAACCTGAACCAAATTGAACTAGTTTGAACCATACATGAACCGATTGCTAAATTCATTTTTTTAGGAGGCTTAAAATATTCAAATTGGGGAATTGAAGCCACCATTAGATAGAGAATGAATTTAGAAAATTTTATTTTTGAGAAAACCTGTCGAATCAGGCCTGAACTGGCCGATTTACGCATTGAACCTGATCAGACTGGTCGGGTCCGGTTCAAAACAATGTCATCTTCTTCCTTCAAAATGACATCATCATTCATTCAATGCATATACGAATGATGCCAGCAAAGAAAAAATGGCTCCGATTAGGCCGTTTCAGGGTGAGGATAAGCTCGGCCAAAAAGGAAAGTTGTCGGACAAAGGGTCCCTATGCTCCCTATATTAATAGCTACTCTCTATTAATCCTCTAGATACCTGAAATCTCCATTCTCTCTCAACTGCTCCATTTTTTGGAAAATCTCAAACAAGAGCTTCGAAATAGGCATTTGTCTTAGCCTCAGAGGGCACGGTTGGGTCCTATAGACTCCTAATGAAGTCAACTACTTAATAGCACCTTCCTCTCGACCTGAGGATTGCTGGAGCGCCGGAGTAATCAAACAGTGAAGTAGCTTCGACGGATCAAAGCTTCCCTATTTTGACTAAGGTGAATTCGACCAAATTCAGCCCTATTCCGGCCAAACCAAGCCTCCCCAACTCCCCTACAACCCTCATATGACCTCAATAGAGCTGAAAGGTAAGCCAATTCGACCATTGAAGTTAGAGAGAGAAAGTAATAAACTTTACTAACAAAATTCACCCTTGATTTAATATCAATAGTAGCAATTATTGATCCTAGATTGAACCTTAGGACAACAGATACCTTCCTCGATCGAGAGCTCAAACTGTTGCACCTTTGATGGTAAGCTTTTAAAGCTTTCATCTCTACGTACAGTTTTTCGGCAAAGCATCATTTGAGCTCAATTCGGACTCAAATGATGCGGTTCAAATCTCAATTGAATAGTATGGAAGTGTAGGAACTAATCCATACCTTTAATTTGAGCAAATAACCTCAATTGAATGGCCAATTTAAAGAAATCAAATTCAGTGAGTTTGAAGGGGAGAAATTTGGGAAAAATTTTGGGGAAAATTGGGAATTTTGTAAAATTGAGGGACCTATTTTCAATTTCCCAAAATTGAAGGCCAATTGGCCATGAGAAAGATATTGGAGGACCAATTGGTCAATTTTTGAAACATTTGGGGTTAAATTGGCATTTTTGGAAAGTAGGGGCAAAATGGTAATTTTTGAAAAATTGGTGACCAAATTGGAAATTTGGAAAACTTGTGCCCCTTATATAATTTTGAGTAAATTGAGAACTCAAAGGGAATTTTGGAAACCTTGGGACTCAAATTGGGCAAAAGTTGGCATTAGGGACCTAAAGTTAAGAAAGATGAACTTTAGGGACCTAAAGTTAAGAAAGATGAACTTTAGGGACCTAAGTGCAATAAATTGATAATTTGTGAACCTAGGCTTTTATGCCAAACCATAATTGATAAGGCTGCCCAAATCGTGTAGGGACAAGTGTGACCAGAATGCAATCAAGAGAAAGCTCGTTTAGACTTGGAAAACTGCTACGTCACAATTATTGGGTGAGTTAGCATATTAACATCATACTCGGTTGGGATGGTAAGCCCTTTAGAAATGAAAAACCACTTATAAGTGGGAAAATGATACTTTAACATCATACATGGTTGGGGTGATGGACAATTTAAGCTAAAACCTACTTAACAGTTGTAAGTAGAGGAAATTATACCTGATTGGTATGATGAACTTCCTTTAATGAAGGAGGAAACTGCTTGCTAGATGTAAGCGGAGATATCATCACACCCGGTTGGTGGGATGAAGTTAGAATATATTTTGTCAAAAGTGTTCTCCCCTGACTGTGTTCTAATGCTAAAACTATTTGGCAGACCTTCTTGACGGGATCTAGCACAACTTAGATAGGCTATAGTCCTCGATTTTTGGAACTTGTGGGGCTAAATGTTTGGGTTCAGAAAATCACGTACAGTGGGCCCAAGGCCAGTGGGCACGAGCAAGAGCTCATAAACAAACTTGAAATGTGAAAGCTATGAAATTTGTAATGAACTTGTTATGTGATTTCTCGATGGTACCAAGTGAGGACCAACAGTACTCGATGGACTAGCGGCAGTGCATCAGGGCCAGGTTGACGGACCGGCCTAGACAAACAACTGTAGGTCAGGTTGAGGGTCGGGGCCGTTGAACTAGTGGCACCAAAGATAAACGACTATATGTGAAAACTGTTGTTTTATGCATGCACTTGTGGTACAACATTCCTACTTGTTACAACATCTTTTGATGCTACCATCCTATTTACCCGTTCCTTGGGTTTAATTTATTTCTTAGGCCCTCATGAGCACTTTTCCTTGGTGCTTGGTCTTTCTGTCTCAACCAGCATTTCATTTGGGAGCTTATCTTTCTTTCCATTTCAGTTAGTTCCATTTCCTCTTAATTGGGATATGTATGCCTTTTCGGGTCTTCCTTACTTGGTAGGATTCCTTCCTTTTCTCCCAAAATTTCTTTTTTATTCATTATTTGGAAATATATAATCATTAAATGACATCCTTTGATGTCTTCCTTCCCATGCTCCCTTCCCGGGAAATCTAGCGATGCGTCCTTGTACCATTTTCCTTAATTCTACTTGTATCTTGCACAAGTTTTCTTACTTGGGAAAATTTTAGACATAATTTGTTTCAAGACCTCTTTGTGCGAGGTTTACTTAACCTTTATCTGGCTTTGAGTTTGATCGTCAATTTGGTCTTCGCTTATAAATCTTCTTAAGGATTTCCTCCATCCTTCTTTTCCAAGTGTTTGGCCTTTCCTTCTTTCCTTTCTTTACTAGAGCTTAATCCATGACTCTCACAAGGGTTAGTTCGTTACCTGCCTTGCTTTTACTATTCACCTTGTCTAATTCTCTTGAGGCAGTTGTCTCTCGAGTCTCCTTGTCCTTAATGACCATTCCATTATCCTTTTAGGGTGTATTCCTTACTACTTCTCGGTCCTCCTTAGGGCCTCGTTCATTCTCCTTGACTATCTTATTGTCACAGTTTGCTTACTTCTACTATGTTGGTCTGAAACTCCAATTTGACTTTTCTACTTTTTCCAAAGTTGTACTTGAAATCTCAAGATATACCATTTGTCGTCAAACGCTCGTCTTGTCTTCTCTTGTGGATACACTCCCTTCTTTGCTCCTAAATAGTTGGAAATTTCTTCTTTAAGTGAGAGTTCTCTTCAGCTACCTTTTGTTCTATTTGTGGTTTTATCAAGGTCTTACCTTCAGCCCTTTTTCCTTCCTGCCGCTTTGCTAAGATCTTGAAGAGCTTACTCCTATCTGTGGTTGAAAGTATGAGCGGGAGTCGTGTTTCTTTGGATGGTATCCTTTCGGATTTCCTATAGTTGTGGGGGTGTCATTCTTGAAAATTATTATTCTAAATCCTAGTGGGACAATCCTTTATTTCATGTCCTATTTCCTTTGAACCTTGTAATAGGTTGTTTCCTTGCTTAGTTGTTACTCCAGGAGTTCTTCTAGACTCCTTACCTTGACAATTTTTTTATCATGCCTTCTTTGCCTAATAATTTCATTGATTCATTCCTTGATCCTCGGTCTCCATGGTGTCTAGGGTATCGCGGTTTTGTTGGGTCACTTTTCTTGGGGCCATCTTCCTAGAAAGGTCACATCCTTTGAGAGACAAAGTATTAGGAATTTGGAGTATTTTATTAATAGAGGAGTACAATATGTTGGAGTGTTTTAGCCCTATTACAGAAAATGGTCACAAAATAAATAGGGAGCTACGGGATTGTTGATAAGCATCCTCCTAGGTAAGGTTATACGCCCTTTGCTAGCATTTATGGATTCATGCTTGGCTTCCTTCGTACTTAGAGTTGTGACCTCAATAGGTCTTAGCACCATCCTCCTGGATACTTCACCATTTGGACTTTTGAGACTTCAACCATGACTCAAGCATTGGGAAGATTCTAGGATTGTCTTCCTACGAGTATAGGGTGTTGAGTAGAGTCATTTCTAGTTTTCTTGGTTTATCTCCTGGGAGCCATCTGAAAATCTTAAGATCAATCCTATTAGTTACTATATTTTCTATTCTTAATTATGTATTCGAGGAAACAGGCTCTGATACCACTCAAGTTGTCACGCTCGACCCAGTTTGGTCGGATCCCCGTGATTAACTCGCCAGTCTCTCGGTTTACTAAGGGTTGCCCCTTGTTTATAAACCATGAAGAGTAAGGCGTTCTTTAAACCTGTACCTTTCCTGTAATAAAATAAATCAAAACTGCATAAAATTTCAAACTGATCATACCTGTCTTACATGCATATTAGCTTGGGGTCCTTAGGGTAGACTTTTCGGGGTTACCTGAAAGGGATATAAGAGAGGGGGTGAGTACAATGACTCAGTGAATGGTTTTTCAAAATTTATCTCCGTGTTCGTATGAGGACAGAGACCTCATCCTGACTCCAACCCGGTCTCATGCGCTTGAAGCTATGTCGAGCTTTGCAAGGCTTCTGGTACAACTAACTGCCATTATATCCACCAGGTCATCTAGGGCCTTAGGACATATCACTACCCCTCTTGGGCATCTTGAAGGTCCCATAAATATAGTGCATGCAGAATCAATATTTTTCACATGATGCCATATAATCTGTGGTGCCACTGGTCTAACGACCCCGACTCTCAAGTCAACCTACAACTATTTGTCTTGACTTGTTCGAAGACCTGTCATGTCTTACTGCCACTAGTTGACTGAGTATGTCGGTCCTGTATTGGTCCCACGGCCAAATAATTCAATTACTTCAGTATTTGTTGCATATAAATCATGTTTGTTTACGAGCTCCTACTAGTGCCAACCGGCCTTAGGCCAACTATTCGAGATTTTTAAAATTGGGCATAATAGCCCCCAAGTTCCAAAATCGAGGTCTCCGACCTAACAGAGCTATTTAAGCTTTGGTCAAGAAGGTCTCCCAAATTGTTTAAGCAGTGACACACAGTCAGGGGAGAGCACTTCCAACAAAATATATATTCAACTGTCCATCATACCAACTGAGTATGAGAACATCTTCGCTCATAATTGATGAATAGGTTTTCCACTTCCATCGAGTATATTTTATCATACCAACCGGGTATGATCTACTTACAACCAGTAATTAGTTTTTTTCCATGTGATTTTCACATAACTCCTATTAGGTGTGATGTTTAAAATACCATTTAGCAGTGGGTTTTCCTTGTTGAGATACTTATCATCCCAACCGGGTATGATATAAAAATCTCACTCATTCGATAGTGTAGTGAATATCCTCATAGCCGGCTTGTTATCCTAACTTGACCTCGTGTTAGTTGGCGTTCTCGGCACTTGGTGTTCCTATACAATATAAACACTCTTATTCATTATCATTTGGCATAATAGCCTTCATTCATCCCAAATGAATGAGAAAATCAAGCTTTTCCTTTATTTGTAATTTGGTCCCTAAAGTTATTTTTCTTTAACATTAAGTCCCTAATGCTGGTTTTCCCTCAAATTTAGTCCAAAAATATTTAAAATTTATCTTAGTACCTCAATTTATTCAAATTCACAAAAAAGGGGGCTTAATTTCCCAAATTTCCAATTTGGTCCCCCAACTTTTCCAAAATTACCATTTTGCCCCTACTTTACAAAAATGGTAAGTTTTGCCCCAAATTGCCCAATTGGTCCTCCAACATTTTTATCATGTCCAATTAGTCCTCAATTTTATGAAATTGCACTTTTATCCCTCTAATTTTTAAATTCTCAAATTTCCCCCCAATTTGAACCCTCCAACTCTGCCGAATTTGATTTCATCAAATTGACCAATCAAATAAGTTTATTTGTTGAAATTGAAGTTAAATTAAAGTTCCTACACCTTCATATGATTCAATTGCACTTTGAATCACACGATTTAGTTCCAGAATGAGCTCAAACGAAGCTTCACCGGAAAACTAGAGTTAGAGAGAGAAAGCTTCGGAAGCTTACTGTTGGGGGAGTGGCGGTTTGAGCTTTCAATATGGGCAGATAACTCGTGTCCTGGGATTTCTCATAGGATCAAGAATTGCATCAATTGATGCTGAATTGAGTGAGAATTTTATCATCGAAGTTCTGTTAGTTCTCTCTCTCTAGCACTGGTTGGAAATTATAGAGGGGAGCTGAATTGGCTTATCTTTTATCTCTAATTCAGTTGTATTAGGGTTGTGGAGGTGTTGGGAGGGCTTGGTTTAGCTTGAGAAGGGCATGAATTGGCTAATTTCAGCTCGGCGAAAATAGTGCAGCTTCGGTCCACCGAAGCTGCTTCACTGTTTGATCACGCCGACGCTTCTCTGGCAACTCTCGAAGAAAATTGAAACTACAGGTGTGTAGTTGATCCTCTCCTCAGTTCTAAAGAACCCAACCTTGCCTTGTTTGGCTCAGAAAAGTAACCAAGTCAGAGCTCTGGTTTGAGCTTCACTGGAAAATGGAGCAGTTGAGAGAATGGAGTTTTCAGTTGTGGAGAGGATGAATGAGGATGGGCTCTCTTTATAGGAAGCTGGGGGACTTCTTGGCCATCTAATTAGAGCCTTCATGGCAGTCATGCATTGCCTGAAACTCCCTTGTCGGATACTTTTCAGCTTCGCCGGCACTGCATGATTTTTCGGCGAGTGAATAGTGTTGTCATCTGAAGAAAGAAGACGGCACTGTTCTGAACTGGTCTAAACCAGGTTCATAGCTTTAACCAACCGGTTCACCCCTAATTCGACCAAAATTTTCAAATCTAAAATTTCTAAATTCATTTTTTATCCAATAGTGGCTTTAAATCTAAACTTTGAATTTTCTAAGCCACCTAGAAAAATGAATTTAGTATCCAGTTCAATAGTGGTTGAAACCAGTCCAAACCGGTTCAATCCAATTCGGATTCGGTTCATATTAACCGGTTTGGTTTTCATCTCGAATTCATCCTAAAGTCCTTTTTCTTGATTTGTGACTCTTTAGGTCACTCAGGATCCATAAATTTTTAGGTTTGTCCTTTCTCTGTCGGTTCTGATTCAAGAACCGAGTCGATTCATAAACCGGTTCAATCTAGTTGGATCCGGTTCATCTTAATCGGTCTGGTTTTTCTCTTCCAATTTGTCCTAAGACTTTATGAACCACTTTGGGTCACTCGGGAGTTGTAAATTTCCAAATTTCTTGTTCTCTGATGATCAGGTTTGCGAACCGGTTCGGTATTTCTCACTTGGTTTGACTAGTTCTTTTCCCAGTTTTCCTTAACTCAAAAGGGCAGGGTTTATTGTCAGGGGAGAGCACTTCTGACAAAAACATATTTTCAACTGTGCATAATACCAACTGAGTATGAGGACATCTCTGCTCATAACCGATGAACAGGTTTTTCACTTCCTTCGAGAAAGTTTTATCATACCAACCAGATAAGATCTACTTACAACCGGTAAATAGTTTTTCCGCGTGATTTTCAAATCACTCCCCTAAGTGTGATGTTTAAAATACTACTTAGTAGTGGGTTTTCATTATCGAGGTGCTTATCATCCCAACCGGGCATGATATAAAAATCCTACTCACTCAATCGTGCAGTGAAATTTCACTTAGTTGGTTTTCATCCCTAGCGAGCTTAACCTTAGCTGCCGTTCCCGATGTCTCGTGTTCCTACATAAAAGGAACATTGTTGTTCATTATCATTTGGCTTAATCACCTTCATTTAGAATGAATGACTAAATTCTCAACTTTTCAAATATTTGCAACTTGATCCTTAAAGTTAGTTTTACTTTTTCTTTAGGCCCCCAATTGTCGGTTTTTCCCCAAATTGAGTCCCGATACTTTTAAAATTCCCCTTGGGACCTCATTTTACTCAATTCATAAAAAAGGGTTCAATTTTCCCAAATTCCCAATTTGGCTCCCAAATTTTCTAAAATTACCATTTTGCCATTCCTTTACAAAAATGGTAAATTTTACCCCAAAAATTCTAAAATTACTCAATTGGTCCCCTAACACTCTTATTATTCCCAATTAACCCTCAATTTTAGAAAATTGCATTTTGGTCTTTCGAATTTTTTTAAATCCCCAATTTTCCCCAATTTTTACTCCAATTTCAACTTACTAATACAGCTGAATTTGATTTCATCAAATTAACCGATCAAACACTTCTAATTGTTGAAATTGAAAATAAATTTGAGTTTCTAGATTTTCATACAATTCAATAGCACTTTGAATTGTAAGTTTTGACGTCGGAATGAGCTCCAACGAATCTTTGCTAGAAATCAGAACTTATAGAGAGAAAGCTTCAATTGCTTACCGTCGGAGGCGCGGCGGTCCGAGCTTCCAATTTAGGTAGATAACTCTCCTCCTGAGGTTTCTCCTAGGATAAAAAAATTGCATCAATTGATGGTGAATTGGGTGAGAACTCTATCATTGAAATTCTACAGGTTCTTTTTCTATCACCGGTCGGAAATTGCAAAGGGGAGCTGAATTGGCTTACCTTTTAGTTCTAATTCGGTAGTAGGAGGGCTGAGGAGGTGTTTTGACAGCTTGGTTTGGACTGAGAAGGGCTCGAATTGTCCAACTTCAGCTCGACCAAAATAGGTCAGCTCCGGTTTGCCAAAGCTGCTTCATTGTTCGATCAAGCCGGTGCTTCTCCCTAGTTTAAAGAATCCAACCACACCTTCTTTGGTTTAGAAAAGACCCTATATCAGAGCTATAGTTCGAGCTTCCCTGAAAAACTAAGTAGCTGAGAGAGAGTGAGATTTTCAGATGTAGAGAGGATGAATAGAGAGGGGCTCTTTATATATGGAGTTCGGGAACTCGTCGACCGTTCGTTTGGCACCTTGAAATGCACTGAATGGAAACATTTCTTCTTTGTTAGCGCTGGTTCAATTTTCCAGCAAGTGAACAATGTTGTCATCTGTAGGAAGAAGACAACACTGTTCTGAATTGGACCGGTCCGAACCAGGTTCAAAGCTTAAACTAGCTGGTTAACCACCAATTCGACCGAATTTTTCAAATCTAAAAATTTTTAAATTCATTTTCTATCCAATGGTGGCCTCAAATCTCAAATTTTAATTTTTAAAGCCACCTATAATAATTAATTTATCATTTGGTTCAATAGTGGTTCAAAACGGTCCAAACCGGTTCAATCCGGTTCGGATCCGGTTAACCTAAACTGGTTTGGTTTTCATCCCCCATTCATCCTAAAGTACTTTATCATGACTTATGTGACTCTTTAGGTCACTTGGGGTCCATATATTTCCTAGTTTTCCATCTCTCTATCGGTTCCTGTTCACCCGAACTGGTTTGGTTTTTCACTCCTAAATTATCTTAAAGTTCTTTTCCAAGGTTTATTAATCTATTTGGGTCAAATGGAAGTTGAATTTTCTCCAATTTTCCCATTCCTAAATAATCGGGTTTGTGAACCGGTTTGGTTTTCTAACTCAGTTTGTCCGATTCTTTCTCGATTTTTCCTTAACTCCAAAGAGCAGGTTTACAAGTTCTATACAACAAGTGCATGCACAAATAATAGTTTTCACATATAGCTATTATCTTTGGTGCCAATGGTTCAACGGCCCCGACCCTCAACCCGACCTACAGCTGTTTGTCTAGGTCGGTTCATCGACCTGGCCCTAACGAATTGCCTCCAGCCCATCGAGTATTGTTGGTCCTAACTCGATACCATGTGAAATCACATACCCAATTTCATTTGAAATTTCATGGCTTTCCTTTACTCAAGTTTGTTTATGAGCTCTCGCTTGCACGCACTAGCATTGGACCCACTATACGTGATTTTTGAAAACCGTGCATTTAGTCCCAGAAGTTCAAAAACTGAGGCCTCTGGCATATCTGAGCTGTTCTAGCTCCCATCAAGAAGGTCTCCCAAATAGTTTAAGCAATGGCACACAGTGAGGGGAGAACACATCTGACAAAAAGTATCTTTTCCACTTCATCACACCAACCGGATGTGATGACATCTCCACTTACGACCGCTAAATGAGTTTCTCATTTCCTTAAGGAAGTTTGTCATACCAACAGGGTATGATCATCTCTACTTACAACCAGTAAGTAGGTTTTCTTTTCATAAAAGTAAGCTCATCATCCCAACCTGGTATGGTGTGATTAAGTCCACTCACCCGTTGATCGTGATGTATTCTTCTCTAGTCAGTTTCAGACTCCATGCTAGCTTTTGCTTGTTGGCGTTCTGGTCACTCGTCTTCTTACACAATTTGGGCATTTTTATCAATTAAGGTTTGGCATAACAGCCATTGTTTTCTCTAGTATGAGCGACTAGGCTCAAAATTGTTAATTAATTGCACTCTGGTCCCTAAAGTTCATTTTCCTTAATTTAAGTCCCTAATGCCACCTTTTCCCCAAATTGAGTCCCAAGGCTTCCAAAATTCCCTTTGAGTCCTCAATTTACTCAAAATTGTATAAGGGGCTGAAGTTTTCCCCATTTCCAATTTGGTCCCCAACTTTTAAAAAATTACAATTTTGGCCCTACTTTCCAAAAATGGCAATTTTACCTCAAATGTTCCAAAAATTGACCAATTGGTCCCATAACATCTTTCTCATGGCCAATTGGCCTTTAATTTTGGAAAATTGCAAAGAGGTCCCTCAATTTTTCAAAATTCCCAATTTTCCCTAAAATGTTCCCCCAATTTCTCCCCTTCAAACTGACTGAATTTGATTTCTTCAAACTGGTCATTCAATCGGAGTTAATTGCTCCAATTGAGGGTATGGATCAGTTCCTACACTTCCATATGATTCAATTGTGCTATGAACCACAACTTTTGGGTCCTATTTGAGCTTAAACGGAGCTTCGTCGAAAAACTATTTGTAGAGAGAGAAAGCTTATTGTCTGAGGAGCAACAGTTTGAGCTCGATCTAGGGAGGTAGCTTTCATCCTAAGGTTACTTCTAGGATCCAGAATTGCTACAATTGATGTCCAATCGAGTGAGAATTTTATCAGTAAAGTTTACCACTTTCACTGTAAAACCCGTCCTTTTGAGCGAAGGAAAATCGGGAAAAGAACCGGTCAAACCAAGTGAGGATTCAGAATCGGTTCACAAACCCGATCATTTATGAATAGGCAATTTAGAAATTTACACCCTACGAGTGATCCAAAGGCTTCATTAAATCTTGGAAAAGAAATTTAAGACAAATTAGGAAAGAAAAACCAAATTGGTTCAGGTGAACAAGAATCAATAAGAACTTTGAAGTTAAGGTCAAAACTTTTTATGCGAATGTACGCTTTATCATAAATAGTGATAAATTAATATATATTTAATTATTGTAATTAATACTAATAATTTAATACCTAAATTAAATTATTGGAATTAATACAAATAATTTAATCTTGAAATTTAATTATTAAAATTAATACCAATAATTTATGGTGATATTAATACTAGTAATAAATCTCTTCCATTTAATATACGGTTTTACACCAATATAAAGAGGTCATCCCCATTCATTCTCCTCACACCCGAACACTTCTCTCTCTCTTTCTCTACTACTCTATTTCCCGGTGAAGCTTAAATCAGAGTTTCGACTTGAAAATTTTTCTTAACCTCGGAAGGAGAGGTCAGGCTCTTAAGACCGGGGAGAAGTCAGCTATCTGATAACAAACTCCAGTCAATCCGAGAATCACTAGAGAAGCGCCGACATGATGGAATAGTGAAGCAGCTCCTGCGGACTGAAGCTGCCCTATTTTGGTTGAGTTGAAATTGTCGAGCCCTACTTACGCCAAACCAAGCCTTCCCAACACTTTCTCCGCCCTCCCACGACCGAATTAGGACTGAAAGATAAGCCAATTCGGCTCCACTCTACAATTTCCCGCCGGTGTTAGAGAGAGAACCGGTAGAATTTCAATAATGAAATTCTAACTCAATTTGGCATCAATTGGTGCGATTCTTCATTCTATGATTAACCTCAAGATAAGAGTTATCTGCCTAGATCGAAAGCTCAGACTACCGTGCCCTCACCGGTGAGAAATCGAAGTTTTCTCTCTCTATAGTCTATTTTCCGGCGAAGCTCCGTTTGAGCTTGTTCCGGCGTTAAAATCTACGATTCAAAGTATCTTAGAATCGTATGAACATGCATGAACTCAATTTCAACTCCAATTTCAATAATTAGAAGTGTTTGGTTGGTCAATTTGATGAAATCAAATTCGGTAGTGTTGAAGAGTTGAAATTGGGGGAAAATTTGGGATTTTCGAAATTCAAAGGGCCAAAATGCAATTTTATGAAATTGAGGGTCAATTGGGCATGAAAATAATGTTGGAGGACCAATTGAGAAATTTTGGAATTTTTGGGGCAAAACTTACCATTTTTGTAAAGGAAGGGTAAAATGGTAATTTTGGAAAAATTGGGGGACCAAATTGCAAATTTGGGAAATTAAACCCCTTTTTGGTGAAATTGAATAAATTGAGGTCCCAAGATAAATTTTAAAAGTTACAGGACTCAATTTGAGGAAAAACCGACATTAGGGACTTGAAGTTAAAGAGAAATAACTTTAGGGAACAAAATTGCAAATAACTAAACGTTTGGGTTTTCTCATTCATTGGAAATGAATGAAGGCTGTTATGCCGAGTAATAATGAACAAGGATGTTCATATCATGTAGGAACGTGAAATACCGGGAATGCCAGCATTTACGAGCTCGCGCGAATACAAAGAACCGGTCAAGTGGAATTCACTGCCTTAACAGGTGAGTGGGTTTACTAACATTATACCCGGTTGGGATGATGAGCACAACTTAAAGATAAAAACCACTTACCGGTTGTGAGTGGAAAGTTTATATCATACCTGGTAGGGGATGATAAGCACCTCGGTATAAAAACCCACTGTTTAGTGGTATTTTAATGATCGCCACTTAGAGAAAGTGATGTGAAAATTATGCAGAAAAACTACTTACCGGTTGTAGGTAGATCATACCCGGTTGGTATGATGAGACTTACTCGACGGAAGTTGAAAACCCGTTCATCGGTTATGAACGGAGATGTCCTTATACCGGTTGGTATAATGGACAGTGAAAACCTATTTTATCTGAAGTGTTCTCCCCTGACTGTGTGCTAATGCTTAAACTATTTGGGAGACCTTTTTGATGGAGCTCGAATAGCTCTTATAGGCCGGGGGCCTCGACTTTGGAACTTGAGGGCTAGAATGCCCAGTTTTTTTGAAAATCTCGTACAGTGGGCCCAAGGCCAGTTGGCATGAGCAAGAGCTCGTAAACGAACATGATATATGTGCCATAAAACTTAATAAGTGAATTGTTTGGCCATGGTACCAAGATGGGACCGACATGCTCAGTCAACTAGCGGTAGTGCAACATGAGAGGTCAACGAACTAGTCAAGACAAACAGCTGTTGGTTGAGTTGAGAGTCGGGGCCGTTGGACTAATGGCACTACAGATTACATGGCAATATGAGAAAATATTATTTGTGCATGCACTATGAGTACGGGATCATCAAGACGCCCATGAGGGGTAGTGATGTGTCCAAAGGGCCCTGGACGATCCGGTGAGTATAAGGGTAGATCATTGTTCCAGGTGTCTGTATGAAATTTGGAGTAGCACCAAGCGCATGAGACCGGGGTGGGGACGGGACGAGGTCTCTGTCCTCATACAGACACGAAGAAGTGATTTCGGGATTGTGGGTCGGATGTCGCGTACATCCACTCATTCTCAAGGTAGAAGTGGTCGTACTTCTATTCGGGTGGCAGGAAAAGTCGCTCCGAAGCCACTAGCGGGTTTGGTAGTGATACTGACTTGCGAATGTGTGTAACCTTCATGATGAAGGATGTGTGTTGGGTTATGACACACTGTTAACTAAGAAATAATGGAAAAACTCAAATTTTTAAATGAAGGGATTTTTGAAAAGAAAGGAGTATGGCACACTCCATATAAATGTTTTTCTTAAAAGTTAAAAGTAGACCTTTAAAAACCCATTCATTGAGTAGTCGTACTCACCCCCTCCCTTATATCCCTTTCAGGAAATCCCGGAAAGCATACCCTGAAAGACAATCAACTAAGATGCCTGTAAGATAGGTATGTAAAGTTTAAAATATCATGCAGTTTTGATTATGTTATTCTAGGAAATGGTGTAGGTTTAAAGGATGCCTTACTCTTTACAGATTATAATAAGGGGAAACCCTTTAATAAACTGGGAGAGTGTCGGGTTGTTCACGGGGATCCAACCAAACTGGGTCGGAGCGTGACAACTAGAGTGGTATCAGAGCCTGTTTCCTCGAATACATAATCAAGACTATAAAATATTGTAACTAATAGGATTTATCCTAAAATTTTCAGTTGGCTCCCAGGAGAGGAACCAAGAAAACTAGGAATGGCTCTACTCAACACCTTATCTTCATAGGGAGACAACCTAGAAGCTTCCCAAATGCCTGAAGCATGGAAGGAATCTCAAAAGAGAAAATGATGAAGTATCCGAGAGAAAGGTGACAGGACCTATTGAGGTCACAACTCTAAGTATAAAGGAAGCCAAGCATGAAGCCATAAAAGGAGGCATATAACTTTACATAGGAGGATGCTTATCAAGAATCTTGTATCCCCCTAGTTATTTGGTGATCATTTTCTGTAATAGGGCCAAAACCCCTAACATACTATACTACTCTATTAATGAAGTACTCCAAATTCCTAAAAACCATGTCCCTCAAATGATGTGATCTTCAAGAAAGACTTCAAAAGAAAAAAAAACTCTCACGGTATCTAGACTTAAGGACAAAAGAGCACAAAAACTAACAATTCCCAAGAAAACACCAGGCGGAACCACTTATGTTCATGTAATTACAAGCATGAATGATAGGGACACTGCGTGAAGAAGTTCCCAACCCTACAAAGGACAGAAATCAAGTTAACCTAGAGGGGAATAGGACACGAAGTGAAAAACTGTCCCACATCGCCAGGAGTCAGGACAATATTTTTCAAGAATAAACACCCCACAACTATAGGAAATCCAAAAGGATACCATCCCAAGAAACGTGACTACAGTTACAACCACAGATAAGAGAAAACTCTTCCAAGTATGGTAGGAAGAAAACTGGAGGAATAATGCAAGTACCTTGAAAGAATCTATGATAAATAGGACACAAATTATTAAGAACTCAACAACCATCAGGAGCTTCTTGAAGGAAGGATAAGGAAAGGAAGTGGAAACCATGGGAGGAGAAAGTTCCAAGCTAAGGAAACTGACAAATGAATCATCATAAATTAGAACTAAAATAAGGACCTCATTAAAAGACATAGATGGTTAAGGACGTACCTCGATGGCTAGGTATGACCTACTCTCGTAGAGCAAAGGAGCTAAATGAGGATTTCAGACAGACCTAGTGGAAGGAAATAAATAATAACAATAGAATAAATAGGAAGAATAAACGATGCCCTAAGATAGACTAAGAAGTAGTGAGGACAACGCCTTAAAAAGTGAAATGAGATGGACATTAAGGACAAGAAGACTCAAGAGACAACAACCTCAAGGTCACATGACATAAAGAATGATAAGATCGAAGTAATTAATGAACTGACCCTCGGGAGGATTATTAATTTAAACTCTAGTAAAGAAGGGAGAGATGGAAAGGCCAAATATTTGGTAATTAAAGATGAAGGAAAAATCTTTAAAGAGACCAACGACCAAGACTGGATTAACGACCAAATTTAAGACAGGAGAAGATTATGAAAGCCTCTCACAGAATGAATGTGAGATTGTAAAATATGGAAGATGTGAATCCCATCTAAAAGAAATAGATGGATACAGGAAAGAAAGGTGAATGAAGATGAGGTACATGTAAATTCTCAAGAGTAAGGTAAGTAGGAAAGGATGGCATCAGGGAATACCTTTTAAGGTTAGATATTCTAAATAGCAAAACTAGAAGAGAACCTGAGAGAAAAGAGTATAAACTACCAAGGAAGGAAATTTGGAAGGACAAAAGTGTCCTAATTAAAAGTGGATGGGATCAACAAAAGTGGAGATGAGATAAACTCATCCAAAACATTTTGGTTGAGATGGGAGGATTAAGCACATAGGGAAAGTATTTAGAAGGACCAAGAAGTAAGCAAAGTCCAAATAACGTATAAGTAGGAAAATATCATCAAAAGCTGCCATGCGAGTAAGAAAGGGGCAAACTATCGAAAAAGACGAAACATAAGAAAACACACCTAAGAACGCTTGGAAATGTTAACACTTCATTTAGGAAGTGATTAAAGTAAAAGATCACTAACATCAGGACTGTAGTGATCAACGCTCAAATTGATAGAGCCTAAAGAGAGGAAACCTAGACATAGTATGGTGTACACGGAATGAGATCAATAATTGGAAATGTCTCATGTAAAGAATAAGGGAAAAGACCTAAATTCCAGTTAGAGAAGGATTCAAAAGGACAAACACCCTAATATAGAAAGGGGTAGAAAGAAAGGAAGGAATGAAACCTTCAAATAAATAATAAGAAGGTTGAGCATGTAGTTCTTAAGGTAAATGTCTCTATTGTAAGGACATGGTAGAGAGTAAAAACCGAAATGAGGGAGCTATTAAAAATAAGCAATCGACACTTAGGACCGAATGAGATTAACTCTTATAAAAATCGTGAAGTGATCATGAGAGAGTAAGAGTTGACTAGAAGAACGGAAAGTTCTTAAGAAAAGAATGCCATTGAAATTGAAGAAGGAAATAAGAAGGGTCAAAATTGGATGAAAGAGGTTAACACCAAAAACCTATGAAAACAAGTAGGTAGCACTCAAATGGACACCGAACTAAGGGTTTAAACGATAAAGGAAATGACTACACACAAGAATGATGAGGTATCGGGGAACTCCCAATCCTGAGTAAAGAACCTCAAGGGGAAGAACCTTACTCTAATCAAAGGAGGGTGTGAATCTAAGGATATACCCTTGAGCTCTCAGGTAAGATATGTTAGCGGAAATGAGCTCCGTGGAATGAGTAATCAATGGGAAAGAAAGAAATCTCACAAAGTACGTGTTAGAATGGGGCTAAGTGAATAAAGCCAAAATGTTTATATCTGTGCAAGGGATGTGGAATTAGTTTTGAGGATAAAACTCCTAAAAAAAGGGGAGAGTTGTAAACCCCATCCCTTGAGGATAAGGAAACCGGAGAAAAAACCGATCAACTCGAGTGAGAAAATTGAACCGGTTCATGAACCCTAACCGTTAGAGAACATGCAAAATGGAATATTTACACATCCCAAGTGACCCAAATAGGCATAAAAATCATGGAAAGGGACTTTAGGACAATTTGGGAGAGAAAACCATATCGGTTCAAGTGAACCGGATCCGAACTAGATTGAACCGGTTTGAACCATCATTGAATGGGATGCTAAATTCATTTTTCTAGGTGGCTTAAAATATTCAAATTGGAGAATTGAAGCATCATTGGATAGAGAATGAATTTAGAAATTTTTAATTTTGAAAAACTCAGTCGAATCGGCCCTGAACTGGTCGGTTTAATCATTGAACTTGGTTCGGTTTGTAATAGTGTCGTCTTCTTCCTTTAGATGACAACACTGTCCACTCTCCAGAAAAATGAGCAGCACTGGTGGAAAGAAAACGTTTCCATTCATTACATTTCAGGCCATCAATGTTCACCATTAAGGTGCCAAACGGACGGCCGGAGAGTCCCCGAGCTCCCTATATAAAGAGCCCTTCTCCATTCATCCTCCACACACCTGAAAACTTCACTCTCTCTCAGCTACTCAATTTTTCAATGAAGCTTGAACTAGAGCTTCGACATAGGGGTTTTTTTTAGCCAAAGAAGGTGAGGTTGGTTTCCTTTGACTCGGGGAGAATTCATCTACCCGATGGTGGTCACCATTCGATCTGAGGATCGTCGGAGAAGCGTCGGCGTAATCAAATAATGAAGTAGCTCTGGTGGACCGAAGCTGCCCTGTTTTGACTGTGCTGAGAACTGCCAAATTGAGCCCTCCTCAAACCAAATCAAGCTTTCCCAACACTCCCACAACCCTCATACGATTGAATTAGAATTGAAAGGTAAGCTAATTCGTCTCCCCTCTACAATTTCTGATCAGTGTTAGAGTGATAAACGATGAAACTTCATTGGCCAAATTCTTCCTCAATTCGATATGAATTATTGTAATTATTGATTCTAGGAGTAATCTCAGGACGAGAGCTACCTACCCCGATTGAAAACTCGGACTGCTGCCAGTAAGCTTTCAAAGCTTTCTCTCTCTACGCTCAACTTTCTGATGAAGCTCTATTTAAGCTCGTCCCAACACCAAATCATGCGATTTAAAGCTCAATTGAATTGTATGGATGTGTAGGAACTGAAATTTACCTTCAATTTCAACTATTAAACCTGATTGAATGATCAATTTTATGAAATCAAATTTAGACTGTTTGAAAGGAGGAAATTGTGGGAAATTAGGAATTTCGTAAAATTGAGGGACCAATGTGCAATTTCCCAAAATTGAGGAAATATTGGCAACGAAAAAGATGTTGGAGGACCAATTGGTCAATTTTTGGAAATATTTGTGGTAAAATTGTAATTTTTGTAAATTAGGGGCAAATGGTAATTTTTAAAAGTTAGGGACCAAATTGGAAATTTGGGAAACTTGAACCGTTTTTGTGATTTTGAATAAATTGAGGACCCAAAGTTAATTTTGGAAGATCAAGGACTCAATTTGGGGAACAATTAGCATTAGGGACCTAAAGTTAAAGAAAAAGAACTTTAGGGACCTAAATGCAAATAATTAAAAGTTTGGGCATTTTGTTCATACTTGAGGAACGAAGGCTATTTTGCCAAATGTTAATAAAAAAGGATGTCCAAAATCATATAGGAACATGAAGGACTGGAACGCCAACAAGGATAAGTTCGCGTGGAGGCAAAAAGCTGATTTAGAGGAATACACTACACTTATCGGGTGAGTGGGATTATTCATATCATACCCGTATGGGATGATGAGTCCTTCGAAAATCAAAAAACTACTTCTTTGTGGAATTTTTACATCACACCTGGTTGTAGTGATGTAAATACTACACAAAAAAACTACTAACCTATTGTAAGTAGATCATACCTAGTTGGTATGATGGACTTCTTGGAAGGAAGTAGAAAACCTGCTTACTGGTTGTAAGCAGAGATGTCATCACACTCGGTTGGTGTGAGGGACGAGTTGAAAAGTAATTTTGGTCAAAAGTGTTCTCCCTTGATTGTGTGCCAATGCTTAAAAATTTTGGAAGACCTTATTGATGAGAGCTCGAATAGCTCAAATAGGCCAAAGGCCTCAGTTTTGGAACTTGGGGCAAAAAATGCCCGGTTTTGGAAAATCACGTACAATGGATCCAAGGCCAGTTAGCATGAGCAGGAGCTCGTAAACAAACTTGATGATAAAACATGAAATTTTTAATGAATGAATGATGTGATTTGGCCATGTTACCAAGACAAGACTGACATACTCGATGGACTCGCCGTAGTGCGGCAAGACTCGGTCGATAGACGGGTTTAGACAAACAGCTACAGGTTGAGTTGAGGGTCATGGCTAGGGGCACTAAAAATTAATGGCTTTATGGAAAATTTTGTTTGTGCATGCACTTGAGGTTCGAGATCATCAAGATGCCCAAGAGGCGTAGTGATGTGTCCTAGGGACTACTAGACAACATGGTGGGGATAAGGGTAGTTTGTCATGCCAGTAGTTAGGGAAGCTCGATGTAGCTTCATGTGCAAGAGACCAGGGTGGGGACAGGATGAGGTCTATCCTCATACGAACACATACAAGCCTTTCGGGTTTGAGGGTTGGATGTCGCGAACATCCACTCATTCCCATGGTAGAAGTGGATGGGCTTCTATCTAGGTGGACGGTAAAGTTGCTCCGACACCACAAGCGGGTGTAGTTGACGGGATGCCCAGCGAATGTGTGATCCCTTCATGATGAAGGGCGTGTGTTAATTGTTAAACATACCAATTATGGATAATGAGAAAAATGGTTCTGAATAAACAAGAATTTAAAGGAAATAATGTTTTTGAAAAGAAATAAATAATCTGGCACACTCCAATTAAAAACTATTTTATTGAAACTCTTTTTCAAACACCCATTCACTAGGTTGTAGAAACTCACCCCCCTTTATCCCTTTTCATTAGTAGAGAAAATAACTAAAGATAATACCAGGATCTGCCCTCTGTTTGGTACGATTAAAAGTATTTTCTTTTTAGCTTACATTTTTATTGATATATGTTATTAAAGGGAACAAGGTTGAAATTTCGCCTGGCTACTCTTGATTAAAGAAAAGGGGAAACGCTTCTTGCACTAAGGGAGCGACGTGTTAATCACGGGGATCCGATAAAATTGGGTCGGAGCATGACAGAGAGTATTCAAAATATCTTTAATCGGATTGTGTTAGACTCCATATTTCTTTTGAAAATATTCTTTTCCTAAAATTCCCGGTTATTCAAAACCATCTTCCTCATTATCTATAATCGGTGTGTTTAACAATCAACACACACCATTCATCATGAAGGTATCACACATTTGTAGGGCAGCTCTGCCACTGCACCCATTTGTGCCATCGGAGCGACTTTACCAGCCACCTAGATCGTAGCCAGTCCACTTCTACTTGGAAATGAGTGGATGTTCGCGACATCAAGCCCTCAAACTCGAAATCAACTCCGTGTCCATATGAGGACAAAGACCTTATCCTAGTCTTTTGAGCATGAAGCTAAACACAGTAGCTTTAGGAAGCCCCAAATACAGTAGCCTTGTAGAGTCCAAACATAGTAACTCTATGGAGTCCAAAGATATTAACTCCATGACTAACTGGTACGAAGAGAAACTGAAACACAGTAGCTTATCTTTCCCTTATCACCACCATGTCCTCCAACAACCCTTAGGACGCATCACTACCCCTCTTAGGCATCTTGATGGTCCTGTTACTCAAGTGCATGCACAAACAATATTTTTTTTTCATGAATCAATTTATCTTTGGTGCCTACAATCCAATGGCCCCGACACTTAACCTAACTTGCAGTTGTTTATCTGACTTGTCCGTTGACCTAGCCCTAGTGCACTACCGCTAGCCCATCAAGTCTTGTTGGTCCCGACTTGGTACCATGGAGAATCACATAGTAAATTCCACTTTTAATGAGAATTTTCATGGCTCTTCCTATTCATATTTGTTTACGAGCTTCTGCTCGTGCCCATAGGCCTTAGGCCCACTGTACGTGATTTTCCAAAATCGGGCATTTTAGCCCTCAAGTTCCAAAACCGAGGCCTCTCGCCTATCTGAGCTATTCCAACTCTCTTCAAGAAGGTCTCCCAAAAGTTTTAAGCATTGGCCCATAGTCAGGGGAGAACACTTCTGAAAAAATAAAATTTCCATCCATCATAACAACCGAGTATATTGATATCTCTGCTTACAACCGGTAAGCGAGTTTTCTACTTCCTTCCAACAAGTCTAGCATACCATCTAGGTATGATCTACTTACAACCAGTAAGTAATTTTTTCTCGTAGTTCTCACATGACTCCAACCAGGTGTGATGTTAAAATTCCACATAGTAGTGGTTTTTCATTTCCAAGGTGCTCATCATCCCAACCGGGTATGATATGAATAACCCACTCACCCGATATTCGCAGTGTATTCCTTCTTAGTCTATTTTTTGCCTCCACACGAGCTTATCCTTACTGGCGTTCCGATCCTCTGTGTTCCTACACGATTTGGACATCCTTGTTTATTAACATTTGATATGATAGCCTTCATTAATCACGTATGAACAAAATGCCCAAACTTTTAAGTTAATTACATTTAGGTCCCTAAAGTTCTTTTTCCTTGACTTTAGGTCCCTAATGCTAACATTTCCCCAAATTGAGTCCCAAAACATCTAAAAACTCTATTTGGGTCCTCAATTTACTCAAAATCATTAATGGGGTTCAAGCTCTTGATCTGGGGTGGTAGTTGTCGTCCTTAGGTTCCTTCTAAAATCAAGAATTGCTACAATTGAAGTCCATATGAGGGTGAATTTTATTAGTGAAATTTGGCACTTTCTCTCTCTAACACCAATCTGCAATGACGGAGGAGGGCCAAATTGGCTTACCTTTCACCTCTATGGAGGTTGTGTTAAGGACATGGAGTTCTTTCAGGAAGAGCTCAAATCCTCCTTGTTTCAAGATCTCTTGATCATGTGAGAAGCTTGCACATAATGGAGCCTAAAGAATTGACGAATGAGCATAGTGTGGAGTACACGGTTTGGTTGGAGGAGGTTTGAATTTGGCTGAATTCAGCTCAACCAAAACAAGGCAGCTTTAGTCCGCTGGAGCTGCTTCACTATTTGATTCCGACAGTCCTTGGGCCGAAGGGAGATTGTTGTCAGGTAGCTGACTTCCTCTGGAGTCTGTAGGACCTAACCTTGCCTTTTGAGGATAAGAAAAGTGCCCAAGTCAAAGCTCTAGTTTGAGCTTCACTGGAAAATGGAGAACTTGAGAGAGAATGGAGATTTGAGGTGTGCGGAAGATGAACGAAGTGTATCTCTTTATATAGGGAGCTTGGGTACCCTCTGCCCGACCACTTTCCATTTTGGTCAAGTCTATCCTCACCCAAAAATGCCCTGATCACAGAGGATATTCCTTTGCTGGAGAAGGAAAGTTTTTGAACCGATGAGCAACGGTATCATCCTGAGGAAGAAGACGACACTGTTCCAAAACGAACCGGACTAGTCCGAGCACGAATGAGTCACTTGAGATTTTCAATTTTTCCATTTCACCCTTTCCTTATCGGTTTAGGTTTGTTAACTAGCTCGGTTTTCTCCTTTGAATTAACTGATTCTTTTCCTGGTTTTTCTTATCTTTAAAGGAATGGGGTTTACAACTCTCCCTCCCTTTTAGGGGTTTTGTCCCCAAAACATTCACATCCCAAACAATTAGGGGTACCCATCCCTCATAACACTCCCGGTTTCCCATGTCTCCTCTTGTATTGGTCTATCTTGCCAAAGAACCTTCTCCATGGGAATCTTCTTATTCCTCAAGTTTTTGTCTCTCCGGTCGGTGATTTGCACCAATTCTGCTTGATAGGTCATGTCATGCCCCGACCCAGTTTGGTTTGGGTTTGGTGAATAACTCGCCACTCTCTCGAGCCTCAAGGGATCAAGAGAGTCAGACGTATTACCTGCATGTTTTCCCTCTATAACAGTAAACAAAACTGAAACTTTTTAAATTTGTGTACCTTGTTTTGGGTCTAGGGAGGAAAAGTTGGTGCAGTTGCGATCCTTCCTGAAAATGTTTAGAGGGAGGGGTGAGTTCGACAACTCACTAAGTGGGAGAAAACTCTTTTATGAAGGCTCAATTTAGCAATTTCAAATATTTGATATTTCAACAATTTCTTCTTGGTTTCCTCAAATCAATAAATGCTCTCCTATCATAGGAGGGATCACACATTCGTAGAATGGTACTCGACAGTTCCACTTGTGGACCGAAGCACCTTTACCATCCACCCTGATAGAGGGATACTGCCTCTACCTGGGATTTGAGTGGACATCAATAGTCTGACACACCAAACCCCAATTACTTCAAGATGTCTGCATAGTGAAATGAGACCACATTTCCCTTACTGCCTCGGTCTCCATGAGCACGAAGCTCCTAGGCTTCATGACCTACTGAACAACGAAACCACCCTTATGCTCCCTGGGTCATCCAACAGTCCTTGGGCTCCATCACTACCTCATGCCAAGTGTCATGATAGCCTGAAAATCACAGTGCATGCACAATCAACAATCTTTTTGAATTATAACATTTATCTTTGGCCCTCTAACACAACAGTCTGTTGGCCTGTCTTCGGCCCACCATGCATACTAAGCCAACATGTATGATGATCTAGCTTCAGAAGAGCAGCAGTTAGGCCCAACAAGCTTGACAACTCAGCATGGCTCAATGAGTATCACACAAGGTTCCCATTATTCACGTCTTTTAGCATCATGTATCATATCTCTATTCTAGATGGGGACCACGCCCGTATCCATTGGCCTTGGGCCCACTAGCATCTCGAGCCTAAGCCCAAAATTAGCTTCCAAACATTTTAAGCAAAGTCACCCAGTCAGGGGATGCTAATTCTGAGAAAATAGTTTTCAAAGCTGAACTGTCATTCTAACTAGAATGGACATTATAGCAGTTCCCACTCACCCGATGATTTTGGCGGGGTCGCACTGGTGAAGTTTGGCCTCGTGGTCTCTTTTACGAAAGCCGACATTCGAGTAGTCTACTCCTACATGGCACAAATGTCCTTGTTAGATTATTGAACTAAGGAATCACACTACTTTGCGTAATTGCATATAAGCCTTCATTTTTTGCCTTAATTGCACTTTAGACCCTAAGGTTTGTGCATTTATCTTTACATCCTTAATTGCACCCTTTAATTCGACCCATAGATTTTCCAATTATCCTTTCTGATCCTTAATTTTAGCAACATTGCCCTTAGGTCCCTCTATTTTCTAAAATTACCATTTAGCACCAAACTTTTCCAAAATTGCAATTTGACCCCAAATTCTCATATTTTGAAAGTTAGTCCGCCATTTGACCCGATTTGCCCAATTGACCCTCAATTGGAAGGGAATTGCATAAGAAGACCCTCAATTTTGTTAATTTACCATTCTATCCTCAATTTTTGAAAAATCTCCAATTTTCCCAAACATTTTAAAAATTACATTTTGGTCCCAAATCACAATTCCGTTCAATTGACCCTCAAAACTTGGTTAATTGCACTCATTCTTGGTTAAAATCATCTCCTTTATGTTTTCCTCATCATTTCAAGCTTCGAATCGTTTGATTTGGCTCGGCAATGAGCTCAAATGGAGCTTCGATGAAAAATACAATCTAGAGTGAGAAAGCTTTGATATCTTACAGGTGAGGGTCCAGTGGTTGGAGCTCTAGCTACCATCATGTTGCACTTGTCATGGGGATCCTCCTTTATTTAAACCATGCTTCAATTGATGACCCAAGCAGTGTGAATTTTAGTGTTAAATTTTTTTCAGAATTCGGTCGTGCATAGTGTTTTCCAGCGAAGGGCGGCGGAGGGAGCTTACCTTCTTAGCTCGGGGGAAGGCCTCCAGGTGAGGCGTATGGGGCCTGGCTTGGCCGCAATTGGCCCGGAGAGGGCTCGAAGTGGGCGGCAGGAGGCTGGCTATTTTCCGATCGAGGAGTGGCAGCATTGTTTGAGCATCCTCATTTCTCCTCGATGGCTCTCAAGCTGAATGAAAGGTGTAGTCGGGTAGAGGACTTCCTCAGGATTCCAAAGACACCCAATGTGGCTTCGGAGGTTGAGAAAAGTCTTGTTGCCGGAGCTCTAGTTCGCAGCTCACTGAAAAATGTAATCTTCTTCTTTTTCGCTTGATTGTGTGATGTTGAGAACGAATGAGGGGGTGCTCTTTATATAGGGAGCTCGGCAATTGTTCAGCCTACTCGTCGGCGTAAGACTTAGTCTCCGACTTAGCTGACAGTGACCTGTCTGGAGAGTTTTTCAAGTCACTGGAGACTACAACTTTTCTAGTGACTCTCTCTCTCCCCCTCTTCTCTATCAGTGTCTAAAGATTGAAGATGATGACATGGTGATCGTGCCATGTGGCACGCTGTGATTGTCAGTTTTTCTGATGTGGAATACTAGCTTAGTTGTCGCGTCAGCCGTTCACTCGTTAATTGGACACGTGGTATCCTCTCATTGGCTACTCATGTCTGTGTGGCGTGATGATGGGGCGCTAGATGTCCGTTGACTAAACACGTGGCAGCCTTCCATTGGGTGCCCATGTCTACATGGCAGCTGACGTGGTGCCAATTGTCCGTTGACCATTGACTATTGACCATTGATCAGTTCATTGACTGTTGACAGACGTGGTCCGACCGGGTTCGCTGTCCAAAATTCAAAAATTGGCCAGTTCGGACTCGGTTCGACCGTTTTTCTAAAATTTCTAAATTTATCTAATTTCATTTTCTATCTCATGGTGATCTCAATTTTCCAAATTGACCTTTTTAAGCCACCTAGAAAAATGAATTTGTGAACCGGTTCACTATGGTTCATGTCAATTCAGTCCAGATCAGGTCGGGTTCACCCCGAAGTGGTTTGGTTCTCTCCTCAATTCAACTTACCGGTTCTTTCTTGAAATTTTTGTGAATTTTTGGTAACTTGGGATTTTCCGATTTCCCTCATTAGCTATTTTTCATTCATTATATGACTCGTTTCTTCATGTATAAACCTATATCGATTCTTTTCTCAATTTTCTTTGGTACTAAAGGACAGGTTTTACAACTCTCCCCTCCTTTTAGGAGTTTTTTCCTCAAAACTATTACATATCAAATAATTTAGGATATCTCTCCCTTATTGTTGACTCAACCTCCCATGTCTCTTCCTCTACTTGGCCATTTTGCCAGAGTATCCTCACATGGGAATATTCTTTTTCCGGAGGTTCTTCACACGTCGGTCGAGGATTCAGTGGGTTCTACTTCATAGGTCAAGTCTTCCTCAATTTTTGATGGTGGCTCATCTAGCATGTGGTTGGGGTCGAGCATGTACTTTCACAGTAGGGATACGTGGAAGATGTCATGGATCCTCTGTAGGTCTGGAGGCAACTCTAATTGGTAGGCTACATGTCCGACCGTATGAATGATGGCGTATGGGCCATTGAACCTGGGTTTCAACTTCGCTCTTTGTTGAAACTTGAGTATCCCTTTCCAAGGTGACACCTTTAGGAATACTCTGTCCCCAATCTCAAATTCTAGGTCCTTCATTTGGTTGTCAGCATAATTTTCTGCCTATCTTGGGTAGCCTTAAGTTGGTTCCTTATGATCAGAATCTTCTCCAATGCGTCCTCTATCAACTCGACTTTCTCGAGTTTTCTTTCTCCTACTTCCTCCCTAAACAAGGGTGTAGAGCAAACGTAGGGTGCCATCTGAATGTTGGCATGGTAGCTATTGTTATACGTGAATTCCATGATGTAGAGGTGGTCCTCCCAATTCACTTTCATCGTTAGAACGCATGTCCATAGCTTGTCTTCTAGAGTCTAGATAGTCCATTTAGACTGTCCATATGTCTGAGGGTGAAAAGTTGTGCTCATATGGAGTCGGGTCCCTAGTGTCGCTTACAAGCTAAGCCAGAATCGAGAGGTGAACCTCAGGACTCGATTTGATACTATGCTTACCAGGAATCCTGGAGTCGTACGATTTCCCCCACATATAGGGCGGTGAGCTTCTCTATCGAATCTTTTACCCGGATGGGTAGGAAATGTGAGGACTTGGATAGTCGACCCATGATAACCCATATGGCATCTTGACCCCTTCTTGTTGCGGGTAGCCCGGTCATGAAATCCATGGTGATGTGCTCCCATTTCCATTATGGAATCAAGAGAGGCTGCAACAGTTCGGAGGGTTTTCGATGTTCAGCCTTAATTTGCTAAAATGGTAGGCATCTGGTCACGTACTCTGCAATGTCCCTTACACCAATACCCCTATTTTAGGGTGTGATACATTTTTTTACTGCCCGGATGCATAGCGTACATCGAGTCGTGGGCTTCTTCCAGTATCCTCCTGTTTAATTCCCTGTTATTTGGTACCCAGACGCTCCCTTTGAAGGTCATTGCCCTATCACTCATGACTGCGATGTCTAGCGTTGAGCTGTCCTCGTTTCACTCCCAATGGGGACGGAGTTCCTCATCTTCCTTTTGCAGAGCCTGTATTTAGTCCACTAGGCCGGTTCATACTACTAGGTTGGCTACTAGGTTACATGGGCCCCTGTCCACACGAAGGTCAACCCTTAAGTTGCGTAGCTAGCTTAGTAAGGGCAGATACCTAGTACTAATGGAGGCCACTCTCGTGTGGTACTTCTAGCTGAGTGCATCCGCCACCATGTTGGCCTTACCAGGTTGGTACTCGATTGTAAGATTGTAGTCCTTCACTAGCTCTAGCCACCTTCTCTGTCACAGGTTGAGCTCCTTTTGGGTTAGAAAGTATTTCAAGCTCTTATGAACGGTGTAGATATGGCACTTTACTCCGTACAAAAAGTGGCGCCATATCTTGAGTGCGAACACTATTGCGGCTAGTTCGAGGTCATGGGTGGGGTAATTCTTCTCATGGGGCTTCAATTGTCGTGATGCATAGGCAATAACTTATCCTTGTTGCATCAGTACGCATCCTAGTCCTTGTCCGGAAGCATCGCTATACTCCGTGTATTCCCAAGCATTTGTGTCGGGTAAGGCCAGCACCGGAGCCATCGTTAGTCGAGATTTGAGTTCTTGGAAGGACCCCTTGAACTTGTTGTCCCACTTGTAGTCCACTCCCTTCCTTGTGAGGTGGGTTAAGGGAGTTGTTATTCGGGAGAAGTCCTCCACAAACTTTCGGTAGTATCCAGCGAGGCCGAGGAAGCTATGGATCTTGATTGGGATGGAGAGGGCTTTCCAATTTGAGATAGTTTCTATTTTGGCCGGATCCACCTTTACTCCATCTTTGGATACTATATGTCCTAGGAAGCCCATCTCTTGAAGCCAGAACTCGCACTTGGAGAATTTGGTGTACAACCGATTTTCTTGCAAGGTACGTATGGTTATCCCCAAGTGTACCTGATGCTCCTCTTTGGTCCGAGAGTATATGAGGATATCATCTATAAATACGATCACGAACTTGTCCAAATTTGGCTGGAACATCTAGTTCATCAGGCCCATGAAGGGGGCAGGTGCATTTGTCAATCCAAAGGGCATTATCTTGAATTCATAATGCCCGTATCGTGATCGGAAAGCAGTTTTCTATATATCCTCTTCCCGAATCTTTAGTTGGTGATATCCCAATCGTAGACCAATCTTGGAGAAGTAGGCAGCCCCTCTGAGTTGATCGAATAAGTCATCTATTGTAAAGCCTGCCCTTTTGAGTTAAGGAAAACCAGGAAAAGAGCCGGTCAAACCAAGTAAGAAAATCGAACCGGTTCACAAACCCGATCATTTGGGAATGGGCAATTTGGAAATTTACAACTCTTGAGTGATCCAAAGGGTTCATAAAACTTTGAAAAAGAACCTTACGACAAATTGGAAGAGAAAAATTAGACCTATTTAGATGAACTGGATCCAACTGGATTGAACCAGTTTATGAACCGAGTTGGTTCGTGAACTAGAACCGATAGAAAAAGGGCAAACCAGGAAATTTATGGATCCTGAGTGACCCAAAGAGTCCCAAAAGTCATGGAAATTGACTTGAGAATGAATTGGAGATGAAAACCAAACCAATTTAGGTAAACCGGATACGAACCGGTTTGGACCGGTTTGAACCACTATTGAATCCGATTCTAAATTCATTTTTCTAGGTGACTTAAAAAATTCAAATTTGAGATTTGAGGCCATCATTGGATAGAAAATTAATTTAGAAATTTTTAGATTTGAAAAGTTCAGTCGAATGGGGGGTGAACTGGCCGGTTTAAGCTTTGAACCCAGTTCGGACCGATCCGATCCAATTCGAAAAAGTGTCATCTTCTTCTTTCAGATGACAACACTATTCACTTGCCGGAAAATCGCACAGCACCGGTGAAGTTGAAAGTTTTCCGGCCAGGGAGTTTCAGACAATGAATGATTGCCATTAAAGTGCTAATCCGATGGCCAAGAAAGTCTCCAAGCTTCCTATATAAAGACCCCCTCCCCATTCATCCTCTCCACACCTAAAAACTCCATTCTCTCTCAACTGCTCCATTTTCCAGTGAATCTCGAACTAGAGCTCTGACTTGGGCACTTTTCTAAGCCAAACAAGGTGAGGTCGGGTTCTTTAGAATCAGAAAGACGTTAGCTACATGCTGTAGTATCCATTTACTCCGATGGTCGATGGAGAAGTGCCGGCGTGATGGAATAGTGAAGCAACTCTGGCAGACCGAAGTTGCCCTGTTTCGGCCGAGCTGAAATCAGCCAATGAAGCTTTCTCTCTCTATAGTCTATTTTCCAGCGAAGCTCTATTTGATCTTATTCTGACGTCAAAACTTGCTATTCAAAGTGCTATTGAATCATATGAAGATGTAGGAACTCAATTTTAACTTCCATTTAAACAATCAGAAGTGTTTAATCGGTCAATTTGATTAAATCAAATTCGGCTATGTTAGGAAGTTAAAATTGGGGGAAATGGGATATTTTTAAAAATTTGAAAAACCAAGATGCAATTTTATATAATTGAGGGTCAATTGGGCATGATAAGAATGTTAGAGGGTCAATTGAATAATTTTAGAATTTTTGGGGTAAAACTTACCATTTTTGTAAACGAAGGGCAAAATGGTAATTTTGGAAAAGTTGGGGGACCAAATTGGAAATTTGGGAAATTAAACCCCTTTTGTGAATTTGAATAAATTGAGGTGCTAAGATAAATTTTAATAGTTTCGAGACTCAATTTGAGGAAAATCGGCATTAGGGACTTAAAGTTAAAGAAAAATAATTTTAAGGAACTAATTGTAAATAAATAGAAAGTTTGGTTTTCTCATTCATTTGGAATGAATGAAGGCTATTAAGCTGAGGGATAAAGAATAAGGATGTTCATAACATGTAGGAATATGAAGTACCAGGAATGCTAGCAAGGACAAGCACGCGTGAATACAAAGAACTGGTCGAGTGGAATTCACTACATTAACGGGTGAGTGGTATTTTATTTCATTCCCGGTTGGGGATGATAAGTACCTCGAAATGAAAACCCACTAGTTTGTGGTATTTTAAACATCACAACTTAGAGGAGTGATGTGAAAATCATGTGGAAAAACTACTTATCGGTTGTAAGTAGATCATACCTGGTTGGTATGATGAAACTTCCTCGAAGGAAATGGAAAACCCGTTCATCGGTTATGAGCAAAGATGTCCTTACACCCGATCGGCATGATGGATACTTGAAAACATATTTTGTCGGAAGTGCTCTCCCTCAACTGTGTGCCACTACTTAAACGATTTGGGAGACCTTATTGATGGGAGCTCGAGTAGCTCTTATAGGCAGGGGGCCTCAGTTTTGGAACTTGGAGGCTAAGATGCCCGATTTTAAAAATGTCGTACAGTAGGCCCAAGGCCAATTGGCACGAGCAGTAGTTGGTAAAAAAACATGAGTTATATGCCATAAAACTTTAAAAAAATGAATTGTTTTGCCTTGGTATCAAGACAAGACCGACATACTCAGTCAACTAGCAGCAGTGCGACATGGGAGGTCAATGGACCAGTCAAGACAAACAGCTGCGGGTTGAAGTTTAGGGTCGGGCCTGTTGGTCCAGCGGCACCACAGATTATATGGAAAGATGAAAAAAATTCTGATTGTGCATGCATTGTGATTACGGAACCTTCAAGATACCCAAGATGAGTAGTGATGTGTTCTAGGGCCCTGGAGGACCTGGTGGGTATAAGGGCAGATCGTCAGACTAGGTAACCTTGCGAAGCTCGACGTAGCTTCAAGCGCATGAGACCGGGATGGGGTCAGGATGAGGTCTTTGTCCTCACACGAACATGGGGAATTGATTTCAGGATTGAGGATCGGATGTCGCATAAATCCACTCATTCTCAAGGTAAAAGTGGATGTGCTTCTATCTAGGTGGCCGGTAAAGTCACTCCAATACCACAAGTGGGTTTAGTGGATTACCTACGATTGTGTGTTTTTGACCTTCATGATGAAGGATGTGTGATGGGTGATGACCCACCGTGATTAATACGAAATGGAAATAAATACAAAGATTTGAAATGAAAGGATTTTTGAAAGAAAATAAGGAGCTTGACACACTACAATACAAATCTTTTTCCTAAAAGTTAAATTTCGAAAACCCATTCACTGAGTAATCGTACTCACCCCCTCCCTTATATCCCTTTCAGGAAATTCTGGAAAGCCTAACCTTAAAGACCATCAACTAATACTTCTGTGAGATAGGTATGATAAATTTAGAATTTTATGTAGTTTTGATTTATGTTATTCCAGGAAAGGTGCTGGTTTAAAGGATGCCTTACTCTTTACAGTTTATAATAAGGGGAAACCCTTTAATAAACCGGGAGAGTGGCGTGTTGATCATGGGGATTCCACCAAATCAGGTTAGGGCATGATAACTTGATTGGTATTAGAGCCTATTTCCTCGAATACATAATGAAAACTAGAAAATATAGTAACTAATAGTATTTATCTTAAAATTTTCAGATAGCTCATAGGAGAGTAACCAAGAAAACTAGGAATAACTCTACTCAACACCCTATCCTCGTAGGAAGACAACTCTAGAAGCTTAGTAAGGTTACAATCCTGTGTACAAAGGGAATCAAACCTAAAGCCAGGAACGCTAGTACAAACTTATAATCTTTCCAAGGAGGATACTTACCAAGAAAACCGTAGCTTCCTATCTATTCCGTGACTACTTTCTGTAATTGGGCTAAAACCCCCCAACATATTATACTACTCTATAAATGAAGTACTCCTAATTCCTAAAAACTCTATTTCTCAAAGGATGAAATCTTGCTAAGAAGATGGACCCAAGAAAAGTAACCAAACAAAATTGTGATTCCCTAGACACCACGGAGATCGAGAATAAAAGAATGAATCAAAGAGATTATTAGGCAAAGAAGGCATGACAAGCAAAATTTCATGGTAAGGAGTATATGAGAACTCTTAGAGTCACTAAGCAAGGAACAACCTATTGTAAGGTACAAAGAAAATAGGACATGAAATGAAGGACTATCCCACATCACTAGGATTTTGAACAATACTTTCCAAGAAATATGCCTTCACCTCTATAGGAAATCCGAAAGGATATCATCCCAAGAAACGCAACTCCAGCTCATAGTTTCAACCATAGATAGGAGGAAGCTCTTCAAGATTTTAGCGAAGTGGAAGGAAGGAAAAGGGGCTAAAGGTAGGACCTCAATAAAACCACACACAGATCAAAAGGTAGTTGAAGAGAATTCTCCCTCAAAGAAGAAAATTCAAATAATTTAAGAGCAAAGAGAGGAGAACATCTACAAGAGAAGACAAGCCGAGCATTTGACGACAAATGGGATGTCCTAAGATTGCAAGTACAACTTCTTTTGGAAAAAGTAGAGAAGTCAAAATTGGAGCCTCTGACCAACATAGCAGAAGTAAGCAAACCATAATAATAAGATAGTCAAATAGAATGAACGATGCCTTAAGGAGGACTGGGAAGTATTAAGGAATGCACCCTAAAAATGGCACTAGAAGGATCATTAAAGTCAAGAAGATTCGAGAGACAACTGCCTCAAGAGAATTAGACAAGGTCAATAGTAGGGACGAGGTAGGTAACGAACTACCCTCGTGAGGGTCATAGAGTAAACTCTAGCAAAGAAGAAAGAGGTGGAAAGGTCAAATATTGGAGAAAAGAAGGATGAAAGAAATACTTAAAAGGACCAATTTACAAGATTAACGATGAAATTCAAGCCAAGAAAGGAGTAGGTAAGCCTTTCATATAATGGCCAGGAAATCTTGAAACAAGGAAAATTTAAACTCTCTCTAAAACAAATAGACATGTACTATGGTATGAGTGGTGATGAGGATAGAGTACAAAAGATATACTTGCAAATTTTCAAGAGCAAGGATAAATAGAAGAGGACGACTTCAAAGGATGCCATTTAAAGGTAGATATTTCCTAGAACCAAGGAAAAAGGGGAGAGTCCTACCGAGGAAGGAAACCTTGGAAAGGCATATGTATCCCAACTAAGAGATAATGGAACCAAGTGAAAGGGACAAAGAGGTAAACTTACAAATGAAGAACAAGCTAAGGTGAAAGAACCAAGAAAGCATACTAGGATGACCAAAGGAAATATGTTAAAAGGAACGGGGAAATAGGAATTTAGCATCAAAAGATGCTGTGACAAGTAATAATGAGTGGAATACCCATAATAAGAAATAAAGAAGAACATTCGAGAAAACGTTGGAAAAGTAAGCCCTCCAAATAAGATGTGTCTAAGGAGAAATAACCACAATTGTTAAGACGAGTCATAGTCTACACGCGCATATGAAGCCTAAAGAGTGGACAACTGAGCATAGTGTGGAATGCACGGAATAAAACCAATAATCGGAAGTATCCCAAGTAAAGAGTAAGGGATGAAACAGAAGTTATGAATAGAGAAGGATCCAAAGCAGACAAATGCCCTAATATAGATAGGGATGCAAAGAACCCTACAAGGAATGATAAGAAGATTGAGCATGTAACTCTTAAGATGAAAATCTCTATTGTGAAGGACATATTAGAGAATGAAATTGGAAGAAGGGAACCTTCCCAAGCAAAGGAATCGACACGTATATCAAAAATTATTTTTGTAAGAATGAAGAATCATGAAATGATCATGAGTAAGTAAAAGTGGATTAAGGAAAAAGCAAAATTCCTTAAATAAAGAATGCCAAGTACTTAAGAAGGAAGGAATCCCAGCTTGTCGGTAAATTAATGGAAATCCCAATCATTGAAACCGGAAAGACTCAATAAGAAAGTTGAGAAAGAACGAATGGGTAAGGGAAATCGACATAGTTGTGTAAGTTGATTTGATAACAATGAAGGTAGTCGAGGAATACTACCAGAAGAAAAGAGGGATGAAGTTATTCAACCGCTAAGAGGTTGGAAAATTGGGAATAAACTTAACAAAAGTGTTCTAGAAATATAATGTACATAGAGATAAGGTCTAGAAAATGTCATACAGTAAGGGAGCATGTTAACTCAATAGTCCCGAGGAAAACATGACTCAAAATAAGGAAGAGTCAGTTAGCAAGCATGACAAGGTCAAACATTAAATTTGGACTGAAATTGTAATGAACAACGGATGAAGGAAGAGTTGAAATAGGATGAAAATGTGATAATAAGGAAACCCATGAAAACAGGTATGTAATGTTCTAAAGGACATCGAGCTAAGGGTTTTAACAACCAAGAGGTTAATTAGACTCGAGAATGATTAGGTATCTTGGAATTCCCAATCCCAAATACGGGACCTCAAAGGAAAAAAAATGTTGCTCTAAGCAAAGAAAGATGTGAATCTAAGGATATACCCTTAAGTAAGATATGTATAGGTATGATAAACTCCATGGAGGGAGCAAATAATATAAAGGAAGAGAAATTATTTTAGTGAATGATGTAAAAAGGGTAAATTGAAGAAATAAAATAAGAGTTTGCATGTTAAGCAAATACCAAATGGACATGAAAGGAATTGGTTCCTCATGCAAGGCTACTAATTAAGTTTTGGGGACAAAACTTTAAAAAGGAGGGAAGAGTTTTAAACCCCACCCTTTTGAGTTAAGGAAAACAGGGAAAAGAACTGGTCAAACCGTGTAAGAAAATCGAACCGGTTCACAAACCTGATCATCTGGGAACGAGCAATTTGGAAATTTACAACTCTAGGGTGATCCAAGGGGTTCATAAAACCTTGCAAAAGAACATTAGGACAAATTGGAAGAGAAAAATGTGACTTGTTTAGATTAATCGGATCCAACTAGATTGAACTAGTTTATCAATCGAAACCGATAGAGAAAGGGCAAACCGAGAAATTTATGGATCCCGAGTGACCCAAAGAGTCCCAAAAGTCATGGAAATGGACTTAAGAATGAATTGGAGATGAAAACAAAACTAGTTCAGGTGAACTGCATATGAACCGGATTGAATCGAATTGGACTAGTTTGAACCACTATTGAATCGGATTCTAAATTCATTTTTCTAGGTGGCTTAAAAAATTCAAATTTGAGATTTGAGGTCACCATTGGATAGAAAATGAATTTAGATGAATTTAGAAATTTTTAGATTTGAAAATTTTGGTCGAATGGGGGGTGAACCTGCCAGTTTAAGCTTTGAACCCGGTTCGGACCGGTCTGGTCTGGTTCGGAACAGTGTTATCTTCTTCCTTCAGACGATAGCACTGTTCACTCACCGAAAAATCACGCAGCACTAGCGAAGCTGAAAGGTCTCCAGCTAGGGAGTTTGAGACAATGAATGACTACCATTAAGGTGCCAATCGAATGACCAAGAAGTCCCTGAGCCTCCTATATAAAGACCCCCTCCCAATTTATCCTCTCCACACTTGAAAACTCCATTTTCTCTCAATTGCTCCATTTTTCGGTGAAGCTCGAACCAGAGCTCCAACTTGGGCACTTTTCTGAGCCAAACAAGGCAAGGTCGAATGGGGGAGAAGTCAGCTACACACTTGTAGTCTCCGTTTGCTCCAAGGGTCACCGAAGATGCACTAGCATGATGGAACAGTGAAGCAGCTCCGGCAAACCGAAGCTGCCCTATTTCAGCCAAGCTGAAATTAGCCAACTCGAACCCTCCTCATGCCAAATCAAGCCCTCCCAACACTTCCTCAACCCTCCTATGGCCGAATTAGAACTGAAAAGTAAGCCAATTCGGCCCCACTCTGCAATTTCTGACTGGTGCTAGACAGAGAACTGATAGAATTTTTTTGATGAAATTCTAACTCAATTCGACATCAATTGATACAATTCTTGTTTCTAGGATAAACCTCAGGACGAGAGCTATCTACCCAAATCGAAAGCTAGAACCGTCGTGCCCCCAACAGTGACTAATTGAGGCTTTCTCTCTTGATAGTCTATTTTCCGGCGAAGCTCCATTTGAGCTCGTTTTGACATCAAAACTTGTGATTCAAAATGCTATTGAATCATATGAAGATGTAGGAAATTAATTTTAACTTTAAATTCAACAATTAGAAGTGTTTATTCATTCAATTTGATGAAATCAAATCCGTCTATGTTAGGAAGTTGAAATTGGAGAAAATTGGGGATTTTCAAAAATTCGAAAGACCAAGATGCAATTTTATAAAATTGAGAGTCAATTGGGCATGATAAGAATGTTAGAGGGCCAATTGAATAATTTTAGAATTTTTGGGGAAAAACTTACCATTTTTGTAAAGGAAGTGCAAAATGCTAATTTTGGAAAAGTTGGGAGGACCAAATTGGAAATTTGGGAAATTAAACCCCTTTTTGTGAATTTGAATAAATTGAGGTCCTAAGATAACTTTTAAAAGTTTCGGGACTCAATTTAAGGAAAAATCGGCATTAGGGACTTAAAGTTAAAGAAAAATAACTTTAGGAACCTAATTGCAAATAAATAGAAAGTTTGGTTTTTCTCATTTATTTGAAATGAATGAAGGCTATTAGGTAGAGGGATAATGAACAAGAATGTTCATATCATGTAGGAATATGAAGTACCAGCAAGGACAAGCTCGCGTGAATACAATGATCCGGTCGAGTGTTATTCACTGCATTAATGGGTGAGTGGGATTTTATATCATTCCCGGTTGGGGATGATAAGTACCTCGAAATGAAAACCCACTACTTAGTGGTATTTTAAACATCACAACTTAGAGGAGTGATGTGAAAATCACTCGAAAAAATAACTTACCGGTTGTAAGTAGATCATACCCGATTGGTATGATGAAACTTCCTCAAAGGAAGTGGAAAACCCGTTCATCAGTTATGAGCGGAGATGTCCTTACACCAGGTCGGTATGATGGACATTTGAAAATATATTTTGTCGGAAGTGCTCTCCCCTAACTATGTGCCACTGCTTAAATGATTTGGGAGACCTTCTTGCTGAGACCTCAAATAGCTCTTATAGGCCAGGGACCTCGATTTTGGAACTTGGGGGCTAAAATGCCCGATTTGGAAATCTCGTACAGTGGGCCCAAGGCCAGTTGGCACAAGCAAGAGCTCATAAACAAACATGAGTTATATGCCATAAAACTTTTAAAAAAAATGAACTGTTTGGCCATGGTACCAAGATAGGACTGACATACTCAGTCAACTAGCGACAGTTTGACATGATAGGTCGGTGGACCAGTCAAGACAAGCAGCTACGGGTTGAAGTTTGTTGGTCCAATGGCACCACAGATTATATGGCATGATGAGAAAATACTAATTGTGCATGCATTGTGATTACATGACCTTCAAGACGCCTGGGGTACTAATGTGTCCTAGGGCCCTAGATGACCTGGTTAGTATAAGGGTAGATTGGCGAACCAGTTGACCTTGCAAAGCTCGACGTAGCTTCAAGTGCATGAGACCGAGGTGGGGTTGGGGTGAGGTCTTTGTCCTCATATAGACACGGAGAATTGATTTTGGGATTGAGGGTTGGATGCTGCGTACATCCACTCATTCTCAGGGTAGAAGTGGTTGTGCTTCTATATAGGTGGCTAGTAAAGTCACTCCGACACCACAAGTGGGTTCAGTGGACGGGCTGGCCTGCGACTGTGTGCTTTTGACCTTCATGATGAAGGATGTGTGTTGGGTGATGACACACTGTGATTAATATGAAATGGAAATAAAAACAGAGATTTGAAATGAAAGGATTTTTGAAAGAAAATAAGGAGTCTTACACACTCCAATACAAATATTTTTCCTAATAGTTTAATTACGAAAACCCATTCCTTGAGTAGTCGTACTCACCCCTCCCTTATATCCCTTTCAGGAAATTTCGAAAAGCCTACCTTTAAAGACTACAACTAAGATGTCTATGAGACAGGTATGATAAATTTAGAATCTTATGCAGTTTTGATTTATGTTATTCCAGGAAAGGTGCAGGTTTAAAGGATGCCTTAATATTTATGGTTTATAATAAGAGGAAACCCTTTAATAAACCGGGAGAGTGGTGGGTTGATCACGGGGATCCGACCAAATCAAGTCGGGGTGTGATAACTATACTGGGAGGGGGTACTTATTTTTTATCATTATATGGTTTAATTTTCGATAGTCAATCCAGTGTCGCATACTGTGGTCTTTCTTCTTGATGAATAACACTAGTGCACCCACACAGACTGACTTAGGTGTATGAATCCTTTCTCTAAAAGTTCATCCAACTGGTTTTTCAACTCCTTGAGTTCTGTGAGCGCCATATGGTAGGGTGCTTGGGATATAGGGTAAGTGCCTAGCACTACCTCAATTACGAATTCAAGTTAACTATTTGGGGTTATGCCAAGTAATTCCTTCGGGAAGTCTTCCTGATAACGGTTGACCACTAGAATCTCTTTTAGACACTTCTCTCATGAGTCCTTGTAAGTGACCTGGGCGAGGAATACCTTACATCCTTTTCGTAATAAGTCCTGGGCTTCCATACAAGACACCAGGTATATTTTGGTTCTTCCTCTGTCCCCTTCAAATAAAGCTTCTTCCTTTCTAGGGGCATGGAAGGTTATCCTCTTTTTCCCATAGTCTACTTGGGCTTGATACCTACTTAGTCCATCCATCCCCAAAATGATTTCTACTTCTTGTAGCGGAAGAGGAATCAGGTTAGCTTTCAGGGTTGTCCTTCCTACTCGTACTTCACAAGCCTTAACGTACGCGTGTCTTTCTATGGTTTTGCCTAGTGGAGTGAGGATGTGGAGGGGTGGCTAGAGAGGAGGTGTTTCCTTTGGAAGTTTCGGGACTAGGGTTCCCTTAATGAAAGATCGTGCTGCCCCTAAGTCAGAGATGGCGTATCTTTCCTTTCTGAATACTTGGACGAAGCCTGAGTGGAAATTAACGAAAATTTTCAGGGAATGCATTTTATTAATTCCAAAAAGGGGATTACATAACTCTGACTATAAACTTGACTTATGAGGAGGAGAATTGGGATGTACTAGCCACCATGCTTGGGTCCTTTCAGGCTTCTTCCTCAGTCAGATTGTAGAGCCTGGCTAGAAATCTTGTGGGTGCTTCCCGTCTCCCGTTGTTTGGCCTATGATTCTTGGGTGGTGGTGGCAGAGTGTTTCATGCAGTGTTTTCTCGTGCCCTTGAGCAACTCCTAATGTAGTGCCCAAACTACCCGCACCCTTAAGGTCATGCCCCAACCTAATTTGATCGGATCCCCGTGAACAACCCGCCACTCTCCCAATTTATTAAGCGTTATCCCCTTCTCTAAACCGCGAGAAGTAAGATATCCTTTTCACCTATATTTTTACTGGAATAACATTAATCAAAACTAAATACATAAACCTTACATACCTATCTTGCAGGTTCAACTATCAAAAAGTCCTTAAGTGGTTTTTTCCCTTGGTTACTTGAAAAGGGGTAAAGGGAGGGTTGAGTTCGACAACCTAGTGAATGGGTGTTGGGAGAGAGTTTTCATAATCAACATATCTTTAATCGGAGTGTGCCAAACTCCTTATTTTCCTTAAACTCTTCTTTTCTCAAATTCTAGTTTTTCAAACCATTTCCACATCAAGTGTGTTTAACAATCAACACACAACCTTCATCAGGAAGGGAATCACACATTCGAAGTGCAGCCCATCCACTGCACCCACTTGTGGCGTCGGAGCGACTTTACCGACCACCTAGATAGAAGCTCATCCACTTATAGTCTGGGTATGAGTGGATGTTTGCGACATCTGACCATCAAATCCAAAATTAACTCCATGTCCGTATGAGGACAGGAACCTCATCCTGACACCACCCTGGTCTCATGCGCATGAAGCTACGTCGAGCTTTCCTGACTGCTGGCACAACATATTACTCTTATCTCCACCATGTCGTCCAATAGCCCCTAGGATGCATCACTACCCCTCTTGGGCATCTTGATGGTCCCGAACCTCAAGTGCATGCACAAATAATAGTTTTCTACAAATCCATTTATCTTTGCTGCAATTGGTCAAATGGCCCTGACCCTTAACTCGACATGCAGGAGTTTGTCTAGACCGGTCTGTCGACCTGGTTCTGTCGCACTATCACCAGGAGTATTTATCCTTACAACGTGGTCCTTGCTGATTCACACGGGATTCCACGTGCCCATTATACGTGATTTTCTAAAACTGGGCATTTTAGCCCTTAAGATCCAAAACTGAGGCCTCTGGCCTATCTAAGCTATTCTGACTTTCATCAAGAAGGTCTCCCAAAAATTTTAAGCATTGGCGCACAGTCAGGGGAGAACACTTCTAACAAAATAAACTTTCCATCCATCACACCAACCGAATGTGATGACATCTCTGCTTACAACCGGAAAGCGGGTTTTCTCCTTCCTTCTAGGAAGTCCATCATACCAATCGTGTATGATCTCGCTACTTACAACCGATAAGTAGTTTTTCTGCATAGTTCTCACATCACTCCAACCAAGTGTGATGTTAAAATTCCACATAGAAGTGGTTTTTCATTTTCGAAGTACTCATCATCTCAACCGGGTATGATGTGAATAAATTCACTCAACCGTTAACCGTGATGTATTCGTTCTCGGTTGGTTTTCCCAAGTCGACGCGAGATTCTCTTGCTGGCGTTCCAGTCTCTCGTGCTTGTACATGATTTAGACATCCTTAGCTATTAATATTTGTTATAAAAACCTTCGTTCCTCACATATGAACGATCAAACTCTAAATTTCCAATTAATTGCACTTAGATCCCTAAAGTTCATTTTCCTTGGCTTCAAGTCCCTAATGCAAACTTTTTTCCCAAATTGACTCTCGAAATTTCCAAAATTTTATTTGGGTTCTCAATTTACTAAAAATTATTTAAGGGTCTCAAAATTTCCAAATTTCTAATTTGGTTCACAAATTTTCAAAAATTACCATTTTGCCCATACTTTACAAAAATGGTAAATTGACCCCAATTAATTCCAAAAATTGACCAATTGGTCCTCTAATATCCTTTCCATAGCCAATTGGCCCTCAATTTTACGAAATCCCCAAATTTCCTCAAAATATTTCTCAATTTTTCCCTTTCAAACTGGCTAGATTTGATTTCATCAAATTGACCATTGAATTCGGGTTAATTGCTCCAATTGAAGGTATGGATCCATTCCTACACTTCATATGATTCAATTGAGCTTTCAACCGTGTCATTTGGGTCTGAATTGTGCTCAAACAGAGCTTTGTCGAAAAACTGAACATAGAGAGAGAAAGCTTTGAATGCTTACCGTCAGAGGTGCAATTGTCCAATCTATCTATCGGGGAAGATAGCTCTATTTCTGAATCATCTTTTAGGATAAAAAATTCCTAGAATTGACCTCGAATCAAGGGAGAATTTCGTTAGTGAAATTCTGTAGTTTCTCTGTCTAACTTTGACTTGCAACAACTAAGTAAGGCCGAATTGGCTTACCTTTCAGCTTAGTTGAGGTCATTTAAGGGCTCTGGTGATGTTGGGAGAGCTTTGTTTGGCCTAAGAAGGGCTGAATTCGGTCGATTTCAACTTGGCCAAAATAGGGTAACTTCGGTCCATCGAAGCTACTTCACTATTTGATTTTGTCAGCGTTTCTCCTGTGGTTCTTGGATCGAATGGAGGGTGCTATCAGATAGTTGGCTTCCCCTAGAGTCTAAAGAACCCAACCTCGCCTTCTGAGATTGAAAAAAGTGCCCAAGTCAGAGCTCTGGTTTAAGCTTCACCGAAAATAAGAGCAATTGAGAGAGAATGGGGTTTTCAAGTATGAGGAGAATGAATGGAGAGGAGCTCTTTATATTGGGAGCTCAGGGACTCTTTGGCCAAACGTTTTGCACCTTTATGGTGCTCATTCATGGTCTAAAATGCCCTAAATGGAGGTAAATCAACATCGTCGGCACTGTCCGTTCTTCCGGCGAGTGAAAGTGCTGTCATCTGAAGGAAGAAGATGACATTGTTTTGAACCGAACCCAAGCGGTCCAAACTGGGTTCAATGCTTAAACCGGCCAGTTCAGGCCTGATTTGATCGAGTTTTTCAAAATTAAAAATTTCTAAATTCATTCTTTATCCAATAGTGGTTTTAATTCCCCAATTTGAATATTTTAAGTCATCTAGAAAAATGAATTTAGCATCCAGTTCAAACCTGTTCAATCTAGTTCATTTGAACTGATCTAGTTTTCTCTTCTAATTTATCCCAAGGCCACTTTCCATGGTTTTTATGACTCTTTGGGTCACTCGGGATTTGTAAATTTCCTCATTTGCCTTTCTCTAATGGTTGGGGTTCGTGAACCGGTTCGGTTTTCTCTCTTAGGTTGACCAGTTCTTTTTTCAGTTTTCTTCTCCAGAAGGGGCGGGGTTTACAACTCTCCCCTCCTTTTAGGAGTTCTGTCCCCAAAACTTAATCAGCATTTTTTCACTCTAGGATAAACTTCCCTTTATGTCAACTTGTGCATGTTAACACTTTAGTCGTTCTTTCACTTAGCTCACTTTAAATCACACGTTTAAGGAATTGCTTTTCCTTTACATTGTTTACTCTCTCAATGGAGTTTATCATAACTAGTATGTCTTTCCCACGAGTCCAAAGGTATATTCATAGGTTCACATCTTTCTTTGCTTAGGGCAAGATTCTTCCCCTTGAGGTTCTTACTCAAGATTTCAGAATTGGGAGTTCAAAGATGGTCAATCGTTCCTGTATCTAGTTATTCTCTTGATCATTGAAACCCTTAGTTTAGTGTTTTTTCGAGCGTTACGTACTTGTTTTTCACAGGTTTCGGTGTTATCACCTTTTTGTCCTATTTCGACCCTTCCTCGATCCATTGTTTCTTACAACTTTGGTCCAAATTTTATGTTTGACCTTGTCATGCTTACTAATTGACTCTTTGTAAACCCCGCCCTTTGGAGTTAAGGAAAACTGGGAAAAGAACCGGTCAAACCGAGTGAGAAAAACCAAACTAGTTCACAAACCCGATCATTAGAGAATGGGCAAATTGGGAAATTTACAACTCCTAAATGACCCAAAGGGGTCATAAAAACCTTGGAAATGGACCTTAGGACAATTTGGGAGAGAAAACCAGACCGGTTCGGGTGAACCAGATCTGAACCGGATCGAATCTATCATTTCCAAAGAGAAAATCGAGTAGGTTTATAAACCGGAACCGATAGAGAAAGGGAAAATAGGGAAATTTATAGATCCCAGGTGACCTAAAGAGTCACAAAAGTTAAGAAAAAGGACTTTAGGATGAATTGGAGGTGAAAACCAAACCGGTTCAGGCGAACTAGACCTGAACCTAATTGAGTCGGTTTGAACCACTATTGAATTGGATGCTAAATTTATTTTTCTAGGTGGCTTAGAAAATTCAATTTTGAGAATTGAAGCCACCATTGTATAGAGAATGAATTTAGAAGAATTTAGAAATTTTTAATTTTGAAAAACTCGATTGAATTAAGCTTGAAGTGGCCAGTTTAAGCATTGAACCCAGTTCGAACTGGTCCGGTCCGGTTCAGAATAGTGTTGTCTTCTTCCTTCAGATGACAACGCTGTTCACTCGCCTGAAAATCAAACCAGTGCTGACGAAGAGGAAATGTTTCTGTTCAGTACGTTTCAGGCCACCAATAAATGTAATAAAGGTGCCAAACGGATGGCCAACGAGTCCCCGAGCTCCCTATATAAAGAGTCCATCTCCATTCATCCTCCATACACCTAAAAACCTCACTCTCTCTTAGCTGCTCAGTTTTCTGATGAAACTCGAACCAGAGCTCTGACATAGGCTCTTTTTTTAGCCAAAGAGTGCGGTTGGGTTCCTTAGACTCATGGAGAAGTCAGCTACACGGTGGTAGTCTCCAATTGCTCCGAGTGTCACCGGAGAAGCATTGGCGTGATCGAACAGTGAAGCAGCTCCGACGAACTAAAGCTACCCTGTTTCTGTTGAGCTGAAATCAGCCAATTCAAGCCCCTCCTAAGGCCAAATCAAGATCTCCTAACACCTCTCCAGCCCTCCTACGACCGAATTAGTGTGGAATGGTAAGCCAATTTTGCTTCTTTCTGTGAAATACGATCAGTGCTAGAGAGAGAACCAACAGATTTTAACTGACTAAATTCTCCCTTAATTCAACATTAATTGAGGTGATTCTTGATTCTAAGAAAGACCTCAGGATGAGGGCTATCTTCCCAAATCAAAAGCTTGGACCGTTGCGCCCCCGACGGTAATCTTTTGAAGCTTTTTCTCTCTACGTTTAGTTATCCGACGAAGCTCCGTTTGAGCTTGTTTCGACGTGAAAATGTGCGATTCAAAGTGAAATTGAATTGTATGGAGGTGTAGGAACTCTAATCTAACTTCAATTTCAATAATTAAACTCGTTTGATTGGTCAATTCGATGAAATCAAATTTGACGTGGTGGAAATGCAATATCATGTTGAGCTCCTAGATATGGTACATCAAGCTATCAAAGTCGAACAACAATTGAAGAGAAAGAGTTTACACAAAAGGGGATTAAACAATGGTTCCTCGAACTCATGGAAACCATCCTCAAGGAAATTTGAGATTCAATCAACTCAACCTCAGCATGCTCCACTAAAAGAGACAACCAAGCAAGCTGTGACCCAAAATCAAGGTAACACCCATATCACAACTCCTAAAACTCATGATATTAAGTGTTTCCGATGCCAAGGTAGGGGTCACATTGCAAGTCAATGCCCAAATAAGTGGGCAATGGTGATCAATGCTAATGGTGAAATTGAGACCAATGATGAAAAAGAAGATATCGATCTGGCGATACCACCATTTGAAGATGCTGATGAATATGTAGAAGAAGGGGAATTGTTGGCTGCACAATCAAGCCCAAGAAGAAGAAAACAATCAGTGTGAGAACTTATTTCATACTCGTTGTTGTGTGAAAAATAAGGTTTGTTGTGTAATTGTAGATGGGGAAGCTGCACTAATGTAGCTAGCACTGAGCTGGTGGAGAAATTGGCATTACCAACCTTAAAGCATCCGAAGCCTTATCGACTACAATGGTTGAACGACCAAGGTGAACTCAAGGTAACCAAACAAGTGTTAGTTACATTTTCTATTGGAAAATATCAAGATGAAATACTATGTGATGTGGTACCAATGCACGCATGTCATATACTTTTGAGACAACCTTGGCAGTTTGATCGTCAAGTTATGCATGATGGATTCACTAATAGGTACTCTTTTGTGATGAATGAGAAATATCAGAGTTGAAAAAAAAGAGGGAAAAGCTAGAAGTGGAAAAAAAAAGAGTAAAAGCAATTTTATTGCAAGAAAAAGTGAGATCAAGCGAGCTTTACTTTCACATCAGGCTCTTATTGTACTTATGTACAATGATGCCTTTTTGAGCACTAAGGATCTTGTCGGATCTTTGCCGAGCAATATTATTACTGTTTTGCAGGAATTTATTGATGTCTTTCCTGATGAGATACCACCAAGTTTGCCACCAATTCGAGGAATTGAACATCAAATCGATTTCATCCCTGGAGCGACGATTCCCAACTGACCAGCATATAGAAGTAACCCTAAGGAAACAAAGGAACTTCAACGCCAAGTCCTAGAGCTGATGGAAAAGGGGTATGTTCGAGAGAGTATGAGTCCATGTGCTGTGCTAGTGCTACTTGTACCTAAGAAGGACAGAACTTGGCGATTAGATGAGTTGCATGGATCTTGTTTATTTTCTAAAATAGATCTTAAGAGTGGATATTATCAAATTCGAATGAAAGAAGGGGATGAATGGAAAACTGCATTTAAAACTAAACAAGGATTATATGAATGGTTAGTTATGCCCTTTGGATTGACTAATGCACCAAGCACTTTCATGAGATTAATGAATCATGTATTAAGTGCTTTTATTGGGAGATTTGTAATGGTATATTTTGATGATATTCTAATCTACAACAAGACCATGGATGAACATGTAGCACATTTAAGAGTTGTGTTAGAAGCATTAAGGCAACATAAGTTGTTTGCCAACTTGAATAAATGTGTCTTTTGTTCAGATAAACTTGTGTTTCTTGGATATATTATAAGTTCATAAGGGATTGGAGTTGACGAGGAAAAGATTAAGGCAATTCGTGTAAACCCCGCACATTTGAGTTAAGGAAAACTGGGAAAAGAACCAGTCAAACTGAATAAGAAAACCAAATTGGTTTACATTTGGGAATAAGCAATATTGAAATTTACAACTTTCGGGTGATCCAAAGGGTTCATTAAACATTGGAAAAGAAACTTAAAACAAAATAGAAAATAAAAACCAAATTGGTTCAGGTGAACTAGATTCTATAAGAACTTCAAAGTTAAGTGTGCTTACTTAAGAGTAGTGTGAGGATGGGTGACCTTTTGGGAAGTATGATTTTTTGTAACTAGAAATTTCGATTAAAAATTTTTATGCGAACGTACGGCTTATCATAAATAGCCATAAATTAATATATATTTAATTATTGAAATTAATACCAATAATGAGGTCATCCCCATTCCATTCTCCTCACACCTGAACACTTCTCTCTCTCTCACTATTGCTCCATTTCCCAGTAAAGCTCGAACCAGAGCTTCGACTTCAACAAAGGTCGGGCTCTTTAGAACCGAGGAGAAGACAGCTATCTGATAGCAAACTCCAGTCAATACGAGAATCGTTGGAGAAGCGCCGGTGTGATAGAATAGTGAAGCAACTCCGGCGGACCGAAGCTACCCTATTTCGGCCAAGCTGAAATTAGCCATTTCAAGCCCTGCTCAGGCCAATCCAAGCCCTCCCAACACTTCCTCAGCCTTTCCACGGCAGAATTAGGACCAAAAGGTAAGCCAATTCGGCTCCCCTTTATAATTTTCGATTGGTGCTAGAGAGAGAGTCGACCGAATTTCAATGACAAAATTCTAATCCAATTCCGCATCAATTGATGCGATTCTTGATTCTAGGATGAACCTCAGGATGAGAGCTATTTGTCCAGATCGAAAGCTCGAACCGTCATGCCTTCACCGGTGAGTAATCGAAGCTTTCTCTCTCTATAGTTCATTTTCCGGTGAAGCTCCGTTTGAGCTTGTCCCGGCATTACAACTTGCGATTCACATTTCTGAAGAATCGTATGAACATGTAGAAACTCAATTTCAACTTCAATTTCAACAATTAGAAACGTTTGATGGGTTAATTTGATGAAATAAAATTCGGCAGTGTTAAGAAGTTGGAATTGGGGAAAAATTGGGGATTTTCAAAATTCAAAGGACCAAAATGAAATTTTATGAAATTGAGGGTCAATTGGGCATGAAAATAATGTTAGAGGACCAATTGAGGAAATTTTTGGGGCAAAAATTACCATTTTTGTAAAGGAAGGGCAAAATAGTAATTTTGGAAAAGTTGGAAGACCAAATTGGAAATTTGGGAAATTGAACCCCTTTTTGTGAAATGGAATAAATTGAGATCCCACGATAAATTTTAAAAGTTACAGGACTCAATTTGAGGAAAAACCGACATTAGGGACTTAAAGAGAAATAACTTTAGGGACCTAATTGCAAATAACTAAAAGTTTGGGTTTTCTCATTCATTAATGAATGAAGGCTGTTATGCCGAGTAATAATGAAAAAGGTTGTTCATATCGTGTAGGAACGTTAAATACCGGGAACGCCAGCAAGGACAAGCTCGCGTGAATACAAAGAACCAGTCTAGTGGAATTCATGGCATTAACGGGTGAGTGGGTTATTCACATCATACCCAGTTGGGATGATGAGCACAGTTTAAAGTTAAAAACCACTTACCGGTTGTGAGTGGGTTTACTAACATCATACCCGGTTGGGGATGATAAGTGCCTCGATATAAAAACCCACTATTTAATGGTATTTTAATCATCACTACTTAGAGAAAGTGATGTGAAAGTTATGCGAAAAAACTACTTACGGGTTGTAAGTAGATCATACCCGGTTGGTATGATAAGACTTACTCGAAGGAAGTTGAAAACCCGTTCATCGGTTATGAACGGAGATGTCCTTATACCGGTTGGTATGATGGACAGTAAAAACCTATTTTTGTCGGAAGTGCTCTCCCCTGACTGTGTGCCAATGCTTAAACAATTTGGGAGACCTTCTCGACGGGAGCACGAATAGCTCTAATAGGCCGGAGGCCTCGATTTTGGAACTTGGGGGCTAAATGCTCGATTTTGAAAATCTCGTACAGTGGGCCCAAGGCCAGTTGGCACGAGCAGGAGCTCGTAAATGAACATGATATATGTGCCATAAAACTTAATAAGTGAATTGTTTGGCCATGGTACCAAGATAGGACCGACATGCTTAGTCAACTAGCAACAGTGCGACATAACAGGTCGACAGACTAGTCAAGACAAACAGCTGCAGGTTGAGTTGAGAGTCAGGGCCGTTGGACTAGTGGCACCACAGATTACATGGCAATATAAGAAAACATTGTTTGTGCATGCACTGTGAGTACGGGATCATCAAGACGCCCACGAGGGGTAGTGATGCGTCCTAAGGGCACTGGAAGACCTGGTGGCTATAAGGGCAGTTTGTCGTTCCAGGTGTTTGTGCGAAATCTGGAGTAGCACCAAGCGCATGAGACCGGGGTGAGGATAGGATGAGGTCTCTATCCTCATACAGACACGAAGAAGTGATTTCAGAATTGTGGGTCGGATATCACGTACATCCACTCATTCCCAGGGTAGAAGTGGTCGTACTTCTATCCGAGTGGCAGGAAAAGTCGCTCCGAAGCCACTAGCGGGTTCAGTAGTGATACTGACTTGCGAATGTGTGTAACCTTCATGATGAAGGATGTGTGTTGGGTGATGACACATCGTGGTAACTAAGAAATAATGGAAAAACTTAAATTTTTAAATGAAGGGATTTTTGAAAACAAAGGAGTCTGGCACACTCCATATAAATAGTTTTCTTAAAAGTTAAAAGCTTTTAAAAACTCATTCACTAAGTAGTCGTACTCACCCCCTCCCTTATATCCCTTTCAGGAAATCCTGGAAAGCCTCTCTTTAAAGACCGTCAACTAAGATGCCTGTAAGACAAGTATGTACAGTTTTAAATTTCATGCAGTTTTGATTATGATATTCCAGGAAAAAGGTGCAGGTTAAAGGACGCTTTACTCTTTACGGTTTACAATAAGGGGAAACCCTTTAATAAACCGAGAGAGTAACGGGTTGATCACAGGGATCCGACCAAACCGGGTCGGGGCGTGACAATTCGCGACTGGCCAACACCTAATTCGGTAAGTTAGGTAAGAAGTTTTCATGGATTAGCTAGTTTTTATAAACGTTTTATTCCAAATTTTAGTAGTTATGTTGCACGGCTTACTGCTGTTATAAGGAAAAACGTACCTTTTAAATGGGGTAATGAGCAACAAAATGCATTTCAATTGATAAAGGAAAAACTAACTACTGCCCCATTGCTCTCATTTCCTAATTTTTCGAAAATATTTGAAATTGAGTGTGATGCATCAGGAGTAGGTATTGGAGGTGTATTAATGCAGGAAGGAATACCAATTGCATATTTCAGTGAAAAGTTGAGTGGAGCAACCCTTAACTATCCTACCTATGATAAGGAGATGTATGCCCTAGTTTGAACTCTTCAAACATGGCAGCACTATCTATGTGGGGGGGTGGGGGTGGAGGATTCTGTGTTTGTGGTAGTTGATAGGTTTTCGAAAATGGCACATTTCATTCCATGTCATAAAACTGATGATGCATCGAATGTGGCTGATTTGTTCTTTAGAGAAGTTGTCAGATTGAATGGTATGCCTAAAACTATTGTTTCTGATCGTGATTCTAAATTCTTGAGTTATTTTTGGAAAACCTTATGGGGTAAATTGGGAACCAAACTACTATTTTCAACAACATGTCACCCACAAACTGATAGTCAAACAGAAGTAGTAAATATGACATTAGGTACTTTATTACGTTCTATAATAAAAAAAAATTTGAAATCATGGGAAGATTGTTTACCACATGTTGAATTTGCTTATAATCGTTCTGTTCATTCTACAACTAAGTTTTCACCATTTGAGATTGTTTATAATTTCAAGCTATTAACCCCTCTAGATCTAACTCCACTTCCTGTAGGTGAATTGGTGAATTTTGATGGAAAGAGAAAAGTAGAGTTTTTGAAAGAACTGCACGAGAAGACAAAGATGTAAATTGAACGGATAACTAAAGTTTATGAAAAACAAGCAAATAAGGACAGCAAAAGTGTTATTTTTGAACCTGACAATTGGATCTGGCTTTATTTGAGAAAAGAACGATTTTCGAAACAAAGACGAAAAAATGAGAACTAACTCATAATTATACCAAAAACATATACGTACCATTACTGTCATACGTGCGGAAAAATAGGTGGGCTGCTTCACACGTAATGACAGTCTCCAGAAACCAATGCCGAAAACGTAACAGCTGTGGATATTGATAGGTCATTTCATGTGGAGCATGTTTGTCCTTTTTCCGGTATATTTATTTTCTTTCATATTTTTATTTAAAAATTATTATTTATAATTAGTGATATATTTTAAATATTATAAAATAATAATACTTTTATATATTATATTATCAAAACTCAGTGTTTACACTTTTTAACGTATAATTTTAAATTTATACTTAAAATAGAATTAAAAGTACCATTCGTATTTCCAACATCAGTAATGGTAGGACTAGGGAGACTGTCTCTCTCATCCGGAGGGCATCTTGAGATGGCAAACAAGGGAGAGAGACGAAGAAGAGAATGAATTTTTCTCTAAAAAGCACAAGGGATGAAAGCTAACTTTTTTTTTTGATAATTGTGTGGTTGTTTTCAGTTGATTTCTTATGAGTCTGACTTTCATTAGCATAAGTGCTTTGTTGTCTGGTGTGAGATTATACCCGTTATAGCCATCAATCTCATTAATGTAAGTGATTTCTAACAATTTCAGTAAATTTGCCCAATAAGAAAATAGAATTTGACGGCTGAGTCATAATCGATTCATCTGAGTCGAATAGCGAGTTTTTATTTTCTTCTCAGCTTCAGGGAAAAAAACACTATTCTGGGGGAATTTTACATTACAAAAATAGACAATGTTGCTCAAGGGATTAACCTGACAAAGCCATGAAATTGAAGATCATCCGACGGCCTATTATTACCAGAAGCTTTCCTTTCCTTTTTTTTTTGGAAAGGGGAATGACTCATGAGCTGACGCTCAAAATAAATTCACAAGAGAAGAGAAGCACTCTAGTTGACAACGTCGACAACCAACTTCCGTGACTTGAGGACTGACCACCTTAAGCGTCTGAAATAGCCGGCTTGGAGCAACGCCAATGACAACAAGAAAATCCACTTGAATCCCATCTGTATTTTGAAGCATTAAAGTAATCAGGAGTGCAACCCAGATTAAGAGGCAATATAGATATCTCCCAAAGATATCATGAGGATATCCAAACTATCAGGCCAATCTCATGATCTTCATTAGACAGCGTATTTAATGAATTTTCAATATCTCTGGAGAAAGTACCAGTTTCCTCTCTTCCATCTCTGGTTCTGCAGCCCAAGACAAAAATGATACAACATCTTTCCCCATCTGTGCAGCAATAGTACCAAGAGTTCAATAAGATGAGTATTCTTCTGTGGATAATGAATAAGTGAAGTTGTACCGTACAGAACGAAAAGGAAGAGGATCAACCTGAGCTTCCGTTGCTGGTGTCCCATCCTCATATTCTACTGCCCCATCATTAAGCATCTTTGGCATAGCAATTGCCCCACCAGGAAAGTAGGGATTATAATGCAATCCCTCTCGAATCTGTCAGAACCATATGAGAAATAATACCCTTTACAATAATCTGGAAGGAAACAATATTGTATGCTTGCCACAAACCCTCAATATAAGATAGTGGACACAAACACAAACTCAGCTTCCGCGTATAATATATGGACATTCTAAGACAACACCATAAGGAAAGAAATTTGAATAGCAAGATACTGATAGGATAAAAAAGTATGAGAATATATTGTGCCAACAACTGAACCTCAAGACTAGCAAGATATGGATATGATAAAAATGTCAAACCAACAATTGTAATGCCACTATGTTCCTAGCCTGTCAATTCCTGATTAGTACTAAACATGTTCGGTTTTCATAAGCACAAAAGCGAATAGAAATTTTGGTTGGAAGAAGCATATGTACATTCTCTCAAGGAGAAGAGAGGACTGTCTGTTGCAAAAATGTTAGATTTAGTAATTTTCATTCCCAGATAATAAACAAAAAGTTGGTTAAAAAGTGGTTAACTTCCCAAGACTATAATTCAAAAGGATAAGCCCACAATAGGGAATTCAAGAGCAGGACTTTAAATGGAAAAACAAAATGGGGCTTGATAGATTAAAAGATTGGCAAATTAACAATGTGAAGAACAACTTACAGTAACACCAGCTGGAGGATCACGATAACCAGTAAGAAGGGCAAAGACATAGTTCTGGCCATTGTGTCGAGCCTAGAAACAAATAATATTTTGAATTATGAAGTGAACATATCAAAGGTTATCTTCAAATATTAGAAAATAAAATGCAAAAAAAGAGAGATTACTTTAGTGATAAGACTTAAATCAGGTGGATAGGCCCCTCCATTTGCAAACCTAGCAGCTTGCTCATTGGCATATGGTTGGGGAAACTGATCACTAAGTTTACCAGGACGAGTGAACATCTCACCCTCATCATTAGGTCCATCAACCACCTCAATTTCAGCAGCCATAGCCTTTACTTCATCTTCAGTATAAGCTACTCCAACCAGATCACGGTATGATATGAGAGACATGGAATGGCAAGATGCACAAACTTGCTGGTAAACTTGGTGACCACGACGAATTCTGTTGGAAATAATTTATTTATGGCACCAGATAATAAAAATACATAAAAATAACCCAATAGAGGGAATGTGGAGTTACAACAAAAAAGATAATAAAATATAAGAAACAACTGAAAATCATTGCAGGAAAGGCAAAATGACAGCCTTGGATTACTCACATCCAATAACACACTACTAAGATCAAATTGCAGATCCCAAAAACAACAAAGAACCTTAAGTTTTTACTACAGTAGCTAAGGGATAAAAAAACTCACGATGCATGGTCATAGGAACTGAGTATTCCTTCATGGGGCCAAGGATAGTTAGGGCATGCCAAACCATGTTCAGCCTCATCTGCAGATGCAATTGTTCCAAAGCTCAAAAACCCTGAGACACCAGCTCCAAGAAGTGCAATAGCTCTCAAAGATTTTGCCTGAGTAGATCCAGCTCCATCATAACCTTTCTTTGAGAATAGAGAAGACAGAACCTAAAAAATACAGTAGCAACACTGTCAATCTGTACATCCTGATACATTGTAAAGTATGTTATCTTCATACTAATTTAAGGGAAGCATCCAAACTTATTAATAAGATTTTAACAAAAATCCAAAGATGATAGTACTAAATGGTTATAAACTGGCAGATACTGTTACTGCAAGGTCCGCCATACACAGGACGAACAAGGGAAATAATCGCAACCAAGAAACATCTAATGCAAACCCAGTTTAAAATACAAAGGAGCAGAAACTCACAAAGGACTGGCCCTGAAGCTTCTTACGCAAGAGCTGCTGGATGATCCCTCCAGCCATTTCACGTCAACTAAATCTGGATTAATTGATCAGAATTTAATCAAAATATTAATTGAGAATATGAAGAATCATGTATGCAGGTAGAGCAATATTTGTTTCGGACACCGCAGATATTAGAGGTAAACATTATTGGTTATAACCTAATAGCAGACATCAGTCCAAACACCACAGAACATGATACCAGTCGCATAGAAAATCTGAAATTTCAGCGGGAAAGGCAAATGTAAGTCCAGAGGACTTAAATCATCCGGCCAATCACAGCAAAAAGAGAATCAGATCCACTCTATCATCACTACTGTATCTAAAGCTGATGTAAAATAAGGACGCCCTGAAGAAACTACCGCATCAAAGGATCAAAGTTTTAAGCATATTTCCAGCAGTTGTAAAGAAAATATATAAAAAAAACTGGTATTGACCCGAAAGCTATTGACATTTCGCAATTCCAAACAAGCAATAAGCTTCCTTGCTGATTCGAATTCAACTCCATGGCAATCCAATCAGATAAAAAATCGATAAATAACAGAGACCTTTAAACGGGAATCCCTTAGCAATTACCTTCAGCTGGCAAAAGCCACACGGCACCAGCAGGTTAGAAGACAGACCGGGAAGAAGCTAAAGCAGTCGAAGCCCGGGATCGGCAACTAAAGAAAAAGCTGGTGAAGTTGCATCGGCAGGCGGAGAAGGGGTTGAGGAAAATGGGCTGGGCCTTAAAAAATGCATGAACTTGAAAATGGGCTGACAGTCATGCCGACAGAACTGGATCATCCATTATCGGGAGAAAAATATATTTTATTTTTCCGTAGAAAACCCTTTTAAAATAATAGAATTTTCTTATATGATAATTTTTTTTATTTACAATATTTAAATTTATTATATTATATAATATTATGAATAGATAATAGGTTATATTTATATTTATTTAAAAATTATAAGTGTTTAGTTGACAAAAAAAATTTATATATCTACCCTTAAAGGTAAAATTAGTGTATTAGTTTCAATTCAATAATTTTTCTAAAAATTAAAAAATTTTAAATTAATCTAAATTCATTATTTTATTTTATTTTATTTTTAATTTTTTAATTTTATATTTTTAAATAAAATAAAATAAATAAATATTTTAATCAAATTTTCACAATTTAATCCTATTTAATATGATTTATATTCGATTCACCCTTAACAATTCTAATTTTTATATTCAATTTTTTGTTATTCATTATTTTTATTATTTATTAAGTTAAATTTTTAATTTTTCTCTCAAAAATTTTTAATTTCCCTTTTCAATTTCGTTAATACGAACAATACAAAATTTAACATAGCTTTTAACAATAAACAAGTGACAATTTTTATTAATACATATATATATTTCATGAAAAAAAAAAGTTATAGTTATCCCTTTCAACCTTTACCACGGGTTGATGAGATTTGTAATCACTCTTACTTTTATATTCTATATCTTCCCTTGAAATTTAATATTTTTTTTATTATTTGAGAACAAAGATAAAAAAACATGTTGTAATAGGAAGAGAAAAATATCATTTACTAAATTAAAATGTACAAAATATTTTACCATAATATTAATTTGTCAAAATAAGAAATTAAATTGGTTTATACATAGGGCGTAAAAAAATTGATATGATACTATATCTAGATATGATCATAGGATTCATGAAAAATTATTGAATACGACCATAATTCAAATACAAAATTAAAAAATTAGACTTAATTGGTATCCGGTCCAATCAATTTTTAATTGGTAGTCTGATCTTGCTATCCTAATTTAAATATTATTTTTTATAATTATAATATAAAATATAATTAGAGTAGTATTTTATAAATTACTTATAAATATTTTACATGAGTAATATGTAATTATAAATTAGAATTTTTATTATATTCATTTTTCAATATATAATACATTATTAGATTTAAAATTAAAAGTACTCTTAACTGGCATTTATTAAAACGATATTGTTTTAAATTTTTTATTCAAAATTAAAAAACAATCGGAGCAGGCCAAACTAAACCATTCAAAATAGTTGGATGGATGGGAAAAGATCCCATAGGTACAATTGACAAATCTAGGCATTGACATTAGGTACTCCAACGAGTACTGACTGGTTGACAATTCTCCCCTTAGGTTTACTCTGCTTTTCCAATTATGATTGTTGCCTCTTTCTCAGACCAAATGCCTCCCGGCTTAATCAATAGACGGGAAAATGGAGGTCCCTCTAACAGCCCCAACTCTCCGGCCAATCTATAGATTGAGATGCTGCGCTACTTCTTTCCCTAACCTCGGGTCCTCAAAGTCAAAGCCCACCAGGTTTCCTTGTTTAATTAGTGCACGCCTCAGTGGGTTTGACCCGTTTACTGGTAGGAGGAGAGCATCCGTACAGAGCAAGATGGACAAGGCTGCTGCTTTTAGTAGCGACAGCAGCGATGTCGTCGGTAGGGATGAGGGGATTAGGGCTTTCGAGCAGGAAGCTTTTATCAGCAACAGTAACAGCAGCAACTATTTTGTGTTCATGGCTGATGGGATCGAGGGCATCCTTAATCGAATGGTTCGTAATCCTTCCCCGATTGTTTCGTGGTACTTGGTTGAAATCATACGTGCTGTAATATCGCCTAACATGTGAACCGTATCCAAGGGGCTGAAAGTTCACTGCAAATAAGTAGTCTTGTGGGGGTTTAGTTGGGTCTTAAACTTGTCCTTGCTTCTTGAAGGCCTGCCAAAACTGAGCTCGATGAAATCTTTAGTTCTTCTAAAACATTTTGGGATAAATTGTTGGGCACTTGCAGTTGATAGTCATCGGTTCAGTTCATGGAGGATTGATTCCAGTCATTGTTCTGTTTACTGTATGAATTCCATATGTACTCTTTGCGTCTCTTCAAGAGAAGTCTTGCCAACGTGTTGGCTGGGATTCATTTACAAATGAAGTAATCTTCCCAACATAAACACGGGTTTTTATACATGTTCTAGCCTGATTGCTATGAGTCAATTAACTTGTGGGCTGATACTAATTTGGGAGTCTCAAATTGTTATCAGTTAAGATTTCGGAAACATACAATCATGGAAGAGTATCACGTTGCATCTCTTGTTTTCTGCAAACTTTGCATGAGAAGTCAGTCTTACAGCTGATCTTTCTTCCTCTTCAACCTCCATTGGCTGCATTTGAGCTCTTAGATAATAACTAGTGGCACCAAACTATTCAAGTTTCATTAGGAATTGCTCATAGCATATAACCTTTACTATCTCAAAAATCTTAATTAGTTGAAAATTCACTCTTGAATATGATTGATCCTTAAAACATGCTTATCATCTGATTCTCTGGCCATCTTTTGCAGAGTAAATGGATAATATTCGCACTCTTTGGCACAATTATCTTATGGAAGCATGATGCAGAATCTCTCTGGGTTGTTATGGGTTCCGTGACTAATGTTACGTTATCAGTTGTACTGAAACGAATACTGAACCAAGAGCGGCCTATCTCCACCCTGAGATCCGATCCTGGGATGCCCTCCTCTCATGGGCAGTCCATCTTCTTCATGGTTGTTTATGCCATATTGTCAAGTAAGTATTCTCCCTCCTTAATTCTCCTTTTACTGAATGCAAATCCAATGCACCTTTTTGAATTTTCTCCTCAATTACTTGTGCCAACTTCCAACTTCCAAAGGGAAGTTAATTTTTCCTTGATTCCCCTGAAGAATGATTTTCTTCTGTTTTCATTCACTCCTTTTACAGTCTTTGAATGGCTTGGAGTGCACGGGTTGTCTTTGACTCTTGGCCTGCTCATGTTTGCTACAGGCACTTACTTTGTAAGTATCTTTATCTAATGGAAATCTTCCTGGAAAATAAACATGGTATTAATCAAAGAAGATTTACGAAGTTTCAGTGTTAAGTCGGAAATTCTGTATCTGTTCTTACTGCATCAGTTTCATTTTTTCCTTTTGCAGTCTTGGCTACGGGTCTCACAGCAGCTGCACACCATCAGTCAAGTGGTGGTCGGTGCTGTGTTGGGCTCGACATTTGCCGGGCTGTGGTATTGGTCATGGAAAGCTTTCGTGTTAGAAGCATTCAACTCCCTCCTGTGGGTCAGGATTACTATCATTCTTGGTGCTGTTGGGCTCTGCATAGGCTTTCTTCTGCATGTCATTCGCCACTGGTTTAAGGATGAAAGATAGATTCTCTATGAATTGTTTCTGATTTCTAACAGAGCTCTTAGCATATTCTTTGTTAAGAAATCTTTACATCAATGATTCCTTTCATAGAACTGCCTATGATGAATGGCATCACCTGATTTCATCACTTTCAGTGTTCCCTTCAGAATGAATTTTCAAAGCAGCTGTGCAAACAACCCACATGAATTCCACTTTGAATCTATGGTAATGTTCTAATGGGTAGCTCCCCCAAGGCTGCAATGGTCTTTGCTATTAAAATTACTGTAAATTTGGTCTCTCAATGGCCTGGCAATCAAACTAATACTAGTTTAAGAATCCTAACTTGATCAGCTAAAAATTGGCCCTACTTGAATTTGAGAATTGAGCTAATAAAAGTGTAAATCCAGAATACATCACCTAAGTCACCTAAAAAGCCTTTGAAATACGACTCCTAAGGATAATATACAGTGCATCAATAACTGTAGTATAAGGAATACAACAAAGAGAAATCTTTGTATCATTTTGTTTCATCTATGGATTACAGTTTTATGGTGCAACCCACTAGTAAAGCAACGGGGAGGCTATGTACAAAGCAGGCAGAAGAAAGACCAATTACTGCCCACGTGTAGATCCAATGAAGGAATGGAAATTCTTCACTTGTCCACCATACTAGTCTCAAATTCAAAAGCTTGACTGGTGGAGGATGTTCCGTTTCCTTCTGGGAGGTAAGACAACAGTACTGCTGCAGTGCTCAGTGATATGGCAGCTGCTACAGAACCCCAAATCCATTTCTGCCTCCTTTTCCATTTTTGCCTCAGCCTTCTTGCCCTCTCTACAAAAAAAAATGTGCATATGAAGATATATTCCTATGAATCAAGGTTAGATATATTTATTGGTAATGCGACCAATACAAATGTTCCAAAATAGGATGTCTCTAGAAAGCCTTCTACCATATATGAAGGCTCAGGTTCCCAATTTAATAAACCCACAAGTGATCTATTCTCGCTTTAACTTCGTATCCAAGTATATTTTCTTAACATAAACTTAAATAGACTATTTTTATAGTAGAAATAGTATTTCTAAATGTTTATAAAATTTACATATGACAAAATGCATAAGATAATTGACATAGATTATTAACAATCAGCCTGAAAGAGTGCAGCAATCTCACCAAAAGCTTCCTGGTTCCTATAAGACATCTCACGGTTCACAGCCTCATAATAATGAAGTCGGTCCAACAGGCGAGCAATCTCTAAATTCTTTGCCTGGATTTGAGCATCCATGTCGGTCTCCACTTCAGCCCTGGCAGTGCCCCTCCCAACAGCATCTGCCACAAATCGGGCAATAAGCACCTGCCCTCTTAGATCTTCTATACAATCAGCAGCCCATTGTTCACACACCAATGTTGGATGTGCAGGAAGGGTAATACCAACAACATATAACTCATTTCTGATCCTCTCCCACTGGCTCTGCATATTGGTGAGAGTTTTTTCTGCTTGCTTTCGCTTTTCTATCTCCTCCAATAACCTAAGTTTAATTTCATCCAGCTCCTCTTCAAGATCCACCAAGGAAGAAGTTGGTAGGCCATTGTCAGAAGACAATTCTGTTGATGAAAAATATAATTAAATAAGCTTATTCCTTGTCATCAAAATCTAATTAGAACGGTCACAACTACTGTTCTCTTTTGATTCATTAAAAAAACTAAATTTATAACTAGAGAAATTGGTTTTCCTCATAATTTCAATTCCATAATATTTCATATATCATAACAACCTAGTCATAGAGTATTTTTTTTAAACCTCCAGTCCTAAGTTTAAATTTCCTAAAAATAAAAGAAGTTAAGAGAAGATGTAGTTAGAAGGATGCACATAGAGGAATAAAAGCAAGAACACATGAACTGAAGGAAGTTAAACATGAGTCATCACTTGCAAGAAATCCTAGACAAGAAACTTGGCCTCATTTTGTGAAGAGCATATATCATATATTCCATAATAAATGCCAAGTCTACATTAAACTTGAATGATTATGTGGCATATTGATAATCACAGAAAAATGTTACAGGGGATATTCCACTATATACTGAATGTGTTGAAACAAATATCTACTTAAAAAATACCTTCCCAAGCATCGAAAAACTCTCCCGTCATTGCAGTATTTTTTGCGAACTGATGTGTAATACTATTATCCTCATCAGTGTTGCTTGTGTGACTCAATGAGTCTTGTGGATCATAAAAATCATCAATATCCCCCAAATTCTTAGAGATTACAGGATCCAGCTTATGAGAATCATTATCCACAACTAAACTATCATTCAAAAAGCTACTACCAACTTCCCAAACAATATTTCCTGAGATAGTCTCATTCTTTCCCAGTTTCCTGTCACTGAACCCATTTGCTTCCCTGACTTCAACCTGTTTAGAGATTGAATAGCTGACACTACTACCATCAGAAGCAATTGCAGACTTGTTTCCATCTTCTCGGCATTGGCTACCTTTCTCTTCTTGAGCATTCAGTGAAGTAGATACTCCACCCTCAGAGAAAGTCCTCGGAAGGCGTGGCCCACGCCACTTGTGATTTATGACATAAGGCGATGGAGAGTATGCTGAAGGTGAACCAGGAACTGGGGTCACATCAGGAGTGGTGTACAGTGCAGGATCGATTCGAGGCTGTTGAGATTTCCTGTCTACATCTGAGGTACTATTTCTCCTCTCCAGCTTTGTCTTTATCCTTGGATTTGGATTAGAATGTCTGGTGTTAGTTGCCGGCGTTGATCTATGAGAAGCTTTCTCCAGGGATTCAGATGCTGCAGGTTCTATCAGTCGATCAAATGCTACTGCCGCTAGAGTTGGCATGGTTCTGTAGGAGAAAAAAAGTCGACCAGAACTTTAGTCTAAAAAATGCAAGCATAGACACAGATTCACTAGTATCCTGCAATTACATAAAAGCTGAGAGCTGCAGCACCAAAATCTTCAATCAAATTTCATACGTTATCATCCGACCCTATCATCATCAGCAAGAAACTGTACAAATTGTTGAAGATTAAGAAAATGGAGCCATTTCTCAGTTTCCGTACATTCCACCAAAAATGATAAGTCAGCTTAAGGTGGAAATAGAACAACTATATCAGTAGTAGTTCATTTCAAATTGAATCCATCCCGCATGATAGAATATATTCAGTTTTCTTACAGAGAAATCGAGTTCTTTTATCGCGGAAAACAAAAGCATATCGAAATCCGTGGTTCATGAACTTAAAACATGCAAAAAAAATTGACGACTAACAGAAACCAAGCTGAAACAGGCAACACGAATTCAAACACGAGAAAATGATATTCTCAGGAACAACCACGCCACCAAAAATAACTTCGCAGACAGGGTACTGTAAAATAGAAGAGCGAGTCAATAACCTGGAGAACGAACAACAACGCTAGGGAGGATACAGAAGACAAAAGGCATGTGATATAGCAGAGGAAGAAGAATCAAACCTGGCTGAACTGACTGAAGAGGTCGGTGAAAAGGCGGCAAGTAGGCACCGACGTACAAGCAAATCGGAGGCGGCGAAGGAGAAGAGAGAAAGTAGTGGTCTCCAGGAAGGAGTATACAGAGAGGATAATAGGGGCAACCGTTACCACCGCCGCCTTCTACGGCTGAGCAAGCTCGCGGCTTGAGCACCCCATCTTCGAAAATTCTGCTCCCACCAAATGTTTAAATAGCTGCATTTTCCTCCCCGGGTCCAAATATTTTTCCTTTTGGGACCACAAGAAGAAAGGTCTAAATATTTAGACAATTAAATAAATATTTTTAAGTGATTGACTTAATAATATATGCACGAATTTAATTTATATTAGTTAATTTTTTTATTTTATTGTCTATTTTAGGTAATATGAGCTTTCTATCCCAGGAAAAAAAATATTTTTGAGCTGATTTAAAATTTTAATATTTTCATATAAGAAATTGTACTGAAATTTCAAATTTTCTAAAAATATGCTTCGATTTCAATGGTTTGTAATTTTACCAAATATATATAATATGGATAATTATAGAAACAAATACCCTATAACAAAATGTAGACATCTTAAAACCATGTAATGAAGTTGTATGAATTTGAGAATCTAACAAGCTTTGAAATTCTTGGTTAAAAAAAAGCCATAAATTGTCGTTCATTCAAATAAAGAAAACTTGAAGTTAGACACGCGCCACGACATTCATGTTTGAATGAATGACCATTTTTTAACATAAAAAAAAAAGAAAAAGAAAAGGAGAGATTCTTATATTAATTTTCTAGTTTATCCTTCACTAAAATATCCTAAAGTTCTGATGGACATGGTCAAGCGACGTCGTATTAGTGGTCATGAGATTCTGGCCAACAGAGTCGTTTGTTTTGGAAACAGCCAATTCTCTGAATCTATGGGCCTCATAGGGAAGCTGAATTAATCGATTTGACAGGCGAGGCTTAACAATTTGATATATACAATTTCTTATTCACCGTATGCAAGTCAACTCTTGCTTATGGATACATTCTCCTTAATTTTTTTCTGTGTATGAACATATTTCGTGGTTTTTATATGGTAAAATGGTACTGAAGCATTGCTTAAAACAACTTGCTTTATAATCACAATACATAATTCATGGATTTGCCTCAAAAACTCATTTGAACCATTGTTTCATGTTATCAACAGTAAAATATAGTAATTAACACTTACATTTTAAACTTTAATTATATTACAACCCAAATTAATTTTTAGATTTAACTGATATAATAATTGTTATACTCTTTTTATTAAGTTATATGTTGGATTCTAATTTAAAAGTATCCGGAAACCATCCCGTGAGATCCATTTTTCTTACTGTTTTGGGATAATAAAATCTTATAACGCTAGTGAACTTGCGGTATCGAATTATGTCGCTTCCCGTCACCCCTCCCATTGCATTGGTGCCAAAATGGCAGAATACATCTAGTCTATATCTCTCAGAAGCCTCATCCTAGTTCTATCCCGTTCACCCCTCCCATTGCATTGGTGCCAAAATGGCAGTATACATCTACTCTATATCTCTCACAAGCCTTATCCTAGCTAGATCTCTCACAAGCCTTATCCTAGCTCTATTCCGTTCACCCCTCCCATTGCATTGATTCCAAAATGGCGGTATACATCTACCCTATATCTCTCACCTAATACTCTCACCTATTATTACTAAAAAATTGAAAGAAATCTCAAAAAAAAGGGAGAAAGTGAGAAAGATACAGATGTAAAAATAGAAAAAACTTTTGAAACAAAGGGGACTAAACAAGAATAAGAGACATTCATCGAATAAGATCCTTTTCCTTCCCTTTTTCAGAAAAAAAGAAGGATCCGGACAAAATCGATGAAAGGAAAAAGATTCGAGTAAATGGAAAGGACCCTAGCTCTAGTAAGCCACTTTTCTTCCACCACAAATCATTTTTCATTGAAGGCTCCTTTCAGCAACTCGCCACTGCACTTAATCAAAATTTGTGTAGTTTCAATGACCCCTACGTCATGCCTTGGCTTGATTCCCGTGACCATGTCTAATAATAACATTATACATTCCCTCGATATTATAGTAGCCAGTACATTTATTAATGTAGTATTGACATGACGGAAGACTAATAAAATAAAACACATATATTTTTAGTAAAAAATTAAAATTTTCATATGGGGAAAGGGTGAGAAATAATTAGTGAGTACGAAAATAGATAATCGAGTCGTTCATGACTTCAATATCATCTATACTCAAAATGGCTAATGCGAAGTTGTATAATTTCCCCCCTTTCAAAGTTATTTAAGAGTTAACAAATCCACTACATGTATTTTTAAAGATCTATTGTCTACGGTGGTTTATCACTATAGGGTGGTTTATCACTATATGGTGGTTTCTCAAAATGGCTAATGCGAATTCTGGTAGCCAAGCTGTTAGTCTTATCTGCACAGATTAGAGGTAGGAGACGACTCTGTGTCGTGCGTGTGAACTTTGTATGTGCAAACTTGCTACGTGGCGCTCCATGATTGAGTGGCTTTGCTGACATGACTTCCTAGTTAGCAGCCTAGTCAGCATTTAACTTGTTGATGGGACACGTCACAACCTTCCATTGGCCGCTTGTTCCTACGTGACTATTGAATGTGAAACGTGGCGTCCTCTAATTGTCTGTGCATCAGATTTTCCTCCTAACGCACATTGTCACTGCCATGTGTCAGCCTCTGATTGGGTGAGGTCATCTCGTGTGGCTCTATCATGTGTCGACCTTTGATTGGTGGGTTGTTTCTCTAACATCCTTGTCGGATGCTGACATGGTGTCCTTGCTACGTGTCAACTCCTCATTAATCGGTCTTGCTAATGTAGCCTTTCCGACATTGATCGTTGATTGAGGACATGTGTCGCTCCCCTATTGATCGGTCGTCGCTGAGTGGATTTTTCTCTTTTGACCGTTAACCAAGGACACGTGTCACCTTTTGATTGGCCAACTCTTACAGGCGCTGACTGAGTGGCTGACTAGGTGCACTTCACCATGTGTTGCATGATGATTGGTCGTGCTTGCTGATTGGGTGCTGACCTAGCAGCGAGCGATTCATTGACCGGCTAGACCGTTGACCGGTTAGACCGTTGACCGGTCCGATCCGATTGGGTTCGATGACTTGAAATTGAAAACCGGCCAGTTCAGGTCCAATTTGAACGGTTTTCCAAAATTTTAAAATTTTAAAATTTTTCTTAATTCATTTTCTATCTAATAGTAACTTAAATTTCTTAATTTGATATTTTTAAGCCACCTAGAAAAATGAATTTTTGAACTAGTTATTAATGGTTAAATCTAATTAAAGTCTGGTTCACCCAAAACCGGTCCGGTTTTAACATCCAATCCACTTTATGACTTTTTTCCATGACGTTTAGGTATTTCTTGGTCACTTGAGATTTTCCAAATTCCAATTCTTATCCTTCTTTACCACTTCCGGTTCACCTAGATGTTTAGTTTTCTCTCAAAAATTTTTGGTTCCTTATTCTAATAGATCGGGGTTTACAAAACGTGTGTTAGGATATGAGTATATATCCTAGTACATAAATAGATGGTTCAACAATGAACTCTGTAAAGAAAGAATTATAAGGAAAAGAAAATGTAAAACCAGATATGCAATTTGAGTTGTGATAGTATCGAGGCCATGAAGGACTCGATGAGCAATTTTCACACTCACTGAGTTGTGAGCTCATCCCCTCCCTTTAAAATATTTCGGGAACTCACAGGGGTAGGAGTACGAATATAAGGATACTAGTCCGAGTGAAAAACTCAAGAAAATGTACTTGAGTATATGACATGTGAATTGATAGGAGATACTCATTTTTGTCGATTCGATCAATTTTGACTATTGTTTGTAAGATTTATTTCCAATTCAATTGGTTTTTTGCCCAAATTATTTTTTAAAATTTATTTGTTAAATTTCATATTAATTGAGCTCAATAATTGTTATTTTCTAATTTATATAAACTTTTCTAAAAATAAGGGGTTTTGTGTCCCAAGTCGATTCAATCCCAATTCGAACTAATTTTCAATTGATCTTTTCTCGATTCTTGATTTTTTAGCATAAAAGGTTTTTTAATGAAAATTTATGACTCTCATCCATTGTCTAAAGTTACTGTACAAACTGATTTTTAATCTAGTTTAATTTACAATCGTAATCTGAGTTTCATTCTCAGTTCAATATTGGTTATTGGTCCAATTAAGTTTAAATCCTAATTTTCAAAAATTCTAGTGTTACAATTGATGGGTGTCTTGAGTAATTACATAAGAGATATTTTATTTATAAGCTCATGATAACACTAAAATAGAAATTAATAATATAGTAATATAATTTTAACTAATTAATATTATAACTAAATAAAATATTATTCTAACAATATGCTATAATATGTGTCAAGCCCTCACGAGGCTTCGTAGTATAATTTGATGAGTAACTGCCAAGTACACTCGATATTACAAATTTGGGTACCTATTAGTGAATGAAATGCTCAAAATATAAAAAGTTTCACATCATTTCAAAATTTATATCAAGATAATATAATTTGTAAAATATAGAAGTATAATTTGATGAGTAACTGCCAAGTACACTCGATATTACAAATTTGGGTACCTATTAGTGAATGAAATGCTCAAAATATAAAAAGTTTCACATCATTTCAAAATTTATATCAAGATAATATAATTTGTAAAATATAATAAAAATCTCAACGAATAATAACAACCGATAAGATTAGTAACTTTCATTTTGATTTCTTGAGATATATACCTCAAGTGTATAGTATGGAGTATTTGTCACTTGCAATCATTCCACTAGTTACTCTTTTTACTTGAAAAATATTTTGAGAGTGGTGAGCTCACATCTCATTAATGAGTTTATGGACGTCGAGTCACTTCATAGATCATCCATGGTACTTTATCCAAAATATTTTAAATGGATAGATTATTATAAATTTAGCCTATATATATATATATATATCAAATTCACTATATAATTCAAGCATTTTATTTATTATTTTAAGTTTTAATCTTATTTACAATTTTCATATCAAATTTCATTGCAATCATATTATCACAAGTAATCTCATAAAATATAATTTCACAAGCAATTATTGCCTAGTTATATCCCTTGAATCCTCACATAGGAGACGAGAGCTCAAGGTTATGAAGGTATGTGTGTTTACACAAACGTACTCTCAAAGTATTTTATAGGCTCGTACGTATGTCGAGGTAGTATGTAAATCCCACTCTTTGGAGTTAAGGAAAACTGGAAAAGAACCGATCAAACCGAGTGAGAAAACTGAATTGGTTCACAAACCCGATTATCGATGAACAGGAAAATTGGAGAATTTACAACTCCTGAGTGACCAACAAGGATTCATAAACCTTGGTAAAGAATTTTAGAACAAATTGGGAGAGAAAAACCAGACCGGTTCGGGTGAATCGGATCGAACTAGTTTAAGAATTGAGCTAGTTTATGAACCGGAACCGATAGAGAGAGGGAAAACTAGGAAATTTATGGATCCCAAGTGACCTAAGGGGGGTCACATATGTCATGAAAAAGGAGTTTAGGATGAATGGGGGATGAAAACCAAACCACTTCAGGTGAATCGAATCCGAACCAGATTGAATAGGTTTGGACCGGATTGATCCACTATTGAACATGATGCTAAATTTATTTTTCTAGATAGTTTAGAAAATTCTAATTTGAGAATTGAGGCCACCATTTGATAGATACTGAATTTATAAATTTTTAATTTTGAAAAACTCGGTTGAATCGGGCATGAACCGGCCGATTTAAGCTATGAACTCGATTCGGACCGGTCCGGTCCAATTCGGAACAGTGTCGTCTTCTTCCTTCAGATGACAACACTGTTCACTCATTGGAAAATTGAAGCAGTGCCGATGAAGAAGAATTCTTTCCATTTATTACGTTTTAGGCCACCAATTACTGTCATAAAAGTGCCAAACAGACGACCGATAAGTCCCAGAGCTCCCTATATAAAGATCCCCTCTCCATTCATACTCTCCACACCTGAAAACCACACTCTCTCTCAACTACTTAGTTTTTTGGTGAAGCTCGAACCAGAGCTCTGATATAGGGTCTTTTTTAAGCCAAAGAAGAAGTGGTTGGGTTCCTTAGAACCGGGGAGAAGTCAACTACACGGTGGTAGTCTTCATTCGATTCGAGGGTCGTTGGAGAAGCGCCAACGTGATCGAACAGTGAATCAGCTCCGATGGACTGAAGCTGTCATATTTCTATCGAGCTAAAATCGGCCAATTCGAGCCCTACTCAGGCCAAACCAAGATATAAACCCTGTCCCTTGATAATAAAAAAACCAGAGAAAGAACCGGTCATTTTTAATTTGAAAACCGAGTTGGTCTACAAACCGAAACCGATAGAGAAAGGGCAAACCGAGAAATTCATGTATCTCGAGTGACCCAACAAGTCCCAAAAATCATGGAAAATGACTTAAGGATGAATTGAAGATGAAAACAAAACCAGTTCAGGTGAACCAGATCTGAACCGGATTGAGCCGTTTTGGACCGGTTTGAACCACAATTGAACTAGATGCTAAATTCATTTTTGTAGGTGGCTTAAAAAATTCAAATTTGAGATTTGAGGCCACCATTGGATAGAAAATAAATTTTGATAAATTTAGAAAATTTTATATTTGAAAATTTTAGTTAAATTGAGGCTAAACCAGCTGGTTTAAGCTTTGAAGCTAGTTCGGACCGATTCGGAACAGTGTCGTCTTTTTCCTACGGATGACAGCACTGTTCACTCGCCAAAACATCGGGCAGCACCGGCGAAGCTGAAAAGTCTTCGACCAGGGAGTTTCAGGTAATGAATGACTGCCATTAAGGCGCCAATCAGATGGCCAAGATGTAAATCCCATCCTTTAGTAATGAGAAAAACTAGGAAAGAACTAATCAATGTGATTTTTAAACCGAATTGGTCTGCAGACCCAACTAATTGGGGACGAGAGAATATTAAAGGGCCAATTGAGAAATTTTGGAATTTTTGGAGCAAAATTTACCATTTTTCTAAAGAAGGGGCAAAATGGTAATTTTGAAAAAATTGAAGGACCAAATTAGAAATTTGGGAAATTAAACACCTTTGTTTTAAATCAATTGATTTGAGATCCTAAGATAAATTTTAAAAAAAAGATTGAGGACTCGAATTTAGGAAAAACTTGACAATAGGGACTTAAAGTTAAAGAAAAATAACTTTAGGGACCTAATTACAAATATATGTAAAGTTGGGTTTTCTCATTCATTTGGAACGAATGAGGGTTATTAGGCCAAAGAATAATGAACAATTATGTTCATTTCATGTAGGAGAACGAGACATCGGGAACGCCAGTTGAGGTCCAGCTTGCTAAGGACGGAACCTGACTAAGTGGAATTTCACTACACTATGGGGTGAGTGGGATTATGTATCATATCCGGTTGGGGATGATAAGTACCTCGGTATAAAAATCCACTACTTAGTGGTATTTTTAATCATCACTACTTAAAGAAAGTGATGTGAAAGTTATGCGAAAAAACTACTTATGGGTTGTAAGTAGATCATACCCGATTGGTATGATGAGACTTCCTCGAAGGAAGTCGAAAACCTGTTCATCGGTTATGAACAGAGATGTCCTTATACCGGTCGGTATAATGGACAGTAAAAAACTATTTTGTCGGAAATATTCTCCCCTGAATGTGTACCAATGCTTAAACTATTTGGGAGACCTTCTTGACGGGAGCTCGAATAGCTCTTATAGGCCGGGGGCCTCGGTTTTGGAACTTGAGGGCTGAAATGCCAATTTTTGAAAAACTCTAACAGTGGACCATAGACCAATGGACATGAGCAGGAGCTCATAAAAGAACATGATAGATGTATATGTGCCATTAAAACTTAATAAGTGAATTGTTTGGTCATGGTACCAAGGTAGGTCCAACATAATCAGTCAACTAGTAGCAGTGCCACATGATAGGTCTCGGGACCAGTTGAGACAAATAGCTACATGTTGACTTCAAGGTCGGGACCATTGGGACAAATGACACCACATATTATATGGCAAATTTAAGAAAACTTTGCTTGTGGATGCACCATGAGTACGAGATCATCAAGATGCCCATGAGGGGGTAGTGATGTGTCCTAAGGGCCCTAGACGACTTGGTGAGTATAAGGGCAGATCATCGTTCCGCGAAATTTGGAGTAACACCAAGCGCATGAGACCAGGGTGGGGATAGGATGAGGTCTCTGTACTCATATGAACATGAAGAAGTGATTTCGGGATTGTGGGACGGATGTCGTGTACATCCACTCATTTCTAGGGTAGAAGTGGTTGTACTTCTATCTGGGTGGCAGGAAAAGTCGCTCCGAAGCCACTAGCAGGTTTAGTAGTGATACTGACTCTCGAATGAGTGTAACCTTTATGATGAATGATGTGTGTTGGGTGATGACACACCGATTACTAAGAAATAATAGAAAAACCCAAAATTTTAAATGAAAGGATTTTTTAAAAGAAAGGAGTATGGCACACTTCATATAAATATTTTTCTTGAAAGTTAAAATATTTGAATCCCATTCACTAAGTAGTTGTACTCACCCCCTCCCTTATACCCCTTTCACGAAGTCCCAGAAAGGCGAACCTTAAAAGACAAGCATAATTAAATGCCTAAAGATAGGTACGATTAAATTAAATTACAATAAAATTTTTATTTATGATATTCCTGGAAAAAGGTGCAGGTCTAAAGAACGCCTTACTATTTATGGTTTATAATATAAGGGGAAACCCTTTTGTAAATAGGGAGAGTGGCGGGTTGATCACGGGGATCCAACCAAACTGGGTCGGGGCGTGACAAGAAGTCCCCAAGCTTCCTATATAAAGAGCCCCTACTCATTCATTCTCTCCACACTTGAAAACTCCATTCTCTCTCAACTGCTCCAATTTCTGATGAAGCTCGATCCAGAGCTCCGGCTTGGGAATTTTTCTGATCCAAACAAGGCAAGGTCAGGTTCTTTAGAATTGGGGAGAGGTCAGCTACATGCCTATAGTCTCTGTTTGCTCCGAGGGTCATCGGAGAAGCGTCGGTGTGATCAACAGTGAATCAGCTCTAGTGGACCGAAGCTGCCCTGTTTTGGCCGAGTTAAAATTGGCCATCTCGAGCCCTTCTCATGCCAAACTAAGCCCTTCCAACACCTTCACAGCACTCCTATAGCTGAATTAGAGTTGGAAGGTAAGTCAATTCGACTCAACTTTGTAATTTTTGATCGGTGCTAAAGAGAGAACCGACAAAACTTTGATGATGAAATGCTCACTCAATTTAGCATCAATTGATGCAATTCTTGATTCTAAGAGTAATCTCAGGACATGAGCTATCTGCCCAGATCGAAAGCTCGGATCGCCGCACCCCCGACGGTATGCTTTCAAAGCTTTCTCTCTTTAAGTCCAGTTTTCCGACGAAGCTCCGTTTGAGCTCATTCTAGCACGAAATCGTGCGATTCAAAGTGCAATTGAATCGTATGAAAATGTAGGAACTCCAATTTAAGTTCAATTTCAATAATTAAACTCATTTGATTAGTTAATTTGATGAAATCAACTTTGGCAGATTTAGAAGGTTAAAATTGGGGGAAATTTGGGAATTTCAAAAATTAGAGGGACTAAAGCGCAATTTCATAAAATTGAGGACCAATTGGGCATGATAAAGATGTTAATGGACCAATTGGGAAATTTTTGGGGCAAAACTTACCATTTTTGTAAAGTAGGGCAAAAATGGTAATTTTAGAAAAGTTGGGGACCAAATTGGAAATTTGGGAAATCCCTACACCCCTTTTGTGAATTTGAAAAAATTGAGGTGCTAAGATGAATTTTAAAAGTTTTAGGACTCAATTTGAAGAAAATTGTCATTGGGGGCTTAAAGTTAAAGAAGAATAACTTTAGGGACCTAATTGAAAATAAAAGAAAAGTCTAGTTTTCTTATTCATTTGGGATGAATGAGGGCTATTAGGCCAAATAATAATGAACAATAATGTTCATATCATGTAGGAACACGAAGTACCGAGAATGCTAGCTAAAACAAGTTCGAGTAAGGATAATAAGCCGACTAAGAGGAATTTCACTACATTAATGGGTGAGTGTGAATTTAATACCTGGTTGGGATGATAAGCACCTCGAAAATAAAAATCCACTCCTAAGTGGTATTTTAATCATCACACCTGAGAGGAGTGATGTGGAAATCATGCGGAAAAACTACTCACCGGTTGTAAGTAGATCATACCCTGTTGGTATGATGAAACTTCCTCGAAGGAAGTGGAAAACCCGCTTATCGGTTATAGGCAGAGATGTTCTCATACTCGATTGGTATAATGGACAGTTGAAAAGTATATTTTTTCGGATGTGCTCTCCCCTGACTATGTGCCACTGCTTAATAATTTTGGGAGACCTTCTTGATGGGAGCTCGAATAGTTCATATAGGTCGGATGCCTCGGTTTTGGAACTTGGGGCTAATATGCCCGATTTTGAAAATCTCGAACAGTGGGCCCTAGACTAGTTGGCACGAGTAGGAGCTCGTAAACAAACATGATGATTAAGCCATGAAAAATTAAGTAAATGAGTTGTTTGGCCATGGTACCAAGACATGACCGACATACTCAATGGACTAGCGGTAGTGCGACATGACAGGTATTCAGACTAGTAAAGACAAATAGCTGCATGTCAAGTTAAGGGTCGGAGCCGTTGGACCAGTGTCACCACAAATTATATGGTATTATATGAAAAATATTGATTGTGTATGCACTGTGTTTACGAGACCTTCAGGACGTCCAAGAGGGGTAGTGATGCATCCTAGGGCTCTGGACAACCTGGTGGATATAAGGGCAGTTAGTCGTACCAGAAGTCTTGCGAAGCTCAGAGTAGCTTCAAGCGCATGAGACCGAGGTGGGGACAGGATGAGGTCTATGTCCTCATTCGGATATGGAGATTGTTACGAGATTGATGGTTGGATGTGGCGAACATCCACTCATTCTTAGGGTAGAAATGGACATGCATATATCTAGGTTGCCTGTAAAGTTGCTCTGACGCCACAAGTGGGTTTAGTGGATGGGCTGGCCTATGATTGTGTGTTTTACCTTCATGATGAAGGATGTGTGTTGGGTGATGACACACTATGATTAATAAGAAATGGTGATAAAAACTGGAATATTAAATAAAAGTTTTTTTTAAAAGAGAATAAGGAGTCTGACACACTCCAAATCAAACATTTTTCCTAAAAGTTAAATTTTGAAAACCTATTCACTGAGTCGTTGTACTCACCCCTCCCTTATATCCCTTTCAGGTAACCCCAGAAAGCCTACCCCAATGATCACCAGTAAATATACATATAAGACAGGTATGATCAGTTTAAAATTTTATACAGTTTTGATTTATGTTATTACAGGAAAGGTGTATGTTTAAAGGACGCTTTACTTTTCACGATTTATAAATAAGGGGCAACCCTTAGTAAACTGGGAGAGTGGCAGGTTGATCACGGGAATTCGACCAAACTGGGTCAGGGTGTGACACAAGCTCTCCCAACACCTCCTCAACCCTCCTACGGTCAAATTAGAACTGAAAGGTAAGTCAATTTGGCTCTCCTCTGTAATTTCTGACCGATGCTAGAGAGAGAACCGACTGAATTTCAATGAAAAAATTCTCACCCAATTTCACATTAATTGATGCAATTCTTGATACTAGGAGAAACCTCAGGAGGAGAGCTATCTGCCCAAATTGAAAGCTCAGACCGCCGCGCCTCCAACGGTGAGCATTTGAAGCTTTCTCTCTCTACATTCTATTTTTGGGCGAAGCTCCATTTGAGCTTATTTCGACGTCAAAACTTGTGATTCAAAGTGCAATTGAATCATATGAAGATGTAGGAACTCCATTTTAACTTCAATTTCAATAATTAAACTTGTTTGATCTGTCAATTTGATAAAATCAAATTCAGTTGTGTTAAAAACTTGAAATTGGGGGAAAATTGGGGATTTCAAAAATTTGAGGCACTAAAATGTAATTTTATAAAATCGAGGGCCAATTGGGCATGATAAGAGTGTTAGAGGACTAATTGAGCAAATTTTAGAATTTTTGGTTTAAAACTTGCCATTTTTGTAAAGGAAGGCCAAAATGGTAATTTTGGAAAAATTAGGGACCAAATTGGGCCACTTTTTGTTAAATTTAATAAATTGAGGTCCCAAGGGAAATTTTAAAAGTTTCCGGACTCAATTTGGGGAAAAATCGGCATTAGGGGCTTAAAGTAAAAGAAAATAAAATATTGGGACCAAATTGAAAATACTTGAAAAGTTAGATATTTTTAGCCACTCATAATGAATGAAGGCTATCAAGTCGATTGATAATATAAAAAGATGTTCATACCATATAGGAATACGAGATATCGGAAACGCCAGCTGAAGTAAAGCTCACAAGGGATGAAAGCCGATTTAGTGGAAATACACTACACAATTGGGTGAGTGAGGTATTTAATATAATACCCGGTTGGGATGATAAGCACCTCGGAAATGAAAATCCACAGCTAAGTGGTATTTTAATCATCACATTTGAGAAGAGTGATGTGGAAATCTTGTAGAAAAACTACTTAACAGTTGTAAGTTGATCATACCCAGTTGGTATGTTGAAACTTCCTAAAAGGAAGTGAAAAACTCTCTAGTCGGTTATAAGCGGAGATGTCCTCATGCCTGTTGGTATGATGGACAATTGAAAAGTTTATTTTGTCAAAAATGCTCTCCCCTAACTGTGTGCCACTGCTTAAAATTTTTGGGAGAGTTTCTTGATGGGAGCTCGAATTGCTCATATAGGTCGGAGGCCCCGGTTTTGGAACTTGGGGGCTAACATACCCAATTTTGAAAATCTCGATATCACGCCCCGACCCAGTTTGGTCGGATCCCTGTGATCAACCTGCCACTCTCCTGATTTACCACAGGGTTTCCCCTTATATTATAAACTGTAAATAGTAAGGCGTTCTTTAGACCTGCACCTTTTTTTAGGAATATCATAAATCAAAACTGTATAGTAATCTAATTTAATCGTACCTGTCTTGCAGGCATTTAATTGTGCAAGTCTTTTAAGGTTTGACTTTTCAGAACTTCCTGAAAGGGGTATAAAGGAGGGGGTGAGTACAACTATTCAGTGAATGAGATTCAAATCTTTTGACTTAAAAAAACATTTATATGGAGTGTGCCAAACTTCTTTCTTTTCAAAAATCCCTTCATTTAAAAATTTGGGTTTTTTCACCATTTCTTAGTTACCAGTGTGTCATCACACAAGACACATCCTTCATCATGAAGGTTATACATATTCGTAAGTCAGTATCACTACTGAACCTGCTAGTAGCTTCGGAGCGACTTTTCCTACCACCCGGATAAAAGTATGACCACTTCTACCTTGGGAATGAGTGGATGTACGCGACATCCAACCCACAATCCTAAAATCACTTCTTCATGTCCGTATGAGGACAAAGACCCCATCCTGTCCCCACCCCGATCTCATGCACTTGGTGCTACTCCAAATTTCGCATAGACATCTAGAACGACGATCAACCCTTATACTCACTGGGTCGTCCAGGGCCCTTAGGATGCATCACTACCCCTCATGGGCGTCCTGATGATCTCGTACTCATTGTGTATGCACAAACAATGTTTTCTCATATTGACATGTAATCTTTGGTGCCATGGGTCCAACGGCCCCAACTCTCAACTCAACCCGTAGTTGTTTGACTTGACTAGTCCGTCGACCTATCATGTCGCACTGCCGCTAGTTGACTGAGCATGTCGGTCCTATCTTGGTACCATGGCCAAACAATTCACTTATTAAGTTTTATGGCACATATATCATGTTCGTTTATGAGCTCCTGCTCGTGCCAACTGGCCTTGGGGCCCACTGTACGAGATTTTCAAAATTGGGCATTTAGCCCCCAAGTTCCAAAATCGAGGCCCCCGGCCTATTAGAGCTATTCGAGCTCCCGTCGAGAAGGTATCCCAAATTGTTTAAACATTGGCACACAGTTAGGGGAGAGCACTTCTGACAAAATATATGTTTTTTCTATCCATTATACCGGCCGAGTATAAGGACACCTTCGTTAATAACCGATGAACGGGTTTTCAACTTCCTTCGAGGAAGTCTCATCATACCAACTGGGTATGATCTACTTACAACCGGTAAGTAGTTTTTCTGTAAAATTTTCACATCACTTTCTCTAAGTGGTGATGAATAAAATATCACTAAACAGTGGCTCTTTTATACCGAATTACTTATCTTCCCCAACCGGGTATGATACATAATCCCACTCACCCGATAGTGCAGTGAAATTCCACTTAGTCGGGTTCCGTCCTTAGCAAGCTGTACCTCGACTGGCGTTCCCGATGTCTCATTCTCCTACATAAAATGAACATAATTGTTCATTATTCTTTGGCCTAATAGCCCTCATTCATTCCAAATGAATGAGAAAATCCAACTTTATATATATTTGCAATTAGGTCCCTAAAGTTATTTTTCTTTAACTTTAAATCCCTATTGTCTGGTTTTTCCTAAATTCGAGTTCCGAAACTTCTAAAATTTATCTTAGGACCTCAAATCATTTGATTTCACACAAAGGGGTTTAATTTCCCAAATTTCCAATTTGGTCATTCAATTTTCCCAAAATTACCATCTTGCCCCTTCTTTAGAAAAATGGTAAATTTTGCCCAAAAAATTCTAAAAGTTCTGAATTGGCCCTCTAATATTCTTATCATGACCAATTGACCCTCAATTTTAGAAAATTTCATTTTGGTTCTTTGAATTTTTGAAAATCCCAAAATTTTCCCCAATTTCAACTCTTCAACACTATCAAATTTGATTTCATCAAATTGACTGATCAAACACCTCTAATTGTTGAAATTGGAGTTAAAATTGAGTTTCTACATGTTCACATGATTTTAATGAACTTTGAATTGTAGATTTTAATGCCAGAACGAGCTCAAACGGAGCTTCGCCGGAAAACATACTATAGAGAGAGAGAGCTTCGATTTCTCATCGGTGAGAGCGCGGCGGTCGGAGCTCTCTATCTGGGCAGGTAGCTCTCCTCTAGAGGTTCTTCTTAGGATCAAGAATGACATCAATTAATGTCGAATTGGATTAGAGTTTCTTCATTGAAATTCGGTCGACTCTCTCTCCAAAAACGATCTGAAATTATAAAGGGGAGTCGAATTGTCTTACCTTTCGGTCCTAATTCGTCCGTTGAAAGGCTGAGGAGGTGTCAAGAGAACTTGGTTTGGCCTGAGGAGGGCTCGAATTGGCTATCCAATGATGGCCTCAAATCTAAAAATTTCTAAATTCATCTAAATTCATTCTCTATCCAATGATGGCCTCAAATCTCCAATTTGAATTATTTAAGCCACCTAGAAAAATGAATTTAGGATTCAATTCATTAGTGGTTCAAATTGGTCCGAACCGGTTTGGTTTTCATCCCCAATTCCTTCACAAGTCTATTTCCATGTCTTTTGTGAGTCCTTGGGTCACTTAGGGTCCATAAGATTCCCAGTTTACTATCCCTTTATCAATTTCAGTTTATAAACCGGTTTGGTCCTTAAACCGGTTCGATCCTGTTCAGGTCCGGTTCACCCGAACTGATCTGGTTTTTCTTTCCTACTTTATTCTAAGGTTCCTTTCCAAGCTTTATAAATCTCTTCGGGTCACAAGGGATCCGTAAATTTTCCTGTTTGCCCTTTCTCTATCGATTTCAGTTAATGAACCAACTCGGTTCATAAACAGGTTCAATTCAATTGGATCCTGTTCATCTAAATTGGTCTGATTTTTTTCTTCCAATTTGTCATAGGGTTCTTTTCCAAGGTTTTTATGAATCCTTTGGATCACATGGGAGTTGTAAATTTCTAATTTGCCCGTTCCCAATTGATTAGGTATGTGAACCGGTTCAATTTTCTTACTCGGTTTGACCGGTTATTTTTCCGATTTTCTTTGACTCAAAAGGGCGGGGTTTACAAGGCCCTAGGCCAGTTGGCATGAGTAGGAGCTCATAAACAAACAAGATTTTAAGCCATGAAAACTTAATGAATGAGTTGTTTGACCATGGTACCAAGATAGGACCAACATACTCGATGGACTGGTAGTAGTGCGACATGACAGGTCTTCAGACTAGTTAGGATAAACAGTTGCAGGTCGAGTTGAGGGTCGGGGTCGTCGGACTAGTGGCACCACAGATTTTTTGGCATTATGTGAAAAACTATTGATTGTGCATGCACTATGTTATGGGACCTTCAAGACGCCTAAGAGGGGTAGTGATGCGTCCTAGGGCTCTGGATGACCTAGTGGGTATAAGGGCAATTAGTCGTACCAGAAGTCATGCGAAGCTCAACGTAGCTTCAAGTGCATGCGACTGGGGTGGGGACAGGATGAGGTCTCTGTCCTCATACGGACACCGAGTTTTGTTACAGGATTGAGGGTCAGATGTCACAAACATCCACTCATTCTCAGGGTAGAAGTGGACGTGCTTCTATCTAGGTGGCCGATAAAGTTGCTCCGATGCCACAAGTGGGTACAGTGGATGAGCTGGCCTGCGATTGTGTATCCTTGATGATGAAGGACGTGTGTTGGTTGATTAACACACCGTTGTGATGAGAAATGATTATGAAAATTGAGATTTGAAAAGGGAAAATTTTAAAGAAATTAAGGAGTCTAACACACTCCAAATTTAAAACTATTGGTTATTGACAAATTCATTTTTTGAAAATACCCATTCATTGAGTTGTAGAAACTCACCCTTCTTTTACCCCTTTTCAGGAATTAGAGAAAATGACTAGGGATAACACCAAGCCTTACCCTCTGTTAGGTATATTTAATTTCTCTTAAGCTTGTATTTTATTTGATATATATCTTTCTAGAGAACAAGGTTGAAAGTATGCCTGGCTACTCTTGAGTAAAAGAAGGAGGAAATTCCTCTTGAACCAAAAGAGCAGCGGATTGTTCACGGGGATCTGACCAAACTGAGTCGAAGTGTGATAACTTAAGTGGTATCAGAGCCTAGTTTCCTTGAAATATTATCAATATTATGCCCATATATTAATCCAACTCTAAATTATTATGTAGCAAGGAGAGTTCCTAGGAAATTCGTGGTGAAATCCAGTCCTCCACCCATAACCCTGAAAAAGACACCCAACCCGAGAGAGGAAGCCATACAAAGGTTCCTAAAGGGTGAGAAACGAGTGCCCAAGGACATGGTGGAAGACTACCGGAAACTGGTAAGAGCCTTATTAGAATCGGAAGGCATCATATACCCTTCTCCTAGACAAGAGGAACTAGTATCACCTCCTAGAAGCCCAACCCCTCCTCCTCCTGTCCCACAACAACTGGAGGGGAATCCAACTAAGAAGGAGGCATGGGATAATTACTAGGATGCATATGCCACCTTCATGAAGGTCCACCATGTACCTCTACCTACTTAACCTGGCTTCAATCCCTCTAAATGTGTGAAGTAGACCTATGAGTGTGAGGTTGAGGTACTAAAGCGGTATGGATTGGAGGCCACACATGAGATTCGTCCTATTAGTGAACACGAATGGACCTCAACCAATTCCTCAAAGCCAGCTAATCAAGAGTCCAACAATCGTTCTAGGGTTAATTCTAGTCCTATGACCCCAAGGGATTAGGGCGTAGAAAATTTCTATAATAAGCCAAGTATGACAAGAAAATATTTCTTGAATGAATGAAAGTGAATTTTTTGTTAAAACTTCAGAGTTTCTTGATAAATTCAAAGCAAAAAGAGTGTGATAATAAAGATTAAAATAAAAGGTAGGAAATCACCTAAGGAAGAAAAAACGGGTTATCTATGGTTAACCTCAACCCTTAAAACTTTTCCTCAAAAGTACAATAAGGAAGAATTCATCTAAGGTAGATCTTAACTAAAAAGGGGGAAGAAAAAGTTGGCACAAAGGGAAGTGAACATCAAGAGTACAAATTTATGTAGAGTTCAAGGAGTTAAGGATATGCTCAAAGAATAAGAGTAAGGAAAAACAAGAAGGAGTAGAATATTCCAAAGGGAACCAAAAGAATGGAAGCTGATCAAGAAGAAAAGGAAGTAAGTATGGGGGAACACCAAGGATGTCAAGACCACTAAGGAAAAATGGGAAGAAAGTAGAATAACAAGAAAGCCCATGTATAGCAACTACTTGTAAAGAACAAAAAATACGGTTTCTTAGGAATTCCATAAGATAAGAAAACTTTTGGAAAGCAGAGATATAGGAACAAAAGAAGAAGAAAAGCCGAAGTGAATGAACCATACCAGATCCTTAAGTATAAGTGAAGATTAAAAAGAGAAAACTTCTAAAGAACAATAGGGTGATCAAATAAAAGAATCCTAGAACAGGAGACATTAGAAGGAGGATGAGAGTAGGAAGTTGAATTGAGGAAGGAGAAAGTTCCATGATAAGGAAAATAACTGAGGAAATGTCGCAAAAGATTGAATTTAATAAGGACCTTAATAAAATATACAAATAACTAAGTGAGTGTTTGGGAAGGTTAAGTACGACCTACTTGCAGGAAGACATGAAAACCCAAATCGGAAATTCAGACATATCCAATTAAAGGAAATAAACTCCTATTGATCAATCGTCCTAAAGAGAAAAATGAAGCTTTAATACCAATTAAGAAGGAAATCCAGGGGGGAAAGAAGAGTAAAACTTACTTGGAAAGGAAACCGTGGAAGGACACATGAGTACCAATTAAGAAGAAATGGAACCAACAAAAATTGGGAGGAAGATAATCTCCTAAATGACAAGCTACTAGAAATGAAAGGGTCAAGTGCAAAGGGAAAAAATTGTGAAGATCCAGGAGATAAATCAAACCCAAGTAACGCGTAAGCAGGAAGACGTCATACAAGTAAGAAAGGAACTGACCGGAATAATGAATCGTGAAATGATCACGATGTGATTAAAAATGGATTTAAAATGAGAAGAGACTTAAAAAGGGAAGGACGCTAGTGGGAATGAGGAATGAAATAAGAAAGGAAGAGCTTTAGTATGTCAATAAGTTATCAGAAGCTCAAGGACTTGAAGATTGGATGACCAAATATACCAGTCGGAAAAGACGAGTAAGTAAGGAAATCAATGCGGCTATAGTGATGTGAAGTCAAAGACAAGTTTCGAAGAATGTCAGGCGGTAAGGGGCATGTAAGCCCAACTATTCTAGGGAAAATATGACTTAGGCAAGGAATGATCTATGATTAAGGCATAATGAAGTCGAGCATAAAGGTGATAACTAAAGAATGAGGAAGGGATCCATGCAGTATGAAAAGGTGATAAACGCCAAAACCTGTGAAAGAAAATGACCAGAACTAATAGTTCTGAAATTTTAGGTAAAAGAAGTTTTGGAATGGAGAAATGGTGCCTTGGGAAAGGAAGGATGTAACTAAAGGAAATGATTCTAAATCTTCCATGGAGATATGCTTAACTAAAGTAAGATTTATGGAATGAGGAAAGGATGACAATGAGACGAGAATCTTAGGTATGTGATGAAATGGATGAATGAAAACAACCGAGAAGGTTATAGGACGATAAACTAGAAAATTTATATATTAATGAAAATTTTAATCCAGTAAGCAAAAAGTGTGAAATAAGTTTTAGGGAAAAAACTCCTAAAATGAGGGGAGACTTGTAAACCTCGCTCTTTGGAGTTAAGGAAAACCGGAAAAGAACTAGTCAAACCGAGTGAGAAAACTGAACCGGTTCACAAACCTGATTATTGGGGAACAAGCAAATTGGAGAATTTACAACTCACGAGTGACCAAAAAGGGTTCATAAACCTTGGGAAGGAAACTTAGGATAAATTGGGAGAGAAAAACTAGACCAGCTCGGGTGAATTGGATCCGAATCGGATTAAACTGGTTTATGAACCGAACCAATTTATGAACCAAAACCGATAGAGAGATGGCAAACTGGGAAATTTATGGATCCTAAGTGCTAAGGGGGGTCACATAAGTCACGAAAAAGAACTTTAGGATGAATGGGGGATGAAAACCAAACCGGTTCAGGTGAACTAGATCCGAACTAGTTTGGACTGGTTTGAACCACTATTGAACTGGATGCTAAATTTATTTTTCTAGGTGGCTTAGAAAATTTCAATTTGAGAATTGAGGCCACCATTTAATAGATAATGAATTTAGAAATTTTTAATTTTGAAAAACTCAGTCAAATAGGGCATGAACCAACCAGTTTAATCTTTGAACCTAGTTCAGATTGGTCCGGTCCGATTCGGAATAGTGTTGTCTTCTTCCTTCATATGACAGCATTGTTCACTCACTGGAAAATCGAAGCAGCACCAGTGAAGAAAAAACATTTTCGTTCAGTATGTTTCAGGCCATCAATTACTGTCATAAATGTGCCAAACGAACAGTCGACAAGTCCCTAAGCTTCCTATAAAAAGAGCCCCTCTCCATTCATCCTCTTCACAATTGAAAACCTCACTCTCTCTTAGCTAATCAATTTTCCATCGAAACTCGAATTAGAGCTCTAATATAGGGTCATTTCTGAGCCAAAGAAGGTGTGGTCGGGTTTCTTAGAACCGGGGAGAAGTTAGCTACACTGTGGTAGTGTTCATTCGCTACGAAGGTTACCGGAGAAGCGTTAGCGTGATCGAACAGTGAAGCGGCTCCGATGGATCAAAGTTGCCCTGTTTTTGTTGAGCTAAAATTGGCCAATTCAAGCCCTACTCAGGAAAAACCAAGCTCTCCCAACACCTCCTCAGCCCTTCTACGACCGAATTAGAACTAAAAGGTAAGCCAATTCGGCTCCTCTCCATAATTTTCGACCAGTGCTAGAGAGAGAACCGGCAAAATTTTGATGATAAAATTCTCACCCAATTTGGCATCAATTGTTGCAATTCTTGATTCTAGGAGGAACCTCAAGAGGAGAGCTATCTGCCTAAATTGAAAGCTCGGACTGTCACGCCCCTGATGGTGAGCATTTGAAGCTTTTTCTCTCTACGTTCTATTTTCTAGCGAAGCTCCGTTTGAGCTCGTTATGACGTTAAAACTTGCTATTCAAAGTGCAATTGAATCGTATGAAGATGTAGGAATCCCAATTTGACTTCAATTTCAATAATTAAACTTGTTTGATTGGTCAATTTGATGAAATCAAATTCGGTTGTGTTGGAAATTTGAAATTGGGGGAAAAATTAAGGAAATTTTAGGGATTTCAAAAATTTGAGGGAGTAAAATGCAATTTTATAAAATTGAGGGCCAATCGGGCATGATAAGACTGTTAGAGGACCAATTGAGTAAATTTTATTATTTTTGGGGTAAAACTTATCATTTTTGTAAAGAAAGGGTAAAATGGTAATTTTAGAAAAAATGGGGACCAAATTGGCAATTTGGAAAACTTGAACCCCTTTTGTGAAATTTAATAAATTGAGGTCCCAATGGGAATTTTAAAAGTTTTGGGACTCAATTTGGGGAAAAACTGGCATTAGGGGTCTAAAGTAAAAGAAAAAGAACTATAGGGACCAAATTGTAAATATTGAAAAAGTTAGATATTTTTAGCCATTCATAATGAATGAAGGCTATCAAGCCGAATGATAATGAAAAAAGATGTTCATACCGTGGAGAAATACGAGCTATTGGAAATGCTAGCTAAAGCAAAGCTCGCAAAGGACGAAAGCCGATTTAGAGGAAATACACTGCACGATCGGGTGAATGGGATATTTAATATCATACCCGGTTGGGATGATAAGCAACTCGAAAATGAAAACCCACTGCTAAGTGGTATTTTAATTATCACATCTGAGAAGAGTGATGTGGAAATCTTACAAAAAAACTACTTACCGGTTGTAAGTAGATCATACCGGTTGGTATGATGAAACTTCCTGAAAGTAAGTGGAAAACCCGCTTGTCGATTATAAATGGAGATGTCCTCATGCCCAGTTGGTATGTTGGACAATTGAAAAGTTTATTTTGTCAGAAATGCTCTCCTCAAACTATGTGTCACTGCTTAAAATTTTTGGGAGACTTTCTTTATGGGAGCTCTAATAGCTCATATAGGTCAGAGGCCCCGGTTTTGGAACTTGGGGTTAATATGCCCGATTTTGAAAATATCGAACAGTGGGACCTAGGCCAGTTGACACGAGCAGAAGCTCGTAAACAAACAAGATTTTAAGCCATGAAAACTTAATGAATGAGTTGTTTGGCCATGGTACCGGGACAGGACATACTCGATGGACTAGTGGCAGTGCGACATGATAGGTCTTCAGACTAGTTAGGATAAACAGCTGCACGTCAAGTTGAGGGTCGGGATTGTCAAACTAGTGGCACCATAAATTATATGGCATTATGTGAAAAACTGTTGATTGTGCATGCATTGTGTTACGGGACCTTCAAGACGCCAAAGAGGGGTAGTGATGCATACTAGGGCTCTTGACAACCAGGTGGGTATAAGGGTAGTTAGTCATACTAGAAGTCTTGCGAAGTTCGACGTAGCTTTAGGCGCATGAGACTGGGGTGGGGATAGGATGAGGTCTCTATCCTCATACGGACATAGAGTTTTGTTACGGGATTGAAGGTCAGATGTCACGAACATTCACTCATTCTCAGGGTAGAAGTGGATGCGGTTCTATCTAGGTGGCCAGTAAAGTCGCTCCAACGCCACAAGTGGGTACAATGGACGGGCTAGCCTGCGATTGTGTGTCCTTCATGATAAAGGGCACGTGTTAGTTGATTAACACACCGTTGTGATGATAAATAATTATGAAAACTGAGATTTTTAAATGGAAAATTTTAAAGAAATTAAGGAGTCTGACACACTCCAAATTTAAAACTATTGGTTATCAAAAAATTCATTTTTTGAAAATACCCATTCACTGAATTGTAAAAACTCACCACTCTTTTACCCATTTTGAGGAATTAGAGAAAATGACTAGGGATAACACCAAGACTTACCCTTTGTTAGGTATGCTTAATTTCTCTTAAACTTGTATTTTATTTGATATATGTCTTTATATGGAATAAGGTTGAAAGTATGCCTAGCTCCTCTTGAGTAAAACAAGAAGGAAATTCCTCTTGAACCAGGAGAGTAGCGGGTTATTCACGGAGATCTGACCAAACCGGGTCAGGATGTGACATAATATCATCAATCATACGTATATTTTGGTCGTCCATCGTACGCCCCGCACAAAAGTATACCAGTATACTCGAGTGTTCCCTACTATCCACACACATACATATACCTATGCCTCGGTTGTCTCTATCTACCCCGCACTGAAGCATAATCAGATCTCTCATGGGTTTATGGGTGACCTGTGAACCTTCATATCACACACATTCACCTTATAACCCCGTTCTGAGTTAACATCGACTCTCGACACTACCTCCCATAGGTGTCATATGCCCCATCTCAAACATAACATATATCATAGGTTTGCCATAATAAAATAATGCAACTCATAATAAGATACAATTCTGAAATGAGATTCACATAACCATGCATGTAACATAAATTATTCCATTCATATTAGCATGAGTGTCACTATCTTTTATGATCAGCTTAACTGACATCATTAACCTATTTTTATAATTTATACGTTATCAACTCATCAATTATTCAATTTCACATTTTTACTTATCTCTTAATCGATTTATCTTATTCTACTGTATTTACATTATGTTAATTTTTCATTTCATCGGATATAGTATATCTCTATTTAATTCACTTTTTATTTCTCTTTCATATATTTTTTTCAAATCATAAGAATGGTATAAATTTTTTTTATAAAAGCATATAAATAATTGTGTATAATAATATCATACTCATTAACTATAAATTCATTCATTTTATATTTAGAACTTGTTTATCCTAAATTTGTTTCTAGTTATTTTAGGGAGTGTGATCCACATGTACGGATGAAGTCATGCTACATAAATTGAATTATACATTAGAGTTAGTTTGGTCCAACCCTTATATTTTCATAATTTCGAAATTTATGAAAATGCAATTTTCTTAACACCATTCTTTCTACTACTCTTTACACAAATATTCATAATTACTAAAATCTCTCTATTTTCTCAATTTATTCTACAATCATTAAATATATACATTTTTTAAAACTTATATTTCAAATTTTTTAAAATACCTTTTTTGGTATTTTAATTTTTATATATTACCAAAATACCTTTCATTATATTAGATTATAAGTAAAATGATTATTTTTTTTAAAATAAAGTGTAAAATAATAATTTTTATCTAATTATGGGCATGTTGCACTATAAGGGAGGATATTACTCAACTAATTTATAAGAATGTTAGTATGTGAGTTGTAATTTCATGAAGGGGAGGGCATTTATTGAGTGCAATTTTACTAAAAATAGAGTTAATTTGATTGATTATAAGTGATTATGTACAATTTTAAGAGAGTGAGTAGGAGGATAAATGAGTCAAGTCGACCAAAAATTAAGTGAGACCTCTAACTCGATTAGGTAATCATTTCCTCTTTTTTATAATTTAACATATTCCTAAAATTAACTTTTATTCATTTCGAGTACTTTTAATAATTTAAATCATGTTAGTTTGTAATAGTGGTAAAACTAAATCGATTTTACACAAATCTTAATTTTTTTATTTAAAAATACTTATAATCTAATTTAATTCAATATTAATTCACAATTTAAATTTTAATTCTCATATCAATCTTAATTTCTAGTTCAAATTTACTAAATTCTAATTATAAAAAACTAAGATATTACGACTTATCTTCAAAATTAACCACAAGAATAATGCATTCTCTCTCTCGAACCTTCAAAAAAAGTGATTATTGAAACATTTATGTCTGAATTATATTAACATGGTGTAAATTGTTGCAGTTTGTTGTAATTGTAGTCATCTAAAATAAATGCATTCGCTCAAATAAATGATAATTTGTATGGACCCATAAGTGACATTGAATTAATTAAAATAAATCACTCTTTATTCATATTGTTAAAAATGGAAGGCATGCTTATTTCACTTTTATATTCAATGGCACAATCTTTATTTAAAGTATCTCCTAATTGTTAAGCTGTACCATCAATGTTGTCAATTCATTGATTCATATATTATACGAGTATAATTTATATAAATTGAATATGATATAAAAATTAAATATGATTTTAGAAGATAAAATTTTAAACTTATTTTTAAATGGTATTCCGTATAACTTAGCTTAACAATAATACAATCTGCCATAATATGTGCCATTTGGGCTCAAGTTTTGCTTCTTCCGGCACAGCATTTGTCAGCAGCTTGCCAAGATGGCCCATGGGCAGTGGGCTTTTTGGAACGACATGGAACTGCAAAATACAGCACGAAAATACCTAATCTTGCTGCAGAGGTCATAGACACCACATGGCCCAACTCGTAGCTTTTGACAATCCAGGCGTCTCATGAGGTCCAGAGACTTGTGCGGTACTAAGAATATTTGATCTTACCATATTAGGTTTCTTGAAATTTAAAGAGTAGGCTAATGCCCTGTAACCTAACAGTGTGATGATCTATAACACTGTGAATATCACTACTGTTTTCCATCATTCTTACTATTAGCATTGCATTGCAGTCCTTTTTAAGCTATTGCCCTTCTGCCCTATGGCCCAATATATTAAGTTATTATTGATAGTAAAGAATGGAGATAATGGAATGGAATGTGATTTGAAAAATTATTTTTTATCGATTATATTATAATAATTAGAAGAGTTTATTTTAACTTAATAAATTTTATTCTTACTATTATGGAATAAACATTTCCCACAAATAATTATGAAATATTTAATCCATGATACTAAGATAAAAAAATTTTAATAAGCTGATATCACATTTATATACCAAACCATATCTAATATCATGCATATATCATTTAATGGACGAAGTAGGGCACAAGATGAAATGCGAGATACCCAAGCTAATTTGAAAAACGTATTTATTGAATTGTTTTTCTCTATTTTCCCCAGATAATTATGTTTTATCGGCTATAGGACATGATGATGTGTATGTGTGCCGTCGTCCTCCAACAAGAATCTGAGTGAATCTAATGGATTGTTATCCAAATAGCATATTTGATCTTGGGCGAACCAATGGCAGTCAACAAAGAGCAAAGGAGGAGTTGGGCTATGGCTCTAGGGTAGGAAAAAAGGGGTTCTTGGACGGGATGTACCATATCTTCTAGATTGGATACAAAATCTGATCTTCTCTATGGTTGTTGTTGCTGCCGTATAAACAAGCCATCAAAAAGCCAACAAAAACCTCGCCCCCATATATATTCCCCTTGTAATCATACCCTTACTGAACATAATGATATGCACGCATACGATCTCCCTTCATCATGCACAGCAAGAAAAGAAGATCATTGCCTTTGAGCAACAAAAAGGAAGGTGGGATGATGGCGACTTTGAACAATGGGTGATTGATAATGCATCCCTATGATCATATAAGCCAAATGTTACTATGGGTAATTTAGTGACCCTGTTGTCAATAATTCATTCTTCGCAACACAATGTTTATGATGCATGAGGTTTAAAATAATACTAAAGTTAGTTAATATTAATCAATACAATATATTTAACCCAAAAGAAACATTAAAAAATAGTCACCATTTCAATTTCTTTTTCATCTTGTACTTGTACATACCCGAATAACCCATCAAGATAAATATGAGATATGTGCAAAGAAAGAATTAATCTATGGTTATAGATAGAGGGGACAAATAGAGGTTTACAGAGTGGTCCTACTTAGATGTCAAGATCCTCCGACAAAGGAAGAGGTTATGCTTTCGTACATAGGTAGGTCGTCGTCGACGACGGCCAGCTTATGCCTCAGGCTCTCCTTTTTTTTTTTTTTTGGCTCAGAGTCAGGCTCTCCTTTACTGTCTTTTTTCCTTAGGGAAATCATTGGTCCTTCACCTTCAGCTTGGTTATCCAGCTTCTTCTTGTTCTTCATGTCTACTCACTTTCACTTTTTTTTTATATTCTTTAATGGAGTGTTTCCACATTGAGGTTGAATCATTCCCTCAGTCCAACTTTGCCCGGGAAAAAGAAAAGTTTCTGCTGTGTTTCTAATTCCAAGCAAAATCCCTAGAAGAATCACCCTCAAACATCATACCTACTTATAGAGGAAGGGGAGAAAAGGGTCTAAATATTATATGAATATTTCTGGTGAAATTGTGTAATATCCAATAATAATTCTTGGAGTAAATATTTTTATTTTGTGGTTATTACACAATATCATGTGACTAAATAAGGCCTAATCAAATAATTTATGATAATAAATTGCACAATAGTTTGTTTAATCAGCAGAGACAATAAGAGAGATATGGTGTCCCTCATGATGTACACAGGAAAGAAAAGTAGGTCTCATGGGCTGGTAGGGTTGCTTGCTATAGATGTTTAGATGGCATGCATTTTCACGGTCTGGTCAAGTCAATTGCTTGATATTGGAGAAATATGTTTTGCCCTTTAGAAAAAGAGAGAGATAACCCATACATTTAAAGAGAGTAGGAGATGGTTGATTTTCCCCATAATTATTGCCAAAAAACACATCAATTTAAGATGAATATCTACACCACGTCATTGACACACGTCAAATTTATTTCTTTTTATAGGTAATTTGGGCGAATTTTAATTTTGATATATTAAATATTTAAAAAAACATACAACTTTAAATATAAAAATAATAAATATTTAGAGCGAAAAAGACAATATTATATATATATTGTGGTTAGTACGAGAAGAACAAATACATTGCAACTTTTATTATTTTTATTATTATTATTATTATTATTATTATTATCTAATAAAAAATACTAAAAAGAGTTCCATATTATATGCATAATTTAATAGGTTATGATATCTATGAAAAGGCGAGTAAGTCTTCCGGCCCCACCAAATCCAACGGGCCGCACAACTCTTATCTTAGATTTATTTATTAATTTAAATGAATAACTGATATTTATCACTGGTCACCTTAATATAGTATTAATGATTGCCTAACATAATTTAACAAGTTGGTATTCTCCAAGATAATTGGCTAAATAACTCAATAAGACATGCTAAAAACAACGTAATAGAAGGAATTTAAATTAATAAATAAAGTATTATATGATTGAGATAATTTGTTTACCCATTTATTAGGATAAAAATCTAATAATATATTAGATAATTTAATGGATGGGGCACAAATTAATTTTGGGAGGTTGATGGAGGGTAGATGAAAGAAATTAATATAGAACAAAGTCTATAATAATAATAATAAGGCCGTGCATATTTGTATTGGGAATTTGCAAAGTTTATGGATTTTCTTTGGGTATAGCAATGATGGGATTTGGTAATGATTTACAAGGGGAAGGGAAGGGAAGGGAAGGGAAGGGAAGGGAAGGGAAGGAGCATAATGATCATCATTATAAACATAAACATAGGCACACATACACATGTACCGAGGGGGACAGGGACATAATAAAAACAAGAAATGCACGTGTAATTGGGCAAACGAAGGGGCATATAATAGCATCAATTAGGGTTAGGGTGGGGTTCTTTTTAAACTATAATTAGTATTTTATTCTCCTCGAATTCATAAATAGAGATATACCACCAAGTCCGACAGTGGAGTGCGATGGAATTCAATGGACAAAATCTTGGTCCAAAAAAAGGTATAGCAAAATCTACAATACACTAAATAGTTAGTATCTAATATGGTTTAATCTAAAATTGCACGATGGTTCAATTTAGGCAAAAAAAGATGCATTAACTTTTAACTAAACTAAATGAATTAGTAATGTTAGTCGATGGCCCATTTGAATTATAGTTCTCGGGACTAAAAAAATGTTTGGGTTAGTGATATTTTTCAATCTAAATACTATTATTTGAATACTAATTACCATCCCAGATTTATTATAATGTTATGGAACCACCCAACTGTGGTTGATTTAATAATACTGCAATCCGCTTAACTAATCAAAATATTACCCAATGGAATAGATTTGAGGTTTTTTGTGCTACTTCTCATGCTCATTTATTTTCTTGGGATTAATTTTTTTGCATATTAGGAATTAATGTTTTGTTTTTCTTGTTAGGCTATTGAACATTATTTGTAATGTTTATTTTTGTTTTGTTGGGTTTTGGAGGTAGAGTTCCAATCCAAAAGAACAAAAAATAAAAAAAAATAAAAGAACCAAACATTGAGAGCATCTTTTGGAAAGCGGTGGTCGTCGTCCCGGTTGTCGAACTACATCCGCCAATCTCGAGACGATCTGATTCTCTCTCTCTTCTGTGTTCTTTCGTCTCTTTGCTCTCTCTTTTTTGGGCTAAAACTCACTCTCTCTCTCCATGTTTTTTTAATCTTTCGATGGATGGGATGCCGATATTCAAGAGGCGCTAACACATCTATGTATATTATATATATATGATGGAAATATGTATGTAGGGCCATGCACACATGATTGTTGATGGTGGGGTCTGGTCCGACCGTACCTTTTCTTTGGTCAGTCGTTGATGGCATCGTTTCATGATCGTTCTTAGCACTGTCGGTTGCACTACTGATCTCCACAGGGATCCCCTCCCTCCCTCTTGAGAGAATCACGTATACAACAACAACTAACAACTGATTATGATAAGACCCTTCAATTGTCCTCTCCTACCGTATATCTAGCGAGAGAAAAAAAATGTACCCTGATCTAGTAGTTTTATTAGCATGTGAGGTGAAATGACATTAGCTACATTCACCCAAAACGGGTACATATTTCAGAACTGGTCAATAATGATCAACAACATATCTTAGAGTTGGTAAAGATAATGATGCCCGATTACTCTGCTAGATTTTGAGGCATAATTTTTGAAGAAAACTTTTCGTTGGTTTTATTTATTAATTGTTGTTATTATCTGAATTTTATGATATTTATAAAAAATTATATTTTATGTATTAAAGTTTAATCTTTTTATAAAAAATTAATAAATATATTTTATATTCTAAAACTTGTATCAGGTATTCTCAAACAAGATGTAATTTATTAAAATTACGCTATGATATAATTGATATGTATGTTTTATATTAGTAAAAAACTACATAATGTATATAAATATATCATTGTTAAGTTTAGTTCTAAAAATTATATTATTATACTTTAATTTAATTTCTCAAAATTACGTTTTTTTTCTATAAGCTCAAATCTCATATTTGTAACTCATTTTTATATCTCTCATTTATATAATCTAATTCTTCATTGTTGATTTATCTCTGGTTCATTTTCTCACTATATACTTCATTCATTTCTACTTTTTATTAATTCTCTCTTACTTTATACTTACTGCATATTACTATATAAAATTTCCAAAATTATATTTTTGCTCATGTACTTAGATTTTAAATATACTTTCAATCTCAGTTCTTCTAATTTTTCTTAATTTTAATATGGATCTCTAACTTCTTATAAATTCTATATTGGTCACTAACTTTTTAAAATTAATATTTAGTCCCTCAAACTTTTCTAAAAGTTTCACTTGAGTCCCTAGCATATTTTAATCTACCGTTTCAGATCTACTATATTTTCCAACTTTCCTTTAGGTTCCTATAATTATACTTAATCACATTTGGGTCCCCATTTTTATGAAATAACATTTTGGTCCCTAAACTTTTAAAAAATTATGATTTATCCCTAAATTTTTATCTTTTTTAAAATAACTTTATAAACCTTTCAAAAATATTATCTAGGTCCCTCATAATCTTTTCTAGGTCCCCACGATCACTTTCCAACCAACCTTAGTTGAAATAGTTATTTTGGCCTTGATGGGGCTCTCTTCGTAAAATAAGCACATTCGGATTTTGGTTGGAAACTCACCAGTGGGGAAGTAGTGAGGATTGACGGTGGTGGGTTGAGTCGTTGCCCCACGAGTTTGTGGACGCTTTGATCACTTCCTACGGTGGTTTGAGTCACCTAAAATTACTGATTTATAGAGAGGAGTAAGAAATAGAAAGTTTATGGAGCTTCTTGGATTTTTTTTTTGTGGTCACGAGGATTACCTATAGCCCGAACAACCATCATGGTTGGTGAGAGAGGTCCAAGAAGGGCTTCCTGAATTAATTTGGGTTGTTGTTGGTCGTCGAAGAGGTCGGGAAGCTCCTACCTTGTTTTTGGCTAAGAGAGTAGTGGCATTGTCCCATCAAACTAACATTAGTAGAGGGCACATCGGAGTCAAGGAGAGACGCAGTTAGAAAGCTGACCTCGACGTAGTTCCAACGCTATAAATATTAGCAAGTTAGGTGATTGGATGAGAAAATGGGAAGCTCTGGTAGGGATGTCACCATAAAGTGGAGTAGACTATCTTCTAGAGAGAATTCTGGTCATCCTCCGATGAGACGAGTGCCAACAGTTATATAGGAAACTCGGGGGACCAAGTCTCTATGAGGCCATGTCCATAATCGACCATATGAGACTCTCTAGCATATGCTCTTCATTTAATTTTCGTTGGGGTATGAATGCAAGAAAAATCATCGGATTATTTTCGGGTCTGGGTGGGATAAATGGTTGTGAAGTCAGGTGGAGAAGACGACACATGTGCAAACACACACGCATGCGCTCGATGTGGCGCGTCGACCGGTTCGCACCGTAGAGAACTAGACGTCACTAAGTAGGGAACTACTTTGTAGAACCATTAGGATTTTCTATAATTTTGTAGACCCACTTGCAACCGAAAATGTATCGACCAGGTGGTGCAGGCATCAAATTTCATGTGTGATTTTGAAGAATGACAATGTAAACCCCGCCCTTTTGAGCTAAGGAAAACCGAGAAGAGAACCGGTCAAACCAAGTGAGAAAACCGAACCGGTTCACAAACTCGATAATTGTGAATGTGTAATTTAAGAATTTACAACTCCCAAGTGATCCAAATGGTTCATAATACTAGGGAAAAGAACCTTAGGACAAATTGGAAGAGAAAAATTAGACCGGTTTGGATGAATCGGGTCCAACAGGATTGAACCAGTTTACGAACCGAGTCGGTTCATGAACCAGAACCTATAGAGATTAGGCAAAACAAAGGAATTCAACTCCAAAAAAATTCATAAGCCTTGAGAAGGAACCTTAGAACAAAGTGGGAGAGAAAAACCAGATCGGTTCGGGTGAACCGGTTTAAGGACCGAGTCGGTTTATGAACCAGAATCGATAAAGAGACAGTAAACCGGGAATTTTATGGACCCTAAGTGACCCAAGGAGTAACAAAAGACATGGAAATGGACTTGTGAAGGAATTGGGGATGAAAACCAAACCGGTTCAAGTGAACCGGATTCGAACCGGTTCATACCGGTTTGAACTATTATTGAACCGAATCCTAAATTCATTTTTCTAGGTAGCTTAAATAATTCAAATTGGAGATTTGAGGCCACCATTGGATAGAGAATGAATTTAGATGAATTTAGAAATTTTTAGATTTGAAAAACTTGATCAAATTGGGGTGAACCGGTTGGTTTAAGCTTTGAACCCAGTTCTGACAGGTTTAGTTCGGTTCGGAACAGTGTCATTTTCTTCCTCAGGATGACAACACTATTCACTCGCCGAGAAACTGAAGAAATGCCGATGAAGAAGAAACGCTTCTATTCGGGGCGTTTCCGGCCAACGGGTCTCCAACCTCCCTATATAAAGAGTCCCTCCCCATTCATCCTCTCCACACCTGAAAACTCCATTCTCTCTCAATTGCTCAATTTTTCAGCTAAGCTCAAACTAGAGCTCCGACATGGGATCTTTTTTGAGCCAAACAAGGTGAGGTCGGGTTCTTTAGAACTAGGAAAAAGTCAGCTATATGTCTGTAGTCTCCGTTCACTTTGAGGGTCGCCGGCGAGACGCCGGCGTGATGAAATAGTGAAGCAGCTCCAACGGACTGAAGCTGCCCTATTTTGGTTGAGTTGAAATCGGCCATTTCGAGCCCTCCTCAAGCCAAACCAAGCCTTCCCAACACTTCCTCAGCCCTCCCACGGCCGAATTAGGACTGAAAGGTAAGCCAATTCGACTCCCCTCTACAATTTTCGGCCAGTGCTAAAGAGAGAACCGACAGAATTTCAATGATGAAATTCTAACTCAATTCGACATTAATTGATGCGATTATTGATTCTAGGATAAACCTCAGGATAAGAGCTATCTACCCAAATCGAAAGCTCGGACAGTCATGCCCTCACCGGTGAGAAATCGAAGCTTTCTCTCTCTAAAGTCTATTTTCTAGCAAAGCTCCGTTTGAGCTCGTTTCAGTGTTAAAATCAGTGATTCAAAGTTCCTTAGAATCGTATGAACATATAGAAACTCAATTTCAACTCCAATTTCAACAATTAGAGGTGTTTGATTGGTCAATTTGATGAAATCAAATTCAACAATGTTGAAGAGTTAAAATTGGGGAAAATTTTGGGGATTTTCGAAATTCGAACGACCAAAATGAAATTTTATAAAATTGAGGATCAATTGGGCATGAAAATAATGTTGGAAATTGAGAAATTTTGGAATTTTTGGGGCAAAACTTACCATTTTTGTAAAGGAAGGGCAAAATGGTAATTTTGGAAAAGTTGGAGGAACAAATTGAAAATTTGGAAAATTAATCCCCTTTTTGTGAAATGGAATAAATTGAGGTCCTATGATAAATTTTAGAAGTTTCGGGACTCAATTTGAGGAAAAATTGGTATTAGGGATTTAAAGTTAATGAGAAATAACTTTAGGTACTTAATTGCAAATAAATGGAAGTTTGACTTTCTCATTCATTTGGAATGAATGAAGACTATTAGGCCGAAGGATAATGAACCGAGATGTTCATATCATGTAGGAACACGAAGTACCGGGAACGCCAACAAGGACAAGCTCGCGTGAATACAAAGAACCGGTTTAGTGGAATTCACGGCATTAACGGGTGAGTGGGTTTATTAACATCATAACCGGTTGGAATGATGAGTACAACTTAAAATTTAAAACCACATACCAGTTGTGAGTGGAAATTTTATATCATACCCGGTTGGGGATGATAAGTACCTCGGTATGAAAACCCACTATTAAGTGGTATTTTAAACATCACTACTTAGAGGAAGTGATGTGAAAATCATGTGGAAAAACTACTTACAGGTTGTAAGTAGATCATACCCGGTTGGTATGATGAAACTTACTTGAAGGAAATTGAAAACCCGTTCATCGGTTATGAACGGAGGTATTCTTATACCCGGGCGTATAATAGATAGAGAAAGCATATGTTTTGTCGGAAGTGCTCTCTCCTGACTATGTGCCAATGCTTAAAAAATTTGGGAGACCTTCTTGATGGGAGCTCGAATAGCTCTGATAGGCCAGGGTCCTCAATTTTGGAACTTGAGGGCTAAATGTCCGATTTTGAAAATCACGTACAGTGGGCCCAAGGCTAGTTGGCACGAGCAGGAGCTCGTAAACAAACATGATATATGTGCCATAAAACTTAATAAGTGAATTGTTTGGCCATGGTACCAAGATAGGACTTACATGCTCAGTTAACTAGCGGCAGTGCGACATGATAGGTCGATGGACTAGTCAAGACAAACAACTGCGGGTTGAGTTGAGAGTCGAAGCCGTTGGACCAGTGGTACCACATATTACATGGCAATATGAGAAAACATTGTTTGTACATGCACTGTGAGTACGGGATCATCAAGATGCCCATGAGGGGTAGTGATGCGTCTTAAGGCTACTAGACTACCTGGTGGCTATAAGGGCAGTTCGTCGTTCCAGGTGTCTGTGCAAAATTTGGAGTAGCACCAAGCGCATGAGACCGGGGTGGGGACAGGATGAGGTCTCTGTCCTCATATGGACACAAAGAAGCAATTTCAGGATTGAGTGTCAGATGTCGCGTACATCCACTCATTACCAGGGTAGAAGTAGTCGTACTTCTATCTGGGTGGCATGAAAAGTCACTCCGAAGCCACTAGCGGGTTCAATAGCGATACTGACTTGCAAATGTGTGTAACCTTCATGATGAAGGATGTGTGTTGGGTGATAACACACCGTGGTAAATAAGAAATGATGGAAAAACCCAATATTTTGAATGAAGAGATTTTTAAAAAGAAAGGAGTCTGGTACACTCCAATAATAAATATTTTCTTAACAGTCTAAACTTTTGAAAACCCATTCATCGAGTAGTCATACTCACCCCTTCCCTTATATCCCTTTCAGGAGATTTCAGAAAGCCTACCCTTAAAGACCATCAACTAAGATGCCCGTGATACAGGTATGATAAATCTAAATCATTATGCAGTTTTGTTTATGTTATTCATGGAAAAGGTGCAGGTTTAAAGGACGCCTTACTCTTTACGATTTATAATAAGGGGAAACCCTTTAATAAACCGGGAGAGTGGCGGATTGATCACGGGGATCCGACCAAACCAGGTCGGGGCGTGACAGACAAAGTATTCTTCTTGCATATAATTTATCCAAGGGGCATGACGACATGCCCGTGCATAAGTGTGATGCTGGTGCGGTTGGGAAGCTAACTTACTTAGGAGTTCGTGGCCACTTGAATCACCTTTATTGGTGGTATGTAGCTCCTGCATGGTCCATTTTTGTTAGCTCGACCACTAAACCCAAGATTGTAAAATTAAAAGATTTAATTTTCTCTCAAAACTGATCAAATTAGGCAATGATAGTGGCTATGGAAAGCTTCAAGTTTGAGGGACTTGCTGAATTTGTCTCAGCTTGAGAGGGCCATAGTGGCCATCCAAATTGGACTTTGAAACAAGTGCTCTATTTTCGATAATCAAAGTTCATGTATTATGCAATCTTGTGGGCGACTATAGAGGTAGAGTTGAGAGCTGAGAAAGATGGCGGTGGGAAATTGGCTTCCTCAACTTTATAGGGGTATAAGATCATCACCAAATGTGGTCGGACGTAGGAGCTATACTCTTTGGTAATCGGGTCACTCAAGCTTGGAGCAATCGACCTTCAAAATAAAATCTAAGTGATTTCCAACAATGGGGACATGCATGCCTTATATGGACACATGGCTACCCATCCACAACCTTCTTTTCTCAATCTATAGACTATGGCTCTGTGCATTAATTAATTTCCCCAAGCAGCTAATTTTGGTTTCTCTACGGGGTTCATTAGATTTTCTAGGTGGATATGGGCCGGAGCTCAGGTGAGAAAGACGACACACGTGCACGTAGCAGTACAACAACTCTTGGTGAAACACTAACTTTGATAAGAAAGTGAGTAGGGTAAAATTCAAAAAAGTAAAAATTATGTTTAGTAAATTGGGTGACATAGAGTAAATTAAGGGAAATTTGAATGAAATAGTAGATATTGTTAAGATAAAAGTAACAAGTAGAAAATCTAAAAAAGTAGATTCGAAGAATAAAATTAGTAAATTTGTCCCATCTCTAATTAGCATATACTTAAGAAGTGTCTCGTTCTCATAAATAGACATATGAGATAAATTATTAGTGATATGAGTGGTCACTCTGTAATCAATATACCAGTTAAGATGACTCGATACTAGCTTTATTGTCATAAATAGAGAGAATTTAAGAAGTTAAATAGAGAGCCTTGAATTTATATAAAGGACAATGATGAGTTGAATGTCCATTTTTGCCACAAAGTTAATAGGGCTCCAAAGGCCAATAAGTGAGACAAGTGGTTGATTTTCTTGTGATGCCAAAAGAAATGGCTTATTAAAAGCCATATTACGTAAATTAAAGTATTGATGCGACCTCGATCCATAATATATTGGGGTAGATCTAAACTAATAATGAGATCGAGGTCCAAACCCATTTGAAGTTGTCCACCCCCATAAATGCGAGTTGTCATTTGCGTCCATTATGCGGTTAGGATTGAGAGAACTTCTTGGGAAAAATAAGTAAGAGTGATCAAAAGTGTCTAAGTAAAAGTGATCAAAGTGTCGATGGCGTGTCGTGACAGGAGTGGGGAGAAGGCTAGATAGAGGGACAATAGTCTTTGAGCCATATTTTTTAACATGATAACTCATTTTGACTTGTTTGATTTATAGACTATATCCAATAATATTCAACAAATACTTAAAGAAAAAATAGAGATTAGGATTCATCAATCATAGATTTGGTATCGCTAAGATGAATAGATGAATTGTGATGTAATGGCTCTCATACTATGTAAAAATCTAAAATAGTGGAAGAGAATATATTAAAAGATAGGCTTGATATAACATGCCTATTTATAGCTCATGATAATATAAATATACAAATAAATAATAAGAGAATATATATTATATATTATTGAGTAGTTAAGATTATATATATTATAACTGCCTAAAATAATAATATAATAATATATTATAATATTTTAACATTTCTTCTTAATATTAATATGGATATTAGAAAAGATTTTGAGAAATTTATAGAAAAACTATACAGATTTTGAACTGGTTTGAATCACTATTGAACCGATTTCTAAATTCATTTCTCTAGTTAGTTTAGAAAATTAAAATTGGAGAATTGAGGCCACCATTGGATAAATAATGAATTTACAAATTTTTAATTTTGAAAAACTTGGTTGAATCAGGCTTGAACTGGTCAGTTTAAGCATTTAACCCTGTTCGGACCAGTCCAGTCTGGTTCAGAACAATGTCATCTTCTTCCTTCAGATGACAGTGTTCACTCGCCCAAAAATCGGGCAGCACCGACAAAGACGAAAAGACTATGGCCAGGGAGTTTCAAGCAATGAATGATTGCCATTAAGGTGCCAATCGGACGACCAAGAAGTCCCAAAGCTTCCTATATAAAGAGCCCCTACTCATTCATCTTCCTCACACCTGAAAACTCTACTCTCTCTCTACTGCTTCATTTTCCAGTGAACCTCGAACTAGAGCTCTAACTTAACATTTTTTTTAGCCAAAGAAGGCATGGTCGAGTTCTTTGGATTTGGGGAGAAGTCAGTTACACGCCTGTAGTCTCCATTTGCTTCGAGGGTCACCGGAGAGAAGTCGGAGTGAGAGAACAGTGAAGCAGCTCCGATGGACCGAAGCTGCCCTATTTTGGCTGAGATGAAAATGGCGAATTTGAGCCCTTCTAAGGCCAAACCAAGCTCTCCCAACACTTCCACCACCCTCATACAGTTGAATTAGAGTAGAAAGATAAGCCAATTTGGCTTCCCTCTATAAATTTCGATCAGTGTTAGAAAGAGAACCGATGAAACTTCATTGACCAAATTCTCCATCAATTCAAAATGAATTGATGTGATTCTTGATCCTAGGAGCAACCTCAGGACAAGAGCTATCTGCCCAGATCAAAAGCTTGGACCGTCGCACCCTCGACGGTAAGCTTTCGAAGGTTTCTCTCTCTACGTTCAATTTTTTGGCAAAGCTCCGTTTAAGCTCGTTCTAACGTCAATTCGTGCGATTCAAAGTGCAATTGAATCACGAGGAAGTGTAGTAACTCAAATCTACCTTCAATTTCAATAATTAACTTCGATTGTTCGGTCAATTTGATGAAATTAAATCCGGTCAGGTTGGAAAGTTGAAATTGGGGAAAAATTGGGGATTTCAAAAATTTAAGGGACTAAAGTGAAATTTCATAAAATTGAGGGCCAATTGGGCATAAAAAAGATGTCCGAAGACCAATTGGTTGATTTTTGGAATTTTTGGGGTGAAATTTACCATTTTTGTAAAGTAGGGGCAAAATGGTAATTTTGGAAAAGTTGGGGACCAAATTGGAAATTTGGGAAACTTGAACCCTTTTTGTGATTTTGAATAAATTGAGGTCCCAAGGTGAATTTTAGAAGTTTTGGGACTCAATTTGGGGGAAAATCGGCATTAGGGACCTAATGTTAAAGAAAAAGAAATTTAGGAACCTAATTAAAATTAATTAAAAAGTTTGAGTATTTCATTCATTTATGATGAATGAAGGCTATTAGGCCAAGGGATAATGAACAAGGATGTCCATATCGTGTAGGAACATGAAGTACCGGGAACGCCAGTAAGGACAAGCTCGCGTGAAGGCAAAGAACCGGTTAAGAGGAAATCAATGTATTATTGGGTGAGTGGGATTTTTATATCATACCCGATTGGGATGATAAACACCTCGGAAATAAAAATCCACTATTAAGTTGAATTTTAACCATCACACCTGAGTGGAGTGATGTTGAAATTACACGAAAAAATTACTTATTAGTTGTAAGTAGATCATACTCGGTTGGTATGATAAACTTCCTATAAGGAAGTAGAAAACCCGCTTATCGGTTATAAGTAGAGATGCCCTCACACTCGGTTGGCGTGATGGACAAATGAAAAGATTATTTTGTTAGAAGTGCTATCCCCTGATTGTGTGCCACTGCTTATACTTTTTGGGAAACCGGGAGCTTAAATAGCTTACATAGGTCAGAGACCTCGATTTTGGAACTTGGGGGCTAATATGCCCGATTTTGAAAATCTCGTACAATGGACCCAAGGCCCGTTGGCACGAGCAGGAGCTCATAAATAAACATGAGTTTAATCTATGAAAACTTTAAATGAATGATATGTTTGGCCATGGTACCAAGACAAGACTGACATACTCGATGGACTGGCGGCAATGTGACATGACAGGTCGACGAATTAGTCGAGACAAACAACTGCAGGTCAAGTTGATGGTTAGGGTCATTGGACCAGTGGCACCACAGATTAAATGGCTTATGTGAAAAATTGTTGATTTGTGCATACACTAAGGTACGAGACCTTCAAGATGTCCAAGAGGGGTAGTGATGCATCCTAGGGGCTACTGGACGACATGGTGGAGATAAGGGCAGTTGTCGTGGTAGTAGTTAGGGAAGCTCGACGTAGCTTCATGCGCATGAGACCGGGGTGGGGTCAGGATGAGGTCTCTGTCCACATACGAACACAGAGTTTTCTTTACGAGATTGAGGGTCAGATGTCACGTATATCCACTTATTCTCAAGGTAGAAGTGGACGTGCTTCTATCTAGGTGGCCGGTAAAGTCGCTCCAATGCCACAAGTGGATGCAATGGACGTGCTGCCCTACGAATGTGTGTTCCTTTCATGACGAAGAGAGTGTATTGGTTGATAAACACATCGGTTGTGATTAATGATGGAGAAATGGCTATGAAAACTGAGATTTTGATGATGAATTGTTTTAAAAGAAAATAAGGAGTCTAACACACTCCAATTCAAACTAATTTTCTAAAAGTCAAACTTTAAACACCCATTCACTGAGTCGTTGAACTTACCCCTCCCTTATATCCCTTTTCAGGTAACCAAAGAAAACCTACTCAAAGACCTCCTGTTAGTCACACCTGCAAGACATGTATGTAAAGTTTAAAATTTTATACAGTTTTTATTAATGTTATTACAGGAAAGGTACAGGTTTAAAGGACGCCTTACTCCTCCTGGGTTAAAGAAGGGAAAAACCCTTAATAAACCGGGAGAGTGGCGGGTTACTCACGAGGATCCGACCAAATCGGGTTAGGGCATGACAACTTGAATGGTATCAGAGCCTGTTTTCTCGAATACATTATCAAGACTTTATAACATGGTAACTAAGAGAAAATTTTAAAATTTTCAGATGGCTCTGAGGAGAGGAACCAAGAAAACTAGGAATGGCATTACCAACACCACCCAACATTCTGTCCCCATAGGAAGATCACCCTAAAATACCCAAGAAGTCACAAATAACTAAGAGATGTTAGTGGGAAGTATACAAGAGGATGGTGCCAGGACCTGTTGAGGTCACAATCCTAAGTACGAAGGGAGCCAAACTGAAGGCTGAGAACGCCATCAAGGGCTTATAACCTTACCAAGGAGGACACTTGTCAAGAACCCTGTAGCCCCCCATCTATTTCATAAAATTTTTTTGTAATGGGGCTAAGACCTCAACATATTGTATACTTCTCCACTAATAAAGAACTCCAAATTCCTAAAACCATATCTTTCAAATGATGTGATTTTGCACCTTAGCTATAGGAAGATTACCTAAGGAAAATAACCAAACAAACTGCATTTCCCTAGACACCACAGAGACCAAGGAGATTCCCATCCCAAGTAAAGGAATGAATCAAGGGAATTATTGAGCAAAGAAGGCACAACAAGAAAATTGTAAAGGTAATTAAGGAATCTAGGAGAACTCTTGGAGTAACAACTGAAAAAGGAAACGACCTATTACAAGGTGTAAGGGAAATAGGACATGAAGTGAAGGACTGTCCCACACCACAAGTATTTAAAACAATACTTTTCAAGAATAACACCCCAAAGCTATATGACATTTGAAAGGAATACCATTCCTAGAAACACGACTCCTGCTCGAAATTTCAGCCACATCTAGGAGGAAGCTCTTCAAGATCCTAGAATAGTGACAGGAAGGAAAAAGGACTGAAGGTAGGACCTTGATAAAACCATAAATAGAACAAAGTGAAGCTGGAGAAAATTTTCCCTTAAGAAGAAATTTTCAGACATTTAGGAGCAAAGAAAGGAGCTCTTCCACAAGAGAAGACCAACTGAGTATATGACAAAAAAGGGATGTCCCGGGAAGCAAATCGTAACAACAAGATATTTAAGGAGAATAAATGACGTCCTAAGGAAGACCGGAAAGTAGAATGGACTACACCCTAAAAAGGGCAGTAGGGTGGACATTAAGGATAAGAAGACTTGAGAAACAATTGCCCTAAGATAATTAGACCAAATGAATGTAGGGACAAGGCAGTTAACAAACTGATACTCGTGACGATCATAATTTAAGCTCCAACAAAGAAGGGAGAGATGGAAAAGCCAATTATTTGGAAAAAGAAGGATGAACAAAATCCTTAAAAAGACCAATGGCCAAATTAACGACCAAACTCAAGCCAAGAGAGGAGTAGACAAGCCTCTCACATGATCAATAGATATTGAAACAAGGAGGATTTGAGCTCTACATGAAAGAAATAGACATGTACTAGGGTATAAATGAGGATGAGGATAGAGTACAAAAGATGTTCCCACAAGATTTCAAGAGTAAGGGAAAACAGGAGATGACGACATCAAAGGATGCCATTTAAGGGTAGACATTCCCTAGAGCAAATGAAAAAGGTATTCCGGGAGAAAAAGGGGGAGAGTCCTACCAAGGAAGGAAACCTTGGAAAGGCATATGTATCCCTATTGAGAGGTAATAAAACCAAGTGAAAGGGATAAAGAGATAAACTTGTAAATTAAGTGCAAGCTGAGGTGAAAGAATAAGGGAGGTATACTAGGAGCACCTAAGGAATAAGTTAAACCCAATGAATGGGTAAATAGGAAGTTAGCATCAAAGAATGCTGTGAAAGGTAAGAATGAGTGGACTACCCATAATAAGGAAATAAAAGAAGGAACATTCGAGAAATGTCAGGAAAGTAAGCCCTCCAAATAAGAAGCGGCTAAGGAGGAATAACCACAAATAGTAAGATGGGTCGTAGTCTACACATGCATAATGGAACCTAAAGAATGGACTGCTCAGCATAGTGTGGATTACACAGGAGAAGACCGATAATCGGAAGTATCTCAAGTAAGGAATAAGGGATGAAACATAAGTTGTAAATAGAGAAGGATCCAAGTAAGGAATAAGGGCAGTTTGTCATGCCAGTAGTCAGGGAATCTCGACGTAACTTCATGCGCATGAGACCGGGGTGGGGTTGGGATGAGATCTTTGTCCTCATACAGACACGGAGTTTTATTTCGGGTTTGAAGGTCGGATGTCACGTACATCCACTCATTCTCAGGGTAGAAGTGAAAGTGCTTCTATCTAGGTGGCCGGTAAAATCGCTCCGACACCACAAGTGGGTACAGTGAACGTGCTGCCCTACGAATGTGTGTTCCCTTCATGACGAAGGGCGTGTGTTGGTTGATAAATATACCAGTTGTGAGGAAATTGGTTTTGAATAACCGGGAATTAAAGGAAAGATTGGTTTTAAAGAAAAATAAGGAGTCTGACATACTCCAATTCAAACTATTTCATAGAAACTCTTGTTTTAAACACTAATTCACTAAGTTATCGAACTCACCCACTCTCTTTACCTCTTTTAAAATAACCAATAAAAAAACCTATCTATAGATATGTAAGTTTTAATTATTCAGTTTTGATTAATGTTATTTTAATAAAGATATAAGTATAAAGGATGACTTACTGCTCACAGTTTAAAGAAAGAGAAAACTCTTAATAAACCGGGAGAGTGGTGGGTTGCTCACTAGGATATAACCAAACTGGGTATGGGCATGACATAAGTAGTTTTTGCACTAAGTGAGTGTTACTCATTCCATTACCTAACATATTTCAGGAATATAAGAAGTTGTGTATTGCAAGTAAGGAGTACCCTTATAGAGAAAGAATGTAATTGAGTTTAATAACAAGTAATAGAAGACAAAATACTAAATTAATGGGATTGATTTATGGTTTGTTGTGTATTTTGAAAATTTAATTTCTAAAAGTTTAAATTTTGAATAGATTTTGAAACAGTTGTATCAAAATTGAACATTTAAGCTATTAGTTTTAATTTATTGAGATACCTACTCTAGTGCTGAGAGTATATCTATATTGATGTGAACAACAAATTCGATCGTAATAAATCTGATAAGAGATTTGAAAGAGTAGTAAATTAATTGACAAATTGTAAAAAGAATTAATGCAATGACATGATCCAATGAAGGACATTAGGCTCATTGGTGCTTTGATATCATGAAAGTACCGTAAAAGAAAAGACATAGTATCGTGGTATATATTGATAAGCTCACATTCCATTTAAACAATTGTTACATATTATAGTAGAGGACAAATACAATCAGGACAAAGCTTGGTGATTATGTGCCGGATGAGGGGCGTGCATCCTAGAACTGGCCGTGGAGGAGTCCTTGGCTGAGGAGAAGCTATTGTAGGCGTACGAGATGATGTGGCATAAGTAATTTTGGGATATTTTGAGTGTTGTCAAATGGACTCAATATGATGGGTGAAAGAATTCCCGGAATGACCGTGAGCACCATTAATCTTAGAGTTTTTCTCTTTATAGTATATACTTGATAAATGAATGTTACAAGTAATGAAATTTGCACAAATTTTCAAAAAAAAAATTCCCTTGTTTAGGGAGCAACTGCCCCACCCGAAACCCTAAATAGTCCATGATTGAAACCTCATTTCTTGTCCGGTAAGCATAGGATGCATATAGAAATGGGGATTCCATGGAACCTAGAAATGTAGCAAGCCAGCCTTTGATCTTTTCATTTGAAGGTTTCAACCTGTACATGATTGTTATGCTGGGAATGTTTCTGAGAGGCAGGGGCTGATGCTGAATAACTTTTGCACTTTATGTAGGAAAGTCTGCATCTTTGACCCAAAGGTTTCTCCCTCGACAAGCCAAGAGAGAGATCACAAGATTCCAAACATATATGATGCAGGGGTATCTGTCTCTTTGGTGGTCGGGGACCCTATCAAAGATCACTATCCTACTTTAAGGGCGTGACGTACCAAATCTTTTAGATATTGAATAGTTATATAGAAATGTTATATACTCAAATATAAATTATTTGAATGTGTGGTACTCTTTCTTATCAAGTCAGTTCGTATATCTTTCCTATCATAACATCCCACTAATTCATTGCATGGTGCATTAATATGACCCATGAATCGTAGTGAGATTCCGGTACCCATAAAAAAAACTCAACATTTTGAACTCTAAACATAATTTTCTACTCGTTCTCGACTTACCGATTACCAAAAAATTCACAAATTTTGCTCTTATAGGAGAATTTCTTATTATCATTATTCTCTTATTACCATGATTATAGATTCATGGGCCTTCTACTATTTCGAAAATTTGCATTATCTTACCTCTTTTATAACTTGTTTCTCTTAGGGCATACCATATTTAAAGAATCGAATAAAAATATATATAAAACTTGAAAATTTCAACTTAGAAATTTATAAAAAAAATGGATGAGAGTTGGTTGGTGGAGTAATATCATGACCGGTATTTGAATACAAGGTCGGAGGTTTGGTTCTCATGTCACCCACCAAGTGTCTTGCCCACACACCAGACAGAATGTAAAAAGGCACGAGCCCAGCAGCAGCCAAAGAATAGGTGCACCGACCAAACAACCAACATGAAAGTGGTTCATTGGATCAGATGTCATTGCTGTACATTTATAACATATAGTAATAGGGTTGCATTTATTTTATATATTAGAGATTTTACCCTTTCATATACGGGACACACAACAAGATTATATTCTTTTTGGCTTATTCTAGAATGTGGTGCCCAAGAGTCGTCCATGGTCGAACTATGGAGAGAGAGAGAGTATTATGGTATCTGCCAGTCCCTAAAACAGAGTTTATGAACTGAAAGTGAAATCTATTAATTTTTTCTACTTATATTGACACTTATGATTGAGTGGCAAGTGTGGCAGGCAGGCCTAGGAAATAGAGTACTTCGGTGACACACTCACATGTCATTACAAAAATTTGTATGTCTTCCCTACCCTCTAAATCTATGGACCTCCTATGTATATGTAACGGACGGACAACAAAGAAAAATGAGAGAGAAGGATTTTGTTTGATTGATAGAATGACCTCCGATTCAGGGACTAGAGCTCACGACCATGACCAATTTTGGCATTTTGTTTTTCTTGCTTCACGTGACTCCGACTCCTCCTCGGTGCAATATATATGTCAGTTCCATGAACGCGTTCCTCCTAGTAAACACAAAACCTCAATCACTTAGTTCTTGACATCAGCTTTGCTTTCATTGTCGGGACCGTAAGCATTCATAACCTCTCTTTGTGTTAAAAGATTCCGAGTAACCCCTAATGGTGCGATCCCGATCAGAATGTGAGTGTTGCTGCATCTCTAGCCAGAGAGATCTATCTGGCTAGCTTGCTAGTGATTGTACTGTACACGAGCTACATGGTCATGGTCAGGTCAACGTGGTCAGATGTGTTTTGATTTTATTTCTTATTGCTAGTTAATCCTTTGTCTATGCACATAGTAATGGATCGCTATACTACATCATGCAATAAATGGATTGATGCTTCAATATTATTTAAATACAATTATCTTATTAGAATAAAAATAAGTTTGATTTGATATTTAATTGAAATATTATAATTATATTTAAATTTTCATTTTTTCTATTCTATATATTTATATAAGGGGAAGAAAAAAAACAAATATTTGGATTTTTTTCCTTGCTTCCATCATAAACAGTATGCAGATGGCTGAGATGGGAGAGAGACCCGGAGGGAGAAGAGAGATGGGGGTCCGCCTAGTGATCTGAGGATTGATCAAGAAGATCCATGGAAGTATACTGTTCCCCCCTCTCACCCCAAAGTCACGTGGGTTCCTTTTTGACTGCCCTCCGCCCTCTGCCACCACCCGTGGCCCCACCCCCATCCCCACCCATTTAATTTTCGAGAAAACCTACATTTTGGCTGTTTGGTAAAATTAATATTTTAGTTTTAATTATTAAAAAACCCTTCAATATGATCCAAATATTAAAATATTTATAAATCTCTAAATTAAAATTCACCATTTTCAATCTAATTTCTAATATTAAAAATTTACATGAAATAATGACTAATTTAATTCGAATGATTTTGAGTTACTAGTATGATAAATTTTCTTAAAATATTTTTTATATTCTAATAACTTTAGCGTCATTCTCTAATTAAGACAAAAATGTGAATTGCGTTGACATTCATCTATTTTATTGTGTGGTAGGTGAATTTTATGATCATATTCCTCAAATTTTGACAAAATAGAATAAATAATACAAAATATTTACATTCAAATGTTCAATTTGATCATATATTATTCAAATGAAGTGCACTTTACTGGAATGACCATTTAATTCAAAAATTTGATCATATTGTTGATTTTAAAATAAAAATGACTAAATTATTAATTATATTAAATATTATGATCAAAATATAAGTCTACACTTGATTTTTCCTTTCCCAAAATATTCGTAGGTTCTTTCTTCCATATTAACTGGAGCCTTAACTTTGTCTTTAAATTATTATAATTCCTTTTATTATAATTTTTTTTATTATATTAGGTTAGTTATCGAATGCATAAAAATGTGGAAAAATGCTAATTTTGTAATACTAAAATTTTCAAAATAAAAATTTAACACAATTGAACTAAAAATTAATATTTAATCGAGAATTAAAACTATATTAAGAAGGAGATCAAATTAAATTTTAAATTAATTTTAACAAAAAATATAAAAAATTATTAAATCAATAAGGAATAATTCCAGATTTTTTTACTAGAAATCAATGATATATAAACATTTGATTGAGAACCCGATTGGAATCAAATCGAACATAATTTTAAGTTGAACGATTTTTTCGAGTGGTTTAAAAAATAATAATTTTTTGCCATAAATTAGATAGAAACTTAAAAAAAATAAATTGAGATAATAAGGAAATTGAAGATAAATTAACAATAAAAGTCAAATATTAAAAACCAATTTGAGTAGTCAACAAGGGAGTTAGACGTGCATGTGCACTGCATGTGTGTGACCAATGCCATGTGCCACAGGTGTGTCCGACACGTCTTCATCATCAGACTATTGACCCTAATTTCGATCCAAAAAGAATTGCTTACAAGCCTCTATTTTTGATCAAATCTTACGATTGATATGAGAACTTATTCTTTTATAGATTAAGAGAAATTGGATTTAAATGACCTCACAAGCTCAAATATTACTCTAAAAATAGAGAGAAAATATTTCTAGTAACTTTTTAACCAAAACTTTTGAGCTAAAATTTTTCCTTGTTCTACCACCAAACCTAGTTATTCTCGTGGAATTGTAATCATTTGAAAGTTAGCTTCCTTTCCTCATCTTTGTCCGATGCTGCCAACCACCCTACCGACACTAGCGATACCAAATAGTAATATTTTTCAAAGTCTCGAGAAAAGGTCGACTGATTCTAAGGTAAATTCCACCGCCTCAACGATAAAAAATGACCAAGAAAAATCTCACACACTCTTCACAACCTCTCTAGAGAACTTTACCAGTCACTCGGGCCAAAGATAACTTTGAATACCATTTAGGGTGCTTCAAGAACCAAAAGACACATAAGGAAGTTAACTTTCTTACTCTGCTTTTATCTGTTGGTAATGGTTGTACTAGTCCTGATGGTTTCTGATGCTCCGCTTTTATCTGTTGACAGGTCAAATATTGGGCTGCATATTCTGCAATGTCCCGCTTTATACCCTTCCACCAGTATTCTTGTTTGAGGGTGCGATACATCTTAGTACTGCCTAGATGCATAGCATACACCGAACCGTGTGCCTCTTCCAGAATTAATATTTTCAACTCCTTATCTTGAGGCACACATATCCTACCCTTATAGGTCATCACTCCGTCACTTCGGATGTCGTAATCTAGTTTCCTTTCTCTGTTAGCCAGATCCAAGTAAGATTGAAATTCTTTATCAATCTTTTGTTGAGCCTTAATATGCTTATTAGACTAGGTCTTACCACCACATTAACCACCAAGCATTTTTTTCCTGCTTGTCTATCCTCAGGTCTACCTCTATCCTTCCCAATTATTGTAACATGGTATGTAACTTGTCTTTACTTATGTCGTCTCAGTTTGATACTTGTGATTTTAAGCATCTGCTACCACATTAGCCTTTATGGGGTGGTATTTTATTGCAAGATCATAATCCTTCACCAATTTCAGTTGTCTCTCCCGACGAGGTTTAATTTCTTTTGAGTTAGGAAGTACTTATAGCTCTTGTAACCTGTGTATATCCTGTACTTAATCTCGTAAAGGTAGGGGCACCATATCCTTAGGGCCAACATTATCGTAGCTAATTCTAAGTCATGAGTCAAGTAATTTCTTTCTCTGATGAGCTTTCCATTCTCCTTCCCTCCGTGTTTCCTTCTAATTCTACCATTGAACTCCTTAAATTTCGGGAGTGTATTTTGTCGATATCTTTACCAACTTATTCTTGCTCTTTGGATATAGGAGTACCTTCAGTTGACCTTGCTTTATTTGCACTTGCTTCCATATTTGCCTACTCCTTTGAGGTGGGTCTCTTATCCTTATCGTTTTCAAACCTTTTGTACCTTTATATCCCTAGTGTTTTCCTCTTTGTCTTAGTTGGGGTGTATTCTCCCACTATTCCCCATCTCTGGTTAGATCCTCTAAATTATTTGGTCCAAATAAGTTATTTCCTTATATAGTATTTCTTTTACGTTCCTAATTTGAGTTTTCCAGGCCTTCTTGTAGTAGATCATGCTCAACCTCCCAATACTCATACCTAACCACTTGTACTTTCTAGTGTTTGATCGCCTTATTCTTTGAAAATTCTCTCCTAACTTATGGACTTGGTACGCTTCATCTACTCTTGTTTTTCTTCTTTCTTCGACTCACACTTTACCTTCCATATGTTTCTTATCCTTTGAAATTTCTAAGGAATTTGTTACACTTGGAACTTCCCGTTGTTGCACTTTCTCTTCATCTTTGCCAGGTGGAATCTTAATCTCTTTTCCTTATCAATCAGCTTCTATTCTTGTGGTTCTTTTTGGGATGTTATACTTCCTCCTAGGTCTCTCAAAAGTTATGTGCTCTTAGATGGTTGCTCCTCCAACTCCCTTTTCCTTTCCTTAGGATCTCCACTAGATGAATTTCTCCTTATCATTTTTCTAAGTCCTAAGGTTTGAGTTTAACTATCCATAAGTCATTCTCTCTTAGGGGAAATTTCTTCCCTTAAACTTTTATATACTTAAATTTTTCTCAAGGAACTCAGGAGTTTTAATAAACTTCTAATTCATTCAGGAAAAATTTTCTTGCCAAAAAAATTTGGCTTATTACATGACTTCTCTACTCCCTAATCCCTTGGGATCATAGGGAGCTAACCCTAGAATGATTATGGGACTCTTGGTCAGAAGGCTCTGAGTAATTGATTGGGGTCCATTCGTGCTCCTCAATAGGATGAATTTCATGTATGGCCTCCAACCCGTACAAGCTTAGTACTTCTGCCTCACACTCATATGTCCATTTTATCCATCGAGATGGATGGAAGTCAGGTTGAGTGGGTGGAGGTACTTGGTGGACCTTCATGAAGGTGGCATAAGCATCCCAATAATTATCCCATGCCTCCTTCTTGGTGGGCTTCCTCTTTTGTTGTTGTGGTATTGGAGGAGGGGTTAGACTTCTAGGAGGTGATGATGGTTCCTCTTGTCTGGGAGGTGGGTATATGATGCCTTTTGGTTCCAGTAAGGCTCAAACTAGTTTTTGGTAGTCCTCCACCATGTCTTTGGGTACTCATTTTTCGCCCCTTAGGAACCTCTGAACGGCTTCCTCCCTTGGGTTGGATGTTTTTTCACGCTTATAGGGGGAGGACTAGATTTTCTTGCGAATTTCCTAGGGATTCTCATTCCTACAAGATAGTTTAGAGTTGGATTAATATCAGGGTATATTATTGATAATGTTTCAAGGGAACTAGGCTCTGATACCACTCTAGTTGTCATGCCCCAACCCGGTTTGGTTGGATCCCTGTGAAAAACCCGCCACTCTTTCTCGGTCCAAGAGGAGTTTCCCCCTTCTTTTACTCGAGAAGAGCCAGGCAAAATTTCCACTTTCTTCCCTGGAAGACATATAACAATTAAAATGCAAGCTTAAGGAAAAATTAAGCATACCTGATAAAGGGTAAGGCTCGATGTTACTCCTAGTCATTTTCTATTTTCCTGAAAAAGGATTGAAAAGAGGGGTGAGTTTCTACAACTCAGTGAATGGATTTTTTAGAAGTCTACTTTTAACTTTTAAGAAAAACATTTATATTGGAGTGTGCCACACTCATCACTTTTCAAAAATCCCTTCATTTGAAAATTCGGATTTTTCCACCATTTCTTATTATCATGGTGTGTTATCACCCAACACATATCCTTCATCATGAAGGTTACACACATTCGCAGGTCAGCACGACCACTGAACCCACTTGTGGCTTCGGAGCGACTTTATCGGCCACCTAGATAGAAGTACGACCACTTCTACCCTGAGAATGAGCGGATGTATGTGACATCCGACCCTAAATCCCAAAATCAATTCTCCATGTCCATATGAGAACAGAGACCTCATCCCATCCCCACCCCAGTCTCGTGCGCTTGGTGCCACTCCAAATTTCACACAGTCACCTAGAACGACGAACTGCCCTTATACTCATCGGGTCATCCAGGGCCCTTAGGATGCATCACTACCCCTCATGGGTGTCTTGATGGTCTCGTACTCATATTTCATGTACAAACAATGTTTTCTTATCAAGCCATGTAATCTGTGGTGACATTAGTCCAACGGTCCTGACCTTCAACTCAACCTGTAACTGTTTGTCTTGATTGGTACGGAGACCGGTCATGTCGCATTGCTACTAGTTACCTGAGAATGTTGGACCAGCCTTGATACCATGACCATACAATTTGCTTATTAAAGTTTTATGACACATATATTATGTTCGTTTATGAGCTCCTACTTGTGCCCATTGGCCTATGGCCAACTGTTCGAGATTTTCAAAATCGGGCATATTAGCCCCCAAGTTCCAAAAACCGAGGCCCCTAGCCTATAAGAGTTATTCGAGCGAGAAGGTCTCCCAAATTGTTTAAGCATTGGCACACAGTTAGGGAGAACACTTCTGACAAAAATATGTTTTCACTGTCCATTATACTGACCCGATATAAGGACATCTTCGTTCATAACCGATGAACGTGTTTTCAACTTCCTTCGAGGAAGTTTCATCATACCAACTAGGTATGATCTACTTACAACCGATAAGTAGTTTTTCCACATGGTTTTCACATCATTACTCTTAGTCGTGATGGTTAAAATACCACATAGTAGTGAGTTTTCATTTCGATGTGCTTATCACTCCCAACCGGGTATGATATAAAATTCCACCCACCCGATCGTGCAGTGAAATTCCACTTAGTCGAGTTCCGTCCCTAGCATGCTCGACCTCGACTGGCATTCCCGATGTCTCGTTTTCCTACACAAAATGAACATAGTTGTTCATTATTCTTTGGCCTAATAGCCCTCATTCGTTCCAAATGAATGAGAAAATCTAACTTTATATATATTTGCAATTAGGTACCTAAAGTTATTTTTCTTTAACTGTAAGTCCCTATTGCCTGATTTTTCCTCAAATTGAGTCCCAAAACTTCTTAAAATTTATCTTAGGACCTCAATTTATTAAATTTTGTAAAAAGGGGTTTAATTTTCCCAAATTTCCAAATTGGTCCCTCAATTTTTCCAAAATTACCATTTTGTCCTTTACAAAATGTTAAATTTTGTCCCAAAAATTCTAAAATTTCTCAATTGGCCCTCTAATATTCTTATCATGACCATTTGACCCTTAATTTTAGAAAATTTCATTTTGGTCCCTCGAATTTCTAAAATCCCCAAATTTCCCCAATTTCAACTTTTTAATACAACCGAATTTGATTTTATCAAATTATCCAATCAAACAACTCTAATTGTTGAAATTAAAGTTGAAATTGAGTTTCTACATGTTCATACAATTCTATAAAACTCTAAATCGCAAGTTTTAATGCCGGAACGAGCTCAAATGGAGCTTCACCAGAAAATAGACTGTAGAGAAAGAAAGCTTCGATTTCTCACCGGTGAGGGCACAACGGTCTGAGCTTTCTATCTGGGCAGGTAGCTCTTCCCCAGAGGTTTTTTCTAGGATCAAGAATGACATCAATTGATGTCGAATTGGATTAGAATTTCGTCATTGAAATTCGGCTGACTCTCTCTTTAACATTGATCGGAAATTGCAAAGGAGAGCCGAATTGGCTTACCTTTCGGTCCTAATTCAGCCGTGGAAGGGCTGGGGAGGTGTTAGGAGAGTTTAGTTTGCCCTGAGAAGGGCTTGAATTGTCCGATTTCAACTCAACCGAAAAAGGGTAGCTTTATCCCGCCGGAGCTGCTTCAGTGTTCATCACGCTGGTGCTTCTTCGGCGACTCTTGGAACGAACGAATGTCACCATTGTGTAGCTGACTTCTCCCTGGTTCTAATGAACCTGACCTCACCTTCTTTGGCTCAAAATTGACCCTATATTGGAGCTCTAGTTTGAGCTTCACCAGAAAACTTAGCAACCGAGAGGGAGTGAGCTTTTCAGGTGTGGAGAGGACGAATGGAGAGGGGATCTTTATATAGGGAGCTCGGGGACCCGTTGGCCGTCCGTTTGGCACCGTTATGACAGGCATTGAAGACTTGGAACATACCAAACGGAAGCATTTCTCCTTCGTTAGCGCTGCTTTGATTTTCTGGCAAGTGAACAGTATTGTCATCCTGAGGAAGAAGATGACACTGTTTTGAACTGGATCAGACCGGTTCAAAGCTTAAAATGGCCGATTCACCCCCTATTCGACTGAGTTTTTCAAATCTAAAAATTTCTAAATTCATCTAAATTCATTTTCTATCCAATGGTGGTCTCAAATACCAAATTTGAAAATTTTAAGTCTCCTAGAAAAATGAATTTAGCATCCGGTTCAATAGTTATTCAACCAGTCCAAACCGGTTCAATCCAATTTGGATCCGGTTCAGCTGAACCGGTTTGGTTTTCATCTCCAATTCATTCTCTAGTCCATTTTCATGAGTCCTCTAGCTCCTTAGGTCATTTAGGATCCATAAAATTCCCGGTTTACCTGTCCTTCTCAATTTCGGTTCACAAACCGACTTAGTTCTTAAACCGGTTTAATCCGGTTCGGGTCCGATTCACCCGAACTGATCTAGTTTTTCTCTTCCACATTATTCTAAGGTTCCTTCCCAAGGATTATAAATCTCTTTGAATCACAAGGGATCCTTAATCTTCTTGGTTTACCCATTCTCTATCGGTTCTGGTTCATAAATCAACTTGGTTCATAAACCTGTTCTATGTGGTTCGGTCCTGGTTCTCTTGAACTGCTTCAGTCTTTCCTCCTTATTTCATTCTAGGTTCTTTTCCCAAGTTTATGAACCTTTTTGAGTCACACGGGAGTTAGAAATTTTTAAATTTGCTTGTCCCCTAACAATTAGGCTTGTAGACCAATTTGGTTTAAAGATTAAAATTTACCAGTTCTTTCCCCGGTTTTCTCATTACTAAAGGATGGGGTTTACAATACCTTAGGAAGAGAGCTATCTTCCATGATAGAGAGATTAAACCGCCACACCTCTGACAGTAAGCTTTCGAAGCTTTCTCTTTTTACGTTTAGTTTTCCGGCGAAGCTTCGCTTGAGCTCAATTTGGATCCAAATGATGTGGTTCAAAGCTCAATTGAATCGTATGGAAGTTTAGGATTTGATCTATACCTTCAATTGAAGCAATTAACCCTGATTGAATGGTCAATTTGATGAAATCAAATTTGGCTAGTTTGAAAGGAGGAAAATTGGGGAAAATTTTGGGGATTTCATAAAATTGAGGGACCAAATTACAATTTCCCAAAATTGAGGGTCAATTGGTTATTAAAAGGATTTTGGAGGACTAATTGGTCAATTTTTGAAAATAATTAGGGTCAAATTGCTATTTTTGTAAAGTAGGGGCAAAATAGTAATTTTTGAAAAGTTGGGGACCAAATTGAAAATTTGGAAAACTTGAACCCCTTAAATGATTTTGAGTAAATTGAGGACCCAAAGTGAATTTTTGTATGTTTCGGGACTCAATTTGGAGAAAAGTTAGCATTAGGATCCTAAAGACAATGAAAAAGAACTTTAGGGATCTAAATACAATTAATTGAAAATTTTGGGTTTAGTCATTCATATGTGAGGAATGAAGGCTATCATGCCAAATATTAATAGATAAGGATGTCCAAATCATGTAGAAACACGAAAAACTGAAATGCCAGCAAGGATAAGCTAGCGTGGAGGCAAAAATCGACTAAGATGGGATACACTGCAATTATCGGGTAAGTGAGTTTATTCACATCATAATCGGTTGGGATGATGAGCACTTCCAAAATGAAAAACCATTTATATGTAGGATTTTAACATCACACCCAGTAGGAGTGATGTGAGAACTTATCGGAAAAACTACTTACTGATTGTAAGTAGAGAGATCATACCTAGTTGGTATGATGAACTTCCTGGAAGGAAGGAGAAAACCCGCTTGCCGGTTGTAAGAGAAGATGTCATCACACCCGGTTGGTGTGATGAATTGAAAGATTATTTTTGTCAGAAGTGTTCTCTTCTAAATGTGTGCCAATGCTTAAAAGTTTTGGGAGACCTTCTTGACGAGAGCTAGATTATCTTAGATAGGCCAGAGGCCTCGGTTTTGGAACTTGTGGGGCTAAATGCCCGATTTTGGGAAATCACATATAGTGGGCCCAAGGCCAATTGGCATGAGGAGGAGCTCATAAACAAATATGATGTTTAAGCCATGAAAAATCTTAATGAATGAATTATGTGATTTCGCCATGGTACCAAGATAGGGCCGGCATACTTGATGGACTGGTGATCGTGTGTCAAGACTAGGTCGATGGACGAATCTAAACAAACAGATGTAGGTCGAGTTGAGAGTCGGGGCCATTGGATCAATGGCACCAAAGATAAATGTCTTTGTGGAAAACTTTTGTTTGTACATGCTCATGTGGAAATAAGGAAATGGTTCTAAAAAAATCAGAATTTGAGAAAAGAAGATTTTAAGGAAAATAAGGAGTTTGACACACTTCGATTAAATATATTTTGATTATGAAAACTCTCTCCCAACACCTATTCACTGAGTTGTCGAACTCACCTCCTCCCTTTACCCCTTTTCAGGTAACCAAGTGAAAAATCACTTAAGGACTTTCCGATAGCTGAACCTGCAAGATAGGTATGTAAGGTTAATGTATTCAGTTTTGATTAATGTTATTCTAAGAAAGATACTGGTGAAAAGGACGCCTTTATCCTCGTGGTTTAGAGAAGAGGAAAATCCTTAATAAATCGGGAGAGTGGTGGGTTGTTCATGGGGATTCGACGAAACTAAGTTGGGGCGTGACAACATTGGTCCCTACACCATAGTTCAAAGGATAGGCCCATTGGCCTATAAACTATAACTACCTCCAGACTTCCTATGGTCAAGTTTCTTTGGCATAACGGACCAGTGCAAGAGGAGACATGGGAAACTGAGAGTGTTATGAGGGATGGGTACCCTCAGTTATTTGAGATGTAAATTGTTTTGGGGACAAAACGTCTAAAAGGAGGGGAGATTTGTAAACCCCGCACCTTTAAAGATAAGAAAACCGAGAAAAGAACCGTTCATTTCAAAAGAGAAAACTGAGTCAGTTCACAAACTATAACCGATAAATAAAAGGTAAATTGGAAAATTGGTAAATCCCAAGTGACTCAAAGAGTCCTAAAAATCATGGAAAGGAACCTTGGGACAAATGGGAGAAGAAAACCAGGCCAGTTCGGGGTGAACGGGACATGAACCGGTTTCTAAATTCATTTTTCTTGGTGGCTTAAAATATTCAAATTCGGAAATTGAAGCCACCATTTGATAGAGAATGAATTTAGATTAATTTAGAAATTTTTAATTTTGAGAAAACCGGTCGAATGGGCCTAAATCGACCGATTTTCGCTATTGAACCCGTCGGACCGGTCTGGCCCGGTTCGAAAAAGTGTAATCTTGCCCGATTCGAAAAAGTGTCATCTTCTTCCTCAGGATGGCAACACTATTCATAAATGCAAAAGACTTCCTTCTCCAATGAAGATGTAACCGCTTCGATCAAGTTGTTTTCGGGCGAGGATAAGCTCAACCAAATTGGAAAGTGGTCAGGTAGAGGGTCCCTATGGTCACTATATAAAGAGCTACTCTTCATTCATTCTCCACACACCTCAAATTGCCATTCTCTCTCAACTGCACCATTTTCTGGTGAAGCTCAAACTAGAGCTCCCACTTGGGAAGTTTTATTAGCCTTAGAGGGCAAGGTTGGGTCCTATAGACTACAGTGGAAGTTAGCTACCTAGTAGTAACCTCCTTTTGACCCGAGGACCACCCAAGAAGCACCAGCGGAATTAAACAGTGAAGCAATTCCAACGGACCGAAGCTGACCTGTTTTGGCCGAGTTGAATTTGGCTAAATTCAACTCTCCTTTGGCCAAACCATGCCTTCCCAACACCCCTACGGTCCTCACACAGCCTTAACAGAGGTGAAAGGTAAGACAATTCGGCCCTACTCCATCGTTACAAATCGATGTTAAAGAGGGAAAATGTTGAATTTCACTAACCAAATTCACCCTTAATTGGATATCAATTGTAGCAATTCTTGATCCTAGAAGGAAACCCAGGATGAGAGCTACCTCCCCCGATCGAGAGCTCAAACCACTACACCTCCGATGGTAAGCTTTCACAGCTTTCACTCTCTACGAATAGTTTTCTGGCGAAGCTCCATTTGAGCTAGTTTTGGACCCAAATCATGAAATTCATTGCTCAATTGAATCGTATGGAACTGTAGGAACTGATCCATACAAACAATTGGAGCAATTAACTCTGATTGAATGGCCAATTTGAATAAATCAAATTCAGTCAGTTTGAAAGGGGAGAATTTTGGGGAAAATTGAGGATTTTGAAAAAATTGAGGGACCTCTTTGCAATTTCCTAAAATTGAAGGCCAATTGGCCATGAGAAAGATGTTGAGGGACCAATTGGTCAATTTTCGAAACATTTGGGGTCAAATTGCCTTTTTTGGAAAGTAGGGGAAAAATTGTAATTTTTAAAAAGTTGGGGACAATTGGAAATTTGGAAAACTTGAGCCCCTTACACAATTTTGAGTCAATTGAGGATCCAAAGGGAATTTTGGAAGCCTTGGGACTCAACTTGGATAAAAGTTAGCATTTAGGACCTAATGTAAAGGAAAATGAACTTTAGGGACCTAAGTGCAATAAACTAATAATTTTGTGCCTAGTCGTTCATACGTGAGAAAACAATGGCTGTCATGCCAAACCTTAATTAATAAGGATGCACAAATCATGTAGGGACACGAGAGACCGGAATGCCGACAAGGAGAAGCTAGCGTAGACTTGGAAAACCGACTAGGGACGAATACTTTACCCGGTTGGGATGAGGCGCACTATCTTTAACTGATAAAACCTACTTACTGGTTGTAAGTAGAGATAATCATACCCGATTGGTATGATGAGTTTCCTTGAGGAAAGGAGAATCCCGCCTACCAGTTGTAAGCGGAGATATCATCACACTTGGTTGGTGTGATAAAGTTGAAAATAAAATTTTGTCCGATTTGTTTCCCATGACTTTGTGCCAATACTTAAAACATTTGGGAGACCTTTTTGGTGGGAGCTAGAACAGCTTGGATAGGCCAGGGCCTCAGTTTTTGAACTCATGTTGCTAAATGCCCAGTTTCGGAAAAATACGTGTAGTGGGCCCAAGGCCAGTGGACACGAGTAGGAGTTCGTAAACAAATTTGATTATGAACAACCATGAAAATTTCTAATGAATTTGATTGTGTGATTTCGCCATAGTATCGAGTTAGGATCGACAATGTTCGATGGAATGGCGATAGTGTATCAGGGCTAGGTCGACGGACCAGCCTAGACAAACAGCTGCAAGTCGGGTTAAGTGTCAGAGCCGTTGGAGCGTTGGCACCAAAGATAATGGCTATATGTGAAAAAAATTTTGTTTGTGCATGCACTTATGGTACGAGACCATCGAGACACCCTAGGGGGTAGTGATGGGTCCCAAGGGCTTTTGGATGACATGGGGGCGATATGGGCAGTTTGTTATGCCAGCCACTCATGAAGCTCTAGGAGCTTCTTGCGCATGAGACCGGGATGAGGACAGGATGAGGTCTCAGTCCTCATACGGACATGAAGTGTCATTTAGGTTTGAGGGTCGGACGTTTGGGACGTTCCACTCAGACCCATGGTAGAAGTGGATGGGCTTCTATCTTGGTGGACGATAAAGATGCTCCGATCCACAAGTGGGTGTAGTGGGCGGGCTGCACCTGCAAATTTGTGTACCCTTCCTGATGAAGGGCGTGTGTTTGTTTGCTAAACACCTCCCGAAGCAAGGGGATGGGCTAATAGAACTAAACACACCTAATATGGAAATGGAAAAAGGTTTCGAAAATAAAAAAATTGAGGAAAAATTCTTTTTTAAAGGAAATGATAACCTTGGCACGATTTGGATAAAGCGATTTTGAAAACTCATTCCCAACACCCGCTCACTAACTTATAGAACTCACCCCTCCCTATTACCCCTTTCAGGTAACCGAGGACACACCATTCTTAAAGACCCTCCTAAATTGGAACTATAAGAAGACAAGTATGTGTGTTTTAAAATACTCAGTTTTGTATAATGCTATTCCAGGAAAGACAGGAAAAAGGTTGCCTTACTCCTCGCGGTTTAGAAAAGGTTGAAGTCCTTAATGGACCAAAGGGAGCGGCGGGTTACTCATGGGGATCTGACCAAACCGGGTTAGGGTGTGACACTTTCTATCAGGTCTGTCACATAGATGGGTAGGAAGTGGGCGGACTTCGTCAGCTAGTTCACGATGACCCATATTGCATCTCGACCCCTTTTTGTTACTGGTAGCCTAGTTATGAAATCTATGGTGATATGCTTCCATTTCCATTTGGAAATCTAGAGGGGCTACAGTAGTCCAGATGGTTTCTAGTGTTCGGCCTTAATCTGTTGGCATGACAGGCACCTGGCCACGTACTCTACGATATCCCTTTTCATCCCCTCCACCAATACCCTTGTTTTAGGGTGCGGTACATCTTAGCACTACCAAGATGCATGGCGTATATTGAGTCATGTGCCTCCTCCATTATCCTCCTTTTTAACTCTGAATTGTTCGGTACCCAAACCCTCCCTTTGAAGGTCATTATCTCCTGATATCATCGATAAACATGATCACAAGCTTGTTCAAGTATGGCTGGAACACCCGGTTCATCAGGTCCATGAAAGCTGCAGGTGCGTTCATCTGTCCAAAGGGCATCACTCTAAATTCTAATGCCCATATCATGACTGGAAAGCGGTTTTCTGTATGTCCTCCTCCCAAATCATCAATTGATGGTAACTCGACCGTAGGTCGATCTTGGAGAAGTAGGCCGCCCCTCTTAACTAGTCGAATAAGTCATCTATCTTGGGGAGAGGGTCTTTATTCTTAATTGTCACTTGGTTTAATTTTTGGTAGTCGATGCAGAGCCTCATGCTTTCGTCCTTCTTTTTGACGAGTAGGACTGGTGCACCCCACGGGGATTGGCTCGGGCGTATGAGCCCTTATCTAGTAGTTCATCCAACTGGTCCTTTATCTCCTTAAGTTTGGTGGGTGCCATACAGTAGGGAGCTTGTGATATGGGATGAGTTGCCGACACCACTTCAATTACGAACTCCAACTCGTAATCTGGGGGGAGGGTGAGTAGCTCCTCCAGGAAAATGTCGGGGTAATGGTTAACTATCGAAATTCCTTCTAACTCTTTCTCTGGCGAATCCTTGCAAGTGATCTGGACGAGTAATACTTTACACCCTTTTCATAGTAAGTCTTGTGCCTCCATGCAGGACACCAAGTGTATTCCGGTTCTTGCCTTGTCCCCTTCAAATACGGCCTCCTCCTCCGCAAGGGCGGGGAAGGTTATCCTCTTCTTCTCGCTGTCTACCTAGGCTTGATGGGTGTTCAGCCAGTCCATTCCCAGGATGACCTCTACCTCCTTTAGTGGGAGGGGAATGAAGTTGGCTTCTAAGGTTATTCCCTTTAATTGTATTTCACATGCCTTGATGAGCTTGTGCCGCTCTAGCATCTCTCCTAGTGGGCTAAGGATGTTAAGGGGTGGCGTGAGAGGAGAGAGTTCCTTTGGGAGGTCGGAACTAGGGTTTCCTTGATAAAGGATCGCTCTGCTCCTTTGTCAAAGAGGGCATTCCTTTCTTTTCTGAATATTTGCATGAAACCTAAGGGAGTGTTAATGGAATCTTTGAGGGAACATATTTTATTTATCGGAAATGGGGCTACAGGACTCAACTACAAACTCGATTTATAGGGGAGGTTGGGATGTACCAGCTACTACGCTGGGGTCCTTCCAGGCTTCATCCTAGGTCAGGTTGTAAACCCGACCTGGAACTCGAGTGGGAGCTGGTGTCATCTAGATTTCAGACGGCGGCTGTGGAGCATTCTGTGAGGCATTGTCTCGTGGCGTCAGGCAAATCCTAATGTAATGCCTAGGCTGCCCTCACCCATAGCATAGTGTATGTCATGCCCCGACCTGTTTTGGTTGGATCCCCTTGATTAACCCGCCACTCCCTTAGTTTAACAGAGGTTTCCCCCTTTCTTTAATCAAGAGGAGTCAGGTGTTACGTTAACCTTGTTCCCTGGAATAAAATAAATCAATAAAAATGCAAGCTTAAAAATAACTTTTAAGCATATTTGATAAAAGGGTAGATGCGAGTTTTTTCTTTTGTCGTATTTTCCTCTACTCCTGAAAAGTGATATAAAACAGGGATGGATTTCTACAACTTAGTGAATGGGTATTGGGAGTGAGTTTTCATAAATAAAATAGTTTTAATCGGAGTGTGCCAAACTCCTTATTTCCTCGAAGAATTTCCTCAAATTCCAGTTTTTAAAACTTTTTTTTCCATATTAGGTGTGTTTAACAATCAACACACGCCCTTCATTAGGAAGGGATCACACATACACAGGGCAGCCCGTCCACTGCACCCACTTGTGGCTTAGAGCAACTTTACCGACCACCAAGATAGAAGTACGTCCACTTCTACCCTAGGTGTGAGTGAATTTCCTCAACATCCGACCCTCAAACCTAAAAACAACTCCATGTCCATATGAGGATAGAGAACTCATCCCGACCCCACCCCGGTCTCATGCGCATAAAGCTACGTCGAGCTTCCCTAACTGTTGGCACGACAAACTTCCCTTATCTCCACCATGTCGTCCAGTAGCCCTTAGGACGCATCACTATCTACGTCTTGATGGTCATGTACCTCAAGTGTATGCACAAATAATGGTTTTTCCACAATGCCATTTATCTTTGGTGCCACTGATTCAATGACCCTGACCCTCAACTCGACCTATAGCTGTTTGTCTAGGTCAGTCAGTCGACATGGCCCTAACGCACTGCCGCCAGTCCATCGAGTATGTTGTTCTTGTCTTAGTACCATGGCGAAATCACATAATCCATTCATTGAGAGTTTTCATGGCTTAAATATCTCATGTTTTTTTTTCAAGCTCTTGCTCATCCCAACTGGCCTTGGGGGAACTGTACGCGATTTTCCAAAATCGGGCATTTAGCACCATAAGTTCCAAAACCGACGCCTCTGGCCTATCTGAGCTGTTATAGTTCTTATCAAGAAGGTCTCCCAAAACTTTTAAGCATTGGCACACAGTCAGAGGGGAACACTTATCACAAAATTATCTTTCAATTCATCAAACCAACCTGGTATGATGATACCTCTCCTTACAACCCGCAAGCGGGTTTCTCCTTCCCTCAAGTAAGTCCATCATACCAACCGGGTATGATTTCCTCTACTTACAACTGATAAGTAGTTTTTAGCTTAATTCGCACATCACTCCTACCTGGTGTGATGTTAAAATCCCACATATAAGTTGTTTTTCATTTCTAAAGTGCTAACCATCCCAACCAGGTATGATGTGAATAAACTCACTCACTTGATAACTGAAGTGTATCCTTCTCTAGTCGGTTTCCATTTCCACACTAGCTTATCCTTACTGGCATTCTAGTCTCTCATGTTCCTACACGATTTGGGCACCCTTCATTTTTTTTCCTCACATATGAGAGATTAGACTAAAATTTATTAGTTAATTGCACTTAGGTCCCTAAAGTTCATTTTCCTTGACTTTAGGTCCCTAATGCTAACTTTTCCTCAAATTGAGTCCCGAAACTTCAAAAAAATTCACTTTGGGTCCTCAATTTACTCAAAATTGTTTAAGGGGTTCAAGTTTTCTAAATTTCCAATTTGGTCCCCAACTTTTAAAAAATTACCATTTTGCCCATACTTTCCAAAAATGGCAATTTGACCCCAATTCTTTAAAAAATTGACCAATTGGTCCTCTAACATCTTTTTCATGTTCAATTGACCCTTAATTTTGGGAAATTGAAAAATGGTCCCTCAATTTTACGAAATCCCCAAAATTTCCCAAAATTTCTCACTTTCAAATTGGCCGAATTTGTTTTAATCAAATTGACCATTCAATCGGGGTTTATTGCTTCAATTGAGGTGTAAATTAGTTTCTACACTTCATATAATTCAATTGAGCTTTGAATCACATGAATTGAGGTTGAAACGAGCTCAAATGGAACTTCACCAGAAAATTGTTCGTAGAGAGAGAAAGCTTCGAAAGCTTACCGTTGGAGGGGCAACGGTCCAATCTCTCTATTCGGGTAGGTAGCTCTCGTCCTCAGGTTCTTCCTAGGATCAAGAATCGATACAATTCACCCCAAATCAAGGGAGAATTGTGTCAGAGAAATTTTAGAGTTTCTCTCTCTAACGTCGACCAGAAATGACAAAGCGGGCCAAATTGGCTTACCTTTAAGCTTTGTTACGATCGTGTGAGGACCGTGGGAGTGTCGGGAGGGCTTGGTTTGGCCAGAGGAGGGCTGAATTTGGATGATTTCAGCTCGACCAAAATTGGGCAGCTTTGGTCTGTCAGAGCTTCTTCATTGTTTGATTCCGCTGACACTTCTCCAACGGTCCTCTGATCGAATGGAGATTGCCATCAGGTAGTTGACTTCTCTCAGAATCTAAAGAATCCGACCTTGCCTTATAAAGCTCAGAAAAACCCCTATGTCGGAGCTCTGGTTTGAGCTTCGTCAGAAAATGGAGCAATTGAGAGAGAATGGAGATTTCAGGTGTGAGGAGAATGAATGGAGAGTAGCTCTTTATATAGTGAGCTTAGGGACTCTCTACCTAACCGTTTGGCATCTTGGTCAAGCTCATTCATGGCCTAAAACTTCTAGAACAGAGGCATTTCATCTTCGCTGGAGGTGCTAGTTCATTTGTTGAACGAACAGTGTCATCATTTGAAGGAAGAAGATGACACTGTTCCAAACTGGACCGGACCGGTCCAACTGGGTTCAATGCTTAAATCGGTCAGTTCAGGCCCGATGCGACCAAGTTTTTCAAAATTAAAAAATTTTAAATTCATATAAATTCATTCTCTATCCAATGGTATCTTTAATTCTCCATTTTGAATATTTTAAGCCACCTAGAAAAATGAATTTAGCAACTAGTTCAATGATGGTTCAAACCAGTTCAATCCGATTTAGGTCCAATTCACCTAAACTGGTTTGGTTTTCTCTTCAAATTTGTCCCAAAGTCCTTTTCCATGATTTTTATGACTCTTGAGGTCACTTGGAATTTGAAAATTTCCCATTTTGCTCCTTTCTCTATCAATTAAGGTTCATGAACCGGTTCGGTTCTCTCTCTTGAGTTGACCGGTTCTTTCCTTGATTTTCTTACCTTTAAGGAATGGGGTTTACATTGTACATGCCCCTTCATGGTTTTTCTAGAACCGAGGGAAATAGGAGCTTCTCCTTGGAGAGGTGCGTTTACCATCCTTTGGGCTTGGTAGCCCTCATCTCTTCATGGGAACCTTGGCTGGTTCCTCCATTGTGGCCTGCCCTGTTCTGACTTCGCAATGTGCTTCCCGGAGCCAGCGATCGAGCCATCTGCTCCTACACGACACAAATATCCATATTAGGATGCTTTGACTAAGATACCATATCTTTTTGGGCATTTTCACATAGGCCCTCATATTATGCCTTAATTACATTTAGGTCCCTAAAGTTTGTACTTTTACCATTACTTCCTTATTTGCCCCTTAGTTTCAATTAAGCCCCTAGGATTTCCAATTATCCTTCTTGGGCTCTTAATTTTATCAAAATTGCCAATTGGCCCCTAAATTTGGGTTGCAGAAGGTCGGGTTGTTTTTTGGCCGAGGAGCGGCAACATTATTTGAGCTCCCTCACTCCTCCTCGATGGCTCTCAAGCTGGAAGGAGGGTATGGCTAGGTAGAGGACTTCTTCCCGGTTCTAAAGACACCGAATGTGGCTTCAGAGGTTGAGAAAGGTCTCATCATCAGAGCTTTGGTTCGCTGCTCATAAAAAACTAGTACACTTCTTCATTTTTGTTTGATTGTGGGATGTCAAGGACGAATGAAGGGGTGCTCTTTATATAGGGAGCTCGGCAACAGTTCAGGCTACTGGCCAGTGTGAGACTCGGCCCCCGCTCATCGACGTCCTGATCGGAGGGATTTTTGAGTCGCATGAGACCCCCTCTTTCTTAGCCTCTCTCTCTTCTCTTTCAGTAGACTGAGGTTGTAGATGATGATGTGGCAGGCGCTCCATGTAGTGCTCTATGATTGGCTGATTTTTCTAATGTGGAGGTCCAACTCAGCCACCACGTCAGCCGTTGACTGGTTGACCGGATAAGTAGCAGCCTCCCATTAACTGCTCGCGTCTGTGTGGCAGGTTGATGGGTCACCTGCTGCCTATTGATCGGACACATCACAACCTCTCATTGGCTGCTCGTGTCTACGTGGCTGCTGACGGGGCGCCGTTGACCATTGACCGGTCTGATCCGACCAAGTTTAGTGATCCGAATTCTAAAATCGGTCGGTTCAAAAACAATTCGACCGGTTTTCTAAAATTTAAAATTTTAAAAATTCATTTTCTATCCAATGGTGGCCTCAATTACCCAAATTGATATTTTTAAATCACCTAGAAAAATGAATCATTGAACCGGTTCACTTTGGTTCCTCCTGGTTCAATCAGGTTCACTCCGAACTAGTCTAATTCTCTCCTCCAATCCACTTCCTAGTTCTTCCTCATAATTTTTATAAATTTTTGGTCACTTGGGATCTTCAAATTTCCCGTGTTAACCCTTCTTTACAATTTTTCGTTCATGAATTGGCTCAGTTTTCTACATGAAAGTTTACCAGTTCTTCTTCTGGTTCTCGTTGGTCCTAAAGGACGGGTTTTACAATCTATTCATGTGTAGGGTTTCTTTCCAATCCAAATTTGGGGTTCTATGACATAATTCCTAGTGTGCAATAAGGGTTCCACCTGCATGTTTTCACTTGAGGCATATGCCCCTTTTCATCGTTTTGATGGTTAATAGATTTCCATCTCCTTCTCTCCCACAAAAATTTTGGAAGTCTAGTATTCATTTCATCGGTATCCCCCGAGCCCTACAGTCCAAGCTTTGCTAGAGTTTGGTTGATGCCTTGTTCCTCTTAACACATCCCTTAGTTTTTGGTTCCCTCTATTTTCAACTTCATACTATGGTCCATCCTGCTCATCATAGTCATTCTTGTACCCTCTCAATTCTTGGTACACTTGACACTTTTCACACCTTATGCCTCTTAGCATATACTTCCTTTCCTTGACTCGATCGTCATTGGTAACATGGACGTTATGTAATTCCTAATGACTCTAGAATTTTCCTTCTACACCTTCGAGGTAAGTATTTATTTTCAAATTTTCTTGCTCCATTCATTCAGACTTGTTGTACTTTAGTTACGACTCTAGGCCCTTCTTCCATAGACCTCCCTTTCATCTTTTTATTATCATTTTTTATCCACCCTTCCTTCTCTAGGGTGTCTAACTTTTCATTTTTATCTCAACAAGGTCTCACTCATTCCATATCAAGTGTTTTGAATTGTCTTGACCAGTTTTGTCCCTTTCGACACTTCCTTACATATGTCCTGATACTCATTAGGGTTATTCCCTCCTTAGGAACACACCATTCTAAACCCCTTATTCCAATATCCATAACATGCACTTCTACATCAACCATCACTACACACCACTCCAACTTTCCAAAGCATGTCTAACTGAGTGTACATTGCCTTCATTGTCCTACTACCCCTTGAAAAGTGTACCATTTGTGTTAATGTCACTATAATGTAATTTGGGTGGGTGACTCCTTGGTGCTCTTTTGACTCTTAGTAGAGCTCTTATTTCTTTTTGTCTTAAAGGAGACATTTCTCGCCCTATCCTTATCACTCATGGGCTCAACGTCTTCATTTTTGAACTATCCCTTATCATGGTACCAAATTCCAATTTGTCCTGTCATACGCGCTAAAAAGCACTCTTTACTGCTTCTACTTGCCCCGAATATTATTACCCTTCTTGTATTTTGATTTTCTTTAATTGTTGCACCACATTTTTGTTGCGTCACTCTAATATATTTTCATCAATTTGGTCTTATGGTGGAGGGTCCTCTTATTAAGTAGTTTTGATGTGCCCTACCCATGTTTCCCTTCTTGGCAGTAGGTCACCTTCTATTTGGGTACATCCCAAAATATGTTGGTACACAAGTTGTTTCTCATCTGTTTGCTCTATTCCTTGATCCTTGGTTATACAAATACTCACCTCACTATTTTAACACATGTTTACAAAAACTTCATTCCTTTGTTATTATTGGGGTTATCGTAACACCCTTCCTAGAATAACTTCCTGGTCTTCCATGTTATCTTCCCATGGGGGAGATAATTAGCAGAACTTACTATTATATTTCCCCCTCGACTCCATTAGTTAACTGTGACATTGGGGTTCCTTGTATTTTAGCCCCTGATTAAAACTTCTCCTCGCTGCTTCTCAATGGTGCAGGGTAAGCTGCTATTCCCACCTCAGTGAACATCCCTTAACATGACATCTAGGATACTCCCCATTTCCATTTGGTATAACCGAACAATTTTTGAGTTATTAAGGATTATAACTCCTATGTTTTTATCCTTTATTCATCTGTTTTCATCCAACATTTTCCAATTGTCTTATACCAAATGTATACTTGTTCCACCTCAAAGTACATAATTATCCCATCATTGCTTTCCCCTTATAGTTATCACACTTATAGGTATTTATCCTTGATTTAAATAAGGTAAACTCCACCTTAGTTCATGTCATGGGTTGTATAAACAACTTTCCTCCTTATGCATTGATTTTTTTTCCGAGTCGGGTTATACAATACTCTCCCCAATTTCCCTTACATGTATGAGGTTACTTGGATACTCTATCACTCGCCCTGTACATCATCCTGGTTCTCAACAAGAACCTAACTATGTTGACACTCTTGGTCACTGGTACAACTATGACGCCGATTTAACTTTTCCATTCTTGAATTATCTATCGTCGTTATTGTGTCCTCTTGGTGTTTAAAGAATTCCACAATCCAATCCAACCAGAGCCTCCCAGTATGTGTTTATATGAGTTTATGCATATTGAAACTGACCCGTGTCTTAATTAGAACATGTGTAAACACCATTTTCCTCTTATGGGAATATTTGTCACATTCTATATTATGGAGGAGCACTACTTTCGTTTTACGACTTCACGGGTGATACTCTTACATACTACCAATGTATTTCTCTATAACATTTATAGGTGATCATCCTTCCATATAAATGTTTGTTATAATAAGACTTGTTTCTTACTACATCCATTATCTTATACTTATAATGTTTGTCTTCATCTAATTACAACCCTTTCGTTACCATGTCGCCAAGTGTATATATATATATATACATATATTTTCACACTCGTTTGTTCTAACGAGGTAGGTCTACTTACACATTACCATTATATAGTTTTAATATATTATTTATTATTTATGACCCCTCATTAGATCTATCATTTTCACAGGTCTATTTCTTTTATCTTCGCTCTCTATAAGTCGTGTGACCCACTGACTCTACGGTGTCGTTCTCGTGAAGTTTCTAATTAGTAGTCCATATAACATGGCTCTCTTTTTAGAACAATTTTCATGAAATTTTAATATTGTGAACAAAATCTTTATAATTTGCTACTTTCATTTTTCCCTCTTTCCAACTCCTTTTATTTTCAAAAAATATATTTTGAAATTGTGTGATTTGATACCATTTAAATTGTCACGTATTACCCAAATTTCCGATTACACATGATGACAACTCGCCACGTCCCATCATTACTACAAAGGTGGGTACTATCACCATTGTAGAAACAAGTAGATAAAAGTCTAAGAATATATAAATGTTTCACACAAAATCAATTTCCAAAGTTTCTTTCAAAATGATACATTGTTCAAAACATAAAAGAGAAATTGCAAGGGGAATAATAATATTGATAAATATGTTTAGCCTTGATATTGAATACTTGGATTGCGTAGTTATCCTCAATTTCTCCTTATTACCTAAAAAATATTTGGTAGTTGGTGAACTTTGACTCAGTGAGTAGGTTAACTAGTGTCGAGTCACTTCATAACCTGGCCCCAATTTTCTACCCCAATTCACAATAAGCAAGATGACTTTATTTTTCTTTCAACATGTTTAGTGGACGCGACTATATCTACTTAGTTTACTTACTTGAGTCTTACATGATCTCATTAAATTTTGTATGCTTTCATACATTCTAACATGAATGCCTAACAACATTAATTATAATATGCATGTAGATATGTAGTAATTAACACAGAATGAATACATGAAACAATCATGGTCCAATCATGCTTTCTCGTAGCCTCACACAAGAGGGTATCGATCATGCTTTCATACATTCTAACATGAATGCCTAACATCATTAATCATAATATGCATGTAGATATGTAGTAATTAACACAAAATAAATACATGAAATAATCATGGTCCAATCATTCTTTTCCATAGCCTTACATGAGAGGGTATCGAGGGGCGATGAGGATATTTGTAGTGTGCTAAGCACTCCTAATGTAAGATCCATCCTTCGGAACCAAGAAAAACAGAAAAAGACTTGATAAAAATTTACATGTGAAGAACTGAGCCAATTAATAAATAAAAAAGGGTAAATTTAGGAAATTAGAAAATCTCAAGAGACCAAAAATTCACAAAAATTATGAGGAAGAACCGAGAAGTGGAATTGAGAAGAGAATCGGACCGGTTCGGGGCAAACTAGACCAAATCAAGATGAACCATAGTGAACTGGTTCAAAAAATGTCAAATTGGAAAATTGAGGGCACCATTAGATAGAAAATAAATTTTTAAATTTTTAAATTTCAAAAAACCGACCGCATCAGGTCCGAACCGGCCGATTTTTGAATTCGGGACAGCGAACCCGATCGGAAGGGACTGGTCAACGATGCAACTGGTCAACGGTCAACAATGCCCCGTCAGCAGCCATGCAGACATGAACATTCAATGGGAGGTTTCCGCATGTCCGGTCAATGGTCAGTGGGTGACCCATTAGCATGTCACGCAGATACGAGCAACCAATGAGAAGTTGCCATGTGTCTGGTCAATGGGTCAATGGCTAACGCAGTGGTCAAGCTAGACCTCTACGTTAGAAAAATTGACCAATCACAGTGCGCCACGTGGCACGTCAGCCAAATCGTCTTCAACCTTTAGCAACTGATAGAGAGAACGGAGGAGAGAAAGAGGCCAGAAAAGCTAGAGTCTTCGATGACTCGAAAAACTCACCGGTCAAGTCACCGGCGGCTGAGTTAGAGGTCGAGTCTCACACTAGCCGGTAGCTTGAACAGTTGTCGAACTCCCTATACAAATAGCACCCATCTATTCTTTCTCAGCATCCCACAATCAAGTGAAGAAGAAGAAGTGTGCATGTTTCTGGCTAGCAGCAAACCAGAGCACCGACAATGGGACTTTTCTCAACCTTCAAAGCAACATTCGGTGTCTTTGGAACCGGGAGGAAGTCCTCTACTTGACCCTACCCTCTGTTTAGCTTGAGAGCCACCAAGGAGGAACAAGGATGCTCGAAAAGTACTACCGCTCCTCGGCCAAAAAATAGCCCAACCCTCTGCAGCTACTTCGAGCTTTCCCCCTGCCAATTATGGCCAAACCAGACCCCTACACCCTACCTGGAGGTATCTCGGCCCTCCCCCGAGCTAAGAAGCTAAGCTCCCTTCGCCGCCCTTCACCAAAAAACACTGTTCACCATCGGATTATGTAAAAACTTTAACATTGTAATTCGTACTACTCATGTCACACCCCGACCCGATTTGGTCGGATCCCCGTGATCAACCCGCCACTCTCCCAGTTTATTAAAGGGTTTTCACCTTATTATAAACTGTAAAGAGTAAGGCGTCCTTTTAAACCTGCACCATTTCCTAGAATAGCATAATAAAAACTGCATGAAATTTTAAAATTTACATACCTGTCTTACAGGCATCTTAGTTGATGGTCTTTAAGGGTAGGCTTTCCGGGATTTCATGAAAGGGATATAAGGGAGGAGGTGAATACGACTACTCAGTGAATGGGTTTTCAAAGGTCTACTTTTAACTTTTAAGAAAAATATTTATATGGAGTGTGCCAGACTACTTTCTTTTCAAAAATACCTTCATTTAAAGATTCAGGTTTTTCCATCATTTCTTATTTACCACGGTGTGTCGTCACCCAACACACATCCTTCATCATGAAGGTTACACATATTCGCAGGTCAGTACAACTACTAAACCCACTAGTGGCTTTAGAGCGACTTTACCGGCCACCCGGATAGAAGCATGACCACTTCTACCCTAGGAATGAGTGGATGTATGCAACATCCGACCCTCAATCCCAAAATCGCTTCTTCGTGTCCATATGATGACAGAGACCTCATCCTGTCCCCACCCTGGTCTCATGCACTTGGTGCTACTCCAAATTTCGCACAGACACCTGAAATTACAAACTGCCCTTAAGCCACCAGGTCGTCCGTTGCCCTTAGGACGCATCACTACCCCTCATAGGTGACTTGATGATCTCGTACTCATAGTGCTTGCACAAACAATGTTTTCTCATATTCCCATGTAATATGTGGTGTCATTGGTCCAACGGCCTCAACTCTCAACTCAACCCGCAGTTGTTTGTCTTGACTGGTCCGTCGACCTGTCATGTCGCACTGGCGCTAGTTGACTGAGCTTGTCGGTCCTATCTTGGTACCATGGCAAAACAATTCACTTATTAAATTTTATGGCTCATATATCATGTGTTTTTACGAGCTCCTACTCGTGCCAATTGGCCTTGGGCCCACTGTACGAGATTTTCAAAATCGGGCATTTAGCCCCCAAGTTCCAAAATCGAGGCCCCCGGCCTATCAGAGCTATTCGAGCTCCCGTCGAGAAGGTCTCCCAAATTGTTTAAGCATTGGAACACAGTCAAGGGAGAGCACTTCCAACAAAACATATGTTTTCTCTATCCATTATACTGCCCAAGTATAAGGACACCTCTATTCTTAATCGATGAACGGGTTTTCAACTTCCTTCGAGGAAGTCTCATCATACCAACCGGGTATGATCTACTTACAACCGGTAAGTAGTTTTTTTCGCATGATTTTCATATCACTTCCTCTAAGTTGTAATGTTTAAAATACCACTTAATAGTGGGTTTTCATACCGAGGTACTTATCATCCCCAACCGGGTATGATATAAAATTTTCACTCACAACCGGTAAGTGGTTTTAAATTTTAAGTTGTGCTCATCATCCCAACTGGGTATAATGTTAGTAAACCTACTCACCCGTTAACGTAGTAAATTCCACTAGACCGGTTCTTTGTATTCACGCGAGCTTGTCCATGCTGGCGTTCCCGGTATTTCGCGTTCCTACACGATATGAACATCCTTGTTCATTATTACTTGGCATAACAACCTTCATTCAATTACAATGAATGAGAAAACCCAAACTTTTAATTATTTACAATTAGGTCCCTAAAGTTATTTCTCTTTAACTTTAAGTACCTAATGTCAGTTTATCCTCAAATTGTGTCTCGTAACTTTTAAAATTTATCTTGGAACCTCAATTTATTCAATTTCACCCAAAAGGGGTTTAATTTTCCAAATTTCCAATTTGGTCCCCCAATTTTTTCAAAATTACCATTTTCCCTTTCTTTACAAAAATGGTAAGTTTTGCACCAAAAATTCCAAAATTTCTCAATTGGTCCTCCAACATTATTTTCATGCCCAATTGACCCTTAATTTCATAAAATTGCATTTTGATCCTTTGAATTTTGAAAATCCCCAATTTTTCCCTCAATTTCAACTTCTTAGCACAACCGAATTTTATTTAATCAAATTGACCAATCAAACACATCTAATTATTGAAATTGAAGTTAAAATTGTGTTCCTCCATCTTCTTATAAATCAATAGCACTTTGAATCGTAAGTTTTGACGCCAGAATGAGCTCAAACGGAGCTTCGCCAAAAAATGGACTATAGAGAGTTAAAGCTTCGATTATTCATCGGTGAGGGCACGACGGTCTGAGCTTTTGATTTGGATAGATAGCTCTCATCCTGAGGTTCATCTTAGAATCAAGAATCGCATAAATTGATGATGAATTGAGTTAGAATTTCATCATTGAAATTCTGTGAGTTCTCTCTCTAGAACCGACCGAAAATTGTAGAGAGGAGCCAAATTGGCTTAACTTTCAGTCCTAATTCGGCCGTGGGAGGGTTGAGGAAGTGTTGGGAGGGCTTGGTTTGGCCTGAGGAGGGCTCGAAATGGCCAATTTCAACTCAGTTGAAATAGGGTAGCTTTGGTCCGCCGGAGTTGCTTCACTATTTCATCACGCTAGCGCTTCTCTAGTGATTCTCGGATTGACTGGAGTTTGCTATCAGATAGCTAACTTCTCCCTAGTTCTAAAGAGCCCAACCTCTCCTTCCGAGGTTAAGAAAAATGTTCAAGTCGAAGCTTTATTTTGAGCTTCATTTGGAAATGGAGCATTAGAGAGAGAGAGAGAAGTGTTCGGGTGTAAAACCGTGTATTAAATGGGAGAGATTTATTACTAGTATTAATATTGCCATAAATTATAGGTATTAATTCCAATAATTTAATTTTGGCATTAAATTATTTGTATTAATTCCAATAATTTAATTTTGGCATTAAATTATTTGTATTAATTCCAATAATTTAATTTAGGTTTTAAATTATTGGTATTAATTACAATAATTAAATATATATTAATTTATATCTATTTATGATAAGGCGTACATTCTCATAAAAATTTTTGACCGAAAGTCACCCATCCTCACACTACTGTCAGGCAAGCACGCTTAACTTCAAAGTTCTTATGGGATCTCATTCAGCTGAACCAATTTAGTTTTTCTCTTCTAATTTGTCTTAAGTTTCTTTTCCAAAGTTTAATGAACCCTTTAGATCACCCGGAGGTTGTAAATTTTCAAATTGCTTATTCCCAAATGATCGAGTTTGTAAACCGGCTCGATTTTTTTACTTGGTTTGACCGGTTCTTTTCCCGGTTTTTCTTAACTCAAAAGTGCGATGTTTACAACTCTTCCCTCCTTTTAGGAGTTTAGTCCCCAAAATTTAATTATCAACCTTGCATGTGGAATCATTTCTTTTGATGTCCCTTTGGTGTTTGCTTAACATGGAAACTCTTCTCTTGTCCTTTCAATTAGCCCTTTTTTTACATCCTTCACTTAAGGAAATTTCTTTTCCTTTATATTATTTACTTCCTCCATGGAGTTTATCATAACTAGACATACCTTATTCTAGTGTGTATCCTTAGATTCATATCTTTATTTGTTTAGAGCAACATTCTTCCCTTTGAGATTTTGTACTCAAGATTGGGAATTCCAAGATAACTAATCATTCCCGTGTCTAGTTATCCTTTTGGTAGTTGAAACCTTTAACTCGATGTTCTTTCGAGCGTTACGTACTTGTTTCCACAGTTTTTCTTTATTTTCACTTTTTCGTCATATTTTGACCCTTCCTTCATTCGTTGTCAATTATAACTTTGGTCAAATTTTTTTTATATTCGACCTTATCATGCTTATTAGCCGACTCTTCCTTACTTTGAGTGATATTCTCCTCAGGATTGTTGGGCTCACATGCCCCTTACAACATGACATTTTCTAGGACCTATCTCTATCCATTAGATTTCTAGAACATCTCCTTGAGGGTCTCTCTTAGCTTTTCGTCCTTTTAGGGATCATATAACTTCATCCCTCTTTTCTTTTGATAGTATTTCTCAACTATCCTTTTTACTATTATCCTCTCCTCCATCATGCCTTCGAAGTTATGTCTCACATAACTGCATGGATTCCTCTTACCTACTCATCTTTCCCCAATTTCTTTCTTGGTTTTTTTTCAATTCCAATTGATTGGGTTTTCCAACACTATATCGACAAGTTGGGATTCATCCTTTCTTAGGTCCATCCTCATTCCCAATGATATCCTTTACTCAAGGATTTTACTTTGGCCTTAATCCACTCTTACTTGTCCCTAATCATTTCCCAATTCGTTATACCGAGTTGATTCCTTTCAGTCTACATGTAAATTTTCTTGGTTTGGAGAGTTTCCCTTTTTACGGTTTCATTCTCTACTATTTCCTTCAAAGTGGAGACTTTCACCTTAGGAGTTACATGTTCAACCTTCTTACCATTTCTTGAAGGTTTGCTTTCTTCATCTCATTACACCCTTTCTATATTGGGCATTTGCCCGCTTTTAGTCCTCCATTGTCTTAAATTTTCCATTCCATCCCTTATTCTTATTTGAGTAGCTTTTGATTATCGATCTTATTTCGTGTACTCCACCCTATGCCTAGTCATCCACTCTTTAGGCTCTATTATGCGAGTGTGGACCACAATCCATCTTGATATTAGTGGTTGTTCCCCCTTAACCACTTCTTATTTAGGGAGCTTACTTTCCCAAGGTCTCTCAGATGTTCTTTCCTTTATATTCTTATTATGGGTAGTCTACCCATTCTTACTTGTTACGACATCTATTGATCCTATCATTCTACCTACTCGTTCCTTGGGTTTAACTTACTCCTTAGATTGTCCTAGTATGTTTCCCTTGGTTCTTTCACCTCACCATGCACTTCATTTGCAAATTCGTCTCCTCATCCCTCGTCAATTGGTCCCATTACCTATTAGTTAGGACATGTATCCCTCCTCAGGGTTTCCTTCCTTGGTGAGATTCTTTCCCTTTCTCTTAGAATTCCTTCTTCATTCGTTTTCGTATGTATATATCCTTGAATGACGTCCTTTGATGCCATCCCCTTCCGTTTACCTTTACTCTTGAAATCTTGCTGGTTCTTCCTTTGTACCCCATCCTCATTCCAACTTGTATCCTTATACACGTCTATTTCTTTTAAGTACAGCTCAAATCCTCCTTGTTTCCAAATTTCTTAATCATCCTGCAAGAGGGTTACTTAATCTTCTCCTAGCTTTGAGTTTGGTTGTCAATCCATTCTTGGCCATTGATTTCTTTAAGGATTTCCTCCATCCTTATTTTCCAAATATTTAGCCTTTTCACCTCTCCCTTCTTTACTAGAGATTAAATTTGTGACATTCACGAGGGTTAGTTCGTTAAGTGACTCGTCCCCACTATTCTCCTTGTCTAATTATCTTGAGACAGTTATCTCTCAAGTCTTCTTGTCCTTAATGCCCATCCCATTGCCCTTTTTAGGGTGTAGTCCTTACTACTTCCCAGTCCTCCTTAGGGCGTCATTTATTCTCCTTAACTATCTTGTTGTTACGATTTGCTTCTTTCCTCTATGTTGGTCAGAAACTTGACTTCTCTGCTTTTTCCAAAGCAAGTCATACTTATCATCCCAAAACATCCCATTTGTCATCTAATGCTCAGCTTGTCTTCTCTTGTAGAGGTGATTCCTTCCTTGCTCCTAGATGGCTGGAAATTTCTTCTTAAGGAAGAATTCTCTTCATCTACCCTTTGTTTTATTTACGGTTGATTGAGGTCCTACCTTCAGTACTTTTCCTCCCTCATCTAGTTGAGGTACACCATTACACCATCATTGAGGGATAAAAAGTTTTAGCAACTCAAAATTTACTTTCGAAATACGAGTACCAACTTGGGGCTTTAGCTTTTCTTAAAAGAGATTGGATAGGGAAGTACCCGCCACTATGCTAGGATCTTGAAGAGCTTCCTCCTAGTATGGTTTAAGTTTCGAGTAGGAGTCATATTTTTTTTTTTGGGGGGGGGGGGGGTGGAATAATTTCGGATTCATATAGCTGTAAAGGCGTTGTTCTTGGAAGGTATTGTTCTAAATCCTTGTGATGTGGGGCAATGCTTCACTTCATGCCCCATTTCCCTTACACCTATAAAAGGTTATCTTGACACTTGTCCTTAGTAGTGTTAAGCACTTTCTAGAGTAGTGTTCCTATTGTCCTCACCTTGTAACATGTCATTTCTTTGCCTAGTAGTTACTACCAGAGTTCTCACTCCTTAGTCTACTTGTCAGTTTTCTTGTCGAGCCTTCTCTACCTACTAGTTTTTCCCTAAGAGTTCTCCTAGTCTCTTTAGTCTTTTGGTTCATTTCCTTATCTAGGATGGGATTCTCCTTGGTCCCCGCGGTTTGTTTGGTTACTTTTCTTGAGGCAATCTTCGTACAATTGAGGCGTAGGCTTGCATCCTTTTTTAGAGACATGGTTTCAGGAACTTGGAATTCTTCATTAATGGAGAAGGAGTACAATATGTTAGGGTCTTAACCATATTACAACGAGGTGGTTATGAAATAGATAGAGGGCTACGAGGTGTTTGATAAGCATCCTCCATGGAAAGGTTACAAGCCCTAGCTGGTGTACCTAGTTTCAAGCTTGGCTCCCTTTGTACTCAGGGGTGTGACCTCAACAGGTCCAAGCATCATCCTCTTGGATACTTTGTCATTTGGTCCTTGGGAATTTCTACCATGCCCCCATACATTTGGGAAGCTTCTAGAGTTGTCTTCCTACGAGGACAGGGTGCTGAGCAGAGTCATTCTTAGTTTTCTTGTTTCTTCTCTTGGGAGCCATCTGAAAATTTTAAGATAAATCCTATCAGTTACTATATTTTCTAATCATTATTATATATTCGAGGAAACAGGCTCTGATACCACTCTAGTGGTCACACCCCGACTCAGTTTGGTCAGATCCCCGTGATCAACATGCCACTCTCCTGGTTTAGTAAAGGGTTTTCCCCTTATTATAAACCGTAAAGAGTAAGGCATCCTTTTAAACCTGCTCCATTTCCTAGAATAGCATAATCAAAACTGCATGAAATTTTAAACTTTATATACCTGTCTTACACACATCTTAGTTGATGGTTTTTGAGGGTAGGCTTTTCGGGATTTCCTAAAAGGGACATAAGGGAGGGGGTGAGTACGACTACTAAGTGAATTGGTTTTAAAAGGTCTACTTTTAACTTTTAAGAAAAATATTTATATGAAGTGTGCTAGAGTTCTTTCTTTTAAAAAATCCCTTCATTTAAATATTCGGGTTTTTCTATCATTTCTTATTTACCAAGGTGTGTCATCACCCAACACACATTCTTCATCATGAAGGTTACACACATTTGCAGGTCAGTACGACTACTGAACCCACTAGTGACTTCAAAACGACATTACCGGCCATCCGGATTAAAGCACGACCACTTCGACCCTCAATCCCAAAATCACTTCTTCATGTCCATATGAGGACAGAGACCTCATCTTGTCCCCACCCCGGTCTCATGCGCTTGGTGCTACTCCAAATTTTGCATAGACAGTTGGAACGACAAACTGCCCTTATAGCCACCAAGTCGTCCGTTGCCCTTAGGACGCATCACTACCCCTCATAGGCGTCTTGATGATCTCGTACTCACAGTGCATGCACAAACAATGTTTTCTTATATTCCCATGTAATATGTGGTGCCATTGGTCCAACGGCCTCGACTCTCAACTCAACCTGCAGTTGTTTGTCTTGATTGGTCCGTCGACCTGTCATGACACACTGCCGCTAGTTGACTGAGCATGTCGGTCCTATCTTGGTACCATGGCCAAACAATTCACTTATTAAGTTTTATGGCACATATATCATGTTTGTTTATGAGCTCCTGCTCATGCCAACTGGCCTTGGGCCCACTGTACAAGATTATCAAAATCGGGCATTTAGCCCCCAAGTTCAAAAATCGAGGCCCTCGGCCTATCAGAGCTATTCGAGCTACCGTCGAGAAACTCTCCGAAATTGTTTAAGCATTGGCACACAGTCAGGGGAGCGCATTTTCGACAAAACATATGTTTTCTCTATCTATTATATCGCCCGGGTATAAGGACACCTCTGTTCTTAACCGATTAACGAGTTTTCAACTTCCTTCGAGGAAGTCTCATCATACCAACCGGGTATGTTCTATTTACAACCGATAAGTAGTTTTTCCGCATGATTTTCACATCACTTCCTCTAAGTTGTAATGTTTAAAATACCACTTAATAGTGGGTTTTCATACCGAGGTACTTATCATCCGTAACCGGGTATGATATAAAATTCCCACTCACAACTGGTAAGTGGTTTTTAATTTAAAGTTGTGATCATCATCCCAACCAGGTATGATGTTAGTAAACCCACTCACCCGTTAACATAGTGAATTCCACTAGACTGGTTCTTTGAATTCCCGGAGCTTGTCCATGCTGGAGTTCCTGGTATTTCGCGTTCCTACACGATATGAACATCCTTGTTCATTATTACTCGGCATAACAGCCTTCATTTATTTCCAATGAATGAGAAAACCCAAACTTTTAATTATTTGCAATTAGGTCCCTAAAGTTATTTCTGTTTAACTTTAAGTCCCTAACGTCGATTTTTCGTCAAATTGAGTCCTGTAACTTTTAAAATTTATCTTGGGACCTCAATTTATTCAATTTCACCAAAAAGGGGTTTAATTTCCCAAATTTCCAATTTGGTCCCCCAATTTTTCCAAAATTACCACTTTGCCCTTCCTTTACAAAAATGGTAAGTTGTGCCCCAAAAATACCAAAATTTCTCAGTTGGTCCTCCAACATTATTTTCATGCCCAATTGACCCTCAATTTCTTAAAATTGCATTTTGATCCTTTAAATTTCGAAAATCCCCAATTTTCCCCCAATTTCAACTCCTTAGCACAACCGAATTTGATTTCATCAAATTGACCAATCAAACACATCTAATTATTGAAATTGAAGTTGAAATTGAGTTCCTCCATCTTCTTATGATTCAATAGCACTTTGAATCGTAAGTTTTGACGCCGAAACGAGCTCAAACGGATGCTCGCAAAAAAATGGACTATAGAGAGAGAAAGCTTCGATTACTCATCGGTGAGGGCATGGCGTCCGAGCTTTCAATTTGGGCAAATAGCTCTCACCCTGAGGTTAATTTAATACCAATAATTTATGGCAAATAGCTCTCATCCAGTGATTCTCGGATTGACTGGAGTTTGCTATTAGATAGCTAACTTCTCCCCAGTTCTAAAGAGGCCGACCTCTCCTTTCGAGGTTAAGATAAATGTTCAAGTTGAAGCTCTATTTTGAGCTTCACTAGGAAATGGGGCAGTAGAGAGAGAGAGAGAAGTATTTGGGTGTGAGGAGAATGAATGGGCATTATCTCTTTATATAGGTGCAAAATCGTGTATTAAATAAGAGAGATTTATTAATAGTATTAATATGCCATAAATTATTGGTATTAATACCAATAATTTAATTTTGGTATTAAATTATTTATATTAATTCTAATAATTTAATTCAGATATTAAATTATTGGTATTAATTATAATAATTAAATATATATTAATTTATGGCTATTTATGATAAGGCGTACGATTCTCATAAAAATTTTTTACCGAAATTTTGGGTTAAAAAAAAAAATCATACTTCCTAGGAGGTCACCCATCCTCACCTTAACTTCAAAGTTTTTATGGGATCTCGTTCACCTGAACCAATTTGGTTTTTCTCTTCTAATTTATCTTAAGTTTCTTTTCCAAGGTTTAATGAACCCTTTAGATCACTCGGAAGTTGTAAACCCAAGGTTTGTAAACTGGCTTGGTTTTCTTACTTGGTTTGACCGGTTCTTTTTCCAGTTTTCCTTAACTCGAAAGTGCGGGGTTTATAGCTCAATTCATCAATTGAGATGTGGTTTGATCCAGGGTGGATCCCCATGACAAGAGCAACTTAGTGGTAGCCAAAGCTCTGGTCACAGGTAAGATATCAAAGCTTTCTCTCTCTATACTGTATTTTCCGGTGAAGCTCCGGTTAAGCTCATTTCCAAGCCCAATGAAGTAGTTCAGGGCTTAAAATGATGAGAAAAACATAAAGAAGGTGATTCAAATTATGAATGGGGACAATTAACCACATTTTGATGATCAATTTGACAAGATTGAGATTCAGGGCCCAAAGTGCAAATTTTGAGAAATTTGGTCAAATTGGGGATTTTTTTTTGAAAATTGGGGGCCAAATGGTAAATTGATAAAATTGAGGGAATTTTCATGAAATTCTCTCCAAATTGATGGCCAATTGGGCAATTTGGATAAAATGGAGGACCAATTTGCAAAGTTTGAGATGGATAGGGTCAAATTGTAATTTTGGGGAAATTAGGGACTAAATAACAATTTTGAAAAATTTTAGGGCCAATGGACGATTTTGATAAAACTAAGGACCCAAGAAGGATAATTGGAAATCTAGGGGGCTTAATTGAAACTAAGGGGTAAATAAGGACTTAAAGGTAAAAGCACAAACCCTAAGGACCAAATTACAATTTAGGCAAAATATGAGGGCCTATTTGCAAATTCCCAAAAAGATACGGTCACTTAGTCAAGTATCCTAACATGGATATCTGTGCCATGTAGGAGCAAACTGCTCAAACACTGGCTTCTGAAAGTACGTTGCGAGGCTAGACTCCACTAGGAGAGACCCGTCAAAATTACCAGGTGAGTGGGAACTACTATAACGTCCATTCCGGTTGGAATGACTATTCATTTGAAAATGATTTTCTCGGAATTTGCCTCCCTTGACCGGGTGAATCTGCTTAAAATATTTTGGAGCTAATTCTAGTCTTAGGCTTGGTATGCAAGTGGGCCCAAAGCCAAAGGACACGAGTATGGACCCATTTAGAACTAGCATGTGATGAGAAATGCTAAAAGATCCAATTAAAGGGAAATTGTGTGTGATACTCGTCAATTCAAGTCTAAGTTTTTTAGCTTGTTGCGCCAAACCATTGGTCCGCCGAAGCTAGGCCATTGAACCTGTTGGGCCAGTACGCGTGGGCCGAATCCAAGCCAATAGATCATTGCACTGGAAGGCCAAAGATAGTGGCTATAACATAAAATACTCGTGATTGTGCATGCACTGGGTGATTTGGGCCATCAAGTCACCTGGCATGAGGTAGTGATAGATCCCAAGGACTACTAGATGACCTAGGATGCATAAGGGCAGTATGGCGTCCAGTTGGTCGAGGAGCTCGGGGAGCTTCCTGTGCACTAAGACCGAGGCAGTAGGGGAAAGGAGATCTCATCTCACAAAGCAGACATGATGAAGTGATCGGAGTTTGAGGGTTGGACTATTGATGTCCACTCAAACTCAGGGTAGAGGTAGGGCACCTCTATTAGGGTAGACAGTAAAGGCGCTCCGATTTGCAAGTGGAACAATCGGGGACTGTTCTACGAATATGTGATCCCTCATATGATAGGAGGGCGATTGATGATCATGTGAAAACAAACTTGAGAAGGAACTGCTGATGAAATATCAAACCTTTGAAAGTGTTAAAGTGAACATTTCCTAAAAGATTTCTCCTACTCACTGAGTTGTCGAACACATTCCCTACCTCTAAACATTTTCAGGAAGGAACGTGACTATGTCAGCCTCTCCCTCCTCAGAACATATCCCATGTATAAAGATTCAAAGTTTAAGTTTTGTTTAAAGTTGTCCAGAGAAACCATGACAGGTACAACGCCTGACTCTCTTTGATCTCTTGGAGGAAACCCCTCTTCGAGGTCCAGGAGAGTGGCGGGTTAATTATAGGACCTTGACCAAACCGGGTCGGAGCATGACACCTAAGTTACCATATTGGTCTGTCTCTTCTTCAGGATGATGATACTATGACCTCCAATCATATGTATATCATGTTGACCTGTTGTCTGCTCTACAACGCAGTATACCTATGCCACGACAGCCTACCACTTCTCACACGCATGCACAAAGGACCCCTCAAAGGTTCATGGGCAGCCTTGGAACCTTCATATTATACATCCAATCTTATCTCATCATTCTCAGTCAACACTGCCCACAACACAACCTTTAATAGATATCATGCCAGTGCCCTTCACAATATATTCTCACATGTATATATATGTATGCATGCCAAATTAATTTCACAGTTTTCCATACCACAATCACATGTATGAATTACGATCAAACTCACTGAAGGATTTACAATTAATGTAAGATGATAATGACTATCTTGAAACATACTTCATGCTCAAAACACCCAGTTCTTAGCACATCGTATGCTATCAAGTCTATCTAATCCAAATGACATATGACATGGAAAATTTCATTTCCTACATGCATGGTCTCTACCAATTTTCATGAACATCATTCATACCATTATAAATTTTCTTAATTCATCATCAATTTAGAAATTTGCGTAAAAAATTGTAGACGGTCTAATCGGACTTACTGTAGGAAATCTCACTCAACTTATATTTATGACGGGTTCATACTGATTTTCTTGGTTTAGACCATGCAAAAATTTGGTCATTGTAGCCTCTCTATCCTCCTCCACATTAGCTTGAATCATAGCAATGTCCATCTATTTGAAGTACTCGTTGACACTATTAGATCCTTGGGTAAGCCTTGGAAGTTTATTAAACAACTCTCAGTGGTGGTGGCTGCGAACAAATCTCCATCGCATGATTGCTTTCATCACATCCCAAGATTCCACATGGTGTTTATGATTTCTTTTCCTATACTTCACCAACTTATCTCAATATATTATAGCATAATCAGTAAATTTGTTAATAATAAGTTATACCTTCTTCATATAGGAGTAATTATGACATTAAAAAACCATCTCCATCCTCTTTTCCTATTCAATGTAAGCTAGGGTTGGAAGTTTTGAGCTGACTCGTGCTTTTTGTTGCATGAAAATCATCTAGAACTTCGGATCTCTATCAAGATTCTCTTGATAGGTGCTGGCTGGAAACAACACAATCCATTTTTCTGTGACCTAAATTCTAAAGGGGTATATCATTCACTTGTGATGAGTTGGCAGGAGGTGTCTTTATATGAAACTTTTGGGAGGAAGTTAAGAATTCAATTATACATTTTTTATGGTGCGATTTGGTCAATAGATGAGGTTTTTGTGTGCTTTTTCTCAGAAGTACCCACTCTTGAGTTGTAACTCACACCTCTGACTTCTTGAGCTTAGCCTACTCAAATAGTGAGGGTAAACTTCAATTCATTTTATTGGAAAGTTGGGAAGGGAGTTGTCAGTTTTTTTATGCCTTTTGTGGCATCCAATTTGGTCAAGAATCACTCTTTCTTGAGTGATTTGTTGATTATGTGTCTATTGTTTAAGGTATGGCCAAGTGATGGACAAGGTACGATCATGTGGGGAAGAAAGAGTTGACACAAGTTTGTTGACCTAAATCAGCTCACCCGACCTAACTTCTCTTATATATTTATTTAAAATTTTTATGTATTTACAAATTTTTCAAAATTTTATTTCTTTTTACCAATTTTTGTGTATCTTTGGTAATTAAATCTCATTTTTCTCACGATCCAAAATGCTCTAATCCGGCCTTCCAAACTCCTTGTGTTACAAGAACAATATTGTTTTGCCTAGGTTTCGAGGCTCACCAAAAAAGACAAAGTTCAGTAAAATTGTGGTAATTCACCAGAGACGACGAGTTGACCGGTGACGAGGGTGAAGAATGTAAGTTGATTTCCTTGTGCGTCTTTTGGCTCGACTAGTACCTAAAATGATGGCTGGAGTTGGATGCAATTTAAGATCTATTGAGGTTAGTTAAAATTGAATGAAAGATTAAACTTTCAAGGTGGAGTGTTGTTTTGAGGCTTACATTTGACTTATGTGGCCGAAGAGGTTGGCTAGAGGAGGTTGTGAGGTGTATGTACTTCTTCTCCAATTAGTTTTGGTTATCGCAAGCGGAGTAATTAACCCTGTATGCAAGAGCTTTTTTTTAGGTTTTTGGGTACTGATACTGTTTTATCCCACCGGCAACGGTACGTTATCGTCGGTGTTGAGCAGGTATGGGTAAAGGTAGAGAACTTTAATATAATTCCAACGCCACAAAATTTATGAAGTTTGTTAGTCATGAAGGTTTTTGTCGAAGCTTTAGTAAGAGGTTCACTAAAAATGGAGTAAGTTTGGTTGTTGAGAGAATTTTGGTGGAATTCTAGTGAGAGAGAACCCTATTTATACAGGAAGGACATGAGAAAAGGGGTGTTTGCTCATGGTTTTGGCCAACCTTTAATTGGCTAAATTGGTCGTCTCCCATTAAATTTTTTTATTCGTTAGGTTTACAACTTTTCTAATCATGTTTTTCAATTTTTTGTGGGTAGGTGAATAGTTGAATGTAGGTTGCTTGTTGGATTCTCATATGAATGAGACGTTGTGCATGCAACGAGAAGCCTTCCCTTACCATGTGTTGGGCACATGTGATATATATATGTTGACCACCATTGTTTAAACTAGTTTTATATGAATTTTTCAGCTAGTTCACCACCAATTCAATTGATTCCTAGAATAATTTATTTAAAAAAAATCTTCAACTCATTTTCTTGAATTTTAAATCAATTTTTACATTTTTTCCATTCTAGATGTCACTCAGAAAATTCATCCCATTTCTAGTGCAATTTAGTTTGATCCAATTCCAATAAGGTTCTTGATCAACTATTTTTCAATCCTTGATTAATAATTTAGGAAGTCCTTTAAGGTTTGGCCCAAGCTATTTTGGACAATTTCTAGAGGCCCCATTCGAATCAACTCTCATTCCGATCGACCTCCAATCTCAATTTGAGTCTAAATTGTTGGTCAAACTCATATTTTTTATTCAATTGGATTTAACTCCCCTTTTGAAAAAATAATGTGGTATTTCAATTGTTTTGCATCTAATGAATCATGTAATTGAGTTACAATGTGGTATTTTAATTGTTTTGCATCTAATGAATCATGTAATTGAGTTTGTTACGTTAAAATATCTCACATTATCTTAGCACAAAGTTAGACTCTACCAATACACAATAAAGAGGTCAAGTGACATTTGTGTAACCTATTTTAGCAATGCCCCAACACATATTATTAAGATAAATTGTGATGAATCCTCTACGAAAACTTATTATATTGTATGGATTGGATTTATAGCCTCAAATGAGTTAGTCCATTATCGAGAATGAGGGGCACAAAGTTTGCATGCGCTCAATTCTTGAGGAAATCTAGTTTGACATAACACAATAGTGGAAGCATGTTATAGTTGAGACAACTCCAAGACATTCGTAAATCCATTTAAATGCAAACTCTTAGACAAACCTATACTTGCCTTCAAGAATTTCGAACACCACTAAAATATTTTGATTACTTGAATTTAAGATTTATAATTGGATTCAATTTCAGATTATTTTATAACATGATAATTCATTAAATAAGGATTCAATTTGTCTCACTCCAAGGATTCAAGCATGAGATAACATATCTCTCCATCAACGACCTTATGGTAGCATGTATGACAACAAAATAATCACTTGGAGTTCAAAATTGAGTCTAATGGCACTTAAATAAGATATGTTCAATAATTTCATCATCCTCATAAACAATGTTCAATAATTTCATCATTCTAAAAACAATAGAGGTATGTTGTTGCATATACATATCTTTTTAGTAGATTTGATCGAAAATGCTTAATTATAGGTGTTGACTTAATTTATATAGTCGTCCAAATATGTTTACGAGACATATATAAACCCTAAGTAAGAATTTGTCTATTGGTATTCATTTTATTTACCACAAAAGTATAAGTAGACTTAATATTAACTTTTTCATTTCTCATATAAGGTTCGATTAGTTTATCATCATTATTCACCTTGAGAATGATGATAGTCATTATGATATCCTATTCATGCGTTTATATATTACCATGTATTAAGAATAAGATCTCACATTGACTAAATAGAGAAATATTATAAATTTATAAGATTAGAAAGCTTACACTACTTATAATTCATAACTTTTAAGTAGATATGGGTTAAATATTTTTTCGGCCTACAATACTCTCTCACATGATATAAGGAGCTGGTGAACTTGCACTTGTACCCGACCTAATACCGAAAACTTGTCTTGTGGTAAGCCCAAGTATGGATAAAAAATATTCAACTCAATGTTGTTGCTCCCCCCTCATTCGAGACTGAAAGAATTATATCCAACTCATATACAAATGTTAAGGGCAGGTTTAAAAAGATTGCATGTGGTAAATATATTAATGTTGCATGTGAGGGTAGGTATTGAGAATAAGATATTGCATTTACTAAAATAAAGTAGTGTGAGTTTATAAGTTTTGAAGTATTCCACTTTAATAAACCACATAAACCACCACCTACTACCAACCATTTTTCACTTATTAATGTACATGGAAAATTAACATAGCCACCAACAGCCAACCTATAGCCTTCATCATAGTCACTAGTAGACCTATATTATGGAGTTATTTAATAGTTATTAATATAATATTTATTGTACTCTATTTAAACACTATATTACCATTGTTGTATGACATGAAGTGAAAAATATTTCATACCTTTTTTTGCTCTCTATTCATATATTCTTATGATCTCTCTAAATTTTTTATGGTATTGGTGTATGTGATTCACACATTTTTCGCATCTTGGGTGCCCTTATGTTCTTCATTGCAATAAACTCTTGCATAAACCTTCCCCCATATCCTATTCTACCTACTCATAACAACAAACTATCACACACTTCCTCATTACAGTAATCATTCTCAACAAATTGGCTTCTATAACCCGCACCATTCTTAGAATTATGAACTCCAATATTCATTTGTCCAACTATATCCCAAGTCATCTTTCAACTACAACCGTTAAATTGTAAGGATCCAACTATTATCTATGACGTAACAATATCAACCTCAAGTATTATGGTCTTCTTGGTTTTGCATTATGCACAATTCTTGCTCCACCAACTCACATTGTCAAAAAGGAAGATCGTCATGATATCTTGATCCCCAATCCCGATTTTACCATTTGGGAAGCTCGGGATCAAATTTGTCTTACAACTCTTTATAATTCACAATTATCAACTCGACAGGAATTACTAGATTACCAATGGAGGGATCTCCAAAAGGGAAATAAGTCGTTATCCAATTACCTCACTGAAGTAACAACCCTTGCAATCTGATACTCTCATATTGGCGCGCCCAAAACAGATTCAGAAATTAAGGAATGCATTCTTGATGGACTTAGGGAAGATTGTGACTCCTTGGTGTATGAAATTGTCTTCTAGGTCTCCGATCTTTCAGTCAAAACTTTCAAATCCTATCTCCTACAACAAGAAGCAAAACGTGAGTACAAAGCTCGTACCCATGGAATGTTGCCTCCGTCCGGACTCCTTGGTGCCGCTCTATTGAATGTTGCCCTCTCCTCTACCAAACCCGTCATTGTTGCTGCCCTTGGTAGTCCTCTACACTAGCATCAACAAGGCTCGCCGAACTCTTATGTCCGTCGTTGGAGCTCGGGAGGAAGTGCTACCCACAAACATAAACGATCTCTAGGATCGCACGTATTATCAAGTCTTCCACCTCGCCCGTGGGTTTCACCTGCAACCCAATAATCTTCTCATCCAAGCCCGACTTACCAATTTCCTGGATCTGTTAATGGACAACATTTTGGGCCGACTAATTTTCAGCCCAAAAAACCTCCTTATTTTCTCCAAACCCTAACTCAATTATATACATGTCTATTTATTAACTACCTTAAATAGAATATATGATATAATCTTAATTACTAAGATTATATCGTAATTACCTTAAATATCTTATACTATTTCAACACTCCCCCTCAAGATGGGTAATTACCTTAAATATCTTACAAATATTAATCCACTCTTTAGGTCCTAATCCCTTAGTTAAACAATCTACTAATTGTTCTCCGGTCTTCATGTAGTGTAGCTCTACGATCATGCTCTCAAGTTTCTCTTTGATGAAGAATCGATCAATTTCAATATGTTTGGTTCTATCACGTTGAACTGGATTGTTAGCAATGCTGATCGCTGATTTATTATCACACCATAACTTAATGGGTTCTTTCCTGAATAAACATAACTCCATCAATAAGTTTTTTATCCATATTATCTCACATATGCCTTGAGTCATAGCTCTGTATTTTGCCTCTGTCGTTGATCTTGCGACCACATCCTGTTTCTTACTTCTCCAAGATACAAGATTACCTCCAACAAACACGCAATAACCTGATGTCGATCTTCTATCATCTACACAACTAGCCCAATCAGAGTCACAAAATCCTTCAACTTTAGTATGACCTTGAGACTTGAACCAAAGGCCTTTTCCCGGGCTACTCTTTAGATATCTCAATATTCGCATAACTACCTCCCAATGTTCTGTCCTAGGATCATGCATATATCTACTTATAATACTAACCGCATATGTGATGTTCGGTCGTGTGTGACACAAGTAGATAAGTTGTCCCACAATTCTTTGGTATTGTTCTTTATCCACTGGGTCCCCTGACTGAGCACATATCTTATGATTTGGTTCAATTGGAGTGGTAGCAGTTCGACAACCCAACATCCTTGTTTCAGTAAGTAGATCCAATAGATATTTTCTCTGAGAAAGCACTATGCTTGTCCTAGACCTGACTATCTCAATACCGAGAAAATACTTAAGTGCACCCAAATCTTTCACTTCAAATTCTTTGCTCAATCTTTGCTTTAGTCGCAATATCTCATCACTATCATCTCTAGTTATAATAATATCATCTACATATACTGCAAGGATAGCAACTTGACTATTTGAGTGTAAATAGAAAACTGTGTGATCTCCATTGCATTGTTGATACCCCATTCTAACTATTGCATGTCGAAATCGGTCAAACCAAGCTCTTGGTGATTGCTTGAGTCCATACAAAGACTTCTTAAGTTTACATACCCTTCCAGTGGTCTTCATTGTATCAAATCCAGGTGAAATCTCCATATATACCTCTTCTTGTAAGTCTCCATGCAAAAATGCATTCTTTACATCTAATTGATGTAATTTTCATCCAAAGTTGGCAGCACATGATATAAGTATTCTGACAGTACTCATTTTAGCAACTAGTGCAAATGTCTCATCATAATCTATTCCATACGTCTGACTGTAGCCTTTTGCTACCAATCTTGCTTTATACCTTTCAACCTTTCCTTCAGCATTTTGCTTAACAGTGAATACCCATTTGCATCCAACAACCTTTTTTCCGCTTGGAAGTAATGCAATTCCCAAGTCTTATTTTTCTCTAATGCACGCATCTCCTCATGCATTGCTGCAAGCCACTTTGGATCATTTTTTGCCTCTTGCCAATTTCTTGGTATGTGCACTAACTGTAATGATACAATAAAAGTCTTGTATGTAGATGGGACAGATTCATATGAGACATAATTAGATATATCATGTTCATAACCATATCTAATTGGAGGTTTTCCTGCATTAGCTCTAGGTTCTTTACGAATAGCAATGGGCAGAGATTCATTACCATCTGGTGATGATGAGGAATTGTCAGGGGATTGATGGGTATCTGGGACATCCGGTGATGATGAGGAATCGTCAGAAGATTGATGGGTATCTGGGACATCCGATGATAATGAGGAATCGTTAGAAGATTGATGGGTATCTGGGACATATGGGGGCAATGAGTGTGGTATAAGTATCTGTTCTTGTTGCTCTACATCATCTTCTTTATCTTCCTCCCCCTGAGCACAACTCTTGTTCCTTCTACTATAAACCTTCAATTCTGGTTCATTGGTCCCTCCTTCATTGCTACTCGATCTCTTAGGACATGGGATTATACCTACAATGACATCATCTTCTTTATTCTCACTAATTCTCTCTTCATTTTCATGTTGTGCTTCAGTCAAATCATCTAGTACTGTGGATGACGTTGTTGATTCACCATAAAAGGGTTCATTTTCATGAAATGTTACATCCATACTCACAAAAAGTCTTCTCTCGCTTGGACACCAGCACTTGTAACCTTTCTGAGTGCTAGAATAGCCCACATAAATACACTTCAATGCATGTGGATCAAGTTTAGTTACTGTGGAATGATGATCTCTCACAAAACATACGCAACCAAATACACGAGGACGGACTGCATGTATGTTGCGTCCCATCAAAAGTTCATAAGGAGATTGAAAGTTTAATATCTGAGAAGGCATCCGGATAATTAAATATGTTGCCGTCAATACTGTTTCACTCCATAGATATTTTGGAACATTCATTGTAAATAGAAGAGTGCGAGCTACCTCTAACAAGTGTCGATTCTTCCGTTCTGCCACTCCATTCTGTTCTGGTGTATCTGGACATGTGGTCTGATGTAGAATCCCCTTTGTAGATAAATACGATGAGAATTCTCTATTAACATATTCAGTACCATTATCTGTACGAAGAGTACTCACTTTGACATTATATTGTGTTTGCACCAAAGCTAAAAAATCTTTAAAGCAAACCAATGTCTCAGATTTATTTTTCATCAAATATACCCATGTCATCCTTGAGTAACAATCAATAAATGTAATAAACCATTTGAATCCGCCAATCGAAGTAACTAGACATGGTCCCCAAACATTAGAATGTATCAACGAAAATGGTGAAATACTTCTTAAACCGATAGAAGAATAACGTGTTCTTGTATGTTTTCCAAACTCACAGGCATCACATACAAGCTTGCTACGTTCTACATTATTCATCAAGTCAGGCATTACCCTCTTAAGATTCTCAAACGATAGATGACCAAGACGACGATGCTCCAAGATGACTTCATTCCTTGCTCGTTCAGACAAAGTAGTGGTTAAAGCTGTGCTAGACTCATCTCTCATAAGATACCACAATCCATCAAGCCTCCGTCCAGTCCCAATTATTCTCTTGGTATTCCTTTCCTAAATGACACATGAATCTCGATCAAAGATTACTTGACAGTTCAATTGATCACTAATTGCACTAACTGATAATAGATTAACTGGAAATGATGGGACATGTAGAACTGATGATAATGTAATTGATGAAGTGCATTTAATCGAGCCGAATCCCATAACCGGTTGAAATGTGTCATCAGCAGTTTGAACTCTATTATGAGAACAAGGTGGAGAACCAGTATATATAGTAAACTCTACTAATGGTCCTGTCACGTGTCTAGATGCGTCTGAATCAATAATCCATTCTGTGGAAGATGGTTTAGAATAAAATGCATGTGCAATAGTACATGAATTAGCATTAGCATAACACATGTCGTCGTTTAAAATGTTAGCACTTTTAGCACGATAGGTTTGTCCCCCAAATCGTCCATAACCTCGACCTCAGGCTCCACGTCCTTTGATGCTATGACTTGTTCCACCCCATGTAGGAATACATGTCGAGGAACAATTCCAGCTAATATGTCCATTCGTCCCACAATTAGAGCATTGTCGATTGTCAATAATCGGTTTTGCTAGAGTAGAGCGAACTGGTATTGCTGATATCTTAGAAGTGTTAATAACCTTTTGTCTTGACTCCTCATGAATTAGTGCAGCAATAACATTTTCCATCGGAGGAATTGGAGACTGATGACATATCATTGCTCTCTTATATTCATATTCTAGATTTAGTCCCCTCAGGAGGTGAATCACACGTCGTCGCTCCATCCATGCTCTAATAGAAGCTGTATCTGAAGGATCAGATGTAATTAATGGATCATAATAATCAAGTTAGGACCATAACCTTTTCAGCTCAGTATTGTATTCTATTATACTTCGCTCCCCCTACTTTAGTGCATCCAACTTATCTTCAATATCAATCACAGTCATCATATTCCCAATACCAGAGAATTGAGAAGCCAAAATCTTCCATATATCAGATGCTTTACTAATACCTTCTACCAACCCCGCGATAGAAGGAGAAAGTGATCCTATTATCCATGCAACTACCAGAGAATTAGTCGCCCTCCACACTTTCCATGATGTGTTGGTAGTATCAGTAGGTTCTTCATACGAGTTGTCAATGTAGTCTTCCAAATATTTTGACTCTAGTATGAGTCTCATCTTTCTCGACCAACTCAAATAGTCTTTCATTCCTTCAAGTCTCTGCTCTATTGGGAGTAATTCCAAGTTCAAATCTCAATTGAGAGTATTGTTATGTTGAGGCGATACATCGTCTCTTCCTACAAGCAATTTGGCCATACCTTCTAAAATTTCCTTCAACTCCCTTCCTGTTAATGCTGCATCCGTTTTCTCCATCTTCTACGACAATTCAGTTATACCGTGTCTTGAGCCTTCAAATCAAAAAACCTTGAAAATAGCATAAAACCTTAACTTTGATACCATGTTAGAAAACTAGATTAGGGAAAGAGAAAACGAATATATTGATAGAGAGGCATTGGGGATGAGAAATTGAAAACCTCCTTATTTTCTCCAAACCCTAACTCAATTATATACATGTCTATTTATTAACTACCTTAAATAGAATATATGATATAATCTTAATTACTAAGATTATATCGTAATTACCTTAAATATCTTATACTATTTCAACAGTTCACCTACACCAGGAGTACACATATAGCCTCATGACTCTCATGTCACCACCTACCAACTATGTCTCCAATCGGGTCATTCCACCCCGTCTTGTCCGCGGTTGAAATAGTTTCAATCTCCACAAGCTTATCTTACCTCCAGTGCCGACTCTAGTGCTCATAATTAAGATTGGTATATCGACTCCAAAGCTACCAATAATGCTACTGCTTATTTCTCTAATCTCAGTTTGTAGGAGGATCCAAACATGCCTAGACATCGGATGGGGCTAAAGAATTTCTCTCCTCTAGTTTTCAACATGAACTCCAAATGCATGCCATTTCTCATCGTCTTTCATGCTCACATACACCATAGTAGAATGGAGTAGCTGAGTGCAAACACCGTCACATTGTATACATGGGTCTCACTCTCCTTGCACATGCTAATCTCCATATGAAATTTTGGGATTTTGGTTTTGAAACTTCTGTGTTTCTCATCAACCATCTTCCTACTCATGCTCTTTAGTATCGTTCTCATTATCAAGTACTCCATCAGTCCTCCCCTAGCTATCATCTTCTTCATGTATGTGGGTGTCAATGTTATACTTATCTCCGTCCCTACTAGACTCATAAACTTCAGTTTCACTCTCGACCATGTATCTTTCTTGGCTATCCTTCAAACTATCTTGGGTATCGCTGTCTTGATCCCCAATCGAGTCACATTTTTATCTACACTTTTAATGAGTATGTGTTTCCTTTCGTTTCCCCACCTTTAGATCCTCCTCCAACCGCATCCACCATCAATCCCCCCTCCCTCCCATCTTGAATGCCCTTAACCAAATCTCTCTGGGTTTGACCCCCCTGCAATTGAGGCTTCTAAAGTTTGTGTACCTCGTTCCCTACCTCAGCGCATGGTTAATGGTTCTCAAGATGGCTCTCTTCCTCCTCAGCATTTTACCACTTCCAATAATCCAACTGCATTTATTATTGTTGATCATTTATAGGAACCTCACACATTTGCTCAGACTCGCCAACAATCTCATTGGATTCATGCAACGCATCAAGAATATTCAGCTCTCCTTGCCAATAACACTTGGGACTTGGTTCCGACTCCCCCAACTCATCATGTTATTAGTTACAAATGGGTTTATAAAGTCATACAACACCATGATGGCTCAGTTGCTCAGTACAAAGCTCATCTGGTTGTTCAAGGATTCTCTCAACATGTAGCTATTGACTATGATGAGACCTTTTGTTCGGTGATTAAACCGGTCACCATTAGCCTTATTATGGTCATTGCAGTTTCTCAACAGTGGTCCATTCATCATCTTGAAGTCAATAATGCGTTCTTATATGGTTATCTCAACGAGGAAGTATATATGCATCAACCTCTTAGTTTTCATGACACTGCTCATCCTCATCATGTATGTCGACTTCGTCATGCTCTGTATGGTCTCAAATAGTTTATGCATGCTTGGTTTCTTCATCTTAGTACCTTTTTGCTCCACTTGGGATTTTACGCTTCTACGACTGACACCTCTTTATTCATGTATCAACATCACGGTGCTATCATCATTCTCCTAGTTTATGTCGATTACATCATCATCACCAGCTCTCCCAATGCACCACTCGAGCATGTTCTCACTTCTCTCCATCAAGAGTTCTCCATGAAGGACCTTAGCCAATTGCATCATTTCCTTGGCATAAAGGTTCATTCGGATTTGTAGGGTCTCTTTCTCACACAACACAAATACATCATAGATATTCTTGCTTGGGCCTCCAAGAGCACTTGCAATCCTTTGAGAACTCACGTAGTTGTTGGACCTCGACTTTCTCTTTATAATGGGACTCCCCTCTCTGATCCTATGACATACCATCAAACTATGGGCTCCCTCCAGTACCTCACCTTAACCCAACCAGATATCACCTATGTTGTAAATCAGGTTTGTCAATTCATGCATCATTCTACTACAACCCTTTAGGTCGTTATTAAATAAATTTTTCATTATTTTCATGGTACTTCTACTCACGGACTTTTTGTTTCGAGTAATTCTTCCCCCTCTCTTCATTTCTTCTCTGATGCATATTGGGCGGGTAATTCAGATGATTGTCGCTTTGTTAGTGGATTCTCTACACATTTTGGTCATAACTTGATCTCTTGGAGCTCTAAAAAGTAAATGACCACGGCTCGTTCTTGTACTGAGGTAAAATATAACAGTATGGTCAATGGCACCACAAAACTCATTTAGATTGAGTCTCTTCTCCAAGACCTTGGTCTCTCGACCTCTCAAGCTTCGATCCTTTGGTGTGATAATCTCTCTGCCATCTATCTAACTGCTAATTCAGTTTTTCATGCCTGTACTAAGCATATTAAAATTGACTATCACTTTGTCCGTAAAAGGGTTTAACAAAAATGTCTATTTGTTCACTTTATTGTCACAGACAATCAACTTGCCGACCTTCTCCCCAAAGGACATCCATAGATTTGATGTCCCATGTATCTGGGGGTTAGTTTTAGAGTTCATACAAGATAGACATCCATCCTTAGCTAATAAATAAAACACTTAGTTGGGTATATTAGTTAGCATACTGTTTGAGCTCCACCTCCGATGCTAATGCTCACTATGACATTTACACATAAATTAGTTGTTCTTAGATATTTGTACCTTGTGAATTTGTTGTACATAGCTTCAAATATGATCCATATATGGGTGTATCTTCTAGGGACATGTGTTTCCCTATTGCCAACACAATGTTGCTAAAGTTGTTGAATCAATTTTCATCATAACCCCATGCCTTTCATTCTGTATATCTAGTTGTAAACCACACATTAGGTCAAGAGCTTTTGCTTCTAGAGGAGAACCATACTGTACTGTCATCCCTCTACAATCTAATATCTCCCTTTTGTCATCTCAAGTTATAACACCTGAACATGATTTTCCTAGGGAGGAAGTTATATGACTCGTCACTATTTATCTTAACAACTCTCATGAGGGTCGTTTTAAGTGGTTGTGCTTCTTTTTTTGGTCCCCTTATGTGCCCGGCTAGTCCTTCTTTGTGTTGTGATGTTTCCATGGCCCTCCTAACTGTTTGGACTGGATCTAGTTGCTGACTCTCATTATTGCAATAATTATGCTCTTTCCATATGGTCTAGAATGATGTTGTAATATTAGATAATATCTCATTATTTCTTCTAATTTTTAGATCTTTTTTTGAATTACATGTTAACATTTCATGTAAACCCCGCTCTTTTGAGTTAAGGAAAATTGGGTAGAGAATCGGTCAACTCGAGTGAGAAATACTAGACCGATTCACAAACCCAACCTTTTTAGGGTTAATAAAACCTTGGAAAAGAAACTTAAGACAAATTAGAAGAGAAAAACCAAATTGGTTCAGGTGAATGAGATCCTATAAGAACTTTGAAGTTAAGCGTGCTTGCATAAGAGTAGTGCGAGGATGGGTGAACACTTCTCTCTTTTTCTAATGCTCCATTTCCTAGTGAAGCTCGAACCAGAGCTTCAACATGAGCATTTTTCTTAACCTTGAAAGGAGAGGTCGGGCTCTTTAGAACTGGGGAGAAGTCAGCTACACGGATGTAGTCTATGTTTGCTCCGAGGGTCGTCGGAGAAACGTCGGCATGATGGAACAGTGAAGCAGCTCCGGTGGACCGAAGTTGCCGTGCTTCGGCCGAGTTGAAATCAATCATTTTGAGCCCTCCTCATGCCAAACCAAGCCCTCCCAAAACTTTCTCAGCCCTCACACGGTCAAATTAGGAATGAAAGGTAAGCCAATTCAGCTCCCCTCTACAATTTCTGACCGGTGCTAGAGAGAGAACCTGCAGAATTTCGATGATGAAATTCTAACTCAATTCGGCATAAATTGATTTGATTCTTGATTCTATGATGAACCTTAGGATGAGAGCTATCTTCCTTTATCAAAAGCTCGGACCGACATGCCTTCACCGGTGAGTAATCGAAGCTTTATCTCTCTATAGTTCATTTTCCGGCGAAACTCCGTCTAAGCTCGTCTTGGCGTTAAAACTTGCGATTCAAATTGCTAAAGAATCGTATGAACATGTAGAAACTCAATTTCAACAATTGGAAACGTTTGATTGGTCAATTTAATGAAATCCAATTCGACTGTGTTAAGAAGTTGGAATTGGGGAAAATTGGGGATTTTCAAAAATTCGAAGGATCGAAATGCAATTTCCTAAAATTGAGGGTCAATTGGGAATGATAAAAATTTTAGAGGGCCAATTGAGGAATTTTAGAATTTTTGGAGTACAATTTACCATTTTTGTAAAGGAAGGGCAAAATGGTAATTTTGGAAAAGTTAGGGGACCAAATTGGAAATTTGGGAAATTAAACGCCTTTTTGTGAAATGGAATAAATTGAGGTCCTATGATAAATTTTAAAAGTTTTGAGACTCAATTTGAGGAAAAACCGGCATTAGGGACTTAAAGTTGAAGAGAAATAACTTTAGGGACCTAATTGCAAATAAATGAAAGTTTGATTTTCTCATTAATTTGGAATGTATTAAGGCTATTAGGTAGAATGATAATGAACTGATATATTCATATCGTGTAGGAACATGAAGTATCGGGAACACCAATAAGGACAAGCTCATGTGAATACAAAGAACCAGTATATTGGAATTTACTGTAATAACGGGTGAGTGGGTTTGTTTACTAACATCATACCCAGTTAGGATGATGAGCACAACTTAAAGTTAAAAACCACTTACCGGTTATGAGTGGAATTTTATATCATACCCGATTGGGGATGATAAGTACCTCGAAATGAAAACCCACTACCAAGTGGTATTTTAAACATCACAACTTAGAGGAGTGATGTGAAAATCATGCGGAAAAACTAATTACCGGTTGTAAGTAGATCATACCTAGTTGGTATGTTGAAACTTTCTCAAAGGAAGTTGAAAACCCATTCATCGGTTATGAGCGGAGATGTCCTTATACCCAATCGTCATAATGGACAGTTGAAAATATAATTTTGTCGGAAGTGCTCTCCCCTGACTGTGTGCCAATACTTAAACTATTTGGAAAACATTCTTGACGGGACCTCGAATATTTCTTATAGGCTGGGGGCCTCGATTTTGGAAAATTGGGGCTATTATGCCCGGTTTTGAAAATCTCAAACAAGTGGGCCATAGGCTAGTGGGCACGAGCAAGAGCTCATAAACAAACATGAAATATGTGTCGTTAAACTTTAAAAAGTGAATTTTTTCACCATGGTACCAAGACCAGACCAACATATACAGTCAACTAGTGGTAGTGTGACATGACAGGTCTCTGAACCAGTCAAGAAAAACAGCTGTAGGTTGAGTTGAGGGTCGGGGCCATCGAACCAGTGGCACCACAGATTATATGGCATGATAAGGAAATACTATTTGTGCATGCACTATGATTTCGGGATCATCAAGATGCCCATGAGGCGTAGTGATGCATCCTAAGGGCCCTGGACGACCCGATGAGTTTAAGGGCAGTTCGTCATACCAGATGACTGTGCGAAATTTGGAGTAGCACCAAGTGCAAGAGACCAGGGTGGGGACGGGATGAGATCTCTGTCCTTATACGAACACGAAGAAAATTTTGACATTGAGGGTCGGATGTCGCATACATCCGCTCATTCTCAAGGTAGAAGTAGACGTGCTTCTATGTAGGTGACCGGTAAAGTCGCTCCGAAGCCACAAGTGGGTTCAGTGGTTGTACTGGACTGCGAATGTGTGTTAAACCTTCATGATAAAGGATGTGTGTCAGGTGATGACACACCATGATAAATAAGGAAATGATGGAAAAACCCGAGATTTGAAATGAAAAGGATTTTTCAAAGAAAGAAGTCTCGCACACTCGAAATACAAATATTTTTTAAAAAAGTTAAAAGTTTTGAAAACCCATTCACTGAGTAGTTGTACTCACCACCTCCCATGTATCCCTTTTAGGAAATTTCGGAAAGCCTACCCTTAAAGACCATCAACTAAGACGCCTATAAGACATGTATGATAAAATTTAAGTTATTATGCAGTTTTGATTTATGTTATTCTAGAAAAACGTGCAGATTTAAAAGATGCCTTACTCTTTATGGTATTATAATAAGGGGAAACCCTTTAATAAACCAGGAGAGTGGCGGGTTACTCACGGGGATCTGAGCAAACCGGGTCAGGGCATGACAACTAGAGTGGTATCAAAGCCTGTTTCCTTGAATACATAATCAAGTCTAGAAAATATAGTAACTAATAGGATTTATCCTAAAATTTTCAAATGGCTCCCAAGAGAGGAACCAAGAAAACTAGGAATGGCTTTACTCAACACCCTATCTTCGTAGGAAGACAACCCTATAAGCTTCCTAGATGCCTGAGGCCTAGAAGGAATCTCAAAAGACCAAATGGGGAAGTATCTCACAAAATGGTGCTAGGACCTATTGATGGCACAACTCTAAGTATAAAGGAAGCCTAGCATGAAGCCACAAACACCAGCAAAGAGGCATATAACCTTACATAGGAAGATGCTTATCAAGAATCCCATAGCTCCCTACTTATTTTGTGACCATTTTTTGTAATAGGGCCAAAATACCCAACATACTATACTACTCTATTAATGAAGTACTCCATATTCCTAAAAACCTTGTCTCCCAAAAGGATGTAATCTTGTTAGGAAGATGGCCCCAAGAAAAGTAACCAAACAAAACTACAATTCCCTAGACACCACAGATATCAAGGATAAAGGAATAAATCAAGGAGATTATTATGCAAAGAAGGCATGACAAGAAAACCATCATGGCAAGGAGTGTAGGAGAATTTTGGGGTAACTAAGCAAGGAACAACCTATTATAAAGTACAAAGGAAATAGGACATGAAATGAAGGACTGTCCCACACCACTAGGATTTAGAATAATACTATCCAAGAATAAACCCCCCACAACTATAGGAAATCTGAAAGGATACCATCCCAAGAACACAACTCCCGCTTGTAATTTCAACCACAGACAGGAGGAAACTTTTTGAGATCACAGCAAAGTGGCAGGAAGGAAAAAGGGCTAAAGGTATGACCTCAATAAAACCATAAACAGAACAAAAGGTAGCTGAAGAGAACTCTCCCATAAAGAAGAAATTTCCAATAATTTAGGAGAAAAGGAGGGAGTGCATCCACAAGAGAAGACAAGTTGAGTGTTTGACGACAAATGGGATGTCTTGGGATTTCAAGTACGACTTCCTTTGGAAAAAGTAGATAAGTCAAATTGGAGATTCAAAGGAACATAGCAGAAGTAAGCAAACTATGACAACAAAATAGTCAAAGAAAATAAATGACAGCCTAAGGAAGACCAGGAGGTAGAAAGGACTACACCCTAAAAAGGTTAGTGAGATGGATGTTAAGGACAAGAGTACTCGAGAAACCACTGCCCTAAGAAACTTAGACCAAAGGAATGGTGGAGGTGAGGCAGTTAACGAACTAATACACAGGAAAACCATAATTTGAGTTACAACAAAGAAGAGAGGGGCAGAAAGGCCAAATAGTCGGGAAAAGAAGGATGAAAGAAATCCTTAAAAGGACCAAAGGCCAAATTAATGACTAAACTCAAGCCAAGAAAAGAATAGGCAAGCCTCTCACATAATTGTCAAGAAATCTTGAAACAAGGAAGATTGGAATGTTCCATAAGGAAATACACTATGAAAGTAAACTTTGGAGGGATGCATACGACTAACTACCCTTGAAGGAATTATTGATGGGCGGATGGACATAATGTGGAGTGCAAGGAACCAATCCTTAATTAGGAAATGTTTCAAAGGAAGGAAGCATCGTGATGGCTTAGTGTGACCTATTTAGAGAGACCAATAAAGCCAAATAATAATTCTAGGAGAAACAAGTAGAAAGAAGAAACTAGTAGCAACGGGATAGCCAAAGAGAATAAACAAAACTCTAAGAAAGGTTGAGATGTAGTAAAGACTGTCTCTATGAAGGACAATAGGATGAGCATGAAGAACGAGTGATACAACTGCCTAGATGATTGGACCAGAAAAATAGAGAGAAAAAGATAGTTAAAAATTGGTATTTGAGAGAACCATGAATTTAAACCATGACAAAAAAGGGAGAAGTGAAAAGGCTAAAATGTTGAAAAAAATGGAGAAAGGAAATCCTTAAAAAAATCAATGACCAAGACCGGATTTACTATCGAAAGGCCAAGAGATGGTTAAGTGAGCCTCTCGAAGGACGATCAAGTAATTTTGACACTAGGTGGATGTGAGCTCTCCCTAAGGAAGATATAGACATATATTGGGGTACGAGTGATAATGAGAATGGAGTACGAAAGACGTACCCATAGGATCTCAAGAGTAAAGGTAAACATGAAAGAATAGCATCAATGGATGTCATTTAAAATAAGGTGTCTTCAAGATGAATGAAAAAGAAATTATGGGAGAAAAGGGTAAGAATCCTCCCAAATAAAGAAATCTTGAGAAATGATACATGACCTAATAAAGAAGAAATGGAACCAGGTGACGAGAGGCAAGGAGACGAATTTGAAAATAAAATGCATGCTAAGGTCAAAGAAATGCAAGTAAGCATATTAAGAGAATCTAAGGAGTAGTTAAACTTAAGAAAATGGTAAGTAGGAAGTTAGCATCAAAAGATGATGTGAAAAGTAATAATGAGTGAACTATCCATAATAAGGTAATGAAGGAAAGGACGTCTGAGAAACGTTGGGAAAGTGAACCCTCCAAATAAGATGTCGTTAAGGAGGGATAACCACAATTGGTAAGACAGGTCATAGTCCACATGCACATACGAAGCTTAAAGAGTGGATGACTAAGCATAGTGTGAAGTGTATGGAAAAAGATCAAAAATTTAAAGTATCTCCAGTAAAGAATAAGGGATGAAATAGAAGTTGTGGATAAATAAGATTCCAATACGGGAAAATACCCTAACATAGATAGGGGTGCGAAGAAAGGGAGAAAGAACCATACAATGAATGATAAGGAGGTTGAGCATGTAACTCCTAAGATGGAAATATCTATTGTAAGGGACATAGTAGAGAACAAAACCGGAAGGAGGGAACCTTTCCAAACAAAGTAATCGACACATAGATCGAAAGCAATTATTGTAGAATGAAGAATCATGAAGTGATTACGAGTAAGTAAAAGTAGATTAATGAAAAAGGAAAAACCCTTGAATAAGGAATGCCAAGGACTTAAGAAGGAAAGAATCCCAGTTTGTTGGTAAACTATCAGGAAACCAAATAATTGGCACCATAAATTCCCAATAAAGAAGTTGGGAAAGGACGAGTGGGTAAGGAAAATCGACACGGTAATATAAGATATGTTGTCAAGATATGAATGATAATTGGGTAACAGTAAAGGTAGTTGAGGAATACTACCCAATGAAAGGAGGGATGAAATTATACAGTTCCTGGAAGGCTAGAAAGTAGGAAACAACCCTAAAAGATGTGTTATAGGAGTCTAATGGACAAAGACAGGTTCAGAACTATGTCATATCGTAAGGGAAATATAAGCAACAACAGTCCCGAGTAAAATGTAACTCGAGTAAGAAGGAGTCAGTTGGTAAACATAACGAGGTCAAACATAAATTTGACCGAAGTTGTAATCAATGACGAATGAAGGATGGGTCAAATTGGGATGAAATAATAATAATACAGAAACCTGTGAAAATAAGTATGTAATGCTCGAAAGAACATCGAGCTAGGGGTTTCAACGATGAAGAGAATAACTGGACAAAGGAACGATTGGGCACCTTGGAACTCCCAATCCTGAAATCTTGAGTAAAATCCCCAAAAGGAAGAACTTTACCCTAAATAAAGGGAGATGCGAACCTAAGAATATACATTAGGATTAATGAGCTAGACATTTCTCGTTATTATAACTACATGGAAGGAGTAAGCATGATAAATAAAAAGAAATTCCTTAGATGAATGATTATGGGGACTAAGCGAAAGAGCAATCAAAGTGTTAGCATGTCAAGAAAACCCAAGTTGACATTAAGGGAAATTATTCCCGATGTGGAATATATTGGTTAAGTTTTGGGGACAAAACTCCTAAAAGGAGGGGAGAGTTGTAAACCCCGCTCTTTTGAATTAAGGAAAACCGGGAAGAGAACTGGTCAAACCGAGTGAGAAATACTAGATTGGTTTACAAACCCAACCGTTTGAGGGCTAATAAAACCTTAGAAAACAACCTTAAGACAAATTAGAAGAGAAAAACCAAATTGGTTCAGGTGAACGAGATCTCATAAGAACTCTGAAGTTAAGCATCCTTGCTCCATTTCCCAGTGAAACTCAAACTAGAGCTTCGACTTGAGCATTTTTCTTAACCTCGAAAGTAGAGGTCGGGCTCTTTAGAATCGGGGAGAAGTCAGCTACACATATGTAGTCTTTGTTTGCTCCAAGGGTCGCTGGAGAAACATCGGCATGATGGAAAAGTGAAGTCGCTCCGACGAACTGAAGTTGCCCTATTTCGGCCGAGTTGAAATCGGCCATTTCGAGACCTCATCAGGCCAAACCAAGCCCTCCCAACACTTCCTCGGCCCTCCCACGGCCGAATTAGGACTGAAAGGTAACCTAATTCGGCTCCCCTATGCAATTTCCGGTCGATGCTAGAAAGGGAACCGATAGAATTTCGATGATGAAATTCTAACTCAATTCGGCATCAATTGATGTGATTCTTGATTCTAGGATGAACCTTAGGACCATAGCTATCTGCCCAGATCGAAAGCTTGGACCGACGTGCCCTCACCGGTGAGTAATCGAAGCTTTCTCTCTCTATAGTTCATTTTCCAATGAAGCTCTGTTTGAGCTCGTCCTGGCGTTAAAACTTGCGATTCAAATTGCTAAAGTATAGTATGAACATGTAGAAACTCAATTTCAACTTCAATTTCAACAATTGGAAAATTTTGATCGGTCAATTTGATGAAATCAAATTCGACTGTGTTGAGAAGTTGGAATTGGGGGGGAAATTAGGGATTTTCAAAAATTCAAAGGACCGAAATGCAATTTCCTAAAATTGATGGTCAATTGGGCATGATAAAAATGTTAGAGGGCCAATTGAGGAATTTTATAATTTTTGGAGTAAAATTTACCATTTTTGTAAAGGAAGGGCAAAATGGTAATTTTGGAAAAGTTGGGGGACCAAATTGGAAATTTGGGAAATTAAACCCCTTTTGTGAAATGAAATAAATTGAGGTCCTATGATAAATTTTATAACTTTCGAGACTCAATTTGAGGAAAAACTGGCATTAGGGACATAAAATTAAAGAGAAATAACTTTAGGGACCTAATTACAAATAAATGAAAGTTTGATTTTCACATTCATTTGGAATGAATGAAGGCTATTAGGCCAAAAGATAATGAACCGAGATGTTCATGTCATGTAGGAACACGAAGTATCGGGAATGCGAGCAAGGACAAGCTCGCGTGAATACAAAGAACCAGTCTAGTGGAATTCACTATATTAACGGGTGAGTAGGTTTACTAACGTTATACTTAGTTGGGATGATGAGCACAACTTAAAGATAAAAACCACTTATTGGTTGTGAGTGGGATTTTATATCATACTCGGTTGAGGATGATAAGTACCTTGAAATGAAAACCCACTACCAAGTGGTATTTTAAACACCACAACTTAGAGCAGTGATATGAAAATCATGCAAAAAAACTACTTACCGGTTGTAAGTTGATCATAGCTAGTTGGTATGTTGAAACTTACTCAAAGGAAGTTGAAAACCCATTCATCGGTTATGAGCGGAGATGTCCTTATACTCGGTCGTCATAATGGACAGTTGAAAATATAATTTTGTCGGAAGTACTCTCCCCTGACTGTGTGCCAATGCTTAAACTATTTGGAAAACCTTATTGATGGGAGCTCGAATAGCTCTTATAGGCTGGGGGCTATTATGCCCGGTTTTAAAAATCTCGAACAAGTGGGCCATAGGCTAGTGGGCATGAGCAGGAGCTCATAAACAAACATGAAATATGTGTCATTAGACTTTAAAATGTGAATTGTTTCGCCATGGTACCAAGACCGGACCGACATATTCAGTCAACTAGTGGAAGTGTGACATGAAAGGTCTCCAAACCAGTCAAGACAAACAGTTGCAGGTTGAGTTGAGGGTCAAGATGCCCATGAGGGGTAGTGATGCATCCTAAGGGCCCTGGATGACCCGGTGAGTATAACGGCAGTTTGTCGTACCAAGTAACCGTGCGAAATTTGGAGTAGCACTAAGCGCATGAGACCGAGGTGGGAATGGGATGAGGTCTCTATCCTCATATGGATACGAAGAATTGATTTCAAGATTGAGGGTCGAATGTTGCGTACATTCACTCATTATCAGGGTAGAAGTGGACGTGCTTCTATCTAGGTGGTCGGTAAAGTTGCTCTGAAGCCACAAGTGGGTTTAGTGGTCATACTGGCCTGCGAATGTGTGTTAAACCTTTATGATGATGGATGTGTGTTAGGTGATGACACACCATGGTAAATAAGGAAATGATGGGAAAACCCGATATTTGAAATTGAAAGGATTTTTGAAAGAAAGGAGTCTGGCACACTCCAAATACAAATATTTTTAAAAAAAAAAACTTAAACTTTTTGAAAACTCATTCACTGAGTAGTCGTACTCATCCCCTCCCTTATATGCCTTTCAGGAAATTTCAAAAAGTCTACCCTTAAAGACCATCAACTAAGACGCTTGTGAGACAAGTATGATAAAATTTAAGTTATTATGCAATTTTGATATATGTTATTCCAGGAAAAGGTGTAGGTTTAAAGGACGCCTTACTCTTTACGGTATTATAATAAGGGGAAACCCTTTAATAAATCGGGAGTGTGACGGGTTGCTAACGGGGATCCGAGCAAACTAGGTCGGGGCATGACATATCATCCTACTAATCAGTAAAATAATGCATAGCATGAAAATCCTACGACACATAGAAAATCATATCAATCTATTTCATTAACAATGAAATAATATATGTTCAATTGACCCCATTTCTTCACAGAATATACCTTTATAATCATATTAATCATCATTCTATGTGGACTAGAGTTTACTGGTATAATATTAGAGGTAATCCTCTACAAGAAGTTCTATATTTTCATTTGAACATTAAGGCTTCAAAATGAAGTCCATATTTTCTTACCTATGCTAGTTGAGGAAGAATGACTAGAGTTTAAGCTCGTGTTGGGATTAATTGATGCACTATTAACCAAATATGCATACACATAATGCATAGATAAAGAGATATATTTTTCCTATGCTCAAATCATGCTATCAGAACTATTGGTCCCTATATACAATGCCAAAATGGTATCCTATTCTTGTGTTATAAATTGTTTAATAATTTCTATTTCTACAACTACATAGTAACTACATTTAATGTTTATAGTACTCTTTTACTGAGCCTCAAGAATTTATGAAATTATATATGTGATGATTTATGATTCATGTTTAAGAATATGAGTAGTGGGTAGGTAAGATAACATATTGCATGCCTGAATAAGAATAACCATTATATTTTTGTGTGATCATATGTATAATATGATTTGCTTGGGTGGACAATGCATTGTTTCGTTACGGCACCTAGTATTAGAGGTGATGTTGGCATATATGAAATACTAGAAATAGGGATATAAAAGAAGATTCATGGTTTCTAGAGCTTTCCACGGACCCGAAGGGAAGTGTATCACTTAGTCGGTTTTCATCCCTAGCAAGCTTAACTTCAGCTGGCATTACCGATATCTCATTTTTCTACATGAAATGAACATAGTTGTTCATTATTCTTTGGCCTAATAGCCTTTATTCATTCCAAAAGAATGAGAAAAATAAACTTTCTATTTATCTGCAATTAGGTCCCTAAAGTTATTTTTCTTTAACTTTGAGTCCCTAATGCTGGTTTTTCCTCAAATTGAGTACCAAAACTTTCAAAATTTATCTTAGGACCTCAATTATTTAAATTCCCAAAAAGGAGTTTATTTTTCCCAAATTTCCAATTTGGTCCCCCAATTTTTCCAAAATTACCATTTTGCCCTTCCTTTACAAAATGGTAAAATTCACCCCAAAAATTCTAAAATTCCTCAATTGGCCCTCTAACATTTTTATTATGCCCAATTGACCCTCAATTTTATAGAATTGCATCTTGGTCCTTCGAATTTTTGAAAATCCCAAATTTCAACTCATTAACACAACCGAATTTGATTTTATCAAATTGACCAATCAAACACATCCAATTATTGAAATTGAAGTTAAAATTGAGATTTTACATCTTCATACGATTCAATAGCACTTTGAATTGCAAGTTTTGACGCCGGAATGAGCTCAAACGGAGCTTCGCCGAAAAATAGATTATAGAGAGAGAGAAAGCTTTGAAAGATTACCGTCGGGGTACGACGGTCCGAGCTTTCGATCTGGGCAGATAGCTCTTGTCTTAAGGTTTATCCTAGAATCAAGAATCACATCAATTGATACCGAATTGAGTTAGAATTTCATCATCGAAATTCTGCCGGTTCTCTCTTTAGCACCGGTTGGAAATTGTAAAGGAGAGCCGAATTAGCTTACCTTTCAGTCCTAATTCGACTGTGGGAGGGCTAAGTAAGTGTTGGGAGGGCTTGGTTTGGCCTGAGGAGGGCTCAAAATGGTTGATTTTAGCTTGGCCGAAATAGGGCAGTTTCAGTCCGTAGGAGCTAGTTCACTGTTCCATCACGCCGACGCTTCTCTGGCAATCCTCGGAGCAAATAGAGACTATAGGCGTGTAGCTGACTTTTCCCTGGTTCTAAAGAACCTGACCTCACCTTCTTTGGCTAAGAAATGTCCATATATCGGAGCTCTGGTTCAAGCTTCACTAGAAAACTAAGCAGCTAAGAGATAATGAGCTTTTCAGGTGTGGAGAGGATGAATGGGGAGGGGGTCTTTATATAGGAAGCTTGGGGACTTCTTGCCGTTTGATTGGCACCTTTATAATAGGCATTGATGGCCGAAAACGTATTGAACAGAGATGTTTCTTCTTCGCCAGTGCTGCTTCGATTTTTCGGTGAGTGAATAGTGTTGTCATCCGGAGGAAGAAGATGACACTCTTCCAAACCGGACCGGACCGGTCCGAACCGGGTTCAAAGCTTAAATCGGCTAGTTCACCCCCCATTTGATCGAGTTTTTCAAATCTAAAAATTTATAAATTCATTTTCCATCCAATTGTGGTCTCAAATCTCAAATTTAAAAATTTTAAGCCACCTAGAAAAAATGAATTTAGAATCTGGTTCAATAGTGGTTCAAATTGGTTCAATAGTGGTTCAAACTGGTTCAATTCGATTCGGATTTGGTTCACCTAAACCGGTTTAGTTTTCATCTCCCATTCATTCTCAAGTCCATTTCCATGACTTTTGGGACTCTTTGGGTCACTCGAGCTCCATAAATTTCCTGGTTTACCATCTCTCTATCAGTTTCAGTTCATAAACCGACTCGGTTCTTAAACCGGTTTAATCCGGTTCGAGTCCGGTTCACCCGAACCGATCTGATTTTTCTCTCCCAATTTATTCTAAGGTTCCTTCCCAAGGTTTTTAAATCTCTTTGGATCACAAGGGAGTTGAAATTTCTCTAATTTACCCGTTCTCCAATAAATGGGTTTGTGAACCAGTTCGGTGTTTCTCACTCGGTTTGACCGGTTCTTTTCCGAATTTTCCTTAACTCAAAAGGGCGGGGTTTACATAGGGCCTTGCAACCATCCCAAGGCCATCAAGAAGTATATCATCGACTTATGCTTTAATTTTGGGGCACCAAATTTGGGCGAAATTGATGGCTAAACTAGCCACAATAACCATATAGGTGCCCATGGTGTGTGTCCCTTGAAGAGGGTGCACGTCAATTTGAGTTACGTACCTTGGTTGTGTTTGTTTATTTATTTTGGTTGGCATATGTTCTTTCATGCTCCTATTCACACCTAAAAAATGTTTGGTGAGTGGTGAGTTCAAAACTTATTGAATGTGTTTACCGATTTTGAGTCACCACATGACTAACGACCGATGTTTACTCAATATTTCTTTTTTTATTTGATATGTTTACCTTACATATTTTTTACTTGCTATTCTTTACAATAGACTTTTAACTTGTTATTTTTATCTCAAAAACTCATTTCCCATTTCACAATTCATATATTAATTCATATAAAATCATCTACTAAGTTATCACATATGAGAACACATGGTGCGAGGGGTATGTGCGTTATCTACCGCACTCCCAATGCACATACTGAGATGATTGTCCCCTTCTTATTGTTGTTGATAATATATATATCATCACAACTTCTCACATGGTGACCATTTTGCCACCATATCCACTAAGATCTCACACACAATCAACTCTGTATAGGTAGTGTCGCTAGATCTTGAGGGTGAACACTATTGTGGCTAACTCCAAGTCATAGATAGGGTAGTTCCTCTCATGTACTTTAAGTTATCGCAAAACGTAGGCGATAACCCTTCCTTGTTACATCAATGCACATCTAAGTCATTGTCCGAATGTGTCACTATAGTCGATGTACACCCCTGCACTTAGGGCATGTAGAGAGAATACAAGTGCTGTTGTCAAATGGGTCTTCAACTCTAAGAAGGATTTCTCACAGATTTCTTCCCATTTATACTCTACTCCTTTCCTTGTGAGACAAGTTAAAGGGGCAACTATCTTAGAGAAATCTTACACAAACTGTTTGTAATATCCTGGCAAGCCCAAGAAACTTCGTATCTTCAAGCGATTCATGGGTGCCTTCCAATCGGATATGGCCTCCACCTTTGCTGGGTCTACCTTGACTCCATCTTTGGACACTATGTGCCCTAAGAACCCTACCTCCTGCAACCAAAACTCACACTTGGAGAATTTTGCATATAAGCGATTTTTTCGTAATATCTCCAAGCGTGTTCCGTTGCTTGTTCTCCCTAAGAGTGGGGCATTCCTTTGCAAAGTGGTGAGTGGGAATTTTATATCATACCCAGTTGGGGATGATAAGCACCTCGAAATGAAAACCTGCTACTTAGTGGTATTTTAAACATCACAATTTAGAGGAGTGATGTGAAAATCATGCGGAAAAACTACTTACCGGTTGTAAGTAGATCATACCTAGTTGGTATGATGAAACTTCCTCGAAGGAAGTGGAAAACTCGTTCATTGGTTATGAGCGGAGATGTTCTTATACTCGGTCGGTATAATGGATAGTTGAAAACATATTTTGTCGGAAGTGCTCTCCCCTGACTATGTTCCACTGTTTAAACAATTTAGGAAACCTTCTTAACGGGAGCTCGAATAGCACTTATAGGTCGGGGGCTTCGTTTTGAAACTTGGGGGCTAATATGCCCGATTTTAAAAATCTCGAACAGTAGGCAATAGGCCAATTGGCACAAGTAGGAGCTCGTAAACAAACATTAAATATATGCCATAAAACTTTAAAGAAATGAATTGTTTGGCTATGGTACCAAGACATGACCGACATATTCAATCAATTAGTGACAGTGCGACATGACAGGTCCCCGGACTAGTCAAGACAAACAACTGCAGGTTGAGTTGATGGTCGAGGCCGTTGGATCAATGGCACCACAGATCATAAGGTATGAAATAAAAATACTAATTGTGCATGCAATGTATGTACGGGACCTTTAAGACGTCTAAGAGGGATAGTGATGTGTCCTAGGGCCCTGAACAACCTGGTGGATATAAGGGCGGTTCGTCGTACCAGGTGACCTTGCGAAGCTCAACGTAGCTTCATTGCGCACGAGACCGAGGTGGGATCAGGATGAGGTCTCTACCTCATACGAACATGGAGAATTGATTTCGGGATTAAGGGTTGGATATCACGTACATCCGCACATTCTTAGGATAGAAGTGGACGTGCTTCTATCTAGGTGGTCGGTAAAGTCGCTCCGACGCCATAAGTGGGTTCAGTAGACAGACTGGCCTGCGATTGTATGATTGACCTTCATGATGAAGGATATGTGTTGGGTGATAACACACCATGATTAATAAGAAATGGTGATAAAACCGAGATTTGAAATGAAAGTATTTTTGAAAGAAAATAAGGAGTCTGACACACTCCAATACAAATCTTTTTCCTAAAAGTTAATTTTCGAAAACCCATTCACTAAGTAGTTGTACTCATCCCCTCCCTTATATCCCTTTCAGAAAATTCCGGAAAGCCTACCCTTAAAAACCATCAACTAAGACACATGTTAGACAGGTATGATAAATTTAAAATTTTTACAGTTTTGATTTATGTTATTTTAGAAAAGGTGCATACTTAAAGGACGTCTTATTATTTACGGTTTATAATAAGGGAAAACCCTTAAATAAATCGGGAGAGTGGTGGGTTAATCACGGGGATCCGACCAAACCGGGTCAGGACGTAACACCCTAGGCCTCGGCTTGGAAATATTCTATCCAGCATATGACCCTAGACGAACTCAAATTGCTCATCTTAGCCAAGAAACTAAGAAAAACTATAGGAAGAGTTGCAAACTTATCTTTGGATCATCATTAGGGTTTATGGGTATTGTTACTTTACATGTCGTCGTCACCGCAACATTATTCCAAATCACTCCTATCGATGACCCTCTACCCTTCAAGCCACAACGGACCAATGCTACTTGTCATCATTGAGTCTGTCACCTACCTCTGGTCATTTGTTTAACCCTAATCATCAAGGGTTTTCTAGAGATCGAGAGGACTTTAGGAGAGCCTCGCTCAACTTAGTTCACAAATGTTCTAGAGACTATAGTTTCGGGAAAGTGACACACTCAACTCAACATGACCTTCAACATGGGCCTGGGCAACGGTTCGGATCCATTGAATGCAATTATGGCACATTTGCATGCTTCAATCCACCGAATTCATTTCAGTCCAATTATCACCCACCTGATGCATATAGTCATAGCGTACGAAGCGACTCCCATCGACTTCATGTGCACGCGCCAAAGTAGCCACAAATTGGGGCATATTGCTACCAAATGTCCCCTCATGTTGTTTCTTGTGTTATTTCAAATAATGCAATTAGAAGTACTACTTCTAAATTCAAATTTTATAATTCTTGTTCAATGGGAAATTATTCAAAATCTCTTTCCACTCACATGTCGCAAGACCACATATCTACTTAATTTCATTTACACAAATATTTGGGAACCATATTTGTTTAATATTATACTAGTCATATGCACTATATTTATTTTTTAAATAAGTGTAGTAAATATTCATATTTTTTTAATGAAAAATCATTATAATGTTCTCCATAAATTTCGTATTTTTCGACTTCACCTGAAAATATTCTAGATTGAAATATCAAAATTATTCAAATCGATGGTGCTAAAAAAATTTTCTTATCTAGCTTTCCAAATGAACTTGATAGTCATAAAAATTACACATAGAATTTTTTGTCACTATACCCATCATTATAATGGATCTACGGAATGGAAACAACAACATATTATCGATATGGATCCATTTTGGCCCATTTACATATGCCCCAAAATTTTGAGATTTTATATTTGAAATAAATATTTATCTAATTAATATTCTACCCACATGTTCTCTAAATTATCAAATATCATATCATCTTATTCATTAGTCTCCTCCTAATTACATGCCCATGCACATTTTTTATGTAGTGTTTTTTGTACCTTTAACCATACCAACCACATAAACTTCATTTTTGTTTCAATCCTTATATGTTATTCAACCATCCTATTAATTTTCTAGGCTACCAATGTCTAGATCATAAGACTGCTTGTATCTTTATCAGACATACTATTCACTTGTATAATATTATTCCAGGATGTCAGAAATTATATCTGACTCTTTACGACTTGAGTGAGCCCTATCAGGTCAAAGAGAGCGGCGGGTTACCTGAGTGAGCCCCATCAAGTCAAAAAGAGTGACGGGTTATTCACAGGGTTCCAAACAAGTCGGATCGGAGTGTGACATAATAAATGATTATACAATCCTAATATAGTACTCTGCCTACTAGACAATTTAATATTTACCATTTTGTCTTTCTAGTGGCCTTTATACATGAACCTCGAAGTTTCAAGATATGCAACATCATCTATGTTGGATTGTTTCTATGAATTTTGAATATAAATTCTTATTAAAAATTATAGTTGGGGTCTTGTTTTAGCTTATTTAGGGTGACATATTGTTGGATATAAGTGAATACACAAGCTTAAATAGGATTTTGATGGCTTAGTCGCTCACTATAAAACTCTACCTAGTAGCTCAAAACTTCTCATAACAAGAAAGTATTAACTATAATAATACATTCAACCATTTAATAAATTCATTTACTATTTGTATTGTCTTTTCTATTATTATTTCATTTATTTTTCCATTTAGACAACTTGATACAAACAATATTTTTCTTCATGATTACTTGGAAAAATAAATTTACATTAAACAATCACAATATACTAATACACCATGTCTTAATTAGGTATGTCTTCTCAAACATTCTCTTTATGTTCTAAGGTAAAATCCTATACTTTTTTTCATCTCATCACGTTCTTATCAACACTTGACTTGACTTTTAGAAATTTATAGATGGCATATCCTAATTCATATATCAGTTAACTCACATTGATTCTATTTTAAAGCCCTCAAAAATGAATTTTTCATGAAAGATTTGGGATCGCTTTATCATTTTCTTATTGTTGAAGCACATTGGTCTTATTCTTATCTAATAAAAATATATTTATGATCTCTACTAACAAGCAACCATAGTTAAGTGCAAATGGGTCACCACTGATATTGTTGTTAAACCATGATTATCTGCTTCTAATGAATTTTTCACTTAACACCCCTCCTAATACTCACAAATTATATACTACTATGATTAGAATGAAGTGTGTCTATTTATACATCTCTCACATCTATTAAGCTATTTACTTTTAGAAAAATTCTCAATTAAATATTAATTGTTTCTTTAATATTGATTAGAGCTCTAATTTAGATCATTATAGATTCTTTAATGGTTTTTCTATATTATTAAGGTGTAACTTAATTTTCTTGAATGTAAAAAAAGTAATGAATTGTAGGTCTGAATACAAAAGTCTCACAGCGAACAAAATATATAGAAATAAATTATTATTTTATATATAATGATGGCCATCTTTTTGTTCGATTTATTAGCTAGGATGATTGTTGACCCGGTCGGGTCCGAGTCCACATGTACTCGGATCCAATTACCGAATCCATCCAATTAGTCTTAGCCTAGTAATCGAGTTTATTGTATCCTTAGTACTCGATTTGATCATATCCGATACCTAAAATATATTTTGTTATTGAGTAAATTTAAACTTTCAATTAAAAAAATAATATTATTGACACTCTATTAACTAAATTATTATCAACTTTATTATATATTCAAAATAAAAATATTATAACATAAAAAAGTTTTTAGTCATAAAATTTAAACACCCTATTTACTTGAATTTTTTTGTCAAAAATTTAAATTTTTATATTTATCACACAAATAAATATTATAATATAATATTTATATTTTAAATATATAACAAAAATTATTTTTACTAGTAAAACAACCTTATTATCATATTTAATTTGAATATTTGAATTCTATTTATTTCAAAATATATTTTGTGTCAAGTACAGTTATGTCAAATATTTACTCTTAGTTAGGTCTGGTTAGATACATCTCCAACCAAGTTTGATTGTCACCTCTATTATTGACACTAAAATTTAATCTAAATATTTGGTAGTGTGGGTGAATAATAGTGCGAATTTTGGGGACTCAACATCATGAAAAGGATATTGATTCCACGTCATTCTAAAACTTCTTCCTAGATTTTCACAAATAGTTGCATTATAATTACAATTATTACATTTCCATATTTATAATATTTGATTACATGATATTTCTAAGTACGACCTATAAATTATAAATTGTGTACAACATTATATCTTAAATGAATATGAATGAATTACACATTCATTTTTTCTCACACTTATTACCAATATAATATGGTAACGTAAAAAGCATTAGAGTTTAAATTAGTAAACAAATAAAGCTTATGTTATAAGAGATTTATTATTTAATTCCTTAAATAAAAAACAAATATCCTCTCTCATGCACATATCTCGTGAGCAAGTAGCCAAGTACATCTCGCCTCAGTCCAAGTCCCTTTCACCCAATATCATAAACAGTTAAACTGACACTTCAGTCATTTAATACTCCAATCCTTAATTGACCCAATAACTTAGTACTTTTCTTAATCTAACTCCATATAAAATATATATATATAATTATATTCATTTTGTATATTATATTAGCCTTATAAAATATTAATTCTTCTACTACTATTAATTTAAATTGAAGTGTATAAATACGAATTTTAAGAGAATAAAACTCATTTAATATAAATTTTTACAATAACTCAGAAATATAAATCTTATTTATCTCGTAATAACAAGTATTAAGTATAATATAATACTTATAAAGTCCGAGGGCAGGGGAAAGGAACGTTGATTGTGATTCTCTCTCTTGAAAGATTATTAAAGAATTTGGCCGCAAAAAAAGATAACTAAAGAACAGTATCATTGCCAGTGGGCCCCAGCATCTGCCCCATCGCCATTACACCCCAACTCCTATTGCATTCGACGACAAAGTCGACTGTCCCCACCCTCCCCATGCTGACTGGTCTTTACCCCTCTCTCTCTGTCACCCTTATATATATCACCCACCACACGTCTCTAGTCCCTTGCTATCCGCCTTCTCTCATCCATCATCTACAATCAATCAACGCCACTCTCTCTCCTCCTCCCTCCCTGCTAGTTCATTCTCTGGAAACCCTAATAGTTCACACCCCACCCATTAGTCACTCCATATATATAGTCGGAGTTGTTATTAGCTTCCGTTACACACATCATTGATACACGCGATGCACAGGTGCGGGAGCTCCAATCACATGGTAGGCCCTGGGTCCTGCTCGTGCGGGGCCTTCCACCACGCCGGCCAGTCCAGCCCCCTCTCCCTCCTCTTTCCGGCCGACCCTTACAGCTCCTACCCTGTGCCTTACCCATACAGTACGTCCTACGCCGCCGCCTCCTCCTCGCCCTCCGTCGACTGCACCCTCTCTCTGGGTACGCCATCGACCCGCATGAGCGAGGCCGACCCGGACGACACAGGAAGGAAGGCCCGTGGCGGAGCCAGCCACGAGCGGCGGTCGTCGATTTCCAACTTCTGCTGGGACATCCTCCAGACTACCAATAACGCGCCCCCCTCGGCCGCGGCTTCTAAGTCATCTGGGCGCGGTGGGGGATGCGGCAGCGGGGATCCCCTCGTCGCCCGCCGGTGCGCCAACTGCGACACCACCTCCACTCCGCTTTGGAGGAACGGTCCTCGTGGTCCCAAGGTAATAAATGCACGTAATCACATATATGCAGCATGTGTATTTTGGAACTAATCAATATAGAACCATTATATAGACCTATAGGCTAATAATTAATCAGCATTAACATCTGATATTCACAATAGATCTGCTAATTTCGTCCTCTTTAATATTGAAAAATAATTAATTTTTTCATGATTGATGCTTTGATCTAAGCTAATGCTGCATCGGGTGGATCACATTATTACAAAACTCGAGGAAAATGTTTTTTTTGAAGCCTAGTATATCACGGATGCTTACACACACACACACACATATATATATATAAAGCATTGCCTTCGGTCGGTCGGTGTCACGTGGGGTTTCCTCTCATCTTCCAAATCCATGAAAAGATGATATGGAGATGAACTCGCAGCTGAAATGACTATGTATTGTGGATAGTGACTTCAATTCCATTTATGACCTTAGACAGAGAAGGGTTTTGCATATATTAGCAAACCCATCAGACTCATGACTGTTGATTATTGATGCGTGCTTTTGGTGCGGCAGTCTCTATGCAATGCCTGTGGGATCCGGTTCAAGAAGGAAGAGCGGAGGGCCACGGCAGCAGCGGCCACCGCCGGCGGGATGGCCGATTCGCAGCCCATGTTCAGCCACGCTCAGTACGGCTCTTGGGCTGCTGCCGCCCAGCCCCACCCCCAGAATAAGCTGCCTTGCTACGGCACGGAGTTCAGGTTCATGGAGGAGGAAGCCTACCACCACCACCACCACCATCACCACCACCCGGACAATGGCATCTCCTTCCTCTCGAGCTGGCACCTCAACATCGCCGACCGCCCGAGCGGCCTTGTCCATGACTTCACGAGATGAACCAGAGAAAATGAGACCCTGAACCGAAACTGAAACCGGAAATCAAAATGGAAATGGAAGCCGGATCTACTAGAAAACCGGCTAGTGGTGGAAGTGTAGGAAGAAGCTCTACTTTGTGGCGATGGCATGATGGTGATAGTTTAAGGTGGTCTCAGTCATTTCCTTTTTTCTTTTCCTAATTTTGTTTGTCTTCTCCGGTCAATCCTGAATCACAAGAGATGGGTAACTACATAATATTAGTCGGAGTCAGTTTGCTTTAAGCCTTTCTTCTGCTCCTTGAGTTACATAGACAAGCAAGTCCCATTCCCTTATCCCTTATTTCGCTTTCCCACCTGACGAACACCGCGAGTCAAAGTTCATGTAGACAATGTATACTTAATGCATATTAAAGTGTTGAGTTAAACAAAGTGGATTGGCCTCGGCATCATTCCCCTTAAATTAAATTAAATGCGAATGAGAAAAATAGAATTAATTATGATTTAAAGTGATTTTAGGATAGATCTTAGAAAAGGGGTTGAGTATGAATATTATAAAAATGTCTCTAGTTTGGTTATCGAGCCAATGTTGGGATGCAAAACAGTCTGAAAGTACTGGCAAAATGTGAATAGTATCCTAATGCATTATTGGTAGCTTGGGTTTACAGTGGATGCAGTTGAGAACTCGAACTCGAATGAAATCATGCTTGCTGCTAGCTACTTCAGTGATAGGGCAGTGGAACTTGAGTTTTGTGATGAACATGTTTTTTTCCCTCTTTGATGATCATCTCAGTTCATGATTTATGAACTTGAGTTTGAGCTCACCTGTAACTGAAAGAGATGGAGGTTGTTGTATATATCATCTATATTGGCTATAATACTAAAGAATGTATAAAATGCTGTGTTTTTATTTTACTCAATTTAGGTAAATATTTCATTTTTTTAATTTAAAGACACCATTTTATATGTTGAATTATCATTGAAAATTTTTATTTATAATTTAAATTATTAGTGAAACTTATATGGGATTTTAGCAATATATCATGTGGTTGTGTTGTTTTGTTTATTTATTTTATTTTATTCATTGGCTTGGCTGAAGAGTTCATCAAAATGTGCCTGCTGTTTAGATACATTAAGTATTCTACTGAAACCCACAACTGATCAGAGATGATGTTGAAGGATCAATGCACTTCATGGAGTTGTGATGTTAAGGCTCACAGATCAGTCCTCCAATTGGAATCCTCTAGGGAAAAAAATTGTCTCTTTTTCGTTTACTGTCCCATATTCAAAATTCCAATTGGGAATAGCTTGGACCCATCTAAACTCGAACCATTGTAGCTAATGGATTTATAGCATTAATAGTTTATATCATAGTTTTATCCATTTACAATAAAAGAACTAAAATAAACTGAAATAAGATTTTGTGGAAGAGGGAGAGGCCAGAATCATGATAATTGGATCATATTTGGAAATTGTTCAGTCTCTACATCTGATGATGTATGAGCAGTGAACTCACTGTAGAGAGGGTCATCAGAAGTACATTTGAAAAATTTATGAGCACCCATCTTGTCCTTTTTCTGTCCCCAGTTGACTGAGTCAGACAGACGAGGACAGACAGACAGACTCAGAGGATTTCCTTTTTTTTTTCTTTTTATTTTTCCTCCTTTTTTTAAACCATTAAAGTAATCCAATGCCAGAGGCAGAAATCAGTGTTTTATGCTTTGATAGTCTTACATTGATCAGTCAAATATAAAAAAAATAAGACCAGAATGGACTTCAGAGAGTCCAGAAGTCCTGCATTAGGGCTCATTATTTGCTTCAACTCTGTTTCATTACTGTAAGTGGTACATCACTGAGTCAGTTCCACTGAAACTGTTCAAGCAAACAGAAAATCATCTATAATCTTTTAATGCTCAATTACCTAAGGAAACTAACGCACATATCTGTTGGTGGTAACTCGTATAGCTTAACCACATCAATGTTCAACAATCTCGCACTTACAGAAGACCAAACATGGTTCGATCTAAAGAGCCGCCCTTCAATTTCTACAGTTTTCTCCACAAAAAGTGAAATCCCAGAAGCATCAAAGAAATGGAGAGAAGCCCTGCATTTCACAACCCTTTTTGCACACAAACAAGCTTCCAACAAATGCAGAATCTAACCTGCCACAGCATGAATGCAAAGAATCTTGGGATGGTGCCAAAGCGGCCAAAATCTCCATCATCGCTGCTTAACTGTGCTGCGGTCAAGTTCTTCTCAAACCCATTGACTCTTAACAGAAAAGCCTTCAACTTTAAGAACAGCGAGATGCACACAAGACTGCCTGATTCCTTTCTCACAAGCTAATGCTCATGGTTGATGCGTGGAGAATAAAGTGGATAAGGGATTAACGCTTCCGGAGAGTTGAGGTTTTGGCCACAGCCTTCATGCTCTGAGAGTCCTTGAAGCAAACAAAATGAACGATAGTCTTGCCATTCGGATAGACTGCAAAGACACTTGTGCCAATCTTCTTGTTACAGAGTGAACACATACTATCGCTTGTGATCTTCACCACAGCTGTTCTCTGGGAATAGAGTTCATCTTTCACCTGTAGATGCAGCAGACATGTCTGAATGGGAAAAGTCATCCAGAAATAGGAAAACATATGGATGGAAATAAAGCTGAATAAAAAGTATCTAACCATCATATTAATAAGATTGTGCAAGGGATAGAGATTACAAGCAAATAATACTGGATTAGCTCTAGAGGCACTTAAAAAACAATAATTTACCTGAAGGTTTTCGCTCTGCCTCAAACTCTTAATGACAGAGTAGTTCCTGTAAGCTTCACTAGACTTTCTAACCAGTGGTCCAAGAAAGGGAAGCAGATTCTGCAGGACAAGAGTAATGATGGATCCTTCATAATTGAAACAGTTTTACAGAAATATGAGATAATCAAGTTCACAAAACTAGAAGATCAAATGAATATATATCATCTCGAAGGCAGGGAAATGAACATTTTCATTTAGTATGATCTTTCTCAAATGGGCGTTCTTCACCTTTTCAGAGATATCATGTGGTACATCTTATTTCACAGGTTCCAGTTCTGAATGAATTTGAATTGGTATGACCATATTAAAATTTTTTCCCAACACGAAGTTCGCAAAATTTGTTAAATGTACAGTGAACATTTCTGAGTACCTGAAGTTTAGTTTCTTTGGGCAAGAGCCTTAGCGCTTGAGCTCCATTGATTCGATCCCAGCGTTTGCTTAACAGATCAAGCACTTCATCAAGCATGATATTTGAACCACCCTCTTCACAAGGCTCATCAGCATCACCATCACTTCTGCCACTATCAGTTCCACTAGCAATCATTTTCATGTCTTCTGCACCCTCTATTGCAGCAATTTTCTTGATTGCACGACTCACTTTAGCTTTGACAGAACTTCCAGAGCTGACCTTAGAAAGATTATTACTTGGATAAGACACTAGATTAGATATTCTCTTCTCAAAATTTTTTGTTGTCTTCCTAGGATTTAGATAAATTTGGAGAAGACTGAGATATATGTTGCCTGAGGATTTTCCTGCTTGCTGTAGCAGGGTGTTCTCATAAACACGGTCACAGTAGGATAGAGCCAGATCAGGAACATGAAGCTGCAAATAAGAAAATCCAAGAGAATGATCTTCTGAGAGATATATACAATATAAGTATTTTATTCCATCCGAGAAAGGAAATTCACAAAACCTGGTCAATACTAAATCTAACTTCTTCCATGTTATTATTCTTCCTTCCCATCCAAATATATTCCAGGTCCCCTTCCTTTACCCACCATGCTTTATATCAGTTGTTACCTCACTTTCCCACAAATAGAAGATCCTAGTAAGCATGGTCACTTGAGAAATGATAATAGAGCATAAAAGTATTTATTCTCCTCCTCACAAAACATAGGTAGTTCAGTTATTTAACATTTCCAGCAATTTTATTTTGTGGAAAACAAGGTGGTTTGCACGTGGCAAGGAGTATCCAACATTACTTTTTTGGTAGAACTATCCAACAGTACTTGATATGCATTATCCACACATAGTCATTGAGAAACAGGAAGCTGATCCAATAAACGTATTTGTTACTTCCACCAATTGTCATTCTAGAGGACCAGATAACAAGATAAGTATCTCAATGCTGGAATCAGGCACTGATCAAATGTAGCAAGTTGGGCTATTATATGATACTGTGTTGTCAGTTTCATAACTGCATTAACAATGCATCAAATCTACAGTTTTTTAAGTTCATACAGAGTATAAGGAGGCTTCATTAGGAGACAACATAGACCAATCTGTACTTTTTGGAAGCAATTGGCCTGACAATAGTTCTACAAAGTGCAAAATATGTTCATAATGGAGTACCTTGTGAACATACAGAGACAAAGCAAGCTCATGTTGATTCATCTTCCCCAACAAAATCGCTCGTTCTTCATATAAAGCATCCAGTGGAAGCCGTTTTACCAAAGCTTCAGGGCTGTAACCTGAGATACTATCCAAAGCTGATAGCAACTTCTTCCTTGTAGGAGTATAAGTTTTCTCATCCCATTTCTTTTGAGCACTTAGTTCTGCATACCAGTCTAGGATCTCTGAAAGATAGATTTGTACCTGATATTTTGTATAACAATATGCTTAAATACAAAAGCATTGACTCAACACTATCTGGCATACATAACTGAGAATAGAAATTAACATATCCTAGTTCAAATTTGTAATGCTTCCTCACATGACAAAGGGAGCAGAGATGTTTACCATTTCATTCTGAAGGTTCCCAGATATTCCAGTTTCATTCATTGCAAGCATGAGTTCCAAATACGTGGCCTGCATGTTTGGTGCATGCTTCTTTAAATAAGAGTTTACCAAGTCTGCTTGTATATTTCCAGACAAAAAGAGCTCAATAGTTTGAGTAGGGCAGCTTTCGAGAACAAGCATTGCAAACTCCAGCACAAGCATAGGATCAGTCCCACAAAGAGGCTGCAAAGGACATCAGTCAAATTCAACAGACCTCCAAGATGAAGGGTATAGAATGTTTAAATGAAAAGTCTCTGCATGTGTTTTCCTTTTAATAAATCAATAGACTAAATTACAGAAACAAGCTTTTTTCCTGTCACATGTAGTTTACATGATATCTTGGATGATCATATTTTTTTTCATATATAAAAAATTCACTACTTAACAATGATAGGAAAACAAACTAATTACCTTGAGATATTCAATTATAGACTCAGGCTTAAACTTTTTGGTGGGATCACCATGTGACTGATTTGATTTTGATTCTTCCACTAATTGATGCAACATTTTTAGAGCTTCTCGGTGCATCAAATTGCATTTGTACAGCTCTAGGAGGGCAGCATATTGATTTCTTTTCTGAATAATTTCTTCAGATATTTTCACATCGCAGTAGTTGAGACCTTTTAGTAACTCTAAAGCAGTTGATGACTGCCCGGTGAGAAGAAGAGCCTGGAGTAATGTAGTATCCAGTATTGCAGCCATATCCCTTGCCCCCGAACTGATAGGTGTGCTCCCGCGTCCCTAAGAAACCAAATAACAGAAGGTGGCATGAGATAATCAATCGTGAACAAGCTCATCAAATATATACAAATATGCCAAAATGGCAGGCCTTTCTCTTGCTTAAATTGCGAAGAATACCTTATTTAATCTCTTAAACCTACTAGAATCATGTGGGCCAAAATTATCACCAACAGCATCCAAGACAATCTCCTCTGTGCCCTCAGCAGCGGCTTTCTCTATTATGCTGCTCCTCTTCTTCTGAAGAAACTTGATAAGAGCCATGAGAGTATTGTGGTTCATTTTAATGGATTCAAGTGCTTCATTCTCTTCAGACTCTTGCAAATGTGTCGGGAGTGATTCCATGTCATCTGACAGCCCCGATGAACCTCTGGAAAGGTGTGCACCATCCCAAGACATGTCCACTGATTTTTCATGCTCTGGAATGGCAGCTGTTTTTGGAAGAATGATGGATGGATAAAGAGAGAGAACATAGGTAATGTCTACTTGGGAAGCCAAGAAATGCTCCATTGCCTCCTCGTAGCTTCCATTCTCAAAAAGGCAATGTGCATATCTGTTAACATGTTCATTACAATCTGATTAATCCATATTATCATCACAGGAGATCATTTACATGTTAATTGCAGCACGGAAAGATATTTCCATTAATCTATCTCTATTGGGTTTTGTTTATTGAACAGGTTATATGCAGTATATATATCCCCTAAATACTGAAGCCAAGTTTATCGTGATATTTGTTTAATCTACAAATGGACCATGTGATAAATTTTGAGGGATGATGGCTAGTGGGACTGTCATTAGAGCAATAAATAAAATCAGAAAGGTCCTAGGTTCAGTGGTCATATGTACCTTGGGATCATGGAGAAAAATGTTCCACTAAACATTCAGCTAACAAGCACTAGACCTATTATTCTTGGAAGACCAAAGAAACACATGAAAGGGAAGAGATAATGAAGGGTTCAAAAGTTCAGCTACATCATACAACACACATTTATTTGATTTTCTAAAATTGTAATATATCAGGTCACTTGTTCTCAATATTAGCTGAGAGATAAAACTGCAAGATTTGAGCTACACCTAGATAATACCTCATGTGAATTGATGCTTCCTTTGCAGCTCGAAGGTTAGAATCTTCTGGTGGTAGCAACTTGCACAAGGCCAAAGCTTCCTCAAAATTGCCAGATGCTGTTAACTGTACTATCTGCATAAATCAAGTAATAGATAAAGATGATGAGAGAAGACATGAGAAGATGGAAGATAACTGGAATAAAAGCATGTGCATATGGCTTCTTTGGTAGCTAAAAATGGAAAGAATAGAATGAGATTTAAATGACATTTTTAGTTAGTTGCATCATACAAATAGGTGGAGTTGATTCCTTTTGATAATAATGCTCAATTCCATTAAATTATGAAGAATATTTATTACAAACAATCATGCCCTCAACTTGTTTTTATGATCAAACTAACTAAAAATGCTCTTTAATCTAATTCTCATTCTATTCCAGCTACCAAATGGGAGCATAGTGTACAAATTACCTGTGCACCAAGGGGGACAGGAAAGAATCCAAAAACAGAGTTATCCAGTGCAACAACTATTGCACTGTTGCTTTGGATAAGATGACGAGCATTCCGAAGAACAACTGTCTGAATCAAGGGATATGGAACTCGAAGAGATCGAATCTGAAATTTGACAATAAAATTCCTGAGATTAGTGAGAATTGTATACAAGCACCACAGAAACATATGGTGTCATCTCTAGGATTTATTAATGGAAACCTCATCACCTCAAGGTATCTAGGTAGTAAGCCAATTGCATATGGCTTCTGAATAATAACTTCTTGAGGAGCCTCTGACCAACAAATCCTACCTTCTGGGAGAAGCTTCCCCGTTTGGTCCACGAAAACTCCAATATTATCCTAAATACAGCAAGAAGAAAATTGAAGTACATAAAAGGAAATTCATTTGTTTTGGCAGATATAGTCAATTGTATCATCACCAAGAAGAGGGTACCTTCCCAAGAATGAGCTCACTGGTAGGAAGTGAAATCACTAGAGGTGGAGCAAGTCTTCCACAGGGGAACACTTCAGCTAGTGCTCCATTCGAGGAATTCATGATCGTGTACTCTCTCCTGATACCTAGACAAATGTTTTCACCACACCATGACATTGACTTCACCGTGTCAGGTACCCCAAACTCTTTCACTTCCACAAATCCTCTTCCGCCTGCATAATCAAATGCGAATAATCACATAGTCTCAGAGTCAAAATATACATTTTGACACGATACATGTTCTAAAAGGAACAAAAATTGAGAACTTTTCTGCAGTTTCAGTTCAATCACAGCTCAGTCCAGAACAATCAATTAACAAGATGATATATGATCGATGTAAGTACGCTATAGCTCCAAAGTTTTTGAAAAGGGGATGTGAATTAACTAACACAAAAAAAAAATCAATCTTGATCGCAAGACTATAGGAATCTTACCGTCGTGTCTGAAGATACAGACCTTCTTCTGCCTCGCAAAGCAAAGGAACCCTCTCCTGTCATCCCAAGAGTACACATTCGCGCCCTTAGCTTTGGTGAGCATGGCGACAGTCTCCAAATTCGGGAGCCTGTGAAAGGAGATGGACTCGGAGAGCGAGAGGAGCAGCTCCCTCGAATCGAGCACCTCCATGGAGATGAGAGGCTTCTTTGAGAAGCCAACCACGTTCCTCTCGAGCACGTAGGGTGCCCTACGAAGGTCGGAGGAGGTTGGGGCGTGGAAATCGGAAGGCGGAGATCGATCGGAAGAGGGGGAGGAACCGGATGTGTCGGGGCCATAGATCCGGAGGGAACCGTCTAAGCAGCCGAGGAGAAGCTTGGTGCCGTATGACTCGACCGCCTCAATCTTAGTGGGGCAATCGGTGAGAAGCTCGAAGGAATCGTAAGCGCTATGCACCATCTTTCCCTCCTCTCCAGCCGAAAATGCACGAACTGAGGCCAAGATGGTGTTGTGCAATTCGATTTAAGATGTGCTGGCCGGCTCAAAAGGCAATTTTTTTTCAAGTAATGATTAAGAAAAATGAAAACCCGATATAATAAGAGATTATATGGTCGATTAATGGAAGACATATCAATACAATAGGTAAGTTAGATGACATATTCTTTTAGATGCAGTGAGGTACATCGGCACCCATAAAGCCGGACATGGAATCTAGGTCAGCACTTACCCCCTTACCATATTACACAAATAGGAAAATAATTATAACATGCCTATTAGATATTAAGGAGATAAATATTAAATAAGTGCTAACAATATAATAGGGGAAATGTTTATAATGTCATATTTCACCACATTCACCTCACTTCTCAATTGTGTAGTCTAGTACTCAAGTGGAAATTTAATTGTCACGGTTAATATTAATTTATATAATTAATAAATAAATTACACTTGAATTTGACTTAATCATATAATATATTATTATTCATAATCATAAAAATTAAGTTATATAGACACCCTTAAATTAATAAATTATTAAAGATTTTTTAGTATAACATAATACGTGTTAAATATTTAATTAACTTTTGTACAGATTAATTTACATATTTATAAAAAAAATTGGGATTTAAACGAATGTAATATTATTATATACAATAATTTTATTTATTTTATTGAAAATAATAAAAAAAATATTTTTTTCTTATTATTTTACAAAATTTACATTAAATTTAAAAGTTTAATAAGAGTTATTTTTATGAGCAATAAGCCAAAACTAGTTACAATGCATTTGCCCCCGCATATCTTTACATCACAATGTTTCATACTAGATCTTGTCATATTGAGCAAAGACACTCACCCCAATTTACATTCAATTTTAAAGTTGCATATTTTTCCTCCTAAGTATTTTCTCCATCGATTAGCAATTTATTATTTATGTGATATGGTTCCTATTGAATTGGTATTGGATACCAAGGATAAAGAGAGCCGACAAAAATAAAGATAAGAAATTATGGTTTGTTCATCTATTATTTATATGCTATATATACCATTTATGTATACTTAATATTTTGTTTATATTCATGGTACAAGTTTTTTTTTGCACAATTATTCACGGTACAAGTTAAAAGGGAGGATGTCCACTGTTTTGCTGTAAAATTTAAGGTGATGGGAAAAAATATATTTGTTGAGAAAGTTAAAATTTGAGTATTGTTATCAATAAATATTATTTATTACAATATTGATTCTTTCTAATTAATTTTATTGGTAACAATACTCAAATTTTAACTTTGAAATTTGTAAATTTGAGTATTATTATTCTTTTTACAAAATTATGGAATGCATATTTTATAGATATATATAAATATTAGATATCTAAAAATAAATAATTAATATATTATGTTAACATACAAAGTATTCATTACTTATATAAAAAATATATCTAAAATATTTATTATAAATTATTTTAAAAATAATTAAAATAATGCATATTCTAAATTTAACAAATTATTTTATAAATATCTAGTAAATATATAATTTTATCTTTTAATATTATAACATATTTATTAGGTTAATAAATCTTTCTTTAAATTCAATTTTGGATATTTTTTATGCTCTTGTGTATTATTCTATTTTAATTTCAATTAATTTTTTTTACAATATGTTCCATCACCCCATGCAATGGGTTTTTGAATATTTTAGCACTTATTTTTTGATTGGGCCATTTTTCACTCTCAAAATATCATTCAATTTATTGGTGACAAATTATTAATTTTTATTTCAAAGATTGTACTTGTATCATTTTCAATTGATAAAAGTGATAATAAGATGACAAGTGAGTTCACATAAGAGAGATTTAGTTCAGATAAATTCAGTCATGACATTAGAAAGGGTATTATATTTGGCATGGATGTTGGACCTAACAACATTATACTACAAGATATGAGGTTGCGACCCATAAAGATAGAAAACCCACTCACTCTCGAACTAAGGAACTGGAGAGTAGAACCAAACAATTTCAAAGGGAAAACCCGGGATTGTCCCTTAAGTGTGCTAAAATTGATAAATAAGAGCCAAAAAGGAAAATTGAAAAATCCCTAGTAACCAATAAGGACCTAAAGGTCATAGGAAAGAACCATAAATAGAATAAGATGAGAAAATTGGACAGGTTCATGGTGAACCAAGCTTGAACCAGATAAAACCGTACTGAATCGTGAATAACCAATTCAAAAATTGGTTTTTCTAGATAACTTAAAAATGTTAAATTGGGAAATTGAAGTCACCATTAGGAAGAAAATGAATTTAGATAAATTTAAAAAATTTTAGATTTTAGAAAATCGGTCGAATATGGCTTGAACCGATCGATTTTTTATTTTGTGTCACTGAACCTAGTCCGATCAAACCGATCAACAGTCTAACTGGTCAATGGACCACCTGCCAAATTAGTGCCCGGTCAGTAGGCCAAACCAATCAAAGAGCGACGTGTGGCGAAGCGCGCCTAGTCAGTCCCCGGTCAATGTGTCATCGACAACCGATCAATAGAAGAGCGACACATGTCCTTTTAACTTTTAAGAAAAATATTTATATGGAGTGTGTCAGACCCCTTTCTTTTCAAAAATCCCTTCATTTAAAAATTTGGGTTTTTCCACCATTTCTTATTTACCACGGTGTGTCATTACCCAACACACATCCTTCATCATGAAGGTTACACACATTCGCAAGTCAGTATCACTACTGAACCCGCTAGTGGCTTCAGAGTGACTTTTCCTGCCACCCGGATAGAAGTACGACCACTTCTACCCTAGGAATGAGTGGATGTATGCGACATCCGACCCACAATCCCGAAATAACTTCTTCATGTCCGTATGAGGATAGAGACCTCATCTCGTCCCCACCCCCGTCTCATGCGCTTGGTGCTACTCTAAATTTCGCACAGACACCTGGAACGATGATTTGCCCTTATACTTACCGGGTCGTATAGGGCCCTTAGGACACATCACTACCCCTTATGGACGTCTTGATGATCCCGTACTCATAGTGCATGCACAAACAATGTTTTCTTATCAAGCCATATAATATGTGGTGCCACTAGTCCAACGGCCTCGACTCTCAACTCAACCTGCAGTTGTTTGTCTTGACTAGTCTATCGACCTGTCATGTCGCACTGCCGCTAGTTGACTAAGCATGTCAGTCCTATCTTGCTACCATGGCCAAACAATTCAGTTATTAAGTTTTATGGCACATATATCATGTTCATTTACGAGCTACTGCTCGTGCCAACTGGCCTTGGGCCCACTGTACGAGATTTTCAAAAATCTGGGCATTCTAGCCCTCAAGTTCCAAAACTGAGGCCCCCGACCTATAAGAGCTATTCGAGTACCTATTAAGAAGGTCTCCCAAATAATTTAAGCATTCTCACACAGTCAGGGGAGAACACTTCAAACAAAAATAGGTTTTCATTGTCCATTATACCAACTGGTATAAGGACATCTCTGTTCATAACCGATGAACGGGTTTTGATGCGAACCCCGCCAATATACTAATGGCACCCTACACCAAATATGGAATAGACCCCAAGACTTTCACGACGCAAGTAAAAAGAATAGAATATACCTTGTTTGGTTAAGAAACAAGGTATGGTTAGATGTAGACGCCACACCAAACTCCTTTAAGAAGAGCTCCTAGAAAACCCTGGTGATAAGTCTGATTGCTTGAACGCCACAAGTAAAAACCTGATAAGTTCAAAAGTTCTCTCAAAAGAGAAAGAAGACATAAGCCTCACAATAAAATTGAAATCAAAGATCTGTTTACAATGGTCTAAAGTTAGCCTTTTATAGGCACTTGAGAATATTAGCAATTATCTAAATAAGAAAATAAAATATTGGGATTGACATACCAACCATATAGAAAATATTGCTAATATATTTCTTGATTATATCTAGAAAATATATTGTTTCCTAATTTAATCTTCTAGAAAATTTATGATAAATCTCCCACTTTAAATTCAAATTTGAATTTCAAATTTGAATTATCTTCTTCATATCTTCTTTTGGGCTTGAGATCTTATTGGGCTCTTCCTTTTGGGCTTCCACTTGGATTTCTTCAATTGCTCTAATTAGTCCATTCAATGCTTCTTCAAATCTTTTGGCCCTTAACTTGTGAATCACAGCGTGCCATATTTTTTTTCATATAAGGTTTTCAACTTCCTTTGAGGAAGTTTCATCATACCAACCGGGTATGATCTACTTACAACCGGTAAGTAGTTTTTCCGCATAATTTTCACATCACTTTCTCTAAGTGGTGATGATTAAAATACCACTAAACATTGGGTTTTTATACCGAGGTACTTATCATCTCCTACCGGGTATGATATAAAATTTTCACTCACAACCGGTAAGTGGTTTTTATCTTTAAGTTGTGCTCATCATCCCAATCGGGTATGATGTTAGTAAACTCACTCACCTGTTAACGCAGTGAATTCCACTTGACCGGTTCTTTTTTATTTTCACGTGAGCTCGTCCATGCTGGCGTTCCCGGTATTTCGCGTTCCTACACGATATGAACATCCTTGTTCATTATTACTCGACATAACAGCCTTCATTCATTTCCAATGAATGAGAAAACCCAAACTTTTTGTTATTTGCAATTAGGTCCCAAAGTTATTTTTCTTTAACTTTAAGTCCCAAATGTGGGTTTTTCCTCAAATTGAGTCCCGTAACCTTTAAAATTTATATTGGGACCTCAATTTATTCAATTTCACCAAAAAGGGGTTTAATTTCCCAAACGTCCAATTTTGTCCCCCAATTTTTCCAAAATTACCATTTTGCCCTTCCTTTACAAAAATGGTAAGTTTTGCCCCCAAAATTCCAAAATTCCTCAATTGGTCCTCTAACATTATTTTCATGCCCACTTGACCCTCAATTTCATAAAATTACATTTTGTCCCTTTGAATTTTGAAAATCCCCAATTTTTCCCCCAATTTCAACTCTTCAACACTACCGAATTTGATTTCATCAAATTTATCGATCAAACACTTCTAATTGTTGAAATTGGAGTTGAAATTGAGTTCCTGCATGTTCATACGATTCTAAGAAACTTTGAATCACAGATTTTAACGCTGGAACGAGCTCAAACGGAGCTTCGCCGTAAAACAAAATATAGAGAGAAAGCTTCAATTTCTCACCGGTGAGGGCACAACGGTCCGAGCTTTTGATCTAGGCGGATAGCTCTCATCTTGAGGTTCATCCTATAATCAAGAATTGCATCAATTGATGCCGAATTGAGTTAGAATTTCATTATTGAAATTCTGTCGGTTCTATCTCTAGCACCGATCAGAAATTGTAGAGGGGAGCCAAATTGGCTTACCTTTTAGTCGTAATTCGGCCGTGGGAGGGCTGAGGGAGTGTTGAGAAGGCTTGGTTTGGCCTGAGGAGGGCTCGAAATGGCCAATTTCAACTCGGCCGAAATAGGGCAGCTTCGGTCCACCGGAGCTGATTCATTGTTCCATCATGTCGGCGCTTCTATAGTGATTCTCGGATTGACTGGAGTTTTCTATCAGATAGCTGACTTCTCCCTAGTTCTAAAGAGCTCGACCTCTCCTTTCGAGGTTAAGAAAAATGTTGAAGTCGAAGCTCTAGTTTAAGCTTCACCGGGAAATGGAGCAGTAGAGAGAGAGAAGTGTTCGGGTGTGAGGAGAATGAATGGTGATGACCTCTTTATATAGGTGTAAAACCCTTGTATTAAATAAGAGAGATTTATTACTAGTATTAATATTGCCATAAATTATTGGTATTAATTCCAATAATTTAATTTTGATATTAAATTATTTGTATTAATTATAATAATTAAATATATATTAATTTATGGTTATTTATGATAAGGCTTCGCATAAAAATTTTTGACCGAAATTTCAGGTTATAAAAAAATTCATACTTCCCAGGAGGTCACCCATCCATCCTCACACTACTCTTGGGCAAGCACGCTTAACTTCAAAGTTCTTATGAAATCCTGTTCACCTAAACAAATTTGGTTTTTATCTTCTAATTTTTCTTAAATTTCTTTTCCAAGGTTTAATGTACCCTTTGGATCACCCGGAAGTTGTAAATTTTCATATTGCTTGTTCCCAAATGTAAACCAGCTCGGTTTTCTTACTCGGTTTGACCGGTTCTTTTCCCGATTTTCCTTAACTCAAAAGTGTGGGGTTTATAATATATATAATCCCACTTACCCGATAGTGCAATGAAATTCCACTTAGTCGGGTTCCATTCCTAGTAAGCTAGACCTCAACTGGCGTTTCCAATGCCTCGTTCTCCTACACGAAAATGAATATGGTTATTCATTATTCTTTGGCCTAATAGCCCTCATTCGTTCCAAATAAATGATAAAACCTAACTTTACATATATTTGCAATTAGGTCCCTAAAGTTATTTTTCTTTAACTTTAAGTCCTTATTGCTAGGGTTTTCCCTAAATTTGAGTTCTGAAACTTTTAAAATTTACCATGGGACCTCAAATTATTTAATTTCACAAAGGGGTTTAATTTCCCATATTTCTAATTTGGTCCCCCAATTTTTCCAAAATTACCATTTTGCCCCTTCTTTAGAAAAATGGTAAAATTTTGCCCCAAAATTCTAAAATTTCTCAATTAGCCCTCTAATATGCTTATCATGACCAATTGACCCTCAATTTTAGAAAATTATATTTTGGTCCTTCGAATTTTTGAAAATCCCCAAATTTCCCCTAATTTCAACTCTTCAACACTGCTGAATTTGATTTAATCAAATTGACTGATCAAACACCTCTAATTGTTGAAATTGGAGTTGAAATTGAGTTACTACATGTTCATACAATTCTAAGGAACTTTAAATCGCAGATTTTAATGCCGGGATGAGCTCAAACGGAGCTTCGCGGGAAAATAGACTGTAGAGAGAGAAAGCTTCGATTTCTCACTGGTGAGAGTGCAGCGGTCGGAGCTTTCTATCTGGGCAGGTAGCTCTCCTTCAAAGGTTATTGCTAGGATCAAGAATGACATCAATTGATGTCGAATTGGATTAGAATTTCTTCATTGAAATTTGATCGACTCTCTCTCTAATAACGATATGAAATTGTAAAGGGGAGTCGAATTGGCTTACCTTTCGGTCCCAATTCGGTCGTGGAAGGGATGAGGAGGTGTCGAGAGAGATTGGTTTGGCTTGAGGAGGGCTTGAATTGGCTGATTTTAACTCAGCCGAAATAGGGCAGCTTCGGTCCGCCGGAGCTGCTTCACTATTTGATCATGCCAGCACTTCTCCGGTGACTCTCAGGACGAACGGACACCACCACCATGTAAGTGACTTCTCCCCGATTCTAATGAACCCGACCTCGCCTTCTTTGGCTCAGAATTGACCCTATATCGAAGCTCTGGTTTGATCTTCGCTGGAAAACTAAGCAACTGAGAGAGAGTGAGCTTTTTAGGTGTGGAGAGAACGAATGGAGAGGGGCTCTTTATATAGGGAGCTCGGGGACTCGTTGGTTGTCCGTTTGGCACCGTTATGACAGGAATTGAAGACATGAAATGTACCAAACAGAAGCATTTCTTCTTCACCGGTGTTTCTTTAGTTTCTAGGCGAGTAAACAGTGTTGTCATCCTGAGGAAGAAGATGATACTGTTCCGAACCGGACCGGACCGGTCCGAACCAGGTTCAAAGCTTAAAGCGGCCAGTTCACCCCTAATTCAACCGAGTTTTTCAAATCTAAAAATTTCTAAATTCTTCTAAATTCATTTTCTATCCAATGGTGGTCTCAAATCTCAAATTTGAATTATTTAAGCCACCTAGAAAAATGAATTTAGGATCCAGTTCAATAGTGGTTCAAACCGGTCCGAACCAATTCAGATCCAGTTCACCTAAACCGGTTTGATTTTCATTCCCAATTCCTTCACAAGTCCATTTAGATGTCTTTTGTGACTCATTGGGTCACTTAGGGTCCATAAAATTCTTGGTTTATCATCTCTTAATCGATTCCGGTTCATAAACAGGCTCGATTCTTAAACCTATAATACTTAGGAAGGAACCTTAGAACAACGTGGGAGAGAAAACCCAGACCGGTTCGGGTGAACCGGACCTGACTTACCCATTCTCTATCGGTTCTGGTTCAATAAATCAACTCGGTTAATAAATCGGTTCTATCTGGTTTAGTCCCGGTTCTATTGAACTACTTCGGTCTTTCTTTCTCATTCTATCCTAGGGTCCTTTTGCCCAAGTTTATGAACCTTTTTGAGTCCCATGAGAGTTAGAAATTTTCGAATTTACTCATCCCCTAATAGTCGGGCTTGTAGACCAATTCGGTTTAAAGATCACATTGACCGATTTTTTTCCATTTTTTTTCTCATTACTAAAGGATGGGGTTTACAGTTCCACACCTCATAGATTTAGGGCAATACCTTCTCAAAGGTCACGAAAGATATAAAGTACTGGTGACCAAAACCATGGAATAGGTTAAGTAAGCGATTCACAAAGAGGTCAAGAAATGACGAGATAAAAACCAAATTTAAACTTCTTCTTAAGAAGGTCAAGCTGAAAAGGATACTACAAGAATGGAGGTAAGAAAGTATACCTAGAACCCCCTCATAAGGGGCAAACACGGAAAAATGTCATAGTAAGAGTGAAGATGAGAAGAAATATGCTATGAAAGGAAACTTTGGAGGGGTGCATACGACTAGGTACCCTTGAAGGAATCATTGATGGGCGGATGGACATAATGGGGGGTGCAAGGAACCAACTCTTAATTTGAAAACTTTTCAAAGGAAGAAGGTATCATGATGGCCCAGTGTGACATGTTTGGAGAGAGCAGAAGAACCAAATAACAATTCCAGGAGAACCAAGTAGAAAGAATAAACTAGTAGCAATGAGATGGTCAAAGAGAATAAACAAAACCCTAGGAAAGGCTGAGAAGTAGTATAGACTACACTCTATGAAGGAGAATAGGATGGACATTAAGGATGAGTGATACAGCTACCTAGACAATTAGACAAGAAAAATAGTAAGAAGCAGATAGTTAAAGAACTAGACTTTGAGAGAACCATGGATTTAAACTGCGGCAAAGAAGGGAGAAGTGAAAAAGGCCAAAACATTGGAAAAGAAGGACGAAGGAAAACCCTTAAAGAAATTATGGCCAAAACTAGATTTATAATTTAAAAGTCTTGAGACGATTAAGTGAGCCTCACGAAAGACAATAAAGAGATTTTGAAACAAGGAGGATGTGAACCCTCCTTAAAAAGGAAATAAGTTAACGGGTAAATAGGAAGTTAGCATCAAAAGATGCTGTGACAAGTACGAATGAGTGGACTACCCATACTAAGATAATAAATGAAAGAACGTTCGAGAAACATTAGGAAAGTAAGCCATCCAAATAAAATGTGGCTAAGGAGGAATAGCCACAATTAGTAAGACGGGTCATAGTCCACACGCGCATATAAAGCCTAAAGAGTGGACAACAAAGCATAGTGTGGAATGCATGGAATAAAACCAATAATCGAAAGTATCCCAAGTAAGGAATAAGGGATGAAACAGAAGTTATGGATAGAAAAGGATCCAAAGCAGACAAATGTCCAAACATAGATAGGGGTGTGAAGAAAGGGAGAAAGAACCCTATAAGGAATGATAAGAAGATTGAGCATGTAACTCATAAGATGGAAATCTCCATTGTGAGGGACATAGTAGAGAACGAAATCGGAAGAAGGGGACCTTCCCAAGCAAAGGAATCAATACATAGATCGAAAGTGATTATTATAAGAACAAAGAATCATGAAATGATTACGAGTAAGTAAAAGTGGATTAAGGAATAAGGAAAAATCCTTAGATAAAGAAGGCTAAGGATTTAAGAAGGAAGGAATCCAAGCTTATTGGTAAATTATTGGAAAACCCAATCATTGGAACTGGAAAGACTCAATAAGGAAGTTGAGAAAGGACGAGTGGGTAAGGAAAACCGACACAGTTGTGTAAGTTGATTTGATAACGGTGAAGGTAGTCGAGGAATACTACTAGAAGAAAAGAGGGATGAAGTTATACAATCCCTAAGAGGTTGGAAAATTGAGAATAACCCTAAAGGAGGTGTTCTGGAAATCTAATGGACATAGAGACAAGATCTAAAAAAAGTCATGCTGTAAGGGGGCATGTAAACCCAATAGCCCCGAGGAAAACATGTCTCAAAATAAGGAAGAATCAGTTAGTAAGCATGACAAGGTCAAACATAAAAATTTGGACTGAAATTGTAATGAACAACAGACGAAGGAAGAGTCGAAATAAGATGAAAAAGTGATAACAAGGAAACCCATGAAAACATGTATGTAATGTTCTAAAGGACATCGATCTATGGGTTTCAACGACCAAAAGGTTAACTAGAGACAAGAATGGTTAGGTATCTTGGAATTCCCAATCTTGAGTACGGGACCTCAAAGGGAAAAATGTTGCTAAGAAAGTTGTGAATCTAAGTATATACCCTTAAGTAAGATATGTTTAGGTGTGATAAACTCCATGGAGGGAGCAAATAATATAAAAGAAAAAGAAATTTCTTCAGTGAATGATTTAAAAAGGCTTAATTGAAAGAACAAAATAAGAGTTTACATGTTAAGCAAATACCAAATGGACATCAAAAGAATTAGTTCCTCAAGCAAGGTTGCTAATTAAGTTTTGAGGACAAAACTCCTAAAAGGAGGGGCGAGTTGTAAACCCCGCCCTTTTGAGTTAAGGAAAACCGGGAAAAGAACCGGTTAGACCGAGTAAGAAAACTGAACTGGTTCACAAACCGATCATTTGGGAACATGACAATTTGGAAATTTACAACTCTCGGGTGATGCAAAGGGTTCATAAAACTTTGGAAAAGAACCTTAGGACAAATTAGAAGAGAAAAACCAAACCAGTTTAGATGAACTGAATCCAATTGGATTGAACTAGTTTAGGAACTGAGTCGGTTCATGAACCGAAACCGATAGAGAAAGGGCAAACCGAGAAATTTATGAATCCCGAGTGACCCAAAGAGTTCCAAAAGTCATGGAAATGGACTTGAGAATGATTTGGAGATGAAAACCAAACCTATTCAGGTGAACTGGATCCGAACCAATTTGAACCAGATTCTAAATTAATTTTTCTAGGTGACTTAAAAAATTCAAATTTGAGATTTGAGGCCACCATTGGATAGAAAATGAATTTAGAAATTTTTAGATTTGAAAAATTCGATCGAATGGGAGGTGAACTGGCTGGTTTAAGCTCTGAATCCGGTTTGGACCAGTCTGGCCCGATTCAAAATAGTGTCAACTTCTTCCTTCCAATGACAACACTGTTCACTAGTTGAAAAATTGCGCAACGCTGGAGAAGCTGAAAAGACTCCTGTCAGGGAGTTTCAAGCAATGAATGACCACCATTAAGGCATAAATCGGACGACTAAGAAGTCCCCAAGCTTCCTATATAGGGTCATTTCTGAGCCAAAGAAGGTGGGTCAGGTTCCTTAGAACTAAGGAGAAGTCAACTACACGCATGTAGTCTCCGTTTACTCCAAGAGTCAATGGAGAAACGCCAACGTGATGGAACAATGAAGCAGCTCCGGCGGACCGTAGCTGCCCTCTTTCCACTAAGCTGAAATCGGTCAATTTGAGCTCTCCTCAGGCCAAACCAAGCCTTTCCAACACTTCCACAGTGCTCCTACAGACGAATTATGACTGAAAGGTAAGCCAATTTGGCTCCTCTGTGCAATTTTCGACTGGTTCTAGAGAGACAACCGGTAGAATTTCAATGAAGGAATTCTAACTCAATTTGACATCAATTGGTGCAATTCTTGATCCTAGGATAAACCTCAAGACGAGAGCTATCTTACCAAATTTAAGCTCAGACCGTCGCGCCCCCGACAGTAAGCTTTTGAAGCTTTCTCTCTCTATAGTCTGTTTTCCGGCGAAACTCCATTAGAGCTCGTTCCAGCATTAAAACTTACCATTCAAAGTGCTATGGAATCATATGAAGATGTAGGATCTCAATTTTATCTTCAATTTCAATAATTAGAAGTGTTTGATTGGTCAACTTGATGGAATCAAATTTGACTGTGTTAAGTAGTTGAAATTGGAGTAAAATCGGGGATTTTTGAAATTCGAAGGACCAAAATGCAATTTCATAAAATTGAGGGTCAATAAGGCATGATAAGAATGTTAGAGGGCCAATTGAGGAATTTTAGAATTTTTGGGGTAAGACTTACCATTTTTATAAAGGAAGGGCAAAATGGTAATTTTTTGGAAAAGTTTGGGGACCAAATTGAAATTTGGGAAATTAAACCCCTTTTTGTGAAATTGAATAAATTGAGGTCCCAGGGTGAATTTTAAAAGTTTCAGGACCCAATTTGAGGAAAAGCCGACATTTGAGACTTAAAGAAAAATAATTGTAGGGACTTAATTGCAAATAAATAAAAAGTTTGGTTTTCTCATTCATTTGGAATGAATGAAGGCTATTAGACCAAGGGATAATGAACAAGTATGTTCATATTGTGTAGGAACATGAAGTACTGGGAACACCAGCAAGGACAAGCTCGTGTGAATACAAAGAACTGGTCTAGTGGAATTCACTGCATTAATGGGTGAGTGAGATTTATATATTATACCCGGTTTAGGTGATAAGTATCTCAAAAATGAAAACCAACTACTTAGTGGTATTTTAAACATCACAACTTAGAGGAGTGATTTGAGAATGACACCGAAAAACTACTTACTGATTGTAAGTAGATCATACCCAATTGGATAGTTAAAAATATATTTTATCGGAAGTGCTCTCCCCTGACTGTGTGCCACTGCTTAAACAATTTGGGACACCTTGACGGGAGCTCGAATAGCTTTGTTAGGCTGGAAGCCTCGGTTTTGGAACTTGAGGGCTATTATGCCCAGTTTTGAAAATCTCGAATAGTGGGCCATAGGCCAGTGGGCACGAGTAAGAGCTTGTAAACAAACATGAGATATATGCCATAAAATGTTAAATAAATGAATTGTTTGGCCATGGTACCAAGATATGACCGACATACTCAGTCAACTAGCAGAAGTGCGACATGACTGGTCTCCGAATTAGTAAAGATAAACAGCTACAAGTTGAGTTGAGGGTCGGGGCCGTTGGACCAGTGGCACCCCAGATTATATGGCATAATGTGAAAATAGTGATTATGCATGCTGTCACGCCCCGATCCGGTTTGGTTGGATCCCCGTGATCAACCCGCCACTCTTCCAGTTTATTAAAGGGTTTCCCCTTATTGTAAACCGTAAAGAGTAAGGCGTACTTTAACCTGCACCTTTTCCTGGAATAGCATAATCAAAACTGCATGAAATTTAAATTTTTACATACCTGTCTTACAATCATCTTAGTTGACGGACTTTAAGGGTAGGCTTTCCGGGATTTCCTGAAAGGGATATAAGAGAGGGGAATGGGATTCAAATCTTTTGACTAAAAACAACATTTATATGGAGTGTGCCGGACTTCTTTCTTTTCAAAAATTCCTTCATTTCAAAATTTGGATTTTTCCATTATTTCTTAGTTACCACAGTGTGTCATCACCCAACACACATCCTTCATCATGAAGGTTACACACATTCGCAAGTTAGTATCACTACTGATCCTGCTAGTGGCTTCGGAGCAACTTTTCCTGCCACTCGAATAGAAGCACAACCACTTCTACCCTAGGAATGAGTGGATGTACATGACATTTGACCCACAATCCTGAAATCACTTCTTCGTGTCCGTATGAGGACAAAGACCTCATCCCGTCCCCACCCCGGTCTCATGCGCTTGGTGCTACTCCAGATTTTGCACAGACACATAGAATGACGAACTGCCCTTATAGCCACTAGGTCGTCCAGTGCCCTTAGGACGCATCACTACCCCTCATGGGCGTCTTGATGATCCCGTACTCGCAGTGCATGCACAAACAATGTTTTCTTATATTGCCATGTAATTTGTGGGGCCACTGGTCCAACGGCCTCGACTCTCAACTCAACTCGCAGTTGTTTGTCTTGACTGGTCTATCAACCTATTATGTCGCACTACCACTAGTTGACTGAGCATGATAGTCCTATCTTGGTACCACAGCCAAACAATTCACTTATTAAGTTTTATAGCACATATATCATGTTCATTTATGGGCTTCTGTTCATGCCAATTGGCCTTGGGCCCAATGTACGAGATTTTCAAAATCGGGCATTTAGCCCCCCAAGCTCCAAAACCGAGGCCCTCGGCCTATCAGAGCTATTCGAGCTCCCGTCGAAAAGGTCTCCCAAATTGATTAAGCATTGGCACACAGTCAGGGGAGAGCACTTCTGACAAAACATATGTTTTTTCTATCCATTATACCACCCGAGTATAAGGACACCTCCGTTCATAACCGATCAACGGGTTTTCAACTTCCTTCGAGGAAGTCTCATCATAGCAACCGGGTATGATCTACTTACAATCGACTTGTAGTTTTTTTGTACATGATTTTTACATCACTTCCTCTAAGTAGTGATGTTTAAAATACCACTTAATAGTGGGTTTTCATACCGAGGTACTTATCATTCCCAACCGGGTATGATATAAAATTTTCACTCACAACCGGTAAGTGGTTTTTAATTTTAAGTTGTGCTCATCATCCAAACCGGGTATGATGTTAGTAAACCCACTCACACATTAATGCTGTGAATTCCACTAGACCGGTTCTTGGTATTCACGCGAGCTTGTCCTTGCTGGCGTTTCCGATATTTCGTGTTCCTACACAATATGAACATCTTGGTTCATTATCTTTTGGCATAATTGCCTTCATTCATTTCAAATGAATGAGAAAGTCAAACTTTCATTTATTTACAATTAGGTCCCTAAAGTTATTTCTCTTTAACTTTAAGTCCTAAATACAGGTTTTTCCTCAAATTGAGTCCCGAAACTTCAAAAATTTATCATAGGACCTCAATTTATTCCATTTCACAAAAAGGGGTTTAATTTCCCAAATTTCCAATTTGGTCCCCCAACTTTTCCAAAATTACCATTTTGCCCTTCCTTTACAAAAATGGTAAATTTTGCCCCAAAAATTCCAAAATTCCTCAATTGGTCCTCCAACATTATTTTCATGTCCAATTGACCCTCAATTTCATAAAATTTCATTTTGGTCCTTTGAATTTCGAAAATCCCCAATTTTCCCCTCAATTTCAACTACTTAGCACAACCGAATTTGATTTAATCAAATTGACTGATCAAACACATCTAATTGTTGAAATTGAAGTTAAAATTGAGTTCCTCCATCTCTTACGATTCAATAGCACTTTGAATTGTAAGTTTTGATGTCGGAACGAGCTCAAACGAAGATTCACCGGAAAACGGATTGTAGAGAGAAAAAACTTCGATTACTCATCGGTGAGGGCATGGCGGTCCGAGCTTTCGATTTGGGCAGATAGCTCTCATCCTGAGGTTTATCCTAAAATCATGAATCGTATCAATTGATGCCGAATTGAGTTAGAATTTCATCATTGATATTCTATCAGTTCTCTTTCTAGCACCGACTGAAAATTGTAGAGAGGAACCAAATTGGCTTACCTTTCAGTCCTAATTCGGCCATAGGAGGGCTGAGGAAGTGTTGGGAGGGCTTGGTTTGGTCTGAGGAGGGCTCGAAATGGCCGATTTTAGCTTGGCCAAAATAGGGCAGATTTAGTCCGCCAGAGCTACTTCACTATTCCATCATGTCAGTGCTTCTCCAGCGATTCTTGGATTGACTGGAATTTGCTATTAGATAGTTGTCTTCTCCCTGGTTCTAAAGAGCCCGACCTCTTCTTCTGAGGTTAAGAAAAAATTTCAAGTCAAAGCTTTGGCTCGAGCTTTACCGATAAATGGAGCAGTAGAGAGAGAGAAGTGTTCAGGTGTGAGAAGAATGAATGGGGATGATGTGTTTATATAGATGTAAAATCGTGTATTAAATGAAAGAGATTTATTACTAGTATTAATATTGTCATAAATTATTATTATTAATTCTAATAATTTAATTTTGATATTAAATTATTTGTATTAATTACAATAATTTAATTTAGGTATTAAATTATTGGTATTAATTACAATAATTAAATATATATTAATTTATGATTATTTATGATAACGCGTACGTTCGCATAAAAATTTTTTGACCAAAATTTCCGATTACAAAAGAAATCATATTTCCCAAGAGGTCACCCATCCTCACACTACTCTCGAGCAATCACACTTAACTTTAATGTTCTTATGGATTCTCATTCCCCTAAACCAATTTAGTTTTTCTCTTTTAATTTGTCTTAAGTTTCTTTTCCAAGGTTTAATTAGCCCTTTGGATCACCCGAAAGTTGTAAATTTCCAAATTGCTTGTTCCTAAATGATCGGGTTTGTAAACTGGCTTGGTTTTCTTACTCGGTTTGACCGATTCTTTTCCCAGTTTTCCTTAACTCAAAAGTGCGAGGTTTACAAGTGTTCTCCCCTGATTGTATGTCAACTGCACAAACAATTTGAGAGAATTTCTTGACGGGAGCTAGAACAGCTCTTACATGCTAGTGGCCTCAATTTTTAAACTCATAGGGCTCAAGGCCCACTTTTGGAAAAACACGTGCAGTGGGCCCAAGGCCAGTGGACACGGGCTGAAGCCCGTAAACAAACATCATTAGGAAAAGTTACGAAAACTTCTATTTAAAATAGAAAATGATTGTGTGATTCGCCATGGTATCGAGTCAGGATTGACAATGCTCGATGGGCTAGTGGTAGTGCGTTAGGGCTAGGTCGACGGACCGGCCTAAACAAACAATTGTAGGTCGGATTGAGTGTCGAGACCGTTGGCACCAAAGAGAATGGCTTAATCATGAAAAATTCTCGTTTGTGCATGCACTCATGGATACGGGACCATCAAGATGCCTTAGGGGGTAGTGATGGGTTCTAAGGGCTACTTGACAATATGGTGGAGATAAGGGCAATTTGTCATATTAGTTAGTAATGAAGCTCTAGGAGCTTCTTGCGCATGAGACTAGGGTGGGGTCATGATGAGGTGTCCGTCCTCATATGGAATGGAAGTGGATTTCGGGTCTTAGGGTTGGACGTCTCGGATGTCCACTCAGACTCAGGGTAAAAGTTTGAGACTTATATCAGGGTGGACAGTAAATCCGCGCTGATCCCCAAGTGGGTGCAATCTAGGACTGCCCTGCGAATGTTTGTACCCTTCTTGATGAAGGGCGTTTGTTTGTTTGTTAAACGCCTCCTAAGGCAAGGGAATATGCTAAGAGAGCTAAACACACCTAATATGAAAATAGAAAAAGTCTTGAGATTTAAGATTTGAGAAAATCCTTATAAATAAATGTTAAACCTTGGTATGGTTTTGATAACCTAAACATTTGAAAACTCACTCCCAACACTCGCTCACTGAGTTGTATAAACTCACCCACTCCCTTTTATCCATTTTCAAGAGTAAGGAAATCAATTGAGGGAGCTCGGAAAGATGTATCATCCGTCAAGTACGCTTAAAGTTCTTTTAAGCTTGCTTTAGTTTGATTTATGCTATTTTAGGGAAAAAGATTTGAAATTTTTGCATGGGTCCTCTTGACTAAGAGAAGGGGAAACCCCTGTTGAACCAAGGGAGCGACATGTTGTTCACGGGGATCTAACCAAACCGGGTCGGAGTGTGACATCTCACCCCTACAAATCTGGGGATCAAAGTATCGATTAGTTTGTGGGATGAGCAATGGTACTCAAACAGAGAATGTGGTAGAGGTTGTGGCCTCTCATTAGGGTAGATGGTAAAATCACTCTAGGCCACAAGTGAAATAGATCGATGTTGTTAGCATGTGAGGGTATGTTCTGCGACCGCTTAATCCCTTTATGGATAAATAGTGTTTATGTGTTTGTGTGAAACAAACCTTGGTAGGAAGGAACCTACCCTAAGATTGGTGAAATAAGGTACAAATTTTATGATAAACCTTTTTATAAAAGATAAAACAAGTAGTAGCTTGCTTATTATATATACTTTTTCAAAAAGGAAGCTTTGATTAATTGCATAATTAACCATGGAAAGGAAGTTATGATATCATGTAAATCCTATTCACTAAGTTGTTGAACTAATCCCCTCTTTTAAACCTCTTTTAGGAAAGCTTCCGCAGTAAAAAGTGTGAAAACCGAGAAGCAAGTTAGAATTACCACACAAGGTAATTTCAATTAAGTAGTTTTATTAATTTTGTTATCGTAAACATATAATTTTATAAGTTTTTACCTTTATTAGTTTATCTTAGTAGAAATACAATTTTAGTATAAAAAGGGGTGAAATATTATTTATGGAATTCCAATCAAACCAGGTTGAGACGTGAAATCACACCTAAGTTATTTCTCAAAATGCTCATTCGTGGTTCCTCTGACATTCAGGAGTGGGGAGGTTTCATTTGTGATATTTTATTACTCATTTTCTTGTTCAGTTTGAGGAGTTTTATCATTTCTACCATCCTTTGCTTTGCTCCTTTGAGTAAATGTTTATGAGATTTGGAATAATTCTGAATTTCATTAGGATGGTTCGTGTCGCACACCCGACATATATGCCGACCGTATCTAACTATAATGAATCAGTTTCTAGAAAATAAATTCATCGATTCAACCGATTCTTACATTTTTTTATTGATTTACCTCTAATTTGATCAATTTTTTTTATCTAATTTATTTTTACTTACTGGTACCATTCGCTTAAAATATACTCATAAGCCTAACTAGCCACTAACTTGATTTTCCTTTAGGCTTAGTGTGACTACCACCTCCTCTATGGATGAAAATAAAGTCACTCCCAAAACACCAAACAAGCTTAATACAAATACAAATGTATTTTTTCATTGAACAATTAATGAATAGTTATATATGATATGAATGATGATGCACAATTCTTTTTTTGCTCTTTTGGACGTTCCATTTTTAGTCAAGTGTTACACATTAATTTGAGCTCTTAATGAAGAAAGAATGAATGAATTAATTATTGAAACCCTCTACCTCATTTTAATTATCTGGAAATGACCGATTAATTGAACCCCTCCCTTCTTCTCCTTGAGAGAATGAATGAATTTCCCCATCCACAGACCATTGATGAATGTAATAGCAGCGATCACTAGAGTGTGCTAGGCGGGAGGTAAGCGGGTGGACATCTCCCTTGATGACTGATCGATAGTACTGCTGGAAGTTGTCCCGCCAAACTCACTGCTGGTGAATTCTTGGCTGCTGAGAGCCAAATCCCTGAACCTCTTCATGTCCGCATTGTACATGGACGTGTCGTATTCGGAGTTCCCGTTCGATAAGCTGAACACGGTGCTCTGCCCCGGCTTCACACCTTCGTTCAGGTCATCCAGCGACACGTCTCCCTCAAGCACCCGAACTATCTGCATTTTTTTCATCATATGTCACAAAATCGTTATACTTGGCCAATTATTTGTGCTCATATGAGAAATGAAAATATTATAATTTTATTAGAAAATTGAATTCTACTAATTATCATCAACATATGTTTATTTTAAATATAAATAAGTGTTATGATCTTTCATAAGTTTATCATCTTTTCTCACATATTGTGCTAGAAAAATTGTTAATGTGAAAAAAAATATTTGAGTTTGTTTTCTTTATCAACTTATTTGAAATAATAATAATATGATTCCGAACATGAATGTGTTGTGGGGATTAATATTTATATGATTCCGAACCTGGCTCATCTTGGGGCGCTTCTTGGCGGAATGGCGAATGCTGGCGCTAGCGCAGGAGACCATCCGAGCCATCTCTTGGTGGTTGTAGTTGCCCTCCATGCAAGCATCCACGAGCCCTTCGTAGACCCCTTCCTGCAATGCCCTACTCAGAAGCGGCCGAGCCTGTGGTCGATCCCCCCACATATAACAAGAAAAACAACAAAAAAATATTTAGGATTATTCAGTGGGTCCATCATGTCACTTCTCAACACAAAATCAAAAGCTCCCCAAATTAAATCTTGTGTTGCATCGGTGGATTAAGATATGATGTAATTTGTAATATTATGGAATCCATCTAACTACAATATATGGTGGTAGAAGGTTTAGTGCATAGGTGTATGTACGGACCCAGTCCACCAAGCTATCCTCCATGGCAAAATTGCTATCCACCGGCCTTTTCCCGGTTATTAGCTCCAGCAGCATCACCCCGAATGAGAAGACATCGGATTTCTCAGTTAGCTTGCCGCTGGATGCGTATTCCGGAGCTAAGTACCTGCACAAGAGCAACTACAGTTTAATGATTATCCATCCCATCATCATATATAAGCATGCTGTTAACCATGCTTCCTATCCTAGAAATACTTGGAATAAATATTGAGTAAGTAAGAATGAAAGCAGCCAAAACGTAAGAATATTAGGGACCATTGAAGGTGATTCATTACCCAAACGTTCCCATGACCCGGGTTGAGACGTGAGTGTTATTGTCCGAGGAAAGTTTCGCTAGCCCGAAATCAGCCACCTGAGGATATACCAAATGCAGTTGCAGGAAGTTGGGAATCGTTCAAAGAAGGCCGGATTGGATTAAATATATGTTATCGGGCAATTGAGTAATGGGAAAAAATAGGGTGAGTGTACCATGGCTTCGAAGTTGTTGTCGAGAAGAATGTTAGCAGCTTTGATGTCCCTGTGAATGATTCTTGGATGGCCTGCAGAAGGCACGGCATGCTCATTTGTAAGACATCTTTGCATCGATCCAGATTGTATGTCATATAGAAGAAAGGTCACTTACAGTCCTCGTGAAGATAGGCAAGCCCCTTAGCTGATCCCACCGCAATACGAAGTCGGCTTTCCCATTGCATGACTGATCGACCCTTTCCTGCAAATCAAACCTCAAGTAACAATAAATCTTATACCCAGAAAATGTGCTTCTGCTAAGCTATGTTTGGATTGAACAATTTCGATTCATGAGTGATTTAGAAGGAAGGCGAGCTACTTACCGTGAAGGTGATACTCCATGGTGTTGTTGGGGACGAATTCGTAGACCAGCATCCTCTGGGTGCCGGCGATGCAGTAGCCTACCAGGGACACGAGGTGGCGGTGGTGGACGCGGCTGATGATCTCTACTTCCGCCTGGAACTCCCTCTCTCCTTGTCCGCTCCCGGACTTGAGGCTCTTCACCGCCACCTCCTTCCCGTTCGGCAGCACCCCCTTGTGCACGTACCCGAACCCTCCTTGCCCCAGCAGCATCTCCTGCGAGAACCCGTTCGTCGCCTTCGATAGATCCTCGAACGCGAAGAAGTTGCTGTTGAACCCCAGGGACATCCCGGGTGATGGAGGCGGCATCGGCTGCTGGAACCTCTGCTGCTGCTGCTGCCCCCCTGACCACGAGTAATAGCTCCCCATGTCCCCGCTGCCCATGGGCATCGGCGGCGGCGGAGCTGGCCACGCCCCACTGGAATTTGGCGGCATGTTCTGTACTCCGCCGCTGTTGTGCCAGTTCGGATGGTGGTGCTGTCCGCTCGGGTAGTACTCATGATTAGCTGCATGTCATGGAAAAAAAAACAAACGTCGTCATAATACTAATTGATAATACACAAAAAAGGGTTTTTTTATACACGTTTAAATCAAAACGTAAATGTTCATCAATCAATATAAATTTAGTTTTATCTATCTTTAACTAATTTACTAGTAATCAGTATAACATAGATTTGGTTTAGGTTAGGTACCTTTATGCATTTGGGAGGGATCGGGTCCGTAGTAGTGCATGGCATCGCCCTTCTTCTTCTTCTTCCTCGTGCAACACGCAACGCAGATTGCGATGGCGATAAGGGCCAGCAGCCCTACCCCGATGGTGATCCCGATAATCAACGGCAGGTTCGAAGACGCGGTAGAGCTGGAGCTCGAGGCCCTCATATGTGGTGGTGCAGGCGCTAGGGCCGCTGTGGAGGAGGAGGAGGAGGATGGCGACGAGGAAGACGACTTTGGAGGAGGCGGAGGAGTGGAGGATGATGAAGAGGATCCACTACCGGAACTCGAAGGGGGCGGAGGAGAGGAGGAGTCTCCGCTGCCGCCATCCTCGGGAGGAGGCGGTGACGGGGAGGAATTGGATTCGGACGGCGGAGGGGATTGGCCAGAGTCGGAAGGCGGGGGCGGTGGCTGAGAGGAGGCATCGGAATCGGGGGGAGGCGTGGCGGCCTGTGTGTCCGGCGGAGGAGCGTTGGAAGAGGAAGACATTATATGATCCCTAGCTAGACGGCGCCGACCATGAACTGCCCGCGATTTTCGGCCTTGTCAATAAACGCGAGCAATCCGCCGGCCCCTCTCCGGCAACAGCTATCGAACGATGAAACCCTGAAACACAACAGAAGAAAAGAAACAGACACTGCATGAAGCAAAACATGTAAATGGTGATGAAAAATCCAAACTTTAAGTTGTTAGCCTGCTCATAAATTGATCGTATGATCCGATATTGAATTTTTTCACCTGCAAAAGGAGGAGAGACGAGGCGTTCTTCTTACAGGAAAGGGAAATTTCGAAGTATTGGGATGAATGCACCTATGAGGGGGAGAAGGGAGGGCTCATCTGTAATTTCGCTGGCTGTGACACTTTCTCCAAGATTAGTTATTACCGTTGCTGATTCATGGCTGAGATTTGTTGACCAGACTATCCTAAGCATGGCATCTCATTTGATTTAACTTGTATATAGAAAAAAATATTTATTTGATAAACTCGAATATAATTTTGAATTTCACCAAACAGTTATCAAATTATTAGAGGGAGTTTTACATAATTTAGCACACTTGACCTACTTAGGTCTATTTCCAAGTTAAAAGTGAATAATGGACTTGTTTTGTTGTTAAATTTCAATTTAATTACATAAATAATATCAATGATAGTTTGACATCCACCATTTTAAAAATTTTATTGTCATCAAACATTTACACTAAAGCATATTGATAATATTAAATATTTGTATAAGATATTTTTGTATTTGTTATACAAAGAAACCTTTAAAAATGTTTTATACAAAATTGTCAATTTTTACAAAAAAAAAATTATATCATCATTCCAATTTAGTGGTTTTCAAGTATTAATCCTCACAAACAATAAATAGCATACTTGTGTACTAGAATTGCTTAGTAGAGAAAAAGATGGTTAGTATATGCTAATTCTGTTTTTGGTAAATGGTTCGATTATTTCGTAATAGGGGAGTCCCTTTACCAAAGGAAATATAAATAAAATGGACGAAAAGCTATATATTAGAATAGGTTAAACTTTCAAATAAGGGGTAAAATTAGGATTTTAAAAATAAAATTTTAACTAAATTTTACTAAAAATTGATGTTGAGGTGATATAATTTTTAATCCAAAATTTTGATCTGATTAAAGTAAAAATTATTTTTTAAAAATGAAATTTGAATTATTAGAAAGTTGATTTATACTAATTGAGATTGAAGAAAAAAAATTTAAATTAGGGTGAGAAATAAAAGGGAAAAAATAATTTTAAAAAAATGTGAAAAAATAATTGGGTTAATAGATCTGACCCACTTCACTCAGCTCGAATTGTGATTCCTCCATCCTCTACTCCCCACACTTCCCTATAGATTTTGGTCACACACCATTGAAAAAATTAATTAAATCAACTCAAATTTTACTAAATTACATGCAACAAATCTCATATTTTCAACTGTCATATTGATTTCCCTATTAAATTACTTGAGTGATCAAATTTCTCCTCAAAGTTCAAAAAATCTTCTTTAATACACTTTTGACTACCATAACTTTAGCCTCAAAATTTTCTCTCACCAACCACTAAATTAGTTAATTCTTGTATCAAAATATGGCTAATAGACTATTTTTTAGTTTTGTAGTTGGGTCAACTGAAAAATGGTAAAAAATTACCAACATAAGTATTGTTTTCCCAACTCTATTTCTAGGATAGAAAATCTATGCCTTGTCGTCGTCCTTTTAGGCCCAAATTCAATCAATGTCGGTCACTACTCTTGTCATACCCGACTCGGTTTTTCGGTCAGACATGTAATTAATCTGTCACATCTTCTCAGTTTTACAATAGTGTGTGTCTTCACCACTATAGTCTCAACAAGACTTAAGTATTAGAATAAGAGATCATTTCAATATTTTCTAAAATATTCATTTTTAGTACAATATGAAAAAAAATCAATAAACATGTCATAATATAACACATTGAATAGAAATCTTCAAGTTGGATGGCCTGTGGTGTTTCCTCTCCCATTATTTTCCTGAAAGAGTATGGAAAGATGGTTGGTTCAACACTCAATGAGTAGAGATAATTAACATTGAGACTTATTATCCTTGAGTCAACACATACTTTAAAGTGTTTGTGAGGGATATTTGTATAAATATTTAAAATTTTTTTTTATTTAAACATCAAATTATCTATACTTAGGCTTGAAATTGCACGTCAGTATGTACCAAGTTACCAATCACAAACATATTTATTCCATCATATAAGCATCATGTAATCATATAATGGAGGTACACTACCATTCTATTTGTGGTTCATTGCAATTTTACTAACTATCCTAGTACGGGTACTCATCCCCGACCAAGTATTATGTGGATATTTCATCACAAAGGGATTCCTGATTCTCCGCCTCCTTACTCACATGAACTAGTAGTTGTAATTCCTATAATAGTTTGACAAATATTTGTGAATAATTTGTGTTTGACTTGTGAGAGTATTATTCCATGTAGCTAGTAATCTTCCAAAAATATTATATTTTACTCATTGGATGTGGTTAGCTTTATTGAACTCTGGATGATACCCCCTTTTTACTACCCATGCCTTAACTTCTAAAAGATGTCAAAGTTTTCCAATATTAGACCTTATTTACAATTGGTAACTATTCATAAAATATTTCTCTTATATCCATATACTTTTACTTATTTGCACATAGGTCCCTAAGTTTTATTTCTTTTTCAATTAGTTCCATAATATTTTTAAACCATTCCTTTAGATCCATAACATTTCCTTTATCTCCATTTGGGTTCCTAAATTTATTGTTATTTGAAATTAAGTCCCCAACTTTCCAAAATTTTCAAAATGGTAACTAATGTTAGTTTTTCATGGAATTGAGTTTAAACCTCCAAATTTTAGTACTATCATGATACTAATCATCTTTCTCATGCCCCACTATCATTTCAAGTTTCAAATTGATTGATTTGGTCTAGAAATGACTGATAATGTCGCTTCACTGGAAAATGATTCAAGAGAGAGAAATATTTGATTTCTTATTGGTGATGATACAACGACTGAAGTTGTTGGTATTAGAAGCTAGCTCTCCTCCTTGTAAGTCCTCTAGAATCAAGTGGCACCTCAATTGGTTGTTAGAGCTATTTGAATTTGAGTTGAAAAGAATTATGTGAAAATGGCCTAAAAATATAAAAATTATGGTGAACGATGGTTGGAACACTTACCTACAATCGATGGGGAAGACTTGGGCATAACTTGAGATTGTCTAAGAGGCTTAGCTTGGTCGTGGTTGGCCATGGGGACACTTAATGTCTACTCAAAATGCTCGGTGTATGTTTGGTCTACTGGAGTTAAGGTATTGTGTGACCTCATTAGGGCTTCTCCGATTGTACTCGAGCTTGACTTATATTACTATCATGTATAAGACTTCTTTAAGAATCTAAAGTACCCTTTTTGGTTGAGGAAAGGAGCCTTGTCGAAGCTCTAGTTTGTGCCTCTCTAGAAACTGGAGCTATTAGAGGAATTCAGGTGTTTGAGGTGTGACAAGACTAAGAGGGGAGGTGCTCTTTTTATAGGGAGCTTGGGGACTCGACAAACATTCAATACCTTGCCATGTTATCCCCTAACACTCCTAGTGTCATGCCCCGACCCGGTTTGATCAGATCCCCGTGAGCAACCCACCACTCCTTTTGGTCCATCAAGGGTTTCACCCTTTCTAAACCGCGAGGAGTAAGGCATCCTTTTACCTGTCTTTCCTAGAATAGCATTATACAAAACTGAGTATTTTAAAATAGACATACCTATCTTCTCACTGTTCAAATTATGAGGGTTTTTAAGAAGGGTCTTTCCTCGGTTACCTAAAAGGGGTAAAAGGGAGGGGGTGAGTTCTACAACTCAGTGAGTGGGTGCTGGGAGTGAGTTTTCAAGAAAACAACTTTATTCAAATCGTGCTAAGGTTATTTCCTTTAAGAAGGATCTATTCTTAAATTCTAATTTTTCAAAACCTTTTTCCATAGCCATTAGGTGTGTTTAGCTCTTTTAGCTCATCCCTTTGCCTTGGGAGGCGTTTAGCAAACAAACACACGCCCTTCATCAGAAAGGGTAACACACATTCATAGGTGTAGCCCGTCCATTGCACCCACTTGTGGATTAGAGTGTCTTTACCATCCACCAAGATAGAAGCCCATCCACTTCTACCTTGGGTTTGAGTGGATGTTCTCGACATATAACCCTCAAACTTGAATGTCACTCCGTGTCTATATGAGGACAGAGACCTCATCCCGACCCCACTTCGGTCTCATGTGCAAGAAGCAACTCCAAGCTTCCTGACTGACTGGCATGACGAATTATCCTTATCTCCATCATGCCATTTAGCAGCCCTTAGGACCCATCACTACCCTTCTCGGGCATCTTGATGGTCCTATACCACAAGTGCATGCACAAACAATAAATTTTCACATATGACCATTATCTTTGGTGCCACTGGTCCAATGGCCCCAACCCTCAACCTAACCTACAGCTGTTTGTCTAGGCCGATTCGTTGACTTGGTCGTGACGCAATGTTGCCAGTCTATCGAGTACTATCGGTCCTGATTTGGTACCATGGTGAAATCACACAAAAATTTTGTTAGAAATTTCATGGCTTTCTTATCTCAAAACGACTGGTGCTTTTCCTAGTTTTCCTTATCTTTAAAAGGACGGGGTTTATAGCTCCACTATTTGATTTCGTCAGCGCTTCTCCAACAGTCCTTGGGTCGAAAGGAAGTTACTGTCAGGTAGCTGACTTCCCTCAAAGTCTATAGAACCCAACCTTGCCTTCTTAGGCTGAGAAAAAGGTCGATATTAGAGCTCTGGTTCGAGTCTCACGGGAAAATGAAGCAGTTGAGAGAGAATGGAGATTTGAGGTGTGTGGAGGATTAATGGAGAGGAGCTCTTTATATAGGGAGCTCGGGGACCCTTTGCCCAACAACTTTCCATTTTGGTCAAGCTTATGCTTGCCTTGAAACAGACTGATCAAAGCCGTTTTTCATTCGTCGGTGTTATTCGTTTTCTACATTAATGAACAATGCTGTCATCTAGAGGAATAAGATAACACTATTTTGAATCGAACTAGACCGGTTCGACTGGGTTCAATGCGTAAATCGGCCGATTCAAGCCCAATGACCGGTTTTCTCAAAATTAAAAATTTCTAAATTCATTCTCTATCTAATGGTGGCTTCAATTCCCCAATTTGATCATATTAAACCACCAATAAAAATGAATTTAGAAACCAGTTCAAGTATGGTTTAAACTAGTTCAATCCGATTTAGGTCCGGTTCGCCCTAAACCGATCTGGTTTTCTCTCCCTATTTGTCCCATAGTTCTTTTCCATGATTTGTATGACTCTTTGAATCACTTTGGATTTGTCAATTCCCCAATTTACCCTTTCTTTATCAGTTGTGGTTTGTGAACCGACTCGGTTTTCTCTTTTGAAATAACTAGTTCTTTTCCCAGTTTTCTTATCTATAAAGGGACGGGGTTTATAACTCTCCCCTCGTTTTAGGGGTTTTGTCCCTAAAACAATTTACATTTTGAATAAATGAGGGTACTCATCTCTCATAACACACTGGGTTTCCCATGTCTCCTCCTGCACTAGCCCGTTTTTCCAAAGAAACTTGACCATGTGAATCCTCTTGTTCCTTAAGTTCTCTCTCTGATCGATGATTTGAATAAGTTCTTCCTAATAAGTTAGGTTCTCTTCTATTTTGAGTAGAGGTTCGTCCAACACATAATTGGGATCAGGCTAATACTTCTAGAGTACCGAGATATGGAATACATAATGTATTCTTTGTAAGTTCGGAGGTAGTTCTAATTTATATGCCACTGGTCCTATCTTTTGGACTATGGGGTAGGGATCGATGTACCTTGGTTTCAACTTTCCCCATTGTTGAAACCCGAGTATTCCCCTGCATGGGGTACTTTGAGAAACACTTGGTCTCCCACATCAAATTCTAGATCCCTTCTCTGATGGTCCATGTAGCTCTTCTACCTATCTTGGGCGGCCTTCAGTTGACTCCTTATAAACTTAATCTTTTCTGTGGCATTCTCTATTAGTTCAACCCTTCCTAGCCTCCTTTCTTCCACCTCTTCCCAAAATAAGGGGGTACGACATGGTCGTCCATAAAGGGCCTCATAAGTAGCCATTTGAATATTGGCCTAATAATTGTTATTATATGCAAACTCTATCAGGCACAAGTATTCTTCCCAACCCTTATTCATGATCAGTATGCATGCTCGTAGAATGTCCTCTAAGGTCTAAATTGTCCGTTTAGACTTTCCATCGGTTTGATGATGAAATGTCGTACTCACGTAGAGCTTGGTCCCTAAGCATTTTGCAAACTAGGCTAGAACCTCGAGGTAAATCTAGGGTCTCTATCTGATACTATGCTTATTGGGACACCATGGATTCTCACAATTTCTCTCATGTATAACATTGCTAATTGTTCTACCGAATCTGTCACTCTTATTGGTAAGAAGTGGGCGAACTTGGTCAATCTATCCACAATGACCCAAATGGCGTCTCGTCCCTTCCTAGTCATAGGTAGTCTAGTGATAAAATCCATAATATTTCCATTTGGGGATTGGTAAGGGTTGTAGTAGTCCTAAAGGTTTTTGGTGCTCAACTTTAATCTGGTGATAGGACAAGCATCGGGCTACATATTCCACAATATTCTTCTTTATCCCTCTCCACTAATAACCTTGTTTGAGGGTGCGGTACATCTTGGTACTGCCTGAATGCATCACATAGACAGAGTTTTGTGCCTTTTCCAAGATTAATCTCTTCAGTTTCTTATCTTGAGGCACACATACTTTATCCTTATAGGTTAACACTCCATCGCCTTGAAGGTTGTAGTCCGGGTTCGTCCCTTTGTTGACTGGGTCCAAGTAGGGCTGGAGTTCCTTATCTCCTTTTTGATGGACCTTTATTTGCTCCATTAGGCTAGGTCTTACCACTACATTATCCAATAAACATTTTTCTCTCTTGTCCACCTTAAGGTCCACTTCCATTCTTCCTAGTTGCTACAACAAGGGTAAGTAGCTTGTCTTTATCTGCGCCGCCTCAGTTTGATACTTATGACTTAAAGTGTCTGCCACCACATTGACCTTTCCGAGGTGATATTCTTTCACAAAGTCATAATCTTTTACTAACTTCAGCCATCTCCTCTGGCGGAGGTTCAACTCCTTCTAAGTCAGGAAGTACTTAAGACTCTTGTGATTAGTATATATCCTACACTTAACATCGTATAGGTAGTGTTGCCAAATTTTGAGGGTGAACACTATTGTAGCTAACTTTAAGTCATGGGTAGGGTAGTTCCTCTCATGTACTCTTAGTTGTCTCGAGAAATAGGCGATAATCCTTCCTTGTTGCATTAATACACATTTGAGTCCCTGTCTGGATGCGTCACTATAGATGGCATAGTCCCCTACACTTGGGATAGCTATCCTAGAGAAATCCTACATAAACCGTTTATAGTATCCTGCCAAGCCTAAGAAACTGCGTATCTCATAGGGATTCTTGGGTGCCTTCCAATCGAATATGGCTTCCACCTTTGCCGGGTCTACCTTGACTCCATCTTTGGACACTATGTGCCCTAAGAACTCACACTTGGAGAATTTCACATATAAGCGGTTATTTTGTAGTGTATCCAAGGTGATAGCTAGATGTTCTTCATGCTCCAACCAAGTCCGTGAGTATATAAGTATGTTATCTATAAATACTATCACAAACTTGTACAATTGTTGCTAGAACACTCGGTTCATCAAATCCATAAAAGCTATAGGGGCATTCGTCAAGCCAAAAGGTATCACCCTAAACTCATAGTGTCCGTATTGAGACCGAAAGGCGGTCTAAGGGATATTTTCTTCTCGGATCTTGAGTTGGTTGTATCCTGACCAAAGGTCTATCTTGGAGAAGTAGGCTGCTCCTTTTAGTTGGTCAAACATGTCATCGATTTGTGGAAGTGGATACTTATTCTTTGTGATGACCTGGTTCAACTTCCGATAGTCTATGCAACCTCATACTCCCATCCTTTTTCTTTATGAATAGAACTGGTGCACCCCATGGAGATTGACTAGGGCATATTAAACCCTTCTTAATAGCTCGTCCAGTTGCTTAGTTTTCTGGTGAAGCTTGAACTAGAGCTTCGAAATAGGGTCATTTCTGAGCCAAAGAAGGCGAGGTCAGATTCTTTAGAACCGGAGAGAAGTCAGCTACACGGTGGTGGCATCCATTCATTTTAAGAGTCGCTAGAGAAGCATCGGCGTGATCGAATAGTGAAGCAGCTCCAACGGACCGAAATTGCCCTATTTCAACTGAGCTGAAATTGGATGATTCAAGCCCTACTCAGACCAAACCAAGCCCTCCCAACACTTCCTCAGCATTCCCACAATCGAAATAGGGCTGAAAGGTAAGCCAATTAGGCTTCCCTCTACAACTTCCGACCGGTGCTAGAGAGACAGCCGACATAATTTCAATGATAGAATTCTAATCCAATTTGGCATCAATTAATGACATTTTTGATCCTAGGAGAAACCTCAGGAGGAGAGCTACCAGCTCAAATAGAAAGCTCAAACTGCCGTGCCCTCACCGGTGAGCAATCGAAGCTTTCTCTCTCTATAGTCTGTTTTACGATGAAGCTCTGTTTGAGCTTGTTCCGGCATTAAAACTTACGATTCAAAGTGCCATGGAATCATATGAACATGTAGAAACTCAATTTCAACAATTAGAAGTGTTTGATGGGTCAATTTAATGAAATCAAATTCAGCTGTGTCAGGGAGTTGGGGGAAAATTTGGGGAAATTGGGAATTTTCAAAAAATTGAAGGATCAAAATGTAATTTTTATAAAATTGATGGTCAATTGGGCATGAGTAGAATGTGAAAGGGCCAACTAAGGAATTTAAAAATTTTTGGGGTAAAACTTACCATTTTTGTATAAGAAGGTCAAAATAGTAATTTTGGAAAATTTGGGGGCCAAATCGGGAATTTGGGCAACCTGAGCCCCATTTTATAAAATAGAGTAAATTGAGATCCCAAGAGGAATTTTAAAAGTTTCAGGACACAATTTGAGGAAAAACCAGCATTAAGGATTTAAAATTAAAAGAAAAATAACTTTAGGCACCTAAATGCAAATAAAGGAAAAGTTACTTTTTCTCATTCAGTTGGAATGAATGAGGGCTATTAGGCCAAAGAATATTGAACAACCATGTTCGTTTCATGTAGGAAAATGAGACATCGGGAACGCCAGCGGAAGTTAAGCTTGCTAGGGAAGGAAACCTACTAAGTGGAATTTCACTACACGATCGGGTGAGTGGGATTTTATATCATACCCAGTTGGGGATGATAAGTACCTCGAAATAAAAATCCACTACTTAGTGGTATTTTAAACATCACAACTTAGAAGAGTGATGTGAAAATCACACAGAAAAACTACTTACCAATTGTAAGTAGATCATATCCAGTTGGTATGATGAAAATTCCTCGAAGGAAGTGGAAAATCCGTTCATCGGTTATGGGTGGAGATGTCCTTATACTCGGTCGGTATGATGGACAATTGAAAACATATTTTGTTGGAAGTGCTCTCCTCTAGCTGTGTGTCACAGCTTAAACAATTTGGGATACCTTCTTGACGGGAGCTCGAATAGCTCTTTTAGGTCGGGGGCCTCGATTTTGGAACTTGGGGGCTAATATGCCCGATTTTAAAAATCACGAATAGTGGGCCATATGCCAATTGGCACGAGAAGAAGCTCATAAACAAACATGAGATATGTGCCATAAAACTTTAAATAAATGAATTGTTTGGACATAGTACTAAGACAGGACCGACATATTTAGTCAACTAGTGGCAGTGCGACATGATAGGTCTCCGGACTAGTCAAGACAAACAACTACAGGTTGAGTTGAAGGTCGGGGCTGTTGGACGAGTGGCACCACAGATTATATGGCATGATGTGAAAATACTGATTGTGTATGCACTGTGTATGTGACCTTCAAGATGCCCAAGAGGGGTAGTGATGTATCCTAGGGCCCTGGACTTCCTAGTGGATATAAGGGTAGTTCGTCGGGCCAAGTGACCTTGCGAAGCTCAACGTAGCTTCAAGCGCACGAGACCGAGGTGGGGTTGGGATGAGGTCTTTGTCCTAGGGTCGGATGTTGCGTACATCCACTCATTCTCAGGGTAGAAGTGGACGTGCTTCTATCTAGGTGGTTGGTAAAGTCGCTCCGATGCCACAAGTGGGTTCAGTGGACGGGCTGGCCTGCAATTTTTTATTTTTGACCTTCATGATGAAGGATGTGTGTTGGGTGATGACACACCATGATTAATAAGAAATAGCGATAAAAATAAATATTTGAAATGAAAGGATTTTTAAAGGAAAATAAGGAGTCTCACACACACCAATACAAATGTTTTTCCTAAAAGTTAAATTAAAAAAAAACCCATTCACTGAGTTGTAGAACTCACCCCCTTCTTTCTATCCCTTTTTCAGGAAAAGAGAAAATGACTAGGAATAACACCGAACCTTACCCTCTGTCAGGTATGCTTGCCGGTTGTAAGTGGAGGTATCATCACACTCGGTTGGTGTGATGAAGTGAAAATCATATTTTTGTCAGAAGTGTTCTCTCTTGACTATGTTCCAATGGTTAAACTCTTTGGGAGACCTTCTTGATGGGAGCTAGACTAGCTTAGATAGGCCAAAGGCCTTGATTTTTGGAACTTGTAGTGCTAAATGCTTGATTTTGGAAAATCATGTACAGTGGGCCCAAGGCAAGTGGGCACAAGCAGGAGCTCATAAATAGACATGAGATATGAAAGCCATGAAAACTCTTAATGAAATGGATATGTGATTTATCCATGGTACCAAGACAGGACCGACATACTCGTTGGACTGGCGGTAGTGTGTTAGGGCCAGGCCGACGGACCAGCCTAGGTAAATAGCTGCAGATCGGGTTGAGGGTCAGGGTCGTTGGTTCAGTGGCACCAAAGATAAATGGCTATGTTTAATAACTATTGTTTGTGTATGCACTTGAGGTACATGACCATCAAGAGGCCCAAGAAGGGTAGTGTTGTGTCCTAAGGGCGACTGGACGACATGGTGGAGATAAGGTTTATTTGTCATGCTTGCAATCATGAAGCTTGACATAGCTTCTTGCGCATGAGACCGAGGTGAGGTCGGGATGTGGTCTCTATCTTCACATGGACATGGAGTTACTTTCGGGTTTGAGGGTCAGATATTGCGAACATCCACTCAGACCTAGGATAGAAGTGGATGGGCTTCTATCTTGGTGGCTGGTAAAGACAGTCTGAGTCAAAAGTGGGTGCAGTGGATGGGCTGCACCTGCGAATGTGTGATTCCTTCCTGATGTAGGGCTTGTGTTGACTGTTAAACACACCTAATGTGGAAACTAAGGAAAAAGGGTTTGAAAACTGGAATTTGAGGAAAAATTATCCTTAAAAGAAATGAGAATTTTTGGCACACTTTGATTAAAAGCTATTTATGAAAAACTCACTCCCAACATCCACTCACCGAGTTGTAAAAACTCACCCCTATTTTATATCACTTTTCAGAAGTAGAGAAACTATAAATAAAGAAAACACCAGGATCTACCCTTTGTTAGGTATGCTTAAAAGTTTTTTTAAGCTTGCATTTTTATTGATTTATGTTATTCTAGGGAACAAGGTTTAAATTATGCCTGACTCCTCTTGATTAAAGAAAGGGGGAAATCCCTCTTAAACCAAGGGAGTGACGGGTTGATCAAGGGGATCCGACCAAACCGGGTCGGGGCATGACAACTTGAGTGGTATGAGAGCATGGTTCCTTTGAAGCATTATCAATACGATGCTCTGATACTAATGAAAACTTAATTACCGTGTAGGAAGGAGAGTTACTAGGAAAATTTTCATGCGAACCAAATCCCCACACATGATTGTGAAAAAGACGCCTACCCCCAAAGAGGTGTCCATTCAACAGTTCTTGGAGGGCGAGAAAAGAGTGCCCAACGACATGGTCGAGGATTATAGGAAACTTGTTGGAGACCTCCAGAAGGCATCACCTATCCTCCTCTAAGGCAGGAAGAACCTATCCCTCCTCTAAGGAGCCCAAAACCTCCTCTAGCCCCACAACAACCAATAAGTACTCCCACTATGAACGAGGCATGGGACAATTATTGGGATGCCCATGCCACCTTTATGAAAGTTTACCAAGTATCCCCACCAGTTCAATCCAACTTCAATCCTTCCCAATGGATGAAGTGGATATATGAGTGCAAGGCTGAGGTGTTGAGAAGGTACAGTCTCGAGGCCATTCATGAAGTTCATCCTATTAGGGAAATCAAAAGGGAATATGGATGGAATTCAACCAGTTCATCAAAACCTTTAGAACATGAATCCCACAACTGTTTAGAGGCTAACTCCCGCCCTATGACTCCAAGGGACTAGGAAGTAGTGAATTCTTGTAATAAGTCGAGTACAATAAGAAACTATCTCTTTGAATGAATGAAAGTTAGTTTTCCTTAATTTAATCTCCCTGATAATGACAGGTACAACTAGCAGATTGGAAATATACCAATCATGACCAAGGTAGTAGATGGAGAAAAGACCACCTAAGGAGGAAAACTATAAGTCACCTCTAGTTAACTCTAACCTAAGATAGCCAAATAGGCCCCCCACAAAAATTAGGAATATGGAGTAACAAGTCAACAAGACTGAGAAAGAAATTTCAGAGGAGTGTGCCTAGAATTACCAGGAAGGACATACCCTAACTAAGGGTAGGAAGAAGAGGAAGAGTGTGAAGTTCGGTGTATAGGAAGTAAGCATCAAAAAGTGTAGGAGTAGTAAAGGAAAACTTAAGGACCATAATGAGTTAAGGAAGAGCCCCCATATAAAAGTTAGGAAACCAAGAAGAATTGGGCTACCCCAAGGGAAACTAGTTGAATGGAAGATAACCAAGAGGAAAAGTAAGGTACAAGGAAGAAGCGGGAGCGTAAAAAGTGCTAAGCCACTTTAGGATAAGACACGAAGAGAGGGAAGACGAAAAGAAGTGTGATAGGAAGAGAAATCCAGGGGAATACACAAGCACCCTTGAAAGAGTTAGTGATAGGCAGGACATAAATTATTAGGAACTCACCAACAATTAGGAGCTCCTCAAAGAAAGGATAAGGAATGGAAAGGAATTGGAGGACAAGAAAGGATCAAGGGCGAATAACCATACCAATGTTAGAAGGGTGTAAGAAAAGAAAGAAGGAAAAGCCTTCAAGGAGTGTTAGGAGGTTGTACGTAAAACTCTCAAGACGGAAGTCCCTAGGCAGAAAGATAAAGATAGGAAGTGAGACTATGGAAAGAGAAATTTCCAAGCCAAGTAACCGACAGATGAATCATAAGAGGCTTAACCCAAAATAAGAAACCTCATTAAAGGGCATATGTTGTTAAGGATATACCAGGATGGCCAAGTGTGACCTGCTCTGGAAGAGCAAAGAAGCCAAATAGGGATTTCAGACAATCCCAACTAAAGGAAGTGACTAGTAACAACAAGATAGTCAAGGAGAATAAACGTTGCCCTAAGAAGGATCGGGAAGTAGTAAGGACTACACCCTAAATAGGGCAATGGGATGGATATTAAGGACAAGAAGACTCGAGAGACAACTGTCACAAGATAATTAAACAAGGAGAATAGTAGGAATGAGGCAATTAGCGAACTGACTCTCTTGAAGGTCAAAACTCCACCCAAGAAGGGAGAAGTGGAAAGGTCAAGACATTTGGGAAATAAGGATGAAGAAAAAACCTTAAAGAGATCAATGGCCAAGACAAGATTAACGACCAAAAGCCATGAGAAGGTTAAGCAAGCCTTTCATAGGATAATCAAGAGATTTTCAAACAAAGAGGATGTGAGCTCTCCTTAAAAGAAATAAATGTGTATTGGGATACAAGTGAGAATGAGGATGGGGTACAAAAGATGCACAGATAAGGTTTGAAGAGTAAAGGTAAGCAGGAGAGGATGGCATCAAAGGATGTCATTTAAGGTTAGATGTCCTCAATGGCAAACGAGAAGAGAATTCTCGGAGTGAAGAGTATAAATCCTACCAAGGAAGGAAACCCTAGAAAGACATATGTGTCCCAACTAAGAGGTAATGGAACCAACATAAATTGAAAAGAAGATAAGCTCATAAATGATATGCTGATTGAGATGGAAAGATCAAGTACAAAGGAAATGTACTCATGAGGGCCTAAGGAGTAAGCTAAACCCAAATAACGGATTAGGAAGATAGCATTAAAAGATATCGTACGAGTAAGAAAGGAGTGGACTGCCCATAAAAAGGAAATAGAGGAAAGCACATCTAAGAAACCATTGATGAAGTCAAATCTCCAGTTAAGAAGTGATTAAAGTAAATGACCACTTAAATCAAGATTGGTTGTGGTCCACGCTCAAATGATGGAGCCTAAAGAGTGGACGACTAGGCATAGTGTGGAGTACACGAAATAAGATCGAAAATCGGAAGTTTCTCTAGTAAGGAATAAGGAATGAAACAAAAATTTTAGATGGAGGATTCAAAGCGGGAAAATGCCCTAATATGAAAGTGGTGTGAAGAAATGAAGAAAGAAACCTTTAAGGAATGATAAGAATATCAAAGGTACCACCCAAAAATGGAAGTCCCTACTTTGAAGAACATAGTAGAGAATGGAAATCATAAAAGGGAAACCTCCCCAAAACAAGGAATCAATACGTAGATTGAAAGAGGGTTAACCCGAAATGAGAAATGGTGAATGGTTACAAGCATGCATGAAAGGATAGAAGAAAGGAAAGCTCTTGAGAAAAAGACGCTAATGTAATGAGGAAGAACATGATTGAAAAAGAATTTCCATGTGATGGTTAAGCTGGAAAATCAACGATAGGAACCAAGGAAAAACCATAGGAAAATTGGTAAAAGAATGAGTAGATGAAGGGAAATAACACAATTATGATATTAAGAAAATTACAAGACAATTGCAACTACATAGAATGTAGATGGAAAACATTATTGAGTAGTAGGAAGGAATGAAGCCATACGACTCTTGAATAGATGGAAAGGAGCATAAACCGTTATCAAGGATATGCACTCTATAGACCATTCTAAGCAAGGATAATTACAAAACAGATCACGCTATAAGAAAACATGTAGTACCAACATTTCCAAGAAAGGTAGCCCCAAGTAGGACCGAGTCCGATGGTCAAACCTAAGAAATGGAACCATAACTATGCTAAACCAAAATGGAGGATGGAACAAGAGAAGATAAGTAAGAAAGTATGTACAAACCCTCGGGATTTAGGACAAAGAGTGAGAAAGGATACTAAACTAAGAGCATCAATAATCTAGGAAATGAAGGGAAAACATGGACGATCAGATGTGTATGGAACATCCAACCCAATGACACAGATAAAAACCCTTAAGAAGAAAAGTCGCACCCTAGGTGGAGTAAGAAGAAGACCTAAGGAAGTACCTTGGGATAGGTAAATTGAACATGATTAGTCATGATACACTCCGTGGAGTGAATGGAAAATATAAAGGAAGAAAGATTTCACAAGTATGTGGCTAAAGGAATAACCAAAGAGATAAATACCAAGTAAACCTCAAGAGGACGTTAAGGGAAGTCACAGCTAGTGTAAATAAGTGTAGACTTAGTTTTGTGGACAAAACCCCTAAAAGGAGGGGAGAGTTGTAAACCCTGCCACTTAAAGATATGAAAAACAGGGGAGAGAACCGATTAACTTAAGAGAGAAAATCGAATCGGTTCATGAACCTTAATCGATAGAGAAAGGGCAAAATGGGAAATTTACAAATTTTGAATGACCTAAAGAATCATAAAAATCATGGAAAAGGACTTTGGGACAAATTGGAAGAGTAAACCAAACTAGTTCAGGTGAACTGAATTGAACCATCATTAAACCGGTTGCTAAATTCATTTATATAGGTGGCTTAAAATATTCAAATTGGGGAATAGAAGCCAGCATTGGATAGAGAATGAATTTAGATAAATTTAGTAATTTTTAATTTTGAGAAAATTAGTCGAATCGAGTCTGAACCGACTGATTTAAGCATTGAACCTGATCGGACTGGTCTAGTCCGATTCATAATAGTATCATCCTTTTCCTTCAAATGACGACACTGTTCATTCAATGCATGAATGGACAACATCGACGAAGATAAAATGCCTCCATTTAGGTCATTTCAGGTCATGAATAAGCTTGAACAAGATGCGAAACGGTTGAGCAGAGAGTTCCCGAGCTCCCTATATAAAGAGCTCCTCTCCATTCATCCTCCTCACACCTAAAATCTCCATTCTCTCTCAACTGCTCCATTTTCTGGTGAAGATTGAACCAGAGCTCCAACATTGGATTTTTTCTGAGCCTCAGTAGGTGAGCTTGGGTTCTTTATATTATGGGGGAAGTCAGCTACTTTACAACAACTTCCGTTCAACCTGAAGACTGCCGGAGAAGCGTCGGCAAAATCAAATAGTGAAGCATCTCCGATGGACCAAAGCTTCCCTATTTCGGCCGAGCTGAAATTGGCCAAATTTAGCCCTCCTCTAGCCAAACCAAGCCCTCCCAACATCCCTATAGCCCTCATATGACCTCAATTGAGCTGGAAGCAATTCTTGATCCTAGGAGGAACCTTAGGATGAGTGCTACCTATCCAAATAGAGAGCTTGGACCATCGCACCTCTAACGGAACATGAGAGACCGGAACACCAGTAAGGATAAGCTAGCGTGGAAGCGAAAATCGACTAGAGAAGGATACACTTCAGTTATCGGGTGAGTGAGCTTATTCACATCATACTGGTTGGGTTGTTGAGTATTTTAGAAATAAAAAAGCACTTATAAGTGGAATTTTGACATTATACCCGAATGGGGTGATGGGCAAATGAAGTTAAAATCTACTTATCACTTGTAAGTAGAGGAAATCATACCCAGTTGGTATGATGGACTTCGTTGAAGGAAGGAGAAACCCTCTTGCCGATTAAAAGCGAAGGTATCACCAGACCTAGTTGGCTGATGAAGTGAAAATCATATTTTTGTTAGAAGTGTTCTCCTTTGACTGTGTGCCAATGCTTAAACTCTTTGGGAGAACTTATTGACGGGAGCTACATTAGCTTAGATAGACAAGAGGCCTCAGTTTTTGGAACTTGTGGGGCTAAATGCATAGTTTTGGAAAATCACGTAAAGTGGGCCTAATGCTAGTGGGCACGAGCAGGAGCTCGTAAATAAACATGAGATATGAAAGCCATGAAAACTCTTAATGGAATGGATATGTGATTTCACCATGGTATCAAGATAGGACTGACATACTCGATGGACTGGCGGCAGTGCGTGAGGGCTAAGTCGACGGACCAGCCTAGACAAACAACTACAGGTCGGGTTGAGGGTCAGGGCCGTTAGACCAGTGGCACCAAAAATAAATGGCTATGTGGAAAAACTATTGTTTGTGCATGCACTTGAGGTACAAAACCATCAAGACGCCCAAGAGGAGTAGTCATGCGTCCTAAGGGCTAGTGGACGACTTGTTGCAGATAAGGCTAGATTGTTATACCAGTATTTGTGAAGCTCGACGTAGCTTCTTGCGCATGAGACTAGGGTGGGATTGGGATGAGGTCTCTGTCCTCATACGGACACATAGTTGCTTTCAGGTTTGAGGGTCAAATATCGTGAACATCCACTCAGACCCAAGGTAGAAGTGGATGGGCTTCTATCTTGGTTGCCGGTAAAGATACTCCAAGCCACAAGTGGGTGCAGTGGACGGGTTGCACCTGTGTGATCCATTCATGATGAATAGCGTGTATTGATTGTTAAACACATCTAATGTGCAAACTGAGGAAAAAGGGTTTGAAAACTAGAATTTTAGAAAAAATCATCCTTAAAGGAAATGATAATTTTTGGCACATTTTGATTAAAAGTTGTTTATGAAAAACTCACTCCCAACATTTACTCACTGAGTTGTAGAAACTCACCCCTCTTTTATATCCCTTTTTAGGAGTAAAGAAACTATAACTAAAGAAAACACCAGGATTTACCCTTTGTTAGGTATGCTTAAAAGTTTTTTTTAAGCTTGCATTTTTATTGATTTATGTTATTCTAGGGAATAAGGTTTAAATTATGCATGTCTCCTCTTGATTAAAGAAAGGGGGAAACCCCTCTTAAACCAAGGGAGTGGTGGGTTGATCACGGGGATCTGACCAAACTGGGTTGGGGCATGATAATGACGGCCTTGGCTCTTGTCCTCCTTCCAGATAGCTTACTCCAACCGGCGACATCGGGTTTGCACCAGACGCTCACATTGTGCCATACTGATTACATCTTCCAGATCCATGGGGCATCCTAGCACTCCTATCTGGTCTCGTATATACATGTTGAGACCGTCCATGAATCGTTGGTACATATTCGCAGATACGGCTTGATCAGGGGCAAAGGGTCTTAAGTCATTAAACTTAGTTTCATATTTCGAGATAGAGTTAAGCCCATGTCGAAGTCGGAGGAACTCTTGCTTCTCCTCATTAATCAAATACAGAGCTAGGTACTCCTCTATGTACCTCTCTTCGAATTGTTCCCAGGTGGGGGGGGGGGTGTGGTATGTAGGCTTCTGACATTGTTCCACCACCTTTTCGCACTAGCCTCTGGGAAAAATTATGCTAGGATCACCATGTGCTCTGGTGTGATCCAGACTATCCCCATGAGCTTCTTGATGCTGGCCAACCAGTCCATAGTAGCTCTAGTGTCACATCCATACCTGGTTTGGTTGGATCCCCCTAAGCAATCTGCCACTTCCTTTGGTCCATGAAGGGTTTCACCCTTTCTAAACTACGAGGAGTAAGGCATCCTTCTTTCCTATCTTTCATAAAATAACATTATACAAAACTTATTATCTTAAAACTGACCTACCTATCTTACAAGGATGTCTTTAAGTTTGGTTTTTCCTTGGTTACTTGAAAGAGGTAAAAGGGAGGAGGTGAGTTCTACAACTTAGTGAGCGGGTGTTGGGAATGAGTTTTCAAAATAGCCTTAATTTATCCAATCTATGCCAAGGTTATAATTTCCTTTTAAAAGAAGGTATTTCCTCAATTTCAGTTTTCAAAAACTTTACCCTGCCAAGGATGACATTTTCTTTTAAAAAGGGTTTCCTCAATTTCAAAACCTTTTTTCCAAGGTTTACCATTCCTTTTTCGAAGAATTCTCAGATCCTTTCCAAGGTTTTCAAATCCTTTTTCCCATTTACATATTAGGTGTGTTTAGCTTTATTAGCCCATCTCATTTCCTCGGGAGGCATTTAGCAAACAAACACACGCCCTTCATCAGGAAGGGTACACACATTTGCAAGTGTAGCACGTCCACTACACCCACTTATGGATCGAAACTGCTTTACCGTCCACCAAGATAGAAGCTCATCCACTTCTAGCTTGGGTCTGAGTTGATGTTCTTGATATCTAAACCTCATATCCAAATGTCACTCTATGTCTATATGAGGATAGAGACCTCATCCTGAACCCACCCAAGTCTCATGCGAAAGAAGCTACTCTAAGCTTCCCAACTGACTAGCACGACAAACTGCTCTTATTTCCACCATGTCATCGAGTAGCCCTTAGAACCCATCACTATCCCTCTTGGATGTCTTGATGGTCCTGTACCACAAGTGCAAGCAAAAACAATAGTTTTTCACATATGGCCATTATCTTTGGTGCCACTGGTCCAATGGCCCCGACCCTCAACCCAACCTACAACTGTTTGTCTAGGATGGTTCGTCGACCTGGCCCTAACACACTGCTGCTAGTCCATTGATTACTCTCGGTCATGATTTGGTACCATAGTAAAATCTCATAACCATTTCATTAAAAATTTCATGGTTTCCTTAACACAAGTTTTTTTACGAGCTCCTACTCGTGCCCACTAGCCTTGGGCACATTGCACGTGATTTTCCAAAACTAGGCATTTAGCCATATGAGTTCAAAAATCTGAGGCCTCTGACCTATTTGAGTTATTCTAGCTCTTGTCAAGAGGTTTCCAAAATAGTTTAAGCAATGGCACATAGTGAGGGGAGAACACTTCTGACAAAAAGTATACTTTCCACTTTATCACACCAACCGAGTGTGATGATATCTTCGCTTACAACCGGTAAGAGGGTTTCTCCTTTTCTCAAGGAAGTTCATCATACCAATTGGGAATGATGTTTGGCAATCCTACTCACAACTGGTAAGTAGGTTTTATCATTTCTAAAGTGCTCATCATCTCAACTGGGTATGATGTAATTAAGCCCACTCACCCAATAATCTAGTCTGTTTCTGACTCCACACAAGCTTTTCCTTGATGGCGTTCTGGTCTCTCGTGTTCCTACATGAATTGGGCATCTTTATCAATTAAGTTTTGGCATAACAACCATCATTTTCTCACGTAATTGTTAATTATTTACACTTAGGTCCTTAAAGTTCATTTTCCTTAACTTTAGGTCCCTAATGCCAACTTTTCCCTAAATTAAGTCCTAAGGCTTCCAAAATTTCCTTTGAGTCCTCAATTTACTATAAATTGTATAAGGCGCTCAAGTTTTCCAAATTTCCAATTTGGTCTCCATTTTTCCAAAAATTATACTTTTGCCCCTACTTTAAAAAAAAAGCAATTTGGCCCCAAATATTTCAGAAATTGACCAATTGGTCCCTAATACTTTTCTCATGGCCAATTGATCTTCAATTTTGTGAAATGTATAGAGGTCCCTCAATTTTTCAAAATTCCCAAATTTCCCCCAATTTCTCCCCTTCAAACTGACCGAATTTGATTTCTTCAAATTGGCCATTCAATTGGGGCTAATTGCTCCAATTGAAGGTATGGATTGATTCCTATACTTCCATACGATTTAATTGGGCTTTAAACTACATCATTTGGGTTTTAATTGAGCTCAAATAGATCTTCACGGGAAAACTGTTCATAGAGAGAGAAAGCTTTGAAAGCTAACCGTCGAAGGTGCAGCGGTCCGTGCTCTCAATTTAGAGAGGTAGCTCTCATCTTGAAGTTACTTCTAGGATAAAAAATCGCTATAATTGATGTTAAATCGATGGTGAATTTAGTCAGTGAAATTTGACACTTTCTCTCTCTAACTCCAATCTCTAACACTGAGAAGTGCCAAATTGGCTTACCTTTCAGCTCTGTTGAGGTTGTATGAGGGCTGTAGGGGTGCTGGGGAGGATTGGATTGGCTGGAGGAGGGCTGAATTTAGCCGAATTCAGCTCTGCCAAAATAGAGCAGCTTCGGTCTGTTGGAGCTACTTCACTGTTTGATTCTGCCAGCGCTTCTTCGATGGTCCTTGGGTCGAAAGGATGTTGCTGTCAGGTAGCTTACTTCCCCTGGAGTCTATAGGACCCGACCATGCCTTCTAAGTTTGAGAAAAAGGCATATATTGAAGCTCTGGTTCGAACTTTGTCGAAAAATGAAGCAGTTGAGAGAGAATGGAGATTTGAGGTGTGTGGAGGATGAATGGAGAGGAGCTCTTTAAATAGGGAGCTCGGGGACCCTCTGCCCAACAACTTTGCAATTTGGTTGAGCTTATCCTTGCCTTGAAACGGTCTGATCGGAGCCATTTTTCCTTTGTCGGCGTTATTCTTTTTTTTGCATTAAATGAACAGTGTTGTCATCATAAGGAAGAAGATGACACTATTCCGAATTGGACCAGTCCGACTGGGTTCAATGCGTAAATCAACTAGTTCATGCTCGATTCTACCAATTTTCTCAAAATTAAAAATTTCTGAATTCATCTAAATTTATTCTCTATCTAATGGTGGCTCCAATTCCCCAATTTGATCATCTTAAGCTACCAAGAAAAATGAATTTAGAAACCGGTTCAAGTATGGTTTAAATCGGTTCAATTCGATTTAGGTCCTGTTCACTCTGAACCGGTCTGGTTTTCTTTTCCCATTTATCCCAAGGTTCTTTTCCCTGAATTTTATGACTCTTTGAGTCACTTGGGATTTGTCAATTTCTCATTTTATCCTCTCTTTATTGGTTAAGGTTTGTGTACATGTTCGATTTTCTCTTCTAAAATGACCGGTTCTTTCCCCGATTTTCCTTATCTTTAAAGGACGGGGCTTAAACCTCTCCCCTCATTTTAGGTGTTTTGTTCCCAAAACTTAATCAACATCCTTTACATCGGGAATAATTTCCCTTGATGTCAACTTGGGGTTTGCTTGACATGTTAACACTTTGGTTGTTCTTTCACTTAGCCCCTTTAAATCACACACTTAAGGAATTTCTTTTCCTTTCCATTGTTTACTCACTCCATGGACTTTGTCATAACTAGGCATGTCTTACCCACTAGTTCAAAAGTACATCCTTAGGTTCACTTCCTCCTCTGCTTAGGGCAATATTCTTCCTCTTGAGGGTTCTTTTTTAGGATTACAGGATTAGGAGTTCCAAAATGCCCAATCATTCCCGTGTCTAGTTATTCTCTTGATCGTTGAAACCCTTAGCTCGGTGTTCCTTTGAGCATTACTTACTTGTTTTCACGAGTTTTAGTGTTATCACCTTTTTTGACCTATTTTGACCCTTCCTCCATCCGTTGTTTATTATAACTTTGGTCCAAGCTTTATGTTTGACCTTGTCATGCTTAACCAATTGACTCTTCCTTACTTGAGTTCCCCTTTCCCTCGGGACTATTAGGCTTACATGTCCCTTTTAGCATGACATATTCTAGAACATGTCTTCGACCATTAGTATTCTAGAACACTTCCTTGATGGTTGTTCTCAACTTTCCAACCTTTTGAGGATTGTATAGCTTCGTCCCTCTTTTCATCTAGTAGTATTCCTCGACTACCTTTACCATTATCCAATCATCCTTCTTGCCTTTGATGTCATGTCTTACATAACTGTGCCAGTTTTCCTTACCTACTCGTTCTCTCCCAACTTCCTTATTGTATTTTTCTGGTTCCAATTATTGGGTTTCCCAATGATTTACCGACATGTTGGGATTCTTCCCTTCTTAGGTCCTTCCTCATTCCTAGTGGCATCCTTTACTCAAGGTCTTTCCCTTTTTTTCCATCCACTATTACTCGCTCGTGACCATTTCATGATTCTTTATTTGAATTGATCCCTTTTAATCTACATCTTGATTGCTTTATTTGGGGAGATCCCTTTTTACGATTTCATTCTCTATTATGTCCTTTAAAGTAGAGATTTCCACCTTAGGAACTACATGTTCAACCTTCTTACTATTCCTTGAAGGTTTCCTTTCTTCATCTCCGTACACGCTTTCTATATTGGGGCAATTGCCCGCTTTCAATCCTTCATTATCTTAAACCTTGATTTCATCCCATATTCCTTATTCGAGGAACTTCCGATGCCCAGTCGTCCACTCTTTAGGCTCCATTATGCGAGTGTAGACTACAACTCGCCTTGATATTAGTGGTTGTTCCCCCATAACCACTTCTTATTTGGAGGGCTTACTTCCCTAAGGTTTCTCAGATGTTCTTTCCTTTATTTCCTTATTATAGGTAGTTTACCCATTCTTACTTGTCACAACATCTATTGATGCTATCTTCCTACTTACTCTTTCCTTGGGTTTAACTTACTCCTTGGGTCCTCCTAGTATGCTTCCCTTGGTTCTTTCACCTCAGCATGCACTTCATTTGCAAGTTCGTCTCCTCATCCCTTGTCACTTGGTTCTGTTACTTCTTAGTTGGGACATGTACCCTCCCCAGGGTTTCCTTCCTTGGTAGGATTCTTCCACTTTCTCTTAGAATTCATTTTTCATTCATTTTCGAAAGTATCTATCCTTGAATGACATCTTTTGATGCCATCCTCTCCTGCTTACCTTTACTCTTGAAATCTTGCGGGTACGTCCTTTGTACCCCATCCTCATTCCTACTTGTACCCAGTACACGTCTATTTCTCTTAAGGAGAGCTCAAATCCTCCTTATTCCAAGATCTCTTGATCATCCCGCGTGAGCCTTACTTAACCTTCTCCTGGTTTTGAGTTTGGTCGTCAATCCGTTCTTAGCCATTGATCTTTTGAAAGAATTTCCTCCATCATTCTTTTACATATGTTTGGCCTTTCCACCTCTCCCTTCTTTATTGGAGCTTAAATTTATGACCTTCACGAGGGTTAGTTCATTAACTGCCTTGTCCCTACTATTCTCCTTATCTAATTATCTTGAGAAAATTGTCTCTCGAGTCTTCTTATCCTTAATGTCCATCCTATTGCCCTTTTTAGGGTGTAGTCCTTACTACTTCCCAATCCTCTTTAGGTCGTTGTTTATTCTCCTTGACTATCTTGTTGTTATGATTTGCTTCCTTCTGCTATGTAGGTAGAAACTCTTATTTGACTTCTCTGCTTTTTCCAAAGCCGATCGTACTTATCATCCTGAGACATCCCATTTGTTGTCTAATGCTCAACTTTTCTTCTCTTGTGGAGGCACTTCCTTCCTTGCTCCTAGATGGCTGAAAATTTCTTCTTAAGGAAGAATTCTCTTCATTTACCTTCTGCTCTGTTTGCAGTTTATTGAGGTCCTACCTTCAGTCCTTTTTCCTTCCTCATGTAGTTGAGGCACACCATTACATCATCATTGGGGGACATAAAAAGTTTTAGGAACTCAAAATTTACTTTCGAAATGGATTACCAACATGGGGCCTTAGCTTTTCTTAAAGGGAGATTGGGTTGGGAGGTACCCATCACTATGCTAGGATCTGGAAGAGCTTCTTCCTAGGTGTGGTTGAAATTTTGAATAGGAGTCGTGTTTCTTGGGGTGGTATCCTTTCAGACTCCAATAGCTATGGAGGCATTGTTCTTGAAAAGTATTACTCTAAATCCTTGTGGCATGGTACAGTCCTTCACTTCATGCCCCATTTCCCTTACACCTATAACAGGTTATCTTTGATACCTGTCCTTAGTAGTGTTGAGCACTTTCTTAAGTAGTGTTACTATTGTCCACGGCTTGGAATAGGTCATTTCCTTACTCAGTTGTTACTCTAAGAGTTCTCCTAGACTCTTTAATCACCTTGATGGTTTTCTTGTCATGCTTTCCTTGCCCAATAGTTCCCCTGGTTTCTTTCTTTATTTGGGATGGGAATCTCCTTGGTCTCCATGGTGTCTAGGGTAACAAGGTTTGTTTGTTTACTTTTCTTGGGCAATCTTCCAATAGTTGAGGTGCACAGTTACATTACTTTTTAGAGATATGGTTTTAGGAACTTGGAGTTCTTCATTAGTGGAGAAGTAGTACAATGTATGGGGGTCTTAGTCCTATTACAAAAAGTGGTTATGAAATATATGGGGAGTTACGGGGTTCTTGTCAAGCGTCCTCCTTGGTAAGGCTATAAACCCTTGATGGAATTCCTGGCCTCATGCTTGGCTCCCTTCGTACTTAGGGTTGTGACCTCAACAAGTCCTGGTACAATCCTCCTGTATACTTCATCCTAACGTTTCTTGGTTCTTTGGTACCTCTTCTATACCTTGGGCATTGAAGGGCTTTTAGGGTGATCTTCCCACGGGGATAGAGTGTTGGGTGGTGTTGGTGACGTCTGCCCAAGTTTTCTTGGTTCCTCTCTTGGGAGCCATCTAAAAATTTTGAAACATTCTCTTAGTTACTATGTTATATAGTCTTAATAATGTATTCGAGGAAACAGACTATGATACCACTCAAGTTGTCACGCCCCAACCTGGTTTGGTTGGATCCCCCTGAGCAACCTGTCACCCCCTTTGGTCCATGAAGGGTTTCACCCTTTTCTAAACTGTGAGGAGTAAGGTATCATTCTTTCCTGTCTTTCCTAGAATAACATTATACAAAACTGAATATCTTAAAACTAACCTACCAATCTTACAGGGAGGTTTTTAAGTTTGTTTTTTCCTTGGTTACTTGAAAGGGGTAAAAGGGAGGGGGTGAGTTCTACAACTCAGTGAACGAGTATTGGGAGTGAGTTTTCAAAATATCCTTAATTTATTCAATCCACACCAAGGTTATCATTTCCTTTAAAAAGAAGGTTTTTCGGTTTTCAAAACATTTACCCTACCAAGGGTGACATTTTCTTTTAAAAAGGCTTTCCTCAATTTCAAAACCTTTTCCCAAGGTTTACCATTCCTTTTTCCACAGATTTTTAGATCCTTTCCAAGGTTTTCAAAACCTTTTTCCTATTTCCATATTAGGTGTGTTTAGCTTTATTAGTCCATCCCATTACCTCGGGAGGCGTTTAGCAAACAAACATATGCCCTTCATTAGGAAGGGTACACACATTCACACGTGTAGCACATCCACTTCACCCACTTATGGATCTGAGTGTCTCTACCGTCCACCAAGATAGAAGCCCGTCAACTTCTACCTTGGGTCTGAGTGGATGTTCTCGACATCCCACCCTTAAACCTGAATGTCATTCCATGTCTGTATGAGGATAGAGACCTCATCCCAACCCCACCTCTGTCTCATGCGCAAGAAACTACTCCGAGCTTCTCAACTAACTAAAAGACGAACTAACCTTATCTCCACCATGTTGTCCAGTAGCCCTTAGGACCCATGGCTACCCCTCTTGAGCTCTTGATGGTCATGTACCACAAGTGCATGCACAAACAATAGTTTTTCACATATGGCCATTATCTTTGGTGCCACTGGTCCAATAGCCCCAACCCTCAACCCGACCTGCAGCTGTTTGTCTAAGCTGGTTCATCGACCTAGCCTTGATACACTACCGCTAGTCCATCAAGTATTGTCAGTCCTGACTTGGTACCATGGCGAAATCACACAACCATTTCATTAGAAATTTCATAGTTTTCTTAATACAAGTTTGTTTACGAGCTCTTGTCATGCCTACTAGCCTTGGGCCCATTGCATGTGATTTTCCAAAACTGAGCATTTAGCCCTATGAGTTAAAAAATTCAAGGCCTCTGGCCTAATAGAGCTATTCTAGCTCCCATCAAGAAGGTCTCCCAAATAGTTTAACCAATGGCACATTGTCAGGGGAGGACACTTCTGACGAAAAATATATTTTTTACTTCATCACACCAACCAGGTATGATGATATCACCACTTACAACTGGTAAGCGGATTTCTCCTTTTCTCAAGAAAGTTCATCATACCAACCGGGTATGATGTTAGATAATCCAACTCACAAAGTTCATCATACCAATCGGGTATGATGTTAGATAATCCAACTCACAACCAGTAAGTAGGTTTTTTCATTTCTAAAGTGCTTACCATCCAAACCGGGTATGATGTAATTAAGTCCACTCACCCAATGTTCTAGTCAGTTTTCGACCCCACGCAAGCTTTTCCTTGCTGGAGTTCTGGTCTCTCATGTTCCTATACGATTTGGACATCTTTATCAATTAAGGTTTGGCATAACAGGCATCCTTTTCTCACGTATGAGCGACTAGGCTCAAAATTGTTAATTATTTGCACTTAGGTCCTTAAAGTTCATTTTCCTTAACTTTAGGTCCCTAATGCCAAATTTTCCCTAAATTGAGTCCCAAGGCTTCCAAAATTCCTTTTGAGTCCTCAATTTACTCAAAATTGTATAAGGGGCCCAAGTTTTCCAAATTTCCAATTTGGTCCCCAATTTTCTAAAATTTATGGTTTTGCCCCTACATCCAAAGAAAGCAATTTGGCCCCAAATGTTTCGGAAATTTGCCAATTGGTCCCCCAATATTTTCTCATGGCAAATTTACCTTCAATTTTTGGAAATGGCATAGAGGTCCCTCAATTTTTTTTTTGAAATTCCCAATTTTCCCCAATAGTTTCCCCTAATTTCCCCTTCAAACTGACCGAATTTGATTTATTCAAATTGGCCATTCAATTGGTGTTAATTGCTCCAGTTAAAGGTATGGATCAGTTCCTACACTTCCATACGATTCAATGGAGCTTTGAACCATAGCATTTAGGTCCAAATTGAGCTCAAACGAAGTTTCACCGGAAAACTATTTATAGAGAGAGAGAGAGAAAGGTTCGAAACCTTATCGTCGGAGGTGCGGCGGTCCGAGCTCTCGATCCGGGGAGGTAGCTCTCGTCCTAAGGTTTCTTTTAGGATTAATAATCACTACAATTGATGTCAAATCGAAGGTGATTTTAGTTAGTGAAATTCGACACTTTCTCTCTCTAACTCCGATATGCAACAATTGCGGAGGGCCAAATTGACTTACCTTTCAGCTCTGTTGAGGTCGTATGATGGCTGTGGGGTGTTGGGGAGGTTTGGTTTTGACTGGAGGAGGGCTGAATTTGGCCGAATTCAGCTCGACCAAAATAGTGCAGCTTCAGTTCATCGGAGCTGGTTCATTATTTGATTCCACCGGCACTTCTCCGACGGTCCTTGGGTCGAAAGAAAGTGTTGTCAGGTAGCTGACTTCTCTCGGAGTCTATAGGACCCGACCTTGCCTTCTGGGGCTTAAAAGGCTGATATTGGAGCTCTAGTTCGAGTTTCGCTAGAAAATGCATCAGTTGAAAGAGAATGGAGATTTGTGGGGTGTGGAGTATGAATGGAGAGGAGCTCTTTATGTAGGTAGCTCGGGGACCCTCTACCCGACAACTTTCCATTTTGGTCGAGCTTATCCTCACCCTGAAACGGTCTGATCAGAGCTGTTTTTCCTTCGTTGGCATTATTCATTTTCTACATTGAATGATAGTGCTATCATCCAAAGTAAGAAGATGACACTGTTCCGAACTGTACCGGACTGATCCGACCGGGTTCAATGCGTAAATTGACTGGTTTAGGCCTGATTCGACCGATTTTCTCAAAATTAAAATTTTCTATATTCATCCTCTATCTAATGGGGGCTTCAATTCCCCAATTTGATCATTTTAAGCCACCATGAAAATTGAATTTAAAATCGGTTCAAGTATGGTTTAAATTGGTTCAATCCGGTTCAAGTCTGGTTCACCCTGAACCGGTCTAGTTTTCTCTTTCCATTTGTCCCAAGGTTCTCACCCTGAACTGGTCCACCATGTCATCCAATAGCTCTTAGGACCCATCACTACCCCTCTTGGGTGTCTTGATGGTCCTGTACCAAAAGTGCATGCACAAACAATAATTTTTCACATAAGGTAATTATCTTTGGTGCCATTGGTCCATCGGTCCCAACCCTCAACCCGACCTGTAGCTGTTTGTCTAGGCCGGTTCGTCGGCCTGGCCCTTACGCACTTCCGTCAGTACATCAAGTAGCGTTAGTCCTGATTTGGTAGCATGGTGAAATCACACAACAATTTCATTAGAAATTTCATGGCTTTCTTATCTCAAGTTTGTTTACAAGCTCCTACTCGTGCCCACTGGCCTTGAGTCCATTGCATGTGATTTTCCAAAATTAGGCATTTTGCCCCCATGAGTTCGAAACTGAGGCCTCTGGCCTATCAAAGCTGTTCTAGCTACCGTCAAGAAGGTCTCCCAAATAGTTTAAGCAACGACACAGTCAGGGGAGAACACTTCTGACAAAAAGTATATTTTGAACTTCATCACACCAATCGGGTGTGATGTATTCGTTCTTAAAACTTGTAAGCAGGTTTCTCCTTTCCTCAAGGAATTTCCTCATACCAACCGCATATGATTACCTCTACTTACGACTAGTAAGTAGGTTTTAGCTTTAATTGCTCATCACACCAACCGGGTATGATGTTAAAAGTGCCACTCACAAGTGGTTTTTCATTTCTAAAGTGCTCACCATCTCAACCGGGTTTGATGTAATTAAGCCCACTCACCGGATGATAGTGATGTATTCCTCTCTAGTCGATTTTTGACTCCACGCTAGCTCTTTCCTTGCTGGCGTTTCGGTCTCTTGTGTTTCATTGGAGGTGCGGCGGTCTGAGCTCTTGAGTGGGGAAGGTAGCTCTTATCCTAAGCTTCCTTCTAGAATCAAGAATCGCTTTCAGCTCTGTTAAGGTTGTATGAGGGCTATGGGGGTGTTGGGGAGGCTTGGTTTGGTTGGAGGAGGGCTGAATTTGGCCGAATTCAGCTCGGCCAAAACATGGCAGCTTCGGTCTATCAGAGCTGCTTCACTATTTGATTCCGCCAGCACTTCCCTGGCGGTTCTTGGGTCGAAAGGAAGTTACTATCACGTAGTTAACTTCCCTAGAGCCTATAGAATCCGACCTTGCCTTCTGAGGTTGAGAAAAAGGTCTATATCAGAGCTCTAGTTCGAGCCACATCAGAAAATGGAGCAATTGAGAGAAAATGGAGATTTGAGGTGTGTGGAGGATGAATGGAGAGTAGCTCTTTATATAGGGAGCTCGGGGACCCTCTGGCTGATAACTTTCCAGTTTGGTCAAGCTTATCCTCACCCTAGAACGGTCTAATCAGAGCCGTTATTCCTTCATTAGTGTTATCCATTTTTTGCATTAATGAACAATGTTGTCATCTAGAGGAAAAAGTTGACACTGTTCTAAACCGGACAGGACTAGTCTGATCGAGTTCAATGCATAAATTGATCGGTTTAGGCCCAATTCGACCGATTTTTTCAAAATTAAAAATTTCTAAATTCATTCTCTATCTAATAGTGGTTTCAATTCCCCAATTTGATCATTTTAAACCAACAAGTAAAATGAATTTAGAAACTGGTTCAAGTATGGTTTAAACTTGTAGGTGATTCATATTTACAATAATTTGGGCAACTATGTCCCACAAAATAAGGTAATCGTACTTAATACCCATAATTTTTCCAAAATTATGATTTGACCCATAAATTATACCTTAATTTCTAATTAGGCCCCTAATATTTTCAAATCTTCCATTTGGGTCCCTAATTTACTCAAATTTCCAATTGGGCAAGTAATTTCTCATAAATTATAGAAATTTCCATTTTTACAAAAATTGCAATTAAGCCCCTAAACTTTCCAAAAATTGCAATTTAGCCCTCCAAATTGAATTTCATCAATTCAACCTTAATTCTTCACAATTGGGTCCTAACACGATACTAATCATCTTCCCTATTTCCCTTGATTCATTCCAAACTTTTAAACACTAGATTTAGCTTCGAAATGAGCTCAAACAAAGCTCCGCCAGAAAAATAACCTAGGGAGAGATAGTTTATATTACTTACTCGTGAGTATTCGACGATCGAAGCTTTTGCTTCCACTAAATTGCTCTCTTCCCGGGGTCCTTCTTGGATCAAATTGTGTCTCAATTGGTGGCATGAGTAGTGAAAATTGCTTAACTTAGTTTTTGGGCAAAATATATTGTGAATAGTCATTTCTGGCAAAGGGCGGCAAAGGAGACTTATCACTATGATTCAGGGAAGGTTTAGACTCCTCTAGGAAAGGTCTAAAGGGCTTAGTTTAGCTGGGGTTGGCCAAAGGATGGCTTGAATTGAGCTCAACCAACTCTGTTAGCGGACTACCAAGGGAGCAAAGGTAATGTGCGACCTCGGTGATGATTCTTCAGCGATCCTTGAGCTAAATTGAGTATGTAGATGTGTAGCTGACTTCCTTAGGAATCCATAAAATCTAAATTCACCTTCGGAAGTGGAGAAAAGTGCCTAAGTCGGAGCTCTAGTTTGTGCTTCATTGGGAAAAGAAACACTCTTCTTCTTCATGCCCGAGACATCTGTTGACTCGTTGACCACCACGTGGTGACCTCCCATTGATCGCTCATTCCAGTGTGGCCGCTGACCAACTTTGACCATCCATTGACTGCGACACATGGCATCCTCTGATTGACCGATTTAAATTTAGCATTTTCCACCTGATGCACTATGCCAAATGCCATTGTTAGATTCTGATTGGCTATGGTTATCCTACGTGACTTTGCCATGTATCGATCTTTGATTGGTCCACCATCCTCCAATATCCTAGTCATTCGTTGACGTGGCACCTTTGCCACGTGTTAGCACCTCATTGTTTAACCCTGCTGATAAGGCTTTTCCTCAGTTGACCATTAACTGAGGACACATGTCACTCTTCCATTGGTCGGTCATCACTGACGTGGTCCAATTGTTCGGTAGAAAACCGAACCCCTTGATGAATCGAGTTCACCAATTCCCCATTTAACAAACCTATATCTCTTAATGAGGACATGTCCTATTATTCGATATAAAAATATTTGCCCTCATCAACTCCAAAGCTGAGAGATACTTTGTTAAGGAATCCCTAATCCAAGAAATCCCCAAGGAAACAACTTCACACTATTTGACGACCAAATCCTTGCACCTTTGGGAGAAACTTTGGTTAGAGATAAAGTTTTAAAAGACTATAAAGTAGAAATTATGGGGAATGACTTAGAAGTAGATTTGATTACCTTACCATTAAGAGAGGTCAAAATAATTCTTGTGATGAATTGGTTGTACTTATACCATGCAAGGGTGAACTATCAAGACATAACAGTAATTGTAAACCCCATTCCTTCAAAATAAAGAATTAGAACGGGGAAACACCCCTCCCCACAAATTTTTTAAAGAAAACAGAGTATCCATTTGGACCGGAGAAGGTAAATAAGGATTTAAAATGAGAATTTGAACATTGCAAGTGGCAAACGAACCCCAAAGATCATGAAGGAGAAACATGAAGTGGATTGGATGTAAAAACCAGATCGATTCAGGTTGAACTAGACTTGAACCGGATTGAACCAAGTTAAACCATGAAAAATCAGTTCAAAGATTCATTTTTCTAGGTGGTATAAAAATATCAAATTGAAAAATCTAAGCAACCATGAGATAGAAAATAAATTTAGATAAATTTAGACATTTTTAATTTTTGGAAAACTATTTCGATCGATTTACGATTTCAGATCACCTGACCCACTCATACCAAACCGGTCAACGGTCCAGCCAGTCAATGGACCTATAAACCCCGCTCTTTGGAGTTAAGGAAAACTAGGAAAAGAACCGGTCAAACCAAGTGAGAAAAATCGAAACAATTCCCAAACCCGTTAATTAGGAAACGGGCAAATTGGAGAATTTACAACTCCCGAGTGACTAAAAAAGGGTTCATAAATCTTGGAAAAGAACTTATGACAAATTGGGAGAGAAAAAATTAGACCAATTCGAGCAAACTGGATTTGAAGTGGATTGAACCGATTTATGAACCAGAACCGATAGAGAGGGGGCAAACTGGGAAAATTATGGACCCCAAGTACATAAAGAGTCACATAAGCCATGAAAAATAACTTTAGGATGAATGGGGGATGAAAACCAAACTGATTCAGGTGATCTAGATCCAAACCATATTAAACCGGTTTGGATCGGTTTGAACCACTATTGAATCAGATTGTAAATTCATTTTTCTAGGTGGCTTCAAAAATTTAAATTTGAGATTTGAGGCCACCATTAGATAGAAAATGAATTTAGAAATTTTTAATTTTGAAAAATTCAGTTGAATCGGGCTTGAACACCCATTCACTAAGTCATTGTACTCACCCCACCCTCATATCCCTTTTTAGAAAATCCTAGAAAGCCTACCCTCAAGGACCACCAACTAATATGTCTGTGAGACAGGTATGATAAATTTAAAATTCTATGCAGTTTTGATTTATGTTATTCTAGGAAAGGTGCAAGTTAAAGGACGCCTTACTCTTTATGAGTTATAACAAGGGGAAACCCTTAAATAAACTGGGAGAGTGTCGAGTTGATCATGGGATCCGACCAAATTAGGTCGGGGCATGACAACTTGAGTGGTATCGAAGCTTGTTTCCTCGAATACATAATCAAGACTAGAAAATATAGTAACTAATAGGATTGATCTTAAAATTTTTAGATGTCTCCTAGGAGAGGAACCAAGAAAACTAGGAATGACTCTATTCAATACCCTGTCCTCGTAGGAAGACAACCCTAGATGCTTCCTAATGCCTGATATCAGGTAGAAGTCTCAAAAGACCAAATGAAGAAATATCCAAGAGGATAGTGCTAGGACCTATTGAGGGCATAACTCTAAGTACGAAGGAAGTCAAGCATGAAGCTAAATGCCAGCAAAGGGCGTATAACCTTACCTAGGAGGATGCTTATCAAGAATATCGTAGATCCCTATTTATTTTGTGGTCATTTTCTGTAATAGGGCTAAAACCCCCAATATATTGTACTCCTCTATTAATAAAGTACTCAAAATTCCTAAAATCATATCTCTCGTTGAAGTGATCTTGCTAGGAAGATGGTCCCAAGAATAGTAAACAAATCTCCTTCACCATAAAAATTAGGGAGAATCCCATCCCAGTTAAGTAACCTGAATTAGGGAATTAAGAAATATAGGACTCCTAGAGGGACCATTTAGCAAGGAATACTTAACAAGAAAACTCTCAAGGTAGGATGACGAAGCACCAAACTACCAGTAAACCCTAGAAAGGCCACACAATACTCGAAGGAAAGGGGGAACTACACGGTTCACGCAAGGGAATAACCTAATATAAGTGTGAACAATGGGGACACTACGTAAAGAATTACCCAACCCTACTAAGGACAAGTACCAAACCTATCATAAGTGTAAGGGAATAGGATAGGTAAAGAAGGAATGTTCCACACCTCATGGATATAGAGCAATACTTCCTCAAAGGTCATGAAAGACATGAAGGACTGGTGACCAAAACCATGGAGCCGGTTAAGTAAGGGGTTCACAAAGAGGTCAAAAAATAGTGAGGTAAAAGCCAAATTAAACTTTTTTCCTAAGAAGGTCAAGCCAAGAAGGATACCACAAGAATGGAGGTAAGAAAGTATACCTAGAACCCCCTCATAAGGGGAAAACGTGGAAAAACATCCTTTGGAAACTCTAGGGGTATGACATAGTAAGAGTGAAGAGGAGAAGAAATATGCTATAAAAGGAAACTTTGGAGGGATGCATACGACTAAGTACCCTTGAAGGAATCATTGATGTGCAGATGGTCAAAGTGTGGAGTGCAAGTAACTAACCCTTAATTAGGAAACTTTTCAAAGGAAAGAAGTATCATGATGGCCTAGTGTGACCTGTTTGGAGAGAGCGGAAAAACCAAATAACAATTCTAGGAGAACCAAGTAGAAAAAAGAAACTAGTAGAAACAGGATGGTCAAAGAGAAACTAGTAGAAACCGGGAAATTTATGGATCCCGAGTGACCCAAAGAGTCCCAAAAGTCATGGAAATGGACTTGAGAATGAATTGGAGATGAAAACCAAACCAATTCAGGTGAACCAGATCTGAATTGGATTGATCCAGTTTAGACCAGTTTGAACCACTATTGAACCGGATTCTAAATTCATTTTTCTAGGTGGCTTAAAAAAATTCAAATTTGAGATTTGAGGCCACCATTGGAGAGAAAATGAATTTAGAGATTTTTAGATATGAAAAATTCGGTCGAATGGAGGGTGAACTGGCAAGTTTAAGCTTTGAACCTGATTCGGACCGGTCCGGTCCGATTCGGATCAGTGTTGTCTTCTTCCTTCCGATGACAGCACTGTTCACTCTCCGAAAAATCGCACAACACTGATGAAGCTGAAAAGTCTCTAGATAAGGAGTTTCAAGCAATGAATGAGAACCATTAAGGTGCCAATCAAACGACCAAGAAGTCCCCGAGCTTCCTATATAAAAAGCCCTTCCCCATTCATCCTCTCTTCACCTAAAAACTCCATTCTCTCTCAACTGCTCCATTTTTTGACATAGCTCGAACCAGAGCTCTGTCTTGGGCACTTTTCTGAGCCAAACAAGGTGAGGTCAGGTTCTTTAGAATTGGGGAGAAGTCAGCTACACCCATGTAGTCTCCGTTTTCTCTGAGGGTTGCCGGAGAAGCACCGACGTGATGGAACAATGAAGCAGCTCCTACAGACTGAAGCTGCCCTATTTCGGTTGAGCTGAAATTGGCCATTTCGAGCCCTCCTCAGGCCAAAATAAGCCCTCCCAACACCTCCATAGCCTCGTACAACGAAATTAGAGCTGAAAGGTAAGCCAGTTCGACTCCACTCTGCAATTTCCGACTGGTGCTAGAGAGAGAACCAGCAGAAGTTTGATGATAAAATTCTCATCTAATTCAACATCAATTGATGCAATTATTAATGCTAGATGAACCTCAGGATGAAAGCTATCTGCCCAGATCGAAAGCTCAAATTGTCATGCTTCCGACGGTAAGCTTTCGAAGTTTTTCTAAGTCCAATATTCTAGCGGAGCTCCGTCTGAGCTCATTTCGACACCAAATCGCATGATTCAAAGTGCAATTGAATTTTATGAAGGTATAGGAACTCCAATCCAACTTCAATTTCAATAATTAGAAGTGTTTAATTGGTAAATTTGATGAAATCAAATTCGGTTGTGTTAGGAAGTTGAAATTGGGGGGGGGGGATTGGTGATTTTTGAAAATTCAAAGAACCAAAATGCAATTTTATAAAATTGAGGGTCAATTGGGCATGATAAGAATGTTAGAGGGCCAATTGAGAAATTTTAGAATTTTAGGGGGTAAATATTACCATTTTTGTAAAGGAAGGGCAAAATGGTAATTTTGGAAAAATTGGGGGCCAAATTGGGAATTTGGGAAACATGAATCCCTTTTTGTGAAATTGAATAAATTGAGGTCCCAAGGTAAATTTTAAAAGTTTTGGGACTCAAATTGGGGAAAACCGGCATTAGGGACTTAAAGTTAAAGAAAAATTACTTTAAGGACCTAATTGCAAATAAATAAAAAAACTTTAGTTTTCTCATTCATTTGGAATGAATGAAGGCTAATAGGCCGAGAGATAATGAACAAGGATGTTTATATCGTGAGGGAACATGAAGTACCAGAAACGCCAGCAAGTACAAGCTCGCGTGAATACAAAGAACTGGTTGAGAGGAATTCACTACATTAACGGGTGAGTGGGATTTTTATATCATACCCGGTTGAGATGATAAGCACCTCAAAATGAAAACCCACTACTTAATGGTATTTTAAACATCACAACTTAGAGGAGTGATGTGAAAATAACATGGAAAAAACTAATTACTGGTTGTAAGTAGATCATACCCGGTTGGTATGATGAAACTTACTCAGAGGAAGTGGAAAACCTGTTCATCAGTTATGAGTAGAGATATCCTCATACTCAGTTAGTATGATGGATAATTTAAAATATATTTTTGTTAGAAGTACTCTCCCGTAACAGTGTGCCACTTCTTAAACGATTTGGGAGACCTTGACAGGAGCTCGAATAGCTCTGTTAGGCTATAAGACTCGGTTTTGGAACTTGGGGGCTAGCATGCCCGGTTTTGAAAATGTCAAACAGTGGGCCATAGGCCAATTGGCACGAGCAGGAGTTCATAAATAAACATGAGTTATATGTCATAAAACTTTAAATAAATGAATTGTTTGGCCATGGTACCATAAGAGGATTGACATATTCAATCAACTAGTGGCAGTGCGACATGACAGGTCGACGGACCAGTCAACACAAATAGCTGCAAGTTTAGTTCAGGGTCAGGGCCATTGGACTAGTGGCACCACAGATTATAAGGCATGATGTGAAAATACTGATTGTGCATGCACTGTGATTACGAGACCTTAAAGACACCCAAGAGGGGTAATGATGTGTCCTAGGGCCCTGGACGACCTAGTGGGTATAAGGGTAGTTCGTCGAACCAGGTGACCTTGCGAAGCTCGACGTCCGAGGAGGGGTGAATGAGGAGGGGCTCTTTATATAGGAAGCTAGGTGACTTCTTAGCCGTCCGATTGGTACCTTAATAGCGGTCATTCATTGCCTGAAACTACATGGCCGGAGACTTTTCAGCTTCGCCGGTGCTACACGATTTTCCAATGAGTGAATAGTGTTGTTATTTGAAGGAAGAAGACGACACTGTTCCGAACCGGACCGGACCGGTCCAAACCGGGTTCAAAGCTTAAACCAGTCAGTTCACTCTCAATTTGATAAAAAATTTCAAATCTAAAAATTTCTAAATTCATCTAAATTCATTTTCTATCCAATGGTGGCCTCAAATCTCAAATTTGAATTTTTTAAGCCACATTGAAAAATGAATTTAGCATCCAGTTCAATAGTGGTTCAAACTGGTCCAAATCGGTTCAATCCGGTTCGTATTCGATTCACCTAAACCAATTTGGTTTTCATCTCCAATTCATCTTAAAGTCCTTATCCATGACTTTTGTGACTCCTTAGGTCACTAAAGATCCATAAATTTCTCGATTTTCCCTTTCTCTATCAGTTCTGGTTCATGAACCAACTTGGTTTTCTCCTAAACCGATTTGGTTCTCCATAAACCGTTTATATCTGGTTCGGATCAAGTTCTCCTAAACCGATTTGGTTTTCTCTCCCAAATTATACTAAGATCATTTTAGAAGATTTTATGAACTCTTTGGGTCACTTGGGAGATATAATTTCCCCAAATTGCCTGTTCTCGGATGATCGGGTTTGTGAATTGGCTTGGTTTTTCTCATTCGGGTTGACCGATTGTTTCCCCAGTTTCCTTGTTTTAATGGGACGGGGTTTACAACTCTCCCCTCCTTTTAGGAGTTTTGTCCCCAAAACTAAATCAATATCCTTTGTATCAAGAATAACTTCCCTTAATGTTCACTCAGGATTTGTTTGACATGCCAACCCTTTGGTTGTTCTTTCACTTAGCCCTTTTTTAATCACACACTTAAGGAATATTTTTTTTCCTTTCTGTTGTTTACTCACTTCCTAAAATTTATCATAACTAGGCATGTCTTAACCACACGTCCAAAAGAATATCTCTATATTCACTTTCTCCCCTACCTCGGGTGGTTTCCTCCTCTTGAAGGTTCTTGCCCAAAATTTCAAGGTTGAGAGTTCCAAGCTGTCCAATCATTCCCTTGGGTTTAACTTACTTTCTTGGATCATCCTAGCATGCCTTCTTTAATTCTTTCACCCCAGCATGCACTTCCTTTGCAACCTCATCTCCTTATCCCTCGTCACTTGCTTCCATTACCTCTTAGTTAGGATATGTATGTTTCCCTAGAGATTTCCTTCCTTGGTAGTATTCTTCCCATTTCTTCAAAAATTCTAAGTGTCCTTGAGTGTATCTATCCTCAAAGTGATGTACTTAAATGTCATCCTTTCCCATTTACTCCTTGAAATTTTATAGGTACGTCCTTTGATGATAACGAATTACAGTTTTTAGCTATATTTATTAAAGGGAATTTTGGTAAGTACTAACTACGGTACTAGGGTCTTCCCGTGTTTCTTCTTGGGTGAGGTTGTATACTCTGGTTGGGATCCTTGATGTAGTGGTGATGTCTTGTCCTCTATCTAGTGCCCTTGGGTTTCCTTGAAGTGGTAGGTGGGTACTTTGTGTTGTATTGCCCTAAAGGGCTGGGTAGTTCTTCGCAAAATGGCCAGGTTGTCTTCATTCGTAGCATATTCGACATAGTCCTTCATCGTTTTTCTGGCACTTGAAACAATAGGGGCTTCTCCTTGGTGGAACTGTATTTGTCTCCCTTTGTGTATGATAACCTTTCGTTGTCCTAGAGAACCTGATTCTTGTTCTCCATTTCTATCCACCTAGCTTCTTATGTCTTCCTCGGCTATCCTGGCCTCCTTCCTCTTTTCTACCAGTTTGTTCTACCCAACGGTGACTCGTCTGTACTAGACACTCACATTCATGGGCCATGCTGATGACAACAACTAAATCTGTGGAGCGTCCTAGTACTCCCATTTGGCCCCGTATGTCCATATTAAGACCGTCCACAAATCATTGGCACACATCTACAGGTACGGCTAGGTCAGGGGCAAAGGGTCTTAACTCGTTAAACTTGGTTTCATACTCTGAGATAGAGTTAAGCCTTTGTCGGAGTCAAAGGAAGTCTTGTCTCTTCTCGTTAATTAGATGTGGAGCTAGGTATTCATTCGTATATCTTTCCTTGAATTACTCTCATGTAGGGGCGGTGGCATGCAAGCTTCTAACATTATCCCACCACATCTTCGCACTAGCTTCCAAGAAAAACTCCCCCAAGATCACCATATCCTTTGGTGAAATCCTGACTATCCCTATGAGTTTTTTGATGCTAGCTAGCCAATCCATAGCAACCCCCACATCCTTTTCTCCTAGGAATAGTTTACATCCTAATTTTCGGAGGGTTTTGAGGTATTTGGGAATGTCTACTAGAGGAGGAACATTAGTAGGAGGGGGATGGGATTGTACTTCCTTAGGCTTAGCTCGAGGGTTGGTGTCCACCTCAGGAGTAAGTTTAGGCTGTCCAAATGCTCGGATGAATTCTTCGTACAATCTTTGATGTTCCAAGCTTAATTCGAGTGGGGTTGTCTAGGCTCCTCGAGGAGATTCCATAGGGAGGGTTGGTTGGGCATGTCGGAGACTACGTCTCTAGTTCTCTTGGTTCCTTTCTTGAGAGCCATCTGTAAATTTAAAATTATTCCTATTAGTTACTATGTTCTCCAATCTTGATAATGTATTCGATGAAACAAGCTCTGATACCACTCAAGTTCTCACGCCCTGACCCGGTTTGGTCGGATCCCCATGAGCAACCCACCACTCTTCCCGATTCACTAAGGGTTTTCTGCTCTTTTAAACTAGAGAGGAGTAAGGCATCCTTTAAACATGTACCTTTCATGGAATACATAAATCAAAACTACATAAAATTTTTAACTTATATACCTGTCTTACAAGTGTGACTAATAGGAGGTCTTTGAGTAGGTTACCTGAAAAGGGATATAAGGGAGTGGTGAGTTAAACGACTCAGTGAATGGGTGTTTAAAGTTTGTCTTTTAGGGGAAAATATTTAAATTTAAGTGTGTCAGACTCCTTATTTTAAAATTTCACATTTTCAAAATCTTAGTTTCATCGCCATTACTCTCTCCTCAATCATAATCGGTGTGTTTATCAACTAACACACGCCCTTCATTATGAAGGGAACACACATGATTAAAACTTTGTGTCCATATGAGGACAGAGACCATAACTCGGTCTCGTGCACATGAAACTCAAACATAGAAGCTTCAGGAAGTCCCAAACACAGCAACTTCACGAAGTCCAAACACAAAATCTCTGTGGAGTACAAACACGGAACTTCATGGAGTGCAAACACAAAACTCCATGACTAACTAGTATGATAAGAAACACAAACCCAGTAGCATTACTGCCCCTCTTGGGCATCTTAATGGTCTCAAGTGCATGCACAAACAAAGTTTTCCTCAAAAGCCATTTAATATTTGGTCCAATGGCCCTGACCCTCAACTTAACCTATAACTGTTTGTCTCGACTGGTCCATCGACCTATCATGTCGCACTGCTGCCAGTTTATCAAGTCTGTCGATCCTATCTTAGTACCATGGCCAAACAATTGATTTACTTAAGTTTTCAAGGCTTAGAATCATGATTGTTTATGAGCTCCTACTTGTGCCAATTGGTCCAGGGCCCACTGTTCGAGATTTTCAAAATCGGCCATATTAGCCCCCAAGTTCCAAAACTGAGGCCTCTGGCCTAACAGAGCTATTTGAGCTCCCGTCAAGAAGGTCTCCCAAAATATTTAAGGAATGGCACATAGTTAGGGGAGAGCACTTCTGACAGAATATATTTTTCAGTTTTCTATCATACCAACCGAGTATGAGGACATCTCCGCTCATAACCTATGAACGGGTTTTCCACTTCCTTTGTGGAAGTTTCATCATACTAACCGAGTATGATCTACTTACAATCGTTAAGTAGTTTTTCTGCATTTCCACATCACTCCTCTCAGGTGTGATGATTAAAAACCACTTAGTAGTTGGTTTTCAATTTCGAGGTGCTTATCATCTCAACCGGGTATGATTTTAAATTCCCACTCACCTGTTAATGTAGTGAATTCTAATCGACCGATTCTTTGTATTCAAGCGAGCTTGTCCCTGCTGGTGTTCCTGATACTTCGTGTTTCTACACAATATGAACATCCTTGTTCATTATCCCTTCGCCTAATAGCCTTCATTCATTCTAAATGAATGAGAAAACCAAACTTTTCATTTATTTGTAATTAGGTCTCTAAAGTTATTTTTATTTAACTTTAAGTCCCTAATGCTGGTTTTTCATCAAATTAAGTCCCTAAAATTTTAAAATTTACCTTAGGACCTCAATTTATTCAATTTCACAAAATGGGTTCAATTTCCCAAATTTCCAATTTTGGTTCCCCAAAAATTCCAAAATTATCCAATTGGTCCTCCAAAATCTTTATTATGCCCAATTGTACTCAATTTTATGAAATTGCACTTTAATCCCTCTAATTTTTTAAATTCCCCAATTTTCTCCCAATTTCAACCTTCTAACTCTACCAAATTTGATTTCATCAAATTGATCGATCAAATGAGTTTAATTGTTGAAATTGAAGCTAGATTAAGTTCCTACACCTTCACACGATTCAATTTCACTTTGAGTCACACAATTTGGTGTCGGAATGAGCTCAAATGGAGCTTCATCGGAATACTGGACTTGGAGAGAGAAAGTTTCGAAAGCTTACCATCGGGGGCGTGGTGGTCTGCGCTTTCGATCTGGGCAGATAGCTCTTGTCCTGAGGTTACTCCTAGGATCATGAATTGCATTAATTGATGCCAAATTGAGTGAGAATTTTATCATCAAAGTTCTATTGGTTCTCTCTCTAGCACAGGTCAAAAATTGCAATGGGGAGCCAAATTGGCTTATCTTTCAGCTCTAATTCAACTGTAGGAGGACTGTGCAGGTTTTGGGAGGGCTTGGTTTGGCCTGAGAAGGGCTTGAATTGGCCGATTTCAGCTCGACCAAAATAAGACAACTTCGGTCCACCAAAGTTGCTTCACTATTCAATCACGTCGATGCTTCTCTAGCGACCCTCAGAGCAAATGGAGACTACATGCGTGTAGTTGACATCTCCCCAGTTCTAAAGAACTTGACCATGCCTTCATTAGCTCATAAAAGATCCTATATCAGAGCTCTGGTTCGAGCTTCACTAGAAATTGGAGAGGATGAATGAGGTAGGGTTGTTTTTATAGGAAGCTCGGGGGCTTCTTGGCCGTCCGATTGACACCTTAATAGCAGTCATTCATTGCTTGAAACTCCTTGGTCGGAGACTTTTCAACTTCGCCAACGCCGCATGATTTTTCGGTGAATGAACAATGCTGTTATCTCTAGGAAGAAGATGACAATGTTCCGAACTGGACCGAGCTAGTCTGAATTGGGTTCAAAGCTTAAACCGGCCAGTTCACCCCCAATTCAACCGAATTTTTAAAATCTAAAAATTTTTAAATTCATCTAAATTCATTTTCTATCCAATGGTGACCTCAAATCACAAATTTGAATTTTTTAAGCCACCTAGAAAAATGAATTTATTATCTGGTTCAATAGTGGTTCAAACCGGTTCAATGTGGTTCAGATTTGGTTCACCTGAATCGGTTTGGTTTACATGTCTAATTCATCCTAAAGTCCTTTTTCATGACTTTTGTGACTCCTTAGGTCACTCAGGATCCATAAAATTCCCATTTTCTTTTTCTCTATCGTTTCTGGATGATGGACCAACTCAGTTCATAAACCGTTTCAATCTGGTTCAGATCTGCTTCTTAATCGGTCTGGTTTTCTCTCCCAAATTGTCCTAAGATCCTTTTCCAAGGTTTTATGCACCCTTTGGGTCACTCGAGAGATCTAATGATCGGGTTTGTGAACCGGTTCGGTTTTTCTCATTCAGGTTGATTGGTTCTTTCCCTGGTTTCCTTGTTTTAAATGGATGGGGTTTACATCAGCTACCAGACGGTAGTCTCTATTTGCTCTGAGGGTCATCGGGGAGACGCCGACGTGATAGAACGGTGAAGCAGCGCTGGCGGACCAAAGGTGCCTTATTTTGGTCAAGCTGAAAATGGCCAATTCGAACCCTGAATTAGAGTGAAAAGGTAAGCCACTTTGGCTGCCCTCTGTAAATTCTTATCGATGATAGCGAGAGAACCGACAGAACTTCAATTACTAAATTCTCATTCAATTCGGCATCAATTGATGCAATTCTTGATCCTAGGAGTAACCTCATAAGAAGAGCTATCTACCTAGATTGAAAGCTCAGACTGTTGCGCCCCCGATAGTAAGCTTTCAAAGCTTTCTCTCTCTAAGTCCAGTTTTTCGGCGAAGCTTTGTTTGAGCTCATTTCGGCACCAAATCGTGTGATTCAAAGTGCAATTGAATCGTATGAAGCTGTATGAACTCCAATCTAACTTCAATTTCAACAATTAAATTTATTTGATCAGTCAATTTGATAAAATCAAATTCGGCAGATTTAGAAGGTTAAAATCGGGAGAAATCTGGGAATTTAAAAAATTTGGTGGACTAAAGTGCAATTTCATAAAATTGAGGACCAATTGGGTATGATAAAGATATTGGAGGACCAATTGGGCAATTTAGGAATTTTTTGGGCAAAACTTACCATTTGCGTAAAGTGGGGGCAAAATGGTAATTTTGGAAAAATTGGGAGACCAAGTTGGAAATTTGGGAAATTGAACCCCTTTTTGTGAAATTGAATAAATTAAGGTCCCAAGTTAAATTTTAAAAGTTTTGGGACTCAATCTGAGGAAAAACCGACATATGGAACTTGAAGTTAAAGAAAAATAACTTTATTGACCTAATTTCAAATAAATGAAAAGTTTGGTTTTCTCATTCAATTGGAATGAATGAAGGCTATTAGGCCGAGGGATAATGGATAAGAATGTTCATATCGTGTAGGAACACGAAGTACCAGGAACACCAACTAGGACAAGCTCGCGTGAATACAAAGAACCAGTCGAGAGGAATTCACTGTATTAACTAGTAATTGAGAATTTAACATCATACCCATTTGGGATGATAAGCACCTCGAAAACGAAAATCCACTGCTAAGTGGTATTTTAATCATCACACCTGAGAGGTGTGATGTGAAAATCAAGCTGAAAAACTACTTACCGGTTGTAAGTAGATCACACTAGTTGTTATGATAAAACTTACTGGAAGGAAGTGGAAAACCCGTTCGTCGGTGATGAGCGGAGATGTCCTCATACTCAGTTGGTATGATGGACAGTTGAAAAGTATATTTTGTCAGAAGTCCTCTCGCCTAACTATGTGCCACTACTTAAACATTTTGGGAGACCTTCTTGACGTGAGCTCGAATAACACTATTAGGCCGAAGGCCTCGATTTTGGAACTTGGGGGATAATATGTCTGATTTTTTAAAATCTCGAACAGTGGGCCCTAGGCCAGTTGGCACAAGGAGGAGCTCATAAACAAACATGATTAATATGCCATGAAAACTTAAGTAATCAGTTGTTTGGCCATGGTACCAAGACAGGACCGACAAACTCAGTCAACTAGTAGCAGTGCGACATGATAGGTCTCCGGACTAGTCAAGACAAATAGTTGCAGATCAAGTTGAGGGTCATGGCTATTAGACTAGTGGCACCACAAATTATATGGCATTATGTGAAAAATTGTTGATTGTGCATGCACTATGTTATAGGACCTTCAAGTTGCCCAAGAAGGGTAGTGATGCATCCTAGGGCTCTAGATGACCTATGAATATAAGGGTAGTTAGTCGTGCCACAAGTCTTGCGAAGCTCGAAGTAGCTTCAAGTGCATTAGACCGGGGTAGGGAACAGGATGAGGTTTCTGTCCTCATACAGACACGGAGTTTTGTTATGGGATTGAGGGTTGAATGTCGCAAACATCTACTCATTCTTAGGGTAGAAGTGGACCTGCTTCTCTCTAGGTAGTCAGTAAAGTCGCTTCGACTCCACAAGTGGGTTTAGTGGACGGGCTGTCATGTGATTGTGTGTTTTGCCTACATAATGAAGGATGTGTGTTGATTGATGACACACTGTTGTAATAAGAAATGGTTATAAAACCAAAATTGAGAATGAAAGGTTTTTAAAAGAAAATAAGGAGTCTGGCATACCCTGAATCAAACATTTTTCCTAAAAGTTAAAATTTGAAAACACATCCACTGAGTCGTTGTACTCACCCCCTCCCTTATATCTCTTTTAGGAAATCCCATAGAGCTTACACAAAGACCACTAACTAACGCACCTGTAAGATAGGTATGATAAGCTCAAAATTTAGTATAGTTTTGATTTATGTTATTCCAGGAAAGGGGTAGGTTAAAAAGAATGCCTTAGTCATCCCGGTTTATAAGAAGGGGCAACCCTTGGTAAACCAAAAGAATGGCGAGTTGATCACGGGGATCCGACCAAACCATATCGGGGCGTAATAGGACTGCTATCAAGTTAGTGCCCTGTCAGCAGACATGACCAATCAGTGCGCGACACGTGGCGGACCACACCTAGTCAGCCACTTAGTCAACACCTGGAAGTGCTAGCTAATCAGTGAGTGACACGTGTCATTGGTCAACGGTTAGAGGAGGAAAAATCTACATTAGCAGTGACCGAACAATAGGGGAGTGACACGTGTACCGATCAACAATCAATGTCGGAAGGGCCCCATCAGCAAAGACCTACCAAAGAGAAGCTGACAGGTGGTAAAAGTGTCACATCAGCATCCGACTAGGACATCTAAGAAAACGACTGACCAACTAGATGTCGACACGTGGTAATGCCAAGTCAGACAACCTCAGTCAATCTGGGGATAACACGTGGCAGTGGCACTGTGCATCAGGAGGGAAATATGACACATTTAAAATAGCTAATTAGAGGTTGCCATGTGTCATGGTCAACGGTCAATAGAAATCCGGTTAGTAGCCATGTAGGAGCGAGTAGCCAATGGGAGGCTGACATGTGTCCAGTCAACATGTCAAAGGCTAACTAGGCTGCTGATGAGGACGCTACATCAATAACACCAACCAATCACAGCGCTTCACATGGCAAGCTGACGTGTGCGAAGCTTGCACATGCATCATAGTGCATTGAGACCAAGGTTAGAGGGGGAAGATGTCTCGTCCCACATTATGGACATGAAGTATGTCTCAGGTTTGAGGGTCGGATAACTGATGTCCACTCAAACTCAGGGTAGAAGTTAGGAACATATATTAGGGTGGACGGTAAAGGCACTCCAGTCCACAAGTAGAATCGTAGTGGACGGGACTGCGAACATGTGATCCCTTTTATGATAAAAAGGATGTGTGATTGTGTGCCAACCCAGGGAGTGGTAATTAATGGAACACTACGGATTAGTGGAAAGCCCAAACAGATCCATCTTTATGATTCCCCACTCACTGAGTTGTAAGACTCATCCCCTCCCCTTAATATTTTTTTCAGGAAAGAGACAGTCATCCAAGAACTTCCCTCGCTAAGCCTTAAAACACAACTACGATTTACACTATCAGTTTTTTATAATGTCATTCCAAGGAACAACGACAGACAGTACGCCTGACACTTCACTATCTGGGGGAAGAGTGACTCCATGTGGTTAAGGAGAGTGGCGGGTTGATCACCGGGTTCCAACTAAACTGGGTCGGGGCGTGACAGTAATATTTCATTCCCCAATGTTTAAAGGAGTGATGTTTAACGGAGAAAGGAATATGAAGGGGATAAATTTGGCATCATACATTCAAGCCTAGAATATGTTGCGGAAGGGTTACAAATCATTTCTAGCTATGATTAGCAACGAGATCCACGGGAGGAGTAGTCTGGAAGAGATTCTAATAGTAAGATATTATCCTAAAATTTTTCCTGAGGAATTACCTGGACTACCCATAGATCATCAATTAGAATTTTTCATAGAGGTGATCCGTAGGATTCATCCCATTTCACAAGTTTCCTATCAAATGGCTCCAAATATTATATTAGAAAATTGTCATACCAAGTTGGTAATTCATCCTCTAACGTCATCCTCGACATATTTAGGACATCAAATGGGTAAGTGAGAGGGTGAGTTTATAACTTAGTAAGGGTTTCTATTTACATCGTGATTTCTTGTACATGATTCATTACATACTAAAAAAAAGAAGAATTTTCCTTTTCTTAAAGCAAGGGGTTTGAATTATCTGATAAACTAGCTACAACTTGTCTTATCATTTAGAAAAAGTTTCTTAATTAAATCCATACATGTTTTTCACAAGCTCGAAGTAGATTTCTTCCTAGTTGGAAGAATTTTCATAATTCATCTACTGTGAATTTACCATAGGTTTGTATTATACAAACACACAAATACCCTTTCTCAACAAAGGGATGAAACATTTGTAAAACAGACCCTCTAAGCCTACAACCTCAATTTGTCCCACTTGTGGCCTGGAGTGCCTTTACCGTTAACCCTAATGAGGGGTTACAACCTCTATAACATTATCTGTGTGAGCACCATTGCTCAACTCCCATACATTTTCGATACTTATGCCCACTATTGAGGGATGAAACCTCATTATGCTTCCCCTCAGTCTCAATGTGCATGAAGCTCCTGGAGCTTCACGACATATAAGAACAATGTAACTTCCCTTGTACTAATCTTGTTGTCCATTAGCCCTTAGAACCAATACAATCTTGTATCGGACGTCTACTTGGTTTCGAACAATTGCAATAACAAACATGTGTCTTTTGACTTAACACCTTTCTCTTTCCACTGCTAGCCCAAAAGGCTCCAACCCAACTCTTGCTTGGCAGCTTTAGCAAACATTATCAAATTGTGTTAATTTTATTAGACTTTTAAATCATAACTTATTTATGTGAGTGATCCGTTTTCCACTCATCTTGGGTCCACCAGTACAAGTTTTCAAAATACGACATTGGGCCCACTTCACTTTTCAAAACATGGCTTTGGGCCCACTTTCACATAACTAGATCTAACCAATCCTTTGTCGACCATGGGCCTCACCCATAGGAATTAGATCATCCCTTTGGAGTGTATCCACACATCGTTTAAGGATAGTACTATTAACATGTTTTATACTTTTTTTTTAAAATATATCCCAAAATAGTTTGAGCAATTTCACACATACAGTGGATTATATCCAAGGAAAAATAAGTTTTTCTAAACAATCACGCTTTTAAATTCACGTGTAGTAAAAGCGTAATCAGTCCAATCAGACACGATGCCAAAAATTCCATTCACCGAAGATCCGTGATTTGTTCATCCCGGATGGATTTTCGATGTCTCTAGATGGTCTCACGGTTAGAGGTAAAAAAACCATCTTTTCACACATAATGAACCTATCAATTATCTGAAATTTTCTACATAGGTCCCTATGTTTTCTTTCAATTACATATAAGTTCCTAAGATTATTTTATTGGCAATTAATTTTCAATTATTTGCCATAAATTCCTCAATTTACTTTATTTATATTTTCATCCCCATATAATTTTATTTAAAATAAAATGATCCAAAATTACAAATAAATTATTTTAATTGCAATAAATTTTCCAAAATTTATTTTACTTGCAATTAAATCTCTAAACTCGTCTTATTTACAAATTGACCTCAATTTATTCTAATTTCACAAAAATCCCAAAATTTCCAAAAATTATCAATTCGCCCATTTTCATCAAAATTGCACTTTTTGCCTGAATCCTCAATGCATCAAATTGACCAATTAAACTGTATTAATTGCCTCCTATCATGCTATTAATAATCTCCCCTACCTCTCCACGATCATTCTAAATTTTGAAATTGTCCTATTTGGCCTAGAATTAAGCTCAAATGAAGCTTCACCAAAAAATATTTCTAGAGAGAGAAAGCTTTGATTTTTTTACCGGTAGGGGCACGATTGTCGTAGCTCTAAATATGGGAAGCTAGCTCTTATCGAGAGTATACTCTCAGGATCAAATTTCTCCTTGATTCATTAGATGAGTAGGTAAAATAAAATAAGCCAATTTTGCACAGTTTTCTCTCTGTAAATTCACTATTTCAATGAAGAGCGGCGTGAATGGCTTGCCACAATGGCTTAGGGAGGATGAGGCTCAACCGTTGAGAGTCGTGAGAGGGTTGGTCTAGTCTTAAGAGATCCGAGGGTGGTCCAAATTTAGCTAAAAAATTGTTGTTCAAGCTTGACTATCGAAGTGATGACACTATACAGCTCCACCGACACTTTCCTAACACGCCTCGAGCTGAAAGGAGTATGTAGGAAGGTAGTGTAAACCCTGTCATTTAAAGATAAGAAAACTGGGAAAAGAACTAGTAAATTCAAAAGAGAAAAGAGAGCTGGTTAACGAACCATAACCGATAAAGAAAGTGCAAAAATCTCAAATGGCTCAAAGAGTCATAAAAATCATGGAAAAGAACCGTGGAGCAAATTGGAAAAGGAAATCAAATTGGTTCAAAGAGAACTGGACCTGAACCGGCTTGAATAGGATTGAACTGGTTTAAACTATACTTGAACTTGTTTCTAAATTCATTTTTCTTGTTGGCTTAAAGTGTTCAAATTGGGAAATTTAAGCCACCATTAGGTAGAAAATGAATTTAGACTAATTTAGAAAATTTTAATTTTGAGAAAATCGGTCGAAATATGCCTAAACCGACCAATTTTTAATGATGAAACCGATCGGACCAGTCTGGTCCAATTCGGAACAGTGTCATCTTCTTTCTAATGATGACAACACTATTCATTAATACAGAAAAATTCCTTCTCCAGAAAAGGTGTAACCACTTCGATCGGGCTATTTTCAGGCAATAATAAGCTCGACCAAAATGGAAAGTGGTCGGGCAGAGGGTCTCCGAGCTCCTTATATAAAGAGTTCCTCTCCATTCATCATCTACACACCTCAAATAGCCATTCTCTCTCAACTGCTCCATTTTCCGGTGAAGCTCAAACCAAAGCTCTGACTTGGGCAGTTTTCTTAGTCCTATGAAGGCAATTTCACTAATTAAATTCACCCCCATTTGGACATCAATTGTAAAGATTCTTGATCCTAGAAGGAACCCAAGAGCTACCTCCCCAGATCGAAAGCTCGGATTGCCGCACCTCCGAGGGTAAGCTTTCAAAGCTTTCTCTCTCTAAGAACAATTTTCATGCGAAGCTCCGTCTAAGCTCGTTTAGGACCCAAATCATGCAATTCATAGCTCAATTGAATTATATGGAAGTATAGGAACGGATCCATAACATCCATTGGAGCAATTACCCAGATTGAAGGGCCAATTTGAAGAAATCAAATTCGGTCAGTTTGAAGGGGAGAAATTGGAGGAAATTTTTGGGTAAAATTGGGCATTTTGAAAAATTGAGGGACCTCCATGAAATTTCTCAAAATTGAGGAACAATTAGCAATGAGAAAGATGTTAGTGGACCAATTGGTTAATTTTCAAAACATTTGGGGCCAAATTGCTATTTTTGGAAATTGGGGCAAAATTGTAATTTTTAAAAAGTTGTGGACTAAAGTGGAAATTTGGGAAAACTTGAACCCCTTACACAATTTTGAGTAAATAAAGCATCCTAGGAAGATTTTAGAAATCTTGGGACTCAATTTGGGAAAAAGTTAGCATTAGGGACCTAAAGTTAAGGAAAATGAACTTTAGGGACCTGAGTGCAATAAACCAACAATTTTGAGACTAGTCACTCATACTTGAGAAAACGATTGCTGTCATGCTAAACCTTAATTGATAAGGATGCCCAAATCATGTAGGGACACAAGAGACAGGAACACCATCAAGGAAAAGCTATCGTGGACTCGAAAACTGACTAGGGACGAATGCGTCATGGTCATCGGGTGATTGGGCTTAATTATACATCATATCGGTTGGGATGATGAGCACTACTTTTAACGGATAAAACTTATTTACGAGCCGTAAGCAGAGATTATTAGACCTGGTTGGTATGATTGTTTCCTTGAGGAAAGGAGAAACCCGCCTAACGGTTGTAAGCGAAGATATCATCACACCTGATTATGTGTGAAGAATTGAAAATCAATTTTTGTCATAAGTGTTCTCCCCTAACTGTGTGCCAATGCTTAGGACATTTGGGAGACCTTCTTGACGTATGCTAGAATAACTCAGATAGGCCAAGCACCTTGAGTCTTGAACTCATGGGGCTAAAAGCCCAGTTTTGGAAAAACACATGTTGTGGGCCCAAGGCTAGTGGGCACGAGCAGGAGCTCGTAAACACACTTGATTAAGAAAGAGCTATGAAAATTTTCTAATGAAATGAATTGTGTGATTTTACCATGGTACCGAGTCATGACCGACATTGCTCAATGGACTAGTGGTAGTGCATCATGGTCGTGTCGATGGACCATCCTAGACAAACAGCTACATATCAGATTGACCGTTAGGGCTGTTGGACCACTGGAACCAAAGATGATGGCTATATGTAAAAAAATTCTTGTTTGTGCATGCACTTGTGGTATAGGACCTTAAGACGCCCTAGGGGTAGTGATGGGTCCCAAGGGCAGTTAGACGACATGGGATGCGATAAGGGCAGTTTGTCATGCTAGTCAGTCTTCAAGCTTTAGGAGCTTCTAGCACATGAGACCAGGGTGGGGTCAAGATGAGGTCTCCATCCTCATACGTACACGAAGTGGCATGTGGGTCTGAGGGTCGGACATCTGGGACATTCCACTAAGAGTCTGGGTAGAAGTGGATGGGCTTCTATCTTGGTGGATGTTAAAGACGCTCCGATCAACAAGTGGGTGCAGTGAACAGGCTACACTTGTGAATGTGTGTACCCTTCCTAATGAAGGGCTTATATTTGTTTGCTAAACGTCTCCCGAGACAAGGGGATGGGGCTAAAAGAGCTAAACACACCTAATATGCTAATGGAAAAAGGTTTTGAAAACCATAATTTGAGAAAATCCTTTTTAAAGAAAATGATAACCTTGGCAATGGTTTTTGGCAATCTAAGATTATGTTTTTGAAAACTCACTCCCAACACCCGCTCACTGAGTTGTAGAAACTCACCCACTCTCTTTACCCATTTTTCAGGAGTAAGGAGATAGAATGAAAGAGAGCATGAAGATGTACCCCTTGTCAGGTATGCTTAAAGTTCCTTTTTAGCTTGCATTAGATTGATGTATGTTATTCTAGGGAACAATGTTTGAATTTACGCCTAGCTCCTCTTGAATAAAAGAAGGGGGAAACCCCTCTTAATCCAAGGGAGCGGTAGGTTGATCACAGGGACTGACCAGACCGGGTTGGGACATGACAACTTGAATGGTATCAGAGCTATGTTCCCTTGAAAGCATTATCAATACTATGCCCTAACACTAACGAAAACTTAATTACCTTGTAGGAAGAAAAGTCCCTTGGAAGTTTGCTATGCGAACCAAACCCACTCATGAAATCGTGAAAAGGGCTCCTACCCTCAGTAAGATAGACTTTCAAAGGTTCGTTGAAGTTGAGAAGATGGTACCAAAAGACATGGATGAGGACTATAGGAAGCTTGTTGGGGCATTATTAGAGCCAGACGGCATAACTTATCCTCCCCCAAGGCAAGAAGCACCTATACCTCCTACAAAGAGCCTGACACCCCCTCCAATCCCACAAAAGCCAAGAAGAACCCCGACTCAAAGGGAGGCCTAGGAAAACTACTAGAATGTCCATGCAACCTTCATGAAAGTTCACCAGGCACCTCCACCGACTCAATACAACTTTAACCCTCTCCAATGGATTAACTGGTCCTATGAGTGTGAAGCGGAGGTGCTGGGAAGGTATGGACTCATGGTGTTCCATGAAGTCCGTCCCAGTAGGGAAGCCCGACAAGAGTATGGATGGATGTCAACCAGTTCATCAGAGCCCTCAGACCATGAATCCTGAAATAATTCTGAAGCTAACTCCCGGCCTATAACCCCAAGGAACTAGAATAGGAAGTAATGAGAAATTTCCTGTAATAAGCCAAGTGCAACAAGAAACTACCTCCTTCAATGAATAAAGACCATTATTTTTCTTTTAAAGTTAGTCTCCCTATTAACGACAAGTACTATTACCAGATTGGAATCAAGACCCGGGGAAAATTGTGGAGAAAAGGCCACCTGAGAAGAAAGACTACGGACCACCTCTAGTTAACGCTAACTGACCACCCTAAGATAGCCAACCTAAAGTCGAATAATACCCCAAAAGAACTAAAGAACTCCCAATCCATAAGCGGGAACTTCTCTAAGGGAGGATAAGGAACAAAAGGGAAATTCCCAAGCTAAGGAACCGACAAATGGATCATAAGAGGCATAACCCGAAATAAGGAACGTCAAAAAGGGGCATAAGTGGTTAAGGATGTCTCAGGATGGCAAGTGTGACCTGTTTTGGAAAAAGGAGAGTGGCCAAGTACGAATAAACTAGTAATAACAAAATGATCAAGGAGAATAAATGATGCCCTACAAAAGATCGAGAAATAGTATCGACTACACCCTATAAAAGGCAACGGGATGGGCATCAAGAACGAGGGAATTCTAGAGATATCTACCTCCAAATAGTTGGACAAGAAAAATAGTAGGACGAAGCAGCATCAAAGTAGGAAGATAGCATCAAAAGATGTCGTACAAGTAAGAAAGGGATGGACTGCCCATAATAAGGAAATAGAGGAAAGAACATCTTAGAAACTTTGGAGAAGTAAGCCCTCAAATTAAGAAATGATTAAGGGAAACGACCATTGACATCAAGACTAGTTGTGGTCCATGCTCGCTTAATGGAGCCTAAAGAGTGGACGGCTAAGCATAGTGTGGAGTACATGAAATAACACCCGATAATTGAAAGTTCCTCGGATAGGGAATAAGGGATGAAATGGAGATTTTAAGACAATGGAGGATTGAAAGCGGGAAAATGCCCTAATATAGAAAGGGTGTAAGGAGATGAAGAAAGGAAACCTTCAAGGAATGGTAAGAAGGTTGAACATGTAACTCCTAAGGTGAATGTCTCTACTTTGAAGGACATAGTAGAGAATGATACCGTAAAAAAAAAAAGGAACTCCCCAAACAAAAAAAAAATCGACATGTAGACTCAGAATAAAGAATTGTGAAATGGTCACGAGCGAGTAAGAGTGGATGGAGGAAAGGGAAGTCCTTGAGTAAAGGACGCCACTGGAAATGAGGAAGGACATAAGAAGGGAATAATCCCAACATGTCGGTAGGTCATCAAGAAACCCAATGTTTTGAACCAGGGAAAAACTAATAAGGAAGTTGGTAAAGGATGAATATATAAGGAAAACTGACACCATTATGAAAGATATAACGTCAAAGTTAAAATGATGATTGGGTAACAGTGAAGGTTGTCGAGGAATACTACCAGATGAAAAGAGAGGATGAAATGATACAATCCCTGAAAGGTTGGAAGGTCGAGAACAACCATCAAGAAATTGAAATTGGACAAAGATAAGTTCTAGAACATGTCATTCTATAAGGGAGATGTAGGTCCAATAGTCCCAAGAAAATGCGACTCAAGTAAGAAGGAGTCAGTCAATTAAGCATGACAAGGTTAAACATAAAACTTGGACCGATGTTGTAATAAACAAAAGATGAAGGACCAAAATAAGGTAAAAAGGGAATCACATCAAAATCCACGGGGTTAAGGACAAAGAGTCCTAAAGGATGTCGAGCTAAAGAGTATCAACAAATAAGGAAATAAATGGAAACGGGGAAGATCGAACATTTATGGAACATCCAATCCAATGACATGGATAAGAACGCTTAAGAGGAAGAGTTTTACCCTAAGTAGAGTAAGAAGTGGACCTAAGGATATACCTTTGGACTAGTGGGTAAGACATGCCTAATGATGATAAATCCCATGGTGTGAGTAAATAATTGAAAGGAAAAGAATTTCTTAGGCACATGGTTTAAAGGGGTGAGGTGAAGGAACCACCTAAGTGGCAACATGTCAAGCAAACCCCAAGAGGACATCAAGGGAAGTTACTCCTAATGCAAAGGATTGCTGACCTAGTTTTGGGGACAAAACCCCTAAAAGGTGGGGAGAGTTGTAAACCCCATCCTTTAAAGATAAGAAAACCGAGAAAAGAATCGGTCAATTCAAAAGAGAAAATTGAGCCGGTTAACGAACCATAACCGATAAAGAAAGGGCAAAATGGGAAATTTGAAAATCCCAAATGACTCAAATAGTCATAAAAAAACATGGAAAGGAACCATGGAGCAAATTGGAAGAGGAAACCAGACCGGTTCAAGGTGAACCGGCTTGAATCGTCTTCAATCGGATTGAACTAGTTTGAACCATACTTGAACCAATTTTTAAATTCATTTTTCTTGTTGGCTTAAAATGTTAAATTTGGGAAATTTAAGCCACCATTAGGTATAAAATGAATTTAGATTAATTCAGAAAGTTTTTATTTTGAGAAAATCGGTTGAATCAGGCCTGAATCGACTAATTTTCGCCGTTGAACCCGGTCGGACTATTCCGGTCCAGTTCGGAATAGTGTAATCTTCTTCCTGAGGATGACAACACTATTCATTAATGCAGAAAATTTCTTTCTCCGGCGAAGGTGTAACCGCTCCGATCAGACCGTTTTCGGGTGAGGATAATGTCGACCAAAATGAAAAGTGGTCGAGCAGAGGGTCCCCGAGCTCCTTATATAAAGAGTTACTCTCCATTCATTCTCCACACACCTCAAATATCCATTCTCTCTCAATTGCTCCATTTTTCAGTGAAGCTCAAACCAGAGCTCTGACTCAAGTCTTATAGACTCCGAGGGAAGTCAGCTACCTGACAACAACCTCTTTTCGACCCAAGGATTGTCGGAGAAGTGTCGGTGGAATCAAACAGTCAAGCAGCTCCGATGGACCGAGCTGCCCTATTTTGGCTGAGCTGAATTCGGCCAAATTAAGCCCTCTTCTGACCAACCCAAGCCTTCCAACTCCCCCATGACCCTCACATACCCTCAACAGAGCTGAAAGGTAAGCCTATTCGGCCCATCTCCGTCGTTGCATATCGATGTTAAAGAGAGAAAGTGTAGAATTTCACTAATTAAACTCACCCCCATTTGTACATCAATTGTAGAAAATAATTATCTTAGAAGGAACATCAGGACAAGAGCTACCTCTCCAGATCGAAAGCTTGGACCGCCGCACCTCTAACGGTAAGCTTTCGAAACTTTCTCTCTATATGAACAATTTTTCAGTGAAGCTCTATTTGAGCTCGTTTCGGACTCAAATCATGACATTCAAAGCTCAATTGATCGTATGGAAGTATAGGAATGAATCCATACCATCAATTGGAGCAATTAACCATGATTGAATGGCCAATTTTAAGAAATCAAATTCGTTCAATTTGAAGGGGAGAAATTAGGGGAAATTTTTGGGAAATTTTGGGGATTTCGAAAAATTGAGGGACCTCCATGCAATTTCTCAAAATTGAGAACCAATTGTCAATGACAAAGATGTTTGGGGACTAATTGGTCAATTTTTGAAACCTTTGTAGCCAAATTGTTGTTTTTGGAAAGTAGGGGCAAAACCGCAATTTTTTAAAAGTTGGGGACCAAAGTGGAAATTTGGGAAAACTTAAGCCCCTTACACAACTTTGAGTAAATCAAGGATCCTAAGAAGATTTTGGATATCTTGGGATTTAATTTGGGAAAAAGTTAGCATTAGGGACCTAAAGTGCAATAAAAGAATAATTTTGACCCTAGTCGATCATACGTGAGAAAACGATGGTTATCATAAGAAACCTTAATTGATAAGGATGCCCAAATTGTATAGGGACACGAGAGACAGAACACCAGTAAGGAAAAGCTAACGTGGATTTAGAAACTAAATAGGGACGAACGCGTCACAGTCATCGGGTGAGTGGGCTTAATTATACATCATACCAGTTAGGATGATGAACACTTCTTTTAATGGATAAAACCTACTTACAAGTCATAAGTAAAGATAATCATACCAGATTGGTATGATGAGTTTCCTTAACGAAAGGAGTAACCCGCCTACCAGTTGTAAGGAGAGATATCATCACACTCGATTGGTGTGATGAATTGAAAATGATTTTTTGTCAGAAGTGTTCTCCCATGACTGTATGCCGATGCATAAAACATTTGGGAGACCTTCTTGATAGGAGCTAGAACAGCTCAGATAGGCCAGGGGCCTCGGTTTTTGAACTCATTGGGCTAAATGCCTAGTGTTGAAAAAACACATGTAGTGGGCCCAAGGTTAGTGAGCACGAGTAGGAGCTCGTAAACAAACTTGATTAAGAAAGAGCTATGAAAAATTTCTAATGAAATGAATTGTGTGATTTCACCACAGTACTGAGTCAGGATCGACAATGCTCGATGGACTGGTGGTAGTGCATTAGGGCCTGGTCGATGGACCAACCTAGACAAATAGTAGTAGGTCGGATTGAGCGTCAAGACCGCTGGCACCAAAGATGATGGCTATATGTGAAAATTTCTTATTTATGCATGCACTTGTGGTGCAGGACCATTAAGACGCCCTAGAGTGTAGTGATGGATCCCGAGGGCTGTTGAATGACATGGGGGGTGATAAGGGCAGTTTGTCATGCTAGACAATCATGAAGCTCTCGTGGCTTCTAGCGCATGAGACCGGGGTGGGGTCATTATGAGGTCTCTGTCCTCATATGGACATGAAGTGGCATTTGATTCTGAGGGTCAAACATCTAGGACGTTCCACTCAAATCAAGGGTAGAAGTGGACGGGCTTCTATCTTGGTGGATGGTAAAGACGCTTCGATCCACAAGTGGGTGCAATGAACGGGTCGCACCTACGAATGTGTGTACCATTCCCAATGAAGGGCATGTTTTTGTTTGCTAAATGCCTCACGTGGCAAGGGGATGGGTTAAAAGAGCTAAACACACCTAATATGGTAATGGAAAAATATTTTCAAAACTGTAATTTGAGGAAATCCTTTTTAAAGGAAATGATAACATTGGTAATGGTTTTTGGAAAACTAAGCATATGTAGAAACTCGCTCACTGAGTTGTAGAAACTCACCCCCTCTCTTTACACCTTTTTCAAGAGTAAGGAGATAGAATGAAAGAGAGCGTGAAGATGTACCATCCATCAAGTAAGCTTAAAGTTCCTCTTAAGCTCGCATTAGATTGATTTATGTTATTTCAGGGAATAAGGCTTGAATTTACAACTGCTACTCTTGAATAAAAGAATGGGAAAACCCCTCTTAAACCAAGGGAGCGGCAGGTTGATCATGAGGATCCGACAAACTGGGTCGGGACGTGACATGTAGAGAACTTTCTCAGAATTCCAAAGAACCGTATTTCACATTCGGAGATGAAGAAATGGGTTGATGTTAGAGCTATAGTTCAGAGATGTCCAGAATTTGGAGTAGTTTGAGTTCTCTGAGCTACGGAGGTGTAGAGAGGACGAATGGGGAGGATCACTTTATATAGAGAGCTCAAGAATTGAAGGTCCTATCCATTCTCAGACAGCCAACCATCAATTCTATGGTTTAATGCCTTTTCAAAGGGAGTAAATGCTCACCGAAGTTATGGTGACCTTTCCCCTCCTCTATCATTCAATCTCCTATTCATTTGTTTGAAGGTATAAGATGACAATATGCGTGTGTGTATGAGTTTCACATGTATGAGCTGCCACATGGTGCATTGGGATTGGTTGGCTTTGCTCATGATGCCTCCCACTCAGCATCTTAGTCACCCTTGGACTCGTTTACTGAACATGTGGTGACCTATCTTTGGTTGTTTAATCTGATGTGGCCGCTAATCGAATATAACCCTCAGTTGACCATTACCCATGGCGCCCTCTAATTGACTGATTTAAATTTGTTAGTTTTTACACCAAACGTACAGTGCCATTGCCACGTGTCCTCCTTTGATTGGTTGTGGCCATCCAACGTGGCCTTGCTACATGTCAACTCTTGATTAGTCGACCTCTCTCAAACATCCTCATTGGTCATTGACCTAACATCTTTGCCATGTGTCAGCCTCTCATTGGTCTACCTTGCTGAAAGGGATTTTTCTTAGTTGATCATTAACTAAGGAAATGCGTCACGCTCCTATTATTCAATCTTTGGTGATATGGATTTTTTTTCATTTGACTGTTGACCAAGGACATGTGTCACATTCTGATTTGTCAGTGCTTTTATAAGTTGATCGAATGGCTCATTGGACACGCTTTGCCATGTGTTTCACACTGATTGGTTGTGCACACTAACCTGGTATACGATTCATTGACCGGTTCGGTTGGAACAAGTTTGGTGACCCGAAATAAAAAATCGGTCGGTTTAGGCTCGATTTGACAAATTTTCTAAAAATTAAAAATTTCTATATTTATCTTAATTTATTTTCTATATCTTGGTAACTTCTATTTCTCAAATTTACATTTTAAGTCACCTAGAAAAACAAATCTTTGAATTGGTTTTTCTTGGTTTAATCCAGTACAACCTGGTTCAGGTCCAGTTCACCATGAACTAGTTCAGTTCTCACATCCATTTTATTTTATGATCTTTTTCCTTGATTTTTTGGATCTTTATTGATCATTTGGAATTGTTCAAATTTCTATTTTGGTTTGTCTTTACCAATCCCAGTTCACTTTAAACTATGGATTTCTCTCGAAATTTTTCGGTTCTCATTTCTTACTTTCTTATATTGATGCTTTAGGTTGCAATAGCATCGAGGCAATGAAGGACCCGATTAGCTGTTTTTGTATTCATTGAGCTGTGTGCTCATCCCCTACCTTTTTAAAATATTTTAGGAACACCACGGGGAAGGAGCACAAGGATAGGAATACAAGTTCGAGAAAAAGACTCGAGACAAGGTATTCGAGTGTACAACATATGAATTCATAGAAAATACTTACTTCCTGACATTTTTTTTCAGGCCATGTTCAATATAAATGATATTTCAGAAAGTTTATATTCTGAGTGGTTTCTGTTGTGTAAAGTATATGAGCATTTTGACCTATTGGTACTACCGTAGTGAGGTACCCACTACAGTAGCGCAAAGAGGACATGGCGGTTGTGCATCGGCACCCGTGCCCAGGTAATCGAGCCAATGCATGACATTAAGAATACCTAAGTCACATGAATTAGAAGATAGAGCAAGTATAAAATCCTTAGGAGAAGGAACGACTTATAAGAGAATAAGTCAAAAATAGATATTTGTGGAATGGTCACGAGTAAGATGAAGCCATGAGCACATCGGGTAAATGGATAACCCTTAAAGGAGGAAATCACAGAATGGCTAATTTAAAGAAATTAAATTCGATCAATTTGAAGTGGAGAAATTAGGAGAAATTTTTGTGGAAAATTGGGGATTTTGAACAATTGAGGGACCTCCATGCAATTTCTCAAAATTGAGAACCAATTAGCAATGAGAAAGATGTTGGGTGACAAATTGGTCAATTTTCAAAACATTTGAAGCCAAATTGTTGTTTCTGGAAAGTAGGGGCAAAACTGTAATTTTTTAAAAGTTGGGGACCAAAGTGGAAATTTGGGAAAACTTGAGCCCCTTACACAACTTTGAGAAAATCAAGGATCCTAAGAAGATTTTAGAAATCTTGGGACTCAAATTGGGAAAAAGTTAGCATTAGGGATCTAAAGTTAAGGAAAATAAACTTTAGGGACGAAAGTGCAATAAATGATCAATTTTAACCGGCTGTCATGCCAAACCTTAATTGATAAGGATGCCCAAATTGTGTAGGGACACGACAAACTAGAACGCCAGCAAGGAAATGCTAGCATCGATTTAGAAACCGACTAGGGATGGACACGTCACGGTCATCGGGTGAGTGAGCTTAATTATACACCATACCGATTGTGATGATGAACACTACTTTTAATGGATAAAACCTACTTAAAAGTCGTAAGTAGTGATAATCATACCCTATTGGTATGATGAGTTTCCTTGAGAAAAAGGAGAAACTTGCCTACCAGTTGTAAGAGAAGATATTATCACACCCGATTGGTGTGATGAATTGAAAATAAATTTTTGTCAAAAGTGTTCTCCCCTAACTGTGTGCCAATGCTTAAAATATTTGGGAGACCTTGACGGGAGCTAGAACACCTTAGATAGGCCAGGGGCCTCAATTTTTGAACTCATTGGGCTAAATGCCTAGTTTTGGAAAAGCACATGCAATAGGCCCAAGTCAATGGGCATGAGCAGGAGCTCATAAACAAACTTGATTAAGAAAGAACTATGAAAATTTTCTATTGAAATGAATTGTGCAATTTCACCATGGTAGCAAGTTAGGACTGATAGTGATCGATGGACTAGCGAAAGTGCATCAAGACTTCTAGCGCATGAGACTAGGGTGGGGTCAGTATGAGGTATCCGTCCTCATATGGACACGAAGTGGCATTCGAGTCGGACATCTAGGATGTACCAATAAGACTTTGGGTAGAAGTGGACGGGCTTCTATCTTAGTGGATGGTAAGATGCTCTGATCCATAAGTGGGTGCATTAGACGGGTTGCACCTGCGAATGTGTGTGCCCTTCCTGATGAAGGGCGTGTATTTGTTTGCTAAATGCCTCCTGTGGCAACGGGGTGGGCTAAAAAAGCTAAACACACCTAATATGTTAATGGAAAAAAGTTTTGAAATGATAACCTTGGTAATGGTTTTTGGCAAACTAAGCATATATAGAAGCTCACTCAATGAGTTGTTGAAACTCACCCCCTCCCTTTAACCCTTTTTTCAGTAGTAAGGAGAGAGAATGAAAGAGAGCGTGAAAATGTACCATCCGTCAAGTTTGTTTAAAGTTTCTTGTAAGCTTGCATTAGATTGATTTATGTTATTTCAGGGAACAAGGTTTGAATTTACGCCTGGCTACTCTTGAATAAAAGAAGGGGGAAACCCCTCTTAAACCAAGGGAGCGACGGGTTGATCACGGGGATCCGACCAAACCGGGTCGGGACGTGACAAGTACAGAACTTTCTCAGGATTGTAGAGAACCTGATTTCACATTTAGAGATGAAGAAATGGGTTGATGTTAGAGCTCTGATTCAGAGATGTTCAAAATTTGGAGTAGTTTGAGTTCTCTGAGCTATAGAGGTGTAGAGAGGACGAATAGGGAGGAGCACTTTATATAGGGAGCTCGAGAACTGAAGGTTCTATCCATTCTCAAATGACTGACCATCAATTCCATGCATTATTGCCTTGTTAAAGGGAGTAAATGCTAACCAGAGTTTTGGCGACTTTTCCCCTCCTCTATCATTCAATCTCCTATTCATTTGTTTGAAGATATAAGACGACATTATGTGTGTGCGTACATGTTTAGCACGTGCGAGCTGCCACATGGTACATTGGGATTGGTTGGCTTTACTCATACTACCTCCCACTCAGCATCTTAGTCACTCTTGGACTCGTTGACTAAACATGAGGTAACCTGTCTTTGGTCGTTTAATCTGACGTGGTCACTGATTGAATATTTCCCTCAATTGACCACTACACATGTCGCCCTCTAATTGACTAGTTTAAATTCATTAGTTTTTCCACTAGACATACAGTGTCATTACCACATGTCCTCCTCTGATTGGTTGTGGCCATCCAACGTGTCCTTGCCACATGTCAACTCTTGATTAGTCGACCTCTCTCAAACATCCTCATTGGTCATTGACCTAACATCTTTGCCATGTGTCAGCCTCTCATTAGTCTGCTTGTAGATAGGGATTTTTCTTAGTTGATCTTTAACTAAGGAAATGTGTCACGCTCCTATTATTCAATCTATGGTGACGTGGATTTTTTTCATTTGACCATTGACCAAGGACATGTGTCACGTTCTGATTGGTCAGTGCTTTTAGAAGTTGATCGAAGACTCATTGGATGCACTTCGCCATGCGTTGTGCGCTGATTGGTTGTGCACGCTGACTTGGTAGGCGGTTCGTTGACCAGCTGGACCATTGACCGGTTCGGTGGGAATGGGTTTGGTGACCCGAAATAAAAAATCGGCCGGTTCAGGCGTGATTTTACAGATTTTCTAAAAATTAAAAATTTCTAAATTTATCTAAATTTATTTTCTATATTTTGGTGACTTCAATTTCTCAAATTTACATTATAAGTCACCAAGAAAAATGGAGTTTCAAGCAATGAATGACCGCCATTAAGGAGCCAATCGGATGGCCAAGATGTCCCCGAGCTTCGTATATAAAGAGTCCCTCCTCATTTATCCTCCTCACACTTGAAAACTGCACTTTCTCCCTACTGCTCCATTTTCCAGTGAGGCTCGAACCAGAGCTCTAACTTGGGCATTTTTCTAACCAAAGAAGGCAAGGTCAAATTCTTTAGATTCGAGGAGAAGTTAGCTACACGACTATAGTCTCCATTTGTTCTAAGGATCACCGAAGAAATGCCAGCGTGATAAAATAGTGAAGCAGCTTCGGTAGACTAAAGCTCCCTATTTTGGCCAAGCTAAAGCAGCCAATTCATTCCCTTCTCAAGGCAAACCAAGCCCTCCCAACACTTCCACAGGCCTCCTACAACTGAATTAGAGAGGGAAGGTAAGCCAATTTGGTTCCTCATTGTAGATTTCGATCGGTGCTAGAGAGAGAACCGACTGATCTTTATTGGCCAAATTCTCCTTCAATTCGACATGAATTGAGGTGATTCTTGATCCTAGGAGGAAACTTAGGACAAGAGCTATCTGCCCAAATTGAAAGCTCGGACTATCATGCCACCGACGGTAAGTTTTCTCTCTCTACGTCCAGTTTTCCAGCAAAGCTCTATTTGAGCTCGTTCCAGCATCAATTCATGCGATTCAAAGTGCAATTGAATCGTATGGATGTGTAGAACCTCAAATCCACCTTTAGCTTCAACAATTAACTTCGATTAATTGGTCAATTTGTTGAAATGAAATCCGGTCAAGTTGAAAGGTTGAAATTGGGGGAAATTTTGGGAATTTCAAAAATTCGAGGGACTAAAGTGCAATTTCCCAAAAATGAGGGCCAATTGGTCATGGAAAAGATGTTAAAGGACTAATTGATCAATTTTTGAAATTTTTGGGGTCAATTTTACCATTTTTGTAAAGTAGGGGCAAAATGGTAATTTTGGAAAAGTTGGGGACCAAATTGGAAATTTGGGAAACTTGAACCCCTTTTTGTAATTTTGAATAAATTAAGGTTTCAAAGTAAAATTTTGAAGTTTGGAGACTCAATTTGGGGAAAATTGTCATTTGGGACCTAAAGATAAAGAAAAAAAATTTATGGACCTAATTGCAATTAATTGAAAAGTTGGGTATTTTATTCATTTGTAACTAATAAAGGCTATCAAACCAAAGGATAATGAACAAGAATGTTCATATCATGTAGAAACGCGAAGTATTGGGAACGCCAGCTAAGACAAGCTCGCGAAGAGATGAAAGCTGGTTAAAAAGGATTAATGGCATTCACGGGTGAGTGGGCTTATTCACATCATACCCGATTGGGATGATGAGTACTCATTAAGGAAAACCTACTACTATGTGGGATTTTAACATCACACCTGGATGGGGTGATGTGAGAAAACACAGAAAAACTACTTATTGGTTGTAAGTAGATCATACTCGGTTGGTATGATGAACATCCTAGAAGAAAGTAGAAAACTCGTTTATCGGTTATGAGCAAGGATGTCCTCACACCCGGTTGGTGTGATGGACAGCTGGAAAGTGATTTTTGTTAGAAGTGCTCTCCCTTGTCTGTGTGTCACTGCTTAAACTTTTTGGGAGACCTTCTTGATGTGAGCTTAATAGCTCAAATAGGCCGGAGGCCTCAATTTTGGAACTTGGAGGCTAAAATGCCCGATTTTGAAAATATCAGACAATGGGCCTAAGGCCAGTTGGCACGAGAAGGAGCTCGTAAACAAACATGAGTTTAAGCCATGAAAACTTTAATGAATGATGTGTTTATCCATGGTACCAAGATAGGACTGACAGACTCGATGGACTGGTGGCAATGCGACAAGACAGGTCGACGGACCACTCGAGACAAATAGCTACAGGTCGAGTTTAGGGTTGGGGCAGTTGGATCAATGGCACCAAAGATTAAATGGCTTAAGAGGAAAACTATTGTTTTGTGCATGCACTAAGGTACAGGACCATCAAGACGCCTAAGAGTGTTAGTGATGCGTCCTAAGGGCTACTAGACGACATGGTGGAGATAAGGGCATATTGTCGTGCCAACAGTTAGGGATGCTCGATGTAGCTTCATGTGCATGAGACCGAGGTGGGGTCGGGATGAGGTCTTTGTCCACATATGGACACGAAGTTTCTTTATGAGATTGAAGGTCAAATGTCACGTATATCCACACATTCTTAGGATAGAAGTGGATGGGCTTCTATATAGGTGGCCCGTAAAGTCTCTCTGTCGCCATAAGTAGGTGCAATGGACGTGATGCCCTGTGAATGTGTGATCATTTAATGACGAAGGGCATGTGTTGATTGTTAAACACACCGACTATGGTTAAAGAGGAATAATGATTTTGAAAACTGAGATTTTGAAGATGAAATGTCTTAAAGAAAATAAGGAATCTGGCACACTCCTATTCAAACTATTTCTTAAAGTCAAGTTTTAAAACACCCATTCACTAAGTCGTTGAACTCACCCCCTCCCTTATACCTCTTTTCAGGTAACCAAGGGAAAATATATCCAAAGACCTCCAGTTAACTACACCTATGAGATAGGTATGTTAAGTTTAAATTTCATGCAGTTTTAATTAACGTTATTCTAAGAAAGGTACAGGTTTAAAGGATGCCTTACTTCTCATGGTTTAAATAAGGGGGAAACCCTTAATAAATTGGGAGAGTGGCGGGTTGATCACGGGGATCTGACCAAACTAGGTTAGGGCGTGACAACTTGAGTGGTATTAGAATCTGTTTCCTTGAATACATTATCTAGACTAGAGAATATAGTGACTAATAGGAATGATTTTAAAATTTTTAGAATGTCTCCCAAGAAAGGAACCAAGAGAACTAGAGTCGTAGTCTCCAACATTGCCCAACCACCCCTACTTGTGGAAACTCCCCGATGAGCCTAGACAACCCCTCATGGACTTAGCTTGGAACACCAGTGATTGTACGAGGAGTTCATCCGTGTATTTGGGCAACCTAACCTCATCCCTGAGGCAAGTACCAACTCTTGGGTTGAACCAAAGGAAGTACAATCCCATTCTCCTCCTGTTAACCATCCCCCTTCAAGTAGACATTGCCAGGAATCTCTAGAGTCTTCGACAACTAGGGTGTAAGCCTTTCCTCGAAGATAAAGATGTTGAAGCCGCCATGGATCAGTTGGCAAATGTAAAGAAGCTGATGGGAATTGTCAGGATACCACTAGAGGACATGGTGATCCTGACAAAATTCTTCCTAGAGGGAAGTAACAAAAGGTGGAGGGAAAATGTTCGAAACATGCCTACCTCCCCCCCTACATGGGAGCAATTTGAGGAGAGGTACTCGGAGGAGTACCTAGCTCCTCATTTAATTAGCGAGAAGAAGCGGGAATTCATCAAACTTCAGCAAGGGCTTAACTCCATATCGGAGTATGAAACAAAATTCATTGAGTTAAGACCCTTTGCTTTCGACCTAGTTGAGCCAGCAGACATATGCCAGCGGTTCATGGGCGGTCTCAATATGGACATACGAGACCGTATGGGAGTACTAGGATGTCCCACAAACCTGGCAGCAATAATCTGTATGGCTCGTGAGTGTGAGCGACTGGTGCAGACTCGACACCATCGGATGGAGCCAACGACTCGGAAGTATGATAAGGGTCAAAACCGTTAGGTTGGACAGAAGAAGCATAATGGTCTAAACTAGGGAAATAGGATGGCATTTCAAAGGAGAAAGGACATGCCACCACCTCCCTAGAGAGTAATCCCCACTTTGCCCCCAAGGAAACCCTCGTTGTCCAAGGTGTCAAAGGAGTCACGAGGGAGCATGCTTGGCCTGCTTTGCATGCGGACAAGTAGGGCTGTCACGCCCTGACCCGGTTTGGTCGGATCCCCATGAACAACCCGCCACTCTCCCAATTTATTAAAGGGTTTCCCCTTATTATAATCCGTAAAGAGTAAGGCATCCTTTAAACCTGCACCATTTCCTAGAATAGCATAATCAAAACTGCATGAAATTTTAAACTTTACATACCTGTCTTACAGGCATCTTAGTTGATGGTCTTTCAAGGTAAGCTTTCCGAGATTTCCTGAAAGGGATATAAGGGAGGGGGTGAGTACGACTACTAAGTGAATGGGTTTTCAAAGGTCTACTTTTAACTTTTAAGAAAAATATTTATATGGAGTGTGCCAGACTCCTTTCTTTCAAAAAAAAATCCCTTCATTTAAAAATTTGGGTTTTTCCATTATTTCTTAGTTACCGGTGTATCATCACCCAACACACATCCTTCATCATGAAGGTTACACACATTCACAATTTAGTATCACTACTGAACCCGCTAGTGGCTTCGGAGCGACTTTTCCTGCCACCCAAATAGAAGTACAACCACTTCTACCCTGGGAATGAGTGGATGCACGTGACATCCGACCCACAATCCCGAAATCACTTCTTCGTGTCTATATGAGGACAGAGACCTCATCCTGTCCCCACCCCGGTCTCATGCGCTTGGTGCTACTCCAGATTTCGCACAGACACCTGGAACGACGAACTGCCCTTATAGCCACCAGGTCGTCCAGTTCTCTTAGAACACATCACTACCCCTCATGGGCGTCTTGATAATCCCGTACTCACAATGCATGCACAAACAATATTTTCTTATATTGCCATGTAATCTATGGTGCCACTAGTCCAACGGCCCGGACTCTCAACTCAACCCGCAGCTGTTTGTCTTGACTAGTCCGTCGACGTGTCATGTCGCACTGCCGCTAGTTTACTGAGCATGTCGGTCCTATCTTGGTACCATAGCCAAACAATTCACTTATTAAGTTTTATGGTACATATATCATGTTCGTTTACGAGCTCCTGCTCGTGCCAACTAGACTTGGGCCCACTGTACGAGATTTTCAAAATCGGGCATTTAGCCCTCAAGTTCCAAAACCGAGGCCCCTGGCCTATCATAGCTATTCGAGCTTCCGTCGAGAAGGTCTCCCAAATAGTTTAAGCATTGGTACACAGTCAGGGGAGAACACTTCCGACAAAATAGGTTTTCACTGTCCATTATACCAACCGGTATAAGGACATCTCCGTTCATAACCGATGAACGGGTTTTCAACTTCCTTCGATGAAGTCTCATCATACCAATCGGGTATGATCTACTTACAATCGGTAAGTAGTTTTTTTCGCATAATTTTCACATCACTTTCTCTAAGTGGTGATGATTAAAATACCACTAAATAGTGAATTTTTATACCGAGGTACTTATCATCCCCTACCGGGTATGATATAAAATTTCCACTAACAAATGGTAAGTGGTTTTTATCTTTAAGTTATGCTCATCATCCCAACCAGGTATGATGTTAGTAAACTCACTCACCCATTAATGCCGTGAATTCCACTAGATCGGTTCTCGATATTCACGCAAGCGTGTCCTTGTTGGCGTTCCCGGTACTTCGTGTTCCTACATGATATGAACAACCTTGTTCATTATTACTTAGCATAACAGCCTTCATTCATTTCCAATGAATGAGAAAACCCAAACTTTTAGTTATTTGCAATTAGGTCCCTAAAGTTATTTCTGTTTAACTTTAAGTCCCTAATGTCAGTTTTTCCTCAAATTGAGTCCCGTAACTTTTCAAATTTATCTTGGGACCTCAATTTATTCAATTTCACCAAAAAGGGGTTAAATTTCCCAAATTTCCAATTTGGTCCCCCAATTTTTCCAAAATTACCACTTTGCCCTTCTTTTACAAAAATGGTAAGTTTTGCCCCCAAAAATTCCAAAATTCCTCAATTGGTCCTCCAACATTATTTTCATGCCCAATTGACCCTCAATTTCATAAAATTGTATTTTGGCCATTTGAATTTCAAAAATCCCCAAAATTTTCCCCCAATTTCAACTTTTCAACACTACCGAATTTGATTTCATCAAATTGATCGATCAAACACTTCTAATTATTGAAATTGGAGTTGAAATTGAGTTCCTGCATGTTCATACGATTCTAAGAAACTATGAATCGTAGATTTTATCACCGGAATGAGCTCAAACGGAGCTTCGCCAGAAAATAGACTGTAGAGAGAGAAAGTTTCGATTACTCACCGGTGAAGGCACGGCGGTCCGAGCTTTCGATCTGGGCAGATAGGTCTCGTCCTGAGGTTCATCCAGAATCAAGAATTGCATCAATTGATGCGGAATTGGATTAAAATTTCTTCATTTAAATTCGGTCGACTCTCTCTCTAGAATCGATCAAACATTGTAAAGGGGAGCCGAATCGGCTTACCTTTCGGTCCTAATTCGGCCGTGGAAAGGCTGAGGAAGTGTTGGGAGGGCTTGGTTTGGCCTGAGGAGAGCTTGAAATTGCCAATTTCAGCTTGACCAAAATAGGACAGCTTCGGTCCGCCAGAGTTACTTCACTATTCCATCATGTCGGCGCTTCTCCAACTATTCTTGGATTGATTGGAGTTTGCTATCAGATAGCTATCTTCTCCCCGGTTCTAAAGAGCCCAACCTTTGTTCAAGTCAAAGCTCTGGTTCAAGCTTTACCGAGAAATGGAGCAGTAGAGAGAGAGAGAGAGAGAAGTGTGAGGAGAATGAAATGGGGATGACCTCTTTATATAGGTGTAAAACTCGTGTATTAAATGGACGAGATTTATTACTATTATTAATATCGCCATAAATTATTGGTATTAATTTCAATAATTTAATTTCAGTATTAAATTATTGATATTAATTATAATAATTAAATATATATTAATTTATGGTTATTTATGATAAGGTGTACATAAAAAATTTTTACGGAAATTTTGGGTTATAAAAAAAATTCATACTTCACAGGAGGTCACCCATCCTCACACTACTTTCGAGCAAGTACTCTCGAGCAAGCACGCTTAACTTCAAAATTCTTATGGAATCTTGTTCACCTAAACCAATTTGGTTTTTATCTTTTAAATTTTCTTAAATTTCTTTTCTAATGTTTAATGAACCCTTTAGATCACCCGAAAGTTATAAATTTCCATATTGCGTGTTCTCAAATGTAAACCGGCTCGATTTTCTTACTCGGTTTGACCGATTCTTTTCCCGGTTTTCCTTAACTCAAAAGTGCGGGGTTTACAAGGGCACTTTGCAAAGGAATGCCTCACTCTCAGGGAAAATAAGTAGAGGAATACACTTGGACCACCCCAAGGGAATCCCAGGAACCCCATGCCAAACACTACAGCATGAGTACCAGCTAGGGTGTACAACTCACCCAGGAAGAGGCTAGGAAATATCCTAACACTGTAGCAAGTGCATCCCAAAACCCTCTCAACTAGTTCAAGAGAATCTTGTAATTGAAATTTTTATTCAATAAAGAAAAGCCTTTCCTCTAAAATATACTTTTCTTCAAATCAGGGTATGTGCAATTATGGGGACAACAAGTTTGTGCCCTCTTCGACTCAGGAGCTAATAGATCCTTTATCAAGGAAGACTTGATTCCAAGTGTACCCCTAAAACTTACTCCACTAGAACAAAGTCTCAACATCCTCACACCCTTTGGAGAAGGGTTAAATATGAATAAGCAATTAAAAGTATGTGAGATAAAGATTAGGGGATTCAAACTTGAAGTGGATTTGATTCCATTACCCTTTAAGGAGGTAGAAGTAATCCTTGGGATGGATTGGTTAAGTAACCATCAGGCTAGGCTGGACTGTGGAAAGAAGACAGTGATCTTCCACACTCTCGAGACAAGCGGACTAAAGTTCCAAGGAGACTGAAGGAAAGGCAAAGTATAAATCGTGTCCCATATAAAAGCCCAAAAAATGATACAGAAAGGTTGTACCGCTTTCCTTGCCATGGTCATCAACGAAAAGTCTGAAGAGAAGAGAATTGGAGACATTTTGGTGGTTAAACACTACCCGGAAGTATTTCTAGAAGAACTACATGGGCTACCTCCAAGTCGGCAAGTGGAGTTCGCCATAAAAATTATCCCAGGAACAAACCCCATATCCCAATCCCCTTATCGCATGGCTCCAACAGAAGTGAAGGAATTGAAGGAGTAATTGGATGAATTATTGGAGAAGAATTTGATACGTCCTAGCCAATCTCCGTGGGGTGCACCCATCCTATTCACAAAGAAAAAGGATGGAAGCATGAGAATGTATATAGACTATAGAAAGTTGAACCAGGTCACCATCAAGAATAGATACCCACTTTCATGGATTGATGACCGATTCGACTAATTAAAAGGAGCACCTTACTTCTCCAAAATAGACCTTTGGTTGGGCTATCACCTACTCAAGATCCGAGAGGAGGATATTCCCAAGATGGCATTCCGATCTTGTTATGGACATTACGAGTTCAGAGTGATGCCATTCAGATTAACGAATGCCCCTATAGCCTTCATGGATTTAATGAACCGTGTGTTCCAACCACACTTGGACAGGTTCGTGATAGTATTAATAGATGATATTCTTATATACTCACGAACTAGGTTGGAGAATGAAGAACATTTGGCAATCACCTTGGAGGTATTGAAGGAAAACCACCTATATGCAAAATTCTCCAAGTGTGAGTTATGGCTGCAAGAAGTAGGATTCCTAGGACATATAGTGTCCAAGAATGGAGTCAATGTGGATCCAGCAAAGGTGGAAGCCATATCTAATTGGAAGGCACCTAGGAATCCTTTAGAGATACGAAATTTCTTAGGCCTAGCTGGATACTACAGACGGTTCATGTAAGACTTTTCTAAAATAGCAGCTTCTCTAACTCAGCTCACCAGAAAAAGAGTTGAGTATAAATGGGATGAAAGCTATGAGAAGTCTTTCTTAGAGTTGAAGACTCGATTGACAACTGCACCAGTACTCTCCCTTCCTGACCCAAGTGTGAGAGAGTGCACTGTCTATAGTGATGCATCCAGACAAGGACTCGGATGTGTACTGATGCAACAAGAAAAAGTTATCGCTTATGCCTCGCGATAACTTAACGTACATGAGAGAAACTACCCAACCCACGACATAGAATTAGTTGAGAAAGTGTTTGCCTTAAAGATTTGGTGACATTACCTCTATGGGGTTAAGTGTAGGATATACACTGATCACAAGAGTTTTAAGTATTTCCTGACTTAGAAAGAGTTAAATCTCCACCATAGGAGATGGCTGGAATTGGTGAAGGACTACTACCTTGTGATAGAGTATCATCCCAGAAAAGCGAATGTGGTGGTAGATGCCTTAAGTCGCAAATACCAAACTGAGGCAGCACAAATAAATACAAGTTACATACCCTTGTTGCAACAACTAGGAAGAATGGAAGTGGACCTGAGGATGAACAAATAGGAGAGATGCTTGTTGGCTAATGTAGTGGTAAGACCCAGTCTAACTAAGCAAATCAAGGATCAACAAAAGACTAATAAGGAACTCCAATCTTATTTGGACCCAGTTAATAGAGAAATAAAACTAGACTATGATCTACAAGGTGATGGAGTACTAACCTACAAGGGTAGGGAATGTGTTCCCCAAGATAAGGAGCTGAAGAGGTAAATTATGGAAGAGGCGCATGATTTGGTGTATACAATGCATCTGGACAGTACCAAGATGTATCACACCCTCAAATAAGGATATTTGTGGAAGGGCATGAAGAGGGACATTGCGAAGTATGTAGCCCGATGTTTGTCCTATCAGTAGATAAAGGTTGAGCATCAGAAACCATCAGTACCACTGCAACCCTTACCAATTCCGGAATGGAAATGGGAGCACATTACCATGGATTTTGTCACAAGACTACCTGTGATAAGGAAGGGTCGAGATGCAATTTGGGTCATCTTGGATAGATTGAGCAAATCAACTCATTTCCTTCCTATAAGAGTAACGGATACAGTGGAACAATTGGTCGTCTTATACATGAAGGAGATAGTAAGACTCCATGGTGTTCCGGTGAGTATAGTATCATATAGAGACCCAAGATTCACTTCAATGTTCTGGCCAAGCTTACAAAGTGCCATGGGAACCAAGCTCCACATGAGCACGGTGTTTCATCCTCGGACTAATGGACAGTTTGATAGAACTATTCAAACCTTGGAGGATATGCTAAGAGCATGCGTACTCATCATGAACAAAGGTTGGGAGGAATACTTGTGCCTAATGGAATTTGCTTACAATAATAGCTATGAGACTAGTATTCAAATGGCTCCTTAAGAAGCCCTTTATGGACGAGCATCTCATACCCCTCTATTTTGGGAAGAAGTGGGGGAAAGGAAGCTAGAAAGAGCAGAGCTAATCAAGGATGCCACGGAGAAAATAAAATTAATCAGGAGTTGCCTTAATACTGCCCAGGACAGGCAAAAGAGTTATGCGAATTATCGAAGGAAAGATCTGGAGTTTGATGTGGGAGATCAAGTGTTTCTCAAGGTATCTCCATGGAGGGGAATACTTGGGTTTCAACAATGGGGAAAGTTAAACCGAGGTATATCGGTCCATATCCCATCAATCAAAGGATAGGATAGGTGGCCTATAAATTGGAACTACCTCCAGACTTGTAGAGAATATACGACGTATTCCATATCTTAGTGCTTTGGAAGTACCAGCCTAATCCTAGCCATGTATTGGACCGACCTACACCAGAGCTGAAAGAGAACTTGACCTATCAAACATAACTGGTAAGAATCATCAAATGGAGGGATAAGAACTTAAGGAATAAGAGAATTCCTATGGTCAAAGTTCTGTGGTAAAACAGACCCATGCAAGAAGTGACATGGGAAACTGAAAGTGTAATGAGGGAAGGTTACTCTCAATTATTTAAAATGTAACTGTTTTGGGGACAAAAGCCCTAAAACGAGGGGAGAGTTGTAAACTCTGTCCTTTGATAATAAGAAAACTGGGAAAAGGACCGTTCATTTCCAAAGAGAAAACTGAGCCGGTTTATAAATGGAAATCGATAGAGAAAGGACAAACCGGGAAATTTATGGATCCCAAGTGACCTAAAGAGCCACAAAAGTCATGATAAAGGACTTTAGGGTGAACTGGAGGTGAAAACCAAATCAGTTCAGGTGAACCGGACCTGAACCAAATTGAACCGGTTTGAGCCACTATTGAACTGGTTTCTAGATTCATTTTTCTAGGTGGCTTAGAAAATTCATATTGGGGAAATGAGGCTACCATTTGATAGAAAATGAATTTAGATGAATTTAAAATTTTTTAATTTTGAACAACTAGGTCGAATCATGCATGAACCAACTGGTTTAAGCATTGAACCCGGTTTGGACAGGTTCAGTCTGGTTCGAAACAATGTCGTCTTCTTCCTTTAGATGATAGCACTGTTCACTCACCAGAAAATCAAGTAGCATCAGCGAAGATGAAAAGTCTCCGGCCAAGGAGTTTTAGGCAATCAATGACCACCATTAAGGCACCAATTGGATGGCCAAGAAGTCCCCGAGCTCCCTATATAAAGAGCTCCTCTCCATTCATCCTCCTCATACCTGAAATCTCCATTCTCTCACAACTGCTCCATTTTTTGGCGAAGCTCAAACTAAAGCTCCAACATAGGCATTTTTCTTAGCCTCAGAAGGTGAGGTCGGGTTCTTTAGACTCCGAGGGAAGTCAGCTACCTGAGAGCAACCTCCATTCAATTTGAGGACTTCCAGAGAAGCTTCAGCGGAATCGAACAGTGAAGCAGCTCTAAAGGACCGAAGCTGCCAAATTCAGCCATTCTTCGGCCAAATTCAACCCTCCTCCAGGCAAACCAAGCCATCCTGACACTATCACGGCACTCACACAAATGCAACAGAGCTGAAATGTAAGCCAATTCGGCTCTCTAGTGTCATTTTCGATCAGTGTTAGAAAGAGAAACTTTAAAACTTCACTGACAGAATTCTCCCTCGATTTAATATGAATTGTAGAAATTCTTGATTGTATACAGTACCTTAGGAAGAGAGCCACCATCCCCAATAGAGAGCTCATATTGCCACACCTCCGACGGTTTGTTTTTTAAGCTTTCTCTCTCTACACAATTTTCTAGCAAAGCTCCATTTAAGCTCGTTTCGGCCTCAATTTATGCGATTCAAAGCTCAATTGAATCATATGGAAGTGTAGAAGCTGATTTACACCTCCAATTGAAGCAATTCACCTCAATTGAATGGTCAATTTGAAAAATCAAATTCATCCAATTTGATAGGGGGAAATTGGGGGAAATATTGGGGAAAATTGGGGATTTCATAAAATTGAGGGACCATTTTGCAATTTCCCAAAACATAGAGTTAATTGGCCATTGAAAAGATGATGGAGGACCAATTGGTCAAGTTTTGGAAACATTAGGGTCAAATCGCCATTTTTGGAAAGTAGGGGCAAAATGGTAATTTTTGAAAAGTTGAGGACCAAATTGGAAATTTGGAAAACTTCATCCCCTTATACAATTTTGAGTAAAATGAGGACTCAAAGGGAATTTTGGAAGTTTCGGGACTCAAATTGGGCAAAAGTTGGCTTTAGGGACCTAAAGTTAAGAGAAATGAACTTTAGGGACCTAAGTGCAATTAACTAATAATTTTGAGACTAGTCGCTCATATGTGAGAAACGAAGGCTGCTATGCCAAACTTTAATAAATAAAGATACCCAAATCGTGTAGGAACATGAGAGACTGGAACGCCAGCAAGGATAAGCTAGCGTGGAGGTGAAACTCGACTGGAGAAGAATATGCCACAATTATTGGGTGAGTGGGCTTATTTACATCATACCTAGTTGGGATGATGAGCACTTTAGATACAAAAGACCACTTGTAATTGGAATTTTAACATCACACCCGGTTGGAATGATGTACGAACTAAGCTAAAACTTACTTACCGGTTGTAAATAGAGAAAATCATACTAAGTTGGTATGATGGACTTCCTTAAAGGAAGGAGAAACCCGCTTGTCGGTTGTAAGCGGACGTATCATCACACCCGGTTGGTGAGATGAGGTAAAAGTACATTTTTTTTTCAGAAGTGTTCTCCACTAACTGTGTGCCGATGCTTAAACTCTTTGGAAGACCTTCTTGACGGGTGCTAGAATAGCTCATATAAGCTAAAGGCCTCAGTTTTTGAACTTGTGTGGATAAATGCCCAATTTTGGAAAATCACTTGTAGTGGGCCCAAGGCTAGCGAGCACGAGCAAGAGCTCATAAAAAAACATGAGTTATGAAAGCCATGAAAATTCTTAATGTGATTACAAGGTACCGAGTCAGGACCGACAGCACTCGATGGACTGGCGGTAGTGTGTTAGGGCCAGGTCGACGGACCGGCCTAGACAAACAACTGTAGGTCAGGTCGAGGGTCGGGGTTGTTGGACCAGTGCCACCAAAGATAATGGCTATGATATGAAAAACTATTGTTTTGTGCATGCACTTGAGCTATAGGATCATCAAGATGCCCATGAGGGTAGTGATGCGTCCTAAGGGCTACTAGACGACATGGTGGAGATAAGGGCAGTTTGTCATGCTAGCAGTCGGGAAGCTCGGCGTAGTTTCTTGCGCATGAGACCGGGGTGGGGTTGGGATGAGGTCTCTATCCTCATATGAACACGAAGTTGTTTTCGGGTTTGAGGGTCGGATGTTGAGAACATCCAGTCAAACCCGGGGTAGAAGTGGACAGGCTTCTAACTTAATGGCCGGTAAAGATGCTCCGAGCCACCAGTGGGTGCAGTGGGCGGGCTACACCTACAAATGTGTGTTCCCTTCCTGATGAAGGTGTGTGTTGTCTGTTGAACATACTAATGTGGAAATGAGGGAAAAAGTTTTGAAAACTGGAACATGAGAAAAACATTCTTTGAAAGAAAACAACAACCCTAACACAATTGAGTTAAAACTAATTATTTTTTAAATTTTACTTCCAACCCCCACTCATTGAGTTGTAGAACTCACCCCCCCCCCTTTTATATCACTTTACAAGAATAGAGAAAATATGACTAAAGAAAACACTAGGATCTACCATCTGTAATGTATGCTTAAAAGTTCTATTAAACTTGCATTATTATTGATCTATTTTATTCTAGGAAATAAGTTTTAAATTATGTTTGGCTCCTCCTGAATAAAGGAAGGGGAAACCTCTTTTAAACCAAGGGAGCGGTGGGTTGATCATGGGGATCCAACCAAACCAGGTCGGGGCATGACAGACCCTCTACCCAACAACTTTCCATATTGGTCAAGCTTATCCTTGCCCTGAAACAGCCTAATCAGAGCAATTTCAGCTTCGCCAGCGTTATTTGTTTCTGCATTAATGAACATTGTTGTCATTCCAAGGAAGAAGATGACACTATTGCGAACTGGACCAGAACAGTCTGACCGGGTTCAATGCGTAAATCAGACAGTTCAGGCCTAATTCGACCGGTTTTCTCAAAATTAAAAATTTCTACATTAATCTAAATTCATTTTCTATCTAATGGTGGCTTCAATTCCCCAATTTGAATATTTTAAGCAACCAAGAAAAATGAATTTAGAAACTGGTTCATGTTCGGTTCTCCCTAAACCGGTTTGGTTTTCTTTTCCCATTTATCCCAAGGTTCTTTCCCTTGATTTTTATGACTCTTTAAGTCACTTGGGATTTGTCGATTTCCCATTTTACTCTTTCTCTATCGGTTAAGGTTCATGAACCGACTTGGTTTTCTCTTTTAAATTGACTAGTTCTCTTTCTAGTTTTCTTATCTCTGAAGGATGGGGTTTACAACTCTCCCCTCCTTTTAGGGGTTTTGTCCCCAAAACTAAGTCAGTAATCATTCGCAATGTGAGTGACTTTCCTTGATGTCGTCCTGGTGTTTGCTCGGTATGTTATCACTTTGGCCATTCCTTTCACTTAGTCCTTTAGCCACGTACTTGAGAAGTCTTTCTTCCTTCCTATATTCCACTCACACCACAGAGTGTATCATGATCAGTCATGTCCAAACTACCCATCCCAAGGTACTTCCTTAGGTCTACTTCTTATTCTACATAGGGTAAGACTTTTCTTCTTAAGGATTCTTATGTCATTAGATTGGATGTTCCATATACATCCGATTGTTCATGTTTCCCATCACTTCCTAGATTGTTGATGCTCTTAGTTTATCATCCCTCAAGACTTTTTATCCTTAACCCCTTGAGTTTTGATATAATTCCTTCCTTATCTTATTTTGGTCCTTTATTTTTGGTTTACCACGGTTCTGATTCAATTTCTTAGATTTGACTAACTAACTTGGTCTTACTTGGGTCACCTTTCTTAGAACTGTTGGCACCACATATTCTTTACAGCATGGTTTGTTCTAGAATTATCTTTGCCCATTATGGTTCCAGAATGTGTATCCTTTTTAATGGTTCATGCATTTCCATCCGTTTAGGAGTCGTATGGCTTTATTCCTTCATACTAACTGGTAGTGTTTTCCCCAACTACCTTTTATGTTGTCCAATTACCCTTTAAATCTCTTAACATCATAATCGTGTCAGTTCGCTTTATCTACTCATTATTTACCAACATTTCTATGGGTTTTCCCCCGGTTCAAACCATCAGTTTTTTCCTATTAGCTTACCGACACATTTTTGGGATCCTTTCTCACTTATGTCCTTCCTCATTTACATTGTTGTCTTTTACTCAAGGGCTTTCCTTTCCTCCATCCTTTCTTGCTCGCTTGTGACATTCACCAAATCCTTATTTCGAGTTAACCCCATTTTGGTCTGCATATTGATTCCTTGTTTGGGGAGGTCTCCCTTTTATGATTTTCAACCTCTACTATGTCCTTTAAAGTAGAGGCTTCCATTTTAGGGTCATATCTTCAATCTTCTTACCATTCCTTGAAGGTTCCTTCCCTTTACCTCCCTACACTCTCTTTATTTTGGGACATTTGCCTGCTTTTAAATTCTCTTTTTGTCTTAAAATTCCCTTATTCCCTAATGAACTTATGATTTTTAGGTCTGATTTAGTATATTTCATCCTATGCCCAATCGTCATCCTTTAGGCTCCATTAAGTGAGCGTGGACCACAACAAGTTCTTGATGTCTGTGGTCATTTCCATTATCCCCTATGTCCTCTATGTCCTTATTATGGGCAATCCACCCCTTTCTTACTTGTACGGCATCTTTCGATGTTATCTTCCTATCTACCCATTCCTTGGGTTTAACTTACTCCTTGGGTTCTAGGTAAACATCCCTTGTAACTGGTCCTTTATTCCCAACTTGCATTCCATTTGAAATTTTACCTTTTATTCCACTTTAATTGGGTTCATTACTTCTCCGTTGGAATATGTATGCCTCTTCAAGGCTCCTTTCCTTGGTAGGCTTCCTTCTCTTTTTCTTAGATTTCCTCTTTCCTTCATCTTCTTGGGTATCTATCTTTAAATCGACCTCATGATATACTTTGATGTAATCCTTTCCTACTTATCCTTACTTTGGAGAATCTTGTTGGCACCTCCCTTGTACCTTGTCTTTATTCCAACTTGTACTCACTATGATTTTATTTATATTGGGGAAGGGTTCTCGATCTTTTTCCTTTCAAGGTTTCTCAATCTCCTTATGAGAGCTTACTTAATCCCTTTCGTAGCTTGAGTTTGGTCGTTGATTCGTTCTCGGCCATTTTTTCAAGGATTTCTTTATTCTTCCTTTCCAATGTTTTGGCCTTTACACCTTTACCTACCTTACTGGTGTTAAATTTATGGTCTTCTCGAGGGTCAGTTTGTTAACTGTCTCGTCCCCCACTATTCTCCTGGTTCAATTGTCTTGGAATAATTGTCCTTTCAGTTTACTCATCCTTAATGCCTATCCCGTTGTCCTTTCTAGGGTGTAGTCCTTACTATTTTACTGTCCTTCATGGGGCGTCATTTATTCTACTTGATCATTCCATTGTTTCTATTTGTTTCCCCACTTGACTACTCTCCTTTTTTCAATAACAGGCCACACTTGCCATCCCAAGACATCCTTAACCACTTACACCCCTTTTTAAGGTTCCTTATTCTGGGTTAAGCCTCTTATGATCCACCTTTCGATTCTTTAGCTTGGCAAATACCCTTTTTTTTAGTCTCACTTCCTACCTTTATCCTTTTTTCTTAGGGACTTCCATCTTATAATTTTCACATTCAACCTCCCTAGCACTCCTTGAAGGCTTTTCCCTTTCATTTCTTACACCCTTTTGATATTTGTATGGTTATTTGTCCTTAATGCTTTTCCATAAACCACGTCCCTTTATAGTTAAGAAAATTGGGAAAATAACTGGTCATTTCAAAAGAGGAAACCGAGCCCGTTCACAAACCATAACTGATAAGGAACAGGTAAATAGGGATATTGAAAAATCCAGAGTGACTCAAAGAGTCATACAAATTATGGAAAAGAACCTTGGGACAAATGGAAAGGGAAAATTAGATTAGTTCAGGGTGAACCAGACATGAACCGATTTGAACCATACTTGAATTGGTTTCTAAATTCATTTTTCTTAGTGACTTAAAATATTCAAATTGGTTAATTGAAGCCATCATTAGATAGAGAATGAATTTAGATTAATTTAGAAATTTTTAATTTTGAGAAAACTGGTCGAATCGGGCTTAAACTAGCCAATTTACGCATTAAACCCAGTCAGACCGGTTCAGTCCAGTTCGGAACATTGTCATCTTCTTCCTTAGGATGATAGCACTGTTCATTAACGCAGAAAATGGATAACGTCGGCAAAGATGAAACTGCTCCGTTCAGGCCGTTTCAGAGCAAGGATAAGCTAGACCAAAATGGAAAGTTGTCGCGTAAAGGGTCCCTGAGCTCCCTAGATAAAGAGCTACTCTCCTTTCATCCTCCACACACCTCATATCTCCATTCTCTCTCCACTACTCTATTTTCTGGTTAAGCTCAAACTAGAGCTCCGATATAGGCCTTTTTCTCAGCCATAGATGGCAAAGTCAAGTTCTATAGACTCTAGGGAAGTCAACTACATGACAGCAAACCCCTTTCGACCCGAGGACCGCTATTGAAGCGCTGGCGGAATCAAACAATGATGTAGCTCCGAAGGACCGAAGCTGTCATATTTTGGTCGACCTAAATTCGACCAAATTCAGCCCTCCTCCGGCCAAACCAAACCTCTCCAACACCCTCACAACCCTCATACGATCTTAACAGAGCTGAAAGGTAAGCTAATTCGGCCCTACTCAGTCATTGAACATCGCGGTTAGAGAGAAAAAGTGTCAAATTTCACTGACCAAATTCAACTTCGATTTGACTTCAATTGTAGCGATTCTTGATCCTAGAAGTAACCACAGGACAAGAGCTACCTTTCCCGATCGAGAGCTCAGACCACTGCACCTTCCACGGTAAGCTTTCAAAGCTTTCTCTCTCTATGAGCAGTTTTCCAGTCAAGCTCTGTTTGACTCAATTCAAACCAGAATGTTGTGATTCAAAGCTCAATTGAATCATATGAAAGTGTAGGAACTGATCCATACATTTAATTGGAGTAATTAACCCCGACTGAATGGCCAACTTGAAGAAATCAAATTTGGTTAGTTTGAAGGGGAGAAATTGGTGAAAATTTTTGGAGAAATTTGGGGATTTCAAAAAATTGAGGGACCTCTTTACAATTTCCCAAAATTGAAGGCCAATTGGCCGTGTGAAAGGTGTTGGGTGACCAATTGGTCAATTTTTGGAACATTTGGGGTCAAATTGCCATTTTAGGAAAATAGGGGCAAATTTGTAATTTTTTAAAAGTTTGGGACCAAATTGGAAATTTGGAAAACTTGAGCCACTTATACAATTTTGAGTAAATTGAGGACTCAAAGGGAATTTTTGAAGTCTTGGAACTCAATTTGGGGGGAAAGTTGGCATTAGGGACCTAAAGTTAAGGAAAATGAACTTTAGGTCCCTAAGTGTAATTAATTAATAATTTTGAGCCTAGTCGCTCATACGTGAGAAAATGATGGATGTTATACCAAAGCTTGATTGATAAAAATGCCTAAATCATGTAGGAACATGAGAGACCGGAACGTCAACAAGTAAAAGCTAGCGTGGAGTCAGCTGCAGGTCGGGTTGAGGGTCGGGGCCGTTGGACCATTGGCACAAAAGATAATGGCCATGTGTGAAAATTATTGTTTGTGCATGCACTTGTGGTACAAGACCATCAAGACGCCCAATAAGGGTAGTGATGGGTCCTAAGGGCTACTAGACGACATGGTGGAGATAAGGGCAGTTCGTCGTGCCAGTTAGTCGGGAAGCTTAGAGTAGCTTCTTGCGCATGAGATCGGGGTGGGGTCGGGATGAGGTCTCGGTCCTCATATGGACACAGAGTGGCATTCAGGACTGAGGGTCAGATTAAAAGAACATCCACTTAGACCTAGGGTAGAAGTGGACGTGCTTCTATATTGGCGGATGGTAAAGACGCTCTAATCCACAAGTGGGTGTAGTGAACGGATTGCACCTACAAATGTGTGTTACCCTTCCTAATGAAGGGTATGTGTTGTTTGCTGAACACACCTAATAGTAATGGAAAAGGATTTGAAAAATCAGAATTTGAGAAAAGATCCTTCTTAAATGAAATGATAACCTTGGCATGGTTTGAATAAAGTTGTTTTCTTGTAAACTCACTCCCAACACCCGCTCACTAAGTTATAGAACTCACCCCCTCCCTTTTACCCCTTTCAGGCAATCGAGAAAATACCCTTCTTAAATACCCTCCTAATTTGAACAGTCCGAAGACATGTATGTCTATTTTAAAATACTCAATTTTGTATAATGTTATTTCAGGAAAGACAGGTAAAATGATGTCTTACTCCTCACAGTTTAGAAAGGGTGAAACCTTTGATGGACCTTTATCCAAGTGGGTTGCTCATGGGGATCCAACCAAACCGGGTCGGGGTGTGACATATTCTTTCCTCCAGGGTTCTCTTCCCTAGCACATTACTTTTCCTCTTCGCTCTTATCGTGTCCTACCCTAGAGTTGCCTGAGGAGGTTTTCCACATTTACCCTTTTTGAGGGGGTTCTTGTACCTTACCTCTCCTCTTGGTTATCTAGTTATTCTTAGAGGCAACCCAATTCCTTTTGGTTTCCCAACTCTTATATGAGGGCTCTCCCTTAGGGTCCTTAGGCTTTCCTCCACTCCTCATGCATCTTTTGATGCTAACCTCCTTTTTCCCAGATTCATCTAATTTCTTTGACTATGCTTCCCTTATACTGGACCCCTTATGAACACACTCTTTCCCCCTTTTTCTTTGGTTAGGGTATGTTCTTTCTGATGACTCCCTTTTTAGGCAGGCTCTTTGTTCCTCTCTGGAAACTTCCTTCCTAGTCTTTTGTCTCATCTTGTTGCCTTGTTACTCTGTGTTTCCTAGTTCTTGTAGGGAACTATTCAGGTTGGCTATCTTAGGGTTAGTGTTAACTAAAGGTGACTTACAGTCTTCCTCCTTAGGTGACCTTCTCTCCATCTATTACCCTAGTCCTAATTGATGTACTACAATCTGTTAGTTGTACTTGTTGTTAACAGGGGAAAACTAACTTTTAAATAAAGAAAATGGTCTTTATTTATTAAAGGAGGTAGTTTCTTGTCGTACTCGGCTTAATACAAGAATTTCTCACTACTTCCTAGTCCCTTGGACTAAGGCCGAGAGTTAGCCTCCGAATGGTTTTGGGATTTGTGGTCTGAGGGCTCTAATGAACTGATTGACGTCCATCCATACTTCCATTGGGCTTCCTAGGTAGGACAAACTTCATGGAATGCCTCGAGTCCATACATCCTTAGCACCTTAGCCTTACACTAATATGAAAACTTCATCCATTGGGAAGGGTTAAAGTTTTATTAAGCTAGTGGGGGTGCCTAGTTGACTTTCATAAAGGTTGCATGGGAATCCCAATAGTTATCTCAGGCCTCCTTCTTAGTCGGAGTCCTTTTTGGCTATCGCGAGGCTCAAGGGGGTGTCGCGCTCTGTCACGCCCCGACTCTGTAAAACCCGCCCTTTTGAGCTAAGGAAAACCAGGAAAAGAACCGGTCAAACCAAGTGAGGATTTAGAACCGGTTCACAAACCCGATTATTTCTGAACGGGCAAGTTGGGAATTTACAACTCTCGGGTGATCCAAAGGGTTCATTAAACCTTGGAAAAGAAACTTAAGACAAATTAGAAAACAAAAACCAAAGTGGTTCAAGTGAACTAGATTCCATAAGAACTTTAAAGTTAAGCGTGCTTACTTGAGAGTAATGTGAGGATGGGTGACCGAAATTAAATTATTGGAATTAATACCAATAATTTATGGCAATATTAATACCAGTAATAAATCTCGCCCATTTAATACACGGGTTTTACAACTATATAAAGAGTTCATCCCCATTTCATTCTCCTCACACCTGAACACTTCTCTCTCTCTCTCTCTACTGCTCCATTTCCCGGTAAAGCTCGAATGAGAGCTTCGACTTGAACAAAGGTCGGGCTCTTTAGAACCGGGGAGAAGACAGCTATCTGATAGCAAACTCCAATCAATTCGAGTATCATTGGAGAAATGCCAACATGATAGAATAGTGAAGCAACTCCGGCGGACCGAAGCTGCCCTATTTCGGCCAAGCTGAAATCGGCCATTTCAAGCCCTCCTCAGGCCAAACCAAGCCCTCCCAACACTTTCTTAGCCTTTCCACGACCGAATTAGGACCGAAAGGATGAACATCAGGATGAGACCTATCTGCCCAGATCGAAAGCTCGGACCGCCGTGCCTTCACCGGAACACGAAGTACCGGGAACGCCAGCAAGGACAAGCTCGCATGAATACCAAGAACCGGTCTAGTGGAATTCATGACATTAACGGGTGAGTGGATTTAGTAACATCATACCCGGTTGGGATGATGAGCACAACTTAAAGATAAAACCACTTACCGGTTGTGAGTGGGTTTAGTAACATCATACCCGGTTGGGATGATGAGCACAACTTAAAGATAAAACCACTTACCGGTTGTGAGTGGGTTTAGTAACATCATACCCGGTTGGGATGATGAGCACAACTTAAAGATAAAACCACTTACCGGTTGTGAGTGGGTTTACAAACATCATACCTGATTGGGATGATGAGCACACCTCATAAAGTTAAAAACCACTTACCGGTTGTGAGTGGGTTTACTAACATCATACCCGGTTGGGGATGATAAGTACCTCGATATAAAAACCCACTGTTTAGTGGTATTTTAATCATCACTACTTAAAGAAAGTGATGTGAAAGTTATGCGGAAAAACTACTTACCGGTTGTAAGTAGATCATACCCGATTGGTATGATGAGACTTCCTGGAAGGAAGTTGAAAACCCGTTCATCGGTTATGAACGGAGATGTCCTTATACCGGTCGGTATGATGGATAGTAAAAACCTATTTTTGTCGGAAGTGTTCTCCCCTGACTGTGTGCCAATGCTTAAACTATTTGGGAGACCTCCTCGACGGGAGCTCGAATAGCTCTGATAGGCCAAGGGCCTCGGTTTTGGAACTTGGGGGCGAAATGCCCGATTTTGAAAATCTCGTACAGTGGGCCCAAGGCCAGTTGGCACGAGCAGGAGCTCGTAAATGAACATGATATATGTGCCATAAAACTTAATAAGTGAATTGTTTGGCCATGGTACCAAGATAGGACCGACATGCTCAGTCAACTAGCGGCAGTGCGACATGACAGGTCGACGGACTAGTCAAGACAAATAGCTGCGGGTTGAGTTGAGAGTCGGGGCCGTTGGACTAATGGCACCACATATTACATGGAAATATAAGAAAACATTGTTTGTGCATGCACTATGAGTACGGGATCATCAAGATGCCCATGAGGGGTAGTGATGCATCCTAAGGGCACTGGACGACCTGGTGGCTATAAGGGCAGTTCGTCGTTTCTTATTTACCATGGTGTGTCATCACCCAACACACATCCTTCATCATGAAGGTTATACACATTCGTAAGTTAGTATCACTACTAAACCCGCTAATGGTTTCGGAGTGACTTTTCTTGCCACCCGGATAGAAGTACGACCACTTCTACCCTGAGAATGAGTGGATGTATGTGACATCCGACCCACAATCCTGAAATCACTTCTTTGTGTCCGTATGAGGACAGAGACCTCATCTTGTCCCCACCCCAGTCTTATGCGCTTGGTGCTACTCCAGATTTCGCACAACCACCTAGAACGACAAATTGCCCTTATAGCCACCAGGTCGTCCAGTGCCCTTAGGATGCATCACTACCCTCATGGACATCTTGATGATCCTATACTCATAGTGCATGCACAAACAATGTTTTCTCATATTGCCATGTCATTTGTGGTGCCACTGGTCCAACGGCCCCGACTCTCAACTCAACCCACAGTTGTTTGTCTTGACTGGTCCGTCGACCTGTCATGTCGCACTACCGCTAGTTTACTGGGCATGTCGGTCCTATCTTGGTACCATGGCCAAACAATTCACTTATTAAGTTTTATGGCACATATATCATGTTCGTTTACAAGCTTCTGCTCGTAACAACTGGCCTTGGGCCCACTGTACGAGATTTTCAAAATCGGGCATTTAGCCCCCAAGTTCCAAAACCGAGGCCCCTGACCTATTAGAGATATTCGAGCTCCCGTCGAGAAGGTCTCCCAAATTGTTTAAGCATTGGCACACAGTCAGAGGAGAGCACTTCTGTAAACCCCGCACATTTGAGTTAAGGAAAACCGGGAAAAGAACCGGTCAAACCGAATAAGAAAACCAAACCGGTTTACATTTGGGAATAAGCAATATGAAAATTTACAAATTTCGGTTGATCCAAAGGATTTATTAAACATTGGAAAAGAAACTTAAGACAAACTAAAAAATAAAAACCAAATTGGTTCAAGTGAACTAGATTCCATAAGAACTTCAAAGTTAAGCGTGCTTACCTAAGAGGGCAATATTAATACTAGTAATAAATCTCGTACATTTAATACACGGGTTTTACAACTATATAAAGAGCTCATCCCCATTTCATTCTTCTCACACTTGAACACTTCTCTCTCTCTCTCTCTCTCTCTACTGCTCCATTTCCCGGTAAAGCTTGAACCAGAGCTTCGACTTGAATAAAGGTCGAACTCTTTAGAACCGGGGAGAAGACAGCTATCTGATAGTAAACTCCAGTTAATACGAGAATCGTTGGAGAAGCGCCGGCGTGATAGAATAGTGAAGCAGCTCCGGCAGACCAAAGCTGCCCTATTTCAACCAAGCTAAAATCAGCCATTTCAAGCCTTGCTCAGGCCAATCCAAGCCCTCCCAACACTTCCTCAGCCTTTCCACGACCGAACTAGGACCGAAAGGTAAGCCAATTCGGCTCCCCTTTATAATTTTCGATTGGTGCTAGAGAGAGAGTCGACCGAATTTCAATGACAAAATTCTAATCCAATTCAGCATCAATTGATGCGATTCTTGATTCTAGGATGAACCTCAGGATGAGAGCTATCTGTATAGATCGAAAGCTCGAACCGTCGTGCCTTCACCGGTGAGTAATCGAAGCTTTCTCTCTCTATAGTTCATTTTCCGGCAAAGCTCCGTTTGAGCTTGTCCCGGCATTAAAACTTGCGATTCACATTTCTGAAGAATCTTATGAACATGTAGAAACTCAATTTCGACTTCAATTTCAACAATTAGAAACGTTTGATGGGTCAATTTGATGAAATAAAATTCAGTTGTGTTAAGAAGTTTGAATTGGGGGAAAATTGGGGATTTTCGAAATTCAAAGAACCAAAATGAAATTTTATGAAATTGAGGGTCAATTGGGCATGAAAATAATGTTAGAGGACCAATTGAGGAATTTTGAAATTTTTGGGGCAAAAATTACCATTTTTGTAAAGGAAGGGCAAAATGGTAATTTTGGAAAAGTTGAAGGACCAAATTGGAAATTTGGAAAATTAAACCCCTTTTTGTGAAATGGAATAAATTGAGATCCTATGATAAATTTTAGAAGTTTCGGGACTCAATTTGAGGAAAAACCGGTATTTGGGACTTAAAGTTAAAGAGAAATAACTTTAGGGACCTAATTGCAAATAAATGAAAGTTTGACTTTCTCATTCATTTGGAATGAATGAAGGCGATTAGGCCGAAGGATAATGAACCAAGATGTTCATATCGTGTAGGAACGCGAAATACCGAGAACGCCAGCAAGGATAAGCTCGCGTGAATACAAAGAACCGGTCTAGTGGAATTCACAACATTAACGGGTGAGTGGGTTTACTAACATCATACCCGGTTGGGATGATGAGCACAACTTAAAGATAAAAACCACTTACCGGTTGTGAGTGGAAATTTTATATCATACCAGGTAGGGGATGATAAGTACCTCGGTATAAAAACCCATTGTTTAGTGGTATTTTAATCATCACCACTTAGAGAAAGTGATGTGAAAATTATGCGAAAAAAAACTACTTACCGGTTGTAAGTAGATCATACCCAGTTGGTATGATGAGACTTCCTCGAAGGAAGTTGAAAACCCGTTCATCAGTTATGAACGGAGATGTCCTTATACCGGTTGGTATAATGGACAGTGAAAACCTATTTTGTCAGAAGTGTTCTCCCCTGACTGTGTGCCAATGCTTAAACTATTTGGGAGACCTTCTCGACGGGAGCTCGAATAAGCTCTGATAGGCCAGGGGCCTCGGTTTTGGAATTTAGGGGCTAAATGCTCAATTTTGAAAATCTCGTACAGTGGGCCCAAGGCCAGTTGGCACGAGCAGGAGCTCGTAAATGAACATGATATATGTGCCATAAAACTTAATAAGTGAATTGTTTGGCCATGGTACCAAGATAGGACTGACATGCTCAGTCAACTAGTTGCAGTGCGACATGACAGGTCGACGGACTAATCAAGACAAACAGCTGCGGATTGAGTTGAGAGTCGGGGCCGTTAGACTAGTGGCACCACAGATTATATGGCAATATAAGAAAACATTGTTTGTGCATGCACTGTGAGTACAGGATCATCAAGATGCCCATGAGGGGTAGTGATGCGTCCTAAGGGCACTGGACGACCTGGTGGCTATAAGGGCAATTCGTTGTTCCAGGTGTCTGTGCGAAATCTGGAGTAGCACGAAGCGCATGAGACCGGGGTGGGGACAGGATGAGGTCTCTGTCCTCATACGGACACGAAGAAGTGATTTCAGGATTATGGGTCGGATGTCACATACATCCACTCATTCTTAGGGTAGAAGTGGTCGTACTTCTATCCGGGTGGAAGGAAAAGTCGCTCCGAAGCCACTAGCGGGTTCATTAGTGATACTGACTTGCGAATGTGTGTAACCTTCATGATGAAGGATGTGTGTTGTGTGATGACACACCGTGGTAACTAAGAAATAATGGAAAAATCCAAATTTTTAAATGATGAGATTTTTGAAAATAAAGGAGTCTGGCACACTCCATATAAATGTTTTTCTTAAAAGTCAAAAGCTTTTAAAAACCCATTCACTAAGTAGTTGTACTCACCCCCTCCCTCATATCCCTTTCAGGAAATCCCATAAAGCCTCCCCTTAAAGACCGTCAACTAAGATGCCTGTAAGACTGGTATGTAAAGTTTTAAATTTCATACAGTTTTGATTATGCTATTCTAGGAAAAAGGTGCAAGTTAAAGGACGCCTTACTCTTTACGGTTTACAATAAGGGGAAACCCTTTAATAAATTGGGAGAGTGGCGGGTTGATCACAGGGATCCGACCAAACCGGGTCGGGGCATGACAACTTCTGACAAAACATATGTTTTCTCTATCCATTATACCGCCCGGTATAAGGACATAGTCAGGTAATCATAACTCCGGGTCCAAGCTCTCTATCTGGGAAGTTAGCTCTGGTCCTAAGGTTTCTTCTAAGATAAAAAAATTGCTACAATTGATATTGATTCGAGGGAGAATTTCATTAGTGAAGTTTAGCACTTTCTCTCTCTAACTACAACCGGCAATGATAGAGGAGTGCCGAATTAGCTTACCTTTCAGCTCTATTACAGCCGTGTGAGGGCTGTAGGGGTGTCGGGGAGGCTTGGTTTGGCCGAAGGAGAGCTAAATTTGGTCGAATTAAGCTTAGACAAACACAGGATAGCTTCGGTCCTTTGGAGTTGCTTCACTGTTTGATTCCGCATGGGCTTCTCCGACAGTCCTCAGATTGAAAGGAAGTTGCTGTCAGGTAGTTAACTTCCCCCGGAGTCTATAGAACCCAACCTTGCCTTCTGATGCTGAGAAAAATGCCTATATCAGAGTTCTAGTTTGAGCTTCGCCAGAAAATGGAGTAGTTGAGAGAGAATGGAGATTTGAGGTGTGTGGAGGATGAATGGAGAGGAGCACTTTATATAGGGAGCTCAGGGATTCTCTACCCAACAGCTTTCCATTTTGGTCGAGCTTATCCTCACCCTAAAATGGTCTCATCGGAGCAATTTTAGCTTCGTCGGCGTTATTTTTTTTCTATATTAATGAACAATGTTGTCATCCTGAGGAAGAAAATGACACTGTTCCGAACCAAATCGGACCGGTTTGACCGGGTTCAATGCGTAAATCGGTCAGTACAGGCCTAAGTCGATTGGTTTTCTCAAAATTAAAAATTTATAAATTAATCTAAATTCATTTTCTATCTAATGGTAGCTTCAGTTCCCTAATTTGAATATTTTAAGCAACCAATTAAATTGAATTTAGAAACTGGTTCATGTCCGGTTCGCCCTGAACCAGTCTCGTTTTGTCTTCCCATTTGTCCAAGGCTCTTTTTCTTGATTTTTATGACTCTTTGAGTCACTTGGGATTTATCGATTTCCTATTTTACCCTTTCTCTATCGGTTAAGGTTCATGAATCGGCTCAATTTTCTCTTTTGAATTGATTGGTTCTCTTATCAATTTTATTATCTCTGAAGGACAGGTTTACAAACTCATTCTGTTAGACCAACTAATCGAGGAGCGACACGTGTCACCGATCAACGGTCAATGTCGGAGAAGCCTAGTTAGCTGGATCGACCAATGGGGAGCAGACATGTGGCAAAAGTGCCACGTCAACGTTCAAGGGGATGTCTGAGAAACGATAGACCAATCAGACATCAACACGTGGCAAAGCCACGTCGAATAGCCCTGACCAATTAGATGCAAACACGTGATAGTGGCATTGTGCATCTCAAGGGAAATATGATGTATTTAAATAGGATCAATCAGAGGAAGCCACATGTCAAGGTCAGCAGCCGGTGAGATATGGTTAGTAGCCAAGTTGAAATGTAAGGCCAATGGGAGGCTACCATGTGTCTAGTCAGTGAGTCAAAGACTAACTAGGCTACTAAGTAGGATGCTGCATCAGCAAAGCTAGCCAATCACGGCACACCACATGGCAAGCCAGCATGTGCGTAGCTCGCACACACGGCATAGTGTCATCTTCCTAACTTGGATGATAGAGAGAAGATGATAAGGAGGAGAGAGAGAGTCTACAGCAACTCAGAAAAAGCTCTGGTCTGACCGTCGGTGAGTGAGGAGGGAGTCGAGTCCCACACCGGCCAGTAGCCCGGACAGTTGTCGAGCTCTCTATATAAAGAGCACCCCTGCCCTTGCATTCCTCATCCCACCAGTGGGTGAAAAATGAGGAAAGTTCAATTTTCTGTTGAGGCTTAAACCAAAGCACTGGCATTGGGCTTTTTCTCAACCTCTGATGCTCCCCTCAGTGTCATTGGAATCGGGAAGAATTCCTCCACGCCATGGCAACCTAAGCTCAAGCTAAGGACCAACAATGGAGCTCTGAAAAGCTCAAACAAGATCACTACTCCTTCGGTTGAGAGGAAGCCAAACTCTTTGAGCTGCACTCCGGACACCCCCGGCCTCCTGCAGTTGAACTAATCCCTCCCCAGCCCTCCTCAACCCATACCAGACCTCTACAACCTTTGAGGTAAGCCAATTTTCGTCATGTGTCGTCGGAATTCTGAAGTTACAAAAGTTAACTTGCACGAACTTCTCTCATCAAATTCGTGGTGCACAGGCAGGAAATTGGCCAACAAGTTTATCCGAGAAGGACCCCTTAGGAGAGCACTAGCCACCCACATCAAGAGCTCTAACCGCCACCCCCTCACCAGTAATGAAATCGAGCTTTCTCTCTCTAAGGATTTTTTCCAATGAGGCTACATTTCAACTCAAATTGATACCAAACAAGGTGATTCAAAGGTCAAATTGAACGTGGGAAGATGGGGGAGCAATTAGTAGCATGATAGGGGGCAATTTCCCAAGTTTAGGCGGTCAATTTAATGAATCCAAGATTCAGGGGTCAAAGTGTAATAAATTGGGGGGATTTTGGTGAAATTGGGGATTTTTTAAAAATTGGGGGGCCGAATTGCAATTAATGAAAAATTGAGGACTTGAATAGAAATAAAGGAAAATTAGGGACCAAAAAGGGAAGAATGGAAACCTTAGGGACCTAATTGATGATAAATTAAACATTAAGGACCTAACCATAATTTTGGCATAATTAAGGACCAAATTGTCAATATGGGCAAGTATGAGGTCCTTCATGTCACTTTGTACCGATATGAATGCTCGAACCATGTAGGACGACGGACGGTGCCAAGGATCGTACACAAGAACGCATGGCCGACCGAGATATCACCGGAAGTAAGTCACACCACCCCAGATGAGTGGGTTTAGCATCACGTCCGATTGGATTGATGAGTACTTGTTTTTTTTGAATTGAAAACGGTTCCAAGGGCTGCTGGATGACCTAGGGAGTATAAGGGAAGTATGTCATCCAGTATGTCAAGAACCTCAGGGAGCTTAATGCGCACTAAGACCAAGATCGGGAGGGGGGAGAGGTCCCGTCCCACATTGCGAACATAGAGTATTATTCGGGTCTGGGGGTTGGGTAATTGATACCCACTCAAACTTAGTGTAGAAGTTGTGAGCTTCTATCAGGGTGGATGGTAAAGGCTCTCTGGTTCACAAGTGTAACAGTTAGGTACTATTTTTTGAACATGTGATCCCTTTTGATGATAAAAGGGCATGTGATTGTATGCCAACCTAATTCTATGAATAACACACAAGGAAAATAAGAAAATGATGATCACATTATAAGCGAAAATCCAAACAAACCTACCTTATGATTACACGCTCATTAGGTTGAAAGACTCACCCCTCCCTTTAAATTTTGTTTAGGAAATGGGAAGGCCATTAAGCATTCATCCGCCAAGCCCTTTAAACCAAGTACCTTTTATTTAAAACGCTAGCATAATGTTATTCTAGGGTACGATGGCAAAAAGTATGCCTCACTCTTCACGGTCTTGGGAGAGGTGTCTCCTCTAGGCCATAGAGAGTGTCGGGTTGCTCACGGGATTCCGACCAAATTGGCTCGAGGCGTGACATAAACCCTATTTTTTTAAATATAAGAAAGCCAAAAATGGGAAACAATAATTTTCTAAAGGAAACTGTATATCAAAGTGAACCAAAATTTTCTAAATAGAAAATCAAATGGAAAATTTGAAAATCCCAAGTGATCAATGAGAATCCAAAAAACATGGAAAAAACCATGAACCAAATACGATAAGAAAATCAGACTTATTTAGGGTGAATTAAACCTGAGCTGGGTTAAACCAAATTAAATCAGTTCAAAATTTCATTTTTCTTGGTAACTTAAAAATATCAATTTGGGAAATTGAGGTCGCCAATGTGTGGAAAATAAATTTAGAAAATTTTAATTTTTAGAAAACTAGTCGAATCTGACTTGAACCAGCTGATTTTTTATTTCAAATCAACGAACCTAGTCCAACTAAACTGGTCAACGGATCACCTACCAAGTTAGTGACCAGTCAGTGCGCGCGACACGTAGTGAAGTGCGCTTAGTTTGCCGCTCGGTCAGCGTCTGGAAATGCTAACCAATCAGAGCATGACAAGTGTACTCAGTCAATGGTCACAAAGAAAAGCTACATCACCGAAGACTAACCAATGAGGGAGCAACACATGTCCTTAGTCAACGATCAACTAAGGAGAAGCCTCATTAGAAGGGCTGACCAATGAGGTGTTAACACATAGCAAGTCAGCGGCCGACTAGGATGTCGGAGAATGGTTGACCAATTAGAGGTTGACATGTGGCAAAGCCACATCAGACGGCAACAACCAATCAGAGGCTGACACATGGCAATGGAACTGTGCGTTAGGTAGGAAAACTGACAAATTTAAAATAAACTAATTAGAGTACGCCATGTGACATGGTCAAGGAGGGTTAGATTCGGTCAGCGTCCACGTCAGTTTTGGTGACCAATGAGAAGTTGCCATGTGACTAGTCAACGGGTCAATGAGTGACTCGGATGCTGAGTAAGTGGTCACGTCAGTGACGTCATCCAATCATAGTGTGACACGTGGCATCTCACACATGTAAAGCTCGCACGCATGCGCACAGTGTCGTCTTCTTCATTCAATTTTTTGAACATGAATGGAGAAGGACCAACACCATAACTCTGACAAGTGTTTAATGGCTCTGACAAGGCCTTAAATCGACGGGTTAATGGCCAACCGATGGATGGATGGCTAGAACGGTTAGTCCCCGAGCTTTCTATATAAAAAGCTCCTCTTCATTCATTCTCTACACTCCTCCATTGATCAGAGAACCCGAATAGCTCCAAATTCTGACCATCCTCGAACCAGAGCTCCAACATTGACCTATTTCTCCACCTCTGACCACGCAATTTAGTTCTTTGGAATCCAGAAGAAGTCTTCCACCTTCCTGCATACTCCATTCAGCTCGAAGATTACTAGAGAAGCTCCGGTGATGCTGCACATTACATCCACTTTGGCGACAAAACTCGGGCAAAAGCTTTTGAGCTAAATTTTGACCAATACCAACCCCCTAAGACCAGATTGACCCTCTCATGGTTCCTCACAACCAAACCTTGACCTCCCTGAACCTTTGTTGTAAGCCAATTCCACCTCACCTCGCCGAAATATTAAAATTATAGAGCAAAATCACCGAAACATTTGCTAATGAGATTCTCCCGTCTCATGACATCAATTGACATGAAATCTAATCCAAGGAGGATTCCCTTGATGAGCACTAGCCTCCCATACCAAGAGCTTTGACAATTGTCCATTTGCCAGTAAGAAATTGAAGCTTTCTCTCTCTAGAAAGATTTGTCGGTGAAGCTCTCTTTTAGCTCAATTTTGGGTCAAATTTAGTTATTAAAAGCTTAAAATTCTCGTAGGAAGATGGAGAAGATGATTAGTAGCATGTTAGGATGAAATTGGCAATGTTTAGGCATTTAATTTGATGAATCAAGGATGGAGCTAAAGTGCAATTTTTGGAAAATTGGGCAAATTGGGGATTAGTTTAGAAATTTTTATGAAATTGACATCAATTGAGAGTCAATTTGCAAAAAAAAAATAGTTTTGGTATTTAATTACAATTAAAAATATTTTTTAAAAATTTAATTGTAATTAAAAATAATTATAAGGATTTATTTGTAATTTTAAATATTTTTATTTTGATAAAATTATATGAATGATGAAATTGCAAATAAAGTAAATTTGGAAACTTATGATAATTAATTGGGGATTAATTGTCAATAAAATAAACTTAAGAAATTCTATGTAATTAAGAAAAACTATATGGTACTAAATGGGAATTTGGATATTTGACAACTTATTATCCGTGACAATTTAGGTGAGAAAAGGAGATCCTTGACCTACAACTGCAACACATTCCAGAGCTATCGAAAATATATTTGGGATGAACAAGTCACGGAATTCAGGTGAATGAAATTTTCGACATCATATCCGTTTGGGGTGATGTACGTACTTTCGTATTACCGAAAGTTAAAAATATTTTCCAAAAATAGTATCACTTACTGTGTGAAACTGCTTAACAAAATTTTGGGAGATATTTTTGTTGAGATAATGAATCACATACCTTATAGAGCTAGAATTGCTCTAGTAGTCCTAAGTCCACAATTTTTTAAGTGAATTGGGCCCAAGGCCATGTTTTGAAAAACTCGTGTAGTGAGTCCAAGGCCAATGGAAATGGGCTTATTCTCGTAGACAAATGATGAATTGTGAACCTTATGAAAATTTATCATAAATGGATAATTTGTGTGTTTTAGCTACCAAGATGAAACTAGGTCGTCGAACTTGTTGGGCTGGTAGCACAAAGACAAATGTGTTAACAAAAAAATTGTTGATTATATTTGACGAGATACAGAACCATCGAGTCGCCCTATACATGGGTAGTGTTGGTTTTAAGGGATATGAGCTTAATGCACATTGAAACTAAGGAAGAATGGGGAAGTCTCATCCCATAATAACAGACATGAAGTTTTGGATAAAGTCTAGGGTTGGGTAATAATGGTCACACAAACTTGTAGTAGAGATTGCAGTCTCTTACTATAGTAGATGGTAAAATCGATCGGGCAATAAGTGGAACAGAATGAGACTATTTTGTAAAGTAATGATCACTTTAATAATAAAGAGCGTGTGATTATTTGTTAAACCAAAACTTATGAAAGAGAATGGTGGAGTATATTGATAAATAAATAATTCTTTAAATATTCTTGAATAATTAACTCATTACCCACTTACTGAATTTTGGAACTTATCTCTCACTATTTTCCCTACAATAAATTTTTAACCTTATTGAGAAAAAGAACAAGCCACTTCGTTAATTAAGGTACCATATATAAAGATATTTTGTATGAGATAGTTTTGATAATATTATTTTAGTGAAACACTAAAAATATTAGTATTTAACATATTAAATACTTGTTCAACTATCTAAATAGGGTCAAGTGGACGCTCAATATTTATAAAATAGTAAATTATTTATAGAAATTTGCTAAGTTTCCATGTTTAGAAAAGGGACTAGTGTACAAAAATTTGAAAAATAGGTTGGGAACCATAATTTTGGAAATATGGTGAAAATTCAAATAATTTATGTATAATAAACTAAGAGATACTATGAAAAAATAAATTTAATATCTAATATGAAAATGGGCATAACTCCATTAAATTTTAAAAAATAACAGAATATGTTATAAAGTAATTTGTAACTTTAAAGATAAGGAACCTCACAATTATAAATATGGTATAATTAAATGTTAATAGAATAATTAACCATACTATATTTAAATTTGTATGATATATCACATAAGATCGTGTATACCATTTAGATTCGGAGAAAATCAGTTCTAATATAGGAATGATAATAATAGGAGATAGTAGCTATAAATAATGATAATGAGAAAAAATATGTTATTTATAAAAATAATAATAAGGATGTAATTTGTAATTTGGAAATTTATTAATTAATTATCATTGATTTAACGAATCCTTATACTAAACTCTCTACTTGAAAATTCGTTTTAAATTAAATATTATATATTTTAGAATTGACAAATACTTGTATGAGTTTTTTTTTAAATTAAAGTGTTTGAAGTGATTTGAATACCGTCTTTGGAGGAGAAATAAAGTAATGGGTTTGAATTTGTTACCGATTTCTAATATTTTATAATTTGAGGTAAATTATATTAATAATTATTAATAAAAAATTAGAAATATGAAATTATTATTTTTATTAAATTAAATTGTTTATTTGATATTATATATAATTATATTATATTAAATATATTATATAATAAAATAATATATTATATAAAATAATTAACTTATTATTGTAATAAATAATTAATATTAATATATATACATATTTTATAATTATAATAAGAAAAACCATATAAATATATATAATAAATTATATTATATATATTTGTAAGTATAATATTTTTATTATATTATTATATATAAAATATTATTAATATATAAATTTATTTAAAATATATAATAATAAAAATAAATTAAAATAAACAAATAATATTATAACACATAATCATATCAAAATAATTTAAATAATAAATAAAATAAAATTTCCAAAACTCTCTAAATAGTTTACCTTTTCGTATAAATAAAAATGATTCTGTTTTATTTTATGAAGCGAGACCTTAGATTTACAAATAACTACTCTACAAATTTCTCAATTTAAATAAAATGTTAAAAGTATTATCAGTTGAAAAATAGATATTTATAACAAATTTATGTACAATAATTTTTTGTATATATAATAATATATTATAATTATTGGAAATTTTGAAAATATCAAATGATATGGTTTATTAACTTTTAAATATACTCGAAAAAAATTTAAAAAATAGAAAAATTATAAAAGTACGTTTCAGTAATTTTGAGAGTATAGATAAATGTGGATTATGGATATTCGTAATAATTAATTGGCAGTATGGAAAATTAGTTTTAATTAAAAACAATATTAAAATAAAAATTCTCATATATAAATTGACCAAAACTTTAGAGTATTGTATAATTTATCCAATATTTAAAAATAACACTATTGTACAATGGACCGTAACCCCAGAGGGAAAATTGGGTGACCGAACATGCAAAAATATCAATAATTCAATTCAAAAACAAATATTTTTTCTTATTAAATATTTGTTTTATAAGATAAATAACACCTTTGTACCTAAATAAAGCCAATAGCTACTTTCTCAGGGCAATTCTATGTAGGTCTCGTCTCACTCCTCAATCACAAGGATCTATCATATTTGTAATCAAGCAGGTCCACACGAGAGAACTCATATTCACCTTGTTCAAATATTTACACGGCTAAAACAATTTCCAGATTAACATAGTGGAAATTATAAACTAAAACAAGTTGACATTTCCACTCTCATTTGGGTTCTCGCCTGGTTTCACCTCGTAATGTCCTGGGGTGGACTTTGCTTGCTGCACAAATGAATAGTTCAGATCAGAGCCCGGAGGAGCGGAGGTCTGAGACAGCCATGGAACTGCATTTGCACCCAGACCAGAAATATGACTAGACTTCAGTAGACTAGCTGCACCTCTTAATTCCATATCATCTTTGTCAAGCTCCTTACCCTTCGAGAGTATCTCCTTGATATCTACTTCCATTTCACTGGAAGGTCCAAAAGATAGCCAAGGCTGACAGAATCCCTGGGGCTGATGCTGATGCTGATGCTGATGCTGATTGTGCACAGTGCTGGCACCACTTAAACCACTTCTAGATTCTAAATCTTCTCTGCTCCTGCTAAGTTCAAGGCCCTCCATGGGTTTGTTCAAGTTGGTTTCAGCAAGCTTAGTATCTCTTTCTGAAGAAGTCAAATCGATCATCTCTGTTTTTGGCACTGCAGATGATGCTCTGTTAGAGGCAATGGCTGTAGTTGGGAAAGCCTTCTCAGGGGGCACGGCTGGTGTATAATTAGAAGGTAAAAGGTCATCCCAGTTATCAAGCAGCTCCTTATAGACCTTTCTGAGGGTAACCTCTGTGAGGCCTGTCACTTTGCATATCTCTGCTTGAGTCTTTCTCTTATCCTCAAGCTGACAAGCAAGATAGATTGCAGCAGCAGAGATGCTTATTGGGTTCCTCCGCGTGCAGAAGCATTTGTTGATTACAACTTCTCCTATATGAGTTGCCAGCACCTGAAGTAAAAAATAGGTACAATGGAAAGATAAGAGCAAGATCCTAACATATTTCTTATATTCAATTTGTCCCATCACATTACAACAAATTTGGACAATAATTCATGGAAATTTACTATAAAGTCTGAAGGACATAGCCAGTTTGGTACATAATTAGATAGATACTAGATGTGCACTCAGTCAGAATCATGTGATTATCTTCCCAGATTGCTTAACACTCCATCAAACTAAACTGTTAAAGGTTTTCAATGCATTATATTTTTTCCGATATGATAATGTCCATTAGTTTCTATATCTACTATGCCACCCAGCTACATACAAGGTTGAACAGTTGTGTAATCGGTATCACACCTGAGCTGATTTGTTGAGCTGGAGGAGAGAACAGAATCTTGGCATGTGAACAGAAATGGAGTTACTATTAATGGGCTGACTTAACTGAAGGGCTTCACCAAGTATCTTGATATACTTCCCAATTTCCTTCTGTGGAACATTAGCTGCAATAGATATTTCCTGGACAAAAATATTTATATTAGCTCAAAGTGCAGCCCTCTTCATTTGGTGGGTGATTGAAAAAATAGATACATTCTACATACTCACATTAAACAATTACAGTCAGAGTACACCCTAATGGAAAAAAGAGAGATTATTGTCCTCCGAAACAGAAAATGAAGATGAGAAAAATCAAGAATTTTCTGATCTATATGGATAGAAAATTCGGAGAAAGGCTACAACTGGGGAGCGCGAAGGAAAACAAATAAACACATATTGAATATACCACTCGAGCAAGAAGACACAAATTGTGCAAAAAAAAAAGCAAGAAGGCGAAATCACCACTGCACAAGAACCATGTTTATAGTTATGGAATGCACAAACAATCCCACAATCAAAGGCAGAAAAGAGCAAACTTTGCTAATAGCAAATTGCAGAACAGAAGGAAATGTAACCAGTCAACACCCAGATAAACCAATACAGCCATGTTCCATAAGGGCTAACAATGAAGAGAAGACTTTGGGTCTCCAAGTACGATCTGATAAAGAAGCTAGCATTGGTCAAACTGATCATCAACGTTGTATTTCATCAAATTAAGACTCATCGGGTGAGCTCCATAACAGGACCCCATCAAGAGCAAAAACATCACAGTAAATGGTTGAATGATAATGAAAAATCAATACCATAAAAAACTCAACAAAGTACATATTGCAGAAGAGGGGAGCAAAGCATCTAGAATTTAAAGGGGGAGAATACTTACTTGTAAAGTGCGAGGCTCCTGAGCCTCTCTGATAGCCTGAACGAGAGCGGCGGTAGCGAGAGCCTCCACGCTACGGTTCCTCAAGCAAGTGGCCGAACAACAATCCCTAAAGAGCTTGAATGCGTGCTCTGATATATAATAATCCAGGCCCAAAATCGATGCAACATCGACGATCTGCATATAAGCCCTGAGATTGTCTACTGCCACAGGAGAGGATGAAGGCGCTGAAGGATTAGAGGATTCAAGCATCCGCTCGAGCTCGGCGAGATGGCCGGAGAAGGAGAGGGAGGAGCGCAGGGAGAGGGGACGGGGCTCGAGGGACCAGGTGGAGAAGGCGGTGATGAAGCCCGTCGGCTCGAAGGGATCGGCCTCGGCGTCGTAGCCGGCAGCGGAGGAGAGGTTTGAGGTAGAGGGCTGGGCGAGGTCGGAGGTGACGAGCGGGAGAGGGTTGTCGTGGGCGCGGAGATGGAAGAAGTGGTGGGGGTAGTGGTGGCGCTCCTCCACGACACGGCCGCAAGAGGCGCACTCGGTGATGGAGCGGCCACTACTCGTGGTGGCGCACCGCCCCTGCGCCGACGAGCAGTACGGGCACTTCATTTTACTTCTACTATCTCTCTCCGACTTTGTCCCGTCCGGCGTCGGCACTGCTCATAATTCGACAACGATTAAGTCCACGTTTGATACTCGACTTCAGTGCCTGGGGGATGGTCGGGGTTCCGGGAGGCCGCTGATGGATGTCTTCTACGTTCAGATCTGGAGGAGCCTAGGGTCGGGACGAAAGTTGATGGTTGTCCCAAGGATCGGCCGTCACCACCGCTACTACTGGTGAGGCTTGCTCTTCCCGAATCCTGCCGCTTCTTGATGAAGAAAAAAAAGAAAAAAAAAGTGTTTATAAAACCCTGGCGGTTGCCCTACCGGGTAGAAGGGGGAAAGGGACCCGGGTCGGGTCTGATTCGATTAAAACTGTATTTTCTTCCCATTTAATTTGTTTTTCCTTTTTTTTCGACCAAAGCCCTACGCGAATCTGACTTTCTTCAGATATTCTGCAGCCGGGTTCAAGGTTTGTCCTCTTCATTCTCTCTTCTTCTCAAGCCCCAACAACAAATTTTAGGAGATTTTGTACATCCAAATCGACATGTTGTAACCCAATGTTCATAGCTTCCTATCACAGGAATTTTCATCAGCACACTTTGTTTTGTTTTTTTTTTTTGGGAATGACTTCTGCACACTTTCCACTCTCCACTCCTAGTAATGTTGCTTTTGTTCTGATACTTATGGGTCTAATTCGTTTAGCTTCAATGGTTCAACACTTCAAAACGAAACCTTTTTTGCACTCAATTTCTTTTTCATGTATATATATGGATTGAAGGACTAGCAGAACATGCAGCTTTGTGTGGTTCTGGATTTTCCTTTTTATCTTGCTACTTGCTGAATTCAAAACAATTATATGATGACTTTCAACTTGTGATTGTTGGACATGGTACAGCATGTTTTAGTGGGACTGTATCTTTCAAAATTTTCAAATTCCAGAATTTGGATGTTGAAGGTTAAGAATTTCAGTTTGCACCATGAGAAAGTGAATGTTAAATTGAGGTATACTGCATTTTAAATTTGTTCTGTGTTTTTTAGTGCTAAAGTCAAGCCAGCAGTTCTTGTCTACCACACAGTTGGGGTTGAATACCTTTCCTCCTCGTGGAAGCGCAATGAGTCAGCTGTGCATGGACCCTCTTAAAACCTGCAAATCATTCAGCAACTTTCAAGCTTCAAATCCCCAGTTCCTGGTCCTTCCTAAGCTTAGATTTAAGCCCAAAAATTTCTCCTTTGCCTGTCAGTCTCACATGTCTGGGCAGAATCAAAGTCAGAAGGTGGTCTCACTTGATGCCCTCATGGATGACGGTCGCAAAAAGGAAATCTTCAGGGTAGTTGAGGGCTCGTTGCTGAATTGCCTGTCGGAAACTAACCTTCAGCTCACTGTTCCTGGTATCAAGTCCAAAATCAGAGGCAAGGTAAATGCTCAGTTTATTCTGAAATTAAAAATAATGGGCTGCAGAAGTGGGAACTTTTGGTGGGAGTTTCATTACCGTGGCTTTTTGATATGCTTGTTAAAATGGGCATTTTCTTTTGTTGCATATTTTGTAATATTTATTAGGTCTTGCAGTTTCTTGGACAAGGACCTATAAATGTATTAATTGGGCTTGGAATTCATTAATTCAGCATCCAGTCCTGTGAAAGTTTCGAATCTGTAATTCCCATACTATGATACCATCAGGATTGGATAAAATGACTCATTGGGTGAATTTGCAGGTTAGGGATGTCTATGATAGTGGTGAATATCTTGTACTCGTCACGACTGATAGGCAAAGTGCATTTGATCGAATCCTTGCATCAATCCCCTTCAAAGGCCAGGTACCTTACACATCATCTTTTGCTTCTTCCTGTGAAAATTTGGATCTATGATGTAGACTATGCTGGATGTGACATTCTTTGGTGCTGCTAGTTTTGAATATTTTTAATGTTTTTTTTATATTTATAGTACCAAATTGGTGACTCAATTAATTCTTTTATTCTGAAAATCTTCAGGTACTTAATGAGACCAGTCTGTGGTGGTTCGATAGAACACAACATATTACTTCTAATGCTGTTGTTGCAGCTCCTGATAGGAATGTTACCATTGCAAGGAAGTGTTCTGTATTTCCAGTAGAATTTGTTGGTGAGTAATTATTATGATGAACATGCCCAGCAGCTACCCATGGATGTTCTTGTTTGGAAATTGTTTGTATAAAACAGGTCCTTTTAGTAATATATTAAACTTGCAGTTAGAGGTTATGTGACGGGAAGCACTGATACATCATTGTGGACTGTCTATCAGAATGGAATAAGGAACTACTGTGGCAACGTTCTTCCTGATGGTGTGCTTAGCTGAGAATTTTTTCCTCTTATGATCATCTTTTAAATGTTAATGGTGGTAAATAATGGCATATATTTTGAAATAACTATAGGTATGGTAAAAAACCAGAAGTTACCACAAAATATATTGACCCCTACAACCAAGGCTGCAGATCATGATGAGCCCGTCACACCTGAAGAGGTTTATTTAATTTTGTTTGTACATCATGTCCGCATCCCACCAAATAAAAAAGGCTATTCATCATTAATGAATATTTAGCTTCTTGTGTTTTGTTTTTCTTCTTACAGATAGTTAAACGTGGCTTGATGACTCAAGAAGACTTTGAGGAAGTTAATAAGAGAGCTTTAAGCTTATTTGAGTATGGCCAGGTAATTTTGTTTCAATTTAGATTTGATTCTGTAGGAAATTTAAGCAAGGGTTTTTACTTTGTTACATTTGCAAGTTCCCACATTTAATAATGTTTTTTCTTTTTTTGTTTAATTTAATAACTCTTCCCTATGTTGTTGGCACTGCAGCATGTAGCTGCAGATCATGGGCTAATACTGGTGGACACAAAATATGAATTTGGGAAGAGTCTCGATGGATCAATTCTTTTGATTGATGAGGTTAGATTTCATGTTGTATCTCTCTCTCTCCCTATATGTATATGTGAATAGATATATATTCATCCCAGAGCTTGAATGCAGGTGCATACTCCTGACTCGAGCAGATATTGGATCAGCCAATCTTATGCAGAACGCTTTCAGAATGGTTTGGAACCTGAAAATGTGGATAAGGTGTATAAATGTAACCTCTAATCTCATTTTTTCCACCATTTGAATGTTCTTTCTTATATAATGGTCTATATATTTTTTTTCCTGATTTAATAGGAATTCCTGAGGCTGTGGTTTAAGAATCATTGCAATCCATATGAAGATGAGGTATTAATGTCTTAGAAATATTATTTTTTAATCATTTTCTTAGGTAGTGGTAACCAAGTTGATTTCTACTATGAGTTTAGGTGCTGCCAGAAGCCCCAAAGGATCTGGTTTGTGAGTTAGCCTGGAGGTATGCGATTCATAGGGTTCTGCATGTGCCCTTTAGGTTGTACTTTTCGTTAGTGGTCTGCACTATCTCATGAAATGCTTGCATCTCATATGATTTTGAATGCAATAAGTTTAGGAGGATGAAAGAAAGAATGACACATGAATTTATATTTTTTATATTATGTTTATGTGAAAGTTTGTTTCTCTTGGATTAGTTTTAATTGTGATGATTCTACAGGTATATTAGCCTATACGAGATGATAACAAATTCCGAGTTCCAAATTCCATCGAGTGAGGTAAACTTCAATCTTGATTTCGTCAGTTCCTATACTGCCTAAAATGCCTTTTCTCTTCATATATGTTGTTGTTTCAGGAACCAGTACATGAGCGAATATCTCGGAATGTGACATCTGCTCTGTCAAGTTTGAAGTAACTCAATGGGCAAATTGAGTTCGACAGAAATGTTCTCTCCTTGGACAATGAATGAGAAGGCGGGGATGGAGTTCTTTTTGCAGTAAATTGGAATGGCACTAATGGAGCAATTGTCTGGGGAGTTTTGCTCATTATCATCATCATCACCATATTATTGGGAAAGAATCCATTTAGTAACTAACCTTTGCAACCTCTATAAGAAGCTTGATTTCATCTGTCAATTATACTGACCCAACTCATCAGTTTCTATCATCTTGAGATTTACATCTGACTTGTGCTGAGACATTGGCATAATGTTCATCTTCATCCATACTTTTTAAGACGATCTGAGACCAAAAGTTTTCAAAAATAAAAGGAATACTGCTGCAGGTATTCCCTGTTCTTTTGGTCTTATTAATAAGGAGGCCTTAGATATAAATCTCACTTTTCGACCATGCAACTCCTCCTCTACCCCCTTCCACAGGCAAGGTTGTTGGAGGGTCAAAGGTACCTAAAGCATTTATTTTGAGATAGTTCGTTCGGAATTAACAAAGAACATTTGTGCAATTAACATAACTCCATTCTGTCCACCAGACTTTACCATATACAGTGTTGGCAAAGTTTAGTTTTACAGATGACACGCTGCATAAATTGGCATCCCAAGAACATAGAAGACAGAGATCTGATGCGTAGCACTTGTGATGATATTAGCACTGGCTTCAAATGAATCTATCATCCTTCCCTCCCCAACAAACTAAATTTTACAAGCAATTGCTCTTGCTTACTACAGTCACAATGACCTTGACTAACCGACCATTAGAATTTTGAGAAAATCTATGTGATTGTTACAGAGGCAGCAGTGGGTTAAATGTGTAGAATCAGATCAAGACAAATCTCCTGAACTTAATCTCATTACCTTAACCTAGTCAAAGCTAAATCCTCTCCATTAATGAGAGAATTACATTATACGGCAAAAAAATCTCGTCACCATCATTCATCGTTTTCTTGGGGCTGACTTGCAGCAGAGTTCTGTTCCAGGGCAGCCACTGCCTCGGGCCCACACAGCCGTGTCAATTCCTCCTGTTTTACCAAAGAGAGCATAAGATTACCGTGATGATGGAAGAGCACAAAACTTAGATGCATCATGAGTATCATTGTATAGTACCTTAATGGAGCTGTTCTCAGATGAGAGTTTCTCACATTCCTCGGAAAGTCGCTGCATCTCTTCTCTGAGGGTGCGGTTTTCGTTGGATAACGTCTCAACCTTGGCTTGGAGTTCTTCACATTCTGCCTGGGGGACCGATGAAATATAAGATGGAAGAAAATTATCCATGACTGAAACATCAAGATTCTGACTTCAACTATTGAGCATCCATTCACCAGTAACATTGGTGACTATGCATTTTCAATTCCAATTAAATATATTGCCAAGTTGTAAAGGCTATCTATAAACTGGAGAGATATGGGCTCAATGGATACATACCTGCTTCCGCAATCTTGACCTTCTAGCTGACTCTCTGTTGGACTGCTTCCTCCGCTGTCTCTTGAGTTCACGTTCATCCTGATGAGGAATGAGATGGATTGAGGAACATCTTAATGAAGATATTTTCTCTTTGTAAATATAACAAGGATGACCATGAGAATAACAAAAAGCACACAAGGCTTTTAGTTTTCAACTGCCTCGGACATGCATAGTAGAATGCATGGAGGAAAATGAGACAAACATTGTCCAACCAACAGTTGAAGATATTTTCTCTATAACAAATATAACAAGGATGACCACGAGAATAGCAAATAGCACACAACGCTTTTGGTTTCCAAGTGCCTCATACATGCATATAGAATGCATGGAGGAAAATGAGACAAACATTGTCCAACCAACAGTTTCACTAAGGAAAATGCAACATTTAATAGGAAAGCTGCGCAACTAATGGGAGAAGTTTCATACTTGAACCCATTGATCTGGCATCATTGTACTAGGCACTGCAGCTGATGAAGCAGCAACTGGTCTCATTTTAGCAGTTCCAGCAGCAGAAGGTGAGTTCCACAAGTCCATCCCCATATTAAGATTCGTTGCTGGCCCAGAGTTAATAGGCTTACCAATCACAGAAGCTTGAATGTTTGTTCCAGCTGCATGCACAGTGCAACCTGAAAGAGCCATTTCAGATGAGAAAATGTAACAAATGAAGGCATGACAAGAAGTGGAAAACAAATAGATATCCGCAAGCATCTGATAAAAAAACTCCTTCTCTTACTTGCTCCAAAATCCTGCAAAGAATAAAAATCATATGGAAGAGACCCATTAGCCTTGACGGACAGGAATCTTTTCGAAACAACATAGGGACTATAAGATACTCTATATTTAGTGACTACCTGTTGATTGTTATCCTCGTTAGCATCTGATGAATCCTCACTACCACTTTCCCCACTGAAACGAACAATCACAAAATATAGTTCAGAGGCAGAATCAAATACAAACAAAGATTATCCAAAAACAGAGTATCTATCTTATGAATATATACAGGACTTGAAAAGAATAAACATACCTATGTGAACCACCATCATTTCCTGAGCCTGAGGTCACTTTTACACCATCTCCAGTCTTGTTTCCAGTGGAGCCTGCATTTTGTGGCATTCCCTTATTCTTCTTAGATGAGACACCTTTTTCATCTGCACCCTTTCCTACCACCTCATTGTTGTTGGAAGGGACTGAACCTGGGGCCTATAGAGGAAAAATTATAACATAAAGGCAAATATTTCCCCAGGTAAATTAAGAATGGTCTCAAATAGAACATGTAAAATTATTTGTTATCTCACCATGACCATGTTAGGATGAGCATAAACTCCTCCAGGAGGGTACATGACAGAGTATGGAACAGGGGTTCCATATGGTGGCATCAGGGGATGCTGCAAAGGTGCCAGAACAAGAATGATGCATGTGACAACTGATTTTGGTCAAATATGAAATAAAAACCTTCTGATAACTAGAAACCAACCATACCTTTTTAATCCTAAATCATTTTTGATGAGATTGAAATAGGGTTTTCGGGATAAGGAATAAACAAACCATGGATAAATCCAAGCGATTCTTTCTTAAATCCAAGCGATCTTTTCGTAGGCGTTTGCCCCCGATCCAATTGGGGGATCGAATTAATTATAGAAACATGAGTTTAATTAGTCGATTTATTAGTGAACAAGGAAAAATATTATCTAGACGAGTAAATAGGTTCACATATAAAGTGGTCATTTACCTGGCCACCCCAAAGATAAGGGTGAGGAGTTGGGGACGCAACAGTTGAAGTGAAAAAGGGAGGGGGAGTAGCATCAGCTCCATAATATGCCTAGATAAAAATGAAGGATTGTAAGATCATTCTTATCATGAATAGTTCAATGAGTGATACAAGAGTTTCTAGTGAACCTGCATAGGGCTTGTCCAATCAGGATATGCGGGCGTTCTGGGTATCTCCTGAAAAAAAAAAAGAATTGAGACAGGCCTATGGAGAGAGAAAATACCCCAGGTGGAATTTCTCACTATAAGGGGACCTGAGATGAAGAAGTAGGTTTGGCTGATTTGGAGGTTGTACTCTCTTCTCCTGTTCCCATCAAGATTTTCTGACCAAGAAAAACTTTGATTAGAAATTTTAAAAGGTTTCTTTCTGATTACTGAGGCATCAGCAATCTTCAAATAGATGGCTTCAGAAAGCACAGAGTTCTGTTGATTAATGTAGTAACTTTAGTTTATACGGTGAAGCAAACAACTGCTCTTCTTTAAAAGATTGAAGTAGAAATTAGTAAAAAAGAAAATTGTGCTCCCAGAACACTTAAACATGAATTTTATGAAGGATAAAATTCAGAAACATTGGGAACTGGCAACATAAATGATAGAGCAAAAGAATGATGATTACAAATAAATTTTCAGCTGTAATTCCACAGGTTATTGTTTCCAAATTAAATGTTTCCCTCAAAAGAAAGTTAATTTAATATATTTGTAAGATCCAGAATAATTTTATATGGACTAAGCACTAAAGAAAGACCTCAATATCAAATATAGAAATGCAATTGCTCAATGTAAATTACCAATAAAGCAATAAAAATCAGATGCATCTATAGGTGACAACTGACAAATTAAATAACACTGAGTGCTGGGGATATATAACATAAGCTCACATGTGAGTGTTGGGGATATAGCAGGAAAAAGTTCATGTTTGTTAGATATAAGAATAAAATATTGTCAAACTTGGTGAACATTCATCTATAAGGCATTTAAGAACTGCATGGTCTCAAGCATTCTAAGGAAAAACATACAGTTTGCGTGCTGTCTAACAATTTTAGAATCCAAAATTTTATGATATAGCCAGAATGTAAGAAAAACAGTTTACCAAACATAACAGTCCAAAAGAATATATTCGGGGAATAAACCTAGGCTACATATACTGCAGGCTTTGTTACTATTTACTTAACATTCTCTCATTCATCCCTATCTACCAAGTGTGCCAAAAAACAGAACTTGAATTTCCACGATGGCGCACCAAAGATGTATATGACATCATGCGTAGTCAATCCCTCCAACAATATAAAAAGGAGAACAACTGAGCAGGTATCACAAGTTTCATCCCACAAGTGAAGATTGTCAGCAACTAGAGTGCCTAACCCATCTTCTTAAGGATCACCAATTGATGCAACATTAACTTCTGAAGAAAAGCAGAGAATAAGATGTCACAGAGTCACAAGCCATTGCTTCCAAAAATCATTAAAGCCTTCAGCTTTGCACGGCTAATAAGCTTCCATTAACAAATGAGATATAATCAATGATCGATTTTGTCCAGAAAGCTGCAACCTCAGCGAGCAGCTCATGAGCATCACCTCTTCTTTGATGGTCAACCAATCATTAGTTTGCCAATCTTTCCCGGGAAGAAACAAGAATCCTAATCCAACTACTTCTAAAAGGCAGTATTATACGTTACACTAGGGTATCCATTAGCCTAGGAAGTAAATTAAAATATACGGGCATCATGCGAGCTAGTAATTACTTCTTTATCACTAGAAGAAAGCTCTTGGCTCTTTTACTTGTGAAATTTATATTAATCCTCAAAGAGAACTTGAAATCCAGTTCAACAGTGCAGGAGAAAACAAACCAACCACTGCGCCCAACTAAGCAAGGACCTCGTCAACTACGTCGGGATATCTCAACATGCTACGAACACTCTAACTTGGAGCTGAAGATACCTGGTTCGTCAGAATTATTGGGCAGCAATAAGTGGCAACGGGACAGAGCTTCCTCCACACAGATCCAGCAGAGGAAGTCCTAGGGTTCAGCCACCGCCGTGGAAGACCTGCAGGGTCTGATAGAGGCAGAAAATTCACACCTCCACGAATGGCGAAGCTGCTAGGAGCAGTAGACAGTTCCTGAGGAAAGGCAGAGAGACAGAAGAGAGGAACAAACTGAGAGAACACGAGAAAAAACAGGGGAGAGAGAGAGAGAGCTTTGGTGGTGTGCCGGGGGATGTTGCCTGTTGGTGATGTGGTGTGGCTGTGTCCGATAGGGCGGTGACTAGGGTTTCTCGATGACACGTGCTAAAGGTGTGACAGCTGTCGAGGTTTTATAGGATCAGGCTTGTGACTATGCACTAATAATACCAAATCTGAGATGATTATCAACATTTTCGATACATTGTAAGGCCCCTCGATGACCAAATGCACACAATATGGCAAAAATCCATCAATAGGATAAAAGAACATGTAATTGCATATTGACCCAAAAGACTATGTAATTGCATGATTGACCAAAAATAAACCATGTAAATGCATGTAAGTCACCTTTCTAAAATTATAATTTTTTTTTGTAGCCAGAGTAGTAGGGGTGAGCTGTACTAAGTGGATGGGATAATCATTAATAAATGCAGTGGAAGCTGACTAATCATTGTCAGCAGAACACTAATGTCCAAATGAACTGTGAAGCCTGCTCTGACACGTGACTGTCCTGTTTATTATAAAGATCAAGTGATACATACAACCCTATCCATACAAGGACAGTCGGGTTCTATGTTCTTCCAAAAGAGAGTGCCATATTTGAAAGAAAATGGAGTTTTATTTTTTTTATAATTATAAAGGAGATCCATAAATTAAAAAATGGAAAATTGATAATTATGATAGTAAACAAATCGATTATTGAACTTATAATTGTCTAATGGGTGTTTACTTATTCATTGTTTGGTCACTATGGCCAGTCAAGGATAATCTATTCTGAGCAGGGTTAACTAATAATACTATAAAACTCTTCCACAAAATTCTTTAAATTCTCAAGTAATTGAAATAGGTAAGATAATTAATCTTTTTCATTCATGTAATTTTATGATTTAGTTTTGTTGGCACACTGGTGCGTGAGATCGTATTTTAGAAAAAATATGAACATATATAGGTAATACATTTATTTTAGGGTAAATAATTAAGAAAATATATAGTTTAGTATCATTTTTTATATCATCCTAACTTTGAAATTTCATTTAAAATAATTTATAACGTGTTCTATGTCGGGGAGTAGACATAGTTTCCATTTTTTAACATAATACTTTATTAAATAATGACTCAAAGTACAACCTTATAAGAATAGGTACAATGGTGAAATTGTTCTCTGTATAGTGAAGGATTAAGGAAAAGTGAAGGGTTAAGGGCAGATGATCCATGGGTGTAAGAAAGGAAAATCCTTCAAGGAGTGTTAGGGGGGTTGAACGTGAAACTCACAGGATGAAAGTCCCTAGGTAGAAGGATAAAGGTAGGAAGTGAGACCATAAAAAAGGGGAAATTCCCAAGCTAAGGAACCGACAGATGGATCATAAGAGGCTTAACCTGAAATAAGGAATCTCATAAAGGGGCATAAGTGGTTAAGGATGTACCGGGATGGCCAAGTGTAACCGACTTTGGAAAAGTAGAGGAGTCAAATAGAGGCTTTAGATGAACCTAGCAGAAGGAAGCAACTAATAACAATGAGATGGTTAAGGAGAATAAACGACGCCCTAAGAAGGACTGGGAAGTAATAAGGACTACACCCTAAAGGGCAATAGGATGGACATTAAGAATAAGTAGACTCGAGAGACAACTATCTGAAGATAATTAAACAAGGAGAATTATAGGGACGATGCAGTTTACAAACTGACCCTTGAGAAGGTCATAAATTTAATCTCCAACAAAGAAGGGAGAGGTGGAAAGGCCAAACATTTGGTAAATAAGGATGAAGGAAATCCTTAAAGGGATCAATGGCCAAGACCAGATTAACGACCAAACTCAAACCATGAGAAGGTTAAGTAAGCCTCTCATAGGATGATCAAGAGATCTTAAAACAAGGAGAATTTGAGCTCTCCCTAAAAGAAATAGGTGTGTACTAGGGTACAAATGGGAATGAGGATGGGGTGCAAAAGATGTGCCCACAAGGCTTCAAGAGTAAAGGTAAGCAGGAGAGGATGGCATCAAAGGATGTCATTTAAGGTTGGATGTCCTCAAGGGCGAATGAAAATGTTAGGAAACCTATAGTGGGAAAACATCCACAAGAGTAACATGAGTGTTATTAAGAATGTGATATGTGGATTTCAGGGAGAAATTGGAAAATATCCTTATAAAGGATTCATCAAAAGTTTGGAAATCTAAAAAGATATACAAGAAACCTTATGAATGATACTCGACAAAGGAGTCGAAGGAAATAGAAAGGAATATGTAATTTCCTTACCTTGAAACTTTACATATGGAACACCATAAATATAAGTACTTTCATTTGAAGTACAAAAATTTTGTACTAAATGAAACCCATGAAGGGAAATTTTATTGCAAGTAATAAGAAACTTGCTTGACTTCCAATGATAACCACATGGATGTTGTGGAAAACTTATAAGAGCCTAACCTAGTTGACGAGATGTAACGAATCTGGAGCATGAGTCTAAAATAAGAGGTGTTAGGAAATGTGAGAGAAAGGTTTAATAAACCAAACACCTATGCAATACGCATAGAGTACCTTGATTTGGATTAATAGACACAATCAATGACAAATTCGAACATGAGTGAAATTCTCAAATACCAATGAAATTAGTTCCTAAAGTGGGAAATTCCTCGGGAGGACATTAAAGGAAAGGTAGTCACATATGTCCGAGATAAAATTTTCTAAAGCAATAGACTCAAATGTACAAAACAAGTACAATGAGATGAATGTCTTCAAAAAAAAAAAAGAATGACTTATAAAGTAATAAGTCGTAGTGGAGAACAACGAAATGGTTATAGACAAATATCTCAATACCAAAGTATGTGAAGAATGGAAAATCTTGAGAATGATATACCAGCAATCATGACATGAGGAAGGGCATGATGATGGACAATGGAGTAAATAAAAATATACATGGTATCGTAGACCCAATAAGTTGGTACAATCATTGTGGAAAAAGGACTTTGAAATGGGAGGATATAGTCCAATGATGGATGCATGAACCGGTGGAGGAAAATTTGTAAAAGATTTTTAGAACCTTCATTAGATTAGAAGGTGTCAGACGAACCTCCTAAAGGAAATGAACAACTAGTATGTGAAGAATGGAAAATCTTGAGAATGATATACCAGCAATCATGACAAGAGGAAGGGCATGATGATGGACAATGGAGTAAATAAAAATATACACGGTATCGTAGACCCAATAAGTTGGTACAATCATTGTGGAAAAAGGACCTTGAAATGGGAGGATATAGTCCAATGATGGATGCATAAACCGGTGGAGGAAAATTTGTAAAAGATTTTTAGAACCTTCATTAGATTAGAAGGTGTCAGACGAACCTCCTAAAGGAAATGAACAACTAGTAAATATAAAGACCATGTGATCATAGAACATCAAATCTCTAATAAGAGATAGGTATTTGAAAATATTCTAAAAGTGATATTTCCTTTTGAATGATATATAAACAATGCTCGCTTAAGAGGACAAAACTTTTATGTAAACACTAAGAGATCGATTAAGATTTGAAGATACCATTAACCTGGTGTGCAATTCAACCTTATAAGCCCCAATTAGAAATTTTATCCAATAAGAATGTATGGCTGAATACCCAATTTGCCTTGGATGAATTAGATAAGAGATGTAAACCTTGCCCTTTTGAGTTAAGGAAAACCGGGAAAAGAACCGGTCAAACTGAGTGAGAAAAATCAAATCGATTCACAAACTCGATCATTAGAGAATGGGCAATTTAGGGAATTTACAACTCCTGAGTGACCCAAAGGGTTCATAAAGTCTTGGAAAAGAGCCTTAGGACAAATTGGAAGAGAAAAACCAAACAGGTTTTGATGAACTAGATCCAACTATATTGAACCAATTTATGAATTGAATCAGTTCATGAACCGAAACCAATAGAGAAAGGGCAAATCGGAAAATTTATGGATCCCGAGTGACCTAAAGAGTCACAAAAGTCAAGAAAAAGGACTTTAGGATGAATTGGAGGTGAAAATCAAACTGGTTCAAGTGAATCGGATCTAAACCGGTTTGAACCACTATTGAACCAGATGCTAAATTCATTTTTCTAGGTGGCTTAGAAAATTCAAATTTGAGATTTGAGGCCACCATTGGATAGAAAATTAATTTAGATGAATTTAGAAATTTTTAGATTTGAAAATTTTGGTCGAATCAAAGGTGAACCGGCCGATTTAAACTTTGAACCCGGTTCGGACCGGACTGGTCGGGTCCGTTTCAGAACAGTGTCGTCTTCTTCCTTCAAATGACAACATTGTTCACTAATTGGAAAATTGCACAGCGCCGACGAATCTGAAAAGTCTACGGCCAGGGAGTTTCAAGTAATGAACGACTGACATTAAGGTGCCAATCGGATGGCCAAGAGGTCCCCGAGCTTCCTATATAAAGAGCCCCTCCTCATTCATCCTCTCCACACCTGAAAACTCCATTCTCTCTCAACTGCTCTATTTTTCGGTGAAACTCGAACCAGAGCTCTGACTTGGGCTGTAAATCCAACACTTTTGAGTTAAGGAAAATTGGGAAAAGAACCGGTCAAATCGAATAAGAAAACCGAGCTGGTTTACATTTGGGAACAAGCAATATGGAAATTTACAACTTTCGGGTGATCCAAAGGGTTCATTAAACCTTGGAAAAGAAACTTAAGACAAACAAGAAAACAAAATCCAAATTGGTTCAGGTGAACTAGATTTCATAAGAACTTTAAACAAAATCCAAATTGGAAGTATGATTTTTTTGTAACTCGAAATTTCGGTCAAAAATTTTTATGCGAACGTACGACCTATCATAAATAGCCATAAATTAATATATATTTAATTATTATAATTAATACCAATAATTTAATACCTAAATTAAATTATTGGAATTAATACAAATAATTTAATATCAAAATTAAATTATTGAAATTAATACCAATAATTTATGGCAATATTAATACTAGTAATAATCTATGGCAATATTAATACACGGTTTTACACCTATATAAAGATGTCACTCCCATTCATTCTCCTCACACCCGAACACTTCTCTCTCTCTCTCTACTGCTCCATTTCCAGGTGAAGTTTAAACCAGAGCTTCAACTTGAACATTTTTCTTAACCTCGGAAGGAGAGGTCAGACTCTTTAGAACTGGGGAGAAGTCAGCTATCGAATAACAAACTCCAGTCAATACGAGAATCACTAGAGAAGCGCCGACATGATGAAACAGTGAAGCAGCTCCAGCAGACCGAAGCTGCCCTATTTCGGCGAAGTTGGAATCGACCATTTTGAGCCCTCCTTAGACCAAACCAAGCCCTCCCAACACTTCCTTAGCCCTCCCATGGCCGAATTAGGACTGAAAGGTAAGCCAATTCGACTCCCCTTTGCAATTTCCGACCGGTGCTAGAGAGAGAACCGACAGAATTTCAATGATGAAATTCTAACTCAATTCAGCATCAACTGATGTGATTCTTGATTCTAGGATGATCCTCAAGATGAGAGCTATCTACCCAGATCGAAAGCTCGGACCGCCATGCCCTCACTGGTGAGAAATTGAAGCTTTCTCTCTCTATAGTCAGTTTTTCGGCAAAGCTCCGTTTGAGCTCGTTCCGACGTTAAAATATGCGATTCAAAGTTTCTTAGAATCGTATGAACATGTAGGAACTCAATTTCAACTCCAATTTCAATAATTAGAAGTGTTTGATCGGTCAATTTGATGAAATCAAATTCGGTAGTGTTGAAGAGTTGAAATTGGGGAAAAATTGGGGATTTTCGAAATTCAAAGGGCCAAAATGTAATTTTATGAAATTGAGGATCAATTGAGCATGAAAATAATGTTGGAGGACCAATTGAGAAATTTTGAAATTTTTGGGGCAAAATTTACCATTTTTGTAAAGGAAGGGCAAAATGGTAATTTTGGAAAAGTTAGGGGACCAAATTGGAAATTTGGGAAATTAAACCCCTTTTTGTGAAATGGAATAAATTGAGGTCCTATGATAAATTTTAGAAGTTTCGGGACTCAATTTGATGAAAAACTGACATTTGGGACTTCTTGGAAGGAAGTGAAAAACCCATTCATCGGTTATAAGCGGAGATATCCTCATACTTGTTTGGTATGATGTATAGTTGAATAATATATTTTTGCCAGAAGTGCTCTTCCTTGACTGTGTGCCACTGCTTAAAAAATTTGGAAGACCTTCTTGTCGGGAGCTTAAATAGCTCTGTTAGGCCGGATGCCTCGGTTTTGGAACTTGGGGGCTAATATGTCCAATTTTGAAAATCTTGAACAGTGGGCCCTAGGCTAGTTGGCATGAGTAGGAGCTCATAAACAAACATGATTTATATGCTATGAAAACTTAAGTAAATGAATCGTTTGGCCATAGTACTAAGACATGACTAATATACCTAGTCAACTAGCAGCAGTGCGACATGACAGGTCTTCGGACTAGTTAAGACAGATAGCTACAAGTCGAGTTAAGGGTTGGGGTCGTTAGACTAGTGGCACCACAAATTATATGGCATTATGTGAAAAATGTGGATTGTGCATGCATTATGTTTATGGGACCTTCAACATGCCCAAGAGGGGTAGTGATGCATCCAAGGGCCCTGGACGACCTAGTGGATGTAAGGGCAATTAGTCATACTAGAAGCCTTGCGAAGCTTGACGTAGCTTCAATCACATGAGACCGGGGTGGGGTTAGGATGAGGTCTCTATCCTCATATGGACACGGAGATTTGTTACGGAATTGAGGGCCGGATGTCGTGAACATCCACTCATTCTCAGGGTAGAAGTGGATGTGCTTCTATCTAGGTGGTCGGTAAAGTCGCTCTAACACCACAAGTGAGTTCAGTGGACGGGCTGACATGTGATTAAGGGCCCTGGACGACCCGGTGAGTATAAGGGCAGATCGTCATTCCAGGTGTCTCTGCGAAATTTGGAGTAGCACCAAGCGGATGAGACCGGGATGGGGACGAGATGAGGTCTCTATCCTCATACGGACACGAAGAAGTGATTTTGGGATTGTGGGTCAGATGTCGTGTACATCCACTCATTCCCAGGGTAGAAGTGGTTGTACTTCTATTCGGGTGGCAGGAAAAGTCGCTTTGAAGCCACTAGCAGGTTCAGTAGTGATATTGACTTGCGAATGTGTGTAACCTTCATGATGAAGGATGTGTGTTGGGTGATGACACACTGGTAACTAAGAAATAATGGAAAAACCTGATTTTTTTAAAATAAAGGGATTCTTGAAAAGAAAGGAGTCTGGAACACTCCATATAAATGTTTTTCTTAAATGTTAAAAGTAGACCTTTAAAAACCTATTCACTAAGTAGTCATACTCACCCCCTCCCTTATATCCCTTTCAGGAAATCCCGGAAAGCCTACCCTGAAAGACAATCAACTAAGATGCCTGTAAGACAAGTATGTAAAGTTTAAAATTTCATGTAATTTTGATTATGCTATTCTAGGAAAAGGTGCAGGTTTAAAGGACGCCTTACTCTTTACGGATTATAATAAGGGGAATCCCTTTAATAAACCGGGAGAGTGGCGGGTTGTTCATGGGGATCCGACCAAATCGGGTGGGGGCATGACATCTAGCATCTAGACCAACGATGGCTCCTCTATAGTATGGTGGGGATCACCTCCCTTTGAGGTGGGTGTGCTTCCTTCCACCTTTGGGAACTCACCTTGTTTCCCCACTTAGGGCAACTTTGCTCCTTTTGTGCCCTGTGGTGACTTTGGCCTTTATCCTCCTTCTAGTTGACTTGCTCCATCTGACGGCGTCGAGTTTGCAAATTATGGCTCCCAAATTCATGGGGCATCATAGCACTTCCATCCGGTCTCGTATGTCCATATTAAGACCGTCCACGAATCATTGGAAAATATCTGCAGGTTCGGCTAGGTCAGGGGCAAAGGGTCTTAACTTGTTAAACTTGGTTTCATACCCCGAGATAGAGTTATGCCTTTATCGGAGTCAGAAGATGTAAACCCTGCCCTTTTGAGCTAAGGAAAACTAGGAAGGGAACTGGTCAAATTGAGTGAGAAAACCGAACTGTTTCACAAATCCGATCAATTGTGAATGGGTAATTTAGGAATTTAACACTCCCAGGTGATCCAAAGGGTTCATTAAACCTTGGAAAAGAAACTTAAGACAAATTAGTAGAGAAAAACCAAATTGGTTAAGGTGAACGAGATTCCATAAGAATTTTGAAGTTAAGCATGCTTGCCTGAGAGTAGTGTGAGGATGGATGACCTTATAAATAGCCATAAAGTAATATAATTATTATAATTAATACCAATAATTTAATACCTAAATTAAATTATTGGAATTAATAACAATAATTTATGACAATATTAATACTAGTAATAAATCTCTCCCATTTAATACATGACCTTACACCTAGGTCATCCCCATTCATTTTCTTCACATTTGAAAACTTCTCTCTCTCTCTCTCTCTACTACTCCATTTCCCGGTGAAGCTAGAACCAAAGCTTCGACATGAACATTTTTCTTAACCTCGAAAGGAGAGGTCGGGCTCTTTAGAACCGGGGAGAAGTCAGCCATCTTATAGCAAACTCAAGTCAATCTGAGAATCGCTGGAAAAGCCCCGAAATGATGGAACGGTGAAGCAGCTCCGGCGGACCGAAGCTACCATATTTTAGCTAAGCTGAAATCGGCCATCTCAAGCCCTCCTCAGGCCAAACCAAGCCCTTCCACAACCGAATTATGACTAAAAGGTAAGCCAATTCGGTCCCCTCTACAAATTCTAGCCGGTGCTGGAGAGAGAATCGACAGAATTTCAATGAAGAAATTCTAACTCAATTCGGCATCAATTGATGCGATTCTTGATTCTAGGATGAACCTCAGGATGAGAGCTATCTGCCCAGATCGAAAGCTCGGACCGCGATGCCCTCACTGGTGAGTAATCGAAGCTTTCTCTCTCTATAGTTTATTTTCCGACGAAGCTCCGTTTGAGCTCGTTCTGGCATTAAAACTCGCGATTCAGAGTTTTATGGAATTGTATGAACATGGAGAAACTCAATTTCAACAATTAGAGGTGTTTGATCAATCAATTTGATGAAATGAAATTTGACCGTGTTAAAGAGTTGGAATTGGGGGAAATTGGGAATTTTCGAAAATTTGAGGGACTGAAATGCAATTTCCTAAAATTGTGGATCAATTGGACATGATAAAAATGTTAGAGGGAAAATTGAGGAATTTTAGAATTTTTGGGGTGAAACTTACCATTTTTGTAAAGGTAGGGAAAAATGGTAATTTTGGAAAAGTTGGGGGACCAAATTGGAAATTTGGGAAATTAATCCCCTTTTTGTGAAATGGAATAAATTGAGGTCCTATGATAAATTTTAAAAGTTTCGGGACTCAATCTGAGGAAAAACCGGCATTAGGGACTTAAAGAGAAATAACTTTAAGGACTTAATTACAAATAAATGAAAGTTTGACTTTCTCATTCATTGAAGGCTATTAGGCCAAAGAATAATGAATCGAGATGTTCATATCGTGTAGGAACACGAAGTACTAGGAACGCTAGCAAGGAAAAGCTTGCGTGAATACAAAGAACCAATCTAGTGGAATTCATGGTATCAACGGGTGAGTGAGTTTACTTACATCATACCCGATTGGGATGATGAGCACAAGTTAAAGATAAAAACCACTTATCGGTTTTGAGTGAGAATTATATATCATATCCAGTTGGGGATGATAAATACCTTGGTATAAAAACCCACTGTTTAGTGGAATTTTATTCATTACAATTTAGAGAAAGTGATGTGAAAACCATGCGGAAAAACTACTTAACGGTTGTAAGTAGATCATACCCGGTTGGTATGATGGGACTTCCTCGAAGGAAGTTGAAAACCCGTTCATCGGTCATGAACGAAGATGTCCTTATACCAGTCAGTATAATGGACAATGAAAACCTATTTTGTCGGAAGTGTTCTCCCTTGACTGTGTGCTAATGCTTAAACTATTTGGGAGACCTTCTTGACGGGAGCTCGAATAGCTCTTATAGGCCAGGGGCTTTGGTTTTGAAACTTGGGGGCTAAATGCCCGATTTTGAAAATCTCGTACAGTGGGCCCAAGTCCAATTGGCACGAGCAGGAGCTCGTAAACAAACATGATATATGTGCTATAAAACTTAATAAGTGAATTGTTTGGCCAAGGTACCAAGATAGGACCGACATGCTCAGTCAACTTGTGGCAGTGCGACATGATAGGTCGACGGACGAGTCAAGACAAACAATTACGGGTTGAGTTGAGAGTCGGGGCCGTTTGATGAGTGGCACCACAGATTACATGGCAATATAAGAAAATATTGTTTGTGCATGCACTATGAGTATGGGATCATCAAGACGCCCATGAGGGGTAGTGATGCGTCCTAAGGGCACTGGACGACCCGGTGGCCATAAGGGCAGTTTGTCGTTCCAGGTGTCTGTGCAAAATTTGGAGTAGCACAAAGCACATGAGACTGGGGTGGGGACAGGATGAGGTCTCTGTCCTCATATGGACACGAAAAAGTGATTTCGGGATTGAGGGTCAGATGTCGCGTACATCCACTCATTCCTAGGGTAGAAGTGGTCATACTTCTATTTAGGTGGCAGGAAAAGTCACTCCGAAGCCACTAGCGGGTTCAGTAGTGATACTGACTTGTGAATATGTGTAACCTTCATGATGAAGGATGTGTGTTGGGTGATAACACACCGTGGTAAATAAGAAATGATGGAAAAACTCGATATTTTGAATGAAGGGATTTTTGAAAATAAAGGAGTCTGGCACACTTCAATAATAAATGTTTTCTTAAAAGTCTAAACTTTTGAAAACCCATTCACTGAGTAGTCGTACTCACCCCCTCCCTTATATCCCTTTCAGGAGATTTTTGGAAAGCCTACCCTTAAAGACCATCAACTAAGACGCATGTGATACATGTATGATAAATCTAAATCATTGTGCAGTTTTGTTTATGTTATTCCTGGAAAAGGTGCAGGTTTAAAAAACGCCTTACTATTTATCGTCTATAATAAGGGAAAACCCTTTAATAAATTGAGAGAGTGGCGGGTTGATCACGAGGATTCGACCAATCAGGGTCGGGGCATGACAACTAGAGTGGTATCAGAGCCTGTTTCCTCGAATACATAATCAAGACTAGAAAATATAGTAACTGATAGGATTTATCTTAAAAATTTCAGATGGCTCCCAGGAGAGGAACCAAGAAAACTAGGAATGACTCTGCTCAGCACCATGTCCTCATAGAAAGACAACCCTAAAAGCTTCCCAAATGCCTAAGACCTCAGAGTAATCTCGAAATACCAAATGGGGAAGTATCCTGGAGAATGGTGCTAGGACCTATCGATGGCATAACTCTAAGTATGAAGGAGGATATTTATCAAGAATTCCATAGATCCTTAGTTATTTTGTGACCATTTCTTGTGATAGGGCTGAAAGCCTAATCTTTTGTATTCCCCTATTAATAAAATACTCAAATTCTCAAAACTCAATCTCTTGATGATGCGATCTTGTTGCGAATATGGCCTAATAAAACAAACCCACACTATCCTGGAAACTAAGGAAAAGATACATCTCAATTATGGAAGATGAATCACGAAATTAAGAAACCTAGGAAGACTCTTACCATAACCCTTAGCAAAGGTGATTCAGAGAGAAAACTGTCAAAGTGATCAGACTCAAGAACGGTAAAGCACCAAACCACTAGTAACCCTGGAAAAGCCCCACTCGAAGGAAAGAAGGAACCATAACAATCCATGTAAGGGAATAATGATGGAACATTACCTGAAGAGATGCCCAACCCTACTAAAGGACAAGTACCAAGATGAACTATTATAGGTGTAAGGAAAGAAGGGGTGTTCCACACCTCATAGATTCAGGGCAACACCTCCTCAAAGGTCATGAAAGACATGAAGGATTGGAGACCGATAGCATGGAGCAGGTTACGTAAACGGTTCACAATGAGGTCAAGAAATGACAAGGTGAATGCAAAACTTCTTAAGAAGGTCAAACTGAGAAGGATACCTCATGAAAAATGTCCCCTAGAACTCTAGGGAATGACACAGTGAGAGTGAAGAAGAGAAGGAATACGCTGTGAAAGGGAACTATGGAGGGATGCATACAACCAAGTGCCTTGAAGGAATCATTGGTTGGCAGATGGACATAATGTAGAGTGTAAGGAGCCAACCCTCATTAGAAACTACTTGAAGGAAGGATGTATCGGAGGCCAAGACTAACCTGCTTTGGAAAAGTGATATAATTTTAAAGTACTACCTCTTTTGGAAAAAGCAGAAAAGTAAAAAAAAATCGAAGTCTCTGACCAACATACCTAAGGAAGACCGAGAGATAGAAAGAACTACAACCTAAAAAGTTAGTAAGATAGACATTAAGGACAGGAGTACTCGAGAAAACAACTGCCCTAAGAAACTTAGACCAAAGGAATGATGGAGACGGGGCAGTTAATAAACTAATACACGGAAAAGCCATAATTTGAGTTCCAACAAAGAAGAGAGGGGCAGAAATGCCAAATACTCGGGAAAATAAGGATGAAAGAAATCCTTAACAGTACCAAAGGCCAAATTAATGCCTAAACTCAGGCCAAGAAAAGAATAGGAAAGCCTCTCACATAATTGTCAAGAAATCTTGAAACAAGGAAGATTTGAACGCTGCATAAAGAAATACACTATGAAAGTAAACTTTGGAGGGATGCATACAGCTAACTACCCTAGAAGGAATTTTGATGGGCGGATGGACATAATTTGGAGTACAAGGAACCAAACCTTAAGTGGAAAATGTTTCAAAAGGAAAGAAGTACTGTGATGGCCCAGTGTGACCTGTTTGGAGAAAGCTGGAGGACCAAACAATAATTTCAGTAGAACCGAGTAGAAAGAAGAAACGAGTAACAAAGGGACGACCAAAGAGAATAAACAAAATCCTAAGAAAGGCTGAGATGTAGTAAAGACTACATTCTATGAAGAACAAATGGATAGGCATGAAGGAAGAGTGATACAGCTACCTAGATGATTGGATCAGAAAAAGAGTGTGTAGGAGGTAGTTAAAGAACTAGCCTTTGAGAGAACCAGGGATTTAAACCACGATAAAGAAGGGAGAAGTGAAAAAGGGAAAATCATTGGAAAAGAAGAACGAAGGAAAATCCTTAAAAGAAATCAATGGCCAGAACAAGAACTATAAAGTCTTGAGATGGTTAAAAGAACCTCTCGAAGGGTAATCAAGGGATTTTTAAACTAGGTGGATGCGAGCTCTAGACATGTGCTAAGGTACGAGTGAGAATGAGAATGAAGTACGAAAAACGTATCCATAGGATCTCAAGAGTAAAGGTAAGCATACAAGAATAGAATCAAGGGACATCATTTAAAGTTAGGTGTCTTTAAGGATGTATGGAAAAGAAATTACAGGAGAAAAGGGTATGAATCCTCCCAAATAAGGAAATCCTAAGAAAGGATACATGACGTAATAAATAATAAACGGAACCTGGTGACAAGAGGTGAGGAGACAAATTCACAGATAAAATGCATGCTAAGGTGAAAGGAACCCAAGGAAGCATATTAAGAGATGTTGTGGCAAGTAAGAATGAGTGGACTATCCATAATAAGGTAATGAAGGAAAAGAACATTTGAGAAACGTTGGAAAAGTAAGCGTCCAAATAAGATGTGGTTATGGAGGAATAACTGCAGTTGGTAAGATAGGTCGTAGTCCACATGCGTATAATAAAGCCTAAAGAGTGGAAGGCGGAGCATAACATGAAGTACTCGAAATAAGATTAATAAACTACTTAAATAAGGAATAAGGGATAGAATGGGAAAAAAATTAAGACAATGGAGGACTAAAAGCAGGCAAATGCCCCAATATGGAAAGGGTGTAACAAGATGAAGAAAGGAAACCTTTAAGAAATGGTAAAAAGGTTGAACATGTATCTCTTAAGATGAAAGTCTCTACATTGAAGGAAATAGTAGAGAATGAAACCGTAAAAAGGGGAAACTCCCCAAACCAAGCAAACGACATGCAGACCAAAAGGAATCAACTCAGTATAAAGAATTGTGAAATGGTTACGAACAAGTAAGAGTGGATTAAGGCAAAAAAAAAATCCTTGAGTAAAGGGTATCATTGGGAATGATGATGAACCTAAGAAAGGACGGATCCCAGCATGTTGGTAAAACATCTAGAAATTTAATTAATTGGAATTGGAAATACTCAATAAGGAATTTAATAAGGGACAAGTGGGTAAGGAGAACCGACACAGTTGTGTAAGTTAAGTTAATAACGGTGAAGGTAGTCGAGGAATACTACTAGAAGAAAAGAGGGATGAAGTTATGCAATTCCGGAGAGGTTGAAAAATAAGGAATAACCATAAGACAGGTGTTTTGAAGATCTAATGGATATAGAGACAAGATCTAGAAAATGTCATGCTATAAGGGACAAGAAAACCTAACAAGCCCGATGAAAACATGACTAAAAATAAGGAAGAGTCAGTTCGTCAGCATGACAAAGTCAAACATAATTTGGACTGATTTGTAATGAGCAACAAATGAAGGAAGAGTAGAAATGTGACGAAAAATTGATGATAAAGAAATCTGTGAAAATAGGTACGTAATGCTCTAAAGGATGTCGAGCTAAGAGTTTCAATGACCAAGCAGTTAAGACACGAAAATTGTTAGTTATCTTGGAATTTCCAATCTTGAGTACAAAACCTTAAGGGGAAGAATGTTGCTCTAAAACAAAGAAAGAGATAAAAACTAAGAACCCCAGAAGTAAGATATGTCTAGTAATGACAAACTCTGTGGAGGGAGTAAATAATACAAAGGAAAAGGAATTCCTTAAGTGAAGGTTGTAAAAAGGACTAATTAAAAGAATGAGAGAAGAGTTTGCATGTTAAGCAAACCACAAAGGGGCATCAAAGAAAATGATTCCACATACAAGGTTGCTAATTATGTTTTGGGGACAAAACTCCTAAAAAGAGGGGAGAGTTGTAAACCTTGCCCTTTTGAGCTAAGGAAAACTAGGAAGGGAACCGGTCAAACCAAGTGAGAAAACCGAACCATTTCACAAATCCGATCAATTGTGAATGGGCAATTTAGGAATTTACAACTCCTAGGTGATCCAAAGGGTTCATTAAACCTTGAAAAAGAAACTTAATACAAATTAGTAGAGAAAAACCAAATTGGTTCAGGTGAACGAGATTTCATAATAACTTTGAAGTTAAGCGTGCTTGCCTGAGAGTGTTGTGAGGATGGGTGATTTTTTTGTAACCCGAAATTTTGGTAAAACATTTTTATAAGAAACGACTTATCATAAATAGCCATAAATTAATATATATTTAATTATGGTAATTAATACCAATAATTTAATACCTAAATTAAATTATTGGAATTAATACAAATAATTTAATACTAAAATTAAATTATTGGAATTAATACCAATAATTTATGGCAATATTAATACTAGTAATAAAACGACTTTACACCTATATAAAGAGGTCATCCCCATTCTTCTCCTCATACCGAAAAACTTCTCTCTCTCTCTCTCTCTACTGCTTCATTTCCTAGTGAAGCTAGAACCAGAACTTCGACTTGAACATTTTTCTTAACCTCGGAAGGAGAGGTTGGGCTCTTTAGAACCGATGAGAAGTCAGCCATCTGATAGCAATCTCCAGTCAATCCGAGAATCGCTGGAGAAGCGCTGGCATGATGGAACAGTAAAGCAGCTCCGGCGGACCGAAGCTGCCCTATTTTGGCCAAGCTGAAATTGGCCATTTCAAGCCCTCCTGAGGCCAAACCAAGCCCTCCCACAACCGAATTAGGACTGAAAGGTAAGCCAATTTGGATCCCCTCTACAATTTCTAGCGAATGCTAGAGAGAGAACTGGTAAAATTTCAATGATGAAATTCTAACTCAATTTGGCATCAATTAATGTGATTCTTGATTCTAGGATGAACCTCAGGATGAGAGCTATCTGTCCAGATCGAAAGCTCGGACCGTCGTGCCCTCACCGGTGAGTAATCAAAGCTTTCTCTCTCTATAGTCCATTTTCCAGCGAAGCTCCGTTTGAGCTCATTCTAGCATTATAACTCGCGATTCAAAGATCTATGGAATCATATGAACATGGAGAAACTCAATTTTAACTTCAATTTCAACAATTAGAGTTGTTTGATCAGTCAATTTGATGAAATCAAATTCAACTGTGTTAAAGAGTTGGAATTGGGGGAAAAATTGGGGGAAATTGGGAATTTTCAAAAATTCGAGGGATCGAAATGTAATTTCCTAAAATTGAGGGTCAATTGGGCATGATAAAAATGTTAGAGGGCCAATTGAGGAATTTTAGAATTTTTGGGATGAAACTTACCATTTTTGTAAAGGAAGGGCAAAATGGTAATTTTGGAAAAGTTGGGGGACCAAATTGGAAATTTGGGAAATTAATCCCCCTTTTTGTGAAATGGAATAAATTGAGGTCCTATGATAAATTTTAAAAGTTTCGGGACTCAATCTGAGGAAAAACCGGCATTAGGGACTTAAAGAGAAATAACTTTAGGGACCTAATTGCAAATAAATGAAAGTTTGACTTTCTCATTCATTGAAGGCTATTAGGCCAAAGAATAATAAACCGAGATGTTCATATCGTGTAGGAACACGAAGTACTAGGAACGCTAGCAAGGAAAAGCTTGTGTGAATACAAAGAACCAATCTAGTGGAATTCACGGTATTAACGGGTGAGTGGGTTTACTAACATCATACCCAATTGGGATGATGAGGACAACTTAAATATAAAAACCACTTACCGGTTTTGAGTGAGAATTATATATCATACCCAGTTGGGGATGATAAATACCTTGATATAAAAACCCACTGTTTAGTGGAATTTTATTCATTACAATTTAGAGAAAGTGATGTGAAAACCATGCGGAAAAACTAATTAACGGTTGTAAGTAGATCATACCCGGTTGGTATGATGGGACTTTCTCGAAGGAATTTGAAAACCCGTTCATCGGTCATGAACGGAGCTATCTTTATACTAGTCAGTATAATGGACAATGAAAACCTATTTTATCGGAAGTGTTCTCCCCTAACTGTGTGATAATACTTTAACTATTTGGGACACCTTCTTGACGGGAGCTTGAATAGCTCTTATAGGCTGGGGGCCTCAGTTTTGGAACTTGGGGGCTAAATGCCCGATTTTGAAAATCTCATACAGTGGGCCCAAGGCCAGTTGGCACAAGCAAGAGCTTGTAAACGAACATGATATATGTGCCATAAAACTTAATAAGTGAATTGTTTGGCCATGGTACCAAGATAGGACCGACATGCTCAGTCAACTAGTGGCAGTGCGACATGATAGGTAGACAGACTAGTCATGACAAACAACTTCGGGTTGAGTTGAGAGTCGGGGCCGTTGGACCAGTGGCACCATAGATTACATGGCAATATGAGAAAACATTGTTTGTGCATGCACTATGAGTACGAGATCATCAAGATGCCCATGAGGGGTAGTGATGCGTCCTAAGGGCATTGGACGACCTGGTGGCTATAAGGGTAGTTCGTCATTCCAGGTGTCTGTGCGAAATTTGGAGTAGCACCAAGCGCTTGAGACCAGGGTGGGGATAGGATGAGGTCTCTGTCCTCATATGGACACAAAGAAGTGATTTCTGGATTGAGGGTCGAATGTCGCATACATCTACTCATTCCCAGGGTAAAAAAGTGGTTGTACTTCTATACGGGTGGCAGGAAAAGTCGCTCCGAAGCCACTAGCGGATTTAGTAGTGATACTAACTTGCAAATGTGTGTAACCTTCATGATGAAGGATGTGTGTTGGGTGATGACACACTGTGGTAAATAAGAAATGATGGAAAAACCCGATATTTTGAATGAAAGGATTTTTGAAAAGAAAGGAGTCTAGCACACTCCAATAATAAATGTTTTCTTAAAAGTCTAAACTTTTGAAAACCCATTCACTAAGTAGTCGTTATCACCCCCTCCCTTATATCCCTTTCTGGAGATTTCGGAAAGCCTACCCTTAAAGACGCCTGTGATACAGGTATGATAAATCTAAATCATTATGTAGTTTTGTTTATATTATTATTGGAAAAGGTGCAGGTTTAATGGACGCCTTACTCTCTACGATCTATAATAAGGGGAAACCCTTTAATAAACTGGGAGAGTGGTGTGTTGATCACGGGGATCCGACCAAATAGGGTGTGGGCATGACAGAAGAAGTCTTGATTGTTCTCATTGATCAAATGTGGAGCCAAGTATTCCTTTGTTTACCTCTCCTCAAATTGTTCTCAGGTGGAGGTGGTGGTATGCAGTCTTCAGATGTTATTCCACAACCTTTTTGTGCTGGCTTCCTGGAAATATTTTGCTAGGATCACCATTTCCTTTGGTGGAATCCTAATTATCCCAATGAATTTCTTAATGTTGGCCAACTTGTCCATAGCAGCTCCAGCATCCTTCTTTCCTACGAACGACTTACATCCCAATTGACGTAGAGTTTTAAGGTATTTGGGAATGTCAACTAGAGGAGTATTGTTAGTAGGAGGGGGATGGGATTGTACTTCCTCGGGCTCAGCTCGAGAGTTGGTGTCCACCTTAGGGGCAATGTTGGGACTTCCAAATAGTCGGGTGAATTCCTCGTACAGCCTCTGATGCTCTGAGCTTAGTCTAAGTGGAACTGTCTAAGCTTATCGGGGAGTTTCCATAGGGATGGAGTGTTGGGCAGTGTTAGTGACTACAACTCTAGTTCTCTTGGTTCCTCTTTCGGGAGCCATCTATAAATTTTAAAACTTATTTCTCTTAATTACTATGTTATATAGTCTTGATATAGTCAGATCCCCTTGAGCAACCTGCCACTCCCTTTGGTTTATGAAGGTTTCACCCTCTTCTAAACTACGAGAAGTCATGCATCCTTTTTCCCTATTTTTCCTGGAATAGCATTATACAAAACTGAATATATTAAAATTTTTCATACCTGCCTTTTGGTTCAATTGCAAGGGGTCTTTAAGCTTGGTCTTCCTCTTTTACAACAAAAGGGGGTAAAGGGAGAGGTTGAGTTTGTACAACTTAGTGAGAGGGTGTTGGGAGAGAGTTTTCAAAAACATGCTTCATTTGATAAAACCATTTCCAAGTTTTAGCCATTCCTTTGTTAAGGAATTTTCTCAAACTCAAATCTCAAAACCTTTTTCCATTTCCATATTAGGTGTGTTTAGCTCTCTTAGCCCATCCCCTTGCCTTGTGTGGCATTTAGCAAACAAACACATGCTCTTCATTAGGAAGGGCACACTCATTCGCAGGGCAGTACGAGATTGCACCCACTTGGGGATCAATGCGACTTTGCTATCCACCCAGATAGAAGTCAAATACTTCTACCTTGAGTCTGACTGGACGTTCTAGATGTCCGACCCTCAAATCTGAATGTCACTTCGTGTACATATGAGGATGGAGACCTCAACTTGTCCCCACCCCGGTCTCATGCGCAAGAAGCTCCTAGAGCTTCATGACTGACTAGCATGACAATTTGCCCTTATCACCCCCATGTCATCCGACAACCCTTGGGACCCATCATTACCCCCTCAGGCATCTTGATGGTCCCGTACTGTCACGCCCTGACTCAGTTTGGTGGGATCGTTGTGATCAACCCGTCGCTCCCTGAGTTTAAGAGGGGTTTCCCATTTTTTATTCAAGAGGAGCTAGGTGTAAATTAAAAACTTGTTCCTTGAAATAGAATAAATCAATCTAATAAAAGCTTAAAGGGAACTTTAAGCATACTTGACGGAGGGTGCATCCTCATTCTCTCTTTCATTCTATCTCATTACTCTTGAAAAAAGGGTAAAGAGAGGGAGTGAGTTTTTGCAACTTAGTGAGCGGAGGATGGGAGTGAGTTTTCAAAATAACTTTTGTTTATCCAAACCATGCCAAGGTTATCATTTCCTTTAAAAGGATTTTTCCTCAATTTTGGTTTTCAAAACCATTTCCATTTCCATATTAGGTGTGTTTAGCTCTCTTAGCCCATCCCCTTACTTCGGGAGGCATTTAGCAAACAAACACACACCCTTTATTAGGAAGGGTACACACATTCACTGGTGTAGCCCGTCTACTGCACCCACTTAAGGATTGAAGCGTCTTTACCATCCACCAACATAGAATCTTGTCCATTTCTACCCTAGCTCTGAGTGGAACATCCCAAACGTCTAACCCTCAGACTCGAATGTCACTTCGTGTCTGTATGAGGATAGAGACCTCATCCTGTCCCCACCAGGTCTTATGCGCAAGAAGCTCCCAAAGCTTCATGACTGACTAGCATGATAACTGCCCTTATCACCCCCATGTCGTCCAACAGCCCTTGGGATGCATCACTACTCCAGGGCATCTTGATGGTCCCATACCATAAGTGCATGCACAAACAAAAGTTTTCCACATATAGTCATTATCTTTGGTGCCAACGGTCCAATGGCCCCGACACTCAACCCAACCTGCAACTGTTTGTTTAGGCCGGTCCGTCAACCTGACCCTAATGCACTACTGCGAGTCCACTGAACACTATCGGTCCTAACTCGATACCGTGGCAAAATCATACAACCAATTTCATTAGAAATTTTCATGGCTCTTTCATAATCAACTTTGTTTACGAGCTTCTGCTCATGCCCACTAGCCTTGGGCCCATTGCACGTGTTTTCCAAAACTAGGCATTTAGCCCCATGAGTTCAAAAACTGAGATCCCTAGCCTACTTGAGCTGTTCTAGCTCCCGTCAAGTTGGTCTCCCAATAGTTTTAAGTATTGGCACACAGTGTCATGCCCCGATCCGGTTTGGTCAGAACGTCGTGAGCAACTCGCCACTCCCTTTAGTCCATGAGGGGTTTCAACCCCTTTCTGACTCGTGAGGAGTAAGGTATCCTTTTTCTTATCATTCCTAGAATAGCATTATACAAAATTGAATATTTAAAAATAGACATACCTGTTTTATAATTTCAACATAGGAGAGTCTTTAGGTTGAATGTTTTCCTCGGTTATCTGAAAAGGGGTAAAGTGAGGGGGTGAGTTCTACAACTTAGTGAGTGGGTGTTGGGATTAAGTTTTCAAACTAGCTTTATCCATACTATTCCAAGGTTATCATCTCATTTTTAAAAGGGTTTTCCCACAAATTTGGTTAAAAAAACCTTTTTCCATTTCCTTATTAAGTGTGTTTAGCACTCTTAGCCCATCCCCTTGCCTCGATAGGCGTATAACAAAAAAACACACGCCCTTCATCAGGAATGGTACACACATTCACATGTGCAGCCCATCCACTACACCCACTTGTGGATCAAAGCGTCTTTACTGTCCATCAAGATAGAAGCCCGTCCACTTTTACTCTAGGTTTGAGTGGATGTTCTCGACATCCGACCCTTAGACCTGAATGCCACTCCGTTTCCATATGAGGACAGAGGCCTCATCCTGACCCCACGAACTGCCCTTATCTCCACCATGTCATCCAATAGCCCTTAGGACCCATCATTGCCTGTCTTGGGCATCTTGATGGTCATGTACCACAAATGCATGCAAAACAACAATTTTCACATATGACCATTATTTTTTGTGATAATGGTCCAACGACCCTAACCCTCAACCCCACCTGCAACTGTTTGTCTAGGCCGATCCGTCGACTTGGACCTGACGCACTACCGCTAGTCCAACAAGTATTGTCAGTACCATGGTGAAATTACACAACAATTTCATTAGAAATTTTCATGGCTTTCTTTACTCAAGTTTATTTATGAGCTCCTGCTCGTGCCCACTGGCCTTGGGTCCACTCCACGTGATTGTCCAAAAACCGGGCATTTAGCCCCATGAGTTCAAAACTCCGAGGCCTCTAGCCTATCTAAGCTGTTCTAACTCCTGTCAAGAAGGTCTACCAAATCTTTTAAGCATTGTCACACAGTCAATGGAGAACACTTCTAAAAAAAGATTATTTTTAACTTCATCACACCAATTAGGCGTGACAATATCTTTGCTTACAACCAATAAGCGAGTTTCTCCTTTCCTCAAGGAAATTCATCATACCAACCATGTCATGCCTCGACCCAGTTTGGTCGGTACCCCATGAACAACCCACCATACTCCCGGTTTATTAAGGGTTTTCTCCTTCTTTAAACTATGAAGAGTAAGGCGTCCTTTTTACCTGTACCTTTCCTAGAATATCATTAATCAAAACTGAATATATTATCCTTACATACCTATCTTGCAGGTTCAACTATCGAAAGATCTTTAGGTAGGTTTTCCCTCGGTTACCTAAAAAGGGGTAATGGGTGGGGGTGAGTTCGACAACTCAATGAATGGGTGTTGGGAGAGAGTATTCAAAACATATTTAATTGTAGTGTGCCAGACTTCTTATTTCTTTCAAAAATATTCTTTCCCTTAAATTCCTAGTTATTCAAAACTATTTTCCTCATTATCCACAATCGTTGTGTTTAATCATCAACACACGCCCTTCATCATGAAGGGATTACACATTTGCAGGGCAGCCCGTCCACCACACCCACTTGTGGTGTAAGAGTGACTTTACCGGTCACCTAGATAGAAGCCCGTCCACTTCTACCTTGGGAATGAGTGGATGTTTGTGACATCCAACCCTCAAACCCAAAATCAACTCTGTGTCCGTATGAGCAAAATGGAAGGACAAAGACCTCATCTCGACCCCACCTCGGTCTCATGCGCATGAAGCTACATCGAGCTTCCCTGACTGCTGGCAAGACAAACTGCTCTTGTCTCCACCATGTTGTCTAGTAGCCCCTAGGACATATCACTACACCTCTTGGGCATCTTGAAGGTCTCGAACCTCAAGTGCATGCACAAACAAAGTTTTTCATAAAGCCATTAATCTTTGGTGTCAATGTTCCAATGACCCAACCCTCAACTCGACCTGCAATTGATTTTCTAGACCGGTCCATCGACTTGGTTCTATTGCAATGCCGCTAGTCCATCGAGTATGTCGGTCCTATCTTTGTACCATGGGCAAATCACATAAAATATTCATTAATAGTTTTCATGGCTTATCATCATGTTTGTTTATGAGCTCCTGCTCATGCCAACTGGCCTTGGAACCACTGTACGTTATTTTTCAAAAACCATGCATTTTAGTCCCCAAGTTCCATAACCAAGGCCTTTGGCCTATTTGAGCTATTTGAGCTCTTGTCAAGAAGGTCTCCCATAATTTTTAAGCATTTGCACCTAGTTAGATGAGAACACTTCTGACAAAATAACTTTTCAACTCGTCCATCACACCAACCGGGTGTGATGACATTTCTGCTTACAACCAGTAAGTGGGTTTTCTACTTCTTTCCACGAAGTTTATTATACCAACCAGGTATGATCGCCATAAAGGCACCCTAGTCTATGCACAGTCTCATGCTCCCATCCTTTTTCTTTATGAATAGGACTGGTGTACCCCATGGAGACTGGCTAGGATTATGAAGTCCTTCTCCAACAGCTCATCTAGTTGCTCCTTTAGTTCCTTTAGCTCTGCTAGAGCCATGCGATAGGGGGCTTGAGATATGGGGTTTGTTCCTGGGATAATTTCTATGGTAAACTCCAATTGTCATTTTGGGGGCAATCTAGATAATTATTCTAGGAATACTTCTAGATAGTATTTAACCACCGGAATGTCTTTGGGTCCCTTCTCTTTAGACTTCTCGTTGATGACCATGGCCAGAAAAGCCGTACAATCTTTCTGTATCATCTTTTAAGCCTTTATATGGAACACCATCTGTACTTCACTCTTCCTCCGATCTCCTTGAAATTTCAGTTCGTTTGTCTTGGGAGTATGGAATGTTACTATCATCTTTCCACAGTCCATCCTAGCTTGATGGTTACTTAACCAATCAATTCCAAGGATTACTTCTACTTCCCTTAGAGGTAACAGGATTAAATCTGCTGCGAGTTTGACTCCTTCAATCTTTATTTCACATCCCTTCAGTTGTTTGTTCCTATTTAGCCCTTCTACTAAAAGTGTGAGGATGTTGAGACTTTGTCCTAGAGGGGTGAGTTCTAGGGGTAAACTTGGAATTGAGTCCTCTTTGATGAAAGATCTCTCTGCTCCTGAGTCGAAGAGGGCGTAGAACTTTTGTCCCCATAAATGCATGTACCTTAATTGGAGAAACGCATATTTTTAGAGAAAATATTTTCTTTATTGAATAAAATTCTCATTACAGCTTTTTCTTATTCTAATTGGGAGGGTTTTGGGAAGTACCCGTTATAGTACCAGTGTCTTTCCTAGCCTCTTCATGAGTGAGGTTGTACACCCTAGCTGGTACTCTGGCTGTGGCGTCCTGCCTGTGATTCTTGGGGTTCCCTTGAGGTGGTCCAAGCGTATTATGTTGCTTATTCTCCCTCAGAGTGGGGCATTCTTTAGCAAAGTGCCCTACTTGTCCGCATGCAAAGCATGACGAGCATGCTCCCTCATGGTGCCTTTGGCACCTAGGACAGCGAGGGTTTCCTTGTGGCAAGGTGAGGATTACTCTCTAGGAAGGTGGGGTGCATCCTTCCTCTTTTGAAATCCTAATTTATTTCCCCATCTTGGACCATTATGCTCCCTCCCTCCTCCATGACGGCTTTGGCCCTTGTCCTCCTTTCGGGTTGTCTGCTCCATTATGTGGCATCGGGTCTGCACCAGTCGCTCAAATTCGTGAGCCATAATGATCACTACCACCAGATCCGCGGGGCATCCTAACACTCCCATATGGTCTCGTATATCCATATTGAGACCATCCACAAATCACTGGCATATGTTTGCTGGTCCAGCCAAGTTAGGAGCAAAGGGTCTTAACTCATTAAATTTGTCTCATATTCCGATATTGAGTAAAGCCCTTGCCAAAGTTAGAGGAATTCCTGCATATTCTTGTTAATCAGGTGAGGAGCTAGGTACTCCTCTGCGTACGTCTCATCGAACTGCTCTAAGGTGGGTGTGGAGGTATGCAGGCTTCGGGCATTGTCCCACCACCTTTTGGCACTACTCTCCAAGAAGAATTTTGTCAGGATCACCATGTCCTCTGATGATATCCTGACTATCCCCATCAGCTTCTTGATGTTAGCTAGCCAATCCATGGTGGCTCTCTCATCCTTCTCTCCAAGGAAAGGCTTACACCCCAGTTGACAGAGAGTTTTGAGATGTTTGGGAACGTCAATTGTAGGGGGGATGGTTAATAGGAGGAGGGTGAGATTATACTTCCTCCAGTTCAGCTCGAGAATTGGTGCCTGACTCAGGCACGAGGTTAGGTCATCCAAATACTTAGGTGAACTCCTCATACTACCTCTGATGTTCTAAGCTTAGTTTAGGTGGGGTTGTTTGGGCAACTCAAGGAGTTTCCATAGGGAGGGGTGGTTGGGTAGTGTTAGAGACTGCGACTCTAGTTCTCTTGGTTCCTCTCTTGGGAGCCATCTGAAAAATTTAAAATTATCCCTATTAGTTACTATGTTCTCTAGTTTTGATAATGTATTTGAGGAAACATGCTCTAATACCACTAAAGTTGTCATGCCCCAATCTAGTTTGGTCGGATCCCCGTGAACTACCCGCCACTCTCCCAGTTTATTAAGGGTTTTCTCCTTCTTTAAAATGTGAAGAGTAAGGCATCTTTTTTACCTGTACCTTTCCTGGAATATCATTAATCAAAACTGAATATATTATCCTTACATACCTGTCTTGCAGGTTCAACTATCAGAAGGTCTTTACGTAGGTTTTCCCTCGGTTACCTAAAAAGGGATAAAGGGAGGGGGTGAGTTCGACAACTCAGTGAATGGGTGTTGGCAGAGTATTCAAAACATCTTTAATCGGAGTGTGCCAGACTCCTTATTTCTTTCAAAAATATTCTTTCACTTAAATTCTTGATTTTTCAAAACTATTTTTCTCATTATCCACAATCGGTGTGTTTAACAATCAACACACATCTTTATCATGAAGGGATCACACATTCGTAGGGCAGCTCGTCCACTGTACCCACTTGTGGCGTCGGAGCGACTTTACCGCTCACCTAGATAGAAGCCCATACACTTCTACCTTGGGAATGAGTGGATGTTTGTGATATCTGACCCTCAAACTAGAAATCAACTCCATGTCCGTATGAGAACAGAGACCTCGTCCCGACCCCACCCCAATCTCATGCGCATGAGGCTACATCGAGCTTCCTTGATTGTTGGCACGACAAACTACCCTTGTCTCCACCATGTCGTCCAGTATCCCCTGGGACGCATCACTACCCCTCTTGGGTGTCTTGATGGTCCCAAACCTCAAGTGCATACACAAACAAAGTTTTCCATAAAGCCATTTATCTTTGGTGGCATTAGTCAAATGACCCCGACCATCAACTTAACCTATAGCTGTTTGTCTGGACCGGTCCATCGACCTAGTCCTATCACACTACCGCTAGTACAACGAGTATGTTGGTCCTGTCTTGGTACCATGGCCAAATCACATAAATCATTCATTAAAAATTTTCATGGTTTATCATCATGTTTTTTTATGAGCTCCTGCTCGTGCCAACTCGTCTTGGCCAACTGTACGTGATTTTCCCAAAATCGGGCATTTTAGCCCCTAAGTTCAAAAAGCGAGGCCTCTAGCCTATTTGAGCTATTCGAGCTCTCCTCTAGAAGATCTCCCAAATTTTTTAAGCATTGGCACACAATTAGGGTAGAACATTTCCCACAAAATTACTTTTCAACTCATCCATCACACCAACCAGGTGTGATGACATCTTCGCTTACAACCGGTAAGCGGGTTTTCTACTTCCTTCTAGGAAGTTCATCATATCAACGAGAATGATCTACTTACAATCGGTAAGTTATTTTTCAGCGTAGTTCTCACATGACTCCAACTAGGTGTGATGTTAAAATTCCACATAGAAGTGGTTTTACATTTCCGAAGTACTGGTCATCCCAACTAGGTATGATGTGAATAAATCCCACTTACCAGATATTTGTAGTGTTTTCCTTATTAGTCAACTTTTTGCCTCCACGAGAGCTTATCCTTGTTGGCGTTCCGATTCTTCATTCCTATATGATTTGGACATCCTTGTTTATTAACATTTGGCATGATAGCCTTAATTCCTCACCTATGAACAAAATGTCCAAACTTTTCAGTTAATTGCATTTAGGTTACAAAAGTTCCTCTTCTTTAACTTTATATCCCTAATGCTAACTTTTCCCCAAATTGAGTCCTGAAACTTTCTAAAATTCACTTTGGGTCCTCAATTTACTTAAAATCACTTGAGGGGTTCAAGTTTCCCAAATTTCCAATTTGGTCCACAACTTTTCAAAAATTACCATTTTACCCCTACTTTACAAAAATGGCAATTTGACCCCAATTATTTCAAAAAATTGATCAATTTGTCCTCCAACATCCTTTTTATTGCCAATTGGCCATCAATTTTGGGAAATGGCACTTTGGTCCCTCAATCTTACGAAATCCCTAATTTTCCCCCATTCAAACTGGCCGAATTTGATTTTATCAAATTGACCATTCAATCAGGGTTATTTGCTCCAATTGATGCTATGGGTGAGTTCCTACACTTCCACGATTCATTTGAGCTTTGAACCACATCATTTGGATCTGAATTGAGCTTAAACGGAGCTTCACTGGAAAACTGAATTTAGAGAGAGAAAGCTTCAAAAGCTTACCGTCGGAGGTGCGGTGGTCCGAGCTTTCGATTGGGGTAGGTAGCTCTCGTCTTGAGAATCCTCATAGGATCAAGAATTGCAACAATTCATGTCGAATTGAATGAGAATTTGATCAGTGAAGTTTCACCATTTCTCTCTATAACGCTAATCAAAATTTATAGAGGGGAGCCGAATTGGCTTACCTTTCAGTTCTAATTTGGCCGTGTGAGGGTTGTGGGAGTGTTGGGAGAGTATGGCTTGCCCTTAGAAAGGCTTAATTTGAACGTTTTCAGCTCAACCAAAATAGGCAGCTTCAGTCTGCCAGAGCTGCTTCAGTGTTTGATTATGTCGGCGCTTCACCAGCGATCATTGGATCGAATGGTGACCACTGTCGAGTAGCTGACTTCTCCACGAGTCTAAGGAACCCAACCTCGCCTTCTTTGGCTCTGAAAAACCCCAATGTCGGAGCTCTGGTTTGAGCTTCACTAGAAATTAGAGCAATAGAAAGAGAAAGGAGTTTTCAGGTGTGAGGAGAACGAATGGAGAGGAGCTCTTTATATAGGGAGCTCGGGGACTCTCTAGCCATCAATTTGGGGCCATTATGGCAATCATTCATGGCCTAAAATGCCTTGAACATAGACATTTCATCTTAGCTGGCACTGTTAGCTTTTATGATGATTAAACATTGATGTCATCTGAAGAAAGAAGACGACACTATTCTGAACCGGACTGGACTGGTCCGAACCAGATTCAATGCTTAAACTGGTCGGTTCAGGCCCGATTCAACCAAATTTTTCAAAATTGAAATTTTCTAAATTCATTCTCTATCCAATGGTGGCTTTAATTCTCCAATTTGAATTTTTTAAGCCACATAGAAAAATCAATTTAGAAACTAGTTCAATAGGGATTAAAACAGGTTCAATCCGGTTTAGGTCCGGTTCACTTGAACCGGTTGGTTTTCTCTTCCAATTTATTCCAAAGTCCTTTTCCATGACTTTTATGACTTTTTAAGTCACTCAGAATTTGTAAATTTCCCAAATTACTCTTTTTCTATCGGTTAAGGTTTATGAACCAACTCGATTTTCTCTTTGGAAATGACCAGTTCTTCTCCCGGTTTTTTTATTATAAAAGGACAGGGTTTACAAACCGGGTATGATGTTAGGTAATCACACTCACAACCGTTAAGTAGGTTTTTAACTTTTAAACTTGTTCATCACCCCAACCGGGTATAATGTTAAATATGCCCAGTCACCCGATGACTATGACGTGTTCGTCCACAATCGGTTTCTCAAGTTTACGCGAGATTTCTCTTGCTGGCATTCTGGTAACACGTGTTTCTACAAGATTTGGGCATTTATTAATTAAGGTTTGGCAGAACAACAATCATTTTCTCACGTATGAGCGACTAGGCTCAAAATTGTTAATTAATTGCACTTAGGTCCCAAAAGTTTCTTTTTCTTAACTTTAGGTCCCTAATGCCAATTTTTACCCAAATTAAGTCCCAAGGCTTCCAAAATTCCCTTTGAGTCCTCAATTTACTCAAAATTGTAAATTTTCCAAATTTTCAATTTGGTCCCCCACTTTTCAAAAATTACAATTTTGTCCATACTTTCCAAAAATGGCAATTTGACCCCAAATGTTCCAAAAATTGACCAATTGGTCCTCCAACATCTTTCTTATGGCAAATTGTCCTTTAATTTTAGGAAATTGCTAAGAGTTCCCTCAATTTTCTAAAATTCCCAAATTTTCCCTAATTACTTCCCTTCAAACTAACTGAATTTGATTTCTTCAAATTGGCCATTCAATCGGGGTTAATTGCTCAAATTGAATGTATGGATCAATTCCTACACTTTCATATGATTCAATTGAGCTTTGAACCACATCATTTGGGTCCGAATTGAGCTCAATCAGAGCTTCGCCAAAAAATTGCCCGTAGAGAGTGAAAGCTTCAAAAGTTTACCGTTGGAGGTGTGACAGTCCTAGCTCTCTATCTAGGGAGGTAGCTCTCATCCTGAGATTACTTTTAGGGTCAAGAAATGCTACAACTGATATCCAATCGAGGGAGAATTTCATCAGTAAAATTTAGCACTTTCTCACTCGAACTCCGACCGACAATGATAGAACATGGCTGAATTGGCTTACCTTTCAGCTATATTGATGTTGTGTGAGGGTCGTTAGGGTGTTGGGGAGGATTGGTTTGGTCCTTCAGAGCTGCTTCATTCTTTGATTCTACTAGCGCTTCTCCAGCAGTCCTCGGGTCGAAAAGAGATTGCTGTCAGGTAGTTGACTTCCCCCAGAGTCTATAGGACCCAACCTTGCATTCTAAAGCTAAGAAAAATGCCTATATCAGAGCTCTGGTTCAAGCTTCACTACAAAATGGAGAGACAATGGAGATTTGAGGTGTGTAGAGGATGAATGGAGATGAACTCTTTATATAGGGAGCTCAGGAACCCTCTGACCAACCGTTATCAATTTTGGTAAATCTAAATTCCTTCTCTATATAATGGTGGCTTCAATTCCCCAATTTGAATATTTTAAGCCACCTAGAAAAATGAATTTAGAAACCAGTTCAAGTGTGGTTTAAACCATTTCAAGTCCGGTTCGCCCTAAACCGATCTGGTTTTCTCTCCCCATTTGTCCCAAGGTTCTTTTCCAAAAATTTTATGACTTTTTGAGTCATTTGGGATTTGACTATTTCCCATTTTACCCTTTCTTTATCAGTTAAGGTTTGTGAACCGGTCCGATTTTCTCTTTTAAAATTATCGGTTTTTTCCCCAGTTTTCTTGTAATAAAGGGACGGGGTTTTACACATAGTCAAGGGAGAACACTTATGACAAAAATTCATTTTCAACTCATTATACCAACCGGGTGTGATGATATCTCCACTTAGAACTGGTAAGTGGGTTTCTCCTTTCCTCAAGGAAACTCATCATACCAACTAGGTATGATGTGAAATAATCCCACCTATAAGTGGTTTTTCCTTTCTAAAGTGCTCACCATATCAACCGGTTATGATGTATAATTAAGCCCACTCACTCGGTGACTATGATGCGTTCGTCCCTAGTCGGCTTACAAGTCCATGCAAGCATTCTCTTGATGGCGTTTTAGTCAAACATGTCCCCACACGATATTTGTATCATATGGGTGACTAGTGTTCGACATAATAGCCTTTGTTTTCTCACGTATGGGTGACTAGGCACCAACTTTTCAATTTATTGCACTTAGTTCCCTAAAGTTCATACCTTCTGACTTTAGGTCCCTAGTGTTAAATTTTCCTCAAATTAAGTCCTAAGGTTTCCAAAATACTCTTAGGATTCTCAATTTACTCAAAATTGTGTAAGGGGCTCAAGTTTTCCAAATTTTCATTTTGGTCCCCAATTTTTCAAAAATTACAATTTTGCCCCTACATTCCAAAATAGCAAATTGACCCCAAATGTTTCAAAAATTGACCAATTGGTCCCCCAACATCTTTCTCATTGCCAATTGGCCTTCAATTTGAAGAAATTGCATAGAGGTCCCTCAAGTTTTCAAAATCCCCAATTTCTCCCCTTCAAACTTACCGAATTTGATTTCTTTAAATTGTCCATTCAATCAAGAATAATTGCTGCAACATAAGTTATGGATCACTTCCTAAACTTTCATAAAATTCAATTGAGCTTTGAATTGCATGATTTGAGTCCGAAACTGGCTCAAACGCAGCTTCGTCAAAAAACTATTCATAGAGAGAGAAAGCTTACCGTCAAAGGTGCGGCAGTCCGAGCTCTCGATCTAGGGAGGTAGCTCTCATCTTGAGGTTACATCCATGATCAAGAATCACTACAATTTAAGTTCAATTGAGGGTGAATTTAATTAGTGAAATTCAACACTTTCTCTCTCTAACATAGATCTACAAAGAATGAGAAGAGCTGAATTGGCTTACCTTTCAGCTCTGTTGAGGCTGTGTGAGGGCCATGGGGGTGTTGGGGAGGCTAGTTTTGGTAGGAGGAGGGCTGAATTTGGCCGAATTCAGCTTGGCCAAAACAGGGCACCTTCGGTTCGTCGGAGTTGCTCACTGTTTGATTTTGTTGGCACTTCTCCAGCGGTCCTTGGATCGAAAGGAGGTTGCTGTCGGGTAGCTGGCTTCCCCCGAAGTGTGTTGGACCCAGCCTTACCTTCTAAGGCTTAGAAAACTACCCAAGTCAGAGCTCTGGTTTGAGCTTCACCAAAAAATGGAGTAGTTGAGAGAGAATGATGGTTCGAGGTGTGTGGAGGATGAATGGAGAGGAGCTCTTTATATCGGGAGCTCGGGGACCCTCTCCTTGACCACATTCCATTTTGTTCGAGCTTATCCTCGCCCGAAAATAGCCTGATCAAAGCGGTTACACCTTTGCCAGAGAAGAAAAGTTCCTACATTGATGAAAGTGTTGTCATCTTGAGGAAGAAGATGACACTATTCCGAAAAGGACTAGTCCGGTACGACTGGGTTCAATGGAAAAAATTGGCCAGTTCAGGGCCGATTCGACCGATTTTCTCAAATCTAAATTTTTTTTAAAAGCATCTAAATTTATTTCCTATCCAATGGTGGTTTCAATTTCCCAATTTGATCATTTTAAGCTACCACGAAAAATGAATTTAGAATCTAGTTCATGTATGGTCAAATTGGTTCAATCAAGTTCAAGTTCAGTTCACCTTGAACCGGTCTAGTTTCTTTTCCCATTTATTCCAATGTTATTTTCCATGATTTTTATGACTCTTTGAGTCACTTGCGATTTTCCAATTTCCCATTTTACCCTTTCTTTACCAGTTTGGGTTCATTAACCAGCTCGATTTTCTCTTTTGAATTAACCGGTTCTTTTCCCAATTTTCTTATCTTTAAAGGACGAGGTTTACAACTCCCCCCCTTCTTATAGGGGTTTTGTCCCCAAAACTAATCTAGTAATCCTTTGCATTGGGAGTAATTTTCCCTTGATGTCCTCTTGGGGTTTGCTTAACATGTTACCACTTTGGTGGTTCCTTCACCTTGCCCTTTTTAAACCACGTGCCTAAGAAATTCTTTTTTTCCTTTAAATTGTTTACTCACTCCATGGAGGTTATTATCATTAGGCATGTCTTACCCATTGGTCCAAAGGTATATCCTTAGGTCCACTTTTTACTCTACTTAGGGTAAGACTCCTCTTCTTAATGGTTCTTATCCATGTCATTGGGTTGGTTGTTCCATAAACATCCTATCTTCCCGTTTCCATTTATTTCCATGGGTTGTTGATGCTCTTTAGCTCAGTATCCATTCAAACTCTTCGTCCTTAACCCCGTGAGTTTTGATGTGATTCCCTTTTTACCTTATTTTGTTCCTTCCTTCATCTTTTGTTTATTACAACATCGGTCCAAGTTTTATGTTTGACCTTGTCATGCTTAACTGACTGACTCTTTCTTACTTGATTCACATTTTCTTGGGACTATTGGACTTGCATGTCCCTTATAGCATGACATGTTCTAGAACATATCTTTGTCCATTACAATTCCTTAATGGTTGTTCTCGACCTTCCAACATTTCGGAGATTGTATCATTTCAGCCTTTCTTTTTATCTGGAAGTATTCATTGATGACCTTCACCGTTATCCAATCTTCATTTTAACTTTGGCATCATGTCTTTCATAATGGTGTCGATTTTCCTTATCTATTCATCCTTTACCGACTTCCTTATTGGTTTTTCCCTGGTTCCAACCATCGGGTTTCCTGATGACCTACCGACACATGGAGATTCTTCCCTTCTTATGTCCTTGCTCATTTCCAGTGGCGTCCTTTACTCAAAGGATTTCCCTTTACTTCATCCACTCTTACTTGCTCGTGACCATTTCACGATTCTTTATTATGAGTTGATCCCTTTCGGTCTACATGTCGATTATTTTGTTTGGAGAGTTCCCTTTTTGCTATTTCATTCTCTAATATGTCCTTCAATGTAGAGACTTCCACCTTAGGAGTTACATGTTCAACCCTCTTACCATTCCTTGAAGGTTTCCTTTCTTCATCTCCATTTCATTCCTTATTCCCTATCTCAGGAACTTCCGATTATCAGGTCTTATTTCATGTACTACACACTATGCCCAACCATCCACTCTTTAGGTTCCATTATGCAAGCGTGGACCATGACCAATATTGATGTCAGTGGTCATTTCCCTTAATCACTTCTTAATTAGAGGGCTCACTTCTCTGAGGTTTCTCATATGTGCTTTCCTCTATTTCCTTATTATGGGCAGTTCACCCCTTTATTACTTGTACGACATCTTTTGATGTTATCTTTCTACTTACTTGTTCCTTAGGTTTAACTTACTCCTTAGGTTTTAGGTATACTTCCCTTGTAATTGGTCCTTTATCCCAACTTGCATTCCTTTTGTGATTTTACCTTCTATTCCACTTTAATTGGGTTCATTTCTCCTTCGTTGGGTTATGTATGCCTCTCTAGGGCTCCCTTCCTTGGTAGGCTTCCTCCTCTTTTCCTAGATTTCTTTTTTCCTTCATCTTCTTGGGTATCTATTTCTAGGCTAACCTCATGACATCCTTTGATGTCATCCTCTCATGCTTACCCTTACTTTGGGGAATTTTGCAGGCACATCATTTGTACCCTATCATTATTTCGATTTGCATCCCAGTACCAATCTTATCTTGTTGAGGGAGGCATTCAAATCCTCCTTGTTTCAAGGTCCTTTGTTCACCTTACTAGAGGCTTACTTGATTCTTCTCATGGCATGAGTTTGGTCTTTAATCCATTTTCGACCATTGATTCTTTAAGGATTTCCTTCATCCTTCTTTCCGACGTTGGACCTATTCACTTCTCACTTCTTTGTTGAGGTTTAAATCCATGGTTCTCCCAAGGGTCAGTTCGTTAACTGCTTTGTCCCTACTATTTTTCTTGTTCAACTATCTTGTAGCTATCTCTAGAATTCACTCGTCCTTGATGTCCATCCCGTCACCCTTTATAGGGTTTAGTCGATACTATTTCCCGGTCCTTTATAGGGCATTGTTAATTCTCCTTGATCATTCCGTTGTTACTAGTTGCTTCCTACTTGGCCATTCTCCTTTTTCCAAAACAGGTCACACTTGCCATCCCGAGACATCCTTAAACACTTATGCCCCTTTTTGAGGTTCCTTATTTCGGGTTATGCCTCTTATAATCCACTTGTCGATTCCTTAGCTTGGAAATTTTCCCTTTGGTTCCCTATCCTCCCTTCAAGGAGTTCCTGCTTATGGGTTGGTTCCTTGCACTCCACAATATGTCCAGCCGCCCATCAATGGTCCCTATGAGGGGTTCTTAGTCGTATACATCCTTTCCAGAGTTCCCTTTCCTAGCACGTTTCTTCTCCACTTCACTCTTATTGTGTCCTACCTAGAGTTACCAGAGAGCGTTTTCCCCGTTTGCCCTTTCTAAGGGGGTTTTAGGTGTACTTCGCCTATACCTTACCTCTATTCTTTGTTGTCTTTCTTTCAACTTGTTCTTCTTAGAGGCAAACTCAATTCCTCTTTGTTACTTAACTCCTGTACGAGGGCTCGCTCAATCCCTTGTCGGTCCATAGGTTTTCCTTCTAGTACTAATCCTCCTACTCCTTCTGCATCTTTTGATGCTGCCTTCTCTTTTTTCCTTTCCTCAGGTTGATCATATTCTTTGACCCCATAGAAGTATTGCTTCCCTTACACTTGGCCCCTTATGAGCATACTTTTTCCCATTGGATTCTTTGTTTCTTGGTTAGGACATGTCCCTTTTGATGACTCCCCTTCTAGGTAGGTTCTTTGTTCTTTCTTGGGAACTTCCTTCCAAGTCTTTTGATGTAAACCCCATCCTTTGATAATAAGAAAAATCGGGGAAAGAACCGGTTATTTGCAAAGAGAAAACTGAGTCGGTTTATAAACTAAAACCGATAGAGAAATGGCAAATAGGGAAATTTATGGATCCTGAGTGACCTAAAAAGTCATGAAAAGGGGCTTTAGGATGAATTGGAGATAAAAACCAAACCGATTTAGGTGAACCGGATCTGAACCAGATTGAACTAATTTGGATCGGTTTGAACCACTATTGAAACAAATGTTAAATTTATTTTTAAAGGTGGCTTAGAAAATTCAAATTTGAGAATTGAGGCCACCATTGGATAGAGAATGAATTCATATGAATTTAGAAATTTTTAATTTTGAAAAAATCAGTCAAATCGGGCTTGAACAAGCCAGTTTAAGCTTTGAACCCAGTTTGGACTAGCCTGGTCTAGTTCGGAATAGTATCGTATTTTACCTTTAAATGACAACACTATTCACTCGCCGAAAAATTGAGCAGCACCGACGAAGATGAAAAGTCTCCGACCATGGAGTTTTAGTTAATGAATGACCGCCAATAAGGTGCCAATCGGACAACCAAGATGTCCCCAAGCTTCCTATATAAAGAGCCCATTCTCATTCATCGTCCTCACACCTGAAAACTCCACTCTCTCCCTACTACTCCATTTTTTGGTGAAACTCAAACTAGAGCTCTAACTTGGGCATTTTTCTTAGCCAAGGAAGGCGTGGTTGAATTCTTTGGATTCAGGGAGAAGTCAGCTACACGCTTGTAGTCTCCATTTGCTCTGAGGGTCATTGCAGAAATGCCGACGTGATAGAACAGTGAAGCAGCTCTAGTGTACTGAAGCTGCCCTGTTTCGGCCGAGTTGAAATCATCCATTTTCAGTCCTGCTCAAGCCAAACCAAGCCTTCCCAACACTTCCTCAGCCCTCCAACGGCCTAATTAGAACTGAAAGGTAAGCCAATTCAGCTCCCCTCTGCAATTTTCGGCTGGTGCTAGAGATAGAAACTCTGTTTGAGCTCGTTCCAGCATTAAAACTCATGATTCAAAGTTCTAGGCAATCGTATGAACATGGAGAAACTCAATTTCAACTTCAATTTCAAAATTTGAGGTGTTTGATCGGTCAATTTGATGAAATCAAATTCGGGTAAGTGGAAGAGTTGGAATTGGGGAAAATTGGGAATTTTCAAAAATTTGAGGGACCTAAATGCAATTTCCTAAAATTGAGGGTCAATTGGGCATGATAAAAATGTTAGAGGGCCAATTGAGGAATTTTAGAATTTTTGGGGTGAAACTTACCATTTTTGTAAAGGAAGGGCAAAATGGTAATTTTGGAAAAGTTGGGGAACCAAATTAGAAATTTGGAAATTTAAACCCCTTTTGTGAAATGGAATAATAAATTGAGGTCCTATGATAAATTTTAAAAGTTTTAGGATTCAATTTGAGGAAAAACTGGTATTAGGGACTTAAAGTTAAAGAGAAATAACTTTAGCGACCTAATTGCAAATAAATGAAATTCTGACTTTCTCATTCAATTGGAATGAATGAAGGCTATTAGGCCAAAAGATAATGAACCGAGATGTTCATATTGTGTAGGAACACGAAGTACCGGGAACGCCAGCAACGATAAGCTGGTGTGAATACAAAGAACCGGCATAGTGGAATTCACGGCATTAACGGGTGAGTGGGTTTACTAAAGTCATACCCGGTTGGGATGATGAGCACAACTTAAGTTAAAAACCACTTACCAGTTGTGAGTGGGATTTTATATCATACTCGTTTGGGGATGATAAGCATATCAAAATAAAAACCCACTACTATGTAGTATTTTAAACATCACTACTTAGAGTAGTGGTGTGAAAACCATGCGGAAAAACTACTTACTGGTGGTAAGTAGATCATACCCGATTGGTATGATGAAACTTCCACGAAGGAAGTTGAAAACCCGTACATCGGTTATGAATGGATATGTCCTTATATCAAGTCAGTATAATGGACAGTGAAAACATATTTTTATCAGAAATGTTCTCCCCTGACTATGTGCCAATGCCTAAACAATTTGGGAGACCTTCTCGATGGGAGCTCGAATAGCTCTTATAGTCTGGGGGCCTCGGTTTTGGAACTTGGGGGCTCATATGCCCAGTTTTTTAAAATCTCGAATAGTGGGCCATTGGCCAATGGGCACGGGCAGGAGCTCGTAAACGAACATAATATATGTGCCATAAAACTTTAATAAGTAAATTGTATGGTCATGGTTCCAAGGCTAGTCCGACATTCTCAATCGACTAGCAGTAGTGCAACATGACCGGTCTCCGGACCAGTCAAGACAAACACCTACAAGTTGAGTTGAAAGTCGGGACCGTTGGATTAATGACACCACAGATTACGTGGCATAATAAGAAAACATTGTTTGTTCATGCACTATGAGTACATGATCATTAAGACACCCATGAGGGGTAGTGATGCATCCTAAGGGCCCTACACGACCCGGTGAGCATAAGAGCAGTTCGTCGTTCCATGTGACCGTGCAAAATTTGGAGTAGCACCAAGCACATGAGATCGGGGTGGAGACGGGATGAGGTCTCTGTCCTCATACGAACATGAAGAATCAATTTCGGGAATGAGGGTTGGATGTCGCGAACATCCACTCATTCTCAGGGTAGAAGTGGACGTACTTCTATTCGGGTGGTCGATAAAGTTGCTTTGTAGCCACAAGTGGGTTCAGTGGACGTACTGACCTGCGAATATGTGTTTAACCTTCATGATGAAGCATGTGTGTTGGGTGATGACACACCGTGATTAAATAAGGAAATGGTGATAAAACCCGAAATTCTAAATGAAGGGATTTTTGAAAGAAAGGAGTCTAGCACACTCCAATACAATTATTTTTCCTAAAATATAAAAGTTTCGAAAACCCATTCACTTATTAGTCGTACTCACCCCCTCCCTTATATCTCTTTCAGGAAATCCTGCAAAGCCTACCCTTAAAGACCATAAACTAAGACGCTTGTAAGACAGTTATGATGAAGTTAAAATGCTATGCAATTTTGATTATTCTATTCTAGGAAATGGTGCAAGTTTAAAGGACGCCTTACACTTTCAGTTTATAATAAGGTGAAACCCTTTAATAAACTAGAAGAGTGGCAGGTTGATCATGGGGATGTGACCAAACAAGGTCGGAGTGTGACAAATAGTCTCATTATGGACATTCGAGACCATATGGGAGTACTAGGACGCCCCACGAACTTGGCAGCGGTAATTAGTATGGCTCATGAGTGTGAGCGATTGGTGTTGACCCGACGCCGTCGGATGGAGCAGACGACCCATAAGGAGGACAAGGGTCAAAATTGTTAGGGAGAATAGAAAGAGCATAATGGTCCAAAGTGGGGAAATAGAATGGCATTTCAAAGGAGAAAGGACATGCCACCACCGCCCAGAGAGTAGTCCCCACCTTGCCTCAAGGAAACCCTCGCTGTCCAAGGTGTCAAAGGAACCATGAGAGAGCATGCTTGACCTGCTTTGCATGCAGTCAAGTGGGGTACTTTGCAAAGGAATGCCCCACTCTTAGGGAGAATAAGTAGAGGAATACCCTTGGACCACCAAAAGGGAACACCAAGAATCCCAGGCCCGATGCTATAGCTAGAGTAGCAGCTAGGGTATATAACCTCACCCAAGAAGAGGCTAGGAAAGACCCTAGTACTATAGCGGGTACATCCCAAAACCCTCCCAATTAGTTCAAGCAAACTTGTAATTGAAAGTTTTATTCAATAAAGAAAACTTTTCCCCTAAATTTATACGTTTCTTCAATTAGGGCATGTGCAATTATGGGGACAACAGGTCTACGACCTCTTCGATTTAGTAGCCGAGAGATCCTTCATTAAGGAAGATTTGATTTCAAGTGTACCCCTAAAACTTACTCCACTAGAACAAAGTCTCAACATCCTCACACCTTTAGGAGAGGGGTTAAATAGGAGTAAGCAATTAAAAGGATGTTAGATAAAGATTAGAGAAATCAAACTTGAAGCATATTTGATTCCATTACCCTTGAAGGAGGTAGAAGTAATCCTTGGGATGGATTGGTTAAGTAACCATCAGGCCAAGATGGACTGTGGAAAGAAGACAGGGACCTTCCACACTCCCTAGACAAGTGGACTAAAGTTCTAAGCAGACCGAAGGAAAGGCGATGTATAGATGGTGTCCCATATGAAAGCCCAGAAAATGATACAGAAAGATTGTACGACTTTCTTGGCCATGGTCATCCATGAAATGTCTGAAGAGAAGAAAATTAAAGACATTCCAGTGGTTAAACACTATCCGTAAGTATTTCCAGAAGAACTACTCGGGCTACCTCCAAGTCGGTAAGTGGAATTCACCATAGAGATTATCCTAGGAACTAACCCCATATCCCAAGCTCCTTATCGCGTGGCTCCAGCGGAACTTAAGGAATTGAAGGAGCAGTTGGATGCATTATTAGAGAAGGATTTTATACGTCCTAGCCCGTCTCCGTGGAGTGCACCCATCCTATTTGTAAAGAAAAAGGATGGAAGTATGACACTTTGCATATAGACTATAGGAAGTTGAACCAGGTCACCATCAAGAATTGATACCCACTTCCACTGATTGATGACCTATTCGACCAATTAAAAGGAGCAACTTACTTCTTTATAATAGACATTCATTCAGGCTATCACCAACTTAGGTTCTGAGAGGAGGACATTTACAAGACGGTACTCCGATCCCAATACGGACATTACGAGTTCAGAGTGATGCCATTCAGATTAATGAATTCCCCTACAGCCTTCATGGATTTGATGAACCGTGTGTTCCAACTACACTTGGATAGGTTTGTGATAGTATTCATAGATGACATTCTTATATACTCACTAACTAGGTTAGAGCATGAAGAACATTTAGCAATCACCTTAGAGATATTGAAGGAAAATCACTTATATGCAGCATTCTCCAAGTGTGAGTTATGGCTATAGGAGGTAGGATTCTTAGGGCATATAGTGTCCAAGGATGGAGTTTAAGTAGATCCAGCCAAGGTGGAAGCCATATCAGATTGGAAGGCACCAAGAAATCATTCAGAGATACAGAGTTTCTTAAGTTTGGTAGGATACTACAAACGGTTTGTGCAAGACTTTTCTAAGATAGTAACTCCTCTGACTCGGCTCACTAGGAAAGGAGTTGAGTATATGTGGGATGAAAGCTGTGAGAAGTCTTTCTTAGAGTTGAAGACTCGATTGACAACTGCACTGGTACTCTCCCTACCTAACCCTAATGTGGGAGAGTACATCATCTATAGTGATGCACCCGGAAAAAGACTCGGATGTGTACTGATGCAACAAGGGAAGGTCATTGCTTATGCCTCACGAAAACTTAAGGTGCATGAGAGAAACTAACCAACCCACGATCTGGAATTACCCGCGATAGTGTTTGCCTTGAAGATTTGGCAACACTACCTCTACGGGGTTAAGTATAGGATATACACTAATCACAAGAGTCTTAAGTATTTCCTGACTCAGAAAGAGTTAAATCTCCGCCAGAGGATATGGCTGGAATTGGTGAAAGATTACAATCTTGTGATAGAATATCACCCGAAAAGATGAATGTGGTGGTAGATGCCTTAAGTCACAAATATCAGACCAAGGCGGCACAAATAAAGACGAGCTACAAAATCTTGTTGCAACAATTGGGAAGGATGGAGGTGGATCTGTGGATAGACAAGCAGGAGAAGTGCTTGTCAGCTAGTGTGGTGGTAAGGCCCAGTCTAAGAGAGCAAATTAAGGCTCAAGTGAAGACTGATAAGGAACTCCAAACTTATTTGGATCTGGTTAATAGAGAAACAAAACTGGACTATAACCTGTGAGATGATGGAGTGCTAACCTACAAGAGTAGGGTTTGTGTGCCTCAAGATATGTAGTTGAAGAGGTTAATTATGGAAGAGGCACACGATTCAGTGTATGCAATTCATTTGGCAATACTAAGATGTACTGCACCCTCAAACAAGGATATTGGTGGAAGGGCATGAAGAGGGATATTACGAAATATGTAGCCCGATGCTTGTCCTGTTAGCATATTAAAGCCGAGCATCAAAAACCATCAAGACTGCTACAACCCTTACCAATTTTGGAATGGAAATGAGAGCACATTATCATGGACTTTGTCACCGGACTACTTATGACAAGAAAGGGTTGAGATGCAATTCGGGTCATCGTGGATAGATTGACCAAATCAGCACATTTTCTCCCTATAAGAGTGATAAATATAGTGGAACAACTAGTCATCTTATAAATGAGGGAGATAGTGAGACTCCATGGTGTTCTGGTTAGTATAGTATCAGATAGAGATCCAAGATTTACTTCAAGGTTCCGGCCAAGCTTACAAAGTGCCATGGGAACCAAGCTCCACATGAGCACGACGTTTCATCGTTAGACTCATGGGCAGTCTGAGCGAACCATTCAAACCTTAAAGGATATGCTAAGAGCGTGCGTACTCACCATGAACAAAGGCTGGGAGGAATACTTGTGCCTAATGGAATACTATCAAGCCAATATTCAGATGGCTCCCTATGAAGTCCTTTATGGACGACCATGTCGTACCCCTCTATTTTAGGAAGAAGTGGGGGAAAGAAAGCTGGAAAGGGTAGAACTAATTGAGGATGCCATGAAGAAAATAAAACTAACCAGGAGTCGCCTTAGACCTCACAGGACAGGCAAAAGAGTTATGCGGATCATCGAAGGAAAGATCTGGAGTTTGATGTGGGAGATCAAGTATTTCTCAAGGTGTCCCCATGGAGGTGAATACTTAGGTTTCAACAAAGGGGAAAGTTGAAACCGAGGTATATCAGCCCATATCCCATCATTAAAAGGATAGGACCAGTGGCCTATAAATTGGAACTACCTCCAGACCTATAGAGAATATACAACGTATTCCATATCTTTGTGCTTCAAAAGTATCAGCCTGATCCTAGCCATGTATTGGACTGACCTCCACTGGAGCTAGAAGAGAACTTGACCTATCAAATGAAACTGATACAAATCATCGACTGGAGGGATAATAACTTAAGTAATAAGAGGATTCATATAGTCAAGGTTCTGTGGCAAAATGAACCCATGCAGGAAGAGACATGGGAGATTGAAAGTGTAATGAGGGATAGTTACCCTCAATTATTTGACATGTAATTGTTTTGGGGATAAAACCCCTAAAAGGAGGAGAGAGTTGTAAACCCCGTCCTTTGATAATAAGAAACATCGGGGAAAGAACCAAACATTTCCAAACAGGAAACCAAGTCAGCTTATAAACCGGAACCGATAGAGAAAGGGCAAATCGAGAAATTTATGGAACTCAAGTGAACTAAAGAGTCACAAAAATCATGGAAAAGGGCTTTAGGATGAATTGGAGATGAAAACCAAACCGGTTCAAGTGAACCAAATCCGAACCGGTTTGAACCACTATTGAACCAAATGCTAAATTCATTTTTCTAGGTGGTTTAGAAAATTCAAATTTGAGAATTGAAGCTACCATTGCATAGAAAATGAATTTAGAAAATTTTAATTTTGAAAAACATGGTCGAATTGGGTATGAATCGGCCGGTTTAAGCTTCGAACTAAGTTCGGACAGGTCTGGTCTGATTTAGAACAGTTTCATCTTCTTCTTGTAGATGACAGCACTGTTCACTCGTTGGAAAATCGAGCACCACTGGCGAAGATGAAAAGTCTCTGGCCAGGGAGTTTCAGGCATTGAATGACCGCCATTAATGCATCAATCGGATGGCCAAGAAGTCCCCGAGCTTCATATATATGGATCCCCTCCTCATTTATCCTCCACACAGCTAAAAACATCGCTCTCTCCATACTACTCCATTTTTTGGTGAAGCTTGAACCAAAGCTCCAACTTAGGCATTTTTCTGAGCCAAAGAAGGCATGGTAGGGTTCATTGAATTTGGGGAGAAGTCAACTACACACTTGTATTCTCCATTTTCTCCGAGGGTCGTCGGATAAATGCCGGCATGATAGAACAGTGAAGCAGCTTCGGCGGACCAAAGCTGCCATGTTTTGGCCGAGTAGAAAATGGCCAGTTCAAGCCCTCCTCAGGCCAAACCAAGCCCTCCCAACACATCCACAACCCTCTTATAGCTGAATTAGAGCAGAAAGGTAAGCCAATTTGGCTCCCCTCTGTAAATTCTAATTGGTGCTAGAGAGAGAACTGACACATCTTTACTAACCAAATTCTCCCTCAATTTGACATGAATTGAGGTGATTCTTGATCCTATGAAACATCTTAGAATAAGAGCTATCTGCCCAGATTGCAAGCTCAGACCGTCACGCCCCCAATAGTAAGCTTTCGAAGCTTTCTCTCTGTACGTTCAATTTTTCGGCGAAGCTTCGTTTAAGCTTGTTCTGGTGTTAAATTGTGCGATTCAAAGTGTAATTGAATCGTATGAAGGTGTAGGAACTTAAATCTAACTTCAATTTTAACATTAAACTCATTTGATCGGTCAATTTGACGAAATCAAATTCGTTCGGTAGGAAGGTTGAAATTAGGGGAATATTTGGGGATTTCAAAATTTTGAGGGACTAAAGTGCAATTTCATAAAATTAAGGGTCAGTTGGTCATTAAAAAGATGTTGGAGGACCAATTGGCCAATTTTTAGAATTTTTGGGGTGAAACTTACCATTTTTGTAAAGTAAGGGCAAAATGGTAATTTTGGAAAAATTGGGGACCAAATTGGAAATTTGGGAAACTTGAACCCCTTTGAGTAATTTTGAATAAATTGAGGTCACAAAGTTAATATTTGATGTTTTGGGACTTAATTTGGGGGAAAATTGGCATTAGGGACCAAATTATAATTATTTGAAAAGTTGGATATTTTATTCATTCATAATGAAGTAAGGCTATCAAGCCAAAGGATAATGAACAAGAATGTTCATACCGTGTATGAACATGAGGTATTAGGAATGTCAGCTAAGAAAAGCTCACAAGGAGACAAAAGCCCATTAATTAGGATTCACGACATTCACGGGTGAGTGGGAGTTTATATCATACATACCTGATTGGGATGATAAGCACATTGGAAATGAAAACCCACTACTAAGTGGAAATTTTAAACATCACACCTGAATGGAGTGATGTGGAAATTACGTGGAAAAACTAATTACCGGTTTTAATTAGATCATACCTGGTTGGTATGATAAACTTCCTGAAAGTAAGTAGAAAACTCGTTCATTGATTATGAATGGAGATGTCCTCACACCAGGTTGGTGTGATGGACAATCAAAAGATTATATTTATTGGAAGTGCTCTCCCTTGATTGTGTGCCACTGCTAAACTTTTTGGGAGACCTTCTTGATGAGAGCTCGAATAGCTCAAATAGGTCGGAGGCCTCACTTTTTGGAACTTGGGGGCTAATATGCCCGATTTTGAAAATCTTGTACAGTGGGCCCAAGGCTAGTTGGCACGAGCAAGAGCTCATAAACAAATATAAGTTTATTCCATGAAAACTTTAAATGAATGATATGTTTGGCCTTGGTACTAAGACAAGACCGACATACACGATGGAATGGTGGTAGTGCGACATGACAGGTCGATGGACCAGTCAAGACAAATAGTTGCAGGTCAAGTTGAGGGTGGGGCCGTTTGACCAGTGGCACCAAAGATTAATTTGCTTATGAGGAAAATTGTTGTTTTGTGCATGCACTGAGCTATGTGATCTTCAAGACACCTAAGAGGGGTAATGATGTGTCCTAGGGGCTACTTGACAACATGGTGGAGATAAGGGAAGTTTGTCGTGCTAATAGTGAGGGAAGCTTGACATAGCTTCTTGTGCATGACACACTAGTTGTGATTAATGATTGAGAAATGGCTATGAAAACTGAGATTTTGAGGATGAATTGTTTTAAAAGAAAATAAAGAGTCTGGCACACTCCAATTCAAACTATTTTTCTAAAATTCAAACTTTACACACCCATTCACTAAGTTGTTGAACTCTCCCCCTCCCTTATATCCCTTTTCAGGTAACCAAGGGAAACCTACCCAAAGATCTCCTATTAGTCACACCTAGAAGATAAGTATGTAAAGTTTAAAATTTCATACAGTTTTGATTAATGTTATTCCAGAAAAGGTACTGGTTTAAAGGACGCCTTACTCCTCTCGGGTAAAAGAAGGGGAAAACCCTTATTAAACTGAAAGAGTGGCAGGTTGCTCATGGGAATCCGATCAAACCGGGTCAGGGCGTGACATTTGACTTGTTGCCTTATTGCTCTACGTTGGGAGTTCCTTAATTCTTGTGGGGGAAAAACTATTTAGGTTGGCTATCTTAGGGTTGTCGTTTAGTATTTACTAGGGTTGGCCTATAATCTTCCTTCTTAGATGGCCCTTTCTCCACATATTTCCCCGGGTCCTGATTGGTATATTCCAATCTGTTAATAGTACTTGTCGTTAACTGGAAGACTAACTTTAAGCGAAAAAAAATGATCTTTATTCATTCAAGGAGATAGTTTCTTGTCGTACTCAGCTTATTACAGGAAATTTCTCTCTACTTCCTATTCTAGTTCCTTGGGGTCATAGGCCAGGAGTTAGCTTCCGAATTGTTTCGGGATTCCTGGTTTGAGGTTTCTAATGAACTGGTAGATTCCATCTGTACTCTCGTCGGGCTTCCCTACTAGGACGGACTTCATGGAACACCTCGAGTCTGTACCTTCCCAACACCTTCGCTTCGCACTCATAGGTCCACTTAATCCATTGGGAAGTGTTAAAGTTGTATTGAGTCAGTGGGGGTGCCTGGTGAACTTTAATGAAGGTTGCATGGGCATCCCAGTAGTTGTTCCAAGCCTCCCTTCGAGTTAGGATCCTTTTTGGTTGTTTCAGGACTGGAGAAGGTGCCGGGCTCCTTGGAGGTGGTATAGGTTCTTCCTACCTTGGAGGGGGGGGGGTGGATAAGTTATGTCCTCTGGCTCTAATAATACCCCAACAAGCTTCCTATAGTCATCGACCATGTCTTTTTGAACCCTCTTCTCGACTTCAATGAACCATTGAACATTTATCTTACTAGGGGTAGGAGCCTTTTTCATGATTTCGTGTGTGGGTTTGGTTTGCATGGCGAACTTCCTAGGGACTCTTCTTCCTACAGCGTAATTAAGTTTTTGTTAGTGTCAGGGTATAGTATTAATAATGCTTTCATGGGAACATAGCTCTGATACCACTCAAGTTGTCACGCCCCAACCCAGTTTGGTTGGATCCCCATGATCAACCCATCACTCTCTTGGTTAAAGAAGGGTTTCCCCTTTTTTATTTAAGATGAGCCAGGCATAAATTCAAACCTTGTTCCCTATAATAGCATAAATCAATATAATACAAGCTTAAAGGAAACTTTAAGCATAGCTGACTGATGGTACATCTTCACGCTCTCTTTCATTTTATCTCCTTACTCCTAAAAAAGGTGTAAAGAAAGTGGGTGAGTTTCTACAACTTAGTGAGTGAGGGTTGGGAGTGAGTTTTCAAAATAAGGTTATCATTTCTTTTAAAAGGATTTTTCCTTAATTTCAGTTTTAAAAACCTTTTCCATTCCCATATTAGGTGTGTTTAGCTCTCTTAGCCCATCCCCTTGCCTCGGGAGGCATTTAACAAACAAACACATGCCCATCATCAGGAAGGGTACACACATTTGCAGGTGCAACCTGTCCATTACACCCACTTGTGGATCAGAGCGTCTTTACCTTCCACCAAGATAGAAGCCCGTCCACTTCTACCTGGGTCTAAGTGGAACATCCCAGACATTCGACCAGACCCGGATACCACTTCGTGTCCGTATGAGAACGTAGACTTCATCGTGTCCCCACCCCAATCTCATGCGCAAGAAGCTCCTAGAGCTTCATGACTAACTGGCACCACAACTGCCCTTATCACCCCCATGTCGTCCAATAGCCCTTGGGAGCCATCACTACCCCTAGGGTGTCTTGATGGTCCCATACCATAAGTGCTTGCATAAACAAGAGTTTTCCATATATAGCCATTATCTTTGGTGCCAACGGCCTCGACACTCAACCTGGCTTGCAGTAATTTGTCTAGGCCAGTACGTCGACCTAGCTCTGACACACTGCTGCCAGTCAATCGAGCACTATCAGTCCTGACTCAGTACCGTGAAAAAATCATACAACTAATTTCATTAGAAATTTTCATGGCTCTTTCTTAATAAAGTTTGTTTACAAGCTTCTACTCGTGCCTACTGTCCTTGGGCCCATTGCACATGTTTTTTCAAAATTGGGCATTTAGCCCCATGAGTTCAAAAACTGAGGCCCCTAGCCTACATGAGCTATTCTAGCTCCCATCAAAGAGGTCTTCCAAATGTTTTAAGCATTGGCACACGGTCAAGGGAGAATACTTCTAACAAAAATTCATTTTCAACTCATCACACCAATTGGGTGTGATGATATCTCCGCTTACAACTGGTAAGCGGGTTTCTCCTTTTCTCAAGGAAACCCATCATACCAACCACATATGATGTGAAATAATCCCACTCCTAAGTGGTTTTTCATTTCTAAAGTGCTCACCATCCCAATAGGGTATGATGTATAATGAAGTCCACTCACTCGGCAACTTTGACGCATTCGTCCCCAGTCGGCTTACAAGTCCACACGAGTTTCTCTTGTTGGCATTTTGATCACATGTGTCCCTACATGATTTGGGTATCATCATCAATGAGTGTTCGGCATAATAGCCTTTATTTTCTCACGTATGGGCGATTATACCCCAACTTTTTTATTTATTGCACTTAGGTCCCTAAAGTTCATACCTTTCAAATTTAGGTCCTTAGTGTTAAATTTTCCTCAAATTAAGTCCGAAAGTTTCCAAAATCCTCTTAGGATCCTTAATTTACTCAAAATTGTGTAAGGGGCTCAAATTTTCCAAATTTCCACTTTGGTCCCCAATTTTTCAAAAATTATGGTTTTGCCCTTACATTCCAAAAATAGTAATTTGGCCCCAAATGTTTCAACAATTGACCAATTGGTCCCCCAACATCTTTCTCATTGCCAATTGGCCTTCAATTTTAAGAAATTGCATAAAGGTCCCTCAAGTTTTTAAAATCCCCAATTTCTCCCCTTCAAACTGATCGAATTTGATTTCTTCAAATTGTCCATTCAATCGGGGTTAATTGCTTCAATTGAAGGTATGGATCACTTCCTACACTTCCATATAATTCAATTGAGCTTTGAATTGCATGATTTGAGTCTGAAACGAGCTCAAATGGAGTTTCGCCGGAAAATTGTTCATAGAGAGAGAAAGTTTGAAAGTTTACCGTCGAAGGTGCGGCGGTCCGAGCTCTCAATCTGGGGAGGTAGCTCTCATCATAAGATTACTTCTAGGATCAAGAATCGCTACAATTGAAGTCCAATTGAGGGTGAATTTAATTAGTGAAATTCAACACTTTCTCTCTTTAACACTAATGTACAATGATTGAGTAGGGTCAAATTGGATTACCTTTCAGCTCTGTTGAGGACATGTGAGGGTCGTGGAGGTGTCAGGGAGGCTAGATTTGGTCGAAGAAGGGCTCAATTTGGCTGAATTCGGCTTAGCCAAAATAGGGCAGCTTTGGTCCGTCGGAGTTGCTTCACTGTTTGATTCCGTTGGCGCTTCTCTAGTGGTCCTCGGGTCGAAAGGAGGTTGTCGTTGGGTAGTTGACTTCCCTCGAAGTCTGTAGGACCTGACATTGCCTTTTGAGGTTAATAAAACTGCCCAAGTCGGATCTTTGGTTTGAGCTTCACTAAAAAATGGAGCAGTTGAGAGAGAATGGCAATTTGAGATGTGTGAAGAATGAATGGAGAGGAGCTCTTTAAATAGGGAGCTCAGGGACCCTGTTTCCGACCACTTTCAATTTTGTTCGAGCTTGTACTCGCTCGAAAATGGCCTGATCGGGGCTGGTACACCTTCGTCAGAGAAGGAAAGTTCCTACATTGATGATTAGTGTTATCATCCTAAGGAAGAAGATGAAACTATTCCGAACTGGGCTGGTCCGGTCTGACAGGGTTCATTGGCAAAAATCAGTCGTATCAAGCCCGATTCGACCAGTTTTCTCAAATCTAAAAATTTCTAAATTCATTTCCTATCCAATGGTGGCTTCAATTTCCCAATTTGATCATTTTAAGCTACCACAAAAAATTAATTTAGAATCTAATTTATATATGGTTCAAACCAGTTCAGGTATGGTTTTCTCTTCCCATTTGTTCCAAGGTTCTTTTCCATGATTTTTATGACTATTTAAGTCACTTGGGATTTGCCAATTTCCAATTTTACCCTTTCTTTACCGATTTGGGTTTGTTAACCAGCTTGGTTTTCTCTTTTGAATTGACCGGTTCTTTTCCCGATTTTCTTATCTTTAAAGGATGGGGTTAGCACATACCATAAGTGCATGCACAAACAAAAGTTTTCATATACTTAGCCATCCTCTTTGGTGCCAACGATCCAATGACACCGATACTCAACCCAACTTGCAGCTATTTGTCTAGGTCGGTTTGTCGACCAAGCCTTGACGTAGTATCGCCAGTCCATCGAGTATTGTCGATCTTGACTCGATATTGTGGTGAATCAAATAATCATTATCCACTTTAATTAGGAGTTTTCATGGCTCTTCCTAATCATATTTGCTTACGGGCTCCAACCCGTGCCCACTATCCTAGGGACCACACCACATGTTTTCAAAAACTAGGCCTTGAGCCCTTTGAGTTCAGAAACCAAGGCCCCTTGCCTATTAGATCTGTTTTAGCTCTTATCAAGAAGGTCTCACAAATAGTTTAAGTAGTTGTCACATAGTTAGGGGAAAACACTTCTGACAAAAAATACTTTTTATCACATGAAACCAATCGAGTGTGATGATAGATTTGCTTACAACCGGTAGGCAATTTTCTAGTTTTCTTAAGGAAACTCATCATACCAATCAAGTATGATGTTTGTTTATTCTCACTCACAACCGATAAGTAGGTTTTATTTGTTAAAAACAGTGCTCATCATCCCAACTGGTATGATGAATAAAAGTTCTACTCACTCATTGACTATGTCCGTCCCTAGTCAATTTCCCGTCCACTCTTTCTCTTGCTTGCATTCTGATTTCACGTGTCCCTACACAATTTGGATATCATTATCAATATGGGTTTGGCATAACAGCCTTCATTTTATCACGTATGAGCGATTTGGCCCAAAATTCATGGTTTATTGTACTTAGGTCCCTAATGTTCATTTTTCTTGACTTTAGGTCCATAATGCTAAATTTTCCACCAAATTAAATCCCAAGGTTTCTAATATCCTCTTTGGATCTTGAATTTACTCAAAATTGTGTAAGGGGTTCAAGTTTTCTAAATTTCCAATTTGGTCCCCAATTTTCCAAAAATTACGGTTTTGCCCCTATTTCCAAAAATAGTAATTTGTTTCCAAACATTTTGAAAATGGACCAATTGGTTCTCCAACATCTTTCTCATTTCCAATTGATCTTCAATTTTGAGGAATTGCATGGAGCTCCCTCAATTTTTTGAAATCCCCAATTTTCCCCCTTTACTGACCTAATATGATTTCTTCAAATTGACAATTCAATTGGGATTAATATCTCCAATTGATGGTATGGATCGGTTCCTACAGTTCCATATGATCAAATGGAGCTTTGAATTATAGAATTTGATTCTGAAACGAGCTCAAACGAAGCCTCACTTGAGAATTGTTCGTGGAGAGAGAAAGCTACAAAAGCTTACCGTCGGAGGTGCGGCGTTCCGAGCTCTTGATTTGGGGAGGTCGCTATCGTACTTAGGATCCTTCTAGGATCACGAATTGCTACAATTGAAGTACAAACGATGGTGAATTTTGTTAGTGAAATTTGATACTTTCTCTCTCTAACATCGATCTGCAACAATGGAGTAGGGCCAAATTGGCTTACCTTTGACCTCAGTGGAGGTCGTGTGAGGGTTGTGGCGATGTTGGGGACATTGAGGAGGCTTGGTTTGGCTAGAGGGGGTCTGAATTTTGCCGAATTCAGCTTGGCCAAAACAGGGCAACTTTGGTCCGTCAGAGCTGTTTCACTATTTGATTCTACCAGTGCTTTTCTGGCGGTCCTTGGGTTGAAGAGAAATTGTTGTCAGGTAGTTGACTTCCCCTAGAGTCTATAGGATTTGACCTTGCCTTCTAAGGCTGAGAAAAGTGCCCAAGTCAAAGCTTTGGTTTGAGCTTCACTGGAAAATGGAGCACTTGAGAGAGAAAGGCGGTTTGAGGTGTGTAGAGGATGAATGGAGGGGAGCTCTTTATATATGGAGCTCAGGGATCCTCTGCCCGGCTAGTTCCATATTGGTCGGGCTTATCCTCTTTAGAAAATTCCAAAATCAGAGAGAATATTCCTTTGCCAGAGAAGGAAAGCTTTTGAACCGATGAACAGTGTTGTCATCCTAAGGAAGAAGACGACACTATTCTGGACCGGGTTCATGGTAAAAATCGGTCGGTTCAGATCCAATTCGACTGGTTTTCTCAAATCTAAAAATTTCTAAATTCATCTAAATTTATTTTCCATCCAATGGTGGCCTCAATTTCTGAATTTGATCATTTTAAGCCACCAAAAAAATTAATTTAGAAACTGGTTCAAGTATAGTTTCAACCGGTTCAATCTCGTTAAGGTACAATTCACCTTGAACTGGTCTGGTTTTCTTTTTAAATTTGTTCCATGGTTCTTCCCCGTGATTTTTATTACTCTTTGAGTCACTTGGGATTTTCCAATTACCTATTTTACCAATTCTTTACCGGTTTCAGTTTATTAATTGGCTCGGTTTTCTCTTTTGAATCATCCAGTCCTTTTCCTAATTTTTGATCTAGCTGACTAGGCTCTTCCAATGTTGACCACTGATGTGTCACTCTCCTATTGGGCAATCATCTCTGAGGTGGATTTTCCTCCTTTGACTTGACCAAGGACACGTGTCGCACCCTGATTGGCCAGCACTTCCTAGTACTGACTGAGCACTGACTAGGTGTGGCTTGCCACATGTTACATGCTGACTGGTCACACTTGCTAACTAGGCACTAACCTAGCAGTGGTCTATTGACTGGCTGGACCATTGACCAGTTTGGTCCGATTGGGTTTGGTGACTAGAATTCAAAAATCGATCGATCTAGGCTCGATTCGATTGATTTTTTTTAAATTAAAAATTTCTAAATTCATTTTCTACCTCTTGGTGTTTTTAATTTTCTAATTTAGTGCTTTCAAGCCACCTAGAAAAATAATTCTATGAATCGATTATTCTTGGTTTGATCTGGTTCACCTTGAACCGGTCCTGTTTTCACATCTAATTCACTTCATGGTTATTTTCCATGACGTTTAGGTATTTATTGGCCACTTAGAGTATTTTAAATTTCTTTTTCTAACTCTTCTTTACCAATTCAAGTCCTCATGGATCCTCGATTTTCTTTCAAAAAATTTTTGGTTCCCCTATCTAGTTCCTTAATCCGAGAGAACAGGATCTACAACTTTCCCAACCTTTTAGGAGTTTTGTCCCCAAAACTCATTATGCATCCCTTAAGTAGTGAACGATTTCCCTTCATGTCAACTTGCGACTTAGGTTGCATTCTTTTGGGGCATCCCTCGTGCCTCTCCTCTCCTTTGGGTGTATTTCCATTCCATGTCTTAGGATGTTTATTGTTTAATCAATTATTTCCATTGCCCTTAATGGCGCGGTTTGGTATTCATACTTGAGGAGGAGATCATGTAGTGATCTAGCATCTCACTTTCCTTTCTTTGAGTGTTCCCTCACTCTCACGATTTCACTTGGGCCAATTATCTCTACGGTTACTCCTTACTTGGTCATTTGGATAACGTACTTAAGGGATTTCTCTTCCTTCCAAATACCTAATTACTTCGGATGACCTATTACAATTGGCTTGTCTTACCCATTTACTCAACGATGTTTTCTTAGATCCACTCTTTAAGTCTTTTTGGGGGAAGTCTCTCCCTCTTGAGATCTTTGTCTAAATGTTAGTCGAGGTCACAAGATCGGGAGTTCTAAAATGCTCAACCATCCCTATGTTTGGTTAATTTTCTTGGATGTTAAAAGTCCTTAGCTTGACATCCTTTTGAGCTTTTCATTCTTGTTTCCACGGTTTTTGGCATTATCCCCTTTTGTCTTATTTTGGTCCTTTAGTTTCTTCTTTCTTTATTATTACTCCAGTCCTCCCAAGTCTTCTTGTTCAGCCCCATCACGCTTAAATAAATGATTTTTTATATGACTTCGTCACTTCTTACCATCAGGTTGTGTTTCTCAACTACCTCAAGCGTTATCCAAGCACCCCATGTACATAACCCCATCATTTTGATATTTCTCTCTATCCTCATAACTCTCCCCGTCTTCCTAGTACCGAATTCTTACCATTTCCTTCATTAGATGGTGTTCCCCTTCTCTTCTTCTTATGCTATTAGAGTGTTCCACCACTTGTTTCCCATTTTTGCATCCCTTCCATTTCCTTCACTTAGACGTCATGCCGTTTGTGATCATTTGTGTTTTTCCTTATTTACTCGTCATGCACTAACCTCCATATTGAGCATTCTCAGTTCCCACTATCGGGCTTCCTGATCACTTCTTGACTTATCGACATTCTCAAGATTTTCTTCCATCATGCACTTCCTTTTGTTGGATGGTATTCCTACCTAAGGATTTTCATTCCCCAACCCATCCTTACCTGCTTGTGACCATTTCACGGTACCTTTTTCCGAGTCAATTCCTTATGGTATACTTATCGACTCCTCAGACTCATCTGGATGAGTTCCTTTCGTTGGTCCCGTCCTCTACTCTTGTACTCCAGAGTAGAGATCTCTATCTATGAAATTTCGTATCCAAACCTTTTTTTTCATTCCCATAAGGTTTGTTTACTATCCTCACAGTCCCTACAGACTTCTATCCCAGGAATTCTAATTTTCGTGGTCTCCTTTCTGGTATTCTATGTTGCGCCTTGCTATTTTAAGCTCTATTAGGCTCGGGTGGGCTACTCCATCTTATTAACGCCTACTTCTTAACTAGGGTCTACTACTTTTCCCTCTTATCCCTAAGGCTTCACACTTCTGACATGTCCAATGTTATGGCATCCTTTGTTGCCCCCTTCCTATTTACCTATTTCATTGGGAATAATCCCTCTTTGAATCCTATGAGTACATCCCATTACTTTGTCCTTATTTCCCACTAGTGCTCTCCTGCAAATCTGAGGTTTCTTGGCTTCCTTGTCCAGGAGTATCTTATAGGCCAAGTTTTTACCTTTGCATATAGAAGCCTCAACTTCAAGACTTTGTGTTATTTCCCAGGGAATTTGACTTCATTTTGTCTTCTTATGAATTATTAGTACTAAGGATCTTCTCAACCCCTCCCTTCTCTTTGCATGAGTGTGTAATCAAAAGAAATTTTATTCATTAACTGATGTTTCCACAACTATGGCTAATCACATAGGTTATGTAAAATATCCTACCCATCACTCATCGACTTAATTCCCCATATTGATTGACTTAGAGTTTAGTACCAGTGGCTCGCAAGACTCTACATTAGCCATCCTAATGTGTCAGACCGATCTTCTGGGTGGGCAGGCACCACCATGGTACCTCCCACACCTAATGCAAGCATTCATGATTGCTTCTTCATACTCTTAAACCACTCAAGTTGTCACACACTGATCGGCTTGGCCAGAGACCTGTGATCAACCTACCACCCATCCCTGAGCCATGATGGTATCTCTACCAAGATGGTTCAAGAAAGGTAAATGTGTACCTGAACATTCGTTTTCCATAATAAATTACAAGGAGAAAATATATATATAGGGAATACCTTGGGGGCTTGGTTCTTTCCTCGGCTCTACCTCTATTTGGGACGACTTCTCCTGAAATGAGTTTAAGGGAGGGGAATGAGTGCACGACTCAGTGAGAGTAAATTTGTACATCATAATTTTAGTCAATAATTTTATTTGTTCATACTCATGACCCCTGTAAATTTTCATTCAACATCCACCCTCTTCTCATTAAAGGGTTCACTCGGTTGCAACAGTCTCTTACTACTCCACTTGTGGACTGGAGCGCCTTTACTATCCACCTTGATAGAAGCCCATGGCTTCTACCCTGAGTCTAAGTGGGTATCAATTTCCTAACCACCAGACCTAAATAATATTCCATGTCTGCAAGGTGGGACGAGACCTCTCCCCCTCCAACCTAGGTCTTTGTGGGCATGAAGTTCCCTGAGCATCTAAACATACTGGATGACAAACTTCTCTTATACTCCATGGGTCGTCTAGCACCTCTTGGAACCACCACTACCACATATCGGGTGCCTCAATGGTCCCATATGTCAACAGGCTCAACCAGAAGTCTTTTTAAATTAAAACCTTTATCTTTGGACTATCGGTCCCATGGGTCTGTTGGCCCGGTTTTGGCTCCTTGCCTACCAGCCCAATGGGTTCGAAGATCCGGCTTCATCGTAGTAACTGCTTGGTCCAACAAGCCCAACAACCCAACCTTGGCTTGGTAAACACACAATTTATCCATTATGAAAGGTTTCATGGACTCATTACTTGATAAATTTTTAACGGGTTTGAACCTATGCCCATTAGCCTTAGGCCCATTAGAGTCATTCTAGCTCACCCCCGAAAATAGGTCACAAATTGTTTAAGCAAATTCATGCAGTTATGGAGAGTAATTCCGGGAAAATGGTTTTTAATATAAAAGCATGACCATTGTCCCAATCGGGACAAATGTTGGAGGTTCCCACTCACCTGGTGTGTAGTGCCTTGTCCTTTCCCGGGCTGGCTTGTTCGTGCTCCCATGGCGTTCTAGGGTGGTAGGTCGACGGACCCCTCTCGCACCTACATGATTCCGGATAAGGAATAGTTAGTCTTGGTTCACTTTAGGGTTTCCCGAATTCTACATTTAGGGTAATTAACTTCCGGTTAAGTACCAATGTTTATTAACTCATTAAATTTTGTAAAATTCACAAAATTTTCGTTCTATGCTCGCAATCCTACAGTTTCGTTTAGTTTCGATTAAGTCCCCGATTTTTACCAAAATTACCAAATCACCCTTATTTCTCGAAAAATATTTATTGGTTCCAAAATTTTCTTATTACCACCAATTGGTCCCAAATTTCCTCAAATTTGTCAATTGGCCCACATTTTATTATAAAATTGCCCAAAAATCCTTCCATTTCAAAAAAAAATCCCTAAATCGCCCCAAAATTTTCACTTTGACCCCTAATTCCTCATTTCCTCCAATTGATCACCTAAACGCCATTAATTCCCCCTATCACACTGCTATTCTATTCCCCCAACTCTCTACGATCATCCTAAATTTCGAATTAAAAAAATTGACTGAGTTTCAAGCTCCGTCGAAGTTTCATGGGAAAATATGTCCTAGAGAGAGCTTTGGGATCTTACCAGTTAAGCCTCGATTCCCTGAGTTCTTGATTTGGGAAGCTCATGCTCACTGAGAGGATCCTTCTAAGATTGATAATTTCTTCGATTCGTGTCCTGAGCATAGAGAATTTGGATCAGAGTAGCTTCGCACACTTTCTCTCTCTAGAATTCTACTATACCGATGGAAGGAGGTAGATTGAACTTACCCTCGAGACTTGGAGAGATTGATTGTTTGTCAGGAGGAGTTAGGGGAGGGCTGGTTTAGCTGGAGGAGGTTGGGAGTGATTGTAATTTAGCTCGAGGTACTTCAGTTGTTTTGTGACTACCGGAGCAGTGGTACTCTGCATGCCTTCTACCGCTCCTCTGGTGGCCTTCATGCCGAGTGGAGGTTGCAATGAGGTAAAGGACATCCTCCCAGTTCGAAGGACCCCTAATTCTCCTCTAGAGGTGTTTGAAAGTTCCCTTGCTGGAGCTCTGGTCTATGCTTCACTAGAAAGTGGAGTTGTCCATCTTTAGGAGATGTCGAGCGATTGAGAGGCCGAGTGGTGGGGCGCTCCTTATATAGATGCCTCGGCAACTGACAGGGCTACCGACCGATGCAAGACTCGCTTGATTACGGCGGTAGAGGTAAATTTTTTGGGCGTGGGAGACTCAGTCTCATCTTCGGCATTCGTGGTCTACCATTAGTCAAAGGCTGACTAGGCTGGTGATGAGGATGCTACGTTAGCAAAGCCAACTAATCACGACGTGCCACATGGCAAGTCACCATGTTCAAAACTCACACGTGCATCACAGTGTAGGCTTCCTCAGATGGCTAATAGGGAGAAGAGGATAAGGGAGGCGGAGGAAGTCTCCGGCGACTTGGAAAAAGCTCTGATCCGATTGTCGGCGAGTGAGGCAGTGGCCGAGTCTTACGCCAGCCAGTAGCCTAGACAACTGTCGAGCTCTCTATATAAAGAGCACACCTCCCCTTGCATTCGTCATCCCACCAGTCATTGAAGAACCTCAAGAGGTCCATTTTTTTATGAGACGTAAACCAGAGCTCTGACAAGGGCCCTTTTCTCAATCTTAGAAGTCACATTCAGGCTCTATGGAACCAGGAGGAAGTCCTCTACCTCGCCCCACCTCCTTTTGAACCAAGGATCATCAGAGAAGCATCAGGAAGTCGGTACAATACCGTCACTCCAGTGACCCCAAAATGATAGAAAAGCTCGAGCTGAATTCTGACCACCTGCAACCTCAAATGACCGGGCCAAGCTCCCCCCGCTCACTACGACCAACCCCCGACCTCTAGGAACCTTCGAGGTAAGCTAATTTCGTCCCATTTTGCCAGAATAATAAAGTTGTAGAAAATGAAACACTTATACTTCTCTCTTCAAATTCTCCATGCTCAGGTAGCCAATTGACCTGAGGTTTATCTTGGTAGACTACCCTCGACAAGCATTAGCCACCCCCGGCCAGAGCTCAAATCACCACCCCTTTAGCGGTAAGAAAATCAAATTCTCTCTCTCTAGAAAATATTTCCAATTAAGCTTTGTTTGAACTTATTTAGGAGCCAAATGAAGTGTTTCAAAGCTTGAAATGACGAGGGGAATATAGAGAAGGTGATTCAGAACATGAATGGGAGTAATTGCCCACGTTTCGGTGGTCAATTGAAGGAAACAAGTTTTTGGGGTCAAATGGCCATTTGGGGGAAATTGGGCAATTTGGGAATTTTGGGAAAATTGGGAAAATGGAGGTTGAATTGTAATTTAAGGAAAATTGGAGGATTTTTATGAAATTAACTACCAATTAAGGTCCAATTGGGCAATTGGATGAAATTGAGGGCCAATTGATGATTTTGGAAAAATTAAATACCATGAGGGATACTTGGAAATCCTAGGGATTTAATAGAGAATTTTGAACTTTTGGGAGGCCTTTCATACCATATTTTTTCCTCACGAGCATGTCCGAACCCTATAGGGACACGCACCGTGTGCAAGGAATCACAACCAGGATTAGAAGTCTGGTTAGGAGGAACAAGTTACATTTACCGGCTGAGTGGGAATTTCCAGCATCGGTTCCAGTAGGGACAATGGCCATGCATTTGGAATTAAAAACCCTTTCCCCAAAATTAGCCTCCCCTAACTGGGTGACTCTGCTTAAACGATTTGGGAGCTAATTCCGATGATGGACTAGATAAAGCAAGTGGGCCCAAGGTCGATGGGCACGGATACAGACCCGTTGAAAATGAGAAAGACATGAGCTATTAAAAGTCTCTATAATGGATAATTGTGTGATTGGTTACAATGCCGAAGCCGGACAGACAAACTCGTTGGGTTAGTAGTTGTTGAGCCGAAGTCGGGTCCTCAAACTCGTTCGATTAGTAGTTATGAGGCTGAAGCTGGTTTGTCGGGTCCGTTGGGCCAATAACACCAAAGACAAAGGTTATAATAAATATAAACTATTGATTTTGCATGCATGAGATGTGGTGTCATGCCCGGCCCGGTTTGGTCGGATCCCCATGAGCAACCCGCCACGCCCCCAGTTTATTAAGAGTTTTCCCTTGTCTAAACCGTGAAGAGTAAGATGTCTTTTATTACCTGTATCTTTCCTAGAATAACATTAATCAAAACTAAATACACCTTACTTACCTGTCTTGCAAGTTCAGCTGCGGGTATAAGTGGGTTTTCCCATGGTTACCTAAAAGGGGGTAAAGGGAGGGGTTGAGTTTGATAACTCAGTGAATGGGTGTTGGGAGAGAGTTTTCATAATTAAAACATCTTTAATCGGAGTGTGTCAGACTTCTTATTTCATTTAAAAAAATATTATTTTCTCAATTTCCCAGTTTTTCAAACCATTTTCCTCATTTCCACATTAGGTGTGTTTAACAATCAACACATACCTTTCATCAAGAAGGGAATCACACACTCGCAGGGCAGCCATCAACTGCACCCACTTGTGGCACTGGAGCGACTTTACCGGCCACCTAGATAGAAGCCCGTCCACTTCTACCTTGGGTATGAGTGGATGTTCACAACATCCAACCCTCAAACCTGAAAATCAATTCCGTGTCCTTATGATGACAGAGCCCTTATCCCGGTCTCATGCGCATGAAGCTCAAACACAGTAGCTTCAAGAAGCCTCAAAGACAATAGCTTCATGGAGTCCAAACACAGTAACTCCATGGAGTCCAACCAAGGTAAATCTATGACTAACTGGTATGACGAGAAACTCAAATACAGTAGCTTCTCTTTCCCTTATCGCCACCATGTCGTCCAACAGCCCTTAGTACGCATCACTACCCGTCTTGGGCGTCTTGATGGTCCTGTTACTCAAGTGCATGCACAAACAATATTTTTTTCACAAAGCCATTTATCTTTGGTGCCTACTTTCCAATGGCCTCGACACTCAACCCGGACTGAAGTTGTTTATCTGATAGGTCCATTGACCTAGCCCTAATGCACTACCGCTAGCCCATCGAGCATTGTCGGCCCTGACTTGGTATCGTGGTGAATCACACAGTAAATTCCACTTTTAATAAGAGTTTTCATGGCTCTTCCAATTCATGTTTGTTTACGAACTTCTACTTGTGCCCACTAGCCTCAGGTCCATTGTACGTGATTTTCCAAAACCGAGCATCTTAGCCCTCAAGTTCCAAAACCTAGGCCTCTAGCCTATCTATACTATTCGAGCTCTTGTCAAGAAGGTCTCCCAAAATTTTTAAGCAATGGCACACGGTCAAGGGAGAACACTTCTGATAAAATCACTTTTCAACTCATCTATCACACCAACAGGGTGTGATGACATACATCTCCACTTACAATCGGTAAGCGGGTTTTCTACTCCCTTCCATGAAATTCATCATACCAACCGGGTATGATCTACTGAAGACAGGTAAGTAATTTTTCTACATAGTTTTCACATTGCTCCAACTAGGTGTGATGTTAAAATTCCACATAGAAGTGGTTTTTCATTTCTGAAGTAATCATCATCCCAACCGGGTATAATGTGAATAATCCCACTCACCCGTTAATCGTGACGTATTCGTCCTCGGTTGGTTTTCCAAGTCGACGCGAACTTCTCTTGTTGGTGTTCTGGTCTCTCATACTTCGACATGATTTGGACATTCTCACCTATTAATATTTGGCATAATAGCCTTTGTTTCTCATGTATGAATAACTAAGCCCAAAATTTTTAATTAATTGCATTTAGGTCCCTAAAGTTCCTTTTCCTTGACTTTAGATCCCTAATGCTAACTTTTCCCCAAATTGAGTCCCAAAACCTCCAAAAATTCACTTTAGGTCCTCAATTTACTCAAAATCATTTAAGGGGTTCAAGTTTTCCAAATTTCCAATTTGGTCCCCAACTTTCCAAAAATCACCATTTCACCCCTACTTTACAAAAATGGCAATTTGACCCCAATTAATTTCAAAAATTGACCAATTGGTCCTCCAACATCCTTTAAATGGTCAATTAACCCTAAATTTTGGGAAATTGCAATTTGGTCCCTCAATTTAATGAAATCCCCAATTTCCCCCAAATTTTTCCTCAATTTCCCCCCTTACAAACTGGCCAAATTTGATTTCATCAAATTGAGCAATCAATCGGAGTTATTTGCTCCAATTGAAGGTATGGATCAGTTCCTACACTTCCATACAATTCAATTGAGCTTTGAACCGCGTCATTTGAGTTCGAATTGAGCTCAAACGGAGCTTCGCTGGAAAACTGAACTTAGAGAGAGAAAGCTTCGAAAGCTTACCGTCGAAGGTGTGGCGGTCCGATCTCCTTATCGAGGAAGATAACTCTCTTCCTGAGGTATCTTTTAGGATCAAGAATTTCTACAATTGACCTCGAATTGATGAAGAATTTTATCAATGAAATTCTACAATTTCTCTCTCTAACACCGACCTACAACGACTGAGGAGGGCCGAATTGACTTACCTTTCAGCTCAGTTGAGGTCATCTAAGGGCTATGTGGATGTCGGGAGGGCTTGGTTTCAGCTCAGCCGAAATATGGCAGCATCATTCCTCCATAGTTGCTTTTATAAACCCTGCCCTTTTGAGTTAGGGAAAAATTGGAAAAAGAACCAGTCAAACCGAGTGAGAAAACAGAACTGGTTCATAAAACCCGATCACGAGAGAACAGGAAAATTGGGAAATTTACAACTCCCGAATGACCCAAAGAGTCATAAGAACCTTGGAAAATGACCTTAGGAAAATTTGGGAGAGAAAACCATATCGGTTCAGGTGAACCGGATTTGAACTAGATTGAACGAGTTTGGACCGACTTGAACCACGATTGAACCAGATGCTAAATTCATTTTTCTAGGTGGCTTAGAAAATTTAAATTGGAGAATTGGGCCATCATTGGGTAGCAAATGACGTTAGATATTTTTAATATTAAAAAACTCAGTCGAATCGAGCTTGAACCAGTCGGTTTAAGTGTTGAACCTAGTTCGGACCGGTCCAGTCCGGTTCATAACAGTGTTGTCTTCTTCCTTTAGATGGCAGCACTGTTCACTCGCCGAAAAATTCAACAGCACCGGCGAAAAAGAAATGTTTCCATTCAGTACATTGTAGATCATCAATGACTGTCATTAAGGTGCCAATCGGACGGCCAGAGAGTCTCCGATCTCCCTATATAAAGAGTCTATCTCTCAGTTTTTCGATGAAGCTCGAACCAGATCTCTGATATATGGTCTTTTCTTAGCCAAAGAAGGCATGGTCAGATTCCTTAAACTCAAGGAGAAGTCAGCAATGCAAAGGTAGTCTCTAATTGCTCCGAGGATCACCGGAGAAGCGCCGGCAAGATCGAACAATGAAGTAACACCGAAGAACCGAAGCTGTCCTATTTCTATCAGGCTTAAATCAGCCAATTTGAGCCATACTCAGGCCTAACCAAGCTCTTTCAAAACTTCATCAGCCCTCCTACGACTGAATTAGAGCAGAAAGCCAAGCAAATTTGGCTACCCTCTCAAAATTTTGATCGATGCTAAAGAGAACTGATAGATATTTACTGACCAAATTCTCCCTCAATTCGACATGAATTGAGGTGATTCTTGATTCTAGGAGGTACCTCAAGATGAGTGCAAGCTGCCTACATCAAAAGCTCATACCGTCATGCCTCCAACGGTATACTTTCAAAGCTTTTTCTCTCTATGTTTTGTTTTCTGGTGAAGCTCCGTTTGAGCTCGTTCCAGTGTCAATTAAAGCGATTCAAAGTGCAATTGAATCATATGGAAGTGTAGAAACTTAAATCTAACTTCAATTTCAACAATTAACCATGTTTGATTGGTCAATTTAATAAAATCAAATTTGGCCAAATTGAACGGTTGAAATTGGGGAAAAATTGGTGGAAATTTTGGGGATTTTAAAAATTCGAGGGACTAAAGTGCAATTTCTTGAAATTGAGGTCAATTGGACATGGTTAAGATGTTGGAGGATCAATTGATCAATTTTTGAAAATTTTGGGGTGAAATTTACCATTTTTGTAAAGTATGGGCAAAATGGAAATTTTGGAAAACTTGGGGACCAAATTAGGAATTTGGAAAACTTGAACCCCTTTTTGTAATTTCGAATAAATTAACGTCCCAAAGTAAATTTTTGAAGATTTGGGACTCAATTTGGGGAAAATCGACAATATGGATCTAAAGTTGGGTATTTTATTCATTCATGGTGAATAAAGGCTGTCCAGCAAAAGGATAATGAACAAGGATGTTCATTACGTGTAGGAACGCGAAGTACCGGGGACGCTAGCTAAGGCAAGCTCGCGAAGGTTCAAAACGCATTTTAAGAAGGATTCACGACATTCATGGGTGAGTGAGATTATTACATCATACCCGGTTAGGATGATGAGCACCTTAGAAATGAAAACCCACTACTAAGTGGAATTTTAAATATCACACAGGAAGGGAGTGATGTGTGAATTACGTGAAAAAAACTAATTACTAGTTGTAAGTAGATCATACCTGGTTCGTATGATGAACTTCCTGGAAGGAAGTAGAAAACCCGCTTATCGGTTATAAGTGAAGATGTCCACACACTCGGTTGATCTAATAGATAGATGAAAAAAATATTTTGTCAAAAGTGCTCTCCCCTGACTGTGTGCCACTGCTTAAACCTTTTGAGAGACCTTCTTGATTGGAGCTCTAATAGCTCAGATAGGCCGGAGGCCTCGGTTTTAGGACTTGGGGCTATTATGCCCAATTTTGAAAATCTCGTACAGTGGGCCCAAGGATAGTTGGCACGAGTAGGAGCTCGTAAAAAATAAGAGACTAAGCCATGAAAACTTTAAATGAATTGTGTGTTTGGCCATGGTACCAAGACATGACTAACATACTCAATGGACCGGTGGCAGTGTGACAAGACAGGTCGACAGACTAGTCGAGACAAACAGGTGCATGTTGAGTTGAGGGTCGGGGCCTTTGGGCCAGTGGCACCAAAGATTAAATGGCATATGAGTAAAACTATTGTTTTGTTCATGCACTGAGGTACAGGACTTTCAAGGCGCTCAAGAAGGGTAGTGATGCATCCTAGGGGCTATTGGATGACATGGTGGAGATAAGGGCAGATTTTCGTGCCAGCAGTCAGGGTAGCTTGACGTAGCTTCATGCGCATCCTCATACGAACCGGTTCAGGTGGGGTCGGGATGAGGTCTCTATCCTCGTACGAACACGGTGTTTTCTTTACGAGATTGAGGGTCGGATGTTGTGTACATCCACTCATTCTCAGGGTAAAAGTGGACGGGTTTCTATCTAGGCAGCCAGTAAAGTCACTCAGACATCACATGTGGGTGTAGTGGACGTGCTGCCATGCGAATGTGGGTTCCCTTCATGATGAAGGGCATGTGTTGGTTGATAAACACACCATTTGTGGTTAACGATGAGAAATGACTATGAAAACTAAGATTTTGAGGATGAAATATTTGAAAGGAAATAAGGAGTTCGGCAAACTCCAAATTAAAAACTATTCTATTAAAACTTTATTTTTAAAATTTCTCATTCATTGTGTTGTAAAAAATCACCCACCCTTTTTACCCCTTTTTAAAAAATTGAGAAATGACTAGGTATAGCACCATGCCTTACCCTTTATCAGGTATGTTTAATTTACTTGAGCTTGCATTTTTATTGATCTATGTTATTTCAGGTAATAAGTTTGAGATTTCGCCTGGCTCCTCTTGAATAAAAGAAGGGGGAAACCCCTCTTGAACCAAGAGAGCGGTGGGTTGATCATGGGGATCCAACCAAACCGGGTCGGGGCATGACAACTTCAGTGGTATCAGAGCTAAATTCCCTTGAAACATTGTCAATATTATGCCCTAACATTAATCCAACCTTAACTCTCGTATAGGGAGGAAAATCCCTAGGAAATTCGATGTGAATTCCAATCCTCCACCCATAACCCTGAAAAAGACACCTACCCCAAGGGAGGCAGCCGTTCAAAGATTTTTAAAAGAAGAGAAAAGAGTACTCATGAACATGGTGGAAGATTACCGAAAACTGGTGGGAGCCTTATTGGAAGCACAAGGCATCACATACCCTCCTCCAAGACAAGAGGAATATGTACTGCCTCCTATGAGCCCAACCCCTCCTTCAGCCCCAAAACAACCGAAGATGAATCCAACTAAGAAGGAGGTCTGGGACAACTGTAAACCCTATTCTTTTGAGTTGAGGAAAACCAGGAAAAGAATCAGTCAAAATGAGGGAGAAACACCGAACCGGTTCACAATCTCGATTATCAGAGAACGAGCAATTTGAGAAATTTACAACTCTCGAGTGACTCAAAGGGTTCATAAATTCTTGGAAAAGAACCTTAGGACAAATTTGAAGAGAAAAACCAGACTGGTTCCGATGAACCGGTTCCAACTGGATTGAACTAGTTTATGAACCGAGACGGTTCATGAACCGGAACCGATAGAGAAAGGGAAAACCAGGAAATTTATGGATCTTGAATGACCTAAAGAGTCACCAAAGTCATGAAAAAGGACTAAAGGATGAATTGGAAATGAAAACCAAACCGGTTTAGGTGAACTGGATCCCAACCGGATTGAACCGATTTGGATCGGTTTGAACCTTTATAGAACTGGATTCTAAATTAATTTTTCTAGGTGGCTTAAAAAATTCAAATTTGAGATTTGAGGCAACCATTGGATAGAAAATGAATTTAGATGAATTTAAAAATTTTTAGATTTGAAAATTTTGATCGGATCGGGGGTAAACTGACTGTTTAAGCTCTGAACCGGGTTCAGACCATTCCGATCTAGTTCAAAACAGTGTCGTCATCTTCCTCCAGATGACAGCACTGTTCACTCACCGAAAAATCACACAGCGCCGATGAAGCTGAAAAGTCTTCGGCCAGGGAATTTTAAGCAATGAATGACTGCCATTAAGGTGCCAATCGGATGGGCAAGAAGTCCCCGAGCTTCCTATATAAAGATCCCCTCCCCATACATTCTCTCCACACCTGAAAACTCCATTCTCTCTTAACTGCCCCATTTTCCGGTGAAGCTCGAACTAGAGCTCCGACGTGGGCACTTTTTTAAGCCAAACAAGGTGTGGTTGGGTTCTTTAGAACCGGGGAGAAGTCAGCTACACACCTATAGTCTCCATTTGCTTCGAGGGTCGTCGGAGAAGCGTCAGCGTGATCGAACAGTGAAGCAGCTCTGACGGACTGAAGCTGCCTTGTTTCAGCCGAGCTGAAATTGGCCATTCCGAGTACTCCTCATGCCAAACCAAGCTCTCCCAACACCTTCTCAGCCCTCCTACGGCCGAATTAGGACTGAAAGGTAAGCCAATTTGGCTCTTCTTTGCAATTTCTGGTCGGTGCTAGAGAAAGAACCGGTAGAATTTTGATGAAGGAATTCAAATCCAATTCGACATCCATTAATGCAATTCTTGATCCTAGGAGGAACCTTAGAACACAAGCTATTTTCCAATATCAAAATCACAAACTGTCGCACCCCCGACAATGAGTAATTGAAGCTTTCTCTCTCTATATTCAATTTTCCAGCGAAGCTCCATTTGAGCTCGTTCCAGCATCAAAACTTCCGATTAAAAGTGCTATTGAATCATATGAAAATGCAGAAACTCAATTTTAACATCAATTTCAACAATTAGAAGTGTTTGATTGGTCAATTTGATAAAATCAAATCCGGTTGTGCTAGGAAGTTGAAATTGGGGGGGAATTGGGGAAACTTGGGGATTTTCAAAAATTTGAGGGACCAAAATGCAATTTTATAAAATTCAAGGTCAATTGGGCATGATAAGAGTGTTAGAGGACCAATTGAGCAAATTTTAGAATTTTTGGGGTAAAACTTACAATTTTTGTAAAGGAAGGGCAAAATTGTAATTTTGGAAAATTTGAGGGCCAAATTGGGAATTTGGGAAACTTGAACCCTTTTTTATGAAATTGAGTAAATTGAGGCCCCAAGAGGAATTTTAAAAGTTTCGAGACTTAATTTGGGGAAAAATTGATAATTGGGCCTAAAGTAAAAGGAAAATTAACTTTAGGGGCCAATTTGTAAATATTGGAAAAGTTGTGAATTTAATTATTTATACTGAATGAGGTTACCAAGTCAAATGATAATGAACAGCGATGTTCATTTCATGTAGGAACACAAAACATCGAGAACGCCAGCTAAGGTTAAGCTCGCAAGGGACGAAAACCTACTTAGTGGAATTTCACTACACGATCGGGTGAGTGGGCTTACTAATGTCATACCCGGTTGGGATGATGAGCATAGTTTAAAGTTAAAAATCACTTATCAGTTGTGTGTGGGATTTTTATATCATACCTGTTTGGTATGATAAGTATCTCAAAAATGAAAACCCAATACTTAGTGGTATTTTAAACATCACAACTTAAAGGACTGGTGTGAAAATGACACAGAAAAACTAATTAATAGCTGTAAGTAGATCATACCCGATTGGTATGATAAAACTTCCTCGAAGGAAGTGGAAAACTCGTTCATCGGTTATGAGTGAGATATTCTCATACTCGATTGGTATGATGGATAGTTGAAAATATATTTTCGTCGAAAGTGTTCTCCCCTTACTATGTGTCATTGCTTAAACGATTTGGGAGACCTTTACGTGAGCTTGAATAGCTCTGTTAGGTCGGAGGCCTCGGTTTTGGAATTTTGGGGCTATTATGCCCAATTTTGAAAATCTCGAACTGTGGGCCATAGGCCAGTTGGCACGAGCAAGAGCTCATAAACAAACATGAATTATATGCCATAAAATTTGAATAATTGAATTGTTTGGCCATGGTACCAAGATAGGACCGACATACTCTGTCAACTAGCGGCAGTGCGACATGATAGGTCCATGGACTAGTCAAGACAAACAACTGCAGGTTGAGTTGAGGGTCGGGGCCTTTGGACTAGTGGCGCCACAGATTATATGGCATGATGTGAAAATACTAATTGTGCATGCACTATGATTACGGGACCTTTAAGACGCCCAAGAGGGGTAATGATGCATCCTAGGGCCCTAAACGACCTAGTGGATATAAGGGCAGTTAGTCATACCAGGTGACCTTATGAAGCTCGACGAAGCTTCAAGTGCACGAGACCGGGGTGGGGACAGGATGAGCTCTCTATACTCATACGGACACAGAGAATTGTTACAGGATTGAAGGTTGGGTATCGCAAACATCCACTCATTCTTAGGGTAGAAGTGGATGTACTTCTATCTAGGTGGCTGGTAAAGTCACTCCGATGCCACAAGTGGGTAAAGTTGCTTTGATCGACAAGTGGAACAGTCGGGGACTGTTCTACAAACGTGTGATCCATTTTTATGATAAAAAGGGCATGTGATTGTGTGCCAACCCGAGAAGTGGTAGATAATGGAATACCGTGAAAGTATGGAACACATAGATAATTACATCGCTAAGATTTCCTCCACTCACTAAGTTGTGAAACTTATCCCCTCTCCTTAACAATTTTTTTTAGGAAGGAAAAGATCATCCAAGAACTTCCTCCGCCGAGTCTCAAACCTAGGTACGATTTATGTTATCGATTTTGTATAATGTCATTCCAGGGAACATGGTAGGAGCTGTCTGACTCTTCACAATCTAGGAGAGGAGCAACTCCGGATAGTGGTAGGTTGATCACGGGGTTCCAACCAAACTGGGTCAGGGCGTGACACCGGCCTTGCAAACGCGGCATCTGAGTCACCCTTTGACTTGTTGACTAGCCACGTGACGACCTCCCATTGATTACCCATTCTAGCATGGCTGCTGACCAGACTCGGTCAACCTTTGACTGTGACATGTGACATCCTCACATTCGCTAATTTAAATGAATTAGATTTCCATCCCCGTGCAACCGCTACATGTCAACTCTAAACCCCATCCCTTAAAGATAAGAAAACCAGGTAAAGAATCGGTCAACTCAAGATTGAAAACCGAACTGGTTCATGAAACTTAACCGATAGAGAAAGGGCAAAATGGGGAATTTACAAATTTTGAGTGTCCCAAAGAGTCATAAAAACCATGGAAATTAACTTTGGGATGAATTGGAAGAGAAAACCATATTGGTTCAAGTGAACCGAACCTGAATCAAATTGAACTAGTTTGAACTATCATTGAACTAACTGCTAAATTCATTTTTCTAGGTGGCTTAAAATATTCAACTTGGGAAATTGAAGCCACCATTGGATAGAGAATGAATATAGATGAATTTAAAAATTTATAATTTGGAGAAAATTGGTCGAATCGGACCTGAACCGGCTGGTTTAAGAAATGAATCCGGTCAGACCGGTCCAGTCCAATTCTAAACAGTGTCGTCTTCTTCCTTCAAATGATGACATTGTTCATTCAATGCTTGAACAAAACAATGATGCAAAAAGGAATCATCTCTGTTCAGGCTATTTCATGGCCCTCAAATGACCTCATCTGAGTTGAAAGTTAAGCCAATTCAGCCCTACTTAGTTGTTGCAGGTTGGAATTAGAGAGAGAAACTGTGAAATTTCGTAGACAAAATCCACCTTCGATTTAGGGTCCATTGAAGGAATTCTTGATCCTAGAAGGTATCTCAAGAAGAGAGCTACCTTCCACGATAGACAGCTCGGACTGTCGCACCTCTAACGGTAAGCTTTTGAAGCTTTCTCTCTCTAGGCACAGTTTTTCGGCAAAGCTTCATTTCAGCTTGAATCGTATGGAAGTGTAGGAACCGATTTACACCTCAAATTGAAGCAATTAACCCCGATTGAATGGTCAATTGAAGAGATCAAATTCAGCTAGTTTGAAAGGGGGGAAATTTGGAGATTTCATAAAATTGAGGAACCATTTTGGCCAATTGGCCATGGAAAAGATGTTGGAGGACCAATTGGTCGATTTTGAATAATTGGGGTCAAATTGCCATTTTTAGAAAATAGGGGTAAAATGGTAATTTTTGAAAAGTTGGGGACCAAATTAGAAATTAGGAAAATTTGAACCCCTTATACAATTTTGAGTAAAATGAAGACTCAAAAGGAAATTTTGGAAATCTTAGGGCTCAAATTGGGTAAACATGAGCATTAGAGACCTAAAGTGTAAAGAAATAAACTTTAGAGCCCAAAGTGAAATTAATAGAAAATTGTGAGCCTAGGTTTTTATGTCAAACCGTGAATGATAAGGCTGTCCAAATTGCATAGGAACACGTATGACAAGAATGCAAGCAAGAGAAAGTTCATGTAGAATTGGAAAACTGACCGAGAACGAACACGTCATGGTTATCGGGTAAGTAGGTTTATTCACATCATACCCGGTTACAATGGTGAGCACTTTATAAACGAAAAACCACTTATATATGTGGGATTTTACCATCACATCTAGTTGGAGTGATGTGCGAACTAAGCTAAAAACTATTTACCGGTGGTAAGTAGAGGAAATCATACCCGATTGGTGTGATGAAGTGAAAATTTTATAATATATCCAATCCCTTATAATATATCCAAGAAGCACAAGTTTATCCAAACAAAAGACAGTTATTCAAGTTGGCAAATAACTTATATTTCCTTAAAGCTTCTAACACGGCTCTTAAATTTGCTACATGTTCATCTATGGTCTTGATGTATATTAGAATATTATCAAAATATACAACTACAAACTTCCCAATAAAAGCACATAATACATGATTCATTAATCTCATGAAAGTGCTAGGTGTATTAGTTAATCCAAAGGGCATAACTAACCATTTATATAATCCTTGTTTAGTTTTAAATGTAGTTTTCCATTCATCCCTTTCTTTCATTTGAATTTGATGATATTTACTCTTAAGATCTATTTTCAAAAATAAACAAGATCCATGCAACTCATCTAACATGTCATCCAAACGAGGAATAGGGTGGCGATACTTTACCATGATTTTGTTGATGGTTCGACAATCGACGCATATTCGCCAAGTTTCATTCTTCTTAGGTACGAGTAGCACTAGCACAGCACATGGACTCATACTCTCTCAAGCATACCTCTTTTCCATCGGCTCTAGGACTTGACATTGAAGTTCCTTTATTTCCTCAAGGTTACTTCTATATGTTGGTCGGTTGGGAATCGTTGCTCCAGGGATGAAATCAAGTTGATGTTCAATTTCTTGAATTGGTGGCAAACCTGGTGGTATCTCATCAAGGAATACATCCATAAATTCCTGCAAAACAGTAATAATATTGCTCGGCAAAGATCCGGCAAGATCATTAGTACTCAAAAAGGTGTTCCTGTACATAAGTACAATAATAGCCTAATGTGAAAGTAAAGCTCGCTTGAAAGTAAAGCTCACTTATTATAGCTTGCATTTGTAAGTTAAGAATCAGTTGTTGGGAGTCTTCTTCATTTGGCGTATCTCCTCATCATTGTGCCATGAGTTCCTACAAATGATAAAAATAACAGAAGAACCTCGCAAACGCTATCTTACGTATTTCTCTCAATCAATCGTGTCTCACACTCAAATGGAATTTCTTATATATTCAAACACTCTTGCATTTTTCCTCTCGTATGTCTTTTTTCAATCTTAATTGAACTTTAAAAATAAATCATTTTATGAAACAGTTCAACTTGAGGAATAATCAAGACAAATTAATAAGGTTTTCAAAAACTAATTCCAAAAGAATTTAAGTGTGATGTACGAATAGACTTAGATAAGAAATAAAAATAAAATTTAGAGAAATAAGAAATTAAGATTGAATTGAGTAATAAATAAGAAAGAAACTTAGATAGAGCAGAATAAATAAATAAGAATGAAAATCAAGATAGAATTGTGTGACTCTCTTTTGTTTGCCCTTTTTTTGCACAAATTATTTTTTTCTTTTTTCTCTCTTTTTTTGGCACGGATTTTTTTGGTTTTTCTTTCTTTCTTTCTTTCTTTCTTTTTTGTACTTACTGAAAAGAAGATAGATAGAAGAATATGAGAATTTTTTTTAAGAGAATAGAAATAGGTAGAGAAGGTAAAAAAATAGATATAAAAGATAGGATGAAACTTGTGGTGCAACTGTGTGATCTAATACCAATTGATGCGAACCCCGCCGATATGCTGACGACACCCTACACCAAATATAGCAAAGACCCTAAGACTTTCACGACACAAGTACAAAAAGATGGAATATACCTTGTTTATATGAGAAATAAGGTATGAGATATGTAGATGCCACACCCAAATTCTCTAAGAAAAACACTTAGAAAACCCTATTGATAAGTGTAATTGCTTGAACGCTATAGGTAAAAACCAAATAAATTTAAAAGTTATTTCAACAGAGAAAGAAGAAAAACCTTAAGAAATTGAATTTCTAAAATTCTGTCCTCCAATACTATAGAGTATGCCTTTTAGAGGCACGAATAATAATCGAATAGCCTAAAAACAAGGAAAATATACCTTATAGTTATATGTTAACCATATCTAATCTATATATTTAGGATATTTTAATAACTACTTTAAAAATCTAAATTTTACTAATTAAATATTTAATATTATTATTTAATATCATAAAATATTTATTATATTAATAAATCTCTCCTTATTAATTAAATTTAAACCTTCTCTTGGGCTCTTCTATTAGGCTTATACTTGAATTTTCTGCAATCTCTTTAATCAACTCATATAAAGCATATTTGAATCTTTTAGCCCTTAGTAATTGGGCCTTCTTGTAGTCTCAAATGATCCTTTATCTCATTTGGTGATAGACTATTCAGCTCCATTGCAGGTTCAGTTGATTAAACTTGTGAATTCGTATTCTTTTTGGTCAAATTCACATCATCACCCCCCCCCCCTTTCCCCTTTCAGGTAACCAAGGGAAAGCAACCTTTAAGACCTCCCTATAGCTGAACTTTAAGACAAGGTATGTAAGATTTAAGATATTCAATTATGTTTAATGTTATTCCAGGAAAGATACAGGTAAAAAGGATGCCTTACTCCTCACGATTTTGAAAAGGGAAAACCCTTAATAAACCGAGAGAGTAGCAGGTTGTTCACAAGGATCCGATCAAACCGGGTCGGGGCATGACACAACCTCTCATTGGTTGATTTAAATATTCCTATATTGCTTCCAGGACACTATGGAGTTGCCACATGTTAGTCGATAATTGGGTGATGCCATCCGACGTGGCATTGCCACATGTCGACTTCTGATTGATTGATCATTTCTCCAACATCCCAGTCAGATGCTGATGTGGCACCTTTACCATGTGTCAGCTCCCCATTGATTGATCCAGCTGACTGGGCTCTTCTAACGTTGACAGCCAACGTGTCACTCCCCTATTGGTCAGTCATCGCTGAGGTGAATTTTCTTCCTTTAATCGTTGACTAGTGACACATGTCGTGCCTTGATTGGCCCGCACTTCCGGGTGCTGACTGAGTGTCGACTAGGCGCGGCTTGGCATGCTTCACGTGCTGATTGGTCGGGCTTGCTGACAGGGCGTTGATGTGGCAGTGGTCAGTTGATCGGCTAAGTCGTTGACTAGTCCGATCTGACCGGGTTGGGTGACCCAAATTCAAAAATCGGTTGGTTTAGGCCCGATTCAACCGGTTTTCTTGAAATTTAAATTTATCTAAATTCATTTTCTACCTATTGATGGCTTTAATTTTCCAATTTAGTGCTTTCAAGCTACCTAGAAAAATAATTTTGTGAACCAGTTATTCATGGTTCAATCGGGTTCAATCCTGTTCGGGTCTGGTTTACCCAAACTGATCTAGTTTTCACATCCAATTTACTTAATGGTTCTTTTTCATGATGTTTAGGTATTTATTGGTGACTTGGAGTATTCCAAATTCCTATTTTGACTAGTTTTTACCAATTCAGGTCCCCTTGGATTCTCGATTTTCTCTCTAAAAAATTTCGGTTACTTATTCCGAGAGAACGGGATCTACATAACATAATTTGTGTGCTTAATTGTAGGTTAACAGAACTCCAGTGCACGACAATAACTCTCTAGGAAACACAATACTCGAGAACTAAGATTCTAGCCTATATGAGTGACAGTTACTAGGATCAAGTTCAATTGTATTAACTTTAGCGCTTTACAACTTTAGAAAATAAATTGAGTTGTATCATTTTATAAAATGTTTAAAAAATCACATGAACTTGCTGTAGATGTCACATCCAGGATTCGTACTAGATAAGTTTTTAAAAAGTGGGTTGAAACCCAAATTAGTTTTTAAAGGAATTGAGCTCATTCTTGGAAACACCTTGAAAAGGCAGTAATTTTGAAGAAAAGAAAGTAATGTCTTACGTATTAAAAGAAAGGGCAAAAGCCAATATTTTTAAAGAATGAACTCATCACTTAGTATTATAAAGAAAAAGGGGCAGCTCTTGATATGTTGAAAAGAATGAACTAGAGAATTTTGGGACATATGAGGAGTAAATATAGAATATGGATGTATGAGAAGTAAAATTGGAGTTTTTGGAAATTTAGAGCCAAGTAATTTTAAGATATTTGGGATGGGGAAGAACCCAATTTTTTTGAAGAAATAAACTATTATGCTAATTTTATATAAGACGCATAGACCCCGATGTAATTATATAAAACTGAACGAAGGTATGATCATTTTTATGAACTACAACAGATTTTAAATATGATGTTGGATGTAATTATATAAAACTGAATGAAGGTATGATCATTTTTATGAACTACAACAGATTTTAAATATGATGTTGGTAGAGCTCGAATTTGTAAATGTTTGTCTTTTTGCAATGTGAGTAGTGTTCGGATTCGCTCAATCTACGAGTGATGTGTTCAAAGTCCGAATTCACTTTGTTGAAGATAAATAGATTTTTGTTGAGTTAAGCCAACACTAACTATACATTTGGTACAAAAATTTGTATTAATTTATAATATAAGGCATGAGATGGTATCATGATCACCTAGATAGAGGTAAAATGGTATTGTGATGACCAAAATCACTAGTATAAGGGTGATTTTTTACTCTAGTGAGTCATTTGATCACAAGGTATGGGTCTATTTGATTTTAGACTTAGTGTTGGTTGGCTAACTGTTTCCACTATCGAAATTATTTTTTCACATAATCCGAGTATTACTTATTTGTCATTCATTAGTATTGATGATGGATTTTCCGACCAATGAACTAATTGTCTTGAAAATCTAAGTTTTAATTTTATGCTCACATTAATGACTTAGTTGATACCCATAATAATTTTTGGCCAACCCAACTATTTTTGTATTTGACTTATTAGAGTTTATGGCTTATTAACACGATTTTTATATTTTCTTAGAAAAAGAAATTATTATAAATAATTTTTGAAACTAAGTGACCTATACGAAGGAATAAGTGACCTATACCCGTGATACAACTTAGAATTTTTTTTTCAACACACGTTCATAGTGCATTTTAATAAGGTATTAGGTTGAAACATAACACATTGCCCTTAGTCTTCACATTTATTAAGATTGTCAAGCTACCCCTCGAACCCTTTTTATGTAAAGATAGGACATTAGGTGGAGATGTATAAGCCTAAAGGAAATTTTATGAAAATATATTTCTTATCAATGGTTTATTTTTCATTTGATGAATTTTTTATAACGTTTGAAAAGTGGGTGTAATATTTTATAAAAATTTAAATTTTTATTGAAATTGTGAAAAATATTCTATTTTTAGACTTTTATCATATTAGTACTAAAATAGTGTATCTTAAGCGTCTCCACTTAGTCATTATGATGATAAATTGGTTAAATATGTGTAAATCTTTAAAGTTCATGCCCATTTATTCTTTGATATTCATCAATTTTCTACTACTTATCCAATGTATTTTCTTTTATTTTCATTGCCTCTCCACTTAGTTGTTGATCTCGTTGTACAAAACATATGATAAAAAATAACTCGTAAGTGGAAATGAAGTGAATAACAACTTTTAATAATACTTCCATGTTGCTCTTGGATAATAAGATAACTTTCTAGCTTAGATGGTTGCAGGATATTCGATCATTCAAAAACTCTAAGAGTTTTACAATTGTTTCTATCGGGTAAGCCAAGATACTTCTCAGTGTCCATATGCACTCATGATAAAATGGCCTCTTTGCTTCCTTGTCTTATATTAGAACTCAAGTAAATAACAAATTTTGGTAAGCTAAGTTTTTGCTAAGAGTCTTCACAGTATGATAATAAGATATGCATGCATCTTTTCATGTTCAAAGAGGTGTATCATTAATGAAAAATAGAGTATTATTCGTAAAAAAAAAGGATATATAACACTTCAAGACATGCATTTAATTTTTTATTTTTTAAGTATTAATAAAATTAAAAAAAACAAGAATTAAGTCACTAAAATCAAAATGTAAGGGAATTGATAAGTAATTGATAATCAAGAAACCAAAAATACACATTTTATAATCCAAGATATAAACTTAGAGTCCAAACTCATTTTTTCAATTATTTTTTGAATAAAATCTCATTTTACCTTGTCATATATATTTATCATATCTATTTTCACTATAAAACACTTCATTTTTTATATTTAAAAAATATAAAGACTCAGTGGCAAATTAATTTTATAGTTTAAGAAAATGAATAAAACCATAGTTTAAGAAAATGAATAAAATCATAATTTCCAATAATTAAAAAAAAATGGCCAAATTTTCTCAAGGAAGTTGAGCTTTTTAGTGGAAAACCAGTGAAAAAAAGATTGTGGGCCGAAATGAAATAAGGAGGGTGTTTGAACATTTTTTTGGATAAAAATAAAAGTTAGGGTAATAAATAAAAATTTAATAATAAATTCATATCTTTTTATCGTGTGCAAGATATATGTCAATTTAAGTATAAATTATTTTATTTTTTACTAATATCATAATTCCCCCGTTTTTTTATTTACAACTCAATTTTTACAAAATTTTATTTTTTAATTTAGATTTTACAAAAAAAATATTAACATGTAATAAATAAATTAAATTTTGAATTAAATTAGATAATCATGTAAAAAATATATTTTATTTTGATTTTAAACCTTAATTTTATTCGGGAAGGTATTGCAATTCTTCTATATAGAAAAAGTGAATGGACAAAAAAGCCCAAGCAGGAAAAGCTTTATGACTCCCGTGTCCCCAAAAGGACAGTTATCCCCACATTGAGGGGGGACGCTTCCCACCAGGGCATCTGCAGGAAGTGCTGTTTCACTTCGATATTTGAATTTTGACTCATAAGTTGGACGTTTCCTGCAGCAGAAGCCCCTACCGCGGGAGGACCATGTGACCAAGAAAAGACCAGGACAACATCACCAGATCTAGCACCATGGCCCTACACCATCCTTTCAACCCCTCTTTCTTTCTCCCTGAGGTTCTCTTGGGCGTATCTTCTTGGCATTTTCTCGGAGGGTCGCTTGGGCGTATCTTCTTGGCATTTTCTCGGACTTCTGATACTCTGAAGCTCACACGTGATCATTAATGGCCCTGAAGGTGCAACAACCATACCCATAAGAACATTAGGATGACCCAATTCCCATCAGCTGCAGTTCTGCAAAAGCATTGCCTGAGTTCTTGTCAGGCATGCTTGGGATCATTTCAATCCAATGTCCATCTTCTCCGGTTGAGAATCTCTGCAACTGTGAGTTTGAATCAAATTCTATGCACAGTCGAAGAGAGGGGGATACTCCAGATCTCATGTCACAGGAGTTCGGTTAACAGTTTTTTATCAAGACACACTGGCAGAACTTGTTTGGTCATCAAAACTCATCAAAACAGTTCTTAGTCATACAAGTGCTCAGTTTGTATCGGTACACTGGCTTTAGTTCTAAATATAGGGTAACAAATGAGTGGCAGCTACGCATAGCAACTGTACAATGTGAATATAACTCTTAAGAAATAGGCACTACCACGGAGACAGCCAGACGATGGTCCTGCAGGTCCCACCAATCTTCTGAAAATGAGCCATGATCAGCTTAGAAAACTAGTACCAAGCTGGGAAGTCTTCTTTACTCTCACTTAATCTTGTCACTAAGCTCGGACCTTGCCACTTCCCAAAGTGAGCTCAAGATCATCAACTCCAATCTCATGGATCCTCTCACCCTCCCAGGGTGTCACCCTCCCATTCCCAAACTCGAACTCCGATGTCCTACCAAACACTTCTCCATCAAACTTCATTTTGTCCTTGAGGTTGCCTTGCTGACTTGCAGGCACCTTGACGAGGTTGAAAGTAGGGGAAGGCGGAGAAGCCCCTATTCCCAGGAAGCCCAAGGCAAAGGGATCAGAATCCTCGGTGGAGGCATCAGACTCACCAAGCTCTGGAATTGTTGGAGGGGTCGAATTCCGCTGTGGCGTTGGACTTGATGGAGCTGAGGCAGCAACCGTCGGGTGGCTGTTCGAGAGAGACTCCCAGTCGGGCTTTCTCTTTGAGCCACACCTTGAGGTTGGAGAGGACAATGGAGGGGTCACTGGAGCACTACTGGAGAACCTCAATGGCGGGAGGTTCATCGGAATGGAGGCGACGTTCTGGAGGAAGGGGAGAAGGTAGGTTGATGGGTTGTTCAGATCTGAACGGCTGGGGCTCGGAAAGGACGAGGAAGTGGGGCTCGCGTGGTAGGATGGGATGGGGCTTGGGAAGGCCGATGACTGTGGACTCAGTTGAATTGAAGAGCATGGGCTGATATTTGCAGAGGTGCCAGCTAGTTCGGCGGGTGATGGCTTGAATCCCTGAATTGATATCAGAACTTAAGTTAACTAGCAGATCTACCAACCATCATTAAATGGTATAATAGTGTGAATCCAATGTTTTGGAAAGATAATACCACTCAAGTATTATTCTAGGTAAAAATTTCCATTTTGCTATCTTCATGTACTATGATAGATCTACTAAAGTTCAAATGAAACTGCAGGGATATCTATGAACCTCATTGCTTATAGACACCTGAACTGGCCATAAAAGTTGAAGCAGCACAGATGTTCTAGCTTTTGTATAAAGAAAAAAGCTACAGGAGCTTGGCAAGTTGGAGATATAAAAAAATTACATCTTCAGCAGATAAATTTTAAAAGCCTGACATTTTCTCAGGCATAACCTAACAAAACTACAGTACTCAGTTCAAATGAAATTAATCACGAATGGAAAGAAGATTCAGGTTGAGCTTCAACATGCAGGGAATTGACGATACAGCCAAGATCGGATAGGAAAATCCGAGCTCAAATCGGACCTTGGCATGAAATCGGATAGGCGACAATCGACAAAGAAACGCTCGATTGAATAGGAATAGCAAATCGGAAGAAGAAAAAGTGGGGAAGCGAGCATGGACCTTGCGATAAGTGGTGCCGTCTTCCTCAACGACCCAACCTGCCTCGGCGCAGAGGGCCTTGAGGACCTCGTTGTTGTCGCAGTGCTTGGGGAGCTTGTAGTTCCCCTGGGCTCGGAGCCCGGCGTAGATCTTAGAGGCTATGGCCCTCCTCCTCCGCTCCCTCCGCTTGTTGTTCTCCCTTTCCTTCCATGTCGGTAGCCTCCCGGATCCACCTTCTCCTCCCATTGCTCTCTCTCTCTCTCCCTCTCTTTCTCTCTCTCTAGACCATAACACGCAAAATGAGAAGGTTCTTCACGGGGCTTTAATTTCAAAGATCACCCGTGGATGAAGAATCTCGTAACGATTCAGGTGAGTCTCAACTGAACCATACATGCCTCCTAATATTATTTATTAACCTAATAATAATAAATTTTATTTATTTTTACATTTTGGGCCGATTTTTTAGCTTTAATTATTGAGTTTTTAAAATAATATTTTCCATAATTATATGGCAACAATTGATTTCCATCATAAAAATATTTATTTTTAATTTAATAAACTAATAGATAAAAGCTAAATTTGTTCGAACTAAAAATTAAGAAAATAAAAAATAAGGTTGTTCGAAAGTCTTTGTAGCTACCTATTAAAGGTTTCAGGACGAGAGGCTTTGGGCTCTCCCAGTGGCCCCAACAGGGCTCTATCAGGGTCAGTTAACCACCGCCTGCGAGTCCCATTGAGTTGGTGATGGAGATGGAAGGAAGGGGATTGAATTTTAGTAAGCAAAACACTTTAGTATTTGATTAGACTAGAATTGACAATTTACTTTTTTTTTTTTGTAATGAAGTGTCAATCAAGCTTTACGTGAAGACTATTTAATAAGCTCTCATTGGTGTTCAGTTGTGAACGGACAAATACACGTTTCCGTTTTTCAACGACGTGTGCCTTTTCATTCACGGAACCCATTTCAATGCTTCCACACGTGCAAGTTATTTGCTTTTTTCCTTCTTTTGTATTTTTCTTTTCTCATGTCACACGTGAAGCCTTTTGTTGACTTTGAGTTTGCCTTTCTTCGTCCACCCTTAATTGCACGCTCAATAAATTTCCTAATTTCCCTTTTTGTTCTTGGGTTAATATAATACTCAAAATAAATTCTTCCATAACTTTAATACTACCCATATCTCCTTTTTATTCACCAAAAATACTCACATAAATATAATATATTTTTGGGTTACTAGAAAAAAAAAACACCGACTTTGGTGTTTTCATAATTTTCCGCAAACGTTTTTTTCTTTTAACCTAGAAATATACAAATTTCGTATGCTAAACTATTTTTTTGACATGTTGTCAAGTTGGACGTCAACAACCCGAGTCGGCCCTTCTCCTCTTGTGACCTCTTGTGCGGTGACTTAGACTATACATCTTATCTTCAATCCTTGATAATAAATACTGATAGAACGATAAAAACGATATAATATATGAAGTTAAAATACACCTAATTCAAGGTATTTTTTAATTATTTTTAATTTTTAAATAATAACTCCTTTTAAAGCATTTTAATTCAAGCATAATAACATAGGTAGGATATATAGACTAAAAATAAAATATTATAACTTTGATTTCATTTTGCACGTGTAAGACATATAGAAAGAAATTAGAGAGATGACCAGGCCATAATATTGGTAAAAAGTGAATTTATAGATGATGAATAATACATTAAAAATAAGTTTAAAAATATTTTATGACAAGCATACAAATATACTAGAGTATTAGCAAAATACTTTGTAATCATAGAGATGGAGTTCATTAACAAAGTGGCTATGGAATATGCATTCAACTATACAAGTTTATTAGTTAATTAGGTCATTTTCTACGGCATACATACCATTTTTACATTTTATATTCATGTGTATGGATTTATCATGTTATAATAGTTAAAATAGTATATTCATTTCCAATATGAATGGCAAAATTCAAGCATAATCACTAATCCATTAATTTAGTCATCAAATATTAAATGGATAGAACTTTAATCATTCGATAAAACCTGTCATAATTTTAGTTCTTAAATCATTGAAATGGTTTAGTCCTTCCATTAATAATAAACTATTAGTTGATTTATACATGACTGATATGACACGCACATGAATTGATGTGGCACTAACCAGGATAATATAATGTACTTTTAATTGTATCGAACCAGTTAAATAAAATTACAATATCCCATGTTTTGTCTCATTACAAAATATAGTAATGATTGCATTTAATATTGAGTGAGCTCTAAACAATTTATTATACTCGTGAAATTACTTATCTACAATTTATATTGGCGGTTTTTTTAGCTACAAGAGTAGTTTGTAAAATTATTTATCTAGAATAATCGGTAGTGCTCTTATTTTAACTAATCTTTCTAAATTGGTTATTGCAGCAAACTGTAACTACTATTTGGGGAGGATCAAGTTGGCAATAACTCACAGTAAATTCAGTTTTTCAATAGTATATATTGCGATCTATTCAATGAGCTACTGATCCAAATTCAACTGTGTTATTTTTTTGGCAGAGGTCAAAAGTGGCCAAAAGAGTACTGTTACAATCATTATCGAGGCCGTGGAGAACTAGTACGCATGCTTAAAATTATATTAGAAATATTTACTGAGTTTATTATTGTAATTTCATTATAAGAACAGTTGGAGGATGAAAATATAATTTTTGAAAAATATTGAGTTAAATTAAAATTTTTAAAAATATGAGTAACCAACAAGTAGGTTAGTAGAAATGTAGGGATTTGAAATATTGTGTTAAAAAGATGATTAACCTAATTTAAGAGCTGTGAAAAGGTTAGGAATCTAAATGATGCATTGGAAAATATTTAGGGTAAAAAATGTAAATAATGTAAAGTTTGTACAAAAAATAAATTTATGAGAAATTTAAAAATTCAAATGTGAATAATGAAAGTAAATAGGCCTAAAGGAAAGAATTAAGTTTAGGCTTTCAAAAGTTAAGGTTTTGATAGGTCGAGATAAAATGATAAATTTTCCTTTTTTAAACATAAAAAGAGTAAAATTTGTAATATATATATAAGTTAAAAAATTAGAGGTATTTTAGCAAATATAACCCAAGTGAAATGAATTAATGGAATGAGTTGTCGAAATACCGGAATTGAGTGGACCACGTCCGATGGATAAAATTATAATTTTGGTAAAAATTATGTGTTAGTGTACAAATACTGAGTAAAGTTTAAAATGTATAGAGGAATTTGATAGAAAATCATATGAGAATTATGCATGCTAAAATAGACGAAAAATCTTTATGATAAACATATCATGATTCTAACTATTAGTGGGATTTTCCAAATTTGTATTCAATTGAATTGTTATTGTTAATACTTACCTATTTATGATAAAGTGGTGGTATGTATGCTTTGGAAAAAATTTGGGAAAATCCATGCAAAAAGTCTAAGGAAGTTTTTATCAAAAGTTAGGAGATGTCCTTTGCTAATTGAGAAGTGGACCAAGAGCCAATAATTATGAAAGGGCTAGAACCGACATTGCAAAAAAAAAAGGATAATGCTAATGTTTATAACTAATTTATATATAACTTTTAGAAAAAAATAAAAAAGTACATATTTCTTAAAGAAGGGCAATGGTCTAATATTTTATAAGTAAATGTTTTGTGTGGTGTATTATAACCCTAGCGATCAAATTGATATTGAGATCAGTAGAGTGGATGACTAGTTAGCAAGTCATCCTTATTACACGATTGCTTGTGTAAATAACCTATTTGGTTCGGATGATTACTCGACACTAGTTCAGGAACAACATTAATTTAATGTTTCGAGGTGTTTAAAAGACTTGATACAGTTGGGTTGCCTAAACTTTAAGGGCGAGAAAAACACTATGACAACCATGGATTGAGTTAAAAAGTAAAGAGGCATATGAATCTTCTCAAAGTTGCATTGACCCAAATAGTTGTTATAGTCGAGTATCTACTCGAGGCACAAACATGACATTGATGGGAAAATATAAAAAGCCACACCCTTAAGCACATCCTCTTGGGATGTGCTCGAACTGGCTCCTTGTTTAATAAATGAGAAGAAAAAACTATTCTTCAAACTACAGCACAGTTTAGGCACCATCGTAGAATATGAAGACAAGTTCAACGAGTTGTAAGTTCGATGGACATATACTAGAGATTTGCAAATGGGCTATGAAAACCCCGTAGTCTCGACATAAGGAACCAAAAAGGGGAACCATAAATTTTTGAAAGAAAACCGATGATCTAAGTAAACCGGAATTAGTAAAAAAGGATCAAAACGGAAATTTGGAAAATCTCAAGTGGCCAATAAATACCTAAAAATCATGTAAAAGTCCATGAAGTGAATTGGATATGAAAATCGGATCAGTTCAATGTGAACAAGATCTAAATTGGATGGAATCAAATTGAACCGTGAAGAACCGGTTCAAAATTTAATTTTCTAGGTGGCTTAAAAATATTTAGAAAATTGAACCCACCATTAGATAGAAAATAAATTTATAAAAATTTAGAAAATTTTAATTTTTAGAAAATTTGTCGAATTGAGTCTAAATAGGACGATTTTCAATTTTGGGTCGCCGAATCGGTCAACAGTCCAATTGTCCAATGAACTGGTTGCCAGGTCAGCGCACAGTCAATGGACGTGACCAATCAACAATCGATACATGGCAAAGCGTGCCCAGACAACTGCTCGATCAGCACCGAGAAGCGCTAACCAATCAGAGCGTGACACATATCCCTGGTCAACGGTCAAAGTCACGTCACCGACGACCGACCATTAGGAGAGTGACATGTGTCCTCAATCAACATCAACTGAGGAGAAGCCTCATGAGCAAGGCTGACCAATGAGGAGCTGGTACATGGAAAAGATGAGACATCAGCACCCAACAAGAATGGTAGAGAAAAGATCAACCAATTAGAGGTCGACATGTGGTAGAGCCACCTTCGATGAACCCAACCAATTAGAGGTCGACATGTGGTAGAGCCACCTCTGATGAACCCAACCAATTAGAGGCTGACACGTGACAGCGGTACAGTGTGTTAGAAAGGAAATCTAAATTATTTAAATCAGCCAATTAGAAGATGACACGTGTCGCGGTCAATGGGTAACTGAGTACAGTCAGCATCCACGCTGGAACGAGAGACCAATGGGATGCTGCTACCTGGCTAGTCAACGAGTCAAAGGGTGACTCGGTCGCTGAGTGGAAAGTCGCGTCAGCGAAGCCAACCAATCATAGTGCACTACGTGGTAGCTCACATGTTCGAATCTCACATATTCAGTGTCATCTTCAACCTTGGTAAAATCTGGAAGAGAGAAAGATGGGTGAACTGTTCGATCTCTAGCGACCCAAAAAACTCTCTAGTATGACCAATGACGGGCGAGATTGGGGTCTAGTCTTAAGCTGGTCGGTAGCCTTATTAGTTGCTGAGCTCCCTATATAAAGAGCCACTCCCCATTTATCCTCATCATCTCTCAAACGATCAAAGAAGATGAAATAAGTACTCATGGAAATGAAAACCCTGATCTCCGACTACTCACCGGTGAGTAATCAAAGCTTTCTCTCTCTAGTACCGTTTTCGGCAAAGCTCCGTTCCAGCTCATTTCTAAGCCAAAATGGGTGTTTTAAAGTTTGAAGTGAACCATGGGATGTGGGGACGATGATTAATACCATGTTAGGACTCAATTAGGAGGAATTCATGTCAAATTGATGAAATTCAATTTTAAGGGCCAAATTGTAATTTTTGGAAAGTTTAGGGACTTAATTGCAATTTTGAAAAATTGGGTTGAGGGGTGGGGGGGGGGGTTTGCAATTAAGAGAATTATGGTATCCTAGATGGAAATTTAAAGAAATTATTGACCCAAATAAAAGATTTGATAATCTTAGGGACCTAATTAGTCATAAGGTATACTTAAGGTCTAAAATATAATTATTGGAAAGTTATAGGTCGTAAGTGCAAGTACATTATTGTTTGGGGTCTAATTGCCCAATTAATTGTAGGAATAGATCACCTACGAGTACATGAAAAAGAATGGCACATCATGTAAAACATGTCTTTTAGGACCAAAGAAAACTGGGAAAAGAATCAGTGTAGATTTATGTGTAAAAAATGAGCTGATTAATGAACAAAAAAATAGTTAACATGTGAAATTGGAAAATCCCAAGTGACAAAAAGTTTACAAAAATTACAAGGAAAAACTGGAAAGAGGAATTAGAAAGAGAACCGGACTGGTTTGGGGTGAACTAGAACTGAACTAGTTTGAACCATAGTGAACCGATTCACAAATTCATTTTGCTAGGCGGCTTAAATATGTCAATTTTGGAAATTGAGGCAACCATTAGATAGAAAATGAATTTAGATAAATTTAGAAATTTTTTAAATTTCAGAAAATTGGTCGAATCGGGTCCGAACCAGTCGATTTTCGAATTTGGGACAGCAAACTCAGTCGGACCAGATCGGTCAATGGTCTGACTGGTCAGCAGACCAGACCGGTCAACGGTCAACGACGCCCCGTTAGCAGCCACACAGATACGGGCAACTAATGGGAGGCTATCATGTGTGCGGTCAACAATTAGTTGGCGCCCCGTCAGCAAGCCACACAGACACAAGTAACTAATGAGAGGCCACCACGTGTTCGATCAACGGGTCAATGGCTAATGTGGTAGTCGAGCTAAACCACCACGTCCGAAAAAATGGCCAATTATAGTGTGCCATATGGCATGACCATCACATCATCGCTTTCAACCTTCAGACTCTGATAGAGAAAATAGAGGAGAGAGAGACGCCGAAAAAGCTAGAGTCTCGGGTGACTCGAAAAACTCTTCGGTCAGGTCGCCGGCGGCCGAGTCAGAGGCCGAGTCTTACACCAGCAGGTAGCCTGAACAATTGCCATGCTGTCTATATAAAGAACACCCCTTCATTCATTCTCAGCATCCCACAATTAAGCGAAAAAGAAGAAGAGTGCATTTTTCGACGAGCTGCAAACTAGAGCTCCAACAACGGGACTTTTCTTAGCCTCCGAAGCCACATTGGGTGTCTTTGGAATTATGAAGAAGTTCTCTACCTAACCCTACCATTAGTTTAGCTGGAGAGCCACTGAGGAAGAACGAGGAAGTCCAAATAGTACCGTCGCTCATCGCCTAGGAAACTGCTCCACCTTCTGCTATCACTTCGAGCTTCCCCACGACCAATTACAGCCAAACTCGACCCCTACACCCCACCTAGAGGTGTCCCGACCTTCTTCCGAGTCAGGAAGGTAAGCTCCCTCTACCATCCTTCTCCAGAAAACACTATTCATGGCCGATTTCTACAAAAAAACTTTAACATTGAAATTCACACTACTCAGGTTGTCATGCCCCGACCCGATTTAGTCGGATCCCCGTGATCAACCCGCCACTCTCCCGGTTTACTAAGGGTTACCTCTTGTTTAATAACCGTGAAGAGTAAGGCGTCCTTTAAACCTGTACATTTCTTGGAATACATAAATAAACGCTGAATAAAAATTTTAACTTACATACCTGTCTTGTAGGTGTGAATAATATGATGTCTTTGGGTAGGTTTCCCTTGGTTACTTGAAAAGGGATATAAGGGAGGGGGTGAGTACAATAACTTAGTAAATGGGTTTTCAAAATTTATCTTTTAGGAAAAATGCTTGATTTAGAATGTGCTGGACTCCTTATTTTCTTTTAAAATATTCTTTTCTCAATTTCTAGTTTTCAACACCTTTTCCCAAGGTTTGCCAATTATTTTTCCAAGGATTTTCAAATCCTTTGCAAGGATTCTCAAATCCTTTCCAAGGTTTCCATAACCTTTTTCCCAATTCCATGTTCAGTGTGTTTCACAAATCACACACCCTTCATCATGAAGGGATCACACACACATTCGCGAGATGTATTTACGCCGACTACACCCACTTGTGGATTAGAGCATCTTTACCATCAACCTTGATAGAAGTCTCTGACTTCTACCCGAAGTCTATGTGAACATCCCTGACGTCCTACCCTCAGACCAAAAATACTCCATGTTCATATGAGGACAGAGACCTAATCCTGACCCCACCCTAGTCTCGTGCACAATGAAGCTACGTCGAGCTTCGTAAGGTCACCTGGTTTGATGAACTGCTCTTATACCCACTAGGTCGTCCAGGGCCCTAGGACACATCACTACCCCTCTTGGGTATCTTGAAGGTCCCATAAACATAATGCATGCACAATCAATATTTTCAAATCATGCCATATAATCCGTGGTGCCATTGGTCCAACGACTCTGACCCTCAACTCAACTTGTAGCTATTTGTCTTGACTAGTCTAGAGACATGTCATGTCGCACTACCACTAGTTGTTTGAATATGTCGGTCATGTCTTGGTACCATGGCTAAATAATTAATTTATTTAGAGTTTTATGGCATATATCTCATGTTTGTTTACGAGCTTCTACTCGTGTCCATTGGCCTTGGGCCCACTGTACGTGATTTTCTAAAAACGGCATTTTAGCCATCAAGTTCCAAAACCGAGGCCTCCGGCCTATCAGAGCTATTCGATCTCCAGTCAAGAAGGTCTCTTAAATCATTTAAGCAGTGGCACACAATCAGGGGAGAGCACTTTCGACAAAATATATTTTCAACTATCGATCATACCGACCGGGTATAAGGACATCTCCGCTCATTACCAATGAACAGGTTTTTCACTTCCTTCGAGGAGGTTTCATCATACCAACCAGGTATGATCTACTTACAACTGGTAAGTAGTTTTTCCGCATGATTTTCACATCACTCCTCTAAGTTGTGATGTTTAAAATACCATTAAGTAGAGGGTTTTCATTTCGAGGTACTTATCATCCCCAACTGGGTATGATATAAAATCCCACTCACCTGTTAATGTAGTGAATTCCACTAGACCGGTTCTTTGTATTCACGTGAGCTTGTCCTTGCTGGCGTTCCCGGTAGTTCATGTTTCTACACGATATGAACATCCTGGTTCATTATCCCTCAGCCTAATAGCCTTCATTCATTTCAAATGAACGAGAAAACCAAACTTTTATTTATTTGCAATTAGGTCGCTAAAGTTATTTTTCTTTAACTTTGAGTCCCTAATGCTGATATTTCCTCAAATTTAGTCCCGAAACTTTTAAAATTCCCCTTGGGACCTCAATTTATTCAATTTCACAAAAGGGGTTTAATTTCTCAAATTTCCAATTTGGTCCCCCAACTTTTCCAACATTACCATTTTGCCCTTTCCTTTACAAAAATGGTAAGTTTTACCCCAAAAATTCTAAAGTTCCTCAATTGGCCTTGTGACATTCTTATCATGCCCAATTGACCATCAATTTTATAAAATTGCATTTTGGTCCTTTGAATTTTTGAAAATCCCCAATTTCCCCAAAATTTTCCCCAATTTCAACTCTATTACACATCCAAATTTGATTTCATCAAATCAATTGATCAAACAATTCTAATTGTTGAAATTGAGTTTCTACATGTTCATACGATTCCATAGCACTTTGAATCGCAAGCTTAAACGCCAAAATGAGTTCAAATGGAGCATCGCCAGAAAATAGATTATAGTGAGAGAAAGCTTCAATTGCTCACCGGTGAGGGCACGACGACCTGAAATTTTTATTTAAGCAGATAGCTCTACTCTTGAGGTTCTTCCTAGGATCAAGAATGGCATCAATTAATGTCGAATTGGATTATAATTCTATCATTGAAATTTTGCTGAATTTCTCTCTAACACCGGTCGAAAATTGCAGAGGGGAGCCAAATTGGCTTACCTTTCATAATTCTGCTGTAGGAGGGCTGTAGAGGTGTTGGTAAGGCTTGGTTTGGCCTGAGAAGGGCTCGAATTGGCCAATTTCAGCTCAGCCAAAACAAGGCACTTCGGTCTGCCGGAGCTGTTTCACTATTTGATTATGTTGGTGCTTCTTCGGCGATCCTCGAATCGAATGGAGGTTGCTATCAGATAGCTGACTTCCCCTAGAATCTAAAGAGCCCGACCTCTCCTTTTGAGGTTAAGAAAAATTCCAAAGTTGAAGCTCTAGTTCGAGCTTCATCGGGAAATGGAGTAGTAGAGGGAGAGAAAGAGAAGTGTTCAGGTGTGAGGAGGATGGATGGGGATGAACTCTTTATATAGCTATAAAATTGTGTACTAAATGGGGAAGATTTATTACTAGTATTAATGTTGCCATAAATTGATGGGTATTTATTAGTATTAATTCCAATAATTTAATGTAGGTATTAAATTGTGGGTATTAATTCTAATAATTAAATATATATACATATATATATATATTAATTTATGAGTATTTATGATAGGGCCTAATATTAATATTAATTAAACCAAATTTACTTAAAAAATTTTGACCAAAATTTTGGGTTACAAAAAAAACATAACGCTTTGGAGTTCTGATGGGATCTAGTTCATCTGAACCATTCTATTTTTTTCTCTTCTAATTTGTCTTAAGGTTCTTTTCTAAGATTTTATAAACACTCAAATGATCGGGTTTGTAAACCGGTTCAGTATTTCTCACTTGGTTTGACTGGTTATTTTTCCTGGTTTTCCTTAACTCAAAAGGGCGAGGTTTACACAAGTCATCAATTGAGATGTGGTTTGATCCAGGAAGGATCCCCACGACAAGAGCAACATATTGGTATCCAAAGCTCCAGTCACCAGACCCTTATTGGTAAAATATGGAAGCTTTCTCTCTTTAGATTGTATATTCCGGTGAAGCTTTATTTGAGCTCATTTTTGAGCCAAATGAGGCGGTCCAGGGCTTAAAATAATGAGGAAAACATAGAGGCAGTGATCCAAATCATGAATGGGGATAATTAACCACGTTTTATGGTGAATTTAATGAAATTGAGATTTGAGGGCCAAAATGCAAATTTTGTGAAATTTGGGCAAATTGGGGATTTTTCAAAAATTGGGGCCAAATGGAAAATTGATAAAATTGAAGGCATTTTCATGAAATTCCATCCCAATTGAGGGTCAATTGGGCAAATTGGATAAAATAGATGACCAATTTGAAAAATTTGAGAAGTTAGGTGTCAAATTGCAATTTTGGGGCTAAATGACAATTTTAGAAAATTGAGGGGCCCATGGGCAATTTTGGTAAAACTAAAGACCCAAAAAAGATAATTGGAAAATCTAGGGACTGAATTGAAGAAAAAGGTGCAATTAAGGACTTAAAGGTAAATGAACAAACCTCAGGGACCAAAGAGCAATTAAGGCAAAATATGAGGGCCTATATGCAAATGCTCAAAGAGATGCGGTCCCATAGTCTAGTACCCTAATAAGGATATTCATGCCGTGTAGGAGCAGACTACTTGAGCACTATCTCCTAGAAGGATACCGCGAGGCCAAACTTAGTTGGGACGGCGCCACCAAGATTACCGGGTGAGTGGGAACCACTATGACGTCAATTTCGGTTGGAATAATGGTTGAACTTTGAAAACCATTTTCTCAGAATTAGCCTCCCCTAACTAGGTGACTAATGCTTAAAACTTTTGGGAGCTAATTCCAAGCTTAGGCTTGATATGCTAGTGGGCCCAAGGCCGATGGATATAGGCATGGACCCGTCCAAAATGAATATGTGATAAATGATTTTAAAAGATCCAAATAATGGGAACTTTGTGTGATACCTATCGAGCCAAGTTTGAGTTGTGGAGCTTGGTCGACCAAACCACTTGCCAAAGGTAGGTCGTCGAATCTGCTGGGTTCGTACGCGTGGGCCGAAGCTAGGCCAACAGACCGTTGTGCTGGAGGGCCAAAGATAAAGGCTATATTTAAAAAGATTGTTGATTGTGCATGCACTGTAATATTCGGGCCATCAGGACACCTGGCATGAGGTAGTGATGGAGCCCAAGGACTGCTAGACGACCTAGGGTACATAAGGGCGGTTTGTCATAGTAGGTCATGAAGCTCGAGGAAGCTTCCAGCGCATTAAGACTGAGGCAGTAGGGGAAATGAGGTCTCCCACTAAGCGGACATGATGAAGCAATCAGAGTTTGAGGGTTGGACTATTAATGTCCACTCAAACTCCAAGTAGAAGCAGTGCACCTCTATAAAGGTGGACGATAATGGTGCTCCGGTCCACAAGTGGAATGATTGGGGACCTTTCTGCGAATATGTGATCTCTCTTATGATAGGAGGGTGGTTGTTGATCGTGTGAACATAAATATTTGAGAAGAAATTGTTGATGGAAAAATTAAACATTTGAAAATGCTGAATCAAATGTTTTCTAAAAGACTTTTCCCTAATCACTAAGTTGTCGAACTCACCCTCTCCCTCTATACATTTTCAAGAAGGAACGCGACTACGCCAGCCTCATCCTCCCGAGACCTCATCCCAGGTATAAAAATTTAAAAGTTTCAGTTTTGTTTAATGTTATCCAGGGAAAACATGATAAGTACTATGCCTGACTCTCTTCGATTTCCTAGAGGAGCACCTCTTCGAGGTTCGAGAGAGTGGAGGGTTGTTCATAGGACCTTGTCCGAACCAGGTCGGGGCATGACAACTTCAGTGGTATTAGAGCCTATGTTTTCCCAGATATATTACCAAGACTTTATAACAAATAGTAATCAAAGAAAACTTTACCCCAACTATGGCACCTAGGAGTCAAGAGAACAAGGGCGGAAATCGCCAATTTCGCTGGTAACCCCCTCCTAGAGGTAGAATTCCCGGGAGCTCGATCAGCCCCACATGGCATCAACTCTAAGCACCAAATGCTATATGAGGAGTTCACCAGGGTGTTCGGAGAACCCCACCTCAATGATAAGCCCCACCTGGACTCTGAGTCCTAAACCCACTAGGATGAGGCCAATCCCAACCCCCTTTCACACCTATTCCACCCCTCTTCAACATCCCCAGGTACCTCAAGACACTTCGACAACTAGGGTGCAAGCCCTTCTATAGGGAGAAGGAGGTTGGGGCTGCCATGGATTGGTTGGCGAGCCTTAAGAAATTCATGGGTATCATCAGGATACCCCTAGAGGAAAAGGTTACGCTGGCATAATTCTTTCTAGAGTCCAGCGCAAAGAGGTGGTGGGATAACGCAACGAGCCTCTTCCTGACCACATTTACCTGGGAAGAGTTTGAAAGAAGGTACACGGAAGAGTACCTGGATCTCCACCTAATCAACGAAAAAAAGGTGGAATTTTTTCAACTCTAGAGAGCACGCACAGTCTTGGAATATGAGACCCAATTCAATGAGTTGAGACCCTTCACCCTCGACTTGGCAGGAGCGGCCGACCTCTGCCAGAAGTTCATTGACAGTCTCAATATGGATATAGGAGACCGAATGTGGGGTTTTGGGATGCCCCACCAGTCTAGCCACCATAGTCGGCATGGCGCACAAATGCGAGCAGTTCGTCAAAACGAGGCGCCGCTAGATGGAGCTGGGTGGATGAAGGGAGGAAAGGGGGTGGAGCAGCAGAGGAGGCCTGAGAGAATAGGGTCGACCTCGATGGGGGAACCGAACAAGGTTCCCACGAAGGGAGGAGGGCCACCATGGTTACAGGGAGATGAACACACTCCCTCTGAGGAGAGGCCCCTACTACCCTCAGTGCTAGAGAAACCCTTTTGAGTACTACCCTCAGTGCTAGAGAATCCCTTTTGAGTTAAGGAAAAACCGAGAAAAGAATCGGTCGAACAGAGTGAGAAAAACCAAACCGGTTCACAAACTCGATTATCAGAGAACGGGAAATTTATAACTCACGAGTGACCCAAAGGGTTCATAAAGTCTTGGGAAAGAACCTTAGGACAAATTGGAAGAGAAAAACCAGACCGGTTCAAATGAATCGGATCCAACTAGATTGAACTAGTTTATGAACCGAGTTTGTTCATGAACCGAAACCAATAGAGAAAGGGAAAACTAGGAAATTTATGGATCCCAAGTGACCTAAAGAGTCACAAAAGTTAAGAAAAAAGACTTTAGGATGAATTGAAGATGAAAACCAAACCGGTTCAGGTGAACTGCATCTGAATCGGATTGAACCACTATTGAACTGAATGCTAAATTCATTTTTCTAGGTGGCTTAAAAAATTCAAATTTATGATTTGAGGCCACCATTGGATAGAAAATGCATTTACAAATTTTTATATTTGAAAAATTTGGTAGAATTGGGGGTGAACTGACCGGTTTAAGCTTTGAACCCGGTTCGGACCTGTCTGGTCTGTTTTGGAACAACGTCCTATTATTCCTTTAGATGACAACACTGTTCACTCGCCGAAAAATTGTGCAGCACTGGCGAAGCTAAAAAGTCTCCCGCTAGGGAGTTTGAGGCAATGAATTACATCCATTAAGGTGCTAATCAGATGGCCAAGAAGTCCTCTAGCTTACTATATAAAGAGCCTCTCCTCATTCATCCTCTCCACACCTAAAAATCCATTCTCTCTCAACTACTCCATTTTTTGGTGAAGCTCAAACCAGAGCTCCAACTTGGGCACTTTTCTGAGCCAAACAAGATGAGGTCAGGTTCTTTAGAACTAGGGAGAAGTCAACTACACTCCTGTAGTCTCCATTTCTCCGAGGGTCACTAGAGAAGCGTCGACTTGATCGAACAGTGAAGCAGCTTCGATGGATTGAAGCTGCCCTCTTTCGGCTGAGCTAAAATCAACAAATTGAAGCCCTTCTCATGCCAAACCAAGTCCTTCCAACATCTCCACAGTCCTCCTACAACTAAATTAGAGCTGAAAGATAACCAATTTGGCTCCCTTCTACAATTTTCGATCGGTGCTAGAGAGAGAACTGATAGAACTTTGATGATAAAATTCCCACTTAATTCAGCATCAATTGATGAAATTCTTGATCCTAGGATAAACCTCAGGATGAGAGCTATCTACTCAGATCGAAAGCTCGGACTGCCGCGCCCCCGACGGTAAGCTTTCTCTCTCTAAGTCCAATTTTCCTACGAAGCTCCGTTTGAGCTCATTCCAACACCAAATTGTGTGATTCAAAGTGCAATTGAATCACATGAAGGTATAGGAACTCCAATTAACTTTAATTTCAATAATTAAACTCATTTGATTGGTCAATTTGATTAAATCAAATTCGACAGAGTTAGAAGGTTGAAATTAGGGGAAAATTTGGTGGAAATTTGGGAATTTTGTAAATTAGAGGGACCAAAGTGCAATTTCATAAAATTGAGGACCAATTGGGCATGATAAAGATGTTGGAGGATCAATTGGGAAATTTTGGAAAATTTGGGGCAAAACTTACCATTTTTGTAAAGGAGGGGTAAATGGTAAATTTGGAAAAGTTGTGGGACCAAATTGGAAATTTGGGAAATTAAACTCCTTTTTGTGAATTTAAATAAGTTGAAGTCCTAAGATGAATTTTAAAAGTTTTGGGACTCAATTTGAGGAAAATCCGACGTTAGGGACTTAAAGTTAAATAAAAATAACTTTATTAACCTAATTACAAATAAAAGAAAAAGTTTGATTTTCTCATTCATTTGGGATGAATGAGGCCTATTAGGCCAAAGAATAATGAATAAGATTGTTCATATCGTGTAGGAACATGAAGTACTGAGAAAGCCAGCTAAGACAAGTTCGAGTAAGGACAACAAGCCGACTAAGAGGAAATTTACTACATTAACGAGTTAATGGGAATTTAATATCATATCCGATTGGGATGATAAGCAACTCGAAAATAAAAACCCACTACTAAGTGGTATTTTAATCATCACACCTAAGAGGAGTGATGTGGAAATCAAATGAAAAATCTACTTACCGGTGTAAGTAGATCATACCCAGTTGGTATGATGAAACTTACACGAAGGAAGTGGAAAACCCGTTCATCGGTTATTAGCGTTGATGTCCTCATACTTGGTTGGTATGATGAACAGTTGAAAAGTATATTTTGTCGAAAGTGCTCTCCCCTCAGTGTGTGCCACTGCTTAAACATTTTGGGAGACCTTCTTAACGGGAGCTTGAATAGCTCTGTTAGGTCAGAGGCCTCGATTTTGGAACTTGGGGGCTAATATGCCCGATTTTGAAAATCTCGAATAGTGGGCCATAAGCCAATTGGCACGAGCAGGGGCACGTAAACAAACATGAATCTGAGCCATAAAACTTAAATGAATGATTTGATTGGCTATGGTACCAAGACAGGACCGACATACTCTATAGACTGACAGCAGTGCGACATGATAAGTTGATAAACCAGTGAAGACAAATAGTCGTAGGTCGAGTTGAGGGTCGGGGCTGTTGCACTAGTGGCACTAAAGATTAAATGGATTTTGAGGAAAACTTTGTTTGTGCATGCACTTGAGGTTCGAGACCATTAAGACGCCCAAGAGGGGTAGTGATGCGTCCTAAGGGCTGCTGGATGACATTGTGGTGATAAGGGAAAAGAGAAGCTACTGGGTTTGTGTTTTTCTTCATACCAGTTAGTCATGGAGTTCTGTGTTTGTACTCCATAGAGTTTTGTGTTAGTACTCCATAGAGTTTTTGTGTTTGGACTCCACAAAACTACTGTGTTTAGAGTTTCTTGAAGCTTTTGTGTTTGAGTTTCATGTGCACGAGATTGAGATATGGTCTCTGTCCTCATACAGACACATAGTTTTATTCATGTGTGTTCCCTTCATGATGACGGTCGTGTGTTAGTTGATAAACACACTTATTATGGTTGAGGAGTGAGTAATGGTTATAAAACCAAGATTTTGAGTATGAATTATTTTAAAAGAAAATAAGGAGTCTGGCTTACTCCAATTCAAATATTTTCCCTAAAAGTCAAACTTTAAACACCTATTCATTGAGTCATTGAACTAACCTCTCCCTTATATCCCATTTCAAGTAACCAAGGGCAACCTACTCAAAGACCTCCTGTTAATCACACCTAGAAGACAGGTTTGTAAGTTAAAAAGTTTATGCAGTTTTGATTTATGTATTCTAGGAAAGGAACAGGTTTAAAGGACGCCTTACTCCTCCCGGGTTAAAGGAGGGGAAAACCCTTAGTAAACCGGGAGAGTGGCAGGTTGCTCACGGGGATTCGACCAAACCGGTTCGGGGTGTGACAACTTGAGTGGTATCAGAGCCTGTTTCCTTGAATACATTATTAAGACTAGAGAACATAGTAACTAATAAGAATAATTTTAAAATTTACAGATGGCTCCCAAGAAAGGAACCAAGAGAACTAGAGACGTAGTCTCTGATACTGCCCTACCAACCCTCCCTATGGAAACTCCACAATGAGCCCAGACAACCCCATCCAAATTAAGCATGAATTAAGGCCGGAACGAGCTAAAACGGAGCTTCTGAACTTAGAGAGAGAAAGGTTCGAAAGCTTACTGTCGGAGGTGCGACGGTCCAAGCTTTCAATCGAGGCAGGTAGCTCTCGTCTCGAGGTTCCTCCTAGGATAAAAAAATTACAACAATTCATGTCGAATTGAGGGAGAATTTGGTCAGTGAAGTTTAATCGTTTCTCTCTCTAATGCTGATAAAAAATTATAGAGGGGAGCCAAATTGGCCTACCTTTCTGCTCTAATTCGGTCGTATGAGGGCTGAGGAAGTGTTGGGAGAGCTTGGTTTGCCGTGAGGAGGACACTTTCTAGCCATTTTTAGCTCAACAAAAATAGGGCAGCTTCGGTCTGCCGGAGCTGCTTCACTATTTGATTACGTCGTCGCTTATCATTCTCGAATCAAATAGTGCCACCATCGGGTAGTTCACTTCTCCCTAAGTCTAAGGAACTCGAACTTGCCTTCTTTGGCTCAGAAAAACCCTTATGTCAGAGCTCTAGTTCGATCTTCATTGGAAAAATGAGTAGCTGAGGGAGAGTGGAGTTTTCAGGTGTGAGGATAATGAATGGCGAGGAGTTCTTTATATAGGGAGCTTGGAGACTTTTCGACCATCCGTTTGTCACCTTAATGGTGCTTATTGATGGCCTAAAACATCCTGAATGGAAACTTTTCCTTTCCTTCGGTGCTGCACATTTTTTCGGTGAGCGAACAATTTTGTCATATGAAGGAAGAAGATGACACTGTTCCGAACCGTATCGTACTGGTACGAATTGGGTTCAATGCTTAAACCAACATGTTCATGCCTAATTCGACTGAGGTTTTCAAATTTTAAAATTTCTAAATTCATCTAAATTCATTCTCTATCCAATAATGGCTTTAATTCTTCAATTTGAATATTTTAAGCCACCTAGAAAAATGAATTTAGCATCCGTTTCAATGATGGTTCAAACCGGTTCAATTTGGTTTACCTGAACTGGTCTGGTTTTCTCTTCCAAATTGTCTCAAAGTCCCTTTGCATAGTTTTTATGACTTTTTGGGTCACTCGAGTTGTGTAAATTTCCTATTTTGCCCATTCTCTAACGGTTGGGGTTCGTGAACCAGTTCAGTTTTCTCCCTCAAGTTGACTTGTTCTTTCCCCGATTTCCTTATCTTCAAGGGACAGGGTTTACAACTCTGCCCTCCTTTTAGGAGTTTTGTCCTCAAAACTTGATGCACACCCATTGCTCATGAAATAATTTCTCTTAATGTCAGTCTAGAGTTTGTTGACATACAAATATTTCGATTATTTTCACTTAGCCCCATTCTAACACGCACTTTAAGAAATTTCTTTCCTTTCCATTGCTTACTCATTCAATGGAGGTCATCCCCACTAAGCAAATCTTAACTGAGAGTTCAAGGATATAACCTTAGATTCATATCCTCCTTAGTTTAAAGCAAGACTCTTCCCCTTGAGGTTCTTTACTCTGGATTTCAAAATTGGGAGAATACCTAATCATTCATGAATGTAGTTACTTCTTTGATTGTTAAAATCCTTAGCTTGGTGTCTTCTCGAGTGTTGCCTACTTGCTTTCATCGGTTGTCGATGTTAAATTCTTTTATCCAGTTTTGACCCTCCAATGTCCTTTCTCAGTTTCAGTGGCATCCTTTGCTTAATGACTTTCCTTTCTTTTAATCAACTCTTACTCTATCATGATCACTTCACGATTCTTATTATGAGTTATTCTCCTTCGGTCTTAAGTGTCGATTACTTGTTTGTGAAAGCTCCCTTATTTCATTACTTGGGACACTTCCGATTCTCGGTCTTATTCCTTGTACTCCATACTATGTCTAATCATCCTCTCCTTAAACACCATCAATCGAGCATTTGACCCCCATCAAATATTGATGTCAGTAATCACCTACTTTAATCACTCCATAACTGGAGGGTTTACTTTTTCACAGTTTCTTAGTGTACTTTCCTCTGTTTCCACTTTTATGGGCACTCCACCGATTCTTACTTGCACGACATCTTTTGATACTATTTTCCAACTTACACATTACTTGGAATTAACTTATTCCTCGTGTCCTTCTAAATACTTTTTCCTTTATACATGATCCTCCTATCTCAACCAGAATATCTTGAATGAGTTTATCTTGTCTCTACTTCCATTGATCCCATCATTCCTCAATTGGGATATTTACGTATTTTCAAGATTTCCTTCTTTGGTAGTTTATACTCTTTTGTCGTGGTTTCTCTTCCAATTTTTCCATTGAAACATCTGACCTTAAATGACCTTCTTTGATGACATATGCTCCTGCTTCCTATTGCTACTAAAATCTTACATTTACTTCTTGTATACCTCATCTTCCTTCTCACTCGTTCCTAGTACCCATCTATTTCCTTTAGGTGGATTTCACATCTTCTTGGTTTTACGATTTCTAGATCGTCCTATAGGAGGGTTTGCTTATCATTCCCATGGCCTTTGATCGTTACCCTCATCTTAGCCATTAATTCCTTTAAAGCTTTCCTTCATCCTCTTTTCCCCAAATGATTTTAGCCTTTCTAGCTTTGCCTTCTTAATTAGATTATTGACCATCACAAAGGTCCATTCATTAAGTGTCTCAATCTTATCATTCTCCCTGTCAAGTGATACTTAAGCCATCGTCTCTTGCGTCTTCTTATTCTTAATGTCCATCTCATTTCCCTTTTAGGGCATAGTCCTCACTACTTCCCTGTCCATTTTAGGGTGTCGTTTATTTCTCCTGTATACTATGTTGTTATTGGTTATTTCCTTCAACTAAGTCCGTCTGAAATCCCTATTTAGCCTTTTCTGCCTTTCTATAGTAGATCGCACCTGGCCATCTTGGTACGTCCTTAATCGTCAATGCCTTCTAATGAAGACCTTATTTTGGTTTTGACTTTTGATGGTTTATCTATTGATTATTTATCTTGGGACTTTTCCTTCCATGGTCCTACTTTCTATCCTATTCTTTTTCTATGGACTTCCACTCTGGGAGTTTCATGTTCTACCTTCTTAACGATATCTTGAATGTTTTACCCATCTTCTCTTCTTACACCATTCTATCATCGTTATGGTTATTCGCTCTTGATGCCTCCTTGCCTTCCAAAATCCTTCCTTTGAGAAGCTTTTGATTATTGTTGAGTTCCTCGTGATTTGTGTCTTACCTATCAAGAATTCTTTTAAGGATACTTGTACTATTCATATGGTTTTCCTCCCTACCATACTTCTTTCCTTTCTCCTTTCTCCTTGTTTTATCTCTTATTGACTTAACATCTTCAGTGCTCCCATATCTTTCTTACTTTCTTCCTGGTCAGTTTCCATTCCATTGTTTTCCCTTGGAATAGTCCAATCCTTCTTGTTTCCTTTTATCCATAGAATCTTTCCTTAACTCTTTAGACTTCCACTAGTCTCGTACCCTTCCCTTGCACTAGACTTCTTCTTCCTTCCTTTAGTTAGGATTTTTCACCCTTGGTGAACTCCAGTAAACTTTTCTAGAATTTATTTCCAAGTCCTATTGTCTTGTATTTCCCTTCTCTGGATGGAAAACTTTCTTGGCTACTTTAAAGGTTAGGTTAACTAGTAGTGACCCATAGTTTTCCTTCCTTAGGTGATTTATTCCCTACCTATTACTCCGATCCTTATTGGCATACTCCCATTATTAGTCAAATTCATCAAAGAGACCCAAATTTTTATCTAGGAAAAATTGGATTTTCCTTCATTGAAGAAATAGTTTCTTGCCATACTTTGGCTTATTATAGAGATTTTCTACTCCCTAGTCCCTTGGGGTCATAGGTCGAGAGTTAACCTTGGAACGATTCTGGGATTCATGATCGAATGGCTCTGAGGAACTGGTTGAAGTCCATCAATATTCCCTTATGGGAAGAACTTCATGTATGATCTCTAGTCCGTATTATCTTAACACCTCAACCTCACACTCATATGTCCACCTCATCCACTGAGAAGGATTAAAGCCGAACTGAGTAGGTGGGGGTACTTGGTGGACTTTCATGAAGGTGTTATAAGTATCTCAGTATTTGTCCCAAACCTCCTTCTTAGTGGGATTTTCCTTTGGTTGTCGTGGGGCTGGAGGAGGTGTTGGGCTCCTTGGGGAAGGAACAAGTTCCTCATGTCTTGGAGGAGGAGATGTAATACCCTCTGGTTCTAGTAGGTCTCCAATGAGTTTTCAATAATCCTCCACCATATCTTTGGGCACTCTCTTCTCGCCCTTCAGAAATCGTTGAACATCTGCCTCCATGGGGGTAGGCGTCTTTTTCAAGGTTAGGTGTGGAGGACTGCATTTCACGACGAACTTTCTAGGGATTCTCCTTCCTACATGGTTGTTAATATTTTATTAGTGACAGGGCATAATATTGATAATGTTTCAAGGGAACTTAGCTTTGATACTGCTCAAGTTGTCACATCCTGACCCAATTTGGTCGGATCCCCATGATCAACCCACCGCTCCCTTGGTTTAAGAGGGGTTTCCCCTTTCTTTAATCAAGAAGAGCCAGGTGTAAATTTCAACCTTATTCCCTGGAATAACATAAATCAATAATAATGCAAGCTTAATAAAACAAAATTTTAAGCATACCAGACAAGAGGTAGGTCTGGCTATTATCCTTAGTCATTTTCCTTAAATCCTGAAAAGGGATAGAAAAGGTGGGTGAGTTTCTAAAACTTAGTGAATGGGTGTTTGAAAAAGAGTTCTTATAAAAATAGTTTTTAATTGGAGTGTGCCAAACTCCTTATTTCCTTTAATATTATTCCTTCCTCAAATTTTGGTTTTCAAATGCTTTCCTCATTATCTACAATTAGTGTGTTTAACAATCAATACATACCCTTCATAATGAAGGGACCACACATTCGCATGACAGCCTGTCAACTGCACCTACATGTGGCATTGGAGCGACTTTAACGACCACCTAGATAGAAGCCTGTCCACTTCTACTGTGGGAATTGGTGGATGTTCTTGACATTTGACCCTCAAACCTGAAATCAACTCTGTGTCCATATGAGGACAAAGACCACATCCTGATCCCACCCTAGTCTCATGGGCATGAAGCTATGTTGAGCTTCCTTGGCTGCTGGCATGACAAACTACCAGTATCTCCACCTTGTCGTTGAGTAGCATCTAGGATGCTTCACTACCCGTCTTGGGTGTCTTGATCATCCCGAACCTCAAGTGGATGTACACGACATCCGACCCTCAATCTCGTAAAGAAAACTCCATGTCCGTATGAGTACAAAGACCTCATCCTGACCCACCCCGGTCTCATGTGCATGAAGCTACATTGAGCATCCCTACTTGCTGGTATAAACCCCACTCTTTGGAGTTAAGGAAAACCGAAAAAGAACTGGTCAAATCGAATGAGAAAAACCGAACTAGTTCACAAACCTGATCATTAGAGAATGGGCAATTTGGGAAATTTATGACTCCCGAGTAACCTAAAGGATTCATAAAACCTTGAAAAAGAACCTTAGAACAAATTGGAAGAGAAAAACTAGACTGGTTCAGATGAACCAGATCCAAGTCGGATTGAACCAGATTATGAACCGGAACCGAAAGAGAGAGGGCAAATTAGGAAATTTATGGATCTTGAGTGACCTAAAGGGTCACAAAAGTCATGAAAAAGGACTTTAGGATGAATGGGGGATGAAAACCAAACCAGTTAAGATGAAATAGACCTAAACCGGATTGAACTAGTTTGGACCAATTTGAACCACTATTGAACCAGATGCTAAATTCATTTTTCTAGGCGGCTTAGAAAATTCCAATTGAAGAATTGGGCCACCATTTGATAGAAAATGAATTTAGATGAATTTTTAATTTTTAAAAACTCGGTCGAATAGGGCCTGAACCAACCGGTTTAATCTTTGAACCCGGTTTGGACTGATCTAGTTCAGTTCGGAATAGTGTCGTCTTCTTCCTTCAGATGACAACACTGTTCACTCGCCGGAAAATCGAACCAGCGACGATGAAGAGGAAACATTTATGTTCAGTACGTTTTAGGCAATTAATGATTGTCATAAAGGTTCCAAACGGATGATCGACGAGTTCCCGAGCTCCCTAAATAAAGAGCCCTTCTCCATTCATCCTCTCCACACCTAAAAACCTCACTCTCTCTCAACTACTTAGTTTTCTGGTGAAGCTTGAACCCGAGCTCTGACTTGGGCATTTTTTTGAGCCAAAGAAGGTGTGGTCAGGTTCTTTGGATTCTGGGAGAAGTCAGTTACATGCCTGTAGTCTCCATTTGCTCCAAGGGTCGTTAGAGAAGCGCCGGCGTGATCGAACAGTTAAGTAGCTCCAGTAGACCAAAGATGCCTTGTTTCGGCTGAGCTAAAATTGGCCCATTCGAGCCCTTTTCAGGCCAAACCAAGTCCTTCCAACATCTCTATAGCCCTCCTACAGCTGAATTGTAGAGGAAAGGTAAGCCCATTTGTCTCCACTCTGTAAATTCTGATCGGTGCTAGAGAGAGAACTGACAGATATTCAATTACTAAGTTCTCATTCAATTCAGCATCAATTGATGCCATTCTTGATCCTAGGAGAAACCTCAGGATAAGAGCTATCTCCCCAGATTGAAAGTTCGAACTGCCCCGCCTCCGACAGCAAGCTTTCGAAGCTTTCTCGCTCTAAGTCCATTTTTTCGGCAAAGCTCAGTTTCAGCTCATTCCGACATCAAATCGTGTGATTCAAATTGCAATTGAATTGTATGAAGGTAGGAACTCCAATCTAACATTTATTTCAAAAATTAAACTCATTTCATTGGTCAATTTGATGAAATCAAATTTGGTTGTGTTAGAAGGTTAAAAGTGGGGGAAAATTGAGGAAAAATTGGGAATTTAAAAAATTTGAGGGACCAAAGTGCAATTTCATAAAATTGAGTGCCAATTGGGCATTATAAAGATGTTTGAGGACCAACTGGTCAATTTTTGAAATTTTTGCGGCGAAACTTACCATTTTTGTAAAGTAGGGTCAAAATGGAAATTTTGGAAATGTTGGGGACCAAATTGGACATTTGGGAAACTTAAACACCTTTTTATGATTTTGAATAAATTGAGGTCCTAAGGTGAATTTTAGAGTTTCGGGACTTAATTGGAGGGGGGGGGGGAACTGACATTAGGGACTTAAAGTTAAAGAAAAATAACTTTAGGGACCTAATTGCAAATAAATAAAAAGTTTAGTTTTCTCATATATTCTGGATGAAAGAAGGCTATTAGGCCAAAGAATAATGAACAATGATGTTCATATCGTGTAGGAACATGAAGTACTGGGACCTCCGGCTAAGACAAGTTCGCTTGAAGGCAACAAGCCGGCTAAGAGGAAATTCACTACACTATCGGGGGAGTGGGATTTAATATCATACTCAGTTGGGATGATAAGCACCTCAGAAATAAAAACCAACTTCTAAGTGGTATTTTAACCATCACACCTGAGATGAGTGATGTGGAAATCATATGGAAAAATTAATTACCGGTTGTAAGTAGATCATACCCGATTGGTATGATGAAACTTCCTAGAAGGAAGTGGAAAACCTGCTTGTTGGTTATAAGTGGAGATATTCTCATACTCGGTTGATATGATGGATGACTGAAAAGTTTATTTTGTCGGAAGTGCTCTCCCTTGACTATGTGCCACTGCTTAAAACTTTTGGGAGACCTTCTTGACGGGAGCTCGAATAGCTCACATAGGTCGGACGCCTCGATTTTGGAACTTGGGGGCTAATATGCCTGATTTTGAAAATCTCGAACAGTAGGCTCTAGGCCAGTGGGCACAAGCTCATAAACAAACATGATTTTAAGCCATTAAAACTTAAGTGAATGAGTTGTTTGGCCATGGTACCGAGACAGGATCGACATACTCCATGAACAGGCGACAGTGCAACATGATAGATTTATGGACCGATAAAGACAAATAGTTAGAGGTTGAGTTGAGGGTTGAGGCCATTGGACTAGTGGCACCACATATTATATGGATTATGTGGAAAATTATTGATTTGTGCATGCACATTTCCAATTTGGTGCGCAACTTTTTTTAAAATTACTATTTTGCCCTTACTTTTCACAAATGAAAATTTGACATGAATTATTTTAAAAAATTGACCAATTGGTACTCTAATATCCTTTTCATGACCAATTGGCCCTCATTTTTAGGAAATTGCACTATGATCCCTTAATTTTATGAAATCCCCAATTTCCCCCTTTCAAACTAGCCGAATTTGATTTCATCAAATTGACCATTCAATTGAGACTAATTGTTGAAATTGAAGGTAAAATTGAGTTCCTACACATCCATACGATTCAATTAAGCTTTGAATCGCTTGAATTGAGGCCGGAACGAGATCAAACGGAGCTTTGCCGGAAAACTAAACTTAAAGAGAGAAAACTTCGAAAGCTTATTGTTGGAGGTGCGACGGTACGAGATTTTGATTGGGGCAGGTAGCTCTCGTCCTAAGGTTTCTCCTTGGATCAAGAATTACAACAATTCATGTCAAATTGAGGGAGAATTTGGTCAGTGAAGTTTCTCCGTTTCTCTCTTTAACACTGATCATAAATTATAGGAGGGAGCCAAATTGGCTTACCTTTTCGCTCTAATTTGGTCATATGAGGGCTGAAGGAGTGTTTGAAGAGCTTGGTTTGGCCTGAGTAGGTTTCAATTTAGCTGTTTTCAGCTCGATAGAAATAGGGCAGCTTCGGTCTGCTGGAACTTCTTCACTGTTTGATTATGCCAGTGCTTCTCCGACGATCCTCGGATCGAATGGTGACCACCCTTAGGTAGCTGACTTCTCCCCGAGTCTAAGGAACTCGACCTCGCCTTCTTTAGCTGAGAAAAACCCTTATGTCAGAGCTCTAGTTCAGGCTTAATCGAAAAACTGAGTAGCTGAGGGAGAGTGGAGTTTTTAGGTGTGAGGAGAGTGAATGGAGAGGAGCTCTTTACATAGAGAGCTCAAAGACTCTCCGACTGTCCATTTGCTACCTTAATGGTGCTCATTGATGGCCTAAAATGTCCTGAATGGAAACCTTTCCTTTCTGCCGGTGCTGCTAATTTTTTTGGTGAGTGAATAGTGTGTTCAACTGATGGAAGGAGACAACACTCTTCCGAATCGGACCAGTCCTGTCCAAACCTAGTTCAATTCTTAAACCGGTCGGTTCAGACCCAATTCGACCTAGTTTTTCAAAATTAAAAATTTCTAAATTCATCTAAATTCATTCTCAATCCAATGGTGGCTTTAATTCTTTAATTTGAATATTTTAAGCCACCTAGAAAAATGAATTTAGCATCCAATTAAATGATGGTTCAAACCGGTCCAAACCACTTCAATCCGATTTAGATCTAGTTCACCTGAACCGGTCTGGTTTTCTCTCAAAAATTATCTCAACGTCCTTTTCCATGGTTTTATTACATTTTGGGTCACTCAAGATGTGTAAATTTTCCATTTTGTCCATTCTCTAATGTTTGAGGTTCATTAAATGGTTTAGTTTTCTCACTCGAGTTGACTGGTTCTTTCCCCAGTTTTCTTATCTTCAAAGGACGAGGTTAACACTAGCCCTCATGGTTGACTCCACTTCCTAGGTTTCCTCCTCCACTTGACCATTTTACTAGAGAACCTTCACCATGGTAAATTCTTGTTCAGGAGGTTTTTCTCACGTTAGTTCTAGATCCAAATGGGTTCTACTTCGTAGGTCAAGGTCTACCTCGATCTCTGGCGATAGTTGATCCAACACATGGTTGGGGTCGGGCTCATACTTTTGCAGTACTAACACGTAGAAGATGTCGTGAATCCTTTACAGGTCCGAGGGTAACTCTAGTCGGTATGTTACGGGTCCGACATTTTAGGTTATGATGTATGAGCCAATGTACCTTGGTTTCAACTTCCCTCTCTATTGAAACCTGAGTATCCCCTTCCATGGTGACACCTTGAGGAATACTCGGTCCCCAACCTCGAACTCCAAATCCTTTCTCTGGTGGTCGGCATATCTCTTCTACCTATCCCGAGCCATTTTGTGTCGTCTCCTTATTATCTGAATTTTCTCAGATGCATCCTCTATTAACTCGACCTTTTCGAGTTTTCTTTCCCCTTCCTCGTCCCAGAACAGGGGCATGCGACAAGGTCACTTATAGAGGGCATCGTATGGTGCCATTTGGATGCTAGCCTGGTAGCTGTTGTAATATGCGAACTCCATGAGGCACAAGTAATCCTCCTAACCATTATTTATTGTCAGAACGCATGCCCGAAGCATGTTTTCTAGGGTTTGGATGGTCCGTTCTGACTGTACATATGTTTGAGGGTGAAAAGCTGTGCTCATGTGGAGCCTAGTTCCTAGGGCAGCTTGTCGGCCGGGCCAAACCCAAGACGTGAACCTCGGGTCCCAATTCGATACTATACTTATAGGAACTCCGTAGAGCCGTAAGATTTCCCCCACGTATAGGGCGGTGAGCTTTTCTATCGGGTCTATCACCCGAATGGGTAAGAAATGTGTGATCTTGGTTAGTCGATCCATTATAACCCATATGGCATCCTAACCCCTTCTTGTTACAGGTAGCCCGGTCACGAAATCCATGGTGATATGCTTTCATTTTGACTTTGGAATTGGGAGAGGCTGCAATAGTCTGGAGGGTTTATGGTGTTCGACCTTAATTTATTAATACGATAGGCATCTGGCCACGTACTCAGCGATATCCCTCTTCATCCCTTTCCACAAGTACCCATGTTTGAGGGTGCGGTACATCTTGGTACTGCCTGGATGCATTACGTGCATCGAGTCTTGTGCCTCTTCTTTTATTTCCCTTTTCAATTCCCAATTATTTGGCACCCAGACCCTTCCTTTGAAGGTCATTACTTTGTCACTCCTCATCGTGAGGTCTTAGGCTGGGCCGTCCATGATATGTCTTCAATGGGGTTGGAACTCCATGTCTTCCTTTTGTAGAGCCCGTATTTGGTCCACTAGGCTGGGCCTCACAATTAGGTTAGCCACTAGGGTACCCTGACCCTCGTCTAGGTTGAGGTCTACTCTTAAGTTGCGTAGTTGGCTTAATAAGGGTTGGTAGCTGGTACTTACCAGGGCTACTCTCATGTGGTGCTTGCGACCGAGTGCGTCTACCACCACGTTTGCCTTACCTGGGTAGTACTCAATTTTCAGGTCATAGTCCTTTACCAGCTCTAGCTACCTTCTCAAATGCAGGTTGAGTTCCTTCTGGGTCAGGGAGTACTTTAGGCTTTTATGGTTAGTATAGATGCTGCACTTCACTCCATACAAATAGTGACGCCATATCTTGAGGATGAACACTATGGCTGCCGTCTTGAGGTAATGGGTGGGCTAATTCTTCTCATGTTGCATTAGGACACATCTTAACCCTTGTCCAGATGCATCACTATATACAATGTATTCCCTGGCGTCGGCATTGGCGTCGGGCTGTTGTAAATCAAGACCAGCAGTAGGGCTGTTGTAAATCAAGACTTGAGCTCTTGGAAGGACTCCTCACACTTGGCATCCCACTTATAGTCCACTCCCTTCCTTGTGAGGTGAGTTAAGGGAGCTGCAATCCTAGAGAAGTCTTCCACAAACTCTTGGTGGTACCCAACAAGGCCAAGAAAGCTACGTATTTCGGTTGGGTTAGTGGGGGCTTTCCAATTTGAAATGGTCTTAGGAAGCCCAATTCTTTTAGCTAAAATTCACTCATAGAGAACTTTTCATATAGCTAGTTTGCTTGTAGGGTACTTAGGGTCGTCTCTAGTTGCGCCCGATGGTCTTCTTTGGTACGGAAGTATATGAGAATATTGTCTATAAACAAGATCACAGACTTCTCCAAGTATGGCTAGAACACCCGGTTCATTAGGTCCATGAAGGTTGGTGCGTTTGTCGGCCCAAAGGGCATTACCCTAAACTCGTAATGCCCATATCATGATTGGAATGCGGTTTTCTGTATGTCCTCCTCCTGAATCTTCAACCGGTGGTAATCAGATCGTAGGTCGATCTTGGAGAAGAAGGCTGCCACTTGCAGCTATCAAATAAATCCTCTATTCTTGGGAGAGGGTACTTATTCTTAATGGTCACTTGGTTCAGCTTCCAATAGTCAATATAGAGTCTCATGCTTCTATCCTTCTTTTTGACGAATAGAATCGGTGCTTCCCATGGGGATTGGCTTGGGTGTATAAAACCCTTCTCTAACAGTTTGTCCAATTGGTCCTTTAGTTCCTTAAGTTCCGCGGGCACCATTTTGTTGGGGGCTCTTGATATGGGGTGGGTTCCTGGCACCACCTCAATTATGAACTCTAGTTGGTGATTTGGGGGTAGGCTGGGTAGTTCTTCCGAGAAAACGTCTGGGTAACGATTGACTATTAGAATTTCCTCTAGTACCTTCTTCGGAGAATCCTTGCAAGTGATCTGTGTGAGGAATAACTTGCATCCTTTTCATAGTAAGTCATGCACTTCTATGCAAGACAGTAGGTGTATTCTTGCTCTTCCCTTGTCCCCTTCATATATAGACTCCTCCTTTCTAGAGCTTGGAAGGTTATCCACTTACTCCCACAGTCCACTTGGGCTTGATGCGTGCTTAGTCAATCCATTCCCAAGATGACCTATACTTCTCGTAGCGAAAGATGAATCATGTCGGGTTCTATGGTGATCCTTCCTATAAGCACCTCGCAAGCCTTAACATACTCGTGCCGCTCTAGTGTCTTTCCTAAGGGGGCAAGGATGTGGAGGGGTGGTAGGAGAGGGGAGGGTTCCTTAAGGAGTTTTAGGACTTGGGCTTCCTTGATGAAAGATCATTCCGACCTTGAGTCAAAGAGTGTGTACCTTTCCTTTTTAAACACTTGTACGATGCCTGAGTGGAAGTTAATGAACTTCTTAAAGGAAACACATTTTATTAATTGAAAAAAAGGGGGACTACGAGACTCCACGCTATAGACTCGATTTAAGAGGAGGGTTGGGACGTACTACCACCATGCTCTGGTCCTTTCGAGCTTCTTCACGAGTCAGGTTGTAGACCCTGGTGGGGATTCTTGTGGGTGCTTCCCTACCCCCATTGGGTGCGCTCTAATTTCCGAGCGGTGGTGGTGGAGCATTTCACATGGAATTTTTTCGTGACCTCGGAAAATTCCTTATGTAATGCCTGAACTGCCCACACCTGTACTATCACGCTCCGACTCGGTTTGGTCGGATCCCCAGTAGCAACTTGCCACTCCCTTTGGTTCATGAAGGGTTTCACCCTTTTCTAAACCACAAGGAGTAAGGCACCCTTTTTCTTGTCTTTTCTTGGAATAACATTATTCAAAATTGAAAATCTTCTAAACTGACATACCTGTCTTTATAGTTCCTATAAACTCTGTCCTTTGATAATAAGAAAAATAGGGAAAAGAACCGGTCATTTTCAAAGAGAAAATAGAGTTGATTTATAAACAGTAACTGATAGAGAAAGGTCAAACCAAGAAATTTATAAACCTTGAATTACCTAAAGAGTCATAAAAGTCATGAGAAAGGACTTTAAGATGAATTGGAGGTGAAAACCAAACTAGTTCAGGTGAACTGGACCTAAACCAGATTGAACCGTTTTGAACTACTATTGAACTAATTTCTAAATTCATTTTTCTAGGTGGCTTAGAAAATTTAAATTTGAGAATTGAAGCCACCATTGGATAGAAAATGAATTTAGATGAATTTATAAATTTTTTATTTTGAAAAACTCGGTTGAATAGGGCCTGAACCGGTCAGTTTAAGCATTGAACCTAGTTTGTACCTGTCCGGTCTAGTTCGTTATAATGTCATCTTCTTCTTTCAGATGATAGCACTGTTCACTCATCGAAAAATCAAGCAGCACTGGTGAAGATGAAAAGTCTCCCGCCAGGGAGTTTCAGGCAATGAATGACCGCCATAAAGGCACCATTCAGACGACTAATAAGTCCCCAAGCTTCCTATATAAAGAGATCCTCCTCATTCATCCTCCTCACACCTGAAAACTCTTCTCTCTCCCTACTACTCCATTTTTCAGTGAAGCTCGAATCATAACTTCGACATTGGGGTTTTTCTAAGCCAAAGAAAGTGAGGTCGGGTTCATTAGATTTGGGGAAAAGTCCTCTACCCAACAGTAGTCTCCATTTGCTCTGAGGATCGCTAGAGAAGCGCCGACAGGATAGAACAGTGAAGCAGCTTCGGCGGACCAAAGTTGCCCTATTTTGGCCAAGCTAAAAACTACCAATTTGAACCCTTTTCAGCCAAACCAAGCTCTCCCAACACTTCCAGAGCCGTCATACAACTAAATTAAAGAAGAAAGGTAAGCCAATTTGGCTACCATTTGTAATTTCCTATTAGTGTTAGAGAGAGAATCGACAAAACTTCATTGACCAAATTCCCCGTCAATTCAGCATGAATTGATGTAATTCTTGATCATAGGAGGAACCTCAAGATGAGAGCTATTTGCCCAAATCGAAAGCTTGGACCGCCGTACCTCTGACTGTAAGCTTTCGAAGCTTTCTCTATCTAAGTACAGTCTTTCGATGAAGCTTCGTTTGAGTTCAATTCGGATCCAAATGACATGATTCAAAGTTCCATTGAATTGTGTAGAAGTGTAGAAACTCAATTTTACCTTCAATTTCATCAATTAAACCCGGATGAATGGTTAGTTTGATGAAATCAAATTTGACCAGTTTCAAAGGGGGAAATTAGGGGAAAATTTGGGAATTTTGTAAAATTGAGGGAATAAAGTGCAATTTCACAAAATTGAGGTCCAATTGGCCATGAAAAAGATGTTGGAGGACCAATTGGTCAATTTTTGGAATTATTTGGTCAAATTTGCCATATTTGTAAAGTAGGGGTAAAATGGTAATTTTGAAAAAGTTGGGGACCAAATTGGAAATTTGGGAAACTTGAACCTCTTTTTGTGATATTGAATAAATTGTGGTCCCAAAGTGAATTTTAGAAGTTCTAGGACTCAATTTAAGAAAAATTAGCATTAGGGACCTAAAGTTAAAGAAAAGTTACTTTAGGGACCTAAATGCAAATAATTAAAAGTTGGGCATTTCATTTATTCGTGATAAATGAAGGCTATTAGGCCAAATGTTAATGAACAAGGATGTTCATATTGTGTAGGAACATGAAATACCAGGATCGCCAGTAAGGATAAGCTTGCATGAGGCAAAGAGCCAGTTAAGAGGAAAAGTACACTACACTTATCGAGTGCGTGGAAATTTTCACGTCATACCCGGTTGGGATGATGAGTATCTCGGAAATGAAAATCCACTATTATGTAGAATTTTAATATCACACCTGGTTGGGGTGATGTTAGAAAACACACCGAAAAACTAATTACTGGTTGTAAGTAGATCATAATTGGTTGGTATGATGAACTATTTGGAAGGAAGTAGAAAATCCACTTATTGGTTATGAGCGGAGATGTCCACACACCCGATTGGTGTGATTGATGAGTGAAAATATATTTTTTCGGAAGTGTTCTCCCCTAATTGTGTGTGTGGGAGACCTTCTTGATGGGAGCTCGAATAGAACAGATAGGTCGGAGGCCTCAGTTTTGGAAATTGGGGGCTTGAATGCCCGACTTTGAAAATCTCGTACAGTGGGTCCAAGGCTAGTTGGCATGAGCAGGAGCTCGTAAACAAACATGATGTTAGGCCATGAAAACTTTAATGAATGATGTTATTTGGCCATGGTACCAAGATAGGACCGACATACTCGGTAGACTAGTGGTAGTGCGACGAGACAAGTCGAGACAAATAGTTGTAGGTCGAGTTGAGAGTTGGGGCCGTTGGACCAATGGCACAAAAGATTAATGGCTTATATGGAAAACAATTATTGTTTGTGAATGCATTGAGGTTTGGGACCATCAAGATGCCCAAGATGGGTAGTGATGCATCCTAGGTGCTACTGGACAACATGGTGGAGATAAGGGTTGTTTGTCATGCCAGCAGTCAGGAAAGCTCGACGTAGCTTTATGCGCATGCAACCGGGGTGGGGTCGGGATGAGGTCTTTATTCTCATACGGACATGGAGTTTCTTTTTGGGTTTGAGGGTCGGATATCGCGAACATCCACTCATTCTTAGGGTAGAAGTGGACGAGCTTCTATTTAGGTTGCCGGTAAAGTTTCTCCGACGCCACAAGTTGGTACAGTGGATGAGCTGCTTTGCGAATGTGTGATCCCTTCGTGATTAAGGGCGTGTGTTGAGTGTTAAACACACTAATTATGGATAATGATGAGTTATGGTTTTTGAAAAATCGAGAACTCAAGGAAAAATGGTTTTAAAGAAAATAATGAGTCTAGCACACTCCAAATCTAAACTATTTTTAGAAAACTCATATTTCAAACACCCATTCACTGAGTTGTCGAACTCATCCCCTCCCTTTACCCCTTTTCAGGTAACCGAGGGATAAACCTACCTAAAGACTTTTAGTTAGCTAAACCTATAAAATAGGTATGTAAGTTTAAATTTTATGCAGTTTTTATTAATGTTATTCTAGGAAAGGTACAGGTTTAAAGGACGCCTTACTCCTCATGGTTTAATGAAGGGGAAAACCCTTAATAAACTAGGAGAGAGCTGGATTGCTCACGGGGATAGGACCAAATAGGGTTGAGGCGTGAAACTTGAGTGGTATAAGAGCCCATTTCCTCGAATACATTATCAAGACTAGAGAACATTGTAACTAATAGGGATGATTTTAAAATTTTTAGATGGCTCCCAATAAAGGAAACAAGGGAACTAGAGATGCAGCCTTAGACACTGTCCAGCCATCCCTACCCGTGAAAACTCCCGAAGGAGCCCAGATTACCCCACCTAGACTTTGCTCAGAACACTAGAGGTTGTACGAGGAGTTCACCCGTGTATTTGGGCAACCTAACCACGTTCCTAAGTCAGGCACCAACTCTCGGGTTGAACCATCAAAAGTACAATCTCATCCTCCTCATGTTAGCCATCCTTCTCCAGTTGACATTCCCAAAAATCTCAAGACTCTCCATCAACTGGGGTGTAAGCCTTTCCTCGGAGAGAAAGATGTTGGGGCCACCTTGGATTGGCTGGCAAATTTCATGAAGCTGATGGGGATAGTTAGGATATCGCAAGAGGACATGGTAATCCTGAAAGAATTATTCTTGGAGAGAAGTGCCAAAAGATGTTGGGACAATGTCCGAAACCTGCATACCTCCACCCCCACCTAGGAATAATTTGAGGAGTGGTACACGGAGGAGTACCTGGCTCCTCATTTGATTAACGAGAGGAAGCAGAAATTCCTCCGACTTTGGCATGACGTTAACTCCATATCGAAGTATGAAACAAAATTCAATGAGTTAAAACCCTTTACTCCTGTCCTAGTTGGGCCAGTAGATATATGCCAGCAGTTCATGGACAATCTCAATATGGACATACAAGATCGTATGGGAGTACTAGGACGCCCCATGGACTTGGTGATGGTAATCAATATGGCTCATGAGTGTGAGAGACTGGTGCAAACCTGACGCCGTCAGATAGAGCAAACAACCCTGAAGGAGGATAAAGGTCAAAACCATCCGGGAGGACGGAAGGAGCATAATAATCCAAGATGGGGAAATAGAGTGGCATTTCAAAAGAGAAAGGACATGCCACCACCTCCCCAAAGAGTAATCCCCACCTTGCCCCAAGGAAACCCTTGTTGTCCTAGTTGCCAAAGGCACCACGAGGAAGCATGCTCGACCTATTTTGCGCGGACAAGTGGGGCATTTTGCAAAGGATTGCCCCACTCTTAGAGGGAACAAGTAGAGGAATACACTTGGACCACCACAAGGGAACCCTAGGAAGTTTAGGCTAGATGCTACAACCAGAGTACTGGTTAGGGTATACAACCTCACCCAGGAAGAGGCTAGGAAAGTCCCTAGTACTGTAGCGGATACATCCCAAAACCCTCCCAATTAGCTTAAGAAAAAAATCTTTTAATTGAAATTTTTTATTCAATAAAGAAAACTTTTCCTCTAAAAATATACGTTTCTTCAATTAGGGTATGTGCATTTATGGGGAGAACATGTGTACACCCTCTTCGACTCAGGAGCTTAGAGATCCTTCATCAAAGATGACTTAATTCTATGTTTACCCCTAGAACTCACTCCTCTAGGATAAAGTCTCAACATCCTCACACCCTTAGGAGAAGAGTTAAATAGGAATAAACAATGAAAGGGATGTGAGATAAAGATTGGGGGATCAAACTCAAAGAAGATTTGATTCCATTGTCCTTGAGGGAGGTAGAAGTGATCCTTGGGATGGATTGGTTAAGTAACCATTAGTCTAGGATGGACTGTGGAATGAAGATAGTGACCTTCGATACTTCTGAGACAAATAGATTAAAATTCCAAGGAGACCGAAGGAAGGGTGAAGTATAGATGGTCCCATATGAAGGCCCAAAAGATGATACAGAAAGGCTATACGACTTTTCTTGCCATGGTCATCAATGAAGCGTCCGAGAAGAAGGGATTCAAAGACATTCCGGTGGTTAAACACTATCGAGAGGTATTTCCAATTACCTGGACTACCCCCAAGTCAACAAGTGGAATTCACTATAGAAATTATCCCAGGAACAAACCCATATCTCAAGCCCCTTACCACATGGCTCTAGTAAAACTGAAGGAATTGAAGGAGCAACTGGACGAACTATTGGAGTAGGATTTTATACATCCTAGCCAGTCTCCATGGGGTGCACCAGTCCTATTTGTGAAGAAAAAGGATGGGAGCATGAGACTGTGCATAGATTATAGGAAGTTGAATCAGGTCACCATCAAGAACAGGTACCCACTTCCATGAATTGATGACCTATTCAATCAATTAAAAGGAGTAGCCTACTTCCCCAAGAGGAGGGCATTCTTAAGACGACATTTCAGTCCAGATATGGACATTACAAGTTTAGAGTGATGGCATTCGAGTTGAAAAATGCCCTTGCAGCCTTCATGGATTTAATGAATCGAGTGTTCCAACCACACTTGGATAGGTTCGTTATAGTATTCATAGATGATATTCTCATATACTCACGAACTAGGTTGGAGCACAAAGAACATTTGGCAATCACCTTGGAGATATTGAAGGGAAACAACTTATATGCAAAATTCTCCAAGTGTGAATTCTGGCTACAGGAGGTTGGTTTCTTAGGACATATAGTATCCAAGGATGGAGTCAAGATCCGACAAAGGTGGAAGCCATATTTGATTGGAATGCACCCATAAATGCTTCAAAAATACAAAGTTTCTTAGGGCTGGCAGGATGCTATAGACAAATTGTAAAAGATTTCTCTATGATAGCTGCCCCTCTGACTAGACTCACCAGGAAAGGAGTTGAGTATAAATGGGATGAAATCTATGAGAAGTCTTTCTTGGAGTTGAAGACTCGACTAACAACCGCACCGGTATTCTCCCTTCCTGACCCAAGTGCGGAAGAGTACACCATCTATAGTGATGCATTCAGATAAGGACTCGAATGTTTACTGATGCAACAAGGAAAGGTTATCACCTATGCCTCGCGACAACTTAAGGTACATGAGAGAAACTACCCAACTCATGACTTGGAATTAGATGTGTTAGTGTTTGACTTAAAGATTTGGCGACACTACCTCTACGGGGTTAAGTGTAGGATATACGTTGATCATAAGAGTCATAAGTATTTTCTAACTTAGAAAGAGTTAAATCTCTGCGAGAGGAGATGGCTGGAATTGGTGAAAGACTATAACTTTGTGATAGAGTATCACCTCAGAAAGGCAAATGTGGTGGTAGATGCCTTAAGTCGCAAATACCAAACTAAGATGGCACAAATAAAGACAAGTTACATACCCTTGTTGCAACAGCTGGGGAGAATGGAGGTGGACTTGAAGATGGACAAGCAAGAGAAATGCTTGTTGGCTAATGTGGTGGTGAAACCTAGTCTAACCGAGCAGATTAAGGCCTAACAAAAAGCTGATAAGGAGCTCCAATCTTATTTGGACGAGGATAATAGAGAAACGAAACCACACTATGACCTGCGAGGTGATGGAGTGCTAACCTAAAAGGGTCGAGTATGTGTGCCTCAAGATAAGGTGCTTAAGAGATTAACTCTGGTAGAGGCACACGATTTAGTGTATGCGATGAATTCGGGTAGTACTAAGATGTACCACATCCTCAAACAAGGGTATTGGTGGAAGGGAATGAAGAGTGACATTGCAGAATACGTAGCCTGATGCCTGTCCTATTAGTAGATAAAGGTTGATCATCATAAACCATCAGAACTGCTCCAACCCTTACCAATTTCGGAATGGAAATAGGAGCACATTACCATGGATTTTGACACAGGACTACTTGTGACTAGGAAGGGGTGAGACGCAATTTGGATCATCATGGATAGATTGACCAAATTCGCTCATTTCCTTCCTATAAGAGTGACGGATACAGTGGAACAACTAGCTATCTTATACATGAGAGAGATAGTAAGACTCCATGGTGCCCCGATGAGAATAGTATCGGATAGAGACCCCTGATTTACTTCACAATTTTGGCCAAGTTTATAAAGTGCCTTTGGAACCAAGCTCCATATGATTATGTCATTTCATCCCCAAATCGATGGACAGTTTGAATGGACGATTCAGACCTTAGAGGACATGCTGAGGGCATTCGTACTCACCATGGAGAAAGGTTGGGAAGAATACCTGTGCCTAATAGAATTTACTTACAATAATAGCTATCAAGCCAATATTCAAATGACTTCTTATGAAACCCTTTATGGACGACCTTGTCGTACCCCGTTATTTTGGGAAGAAGTGGTGGAGAGGAAACTAGAAAGGGTCGAGTTAATCAAGGATACCACAAAGAAAATCAAGTTAATTAGGAGTCGTCTTAAGGCTGCTAAGGACAAGCAAAAGTGTAAACCCCACCCTTTTTAGTTAAGGAAAACTGGGAAAAGAACCGGTTAAACCGAGTAAGAAAATCGAACCGGTTCACAAACCCGTTTATTGGGGAATGGGTAAATTAGAGAAATTTCAACTCCCTTATGACCCAAAGAGATTTATAAACCTTGGGAAGGAACCTTAGAACAAAGTGGGAGAGAAAAACTAGACCAGTTTGGGTGAACTGGATTCGAACAAGATTAAACCGGTTTAAGAATCGAGCCGATTTTTGAACCGGAACCAATAGAGAGATGGTAAACCAGGAAATTTATGGACCCTAAGTGACCTAAGGAGTCATAAAAGTCATGAAAAAGGACTCTAAGGTGAATTGGAGATGAAAACCAAATCGATTAAGGTGAACCAGATCTGAACCAGATTTAACCGGTTTGGACTTGTTTGAACAACTATTGAATCAGATTCTAAATTCATTTTTCTAGTTGGCTTAAATAATTCAAATTTGAAATTTGAGGCCACCATTGGATAGAAAATGAATTTAGATAAATTTAGAAATTTTTAGATTTGAAAAATTTGGGCAAATTGGCGATGAACCTGCCAGTTTAATCTTTGAACCCAGTTCGGACTGGTTTGATCTGGTTTGGAAAAGTGTCATCTTCTTCTTCTAGATGACAGCATTGTTCACTAGCCAAAAAATCGAAGCAACACCACCGAAGAAGAAATGTCTTCGTTCAATACATTTCCGGCCATCAATGCCTATCATAAAGGTGCCAATCGGACAGCCAAGAAGTCCTAGAGCTTCCTATATAAAGACCCCCACCCCATTCATCCTCTCCACACCCAAAAAGTTCACTCTATCTCATATGCTTAGTTTTCCGGTGAAGCTCAAGCTAGAGCTCTGATATAGGGTAATTTCTAAGCCAAAGAAGGTGAGTTCAGGTTCTTTAGCACTGGGGAGAAGTTAGCTACACACCTGTAGTCTCCGTTTGCTTAGAGGGTCACCAGAGAAGCACTAACGTGATGCAACAGTGAAGCAGCTCCGACGGACCAAAGCTGCCCTATTTCAGCTGAACTGAAATCAGCCATTTCGAGCCCTACTCAGGTCATACCAAGCCCTCCCAACACTTCCTCAGCCCTCCCACGATCGAATTAGGACTGAAAGGTAAGCTAATTCAACTCCCCTCTGCAATTTCCAGTCGGTGCTAGATAGAGAACAGATTGAATTTCGATGATGAAATTCTAACTCAATTCAACATCAATTGATGCAATTCTTGATTCTAGGATGAACCTCAGGATGAGAGCTATATGCCCAAATCGAAAGCTCGGACCGTCATGCCCCCAACGGTGAGTAATTGAAGTTTTCTCTCTCTATAGTCTGTTTTCCGGCGAAGTTCCATTTGAGCTCGTTCCAGCGTCAAAACTTGCAATTCAAAGTGTTATTGAATCATATGAAGATGTAGGATCTTAAGTTTACTTCAATTTCAACAATTAGATGTGTTTGATCGGTTAATTTGATAAAATCAAATTCAGCTGTGTTAAGGACTTGAAATTGGGGGAAAATTGGGGATTTTCAAAAATTTGAAGGACCAAGATGTAATTTTATAAAATTGAGGGTCAATTGGGCATGATAAAAATGTTAAAGGGCCAATTGAGGAATTTTAGAATTTTTGGTGTGAAACTTACCATTTTTGTAAAGAAAGGGCAAAATGGTAATTTTGGAAAAGTTGGAGGACCAAATTGGAAATTTGGGGAATTAAACCCCAGTTTGTAAATATGAATAAATTGAGGTGCCAAGGTGAATTTTAAAAGTTTCGAGACACAATTTGAGGAAAAACCAGCATTAGGGACTTAAAGTTAAAGAAAAGTAACTCTAGGGACCTAATTACAAATAAATAGAAAGTTTGATTTTCTCATTCATTTGGAATGAATGAAGGCTATTTGGCCAAGGGATTATGAACCGAGATGTTCATGTCGTGTAAGAACACGAGGTACCGGGAATGCCAGCAAGGACATGCTCGCGTGAATACAAAGAACTGGTCTAGTGGAATTCACTACATTAATGGATGAGTGGGCTTACTAACGTCATACCTGGTTGGGATGATGAGCACAACTTATAGTTAAAAACCACTTATCAGTTGTGAGTGGGATTTTATATTATATCCGGTTGGGGATGATAAGTACCTCGAAATGAAAAACCCACTATTTAGTGGTATTTTAAACATCACAACTTAGAGAAGGGATATGAAAATCATGCAGAAAAACTACTTACGGGTTGTAAGTAGATCATACCCGGTTGGTATGATGAAACTTCATCGAAGGAACTGGAAAACCTATTCATCGGTTGTGAGCGGAGATGTCCTCATACTCGTTTGGTATGATGGACAGTTGAAAACATATTTTGTCGGAAGTGCTCTCCCATGACAGTGTGCCAATTCTTAAACAATTTGGGAGTTACCCAAAAGCTTCATAAACCTTAGAAAATAACCATAGGAAAAATTAGAAGAGAAAAACCAGACCGGTTCAAGTGAACTGGATCCAACAGGATTGAACCGATTTATGAACCAAAACTGATAGAGAAAGGGAAAACCGGGAAATTTATGGATCCCTAGTGATCTAAAGAGTCACAAAGTCATAAAAAAGGACTTTAGGAGGAATTGGTGATGAAAACCAAATCGATGCATGTGAATCGGATTCGAACCGGATTGAACCGGTTTGGACCGATTTGAACCACTATTGAACCGAATGCTAAATTCATTTTTCTAGGTGGCTTAAAGTATTGAAATTTGAGATTTGAAGCCACCATTGTATAGAAAATGAATTTGGATGAATTTAGAAATTTTTAATTTTGAAAAATTCGGTTGAATTGGGGGTGAACCGGCCGGTTTAATCTTTGAACCTAGTTCGGAACGGTGCCATCTTCTTCCTTCAGATGACAACACTGTTCACTCGCCGGAAGATTGCGTTGCACCAGTGAAGTTGAAAAGTCTCTGGTCAGGGAGTTTTAGGCAATGAATGACCACTATTAAGGCACTAATCAGATGGCCAAGAAGTCCCCAAGCTTCCTATATAAAGAGCCCATCCTCATTCATCCTCTCCACACATGAAAACTCCATTCTATCTCAACTGCACCAATTAATTTGAGCCAAACAAGGTGACATCAGATTAATTTGATTTGGGGAGAAGTCAGCTACAAGCCTATAGTCTCCATTTGCTCCGAGGGTTGCTGGAGAAGCACCGACGTGATTAAACAGTGAAGGAGCTCCGACGGACCGAAGCTGCCCATATTTGGTCGAGCTGAAATCAGCCATTTCGAGCACTTCTCAGGCCAAACCATGCCCTCCCAACACCTCCATAGCCCTCCTACAACTGAATTTGAGCGAAAAGGTAAGCCAATTTGGCTCACCTCTGTAAATTTTGATTAGTGCTAGAGAGAGAATCTATAGAACTGCGATGACTAAATTCTCATTCAATTCGGCGTCAATTGATGCAATTCTTGATCCTAGGAGTAACATCAGGACGAGAGCTATCTGCCCAGATTGAAAGCACGTACCATCGCTATCACGCCCCGACCTTGTTTAGTCAGATCCTTGTGATCAACCCACCACTCTCCTAGTTTATTAAACGGTTTCCCCTTATTATAGACTGTAAAGAGTAAGGCATCCTTTAAACCTGCACCTTTTCCAGGAATAATATAAACAAAACTGCATAATAATTTAAATTTATTATGCCTATATCACAGACGCCTTAGTTGATGGTCTTTAAGGGTAGGCTTTCTGAAATCTCCTGAAGGGAATATAAGGAAGGGGGTGAGTACGACTACTCAGTGAATGGGTTTTCAAAAGATTTTGACTTTTAAGAAAACAATTATTATTGGAGTGTGCCAGACTCATTTCCTTTCAAAATCGCTTAATTTAAAATTTTGAGTTTTTCCATCATTTCTTAGTTACCACGGTGTGTCATCACCCAACACACATCCTTCATCATGAAGGTTACACACATTCGCAGGTCAGTACGATTATTGAACCCACTAGTGGCTTCGGAGTGACTTTACCAGCTACTCGGATAGAAGCATGACCACTTCTATCCTAGGAATGAGTGGATGTATGCAACATCCAACCCTCAATCCCGAAATTGCTTCTTCGTGTCCATATGAGGACAGAGACCTCATCCTGTCCCCACCTCGGTCTCATGCGCTTGGTGTTACTCCAAATTTCGCACAGACACCTGGAATGACGAACTGCCCTTATAGCCACCAGGTCGTCCAATGCCCTTAGGACGCATCACTACCCCTCATGGGTGTCTTGATGATCCCATACTCACAGTGCATGCACAAACAATATTTTCTCATATTGCCATGTAATCTATGGTGCCACTGGTCCAATGGCCCCGACTCTCAACTAAACCCACAATTGTTTGTCTTGACTGGTCCGTCAACCTGTCATGTCGCAATGCCGCTAGTTGACTGAGCATGTCAGTCCTATCTTGGTACCATGGCCAAACAATTCACTTATTAAGTTTTATGGCACATATATCATGTTCGTTTACAAGCTCCTACTCATGCCAATTGGCCTTGGGCCCACTGTACAAGATTTTCAAAATCGGGTATTTAGCCCTCAAGTTCCAAAACTGAGGCCTCCACCCTATAAGAGCTATTCGAGCTCCCGTCAAGAAGGTCTCCCAAATAGTTTAAGCATTGGCACACAATCAGGGGATAACACTTCTGACAAAATAGGTTTTCACTATCCATTATACCGACCGGTATAAGGACACTTCTATCCATGACCGATGAACGAATTTTTAACTTCCTTCGAGGAAGTCTCATCATACCAACCGGGTATGATCTACTTACAACTGGTAAGTAGTTTTTCCGCATGGTTTTCACATCACTTTCTCTAAGTTGTGATAATTAAAATTCCACTAAATAGTGGGTTTTTATACCGAGGTACTTATCATTCCCAACCGGGTATGATATATAATCCCACTCACAACGGGTAAGTAGTTTTTATCTTTAAGTTGTGCTCATCATCCCAACCAGGTATGATGTTAGTAAACCCACTCACCCGTTAACGTTGTGAATTCCACTAGACCGGTTATATGTATTCACGCGAGCTCGTCCATGTTGGCTTTCCCGGTATTTCGTGTTCCTACACGATATGAACATCCTTGTTCATTATTACTCGGCATAACAGCCTTCAATAATTTCCAATGAATGAGAAAACCCAAACTAAAGTTATTTCTCTTTTACTTTAAGTCCCTACTGTCAGTTTTTCCTCAAATTGTGTCCCGTAACTTTTAAAATTTATCTTGGGACCTCAATTTATTCAATTTCACAAAAAGGGGTTTAATTTCCCAAAATTCCAATTTGGTCCCCCAAGTTTTCCAAAATTACCATTTTGCCCCAAAAATTCCAAAATTCCTCAATTGGTCCTCCAACGTTATTTTCATGCCCAATTGATCCTCAATTTCATAAAATTGCATTTTGGTCCTTTGAATTTCAAAAATCCCCAATTTTCTCCAATTTTCCCCCAATTTCAACTACTTAGCATAACCAAATTTGATTTCATCAAATTGACCGATCAAACACATCTAATTGTTGAAATTGAAGTTAAAATTGAGTTCCTCCATCTTCTTATGATACAATAGCACTTTGAATTGTAAGTTTTGACGCCGGAATGAGCTCAAACAGAGATTCGCCGGAAAATGGACTGTAGAGAGAGAAAGCTTGGCATGATAGTCCGAGCTTTTGATTTGGGCAGATCGCTCTCATCCTAAGGTTCATCCTAGAATTAAGAATCGCATCAATTGATATTGAATTGAGTTAGAATTTCATCATTGAAATTCTGTCGGTTCTCTCTCTAGCACCGACCAAAAATTACAGAGAGAAGCCAAATTGGCTTACCTTTCAGTCCTAATTTTGCCGTGGAAGGGCTGAGGAAGTGTTGGGAGGGCTTGGTTTGGATTGAGGAGGGGTCGAAATGACCGATTTCAGCTTGGCCGAAATAGGGCAGCTTCAGTCTGCTAGAGCTGCTTCACTGTTCCATCATGCTGGCGCTTCTCCAGTGATTCTCGGATTGACTGGAGTTTGCTATTAGATAGCTGTCTTCTCCACGGTTATAGAGAGCCCAACCTCTCCTTCCGAGATTAACAAAAATGTTCAAGTCAAAGCTCTGGTTTGAGCTTCACCGAGAAATGGAGCAGTAGAGAGAGAGAGAGAGAGAAGTGTTCAGCTGTAAGGAGAATGAATGGTGATAACCTCGGGTTACAAAAAAAATCATACTTCCTAGGAGGTCACCCATCCTCACACCACTCTCAAGCAAGCACGCTTAACTTCAAAGTTCTTATGGAATCTTGTTCACTTGAACCAATTTGGTTTTTCTCTTTTAATTTGTTTTAAATTTCTTTTTCAAGGTTTAATGAACCCTTTGGATCACCTGTCAGTTATAAATTCCTAAATTGCCCATTAACAATTGATCAAGTTTGTGAACCAGTTCAGTTTTCTCACTCGATTTGACCAGTTCCCTTCCCGTTTTTCCTTAGCTCAAAAGGGTGAGGTTTACAACCGTGCCCCTGACGGTAAGATTTTTAAGCTTTCTCGCTCTAAGTCCAATTTTCCAACGAATCTTCGTTTGAGCTCATTCCGGCTTCAAATCGGGCAATTCAAAGTGCAATTGAATTGTATGAAGGTGTAGGAACTCAATCTAACTTCAATTTCAACAATTAAAATAATTTGATCGATCAATTTGATGAAATCAAATTTGGCTGAAGTAGAAAGTTGAAATTGGGGGGAAATTGGGAATTTTGAAAATTCGAGGTACTAAAGTGCAATTTCATAAAATTGAGGACCAATTGGGCATGATAAAGATGTTGGAGGACCAATTGGGCAATTATGGAATTTTTGGGGTAAAACTTACCATTTTTGTAAAGTAGGGGCAAAATGGTAATTTTGGAAAAGTTGGGGGATTAATTGGAAATTTGGGAAATCGAACCTTTTTTTGTAAATTTGAATAAATTGAGGTCCCAAGGTGAATTTTAAAAGTTTTGAGACTCAATTTGAGGAAAAACTGGCATTTGAGACTTATTGTTAAAGAAAAATAACTTTAGGGACCAAAATACAAATAAATGAAAAGTTTGGTTTTCTCATTCATTTAGAATAAATGAAGTCTATTAGGCCGTGGGATAATGAACAAGGATGTTCATATCATGTAAGAACACGAAGTACTAGAAATGCTAGAAAGGACAAGCTCATGTGAATACAAAGAATCGATCGAGAGGAATTCACTACATTAACGGTTGAGTGAGAATTTAATATTATACCCGGTTGGGATGGTAAGCACCTTGAAAAAGAAAACCCACTGCTAAGTGAAATTTTAATCATCACACCTGAGAGAAGTGATGTGGAAATCAAGCAGAAAGACTACTTACCGGTTGTAAGTAGATCATAACTGGTTGGTATGATGAAACTTACTTAAAGGAAGCGGAAAACCCGTTTATCTATTATGAGTGGAGATGTCATCAAACTCGGTTGTTATGATGGACAGTTGAAATGTATATTTTGTCAGAAGTTCTCTCCCCTAAGTGTGTTCCACTACTTAAACATTTTGGGAGACCTTATTGACGGGAGCTCGAATAGCTCATATAGGACGGAGGCCTCGATTTTGGAACTTGGGGGCTAATATGCTCGATTTTGAAAATTTCGAACAGTGAGCCCTAGGCCAGTTGGCACGAGTTGGAGCTCATAAACAAACATGATTAATATGCCATGAAAACTTAAGTAAATGAGTTGTTTGGCCATGGTACCGAGATAGGACCGACATACTCAATCAACTAGCAGCAATGTGACATGACAAGTCTCCAGACTAGTCAAGACAAACAACTACAAGTTGAGTTGAGGGTTGGGGCCGTTGGACTAGTGGCACAATAGATTATATGGTATTATGTGAAAAACTATTGACTGTGCATGCACTGTGTTACGTGTTCTTTAAGAAGCCCAAGAGGGATAGTGATGTGTCCTAGGGTTCTAGATGACCTGGTGGATATAAGGGCAGTTAGTTGTACCAGAAGTCTTGCAAAGCTTGATGTAGCTTCATTGTGCATGAGACTAGGGTTGGGAGATGATGAGGTCTCTATCCTCATCCAAACACGAAGTATTTTTGGTCTAAGGGTAGGAAATCAGAGATGTTCACTCAAACTTTCGGTAGAAGTCAGAGACTTCTATCAGGGTGGATGCTAAAGACACTCCGATCCACAAATAGGTGCAGTTGGCGGTACTGCATCATGCGAATGTGTGTTTGTTCCCTTCATGATGAAGGGTGTGTCACTCGTGAAATACACTGAATATGGAAATGGGAAAAAGGTTATAAAAACCTTGGAAAGGATTTCAGAATTCTTGAAAAAAATTGGTAAAACTTGAGAAAAGGTGTTGGAAACCAGAATTTGAGAAAAGAGTATTTTAAAAGAAAATAAGCAGTCTCACACCCTCCAATTCAAACTCTTTTATAAGAAACTCATTTTCAAACACTCATTCACTTAGTTGTCAAATGCACCCCCTCTGTATACCCCATTTCAGGAAAACTAGGGAAAACCAACCTTCAAGATTTATCGAAAGCCAAACTTTAAGGCATGTATGTAAAATTTATATTTAGTTTTGATTAATGTTATTCCATGAAAGGTATAGGTAACAAGGATGCCTTACCCCCCACAGTTTAGAAGAGGGCAAAACCCTAAATCGGGAGAGTGACAGGTTGTTCATGGGGATCCGACCAAACTGGGTTAGGGTGTGACAACTTGAGTTGTATCAGAACCTATTTCCTCGAATACATTATCAAGACAAGAGAACATAGTAATTAATAGGGATACTTTCAAAATTTTTGGATGGCTCCTAAGAAAGGAACCAAGAGAACTAGAGTTGCAGTCTTTCACACTCCCCAGACACCCTTTCTAATAGAAACTCCTCGAGAAACCCAAATAGTTCCACCTAGACCAAGTTTAGAACATCGGAGGTTGTATGAAGAGTTCACTCGAGTATTTGGGAAACCTAACCTCGTCTCTAAGGCAGGTACCAACTCTCGGACTAAACCAGAAGAAGTACAAACTCAACCTCCTCCTGTTAATCATCCCCCTCAAGTTGATATTCCCAAGTATCTCAAGACTCTTCGTCAACTGAGGTGTAAACCTTTTCTTTGAGAGAAAGATGCAGGAGCCACCATGGACTAGCTGGCTAACATCAAGAAGCTGACGGGGATAGTTAGAATATCACTAGAGGATATGGTGATCTTGACAAAAATTTTCTTAGAGGGTAGTGTCAAAAAATGGTGGCACAATATCCAGAGCCTCCATACATCCACACCCTCCTCAAAGATGTTTGAGGAAAGATACGCAAAAGAGTACTTGGCCCCTCACCTAATTAATGAGAAGAAGCATGATTTCCTCTCACTACGATAGGGGCTTATCTCTATATCAAAATATGAGACTAAGTTTAATGAGCTAAGGCCTTTTGCTCTAGACTTAGCCGGACCAGCAGATATCAACCAACAGTACATGGACGGTTTCAGCATGGATATAAGAGACTAGATGGTAGTATTAGGATGCCCCACGGATATGGCTGCTATCATTAGCATGACCCATGAATGTGAACATCTGGTACAGACAAGACACCATTGGATAGAACAAGCCAGTCGGAAGGAAGACGGAAGAAGGACATAACAACTAGAGAGGTCAAAAGGAGCCTAGTAGAGAAAAATAGGGGACAAGATGGGGTCTTTTAGGAGAAATGATGATTACCGTGCTCAAAGAGAGACAAGTACAACCCCACAAAGGAGAAACCACTCTTTCCCTAGGTGCCGGAAAAGTCATGAATGGTCGTGTCGAACTATTTCGAATGTGTACAACTCTGACCCTTTGTAAAGAGTTGTCTAACCCTTTGAGGTAATACCCAATGAAGTGACCATCCACCACCTCATGGAAACCCAAGGGCACTAGACGGAGGACAAGACATAGCCACTATGTCTAGAGTACCAACCTGAATATACAACCTCAACTAGAAGGAAGCACAGGATGAACCTAGTACTACAATTAGTACTTACCATAGCTCTTCTACACCAATATAACCAAGTACCCTGTAATTCATAAGCAATATAATAAAAGTATCATTTCTTATAAAACTTACAATGAAATACGAGAAAATCATATGGACGTACCCACAAAACGTCGAAGGTGAAGCATGAAGGATGACATCCAATGTCACGCCCTAACCTGGTTTGGTTGGATCCCCGTGAACAACCCACCGCTCTCTCGGTTCAAGAGAGTTTCCCCCTTTATTAACTCGAGATGAGCCAGGCATATTTTTAACCTTTTTCCATGAAAAGACATATATCAAATAAAATGCAAGCTTAAGGGAAATTAAGCATACTTGATAGAGGGTAAGGCTCGATGTTATTCCTAGTTATTTTCTCTTTTCCTGAAAAAGGAATAGAAAAGAGGGGTGAGTTCCTACAACTCAGTAAATGGGTGTTTAAAAAAATGGAGTAAAAAATGTTTTCAAGTTTGGAGTGTGCCAGACTCCTTAATTTCCTTAGATTTTCACTACTTTAAAAATCTCAGCTTTCAAAAGAACACCCTTCATCATGAAGGTCAATCCCACGGTCGTAGGCCAGCACATCCACTGAACCCACTTGTGGCATTGAAGCGACTTTACTGGCCACCTAGATAGAAGCACATCTACTTCTATCCTGAGAATGAATGGATGTACATGACATCCAACCCTCTATCCTGAAATCAATTCTCCATATTTGTATGACGACATAGACCTCATCCTGACCCTACCCCAGTCTCGTGCGCACGAAGTTACATCGAGCTTCGCAAGTCGTCTAGGGCCCTTGGACACTTCAATACCCCTCTTGGGTGTCTTGATGGTCCCATACACATAGTGCATGCACAATCAATATTTTCACATCATGCGATATAATATGTGGTGCAACTAGTCCAATGGCCCCGACCCTCAAAACAACCTGTAACTATTTGTCATGACTAGTCTCGAGACCTGTCATGTCGAACTACCACTAGTTGATTTAATATGTCAGTCCTGTCTTGGTACCATAACCCAACAATTCATTTAATTAAAGTTTTATGGTGTATATCTAATGTTTGTTTTTGAGCTTCTGCTCATGCAACTGGCCTATGGCCCACTGTTCGAGATTTTCAAAACCAGACATATTTTCCCTTAAGTTCCAAAACTGAGGCCTTTGGCCTATCAGAGCTATTGGAGCTCCCATCAAGAACGTCTCCCAAATTATTTAAGCAGTGGCACATAGTCAGGTGAGAGCACTTTCGACAAAATATATTTTTAACTATCCATCATACTATCTGAGTATGAGGATATCTCCACTCATAACCGATGAATCGGTTTTCCACTTCCTCCGAGGAAGTTTCATCATACCAATTGAGTATGATCAACTTACAACTAGTAAGTAGTTTTCCCGCATTATTTTCACATCACTCCTCAAAGTTGTGATGTTTAAAATACCACTAGGTAGTGTGTTTTCATTTCAAGGTGCTTATCATCCCAACTGGATATGATATAAAAATCTCATTCACCCAATCGTGCAGTGAAATTTCTCTTAGTCGGCCTTGATGTCCTTACTTTAACTCGCCTCAGCTAGCGTTCTTGGTACTTTGTGTCCCTACATGATATGAATGTTCTTGTTCAATATTTTTTGGCCTAACAGCCCTCACTCATCCCAATTGAATGAGAAAATCCAACTATTTCTTTATTTGCAATTTGGTCCCTAAAGTTACTTTTTTTTAACTTTAAGTTCCTAATGTCGGTTTTTCCTCAAATTGAGTTCCTAAACCTTTAAAAATTCCTCTTGGGACTTCAATTTACCCAATTTCATAAAAAGGGTTCAAGTTTTCCAAATTCCCAAATTGGCCCCCAAAATTACCATTTTGCCTTCTTTTACAAAAATGGTAAGTTTCACCCCAAAAATTCTAAAATTTCTCAATTGGCTCTCTAATATTCTTATCATGCCCTATTGAACCTATTTTATAAAATTTCATTTTGGTCCTTCAAATTTTCAAAAATCCTCAATTTCCACAAAATTTCCTCAAATTTCAACTCACTAACACAACCAAATTTTATTTTATTAAATTGACTGATCAAACACTGCTAATTGTTGAAATTGAAATTGAGTTTCTACATGTTCATATGATTACATAGCACTTTTGAATCATAAGTTTTAACGCCAGAACGAGCTCAAATTGAGCTTTGCCAGAAAACAGACTATAGAGAGTGTAAAGCCCCTTTTTTGAGTTAAGGAAAACCGATAAAAAAACTGGACAAACGAGTGTGAAATACTAGACCGGTACACAAACCAAACAATTTGAGGGTTCATAAAACCTTCAAAAAGAACCTTAAGACAAATGAGAAGAGATAAACCAAATTGGCTTAGGTGAACAAGATTCCATAAGAATTCTAAAATTAAGCGTGCTTGCCCAAGAATAGTGTGAGGATGGGTGACCTCTTAGGAAGTACGTTTTTTTTTGTAACTCTCTCTCTACTACTCCATTTCCTGATGAAGCTTGAACCAAAGCTTCGACTTGAGCATTTTTCTTAACCTCAGAAGGAGAGGTCAAGCTCTTTAGAACCGGGGAGAAGTCATCTACATGCATGTAGTCCTTGTTTGCTTCGAGGGTCGTCAAAGAAACACCGACATGATGGAATAGTGAAGCAGCTCCGGTGGACCGAAGTTGCCCTGTATTGGCCGAGTTGAAATCGACCATTTCGAGCCCTCCTCAGGCCAAACCAAGCCTCCCAACACTTACTCAGCCCTCCCATGGCCGAATTAGGACTAAAAGGTAAGCCAATTCGACTCCCCTCTACAATTTTCGATCGGTGCTACAGAGAGAACAAACAAATTTTTGATGATGAAATTCTAACTCAATTCGACATTAATTGATGTAATTCTTGATTCTAGGATGAACTCCAGGACAAGAGCTATCTGTCCAGATTGAAAGCTCGGATCGTGGTGCCCTCACCGGTGAGTTATCAAAGCTTTCTCTCTCTACAGTTCATTTTCCGACAAAGCTCCGTTTGAGCTCGTCGTGACATTAAAACTTGTGATTCAAATTGCTAAAGAATCATATGAACATTTAGAAACTCAATTTCAGCCTCAATTTCAGCAATTGGAAATGTTTGATCGGCTAATTAGATGAAATCAAATTTGGCTATGTTATTAAGTTGGAATTGGGGGAAAATTGGGGATTTTCAAAAATTCGAAGGACCAAAATGCAATTTCCTGAAAATGAGGGTCAATTGGGCATGATAAAAATGTTAGTGGGCTAATTGAGGAATTTTTGAATTTTTGGAGTAAAATTTACCATGTTTGTAAAGGAAGGGTAAAATGGTAATTTTGGAAAAGTTGGGGGACCAATTTGGAAATTTGGGAAATTAAACCCTTTTTTGTGAAATGGAATAAATTAAGGTCCTATGATAAATTTTAAAAGTTTCAGGACTCAATTTGAGAGAAAACCAGCATTAGGGACTTAAAGTTAATGAGAAATAACTTTAGGGACCTAATTGCAAATAAATGAAAGTTTGATTTTCTCATTCATTTGGAATGAATGAAGGCTATTAGGCCGAAGGATAATGAACCGAGATGTTCATATCTTGTAGGAACACGAAGAACTGGAAATACCAGCAAGGACAAGCTCGCGTGAATACAAAGAATCGGTCTAATGGAATTTAATGCATTAATAGGTCGGTGGGTTTACTAACGTCATACCTGGTTGGGATGATGAGCACAATTTAAAGTTAAAAACCACTTACCAGTTGTGAGTGGGATTTTATATCATACCCGGTTGGGGATGATAAGTACCTCGAAATGAAAATCCCACTACCAAGTGGTATTTTAAACATCACAACTTAGAGGAGTGATGTGAAAATCATGCAGAAAAACTACTTACCAGTTGTAAGTAGATCATACCCAGTTGGTATGATGAAAGTTCCTCGAAGGAAGTTGAAAACCCGTTCATCCGTTATGAGCGGAGATGTCCTTATACCCAGTCGGTATAATGGACAGTTGAAAATATATTTTTATCGGAAGTGTTTTCCCTTGACTGTGTGTTAATGCATAAATGATTTGGGAGACCTTCTTGATGGGAGCTCAAATAGCTCTTATAGGTAGGGGGCCTCGGTTTTGGAACTTGGGGGCTATTATGCCCAGTTTTAAAAATCTCGAACAAGTGGGCCATAGGCTAGTGGGCATGAGCAGGAGCTCGTAAACAAACATGAGATATATGACATAAAACTTTAATAAATGAAATGTTTGGCCATGGTACCAAGATAGGACCGACATATTCAGTCAACTAGCGGCAGTTAGACATGACAGGTCTTCGGACTAGTCAAGACAAACAGTTGCAGGTTGAGTTGAGAGTTGGAGCCGTTGGACCAGTGGCACGATAGATTATATGGCATGGTAAGAAAATATTATTTGTGCATGCACTATGATTACGGGATCATCAAGATGCTGGTGAGGGTAGTGATGCATCCTAAGGGCCTTAGACGACCCGGTGAGTATAAGGGCAGTTCGTCATACCAAGTGACCATGCGAAATTTAGAGTAGCACTAAGCGCATAAGATCGGGGTGTGGACGGGATGAGGTCTCTGTACTCATACGGATACAAAGAATTGATTTCGGGATTGAGAGTCGGATGTCACATACATCAACTCATTCTCAGGGTAGAAGTGGACTTACTTCTATCTAGGTGGCTGGTAAAGTCGCTCCGAAGCCACAAGTGGGCTCAGTGGTCATGCTAGCCTGCGAATGTGTGTTTGACCTTCATGATGAAAGTTGTGTGGAAATGGTGATAAAACCTGAGATTTTAAATGAAAGGATTTTTGAAAGAAAGTAGTCTTACACACTCCAATACAATTCTTTTCCTCAAAGTGAATTTTTGAAAACCCGTTCACTGAGTAGTCGTACTCACCCCTCCCCTTCCTTATATCCCTTTCAGGAAATTCCGGAAAGTCTATCCTTAAAGATCATCAACTAAGATGCCTGTGAGATAGGTATGATGAATTTTAAATATTATACAGTTTTGATTTATGTTATTCCAGGAAATGGTGCAGATTTAAAAGACGCCTTACTCTTTATAGTTTATAATAAGGGGAAACTCTTTGATAAATTGGGAGAGTGGCGGGTTGTTCACGGGGATCTGACCAAATCGAGTCAGGGCATGAAGAGAGAAAGTTTCAATTGCTCACTGGTGAGGGCATGACGGTCTGAACTCTCTATCTAGGCATGTAGCTCTCCTCTTGAGGTTCCTCCTAGGATCAAGAATGGCATCAATTGATGCCAAATTGGATTAGAATTCTATCATTAAAATTTTGTCAGCACTCTCTCTAGCACCGGTCGGATAATGCTTCATGGGAACTTGGCTATGATACGACTCTAGTTGTCATGCCCCAACCCAGTTTTGTTAGATCCCCGTGAACAACCTACCACTCTCTTGGTTCAAGAGGAGTTTCCCCTTCTTTAACTTGAGATGAGCCAAGTGTATTTTTGACCTTGTTCCATGAAAAGACATATATCAAATAAAATGTAAGCTTAAGGAAAATTAAGCATACCTAACAGAGGGTAAGGCTTAGTGTTATTCCTAGTCATTTTCTCTTTTCCTGAAAAAGGAATATTAAAGAGGGGTGAGTTTCTACAACTCAGTGAATGGTTATTTAAAAAAATGAAGTAAAAAAAATATTTTCAAGTTTTGAGTGTGTCAGACTAATTAATTTCCTTAAATATTCTCTACTTTAAAAATCTCAGTTTTCAAAAGAACATCCCTCATCATGAAGGTTAATCACACGGTCATAGGCCAGCACGTCCAATGAACCCACTTGTGGTGTTGGAGCGACTTTATCGGCCACCTAGATAGAAGGACGTCCAATTCTTCCTGAGAATGAATGGATGTACGTGACATCCAACCCTCAATCCCGAAATCAATTCTCCGTGTCTATATGAGGACAGAGACCTTATCCTCACCATGGTCTCGTGCGCTTGAAGCTACATCGAGCTTCGCAAGGTCACTTGGTCCGATGACTTGTCCTTATACCCACCAGGTCGTCTAGGGCCCTAGAACACATCACTAACCCTTTTGGGTGTCTTGATGATCTAGTATACACAGTGCATGCACAATCAGTATTTTCACATCACGCCATCAATTTTGTGGTGCCATTGGTCCAACGTTCCCAACCTTCAACTCAACCTGTAGATGTTTGTCTTGACTAGTCCGAAGACCTGTCATGATGCACTGCCACTAGTTGATTGAATATGTCGGTCCTATCTTGGTAAAATGGCCAAACAATTCATTTAATTAATGTTTTATGGCATATATCTCATGTTTGCTTACGAGCTTCTACTTGTGCCAACTGGCCTATAGCCCACTGTTCGATATTTTCAAAACCAGGCATATTAGCCCCCAAGTACCAAAATTGAGGCCTTTGGCCTATTAGAGCTATTCGAGCTCCCGTCAAGGTCTCCCAAATCATTTATGCAGTGGCACACAATTAGGGGAGAGCAATTTCGACAAAAATATATTTTTAACTATCCATCATACTAACCGAGTATGAGGATATCTTCGCTAATAACCGATGAACGGGTTTTCCACTTCCTCCAGAAAGTTTCATCATACCAACCGGGTATGATCTACTTACAACCAGTATGTAGCTTTTCCGTGTTATTTTCACATCACTCCTCTAAGTTGTGATGTTTAAAATACCACTAAGTAGTGAGTTTTCATTTCGAGGTGCTTGTCATCCCAACCGGGTATAATATAAAAATCCCACTCACCTGATCATGCAGTGAAATTCCTCTTATCCAACCTTGATGTCCTTACTTGAACTCGTGTTAGCTAGCGGTCTTGGTTCTTTGTGTCCCTACACGATATGAACGTTCATGTACAATATTCTTTGCCTAACAGCCATCATTCATCCCAATTGAATGAGAAAATCAAACTATTCCTTTATTTGCAATTAGGTCCCTAAAGTTACTTTTCTTAAATTTTAAGTCCATAATGTCAGTTTTTCCTCAAATTGAGTCCCTAAACCTTTAAAAATTCCTCTTGGGACTTCAATTTACCTAATTTCATAAAAAGGGTTCATATTTTCCAAATTCCCAATTTGGCCCCCAAATTTTCCAAAATTACCAATTTACCCTTTACAAAAATGGTAAGTTTCACCTAGAAAAATTATAAAATTTCTCAATTGGCCCTCTAACATTCTTATCTTTCCCAATTGACCCTCAATTTTATAAAATTTTATTTTGGTTCTTCGAATTTTCAAAAATCCCTAATTTCCCCCAATTTCAACTCCTTAACACAGCCGAATTTGATTTCATCAAATTGACCAATCAAACACTACTAATTGTTGAAATATTGTTTCTACATGTTCATATGATTCCATAGCAATTTGAATAATAAGTTTTAACGCCGGAACGATCTCAAACGGAGCTTCGCCGGAATATATACTCTAAAGAAAGAAAGTTTCAATTTCTGACAGGTGAAGGCATGGTGGTCTGAGCTCTCTATCTGGGCAGGTAGCTCTCATCCTGAGGTTTCTCCTAGGATCAAGAATGGAATCAATTGAGACTGAATTAGATTAGAATTCTATCATTAAAATTCAGCCAACTCTCTCTTTAGCATTGGTTGGAAATTGTAGAGGTGAGCTGAATTGGCTTACCTTTCAGTACTATTTTGGTTGTGGAAGGGCCGAGGAAGTGTTGGGAGAACTTGGTTTGGTTTAAGGAGGGCTCAAATCGGCCAATTTTAGCTCAGCCAAAATAGGGCAGCTTTGGTTCGTCGAAGCTGCTTCACTGTTCGATCATGCTGGCGCTTCACCAACGACTCTCAAAATGAATGCATGCCACCACCATGTAGCTGAATTCTCCCCAGTTCTAAGGAAACTGACCTCACCATCTTTGGCTCGGAAATGACCCTATATCGGAGCTCTAGTTTGAGCTTCATCAGAAAACTGAGCAGCTGAGAGAGAGTTAGCTTTTCAGGTGTGGAGAGGATGAATGGAGAGAGGCATTTTATATAGGGAGCTCAGGGACTCATCGGCCGTCCGTTTGACACCTTTATGAAAGACATTGATGGCCTAAAACGTACTGAATGAAAACATTTCCTCTTCATCAGCGTTCCTTCGATTTTCCTGCGATTGAACAGTGATGTCATCTAAAGGAAGAAGACGACACTGTTTCGAACTGGACCGGACCGGTCCGAACCGTTCAAAGCATAAGCCGGCCGGTTCACCCCTGATTCAACCGAATTTTTCAAATATAAAAATTTCTAAATTCATTTTCTATCCAATGGTGGCCAAAAATCTCATATTTAAATTTTTTAAGCCACCTAGAAAAATGAATTTAGCATTCGGTTCAATAGTGGTTCAAATTGGTCCAAACCGGTTCAATACGGTTCGGATCTGGTTCCCCTAAACAGGTTTGGTTTTCATCTCCAATTCATCCTAAAGTCCTTTTTCGTGACTTTTATAACCTCTTAGGTCACTCAAGGTCCCTAAGTTTCCCGGATTGTCCTCTCTCTATGGGTTTCGGTTCATAAACTTACTTGGTTCTTAAACCGGCTCAATCCAGTTCACCCGAACCAATTCGATTTTTCTCTCTCAATTTGTCCTAAAGTGTTTTTCCAGGGTTTATGAACCTTTTTGAGTTAATTGGGAGTTGAAATTCCTCTTATTTGCCTGTTCCCCCAGTAAACGGATTTGCGAACCAGTTCGATTTTCCCACTCAATTTGATTGGTTCTTTCCCTATTTTCCTTAACTCCAAGAAGTGGGGTTTACATCCAAGGATATCAGGAAAGCTACAGTTGGATACCCTCAAGGAAGAATAAATTCCTAAAAAGAAGGGAAGGGATTCTCCTAAAGAAGGAAACCCTAAGGAAGCATACATAGAAGACCCAATAAGTAAGCTAAACCTAAGGAGCAGATAAGTAGGAAGATGGCATCAAAGGATACCGTGACAAGTGGACTACTCATAAAAAGGAAAGAAGGAAAAGTCTCCAAGAAGAGTTAGAGAGCTTGAACCAGGATCGAAATCTTTAGGTAGAGAATATAATAGGAAGTGACCTCAAAAAGGTAAGTTCCAAAGCAAAGGAACCACTAGATGGATCCTAAGAGGCTTAAACCAACATAAAGAAACTCATAAAGAACCATAAGTGGTTAAGGGTATGTCGGGATAGCCATGGTATTAGCTGATTGGAAGAGAAAAGAAACCAATATTAGATTTTCGATGAATCTAGAAAAGAAGGAAGCAACCGGTAGCAAGAGGATGGTCAAGGAGAATAAATGAGACCCTAAGAAGGACCGAGAAGTAGTGAAGACTACACTCTAAAGAAGAGTAATAGAGTGTGCATGGTGAGCAGTAGATGAAATAAGACCCGACAATCAGGGATACCTCAGATAGGAAAGTAAAGGGTGAACTAAGAAATTAAGGTCGGTGAATGATTAAAGGTAGTCAAGGAATACTACCAAATAAAAAGAGGGATGAAGTTATACAATCCTTGATAGGTTGGAAAGTTGGAAACAACCCTAAAGGAGATGTTCGGGAAATCTAATGGACATAGAGACAAGAACCAGAAAATTCCATGCTGTAAGGGGCATGTAAGCCCAATAGTCTCGAGGAAAACATGACTTCAAATAAGGAAGAGTTAGTTAGTAAGCATGACAAGGTCAAACATAAAATTTGGACTAAAATTGTAATGAACAATGGATGAAGGAAGAGTCGAAATAGGACGAAAAGGTGATAACAAGGAAACCTGTGGAAATAAGTATGTAATGCTTTAAAAAAATCGAGCTAAGGGTTTTAATGACCAAGAGGTTAACTAGACACAAGAATGGTTAAGTATCTTGGAACTCCCAATCTTGAGTATAGGACATCAAAGGAGAAAATATTGCTCTAAGCAAAGAAAGATGTGAATCTAAAGATATTCCCTTAAGTAAGGTATGTCTAGTTATGAAAAACTCCATGGAGGGAGTAAATAATAATAAGGAAAAGAAATTCCTTAAATGAATGATATAAATGGCTAATTGAAAGAACAAGAGAAGAGTTGTGCATGTTAAACAAACACTAAGTTGACATCAAGGAAAATTGTTCCTCATGCAAAGGTTGCTAAATAAGTTTTGGGGACAAAACTCCTAAAAGGAGGGGAGAGTTGTAAACCTCGCCCTTTTGAGTTAAGGAAAACTAGGAAAACAACCGGTCAAATCGAGTGAGAAAACAAAACCGATTCACAAACCCAATTAATCAGGAAATGGGCAATTTGGGAAATTTACAACTCCTGAGTGACCCAAAGGGTTCATAAAACTTAGAAAAGAACCTTAGGAAAAATTGGAAGAGAAAAACCAGATCAATTCATGTGAACGAGATCCAATATGTCACGCCCCAACCTGGTTTGGTTGGATCCCTGTGAACAACCCTCCGCTCTTTCTCAGTTCAAGAGAAGTTTCCTCATTTTAGTCAAGAGGAGCCAGGCGAAATTTCAACCTTGTTCCGTGGAAGACATATATCAATTAAAATGCAAGCTAAAAGAAAATTAAGCATACCTAATAAAGAGTAAGGCTTGGTGTTACTCCTAGTCATTTTCTCTTTTCCTGAAAATGGAGAGAAAAGAGGGGTGAGTTTCTACAACTTAATGAATGGGTTTTTCAAAAGTATACTTTTAAATTTTTAAGAAAAACATTTATATTGGATTGTGCCAGACTCCTCACTTTTCAAAAAAAAAAATCATTTCATTCAAAATCTCGGGTTTTCCCACCATTTCTTATTATCACAGTGTGTCATCACCCAACACACGTCCTTCATCATGAAGGTTACTCACATTCGCTGCTCAGCATGACCACTAAACCCACTTGTGGCATCAGAGCGACTTTACCGGCCACCTAGATAGAAGTACGACCACTTCTACCCTGAGAATGAGCGGATGTACGTGACATCCGACCCTCAATCTCAAAATTGATTCTTCATGTCCATATGAGGAAAGAGACCTCATCCCATCCCCACCCTAGTCTCATGCGCTTGGTGCTACTCCAAAGTTCGCACGGTCACCTTGAATGATGAAATGCCCTTATACTCACCGGGTCATCCAGGTCCCTTAGGACACATCACTACCACTCATGGGCGTCTTGATGATCTTCTACTCATAGTGCATGCACAAATGATGTTTTCTTATTATGCCATGTAATATGTGGTGTCATTAGTCCAACGGTTCCGACTTTCAACTCAACCTGCAACTGTTTGTCTTGACTGGTCCGGAGACCAGTCATGTCGCACTATTGCTAGTTGACTGAGAATGTCGGACCAGCCTTGGTACTATCAGCATATAATTTAATTATTAAAGTTTTATGGCACATATATCATGTTTGTTTATGAGCTTCTGCTCGTGCCCATTGGCCTTTCGCCCATTGTGCGAGATTTTCAAAACCAAGCATATTAGCCTCCAAGTTCCAAAACTGAGGCCCCTGGCCTTTAAGAGCTATTCGAGCTCCCGTCGAGAAGGTCTCCCAAATTGTTTAAGCATTGGCACATAGTTAAGGGAGAACACTTCTGACAAAAGTATGTTTTCACTGTTCATTATACCGACTCGATATAAGGACATTGCCATTCATAACCGATGAACGGGTTTTCAACTTCCTTCGAGGAAGTTTCATCATACCAACCGGGTATGATCTACTTACAACAAGTAAGTAGTTTTTTTTCCGCATGGTTTTCACATCACTACTCTAAGTCATGATGTTTAAAATACCACATAGTAGTGGGTTTCTTTTCGATGAGCTTACAACTAGTAAGTAGTTTTTTTTTCGCCGTTCTACTGTGTCTGTCACTTTTATAGGGAGGAAATGAATTGATTTGGTTAACCTATCGACTCTTACCCAAATCGCATCTTGACCCCTTTTTAGTCACCGATAGGCTTGTGATGAAGTTCATGATGCTGCGCTCTCATTTCCTCTCAGGAATTGGTAATGGTTGTAGTAGTCTTGACTATTTCCGATGCTCCGTTTTTATCTGTTGACAAGTCAAACATTGGGCTGCATATTCCACAATGTCCCGCTTCATACCTTCCACCAGTATTCTTGTTTGAGGGTGTGGTACATCTTAGTACTGCCTGGATGCATAGTATACACTGAACCGTGTGTCTCTTCGAGAATTAATCTTTTCAACTCGTTATCTTGAGGCACACATATCCTACCCTTATAGGTCATTACTCCATCACTTCGCATGTCGTAATTTGGTTTCCTTTCTCTGTTAGCCGGATCCATGTAAGATTGAAGTTCTTTATCAATCTTTTGTTGAGCCTTAATATGCTTATTAGACAAGGTCTTACCACCACATTAACCACCGAGCATTTTTCCTGCTTGTCTTTCCTCAGGTTCATCTCTATCCATCCCAATTGTTGTAATAGGATATGTAACTTGTCTTTACTTATGTTGTCTCAGTTTGATACTTGCAATTTTAAGCATCTACTACCACATTAGCCTTTCCGGGGTGGTATTTTATTTGCAAGATCATAATCCTTCACCAATTTTAGTCGTCTCTCCTAACGGGGTTTAATTCCTTTTGAGTTAGGAAGTACTTATAGCTCTTGTGATTTGTGTATATCTTGTACTCAATCCTGTAAAGGTAAGGGCACCATATCTTTAGGGACAACATTATCGCAACTAATTCTAAGTTATGAGTCGGGTAATTTCTTTCTTTGATGAGCTTTCCATTCTCCTTCCCTCCGTATTTCCTTGTAATTCTACCCTTGAACTCCTTAAATTTCAGGAGTGTATTTTGTCAATATCATTACCAACTTTTTCTTGCTCTTTGGATCCAGTAGTACCTTCGGTTGACCTTGCTTTATTTCCACTCGCTTCCATATTCACCTACTCCTTTGAGATGGGTCTCTTATCCTTATCATTTTCAAACCTTTTGTACCTTTATATCCCTAGTGTTTCCCTCTTTGTCTTGGTTGGGGTGTATTCTCCCACTATTCCCCATCTCTAGTTAGAATTTGTTTACTCCTCTAAATCGTTTGGTCCAATTAAGTTATTTCCTTACATAATGTTTCTTTGACGATCCTAATTCGAGTTTTCCAGGCCTTCTTGTAGTGGATCATGCTCAACCTCCTTAATATTCTTACTTAACCACTCGTACTTTCTGGTGTTTGATTGCCTTATTCTTTGGAAATTCTCTCCTAACTTATAGACTTGGTACGCTTCATCTACTCTTGTTTTTTTTTTCTTTCTTCAACTCACACTTTACCTTCCATATGTTTCTTATCCTCTGAAATTTCTAAGGAATTTGTTACACTTGGGACTTTCTGTTGTTGTACTTTCTCGTCATCTTTACCAGGTGGAATCTTAATCTCTTTTCCTTATCGATCAGCTTCTATTCTTGCGGTTCTTTTCGGGATGTTATACTTCCTCCTAGGTCTCTCGAAAGTTATGTGCTCTTGGATGGTTGCTCCTCCAACTACCTTTTTCTTTCCTTAGGATCTCCACCAGATGAATTTCTCCCTATCGTTTTTTTCTAAGTCCTAAGGTTTGAGTTTAACTACCCATAGGCCATTCTCCTATAGGGGGAATTTCTTCCCATAGGAGTTTTAATAAACTTCTAATTCATTCAGGAAATATTTTCTTGCCAAAAAAAATTGGCTTATTACATGACTTCTCTACCACCTAATCCCTTGGGGTCATAGAGCTAGAGTTAACCCTAGAATGATTATGGGACTCTTGGTTAGAAGGTTTTGAGTAATTGATTGGGGTCTATTCGTGCCCCTTAATAGGACGAATTTCATGTATGGCCTCCAAACCGTACCGCCTTAGTATTTTCGCCTCACCGTCCATTCGTGCTCCTTAATAGGCTTTGAGTAATTGAAGTCAAGTTGAGTGGGTGGAGGTACTTGGTGGACCTTCATGAAGGTGGCATAAGCATCCCAATAATTATTCGAGGCCTCCTCCTTGGTGGGGTTCCTCTTCTATTGTTGTGGTATTGGAGTAGGGGTTAGACTTCTAGGAGGTAGTGATGGTTCCTCTTGTCTAGGAGGAGGGTATATGATGCCTTTTGGTTCCAGTAAGGCTCCCACTAGTTTTCGGTAGTCCTCCACCATGTCTTTGGGTACTCGTTTTTCACCCCTTAGGAACCTCTGAACGGCTTCCTCCCTTAGGTTGGATGTCTTTTTCATGCTTATAGGAGAAGGACTAGATTTTCTTGCAAATTTTCTAGGGATTCTCATTCCTACAAGATAGTTTAGAGTTGGATTAATATCATGGCAAATTATTGATAATGTTTCAAGGGAACTATGCTTTGATACCACTCTAGTTGTCACGCCCCAACCCGATTTGGTTGGATCACCGTGAACAACCCACCGCTCTTTCTCGGTTCAAGAGGAGTTTCCTCCTTCTTTTACTTGAGAGGTGCCATGTGAAATTTCAACCTTGTTCCCTAGAAGACATATATCAATTAAAATGCAAGCTTAAGGAAAATTAAGCTTACCTAATAAAGGGTAAGGCTCAGTGTTACTCCTAGTCATTTTCTCTTTTCCTAAAAATGGATAGAAAAGAGAGGTGAGTTTCTACAACTAAGTAAATGGGTTTTCAAAAGTCTACTTTTAAATTTTTAAGAAAAATATTTATATTGGAGTGTGCCAGACTCCTTAGTTTTCAAAAAAAAAATTATTTCATTTAAAATCTCAGGTTTTTCCACCATTTATTAATATCACAGTGTGTCATCACCAAATACACATCCTTCATCATTAAGGTTACACACATTCGCAAGTTAGCACGACCACTAAACTCACTTGTGACTTTGGAGAAACTTTACCAGCTACCTAGATAGAAGTACGACCACTTCTATCCTGAGAATGAGCAAATGTACGTGACATTCAACCCTCAATCTCAAAATTGATTCTTCGTGTCCATATCAGGATAGAGACCTCATCCTGTCCCCACCCCGATCTCATGCGCTTGGTGCTACTCCAAATTTCACTGGGTTGTCCAGGGCCCTTAGGACACATCACTACCTCTTATGGGCATGTTGATGTTCTTATACTCATAGTGCATGCAGAAACAATGTTTTCTTATTATGCCATGTAATCTCTGGTGTCATTATTCCAACGGTCTCGACTTTCAACTCAACCTGCAGCTATCTGTCTTGACTAGTCCGAAGACTGGTCATGTCACACTGTTGCCAGTTGACTAAGAATGTCGAACCAGCCTTGGTACTATGACCATACAATTTACTTATTAAAGTTTTATGGCACATATATCATATTCATTTACGAGCTTCTGCTCGTGCCCATTGGCCTATGGCCCAATGTGCGAGATTTTTAATACTGGGCATATTAGCCCCCAAGTTCCAAAACCGAGGCCCCCGGCCTTTAAGAGCTATTCGAGCTCCCGTTGAGAAGGTCTCCCAAATTGTTTAAGCATTGGCACACAGTCAGGGGAGAACACTTCTGACAAAAGTATGTTTTAACAGTCCATTATACCGACCCGATATAAGGACATCTTCGTTCATAACTGATGAACAGGTTTTCAACTTCCTTCGAGGAAGTTTCATCATACCAATCGTGTATGATCTACTTACAACTGGTGAGTAGTTTTGTTCTGTATGGTTTTCACATCATTACTCTAAGTCGTGATGTTTAAAATTCCATATAGTAGTGGGTTTTTACTTTAATGAGATTTTCATCCCCATTCGGGTGTGACATAAAATCCCACTCACCCGATCATGCAGTGAAATTCTATTTAGTCGAGTTTTGTCCCTAGCACATTGGACCTCGACTGGTGTTCCCGATGTCTTGTTCTCCTATACGAAATGAACATAGTTGTTCATTATTCTTTGGCCTAATAGCCCTCATTCATTCCAAATGAATGAGAAAACCCAACTTTATATATATTTACAATTAAGTCCCTAAATTTATTTTTCTAGAACTTTAAGTCCAAATTGTCAGGTTTTTCCTCAAATTGAGTCACAAAACTTTTAAAATTTATTTTAGGACCTCAATTTATTAAATTTCACAAATAGGGGCTTAATTTCCCAAATTTCCAATTTGGTCCATCAATTTTTCCAAAATTACCATTTTGCCCTTCCATTACAAAAATGGTAAATTTTGCTTCAAAAATTCTAAAATTTCTCAATTGGCCCTTTAATATTTTTATCATGACCAATTGACCCTCAATTTTAGAAAATTTCATTTTGGTCGCTCGAATTTCAAAAATCCCCAAATTTCCGCAACCCCCCCCCCCCCCAATTTCAACTGTTTAACACAACCGAATTTGATTTAATCAAATTGACCGATTAAACACCTCTAATTGTTGAAATTGAGTTTTTACATGTTCATACGATTCTATAGAACTTTGAATCATAGGTTTTAATGCCGGAAAATAGAGTCTAGAGAGAGAAAACTTCGATTTCTTACAGGTGAGGGCGCAACGGTCTGAGCTTTCTATCTGGGAAGGTATCTCTTCTCAAGAGGTTATTCCTAGGATCAAGAATGACATCAATTGATGTTGAATTGGATTAGAATATCATCATTAAAATTCGGATGACTCTCTCTAACACTAATCGGAAATTGCAAAGGGGTGCCGAACTGGCCTATCTTTCGGTCCTAATTCGGCCATAGAAGGGTTGAGGAGGTGTTGGGAGAGCTTGGTTTGGCCAGAGGAGGGTTCGAATTGGCCAATTTCAACTCGGCCAAAATAGGGCAGCCTTGGTTTGTCGGAGCTATTTCACTATTCAATCACGCCGACGCTTCTCCAACGACTCTCGGAATTAACGAATGTCACCACCGTGTAGCTGACTTCTCCCCGGTTCTAATGAACACAACCTCACCTTCTTTGGCTTAGAATTGACCATATATCGGAGCTCTGGTTTGAACTTCATTGGAAAACTAAGCAACTGAGAGAGAGTGAGCTTATCAGGTGTGGAGAGGACAAATGGAGAGGGGCTCTTTATATAGGTAGCTCGGGAACCCGTTGGTTGTCCGTTTGGCACTGTTATGATAGGAATTGAAGACTTGAAATGTATCGAATAGAAACTTTTCTTTTTCACTGGCGCTGCTTTGATTTTCCGGCGAGTGAACAGTGCTATCATCTTAAGGAAAAAGATGACACTGTTCCGAACTAGACCAGACCGGTCTAAACCGAGTTCAAAGCTTAAACCGACCGGTTCAGCCCCCATTCGACTGAGTTTTTCAAATCGAAAAATTTCAAAATTTATCTAGATTCATTTTCTATCCAATGGTGGTCTCAAATCTCAAATTTGAAAACTTTAATCCACCTAGAAAAATGAATTTAGCATTCGGTTCAATAGTGATTCAAACCGGTCCAAACCAGTTCAATCCGGTTCGGATCCGGTTTGGTTTTCATCTCCAATTCATTCTCTTGTCCATTTTCATGACTTCTCTGGCTCCTTAGATCATTTAGGATCCATAAAATTCTAAGTTTACCATCTCTTTCTCAATTCCGATTCACAAACCGGTTCGGGTCCGATTCACCCGAACCGATATAGTTTTTCTATCCCACATTGTTCTAAGGTTCCTTCCCAAGGATTATAAATCTCTTTGTATCACAAGGGATCCATAAGCTTCTTAGTTTACCCATTTTCTATCGGTTCCAGTTCATGAATCAACTCGGTTCATAAACCGGTTCTATCCGGTTCAGACCTAGTTCTCTTGAACTGCTTTGGTCGTTCCTCCTCATTTCGTCCTAGGGTTCTTTTCCCAAGTTTATGAAACTTTGTGAGTCAAATGGGTGTTAGAAATTTTCAAATTTGCTCGTCCCCTAACAATCAGGCTTATAGACCAATTCGGTTTAAAGATTCAAATTTACCGGTTCTTTCCGCTGTTTTTCTCATTACTAAAGGACGAGGTTTACACAATGGGATTGAACCAGAACCGATAGATAAAAGGCAAACCGAGAAATTTATGGATCCCAAGTGACCTAAAGTGTCACAAAAGTCATGAAAAAGGAATTTAGGAGGAATTGGAGATGAAAACCAAACCGGTCTAGGTGAACCGAATTGAACCGGTTTAGACCAGTTTGAACCACTATTGAACCTGATTCTAAATTCATTTTTTAGGTGGCCGAAGCTGCCCCATTTCAGCCAAGTTGAAATTGGCCAATTCAAGCCCTCCCAAAACTCCACAACCCTTCTATAGCTAAATTAGAGTGAACAAATAAGCTAATTTGCCTCCCCTCTGTAAATTTCGATCAGTGCTAGAGAGAGAACGGATAGAATTTTGATGACTAAATTATCATTCAATTCGGCATCATTTGATGCAATTCTTGATCATAGGAGGAACTTTAGGATGAGAGCTATCTACCTAGATTGAAGGCTTGGACAGTCGTGCCCCCGACGGTAAGCTTTCGAAGCTTTCTCTCTCTAAGTCTAGTTTTCCAGCGAAGCTCCATTTGATCTTATTCTGACATCAAATCGCATGATTCAAAGTGTAATTGAATCGTATGAAGGTGTAGGAACTCCAATCTAACTTCAATTTGAACAATTAAACTCATTTCATTGGTCAATTTGATGAAATCAAATATTGACTGAGTTAGAAGGTTGAAATTGGGGAAAATTGGTAATTTCAAAAATTCGAGGGACTAAAGTGCAACTTGAAAAAGAAAACCCACTACTAAGTGGTATTTTAATCAGCACACCTTAGAGAAGTGATGTGAAAATCAACCAAAAAAACTACTTATCGGATATAAGTAGATCATACCTAATTGGTATGATGAAACTTCCTAAAATGAAGTGGAAAACCCATTCATCAATTATGATCGGAGATGTCCTAATATTCGGTTTGGTATCATAGACAATTGAAAAGTATATTTTGTTAGAAATGCTCTCGTCTGACTGTGTGCCACTGCTTAAACATTTTGGGAGACCTTCGTGATGGGAGCTCGAATAGCTCATAAAGGCCGAAGGCCTCAATGTTGGAACTTGGGGGCTAATATGCCCGATTTTGAAAATCTCGAACAATGAGCCTTAGGCCAGTTGGCACGAGCAGGAACTCATAAACAAACATGATTAATATGCCATGAAAACTTAATTAAATGAGTTTTTTTGCCATGGTAGCGAGATAGGACTAACATACTCAGTCAACTAGCGGTAGTATGACATGACAAGTCTCCGGACTAGTCAAGACAAACAGCTATAGGTCGAGTTTAGGGTCGGGGCCGTTGGATCAGTGACACCACAAATTATATGGCATTATGTGAAAAACTCTTGATTGTGCATGCACTATGTTACGGGACCATCAAGACGCCCAAGAGGAGTAGTGACGCGTCCTAGGGCTCTGGACGACCTGATGGATATAAGGGCAGTTAGTCATACCAGAAGTCTTATGAAGCTCGATGTAGCTTCATTATGCATGAGACCAGGGTGGGGACATGATGAGGTCTCTGTCCTCATACAGACATGTAGTATTTTTGGTCTGAGGTAGGACATTAGAGACGTTCACTTAGACTTTGGGTAGAAGTAAGAGACTTCTATCAAGGTGGATGGTAAAATGCTCCGATCCACAAGTTGGTGTAGTCGGTGTAACTGCATTTCGTGAATGTGTGTGAGATCCCTTCATGATGAAGGGTGTGTGATTTATGAAACACACTAAATATGGAAATGGGAAAAGTTTATGAAAACCTTGGAAAGGATTTGAGAATCCTTGAAAAAACATTGGTAAACCTTGGGAAAAGGTGTTGAAAACCAAAATTTGAGAAATGAGTGTTTTAAAAGAAAATAAGGAGTCTAGCACACGCCAATTCAAACACTTTTATAAGAAACTCATTTTCAAAAACCCATTCATTGAGTTGTCGAACTCACCCCCTCCCTTTACCCATTTCAGGAAAATAAGGTAATACCAACCTTAAATATTTATCAATAGCCATACTTTTAGGCAGATATGTAAAATTTATATTTAGTTTTTATTAATGTAATTCCAGGAAAGGTACGTGTAAGAAGGACGCCTTACTCCCCACAGTTTAGAAGAGGGGAAAACCCTGAATAAATTGGGAGAGTGGTGGGTTGTTCATGGGGATCCGACCAAACCGGGACATGGCGTGACATGTAGGGTCGCAAGGGTAAAGGTAAGTAGGATAGGATGACATCAAAGAATGTCATTTAAGGTTAGACATTCGCAAGAGTAATACTAGAAGAGAATTCTGAGAGAAAAGGAGTATAAAACTTTACAAGGAAGAAAATTTTGGAAAATCATATGTGTTCCAATTAGGAGGTAATGGAACCAACATAATTGGAAAGAAAAACTCCTCAAAGACAAGCTGTTGGAGATGAAAGGATCAAGTACAAAATAAAAGTAATCATGAGGGTCCAAGGGGTATGTTAAACCTAAATAACGAGTAAGTAGGCATACAACATCAAAAAAATGTCGTACGAGTAAGAAATGAATTAACTCAAAATAAGGAATCATGAAATGACCACAAGTGAGTAAGAGTGGAGTGAGAAAAAGGAAAGTTCTTAGGGAAAGGATGCCACTAGAAATAACGAATGACGTAAGAAGGGAAGAGTTTGAGCATGTTAGTAAGTTATAAGGAAATTCAAAAATTTGAAATTGGAGAGCCCCAATAAATAACTTGAAAAAAAGAGTATGTAAGGAAAATTAATATGGTTATATGGGAAATGACGTCAAAGGCAAAATGGACGATTTGATAACAGTAAAGAAAGTCAACAAATACTACCAGATGAAAACAGGGACGAAGTTATACTATCCCTGAAAAGTAGGAAGGTTGAGAACAATCATCATGGAAGTGTTTTAAAAATGTTAAAAAGTCAAAGACGAGTTCTAGAGAATGTTGTGCGGTGGGGGACATGTAAACCCAACAGTCCTAGGGAAATATGACTCAAGTAAAGAAGAATCCGTTAGTTAAGCAAGACAAGGTCATGTATTAAATTTGGAACGAATTTATAATAACCAAAAAATGCGGGAAGGATCAATAAAGGATGAAAAGGTGATAACACCGACACATGTGGAAGCATGTATGTGGTGCTTGAATGTACATTGAAATAAGGAGGTCAACAATAAAGAAAATAATTGGATACAGGAATGATTGGCCATTTTAGAACTTCCAATCCTTAGCTAAATTGTACTTTAAGGAACGAAGGATCTAAATTTAAGGATATGACCTTAAACCTTCCAGTGACATATCCTTAGCTAAAGTAAGCTCCACATAATGATAAAGTGATAAGAAGGAAAAGAAAATATCAAGGGTTTGTTTTATAAGGGATAAAGGAAAATAACCGAGAAGGTTGAATGTTTGTGAACAACAAATTGACATCAAGGGAAGTTCCTTCTAGTGCAAAGAATGTTGAATAAGTTTTGGTGACAATACTACTAAAAGGAGGGGAGAGTTATAAACCCCGCTCTTTGGAGTTAAGGAAAATCGAGAAAAGAACCGGTCAACCCGAGTGAGAAAATCGAACCAGTTCACGAATCCTGACCGTTTTAGAATGGGAAATTGGGAAATTTACAACTCCCGAGTGACCCAAAGAATCATAAAAACCTTGGAAAGGGACCTTAGGACAATTTGGGAGAGAAACCTGAACCGATTCAAGTGAATTGGATCCGAACCGAATTGAACCAATTTGGACTGGTTTGAATCACTATTGAACTGGATACTAAATTCATTTTTCTAAGTGGCTTAGAAAATTCAAATTTGGAGAATTGAGGCCACCATTTGATAGAGAATGAATTTAGAAATTTTTAATTTTGAAAAACTCGGTCAAATTGGGTCTGAACATGCTCGTTTAAGTGTTGAACCGAGTTCGGACCGATCTGGTTCGGTTCGGAACAATGTTATCTTCTTCCTTTAGATGACATCACTGTTCACTCGCTGGAAAATTGAACAACTCCAATGGAAAGGAAACATTTCCATTTAGTATGTTTCAGGCTATCAAGGAATATCATTAAGGTGCAAAATGGATGGTCGGATAGTCCTCGATCTCCCTGAATAAAGAGCCCCTCTCCATTCATCCTCCACACACCTGAAAACTTCACTCTCCCTCATCTACTTAGTTTTCTAATGAAGCCTGAACCAGAGCTCCAACAGAGGGGTTTTTTAAGCAAAAGAAGGTGTGGTCGGGTTGCTTAGACTTGGGGAGAAGTTAGCTACTCGAAGGTAGTCTCCAATTGCTCCAAGGTTCATCAGAGAAGCGTCGACGTGATTGAACAGTGAAGTAGCTCTGATGAACCGAAGCTGCCCTACTTTTGTCGAGCTAAAATCAGCCAACTCGAATCCTCTTGGGCCAAACCAAGCTCTCCTAACATTCCATCAGCCCTCATACAACCGAATTAGGGTGGAAAGGTAAGCCAATTTGGCTCCCCTCTGTAAATTTTGATTGGTGTTAGAGAGAGAACTGATGAAATTTTACTGACCGAATTCTTCCTCAATTTGATATGAATTGAGGTGATTCTTGATTCTAGGAGAAACCTTAGTATGAGAGCTATCTGCCCAGATCGAAAGCTCGGATTGCCGCACCCCCGTCGGTAAGCTTTCAAAGCTTTCTCTCTCTAAGTCTAGTTTTCTGGTGAAACTCTATTTGAGCTCATTCCAGTGTCAATTTAGATGATTAAAAGTGCAATTGAATCATATGGATGTGTAGGAACTCAATTTTACCTTCAATTTCAACAATGAATCTCAACTAATCAGTCAATTTGATTAGATCAAATTCGGCCAGGTTGAAAGGGGGAAATTGAGGGAAACTTTTGGGGGGAGATTGGGCATTTCAAAAATTCAAGGGGACTAAAGTGCAATTTCCAAAAATTAAGGGCCAATTAGTGATGACAAAAATGTTGGAGGACCAATGGGTTGAGATTTGGAATTTTTTTAGGTCAAATTGCCATTTTTGCAAAGTAAGGGCAAAATGGTAATTTTTGAAAAGTTAGGGACAAATTGAAAATTTGGGAAACTTGAACCCTTTTTATAATTTTGGATAACTTGAGGACCCCCAATGAATTATTGAAAGTTTCATAACTCAATTTGGGGAAAATTGGCATTAGGGACCTAAAGTTAAGCAAATGAAATTTAGGGACCTAAATGTAAATAATCAATAGTTTGGGGATTATATTCATTCATAATGAATGAAGTCTATTACGCCAAAGGTTAATGAACAAGGATGTTCATATCGTGTAAGAACACGAAGCACCGGGAACGCCAGCAAAGACAAGTTCCTGGAGAGCCATAAAGCCAAATAAGAGGAATTAACGGCACTATCGGGTGAGTGAGAATTTTCACATCATACCTGGTTGGGATGATGAGTATCTCGAAATGAAAAACCACTACTAAGTAGAATTTTAACATCACACCTAGATGGGAAGATGTGGAAACTACATGGAAAAACTACTTACGATTGTAAGTAGATCATACTTGGTTCGTATGATGAACTTCCTAGAAGGAAGTGGAAAATCCTTTTAAAGGTTGTAAGCGGAGAAGTCATCACACCCAGTTGGTGTGATCGATGAGTGAAAACATATTTTGTCAAAAGTGTTCTCCCCTGACTGTATGCCACTACTTAAAGATTTTGGGAGACCTTCTTGACGGGAGCTCGAATAGCCTAGATAGGTCGGAGGCCTTAGTTTTGGAACTTGGGTGCTAGAATGCTTGACTTTGAAAAGCTCGTACAATGGGCCCAAAGCCAGTTGGCACAAGTAGGAGCTCATAAACAAACATGATGTTAAGCCATGAAAACTTTAATGAATGATGTGATTTATCCATGGTACCAAGACAGGACCGACATACTCGATTGATTGGCGGTAGTGCGACAAGACAGGTCGACAGACCAGTTGAGACAAACAAATGCAGGTCATGTTGAGGGTCGTGGCTATTGGACTAGTGTCACCAAAGATTAAAAGGCTTATGTGGAAAATTATTGTTTTGTGCATTCACTAAGGTTCGGGACCATCAAGACGTCCAACGGGGGTAGTGATGCATCCTAGGGGCTATTGGATGACATGGTGGAGATAAGGGTAGTTCGTCATGCGAGCAGTCAGGGAAGCTCGATGTAGCATCATGCGCACGAGATCGGGGTGGGGTTCAGATGAGGTCTTTGTCCTTACATGGACACGAAGTTTCTTTTTGGGTTTGAGGGTCGGATGTCGCATACATCCACTCATTGCCAGGGTAGAAGTGGACAAGCTTCTATCTAGGTGGCCGGTAAAGTAGCTAAGATGCCACAAGTGGGTGTAGTAGATGATTTGCCCTGCAAATGTGTGATCCCTTCATGATGAAGGGTGTGTTGATTGCTAAACACACTAAATGTGGAAATATGTGGAAATGTTTTTTGAAAATTGAGAATATGAGAAAATAATAATTTTGAAAGGAAATTAAGGAGTATGACACACTCAAAATTATTTTATTGAAATTATTTTTCAATCTTCCATTCACTGAGTTGTAGAAACTCTACCCACCCTTCTTATCCCATTTTAGGAATAGAGAATAACTAGGGATAGCACCAAGATTTTCCCTCTGTTAGGTATGATTAATCTTCTTTTAAGCTTGCATTATTATTGATATATGTTATTCTAGGAAACGAGGTTGAGATTACGCTTGACTCCTCTTAAATTAAAGAAGGGTGAAACCCCTCTTGTACCAAGGGAGTGGCGGGTTGATCATGTGGATCCGACTAAACCGGGTCTAGGTGTAACATAAGAACTTGAGGAATAAGAATATTTCTATGGTCAAAGTTCTTTGGCAAAACAAACCCATGCAAGAAGAGACATGGGAGACCGAAAGTGTAATGAGGGATGGTTACCCTCAATTATTTAACATGCAACTATTTTGGGGACAAAACCCCTAAAAGAAGGGGAGAGTTGTAAACCCCATCCTTTGATAATAAAAAAAACTAGGAAAAGAACCAGTCATTTTGAAAGAGAAAACTTAGTCAATTTATAAATAGTAATCGATAGAGAAAGGGAAAACCAGGAAATTTATAAAATCCCGAGTGACCTAAAAAGTCATAAAAGTCATGAGAAAGGACTTTAGGATGAATAGGAGATGAAAATCAAACCGTGGTCTGAACCATTATTGAACCGATTTCTAAATTCATTTTTCTAGGTGGCTTAGAAAATTCAAATTGGAGAATTGAAGCCACCATTGGATATAGCATGAATTTAGATGAATTTAAAAATTTTTAATTTTGCAAAACTCGGTTGAATCAGGCCTGAACCGACTAGTTTAAGCATTGAATCTAGTTTGGATCGGTGCGGTCTGGTTCAGAACAATGTCGTCTTCTTCCTTCGGATGACAACATTATTCACTCGTTGGAAAATTGAGCAGCGCCAGCGAAGATAAAAAGTGTCTGGTTAGGGAGTTTTAGGTAATGAATGACCGCCATAAAGGCGCCAATCAAAGGGCAAGAAGTCCTCGAGCTTCCTATATAAAGAACTCCTCCTCACACCTAAAAACTCCTCTCTCCTTATTGCTCCATTTTTCGGTGAAGATCGAACTAGAGCACAGATATTGGGGTTTTTTCTTAACTAAAGAAGGCAAGGTCGGGTTCATTAGATTTAGGGAGAAGTCATCTACCTAACGGTAGTCTCCATTTGCTCCAAGGATCACCGGAGAAGCGCCGACATGATAGAACAGTGAAGCAGCTCCAAAGGACCGAAACTGTCTTGTTTTGGTTGAGCTAAAAATGGACAATTTGAGACATTCTCATGTCAAACCAAGCTCTCCCAACACTTCCACATTCCTCATACGACTTAATTAAAGTGGAAAGGTAAGCCAATTTGGCTCCCCTCAATAATTTCCTATCAGTTTTTTAGAGAGAACCGGTGAAACTTCACTAACTAAATTCTCCCTCAATTCTGCATGAATTGATGTGATTCTTGATCTTAGGAGGAACCATTAGGACGTGTCATGCCCCGACCCTATTTGGTTGGATTCTTCTTACAAATATAGGGTATTGAGTAGAGCCATTTCAAGTTTTCTTGGTTCCTCTCCTAGGAGCCATCTAAAAATTTTAGGATAAATCCTATTAGTTACTATATTTTCTAGTCTTAATTATGTATTCGAGGAAACATGCTCTCATACCACACTAGTTGTCACGCCCCGACCCTGTTTGGTCGGATCCCCATGATCAACCCGTCACTCTCCCGATTTATTAAAGGGTTTCCCCTTATTATAAACTGTAAAAAGTAAGGCATCCTTTAAACCTACACCATTTCTTGAAATAGCATTGTAAACCCCACACTTTTGACTTAAGGAAAATCGGGAAAAGAATCGGTCAAACCGAGTAAGAAAACCTAGACAGTTTACAAACCCGATCATGTGGGAACAAGCAATTTGTAAATTTACAACTTCCGAGTGATCCAAAGGGTTTATTAAACCTTGGAAAAGAAACTTAACACAAATTAGAACAAAAAAATAAGATTGGTTTAGGTGAACGAGAATCCATAAGAATTCTAAAGTTAAGCATGCTTACCCGGGAGTAATGTGAGGATGGGTGACCTCCTAGGAAGTATCATTTTTTTTGTAACCCGAAATTAATACCAATAATTTAATACATAAATTAAATTATTGAAATTAATACCAATAATTTATGGCAATATTAATACTAGTAATAAATCTCTCCCATTTAATACACCATTTTTACACCTATATAAAGAAGTCATCCCCATTCTCCTCACACTTGAATACTTCTCTCTCTCTCTCTCTCTCTACTAATTCATTTCCCGGTGAAGCTCAAACCAGAGCTTCGACTTGAATAAAGGTCGGGCTCTTTAGAACCGGGGAGAAGACAGCTATTTGATAGCAAACTCTAGTCAATCCGAGAATCGTTGGAGAAGCGCCAACATGATGGAATAGTGAAGCAACTCCGGCAGATCGAAGCTGCCCTATTTTGGCCAAGCTGAAATCGACCATTTCAAGCCCTCCTCATGCCAAAACAAACCCTCCCAACACTTCCTCAGCCTTTCCACGACCGAATTAGGACCGAAAGTTAAGCCAATTTGGCTCCCCTTTACAATTTTTGATCGGTGCTAGAGAGAGAGTCGACCGAATTTCAATGACAAAATTCTAATCCAATTCCGAATCAATTGATGCGATTCTTGATTTTATGATAAACCTCAGGACGAGACCTATCTGCCCAGATAAAAAGCTCGGACCACCGTGCCTTCACAGGTGAGTAATCGAAGCTTTCTCTCTCTATAGTTCATTTTCCGGTGAAGCTTTGTTTGAGTTCGTCCCGGCGTTAAAACTTGCGATTCACATTTCTAAAGAATCGTATGAATATGTAGAAACAAAATTTCAACTTCTATTTCAACAATTGGAAATGTTTGATGGGTCAATTTGATGAAATCAAATTCGGGTGTGTTAAGGAGTTGGAATTGGGGAAAATTTGGGGATTTTTGAAATTCAAAGGACTAAAATGAAATTTTATAATATTGAGGGCCAATTGGGCATGGAAATAATGTTGGAGGATTAATTGAGGAATTTTGGAATTTTTAGGGCAAAACTTACCATTTTTGTAAAGGAAGGGCAAAATGGTAATTTTGAAAAAATTGGGGGACCAAATTGGAAATTTGGGAAATTAAACCCCTTTTTGGTGAAATTGAATAAATTGAGGTCCCAAGATAAATTTTAAAAGTGACGAGACTTAATTTGAGGAAAAACTAACATTAGGGACTTAAAGTTAAAGAGAAATAACTTTAGGTACCTAATTACAAATAACTAAAAGTTTGGGTTTTATCGTTCATTAGAAATGAACGAAGGCTGTTGTGCCGAGTAATAATGAATAAGGATGTTCATATCGTGTAGGAACGCGTAATACCGAGAACGCCAGCATGGATGAGCTCGAGTGAATACAAAGAATTGGTCAAGTGGAATTCACTGCGTTAACCGGTGAGTGGGTTTACTAACATCATACCCGATTGGGATGATAAGCACAACTTAAAATTAAAAACCACTTACCGGTTGTGAGTGGAAATTATATATCATACCCGGTTGGGCAATGATAAGTACCTCGGTATGAAAACCCACTATTAAGTGGTATTTTAAACATCACTACTTAGAGGAAGTAATGTGAAAAACATGCAAAAAAACTACTTAGCGGTTGTAAGTATATCATACCCGGTTGGTATGATGAGACTTCCCTGAAGGAAGTTGAAAACCCATTCATCGGTTATGAACGGAGGTGTCCTTATACCCGGGCGGTATAATGGATAGAGAAAACATATGTTTTGTCGGAAGTACTCTCCCCTAACTGTGTGCCAATGCTTAAACAATTTGGGGGACCTTCTTGACGAGAGCTCGAATAGCTCTTGTAGGCCGGAGGCCTCGGTTTTGCAACTTGGGGGCTAAATGCCCAATTTTGAAAATCTCATACAGTGGGCCCAAGGCTAGTTGGCACGAGCAGGATCTTGTAAACAAACATGATATATGTGCCATAAAACTTAATAAGTGAATTGTTTGGCCATGGTACCAAGATAGGACCGACATGCTTAGTCAACTAGCGGTAGTGCAACAAGACAGGTCGACGAAATAGTCAAGACAAATAGTTGCGGGTTGAGTTGAGAGTCAGGGCCGTTAGACTAGTGGCACCATAGATTACATGGCAATATAAGAAAACATTGTTTGTGCATGCACTGTGAGTATGGGATCATCAAGACACCCATGAGGGGTAGTGATGAGTCCTAAGGGCACTGGACGACCTGGTGGCTATAAGGGTAGTTTGTCGTTCCAGGTGTCTGTGCGAAATTTGGAGTAGCACCAAGCGCATGAGACCGAGGTGGGGATGGGATGAGGTCTCTATCCTCATACGGACACGAAGAAGTGATTTCAGGATTGTGGGTCAGATGTCATGTACATCCACTCATTCGTAGGATAGAAGTGGTTGTACTTCTATCCGAGTGGCAGGAAAAGTCGCTCCGAAGCCACTAGCGGGTTCAGTAGTGATACTAACTTACGAATGTGTGTAACCTTCATGATGAAGGATGTGTGTTGGGTGATAACACACCGGTAACTAAGAAATAATGGAAAAACACAAATTTTTAAATGAAGGGATTTTTGAAAAGAAAGGAGTCTGGCACACTCCATATAAATGTTTTTCTTAAAAGTTAAAAGTGTACCTTTAAAAACCCATTCACTGAGTAGTCGTACTCACCCTCTCCCTTATATCCCTTTTAGGAAATCCCGGAAAGCCTACCCTGAAAGACAATCAACTAAGATGCTTGTAAGACAGGTATGTAAAATTTAAAATTTCATGCAGTTTTGATTATGCTATTCCAGGAAATGGTGCAGGTTTAAAGGACGCCTTACTCTTTACGGATTATAATAAGGGGAAACCCTTTAATAAATTGGGAGAGTGGCAGGTTGTTCACGGGGATTCGACCAAACTGGGTCGGGGCGTGACAAGCATAATCAAAACTGCATAAAATTTTAAACTTTTACATACCTGTCTTACAGGCATCGTAGTTAATGGTCTTTAAGGGTAGGCTTTCCAAAATATCCTGAAAGGGATATAAGGGAGGGGGTGAGTACGACTACTTAGTGAATGGGTTTTCAAAAGTTTAGACATTTAAGAAAACACTTATTATTGGAGTGTGCTAGACTCCTTTCTTTCAAAACCATTTCATTTGAAATCTCGGGTTTATCACCATTACTTTTTAACCATGGTGTGTCATCACCCAACACACATTCTTCATCATGAAGGTTACACACATTCGTAGGTCAGTATGACCACTGAACCCACTTGTGGCTTCGAAGCGACTTTATCGGCCACCCGGATAGAAGTACGTCCACTTTTGCCCTGAGAATGAGTGGATGTTCGTGACATCTGACCCTCATTCCTGGAATAAATTCTTTATGTCCGTTATGAGGATAGAGACCTCATCTTGTCCCAACCCCGGTCTTATGCGCTTGGTGCTACTCCAAATTTCGCACGGTCACCTAAAACGACGAACTACCCTTATACTCACCAGGTCGTCTAGGGCCCTTAAGATGCATGACTACTCCTCATGGGTATCTTGATGATCTCGTACTCACAGTGCATCACTATCAATATTTTCTCATTATGCCATATAATTTGTGGTGCCACTGGTTCAACGGTCCCGAATCTTAACTCACCTCGCAGTTGTTTGTCTTGACTGGTCCGTTGACCTGTCATGTTGCACTGCCGCTAGTTGACTGAGTATGTCGGTCATATATTGGTACCATGGCCAAAAAATTCCTTTATTTAATGTTTTATGGCATATAATTCATGTTTGTTTACGAGCTCCCACTCGTGCCAACTGGCCTTGGGCCCACTGTATGATATTTTGAAAATCGTGCATATTAGCCCCCAAGTTCCAAAACCGAGGCACCCAACCTATAAGAGCTATTTGAGCTCCCGTCAAGAAGGTCTCCCAAATAGTTTAAGCATTGGCACACGGTCAAGGGAGAACACTTCCGATAAAATTATATTTTCAACTATCCATTATACCGACTAGGCATAAGGATATCTCTGCTCATAACTGATGAACGGGTTTTCAACTTCCTTCGAGGAAGTTTCATCATACCAACTGGGTATGATCTACTTACAACCGATAAGTAGTTTGTCCACATGATTTTCATATCACACCTCTAAGTTGCGATGTGTAAAAGACCACTTGGTGGGTTTTCATTTTGAGGTACTTATCATCCCCAACCGGGTATGATATGAAATCCCATTCACAACCGGTAAGTGGTTTTCAACATTGAGTTGTGCTCATCATCCCTGTAAACCCTGCACTTTTGAGTTAAGGGAAAACCGGGAAAAGAACCGATCAAATCGAGTAAGAAAATCGAGTTAGTTTATAAACCCGGCCATTTGGGAACATGCAATTTAGAAATTTACAACTTCCGGGTGATCTAAAGGGTTCATTAAACCTTGGAAAAGAAACATAAGAAAAATTAGAAGAGAAAAACCAAATTTGTTTAGCTGAACAAGATCCCATAAGAACTCTGTTATGCCTTATCATAAATAGTCATAAATTAATATATATTTAATTATTGTAATTAATACAAATAATTTAATACCTAAATTAAATTATTGGAATTAATACAAATAATTTATGGCAATATTAATACTAGTAATAAATCTCTCCCATTTAATACACGATTTTCACTTATATAAAGATGTCATCCCCATTCATTCTCCTCACACCCGAACACTTCTCTCTCTCTCTCTCTACTGCTCCATCTCCCAGTGAAGCTAGAACCAGAGCTTCGACTTGAACATTTTTCTTAACCTCGGAAGGAGAGCTTGGGCTCTTTAGAAATGGGGAGAAGTGAGATATCTGATAGCAAACTCCAGTCAATCCGAGAATCGCTAGAGAAGCACCGGCATGATGGAAAAGTGAGGCAGCTCCGGCAAACCGAAGCTGCCATATTTCAGCCAAGTTGAAATCGGCCATTTCGAGCCCTCCTCAGGCCAAACCAAGCCCTCCCAACACTTTCTTAGCCCTCCCACGACCGAATTAGGACTAAAAGGTAAGCCAATTCGACTCCCCTCTACAATTTCCGGCCGGTGCTAGAGAGAGAACCTACAAAATTTCAATGATGACATTCTAACTCAATTTGACATCAATTGATGTGATTCTTGATTCTAGGATGGACCTCAGGATGGGAGCTATCTATCCAGATTGAAAGCTCGGACTGCCATGCCCTCACCGGTGAGTAATCGAAGCTTTCTCTCTCTACAGTCTATTTTTCGGCGAAGTTCCGTTTGAGCTCATTTCGTCATTAAAACTCGCGATTCAAAGTTCTATGGAATCGTATGAACATGGAGAAATGCAATTTCAACTTCAATTTCAAAAATTAGAGGTGTTTGATTGGTCAATTTGATGAAATCATATTCGACTGTGTTAAAGAGTTGGAATTGGGGGAAATTTTGGGGAAATTTGGCGATTTTCGAAGGTTCGAAGGACCGAAATGCAATTTCCTAAAATTGAGGGTCAATTGGGCATGATAAAAATGTTAGAGGGCCAATTGAGCAGTTTTTGAATTTTTGGGGTGAAATTTATAATTTTTGTAAAAGAAGGGCAAAATGGTAATTTTGGAAAAGTTTGGGGACCGAATTGGAAAATTGGGAAATTAATCCCCTTTTTGTGAGATGGAATAAATTGAGGTCCCTTAATAAATTTTAAAAGTTTTGGGACTCAATTTGAGGAAAAACCGGCATTAGGGACTTAAAGTTTAAGAGAAATAACTTTAGGGACCTAATTGCAAATAAATGAAAGTTTGACTTCCTCATTCATTTGGAATGAATGAAGGCTATTAGGTTGAAGGATAATGAACTGAGATGTTCATATCATGTAAGAACACGAAGTATCGGGAACGCCAGTAAGGACAAGCTCGCGTGAATACAAAGAACCGGTCTAAGTTTTCAGCTTGGCCAAAATAGGGCAGCCTACCTTTATTATTCCTTGACTACCTTTATCGTTATTCAATCATCCTTCTTGCCTTTGACGTCATGTCTTACATAATCGTTTCGGTTTTCCTTACCTACTCATCCTTATTGGGTTTCCCCAGTTCCAATCATTTAGTTTCCTGATGACTTACGAACACATTGGGATTCTTCCCTTCTTATTTCCTTCCCCATTTCTAGTGCCATCCTTTATTCAAGGACTTTCCCTTTCCTTAATCCACTCTTACTCTCTCATGACCATTTCATGATTCTTTATTCCGAGTTGATCCCTTTCGGTCTATGTGTCGATTGCTTTGTTTGGGGAGTTCCCTTCTTACGGTTTCGTCTCTACTATGTCCCTCAAAGTAGAGACTTTCACTTTTGGAGCAACATGCTCAATCTTCTTACCATTCCTTGAAGGTTTCATTCTTCATTTCCTCACACCCCTTTCTATATTGGGGCATTTGCCAGCTTTAAATCCTTACTTGTCTAAAAATTCCCTTACATCCCTTATTCCTTATTTGAGAAAGTTCTGATTATTGGTTTTATTTCATGTACTCCACCCTATGCCTAGGCATCCACTCCTTAGGCTCCATCAGGTGAGCGTGGACCACCACCAGTCAGTGGTCATTTCCTTTAATCACTTCTTAATTGGAGGGATTACTTTTCTAAGGTTTTTTAGATGTGATTTCCTCTATTTCCTTTTTATGGATAGTCCACCCCTTTCTTACTTGTACGACATCTTTTGATGCTATCCTCCAACTTACCCATTCCTTGGGTTTATCTTACTCCTTGGGCCTTCCTAGTACTCTTCCCTTGGCCTTTTCACCTCAACATGTATTCTATTTGTAAGCTTATCTTCTTATACCTCTTCACTTGATTCATTTACCTTTTAGTTGGGATACGTATGCCTTTCCATGGTTCCATTCCTTGGTAGGATTCTTCCCCTTTCTCCCACAATTCCTTTTTCATTCGTCTTCCAAATTATCTAACCTTGAATGGCATCCTTTGATGCCATCCTCTCTCGCTTATTTTTACTCTTGAAATCTTGCGGGCACGTCCTTTGTACCCCATCCTCATTCCCACTCGTACCCTAATATACGTCTATTTCTTTTAAGGAGAGCATAAATCCTCTTTGTTTCAGGATCTCTTGATCATCCTGTGAGAGGCTTACTTCACCTTCTCCTGGCTTGAGTTTGGTCATTAATCCGATCTTGGCCATTGGTCACTTTAAGGATTCTCTCCATCCTTCTTTTACAAATGTTTGGCCTTTCCACCTCTCCCTTTTTTGTTGGAGCTTAGTCAAGTTTGATTCAATTTAATTACTTTGACTTACAATTTTTAAGTAAATTATAAGTAAAAAGGTAGTAGGAACTAGAATGAAAAGTGTAGTAGCAATAAATGCGAGAATATTTACTTCCATAATCTCATTATTTTTTTTTATTTGGCAATAACTCAGGATTTAATCCCATAGAGATGATAAAACTTTCGCCTGTCGTTCCGGTCATGGAACAGATGAAATAAATAAAAAAAATATATTTTTGTTCAAGAATGAAATCTTATTGGAACTATCCATATCCAATTCATGCTTCGGAACCATATACCATCTCAGATCTGATGAAATAAGATGAATTAAGATGGTATTTTGTAAATACATAATTATCTTGAATATATTAACTATTTCTTTATTTTTCGATTGCCTGGAAGGGGCAAAAGATGAATTTATAACCTTCACAAGGGTCAGTTCGTTAACTGCCCCGTCCCTGCTATTCTCCTTGTTTGATTACCTTGAGATAGTTGTCTCTTGAGTCTTCTTGTCCTTAGTATCCATCCTATTTCCCTTTTTAGGGTATAATCCTTACTACTTCCCGGTCTTCCTTAGGGCATCATTTATTCTCCTTGACTATCTTATTGTTATGATTTGCTTCCTTCCGCTATTTTGGTCCGAAACTCCTATTTGGCTTCTCTGCTTTTTCCAAAACAGGTAGCACTTACCATCCCGAGACATCTCATTTGTCGTCTAATGCTCGACTTGTCTTCACTTGTGGAGGCGCTTCCTTTCTTTCTCCCAGATGGTTGGAAATTACTTATTAAGTAAGAATTCCCTTCATTTAACCTCTGTTTTGTTTGCGATTTATTGAGGTCCTACCTTCAGTCCTTTTTCCTTCCTCATGTAGTTGAGGCATACCATTGCACCATCATTGAGGGAATGAAAAGTTTTAGGAACTCGAAATTTACTTTCGAAATAGGATTACCATCTTGGGGTTTAGCTTTTCTTAAAGGGAGATTGGGTCGGGAAGTACCCGCCACTACACTAGGATCTTGAAGAGCTTCCTCCTAGGTGTGGTTGAAATTTCGAGCAGGAGTCGTGTTTCTTGGGGTCATATCCTTTCAGATTCATGTAACAGTAGAGGCGTTGTTCTTAGAAAGTATTGCTCTAAATCCTTGTGGTGTGGGATAGTCCTTCACTTCATGCCCCATTTCCCTTATACCTATAACATATTATCTTGATACCTATCATTAGTAGTGTTGGACACTTTCTCAAGTAGTGTTCCCATTGTCCCCACCTTGTAACAGGTCATTTCCTTTCCCAGTTGTTACACCAAGAGTTCTCCTAGACTCCTTAATCACCTTGACGGTTTTCTTGTTGTGCCTTCTTTACCCAATAATTCTCCTGGTTCATTTCTTTATTTGGGATGGGAATCTCCTTGGTCTCCAAGGTAATGTGGGTTTGTTTGGTTACTTTTGGGGCAATCTTCATATAGCTGAGGTGCAAGATCATTTTTTAGAGACAATTTTAGGAATTTTGGAGTTTCTTTATTAATGGAGGAGTATAATACGTTGGGGTCTTAACCCTTTTACAAAAAGGTGTTCATAAAGTAGATTGGGAGCTACTAGTTTCTTAATAAGTGTTTTCCCTATGTAGGGTTGGTGTTCCTAGCTTCAATCATGGCACCTCTTCATACTCGAGGTTGTGATCCTAGCATATCCTAGCACCATACCCTTTGGTGGTATTGGATACACCCCCATTTAGTCCTTTGGTACTTTTATTATGCCTCGGGCATTGGAGAGCTTCTAGGGTTGTCTTCCTATGAGGATAAAGTGTTTGGTGGTCTAAAATTTTTTGAAACTTTCTCTTAGTTACTATGTTATTTAGTTTTAATAATGAATTCAAGGAAACAGGCTCTGATACTACTCAAGTTGTCACGCACCGACCCGGTTTGGTTGGATCTCCGTGAGCAACTTGCCACTCCCTTTGGTTTATGAAGGGTTTCGCCCTTTTCTAAACCGCGAGGGGTAAGGTGTCCTTTTTCCTATTAATTCCTATAATAACATTATACAAAACTGAAAAATATTTTAAACAAACATACTTGTGTTTACACTTCCCATACATGGAGGTCATTAAGTTTGATTTTCATTTGGTAACCTGAATAGGGTAAAAATGGAGGGGCTGAGTTCTACAACTCAGTGAGCGGGTGTTGGGAGTGAGTTTTCATAATAGCCTTAGTTTATCCAAACCACGCCAAGGTTATCATTTCCTTTTTAAAAAGGTTTTTCCTCAAACTTTGGTTTATAAAACCTTTTCCCTGCCAAGGGTAACATTTTCTTTCAAAAAGGGTTTCCTCAATTTCAAAAACCTTTTCCTATGGTTTACCATTCATTTTTTAAGGATTCTCAAATTATTTCTAAGGTTTTCAAAACCTTTTTCCCTTAAACCCTGATCGCTTCATCATGTCCTCTTAGTGGGATGAGACCTCATTTCCCCTACTACCTTAGTCTTAGTGCCCAGGAAGCTTTCTCGAGCTTCACGACCTACTGAACGACATAACACCTTTATGCACCCTTGGTCATCCAAAAGTCCTTGGCCTCCATCACTACCTCATGCTAAGTGTCCTGATGGCCCAAACATCACAGTGCATGCACAATGAATAGTCTTTTTATCTTTGGCCCTACAACGCAACAGTTTGTTAGCTTGCCTTCAGTATACGCGTACTTGCCCAACAAGTTTGATGACCTAGCTTCGGCATAGTAGCAGTTTGGCCCAACAAGCTCGACAACTCAAACTTGGCTCGATGGGTATCACACAAAGTTTACATTTTTTGGATCTTTGAGCATCATTCATCACATACTTGTTTTGGACGGGTCCATGCCCGTATCCATTGGCATTGGGCCCACTAGCATATCGAGCCTAAGCCCAGAATTAGCTCTCAAATATTTTAAGTAGAGTCACACAGTTAGGGGAGACAAATTCTGTGAAAATAGTTTTCAAAACTTAACTGTCATTCCAACTGGAATTGACGTGATAGCGGTTCCCACTCACTCAGTAACCTTGACAGGGCTGTCCCGACGGAGTCTAGCCTCGCGATATCCTTCTGTAAGTCGGCACTCGAGCAGTCTGCTCCTACACGACACGGATATCCTTATTAGGGTACTAAACTAAGGGACTGCATCTCTTTGAGCATTTGTATATGGGCACTCATATTTTACCTTAATTGCACTTTGGTCCTTGAGGTTTATGCATCTACCTTTAAGTCCTTAATTTCCCCTTTTTCTTTAATTTAGCCATAGTTTTTCCAATTATCTTTTTTGGGTCCTTAGTTTTATCAAAATTACCCATGAGCCCCTCAATTTTCTAAAATTGCCATTTAGCCCCAATGTTTTCCAAAATTGCAATTTGACTCCAACTTCTCAAAATTTGAAAATTGGTTCTCCATTTTATCCAATTTGCCCAATTGACCCTTAATTAGGAGGGAATTTCATGAAAATGCCCTTAATTTTATCAATTTGCCATTCGACCCCCAATTTTTGAAAAATCCTCAATTTGCCCAAATTTCTCAAAATTTGCATTTTGGCCTCAAATCTCAATTTCATCAAATTGACCATTAAAATGTGGTTAATTGTTCCAATTCATGATTTGGATCACTTCCTTTATGTTTTCCTCGTCATTTTTACCTTGAACCGCTTCATTTGGCTCTAAAATGAGCTGAAATGGAGCTTCACTAGAAAATACAGTCTAGAGAGAGAAAGCTTCAATATCTTACTGATGAAGGTCCGACGACCAGAGCTTTGGCTACCAATGTGTTTCTCTTGACATGGGGATCCTCCTTGAATCAAACCACGTCTCAATTGATAAATTGGGCAATGAAAATTTTAGAGTTAAAATTTTTGCGGAAATTTTCTATGAACAGTGTTTTCCGGCGAAGAGTGGCAGAGGGAGCTTACCTTCTTAGTTTGGGGGATGGTCAGGATACCTCTAGGTGGGGTGTAAGGGGTCGGGTTTGACCGTGGGGAAGCTTGAAGTGGTGGTAAAAGGCAGAGCAATTACCTAGCCGAGGAGCGATGGTACTATTCAAGCTTCCTCGGTGGCTCTTTGGCTAAAATGAGGGTAGGGTTCAGTAGAGAACTTCTTCCCGATTCTAAAGACACCCAATGTGGCCTCAGAGGCTGAGAAAAGTCCCGTTGCCGGAGCTGTGGTTCGCAACTCGGTGGAAAATGCACTCTTTTTCTTCTTTAGTCCATTGTGGGATGCCGAGAACGAATGGAGGGGTGCTCTTTATATAGGGAGCTCGACAACTATTCAGGCTACTTGTCGGCGTAAGACTCGGCCTCCGACTTGGTCACCAGTGACCTGATCAAAGAGATTTTTGAGTCACTAGAGACTCTAGCTTTTTTGGCATCTCTCTCTCCTCTGTTCCCTTTGTCAGCATCTGAAGGTTGAAGATGATGATGTGGCAGTCATGCCCTGTGGTGCACAGTGATTGGCCAGTTTTTCTAACGTGGAGGTCCAGCTCGGCTACTGCATCAGCCGTTGACCTGTTGTTCCAACACATGACAGCCTCTCATTAGTTACCCGTGTCTAAGTGGCATACTGACGGGGTGCTAGGTGACTGTTGACCAGACACGTGGCAACCTCCCATTGGTTGCCCGTGTCTACGTAGTTGCTGATGGGGCATCATTAACCGTTGACTAGTCTGGTCCACTGATCGATCTGACCATTAACTAGTCCGGTTCATTGACCGGATGCTTCGGCCAGGTTTGCTTTCCTAAATTCAAAAATCGGTCGATTCGGATCCAGTTCGACTGTTTTTCTTTAATTTAAAATTTTATAAATTCATCTAAATTAATTTTCTATCTAATGGTGGTCCCAATTTCCCAAATTGACATTTTAAAACCATCTAGAAAAATGAACTAGTGAACCAATTCACTATGGTTCATCCGAGTTCAGTTCGGTTCCAGTCCGGTTCACTCGAAATGCTACAATTCCTCTTCTCGGTTCTTGAAATATTTCTAAATTTTTTGTTACTTGAGATTAGGAATGTCAATGGGACCCGAGACTCGAGCCTCGGGTCCCTACTCGACTCGAGCGAACCCGAGGAGACTCGAGTCTACTCAGGTCCGTGCTTGGGTTCGAGTCCATTGATTGGACCCGAGACCTGAGCCTTAAGTCCCGCTAGCTGGTTCCTGTGGGCTTTGGTCCAAATGGACCCGAAGGTGGGCCCACGGTCCTTTTGAATTTTTTCCCTTTTTTAATGAAACTACTTCGTTTCATTAAATGTATGGAAAAAATATTCAAAAATTCTAATAAAAATGTTATTTAAAAATTGTTCTATTTTTTATGTAATATTTAACACGTAATATCTTCTAGCCATGCTATATTCCTTTTTTTTTCCTTTCTTATACTCTAATATATTCTTTTTACTTTCTTATACCCTAATATATTTATAAATATATTCTCGCCATACTATATTTCTTCTTTTTCCTTTCTTAGACCCTAATAGATTATTTTTTCTATAAATTTTATATATCAATAATTATACAAAAAAAATGTCAAATGAATCAATAATGTTAATATGGGGACCACCCACATACATGGGCATGCAACCCACACCATTATTCATTTTGTATATATAAATGAAGATCAACATTTAATTCTGCAAATGAAAAAGTAACCCAAAAATGAGAGAGTGTAAAAGCCGCCATTTGGGACAAAAGAAAACCAGGAAAAGAACCGGTATAAGTATACATGAAGAACCGAGCCGTTAAATGAATGAAAAATAGCTAACGTGGGAAATTGGAAAATTTCAAGTGACAAAAAATTCATAAAAATTAAAAGTAAGAACCAGGTAGTGGAATTAAAGAGAGAACCGAACCGGATCATGGTGAACCGGACCCGAACTAGACTAATTCGACATAAACCGATTCACAATTTCATTTTTCTAGGTGGCTTAAAAATGTCAAATTGGAAAATTGAGACCACCATTAGATAGAAAATGAATTTAGAAAATTTTTAATTTGAGAAAACCAGTCAAACCGGGTCCAAACCGATCGATTTTCAATTTTTGGACAGTGAACTCGGTCGGATCGGACCGGTCAACGGTCTAACCAAATCGGTCAATGGTCAACGAACCGGTCAATGGTCAATGGGTCAGTCAACGGTCAACTGACTTCACATCAACTACCACGCAAACAAAGTAAGCCAATGGGAGGCTGCCACATGTCCGGTCAACAGACAGCTGATGCCCTGCCCCGTCAACACGTAACACACACGAGCAGCCAATGAGAGGCCGCCACGTGTCAAGTCAATGGGTCAACAGCTGACGCGGTGGCCGAGCTAACATTCCATATTAGTAAAACTAACCAATCATAGCACGCTAGGTGGCACGACTGCCATGTCATCATCTGAGAGGGAGACGCCGAAAAAGCTAGAGTCTCCAACGACTCGAAAAATGATCCGGTCGGCTCTCCGGTGGCCAAGCCAGAGGCCGAGTCTTACGCTGACGGGTAGCCTGAACAGTTACAAATCTCCCTATATAAAGGGCACCCCATCATTCATTCTCGGCATCTCACAATTGATTGAAGAAGAAAAAGAGTGAGTTTTTCGGTGAGGTGCAAACTAGAGCTCCAACGATGCAAAACTTCTACTAAAGGAGCTTCGAAGGATGGCATTGGAATAGGAGAAGAGTTCTCTAGCTTCAGACCTTCTCAGAATAACTAGAAGGTGCTCATGGAGGTGTGCGAAGAATCACATAGTGAACCTACATCGGAGCTCGAAGTAGAGAACTCCTTCTCGATGCCACCTCACCCCTTCCGGCCTCGGTAAGTACCAGCAACCTACCCTTATTGAGCCAACTATGCAGCTTGAGAGTGGACCTCAACTTGGACGAGGGTTGGGGTAACCTAGTGGCTAACCTAGTCGTGAGGCCAACCTAGTGGACCAAATACGGGCTCTACATAAGGAAGACAAGGAGTTTCGACCCCATTGGAGATAGATCATGGACAGCCCAGCCCAAGGGGGAGGAGAGATGGAGTAATGACCTTCAAAGGAAGGGTCTGGGTGCCAAACAACCGAGAATTGAGAAGGGAAATACTAGAGGTGGCACACGACTCATTGTACGCCATGCATTCGGGCAGTACCAAGATGTACTGCACCCTCAAACATGGGTACATGTGGAAAGGGATGAAGAGAGACATCGCTATGTATGTGGCCAGATGCTTGTCGTGTTAGAAAATTAAGGTCGAACACCAGAAACACTCCGAACTACTACCGCCTCTCTCGATTCCAGAGTGGAAATGGGAGCATATCACCATGGATTTTGTAACCAAGCTTCTAGTAATAAGAAGGGGTCATGATGCCATATGGGTTATCGTGGATCGGTTTACCAAGTCCGCACATTTCTTACCCATCTGAGTGACAAACCTGATAGAAAAGCTCACCGCTCTGTACATGAGGGCAATCGTATGGCTCCAAGGGGTCCCTATAAGTATAGTATTGGATCAGGACCCAAGGTTCACCACTAAGTTTTGGCCCAGTCTACAAGCTGCCCTGTGGACCAGGCTTCACACGAGCATTACTTTTCACCCTTAGATAAATGGACAGTTTGAATGGACCATCCAAAACTTAGAAGACATGCTTTGAGTATGCGTTTTAACAATGGATAAGGGTTAAGAGGATTATTTGTGCCTCACGGAATTCGCCTATAACAATAGCTACCATGCAAGCATCTAGTTGGCACCTTACGAGGGACTCTACGGGTGACCTTGTCACATGCCCCTGTTCTGGGAAGAGGTAGGGGAAAGAAAACTCAAAAGGGTCAAATAGATAGAGGATGCATCCAAGAAAATCTGGATAATAAGAAGCTGACTCAAGACAGCTCAGGATAGGTAGAAGAGCTATGCATACGACCGGAGAAAGGATCTAGAGTTCGAGGTTGGGGACCGTGTATTCCTCAAGGTGTCGTCATGGAAGGGGATACTCAGGTTTTAACAGAGAGGGATGTTGAAACCAAGGTACATTGGCTCATATGCCATAACCCAGAAGGTCAGGCCAGTAGCATACCGACTGGAGCTACCCCCGAACTTGCAAATGATTCATGACATCTTTCCACGTGTTAGTACTGCGAAAGTACGAACCCAACCCCAGCCATGTGCTAGATCAACCGCTGTTGGAGATTGAGGAAGACCTTACCTATGAAGTAGAACCCATTTGGATCCTTAACCGATGAGAGAAAGACCTATGGAACAAAAATATCCCCATGGTAAAGGTTCTCTGGGGAAATGGTCAAGTGGAGGAGGAAATGTAGGAAGTTGAGTCAACCATGAGGGGTAGATACCCACAACTATGTAATATATAATAGTTTTGAGAACAAAACTCCTAAAAAGAGGGAAGAGTTATAAAATATGTCCTTTGGGACCAAAGAAATCCGTGAAAAAATCGATATAAATTTAAATAGTTAACATGGGAAATTGGAAAATCACAAGTGACCAAAAATTCACAAAAATTACAAGGAAGAACCAAGAAGTGGAATTGGGAAGAGAACCAGATCGGTTCGGGTTGAACCGAACCTAAACCGGTCTAAACCGGGATGAACCATAGTGAACTACTTCACAAATTCATTTTTCTAGGTTGCTTAAATATTTCAATTTGGGAAATTGAGACCACCATTATACAGAAAATGAATTTAGAAAATTTTAAATTTCAAAAAACTGGTCGAATAGGGTCCGAACCGGCTGATTTTTGAATTCAGGATAGCGAACTCGTTCAGACCAGACCGGTCAATGAACTAGACCGATCAATGGTCAGGCTGATGCGACAGTCGAGCTGGACCTCCATGTTAGAAAAACTGGACAATCACAGCGCACCACGTGGAATGACCGCCACATCATCGTCTTCAACATTCAGATGCTGACAAAGAAAATGGAGGGAAGAGTGGCATAACAAAAGTTGGAGTTTCCGGCGACTCGAAAAACTCTCTAGTTAGGTCGTCGGTGACCGAGTCTTACGCTGGTAGGTAACCTGAACAGTTGTCGAGCTCCCTATATAAAGAGCACATCTCCATTCATTCTCAACATCCCACAATCGAGCAAAAAAGAAGAAGAGTGCATTTTCCGGTGAGCTACTGTCACGCCCCGACCCAGTTTGGTCGGATCCCCGTGATCAACCCGCCACTCTCTCGGTTTATTAAAGGGTTTTCCTTATTATAAATTGTAAAGAGTAAGGCGTTCTTTAAACCTGCACCTTTTTCCTATAATAACATAATCAAAACTGCATAACATTTTAAATTCATCAAACATGTCTCACAGTCTTCTTAGTTTATGGTCTTTAAGGGTAGGCTTTCTGGGATTTCCTGAAAGGGATATAAGGAGGGGGTGAGTACGACTACTCAGTGAATGGGTTTTTCAAATGTTTGGACTTTTAAGAAAAATATTTATTATTGGAGTATGCCAGACTCCTTTCTTTCAAAAATCCCTTCATTCAAAATCTCAAGTTTTATCATGATTTCCTTATTTAATCACGGTGTGTCATCACCTAACACACATCCTTCATCATGAAGGTTAAACACACATTTGCAGGTTAGTACGTCCACTGAACCCACTTGTGGCTTCGGATCAACTTTACCGGCCACCCGGATAGAAGTACGTCCACTTATACAGTAAGAATGAGTGGTTGTTTGCAACATCCAACCCTCATTCTCGGAATAAACTCTTCATGTCCATTATGAGGATAGAGACCTCATCCCATCCCCACTCCGGTCTCATGCGCTTAGTGCTACTCCAAATTTTGCACAATCACCTGGAATGACGAACTGTCCTTATACTCACCAAGTCGTCTAGGGCCCTTAGGACACATCATTTCCACTCATGGGCATCTTGATGATCCCGTACTCATAGTGCATGCACAAACAATGTTTTCTTATTATGCCATGTAATATGTGATGTCATTAGTCTAACGGTTCCGACTTTCAACTCAACCTGCACCTGTTTGTCTTGACTGGTCCGGAGATCGGTCATGTCACATAGTTGCTAGTTGACTGAGAATGTCAGACCAGCCTTGGTACCATGACCATACAATTTACTTATTAAAGTTTTATGGCACATATATTATGTTCGTTTACGAGCTCCCGCTCGTGCCCATTGGCATATGGCCCACTAATCAAGATTTTTTAAAACCAGACATGTTAGCCCCAAGTTCCAAAACCGAGCCCTCCAGCCTATAAGATCTATTCGAGCTCTCGTCGAGAAGGTCTCCCAAATTGTTTAAGCATTGGCACACAGTTAGGGGAGAACACTTCCGACAAAAATTTGTTTTCATTGTCCATTATACTGATCCGATAAAAGGACATCTCCGTTTATAACCAATGGACGGGTTTTCAACTTCCTTTGAGGAAGTTTCATCATACCTATCGGGTGTGATCTACTTATCACCGGTAAGTAGTTTTTTCGCATGGTTTTCACATCACTACTCTAATTCGTGATGTTTAAGATACCACATAGTAGTGAGTTTTTATTTCTATGTGGTTATCATCCCCAACCGGGTATGATATAAAATCCCACTCACAATTGGTAAGTGGTTTTTAACTTTAAGTTGTGCTCATCATCCCAACTGGGTATACCGTTAGTAAACCCACTCATCCGTTAATGTAGTAAATTCCACTAGACCAATTCTTTGTATTCACGCGAGCCTTTCCTTGTTGGCGTTCCCGGTACTTCATGTTCCTACATGATATGAACATCTCGGTTCATTATCCTTTAGCCTAATAGGCTTCATTCATTCCAAATGAATGAGAAAATCAAACTTTCATTTATTTACAATTAGGTCCCTAAGTTATTTCTCTTTAACTTTAAGTCCCTAATGCCGGTTTTTCCTCAAATTGAGTCCCGAAACTTTTAAAATTTATCATAGGACCACAATTTATACCATTTCACAAAAAGGGGATTAATTTCCCAAATTTCCAATTTGGTCCCCCCAACTTTTCTAAAATTACCATTTTGCCCTTCCTTTACAAAAATGGTAAGTTTCACCCTAAAAATTCTAAAATTCCTTAATTGACCCTCTAACATTTTATCATGCCCAATTGACCGTCAATTTTAGGAAATTGTATTTTGGTCTTTCAAATTTTCAAAAATCCCCAATTTCCCCCAATTCCAACTCTTTAACACAGATGAATTCGATTTCATCAAATTGACCAATCAAACATCTCTAATTGTTGAAATTGAAGTTTAAATTGAGATTCTCCATGTTCACACAATTCCATAGAACTTTGAATCGCAAGTTTTAACATCGGAACGAGATCAAATGGAGCTTCGTCGGAAAATAGACTGTAGAGAGAGAAAGCTTTGATTACTCACCAGGGAGGGCATGGTGATCCGAGCTTTTGATCTAGGCAGATAGCTCTCATCCTGAGGTTCATCCTAGAATCAAGAATTGCATCAATTGATGCCAATTTGAGTTAGAATTTCATCATTGAAATTCTGCCCGTTCACTCTCTAGCACCGGCCAAAAATTGTAGAGGGGAGTCGAATTGGCTTACCTTTTAGTCCTAATTCGGCCGTGAGAGGGCTGAGGAAGTGTTGGAAAGGCTTGGTTTGGCCTTAGGAGGGCTCAAAATGGCCGATTTCAACTCGGCCAAAAGAGGGCAGCTTCGGTCTATTGGAGCTGCTTCACTGTTCCATCACACCGGTGCTTCTCTGGTGACCGTCGGAGCAAACGGAGACTACAAGCGTGTAGCTGACTTCTCCCCAATTCTAAAGAACCTGACCTCGCCTTGTTTGGCTTAGAAAAGTAACCATGTCAGAGCTCTCATTTAAGCTTCACCAGAAAATTGAGCAGTTAAGAGAGAATGTAGTTTTCAGGAGTGGAGAGGATGAATGGGGAGTGGCTCTTTATATAGGGAGCCCGGGGACCCGTTGGCCATCCGTTTGGCACCTTTATAATAGCCATTGATGGCTTGCAATGTACCAAACAGAAAAGTTTCTTCTTCGTTGGTGCTGCTTTAGTTTTTCTGTAAGTAAACAGTGTTGTCATCCTGAGGAAGAAGATGACACTGTTCCTAACCGGACCAGACCGGTCTGAACAGGGTTCCAAGCTTAAACCGGCTGGTTCACTCCTCATTCGACCAACTTTGTCAAATCTAAAAATTTCTAAATTCATCTAAATTCATTTTCTATCCAATGGTGGTCTTAAATCTCCAATTTAAATTATTTAAGCCACATAGAAAAATGAATTTTGGATTCAGTTCAATAGTGGTTCAAACTGGTCCAAACCGGTTCGAATCCAGTTCACCTAAACCAATTTGGTTTTCATCTCCAATTCCTTCACAAGTCCAATTCCATGTCTTTTGTGACTCCTTAGGTCACTTAGGGTCCATAAAATTCCCGCTTTACCATTTCTTTATTGATTCCGGTTCATAAATCGACTCGGTTCTTAAACCGGTTTAATCTGGTTCACCCAAACCGGTCTAGTTTTTCTCTCCCACTTTGTTCTATAGTTTCTTCCCAAGTTTTATAAATTTCTCTGGGGCACAAGGGAGTTGAATTCCTTTGTTTTGCCCGATCTCTATCGGTTCCGATTCATGAACCTACTTGGTTCATAAACCGATTCAATCTAGTTGGAACCGGTTCATCTAAACCGGTCTAGTTTTTCTCTTCCAATTCATCCTAAGCTTCTTTTCCATGGTATTATCAACCCTTTGGATCACTTGGGAGTTGTAAATTCCCAAATTGCTCATTCACAAATGATCATGTTTGTGAACCGGTTCGATTTTCTCACTCAGTTTGACCGGTTCTCTTCCTAGTTTTCCTTAGCTCAAAAGGGTGGGGTTTACAACTACAAACTAGAGCTCCATCAACGAGACTTTTCTCAGCCTCCGAAGCCACATTGGGTTTCTTTGGAATTGGGAAGAAGTTCTCTACCCCACCGTACCCTCAATTTAACTAGAGAGCCACCAAGGAAGGAGGAAGCCTGAATAGTACCGCTGCTCCTCGGCCGGGAAACTGCTCCACATTCTGCCACCACTTTGAGCTTTCCCACGGCCAATTGCGACCAAACTCGACCCCCTACACCCTATCTAGAGGTGTCCCCATCTCCCCCGCACCCCACACCCTCGAGACAAAAAGGTCAGCTCTCTTCACCATCATTCATCGAAAATACTATTCATGACCGATTTCTGCAAAAAAAACATTAATACTAAAATTCACACTACTTAGGTCATCAATTGAGACGTGGTTTAATCCAGGGAGGATCCCCACGAAGAGAGCAACTCATTGGTAGCCAAAGCTCTGGTCGCCGAACCCTAATCGGTAAGATAGCGAAGCTTTCTCACTCTAGACTGTATTTTCTGGCGAACCTCCATTTGAGATCATTTTCGAGCCAAATGAAGTGGTTTAGTACTTAAAATGATGAGGAAAACATAAAGGAAGTGATCTAAATCACGAATGGGGAAAATTAACCACGTTTTGATGGTCAATTTGATGAAATTGAGATTGGAGGGACAAATGCAAATTTTGAAAAATTTGGGCAAATTGGGGTTTTTTTTAAAAGTGGGGTCTGAATGGCAAATTGATAAAATTGAGGGCATTTTCATGAAATTCCCTCCCAATTGAGGGTCAATTGGGCAAATTGGATAAAATGGAGGACCAATTAACAAAATTTGAGAAGTTGGGGGTCAAATTGCAATTTTGGGAAAATTTGGGGCTAAATGGCAATTTTAGAAAATTGAGGCCCATGGGAAATTTTGATAAAATTAAGGACCTAGATATGATAATTAGAAAACCTAGGGACTGAATTGAAGAAAAAGAGGAAATTAAGGACTTAAAGGTAAATGCATAAACCTAAGTGACCAAAGTGCAATTAAGGAAAAATATGAGTGTCACGCCCCGACCCGGTTTGGTCAGATCCCCGTGATCAACCCGCCACTCTCCCGGTTTATTAAAGGATTTCCCCTTATTGTAAACCGTAAAGAGTAAGGTGTACTTTAACCTGCATGTTTTCCTGGAATAGAATAATCAAAACTGCATAAAATTTAAAACTTTACATACCCGTCTTACAGGCATCTTAGTTGACAGTCTTTAAGGGTAGGTTTTACGGGATATAAGGGAGGGGGTGAGTACGACTACTCAGTGAATGGGTTTTTAAAAGCTTTTGACTTTTAAGAAAAGCATTTATTTGGAGTGTGCTAGACTTCTTTGTTTTCAAAAATCCCTTCATTTAAAAATTTGGGTTTTTCCACCATTTATTATTTACCACGGTGTGTCATCACCCAACACACATCCTTCATCATGAAGGTTACACACATTCGCAAGTCATTATCACTACTGAACCCGCTAATGGCTTCAGAGCGACTTTTCCTGCCACCCAGATAGAAGTACGACCACTTCTACCCTGGGAATGAGTGGATGTACATGACATCCGACCCACAATCCCGGAATCACTTCTTCGTGTCCGTATGAGTACAAAGACCTCATCCTGTCTCCACCCCAGTCTCATGCACTTGATGCTACTCCAAATATCGCCCAGACACCTAGAACGACAAACTGCCCTTATAGCCACCAGGTCGTCCAGTGCCCTTAGGACACATCACTACCCCTCATGGGCGTCTTGATGATCCCGTACTCACAGTGCATGCACAAACAATGTTTTCTTATATTGCCATGTAATCGGGGTTTACAACTCTCCCCTCCTTTTAGGAGTTTTGTCCCCAAAACTTAGTTAGCAACCTTGCATGAGCAATCATTTCCTTTGATGGCCCTTTGGTGTTTACTTAAGATGCAAACTTTTCTCTCATCCTTTCAATTAGCCCCTTTTACAATCTTCACTTAAATAATTCTTTTTCCTTTATATTATTTACTCCCTCCAAGGAGTTTGTCATAACTAGACATACCTTACCTCAAGGTATGTTCTTAGATTTTATCTCTCTCTTTGCTTAGAGCAATATTCTTCCCCTCGAGGTTCTATACTCAAGATTGGAAATTCCAAGATAACTAACCATTTATGTGCCTAGTTAACTGCTTGGTCATTGAAACCCTTAGCTCGTCGTCCTATAGAGCATTTTGTACTTATTTCCATAAATTTCTATATCATCACCTTTTGTCCTATTTTGACCCTTCCTCCATTCGTTGTCTATTATAACTTTGGTCAAAATGGTCATATTTGACCTTGTCATGCTTATTAGCCAACTTTTCCTTACTTTGAGTCATATTCTCCTCGGGTTGTTGGGCTTACATGCCCTTGCAGCATGGCATTTTCTATGACTTGTCTCTGTCCATTTGAATTCTAGAACATCTCCTGAAGTGTCTCTCTTAGCTTTTAGACCTTTCAAGGATCGTATAACTTCATCCCTCTTTTCTTTTGATAGCATTCCCCAACTATCCTTTTTACCATTATTAACTCAACTTATTCAATTGTGTTAGTTCTCCTTACCCACTCGTCCTTTTTTAACTTCCTTATTGAGTTTTTCCGTTTCCAATTATTTGATCTCCAGATGTTTTACTGACATGCTGGGACTCATCCATTCTTAGGTTCATCATCACTCCCAATAACATCTTTTACTCAAGGACTTCCTTTGGCCTTAATTTGCTCTTACTTGTTTGTAACCACTTCATAGTTCATTATTCCCATTTGACCCTTTTCAGTCTTATTGTTTTGTTTCGGGGAGTTCCCTTTTTACATTTTCATTCTCTAATGAGTCCCTTAAGGTAGAGACTTTCATTCTCGAAGCTACATGTTCAACCTTCTTACCATTGCTTGAAGGTTTCCTTTTCTCCCTTTCTTCGTACCCTTATCTGTGTTAGGGCATCTGTTTTACTTTGGAACCTTCTCTATCCACAACTTTTGTTTTGTCCCTTGTTCCTTACATAGGACACTTCCGATTATTGGTTTTATTATGTGCATTCACACTATGCTTGGTTGACCACTCTTTAAGCTTCGTATATGTGTGTGGGCTATGACTCGTCTTACCAATTGTGGTTATTCCTTCTTAGCTACACCTTATTAGGGGACTTACTTTCCCAACATCTTTTCGAACATTTTTCCTCTATTACCCGAGTATGGGTTGTCCACTCATTCATACTTTTCACAGCATCTTTTGATGCTAACGCGTTAAATAATTTCTGTTAAGGAGGGTTCACATCCTTCTTATTTCAAAATCTCTTGTTCGCCCTTCTTCAGGCTCACTTAATCATTCTAAGACTTTAAACAATAAATCTGGTTTTGACCATCGATTTCTTTATGGATTTCCCTTCGTTCTTCTCTTCCTACGTTTTGGCCTTTTCACTTCTCTCTTTTTTGTTGTGGTTTAAATCCATGGTTCTTTCGAAAACTAGTTCTTTAACTGTCTTCTTCTTTTTATTTTTCTGGTCCAATTGCCTGGGCAGTTGTAACACTCGTTCTTCATGCCCATCCCATTGTCTTTCAGAGAGTGTAGTCTTTACTACATCTCATCCTTTCTTAGGGTTTTTTTCATTCTCTTTGGCTATCCATCGTTACTAGTTTCTTCTTTCTACTCGATTCTTCTAGAATTATTTCTTGATACTCCTGCTCTATCTCCAAACAGGTCATACTGGGACATCACGATACTTCCTTGGTAGGATTCTTTCCTTTTCTCTTGACATTCCTTTTTTACATTTGCTCAAGGGGATTTTTACCCTTAAATGACAACCCTTGATGTCGTCTTCTCCTGTTTACCTTTACTCCACAATTCTTACATGCACATATTGTATACTCTATCCGCATCTTCATTCGTACCCAGTACATGTCTACTTCTTTAGGGAGCGTACAAATCTTTCTTGTTTCAAGTTTTCTTGACCGTTATGTGAGAGGCTTGCCTATTCCTTTCTTGGCTTCAGTTTTAGTCGTTAATTGGCCCTTGGTCCTTTTAAGAATTTCTTTCATCCCTCTTTTCTCCAATATTTGGCCTTTCCACCTCTTCCTTCTTTGCTGGAGTTTACTCTATGACCCTCACGAGAGTAGTTCGTTACCTGTCTCGCCCCTACTTTTCACCTTGTTTAGTTTTGTTGAGGCAGTTGTCTCTCTAATCTCCTTGTCCTTAATGATCCTTCCAGTGCCCTTTTTAGGGTGTATTCCTTACTACTTCTTGGTCCTCCTTAGGGTGTCGTTCATTTTCTTTGACCATCTCGTTATCATGGTTTGCTTACTTCTGTTATGTTGTTTTGAATCTCCACTTTGACTTCTCTATATTTTCCAAAGGAAGTTGTACCTAACATTCTATCATTTTTCCAAAGTAGGTTAGTCTCGGCCTCTGGTACATCCTTCCTTCAAGTAGTTTCTAATGAGGGGTTGGCTCCTTGCACTCCACGTTATGTCCATCTACCAACCAATGATTCTTTCAAGGCATTTTCTTGTATGCATCCCTCTAGAGTTCCCTTTCATAGCATATTCCTTCTCTTCTTCACTCTAACGGTGTCATTCCCTAGAGTTCTGGGGGACATTTTTCTGTGTTTGCCCCTTATGAGAGGGTTCTTAGTATGCTTCTCATGTACCTTATCCCTATTCATGAGGTATCCTTCTCGGTTTGACCTTCTTAAGAAGTTTTTGCATTCACCTCGTCATATCTTAACCTCTTTGTAAACTGTTTACGTAACCCGCTCCATGGTATCGATCTCCAATCCTTCATGTCCTTCGTGACCTTTGAGGAGGTATTGCCTTAAATCTATGAGGTGTGGAACACCCCTTCTTTCCTTATACTTATACTAGTCCGTCTTGGTACTTGTCCTTAATAGTGTTGAGCACTTTCTCGAGTAGCATTCCTATTGTCCTCACCTTGTCATTTCCTTGCCCAGTAGTTACCACCAAAGTTCTCACTCCTTAGTCTCCTTGTCAGTTTTCTTGTCGAGCCTTCTCTGCCTACTAATTTTCCTTAAGAGTTCTCCTAGTCTCTTTAGTCTTTTAGTTCATTTCCTTATTTGGGATGGGATTCTCCTCGGTCCCCGGGGTTTGTTTGGTTACTTTTCTTGAGGCAATTATCCTACAGTTGAGACATAGGCTTACATCCTTATTTAGAGACATGGTTTCAGGAACTTGGAATTCTTCATTAATGGAGAAGGAGTACAATATGTTAGGGTCTTAACCGTATTACAAAGAAGTGGTCATGAAATAGGTAGAGGACTACGGGGTATGTGCTAAGCATCCTCCATAGTAAGGTTATAAGCCCTAACTGGTGTTCCTGGTCTCAAGCTTGGCTTCCTTTGTATTTGGGGTGTGACCTCAACAGGTCAAAGCATCATCCTCTTGGATACTTTGTCATATGGTCCTTGGGGATTTCTACCATGCCTCGGGCACTTGGGAAGCTTCTAGAGTTGTCTTCTAAAGAGGACAGGGTGTTGAATAGAGTCATTCTTAGTTTTCATGGTTACTCTCCTAGAAGCCATCTGTAAAATTTAAGATAAATCCTATTAGTTACTATATTTTCTAGTCATGATTATGTATTCGAGGAAACAGGCTCTAATACCACTCTAGTTATCACGCCCCGACCTAGTTTGGTCGGATCCCCATGATCAACCCACCACTCTCCCGGTTCATTCAAGGGTTTCCCCTTATGATAGACAGTAAAGAGTAAGGCATCCTTTAAACCTGCATTTGTTTTCCAGGAATAACATAAACAAAAATGCATAATAATTTAGATTTATCATATCTGTATCACAGGCGTCTTAGTTGATGGTCTTTAAGGGTAGGCTTTCTGAAATCTCCTGAAAGGGATATAAGGGAGGGGGTGAGTACGACTACTTAGTGAATGGGTTTTCAAAGGTCTACTTTTAACTTTAAGAAAAACATTTATATGGAGTGTGCCATACTCCTTTCTTTTCAAAAATCCCTTCATTTAAATTTTATCTCGGGTTTTTCCATTATTTCATAGTTACCGATGTGTTATCACCCAACACACATCCTTCATCATAAAGGTTACACACATTCACAATTCAGTATCACTACTAAACCCACTAGTGACTTCGGAGCGACTTTTCCTACCACCTGATATCACTTCTTCATATTCATATGAGGACAGAGACATCATCCCGTCCCCACCCTGGTCTAATGTGCTTGGTGCTACTCCAAATTTCGCACAGACACCTGGAACGATGATCTGCCCTTATACTCATCCGGTCGTCCAGGGCCCTTAGGACAAGTCACTACCCCTCATGGGTGACTTGATGATCCCATACTCATAGTGCATGCACAAACAATGTTTTCTCATATTGCCATGTAATCTATGGTGCCACTGGTCCAACGGCCTCGACTCTCAACTCAACCTGCAGTTGTTTGTCTTGACTAGTCCGTCAACCTGTCATGTCGCATTGCCGCTAGTTGACTAAGCATGTCGGTCCTATCTTGGTACCATGGCAAAACAATTCACTTATTAAGTTTTACGGCACATATATCATGTTCGTTTACGAGCTCCTCCTCGTCCCAATTGGCGTTGGGCCTACTGTACGAGATTTTCTAAGTCGGGCATTTAGCCCCCAAGTCCCAAAACCAAGGCCCCCAGCCAATCAGAGCTATCCGAGCTCCCGTCGAGAAGGTCTCCCAAATTGTTTAAGCATTGGCACATAGTCAGGGGCAGCACTTCCAACAAAACATATGTTTTCTCTATCCATTATACTGCCCTGGTATAAGGATACCTCCATTCATAACCGATGAACATGTTTTCAACTTCCTTCGAGTAAGTCTCATCATACCAACCGTGTATGATCTACTTACAACTGGTAAGTAGTTTTTCCGCATGATTTTCATATCACTTCCTTTAAGTTGTGATGTTTAAAATACCACTTAATAGTGGGTTTTCATATCGAGGCACTTATCATCCCCAACTGGGTATAATATAAAATTACCACTCACAACCAGTAAGTGGTTTTTAATTTTAAGTTGTGATCATCATCCCAACCGGGTATGATGTTAGTAAACCCACTCACCCATTAAAGTCGTGGATTCCACTAGACCGGTTCTTTGTATTCACGCGATCTTGTCCTTGCTGGCATTCCTGGTACTTCGTGTTCCTACATGATATGAACATCTCGGTTCATTATCATTCGACCTAATCGCCTTCATTCATTCCAAATGAATGAGAAAGTCAAACTTTCATTTATTTGCAATTAGGTCCCTAAAGTTATTTCTCTTTAACTTTAAGTCTCTAATGCCGGTTTTTCTTCAAATTGAGTCCCAAAACTTCTAAAATTTATCATAGGTCCTCAATTTATTCAATTTCACAAAAAGGGGATTAATTTCCAAATTTTCAATTTGGTCCTCCAACTTTTCCAAAATTACGATTTTGCCCTTCCTTTACAAAAATGGTAAGTTTTGCCCTTCCAAAATTCCTCAATTGGTCCTCCAATATTATTTTCATGCCCAATTGATAATCAATTACATAAAATTGCATTTTTGTTCTTTGAATTTCGAAAATCTCCAATTTCCCCCAATTTTTTCCCCAATTCCAACTCTTTAACAGATCTGAATTTAATTTCATCTAATTGACCAATCAAACACCTCTAATTGTTGAAATTGAAGTTGCAATTAAGTTCCTCCATATTCATACTCTTCCATAGAACTTTGAATCGTGAGTTTTGATGTTGGAACGAGCTCAAACAGAGCTTCGCCGAAAAATGGACTATAGAGAGAGAAAGCTTTGATTACTCACCGGTGAGGGCATGGCGGTCTGAGATTTTGATCTGGGCAGATATCTCTCATTCTGAGGTTCATCCTAGAATCAAGAATCGCATCAATTGAAGCATAATTGAATTAAAATTTCATCATTGAAATTTTGTCGGTTCTCTCTCTAGCACCGGTCGGAAATTGTAGAGGGGAGCCAAATTGGCTTACCTTTCAATCCTAATTCGTTCATTGGAGGGCTGACGAAGTGCTGGGAAGGCTTGGTTTGGCTTGAGGAGAGCTCGGAATGGCCGATTTCAACTCGGCCGAAACAGGGCAGCTTCAGTCCGTCGGAGCTGCTTCACTGTTTCATCACGTCGGCGTCTCGTCGATGACCCTTGGAGTGAACAGAGACTACAGACGTGTAGCTGACTTCTCCCCAATTTTAAAGAACTTGACCTCACCTTGTTTCGCTCAGAAAAGACCCCATGTCGGAGTTCTGGTTCGAGCTTCACCGAAAAATGGAGCAGTTGAGAGACAATGGAGTTTTCAGGTGTGGAGAGGATGAATGGGGAGGGGCTCTTTATATAGGGAGCTTGGAGACTTGTTGGCCGTCCATTTGGCACTGTTATTATTGACATTGAAGACCTAAAAGGCCCCGAACAGAAGCGTTTCTTCTTTGCCTGCATTTCTTAAGTTTCCCAGTGGGTGAACAGTGATGTCATCTTGTGGAAGAAGATGACATTGTTTTGAACCGGACCAGACCGGTTCGAACTAGATTCAAAGCTTAAACCGGCCGGTTCACCCCCCATTCGACCAAGTTTTTCAAATCTAAAAAGTTTTAAATTCATCTAAATTCATTCTCTATCCAATGGTGGTCTCAAATCTCCAATTTAAATTTTTTAAACCACCTAGAAAAATAAATTTAGGATTTGGTTCAATAGTGGTTCAACCCAGTCCAAACCGGTTCGGATCTGGTTCACCAGAACTGGTTTGGTTTTCATCCCCAATTCCTTCACAAGTCCATTTCCATGTCTTTTGTGACTCCTTGGGTCATTTAGGGTCCATAAAATTCCTGGTTTGCCATCTCTTTATTTATTCCGATTCATAAACTGACTCGGTCCTTAAACTGGTTCAATCTGGTTAGGGTCTAGTTCACCCAAACCGGTCTTGTTTTTCTCTCACACTTTGTTCTAAGATTCCTTCCCAAGGTTTATGAATTTCTTTAGAGAACAATTGTCACGCCCTGACCCGGTTTGGTCGGATCGCCGTGATCAACCCGCCACTCTCCCGATTTGTTAAAGAGTTTCCCCTTATTGTAAACTGTAAAGAGTAAGGCGTCCTTTAACCTGCACCTTTTTCCTGGAATAGCATAATCAAAACTGCATGAAATTTAAAACTTTACATACTTGTCTTACAGGCATCTTAGTTGACGGTCTCTAACGGGAGGCTTTCCGGGATTTCCTAAAAGGGATATAAGGGAGGGGGTGAGTACAACTACTCAGTGAATGGGTTTTTAAAAACTTTTAACTTTTAAGAAAAATATTTATATGGAGTGTGCTAAACTCCTTTGTTTTCAAAAATCCCTTCATTTAAAAATTTGGCTTTTTCCACCATTTCTTATTTACCACGGTGTGTCATCACCCAACACACATTCTTCATCATGAAGGTTACACACATTCGCAAGTCAGTATCACTACTAAACCCGCTAGTGGCTTCGGAGCGACTTTTCCTACCACCCGGATAGAAGTACGACCACTTCTACCCTAGGAATGAGTGGATATACGTGACATCTAACCCACAATCCTGAAATCACTTCTTGATATCCGTATGAGGACAGAGACCTCATCCTGTCCCCACCCCAGTCTCATGCGCTTGGTGCTACTCCAGATTTCGTACTGACACCTGGAACGACAAACTGCCCTTATAGCCACTAGGTCGTCTAGTGCCCTTAGGATGCATCACTACCCCTCATGGGCATCTTGATGATCCCGTACTCACAGTGCATGCACAAACAATGTTTTTTTCATATTGCCATGTAAATCTATGGTGCCACTGGTCCAACAGTCCCAACTCTCAACTCAACCCGTAGTTGTTTATGTTGACTGGTCTGTCGACCTGTCATGTCGCACTGCCGCTAGTTGACAGAGCATGTCGGTCCTATCTTAGTACCATGGCCAAACAATTCACTCATTAAGTTTTATGGCACATATATTATGTTCATTTACGAGCTCCTACTTGTGCCAACTGGCCTTGGGCCCACTCTACGAGATTTTCAAAATCGAGCATTTAGCCCCCAAGTTCTAAAACTGAGGCCCCCGGTCTATCAGAGCCATTCGAGCTCTCGTCGAGAAGGTCTCCCAAATTGTTTAAGCATTGGCACACTGTCAGGGGAGGGCACTTCCGACAAAACATATGTTTTCTCTATCCATTTTTCCGCATGATTTTCACATCACTTCCTCTAAGTAGTGGTGTTTAAAATACCACTAAATAGTGGGTTTTCATACAGAGGTACTTATCATTCACAACCGGGTATGATATAAAATTTCCACTCACAATCGGTAAGTCGTTTTAAAATTTTAAGTTGTGCTCATCATCCCAACTAGGTATGATGTTAGTAAACCCACTCACCCGTTAATGTAGTGAATTCCACTAGAGCGGTTCTTTGTATTCACGCGAGCTTGTCCTTGTTGGCGTTCTTGGTACTTCGTGTTCCTACACGATATGAACATCTCGTTTCATTATCCTTCGGCCTAATCGCCTTCATTCATTCCAAATGAATGTGAAAGTCAAATTTTCATTTATTTGTAATTAGGTCCCTAAAGTTGTTTCTCTTTAACTTTAAGTCCCAATGACGATTTTTCCTCAAATTGAGTCTTGAAACTTCTAAAATTTATCATAGGACCTCAATTTATTCCATTTCACTAAAAGGGGATTAATTTCTCATATTTCCAATTTGGTCCTCCAACTTTTCCAAAATTACCATTTTGCCTTCCTTTACAAAAAATGGTAAGTTTTGCCCCAAAAATCCAAAATTTCATTTTGGTCCTTCGAATTTCGAAAATCCCCAAATTTCCCCTACTTTATTTTTTCAATTTCTACTCTTCAACACTGTCGAATTTGATTTCATCAAATTGACCAATCAAACACCTCTAATTGTTAAAATTGAGTTCCTACATGTTCATATGATTCTAAGGAACTTTGAATCGTAGATTTTAACACTAGAACGAGCTCAAATGGAGCTTCGCCGGAAAATAGATTGTAGAGAGAGAAAGCTTCGATTTCTCACCGGTGAGGGCACGGCGGTCCGAGCTTTCGATCTGGGAAGATAGCTCTCATCTTGAGGATCTTCCTAGAATCAAGAATCGTATCAATTGATGCCGAATTGAGTTAGAATTTCATCATTGAAATTCCGTCGGTTCTCTCTCTAACACCGGCTGGAAATTGTAGAGAGGAGTCGAATTGGCTTACCTTTCAGTCCTAATTCGGCCGTGGGAAGGCTGAGGAAGTGTTGGGAGGGCTTGGTTTGGTCTGAGGAGGACTCTAAATGGCTGATTTCAGCTTCACCAAAATAGGGCAGCTTCAGTCCGCCAGAGCTGCTTCACGGTTCCATCATGCCGGCGCTTCTCCAATGATTCTCGGATTGACTGGAGTTTGCTATTAGATAGTTGTCTTCTCCTCTATTCTAAAGAGCTTGACCTCTCCTTTTGAGGTTAAGACAAATGTTTAAATTGAAACTCTAGTTCTAGCTTCACCGGGAAATGGAACAGTAGAGAGAGAGAGAGAAGTATTCAGGTGTAAGGAGAATGAATGGGGATGACAAATTTTTTACCGAAATTTCGATTTACAAAAAAATCTTACTTCCCAAGAGGTCACCCATCGTCACATTACTCTCGAGCAAGTATGCTTAACTTCAAAGTTCTTATGGAATCTCATTCACATGAACCAATTTGGTTTTTGTCTTTTATTTTTCCTTAAGTTTCTTTTCCAAGCTTTAATGAACCCCTTTGGATCACCCGCAAGTTGTAAATTTCCAAATTGCTTGTTCCCATATTATCGGGTTTGTAAACTGACTCGGTTTTCTTATTCAGTTTGACCAGTTCTTTTCCCAGTTTTCCTTAACTCAAAAGTGTGGGGTTGTGGGGTTTACAACAATGGAGTTGAATTCCTTTGTTTTACCCGATCTCTATTGGTTCCGGTTCGTGAACCGACTCAGTTCATAAACCTGTTCAATTCTGTTGGACCCAGTTCATCCAAACCGGTCTAATTTTCCTCTTCTAAATTGTCCAAGGTTCTTTTCCATAGTATTTTGAACCCTTTGGAACACCTGAGAGTTGTAAATTCCTAAATTGCCCATTCAAAATTATCGGGTTTGTGAACTGATTCGGTTTTCTCACTTGGTTTAACTGGTTCTCTTCCTGGTTTTCCTTAGGTTAAAAGGGCGAGGTTTGTAGCCGTCCTTGAGTGTTATCACCTTGAGATTTTTCTTGTTAAGTATTATTTGCCAAATGGACACTCTAGGAGTCCTCCTATATTCCTTGATTCTCTCATTCAGCTTACTTAACTGGGATGGGATTCTCCCTAATTTTGATGGGGAAGGGGTTTGTTTGTTTATTATTCTTGGGACCATCTTCATAGCAAGATCACTTCATCGAGAGATAGGATTTTAGGAATTTCGGGTACTTTATTAATCGAGGAGTACAATATGTTGGGGTTTTTATCCCTATTAGAGAAAGTGGTCACAAAATAAATTGGGAGCTACGAAGTTCTTGATAAGCATCCTCCTAAGTAAGGTTATACACCCTTTGCTGGCATTTATAGCTTCACGCCTGGCTTCCTTTATACTTAGAGTTGTGCCCTCAGTAGGTCCCACCATTCTCCGAAATACTTCCCCATTTGGTCTTTTGAGATTCCTACCATGCCGGAAGCTTCTAGGGTTGTCTTCCTATGAGGACAGGGTGTTGAGTAGAGTCATTCCTAGTTTTCTTGGTTACTCTCTTGGGAGCCATTTGAAAATTTTTAGGATAAATCCTATTAGTTACTATATTTTCTAGTCTTGATTAGGTATTCGAGGAAACAAGCTCCGATACCATTCTAGTTGCCATGCCCCGACCCGGTTTGGTCGAATCCCCGTCAGCAACAAACCACTCTCCCGGTTTATTAAAGGTTTTCCCCTTATTATAAACCGTAAAGAGTAAAGCATCCTTTAAACCTGCACCTTTTCATGGAATAATATAAATCAAGGCTGCATAATTTTTTAAATTTATCATACCTGTCTCATAGACGTCTTAGTTTATGGTCTTTAAGGATAGGATTTCTGGAATTTATTAAAAGGTATATTAGGGAGGGATGAGTGCAATGACTTAGTGAATGGGTTTTCAAAATTTTTAACTTTTAGGAAAAAAAATTTATATTGGAGTGTGTCAGACTCCTTTCTTTCAAAAATCCTTTCATTTCAAATCTCGGCATTTACCACCATTTCTTATTAATCACGGTGTATTATCACCCAACACACATCCTTCATCATGAAGGTCAAACACACATTCGTCGGCCAGTACATCCACTGAACCCACTTGTGGCATTAGAGCGACTTTACCTGCCACCTATATAGAAGCACGTCTACTTCAAACTTGAGAATGAGTGGATGTACACAACATCCGACCCTCAATCCCAAAATCAATTCTCCGTGTCCGTATGAGGACAGAGGCCTCATCCCGTCCCCACCCCGGTCTCATGCGCTTGGTGCTACTCCAAATTTCACACGGTCACCTAGTACGACGAACTGCCCATATAATCACCAGGTCGTCCAGGGCCCTTAGGATGCATCACTACCCCTCTTGGGCATCTTGATGGTCCCGTAATCACAGTGCATACACAATCAGTATTTTTTTTATCATGCCATATAATCTGTGGTGCCACTAGTCTAACGACCCTGACCCCCAACTCAACTTGTAGGTATTTGTCTTAACTAGTCCGGAGACTTGTCATGTCGCACTATCACTAGTTGATTGAATATGTCGGTCATGTCTTGGTACCATGCCCAAACAATTCATTTATTAAAGTTTTATAGCACATATCTCACGATTGAATATGTCGGTCCTCAATTAATTCAAATTCACAAAAGGGGTTTAATTTCTCAAATTTCCAATTTGGTCCCCCAACTTTTCCAAAATTACCATTTTGCCCTTCCTTTACAAAAATGTTAAGTTTCACCCCAAAAATTCTAAAATCCCTCAATTGGCCCTTTAAGATTTTTACCATGCCCAATTAACCCTCAATTTTATAAAATTGCATCTTGGTCCTTCAAATTTTCGAAAATCCCAATTTTCCCCAATTTTTCACCCAATTTCAATTCCTTAACACAACTGAATTTGATTTCATCAAATTGACCGATCAAACACAACTAATTGTTCAAATTGAAGTGACAATTGAGATCCTACATCGTCATACAATTCAATAGGACTTTGAATCGCAAGTTTTGATGCTGGAACAAGCTAAAACGGAGCTTTGCCAAAAAATAAACTATAGAGAGAGAAAGCTTCTATTTCTCACCGGTGAAGGTGCAACGGTCTGAGCTTTCTACTTGGGTAGACAGCTCTTGTCCTAAGGTTCATCCTAGAATCAAGAATTGCATCAATTGATGCCGAATTGAGTTAGAATTTCATCATCAAAATTCTGTGAATTCTCTCTATAGCACCAGTCGAAAATTGAAGAGGGGAACCAAATTGGCTTACCTTTCAGTCCTAATTCGGTCGTGGGAGGGCTGAGGAAGTGTTGGGAGGGTTTGATTTGGCCTAAGGAGGACTCGAATCGGCCGATTTCAAATCTGTTGATCCTATCTTGGTACCATGGCCAAACAATTCATTTATTAAAGTTTTATGGCACATATCTCATGTTTGTTTATGAGCCCCTGCTCTGCCCACTAGCCTATGGCCCACTTGTTCGAAATTTTCAAAATCTATCAAAATGGCCCCCAAGTTCCAAAACCGAGGCCCCCGGCCTATAAGAGCTATTCGACATCCCATCAAGAAGTTTCATCATACCAACCAGGTATGATCTACTCACAACCGGTAAGTAGTTTTTCTGCATGATTTTCACATCACTTCTCCAAATTGTGATGTTTAAAATGCCACTAAATAGTGGGTTTTTCATTTTGAGGTAATTATCATTCCCAACCGGGTATGATATAACATACCACTCACAACCGGTAAGTACTTTTTAACTTTAAAGGGTACTCATCATCCCAACCGGTTATGACGTTAGTAAGCCCACTCAAGATGGCTTCAAATTTAGAAAAGGTGTTCATCATCCCAACCGGTTATAAAGTGTAAATTAGCCAACTCACCCATTAATGTAGTGAATTCCACTAGACCTGTTCTTTATATTCACGCGAGCTTGTCCTTGCTGGCGTTCCCAGTACCTCATGTTCCTACACGATACGAACATCTCAATTCATTATCACTCGGCCTAATAGCCTTCATTCATTCCAAATGAATGAGAAAACCAAACTTTTATTTATTTGCAATTAGGTCCCTAAAGTTATTTTTCTTTAAGTCCCTAATGTCGATTTTTCCTCAAATTGAGTCCCGAAACTTCTAAAATTTATCTTAGGACCTCAATTTATTCAAATTCATAAAAAAGGGTTTAATTTCCCAAATTTCCAATTTGGTCCCCCAACTTTTCCAAAATTACCATCTTACCCTTCCTTTACAAAAATGGTTAGTTTCACCCCAAAAATTCTAAAATTCCACAATTGGCCCCCTAACATTTTTATCATCCTCAATTGACCCTTAATTTTATAGAATTTTATCTTGGTCCTGGAACTTTTGAAAATCCCCACACCAATTGTTCCCCCAATTTCAACTCATTCACACAGCCGAATTTGAATTAATCAAATTGACTGATCAAACACATCCAATTATTGAAATGGAATTTAAAATTGAGATCCTATATCTTCATAAGATTCAATAGCATTTTGAACCACAAGTTTTGACGCCGGAAGGAGCTCAAATGGAGCTTCGCCGAAAAAAAAAACAACAGAGAGAGAAAGCTTCGATTTCTCACCGATGAGAGTGTGGCAGTCTGAGCTTTCTCTGTGGGTAGATTGCTCTCATCCTAAGGTTCATCCTAGAATCAAGAATTGCATCAATTGATGCCGAATTGAGTTAGAATTTCATCATCGAAACTCTATGGGTTCTTTCTCTTGCACCGATTGGAAATTACAGAGGGGAGCTGAATTGGCTTACCTTTCTGTCCAAATTCGGTCGTGGGAGGGCTGAGGAAGTGTTAGGAGGGCTTGGTTTAGCCTAAGGAGGGCTCGAAATAGCTGATTTCAGCTCGGCCAAAATAGGGCAGCTTCGGTCAACCGGAGCTGCTTCACTGTTCCATCACGTTGGCACTTTTCGAGCGACCCTCGGAGCAAACAGAGACTACATGCGTGTAGCTGACTTCTCCCCGATTCTAAAGAACCCAACCTCACCTTTTTTGGCTCAGAAATGACCCTATATCAGAGCTCTGGTTTGAGCTTTGCAAGAAAACTAAGTAGTTGAGAGAGAATGAGCTTGTCAAGTGTGGAGAGGATAAATGGGGTGGAGGTCTTTATATAGGAAGCTCGAGGACATCTCGGTTGTCCATCGGCACATTTATGACAGGCATTGTTGGCTGGAAACGTATTGAACAGAGATGTTTCTTCTTCATTGGCACTGCTTCAATTTTTCGATGAGTGAACAGTGTTGTCATCTGAAGGAAGAAGACGATACTGTTCCGAACCGGACCGAACCGATCCAAATCGGGTTCAAAGCTTAAACCAGCCTGTTCACCCCCATTCGACCGAGTTTTTCAAATCTATAAATTTATAAATTCATTTTCCATCCAATGGTGGCCTCAAATCTCAAATTTGAATTTTTTTAAGCCACCTAGAAAAGTGAATTTATAATTTGGTTCAATAGTGGTTCAAACTAGTCCAATCGGTTCAATCTGGTTCGGATCTGGTTCACTTGAACCGGTTTGGTTTTCATCTCTCATTCATTCTCAAGTCCATTTCCATGACTTTTGGGACTTTTTGGGTCACTTGGGATCCATAAATTTCCCAGTTTACCATCTCTCTATCAGTTCTGGTTCATAAACCGGCTCGGTTCTTGGACTAGTTTGAACCACTATTCTAAGGTTTGGGTCCGGTTCACCCGAACCGGTCTAGTTTTTCTCTCCCACTTTATTCTAAGGTTCCTTCCCAAGGTTTATAAATCACTTTAGGTCACAAGGGAGTTGAAATTTCTCTTATTTTCCCGTTCCCCAATAAATGGGTTTGTGAACCGGTTCAGTGTTTCTCACTCAGTTTGACCAGTTCTTTTCTTGGTTTTCCTTTACTCAAAAGGTATGGGTTTACAAGGATAGTGGAGAATAAACAATGCCCTAAGAAAGATCAGGAGGTAATAAAGACTACACTCTAAGAAAGGCATCAAGGATGAGTAAAATCTAGAGACAACTGCCCCAAAACATTGGACAAGAAAATTGTAGGGACGAGGCAGCTAACGAACTGACCTTTAGGAGAACCATGGATTTGAGCCCGGACAAAGAAGGGAGAAGTGAAATGGCCAAAAAATTGGAAAGGAAGGATGTAGGAAATCCTTAAAGAGATCAATGGCCAAGACCGGATTAACGACCAAAAGCCATGAGATGGTTAAGTAAGTCTCTCGTAGGATGATTAAGAGATTTTGAAACAAGGAGAATGTGAGCTCTCCCCAAAAAGAAATGGACGTGTACTGGGGTACAAGTGAGAATGAGGTTGAGATACAAAAGATGTGCCGACAATGTTTCAAGAGTAAAGGTAAGATGGCACCAAAAGATGTCATTTAAGGTTAGATGGCCTCAATGGTGAATGAAAAGAGAATTCTGGGAGAAAGAGTAAGAATCCTCCCAAGGAAGGAAATCCTAGGAGGGACACATGTCCTAATTAAGAGGTAATGGAATCAAGTGATGAGGGATGAGGAGATGAACTTGCAAATGAAGTGCATGTTGAGGTTAAAGAACCATGGGAAGCATACTAGGAGGACCCAAGGAGTAAGTTAAACCTAAGGGACGGGTAACTAGGAAGATAGTATCAAAAGATGCCATACAAGTAAGAAAGGGGTGGACTGCCCATAAAAAAAGAAATAGAGGAAAGCACATCTAAGAAACCATGGAGAAGTAAGTCCTCTAGTTAAGAAGTGATTAAAGGAAATGACAACTGACATCAAGACTGGTTGTGTTCCACGCTCACTTGATGTAGCCTAAGGAGTGGACGGCTAGGCATAGGGTGAAGTACATGAAGTAAGACCAATAAACATAAGTTCCTCAAATAAGGAATAAGGGATGTAATGGAATTTTTAGATGAGGAAGGATTCAAAGCAGGCAAATGCCTCAATATAGAAAGGGGTGTGAGGAAATGAAGGAAGAAACCTTCAGAGAATGGTAAGAAGGTTGAGCATGTAGCTCCTAAGGTGAAAGTCTCTACTTTGAGGAACATAGTAGAGAATGAAACCATAAGAAGGGAGCTCCCCAAACAAAGCAATCGACACATAGACCGAAAGGGATCAATTCAGAATAAAGAATCATGAAAAGGTCATGAGCAAGTAAGAGTAGATTAAGGAAAGGGAAAATCCTAGAATAAATCACACCATTGGAAATGAGGAAGGGCATATAATGGAAGAATCTCAGCATGCCCATAAGTCATCGGGAAACCCAAATGATTGGAACCGGAAAAACTTAATAATGAAGTTGAGAAAGGACGAGCATGCAAGGAAAATTGACACAGTTATGTAAGACATGGCATCAAGGGCAGGAAGGATTATTGGATAACGGTAAAGGTAGTTGAGGAATAGTACCAGACGAAAAGAGGGACAAAACTATACGATCCCCAAAAAGCTGGAAAGTTGAGAACAACCATCAAGGAAGTACTCTAGAATCCTAATGGACAAAGACAAGTTCTAGAGCATGTCATGCTGTAAGGGACATGTAAGTGTAGGAACTGACTCATACCTTTAATTAGAGCAATTAACCCTGATTGAATGGCCAATTTGAATAAATAAATTCTGTCAGTTTGAAGGGGTGAAATTGGGGGAAAATTTTAGGAAATTTTGGGAATTTCAAAAATTTGAGGGACCTTTATGCAATTTCCCAAAATTGAAGGCTAATTGGTGATGAGAAAAGTGTTGAGGACCAATTGGTCAATTTTTGAAACATTTGGGGGTCAAATTGCTATTTTTGGAAAGTGGGGGCAAAATTGTATTTTTTGGAAAATTGGGGACCAAATTGGAAACTTGGGAAACTTGGGCTCATTACACAATTTAAAGTAAATTAAGGGCCCAAGGAGGATATTGGAAGTCCTTGAGACTTAATTTGAGGAAATTTTAACACTACGGACCAAAAGTCAAAATGTGTGAAATTTAGGGACCTAAGTACAATAAATCAAAAGTTAGGGCCTAGTCGCCTATACTTGAGAAAACGATGGCTACCATGCCAAATCTTAATTGATAAGGATGACCAAATCATGTAGGGACATGAGAAACTAGAATGCTACTTAGGAAAAGCTAGCGTGGACTTAGAAACGGACTAAGGACGAACAAGTCACGGTCATCAGGTGAGTGGGCATACTTACATCATACCCACATAGGATGGTGAGCACTTTATAAGTGAAAAACCACTTGTGAGTGGGACTTTAACATCATACTTGGTTGGGGTAATTAGTGATCTAAGCTAAAACCTATTTAACGGTTGTAAGTAGAGTAAATCATACCCAATTGGTATGGTGAACTTCCTTGATGGAAGGAGAAAACCCACTTAATGGTTATAAGAAGAGATATCATCACACCCAGTTGGTAGGATGAAGTGAAAAGATAAATTTTTATTAAAAGTGTTCTTCCCTGACTGTAAACCCCGTCCTTTTATAGAGAAGAAAATCGGGAAAAGAACCCGTCATTTCAAAAGAGAAAACTGAGCCGGTTCATGAACCACAACTGATAAGGAAAGGGTAAATTTAGAAAATTCAAATCCTAAGTGACCCAAAGAGTCATAAAAACCTTGGAAAGGAACCTTGGGACAAATTGGAAGAGAAAACCAGATTGGTTCAGGTGAACAGGATTAAACCGGTTTGAACCATCATTAAACCACTTGATAACTACATTTTTCTAGGTAGCTTGAAATATTCAAATTAGGGAATTGAAGACACCATTGGATAGAGAATGAATTGAGATAGATTTAAAAATTTTTAATTTTGAGAAAATCGATCGAATAGGGCCTAAACCGACTGGTTTAAGCATTGAATCTGGTCAAACTAGTCTGGTATAGTTCAAAACAGTGTCGTCTTCTTCCATCTCATGACGACACTGTTCATTCAATGCAGAAACTGACAATGCCGGTGAAGTAAAAACGACTCCGTTCAAGCCATTTCAAAGCAAGAATAAGCTTGACCAAGATGTGAAATGGTCGGGCAGAGAGTCGCTAAGCTCCCTATATAAAGAGCTCATCTCCATTCATACTCCTCACACCTGAAATCTCCATTCTCTCTCAACTGCTCCATTTTCTAATAAAGCTCAAACTAGAGCACTGACTTGGGAAATTGTCTAAGCCTTAGAAGGTGAGGTCAGTTTCTTTAAATTCTGGGGGAAGTCAGCTACCTGACGAAAATCTCCGTTTGACCCGAAGACTTCCAGAAAAGCACCTGCGGAATCAAATAGTGAAGCAATTCCGATGAACTGAAGCTACCCTATTTCGGTCGAGCTAAAATTAGCCAAATTCATCCCTCCGTCAACCAAGCCAAGCCCTACCAACATCCCCACAGCCCTCATATGACCTCAAATGAGCTGAAAGTTAAGCCAATTCGGCCCTACTCAATCGTCGTAGGTTGGAGTTAGAGAGAGAAACTACAAAATTTCACTAACGAAATTCTCCCTCGATTCGAGGTCAATTGTAGGAATTATTGATCCTAGAAGGTACCTAAGGAAGAGAGCTACCTTCCCCGATAGAGAGCTCGAACAATCGCATCTCCCACGTTAAGCTTTTGAAGTTGTCTCTCTCTACGCACAGATTTCTGGCAAAGCTCCGTTTGAGCTAGTTTCAACCTCAATTCATGCAATTCAAAGCTCAATTGAATCGTATGGAATTGTAGGAACTGATTTACACCTCCAATTGAAGCAATAAACCCCAATTGAATGGTCAATTTGAAGAAATCGAATTCAGCTAGTTTGAAAGGGGGAAATTGGAGGAAAATTTTGGGATTTCGTAAAATTTAGGGACCATTTTGCAATTTCCCAAAATTTAGGGTAAATTGGCCATGGAAAAGATGTTGGAGGATCAATTGGTGATTTTTGAAATAATTGGGGCCAAATTGCCATTTTTGGAAAGTAAGGGCAAAATGGTAATTTTTTAAAAGTTGGGGACCAAGTTGGAAATTTGAAAAACTTGAGCCCCTTATACAATTTTGAGTAAAATGAGGACTCAAAGGGAAATTTTGGAAATCTTGGGACTCAAATTGGGCAAATATGAGCATTAGGGACTTGAAGTTAAGAGAAATGAACTTTAGGGACCTAAGTGCAATTAGTCAATAATTTATGAGCCTAGGCTTTTCTGCCAAACCTTAAGTGAAAAGGCTGCCCAAATTGTGTAGGGACAAGTGTGATCGGAACGCCAGCATGAGAAAGCTTGCGTCGACTTGGAAAATCAACCGAGGACAAACACGTCACGGTTATCAGGTGAGTGGGCTTATTCACATCATACCCTGTTGGAATGATGAGCACTTTAGAAATGAAAAACCACTTGTAAGTAGAATTTTGACATCATACCCGATTGGGGTGATGGGCAAACGAAGCTAAAACCTACTTACCGGTTGTAAGTAGAGGAAATCATACCCAGTTGGTATGATGGACTTCCTTGAAGGAAGGAGAAACTCGCTTGTCGGTTGTAAGCGGAGGTATCATCACAACCAATTGGTGGGATGAAGTGAAAATTTATTTTATCGGAAGTGTTCTCCTCTGACTGTGTTCCCTCCCTAATGAAGGGAGTGTGTTGTCTGCTAAACCCACTAAATGTGGAATTCAGGAAAAACGTCTTGAAAAACCGAAAATTTGAAGAAAGATCCTTTTTAAAAAGAAATAAAAATTTTGGCACACTTTAATTAAAGTTGTTTTCACAAAAAACTCACTCCCAACACCCACTAACTAAGTTGTAGAACTCACCCCATTCCTTTACCCCTTTTCAAGTAAGCAAGGGAAACCAACCCTAAGAGACCTTCTTGTAGTTGAACATTAAGACAGGTATGTAAGATTTAATGTAAACCCCACACATTTGAGTTAAGAAAAACCGGGAAAAGAACCGGTCAAACTGAATAAGAAAACCAAACCTGTTTACATTTGGTAATAAGCAATATCGAAATTTACAACTTTCGGATGATCCAAAGGGTTCACTGAACATTTCAAAAGAAACTTAAAACAAAATAAAAAACAAAAACCAAATTGGTTCAGGTGAACTAGATTCTATAAAAACTTTAAAGTTAAGCGTGCTTACTTGAGAGTAGTGTGAGGATGGGTGACCTCTTGGGAAGTATGATTTTTTGTAACCCGAAATTTCGGTTAAAAATTTTTATGCGAACGGCTTATCATAAATAGCCATAAATTAATATATATTTAATTATTGAAATTAATACCAATAATTTAATACCTAAATTAAATTATTGGTATTAATATAAATAATTAAATACCGAAATTAAATTATTGGAATTAATACCGAAATTAAATTATTGGAATTAATACCAATAATTTATGGCAATATTAATACTAGTAATAAATCTCACCCATTTAATACACGGGTTTTTTACGACTATATAAAGAGGTCATCCCCATTCCATTATCCTCACACCTGAACACTTCTCTCTCTCTCACTACTGCTCCATTTCCCGGTAAAGCTCGAACCAGAGCTTCAACTTCAACAAAGGTCGGGCTCTTTAGAACCGGGGAGAAGACAGCTATCTGATAGCAAACTCCAGTCAATACGAGAATCGTTGGAGAAGCATGATAGAATAGTGAAGCAGCTCCGGCGGACCGAAGTTGCCCTATTTCGGCCAAGCTGAAATCAGCCATTTCAAGCCCTGCTCAGGCCAATCCAACCCCTCCCAACACTTCCTCAGCCTTTCCACGGCCGAATTAGGACTGAAAGGTAAGCCAATTCGGCTCCCCTTTATAATTTTCGATTGGTGCTAGAGAGAGAGTCGACCGAATTTCAAGGACGAAATTCTAATCCAATTCTGCATCAATTGATGTGATTCTTGATTCTAGGATGAACCTCAGGATGAGAGCTATCTGTCCAGATCGAAAGCTCGAACCGTCATGCCTTCACCGGTGAGTAAGCGAAGCTTTCTCTCTCTATAGTTCATTTTCCGGCGAAGCTCCGTTTGAGCTTGTCCCGGCATTAAAACTTGCGATTCACATTTCTGAAGAATCGTATGAACATGTAGAAACTCAATTTCAACTTCAATTTCAATAATTAGAAACGTTTGATGGGTCAATTTGATATAATAAAATTCGGCTGTGTTAAGAAGTTGGAATTGGGGGAAAATTGGGGATTTTTTAAATTCAAAGGACCAAAATGAAATTTTATGAAATTGAGGGTCAATTGGGCATGAAAATAATGTTAGAGGACCAATTGAGGAATTTTGAAATTTTTGGGGCAAAATTTACCATTTTTGTAAAGGAAGGGCAAAATGGTAATTTTGGAAAAGTTGGAGGACCAAATTGGAGATTTGGGAAATTAAACCCCTTTTTTTGAAATGGAATAAATTGAGATCCTATGATAAATTTTAGAAGTTTCGGGACTCAATTTGAGGAAAAACCGGTATTTGGGACTTAAAGTTAAAGACTACTTAGAGAAAGTGATGTGAAAATTATGCGGAAAAAAAACTACTTATTTGGAATGAAAGCTTCGGTCGAGCTCCCAAGTTCCAAAATCGAGGCCCCTGACCTATAAGAGCTATTCAAGCTCCCGTCAAGAAGGTCTCCCAAATGTTTAAGCATTGGCACACGGTCAGGGGAGAGAACTTCCGACAAAATTAGGTTTTCAACTGTCCATCATAACAACTTGGTATAAGGACATCTCCGCTCATAATCGATGAACGGGTTTTCAACTTCTTCTGAGGAAGTTTCATCATACCAACCGAGTATGATCTACTTACAAATGGTAAGTAGTTTTTCTGCATGGTTTCTCATCACTACACTAAGTTGTGATGTTTAAAATACCACTTTTTCGTGGGTTTTCATTTCGAGGTACTTATCACCCCCAACCATTAATGTAGTGAATCCCACTAGACCGGTTCTTTGTTTTCACGCGAGCTTGTCTTGCTGGCGTTCCTAGTACCTCATGTTCCTACATGATATGAACATCTTGGTTAATTATCTCTCGGCCTAATAGCCTTCATTCATTCCAAATGAATGAGAAAAACCAAACTTTTATTTATTTGCAATTAGGTCACTAAAGTTATTTTTCATTAACCTTAAGTCCCTAATGACAGTTTATCCTCGAATTGAGACCCAAAACATTTAAAATTTCCCTTGGGACCTCAATTTATTTCATTTCACAAAAGAGGGTTTAATTTCCCAAATTTCCAATTTGGTCCCCCAAATTTTCCAAAATTATTATCTTGCCATTCCTTTACAAAAATGGTAAGTTTCACCCAAAAATTCTAAAATTCCTCAATTGGCCCTCTAACATTTTTATCATGCCCAATTGACCCTCAATTTTAGGAAATTGCATTTTGGTCCTTTGAATTTTTTAAAATCCCCAATTTTCCACAATTTTTTCCCCCAATTCCAACTTTTTAGCATAACCAAATTTGATTTCATCAAATTGACCGATCAAACATTTCCAATTGTTGACATTGAAGTTGAAATTGAGTTTCTACATGTTCATACGATTCTTTAGAAATTTGAATCGCAAGTTTTAACGTCAGGATAAGGTCAAACGGAGCTTGACCGGAAAATGAACTATAGATAAAGAAAGCTTCGATGTAAACTTCGTCCTTTAGTAATGAGAAAAACCGGGAAAGAACTGGTCAATGTGATCTTTAAACCGAATTGGTCTGCAAACCCAACTTATTGGGGATGAGCGAATTCAAAAATTTCTAACTCCCATGTGACTCAAAAATATTTATAAACTTGTGAAAAGAACCCTAGGATGATATGAGGAAGAAAGGCCAAAGCAGTTCATGAGAACCGGATCCAAACTGGAGAGAACCGGTTTATGAACCAAGTTGGTTCATGAACCGAAACCGATAGAGAACAGGAAAATCAGAGAAATTCAACTCCATTTTGCCCCAAAGAAATTTATAAACCTTGGGAAGGAACCTTGGAACCAAGTGGGAGAGAAAAACCAGATCGGTTTGGGTGAATCGGACCCGAACTAGATCGAACCAGTTAAAGAACCAAGCCGGTTTATGAACCAGAATCGATAAAAAGATGGTAAACCAGGAATCTTATGGACCCTAAGTGACCCAAGGAGTCACAAAAGACATGGAAATAGACTTGTGAAGAAATTGGGGATGAAAACCAAACTGGTTCAGGTGAACGGGATCTGAACTGATTTCGACCGGTTTGAACCACTAATGAACCAAATCCTAAATTCACTTTCTAGGTGGCTTAAATAATTCAAATTGGAGATTTGAGGCCACCATTAGATAGAGAATAAATTTAGATGAATTTAGAAATTTTTAGATTTGAAAAACTCGGTCCAATGAGGGGTGAACCGGTTGGTTTAAGCTTGGAACCCGGTTCGGACAGATCCGGTCCAGTTTGAAACAGTGCCATCTTCTTCCTTAGGATGACAGCACTGTTCACTCGCTGGGAAACTAAATAAACGACTCCATTTGGTACATTTCAGGTCATCAATTCCTGTCATAATAGTGCCAACGGACGTCCAACGGGTCCCCAAGCTCCCTATATAAAGAGCCACTCTCCATTCATCCTCTCCAAACCTGAAAAGCTCTCTCTCTCTCAGTTGCTTAGTTTTTCAGTGAAGCTTGAACTAGAGCTTTGATATAGGGTCAATTCTGAGCCAAAGAAGGCAGGGTCAGGTTAATTAAAACCGGGGAGAAGTCAGCTACACGGTGGTAGCATTTGTTCGTCCCAAGAGTCGTCGGAGAAGCGCCGTCGAGATCAAACAGTTAAGCAGCTTCGGCAGACCGAAGTTGCCCTATTTCAGCCGAGTTGAAATCAGCCAATTCGAGCCCTCATTAGGCCAAACCAAGCTCTCCCGACACCACCTCAGCCCTTCCACGGCCAAATTAGGACCAAAAGTTAAGCCAATTCGAATCCCCTTTCCAATTTCATGTCGTTGTTAGAGAGAGATTCGGTGAAATTTTGATGGAGAAATTCTAATCCAATTCTACATCAATTGATGTCATTCTTGATCATAGGAATAACATCTAGAGGAGAGCTACCTACCCAAATAGAGAGCTCTGACCGTCGCACCCTCACCGGTGAGAAATTGAAGCTTTCTCTCTCTAGAGTCTATTTTCCAATGAAGCTCTATTTGAGCTCGTTCCGGCGTTAAGATCTGTGATTCAAAGTTCCTTAGACTCATATGAACATGTAGGAACTAAATTCCAACTCCAATTTCAACAATTAGAGGTGTTTGATAGGTCAATTTGATGAAATCAAATTCCGCAGTGTTAAATAGTTGAAATTTGGGGATTTTCGAAAATTTGAAGGACCAAAATGTAATTTTCTAAAATTGAGGGTCAATTGGTCATGATAAGAATATTAGAGGGCCAATTGAGAAATTTTAGAATTTTGGGGGCAAAATTTACCATTTTTCTAAAGAAGGGGTGAAATGGTAATTTTAGGAAAATTGAAGGACCAAATTGGAAATTTGGAAAATTAAACCCCTTTGTGTGAAATCAAATGATTTGAGGTCCTAAGAAAAATTTTAAAAGTTTTGGGACTCGAATTTAGGAAAAACCCGGCAATAGGGACTTAAAGTTAAAGAAAAATAACTTTAGGGACCTAATTGCAAATATATGTAAAGTTGGATTTTCTCATTCATTTGGAACGAATGAGGGCTATTAGGCCAAAGAATAATGAACAATTATGTTCATTTTGTGTAGGAGAACGAAACATTGGGAATGCCAGTTGAGGTCCAACTTGCTAGGGACGGAACCCGACTAAGTGGAATTTCACTGCACTATCGGGTGAGTGGGATTATGTATCATACCCTATTGGGGATGATAAGTACATCAGTATTAAAAAACCCATTGCTTAGTGGTATTTTTTTTAATCATCACTACTTAGAGAAAGTGATGTGAAAGTTATGCAGAAAAACTACTTATGGGTTGTAAGTAAATCATACTCAGTTGGTATGATGAGACTTACTCGAAGGAAGTTGAAAACCCGTTCATCGATTATGAACGGATATGTCCTTATACTGGTTGGTATAATGGACAGTAAAAACCTATTTTTGTCAGAAGTGTTCTCCCCTAACTATGTGCAAATGCTTAAACTATTTGGAAGACCTTCTTGATGAGAGCTCGAATAGCTCTTATAGGTTGGGGGCCTCGGTTTTAGAACTTGAGGGCTAAAACACCCAGTTTTAAAAAAAAACTCGAACAGTGGGCCATAGGCCAATGGACACGAGCAGGAGCTCGTAAAAGATCATGATATATATATGTGCCATTAAAACTTAATAAGTTAATTGTTTGGTGAAGGTACCAAGGTAGGTCCGACATACTCAGTCAACTAGTAGCAGTGCGACATGACAGGTCTCCGGTTCAGTCGAGACAAACAGCTACATGTTGACTTGAAGGTCAGGACCGTTGGGACAAATGGTACCACAGATTATATGGCAAATTTAAGAAAACTTTGCTTGTGCATGCACCATGAATACGGGATCATCTAGACACACATGAAGGGTAGTAATGTGTCCTAAGGGCCCTAGACAGCCCGTTGAGTATAAGGGCAGATAGTCATTCCAAGTGTCTGTGCGAAATTTGGAGTAGCACCAAGCGCATGAGACCAGGGTGGGGACGGGTTGAGGTCTCTATCCTCATACAGACACAAAGAAGTGATTTTGGGATTGTGGGTCGGATATCGCGTGCATCCACTCATTCCTAGGGTAGAAGTGGTCATACTTCTATCCGAGTGGCAGGAAAAGTCGCTCCAAAGCCACTTGTGGGTTCAGTAGAGATACTGACTTGCGAATGTGTGTAACCTTCATGATGAAGGATGTGTGTTGGGTGATGACACACCAGTAACTAAGAAATAATGGAAAAATCTAAATTTTTTTAAATGAAGGGATTTTTTAAAAGAAAGGAGTCTGGCACACTCCATATAAATATATTTTTTTTAAAGTTAAAAGATTTGAATCCCATTCACTGAGTAGTTGTACTCACCCCCTCCCTTATACCCCTTTCTAGAGGTCCCGGAAAGTCGATCCTTAAAAGACTTGCACAATTAAACACCTACAAGACAGGTACAATTAAATTAGATTACTATGCAATTTTAATTTATTATATTCCTAGAAAAAGGTGCCGGTCTAAAGAACGTCTTACTCTTTACGGTTTATAATATAAGGGGAAACCCTTTGGTAAATCGGGAGAGTGGCAGGTTGATCATGGGGATCCGACCAAACCGGGTTGGGGCGTGACAACTAGAGTAGTATCAGAGCCTATTTCCTTTAATACATAGTCAAGACTAGAAAATATAGTAACTAATAGGATTATTTTAAATTTGACATAATGGCTCCAAAGAAAGGAACCAAGAGAACTAGGGTTGCCATCTCCAACACCGCCCAACCACCTCTACCAGTAGAAACTCCCAGAGTAGCCCAAACAACTCCTCCTAGACTCAGCAGGGAGCTTCAAAGATTGTACAAGGAGTTCACCCGTGTATTTGGCCAACCTAACCTTACTCCTGAGGCAGGCACCAACTCACAGGCTGAGCCTAAGGAAGTGCAATCCCACCCTTCCACTACTAATCCAACCACTCCAACGGACATACCTAGGAATCTCAAAACTCTCTGACAACTAGGATGTAAACATTTCCTTGGAGAAAAGGATGTTGGGACCGCCATGAATTGGCTGGCCAATATCAAGAAGTTAATGGGAATTTTCCAGATACTACCAGAGGATAGGGTGATCCTGATGGAATTCTTTCTAAAAGGGAGCGCTAGACGATGGTGGGACAACGTTCGAAACCTACATGCCACCACTCCCACTTGGGAGCAATTTGAGGAAAGATATTTGGAGGAGTACCTGACACCCCACCTAATAAATGAGAAGAAACAAGAGTTCATATCACTTCAACAAGGGATTAGTTCCATAATAGAGTATGAAACAAAATTCAACCAGTTAAGAACCTTTGCCCTGACCTAGCTGGATCAGCTAACATATGCTAGAGGTTTGTGGATAGTCTCAACTTGGATATTCGAGACCGTATGGGAGTACTGAGACACCCCATAGACTTGGCAGCTGTAATTAGTATGGCTCATGAATGCGAGCGACTGGTACAGACCCAAAGTCGTCGAATGGAGCATACGACTAGAAAGGGGGATAAAGATTCAAACCATCAAAGAGTATAGAGAGAATATACCGTCCCAAGGGGAGCAAACAAAAAGGTATTGCAATAGAGAAGGAACATGCCTCCACCCCTTCCCAAAGTAGTCCCTACCTTACCCGAAGGAAACCCTCGATGTCCGAAGTGTCAAAGGAATCATGAGGGAGCATGCCATGCCTGTTTCGCCTATGGACAAGTGGGACACTTTGTGAAGGATTGTCCTACTATTAGGGAGAACAGAAAGAAAAATACTCTTGGACCACCTCAAGGGAACTCCAGGAACCCCAGACCGAAAGCTACGACTAGAGTATACAACCTCACTCAGGAGGAGGCTAGAGGAGACCCTAGCACTATAGCGGGTACATCCCAAAATCCTACCAACTAGTCCACAGGAGTCATGTAAACTAAATGTCTTTTGAATTAATAAAGAGAATTCCTTCTAAAATATACGTTTCTTAAATCAAGGTATATACAGCTATAGGGATAACCAGTTTATGCTCTTTTTTACTCTACAGTAGAACGATCATTCATCAGGGAAGAATTGGTTTCTATGACACCCCTGGAGCTCACTCCTCTTGTACAAAGCCTTAACATCCTTACACCCTTAGGAGAAGGTCTAAACAGAAATAAACAACTAAAGGGGTGTGAGATAGTAATTGGAGGAATCAAACTTGAAGCTGACTTAATATTGTTACCTCTAAGAGAAGTGGAAGTAATCCTAGGGATGGACTGGTTGAGTAATCATCAGGCAAGGATGGACTGTAGAAGGAAGACAATAACTTTCCATACCTCCAAGACTAAGGGACTAAAGTTCCACGGAGATAAAAAAAAGTGAAGTAAAATTTGTGTCCCATCTGAAGGTTCAAAAGATGATTCAAAAAGAATGTACAGTTGTGCTGGCCATGGTGGTGAATGAAGATTTTGAAGAAAAGAAAATAGAAGACATTCCAATAGTCATGCATTTTCCAGAAGAGCTACCTGGACTACCTCCAAGTCACCAAGTGGAGTTTACTATAGAAATCACCCTAGGAACCAACCTCATATCCCAAGCCCCATATCGCATGGCTCCGGTAGAACTGAAAGAACTAAAGAAACAACTGGACGAATTATTGGAAAAGGATTTCATACGTCCAAGTCAGTCCCCATGGGGTGCTCCTGTTTTGTTCGTGAAGAAAAAGGACGGGAGTATGAGACTATGTATTGACTACAATATGCTGAATCAGGTCACCATCAAGAATCTATACCCACTCCCAAGGATAGATGATCTGTTTGATTAGTTAAAAGGAATAGCAAACTTCTCAAAAATAGATCTTCGATCAGGATACCACCAACTAAGGATTAGAGAGGAGGACATCCCTAAGATGGCGTTGCGATCCAAATATGGACACTATGAATTTCGAGTGATGCCGTTCGGATTGACAAAAGCCCCTGCTGCTTTCATGGACCTAATGAACCGTGTGTTCCAACCTCATCTGGATAAATTTGTGATAGTATTCATAGACGATATCCTCATATACTCATGAATCAGGTCAGAACATGAAGAGCATCTGGCAATTACATTGGAAATCTTGAAGAAAAACCAATTATAGGCAAAGTTTTCCAACTATGAATTCTAGTTGCAAGAAATAGGATTCTTAAGGCACATCATATCTAAGGACGGAGTTAAGGTGGATACAGCCAAGGTGGAAGCTATATCAGAATGGAAACTCCAAGGAATCCTACAGAAATTAGAAGTTTCTTCAGATTGGCAGGATACTATAGGTGGTTTGTGCAAGACTTTTCTAAAATAGCAACTCCTTTAACTCGACTCACCAGGAAGGGAGTTGAGTATAAATTGGATGAGGATTGTGAAAAGTCTTTTCAGGAATTAAAGACTCGACTGACAACCACACCAGTACTCTCCCTACCCGATCCTACTACAAGAGAGTACACAGTCTATAGTGATGCCTCAGGACAAGGACTGGATGTGTTTTAATGCAATAAGGGAAGGTTATCATGTACACCTCGCGACAACTGAAGATACATGAGAGAAATTACCCGACTCACGACTTGGAATTAGCTGCAATAGTGTTTGCCTTAAAGATATGGCAACACTACCTTTACAGGGTTAAGTGCAGGATATACACAAATCACAAGAGCCTTAAGTACTTCCTAACTCAGAAGGAGTTAAATCTTTGTCAGAGGAGATGGCTAGAATTGGTGAAGGACTATGATCTTGTGATAGAATACCACCCCGGAAAGGCAAATGTGGTAGTAGATGCCTTAAGTCGCAAGTATCAAACTAAGGTGACACAACTCAAGACAAGCTACTTACCTTTGTTGCAACAATTAGGAAGAATGGAAGTGAGTCTGAGGATGGACCGACAGGAAAAATGCCTTATGGCGAATGTAGCGATAAGGCCCAGTCTAATCGAGAATATAAAGGCCCAACAAAAGATTGATAAAGAACTTCAGTCCTACATGGATTCAACTAACAGAGAAAGGAAACCAGATTATGAAGTGCGAGGTGATAGAGTACTGACTTATAAGGGTAGGGTATGTGTGCCTCAAGACAAGGAGTTACGGAGATTAATATTGGAAGAGGCACACGATTTTGTGTATGCTATGCATCCGGGTAGTCCTAAAATGTACCGCACCCTCAAACAAGGATATTGGTGGAAAGGTATGAAGAGGGACATTGTGAAATATGTAGCCTGATGCTTGTCCTATCAATAGATAAAAGCAGAGCATCAGAAGCCATCAGGGCTACTACAACCCTTACCAATTCCGGAATGGAAATGGGAACACATCACCATGGATTTCGTCATGGGGCTGTCGGTGACCAGAAAAGGTCAAGATGCGATTTGGGTAATTGTGGATAGATTGACCAAATCACCTCATTTCCTTCCTATAAGAGTAATGGACATAGTAGAACAGCTGGCCATCCTATACATGAAGGAAATAATAAGACTCCACGGTGTCCCGGTGAGTATAGTATCGGATAGAGATCCGAGATTTACTTCTAGGTTTTGGCCGAGTCTACAAAACGCCATGGGAACCAAACTCCACATGAGTACGGCATTTCACCCTTAGACAGGTGATCAGTCTGAGTGAACCATTCAAACCTTGGAAGACATGCTAAGGGCATGTGTACTCACCATGAATAAAAGCTAGGAGGAATACTTATGTCTGATGGAATTTGCGTATAATAATAGTTATCAGGCCAACGTCCAGATGGCTCCCTATGAAGCCCTTTATGGACAAACCTGTCATACCCCTTTGTTTTTGAAGAAGTGGGTGAAAGGAAATTAGAAAAAACTAAGATAATAGAAGATTCCATAGAGAAGATAAAATTAATAAGGAGTCATCTTAAGACTGCACATGATAGGCAGAAGACTTATGCAGACAATCGAAGGAAGGATTTGGAGTTTGAAGTGGTTGATCAGGTATTCCTCAAAGTATCTCCATGGAGGGGAATACTTAGGTTTCAGCAAAGAGGGAAGTTGAAACCCAGATATATCAATTCATATCCCATTATTCAAAGGATAGGACCGGTAGCTTATAAATTAAAACTACATCTTGATCTGCAGAGAACACATGATGTATTTCACATTTCAGTACTTTGGAAACATCAACATAATCCTAGTCACGTATTAGACCGACCTTCAATGGAACTAGAAGAGAACCTGACTTATCAGACAAAGCCGGTACAAATCATCGACCAAAGAGACAAGAATTTGAGGAATAAAAAAATTCCAAAGGTCAAGGTGTTATGGCAGAACGGACCCGTGCAGGAAGAGACATGGGAAACCGAGACTATGGTGAGGGATAATTATCCTCAGTTGTTTAATGTGTAACTGTTTTGAGGACAAAACCCCTAAAAGGAGGGGAGAGTTGTAAACCCCGTCCTTTAGTAATGAGAAAAACTGGGAAAGAACCGGTCAATGTGATCTTTAAACCGAATTGGTCCGTAAACCCAACTAATTGGGGATGAGCGAATTCAAAATTTTCTAACTCCCATGTGACTCAAAAATATTTAAAAACTTGTGAAAAGAACCCTAGGATGATATGAGCAAGAAAGGCCAAAGCAGTTCAAGAGAACTGGGTCCGCACTAGATAGAACCGATTTATGAACCAAGTTGGTTCATGAACCGAAACCGATGGAGAATGGGAAAATTAGAGAAATTCAACTCCCTTGTGCCCAAAAGAAATTTATAAACCTTGGGAAGGAACCTTGGAACCAAATGGGAGAGAAAAACCAGATCGGTTCGAGTGAACCAAACCCAAATCGGATCGAACCGATTTAAGGACCAAGCTAGTTTATGAACTGGAATCGATAAATAGATGGTAAACCGGGAATCTTATGGACCCTAAGTGACCCAAGGAGTCACAAAAGACATGGAAATAGACTTGTAAAGAAATTGGAGATGAAAACCAAACCGGTTCACGTGAACCCGATCCGAACTGGTTTGAACCGGTTTGAACCACTAATGAACTGAATCCTAAATATATTTTTCTAGGTAGATTAAATAATTCAAATTGGAGATTTGATGCCACCATTGGATAGAGAATGAATTTAGATAAATTTAGAAATTTTTAGAATTGAAAAACTCGATTGAATGATCGGTGAACCAGCCGGTTTAAACTTGGAACCCAGTTTGGACCGGTCCGGTCCGGTTCAGAAGAGTGTCATCATCTTCCTCAGGATGACAGCACTATTCACTTGCCGGGAAACTGAAGAATCATCGGCGAAGAAGAAACGCCTTCGTTTGGTACATTTCAGGTCATCAATTCCTATCATAATAATACCAACAGATGGCCAACGGGTCCCCAAGCTCCCTATATAAAGAGCCCCTCTCCATTCGTCCTCTCCACACCTGAAAAGCTCTCTCTCTCTTAGTTGCTTAGTTTTCCAGTGAAGCTCGAACCAGAGCTCTGAAATAGGGTGAATTCTAAGCCAAAGAAGGTGAGGTCAAGTTAATTAGAACCGGGGAGAAGTCAGCAACACAGTGGTAGCATTCATTCATGCTGAGAGTCGTCGGAGATGCACCATCGTGATCAAATAGTGAAGTAGCTCAGGCAGACCAAAGCTGCCCTGTTTTGGCCGAGTTGAAATCGGCCAATTCGAGCCCTCCTCAAGACAAACCAAGCTCTCCCGACACCACCTCAACCCTTCCATGGCCGAATTAGGACAGAAAGGTAAGCCAATTTGGCTCCCCTTTACAATTCTAATCCAATTCAACATCAATTGATGTCATTATTGATCCTAAGAAGAACCTCTAGAGGAGAGCTACCTGCCCAGATAGAGAGTTCCGACCGCCACGCCCTCACTGGTGAGAAATCGAAGTTTTCCCTCTCTAAAGTTTCTTTTTCAGTGAAGCTCCGTTTGAGCTCGTTTCGTCGTTAAAATCTACGATTCAAAGTTCCTTAGAATTGTATGAACATGTAGGAACACAATTCCAACTCCAATTTCAACAATTAGAGGTGTTTGATCGGACAATTTGATAAAATCAAATTCGACAGTGTTGAAGAGTTAAAATTCGGGGAAATTTGGGGAAATTTGGGGAAATTTGGGGAAATTTGGGGATTTTCAAAAAATCGAAGGACCAAAATGTAATTTTCTAAAATTTAGGGTCAATTGGTCATGATAAGAATATTAGAGGGCCAATTGAGAAATTTTAGAATTTTTGGGGCAAAAATTTACCATTTTCTAAAGAAGGGGTAAATGGTAATTTTGGGAAAATTGAAGGACCAAATTGGAAATTTGGGAAATTAAACCCCTTTGTGTGACATCAAATGATTTGAGGTCCTAAGATAAATTTTAAAAGTTTTGGGACACGAATTTAGGGAAAACCCGGCAATAGCGACTTAAAGTTAAAGACAAATAACTTTAGGGACCTAATTGCAAATATATGTAAAGTTGGATTTACTCATTCATTTGGAATGAATGAGGGATATTAGGCCAAAGAATAATGAACAATTATATTCATTTTGTGTAGGAGAACGAGACATCAAGAACGCCAGTCGAGCTCCAGCTTGCTAAGGACGGAACCCGACTAAGTGGAATTTCATTGCACTATCGGGAGAGTGGGATTATGTATCATACTCGGTTGGGGATAAAAAGTAACTCAGTATAAAAAAAACCCACTGCTTAGTAGTATTTTTTTTAATCATAACTACTTAGAGAAAGTGATGTGAAAGTTATGTGGAAATACTACTTACTGGTTATAAGTATATCATACTCGGTTGGTATGATGAGACTTCCTCGAAGGAAGTTGAAATCCCGTTCATCAGTTATGAACGGTGATGTCCTTATACCGGTCGGTATAATGGATAGTGAAAACCTATTTTTGTCGAAAGTGTTCTCCCCTGACTGTGTACTAATGCTTAAACTATTTGGGAGACCTTCTTGACGGGAGCTCTAATAGCTCTTATAGGCCGGGGGCCTCGATTTTAGAACTTGAGGGCTAAAACGCCCAGTTTTTTAAAAAAAACTCGAACAGTGGGCCATAGGCCAATGGACATGAGTAGGAGCTCGTAAAAGATCATAATATATATATATATATGTTCCATTAAAACTTAATAAGTGAATTGTTTGGTCATGGTACTAAGGCAGGTTTGACATACTCAGTCAACTAGTAGCAGTGCGACATGACAGGTCTCCCGATCAGTCGAGATAAACAGCTACATGACAGGACCGTCGGGACAAATGTCACCACATATTATATGGAAAATTTAAGAAAACCTTTCTTGTGCATGCACCAAGAATACGGGATCATCAAGACGCCCATAAGAGGCAGTGATGTGTCCCAAGGGCCCTGGACAACCCGGTGAGTATAAGGGCAGATCGTCATTCTAGGTGTCTGTGCGAAATTTGGAGTAGCACCAAGCGCATGAGATCGGGGTGGGGACGGGATGAGGTCTCTGTCCTCATACGGACACGAAGAAGTGATATCGAGATTGTAGGTTAGATGTCGCGTACATCCACTCATTCTCAAGGTAGAAGTGTTTGTATTTCTATCCGGGTGGCAGGAAAAGTTGCTCCGAAGCCACTAGCAGGTTCAGTATTGATACTGACTTCCGAATGTGTATAACCTTCATGATGAATCATGTGTATTGGGTGATGACACACCGGTAACTAAGAAATAATGGAAAAACCCACATTTTTTAAATGAAGGGATTTTTGAAAAGAAAGGAGTCTGTCACACTCCATATAAATGTTTTTGTTTTGAAAGTCAAAAGATTTGAATCTCATTCACTGAGTAGTTGTACTCACCCCCTCCCTTATACTCCATTAAGGAAGTCCCAAAAGGCCGAACCTTAAAAGACTTGCGCAATTAAACACCTGCAAGACAGGTACGATTAAATTAGCTTACTATGTAGTCTTGATTTATGATATTCCTGGAAAATGATGCAAGTCTAAAGAACGCCTTACTCTTTATAGTTTATAATATTAGGGGAAACCTTGTGGTAAATCGGGAGAGTGGCGAGTTGATCACGAGGATCCGACCAAACTGGGTTGGGGCATAACATTCGATTACTCACCGGTGAGGGCATGGCATCCGAGCTTTTGATCTGGACCGATAGCTCTCATCTTGATGTTCATCCTGGAATTAAGAATCACGTCAATTGATGCTGCATTGAGTTAGCATTTCATCATCAAAATTTTGTTGGTTCTCTCTCTAACACTTGTTGAAAATTGCAGAGGGGAGCCGAATTGGCTTACCTTTCAGTCCTAATTCAGCTGTGGGAGGCTTGAGGAAGTGTTGGGAGGACTTGTTTTGGCTTGAGGAGGGCTCAAAATGGCTGATTTCAACTTGGCTGAAATAAGGTAGATTCAGTCCGCCGGAGCTGCTTCACTGTTCCATCACGCCGGCATTTCTCCAGTGACCCCGGACAAATGGAGACTACAACGATGTAGATGACTTCTCCCTGGTTCTAAAGAACTCGACCTCACCTTCTTTGGCTTAGAAAAGACCCTATATCATAGCTCTAGTTCGAGCTTCACCGAAAAACTAAGCAATTGAGAGAGAGTAAGCTTATCAGGTGTGGAGAGGATGAATGGGGAGGGGGTATTTATATAGGATGCTCGAGGACTACTTGGCCGTTTGATTGGTGCCTTTATGACTGGCATTGATGGCCGGAAACATATTGAATGAAGACATTTCTTCTTCTCTGGTGCTGCTTCAATTTTCCGGCAAGTGAACAGTGTTGTCATCTTGATGAAGAAGATGACATTATTCTGAACTAGACCAAACCGATCTAAACCGTGTTTGAAGCTTAAACCGGCCGGTTCACCCATCATTCGATTGAGTGTTTTAAATCTAAAAATTTCTAAATTCATTTTCTATCCAATGGTGGCCTCAAATCTCAAATTTGAATTTTTTAAGCCACCTAGAAAATTGAATTTAGGATTCGGTTCAATAGTGGTTCATACCGGTCCAAACTAGTTTGGATCCGGTTAACCTGAACTAGTTTGGTTTTCACCTCCAATTCCTTCACAAGTCCATTTCCATGACTTTTGTGACTCTTTAGGTCACTTAGGGTCCATAAATTTCACGGTTTACTATCTCTCTATAGATTCCAATTCATAAATCGGCTCGGTTCTTAAATCGGTTTAATCTGGTTTGGGTCCGATTCACCCAAACCAGTCTGGTTTTTCTCTCCCACTTTGGTCTAAGGTTCCTTCTTAAGGCTTATAAATCTCTTCAGGTCACAAGGGATCCATAAATTTCCCTGTTTGCCCTTTTTCTGTCGGTTCCGATTCATGAACCAACTTGGTTCATAAACCGGTTCAATCCAATTGGATCCGGTTCTTCTAAGTTGGTCTGGTTTTTCTCCTCCAATTTATCCTAAGGTTCTTTTTCAAGGTATTATGAACCCTTTGGATCATTCGGGAGTGGTAAATTTCCAAATTGCCCATTCCCAATTGATCGGGTACGTGAACTAGTTCGGTTTTCTTATCGATTTGACCGGTTCTTTTCCCGATTTTCCTTAACTCAAAAGGGTAGGGTTTACAACTCTCCCCTCATTTTAGAAGTTTTGTCCCCAAAACTTAATTAGCAACCTTGCATGAGGTATCATTTTCTTTTATTTCTATTTGGTGTTTGCTTAATATGCAAACTCTTCTCTTATTCTTCCAACTAGCCCTTTTTACATCCTCCACCTAAGGAATTTCTTTTCCTTTATATCATTTACTCCTTTCATAAAGTTTATCATAACTAGATATATTTTACTTAAGGGTATATCCTTAGATTCACATCTCTCTTTGCTTAGAGCAACATTTTCCCCTTTGAGGTCTCGTACTCAAAATTGGGAGTTCCAAGATACCAAACCATTCTCGTGTCTAGTTAACCTCTTGGTCGTTGCAACCCTTAGCTCGACGTCCTTTGGAGCGTTAAGTACCTGTTTTCACGGATTTCCTTGTCATCACCTTTTCGTCCTCCTTTATATGTTGCTCATTACAATTTAGTCCAAATTTTAGGTTTGACATTGTCATTTTTACTAACTGACTCTTCCTTATTTTGAGACATGTTTTCCTTGGGACTGTTGGGTTTACCTGCCCTTTACAGCGTGACGTTTTCTAGATCATGTCTCTATGTACATTAGATTTCTAGAACACCTCCTTTAGGATTATTCCCAACTTTCCAACCTCTCAGGGATTGTATAACTTCATCCCTCTTTTCTTTTGGTAGTATTCCTCGAGTACCTTTACCATTGTCCACATCAACTTACAAAACTGTGTCGTTTCTCCTTACCCACTCGTCCTTTTTCAACTTCCTTATTGAGTCTTTCCGATTCTAATTATTTGATTTCCGGATGTTTTACTAACATGATGGGATTCGTCCATTCTTAGGTCCACCCTCATTCCCAATTACATCCTTTACTCAAGGATTTTCCTTTGGCCTTAATCCACTCTTACTTTTTTTTAATCATTTCGTAGTTCATTATTCTCATTTGACCCTTTTTTAGTCTATTACTTGTTCGGGGAGTTCCCTTTTTTACGATTTCATTCTCCAATATGTCCCTCAAGGTAGTGACTTTCATTCTAGGAGCTACATGCTCAACCTTCTAACCATTCCTTGAAAGTTTCTTCCTCCGTTTTCCTTACCTTTCCTTCTATATTGTGGCATTTACCCGCTTAGAATCCTTCCCCATCTTAAAATTTCATTTTATCCCTTATTCTTTATTTGAGGAACTTATAAATCTTATTTCGTGTATTTCATACTATGCTCAGTCGTCCACTCTTTAAACTTCATTACACGCTTGTGGATTATGACCGATCTTACCAATTGCGATTATTCCTTCTTAGTCACATCTTATTTGGAGGACTTACTTTCCTAACGTTTCTCGAACATTCTTTCCTTTATTACCTAAGTATGAGTTGTCCACTCATTCATACTTGTCACAGCATCTTTTTATGCTAACCCGTTAAATTATTTCTGTATAAGGAGGGTTCACATCCTCCTTGTTTCAAAATCTATTATTCATCCTTTGTGAGGCTCACTTAACCGTCTTAAGACTTTAACTATAAATCCAATTTTGGCCATTGATTTCTTTAAGGATTTTCCTCCGTTCTTCTTTTCCAATGTTTTGCCCTTTTCACTTCTCCCTTCTTTGTTGTGGTTTCAATCCATGGTTTTCTCGAACACCAGTTCTTTAATTGTCTCTTTTCTCTTTATTTTTCTGATCCAATCGTCTAGGCAACTGTATCACTCATTCTTCATGCCCATCCTATTGTCCTTCATGGAGTGTAGTCTTTACTACATCTCAACATTTCTTAAGGTTTTGTTCATTCTCTTTGGTTGTCCGCTGCTACTAGTTTCTTCTTTCTACTTGGTTCTCTCACTCTCTCCAAATAGGCCACACTAAGCCATCATGATACTTCCTTCCTTTGAAACAGTTCCTAATTAAGGGTTGGTTCCTTGCACTCCACATTATGTCCATCCGCTCATCAATAATTCCTTCAAGGGTAGTTAGTCGTACGCATTCCTCAAAAGTTTTATTTCTTTATAGAGCATTCAAATCTTCCTTGTTTCAAGATTTCTCAACAATTATGTGAGAGGATTGCCTATTCTTTTCTTGGCTTGAGTTTAGTCGTTAATTTGTCCTTTGGTCCTTTTAAGATTTCTTTCATCCTTCTTTTCCCGAGTATTTGGCCTTTTCACCTCTCACTTCTTTGTTGGAACTCCAATTATGGCTTTCCCGTGTATTAGTCCGTTAATTGCCTTGCCTCCACCATTCCTTTGGTCTAAGTTTCTTAGGGCAATTGTTTCTCGAGTTCTCCTATCCTTAACTTTCATCTCACTGACCTTCTTAGGGTGTAGTCCTTCCAACCTCCCGATCTTACTTAGGGTGTCATTTATTCACTCTCACTATCTTGTTGTAATGACTTACTTTCTTTTGTCATGTTGGTCCGAAATTCCAATTTGGCTTCATTGCTTTTTCCAAGGTGACTCATTCATGCGATCCCAATACATCTCGTTTGTTATCAAATGTTCGTCTTGTCTTCTATTGTGATTGATCTCCCTTCTTTGCTCCTAATATTTAGAATTTTCTTCTTTCAAGGGAGAGTTCTCTTTGTACTGTTTGTAGTTTATTGAGATCCTACATTTAGTCCTTTTTCATTTTCTTCCTACCATTATGCTAAAATCTTGAAGAGCTTACTCTTGGATGTAATTGAAGTTCAGAGTAGTTGTATTTCTAAGGATAATATCCTTTCAGGTTTCATATAGCTGTGAGGGCATTATTATTGGAAAATGTTGTCCTGACTCTTGGCGGGGCGGGACAGTTTTTCACTTCATGTCTTATTTCCCTATAGGTTAACTGGATTCCTGTCCTTAGTAGCATTGGGTACTTCTTCACATAGCATCCCTATTGTTCACACTTTTAATAGGTTATTCCCTTGCATGGACTGTTGTGGTTCCTCCTTTCCTTCGGGTATTGTGGGGCCTTTCTAGGGGTTACTCATAGTTTGTTGCTTCGCTGTCCTTGAGTGTGATCAGCTTGAGAGTTTTTCTTTTGGAATCTTCATTGTCAATTAATCACTCGAAGAGTCCTCCTAAATTTCTTGATTCTTTAATTCAATTTACTTAAATTCGATGGGATTCTCCTTAGTTTCTATGGTAGTACATGCTTATTTGGTCACTTTCTTTGGGGCCATCTTCCTTGTAGATCACATCATTTGAGGGATAGGATTTTTAGGAATTTGGAGTACTTCATTAATAGAGTGGTACAGTATGTTGGGTGTTTTGGCCCTATTATAGAAAATGGTAACTAAATAATTAGGAAGCTGTGAGGTTCTTGATAAGCATCCTCCTATGTAATGTTATATGCCCCATTGCTAGCGTTTATGGCTTCACGCTTGGCTTCCTTTATACTTAGATTTGTGACCTCAATAGGTACTGGCACCATTCTCAGGGATACTTCCCCATTTGGTCTTTTGAGATTTTTGCCATGCCTCAAGCATTTGGGAAGCTTCTAGGGTTGTCTTCTTATGAAGATAGGGTGTTGAGTAGAGCCATTCCTAGTTTTCTTGGTTACTCTCCTAGGAGCCATCTGAAAATTTTAGGATAAATCCTATTAGTTACTATATTTTCAAGTCTTCATTATTTATTCGAGGAAATAGACTCTGATACCACTCCGGTTGTCATGCCTCGACCCAGTTTGGTCGAATCCCTGTGATCAACCCGCCACTCTCCCAGTTTATTAAAGGGTTTCCCCTTATTATAGACCGTAGAGAGTAAGGCATCCTTTAAACCTGCACCTTTTCCTAGAAAAACATAAATCAAAACTACATAATATTTTAATTTTATCATACCTGTATCACAGGCGTCTTAGTTGGTTTTTAAGGGTAGGCTTCCCGAAATTCCTAAAAGGGATATAAGGGAGGGGTGAGTACGACTACTCCGTGAATGGGTTTTTTTTCTAAAACTTTTAACTTTTTAGGATAAAAACTTGTAATGGAGTGTGCAAGACTCCTTTATTTCAAAAAATTCTTTCATATCAAATCTCGATTTCTACCACCATTTCCTTATTAACCAAGGTGTGTCATCACCCAACACACATTCTTCATCATGAAGGTCAAACACACATTCGCAGGCCAACCTATCCACCAAACCCACTTGTGGCTTCGGAGCAACTTTACTAGCCACCCAGATAGAAGTATGTCCACTTCTACCCTAAGAATGAGTGGATGTACTTATCATTCCCAACTGAGTATTATATTAAATCCCACTCACCCGATCGTGCAGTGAAATTTCACTTAGTCAATTTCCGTCCCTAGCAAGCCCAACTTTTCCAAAATTACCATTTTGCCCTTCTGTTACAAAAATGGTAAGTTTCACCCCAAAAATTCTAAAATTCCTCAATTGGACCTCTAACATTCTTATCATGCCCAATTGACCCTCAATTTTATAAAATCACATCTTAGTCCTTTAAATTTTTTAAAATCCCCAATTTTCCCCCAATTCCAACTTCTTAGCACAGCCGAATTTGATTTCATCAAATAGACCGATCAAATATTTCCAATTGTTGAAATTGAAGTTGAAATTGAGTTTCTACATGTTCATACGATTCTTTAGCAATTTGAATTGCAAGTTTTAATGTCAGGACAAGGTCAAACGGAGCTTCACCGGAAAATGAACTACAGAGAGAGAAAGCTTTGATTGCTCACCTATGGGGGTGCGGCGGTTTGTGCTTTCTATCTAGGTAGGTAGCTCTCCTCATGAGGTTCTTCCTAAGATCAAGAATGACATCAATTAATGTCAAATTGGATTAAAATTCTGTCATTCAAATTATGTCAATTATCTCTCTAACACCGGTCAGAAATTGTAGAGGGGAGCCGAATAGTCTTACCTTTCAGTCCTAATTCGGTCATGGGAGGGCTGAGGAAGTGTTGGGAGGACTTTATTTGGCCTATGGAGGGCTCGAATTGACCGATTTCAACTCGACCGAAACAAGGCAGCTTTAGTCCGTCGAAGCTGCTTCACTGTTCAATCACGTCGACGCTTCTCCAGCGGCTCTCGGAACAAATCGATGTCCTAATTTGACTCATCCTTCATCCGTCATTGATTACAACTTCGGTTAAATTTATGTTTAACCTTGGTATGTTTACCAACTGACTCCTTACTCGAGTTACATTTTACTCAGGATTGTTGGTGCTTATATGTCCCTTACAACATGACATAGTTTTGAACCTGTGTTAGTCCATCAGACTCCTACAACACCTGTTTTAGGGTTGTTTCCAACTTTCCAACCTTCCAGGGACTGTATAATTTTATCCCTCCTTTCATCAGGTAGTATTCCTCAACTACCTTTACTATTACCCAATTATCATTCATATCTTGACAACATGTCTTACATGACCGTGTCGATTTTCCTTACCCACTCGTCCTTTCCCAACTTCTGTATTGGAGCTTTATGGTGCCAATTATTTGGTTTCCCAATAATTTACCAACAAACTGGGATTCATTCCTTCTTAAGTCATTGGCATTCCTTATTCAAGGGTTTTTCCTTTTTCCTTAATCCACTTTTACTTACTCATAATCACTTCATGATTCTTCATTCTACAATAATTGCTTTCGATCTATGTGTCGATTACTTTGCTTGGGAATGTTCCCTCCTTCCAGTTTTGTTCTCTACTATATCCCTTACAATAGAGATTTCCATCTTAAGAGTTACATACTCAACCTCCTTATCATTCATTGTATGGTTCTTTCTCCCTTTCTTCGCACCCTTTATCTATGTTAGGGCATCTGTTTGCCTTGGATCCTTCTCTATCCACAACTTTTGTTTTATCCCTTATTTCTTAGATGGAATACTTCCGATTATTAGTTTTAATCCGTGCATTCCACCTTATGCTTAGTCATCCACTCTTTAAGCTTCATGTGCGCATGTGGACTATGACCCGTCTTACCAATTGTGGTTATTCCTCCTTAGCCACATCTTATTTGGAGGACTTACTTTTCCAATGTTTCTTCAACATTCTTTACTTTATTACCTTAGTATGGGTTGTCCACTCATTCATACTTATCACAACATCTTTTTTATACTAACCCAATAACTTATTTCCGTTTAAGGAGGGTTCACATCCTCCTTGTTTCAAAATCTCTTGTTCGTCCTTCGTGAAGCTCACTTAACCGTCTCAAGACTTTAAATTAGAAATCCGGTTTTGGCCATTAATTTCTTTAAGGATTTTCATTCATTATTCTTTTTCCAATGTTTTGGCCTTTTCACGTCTCCCTTCTTTGTCGTGGTTTAAATCTAAGGTTCTCTCGAAGACCAGTTCTTCAACTGTCTCCTTCTCTCCATTTTTTTATGATCCAATCATCTGGAAAGTTGTATCACTTGTCCTTCATGCCCAACCTTTGTCCTTCATAGAGTGTAGTCTTTACTACATCTCAGCCTTTCTTAGGGTTTTGTTTATTCTCTTCGTCCGTCCCGTTGTTACTCGTTTCTTCTTTCTACTTGGTTCTCCTAAAATTATTGTTTGGTCCTCCTGCTCTCTCCAAGCAGGTCACACTGGGCCATCACGATACTTCCTTCCTTTGAAACATTTCCCAATTAAGGGTTGGTTCCTTGCACTACACATTATGTCCATCCGCCCATCAAAATTCCTTCAAGGGTAGTTAGTCGTATGCATCCCTCCAAAGTTTACTTTCATAGTGTATTTCTTTATGGAGCGTTCAAAGCTTCCTTGTTTCAAGATTTCTTGATAATTATATGAGAGGCTTGTCTATTCTTTTCTTGGCTTGAGTTTAGTCGTTAATTTGGCCTTTGGTCCTATTAAGGATTTCTTTCATCCTTCTTTTCCCGAGTATTTGGCCTTTCCACCCCTCTCTTCTTTGTGGGAACTCAAATTATGGTTTTCCCGTGTATTAGTTCGTTAACTGCCTCGCCTCTAGCATTCCTTTGGTCTAAGTTTCTTAGGGCAGTTGTTTCTCGAGTACCCCTGTCCTTAACATCCATCTCATTGACCTTTTTAGGGTGTAGCCCCTTCTACTTCCCAGTCTTCCTTAGGGTGTCATTTGTTCCCTCTAACTATCTTGTTGTAACGACTTGCTTTCTCTTGTCCTCTTGGTCCGAACTTCCTATTTGGCATAGTTGCTTTTTCCAAGGTGATTTATTCCTATAATCCCAATAAGTCTTGTTTGTCATCAAATGTTCGTCTTGTCTTCTCTTGTGAATGCACTCCTTTTTTTGCTCCTAAATTATTTGGATTTTCTTCTTAAAGGGGAAATTCTCTTCAGCTATCTTTTGTTCTATTTGTGGTTTTATTGAGGTCCTACCTTTACCCCTTTTTTCTTTCATACCACTTTGCTAAGATTTTAAAGAGTTTCCTCTTATCTGTGGTTGCAACTGGAGTCATGTTTCTAAGGATGGTATCCTTTCGGATTTCCTATAGTTGTGAGGGTGTCTTCCTTGGGAAGTATTATTCTAAATCCTAGTGGTGTGGAACGGTACTTCATTTCATGCCCTATTTCCTTTGTACCTTATAATAGGTTACCCCTTGTTTAGTTAACCCAAAGTTCTCCTAGACTCCTTACCATGACGATTCTTTTGTCATGCCTTCCTTGCATAATAATCTCCTTGATATCCATGGTGTCTTTTGTTTAGGTATTTTTCTTGTGGCTATATTCCTAACAAGATTATATCTTTTGATAGACAAAGTTTTTAGGAATTTGGAGTACTTTATTAATCAAGGAGTACAATTAGCCCTATTATAGAAAGTGGTCAAAAAATAAGGGCTACAGGGTTCCTGATAAACACTTAGGTAAGGTTATACACCCTTTACTAACATTTGTAGCTTCATGCTTATCTTCCTTTATACTTAAAGTTGTGCCCTCAATAGGCCCTAGCACATTCTCCGGGATACTTCTCCATTTGGTCTTTGGAGATTTCTACAATGCCTCAGGCATTTGGGAAGCTTCTAGGCTTGTCCTCCTATGAGGACAGGGTACTGAGTAGAGTCATCCCTAGTTTTCTTGGTTTCTCTCCTGGGAGGCATCTGAAAATTTTAAGATAAATCCTATCAGTTACTATATTTTCTAGTTTTGATTATGTATTCGAGAAAATAGGCTCTGATACCACTCTAGTTGTTACGCCCCAACCCGGTTTGGTCGGATCCCCATGATCAACCCGCCACTCTCTCGGTTTATTAAAGGGTTTTCCCTTTTTATAAACGGAAAAGAGTAAGCGTCCTTTAAACCTGCACCATTTCCTGGAATAGCATAATCAAAACTATATGAAATTTTAAACTATACATTCTTGTCTTACAGGCATCTTAGTTAATGGTCTTTAAGGGTAGGCTTTCTTAGAGTTACTGAAAGGGATATAAGGGAGGGGGTGAGTACGACTACTTAGTCAATGGGTTTTTTAAACACCTACTTTTAACTTTTAAGAAAAATATTTATACAAAGTGTGTCAGACTCCTTTCTTTTCAAAAATCCCTTCATTTAAAAATTCGGGTTTTTCCATCATTTCTTATATTAGCACGGTGTGTCATTACCCAACACAAATTTTTCATCATGAAGGTTACACACATTCGCAGGTTAGTACGACTACTAAATCCACTAGTGGCTTCGGAGCAACTTTACCTGCCACCCAGATAGAAGCATGACCACTTCTACCCTGGGAAAGAGTAGATGTACGCAACATCCGACCCTCAATCCTAAAATCATTTATTCGTGTCCATATGAGGATAGTGACCTCATCCCATCCCCACCCCGGTCTCATGCACTTGGTGCTACTCCAAATTTTGCACAAACACCTGGAACGACGATCTGCCCTTATACTCACCGGGTCGTCCAGGGCCCTTAGGACACATCACTACCCCTCATGGGCATCCTGATGATCCCATACTCATGGTGCATGCACAAACAATATTTTCTCATTATGCCATATAATTTGTGGTGCCACTGGTCCAATAGCCCCCACCCTCAACTCAACCCGCAGTTGTTTGACTTGACTAGTCCGTCGACCTGTCATGTCGCACTATCGCTAGTTGATTGAGCATGTCGGTTCTATCTTGGAACCATGGCCAAACAATTCACTTATTAAGTTTTATGGCACATATATTATGTTCGTTTACGAGCTCCTGCTCATGCCAACTGGCCTTGGGGCCACTGTATGAGATTTTTAAAATCGGGTATTTAGCCCCAAGTTCAAAAACTGAGGCCCCCAGCCTATAAGAGCTATTCGAGCTCCCATCAAGAAGGTCTCCCAAATAGTTTAAGCATTGGCACACAGTCAGGGGAGAACACTTCTGACAAAATAAGTTTTCACTGTGTATTATACCCACTGGTATAAGGACATCTCCATTCATAACCGATGAACGGGTTTTCAACTTCCTTTGAGGAAGTCTCATCATACCAACCGGGTATGATCTACTTACAACAGGTAAATAGTTTTTTCGCATAATTTTCACATCACTTTCTCTAAGTGGTGATGATTAAAATACCATTAAACAGTGGGTTTTTATACCGAGGCACTTACCATCCCGAACCAGGTATGATATATAATTCCCACTCACAACCGGTAAGTGGTTTTTAATGTTAAGTTGTGCTCATCGGTGAGGGCACAACGGTCCGAGCTTTCGATCTGGGTAGATAGCTCTCATCCTGAGGTTAATCCTAGAATCAAGAATCTCATCAATTGATGTCGAATTGAGTTAGAATTTCAGCATTGAAATTCTATCGGTTCTCTCTAGCACCGACCAGAAATTGTAGAGAGAAGCCGAATTGGCTTACCTTTCAGTCCTAATTCGGTCTAGGGAGGGTTGAGGAAGTGTTATGAGGGCTTGGTTTGGTCTGAGAAGGGCTCAAAATAGTCAATTTCCGCTTGGCCGAAATAGTGCAGCTTCAGTTCGTCGGAGCTGCTTCACTGTTCCATCATGTCGGTGCTTCTCCAGCGATTCTCGGATTGACTAGAGTTTGCTATCAGATAGTTGTCTTCTCCTTGGTTTTAAAGAGCCCAACCTCTCATTCCAAGGTTAAGAAAAATGTTCAAGTCGAAGCTCTGGTTCGAGCTTCACCGGGAAATGGAGCAGTAGAGAGAGAGAGAGAGAAGTGTTCATGTGTAAGGAGAATAAATGGGTATGACCTCTTTATATAGGTGTAAAAATCGTGTATTAAATGGGAGAGATTTATTACTAATATTAATATTACCATAAATTATTGGTATTAATTCCAATAATTTAATTTCAATATTAAATTATTTGTATTAATTCCAATAATTTAATTTAGTTATTAAATTATATGTATTAATTATAATAATTATATATATATATTAATTTATGGCTATTTATGATAAGGCGTACGCTACTCTCGGGCAAGCATGCTTAACTTCAAAGTTCTTATGGATTCTCGTTCACCTGAACTAATTTGGTTTTTCTCTTCTAATTTGTCTTAAGTTTCTTTTCCAAGGTTTAATGAACCCTTTGGATCACTTGGAAGTTGTAAATTTCCAAATTGCTTGTTCCCAAATGATCGGGTTTGTAAACCGTCTCGGTTTTCTTACTCGGTTTGACCGGTTCTTTTCTCAGTTTTCCTTAATTCAAAAGTGCAGGGTTTACAATTTCGAACTGGACCGGTCCGAACCAGGTTCGAAGCTTAAACCGGCCAATTCAACCCCCATTCGACTGAATTTTCAAATCTAAAAATTTCTAAATTCATTTTCTATCCATTGGTGGCCTCAAATCTCAAATTTGAATTATTTAAGCCACCTAGAAAAATGAATTTAGAATCTGGTTCAATAGTGGTTCAAACTAGTTCAATTCGGTTCACCTGAACTGGTTTGGTTTTCATCTTCAATTCCTTCTCAAGTCCATTTCCATGACTTTTGGGACTCTTTAGATCACTTGGGATCCATAAATTTCCCAGTTTGCCCTTTCTCTATCGGTTCCGGTTCATGAATCTACTAGGTTCATAAACCGATTCTATCTAGCTTGGACCTAGTTCACTTGAACCGGTCTGGTTTTTCTCTCCCATTTTGTCCTAAGGTTCTTTTCTAGGGTTTATGAATCTTTTTTAGTCACATGGGAGTTGTAAATTCTCAAATTTGCCCATTTCCTGATAATCGAGTTTGTAGACCAACTTGTTTTTAAAGTTTGAACCGATCGGTTTTTCCCCGATTTTTCTCATTATGAAAGGACAGGGTTTACACGGGTTGTACCAAGATGTATCGCTCCCTCAAGCAATTATATTGGTGGAAGGGGATGAAGAGGGACATTGCAGAATATGTAGCCTAATGCTTATCGTGTTAGCAGATAAAAGCTAAGCATCAAAAACCGTTAGGACTGCTGCAACCCTTACCAATTTCATAATGGAAATGGGAGCACATCAACAAGGACTTTGTCACAGGATTACTTGTGACAAGTAAGTCCTCCAACATGGACCTGTCATGTCACACTACCGCTAGTTGACTGAGTATGTCGGTCCTATCTTAGTACCATGGCCAAACAATTCACTTATTAAGTTTTATGGCACATATATCATGTTCATTTACGAGTTCCTGCTCGTGCCAACTGGCCTTGGACCCACTGTACGAGATTTTCAAAATCGGGCATTTAGCCCCCAAGTTCCAAAACCGAGGCCCCCGGCCTATCAGAGCTATTTGAGCTCCCGTCGAGAAGGTCTCCCAAATTGTTTAAGCATTGGCACACAGTCAGGAGAGAGCACTTCTGATAAAACATATGTTTTCTCTATCCATTATACCGCCCGGTATAAGGACACCTCCGTTCATAACCGATGAACGGGTTTTCAACTTCCTTCGAGGAAGTCTCATCATACCAAATGGGTATGATCTACTTACAATCGGTAAGTAGTTTTTCCGCATGATTTTCACATCACTTCCTCTAAGTAGTGATGTTTAAAATACCACTTAATAGTGGGTTTTCATACTAAGGTACTTATCATTTCCAACCAGATATGATATAAAATTTTCACTCACAACCGGTAAGTGGTTTTTAATTTTAAGTTATGCACATCATCCCAACCGGGTATGATGTTAGTAAACCCACTCACAATCGATAAGTGGTTTTTAACTTTAAGTTGTGCTCATCATCCTATCCAGGTATGATATTAGTAAACCCACTCACAACCGATAAGTGGTTTTTAACTTTAAGTTGTGCTCATCATCCCAACCGGGTATGATGTTAGTAAACCCACTCACCCGTTAATAACGTGAATTCCACTAGACCGGTTCTTGGTATTCACGCGAGCTTGTCCTTGCTGGCGTTTCCGGTACTTCGTGTTCCTACACGATATGAACATCTTGGTTCATTATCCTTCGGCCTAATCGCCTTCATTCATTCCAAATGAATGAGAAAGTCAAACTTTCATTTATTTGCAATTAGGTCCCTAAAGTTATTTCTCTTTAACTTTAAGTCCCAAATGCTGATTTTTCCTCAAATTGAGTCCCGAAACTTCTAAAATTTATCATAGGACCTCAATTTATTCCATTTCACAAAAAGGGGTTTAATTTCTCAAATTTCCAATTTGGTCCGCCAATTTTTCTAAAATTATCATTTTGCCCTTCCTTTACAAAAATGGTAAATTTTGCCCCAAAAATTTCAAAATTCCTCAATTGGTCCTCCAACATTATTTTCATGCCCAATTTACCCTCAATTTCATTTTGGTCCTTTGAATTTTAAAAATCCCCAATTTTCCCCCAATTCCAACTTCTTAACACAGCCAAATTTGATTTTATCAAATTGACCCATCAAACATTTCCAATTGTTGAAATTGAAGTTGAAATTGAGTTTCTACATGTTCATACGATTTTGTAGAAATGTGAATCGCAAGTTTTAACGTCGGGAAGAGCTCAAACAGAGCTTCGCCAGAAAATGAACTATAGAGAGCAAAAGCTTCGATTACTCATCGGTGAAGGCACGACGGTCCGAGCTTTTGATCTGGGCAGATAGCTCTCGTTCTGAGGTTCATCCTAGAATCAAGAATCGTATCAATTGATGTGGAATTAGATTAGAATTTCTTCATTGAAATTCGGTCGACTCTCTCTCTAGCACCGATCAAAAATTGTAAAGGGGAGCCGAATTGGCTTACCTTTCGGTCCTAATTCGGTCGTGGAAAGGCTGAGGAAGTGTTGGGAGGGCTTGGTTTGGCCTGAGTAGGGCTTGAAATGGAAGATTTCAGCTTGGCCGAAATAGGGCAGCTTCGGTCCACTAGAGCTGCTTCACTATTCCATCATGCCAGCGCTTCTCCAACGATTCTCAGATTAACTAGAGTTTGCTATCAGATAGCTGTCTTCTCCCCGGTTCTAAAGAGCCCGACCTTTGTTCAAGTCGAAGCTCTAGTTCGAGCTTCACCGGGAAATGGAGCAGTAGAGAGAGAGAGAGAGAGAAGTGTTCGGGTGTCAGGAGAATGAATGGGGATGACCTCTTTACATAGGTGTAAAACCGTATATTAAATGGGAGAGATTTATTACTAGTATTAATATTACCATATATTATTAGTATTAATTCTAATAATTTAATTTTGGTATTAAATTATTTGTATTAATTCCAATAATTAAATATATATTAATTTATGACTATTTATGATAAGGCGTTCGTATAAAAAGTTTTGACGGAAATTTCGGGTTACAAAAAAATCATACTTCCCAGGAAATCAACCATCCTCACACTACTCTCGAGTAAACACGCTTAACTTTAAAATTCTTATGAAACCTCGTTCACCTAAACCAATTTGGTTTTTGTTTTCTAATTTGTCTTAAGTTTCTTTTACAAGGTTTAATGAACCGTTTGGATCACTTGGAAGTTGTAATTTCCTAAATTGCCCATTAACAATTGATCAGGTTTGTGAACCGGTTCATTTTCTCACTCGATTTGACCGGTTCCCTTCCCAACTTTCCTTAGCTCAAAAGGGCGGGGTTTACAAAGCTGGAAAGGGCAGAGCTAATCGAGGATGCCACAGAGAAAATAAAACTAATCAGGAGTCACCTTAAGACCGCACAAGACAAGCAAAAGAGTTATGCGGATTATCAAAGGAAAGATCTGGAGTTTGAGGTGGGAGATCAAGTATTTCTCATGATGTCCCCATGGAGGGGAATACTTAGGTTTCAATAAAGGGGAAAGTTGAAATCGAGGTATATCAGTCCATATCTCATTATTCAAAGGATATGACCAATGGCCTATAAATTAGAATTACCTCCAGACTTGCAAAGGATACAGGATGTATTCCATATCTCCATGCTTCGAAAGTACCAGTCTGATCCTAGCAATGTATTGGACCGACCTCCACCGGAGCTGGAAGAGAACCTGACCTATCAAAGGGAACTGGTACGAATCATCGATTGGAGGGATAAGAACATAAGGAATAAGAAGATTCCTATGGTCAAAGTTCTGTGGAAAAACGGACTCGTGCAAGAAGAGACATGGGAAACTAAAAGTTTAATGAGGAAAGCTTACCCTCAATTATTTGACATGTAACTGTTATGGGGACAAAATCCCAAAAATGAGGGGAGAGTTGTAAACCTCATCCTTTGATAATAAGAAAAAAACCAGGAAAAGAACCAGTCATTTCCAAAGAGAAAACCAAGTCGAATTATAAATTGGAACTGATAGAGAAAGGGCAAACCGAAAAAGTTATGGATCTTGAGTGACCCAAAGAGTCAAAAAAGTCATGAAAAAAGACTTTATGATGAATTAGAGATGAAAACCAAACCAGTTCAGGTGAACCGGATCCGAACTGGATTGAACCGGTTTGAACCATTATTGAATCGAATGCTAAATTCATTATTCTAGGGCTCAGAACATTCAAATTGGAGAATTGAGGCCACCATTGGATAGAGAATGAATTTAGATGAATTAAGAAATTTTTAATTTTGAAAAACTCGATTGAATCGGGCCTGAACCGGCCGGTTTAATCTTTAAACCTAGTTTGGACCGGTCCAGTCCGGTTCGGAACAGTGTCATCTTCTTCCTTCATATGACATCACTGTTCACTTGCTGAAAAATTGAGTAGGGCCAGCGAAGATGAAAAGTCTCCCACCAGGGAGTTTCAGCCAATGAATGACCACCATTAAGGTGTCAATCGGACGGCCAAGAAGTCCCCAAGCTTCCTATATAAAGAGCCCCTCCTCATTCATCCCCCTCACACCTAAAAACTGCAATATCTCCCTACTACTCCATTTTTTGGTAAAGCTCAAACCAAAGCTCCAACTTGGGCATTTTTCTAAACTAAAGTAGGCGTGGTTAGTTTCTTTGGATTTGGGGAGAAGTCAGCTACACATTTGTAGTCTCCATTTGCTCCGAGGATCGTTGGAGAAACGCCGGCGTGATAGAACAGTGAACCAACTCCAACAAACTGAAGCTGCCCTATTTTGGCCGAGCTGAAAATGGCCAATTCGAGCCCTCCTCGGGCCAAACCAAGCCCTCCCAACATCTCCATAGCCATCTTACAATTGAATTAGAGCGGAAAGGTAAGCCAATTTGGCTCCCATTTGTAAATTTCGATTGGTGCTATAGAGAGAATCGACACATATTTACTGACCAAATTCTCCCTCAATTTGACATGAATTGAGGTGATTCTTGATCCTAGGAAGAACCTCAGGATAAGAGCTATTTGCCCAGATTGAAAGCTTAGACCGTCGCGACCCCGACGGAAAGCTTCCGAAGTTTTCTCTCTCCATGTTCAATTTTCCAGCAAAACTCTATTTGAGCTCATTCTGGCATCAAATCGTGTGATTCAAAGTTAAATTGAATCGTATGGAGGTGTAAGAACTCCAATCTAACTTCAATTTTAACAATTAAACTCATTTGATCAGTCAATTTGATGAAATCAAATTTGGCTGAGTTAGAAGGTTGAAATTGGGGGAAATTTTGGAGAAATTTTGGGGATTTCAAAAATTTTAGGGACTAAAGTGCAATTTCATAACATTGAGGTCAAATTGGTAATGATAAAGATGATGGAGGACCAATTGGTTAATTTTTGGAATTTTGGGTGAAACTTTCCATTGTTGTAAAATATGGGTAAAATGGTAATTTTGGAAAAGTTGGGGACCAAATTAGAAATTTGGGAAACATGAATCCCTTTTTATGATTTTGAATAAATTGAGGTCCTAAGGTGAAATTTAGAAGTTTTGGGACTCAATTTGGGGGAAAACAACATTAGGGACCTAAAGTTAAAGAAAAAGAAATTTAGGGACCTAATTGTAATAAATCGAAAATTTTAAGTATTTTATCCATTCACAGTGAATGGAGGGTATTAGGCCAAGGGATAATGAACAAAGATGTTCATATCGTGTAGGAACATGAATTACTGGGAATGCCAGCAAGGACAAGCTCGCGTGAAGACAAAGAACCGGTCAAGAGGAAATCATTGCGTTATTGGGTGAGTGAGATTTTTATATCATACTCGGTTGGGATGATAAGCACCTCGGAAATGAAAACTCACTACTAAGTGGAATTTTAACTATCACACCTTAATGGAGTGATGTAGAAATTATGCAGAAAAACTACTTAGCAGTTGTAAGTAGATCATACCCGATTGGTATGATTAACGAAGAAAGTACAAAACCCGCTTATTAGTTATAAGCGGAGATGTCCTCACACCCAAATGATGTGATGGACAAATGAAAAGAATATTTTGTGAGAAGTGCTCTCCCCTAACTATGTGCCACTACTTAAAATTTTTTGGAGACCTTCTTGAGGGGAGCTCGAAATGCTCATATTGGTCGGAGGCCTCAGTTTTTGGAACTTGGGGGCTAATATGCCCGATTTTGAAAATCTCATACAGTGGGCCCAAGGCCAGTTGGCACGAGCAGGAGCTCATAAAGAAATATGAGTTTAAGCCATGAAAACTTTAAATGAATGATATGTTTGGCCATGGTACCAAGACAGGACCGAGATACTCGATGGACTGGCAGCAGTGTGACATGATAGATCAAGGGACTAATCAAGACAAATAGCTCAGGTCGAGTTAAGGATCGGGGCCGTTGGATCAGTGGCACCATAGATTAAATGGCTTATGTGGAAACCTGTTTTTTTTTTTTTTGCATGCACTGAGGTACGGGACCTTCAAGACACCCAAGAAGGGTAGTGATGCGTCCTAGGGGCTACTGGACGACATGGTGGAGATAAGGGCAGTTTGTCATGCCAATAGTCAAGGAAGCTCGACGTAGCTTCATGCGTTTAAGACTGGGGTGGGGTCGGGATGAGGTCTCTGTCCTCATACTGACACGAAGTTTTCTTTTCGGGATTGAGGGTCATATGTCATGTACATCCTTTCATTTTTAGAGTAGAAGTAGACGTGCTTCTATCTAGGTGGCCGGTAAAGTCGCTCTGACACCACAAGTGGGTGCAATGGACATACTGCCCTGCGAATGTGTGTTTCCTTCTTGATGAAGGGAGTATGTTGGTTGATAAACACACCGGTTGTAATTAATGATTGAGGAACAGCTATGAAAATTGAGATTTTGAGGATAAATTGTTTCAAAAGAAAATAAGGAGTCTGGCACACTCCAATTCAAAATATTATTTTCTAAAAGTTAAACTTTAAACACCCATTTACTGAGTCGTTGAACTCACCCCCTCCCTTAATCCCTTTCCAGGTAACCAAGGGAAACCTACCCAAAGACCTCCCGTTAGTCACACATGTAAGACAAGTATGTAAAGTTTAAAATTTCATATAGTTTTAACTTATGTTATTATAGGAAATGTACAAGTTTAAAGAACACCTTACTCCTCCCAAATCAAGGAGGGGGAAAACTCTTAATAAATCAGGAGAGTGTAGGGTTACTCGTGGGAATCTAACCAAACTAGGTCGGGACGTGATAGCTATTATAATCTTTGGTATAAATGTAGTCAAAGAAAACAACCTAAGGGATATCATTATAAATATTGACTCTAGTGAGGTATTCCAAATTATTAAGTAGGAAACAAGTAGTAAGAACCGGAGATTTGTTCATTTCTGAAAGGATGTTCAAGTTATCTCAATCGAATTTAACCAACTTAAATTTAGTTTGGTTAATAGTGAAGTTAATGGATGTGTCGATGTCATCACATAACAATATGAAGCGAATCGAAGCTAAGTATGTATTTTACTATTTTACCTGATTTTTTATTGTATTTATTATCCTAATATTATGAGATACAATAATCATAATTTTTTTATCTAGTGGAGCAAAAAAAATGTGTTTAACCAATACCCACCTAATCATACATTTGATGGACAATAACAAAAAAGTTTATTTAATTTTATACCCAATTTATTGTAGCTTGATAGAATATTTGCTACATTACTTTAATCCATTCTATTAATTTTGGGTTTTAACTCGTTTTATATTGATTTTGTATCGGAAATAAAATTTATCAATAAATAAGTAGGTTGTAAGTAGGAAATTATAGAACCGATTGAAATAATTCACCTATGGAATATGATTCACGTAGAATTACTTTACTTTAATCATTCAAGTAGAATTACTTTCCCTTAATCGATACTCTTTCATGATAATTCGAGTTAGTTGCAAGCTTCCCACACAATTCATCAATATAACCCAAGGTTTTTAGTTATATTTAAATAGCCATGCAATCCCTATCTCCACTATGTTATAACCACATAAACGGATCAACTTGCCTACAGGTTTATCTGACTTATGACACAAGGGTTATGGACATTTAAATCAAAAGGGACTCAAATTGCTGCAAAACAAAAATACGATACTTCTCTTTCCAAAACTATTTTTTTTCATCAAAATTATACACATGATGCATGATTAGAAAGTAAACATGCAAAAACATTTCCTAAAGTCAGTACATGGAAGGCGGCACCAAAGCTACAATTAGTTCACTCCCCGTATGGTATCCCATGGTGGAGAAACCTACTAAAATTTCCAAGTAGTCAAAAGAATTTTTTAGATACTTGAAGTGCAGTCAAAATCTATTTTATTCAATTTATTATTAATTATCTTAATATAATATTAACTATAACGTGAAAATTAGATACATTTCACCCAATTTTTAAATTTATAATCAATAATCTTCCATTTTATTATAATTCTTAATATATAAATGATTGAGAATAATTATCACAAATTTATATTTCTACTTAAATTTTGAGTAGAACACAAAAATTGAACTTATCTTTTTGAATTGAATACACTCTATATTTAATACGATTTAGAAAATATTGTAAAGGTTAGAATAATATATACTTAAAATTAATAAATTATAATTAGTTAAACTTTATAAATTTAAATACAAATAGTCTCATTAGTGTATAATATAAATATATTTTTCATATATAATTTTAAATTTGTATTAAATAACTGTTTATAATAATTTGAATCTTGTATAACTTCGAAAATACCACTAATTAAATATTTTTTTATTTTCTAGCACATCACAGGTTGAATTTTAGATAAGTATAGATAGAATATGAATGAGTATAATAATTAAAATTAAAATAAAAAATAACTAACTTATTATTGTTATTCCACTCGTTCCTATTAGAAAAAAAAATGGTTGATAATATTTTTAAAAGTTATACTGAATAAATATATTTATTATTGAATAAAATAAATAAATATTTTTAATATATAATATTAGGAGAATTTTAATGCATAAATTTATAATTTTAAAATAAATATAAATATAATTACATACCAACCCAAAATAATATCTAATACAAACTCTTCTCATCACATTAGGGACAAATGAGCTCACTTCTCATATGGAAGTGCATTTTAACTTTGTAGATTCATTCTCGCTCTAATTGGGTAAATAAATGATGTATCTGACGAGTATGTACACACTAAGTATTAATGAAAAATAAAATGGAATGATCAAATTATTAAAAATAAAAGTAAGTGATGAAATTTATTGTTTGAGATAAATTTGAAAGATAAAATTGTTAAAAAATAAGAATAATTGAGAAATTATGCTTTAGAAAATAAAGTAATCATGTGTATTTTCATGTTTTTATATCCAATTTCAAATTTCAAATGAGTATTGTAGGCCCATGTATCCTGACTTTGATGTCAGATTGCAGAATTGCTTATTTTCAAGGCATGGGTCCTTTTATTGCAATTGGTTGTTTATGGGATATCCTTTCATATGCCCAAATGAGAATAACGTGCCTAATTATTATGGACGTTTCTTTTTTTTTTTTTAAATTCAATCTCTTAATAGTGGAAAAATATTGGGATGATTGCATATTATTAAATTCTTTGCGAGTGATATATATATATATATATGAAATTAAATATTTTTATCTAAAATTTTATATTTAATGAGAGTGTTATACTCAATTTTCTAAAGTAAAAATCTAATAATATTATGATATATAATTAGATTATATTAACTATAGCAAATCTTAACTATTAATACCATTAATGTTGTATGAATCATATAATATAGTCAAATAAATCAATATTGCCAAAGATCTAGACTGAATAGATACGTTTAGTGCATGCAATGATACAAGGTGAATTTGATGTGAGATTTGAAACACTACACCTTGTAATTATTCATAGCTATGGATATAATTAGGAGTCATATTGGAAAAGTTAATGTATTTATTGCGATTTGAATATTTCTCTTTTGAGTTCCAGAGGAAAAAAGAAGTTGGCAAAATGTTACAATCTACTTTGTTGTTGTTACAAGCTACTTTGTCGTCCATAGAGACGTTACTTAGCCAAATTCTGGTAATGCTTGCCAAACAATGTATAATATAATTTTTTTAACATTGCAAATGGAGATAGGACAAGATTCGATTACATATTTTTGGAGAATAAGCAAAAATGAGAGGATTATATTATACGTAAAATACAAGCAGAAAAAACAAACTATTTAACACAAAACAACATTAAAGTGCTTATAAAAGCTACTATTAATAAATTTCTAAATTATATAATAAGTTATCTTTTCCTATACTGAATGGGAAGTTTTTGTTTTATCTAATACTTACAACTTGTTGGTAGTCTCACTAGGACAGTTGTAATTTGCAATTGACATAAGAATTGGTTCTGGGACTTCCAATGTTGTTGTTGGATAACATCGGTATTCATTCAATCACTGTCTAGCTTGTACAAGACTATTCATGTGTATAGTACTTTTATAGGAATCTTTAGAGCAAAAAATTACTCTTTTTCGTTGCCAAAAAAATCATCGTCATATATGTAGTTCACAATTCACCATAAAATGTAATTACTTATTTTGAGGGGAGTTAGCCTTTATGGAGTTCAATAATATGTTGGGTAGTCAATATACATCTTGGTGGGTTGTTAATATACCCTAAATCAACTATTGTATTAAAATTTGCAAGTTCATAATATCGTTAATTAAAATGGCATTTCAATCCTCCTATTGTGTTGATGGGTCAAATATTATTGGGCGCACACGGTCATTCGTTTATTGATAGAGTATAAATCAACCTGATTTCTATCATTTTTTATGGTTACATCAATGGTAATTTGTTCAATTTTTAACCTTTTAAAAATAATTTACTTATATTTTGTACACAAAATTAACATTTTACTAGTATTATTTCTATTCATAATATTAAATTTAGGTTGATTTATCCTGATTTCAATATAATTCAAATTTATTAACCAAAATAATTAATTATTGATAGAAAATATATTTTTTTAAATTGTTCAACTTAATTTTTAACTAATTTATAGAATATTTGTTCAAACTTATTTATGTTTTGATTCAATTATCATATGGGATCAACATTAATTTTTAATCGAAAATTAATTTAACTTATTTTTTAAAATGCAATGTTACAATAAGATTTAGTAGAATATGATATAGTTTATTATGCTAATTCATTACATGTATTAAGTTAAATATACTATAATTTAAAAACTGTTATATAGTTCTATTATGTATTTTCTTGTTATATGACATGTTTTTTCTTGATATTTGAAGATAAGTTGAGTCATTGTTTTGTATATACTATATATCAAGACAATGAGATGACTCCTTTCATGTCTTAATCAAACTTCTCAATTGGACCACCATTCTAAACATTGTTTTACTTCCCAAAAATTGATCATTATATTACCGATACATAAATTAAATAAAATTCAACTTAAAAATTGGTTGTAATTGATGCAACCCGAAGAAATTTCTCATCATTATAATGGATTAAAAATAAACACTTATATTATACAAAAACGTTTGGAATTGATTCAACACATAGTTCATGTTTTAGTATAATAAGTCATAGGTTCTAATATATTATCTAATAAATTATTGAAGTATTATGCTTTTGAATCAATATAAAAAAATAAAAATAAAAGAATGAACGTCCTATTATGCTGGGTCCATTGGACGGGGGTTTGTCACTCACGTGAACCATGAAGTAAACATTTCCCACCAACAAAGCTGTCCTGATCATCTTCAGTATTCAAGTCTTGATGCATAAAAAAAGCACATGGATCACAGCACAGTCAAGATGCAAAAACATGGTACAGATCTGTCAACGCTAGTGAACAAAATGGGTGCAAGCTTCTGTTCATTGCCTGGCATAACCTTCCCATTTCTATTGCCTCGTAAATCTCTCATTCCCATGAGAACGGAGCCCCCTTAAATCACCAACCCACGACAGGATGAAGCAAATCACTTGTATAAGCTTGCACCAAAACAGTGCAGCAATTTGAGATCGATGTTGGAGTCTATTTTACATGGACCAGTCTGTCCCGTATATGTTTCCCAGGACCGAACCTGTCTTGTTCATCTTCAGTTTTCAAGTCTTGATCAGTAAAAAACACAGATCATAGCAGTCAGATGCAAAAGCATGGTATATATCACACTCGTAAATATAAATTTTGTCTTGTGAGTCTTTGGCATGACTTCATTGCCTGGCATAACCTTCCCACTTTCTATTACCATGTGATGATAAACAACAGAAAAGTGCAGAGTTCTCATGAGGCCAAAGCCCTCAAATCATCAACCCATAACGGGAGATGAAGCTAATCACTAATATAAGAAGCTTTGCATGGAAACAATGCCAGCTACTAAGATCGACCATTGTGCTAAAACTGGAGCCACCTACCCACCAATATGGAAGTATAGCTTCTCATATGATAGCATCAACTGTCAGAATTTCCCAAAGACAGCATAACAATATTCTATGGCAATCAGTTCTGCCTGCTGGCAATGTACTTGGCAAGAGCAGCTAGTGGAGCCGCCTTCTCAAGATCGAAATCAACCAACTGGGTCTGAGCCTCCTGCAACAACTCCCTAGCAAACTCCTTCGAATTCTCGATCCCCAGAAGTTTTGGATATGTGATCTTGTCAGCCACCAGGTCCTTCCCTGCAGTTTTGCCCAATTCCTCAGACGATTTTGTCACGTCCAAAATGTCGTCCACTACCTGGAACAGTAGCCCGATGCTCCTGGCGAAGATCCTCAGCTTTTCAACTTCTTCGTTTGATCCGCCCCCCATGATTGCACCTAGGACGACGGAGGCCTCGAGAAGGGCGGCAGTCTTGTGGAGGTGGATGAACTCAAGGTCCTTGAGGCCCACATTGGACACTCCTTCCGAGCTTATATCCACGACCTGACCTGCAACAAGGCCCTCTGCACCGATGGACCTCGCCAGCTCCCCAATGGCTCGCACAATCTGGGCAGGGGTGACTCCTTTAGTCCCTACAGCAATGTGCTCAAATGCAAATGATAGGAGGGCATCACCTGCCAAAACAGCGACATCTTCCCCAAAGACCTGTAATTTTAAGAGATTAGGCAATTTAGATTCTCCAAGAAATACTAATTACATGTTACAAGCTTGATGATGTGAATTAAATTCCTGGGTCATTTTCCTTTTATTGGAGAACAATTGGTTCTCGACATTTAGCATACTATGCAAAAGAGCACTTCTCTTCGGAATTATGCCAAACAGCTGATGAGCGGAAAATACAATCACCATACCATACCTTGTGGTTGGTGGGCTTCCCGCGGCGTAGGTCATCGTTGTCCATGCAGGGGAGATCGTCGTGGATGAGGGACATGGTGTGGATCATCTCGACAGCGCAGGCGGATGGCATGGCCATGGCCTGGGTCCCGCCAACGAGCTCACAAGCGGCAATGCAAAGGATGGGCCGGACACGCTTCCCGCCAGCGAGGAGGGAGTAGCGCATCGCCTCATGGATCTTGAGCGGGTCCCGCAGAGGGATGGCAGCATCCAGAGCCTCATTGACCGCGGCCGCCTTCCCCAGCATGTACGACTTGAAATCGAAGGTCGGCCTCGGCAGGTTGTCATCCTGAACAGTCTCCTCCTTGGTGAGGACGGCGGAGACCGAGTGCAAGAAGCTGGGCGCCCGATTTCCGAGCTGCTTCGACGGGGCTGCGAAAGGGAAGGAAGGCTTCCTCAGGGGAAGGGATCTGGGATGGGACCTGATGGAAGGGACCCATGTGCTCAAATGGAGCGCGTACATGTTTAATATCCCCAAATGACCAATCTTCAGATTTATCCGTCGGCTTCAATCCAGCGGCAGAGGAGAGGAGGAGGAGCAGATGTTGCTGCTGATGCACATGAAGAGAGAGACTACTAAAAGGGGGAGATTGGGGACATCTTAGACCCTATCAGATTCAATGAATTTAAAGATCGAGAGAGATGTAGGACATGCACATGAGAAAAAGGAGAAGGAAAGGAAAAGAAGATCCAAAGAGGATGACAAGGATAGGATTTTCGATTATGAGTGGTCACTCTTACAATGAAATCTTTACACCTGCATACACACATGGTTTATCACATACCGAGGGATCCTGCCGTGTCAATTCGGCCCAAAATAAGGTTAGGCCATGCAGCACAACACAGTATTAAATTAGACCGCTCATTACTTTGGGAAAATAAAATATAAATTTAATTTCCATAGTAAAAATGTGTTAAAATGATGAACCATCTTAAAATTTATATTTTAATTCGAGTTCCTGATATTTGTTCACATTTATCATTAATAATTGATGATTTTATATTTAAATGATTTTTTTAATCGAAATCTGTTAAAATACTATTATCAGGTCAACAAACATCTCTATAAATGCTAAATCGAATGAATGTATATCGATGGAAATGGAGATGTTTTATGTCAAGTCCCTCTCATCTTTAGGAAGAAATATATCATTATATATATATATATATTTAATACTATCTTTTTCAAAGTAATATTTTCGATTATATATAAATTATCCATGATAATTTGATAAGTGTAAAAGGAGAGACATTAGACCCAAAATAATAGAATCGAGCGCAAATGATTTGATGTGTGTATCCCATTTTATAATGATATTTAAGAATTTATAATTTATTTATAATATCACATAGTAAATATAACTCGATAAATTATTATAATGTTAGGATAGTATTGACAGTCCCACTAATATAAAAAAAAACAGTCTAATTAGTATTGACAGTCACACTAGGATAGTTTTGAACTTTTATTAATAAATGTTTTAGAAGAAAAAGTCTATTTTGATATTAATAATATATATTTCATTTATTTCACTCAATATTACTCAATTATTGTATTTTAATATGATTTTCATTTGAATAGGTTGTTTTATATTTAATCAAATTGACAAGTATTAAACTTGATGCGAACCTGTTATTATATACACCATAACAAATATGAAAAAAACTCTAAAATTTTTATTTATTATAAAAATTCTAGTAATTGGGCATTTAATAAATCGTTAGATTATTTAACTAAAATTATATATTTTTATTTCAAAACATTTATTTTTTATTAATATTTTATTTCATCATATACAAAATCAATTTTAATAATATAATTTAATTTTATATACATAAATAAATATGATATTAATTAGCAAACTATTTAAGTTAATTACAAAGTAATACAATAATTTATTTATATTATAATGTATATATTTTTATTAATTTTTCAACACATCACAACTCTATAAACGACCTCTCTACTATTATGCAAATCCCTACATTTAATATATATATTTAAATATTTTGATTGATTCTCATAGAGGTGGAATTTAGAATCTGTCCATATTTACAAAAAAAGACTCAAATATATGCAACAAATAATATTAAAAATAATAATTAAAAATATAATAATTACAATGTAAGAAATGAAGAGATGGTATTATTATTATATTTATTGTTATATAAATTATTAATACATTATACTTTATTGTTATATTTATGTATGGTATTTAAAATTTTAATATACAATATATATGAATGAATTAATGAAGTGAAATGTATTTGTATACTTTTTTATTTATTAGTTTTTTCATGTTATGATAACTAACCTATGGAAAATTTTGATTACGATTCTTACGGTCAGCCCCAAACGCCCAACCTTGATGTGTTTCACATTAACCCGACCTTGATGTGTCTCACATTAACCTTACGCAAATAACAATTATCTTATTATATACCCTTCTTACTACACTTGTAGACACCATCTCAATTCTGTTGTTTTGGATCACCCCTTTTTCTCTCTGGATCCTTTGTGCATTTGAGTCTTCACCGTCCTATTCAAATCGCATATCTCATTCATCAACCACAACTTAATATTTTTCATCACTTCTTCTATCAAATCTACAACACCAAAAAGTTTAAAAATAAAATCTATAAAATTTAAGGCGAAAACAACACATCTAATCTATACAAACTCAAATTATATTAAATATCGATTTTCTTGCTCAAAAAAATTAAAATTTGTGAAAAGTTAGTTTATATCGGTGTAGATTAGGGTTATGATTTAAATTAATGAGATGCGATAAATATAAATAAATAATTTTAAAAAATAAATAATATTATTATTAAAATAGTGCCCTTATCAATTGGACTCTTGATTCTTCCCATTACTCAATGGAGGACGCCCCATTCTTCCCAACAACTTTGTCAATAATTTATTTTGTACACCATTGAAAAATCGATCAAATTAATTTGATTTTCACAAATTGCATATAACAAATCTTATAATTGACATAATAACTCCAATATTAATACACACTTGAAATTAATCTAGTTATATCATACTATTAAATTAAATTTATTTTCCAAATTCAGAAAATTTTTCTCTGGATATCTCCTGATCACTAAATGATTAATTTTAAAATTCTTACTCATCTATCTACCAAATTAAGTAATTCTTATCTTAAAATGATGCTAATGAAATTCTCTTAATTTCTATGATCTTATTATAACTCGAAAGTATTCAAAACCCACTACATGAATACTGTTTTTTACTCTATTCCTGGACTGTGAAAATGTGTGACACCAACAAGTTTTTAGGACTAAATTTGACTGATTCCGGTCACCACTCTTGTTAAACCTAACCTTATTTGTCTGATTAGAACTTGTGAACAATCCACCATATCCTTTCGATTTTATAACGATTGACGTCTTATCATTGTAAGTCCGACAAAACTTAATGCACATAATAAAATATATTAACTTATTTTCTAAAAAATATTCATTTAAAATTGGAAAATAAACTTTATAAATAATATTGGGATCAAACACTGAATGTAATGTATACCTTTGGGAAATTTGTACCTTTCCAACTCTTCGAAGTGTCCGAAAAATATCTTAATTTACTAAAATGGGTATTGAAGGAGAGTGAGTTAACAACACAGTGAGTAGAATGGACTAACATTGTGACTTCATATCCATGATTCAACACATACTCTAAAATGTTTAGAAGTGTTTACAATTTTAGCATACGGTCAAGCTACCAACTTATCCCTTCTATTATGAAAGAACCTTCCTTAGGCTTTATATTTTCAGAGTTTTATTTCTCAGACTTATATCTGATAAGCTAATCAATACGTCTGTTCCATCCTTAATGAACTTTCCACCATTTTTCTTATAGGCTTATATTAGAAAAGCTACCTACACGTCTATTCTCACTAGGATGAACTTCCTATAGATTTTATTTGTTTTGAATTTTATTTTATCTGCTAGTATTAGACAAGCAACAATATACAAAAAACCCTTTTCATTATTATAGTGATCACACATTCGTAGAATAAAAAATTCATCTGTCCCACATGTGGTCTGTAGCGTCTTTATCGACCACTCTAATATGAGGTTAATAACCTCGATTGCACTAGTGTGAGGCAACGACCTCGATCATTCATCTGTGTGAGCACTATAGCCCAACCTCAAACATATCGATTGAGTTGTCCGCTATTGAGTGACTCGACCTTTTACCTTCACCATGTCTAATATGTATGAGACTCCTAGAGTTCCTGATATACAAACCAGCGATAGCTCCCCTTATACCAACCATGTAGGCCAATAACCCTAAGAACCATCACTATTCTGTACTGGACGTCTTATAGTCCCGTTTTATGATCATACACAAGCAATAGTATTTTATTAAAACCTTTATCTTTGCACTATCAACTCTTACGGGATGAGACATGTTGCTAGCTCGATAACATTTACTAGGCATGACCCATTTCACACAATATCAACGTGTTTTAGTATTTTAACATATTTGAGATACCATTAAGGTTATTTACAGAGCGAGAACCATTTCCATTAGCCTTAGGCCCACTTCTCGAGTTTTCAAATAAATGGCCTTGGACCCACTTTCATAAAACTAGATCTAACCAAATCTTATCAACCATGGGCCCCGTCCATATCCTACATCGATATATGAAATTAGATCGTTCACTTGAAGCGTGTTCACACACATTTCACGGGAAATCATATAATTATGATTCATGCTCACAATAGAAATATATCTTGAAAATAGTTTTGAGCAGTTTCACATATGCAGATGATTATATTTCTGGAAAAAGATTTTAAAGCAACCATGTTATTCAATTTATGAGTAATATTGCATCATTGACTCAATCAGACTCGATACCAGAAATCAGACTCACTGTTATTTAGGGACATGTTTGTTCTAGAGGGATTACCGAGTCCTCGTGCTCCTATTGCACACTCAAGTACGACATGTTCCCTACCGATCTAAATCCCTTCTTGGAGTACCTAGAGGTCAATCATGTTGTATTCAATTAATTTCCTAGGGTAGGGGCATTTTTGTAATTGCACCCCCATTTATGCCATGACCAAACGTGGCCTTCAAATATGCATTTATTTTCTTGCCAAACATGTCCTTAGTGGCATGTTGTAATTTTTATTTGGGACAAAAGATAATTCTGTCTTTTTTGGCTTGGAGGTTAGACACTATAAATTTTCTTTAAATTAGGGGGTAGGATCGTCATTTTACATCATGTATTTTTGTCATTTCCCCAGCCCCATATGGGACTCTCAACCCCAAATTGTTATCTCGCATTGCCGAGATTATCTTTGTTGGTATCCTAAACTCCATCATAGGTCATCATCTTCCCGGAAGTTCCCCTTTCAAGCCTTAGGCGACCAAAAGCTCTATCCTTAGATGCAATACAGCCTGAGCCCACGTTATCCCCTGAATTGAGTTTTCGATTTCCATTGTCTGCACATGTAATTCATGTTCTATATCTTCAATTTTTGTAGATGAAGTTCCACCTTCTGCGTTTTAAGCCCCGTCCTCTTGAACCAAGGAAACCGAAAATTCTTGAGAAAGAAATCGAGAATCTAAATGAACTGGAATTTGGTAAAAAAGGGTTAAAACAGGAATTTGAACAATCTCAAGTGGCCAATAGATCACAAAAATCATGGATAAGAACCATGAATTGATTGGGTATGAAAACCAGACTAGTTCACCCTGAATCGGACCTATACCATACTGAACCGGGTTGAATCGGATCAAAGATTCATTTTTCTAAGTGGTAAAAAAAAATATCAAATTGGAAAAATTAAGCCACCATTAGAAAGAAAATGAATTTAGAAAATTTTAATTTTTGGAAATCTGGTCAAATCGGGCCTAAACCGACCAATTTATGATTTTGGGTCACCGAACCCGGTCAGACAGGACTGGTCAACAGTAGAACCGATCAACGGACAGCGGCCAAGTCAACGCTCGGTCAGCAGGCACGACCAATCAATGCACGACACGTGGTGAAGCGCGTCCTGTCATGTGAAACTCGTCATCTCGCACCAAGGAAACCGGAAAAAGAACCGACCAATTTCCATGAGAAAACCGAGTCAATTAATGAACTGAAAATAGTAAAAAAGGGTTAAAATGGGAAATTGGAAAATTCCAAGTGACCAAAAATTCATAAAAATCATGGGGAAGAACTATGATGTAAATTAGATGGGAAAACCAGACCAGTTTGGGGTGAATTGAACTTAAACCAGATTGAACCAGTTCAATGATTCATTTTTATATGTGGATTAAAAATGTCAGTTTAGAAAATTGAGGACACCATTAGATAGATAATTAATTTTAAAATTTTTTAATTTTTAAAAAAATTTGTAGAATCGGGCCTGAACAGGCCAATTTTCGAATTTGGGTCACCAAAACTGGTCGAACTCGGTCAACGGTTCAACTGATCAACGGATTGGACCGATCATTCGGTCAACGGTTAGTGAACGACCAGTCATCAACCATGCAAACACGAGCAACCAAGGGGAGGCTGCCATGTAACGCCCTGGCCCGGTTTGGTGGGATCCCCGTAAACAACCCGCCACTCTCCCAGTTTATTAACGGTTTTCCCCTCTTCTAATCCGTGGAGAGTAAGGTATCCTTCTTACTTGTACCTTTCCTGTAATAAAATTAATCAAAACTGAATATAAATTTTACATACATGCCTTAAGGTTCGGCTACCGATAGATATTTAAGGTTGGTTTTCCCTTGGTTTCCTGAAAATGGGTAAAGGGAGGGGGTGAGTTCGACAACTCAGTGAATGGGTGTTGGGTGAGAGTTTTCACAAAAAATCAATTTTTTTTAACCGGAGTGTGTCAAACTCCTTATTTCATTAAAAATACTTTCCATCAAATTTCGGTTTATCAAAACCTTTTTCCAAGGTTTCCTAATTCATTTCCAAGGATTCTAAAATCCTTTTCACGATTTTCATAACCTCTTTCCCATTTCTATATTTGGTGTGTTTCACAAACAACACACGCCCTTCATCATAAAGGGATCACACACATTCACGAGATGCAGTTACGCCGACTGCACCCACTTGTGGATCGGAGCGTCTTTACCATCCACCCTCATAGAAGTCTCTGACTTCTATTCGATGTCTAAGTGAACATCTCTAACGTCCTACCCTCAAACCAAAAATATTCCATGTCCATATGAGGATAGAGACCTCAGTCCCACCCCACCCCACCCCGGTCTCATGCATATGAAGTTATGTCGAGCTTCCCTGACTGTTGGCACGACAAACTCCCCTTATCTCCACCATGTCGTCCAGTAGCCCATAGGACACATCACTACCCCTCTTGGGCATCTTGAAGGTCCTGTACCTTAATGCATTCACAAAACAATAATTTTCCTCATAAGCCATCTAATCTTTGGTGCCACTGGTCCAACAGCCTCGACCCTCAACTCGACCTGGAGCTGTTTCTCTCGATTGGTCCGTGGACTTGTCTTTTTCGCATTGTCGTCAGTCTATCGAGTATGTCGGTCCTGTCTTGGTACCATGGCCAAACACATAATTCCTTTAAAGTTTTCATGTCTTAAACTTAGGTTTGTTTATGATCTCCGGCTCGTGCCAACTGGCCTTGGGCCCACTATACGAGATTTTTAAAATAGGGTATTTTAGCCACCAAGTTCCAAAACCTAGGCCTCCGGCCTATCTGAGCTATTCAAGCTCCTGTCAATAAGGTCTCCCAAAAAGTTTAAGCAATGGCACACAGTCAGGGGAGAGCACTTGTGACAAAAATAATCTTTTAGCCATCCATCACACCAACCGAGTGTGAGGACATCTCCCCTCATAATCGATGAACGGGTTTTCTACTTCCTTCCAGGAAGTTGATCATACTAACCGGGTATGATTTACTTACAACCGTTAAGTAATTTTTCCACTTAATGTCCACATCACTTCATTCAGGTATGATGTTCAAAATTCCACTTAGTAGTGGATTTTTATTTTTGAGGTGCTTATCATCCCAACCGAGTAAGATATAAAAATCCCACTCACACGATAATACAGTGAATTCCTCTTAACCGGCCTTTTGCATCCACGCGAGCTTGTCTTGGCTGGCGTTCCCCGTACTTCATGTTCCTACATGATATGAACATCCTTTTTCATTATCCTTTGGCCTAGTAGCCTTCATTCATTATAAATGAATAAAATACCCAAACTTTTCAATTATTTGCAATTAGGTCCCTAAAGTTTTTTTCTTTAACATTAGGTCCCTAATGCAAAATTTCCCCAAATTGAGTCCTAAAACTTCTAAAATTCACTTTGGGACCTCAATTTATTCAAAATCATGAAAAGGAGTTCAAGTTTCCCAAATTTCCAGTTTGGTCCCCAACTTTTCCAAAAATAGCATTTTGCCCCTAATTTACAAAAATGGTAAATTTGACCTCAATAATTCCAAAAATTGATCAATTGGCCCTCTAACATCTTTTCCACACCCAATTGGCCCTCAATTTTGGAAAATTGCACTTTAGTCCCTTGAATTTTTTATGTCCTCAATTCCCCCCAAAATTTTTCCTTTCAACTTGTCCAAATTTGATTTCATCAAATTGACCGATCAATTGAGGTTAATTGTTGAAATTTAAGGTAAAATTGAGTTCCTACACTTCCACATGATTCATTGGAACTTTGAATTGTGTCATTTGGATCCGAATTAAGCTTAAAGGGAGCTTAATCGGAAAACTAAACTTAGAGAAAGAGAGAGCTTTGAAAGCTTACCATCGGAGGTGCTGCGGTCTGAGCTTCCAATTTAGTCAGATAGCTCTCATCTTGAGGTTTATTCTAGGATCAAGAATCGCATCAATTGATGTTGAATTGAGGGAGAATTTGGTCATTGAAGTTTCACTGGTTCTCTCTAGCATTGATCAGAAATTATAGAGAGGAGCCAAATTGGCTTACCTTTTGGCTCTATTTCAATTGTATGAGGGTGGTGGAAGTGTTAGGGGAGCTTGGTTTGGTTTGAGAAGGGCTCGAATTGGCCGTTTTCAGCTCGACTGAAACATGGCAACTTTGGTCCGTCGGAGCTGCTTCACTATTCGATCACACCGGCGCTTCTCTAGCAATCCTTGGAGCAAATGGAGACTACCATTGGATAGTTGACTTCTCCCTGAATCTAAAGAACTTGACCTTACCTTATTTGGCTCAGAAAAGTGCCCAAGTCAGAGCTCTTGTTCGAGCTTCACCGAAAAATGGAGCAGTAGGGAGAGAGTGGAGTTTTCAGGTGTGATGTCACGCCCCGACCCGGTTTGGTCGGATCCCCGTGATCAACCCGCCACTCTCCCGATTTATTAAAGGGTTTCCCCTTATTGTAAACAGTAAAGAGTAAGGCGTCCTTTAACCTGCACCTTTTTGCTGGAATAACATAATCAAAATTGCATGAAATTTAAAACTATACATACCTGTCTTACAGACATCTTAGTTGACGGTCTTTAAGGGGAGGCTTTCCAAGATTTCCTGAAAGGGATATAAGGGAGGGGGTGAGTACGACTACTCAGTGAATGGGTTTTTAAAAGCTTTTGACTTTTAAGAAAAATATTTATATGGAGTGTGCCAGACTCCTTTGTTTTCAAAAATCCCTTCATTTAAAAATTTGAGTTTTTTCCATTATTTCTTAGTTACCACGGTGTGTCATCACCCAACACACATCCTTCATCATGAAGGTTACACGCATTTGCAAGTCAGTATCACTACTGAACCCGCTAGTGGCTTCGGAGCGACTTTTCCTGCCACTCGGATAAAAGTACGACCACTTCTACCCTGGGAATGAGTGGATGTACGTGACATCCGACCCACAATCCCGAAATCACTTCTTCATGTCCGTATGAGGACAAAGACCTCATCCTGTCCCCACCCCGGTCTCATGCGCTTGGTGCTACTCCAGATTTCGCACAGACACCTGGAACGACAAACTGCCCTTATAGCCACCAGGTCGTCCAGTGCCCTTAGGACGCATCACTACCCCTCATGGGCGTCTTGATGATCCCGTACTCATAGTGCATGCACAAACAATGTTTTCTTATATTTCCATGTAATCTGTGGTGCCACTAGTCCAACGGCCTCGACTCTCAACTCAACCCGTAGCTATTTATCTTGACTAGTCCGTTGACCTATCATGTCGCACTGCCGCTAGTTGATTGAGCATGTCGGTCCTATCTTGGTACCATGGCCAAACAATTCACTTATTAAGTTTTATGGCACATATATCATGTTCATTTACGAGCTCCTGCTCGTGCCAACTTGCCTTGGCCCCACTGTACGAGATTTTCAAAATCGGGCATTTAGCCCCCAAGTTCCAAAATCGAGGCCCCCGGCCTATTAGAGCTATTCGAGCTCCCGTCGAGAAGGTCTCCCAAATTGTTTAAGCATTGGCACACAGTCAAGGGAGAGCACTTCCGACAAAAATAGGTTTTTACTGTCCATCATACCGACCGGTATAAGGACATCTCCGTTCATAATCGATGAACGGGTTTTCAACTTCCTTCGAGGAAGTCTCATCACACCAACCGGGTATGATCTACTTACAACCCGTAAGTAGTTTTTTTTTCGCATAACTTTCACATCACTTTCTCTAAGTAGTGATGATTAAAATACCACTAAACAGTGGGTTTTTATATCGAGGCACTTATCATCCCCAACTGGGTATGATGTTAGTAAACCCACTCACAACCGGTAAGTGGTTTTTAACTTTAAACTGTGCTCATCATCCCAACTGGGTATGATGTGAATAACCCACTCACCCGTTAATGCCGTGAATTCCACTAGACTGGTTCTTTGTATTCACCCGAGCTTGTCCTTGCTGGCGTTCCCGGTATTTCGCGTTCCTACACGATATGAACATCTTGGTTCATTATCCTTCGACCTAATCGCCTTCATTCATTCCAAATGAATGAGAAAGTCGAACTTTCATTTATTTGTAATTAGGTCCCTAAAGTTATTTCTCTTTTAACTTTAAGTCCCAAATACCGGTTTTTACTCAAATTAAGTCCCGAAACTTCTAAAATTTATCATAGGATCTCAATTTATTCCATTTCACAAAAAGGGGTTTAATTTCCCAAATCTCCAATTTGGTCCTCCAACTTTTCCAAAATTACCATTTTGCACTTCCTTTACAAAAATGGTAAATTTTGCCCCAAAAATTTCAAAATTCCTCAATTGGTCCTCTAACATTATTTTCATGCCCAATTGACCCTCAATTTCATAAAATTTCATTTTGGTCCTTTGAATTTCGAAAATCCCCAATTTTCCCCAATTTCAACTCTTCAACACTACCGAATTTGATTTTATCAAATTGACTAATCAAACACTTCTAATTATTGAAATTGGAGTTGAAATTGAGTTCCTGCATGTTCATACGATTCTAAGAAACTTTGAATCACAGATTTTAACGCTGGAACGAGCTCAAACGGAGCTTCGCCGAAAAATAGACTATAGAGAGAAAGCTTTGATTTCTCACTGGTGAAGGCACGGCGGTCCGAGCTTTCGATCTGGGCAGATAGGTCTCATCCTGAGGTTCATCCTAGAATCAAGAATTGTATCAATTGATGCGGAATTGGATTAGAATTTCGTCATTGAAATTTGGTCGACTCTCTCTCTAGCACCGATCGAAAATTGTAAAGGGGAGTCGAATTGGCTTACCTTTCGGTCCTAATTCGGCCGCGGAAAGGCTGAGAAAGTGTTGGGAGGGCTTGGTTTGGCATGAGGAGGGCTTGAAATGGCCGATTTCAGCTTGGCCGAAATAGGGTAGCTTCGGTCCGCCGGAGTTGCTTCACTATTCCATCATGTCGGCGCTTCTCCAACGATTCTCGGATTGATTGGAGTTTGCTATCAGATAGCTATCTTCTCCCCGGTTCTAAAGAGCCCGACCTTTGTTCAAGTCGAAGCTCTCGTTCGAGCTTTACTGGGAAATGGAGCAGTAGAGAGAGAGAGAGAAGTGTTAAGGTGTGAGGAGAATGAAATGGGGATGATCTCTTTATATAGTTGTAAAACCTGTGTATTAAATGGGCGAGATTTATTACTGGTATTAATATTGCCATAAATTATTGGTATTAATTCCAATAATTTAATTTCGGTATTAAATTATTTGTATTAATCCCAATAATTTAATTTAGGTATTAAATTATTGGTATTAATTTATGATAATGCGTACATACAAATTTTTGACAGAAATTTCGGGTTACAAAAAAAATTCACACTTCCTAGGAGGTCACCCATCCTCACATTACTCTCGAGTAAGCACACTTAACTTTAAAGTTCTTATGGAATCTAGTTCACCTAAACCACTTTGGTTTTTGTTTTCTAATTCGTCTTAAGTTTCTTTTCCAAGGTTTAATGAACCCTTTGGATCACCCGAAAGTTGTAAATTCCCAACTTGCCCGTTCATAAATAATCAGGTTTGTGAACCGGTTCTGAATCCTCACTTGGTTTGACCGGTTCTTTTCCTGGTTTTCCTTAGCTCAAAAGGGCGAGTTTTACATGTGAGGAGGATGAATGAGAAGGGGCTCTTTATATAGGAAGCTCAGGGACTTCTTGGCTATCCGATTGGCACCTTTGTGATGCTCATTCATTGCCTGAAACTCCCTGGCCAGAGAATTTTCTTCTTCACTGGCACTGCTCGATTTTTCGGCGAGTGAACAGTGCTGTCATCTGAAGGAAGAAGACGACACTATTCTGAACCGGACTGGACCAGTTCGAACCGGGTTCAATGTTTAAACCCGCTAGTTTAGGCCCGATTTGACCAAGTTTTTCAAAATTAAAAATTTCAAAATTTTGTCAAAATTCATTCTCTATCTAATGGTGACCTCAATTCTCCAATTTGAATTTTCTAAGCCACCTAGAAAAATGAATTTAGCATCCAGTTAAATGATGGTTCAAATCGGTTCAATCCTGTTCAGATCTAGTTCACCTAAACCGGTCTGGTTTTCTTTCCCAAATTATCCTTATGGACCCTCTTCAAGGTTTTTATGACTCTTTGGGTCCTTCGAGAGTTGTATATTCCCAAATTTGCCCATTCTCTGGTGGTCGAGGTTTGTGAACCGGTTCAATTTTCTCACTCGGTTTGACCGGTTCTTTCTCGGTTTTCCTTAACTCCTATGGGCAGGGTTTATAACTCTCTCCTCATTTTATGTGTTTTGTCCCCAAAACTTTATTCAACATCCTTCGTACTTAAAAGACTTTATCTTGGTATCAACTTATTATTTATTAGATACAACCTTCTCAGTTATTTCCATTTAGCCCTAGTATAACACATACTGATAAAATTATTTTCCTTTACATTATTTGCTCCCTTCATGGAGTTTATCATAACTAGTATGTCTTGCCCACAAGTCCAAAGGTATATCCCTATGTTCACATCTTCCTTTGCTTAAGGCAAGATTCTTCCCCTTAGTCCTATTTTGACCCTTCCTCCATCCATTATTTATTTCAAATTATGTATGACCTCATTATGCTTACCAACTGACTCTTTCTTACTTGAGTCACATTTTTCCTCGGGTTTGTTGGACTTACATGTCCTTTACAGCATGACATATTTTAGAACCTGTCTTTGACCATCTTTAATTTTTAGAACACTTCTATAATGGTTGTTCTCAACCTTCCAACCTTTCGGGGATTGTATAGCTTCGTCTCTCTCTTTGTTTAGTAGTATTTCTCGACTACCTTTAATCATTTGTCGGCCTTAATTTCCTAGTTCACCCTTTATTTTCCTATTTGAAGTATCTCCGATTCTCAGGTCTTATTTTATATACTCCTCACCATGCCCATCATATTGTCCTTCTTAGAGTGTAGTCTCTGTTACTCCCGGTTCTTTTTTAGGATATCCTTGATCGTCCCATTGTTACTAGCTTCTCCCTTTCACTAGGTTTGTCTGAAATCCTTATTTGGCTTCTTTTCTCTTCTTAAACGAGTCACAATTGGTCATCCCGACATACCCTCATCCACTTATGCTTCTTTATTAGGTTCCTTAGTTCGGAAATTTCCCTTTTTAAGGTCTCCCTTTCCACCTTTATCCTTCTACCCATGGACTTTTGTCCCGGTTCAACCTCCCTAATGCTCCTTGGAGGCTTTTTTTTCTTTATTTCCTTATTATGTGTAGTCCACTTGTCAAAGCATCCTTTGATGCCATCTTTCTACTTACTCGCTACTTGGGTTTAGCTTACTTCTTGGGTCTTCCTAGTATGCTTCCTAGTATTCACCTTTCTTTGGAGGTTTGGTGGGTACGCCTGTAGGATTTTCTTTTACTCGTATTTTATCACAAGTTTGATAAGAAATGGAACTTTTATTATAATGATGATGAATTATAGGGTTTTTGGTTCAATTAGCCAAGGGGAGCTATGGTAAGTACTAACTATAGTACTAGGTTCATCTCGTGCTTCCTATTGGTTGAGGTTGTGTACTCGGGTTGGTACCCTTGACATAGTGGCTATGTCTTGTCCTCCGTCTAGTGCCCTTGGGTTTCCTTGAGGTGGTGGATGGTCACTTTGTTGGATATTACCTCGAAGGGTTGGACAAACTCTTTGCAAAGTGTCCGAGTTGTTTGCATTCGAAGCAAGCTCGACACGGCCCTTCATAACATTTTCGACACCTAGGGCAAGAGGGGTTTCTCCTTTGTGGGGTTGTACTTGTCTCCCTTTGAGCATGGTAACCGCCATTTCTCCTAAAAGAGCCCATTCTTATCCCCCATTTTTGTCTACCAGGCTCCTTTTGCCCTCTCTGGTTGCTTTGTCCTTCCTCTTCCTTCTGACCGGCTTGCTCTATCTGACGGTGTCTTGTCTGTACTAGATGTTCACACTCATGGGCCATGCTGATGATGGCAACCAAATCTATGAGGTGTCCTAGTACTCCCATCCGGTCTCTTATAAACATGTTGAGACCGTCCATGAACTATTGGTAGATATCTGTCGGTCTGGCTAAGTCTGGAGCAAAAGGCCTTAACTTGTTAAACATAGTCTCATATTCTGATATAGAGTTAAGCCCTTGTCAAAGTTAGATGAAATCCTACTTCTTCTCATTAATTAGGTGAGAGGCCAGGTACTCCTCCGCGTATCTCTCCTTAAACTGCTCCCAAGAGGGTGTGGAAGTATGCAAGCTCTGGACATTGTCCCACCATCTTTTGGCACTACCCTTCAAGAAACATTTTGTCAAGATCACCATATCCTTTGGTGATATTCTAACTATCCCCATCAACTTCTGGATGTTAGCCAACTAGTCCATGGTAGCTCGTGCATCTCTCTCTCTGAGAAAAGGCTTACACCCTAGTTGACAAAGAGTGTTGAGATACTTGGGAATATCAACCAGAGGGGGAGGATTAACAAGAGTAGGATGAATTTGTACTTCCTCTAGTTTAGCCCGAGAGTTGGGGTGTAAATCCCGCTCTTTAGAGATAAGGAAAACCGAGAAGAGAACTGGTCAAACCAAGTGAGAAAACCGAATTGGTTCACAAACCCGATCATTCATGAAAGGGCAATTTGGGAATTTACAACTCCTGGGTGATCCAAAGAGTTCATAATACCATGGAAAAGAATCTTAGGATGAATTGGAAGAGGAATACCAGACTGGTTTAGATGAACCGAATCCAACTGGATTGAACCGGTTTATGAACCGAGTAGATTCATGAACCGGAACCGATAGAGATCGGGCAAAACAAAGGAATTCAACTCCAATCTACTCCAAAGAAATTCAAAAACCTTGAGAAGGAACCTTAGAACAAAGTGGGAGAGAAAAACCAGACCGGTTCGGGTGAACCGAACCCAAACCGGTTTAAGGACCAAGCCGGTTTATGAACCAAAATTGATAAAGAGATGGTAAACTGGGAATCTTATGGACCCTAAGTGACCCAAGGAGTCACAAGAGACATGGAAATGGACTTGTGAAGGAATTGAGGATGAAAACAAAACCAATTCAGGTGAATTAGATCCGAACCGGTTTGATCCGATTTGAACCACTATTAAACCAAATCCTAAATTCATTTTTCTAGGTGGCTTAAATAATTCAAATTAGAGATTTGAGGCTGCCATTGGATAGAGAATGAATTTAGATGATTTTAGAAATTTTTAGATTTGAAAAACTCGATCGAATGGGGGGGGGGGGGGTGAACCGATCGGTTTAAGCTTTAAACCCGGTTCGGAACAGTGTCATCTTCTTCCTCAGGATGATAGCATTGTTCATTCGTAGGGAAACTAAAGAAATGCCAGCGAAGAAGAAACACTTCTGTTTGGGGCATTTCAAGTGTTCAATGTCAGCAATAACGATGTCAAACGGACGGTCAACGGGTCTCTAAGCTCCCTATATAAAGAGCCCCTCCCCATTCATCCTCTCCACACTTGAAAACTCCATTCTCTCTCAACTGCTCCATTTTTCGGCGAAGCTCGAACAAGAGCTCTGACATGGGTCTTTTCTGAGCAAATAAGGCGAGATCGGGATCTTTAGAACTAGGGAGAAGTTAGCTACACATCTGTAGTCTCTATTCACTTTGAGAGTCGCCGGTGAGATGCCAGCGTGATGAAAGAGTGAAGCAGCTCCAGCGGACTGATGCTGCCCTGTTTCGGCCGAGTTGAAATCGGCCAATTCGAGCCCTCCTCAAGCCAAACCAAGCCTTCCCAACACTTCCTCATCCCTCCTACGGCCGAATTAGGACTGAAAAGTAAGCCAACTCGGCTCCCCTCTGCAATTTCCGGTCGATGCTAGAGAGAGAACTGACAGAATTTCAATGATGATATTCTAACTCAATTCGACATCAATTGATGCGATTCTTGATTGTAAGCCTTAAGATAAGAGCTATCTGCCTAGATCGAAAGCTCGGACCGCTGTGCCCTCACCGGTGAGTAATCGAAGCTTTCTCTCTTTACAGTCCATTTTTTAGCGAAGCTCCATTTGAGCTCGTTCTGGCATTAAAACTCACGATTCAAAGTTCTATGGAATTGTATGAACATGGAGGAACTCAATTTTAGCTTCAATTTCAACAATTTGAGGTGTTTGATTGGTCAATTTGATGAAATCAAATTTGGCTGTGTTAAAGAGTTGGAATTGGGGGAAAAATTGGGGATTTTTGAAATTCAAAGGACCAAAATGCAATTTTATGAAATTGAGGGTCAATTGGGCATGAAAATAATGTTGGAGGACCAATTGAGCAATTTTGGAAAATTTGGGACAAAACTTACCATTTTTGTAAAGGAAGGGTAAAATGGTAATTTTGGAAAAGTTGGAGGAACAAATTGGAAATTTGGGAAATTAATCCCCTTTTTTTGAAATGGAATACATTAAGGTCCTATGATAAATTTTAGAAGTTTCGGGACTCAATTTGAGGAAAAATCGGAATTAGGGACTTAAAGTTAAAGAAAAATAACTTTAGGGACCTAATTGCAAATAAATGAAAGTTTGACTTCTCATTCATTTGGAATGAATGAAGGCGATTAGGTCGAAGGATAATGAATTGAGATGTTCATATCATGTGGGAACATGAAGTACCGGGAACACTAACAAGGACAAGCTTACATGAATACAAAGAATCGGTTAAGTGGAATTCACAGCATTAACGGGTGAGTGGGTTTACTAACATCATACCCGATTGGGATGATGGGTACAACTTAAAATTAAAAACCACTTACCGGTTGTGAGTGGAAATTTTATATTATACCCGGTTGGGAATGATAAGTACCTCGGTATGAAAACCCACTATTAAGTGGTATTTTAAACATCACTACTTAGAGAAAATGATGTGAAAATCATGCGGAGAAACTACTTACCGGTTTTAAGTAGATCATACCCGGTTGGTATGATAATACTTCCTTTAGTGAAGTTGAAAACTCGTTCATCGGTTTGTCCTTATACTCAGGCGGTAAAATGGATAGAGAAAACATATGTTTTTTCGGAAGTGTTCTCCCTTGACTGTGTGCCAATGCTTAAACAATTTGGGAGACATTCTCGATGGGAGCTTGAATAGCTCTGATAGGCCGGGGGCCTCGGTTTTGGAACTTGGGGTTAAATGCCCGATTTTGAAAATCTCGTACAGTGGGCCCAAGGCCAGTTGGCACGAGCAGGAGCTCTTAAACGAACATGATATATGTGCCATAAAACTTAATAAATGAAATGTTTGGCCATAGTACCAATATAGGATCGACATGCTCAGTCAACTAGCGGCAGTGCGACATGATTGGTCGACGGACCAGTCATGACAAACAACTGCGGGTTGAGTTGAGAGTCGGGGCCGTTGGACCAGCGGCACCATAGATTACATGGCAATATGAGAAAACATTGTTTGTGAATGCATTGTGAGTACGGGATCATCAAGATGCCCATGAGGGGTAGTGATGCGTCCTAAGGGCACTGGACGACCTGGTGGCTATAAGGGCAGTTCGTCGTTCCAGGTGCCTATGCGAAATTTTAGAGTAGCACCAAGCACATGAGACTGGGGTGGGGACAGGATGAGGTCTCTGTCCTCATATAGACACGAAGAAGCGATTTCGGGATTGAGGGTTGGATGTCGCGTATATCCACTCATTTCCAAGGTAGAAGTGGTCATGCCTCTATCCTGGTGGCAGGAAAAGTCGCTCCGAAGCCACTAGCGGGTTCATTAGTGATACTGACTTACAAATGTGTGTAACCTTCATGATGAAGGATGTGTGTTGGGTGATGACACACCATAGTAACTAAGAAATGATGAAAAAACCCAAATTTTTAAATGAAGGGATTTTTGAAAAAGAAAGGAGTCTGGCACACTCCATATAAATATTTTTTTAAAAGTTAAAAGTAGACCTTTGAAAACCCATTTACTGAGTAGTCGTACTCACCCCCTCCTTTATATCCCTTTCAGGAAATCCCTGAAAGCCTACTCTTAAAAACCATCAACTAAGACACCTGTAAGAGAGGTATATAAAGTTTAAAATTTCATATAGTCTTGATTATGCTATTTTAGGAAAAAGGTGCAGTTTAAAGGACGCCTTACTCTTTATGGTTTACAATAAGGGAAAACCCTTTAATAAACCGGGAGAGTAGTGGGTTGATCATGAGGATCCGACCAAACCGGGTCAGGGCGTGACATGGGGCCTGACTTAGGGACGAGGTTAGGTTTCTCAAATATTCAAGTGAACTCCTCATACAACCTCTAGTGTTCTGAGCTTTGTCCAGTTGGAACTGTTTGGGTTTCTCAGGGAGTTTCTACTGGAAGGGGTGGCTGGGTAGTGTTGGAGACTGCAACTCTAATTCTCTTAGTTCCTTTCTTGGGAGCCATTTGAAAATTTTGAAAGTATCCCTATTAATCACTATGTTCTCTAGTCTTGATAATGTATTCGAGGAAATAGACTCCGATACCACTCAAGTTGTCATGCCCCGACCCGGTTTGGTTGGATCCCCGCGAACAACCCCCCACTCTCCCAGTTTATTAAGGGTTTTCCCCTCTTCTAATTCATGGGGTGTAAGACATTCTTTTTACCTGTACCTTTCCTAGAATAACATTAATCAAAACTGAATATAAATTTTTCATACCTGCCATAAGGTTCAGCTACTAATAGATTTTTAAGGTTGGTTTTCCCTTGGTTTCATGAAAATGGGTAAAGAGAGGGGGTGAATTTGACAACTCATAGAATGGGTGTTGGGTGAGAGTTTTCACAAAAAATTATTTTTTTAATCAGAGTGTGTCAGACTCCTTATTTCATTAAAAATACTTTTCTTCAAATTCCAGTTTATCAAAACCTTTTTCCAAGGTTTCCCAATTCATTTCCAAGGATTCTCAAATCCTTTCCACGGTTTTCATAACCTCTTTCCCATTTCCATATTCAGTGTGTTTCACAAACAACATACGCCCTTCATCATGAAGGGATCACACACATTCGCGAGATTCAGTTACGCCGACTGCACCCATTTGTGGATCGGAGCATCTTTACCATCCACCCTCATGGAAGTCTTTGACTTCTACCTAAAGTCTGAGTGAATGTCTTTGACGTCCTACCCTCAGACCACAAATATTCCATGTCCATATGAGGACAGAGACCTCATCCCAACCCCACTCCAGTCTCATGCGCATGAAGTTACGTCGAGCTTCACTTACTGCTAGCACGACAAACTACCCTTATCTCCACCATGTCGTTCAGTAGCCCATAGGACGCATCACTACCCCTCTTGGGAATCTTGAGGGTCCTGTACCTTAGTGCATGCACAAAACAATGGTTTTCCTCATAAGACATTTAATCTTTGGTGCCACTGGTACAACGACCCCGACCCTCAACTCGACCTACAGTTGTTTGTCTTGACTGGTCCGTCAACCTGTGTTGTCGCACTATCGCCAGTCCATCGAGTATGTCGGTTCTGTCTTGGTACCATGGCCTAACACATCATTCATTTAAAGTTTTTATGGCTTAAACTCGGGTTTATTTATGATCTCCTGTTCGTGCCAACTGGACTTGGGCCCACTGTACGAGATTTTCAAAATCGGGCATTTTAGCCCCCAAGTTCCAAAACCGAGGCCTCCAACCTATCTAAGCTATTCGACTCCTGTTAAGAAGGTCTCCCAAAAAATTTAAGTAGTGGCACATAGTCAAGGGAGAGCACTTTCGAAAAAAATAATCTTTTAGCCGTCTATCACACCAATCGGGTGTGAGGACATCTCCTTTCATAATCGATGAATGAGTTTTCTACTTTCTTCTAGGAACTTCATCATACCAATCGGGTATGATCTACTTACAACTGTTAAGTAGTTTTTCCACATAGTTTGCACATCACTCCATTCAGGTGTGATGGCGTTCCCGGTACTTCGTGTTACTACACGATATGAACATCTTTGTTCATTATCTTTTGGCCTAAACAACCTTCATTCATCACAAATAAATAAAATACAAAAACTTTTCAATTATTTGCAATGAGGTCTCTAAGGTTTTTTTCTTTAACTTTAGGTCCCTAATGCCAATTTTCCCCAAATTGAGTTCCGAAACTTCTAAAATTCACTTTGGGACCTCAATTTATTCAAAATCACGAAAAGGGGTTCAAGTTTCCAAAATTCCCAATTTGGTCCCAAACTTTTCCAAAATTACCATTTTGCCCATACTTTACAAAAATGGTAAATTTGACCTTAATAATTCCTAAAATCAACCAATTGGCCGTCCAACATCTTTTCCATGCCCAATGGCCCTTAATTTTGGAAAATTGCACTTTAGTCCCTCAAAATTTTGAAATCCTCAATTTCTCCTAAAAGTTTCCCCCAATTTCCCCCTTTCAACTTGGCGGAATTTGATTTAATCAAATTGACCGATCAATCAAGATTACTTGTTGAAGGTAAAATTGAGTTCCTACACTTCCACATGATTCATTAGAACTTTGAATCGCGTCATTTGGATCCGAATTGAGCTTAAACGGTGCTTTGTCAGAAAACTGAACTTAGCGAGAGAAAGCTTCGAAAGCTTACCATCGGAGGTGTAGCGGTCCAAGCTTTTGATTTGGGCAGATAGCTCTCATTCCGAGGTTTCTCCTAGTATCAAGAATCGTATCAATTAATGCCAAATTGAGGGAGAATTTGGTCAGTGAATTTTCACTGGTTCTCTATCTAGCACTAATCTAAAATTACAGAGTATAACCAAATTGGCTTACCTTTCAGCTCTAATTAAGTCGTTTGAGGGCTGTGGAAGTGTTGGATGAGGTTGGTTTGGCTGAGAAGGGCTCGAATTGGCCATTTTTAGCTCGGCCAAAACATGGTAGCTTCGGTTCGCCGAAGTTGCTTCACTATTCGATCACGCCGACGCTTTTTCGACGATCCTCTTAGCAAATGGAGAGTAATTTCGGGTAGCTTACTTCTCCCTGAATCTAAATAACCCAACCTCATCTCATTTGGCTCATAAAAGTGCCCAAGTCGAAGCTCTAGTTTGAGCTTCATCGAAAAATGGAGCACTAGGGAGAGAGTGGAGCTTTTAGGTATGAGGAGGATGAACGAGGAGGGGCTCTTTATATAGGAAGCTCGAGGACTTCTTGTCTATCCGATTGGCACCTTTATGGCGGTCATTCATTGCCTGAAACTCCCTGGCCAGAGACTTTTCATCTTCATCGGCGCTGCTCAATTTTTTGGCGAGTGAACAATGCTGTCATCTAAAGGAAGAAGACGACACTATTCCGAACCAGACCCGATCTGTCTGAACTGGTTTCAACGCTTAAACTGGCTGGTTCATGCCCGATTTGACCACGTTTTTCAAATTTAAAATTTTCAAATTTATCTAAATTCATTCTCTATCTAATGGTGGCCTCAATTTTCCAATTTGAATTTTCTAATCCAACTAGAAAAATGAATTTAGCATTTAGTTCAATGATGGTTCAAACCGGTTCAATCTGGTTCGGATCCAATTTGCCTGAACCAGTCTGGTTTTCTTTCCCAAATTGTCCTAAAGTCCCTTTCCAAGGTTTTTATGACTCTTTGGGTCACTTAGGAGTTGTAAATTCCCCAATTTGCCCGTTCTCTAGTGGTTAGGGATTTGTGAACCGGTTCAATTTTCTCATTCGGTTTGACCGATTCTTTCCCGGTTTTCCTTAATTCCTAAGGGCGGGGTTTACATGCCATGTGTCTGGTCAACGGTCAGTGGCCACATGTAAACACTGTCCTTTAAAGATAAGAAAACTAGGAAAAGAACCATTAGTTTCAGAAGAGAAAACCGAACTAGTTTCTGAACCATAATCGATAAAGAAAGGGTAAAATGGGAAATTGACAAATACAAAGTGACTCAAAGAGTCATAAAAGTCTTAGAAATGAACCTTGGGACAAATGGAAAGAGAAAACTAGACCGATTTAGGGTGAACCGGACATGAACCAAATTGAACTAGTTTGAACCATACTTGAACGAGTTTCTAAATTCATTTTTCTTGATGGCTTAAAATGTTCAAATTGGGAAATTGAAGCTACCATTAGATAGAAAATGAATTTAGATTAATTTAGAAATTTTTAATTTTTAGAAAATCGGTGAAATTTAGCCTGAACCGGCCGATTTACGCCATTGAACTTGGTTGGACCGGTATGGTCTAGTTCAGAATAGTTTCATCTTCGTTCTCAGGATGATAGCATTGTTCATTAATGTAGAAAAAGTATATCACTGGTGAAGATAAAACCACTTTGTTCAGGCTATTTCAGGGCGATGATAAGCTTGACTAAAATGGAAAGTGGTTGAGCAGAGGGTCCCTGATCTCCCTATATAAAGAGTTACTGTCCATTCATCCTCCACACACCTCAAATCTCCATTCTCTCTCAACTGCTCCATTTTCCGACGAAGCTCGAACCATAGCTTTGACATAGGCATTTTTCTCAGCTTGAAAAGGCAAGGTCGGGTTCTATAGAATCCCGGGGAAGTCAACTACCTGATAACAACTTCCTTTCAACCCGAGGACTGCCAGAGAAGTGTTGACTGAATCAAACAGTTATGTAGCTTCGACGGACCGAAGCTAGCATGTTTTGGCTGAGCTGAATTCAGCCAAGTTGAGCCCTCCTCGACCAAACCAATCCTCCCCGACACCGCCACGACCTTCACACGGCCGTAACAAAGCTGAAAGGTAAACCAATTCGGCCTTCCTCCGTCGGTACAATTCAGTTCTAGAGAGAGAAAGTAACAGATTTTGTTGATCAAATTTCCATTGATCCTAACAGCAATTGTCCCAATTCTTGATCATAGAATGAACATCAAGATGAGAGTTAGCTCCCCAAATCGAGAGCTTGGACTGTCGTACCTCCGACGAAAAACTTTCAAAGCTTTCTCTCTCTACGAATGATTTTTTACCGAAGCTCCATTTGAGCTCGTTTTGTACTCAAATCATGTGATCCAAAGCTCAATTGACTCGTATGGAAGTGTAGGAACTGATTCATACCTTCAATTGAAACAATTAAGCCCGATTGAATGTCCAATTTGAAGAAATCAAATCTGGTCAGTTTGAAGGGAAGAAATTGGGGAAATTTTGGGGATTTCTAAAAATTGAGGGACCTCTTTACAATTTCCCAAAATTTAAGGCCAATTGGCCATGAGAAAGATGTTTTAGGACAATTGGTCAATTTTTGGAAAATTTGGGGTCAAATTGCCATATTTGGAAAGTAGAGGCAAAATTATAAATTTTGAAATGTTGGGGACCAAATTGGAAATATGGAAAACTTGAGCCCCTTATAAATTTTTGAGTAAATTGAGGACTCAAAAAGAATTTTGGAAGTCTTGGGACTCAATTTGGGAAAAAAATTAGCATTAGGGACCTAAAGTCAAGGAAAATGAACTTTAGGGACCTAAGTACAATTAACTTACAATTTTGAGCCAGGTCGCTCATACGTGAGAAAACGAAGGCTATCAAGACAAACCTTAATTGACAAAGATGCCCAAATAGTGTAGGTACATGAGAGATGCAACGCTAGCAAGGAAAAACTAGCGTAGATTCGGAAACCGACTTGGGAAGGACACGTCACAATCATCGGGTGAGTGTAAATTTTATACATCATACCAGTTGGGATGATGAGCTCACTATGAAAAGAAAACCAACTTACTGATTGTGAGTGGGGTTATCTAACTTCATACCCAATTTTTCATGCCACGACTCGGTTTGGTCGGATCCTCGTGAGCCGCCCACCACTCTCCTAGTTTATTAAGGGTTTTCTCCTTCTCTAAACCACGAGTAGTAAGGCGTCCTTTTCACCTATCTTTCCTTGAATAACATTAATTAAAATTGAATATATAAATCTTACATACATGTCTTGCGGGTTGAGCTATCAGAAAGTCTTTAAGTGGATTTTCCCTCGGTTACTTGAAAAGGGGTAAAGGGAGGGGGTAAGTTCGACAATTTAGTGAATGGGTGTTGGGAGAGTGTTTTCATAATTAAAACATTTTTAATTGGAGTGTGCCAGACTACTTAATTCTTTTAAAAATATTCATTTCAACTCCACGTCTGTATAAGGACAAAGACCTCATCCCGACCCCACCTCGCTCTCATGCGCATGAAGCTACGTCGAGCTTCCCTAACATTTCTCATACGCATGGCCTTAATCCACTCTTAACTGTTCGTATTCATCTCACCATTCTTTATATCAAGTTTATTCCTTTCGGTCTACATGTGGTTTGCTTGGTTTGAGGACTTTCCCCCTTTTACAGTTTCATTCACTACTATTTCCTTTAAGGTAGAGACTTTCATCTTAGGAGATACATGTTCAACCTTCTTACCATTTCTTGAAGGTTTCCTTTCTTCATCTCCTTACACCCTTTCCATATTGGGCATTTGCCCGCTTTTAGTCCTCCATTGTCTTAAATTTTTCCCATTCCATCCATTATTCCTTATTTGAGTAGTTTATTAATCTTATTTCAGGTACTTCATATTGTGCTCAGCCGTCCACTCTTTAGGCTTTATTGTACACGTGTGGACTACGGCTGGTCTTACCAATCATGGTTATTCCTACATATCCACATCTTATTTGGAGGGCTTACTTTCCCAACATTTCTCATACATTCTTTCCTTCCTTACCTTACTATGGATAGTCCACTCATTCTTATTTGCCACAACATCTCTTAATATGCTTCTTTGGGTTTCTTTCACTTTAGCATGCACTTATTTGTGATGATGGACCTAAGAAAGGACAAATACCAGGATATCAGTAAAACATCTAGAAATCAAATAATCAGAACCAAAATACTGTAAGGAAATAAAAAAAGGATGACTAGGTAAGGAGAACTGACACGGTTGTGTAAATTGAGTTAATAACGGTAAAGGTAGTCGAGAAATACTACCAGAAGAAAGGAGGGATGAAGTTATACAATTCCTGAGAGGTTGAAAAATAAGGAATTACCCTAAAAGAGGTGTTTTGGCGATCTAGTGGATATAAAGGCAAGATCTAGGAAACGTCATTCTGTAAGGGATAATAAAACCCAACAAGCCCAACGAAAACATGACTTAGAATAAGGAAGAGTCGGTTCAAAAGCATGACAAAGTCAAACATAATTTGGACTAATTTGTAATGAGCAACAAATGAAGAAAGAGTCAAAATGGGATGAAAAAGTGATCCGTGAAAATAGGTACGTAATGCTCTAAAGGATGTCGAGCTAATGGTTTCATTGACCAAGTGGTTAACTAGACACGAAAATGGTTAGTTATCTTGGAATTTCCAATCTTGAGTACAGAACCTCAAGGGGAAGAATGTTGCTCTAAGAAAAGAAAGAGATAAAATCTAAGAACATACCCTGAAGTAAGCTATGTCTAGTTTTGACAAAGTCCATGAAGGGAGTAAATAATACAAAGGAAAAAGGAATTCCTTAAGTGAAGGTAGTAAAAAGGGCTAATTGAAAGAACGAGAGAAGAGTTTGCATGTTAAGAAAACACCAAAGGAGCATCAAAGAAAATGATTCCTCGTATAAGGTTTCTAATTATGTTTTGGGGACAAAACTCCTAAAAGGAGGGGAGAGTTGTAAACCCCGCCCTTTTGAGTTAAGGAAAACTAGGAAGTGAACCAGTCAAACCAAGTGAGAAAACTTAATCGGTTTACAAACTCGATCAATTGTGAATGGACAATTTAGGAATTTACAACTCCCACGTGATCCAAAGGGGTTCAAAATACTATGAAAAAGAACTTTAGGATGAATTGGAAGAGGAAAATTAGACCGGCTGGGATGAACCGAGCCCAACAGGATTGAAACAATTTATCAACTAAGTCGGTTCATGAACCGGAACCGATAGAGATCGGGCAAAACAAAGGAATTCAACTCCATTGTACTCCAAAGAAATTCGTAAACCTTGGGAAGGAACCTTAGAACAAAGTGGGAGAAAAAAACTAGATCGGTTCAGGTGAATCGGACCTAAACCGAATTGAACCAGTTTAAGGAATAAGTCGTTTATGAACTGGAATCGATAAAGAGATGGTAAACCTTATGGACCTTAAGTAACCCAAGGAGTCACAAAAGACATGGAATTGGACTTTGAAGGAATTGGGGGTGAAAACCAAACTTGTTCAGGTGAACCGGATCTGAACCGGTTCGAATCAATTTGAGCCACTAATGAACCGAATCCTAAATTCATTTTTCTAGGTGGCTTAAATAATTCAAATTGAAGATTTAAAGCCATCATTGGGTAGAGAATGAATTTAGATGAATTTAGAAATTTTTAGATTTGAAAAACTCGGTCGAATGAGGGGTGAACCAGCTAGTTTAAGCTTTGAACTCGGTTCAGACCAGTTTGGTCCGTTTCGGAACAGTGTCTTTTTCTTCCTCAGGATGACAACACTGTTCACTCACCGGGAAACTGAAGAAATGCCGGCGAAGAAGAAATGCTTCTGTTCGGGGCATTTCAGGTCATCAATATTAGTCATAACGGTGCCAAATGAACGGCCATCGGGTCCTTGAGCTCCCTATATAAAGAGCTCCTCTCCATTCATCCTCTTTACAACTGAAAACTCCATTCTCTCTCAACTGCTCCATTTTCTGGCAAAGCTCAAACCAGAGCTCTGACATGGGGTCTTTTCTTAGCCAAACAAGGTGAGGTCGAATTCTTTAGAATCAGGGAGAAGTCAGCTACACGCCTGTAGTCTCCGTTTGCTCCGAGGATAGTCGGTGAACCACCGGCGTGATGAAACAGTGAAGCAGCTCCGGCGGACCGAAGCTGCCCTATTTTGGCCGAGGTGAAATCGACCATTTTGAGCCCTCCTCAGGCCAAACCAAGCCTTCCCAACATTTCCTCAGCCCTCCCACGGCCGAATTAGGACTAAAAGGTAAGCCAATTCGGCTCCCCTCTACAATTTCCGGCTGCTGCTAGAGAGAGAACCGACAGAATTTCAATGATGAAATTCTAACTCAATTAGGCATCAATTGATGCGATTCTTGATTCTAGGATGAACTTCAAGATGAGAGCTATCTACCCAGATTGAAAGCTTAGACCGTCGTGCCCTCCCCGATGAGAAATCAAAGCTTTCTCTCTCTAAAGTCTATTTTTCGGAGAAGCTCCGTTTGAGCTCGTTCTGTCATTAAAATCTGTGATTCAAAGTTCCTTAGAATCGTATGAACATGTAGGAACTCAATTTCAACTCCAATTTTAACAATTAGTGGTGTTTGATCGATAAATTTGATGAAATAAATTCGGCAATTTTGAAGAGTTGAAATTGGGGAAAATTTGGGGATTTTCGAAATTCAAAGGATCAAAATGCAATTTTATGAAATTGAGGGTCAATTGGGCATGAAAATAATGTTGGAGGACCAATTGAGAAATTTTGGCGCAAAACTTACCATTTTTGTAAAGGAAGGGAAAAATTGTTGTGAGTGGAATTATGTATCATACCCGGTTGGGAATGATAAGTACCTCGATATAAAAAATCCACTATTTAGTGGTATTTTTAATTATCACTACTTAGAGAAAGTGATGTAAAAGTTATGCAGAAAAATTACTTACGGGTTGTAAGTAGATCATACCCGATTGGTATGATTAGATTTCCTCGAAGGAAATTGGAAACCCGTTCATCGGTTATGAACGGAGTTATCCTTATACCGGTCGGTATAATGGACAGTAAAAACCTATTTTTATCGAAAGTGTTCTCCCCTGACTATGTGCCAATTCTTAAACTATTTGTGAGACCTTCTTGACGGGAGCTTGAATAGCTCTTATAGGCTAGGGGCCTCGGTTTTGGAACTTGAGGGCTAAATGCCCGATTTAGAAAATCTCGTACAGTGGGCCCAAGGCTAGTTGGCACAAGCAAGAGCTCATAAACGAACATAATATATGTGCCATAAAACTTAATAAGTGAATTGTTTGGCCATGGTAGCAAGATAGGACTAACATGCTCAATCAACTAGCGGTAGTGTGACATGATAGGTCGACGGACCAGTCTAGACAAACAACCACGGGTTGGGTTGAGAGTCCGGGCCATTGGACTAGTGGCACCACAGATTACATGTCTATATGAGAAAACATTGTTTGTGCATGCACTGTGAGTACGGGACCATCAAGACGCCCATGAGGGGGTAGTGATGCATCCTAAGGGCATTAGACGACCTGGTGGCTATAAGGGTAGTTCGTCGTTCGAGGTGTCTGTGCGAAATTTGGAGTAGCAGTAAGCGCATGAGACCTGGGTGGGGATAGGGTGAGGTCTCTGTCCTCATATGGACATGAAGAAGCAATTTCGAGATTAAGGGTCAGATGTCGCGAACATCCACTCATTCTTAGGGTTGAAGTGGTCGTGCTTCTATTCGGGTGGTAGGAAAAGTCGCTCCGAAGCCACTAGTGGGTTTAGTAGTGATACTGACTTGCGAATGAGTGTAACCTTCATGATGAAGGATGTGTGTTGGGTGATGACACACCAGTAACTATGAAATAATGGAAAAGGCCGAGAGAAATTTTAAATGAAGGGATTTTTTAATAGAAAGGTGTCTGGCACACTACATATAAATATTTTTCTTAAAAGTTAAAAGTAGACCTTTGAAAACCCATTCACTGAGTAATCGTACTCACCCCCTCTCTTATATCCCTTTTAGGAAATCCTAGAAAGCCTACCCTTAAAAACCATTAACTAAGATGCCTTTGAGATAGATATGTAAAGTTTAAAAATTCATACAGTTTTGATTATGCTATTCCAGGAAATGGTGTAGATTTAAAGGACGCCTTACTCTTTACGGTTTATAATAAGTGGAAACCCTTTAATAAACTGGGAGAGTGGCAGGTTGTTCATGGGGATCCAACCAAACCGGGTCGGGGCGTGACAACTAGAGTGGTATTAGAGCCTGTTTACTCGAATACATAATCATAACTAGAAAATATAGTAACTAATATGATTTATCTTAAAATTTACAAATGGCTCCTAGGAGAGGAACCGAGAAAACTAGTAATGACTCTACTCAACACCCTGTCCTCATTAGAAGACAACTCTAGAAGCTTCCCAAATGCCTGGGGCATGGTAGAAATCCCCAAGGACCAAATGACAAAGTATCCAAGTGGATAATGCTTAGACCCATTGAGATCACACCTCGAGTACAAAGGAAGCCAAGCTTGAGACCAAGAATACTAGTTAGGGCTTATAACCTTACTATGAATGATGCTTAGTACACACCCTGTGGTTCTCTACCTATTTCATAACCACCTCTTTGTAATATGGTTAAGACCCTAACATATTGTACTCCTTCTCCATTAATGAAGAATTTCAAGTTCTTGAAACCATGTCTCTAAACAAGGATGTAATCCTACGTCTCAACTGTAGGAAGATTGCCTCAAGAAAAGTAACCAAACAAACCTCGGGGACCGAGGAGAATCCCATCCCAAATAAGGAAAATAAACCAAAAGACTAAAGAGTCTAGGAGAATTCTTAAGGGAAAATTTGTAAGCAGAGAAGGCTCGACAAGAAAATTGACAAGGAGACTAAGGAGTGAGAACTCTGGTAGTAACTATTGGGCAAGAAAATGACATGTTACAAGGTGAGGACAATAGGAATGCTACTCGAGAAGGTGCTCAACATTATTAAGGACAAGTACCAAGATGAACTAGTATAAGTATAAGGAAAGAAGGGGTGTTCCACACCTCATAGATTCAAGGAAAAACCTCCTCAAAGGTCATGAAGGACATGAAGGATGGGAGACCGATATCATGGAGTGGGTTACGTAAACGGTTCACCAACAGGTTAAGAAATGATGAGGTGAATGCAAAAACTTCTTAAGAAGGTCAAATTGAGAAGGATACCTCATGAATAGGGATAAGGTACATGAGAAGCATACTTAGAACCCTCTCATAAGGGGCAAACACAGAAAAACGTCCCTTGGAACTCTAGGGAATGACATAGTTAGAGTGAAGAAGAGAAGGAATACACTATGAAAGGGAACTCTAGGGGAATGCATACAACCAAGTGCCTTGAAGGAATCATTGGTTGGTAGATGGTCATAACGTGGAGTGCAAGGAGCCAACCCCTCATTTGAAACTACTTGGAGGAAGGATGTACCAAAGGCCAAGACTAACCTATTTTGTAAAAGTGATAGAATGTTAGGTACAACTTCCTTTGGAAAATATAGAGAAGTCAAAGTGGAGACTCGGAATAACATAACAGAAGTAAGCAAACCATAACAACGAGATGGTAAAAGAAAATGAACGATACCCTAAGGAGGCCCGAGAAGTAGTAAGGAATACACCCTAAAAAGGGCACTAGAAGGATCAATAAGGACAAGGAGATTAGAGAGACAACTTCCTCAAGAAAACTAAACAGGGTGAAAAGTAGGGGCGAGACAGGTAACGAACTACTCTCGTGAGGGTCATAGAGTAAACTCCAGCAAATAAGGAAGAGGTGGAAAAGCCAAATATTGTAGAAAAGAAGGATGAAAGAAATCCTTAAAAGGACCAAGGGCCAATTAACGACTAAAACTCAAGCCAAGAAAGGAATAGGCAAGTCTCTCACATAACGGTCAAGAAAACTTGAAACAAGAAAGATTTGTATGCTCCCTAAAGAAGTAGACATGTACTGAGTATGAATGAAGATGCAGATAGAGTATACAAAATGTGCATACAAGAATTGTGGAGTAAAGGTAAACAGGAGAAGACGACATCAAGGGATGTCATTTAAGGGTAAAAATCCCCTTGAGCAAATGTAAGAAGGAATGTCAAGAGAAAAGGAAAGAATCCTACCAAGGAAGTATCGTGGTGTCCCCGTATGACCTATTTGGAGAAAGAGCAAGAGTATCAAGAAATAATTCCAGAAGAACTGAGTAGAAAAAAGAAACTAGTAAGGATGGACAACCAAAGAGAATGAACAAAACCCTAAGAAAGGATGAGATGTAGTAAAGACTACACTCTCTGAAGGACAATGGAATGGGCATGAATGATAGAGCTGCCCAAGCAATTGAACCAAAAAAATAAAGAGAAGAAGACAGTTAAAGAACTGGTTTTTGAGAGAACCATGGATTTAAACCATAATAAAGAAGGTAGAAGTGAAATGGCCAAAACATAGGAAGAGAATAATGAAGGGAAATCCTTAAAGAAATCGGTGGTCAAAACTAGATTTATAGTTTAAAGTCTTGGAATAGTTAAGTGAGACTCAAGAAGGGCGAACAAGAGATTTTGAAATAAGGAGGATGTGAACCCTCCTTAACAAAAATGATTTAACGGGTTAGCATCAAAAGATGCTGTGACAAGTATGAATGATTGGACAACCCATACTCGGGCAATAGAGGAAAAATGTTCGAGAAGATGTTGGGAAAGTAACTCCCCTAATAAGGTGTAGCTAAGAAGGAATAATCACAATTGGTAAGACGAGTCATAGCCCACACATGCATAAAAAGCTTAAAGAGTGGACAACCAAGCATAGTGTGGAATGCACAAAATAAAACCAATAATCGGAAGTGTCCTATGTAAGGAACGAGGGATAAAAAAAAGTTGTGGATAGAGAAGGATCCAAAGCAAAACTGATGCCCTAACACAGATAAGGGTACGAAGAAAGGGAGAAAAGGAAACATTCAAACAATGGTAAGAAGGTTGAACATGTAGCTCCTAGAACGAATGTCTCTACCTTGAGAGACACATTAGAGAATGAAAACGTAAAAAGGAAACTCCTCAAAACAAAATAATAAGACTGAAAAGGGTCAAATGGGAATAATGAACTATGAAGTGGTTACAAACAAGTAAGAGCGGATTAAGGCCAAAAGAAATCCTTGAGTAAAGGATGTTATTGGGAGTGATGATGAACCTAAGAATGGACGAGTCCCAGCGTGTCAGTAAAACATCTGGATATCAAATAATTGGAACCGAAAAAACTCAATAAGGAAGTCGAAAAAGGACGAGTGGGTAAGGAGAACCAACACAATTGAGTAAGTTGAGTTAATAATGGTAAAAAGGATAGTTGAGGAATGCTATCGAAAGAAAAGAGGGATGAAGTTATACGATCCTTGAAAGGTCTAAAAGCTAAGAGAGACACTTAAGGAGATGTTCTAGAAAACAAATGGACAGAGACATGTCCTAGAAAATGTCATGCTGCAAGGGCATGTAAGCGCAACATCCCGAGGAGAATATGACTCAAAGTAAGGAAGAGTCGGCTAATAAGCATGACGAGGTCAAATATAACAATTTGGACTGAAGTTATAATAGACAACGAATGGAGGAAGGGTCAAAATAGGACGAAAAGGTGATGATAAAAAAATCCGTGGAAATAAGTACGAAACGCTCTATAGGACAACGAGCTAAGGGTTTCAATTTATCTTGGAATTTCCAATCTTGTGTACAGAACCTCAAGGGGAAGAATATTGCTCTAAGCACAGAGAGAGATAAAATCTAATAACATACCCTGAAGTAAGGTATGTCTAGTTATAACAAACTCCATGGAGGGAGTAAATAATATAAAGGAAAAAACAATTCCTTAAGTGAAGGTTGTAAAAGGGGCTAATTGAAAGGACGAGAGAAAAGTTTGCATCTTAAGCAAACACCAAAGGGGCATCAAAGGAAATGATTGCTCATGCAAGGTTGCTAACTAAGTTTTGGGGACAAAACTCCTAAAAGGAGGGGAGAGCTGTAAACCCCACCCTTTTCAACTAAGGAAAACTGAGAAGAGAACTGGTCAAACCAAGTGAGAAAACCGAATCGGTTCACAAACCCAATAATTGTGAATGGGCAATTTAGGAATTTACAACTCCTAGGTGATCCAAAGGGTTCAAAATACTATGGAAAAGAACCTTAGGATGAATTGGAAGAGGAAAATTAGACCAGGTTGGATGAACCGGGTCCAACAGGATTGAAGCGGTTTATGAACCGAGTCAGTTCATGAACCGAATCCAATAGAGATCAAGCAAAACAAAAGAATTCAACTCCATTGTACTCCAAAGAAATTCATAAACCTTGGGAAGGAACCTTAGAACAAAGTGGGAGAGAAAAACCAAATCGGTTTGGGTGAATCGGACCCGAACCGAATTGAACCGGATTAAGGACTAAGCCAGTTTATGAACCGAAATTGATAAAGAGATGGTAAACCAGGAATCTTATGGACCCTAAGTGACCCAAGGAGTCACAAAAGACATGGAATTGGACTTGTGAAGGAATTGGGAGTGAAAACCAAACCGGTTCAGGTGAACCAGATCCGAACCAGTTCAGACCAATTTGAACCACTAATGAACCGTACCCTAAATTCTTTTTTCTAGGTGGCTTAAATAATTCAAATTGTAGATTTGAGGCCACCAACAAAACCATGTGATCTGTCCTCATTTCCCTACCCCACTAGCTTGAGCTTGAGAAGCTTCTGGTCCAGTAAGTCCTTTTCTTGCTAGCGCACGTAGGGTCCTCACGCCTACGTGCGCTAGCGCACTTGTATTTTTCTCGCTTGCTAGTCAATCCCGCTGACTGACTAGTCAAGCTCCGGTCCGAAAGGACCTAAAGCGATGACGAGCCCTCCCCGTTGCACGACCTTAATTTAATATAAAATTATTATTTAATTAAAGAATATTTGGATAGAGAATACATTTAGATGAATTTATAAATTTTTAGATTTGAAAAACTCGGTCGAATGAAGGGTGAACCGGCTGGTTTAAGCTTTGAACCTAGTTCTGACCGGTCCAGTCTGGTTCGGTTCAGAACAGTGTCATCTTCTTCCTCAAGATGACAGCACTGTTCACTCACCGAGAAACTAAAGAAACACTGGAGAAAAGGAAACACTTATGTGCGGGGCATTTCAGGTCATTAATGTCAGTTATAACGGTGCCAAATGGATGGCCAACGTGTCCTCGAGCTCCCTATATAAAGAGCCCCTCCCCATTCATCCTCTCTACAACTGAAAACTCCATTCTCTCTCAACTGCTCCATTTTCCGGTGAAGCTCAAACCAGAGCTCTGACATGGTGTCTTTTCTGAGCCAAACAAGGTGAGGTCGGGTTCATTAGAACCGAGGAGAAGTCAGCTACATGTCTATACTCTCCGTTTGCTCTGAGGGTCGTCGAAAAAATGCCGGCGTAATCAAACAGTGAAGCAGCTCTAGTGGACTGAAGCTACCCTGTTTCGGCCGTGTTGAAATCGACCATTTTGAGCCTTCCTCAGGCCAAACCAATCCTTCCCAACACTTCCTCAGGCCTCCCACGTCCGAATTAGGACTGAAAGGTAAGCCAATTCAGCTCCCCTTTATAATTTCCGGCCAGTGCTCTAGAGAGAACCGACAGAATTTCAATGATGAGATTCTAACTCAATTCAGCATCAATTGATGTGATTCTTGATTCTAGGATGAACCTCAAGATGAGAGCTATCTACCCAAATCAAAATCTCAGACAGTCGTGCCCTCACCAGTAAGAAATCGAATTTTTCTCTCTCTATAGTCTATTTTCCGGCGAAGCTCCGTTTGAGCTCGTTCAAGCATTAAAATATGTGATTCAAAGTTCCTTGGAATTGTATGAACATGTAGGAACTCAATTTTAACAATTAGAGGTGTTTGATCGGTCAATTTGATAAAATAAAATTCAGCAGTGTTGAAGAGTTGAAATTAGGGGAAATTTTGGGGAAAATTGGGGATTTTTAAAATTCAAAGGACCAAAATCCAATTTTATGAAATTGAGGGTCAATTGGGCATGGAAATAATGTTGGAGGACCAATTGAGAAATTTTAGAATTTTTGGGGGCAAAACTTACCATTTTTGTAAAGGAAGGGCAAAATGGTAATTTTGGAAAAGTTGGAGGACCAAATTGGAAATTTGGGAAATTAATCCCCTTTTATGAAATGGAAGAAATTGAGGTCCTATGATAAATTTTAGAACTTTCAGGACTCAATTTGAGGAAAAACTGGCATTAGGGACTTAAAGTTAAAGAGAAATAACTTTAGGGACCTAATTGCAAATAAATGAAAGTTTGACTTTCTCATTCATTTGGAATGAATGAAGGCGATTTGGCTGAAGGATAATGAACCGAGATATTCATATCGTGAAGGAACACCAAGTACCAGGAACGCCAGCAAGGATAAGCTCGCGTGAATACGAAGAACCGATCTAGTTGAATTCATGGCATTAACGGGTGAGTGGGTTTACTAACATCATACCTAGTTGGGATGATGAGCATAACTTAAAATTTAAAAACTACTTACCGGTTGGTAGTGGAATTATGTATCATACCCGAACGGGGTGATAAGTACCTCAATATAAAAAACCCATTGTTTAGTGGTATTTTTAATCATCACTACTTAGAGAAAGTGATGCGAAATTTATGCGGAAAAACTACCTACAGGTTGTAAGTAGATCATACCTGGTTGGTATGATGAGATTTCCTCAAAGGAAATTGAAAATCCGTTCATCGGTTATGAACGGAAATGTCCTTTTACCGCTCGGTATAATGGACAGTAAAAACCTATTTTTGTCGGAAGTGTTCTCCCCTGATTGTGTGCCAATGCTTAAACTATTTGGCAGACCTTCTTGACGGGAGCTCGAATAGCTCTTATAGGTTGGAGGCCTCGGTTTTGGAAATTAGGGGCTAGATGCCCGATTTTGAAAATCTCGTACAGTGGGCCCAAGGCTAGTTGGCAAGAGCAAGAACTCATGAATGAATATAATATATGTGTCATAAAACTTAGTAAGTGAATTCTTTGGCCATGGTACCAAGATAGGACCGACATACTCAGTCAACTAGCGGTAGTGCGACATGACAGGTCGACGGACCAGTCAAGACAAACAACTGCAGGTTGGGTTGAGAGTGGACCAATGGCACCACAGATTACATGGCTATATGAGAAAATATTATTTGTCCATGCACTGTGAGTACGGGACCATCAAGACTCCCTTGAGGGGTAGTGATGCGTCCTAAGGGCACTGGACGACCTGGTGGCTATAAGGGCAGTTTGTCGTTCTAGGTCTGTGCAAATTTTGGAGTGGCACTAAGCGCATGAGACTAGGATGGGGACAGGATGAGGTCTCTGTTCTCATATGGACACGAAGAAGTGATTTTGAGATTGAGGGTCGGATGTTGTGAACATCCACTCATTCTCAAGGTAGAAGTGGTCATACTTCTATCCGGGTGGTAAGAAAAGCCACTCATAAGTCACTAGCGGGTTCAGTAGTGATACTGACTTGAAAATGTGAGTAACCTTCATGATGAACGATGTGTGTTGGGTGATGACACACCGGTAACTATGAAATAATGGAAAAACCCAAGAGAAATTTTAAATGAAGGGATTTTTTAAAAGAAAGGAGTCTAGCACACTCCATATAAATATTTTTCTTAAAAATTAAAAGTAGACCTTTGAAAACCCATTCACTGAGTAGTCGTACTCACCCCCTCCCTTATATCCCTTTCAGGAAATCCCGGAAAGCCTACCTTGAAAGACCATCAACTAAGATGTCTGTGAGACATGTATGTAAAGTTTAAAATTTCATGCAGTTTTGATTATAATATTCTAAGAAATGGAGCAGGTTTAAAGGACGCCTTACTCTTTACAGTTTATAATAAGGGGAAACCCTTCAATAAACTGAGAGAGTGGCAAGTTGTTCACGGGGATCCGACCCTCAATTGTGATGTTTAAAATACCACTTGGTAATGGGTTTTCATTTCAAGGTACTTATCATCCCCAACTGGGTATGATATAAAATCCCACTCATAACCGGTAAGTGGTTTTTAACTTTAAACTGTGCTCATCATCCCAATCGGGTATGACATTAGTTAGCCCACTCACTGTGACTTCTAATTTAGAAAAGGTGCTCATCATCCCAACCGGGTATGATGTGAATAACCCACTCATAGTGACTTGTAATTTAGAAAAGGTGCTCATCATCCCAACCGGGTATGATGTGAATAACCCACTCACCCATTAATCGTGATGTGTTCGTCCATGGTTGGTTTTCCAAGTTGATGCGAGCTTTCTCTTGTTGGCATTCCAATCACACTTGTCCCATCAGAGGTGCGACAGTCCTAGCTTTCTATCAGGAAAGGTAGCTCTCTTCTACCTTATGGGATCAAGAATTCCTACTATTGACCTTTTAGCATCGTTGAGGTCGTTTGAGGGTTGTGGGGATGTTGGGAGAGCTTGATTTGGCTAGAGGAGGGCTGAATTCGGCTAATTTTAGCTAGGCCAAAACAGGGCAGCTTCAGTCTACTGGAGTTGTTTCACTGTTTGATTATGTGGGTGCTTCTTCGGCGATTCTCAAATCGAATGAAGGTTGCTATCAGATAGCTGACTTCCCCCAGAATCTAAAGAGCCCGACCTCTCCTTCTGATGTTAAGAAAAAATGCCTAAGTCGAAGCTCTTGTTCGAGCTTCACCAAGAAATGGAGTATTAGAGAGAGAAAGGAGTTTTCAGGTGTGAGGAGAATGAATGGGGATAAGCTGTTTATATAGCAGTAGAATTACGTATTAAATGGGGAGGATTTATTACTACGGTATTAATGTTGTCATTATTCTCGGGAAATTGATAGGCATTTATTAGTATTAATTCCAATAATTATATATATGTATTAATTATTAATATTAATTTTAATAAACAAATATAGGTATTTATGATATTTAGACTTAGGATAAATAAATATATATATATATATATCTTGAGGTCACCCATCCTCACACTACTCTCACGCAAGCACACTTAACTTTGCTGTTCTAACGGGATCTAGTTCATCTAAACCAATCTAGTTTTTCTATTCTAATTTGTCTTAAGGTTCTTTTCCAAGGTTTTATGAACCCTTTGGATCACCCGGAAGTTGTAAATTTCCAAATTGCTTGTTCCCAAATGATCAGGTTTGTAAACCGGTTCAGTTTTCTTACTTGGTTTGACCGGTTCTTTTCCCGATTTTCCTTAACTCAAAAGGGCGAGGTTTACAGTTATTATTGTAAATTATTATTCTAAATCCTTGTGGAGTGAGACATTCCTTCACTTCATGTTCTATCTCCCTTACACCTTGTAATAGGTCATTTCCTTGCCTAGTTGTTACTCCAAGAGTTCTCCTAGACTCCTTAGTTACCTTGACGATTTATTTGTCGTGCCTTCTTTGCCCAATAATTCCCTTGATTCATTCTTTTATTTGGGATGGGAATCTCTGTGGTGTCTAGGGTAACACATGTTTGTTTGGTTACTTTTCTTGGGCAATCTTTCTATAGCTGAGGCGCAAGGGCACATCATTTTTTAGAGATATGGTTTTAGGAACTTGGAGTTCTTTACTAGTTAAGAAGTAGTACAATATATTGGGGTCGTAGTCCTATAACAAAAAGTGGTTACAAAATAGATAGGGAGCTATGGGGTTCTTGACAAGCATCCTCCTTGGTAAGCCCTTCATGGCGTTCCTGGCCTTAGGCTTGGCTCACTTTGTACTTAGGATTATGATCTCAATAGGTTCTGGCACCATCCTCCTGGATACTTCCCACTAACATCTCTTGGTTCTTTAAGATTTCTTGGGTATTGAAGGACTTTTTAGGGTGATCTTCCTACAGGGACAAAGTGTTTGGTGGTGTTGGTAACACTAGTCCTAGTTTTCTTGGTTCCTCTCTTGGGAGCCACCTGAAAGTTTTAAAATTTTCTCTTAGTTACTATGTTATATAGTCTTGATAATGTATTCGAGGAAACATGCTTTGATACCAATCAAGTTGTCATGCCCCACCCGGTTTAGTCGGATCCCCGTAAGCAACCTGCCACTCTCCTAGTTTATTAAGGGTTTTCCCCTTCTTTAAACCGTGGGGAGTAAGGCATCCTTTTCACGTGTATCTTTCTCGGAATAACATTAATTAAAACTGAATATATAAACCTTACAAACCTGTCTTGCAGGTTCAGCTATCGAAAAGTATTTAAGTGGGTTTTTCTTTGGTTACCTAAAAAGGGGTAAAGGGAGGGGTTGAGTTCGACAACTTAGTGAATGGGTGTTGGAAGAGAGTTTTCATAATTAAAACATCTTTAATCGGACTGTGCCAGACTCCTTATTTCTTTTTAAAATATTCTTTCCTCAAATTCCCTAGTTTTTCAAACCATTTTCCTCATTTCCACATCAGGTGTGTTTAATAATCAACACACGACTTTTATCAGGAAGAGAATCACACATTCGTAGGGCAGCCAGTCCAATGCACCCACTTGTGGCATCGGAGCGACTTTACCGGCCACCTAGATAGAAGCTTGTCCACTTCTGCCTTGGGTATGAGTGGATGTTCATGACATCCGACCCTCAAACCCGAAATCAACTCCATGTCCGTATGAGGACAAAGACCTCATCACGACCCCACCCGAGTCTCATGCGCATGAAGCTACATCGAGCTTTCGTGAGTGCTAACATGACAAACTACCCTTATTTCCACCATGCCCTTGTCTATGCCGGTCCGTCGACCTGGCCCTTACGCACTACCGCCAATCCATCGAGTATGTCAGTCCTGTCTTGGTTCCATGGCAAAATCACACATTCCATTCATTTAGAATTTTCATGGCATAAATATTACATGTTTGTTTATGAGGTCGTGCTCGTGCCAATTGGCCTTGGGCCCACTGTACGTGATTTTCCAAAAACAGGACATTTTAGCCCTCAAGTTCCAAAATTGAGGTCTCTCGCCTATATGAGCTGTTCTAGCTCTTGTCATGAAGGTCTCCCAAAATTTTTAAGCATTGGCACATAGTCAGGGGAGAACACTTCTGACAAAAATAAACTTTTTAAAATATCACACCAACCGGGTGTGATGACATCTCCGCTTACAACCGGTAAGCGGGTTTTCTACTTCCTTCCAGGAAGTCCATCATAACAACGGGGTATGATCTCTCTACTTACAACTGATAAGTAGTTTTTCCATATAGTTCTCACATCACCCCAATCTGGTGTGATGTCAAAATTCCACATGGAAGTGGTTTTTCATTTCCAAAGTGCTCATCATCTTGGGTATGATGTGAATAAACCCACTCACCTGATAATCACAGTGTATTTATTCTTAGTCGATTTTTAACTCCACGCTAGCTTATCCTTGCTGGCATTCCAGTCCTTCGTGTTCCTACACGATTTGGACATCCTTATCTATTAATATTTGGCATGATAGCCTTCATTCCTCACGTATGAACGATTAGGCACAAAAGTTTTAGTTAATTACATTTAGATCCCTAAAGTTCTTTTTCCTTGACTTTAAGTCCCTAATGCTAACGTTTTCCCAAATTGAGTCGCGAAACTTCCAAAAATTCACTTTGGGTCCTCAATTTACTCAAAATTGTTTAAGGGGATTAAGTTTTCCAAATTTTTAATTTGGTCCCCAACTTTTCAAAATTACCATTTCTCCCTACTTTACAAAAATGGTAATTTGACCCCAATTATTTTCAAAAAACCAATTTGGTGCCTTAATTTTATGAAATCCCCAAAATTTCCCAAAAAGTTCACCAATTTTCCCCCTTTCAAACTGACCAAACTTGATTTCATCAAATTGACCATTCAATCGGTTTTAATTGTTCCAATTAAAGGTATGGATCAGTTCTTACACTTCCATACGATTCAATTGAGCTTTGAACCACATCATTTGGGTTCGAATTGATCTCAAACAGAGCTTCGTAGAAAACTGAACGTAGAAAGAGAAAGCTTCGAAAGCTTACCATCAGAGGTGTGTTGGTTTGATCTCTCTATTGGGGAAGATAGCTCTCTTCCTGAGGTATCTTCTAGAATCAAGAATTCCTACAATTGGCCTCGAATTGAAGGAGAATTTTGTCAATGAAATTCTGTAGTTTCTCTCTCTAATTCTGACCTACAACGACTGAGTAAGGCTGAATTGACTTACCTTTCAGCTTAGTTAAGGTCATCTAAGTGCTGTGGGGATGTTGGGAGAGCTTGGTTTGGCCTGAGTAGAGCTGAATTCAGCCAATTTTAGCTTGGCCGAAATAGGGCAGCTTCGGTCCACCGGAGCTGTTTCACTGTTTGATTCCGCCCACATTTCTCTGGTGGTCCTTTGATCGAATGGAGGGTCCTATCAGATAGCTAACTTCCTCTGAAATCTAAAGAACCCAAGCTCGCCTTATGAGGTTGAGAAAAATGCCCAAGTCGGAGTTTTGGTTTGAACTTCACTGGGAATTGGAGTAGTTGAGAGAGAATGAGTTTTAAAGTGTGAGAAGAATGAATGGAGATGAGCTCTTTATATAGGGTGCTCAGGGACTCTCTGGTCATCCATTTGACACATTTATGGTTTGAAATACCCTAAACAAAGACAATTCAGCTTTGTTAGCGCAGTCTGTTCTTCCGGCGAGTGAACAGCGCTGTCATTTGAAGGAAGAAGATGACACTATTCTGAATCGGGTGCAATGCCTAAATCAGTCGGTTCAGGCCCGATTCAACCGAGTTTTTTAAAATTAAAAATTTCTAAATTCATTATCTATCCAATGATGGCTTCAATTCCCCAATTTTAAACCACCTAGAAAAATGAATTTAGAAATTGGTTCAATGATGGTTCAAATCAATCCAAATCGGTTCAGATCCGGTTCACCTGAACCGATCTGGTTTTCTCTTCCAATTTGTCTCAAAGTCACTTTCCATGGTTTTTTTATAACTCTTTAGGTCAGTCAGGATTTGTAAATTTCTCTATTTGCCCTTTCTCTAATGGTTGGGGTTTGTGAACCGGTTCGGTTCTCTCTATTGGGTTGACCGGTTCTTTCCCTAATTTTCTTATCCTAAAAGGGTAGGGTTTACACGGTTGGGGTGATAAGTACTATCTTTAACTATTAAAACCTACTTACTAGTTGTAAGTAGAATATATCATACCCGGTTAGTATAATGAGTTTCCTTGAGGAAAGGAGAAATCAAGAAGAACTCAGATAGGCTAGAGGCCTCGGTTTTTAAACTCATAAGGCTAAATGCTCGATTTTGGAAAAACACGTGCAGTGGGCCCAAGGCCAATGGGCACGAGCAGGAGCTCATAAATAAACTTGATTAAAGAAAGACATGAAAATTTCCAATCAAATTGGTCGTGTAATTTCGCCATGGTACCAAGTCGGGACCGACAGTACTCGATGGACTGGTGACAATGTGTTAGGGCCAGGTCGACGGACCAACCTAGACAAACAGCTATAGGTTGGGTTGAGGGTCGGGGTCGTTGGACCATTAGCACTAAAGATAATGGTCATATGTGAAAACTATTGTTTGTGCATGCACTTGTGGTACAAGACCTTCAAGATGCCCTAGGAGGTAGTGATGGGTCCTAAGGGCTACTGGACGACATGGTGGAGATAAGGGCAATTCGTCTTGCTAGTCCGTCTAGAAGCTCGGAGTAGCTTCTTGCGCATGAGATCGAGATGGGGTCGGGATGAGGTTTTTGTCCTCATGCGGATATGGAGTGGCATTTGTATTTGAGGGTCAGATGTCGAGAACATCCACTCAAACCTAGGGTAGAAGTGGATGGGCTTCTATCTTGGTCGATGGTAAAGACACTCCGATCCACAAGTGGGTGCAGTGTACGGGCTACACCTATAAATGTGTGTACCCTTCCTGATGAAGGACGTGTGTTTGTTTGTTAAACGCTTCTCAAGGCAAGAGGATGGGCTAAAAGAGCTAAACACACCTAATATGCTAATGAGAAAAAGTTTTGGAAACCGAACTTTGAGAAGACCTTTCTTTTTAAATGGAAATGATAACCTTGACATGGTTTGATAGACAAAGGCTATTTTGAAAACTCACTATTAACACCAACTCACTAAGTTGTAGAATTCACCCCTCTCTTTTACCCCTTTTAGGGGTAAGGAGATATAAAGAAAACGTGAAGATGTGCCCTCCGTCAGGTATGCTTAAAGCTACTTTTAAGCTTGTATTTCGATTGATTTATGCTATTCCAGGGAACAAGGTTTGAATTTACGTCTAACTCCTCTTGATTAAAAGAAGGGGAAAACCCTCTTATACCAAGGGAGCGGTGGGTTGATCACAGGGATCCGACCAAACCGGGTCGGGGCATGACATGCCTGGTCATCATGCCATGTAGACACGAGCAACTAATGGGAGTTGTTACGTGTCTAGTCAATGGTTGACATGACGATTGAGTGGGAATGCCATGTTAGAAAGACTGACCAATCACAGCGTGCCATGTGGCACAACCGCCATGTCATCTTTGTCTTCCTTAGTTAGCTAACAGAAAGGAGAGAGAGAGAGAAGGTCATTCCTCTAGAGACCCGAAAAGAGCTCCGTTATGACCACTGACGGCCGAGTCCTATGCTAGCCGATAGCCCAATCAGTTGTCGAGCTCCCTACATAAAAAACACACCTCCATTCATCTTTCCCATCCCACAAACGAGTGAAGAAGGTGAAGTACTCCATTTTTTGGCCAGCAACAAATCAGAGCTCCGACAACGAGGTTTTCTTCAACCTCTGAAGTTTCATTTGGTGTCCTTGGAATAGGGAGGAATTTCTCTATCTAGTTGCACCCTCCCTTCAGCCTCAAGACCACCAGAGAAGAGCTGGGAAGCTCACACAGTACTGCCGCTACTCGACAGTCAGCAACCCGAGCTACTCGAGCTCAACTCGAGCCACCCTAGACCAATTCTTGCCAAACCAAGCTCCCTAGACCACACCTAGAGTTGCCTCAACCTTCCCTAAGTTGTGACGGTAAGTCCCCTCCACCGCTCTTCGCCGAAAAATAATGCCCACAGTGCATTTCTGCAAAAATATAAACTGAAAAATTCGCACTACTCAGGCCACCAATTGAGGTATGGTTTGATCCAGGAAGGATCCCCAAGAGGAGAGCAATTCAAAGAAATTAAGAGCTCCGGTCATTGGACCCTCACCGGTAATATATTGAAGCTTTCTCTCTCTAGACAAAGTTTTCCGACAAAGCTTCGTTTAAGCTCATTTATGAGTTAAATGAAGCGTTTCAAAGCTTGAAATGACAAGGGAGACATAGGGAAAATGATTCATATCACAAATGGGGACAATTAACCGAGTTTTAAGGATCAATTGAATGAAATGATGTTTGGGGACCAAAGTTGTAATTTTTGAAACAATTGGGCAATTTGGGAATTTTTGAAAAATTGGTGGCCGAATTGTAATTTAAGGAAAATTGGGACATTTTTATGAAATTAACTCCTAATTGAGGCCCTATTGAGCAATTGGATGAAATTGATGAACAATTGGTAATTTTTTAGAAATTAAGTACCAATTGATAATTTTGGAAAAAATTAAATGTTAATTGGTGATTTTGGAAAAATTAAGAACCAATATAGAATAATGGTAAGTTTTAGGAAATTAATTGAAATTAAATAAAAATTAGGCATTTAAATGTAAAGTTACAAATTTTAAAGAAATTAAAGTATAATTTGAGTTTCCATATATATATATATATTTGTTAGCATTTGAATGGATTGGATGGTGTTAGATTCGAATTAAATTAGAGTTGAGTGCATGTTAACTATTTCACAAGATCTGAATTAATAAAACTGTATTAATCATTGACTTGGACTAAATTATTTTTCCACTAAGTATAAACGATCACAACATGCATGAATATGGATCAACTAGAAACTCATGTACACAAATGAAGGGCTAGAGCAACTACTCATTGTTATAACTCTACAGGGTTGAAAATGTGAAAGGAAAATATTAAATAAATGATTTTAAACTTGAGCAAAAAAATAAATGATTGGGTTCAAAAGTCCAAAAAGCCTGATAGGGAATCTTTTAGGATAAATTATTAAATATTAAATAATTACTCCATCACGACAAAAAAAATAATGGAGTATTTGATTTTAAAAAATTTCGAACAGGACCAATCATTGACCCAAGTCTCATCTCATCACTTTTTTTACTTGTTTTAATTATTTTTTAATCATTAAAATATATCACAAAATTTTGAATTTTTGGTATATTTAGTATTTGAGGTGCGCCTCACTTTGTGCCTAGCTCTAGTTATCTCAACCTCCAACAATGGTAGGCGTGCTTACAAGCAACCACAACTTCCATCCTTGGGAGATCTCCTTGGCGGCTCTACTCTTCTTATTCATCGTCCGGTTCTTCCGTGGCCATCGCCGGTCACCGAGACTTCCACCAGGGCCAAAGGGATGGCCGGTCCTCGGAGCCCTAGCCCTTCTCGGCGACAAGCCCCACCAAACACTAGCGAAGATGGCGATGCAATACGGACCGTTGATGTACCTAAAGATGGGCACGTCCGACATGGTCGTCGCCTCAACTCCCGCCATGGCCCGGGCCTTCCTTAAGAATTTGGACACTGACTTTTCGAACCGCCCTCCCATGAAGGCTGGCCGTGTAACTTACGATTCTCAGGATATAGTCTTTGGTCAGTACGGGCAGAGGTGGAAGCTGATGAAGAGGCTGAGCAGTCACTACATGCTCGGGGCGAAGGCCCTCCAGGGTTGGACCGATGTGCGAGAGCAGGAGATCAGGCTCATGGTCCGAGACATTCACGTGGCGAGCAATAGAGGGTTGCCGGTGGCCGTGCCAGACATGCTCTCTTGTTCCCTAGCAAACATCATGAGCCAAATGGCACTAAGCATGAGGGTGTTCAAGCCGGAGGAGGATCCAGAGTTGTCGAATCGGTTCAAGCACATCGTGGAGGAGCTGCTCGAGCTAGCCGGCCTGTTCAACGTCGGAGACTTTATTCCGGCTGTTGCGTTCATGGACTTGCAAGGGATCGAGGGCCGGATGAGGCGGGCGCACGATAAATTCGACCGATTTCTGGACGAGATGATCGAACGGCGCACCGCCACAGCCCATGATCGAGTGGGGAAGCCCGACTTTCTCGATATGTTGATGGCTGGTGGCTGTGATGGAGACTATTCGAGCGACCAGAGCCTCAGCCCCATGAACATCAAGGGTCTTCTTCTGGTATATGGCTTGCTTTAGCAAACCACTTATTTTCTTTGGTTGATAAATAACAGTGATTAACTTTTACAAAATAGAATATTTTGACATACATATGGATATCCAGGATCTCTTCATTGCTGGAACAGACACAGCTTCAAGCACCATAGTGTGGGCACTTTCAGAGTTGATGCTAAACCCTAGGATCCTCAGCCGAGCCCGCGAAGAGATGGACCGGACCATCGGCCGCGACCGCCTTCTCCGGGAATCGGACCTTCCAAACCTCCCATACCTCCAAGCCGTATGCAAGGAAACCCTAAGGAAACACCCATCGACGCCGCTGATACCTCGTCTTGCGGCCAAAAACTGCCAGGTCGAGGGCTACGACATCCCGAGAGGCACCCGGCTGACCGTGAACGTGTGGGCCATCGGGCGAGACCCCGAGGCATGGGAGGACCCTCTTGTGTTCTTGCCAGAGCGGTTCTTGGGCGGCGGAAAGGGGTCGGAGATCGGCCCATGGGGGACTGACTTCGAGCTGATACCGTTTGGGGCTGGGAGGAGGGTTTGCGCCGGGATGAGGCTCGGGATGGTCCTGGTCGAGTACGTGGTGGGGACACTTGTGCATGCTTTCATGTGGCGGATGCTGCCAGTGGCGGCAGTAGAAGCAGCAGAGGTGAATATGGAGGAGAGGTTTGGACTGACTCTTCAAAAGGCTGTGCCTCTTTCAGCCATTACTAGTCCCAGGCTCTTTCCATCTGCATATGAGAAATCATGAGGCCTAGATCCTAAGATAAGTGATCTTACCTGATATTCATCAAGCCTCCACGCCCTTAGTTATATAGTTGCCCAGTGCTATTTCTATTGATTAGCTTCTAAATCAGTCCAAATACACCATGTTTAATCAATAGTGTACTTATCTGTATAAGAGCTTTTGTAAGGTTCCATAATATAAGCATCTAGAAATATGGGACTCACCGGAATTGACCGACGATGTAGCCTTCCACGAGGCACACCACAAAGAGGTGCAAGACCAACATGTCATATGTGAACATACCCAAAGTCGTGTAACCTCCGATTGGAGTGCCTCATTTGCTTGAAGAGTCTTGGTTCAGTTGTCCAAAAATTAATTTAGAAAACAAATTCTCGACGTTTGGAGGAGAGAAACCTTATTTTCGGGGCATGAATGTGACAATAAAGACTATGGAAAGTCAAAAGAGTTTTACGGATGATTCACGTATCAGAATTGCATCGGTTGGGGCGATCACGTCCCTGAAAACTCACCTCATGTTTCGTAGTGAAAAATAAGTCATACGATCGGTTTGGGTTATAAAAGCATTGTCGCTTTAAACCGAGCTTGGTCTTTGTGTCATGCCCTCCCCGTAGTCCTTGTCATGCATACTTTATAATCTGTCACGCACTCTTAGAGTCTCACTGTCTAGAATGATGGACCGACCATACACCACTATAGATTTGACAATGGTGAAAAACTTATAATATAAAACAATTAATATACCTTTCATTTCAATATTTTATGAATAATATAAACATTTACAATATATCAATCCTCGTATATTCTTGTATTCTATTTAAGAATTCATACCTGCTAACACTAATTGTTAAAGTCGTCCATAGCAGTGTTACTCAAAACAAACAAATATGATACCTATTTCAATTTATCAAATACTCAACATTTATAAAACTAATATTTTTAAAAATACAGATCCATAATCTTAACTTACTAACACAACCAAATTTGATTTAATCAAATTGACCGATTAAACACTTCTAATTATTCAAATTGAAGTTAAAATTGAGTTACTACATTTTCATACGATTCAATAACACTTTAAATCGTAAGTTTTAATGTCGTAACGAGCTCAAACGGAATTTCGTCGAAAACATACTGTAAAGAGAGAAAGCTTCAATTACTCATCGTTGGGGGCACGACAATCCTAACTTTCAATCTGGCAGATAGCTCTCATCCTAAGGTTAATCTTAGAATTAAGAATTGCATCAATTGATGCCGAATTGAGTTAGAATTTCATCATCAAAATTCTGTCGATTCTCTCTAGCACCGGTCGGAAATTGTAGAGTGGAGTAGATTTGGCTTACCTTTCAGTCCTAATTCGGCCGTGGGAGGGCTAAGGAAGTGTTGAGAGGGTTTGGTTTGGCCTGAGGAGGGCTCAAATTGGCTGATTTCAGCTCGGCCAAAACAGGGCAGCTTCAGTCCACCGGAGCTGCTTCATTGTTCCATCACGTCGGCGTTTCTCTAGCGACCCTCATAGCAAACAGAGACTAAAAGCTTGTAGCTGACTTCTCCCCAGTTCTAAAGAACTCGACCTCGCCTTATTTGGCTCAGAAAAGTGCCCAAGTCAGAGCTCTGGTTTGAGTTTCACCAGAAAATGGAGTAGTTACGAGAGAATGGAATTTTCAGGTGTGCAAAGGATGAATGGGGATGAGGTCTTTATATAGAAAGCTCGGGGACTTCTTGGTCGTCCGATTAGCGCCTTAATGGTGGTCATTCATTTTCTAAAAATCTCTAGCCAAAGATTTTTCATGTCATGCCTCGACCCGGTTTGGTCGGATCCTCGTGATCAACCTGCCACTCTCCCGGTTTATTAAAGAGTTTCCCCTTATTATAAACCGTAAAGAGTAAGACGTCCTTTAAACCTACACCATTTCCTGGAATAGCATAATTAAAACTGCATAAAATTTTAAACTTTACATACCTGTCTTACAGGCATCTTAGTTGATGGTCTTTAAAGGTAGGCTTTTTGGGATTTCCTAAAAAGGATATAAGGGAGGGGGTGAGTACGACTACTCAGTGAATGGGTTTCAAATTTCTACTTTTAACTTTTAAGAAAAACATTTATATGAAGTGTGCCAAACTCCTTTCTTTTCAAAAATCCTTTCGTTTAAAAAATTGGGTTTTTCCATCATTTCTTATTTACCAATGTGTGTCATCACCCAACACACATCTTTCATCATGAAGGTTACACACATTCGTAGGTCAGTACGACTACTAAACCCACTAGTGGCTTCAGAGCGACTTTACCGGCCACTCGGATAAAAGCACGACTACTTCTACCTTGGGAATGAGTGGATGTACGCGACATCTAACCCTCAATCCTGAAATCGCTTCTTTGTGTGCGTATGAGGACAGAGACCTCATCCTATCCCCACACCGGTCTCACTTCACTTATTAAGTTTTATGGCACATATATCATGTTCGTTTACGAGCTCTTGCTTGTGCCAACTGGCCTTGGGCCCACTATACGAGATTTTCAAAATCTGGGCATTCTAGCCCTCAAGTTCCAAAACCGAGGCCCCTGGCCTATCAAAGCTATTCGAGTTCTCGTCGAGAAGGTCTCCCAAATTGTTTAAGTATTGGCACACAGTCAGAGGAGAGCACTTCCGACAAAACGTATGTTTTCTCTATCCATTATACCACCCGGGTATAAGGACACCTCCGTTCATAATCGATAAACGGGTTTTCAACTTCATTCGAGTAAGTTTCATCATACCAACTGGGTATGATCTACTTACAACCAGTAAATAGTTTTTCCGTATGATTTTCACATCACTTCCTTTAAGTTGTTATGTTTAAAATACCACTAAATAGTGAGTTTTCATACCGAGCTACTTATCATCCCCAACCGAGTATGATATAAACTTCCCACTCACAACCGGTAAGTAGTTTTTAACTTTAAGTTGTAATCATCATCCCAATCGGGTATAACGTTATTAAACTCACTCACACATTAACGTAGTGAATTTCACTAGAACCGTTCTTTGTATTCACACGAGCTTGTCCTTGCTGGCGTTCCTGGTACTTCGTGTTTCTACACGATATGAACATCTCAGTTCATTATTATCCTTCGACCTAATAGCCTTCATTCATTTCAAATGAATGAGAAAGTCAAACTTTCATTTATTTGCAATTAGATTTCTAAAGTTATTTCTCTTAAACTTGAAGTCCCTAATGCCGGTTTTTCCTCAAATTGGGTCCCGAAACTTTTAAAATTTATCAAGGGACCTCAATTTATTCTATTTCACAAAAAGGGGATTAATTTCCCAAATTTCCAATTTGGTCCCCAAGTTTTCCAAAATTACCATTTTGCCCTTCCTTTACAAAAATGGTAAGTTTTGCCCCAAAAATTTCAAAATTCCTCAATTGGTCCTCCAACATTATTTTCATGCTCAATTGACCCTTAATTTCATAAAATTACATTTTGGTCCTTTCAATTTTAAAAATCCCCAATTTCCCCCAATTTTCCCCAATTCCAACTATTTAACACAGCCAAATTTGATTTAAATTGACCGATCAAACCCCTCTCATTGTTGAAATTGAGTTTCTTCATGTTCATACGATTCCATAGAACTTTGAATCGCGAGTTTTAACGCCGAAACAAGCTCAAATGGAGCTTTATCGAAAAACAGACTCTAGAGAAAGAAAGATTTGATTACTCACCGGTGAGGACAAGAAAGAACGAGCTTTCAATCTAAGCGAATAGCTCTCGTCCTGAGGTTCATCCTAGAATCAAGAATCGCATCAATTGATGCCGAATTGAGTTAGAATTTCATCATCAAAATTCTGTCAATTTTCTCTAGCACCGGTCGGAAATTGTAAAGGGGAGTCGAATTGGCTTACCTTTTAGTCCTAATTCAGTCGTGGAAGGGTTGAGGAAGTGTTGGGAGAGTTTGGTTTGGCCTGAGAAGGGCTCGAAATGGCCGATTTCAGCTTGGACAAAATAGGGCAGCTTTGATCTGCCGGAGCTGCTTCACTGTTCCATCATGTTGGTGCTTCTCCAGCGATTCTCAGATTAACTGGAGTTTGCTATCAGATAGCTGTCTTCTCCCCGGTTCTAAAGAGCTCGACCTTTGTTTAAGTCGAAGATCTGATTCGAACTTCACCGGGTAATGGAGTAGTAGAGAGAGAGAGAGAAGTGTTCGTGTGAGGAGAATGAATGGGAATAACGTCTTTATATAAGAAAATCGTGTATTAAATGGGAAAGATTTATTACTACTATTAATATTGTCATAAATTATTGGTATTAATTAAAATAATTAGATATATATTAATTTATAGCTATTTATGATAAGGCGTACTTTTGCATAAAAAATTTTAACGGTCACAAAAAAATCATACTTCCCAAGAACGCTTAATTTCAGAGGTCTTATGGGATCTCGTTCACCTGAACCAAATTAGTTTTTCTCTTCTAATTTGTCTTAAGTTTCATTTCCAAGGTATAATGAACCCTTTAAATCACCTGAAAGTTGTCAATTTCCAAATTGGTTATTCTCAAATGATCGATTTTATAAACCGGTTTGATTTTTCTCACTCGATTTGACCGGTTCTTTTCCCGGTTTTCCTTAGCTCAAAAGGACGGGGTTTACATTTCATTCTCGCCGGCACTGCACGATTTTTCGGCGAGTGAATAGTATTGTCATCTGAAGAAAACAGACGACATTGTTCCGAACCGAACTAGACTGGTATAAACTGGGTTTAAAGCTTAAATGAACTGGTTCACCCCCTATTTTATTGAATTTTTTTTAATTTAAAAATTTCTAAATTCATTTTCTATTAAATGGTGGATTCAAATTTTAAATTTAAATTTTTAAGCTATCTAGAAAAATGAATTTAGAATCTGGTTCAATAGTGGTTTAAACTGGTACAAACTAGTTCAATCCGGTTCACCTGAACCGGTTTGGTTTTCATCTCCAATTCATTCTCGGGATCCATAAATTTCCCAGTTTGCCTTTTTTCTATCGGTTCCGATTCATGGACCAACTCAGTTAATAAATCAGTTCAATCTAGTTGGATCTAGTTTATCTAAATCGTTCTGGTTTTTTTCTTTTAATTTGTCCTAATATTCTTTTTCAATGTTTTATAAAATCCTTTCAATCACCTATAAGTTATAAATTTTCAAATTGCTCGTTACCAAATGATTGGATTTGTGAACCGGTTCATTTTTTTTACTCGATTTGACCGATTATTTTCCTGATTTTCCTTAAATAAAAAAGGGCGGGATTTACGCAACATCCTCCTATTAATTGAAAATTTTAATCTACTCTTAACTATATACTTTACATACTTAGGTATATTTTAAGTAGTTTTCTTCTCGATTCTATATCTAGGTATTTTTATAGGTAATATACACTATTAGTATATTCTCTTAATGATTATAACTATATTTATATATGTTATTTTCCATTTTTCAAGTTTTTTTATAGGTTCATACGATTGAATTTTATTATTTTTATTAGGTTTTATTAATCAAAACCTCATTTTTTTTTCGATTCTTCACCCAGTCCCATCAGCGGCTTCTCGAGTAATGTAAACACCGATTTCTATGATACGATGTAAGCACGTATGTTAAAAATATTATTATAAATTGAATAAAATAAAAATGTATTATTAGTTTATAAAATTAAAAATATTATACAAATTATAAATTATAACTTTTAAATATATATTTTTACACACAATTATCGGTTAAAACTAGCTTTATCATATATATTTATCAATATTTAAACTATTATATTAGTAATTCATCCAAAAAAATCCAAACAATGGTATGGTAGAATAATATTCCAACACCGGTATGTCCAATAAGTCATAAGAAATCTTAAATCTTGACTTATTAGTGTTGGATTGATAAATTACCTAAGTTAGATAAGAGGCACCAATATTTATATATTAAGAATAATATAAAATTAAAAATAAATAATTTAATTTTAACTAATAAATTTATAATATATATTATAATTATATAAAATATTATATTAATAATATATTATAATATTTTAATAATTTCAGTAATTAAAATGTTAATAAGAAAAACTCTGGAAGGATCGAGAGAGAAAAACCCTGGATGGAGAAGTAAGAGAGTTTGACCATAGATGCTTATGGACAGTTAGGTGGGGTTTGAAGCAAACAAGCATCTCCACTCGTTGATCTAGGCAATTACATTGTGGAAGAGCCGACTTTTGTTGGGTTGTTTTGGAGGATACATTGCAGATGGTGAAGATGATTCTCGGGGAAGAGCAGGTGCTGATGGTGGATTTGATCGCCTCAAGGCTTTGAATATAATAGAGCAACCGTTTGATTTTGCTGAACCCCCAAGTAATGATGCTGCTGATCATATTGTTCATCCTCTAATTGTGGGTAATCAAGGGAAGCTCCACCATGGCTACAATAGAGAAGATGATGTTTAATATCTGACTCTCAGATAACGTCTGGACAACAACAATGATACTCATCATGAGAAGAGATGGTTTCAGCAGCAATTATATCAAGCATTATTCAATAAATCTGAAAATTTTCTTTATTATATAAAGGAAAGTCGGATAATCATCGAATTTATGAGGATTGTAAGTTGGCAGCAGTAACCAGACTACTTGAAAATTCTTGCTGAGTCAGAAAAACCAGCTGGGAGCATTTTGAGACAGCACATCAAATACAGGGAGCAATTTGATTGTGTCTGAAAAGGCAATCTTCTCGCTCACAGTATATTTCTAATATAATAATACTTTGCATACTGTTACTGACGAGTCTAAGCTTGCTTATGTCATCATTTGTGTTTCACGGCTCTTCCTCAACACCAAGTCAAAGACTGAATATTCATCGGTGAGCTCACCAGTTCAGACTAAGAGTTAGTCTGTCTTTGTTGGGGGAGAGAGCGCGTTGACTCGGCTGCTCATCCTCATTTTCATTTCATTTACCCTCAAACGTCATCTCCCTGTGTCCCAATTATTGCTCTCTCTGCTTCAGTTTCCCAGAAACTAAAGCTCCTTGGCTCGTGGCTTCCGGCGTTCTTATCGAATTGGCTGTTGCTTGTCCCCGTGGGAGGGTGAAATAACAGAGCATCTGAAGTTTCTGAGCTGAAGTTCAGGTACCCGGAAACCCTTCTCCCCTAGATCTGGTCTCTCTGCAAGTATATACCCAGAAAAGTTCAGATCTTTAATATTGGACCTCAAGGAATCCCGCGATTCTCATTTACCAAGTTGCTGTTTGCCTCTTTATGATTCAAGTATATGCATTCCCAAAGTCTGTTTTTCTTTGACTATGTTAAATTACTTGATTCAGTTGGATGGTTTGAGGTCTCTTGATGTAGGAGGCAGCATCCGTTTCATTCTTGACTGGTGGGAGATTAATATTTGGTGTCTATTCTAATGTCTATAGACTTCCACAATATATTTTGATCTTTTGCGCTTCACATGATCATATTGTCTATGCCTTGAATATTGCCGCATCATCACATTATATATAATTGAATTAGATCAGTACATCTTGATGATGTTCAGTTCTTGATTCTGTCCAGATTACTTTCTCAAGCTAATGGGGGGAAAATGCACCAAGCAAAAAGATGGGGGCGGCGCCTCTGTGATCCCCAACATTGGGGAAATCGACCTATACGAGGCTACCTATAGGGATGATCATCGACTGAAAACATTCGATGCTGCCCTCCATGAGAGGACTAATCGGGTGATCAGCACACTCGCAGTTGATGTGGCCAGTCAATCCATTTCATTCAGGTCTCTCCGGGAATTGACCGATAGCCAGCTTGAATTGAACCATGGAATCGTTCGTACCATCCTTGAATATAAGCGGGATATCTGGGATGACAAGGACCTGTTCAGGCTCGTAGAGGATTACTTTGAAACAAGCAAACATACCTTAAATTTCTGCACTGTCCTGGACAATTGCCTTGCACGGGCCCGGGACAGCCAGCTGATACTCCAATTTGCACTGAAGCATTTCGAGGAGGAGAAGGAATGCAAAGGCGATCCCCATGGCGTAAGATTTGCTAAGACTCTAACAGAGATCGAGAAGTTTAAGATGGCTGGGAATCCATTCAATGATGAGTTCCTTGTCCTTCTGCAATCGGTCTCAGATCGGCAGGTTTGCCTTCTTAAGAGGCTTCAAGAGCGGAAGAAGAAGGTGGACAAGAAATTGAAATTCTCTGACACATGGATGAGGGTTTCCAATGTCGTGTTTGTGGCTGCCTTTGTCTCAGCCTTGATCTTCTCTGTTGTGGCAGCTGCACTGGCGGCTCCTCCTGTTGTGATAGCCCTTGCAGGTGTATTGACTGCCCCCATCGGTGCAGCCGGGAAGTGGGTCAACTCTCTATGGAAAAACTATCAGAAGGAGCTGAAAGCTCAGAGGGAATTGCTTGGTCTTATGGCCAGCACCACTAAAGTCACCAACCACGACTTGGAGAATATTCGTGTGCTTGTGGATAAATTTGAGAACACCATTGAATCTCTGATGCAAAATGCTGATATTGCCCTGGGAGGTGATGAAGTGGTGAGCCTTGCAGTGAATGAGATTAAGGAGACCATGGAGGGGTTCATGAGGACTGTTGAGGATCTCCGTGTGCAGAGTCACAAGTGCAGTCAGGAGATTAGGATGGTGAGAATACTTCTCCAGCAGAAGCTAATTTCAAATACCAATTGTGATTAGAGAATTATAGTATCAAGATATTTGGGTCCAACCCAACTTACTTGATGAGTGAAGAGATTCAAATGCAGAGGAAAAACTTGCCCCACCAATTCACATGGTGAAGCTAAAGCTGCCAAATCATGAGGGAAGGGAAACCATTATTACCTGTCCGTGAGCTGGATGGGATATTCAAAAGGGGTAATGAGTTTTTCATATTATTCTTTCTGATTATATTTATCTTAGTGTAACTGAAAATATTGCTGAAGCTCTGTAATCACACCACTATGTATTTACAACTACAGCTTCATAGGTGATTGTTGATCACTTATTTTCAGTAATGGAGTCTTTTGGTTAACCCTTTTTAGTTCCCATTAGTCTTGCTTTCAGCTCAACCTTCATTTACTCTTAAATTTTTTTTGTATTAGAGCTCAATGAATTGGGTATCGCAAGTGCTTTTCCACCACTTGTTTAGTGAGCTAACTGGGACTGCGCTTAAACAACCAATTGCAAGGAAACTAGGACTGCATCAGACAAGTTATTTTGAATAATTGAAGGCTCTATAAGACAGCCGAAAGGAGCATCCTATAATTTTAGATCTTGATTACCAGTATTACCAGTACAGTTGATATGAGAGTGAACTCAAACTTTTCCTACTTCATGACATGACAGTGAAGTAGGAGAACTTATACTTTATACAGAGGAGTGGAAGTGGGAGTGTAAGGGGAAAATAATAACTACGAGATTTTTTCCCGGATTAGCGTATGGTGTGGGGTACAGGTGTAATTATGATTGTGAGTGTGAAATTGTAATTAGTATGCATATATTTTATTAGACTTTATCGATATCTTTATTATGAGACAAATATCTTAGGATTTACTTTCCAAGTGCAACACATATTACTCGTATCCTTAATTCTTGTGTAAGATATTAGGGGACATTATTATTTATATTGTTCACAAAATAACTATATATGTGTTATTTAGTTTGTGTGTATTTATATATATTTTGTTTGTGTATAATTAATTATAAATGTATTAATTAGCTCTGCATATCTTACTTATATAAGTATATGTATGTGTTGCCCTAGTCAGCCTAGGAAATAGAAACCAATAAGTTGTGAATGCTAAAATATAACATTATTAACATAGAAAATATTACATATAGTAAATTGGTAATATTGAAAAATCTTGTACTATCTAAATTTTGAGTTTATCCACTTTTCAAAACTATTACAATCAAAAGAATTATTCGGTACAAGTTCCAGAAGTAATTAGTACAACTCAAGTTAGGGTTCTCTAATTATGTGGGTAAAAATTTTAGTTTTATACTTATTAGTTGTCCTATTTCCAAGAATTGTATATGACATTTTGGGTGCACTTTTTTATGAAATAAATATTTAATATTTTGTTAAAAAATTGTAGCTATTTTATTCCAAGTAATAGTACTGTTGGTATTAATTTGAGTGAGTAGATAGTATGGTGCTAACTTGGATAATCAAAATGCGGCATGCCATTTTTAATGTTAAATATATGTGTATTTGAATATGTTATGAAAAAGTATAGAAATTATATGAAAAATTATTTACAAAAAAGCTATATTATTTATGAAAGTAATTAAAGTTCAAGTTGATTTTGAAGAAAAAGGCTAAGGTCCAAATTATTATAAGAAAATAGTTATTTTTTACATTTTAATAACAAATTAATGTAATATTTTGGAAAGTAAATTTTTTCCATTTTGATGTTATTTGACATTTAGGGTCCCATAAGAATTATTATAAGAAATATGAGCAGCTAGGTCAAATAGATAATAAGTGGAGACTCAACTAACAAATTTATTATGATTGTATTATTTGTTGTTATGATTAGTATACATCATTTGTGAACTATACAATTCACTAGTTGTATTGGTTCTACTTTACATATTAATGATACTTCTAACTCTATTGGAAGTTGGTCTAATACATTTCTTGGGTCTAGTACATATTTTCTTATTATTGACACGTAGAATACATCGTAAATTATTTCAAGTTCTAGAATACATCGTAAATTAAATTATTTTAAGTTCTAGAATACATCGTAAATTATTTCAAGTTCTAGAATACATCGTAAATTATTTCAAGTTCTAGTGGTAGTTATAGCTTATAAGTTATCGACCCAACTTTTTGCACAATTGTGGATGTGCAACAATTGAATTTCTGAAATTGTGATTTAAACCCAATTGGACTAAAAAACCAAAGTTGAACCAAACACAAAATTTCAAACCAAGATTTAGAAATCGAACTAGATTAGTAATTATTTTAGACTGTAATTTTAGACGACATGTAAGTTTATGAAATTACCATTAAAGAACTACCATTTATTAAAAATCAAGGATCGGGAAAAGTCAACGTGAAAACTAGTTAGAATTAGGAATGAACTAGCTTGATGAAAAAGCCTCTTATTTTTTAGAGTGGTTATACAAATAAGAAAATAACATTTCTTAAATCTAATTAACATGTAATTTGACAAGTAATTTTAAAAAAAAATGAATTAGGCCAAGAACTGGTTGAATCAGAGGTAAACTCACCAAAAAATGGCCCAAACCGATTGAACCAACTTGGCGCAATAAAACCCCTAATTTATACAAGGGCCTAGCTAGATCGAAAAATGGAAGTTATTAAGTTCAATTTGTAGGGAATTGAACAAGGAGTTTTTAAAAAAATACATTCGGCCAAGAACTAGTTGAATTGGAGGTGAACCGACCATAAAACAACCAAAATCGTTCACTAAAATGCGAATATGTGGAACTCGTCCCCTTGGACCAAGAAAACTGGGAGGAAAATCGACCCTATTGTCGAAAATCAAACCAATTTAATAAATAGAAAATAGTAAAAAATGGTTAATGTGGGAAATTAGAAGATCCCTAGTAACAAAAAATTCACAAAAATTGCGAGAAAGAACTAGGAAGTCAAATTAAGGAGAGAACCGAACCGGTTCAAGGTAAACCAAACCCGAACCAATATGAAATATAGTGAACCGATTTAATAATTTACTTTTTTAGGTGGTTTAAAAACATCAATTTGGAAAATTGTGACCACCATTAGATAGAAAATGAATTTAGAAAATTTTAAATTTAAAAAAACTGGTCAAATCGGGTCTAAACCAGTCGATTTTCGAATTTAGGACAACGAACTCGATTGCACTCGGACCGGTCAATAGACCAAACCAGTCAATGGACAATGTCACCCCGTTAGTAGCCACACAGACATATGCAGCCAAGGAGAGGTTGCCACGTGTTTCGTCAATGGTCAACGGGTGACCTATCAGTATGCCATGCACACACGAGGAGCCAATGAGAGGCTTCCAAGTGTCTGGTTAATGGGCCAACGGTTGACGCGGTGGTCGAGCTAGACCTCCACATCAGAAAAACTGACCAATCACAACACGCCACATGGCACACCCACCACATCATCGTCTTCAACCTTTAGCCATTGACAAAGAAGAGAGAGAGGCCGGAAAAGCTAAAGTCTCCGTGGACTCGAAAAACTCTCCGGTGAGGTCGCCGATGGCTGAGTCGGAGGCCGAGTTTCATTCCGGTCGGTAGCTTGAACAGTTTCCGAACTCCCTATATAAAGAGCACCCTCCTATTTTTCCTCCTCACCACTCAGGCACTCTCTGAATACAAATAGCTCCTTTTTCCGATGACACTTTGATCAAGGCTCCGACGATGAGCAATTTATCAACCGAAGAATCTCTGAAAGGTGGCATTAGAATCAGGGAAGAGTGCTCTAGCTCGAGACACTCTCAAATCAACCCGAGGATGACTAGAGAAGTGTAGAGAATATAGCATAGTGAAGTTGCTCCAGAGCTCAAAACAGCGAGCTCCTGACCGACCCAACCCCAACTCTTCTCAGCCCTTCCACCACCAACATTGACCACCTCTGATTGCCTAAGACCCTCCACAGCCCCTTACAGACTTCTGAAAAGCTCAATTTTGCCCCTCCTTGTCAGAATTTTTGAGTTTTAGAATTGCACCCCCTGAAACTTCTCTCTTCAAATTCCCGCATGACAGTGGCGAATTGCAGCGGGATTCAATCCGGGTAGGTTTCTCTCGACGAGCACTAGTTGCCCCCACCTCAAGCTCCGACCACTGCCCCTCCATCGATAAGATAAACAAGCTTTCTCTCTCTACTATAAGTTTTCTGACAAAGCTCCGACAAGGCTCAAAACTCAACCAAATTCGGAAATTAAAAGTGTAGGATGATCAAGTGGAGCTGGAGGAGATGAATTGAAGCAAGAAATAAAGAAATTAAGGACTTACAAACCGCCAATTGGACAAGGTAAGATCCGAATGTCTGTATGCTTAAATTGGCGAAGAAGATAAAAGCCAATTTGGGGATTTTTAGGGGCTTTTGTGCAATTTTTAAAAATTTGAGGTCCAAATGGAAAATTGACGAAATTGAAAGGGTTTTCATGAAATTCACTCCCAATTGAGGGCCAATTAGGCAATTTGGGCAAAATAAAGGACACATTGTAAAATTTGAAAAGTTGGGGGACCAAATTGCAATTTTTGAAAAATTAAGGACTAAAAAGTAATTTTGGTAAATTAAGGACCAATGGGTGAATTTAAAAGAGTTAAGGACCTAAGAAGGATGATTGGAAACCCGAGGGGCTTAATAGAGGCTAAGGTGCAATTAGGGACCTAAGGGCAATTAAGGTAAAATATGGGACCATATGTGCAAATATGAGAAAATATGTAACCTCTTAGTCAACATGTTCTGATATGAACCCTCGGGCCATGCAGGAGCGGGCTACTTAAGTGTGAGTCCTAGAAGCATATCGAGGAGCTATACTTCGCTGGCATAACCTTGCAGAGATCACCCTATGAGTGAAAATTGCTATAACGTCCATTCCGGTTAGAATGACAGTTCATTCACTAGGTGAATCTCCATAAAATATTTGGGAGCTAATCCTGGGCTTAGGCTGGATATGCAAGTAGGCCCAAGGCCGATGGACATGGGTATGGACCCGTCCAGAACTAGCATGTGATGAGAAATGCTAAAAGATCCAATTAGTGGGAAAATTGTGTGTGATACCCGCCAAGCCAAGTTTAAGTTGTTGAGCTTGTTGGGCCAAACCGCTACTCCACCGAAGCTAGGTCGTCGAACCTGTTGGGCTAGTACGCGTGGGCCGAAGCCAAGCCAACAAACCATTGCACTAGAGGGCCAAAGATAATGGCTATAACTTAAAAGACTTTTGATTGTGCATGCACTATGTGATTTGGGCCATCAGAACACCTGGTATGCGGTAGTGATGGATTCCAAGGATTGTTGGATGACCTAGGGTGCATAAGGGTGGTATGGTGTCCAGTAGGTCGAGAAGATCGGGGAGCTTCCTGCGCACAGAGACCGAGGGAGTAGGGGAAAGGAGGTCTCATCTCACAAAGTGGACATAATGAAGTTATCGAGGTTTGAGGGTCGGACTATTGATGTCACGCCCCGACCCGGTTTGGTCGGATCCCTATGATCAACCCGCCACTCCCTTGGTTAAAGAGGGGTTTCCCCCTTCCTTTAATCAAGATGAACGAGACATAATTTAAACCTTGTTCCATGGAATAACATAAATTAATAAAATGCAAGCTTAAAAGAACTTTTAAGCATACTTGACAGAGGGTAGATCCTGGTGTTTTCTTTAGTCATGTTTTCCCCTACTCTTGAAAAATGATATAAAAGAGGGGGTGAGTTCTACAACTCAATGAGTGGAGGTTGGAAGTGAATTTTTGAAACAAATAGTTTTAACTAAATTGTGCCAGGGTTTTTCTTTCAAAGAAAGTTTTTCTCATGTTCTGGTTTTCAAAACCTTTTTCTTACTTTCCACATTAGGTGTGTTTAACAGATAACACACGCCCTTCATCAGGATGGGAACACACATTTGTAGGTGCAACTCGTCCACTGCACCCACTTGTGGCTCGGAGCATCTTTACCAGCCACCAAGATAGAACTGTGTCCACTTCTACCTTGGGTCTGAATGTGTCATGCCCCGACCTGGTTTGGTCGGATCCCCATGAGAAATGCGTTACTCTCACGGTTTATTAAGAGTTTCCCCTTCTCTAAACCGAGAGGAGCAAGGCGTCTTTCCTGAAATAGCATTAATCAAAACTGAATATATTAAATCTTACATACCTGTCTTGCATGTTCGGCTACAGGAAAGTCTTTGGGTTTGTTTTTCCTTGGTTACTTGAAAAGAGGTAAAGGGAGGAGGTGAGTTTGAAAACTCAGTGAATGGGTGTTAGGTGGGAGTTTTCACAAAAAACAACTTTAATCGAAGTGTGCCAAACTCCTTATTTCATTTAAGAATGCTTTTCTTCAAATTCCAATTTTCAAAACCTTTTTCTAAGGTTTACCGATTCTTTTTCAAGGATTCTCAAATCATTTCCATGGTTTTCAAAAGCTCTTTCCCATTTCCATATTAGGTGTGTTTCACAAACAACATATGCCCTTCATTAGGAAGGGTACATACACATATTCGCGAGATGCAGTTACACGTACTGCACCCACTTGTGGATCAGAGCGTCTCTACCATCCACCTTGATAGAAGTCCCTGATTTCTACCCAGAGTCTGAGTGAACATCAACGATGTCCAACCCTTCAGACCTAAAAATACTTCATGTCCATATGAGGACAGAGACCTCATCCCGACCCCACCTCGGTCTCATGCGTGTGAAGCTACGTCGAGCTTCCCTGACTGCTGGTATGACAAACTGCCCTTATCTCCACCATGTCATCCAGTAGCCCCTAGAACGCATCACTACCCCTCTTAGGCATCTTGATGGTCCTGAACCCTAAGTGCATACACAAACAATAATTTTTCCACAAAGCCATTTATCTATGGTGCTACGGGTCCAACGGCCTCGACCCTCAACTTGACCTGGAGCTATTTGTCTAAGTCGGCCCGTTGACCTGGCGCTGGCACACTACCGCTAGTCCATTGAGTATGTCGGTCCTGTCTTGGTAGCATGGAAAAATCACACAATCCATTCATTTAGAATTATCATGGCTTTAATATATAATGTTTGTTTACGAGCTCCTGCTCGTGCCAACTGGCCTTGGGCCTACTGTACGTGATTTTCCAAAATCATGCATTTTAGCCCCACAAGTTCCAAAACCAAGGCTTCTGGCCTATATGAGCTATTCTAGAACTCATCAAGAAGGTCTCCCAAAATTTTTAAGCATTGGCACACAGTCAGGGGAGAACACTTCTAACAAAAATAATCTTTCAATTCATCATACCAACCAAATGTGATGATATCTCCACTTACAACTGACAAGCAGATTTTCTCTTTCCTTCTAGGAAGTCTATCATACCAACAGGGTATGATCTCTCTACTTACAACTGGTAAGTAGCTTTTCCACTTAGTTCTCACATCACTCCAACTGGATGTGATGTTAAAATCCCATATAGAAGTGGTTTTTCATTTCTAAAGGGATCATCATCCTAACAGGGTATGATGTGAATAAACTCACTCACTCGATGACTGAAGTGTATACTTCTCCAGTCGATTTTTGCTTCCATGCTAGCTTATCCTTACTGGCGTTCCAATTCCCTCATGTTCCTACACAATTTATACATCCTTATCTATTAATATTTGGCATAACAACCTTCGTTTCTCACGTATGAATGACTAGGCTTAAAATTTTTAGTTAATTGCACTTAGGTCCCTAAAGTTCATTTTCTTTGACTTTAGGTCCCTAATGCAAACTTTTTCCCAAATTCACTTTGGGTCCTCAATTTACCAAAAATTGTTTAAGGGGCTCAAGTTTTCCAAATTTCTATTTTGGTCCCTAACTTTTTAAAAATTACCATTTGCCCCTACTTTACAAAATGACAATTTGACCCCAATTATTTTCAAAAATTGACCAATTGGTCATCCAACATCCTTTTCCTAACCAATTGGCCCTCAATTTTGGGAAATTGCAATTTGGACCCTCAATTTTATGAAATCCCCAAAATTTCCCAAAATTTTCCCTCAATTTCCCCCTTTCAAACTGATCGAATTTGATTTTATCAAATTGATCATTCAATTAGGATTAATTGCTCCAATTGAAGGTATGGATCAGTTCCTACACTTCTATAAAATTCAATTGAACTTTGAATCGTGTCATTTGGGTCCGAATTGAGCTCAAATGGAGTTTCGTTGGAAAACTAAGCGTATAGAGAGAAAGCTTCGAAAGCTTACTGTCGGAGGTGCGACGGTCTGATCTCTCTATCGGGGAAGAAAGCTCTCTTCCTGAGGTATCTTCAAGGATCAAGAATTCCTACAATTGACCTTGAATCGAGGGAGAATTTCGTCAATGAAATTATACAATTTTTCTCTCTAACTCCAACCTGCAACGACTAAGGATTGTCGAATTGGCTTACCTTTCAGCTTATTTGAGGTCGTCTAAAGGCTGTGGAGATGTTGGGAGAGCTTGGCTTGGCTGGAGGAGGCTAAATTCGGCTGATTTAAACTCGGTCGAAATAGAGCAGCTTCGGTACACTGAAGCTACTCTATTGTTTGATTCCGCCGGCATTTCTCCGGCTGTCCTTGGATCGAACAAAGAGTTCTAATTGATAGCTGACTTCCCTTGTAGTCTAAAGAACCCGACCTCACCTTTAGACGTTGAGAAAAATGCCCAAATCGGAGCTCTAGTTCGAGCTTCACCCAAAAATGGAGTAGTTGAGAGAGAATGTAGTTTTCAGGTGTGAGGAGTATGAATGGAGAGGAGCTTTGTAAACCCCACCCATTTGAGTCAAGGAAAACCAGGAAAAGTATCAGTCAAACTGAGTGAAAAACACCGAACTAGTTCATATACCCAATTATTAGAGAATGGGCAATTTGGAAATTTACAACTCCTGGTTGATCCAAAGGGTTCATAAAATCTTGGAGAAAAACCTTAGGACAAATTGGGAGAGAAAAACCAAACCAGCTTGGGTGAACCGAATCCGAACCGAATTGGACCGATTTATTAACCGAGCTAGTTTATGAACCCGAACCAATAGAGAGAGGGTAAACCGAGTAATTTATAGATCCCAAGTGACCTAAAGAGTCACCTAAGCCATGAAAAAGGACTTTAGGGTGAATGGGGGATGAAAACCAAACTGGTTCAAGTGAACTGGATTCGAATCGGATTGAACTAGTTTGGACCAGTTTGAACTACTATTGAACCGGATGCTAGATTCATTTTTCTAGGTGGCTTAAAAAAATCAAATTTGATATTTGAGGCCATCATTGTATAGAAAATGAATTTAGAAATTTTTAGATTTGAAAAATTCGATCGAATGGGGGTGAACCAGCCGGTTTAAGCTTTGAACTTGGTTCGGACCGGTCCGGTCCGGTTCGGAACAATGTTATCTTGTAAAACCCGCCCTTTTGAGCTAAGGAAAACTAGGAAAAGAACCGGTCAAACCAAATGAGAATTCAGAATCGGTTCACAAACCTGATCATTTCTGAACGGGCAAGTTGGGAATTTACAACTCTCGGGTGATCCAAAGAGTTCATTAAACCTTAGAAAAGAAACTTAAGACAAATTAGAAAACAAAAACCAAATTGGTTCATCCTCATTCATTCTCCTCAGACGTGAATACTTCTCTCTCTCTCTCTCTCTCTACTGCTCCATTTCCCGGTGAAGCTCGAACTAGAGCTTCGACTTGAACAAAGGTTAGGCTCTTTAGAACCGGGGAGAAGACAACTATCTGGTAGCAAACTCCAATCAATCTGAGAATCGTTGGACAAGTGTCGGCATGATGGAATAGTGAAGCAGCTCCAGCGGACCGAAGCTGCCCTATTTTAGCCAAGCTGAAATCGGCCACTTCAAGCCCTCCTCAAGCCAAACCAAGCCTTCCCAACACTTCCTCAGCCCTCTCACGGCCGAATTACAATTGAAAGGTAAACCAATTTGGCTCCCCTCTACAATTTCCGGTCGGTGCTAGAGAAAGAACCAGTAGAATTTCAATAATGAAATTCTAACTCAATTCGGCATCAATTGATGCGATTCTTGATTCTAGGATAAACCTCAAGATGAGAGCTATCTGCCTAGATCGAAAGCTCAGACTATCGTGCCCTCACCGGTGAGAAATCGAAACTTTCTCTCTCTATAGTCTATTTTCCGGCGAAGCTCCGTTTGAGCTCGTCCTGGCGTTAAAATTTGCGATTCAAAGTTTCTTAGAATCATATGAACATGCAGGAACTCAATTTTAACAATTAGAAGTATTTGATCAGTCAATTTGATGAAATCAAATTCGGTAGTGTTGAAGAGTTGAAATTGGGGAAAATTTGGGTATTTTCGAAATTTAAATGGCCAAAATGCAATTTTATGAAATTGAGGGTCAATTGGGCTTGAAAATAATGTTGTAGGTTTAATTGAGGAATTTTGGAATTTTTGCGGCAGAACTTACCATTTTTGTAAAGGAAGGGCAAAATGGTAATTTTGGAAAAATTGGGGGACCAAATTGGAAATTTGGGAAATTAAACCCTTTTTTGGTGAAATTGAATAAATTAAAGTCCCAAGATAAATTTTAAAAGTTATGGGACTCAATTTGAGGAAAAACCAAGATTTGGGACTTAAAGTTAAAGAGAAATAACTTTAGGGTCATAATTACAAATAACTAAAAGTTTGGGTTTTCTCATTCATTGGAAATGAATGAAGGCTGTTATGCCGAGTAATAATGAACAATGATGTTCATATCATGTAGGAATGCAAAATACTGGGAACGACAGCATGGACGAGCTCGCATGAATACAAAGCACCGGTCAAATGGAATTTACCATATTAACGGGTGAGTGGGTTTACTAACATCATACCTGGTTGGGATGATGAACACAACTTAAAGATATAAACCACTTAACGGTTGTGAGTGGAAATTTTATATCATACCCGTTGGCATGAGCAGGAGCTCGTAAACGAACATGATATATGTGCCATAAAACTTAATAAGTGAATTGTTTGGCCATGGTACCAAGATAGGACCGACATGCTCAGTCAACTAGCGGTAGTGCGACATGACAGGTCGACTAACCAGTCAAGTCAAACAATTGCGGGTTGAGTTGAGAGTTAGGGCTGTTGGACCAATGGCACCATAGATTACATGGCAATATAAGAAAACATTGTTTGTGCATGCACTGTGAATACAGGATCATCAAGACGCCCATGAGGGGTAGTAATGCGTCCTAAGGGCACTGGACGACCTGGTGAATATAAGGGCAATTCGTCGTTCCAGGTGTCTATGAGAAATCTGGAGTAGCACCAAGCGCATGAGACCGGGGTGGGGACATGATGAGGTCTCTATCCTCATACGGACACGAAGAAGTGATTTCGGGATTATGGGTCAGATGTCATGTATATCCACTCATTCACAGGGTAGAAGTGGTCGTACTTCTATTCGGGTGGCAAGAAAAGTCGCTCCGAAGCCACTAGCAGGTTCAGTAGTGATACTAAATTGCGAATGTGTGTAACCTTCATGATGAAGGATCTGTGTTGGGTGATGACACACCGTGTTAAATAAGAAATGGTGGAAAAACCCGAATTTTTTTAAATGAAGGGATTTTTGAAAACAAAGGAGTTTGGCACACTCCATATAAATGTTTTTCTTAAAAGTCAAAAGCTTTTAAAAACCCATTCACTGAGTAGTCGTACTCACCCCCTTCCTTATATCCCTTTCAGGAAATCCCGGAAAGCCTCCCCTTAAAGACCGTCAACTAAGATGCCTGTAAGACAGGTATGTAAAGTTTTTAATTTCATACAGTTTTGATTATGCTATTCCAGGAAAAGGTGCAGGTTAAAGGATGCCTTACTCTTTATGGTTTACAATAAGAGTGTGTTTCCTCAAATACATAATCAAGACTAGAAAATATAGTAACTAATAGGATTTATCCTAAAAATTTTTAGATGGCTCCTAGGAGAGGAACCAAGAAAACTTGGAAGGGCTCTACTCAAAACCCTACCTTCTTAGGGAGTCAATCCTAGAAGCTTCCCAAATGCCTAAGACCTGGTAGAAATGTCGAAAGTCCAAATGGGGAAGCATCCTGGAGAATGGTGCTAGGACCTATTGATGGCACAACCCTAAGTATAAAGGAGGATGCTTATCAAGAATTCCATAGCTCCCTAGTTAATTTGTGACCATTTTCTATGATAGGGCTGAGAGCCCAACCTTTTGTATCCCCATGTTAATAAAAGATTCAAATTCCCCAAAATTCTATCTTCTGAGGATGTGATCTTACTAGGAATATGGAATAAGGAAAATAAAACAAACCCACACTATCCTAGAAACTAAGGAAGAGTCGCAACACAGTGATGGAAGATGAATCAGGAAACCTAGGAGGATTCTTACCATGACCCTTAGCAAAGGTGATTCATCTAGAAAACTATCAAAGTGATCAGACTCAAGAACGGTAAAGCACCGAACTAATAGTAACCCTGGAAAAAGCCCCACTTGAAGGAAAGTAAGAACCACAACAATCCATGTAAGGGAATGATAATGGGACATTACCTGAAGAGATGCACAACCCTACTAAAGGACAAGTACCAAGTTGAACTATTATAGGTGTAAGGAAAGAAAGGGTGTTCCACACCTCATAGATTTAGGGCAATACCTCCTCAAAGGTCACGAAGGACATGAAGGATTAGAGACCGATACCATGGAGCGAGTTACATAAACAATTCAAAAAGAGGTCAAGAAAAGATGAGGTGAATACAAAAACTTCTTAAGAAGGTCAAAACGAGAAGGATACCTCATGAATAGGGATAAGGTACATGAGAATCATACTTAGAACCCTCTCATAAGGGGCAAACACAGAAAAATGTCCCCCGAAACTCTAGGGAATGACACAGTGAGAGTGAAGAAGAGAAGGAATACGCTGTGAAAATGAATCATTAGTTGGCGGATGTGCAAGGAGCCAACCCCTCATTATAAACTACTTGAAGGAAGGAAGTGTTAGAGGCCAAGACTAATATGCTTTGGAAAAGTGATATAATTTTAAAGTACTACCTCTTTTGGAAAAAGCAAAAAAGTTAAAAATCGAAGTCTCTGACCAACATACCAAAGGAAGACCGGGAAGTAGAAAGGACTACACCCTAAAAAGGTCAGTGAGATGACGTTAAGGACAGGAGTACTCGAGAAGACAACTGCCCTAAGAAGACCTAAACCAAGTGACTGGTGGAGGCGGGGCAATTAACCAGCTAATACGCGGAAGAACCATGATGTAAGTTCTGACAAGGAAGAGAGGCGAAAAGGTCAAATACTCTGAAAGAGAAGGATGAAAGAAATCCTTAAAGGAACCAAAAGGCCAAATTAATAACCAAACTCAAGCCAAGAAAGAAATAGGCAAGCTTCTCACATAATGAACAAGAAATCTTGAAATAAGGAAGACTTATACGCTCCCTAAGGAAATAGACAGGTATTGGGTATGAATGAGGATGAAGATAGAGTATAAAAGATGTCTTGCAAGACTTGAGGAGTAAAGGTAAATAGGAGAAGACAACATCAAGAGTAGAAATCCCCTAGGGCAAATGTAAAAAGGAATGTCCGGAATGATAAGCTCACAAATGAAATGTTGGTTGAGATGGAAAAGTCGAGTACCAAGGAAAAATGAGGTCCTAAGAAGGAAATTAAATTAAAGGAATTATGGAGGGGCGGATGGACACAATGTGGAGTGAAAGGAACCAACCCTTAATTAGGAAATTTTTCCAAGGAAGGAAGTATCATAATGGCCCAGGTTGACCTGTTTGGAGGGAACATGAGAACCAAGTAGAAAGAGGAAAACTAATAACGACAGACAACCAAATAGAATAAACAAAACCCTAAGAAGGAATGAGATGTAGTAAAGACTACACTCTATGATGGATAATAGGATGGGCATGAAGAACGAGTGATACAGCTGCCCAAACGATTGGACCAGAAAAATAAAGAATTGTGAAATGGTTATGAACAAATCAAAGGGGAGTAAGGCCAAAGGAAAACCCTTGAGTAGAGGATATCATTGGGAATGATGATGGATCTAAGAAAGGATGAAACCCAGCATGTCAGTAATACATCTGAGAATTTAATTAATTGGAACAAGAAATACTCAATAAGGAAGTCGAAATGGAACGAATGGGTAAGGAGAACCAACACAATTGAGTAAGTGGAGTTAATAATGGTAAAAAAAAGGATAGTTGAGGAATACTATAAAAAGAAAAGAGAAATGAAGTTATACGATCCCTGAAAGGTCTAAAAGCTAAGAGAGACACTTCAGGAGATGTTCTAGAAATCAAATGGACAGAGACGGGTCCTAGAAAATGCCATGCTGTAAGGGCATGTAAGCCCAACAACCCGAGGAGAATATGACTCAAAGTAAGGAAGAGTCGGCTAATAAGCATGACAAGGTCAAATATAACAATTTGGACCGAAGTTATAATAGACAATGAATGGAGGAAGAGTCGAAATGGGACGAAAAGATGGTGATAAAGAAATCTAAGGAAATAAGTACAAAATGCTCTATAGGATGACGAGCTAAGTGTTTCAATGATTAAGCGTTTAACTAGATACGGAAATGGTTAGTTATCTTGGAATTCCCAATCTTGAGTATAGGACCTAAAGGGGAAGAATGTTGCTCTAAGCAAAGAGAGAGATAAAATCTAAGAACATACCCTGAGGTAAGGTATGTCTAGTTATGACAAACTCCATGGAGGGAGTAAATAATATTAACGAAAATGAATTTCTTAAGTGAAGGTTGTAAAAGGGACTAATTTCAAGGATGAGAGAAAAGTTTGTATCTTAAGCAAACACAAAAGGGGCAACAAAGGAAATGATTGCTCATGCAAGGATGTTAACTAAGTTTTGGGGACAAAACTCCTAAAAGGAGGGGAGAGTTGTAAAACTCGCCCTTTTGAGCTAAGGAAAACCAGGAAAAGAACCGGTCAAACCAAGTGAGAATTCAGAACCGGTTCACAAACCCGATCATTTCTGAATGGGCAAGTTGGGAATTTATATCTCTCGGGTGATCCAAAGAGTTCATTAAACCTTCGAAAAGAAACTTAAGAAAAATTAGAAAACAAAAATCCATTTGGTTTAGGTGAACTAGATTACATAAGAATTTTAAAGTTAAGCGTGCTTGCCTAAGAGTAGTGTGAGGATGGGTGACCCCTACGGCTTATCATAAATAGCCACAAATTAATATATATTTAATTGTTATAATTAATACCAATAATTTAATACCGAAATTTAATTTTTGGAATTAATACAAATAATTTAATACAGAAAATTAAATTATTGGAATTAATACAAATAATTTAATACTGAAATTAAATTATTGGAATTAATACAAATAATTTATGGTAATATTAATACTAGTAATAAATCTCTCCCATTTAATAAACGGTTTTACACTTATATAAAGAGGTCATCCTCATTCATTCTCCTCACACCCGAACACTTCTCTCTCTCTCTCTACTGCTCTTATTCCCAGTGAAGCTCGAGCTAGAGCTTCGACTTGAACAAAGGTCGGGCTCTTTAGAACCGGGGAGAAGACAACTATCTGATAGAAAACTCCAGTCAATCTGAGAATCATTGGAGAAGCGTCGGCATGATGGAATAGTGAAGAAGCTCCAGCGGACCGAAGCTGCCCTATTTTAGCCAAGTTGAAATCTGCCACTTCAAGCCCTCCTCAGGCCAAACCAAGCCTTCCCAACACTTCCTCAGCCCTCCCACAGCCGAATTACGACTGAAAGGTAAACCAATTTGGCTCTCCTCTACAATTTCCGGTCGGTTCTAGAGAAAGAACCGATAGAATTTCAATAATGAAATTCTAACTCAATTCGGCATCAATTGATGCAATTCTTGATTCTAGGATAAACCTCAAGATGAGAGCTATCTGCCTAGATCGAAAGCTCAGACTGTCATGCCCTCACCGGTGAGAAATCGAAGCTTTCTCTCTTTACAGTCTATTTTCCAGCGAAGCTCCATTTGAGCTTGTTCTGGCGTTAAAATTTGTGATTCAAATTTTCTTAGAATCATATGAACATGCAGGAACTCAATTTTAACAATTAGAAGTGTTTGATCAGTCAATTTGATTAAATCAAATTCAGTAGTGTTGAAGAGTTGAAATTGGAGAAAATTTGGGGATTTTCGAAATTCAAATGGCCAAAATGCAATTTTATGAAATTGAGGGTCAATTGTGTATGAAAATAATGTTGAAGGTTCAATTGAGGAATTTTGGAATTTTTGGGGCAAAACTTACCATTTTTGTAAATGAAGGGCAAAATGATAATTTTGGAAAAATTGGGGGACCAACTTGGAAATTTGGGAAATTAAACCCCTTTTTGGTGAAATTGAATAAATTGAAGTCCTAAGATAAATTTTAAAAGTTATGGGACTCAATTTGAGGAAAAATTGAGATTTGGTACTTAAAGTTAAAGAGAAATAACTTTAGGGACCTAATTGCAAATAACTAAAAGTTTTGGTTTTCTCATTCATTGGAAATGAATGAAGGCTGTTAGGCCGAGTAATAATGAACAAGGATGTTCATATCGTGTAGGAACGTGAAATACCAAGAATGCCAACATGGACTAGCTCGCGTGAATACAAAGAACTGGTTAAGTGGAATTCACTGCGTTAACGGGTGAGTGGGTTTACTAACATCATACTCGGTTGGGATGATGAGCACAACTTAAAGATAAAAACCACTTACTAGTTGTGAGTGGAAATTTTATATCATACCCGGTAGGGGATGATAAGTACCTCGGTATAAAATCCCACTGTTTAGTGGTATTTAAATTATCACCACTTAGAGAAAGTGATGTGAAAATTATGCGGAAAAACTACCTACCGATTGTAAGTAGATCATACCCGGTTGGTATGATGAGACTTCCTCGAAGGAAGTTGAAAACCCGTTCATCGGTTATGAACGGAGGTGTCCTTATACCTGGGCGGTATAATGGATAGAGAAAACATATGTTTTGTTAGAAGTGCTCTCCCATGGTTGTGTGCCAATGCTTAAACAATTTGGGAGACCTTCTCGACGGGAGCTCGAATAGCTCTGATAGGCCCGGGGCCTCGGTTTTGGAACTTGGGGGCTAAATGCCCAATTTTGAAAATCTCGTATAGTAGGCCCAAGGCTAGTTGGCACGAGTAGGAGCTCGTAAACGAACATGATATATGTGTCATAAAAATTAATAAGTGAATTGTTTGACCATGGTACCAAGATAGGACTGACATGCTCAATCAACTAGCGGTAGTGCGACATGACAGGTTGATGGACTAGTCAAGATAAACAACTACGGGTTGAGTTGAGAGTTAGGGCCGTTGGACCAGTGGCACCACAGATTACATGGCAATAAAAGAAAACATTGTTTGTGCATGCACTGTGAGTACAAGATGATCAAGACGTCCATGAGTGGTAGTGATGCGTCCTAAGGGCATTGGACGACCTGGTGGCTATAAGGGCAGTTCGTCGTTCCAGGTGTTTGTGTGAAATCTGGAGTAGCACCAAGCGCATGTGACTGGGGTAGGGACAGGATGAGGTCTCTGTCCTCATACGAACACGAAGAAGTGATTTCAGGATTGTGGGTCGGATGTCACGTACATCCACTCATTCTCAGGGTAGAAGTGGTCATACTTCTATCCGGGTGGCAGGAAAAGTCGTTCCGAAGCCACCAGCGGGTTCAGTAGTGATACTGACTTGCGAATGTGTGTAACCTTCATGATGAAGGATGTGTGATGGGTGATGACACACCGTGGTAAATAAGAAATGGTGGAAAAATCTGAATTTTTTTAAATGAAGGGATTTTTTTAAAAAAAGGAGTCTGGCACACTACATATAAATGTTTTTTTTAAAAGTCAAAAGCTTTTAAAAACCCATTCACTGAGTAATCGTACTCACCCCCTTCCTTGTATCCCTTTTAGGAAATCTCGGAAAGCCTCCCCTTAAAAACCATCAACTAAGATGCTTGTAAGACAGGTATGTAAAGTTTTAAATTTCATCCAGTTTTGATTATGCTATTCTAGGAAAAGGTGTAGGTTAAAGGACGCCTTACTCTTTACGGTTTACATTAAGGGGAAATCCTTTAATAAACTGGGAGAGTGGAGGGTTGATCATAGGGATCCGACCAAACTTGGTCGGGGCATGACATATCTTCTTTCTTCTTATGACAACACTGTTCACTCACTAGATAATCGTGCAGCACTGGCGACGCTGAAATGTCTTCGGCCAGGGAGTTTCAAGCAATGAATGATCGCCATTAAGGCGCCAATCGGATGGCCAAGAAGTCCCCAAGCTTCCTATATAAAGGGCCCCTCCCCATTCATCGTCTCCACACCTAATAACTCCATTCTCTCTCAACTGCTCCATTTTTTGGTGAAGCTCAAACTAGAGCTCTGACTTGGGCACTTTTCTGAGCCAAATTAGGCGAGGTTAGGTTCTTTAGAATCGGTGAGAAGTCAGCTACACGCTTGTAGTGTCCATTTTCAGCTCTCACGGACCGAAACTGCTCAGTTTTGACCGAGCTAAAATCAGCCAATTTGAGCCCTCCTCAGGCAAAACCAAGCTCTCCCAGCACTTCCTCAGCCCTCCCATGACCAAATTAGGACTGAAAGGTAAGCCAATTCGGCTCCACTCTATAATTTCTAACTGATGCTATAGAGTGAACCGATAGAATTTTGATGGCAAAATTCTAATGAAATTTGGCATCAATTGATGTCATTCTTGATTGTCAGAAGAACTTGAGGAGGAGAGCTACTTGCCCAGATCAAAAGCTCGGACCATCGCGCCCCCGACGATAAGCTTTTGAAGCTTTCTCTCTTTAAGTCCAATTTTCCAACGGAGCTCCAGTTGAGCTCATTCCGGCACCAAATCGTGTGATTCAAAGTGCAATTGAATCATATGACAGTGTAGGAACTCCAATGTAACTTCAATTTCAACAATTAAACTCATTTGATTGGTCAATTTGATGAAATCAAATTCCGAAGAGTTAGAAAGTTGAAATTGGGGGAAAATTGGGAATTTCAAAAATTAGAGGGACTAAAGTGCAATTTCATAAAATTGAGGACCAATTGGGCAAGATAATGATGTTGGAGGACCAATTGTGCAATTTTTGGAATTTTAGGTCAAAACTTACTATTTTTGTAATGGAAGGGCAAAATGGTAATTTTGGAAAATTTGGGGGCCAAATTGGAAATTTGGGAAACTTGAACCCCTTTTATGAAATTGAGTAAATTGAAGCCCCGAGAGGAATTTTAAAGGTTTTAGAACTCAATTTGAGGAAAAACTGGCATTAGGGACTTAAAGTTAATAAAAGTAACATTAGGGACCTAATTTAAAATAAAGGAATGGTTTGATTTTTTAATTCAATTAGGATGAATGAGGGCTGTTAGGCCAAAGAATATTGAAGAAGAACATTCATATCTTGTAGGAATATGAAGCAGCTTCGACGAGTTGAAATCAGTCAATTTGAGCCCTCCTCAAGCCAAACCAAGCTCTCCCAACACTTCCTCAGGCCTCCCACAGCCAAATTAAGACAGAAAGGTAAGCCAATTCGGCTCCCTTTTACAATTTCCGACCAGTGCTAGAGAGAGAATTGATAGAAATTCGATGACAGAATTCTAATCCAACTCAACATCAATTGATGTCATTCTTGATCCTAGGAAGAACCTTAGGAGAAAAGCTATCTATCTAGATAGAAAGCTCAGACCGTCGCGCCCTCGATGGTGAGTAATTGAAGCTTTCTCTCTCTACAGTCTATTTTTCGGCAAGGCTCCGTTTGAGCTCGTTCCGGTGTCAAAACTTGTGATTCAAAGTGCTATTGAATCGTATGAAGCTGTTCAAACTCAATTTTCACTTCAATTTCAACAATTAGAAGAGTTTGAACTGTCAATTTGATTAAATCAAATTCGACTGTGTTAGGAAGTTGAAAATGGGGCAAAAATTGGGGATTTTCAAAAATTCAAGGGACCAAAATGCAATTTTGTAAAATTGAATGTCAATTGGGCATGATAAGAATGTTAGAGGGCCAATTGAGCAATTTTAGAATTTTTGGGGTAAAACTTACCATTTTTGAAAGGAAGGGCAAAATGGTAATTTTAGAAAATTTGGGGACCAAATTGGGAATTTGGGAAACTTGAACCCCTTTTTATGAAATTGAGTAAATTGAAGTCACAAGAGGAATTTTAAATGTTTTAGGACTCAATTTGAGGAAAAACCGGCAATAGGGACTTAAAGTTAAAAAAAGTAACTTTAAGGACCTAATTTCAAATAAAGGAATGATTTGATTTTCTAATTCAATTAGGATGAATGACGGTTGTTAGGCCAAATAATATTGAACAAGAATGTTCATATCATGTAGGAATACAAAGTAACAAGAACGCCAGCTGAGACGAGTTCAAGTAAGGACAACAAGCTGGCTAATAGGAATTTCACTGCACAATTAGGTGAGTGAGATTTTTATATCATACCCGATTGGGATGATAAGCACCTCGAAATGAAATCCCATTCCTTAGTGGTATTTTAAACATCACAACTTAGAGGAGTGATGTGAAAATAATGTGGAAAAACTATTTACTGGTTGTAACTAGATCATACCCAATTGGTTTGATGAAACTTTTTTGGAGGAAGTGGAAAACTAGTTCATCGGTTATGAGTGGAGACATCCTTATATTCCCACTGATATTAAGGCCAATTGTGGTCCATGCCCAAATGATTGGAACCGGAAAGACCCAATAAGGAAGTTGGGAAAGGACAAATGGGTTAGGAAAACCAACCCGGTTATATAAGTTGATTGGATAAAGGTAAAGGTAGTCAAGGAATACTACTAAACAAAAGAAGAATAAAATTATACGATCCTTGAAAAGTTATAAGTTGCAAAAAACTCTCAAGGAGGTGTTTTGGAAATCTAAAGAACGTAGAGACAAGATCTAGAAAATGTCATGCTGTAAGGGGCTTGTAAGCACAACAGTCTCGAGGAAAAATGTGACTCAAGTAAGGAAAATAATAAGTTAATGAGCATGATGAGGTCAAATGTAGTTTGGACTAAAGTTGCAATCAATGATGGATGAAAGAAGGGTCAAATTAGGACGAAGGGATAACAACACCGAAACCCGTACATAATGCTTGAAAGAATACAAAGCTAAGGGTTTCAATGATGAAGAGAATAACTAAACAAAAGAACGATTTGGCATCATGGAACTCCTAATCTTGAAATCTTGAGTAAGAACCTCAAAAAGAAAGAATCTTGCCCTAAGCAAAGGGAGATGTGTACTAAGGAATATACCTTTGGACTCACAGGCAAGATATACCAGTTATGATAAAACTCCATGGAATGAGTAAACCATATAAAAGAAAAGAAATTCCTTAAGCACGTGATTTAAGGTGGACTAAGTGAAGGAACGACCAAAGTATCAATATGTCTAAGTTGACATTAAGGGAAGTTTATGCTGGGGTGAAAAATGCTGTTTTGAGAACAAAACACCTAAAGGGAGGGGAGAGTTGTGAACCCCGCCCTTTTGAGTTAAGGAAAACTGCAAAAAAGAACCGGTCAAACCGAGTGAGAAACATCGAACCAGTTCACAAACCCGATCATTAGATAATGGGCAATTTGGAAATTTACAACTCCTTGGTGATCCAAAGAGTTCATAAAATCTTGGAAAAGAACCTTAGGACAAATTGGGAGAGAAAAACCCGACCGGTTCGGGTGAACCGGATCCGAATCGGTTTATGAATTGAGCTAGTTTATGAACCGGAACCGATAGAGAGAGGGTAAACCAGGGAATTTATGGTTAACAAGTGACCTAAACAGTCACATAAGCCATGAAAAAAGACTTTAGGATGAATGGGGGATCAAAACCAAACCAGTTCAGGTAAATCAGATCCAAATTGGATTGAACCGATTTGGACCGTTTTAACCACTAATGAACCAGATGCTAGATTCATTTTTCTAGGTGGCTTAAAAAATTCAAATTTGAGATTTGAGGCCACCATTGGATAGAAAATGAATTTAGATGAATTTAGAGATTTTTAGATATGAAAAATTCAGTCGAATGGGGGGGGGGGGTGTGGGTGAACCGGCCGATTTAAGCTTTGAATCTAGTTTGGAACAATGTCATCGTCTTCCTTCAGATGACAACACTGTTCACTCGTCGGAATATCGCGCAACGCCGACAAAGCTGAAAAGTCTTAGGCTAGGGAGATTCAGGCAATGAATGACCACCATTAAGGCGCCAATCGGACAACCAAGAAGTCCCCGAGCTTCCTATATAAAGAGACCCTCCCCATTCATACTCTTCACACCTAAAAACTCCATTCTCTCTCAACTGCTTTATTTTCCAGTTAAGCTCGAACTAGAGCTCTAACTTGGGCACTTTTTTGAGCCAAACAAGGTGAGGTCGGGTTCTTTAGAACCAGTGAGAAGTCAACTACACGCCTGTAGTCTCCATTTGCTCCGAGAGTCATGGAGAAACGCTGGCATGATCGAACAGTGAAGCAGCTTCGGCGAACCGAAGCTGCACTATTTTGGCCGAGTTGAAATCGACCAATTTGAGCCCTTCTCAAGCCAAACCATGCTCTCCCAACACTTCCTCAGCCCTCCCACGACCGAATTAGAACTAAAAGGTAAGCCAATTCAGCTCCCCTCTACAATTTGGTCCTTCCTCTATTTTGGTTTAGCATAATTCTGGTTCAATTTCTTAGGTTTGACCATCGGACTCGGTCCTATTTGGGTCACCTTTCTTGGAACTATTAGCACTACATGTTTCTTAGAGCGTGATCTATTCTTGAATTATTATTTCTAGTATGGTCTCCAGAGTGTATATCCTTGATAATGATGTATGCCCTTTCCATCTGTTCAGGAGTCGTAGGGCTTCGTTCGTTTCTACTACTCAATAGTATTTCTCATCTACTTTCTATGTAGTTCCAATTGTCTTGTAATTTTCTTAATATCATAATCGTGTCAGTTCCCTTCATCTACTCATTCTTTTACCAACTTTCCTATGGTTTTTCCCTAGTTCCAACCATTGATTTTCCAGCTTACCGACACATTGAAATCCTTTTTCACTCATGTCTTTTCTCATTACATTGGCGTATTTTTTTCAAGTGCTTTCCTTTCCTCTATTCTTTCTTGCTTGCTTGTGTCCATTCACCATTTCTCATTTCGAGTTGACCCTTTTTCGGTCTACGTATTGATTCCTTGTTTTGGGGAGGTCTCCCTTTTATGATTTCCATTCTCTACTATGTCCTTCAAAGTAGAGACTTCCATTTTAGGGTGGTACCTTTGATCTTCTTAACATTTCTTGAAGGTTTCTTCCCTTTACCTCCCTATACTCTCTTTATTTTGGGAAATTTTCCCATTTTTAATTCTCCTTTGTCTTAAAATTCCCATTCCATCCTTCATTCCCTATCCAATGAACTTCGGTTTTCGGATCTTAAATCTTGTATCCCACACTATGCCAAACAACACAACCTTTATCCTTTAGGTTCCATTAAGTGATTGTGGGCCACGACAAGTCCTGATGTTTGTGGTCATTTCCATTATTCACTTCTTAATTTGAGGCCTAATTCTCCCAAGGTTTCTCAGTTAGTCTTTCCTCTATGTCCTTATTATCGGCAATGTACCCCTTCTTACTTATACGACATCTTTCAATGATATCTTCTTATCTACATGTTCCTTGGGTTATGGGAAATCTTCCCTTGTACCGGTCCTTTATTCCAAACTCACATTCCATTCAAAACTTTTCTCCTTTCTTCTACTTTAGTTGGGTCCATTACTTTTCCATTTGAATATGTATGCCTCTTTCGGGTTCCCTTTCTTTGTTATCTATCTTTAAGTTGACCACATGACATCCTTGATGTCATCCTATCCGACTTATCCTTACCTTGAGGTGTTTTGCTAGTACATCCCCTTATCCTTGTCTTTATCCCAACTTCTTATTCACTACAATTTTTATTCCCATTGATGAAAGGTTCTCGATCTTTTTCTTCCTTTCGAAGTTGTTCCATCCCCTTTTGAGAGCTTACTTAATCCCTTACGTGGCTTGGGTTTGGTTGTCAATTTTTTTCTGGTCATATAATTCTTCAAGAATTTCTTCATTCCTCCTTTCCAATGTTTTGAACTTTACACCCTTTCCTTCCTTGCCGGTGTCCAATTTATGGTCTTCTTGAGGGTTAGTTCGTTAACTGCCTCGTTCCCACTATTCCCCTTGGTCACTTGTCTTAGAACAATTGTCCTTTTGAGGGTGTAATCTTTACTATGTTTGGTCCCTCATCAAACGTCGTTTATTCTCCTTGATCATTTCGTTGTTTCTAGTTGCTTCCTACTTGACCACACTCCTATTTCCAAAACAGGTAACACTTGCCATCCCCAAACATTCTTAACCACTTCCGGGACCTTTTTAAGGTTCCTTGTTTCGGGTTAAGTCTCTTATGATCCTCCTCTTGGTTCCTTAGCTTGGGAGTTTCTTTTCCACGGTCTTATTTCCTACCTTTATACTTTTATTAGGGACTTCCTTCTTGGAATTTCCACATTCACCCTTCTAACGCTTCTTGAATGTTTTTCCTTCTTTCCTTTCTTACACCCTTATGACATCGGTGTGGTTATTCGCCCTTAATCCTTCTCCATCCTCAAATTCCCATCTTATTCCTTATCCATCCTTTGAGGAGTTCCTAATTGGAGCGGGTTTCTAGCACTCTTCATTTTTTCCATCTTCCTATAAATAACCTTTTCGAGTATACTTATGCATTCCCCTAGAGTTCTCTTCCTAGCACACTTCTTTCCCTCTTCCCTCTTACTGTGTCTTATCCTAGAGTTACTTGAAGATGTTTTCCTTGTTCTCCCTTTTTGAGTGGCTTCTTGTACTTTACCTCTCCCACTGGTTATCTTTCATTCAACTGGTTCTTCTTAGAGGCATCCCAATTCCTCTTGGTTTCCTAATTCTTGTATGAGGGCTCTCCCAATCCCTTATGGTCCTTTGGCTTTCCTCCACTCTTCCCTTACATTGGACCCCATATGAACACACTCTTTCCCTTCTTTTTACTCTTGGTTTAGAGTATGTCCTTTTCCGGTGATTCCTTTTTCAAGTAGGCTCTTGGAACTTTCCTTCCTAATCCTTTGTCTTGTTGCTTTATTACTCAGAGTTTCTTAGTTCTTGTGGGGGGGAACTATCTAGGATGACTATCTTAGGGTAAGTGTTAACTAGAAGTGACTAATAGTTTTCTTCCTTAAGTAGCCTTTTCTCCATCTATTTCCCTGGTCATAATTGGTATACTCCAATCTTGATAGTTGTACTTGTCATTATTAGCAAAATTAACTTTTAATTAAGGAAAAATAAACTTTTATTCATTCAAAGAAGTAGTTTCTTGCCGCACTCGGCTTATTACATGAATTTACTAATTCCTAGTCCCTGGGGTCATACGGCGGGAGTTAGCCTCCGGATGGTTTTGGGTCTCATAATCCGAAGGCTATGATGAACTGGTTGATGTCCATCCATATTCCCGTCAGATTTCCCTAATAGTACGAACTTCATGAATGGCCTTGATTCCGTACCTCCTTAATACCTCTGCCTCACACTCGTAGGTCCACCTCATCCATTGGGATGGGTTGAAGTTGGGTTGAGCAGGTGGGGGTACTTGGTGGACTTTCATAAAGGTGGCATGGGCATCCCAATAGTTGTCTTAGGCCTTCTTCATAGTTGGAGTCCCCTTTGGCTATTGTGGGGCTGGATGGGGTGTCAGACTCTTCCTACCTTAGAGGAGGATATACGATGCCTTCTGGTTCTAATAGGGCTCCAACATGTTTTCTATAGTCATTGACCATGTCGTTCGGCACTCTCTTCTCGCCCTCTAGAAATCTTTGAACGGTTGCCTCTCTGGAGGTAGGCATCTTTTTCACAACCTCGTGTGGGGGTTTGGTTCATACGGCGAACTTCCTAGGGACTCTTTTTTCTACATGGTAATTAAGTTTTCGTTAGTGTCAAGTCATAGTATTGATAATGCTTTCAAGGGAACTAGGCTCTGATACCACTCACGTTGTCACGCCCCAACCTGGTTTGGTCGGATCCCCATGATCAACCCACCGCTCCCTTGGTTTAAGAGGGGTTTTCCCCTTTCTTTAATCAATTTTAACCTTGTTTCCAAGAATAGCATAAATTAATAGAATGCAAGATTAAAAGAACTTTTATGCAAACCTAATAGAGGGTAGATCCTGGTGTTTTCTTTAGTGATATTTTCCCTACTCCTGAAAAGAGATATAAAAAAGGGAGTGAGTTCTACAACTCAGTGAGTGGGGATTGGAAGTAAATTTTCAAAACAAATAGTTTTAACTAAATTGTGCCAAGGTTTTTCTTTCAAAGAAAGTTTTTCTCATGTTCTTGTTTTCAAAACCTTTTTCCTCATTTCCACATTAGGTGTGTTTAACAGACAACACATTCCCTTCATCGGGAAGGGAACACACATTCGCAGGTGCAACCCGTCCACTTCACCCACTTGTGGCTTAGAGCATATTTACCGGCCACCAAGATAGAATTCCATCCACTTCTACCCTAGGTCTGAGTGGATGTTCGCGACATCTAACCCTCAGACTTGAATATCACTCCGTGTCCATATGAGGACAGAGGCCTCATCCAAACCCCACCTCGGTCTCATGTGCAAGAAGCTACTCCGAGCTTCCCGACTGCTAGCGATGAACTACCCTTATCTCCACCATGTCGTCTAGTAGCCCTTAGGACGCATCACTAACCCTCTTGGGCGTCTTGATGGTCCTGTACCTCAAGTGCATGCACAAAACAATAGTTTTCACATAGCCATTTAATATTGGTGCCACTGATCCAACGGACACGACCTGCAGCTGTTTGTTTAGGCCGATCCATCGACCTAGCCTAAACGCACTACCGCCAGTGCATCGAGTACTGTCGGTCCTGACTTGGTACCATGACGAAATCACACATCAGTTTCATTATAGTTTTCATGGCTTTCTCAATTCAAGTGTGTTTACGAGTTCCTACTCGTGTCCATTGGCCTTGGACCCAATGCATGTCATTTTCCAAAAATTGGGCACTTAGCCCCACAAGTTAAAAACCCGAGGCCTTTGACCTATCTGAGCTATTCTAGATCCCATCAAGAATGTCTCACAAATAGTTTAAGCATTGGCATACAGTAAGGGGAGAACACTTCCAACAAAAATGTATTTTTCCACTTCATCCCACCAACTGGGTGTAATGATATCTCCACTTACAACTGGCAAGCAGGTTTCTCCTTCCTTCAAGGAAGTGCATCATACCAACCAAGTATGATTTCCTCTACTTACAACAGCAAAGTAGGTTTTATCTTAGTTCGCTCATCACTCCCAACCGGGTATGATGTAAACAAGCCCACTCACCCGATAACTGTGACGTGTTCATCCTCAATCGATTTTCCAATCCTACGCTTGCTTGTGTTTGCATTCCAGTCACACTTGTCCCTACATGATTTGGACAACCTTATCACTTTCGGTTTGACATAAAAGCCTATACTCACAAATTATCAATAAATTATATGTTGGTCCCTAAAGTTTATTTTTATTAACTTTAGGTACCTAATGCCAACTTTTTCCCAATTTGAGTCCCAAGGTTTCCAAAATTCCCTTTGAGTTCTAATTTTACTCAAAATTGTATAAGGGCTCAAGTTTTCCCAATTTCCAATTTGGTCTCCCAACTTTTCAAATTTACCATTTTGCCCATACTTTCCAAAAATGGAAATTTGGCACCAAATGTTTCAAAAGTTGACCAAGTGGTCCTCAAACATCTTTTTCATGGCCAATTGGTCCTCAATTTTGGAAAATTTTAAAGAGGTCCATCAATTTTACGAAATCCCCATTTTTTTCGAAAAATTTCCCCCTTTCAAATAGGCCGAATTTGATTTTTTCAAATTGACTATTCAATCGGGGTTAATTACTTTAACTAGAGATGTAAATCAGTTCCTACACTTCCATATGATTTAGTTGAGCTTTGAATAACATGAATTGAGGCCAAAACGATTTCAAATGGAGGTTCGCCAGAAAACTTTGCGTAGAGAGAGAAATCTTCGAAAGCTTACCATCGAAGGTGCGGCGGTCCAAGCTCTCTATTAGGGAAGGTAGCTCTCTTATTGAGGTATCTTCTAGGATCAAGAATTTCTATAATTGACTCGAATCAAGTGAGAATTTTGTTAGTGAATTTTCATAGTTTCTCTCTCTAACTCTGACCGGAATTGACAGAGGGGGCATAATGGAGTTTTCAGGTATTCGGAGGATAAATGGAGAGGAGCTCTTTATATTAGGAGCTCAGGGACTCTTTACCCAACCGTTTCACATCTTGTTCAAGCTTATCCTCGCCCTAAAATGGCCTGATCGGAGTCATTTTTCCTTCACCGGTGCTGTCCGTTTTCTACATTAAAAGAATGGTGATGTCATCTTAAGGAAGAAGACTAGACTATTTTGAACCGGACTGGATGAGCCTGACCAGTTCAATCCGTAAATCGACTGGTTTAAGCCCAATTTGATCGATTTTCTCAAAATTCAAAATTTCTAAATTAATCTAAATCCATTCTCTATCTAATGGTGGCTTCAATTTTCCAATTTGAATATTTTAAGCCATTTAGAAAAATGAATTTAGCAACTAGTTCAAGGATGGTTCAAATCGGTTCAATCCGGTTCAGGTTCGGTTCACGTGAACCGATCTGGTCTTCCAATTTGTCCCAAGGTCCTTTTTTCAAGCTTTTTATGACTCTTTGAGTCACTTGGGGTTTATCGATTTCCCATTTCACCCTTTCTCTATTGGTTAAGGTTCATGAACCGGTTCTATTTTCTCTCTTGAGTTGACCGGCACCTCCTCCAGTTTTCTTATCTTTAAGGGACAGAGTTTATAATTGATGTCCACTCGAACTCAGGGTAGATGCAGTGCAGCTCTATGAAGGTGGACAGTAAAGATGCTCTGGTCTACAAGTGGAACGGTCGGGGACCGTTCTGTGAATGTTTGATCTCTCCTATGATAGGAGGGCGGCTGATGCATGGTTAATCTATGAAAACAACAAATGAATAGTTAATGGGCAAGGCAATGAATTAATGTGATCATTATAGTAGTTTCCCTCACTGAGTATTGTATACTCATTCCCCTCCCCTCACCCTTTTCAGGTCTAGAGCCAAGACTGAAAGTTCTAGGATGAGCTTAGACCCTCAAGGTATGTTTCCTACCCCTGACTTATAGTATGGATTTGAACATTAGGGTAGGAATGTCTAGATGATGCAGGAAAGGATAGTGGATTGATCACGGGACCTCGACCAAACTGAGTCTAGGCCTGATTCGATAGGATGCACCTAGATAAAGAAACCCTTCCTACTCACCCTAATCCTTGATTCTTGACAACCCTTGCAGAAAGTATGAATGGAAACACCCCCGAAGAATATATCCCATGGATACATGCCATGGAGCAATGGGTTGAAACGCTAGAAGAACCTATCCAATGGGATGCACCTAGAGAGAGAACCCCTCCCTACTCGATGGAGGACGAAATTTCCCCACTCAGGGAACCGGATCAGGCCCAAATCCAAGAAGAAAATGAAAGGAATTTCTGGGAGGCGTATGCAAATTATGTGATAGTTTTCCACCGACTCCCCCCGATCCACAGCAACGCGTGTACTGTAGGCACCATACAACATGCCCACGACATTGCTTTCTTACACTGGTATGGGATAGATATCGTGCCGCCAGTACATGCATGGAGAGCTCCTAGCTTATCTGAATCCATAGAGTTTAAGGAACCCAACATGAACTCGTGCCCTCGCTGCAGAAGATACCATGGAGGCGAATGCCTACCTAGGAGGAGGAGACGCGTCCAGGCACCCAATGCTAAATCTCGCAACCCGCCTAGGTATAACTCTAGGTCAGTCAACAAGAGGGGTTAGAAAGGGAGGGCAATAAATTCTAGAGATTTGTGATTGTAATAAACCCTGATCAGGGTTTTTCGGTCTAGTAAATAAAAAATTTCAAGTATTCTTGTAAGAAGCCAAGTATCAGGAAAGTGAATAACTCCAATATGGGAAACCCGAAAAAGGAACCCACAATTCTTGATCCGACCCCCCGGACTAATGAAGTGGGTACTTACAAAAAGGGGATACAAACACAAGGTACCGAGGAACTCTATAAAAATATCTAAAGCCAACCAAACTTAGTGTGGACTAGCCGCCCCTTTTACCCCATGTCCCAAGCTAAGACACCAGGACTAGAATAGCAAGGCTAAGAGTCAGAGAGTCCCGAAGAGAACCCTAAGGGGCAAGGAAAGTCTGGAACCAATGGTGAACCTAAAAGGGCAAAATGGGGAACCATATAGAATGGGCTAGGATAAGGCACCATAAACAAGACAATGATATATTAACAAACAAGGACCTTGGGGAAGGTAAGAAAGGCTCGATGAACCAAAGGGAGATCGAGGAGCTGTATCAAAGACTAGGAAGGCCACCCCCAAGAGGATGTCAAGATAGAAAGGGAGGACACTGACCAGGAATGGCATTAGGGTGAAATCCAATCATGAAAAGGAAAGTCTAGGATCGATAACACAAACAAACGGAGGGTAGGTCAAGGAGGAATCAAGAGAAGATCTACTTGCCCTAGAGAACCCTAGTGAGTAACAGCCAAGGTAACCAAGTGATAACGACAAAGTACTCCATTAACGAAAGAATGACAAGTAAGCTAGTGGCTAAGAGATGGGACACCCTAATGCCAAGATCAAGGGAATTAAAGAGCATGGGTGGACAAGCGTGGAAACTATAAAGTCGGTTAGGTGGCTACTTAAGGAAATCATAAGGGGAAACTAGACACTAGAGGAGAACACAAGACCAGAAGGGCATCATACCCCATACAGAGGGAAGCACGGAAGGATATCCGCTACTAGAACTAGAAATTTGCAAGATAACGGACACCTATAGAATGAAGGAGAAGTGTCCAAGGTAGAGACAGATACAATAAATAACTAGGTGACCCCAAGGTGGTGAGGAAGCGCTACTAAGCTATAACGAGGAGCGGAACCCATAAATTCAAAGGGGTTAGGGGAGTATGGGAGAGATATCCAAGAAAACAAGAGCGGGACTAGGATACTCCAAGCCCCTAGGGAGGCATAGGTCTTGAACCCCAAAGGGGAGCATAACCTAGGGAAGGAAGGATCGCCATATAGACAGGACCAAAATTGAGTGAGAATGGATGGCCCTAATAAACCAGGAGGGACTCTGATCCAATAAAAGCGACTAAGGATCAATGGGGGAGGACCCACCCCCAAGTCATTAGGAACAAAACTTAGGACCATACCCTGGAACAAATAGGAAACCTCATAAAACTCTTGCCAATTCCCATGAGAAGGGTAAACGTCGGGAGAGGGGAGAAGTTCCTCGAGGATGACTTTAATAGTAATTAAGCCAGAAGGCAATCATAGAGGTAAATGCCAAGCCTTGCCGTCTAGAATTAGAGAAAGGAATAAATCCAAAGGAGTCCAGTTATTATGGATCAGCAAACATAATGACCCCAAAGCCAAGAGAGAGAGGAGAAGAGTAAGCGAAGGGAAGGACCCCTCGCTAGTTGGAGAACGCCAACAGATGTGAGAAAAACTGAAGAAGGAGAAGCAATGGGGTGATGGGACCAATAGGGGGCTGGAAACCCGACAATCGGAGACATACATACTCAATAAGGGAATAGAGTAGAATGAATAAACGTGAGAGACCCCAAACTCATGCAAGGAGTCAGACCCTTACATTCTAGGGACATCGAAACATGGAAGGGACATATGAAATCGGGACCCAAGGGTAAATATAGTCGAGTAACAAAATAACCTAAATAATACAACGGATAAGAACAAGAGGGAGTACGCTCTAAGGACAAGAGAGAAAGGACACGGTCCCAACCGCAATTCAAGTCGGGCCCCAGGCAAGGGTAGAGCAACAAGAAGTAGGAGTCCTACTGCTAGGGACAACTAAGTTCAACAACCAACAACAAGGGAACTCGAGTACGATGGGATAGACTAGAGGACCCAGAAAGGGAAGTAACACCGAGAAGGACAAACTCAATAGCCCAAAGGGATGAAGTGCCAAGGAGTCCTAATAGACGAGGGAGTAAACAAACCCGGGTGAGATTGGATGTGTTAGAACTTCGAGTCCTAACAAAACCCCCGGAAAGGAAGTCTGACCCTAAGCTATAGGGAGTATCGGACCTAAGGGACTTCATGAACACTGGGGGGAAAGGGCAAGTCAAGCTGACTAAGTCCCAGAGAGTAAGGGAAGTGAGGCAAAAGGGAGTGACCCAAAACGGGAGGATATCGACTTGTACCTTGAGTGAATTGCCCAGGGATTTCTTCTGAGAGAAAGGAGGAATAGTAGAGTTTTGAGAACAAAACTCCTAAAAGGAGGGGAGAGTTGTGGAACTTCTCCCCTCGGACAAGGAAACCAGGAGGAAAACTGACCCTATTGTCAAAAACAAGACCAATTTAATATAAAAAATAGTGAAGAAGGGTTAATGTGGGAAATTGGAAGATCTCAAGTGACCAAAAATTCACAAAAATTGTGAGGAAGAACCGTGAAGTGGAATTGAGGAGAGAACCGGATTGGTTCGGGGTGAACCGGACCCGAACTGGACTGAACCGGGATGAACCAAAGTGAACTAGTTCAATGATTCATTTTTCTAGAAGGCTTAAAAATATCAACTTGGGAAATTGATACTACCATTAGATAGAAAATGAATTTAGAAAATTTTAAATGAATGTGATGAGAAATGCTAAAAGATCCAATTAACAGGAAAATTGTGTGTGATACACACCAAGCCAAATTTGAGTTGTTAAGCTTGTTGGGCCAAACCTCTACTCTACTAAATCCACATCATCGAACCTATTGGGCAAGTATGTATGGGCCGATGCCAAGCCAATAGACCGTTGTACTAGAGGGACAAAGATAATGGCTATAAGTTAAAAGACTTTTGATTGTGCATGCACTGTGTGATTCGGGCCATGAGGACACCTGGTATGAGGTAGTGTTGGATCCCAAGGATTGCTAGATGACCCAGGGTGCATAAGGGCAGTATGGCGTCCAGTAGGTCAAGAAGCTCGGGGAGCTTCCCGCACATTGAGACCAAGGCAGTAGGGGAAAGGAGGTCTCATCCCACAAAGTGATCAAGGTTTGAGGGTCAGACTATTGATGTCCACTCGAACTTAGGGTAGAGGCAATGCACCTCTATCATGGTGAATGGTAAAGGCACTTCTGTCCACAAGTTGAATAGTCGGGGACCGTTTTGCAAATGTATGATGCCTCCTATGATAGGAGAGCGGTTGATGCATGGTTAATCTGTGAAAACAACAAATGAATAATTAATGGGCAAGGCAATGATTTAATGTGATTGTTATAGTAGTTTCCCTTAGTGAGTATTGTATACTCATTCTCCTCCCCTTACCCTTTTCACGTCTAGAACCAAGATGAAAAGTTCCAGGACGAGCTTAGACCATCAAGGTACGTTTCCTACCCTTGACTTATAGTAAGGGTTTGAATGTAGACATACATTTACCTTCCCTGTATCATTAGTGTAAACCTCATCCCTTAAAGATAAAAAAAAAAACCAGGGAAAGAACCGGTCAACCCAAGGGAGAAAACAGAACCGGTTCACAAACCCCAACCATTAGAGAAAGGAAAAATTGGGAAATTTACAAATTCTGAGTGACCCAAAGTGTCATAAAAACCACGGAAAGGGACTTTGGGATAATTTGGAAGAGAAAACCAGACCGGTTCAGGTGAACCAGATTGAACCGGTTTGGATCAGTTTGAAGCATCATTGAACCAGTTGCTAAATTCATTTTTCTAAGTGGCTTAAAATATTCAAATTGGGGAAATGATGCTACCATTGGATAGAGAATGAATTTAGAAATTTTAAATTTTGAAAAACTCGGTCGAATCGGGCTGAAACCAGCCGGTTTAAGCATCGAACCCTATCGAATCGGGCATGAACCGGCCGGTTTAAGCATCGAACCCGGTCAGACTGGTCCAATCCGATTTAGAACAGTGTCATCTTCTTCCTTCAAATGACAACACTGTTCATTCAACGGATGAACGGACAGCACTGACGAAGATGAAACACCTCCATTCAGGGTGTTTCATGTCATTAATGAGCTTGACCAAGATGTCAAACAGTCAGGTAGAGAGTCCTCGAGCTCCCTATATAAAGAGCCCCTCTCCATTCATTCTCCTCACACCTAAAATCTCCATTCTCTCTCAACTACTCAGTTTTTCGGTGAAGCTCAAACCAGAGCTCCAACATTGGCATTTTTCTAGGCCTTAGAAGGTGAGATCAGGTTCTTTAGATTTTGGGAGAAGTTAGCTACCTAACGACAATCTTCGGTTGATCCGAGGACCATCAGAGAAGCGCTAGCTGAATCAAATAGTGAAGCAGCTCCGACGGACCGAAGCTGTCCTATTTCAGCTGAGCTAAAATCAACTGAATTCAGCCCTCCTCAGGCTAAACCAAGCCCTCCCACCACTCCCACAACCCTCACACGACCGTAATAGAGCTAAAAGATAAGCCAATTCGCCCCCCTCTATCATTTTTTATCGGCGTTAGAGAGAGAAACTATGAAAACATCACTAACTGAGTTCTCCCTCGATTCGATATGAATTGTATCAATTCTTGATCCTAGGAGGTACCTCAGAATGAGAGCTACCTTCCCAGATAGAAAGCTTAAACAGTAGCACCTCCGATAGTAATGTTTCGAAGCTTTCTCTCTCTACGCATAGTTTTCCGGTGAAGCTCGTTTTGGCCTCAATTCATGAGATTCAAAGCTCAATTGAATTGTATAGATGTGTAGGAACTGAATTATACTTCCAATTGAAGCAATTAACCCTGATTGAATGGTCAACTTGATAAAATCAAATTCGGCATGTTTGAAAGGGGGAAATTGGGGAAAGTTTTTGGGGAAATTTGGGAATTTCACAAAATTGAGAGACCAAATTGCAATTTCCCAAAATTGAGGGCCAATTAGCAATGAAAAGGATGTTGGAGGACCAATTGGTTGATTTTTTAAAAAATTTGGGTCAAATTGCCATTTTTGGAAAGTAAGGGCAAAATGGTAATTTTTGAAAAGTTGACGACCAAATTGGAAATTTGAAAAACTTGAGCCCCTTAAACAATTTTGAGTAAATTGAATACCCAAACTAAATTTTTGGAAGTTTCAAGACTCGATTTAGGAAAAGATAGCACTAGGGACCTAAAGTTAAGGAAAATGAACTTTAGGGGACCTAAGTGCAATTAACAAACTTTTGAGCCTAGTCGCTCATATTTGAGAAACAAAGGCTTTTATGCCAAACTCTAATGGATAAGAGTGCCCAAATTGTGTAGGAAAATGAGAGACTGGAATGCTAGAAAGGATATGCTAGCGTGGAGGCAAAAGCCAACTGAAGAAGAATACGCCATGATTATCGGGTGAGTGAGTTTATTCACATCATACCCGGTTGGGATGATGAGCACCTTGGAAATGAAAAATCACTTATATGTGGGATTTTAACATCACACTCAGTTGGAGGGGTGTGAGAACTAAGTGGAAACCTACTTATCGGTTGTAAGTAGAGAAAATCATACCTGGTTGGTGTGATGGACTTCCTTGAAGGAAGAAGAAAACCTGCTTTCTAGCTATAAGCGGAGATATCATCACACTCGGTTGGTGTAATGAATTGAAAGATGTTTTTGTCAAAAGCGTTCTCCCCTAACTATGTGCCAATGCTTAAACTATTTGGGAGACCTTCTTGACGAGAACTAGAACAGCTCAAATAGGCGAGAGGCCTCGGTTTTGGAACTTGTAGGGCTAAATGACCAATTTTTTTTTGGAAAATCACGAATAGTGGGCCCAAGGCCAGTTGGCACGAGCAAGAGCTCGTAGACAAACATAAGATATTAAAGCCATGAAAACTCCTAATTAATAGATTATGTGATTTCGTCATGGTACCAAAACTGGACAGACATACTTGATGGACTAGCGGCAGTGCATCAAGGCCAGGTCGACGGACCAACTAAGACAAATAGCTACAGGTCAAGTTGAGGGTAGAGGCCATTGGACCAGTGCCACCAAAGATAAATGGCTTTGTGGAAAAACTATTGTTTGTGCATGCACTTGAGGTACATGACCATTAAGATGCCCAAGAGGGGTAGTGATGCATCCTAAGGTCTACTAGACAACCTTGTGAAGATAAGGGCAATTTGTCATGCCAGCAATTAGGAAAGCTCGACGTAGTTTCATGCACATGAGGCCGGGGTGGGGTCGAGATGAGGTCTCTGTCCTCATACAGACACAGAGTTGTTTTCAGGTTTGAGGTTTGGATGTCACAAACATCCACTCAGACCCAAGGTAGAAGTGGATGGGCTTCTATTTTGGTGGCCGATAAAGTCGCTTCGAGCCACAAGTGGATGTAGTGGATGGGCTGCCCTACAAATTTGTGATCCATTCCTAATGAAGGACGTGTGTTGACTGTTAAACACACCTAATGTGGAAAATGAGGAAAAAGGATTTGAAAACCAGAATTTGAGGAAAAAATATTCTTAGAGGAAAGAAGGAGTATAGTACACTTGGATTAAAATTTATTTTATTTATGAAAACACAATCCCAACACCCATTCACTGAGTTGTAGAAACTCACCCCTCTTTTATATTTGTTTTCAGGAGTATATAAAATGACTAAGGAAAACACATGGATCTACCCTTTGTCAAGTATGCTTAAAAGTTATTTTAAGCTCACATTTTTATTGATTTATATTATTTCAGGGAACATGGTTAAATTATGCATGGCTCCTCTTGATTAAAGAAAGGGGAAAACCCCTCTTATACCAAGGGAGCGGCGGGTTGATCATGAGGATCCAACCAAACCAGGTCGGGGTGTGACCACTTGAGTTGTATTAGAGCCTAGTTTTCTTGAAGTATTATCAATATTATGCCATGACTATAATGAAAACTTAATTACTATGTGGGAAGGAGAGTCCCTAGGAAATATGTCGTGCGGTCAAATCCCTCACACATGATCATTAAAAAGATGCCTACCCTCCCCCCTCTCCCCACCTGAGAGGTGGTTGTTCAACGATTCTTGGAGAGTGAAAAGAGAGTGCCCAATGACATGGTCGAGGATTATAGGAAACTTGTTGGAGCCTTATAAGAACCAAAAGGCATCACCTATCCTCCTCCATGGCAAGAAGAACCTAACCCTCCTCCAAGGAGCCCAACACCTCCTCCAGCCCCACAACAACTAAAAAGGATTCCCACTAAGAAGGAGGCATATGATAACTATTGGGATGCCCACGCTACCTTTATGAAAGTCCACCAAGTACCCCCACCTGCTCAATCCAACTTCACTCCTTCTCAATGGCTGAGGTGTTAAGAAGGTACGGACTTGAGGCCATACATGAAGTTCGTCCTATAAGGGAAATCCTAAGGGAATATGGATGGACTTCAACCAGTTCATCAGAGCCTTCGGACCGTGAATCTCATAATCATTTAGAGACAAACTCCTGACCTATGACCCCAAGGGATTAGGAAATAGTAAATTCATGTAATAAGTCGAGTACGACGATAAACTATCTCTTGGAATAAATGAAAGTTCAGTTTTCCTTGATTAAAATTTAATATCCTTGATAATTACAAGTACAACTAGCAGAAACGAAAGTATACCAATAACAATTGGGGTAGTAGATAGAGAAAAGATCACCTAAGGAAGAAAACTACGGGTCACCTCTATTTTACCCAAAACCATAAAGATGGTCAAATAAGTTTCCCCTACAAAAACCAAGAGTATGGTGTAACCATGCAACAAGACTGAGAAAGAAATTCTAGAGGAGTCTGCATAGAGTTCACCAAGAAGGACATACCCCAACTAAGGGAAGGAAGAAGAAGAGCATGAAGTCCGGTGTAAAGGAAGTAAGCATCAAAAGGTGTAGGAGTAGTAAAAGCATAAGGACTATAAGGAGTTAAGGAAGAACCCCTATATATAAAAGTTAAGAAACCAAGAAGAATTGGGTTGCCCCAAGGGTAACCAGTGTAATGGAGGCTGACCAAGAAGAAAGTAAGGAAGAAGTAGGAGCGCATAAGGTGCTAAGCAACTTTAGGATAAGACAAGGAGAGAGGAAAAGAAGTATGATAGGAAGAGAACCTAGAGGAATATACAAGTACCCTTGAAAGAGTTAGTGATAGGCAGGAAACAACTATTAGGAACTCACTAACAATCAGGAGCTCCTCGAAGAAGGATAAAGATAGGAATTGGGACCATGGAAAGAAAAATTCCCAAGCTATGTAACCAATGTATGAACCATAAGAGGTTTGAACCGAAATAAGGAACCTCATTAAAGGGCATATGTGGTTAAGGATGTACCCGGATGGCCAGGTGTGACCTGCTCTAGAAGGATCAGGAAGTAGTAAGGACTATACCCTAAATAAGGCAATGGGATGGATATTAAGGACAAGAAGACTCGAAAGATAATTATCTCAAAATAATTAAACTAGGAGGATAATAGGAGCGAGGCAGTTAACAAAATGACCCTCGTGAAGGTCAGAACTCCCATAAAGAAGGAAGAGGTAGAAATGCCAAAATCTTTGGGAAATAAAGATGAAGGAAACCCTTAAAGAGATCAATGGCCAATATAAGATTTACGACCAAAAGCCACAAGAAAGGTAAGTAAAACTTCTGTGGGATGATCAAGAGATCTTGAAACAAAGAGGATGTTAACTCTCCCTAAAGGAAATAGATGGGTACTGGGAACAAGTGAGAATGAAAATGAGGTATAAAAGAAGTACACGTAAGGTTTCAAGAGTAAAGGTAAGCAGGAGAGGATGACATCAAAGAATGTCAATTAAGGTTATATGTCCTCAATGGAAAAACTAGAATAGCATTTCAGGAGAAAAGAGTATAAAACCTACCAAGGAAGGAAACCTTGGAAAGGCATACGTGTCCCAATTAAGTGGTAATGGAACCGACAGAAGTGAAAAGAAGATAGGATCATCAAAGATATGCTGGTTGAGATGGAAAGATCAAGTACAAAGTAAAAGTACTAATGAAGGTCCAAGGAGTAACTTAAACCCAAGTAACGGGTAAGTAGGAAGACAGCATCAAAAGATGTTGTACGAGTAAGAAAGGGGTGGACTGCCCATAAAAAGGAAACAAAATAAAGCACATCTAAGAACCCTTGGAAAAGTAAAACCTTCAGTTAAGAAGTGATTAAAGTAAATGATCACTCACATCAAGACTGGTGGTGGTCTACGCTCAATTGATGGAGCCTAAAGAGAGGATGGTTGGGCATGGTGTGGAGTACACGGAAGAAGACCGATAATCGGAAGTGTCTCAAGTAAGGAATAAGGAATGAAATGGAAATTTTAGATAAAGAATGATTCAAAGCAGGCAAATGCCCCAATATAGAAAGGGGTGTGAAGAAAGGAAGGAAAAAAACCTTAAAGGACTGGTAAGAAGGTTGAGCATGTAGCTTGTCACGCCCTGACCCAGTTTGGTCGGATCCTCGTGAGCAAACCACCACTCCCTTTAGTCCATGAAGGGTTTTACTCTTTTATAAACTGTGAGGAGTAAGGCGTCCTTCTTTCCTAACTTTCCTAGAATAGCATTATACAAAACTAAATATCTTAAAACTGACATACCTATCTTACAGGGAGGTCTTTAAGATTAGTTTTCCCTTGATTATCTGAAAAGGGTAAAAGGGAGGAGGTCAGTTCTACAACTTAGTGAGCGGGTGTTAGAGTGAGTTTTCAAAATAGCTTTTGTTTTTCAAACCATGCCAATGTTATCATTTCATTTAAAGAGAGGTTTCCTAAATTTCAATTTTTAAAACATTTTTCCAAAAACCTTTTTCCAAGGTTTACCATTTCTTTTTCCAAAGATTCTCAAATCTCGAAATCATTTTTCCCATTCACATATTAGGTGTGTTTAGCTCTCTGAGCCCATCCCCTTGCCTCAAGAGGCATTTAGTAAACAAACACACACCCTTCATCAAGAAGGGTACACACATTTGCAAGATGCAGTTATGACGACTACACCCACTTGTCGATTGGAGCATCTTTACCATCCACCCTAATAGAAGTCCCTAACTTCTACCCGGAGTTTGAGTGAACTTCCTAGATGTTTGACCCTCAGATCCAAAATACTTCATGTTCGTATGAGGATGGAGACCTCATCTCGACCCCACCCTGGTCTCATGTGCAAGAAGCTACTCCGAGCTTCCCGACTGACTGGCACGACGAACTGCCCTTATCTCCACCATGTTGTCCAGTAGCCCTTAGGACCCATCACTACCCCTCTTGGGTATCTTGATGGTCCCGTACCACAAGTGCATGCACAAATAACAGTTTTCACATATGGCCATTATCTTTGAAGCCAATGTCCAACGGCCCTGACCCTCAACTCGACCTGTAGCTATTTGTCTAGGCTGGTCCATCAACCTAACCCTGACACACTACCGCAAGTCCATCGAGTACTGTCGATCCTAACTTGATAACATGGCAAATTCACACAACAATTTCATTAGAAATTTTTATTGCTTTCTTTACTCAAGTTTGTTTACGAGCTTTTGCTCGTGCCCACTGGCCTTAGGCCCATTGCACATGTTTTTCCAAAAATGGGCATTTAGCCCCATGAGTTCCAAAAATTGAGGCCTCTAGCCTATCTTAGCTGTTCTAGCTCTCGTCAAGAAGGTCTCCCAAATCTTTTAAGCATTGGAATATAGTTAAGGGAGAACACTTCTGACAAAAAAGGTTATTTTCAACTTCATCACACCAACCAGGTGTGATGATATCTCCACTTACAACAGGTAAGCGGGTTTCTCCTTTTCTTAAGAAAAATCATCATACCAATCATGTATGATGTTAGATAATTCCACTCATAACTGGTAAGTAGGTTTTTAACTTTTAAACTTGCTCAATACCACAACCGAGTATGACATTAGATATGCCCACTCACAGTGGCTTCCAATTTAGAAAAGGTGCTCATCATCCCAACTATGAAGTATAAATTAGCCCACTCACCTTTTATCTAGAAACATGTGCATCCTGGAGGGATTCCCACGTATTCGTCCCTGATTGGTCTTATTGGTGTTTCTTTGCTCCGATACTTCCCAATTTTCCTTAAATTTGGTCGTTACATGGTGGATGTCGAGATTGAGAATTTCATAGATATGGAGTATTAATTTGGTAGATCTAATGTGATTATGGCAAAGATGATGTTTGAGGTGTCAGCAAAGAATCGTGGACCAGGTATCTCTCTTCTAATCGAATTACTCTAATAGCTAAGTTGGTGTGCCTCTGATCAATTGTTCTAAGCTCCTTATATAGTTGTAGAATTAAATGGGAAGGATTTATTACTATATTATTTCTCATTGATATATTTTGATAAGTTGTAGTCTCATGGTATTCCAGCCTTTATCTTCATAAATGAGAATGAGAAGGAACTCTAACCTTTTCTCATTCTCATTCATGATACCCCAAATCACTACTCTCATTAACTCGACTTTTGATTCCTTATGTGTAGGTTTAATGCGGTCTTATTATATAACATGGATGCCTTAACCCCACCTAATTTACATTTCCTTTAATGCATTACATTAAATAGCCCATGTTAAATGGGAAGCCCCTTTAACTTTTAGCCCCCATTGATTTTTAAGCATTAAAACTAATAACTAATTACCCCTTTAAGTAACTAGGACTCAACATGTGGTGCATTGATAACATTATATAAATTTATGGGTTAGGAAAATGGACGATATCTAGGAAATTCTATGGTTTTTCCCCTTCATTCCAATACTTGTTATGTCATTATGATACTTAAATTTTGTCAGATATTCTCATTAAATTAGGATATGGGGTCTATTTTTATTGGAGTTATTAAAGTTCATCCAATAAAAGTATGATAGCGCATTCGAGACTTCCTTTGATCTAAATCGATATTTATTTGGAAAGATGATATGGGAGGTGTTTTATGATAGAGAATATATAATTATTATTGTTGTAGTAATGTTATCTTTTAGTAAATGAATGTACTAAGCGATATCTCTCCCATCTTGTAGAAATTCTACAAGTAATTTCACATATTGTGCATTCTTTGTCTAAATATTTGTGTGTGTGTGTGTGTGTGTATGGTAAGTTCATTGGTGTCCCTAGTTATAGTGAATGCAAGTTAGGATTCTTATTGCAACATACATAATTTGTTTTAGAGTTTATGTGACCATAGAAATTCTTCATTAATTTCTTGTCATAAAAGGCTTTAATTTTAAGAACCTTTCATTTGGTGGGAAGTGTTGATTTAGGTTTATCTCTAATACTTTCAGGTAATTTTCTTCATTTTTATTGTTTCCCATATATCTGAAAAACGAATTGGAATAGTTATTGTTATCTAATGAATTCACCTTAATTGAATGTAGGTATTAATTTATGTATATTTATGGTAGGGGTGTAGGACTAATATTCCAAGGTGCTAATAGTTTAGTACTAAACAAAATTCACATAATGATCTCATTATTTTCACCTAAAAGAATTTACTAGGTATTTACCATATCCATTCCATTTCGATAAGATAGAATAAAATTGTAAATATGTATGGTTGGATTTTCACATGGCTTAGGCTATTTAGGACCCTTTTAATTCCACAACTATTATTTTCTATGGTCCAACATTATATTAATCTATGTTTTATATCGGCATTCACTTAGTAGTATGATGGAGTGGAATTATTATTTAAATTTCTCTTATAGAGTTGGGTTTCATTCCTTTTTATATAACATAACAGTATTGGTACTTTGAACATATTAATAAAATTATATGTGTATTTATTTGATAATAGTACAATCTCAACTCTCAAATCCCTTTCTCATTTATATTTGTTTAGAAATTAATTTTGTACAGGTATATATATATATATCCTTATATGTAAACATCTCTTCAACATTTATATATATATATAATTAATAATTATATATAATATTTAATTTCTACTTAAATTCAACGGACTTAACTTGATTCCATCAAGTTATTTATTCCAATCGAAACAACACTTTTCATTTTATTTTAAATCAAATTTATTCCAATTATATCAATTGAATTTTAAACTTATAATACAATTCTAAAAAAAATTCTGACCGAAATTTCGGGTTACTAAAAACAAGGTGTGACATAGCTCCTAAGGTGGAAGTCTCTACTGTGAGGGACATAGTAGAGAACAAAACCATAAGATGGGAACTTCCCCAAATAAAGTAATCGACACATAGATCGAAAGGGATTAACTAGAAATAAAGAATTGTGAAATGATCACGAATGAGTAAGAGTGGATTAAGAAAAAGGAAAGTCCTTGAGGAAAGGACGCCATTGGAAATGAGGAAGGCTATAAAAAGGGAAGAATTCCAGTGTGTTGGTAAGTCATTGGGAAACCAAATGATTTGTAACTAGAAAGACCCAATAAAGAAGTTGGAAAAGACGAGTAGGTAAGGAAAATCGATACGGATATGTAAAATATCACGTCAAAGGCAAGGTGGATGATTGTATAACAATAAAGGTAGTCGAAAAATACTACCAGATGAATAGAGGGACAACGTTATACATTCCTTAAGAGATTGGAAGGTTGAGAACAACCATTATGGAAGTGTTCTAAAATTTTAAATGGTCAAAGACGGGTTCTAGAGTATGTTGTGCTATAAGGGACATGTAAGTCAAACAGTCCTAGGGAAAAATATGACTCAAGTAAGGAAGACTCAGTTAGTTAAGCATGACAAGGTCAAACATTAAATTTAGACCGAAGTTGTAGTAAACAACCAATGAGGGAAGAGTCAAAATAGGACGAAAAGATTATAACACCGAAACCTGTGAAAGCAAGTACATAGCGCTCAAAAGGACACTGAGCTAAGGGTTTCAATGATAAAGAGAATAACTAGACACAAGAAATGATTGGGCATCTTGGAACTCCCAATCCTGAAATCTTAAGTAAGAACCTCAAGGGCAAGAATCTTGCCCCAAGCAAAGGAAGATGTGGACCTAAGGATATGCTCTTGAATTCGTAAGTAAGACATGCTTAGCTATGATAAACTCCATGGAATGAGTAAGCAATGGAAAGGAAAAGAAATTCCTTAAGTGCATGTTATAAAGAAGCTAAGTGAAAACAATTGAAGTGTTGGCATGTTAAGCAAATTCCAAGTTAACATCAAGGTATGTTATTTCCAATGCAAAGGATGTCGAATAAGCTTTAGGGAAAAATCTCCTAAAAGGAGGGAAGATTTGTAAACCCCATCCATTAAAAATAAGAAAAATCGAGGAAAGAATCGGTCAACCCAAGGTAGAAAACCAAATTGGTTCATGAACCCCAACCATTAGAGAAAGGGCAAATTGGGAAATTTACAAATCTCGAGAGACCCAATGTCATGCCCCGACCCGGTTTGGTCGGATCCCCATGATCAACCCACCACTCTCTCGGTTTATTAAAGGGTTTCCCTTTATTATAAACCATAAAGAGTAAGGCGTTCTTTAAAACTGCACCTTTTCCTGGAATAACATAAATCGAAATTGCATAATATTTTAAATTTATCATACCTATCTCACAGGTGTCTTAGTTGATAGTCTTTAAGAGTAAGCTTTTTGGAATTTCTTGAAAGGGATGTAAGGGAGGGAGTGAGTACAACGACTCAGTGAATGGATTTTCAAAACTTTTAACTTTTAGGAAAAAGATTTGTATTGGAGTGTGTCAGACTTCTTTCTTTCAAAAGTCCTTTTATTTCAAATGTCGATTTTAACCACCATTTCTTATTAATCACAGTGTGTCATCACCCAACACACATCCTTCATCATGAAGGTCAAACACACATTTGCATGCCAGTACGTCCACTGAACCCACTTGTGGCATCGGAGTGACTTTACCGGCCACCTAGGTAGAAGCACGTCCACTTCTACCTTGAGAATGAGTGGATGTGCCTAACATCCACCCCGGTCTCATGCGCTTTGTGCTACTCCAAATTTCGCACGGTCACCTAGTACGATGAACTGCCCTTATACTCACTAGGTCGTCCAGGGCTCTTAGGACACATCACTACCCCTCTTGGGCGTCTTGATGGTCCCGTAATCACAGTGCATGCACAATCAATATTTTTTTATCATGCCATATAATATGTGGAGCCACCAGTCTAATGGCTTCGACCTTCAACTCAACCTTCAGCTCTTTGTCTTGACTGATTCGGAGACCTGTCATGTTGCACTGCCACTAGTTAACTGAATATGTCGGTCATGTCTAGGTACCATGGCCAAACAATTCATTTATTAAAGTTTTATGGCACATATCTCATGTTTGTTTATGAGCTCCTGCTCGTGCCCACTGGCCTATGGCCCACTTGTTCGAGATTTTCAAAATTGGGCATAATAGCCTCCAAGTTCCAAAATCGAGGCCCCCAGCCTATAAGAGCTATTCGAAGTCCCGTCAAGGTCTCACAAATTATTTAGGCATTGGCACACAGTCAAGGGAGAGCACTTCTGACAAAATATGTTTTCAACTGTCCATCATACCAACCAACTATGAGGACATCTCAACTCAAAACCGATGAACGGGTTTTCCACTTCATTCGAGGAAGTTTCATCATACCAATCGGGTATGATCTACTTACAATCGGTAAGTAGTTTTTTTGCGTGATTTTCACATCACTTCTCTAAATTGTAATGTTTAAAATACCACTAAATAGTGAGTTTTTCATTACAAGGTACTTACCATTCATAATTGGGTATGATATAAAACTCCACTCACCCATTAATGGAGTGAATTTCACTAAAATGATTCTTTGTAATCATGCGAGCTTGTCCTTACTGGCGTTCTCAGTACTTCGTGTTCGTACACGATATGAACATCCTTATTCATTATCCATCGGCCTAATAGCCTTCATTCATTCCAAATGAATGAGAAAACCAAACTTTTATTTATTTGCAATTAGGTCCCTAAAATTCTTATCATGCCCAATTGACCCTCAATTTTATAAAATTGCATTTTGGTCCTTCAATTTTTCAAAAATCCCCAATTTTCCCCAGTTTTTTCCCCAATTTCAACTTTCTAACTCAACCAAATTTGATTTCATCAAATTGACTAATTAAACACTTCTAATTGTTGAAATTGAAGTTGAAATTGAGTTCCTACATCTTCATACGATTCAATTGCTCTTTGAATTGCAAGTTTTGACACCAAAACGAGCTCAAACGGAGCTTCGCCGAAAAACAGACTATAGAGAGAGAAAGCTTCAATTACTCACCGTCGGGGGCACGACATTTCGAGCTTTCGATCGGGGCAGATAGCTCTAGTCCTGAGGTTCATCTTAGAATCAAGAATTGCATCAATTGATGCCGAATTGAGATAGAATTTCATCATCGAAATTCTGTCAGTTCTTTATCTAGCACTGGCCGAAAATTGCAGAGGGGAGCCAAATTGGCTTACCTTTCAGTCCTAATTCGATCGTGGGAGGGTTGTGAAGGTGTTGGGAAGGCTTGGTTTGGCCTAGGGAGGGCTCGAAATGGCTGATTTCGGCACCTCTCAGGCGACGTCAATCCACTGGAGCTGCTTCACTGTTCCATCATGTCGGCACCTCTCAGGCGACCCTCGGAGCAAACGAAGACTACAGGCGTGTAGCTGACTTCTCCCCGGTTCTAAAGAACTCGACCTCACCTTCTTTGGCTAAAAAATGACCCTATATCAGAGCTCTAGTTTGAGCTTCGCTGAAAAACTAAGAAATTGAGAGAGAGTGAGCTTTTTAGGTGTGGAGAGGATGAATGGAGAAGGGCTCTTTATATAGGAAGTTCAGAGACTTTTTGGCCGTCCAATTCATGCCTTAATGGCGGTCATTCATTGTCTAAAACTCCCTGGCCTGAGACTTTTCAACTTCGCCAGCACTGCATGATTTTCTGGCGAGTGAACAATGCTGTCATCTGAAGGAAGAAGATGACACTGTTCCGAAACTGAGCTCAAAGCTTAAACCGGCCAGTTCACCCTCCATTCGACTAAGTTTTTCTAATCTAAAAATTTCTAAATTTATCTAAATTCATTTTCTATCTAATAGTGGCCTCAAATGTCAAATTTAAAATTTTTAAGCCACCTAGAAAAATGAATTTAGAATTCGGTTCAATAGTGGTTCAACCCGGTCCAAACCAGTTCAATCTTGTTCAGATCCGATTCACCTGAACCAGTTTGGTTTTCATCTCCAATTCATTCTCAAGTCCATTTCCATGACTTTTGGGACTCTTTAGATCACTCGGGATCCATAAATTTCCCAATTTGCCCTTTCTCTATCGGTTCCAGTTCATGAACCAACTCGGTTCATAAACCAGTTCAATCCATTTAGATCTGGTTCATCTAAACCGGTTCAGTTTTTCTCTTCCAATTTGTCCTATGGTTCTTTTCCTAGGTTTTATGAATCTCTTTGGGTTACAAGGGAGTTGAAATTTCTCTAATTTGCCCGTTCCCCAATAAACGGGTTTGTGAACCGGTTCGGTGTTTCTCACTTGGTTTGATCGATTCTTTTCCTAGTTTTCCTTAACTCAAAAGGGCGGGGTTTACAACTCTCCCCTCCTTTTAGGAGTTTTGGCCCCAAAACTTAACCAATATATTCCACATCAAGAATAATTTCCCTTGATGTCAACTTGGGTTTTCTTGACATGCTAACACTTCAATTGCTCTTTTGTTTAGTCCTCGTAATCATTCAGCAAAGGAATTTCTTTTCATTTATCATGCTTACTCCTTCCATGGAGTTATAATAACGAGGCATGTCTAGCTCATTAATCAAATTGTGTATTCTTAGGTTCGCATCTCCCTTTATTTAGGGTAAGGTTCTTCCTTTTGGGATTCTTACTCAAGATTTCAAGATTGGGAGTTCGAAGTTACCCAATCGTTTCAAGATTTCAAGATTGTCTTTATCATTGAAACCCCTAGCTTGACATTCTTTCGAGCATTACGTACCTATTTTCATAGTTTTCTGTGTTATTATTCTTTCGTCCCAATTTGACCCATCCTTCATCCGTCATTAATTACAACTTCGATCAAATTTATGTTTAACTTCGTTATGTTTACTAACTAACTCCTTCTTACGCGAGTTAAATTTTACTCAAGACTGTTGGTGCTTATATGTCCCTTACAACATGACATAGTTCTGAACCTGTCTCTATCCATCAGACTTCTACAACACCTCTTTTAGGGTTGTTTCCAACTTTCCAGCCTTCCAAGGACTGTATAATTTCATCCCTCCTTTCATCGGGTAGTATTCCTCAACTACCGTTACTGTTATCCAATTATTCTTCGTATCTTGACAACATGTCTTACATAACTGTGTCAGTTTTCCTTACCCACTCGTCCTTTCCCAACTTCTTTATTGGGTCTTTTTGGCACGAAGTATGTGGTTTCCCGATAGTTATCAACAAACTGGGATTCTTTCCTTCTTAAGTCCTTAGCATTCCTTATTTAAGGATTTTTTTTCTTTTTTCCTTAATCCACTTTTACTTACTCGTAATTACTTCATGATTCTTCATTCTACAATAATCACTTTCGATCTATGTGTTGATTCCTTTGCTTGTAAAGGTTCCCTCCTTCTGGTTTCATTCTCTACTATGTCCCTCACATTAGAGATTTTCATCTTAGGAGTTATATGCTCAACCTCCTTATCATTCATTATAGGGTTCTTTCTCCCTTTCTTCACACCCCTATCTATGTTAGGGCATTTACCCATATTGGATTCTTCTTTATCCATAACTTATGTTTCATCCCTTATTCCTTACTGGAGATACTTTCGATTTTCGGTCTTATTCCATACACTTCACACTATGCTCAGTCGTCCACTCTTTAAGCTTCGTATGCGCGTGTGGATTATAACTGTCTTACCAATTGTGGTTATTCCTCCTTAACCACATCTTATTTGGAGGGTTCACTTTTCCAACGTTTCTCGGACGTTCTTTCCTTCATTACCTTATTATGGATAGTTCACTCATTCTTACTTATCACAACATTTCTTGATTCTAATTTCCTACTTACCATTTTCTTGAGTTTAACTACTTCTTAAATTCTCTTAATATGCTTCCTTGGGTTTCTTCCACCTTAGCATACATTCTTTTTGAAAATTCGTCTCCTCACCTCTCGTCACTTGGTTCCATTTCTTCTTTATTAGGTCATGTATCCTTTCCCAAGATTTCCTTATTTGGGAGGATTCTTACCCTTCGACGGTATGCTTTCGAAGCTTTCTCTCTCTACGCAAGTTTTCTAGTGAAGCTTTGTTTGAGCTCGTTTCGGCCTCAATTCATGTGATTCAAAGCTCAACTGAATCGTATGGATGTGTAGGAACTGAATTATACCTCCAATTGAAGCAATTAACCCTGATTGAATGGTCAACTTGATAAAATCAAATTCAGTCAGTTTGAATGGGGAAATTGAGGGAAAATTATCGGGGAATTTGAGTATTTTGTAAAATTGAGGGACCAAATTGTAATTTTCAAAAATTGAGGGCCAATTGGCCATGAAAAGAATGTTGAAGGACCAATTGGTCAATTTTTTAAATAATTGGGGTCAAATTACCATTTTTGGAAAGTAAGGGCAAAATGGTAATTTTTGAAAGTTGGGGACCAAATTGGAAATTAGGAAAATTGAGCCCCTTAAACAATTTTGAATAAATTCAAGTGGATTTTTGGAAGTTTGGGAACTCAATTTGGGAAAATTTAGGACTAGGGACCTAAGTGCAATTTTTTTTGCTCATTACCTAAGTGCGATTAACAAACAACTTTTGAGCCAAGTCACTCATATGTGAGACACAAATGCCAAACTCTAATGGATAAGAGTGCTCAAATTAAATAGGAACACAAGTGACTAGAATGCCAACAAGTATAAGCTAGCGTGAAGGCAAAAGCCGACTAAAGAAGAATACGCCACGATTATCGAGTGAGTGGATATTTATTCACATCATACCCGGTTGAAATGATGAGCACTCGGAAAAGAAAAGCCACTCATATGTAGGATATTAACATCACACCCGGTTGGAGTGATGTAAGAACTAAGCGAAAAACTACTTATTAATTGTAAGTAGAGAAAATCATACCCGGTTGGTATGATGGACATCCTTAAAGGAAGAAAAAACCCGCTTGTCGGTTGTAAGCGAAGATATCATCACACCCAGTTGGTGTGATTAATTGAAAGATGTTTTTGTCAGAAGTGTTCTACCTTAACTGTATGCCAATGCTTAAACTTTTTGGGAGACCTTCTTAACGAGAGCTAGATCAACTCAGATAGGCCAATGGCCTCGATTTTGGAACTTGTAGGGCTAAATGCCCGGTTTTTTAAGAAAATCACGAATAGTGGGCCCAAGCCTAGTTGGCACGAGCAGGAGTTCATAAACAAACATGAGATATTAAAGCCATGAAAACTCTTAATGAATGGATTATGTGATTTTTCCATGGTACCAAGACCAAACCGACATACTTGATGGACTGGTCGCAGTGCGTCAGGGCCAGGTTGACGGACCAGCCTAGACAAACAGCTAAAGGTCAAGTTGAGGGTCGGGGTCTTTGGACCAGTGGCACCAAAGATAAATGGCTTTGTGGAAAAACTATTGTTTGTGCATGCACTTGAGGTATATGACCATTATGATGCCCAAGAGGGGTAGTGATGTGTCCTAAGGGCTACTAGATGACCTAGTGGAGATAAGGGCAGTTTTTCATGCTAGCAGTGAGGGAAGCTCGACATAGCTTCATGCTTATGAGAATGGGGTGGGGTTGGGATGAGGTCTCTATCCTCATACAGACATGGAGTTGCTTTCGGGTTTGAGGGTCTGATGTCGCTAACATCCACTCAGACCCAGGGTAAAAGTGGACAGGCTTCTATCTTGGTGGTCAGTAAAGTTGCTTCAAGCCATAAGTGGGTGTAGTGGACAAGCTGCCCTGCGAATGTGGGATCCCTTCTTGATAAAGGGTGTGTGTTGACTGTTAAATACACCTAATGTGGAAAATGAGGAAAAAGGATTTGAAAAACTGGAATTTGAGGAAAGAATATTCTTAAAGGAAATAAAGAGTCTAACACACTCCGATTAAAAGTTATTTTATTTATGAAAACTCAATCCCAGCACCCATTCACTGAGTTGTAAAAACTCGCCACTCTTTTATATCCATTTTCAAGAGAAGAGAAAATGACTAAGGAAAACACTCGGATCTACCTTTTGTCAGGTATGCTTAAAAGTTATTTTAACCTTGCATTTTTATTAATTTATGTTATTCCAGGGAACAAGGTTAAATTATGTTTGGCTACTCTTGATTAAAGAAAGTGGAAAACCCCTCTTAAACCAAGGGAACGACGGGTTGATTACGGGGATCTAACCAAACTGATCAAGGTGTGACAATTAGGGTAGGAATGCCTGGATGATGCAGGAAAGGGTGGCGGGTTGATCACGGGACCTCGACAAAACTGGGTTAGGGCGTGACAAAATCGGATAGTGTGTTACGTCAAGCGCACGTACAAGCGTGCAATGCACCCACTTGCACATGTGCATGTGCGTGTCATCTTCTTTACTCGACTCCCAACATGATAACTTGATTTGCATCCATGGAGTAACTAGATTTCCATGTTATTTTCTACATCATATACCCGAGGGAAATTAAATGGAAAGTGAGGCCTATGGGGTCCAATCCGACTTACTGTGGATGGGTCATGGACAGTTGGTCCACTAAGCTCTCCATATAAGACTCGACATCTCCCTCGTCGACCGGTGGCTAGAATTCTCTCTAGAAGTAAAGGTGTTTAGTTTTCCAATGACATTACTTCCAAAACCCATAACAATCTATCTCAATTACCAAACTTGGCAATTCTTGTGGTGTTACAACCATGTGAAAGTCTCAAGCCTCACATCTCCACAATACTGATGTGCCCTCTACCCGCACTTGCATGATAAAATAATAACCTTTTTCACTTAGCCAGAAATAGAGAAATGTCTTCCTGAGCCTACCCCAACCTCTTCGATGACCAACCACATCCCAAAATAATCATGGAGACTCCTTTGAGTCCCCTCTAGCTAACATCACCGAATGTTCAAGTTGTAGATAAGGCTTGTGAACATGAAAATTATTAGAATCTCTGTTGACAACCCTAATTTGAACATCTACCATAAATCATGTTTTTTAAGCAACTCAAACTGCCATTTGGAGTGGTTTAAGAGGCCACAAAAGTGCAAAAGGGCCAGCTTTCCAACCCTACCTATGCTAACAACTAATTCATTGTCATGCCCCAGCCTGTTTTGGTCTGAACCCCATGAGCAACCCGCCACTCCCGTTGATCTAGGAAAAGTCACCACTCACAAAACCACAAGGAGTTAGGCGTACATTATGTCATTGTACCCCGGAATAACATTATACAAAAGTAATAATAACAAAATGAATTGCTTGAGTTTTAAAGGCTTGGCATAAGGATTCCTTAATTGTCAACTTCTTTCCTGAAAAAGGTTTAAAGGGAGAGGGTGAGTTTCTACAACTTAGTGAGCGAGTATTAGGTTGAGTTTTCAAAAGAATTTATAACATCTTTCTTAATCACAGGCTTGTGAGTTTAACTTACTCCTGGAAAACATTTCAATTCATCACTTGCTTGGGATTTGTTTAGCATTCAATCACATGTCCTTTATAAAAAAGGGTTCATGCATTCGCAGATTTAGTACGCCAACTACATTTGCTTGTGGATCGGAGCATCCTTACCGTCCACCCTAATAGAAGTTTGTAACTTCTACACTAAGTCTGAGTGGACATCAATTGTCTAACCCTTAGACCCAAAGATACTTTGTGTTCGCAATGTGGGACAAGATCTCACCCCCTCCAACCTCGGCCTCAGTGCACATGAAGCTCCTAGAGCTTCTCGACATACTTGATGACAGGCTTCCCTTATATTCCCTAGGTCATCTAGCTACCCTTGCAACCAACACTATCCCACACTAGGTGCATCAATGGTTTCGAGCTCATGGCATGCACAAACAATAGTTTTTGAAATTATATTCATCATCTTTGGTGCGACCGACCCAACGAGCCTAGAAACTTGGCTTTGGCTCCATAACTGCTAGCCCAACAGGTTAGACGACTTGGCTTCGGCTCAACAGCTACTAACCCATCGAGTCTGATGGCCCGACTTCGGGACGATGGTAATTCACACAATTAACCGGTTATGAAAATGTTTCATGGCTCATAAGCTTATTTACTACGGGCTTTAGCCCGTGCCTATTGGCCTTAGGCCCACTTCACGAGTTTTCCACAATTGGGCCTTAGGCCCTATAAGTTTCAAAACTGAGGTCTCCGACCTATTGGAGCCATTCTGGCTCACATCAGGAATGTCTCCCAAAACGTATAAGCAATTTCACGCAGTCAGGGCAGAACATTCTTGGACAAAATGATTTTCAAATTTGAAAACGGTGCTCATCACCCCTAATCGGGTATGATGTTGGAAAATCCCACTCACCGAATATTGTGACGTACTCATCTTAGTGGAATTCTAATTGCAATAGCGTTCCTCTACACAGACACTTGTACAACCAGTTCCTACATGGTTCGGGTATTTTCATAAGGAAATTTTGGCATAAAGAACCTCTTATTTTCATGTATTTGTATTTCAGTCCTTAATTTTCTCAAAATTACACATTGGTCCCCAATTTTTCAAAAATTTTCAATTGGCCCTCAATTTCATCCAAATGGTCAATTAGTCCTCAATTGAGAGTTAATTTCATAAAAACCTCTCAATTCTCCTTAAATTGCAATTCGACCCTTGATTTTCTAAAAATCCCCAAATTGCCCAAGTTTTCCAAAAATTTCAATTTGACCCCCAAAATCTTATTTCATTTAATTGACCCCTTAAACTTGGGCAATTGACCCTTTTCATGATCTGATTCACCTTCCCTATGTCTACCTCATCAATTCAAACTTTACCACGTTGAAAATGGCTTAAAAACGAGCTCGAATGATGCTTCACCGGAAAAACCAATGTAAAGAGAGAGGTTCTATTTCTTACAGGTGAGGATCCAATGATCGGAGCTCTTGCTTCCTTTGAGTTGCTCTCTCCCTAGGGATCCTTCCTGGATAAAATCGCATCTCAATTGGTGTCCTGAGTAGTGCGAATTTCACACTTTTAAAATTTTAGTAAAAACGCACTATGAATTGTACTTTCCGGCAAAGGGAAACGGAGGGGACTTGCCAATTCAGCTCGGGAGTTTATTTGCCACTGGAGAAAGGGCATCCGTTTTGACTCTCTCTACCCCCTATCCATCTAAAGGTAGACGATGACACTGTGTCGCGCATGCAAATTTCGCACAAGCAAACTTGCCATGTGGCGCTCTATGATTGATCATCATTATTGACGCGGCTTTCTACACAACAATCTAGTTAGCCTTTAACCCGTTGACTAGACATGTGGCAGCCTCCCATTGGCTACTCATGCATACATGGCCGTTGATTGTATTTCTATTGACTGTTGATTGTGACACGTGGCATCCTCTCATTGGTTGATTTAAATGTGGTAGATTTACATCATGACGCATAGTGTCACTCTCACATGTCAGTCTCTGATTCGCTGAGATCATTCGACGTGGCCCGCCACGTGTCGACCTCTAATTGGTCAGTCTTGCTAACAGGAACTTTCTGACATTGACCATTGACCAAGATACATGTTGCTAAGGTGGATTTTCCTTGACCGATGACACATGTCACATTTTGATTGGCCAACGCTTTCAAGCGTTGATTGAGAGACTGATTAGATGTGCTTTGCCACATGTCGAGCGTTGATTGGTCGTATCTGATGACTGGTCGCTAACCTGGCAGCAGTCCATTGACTGGCTAGACCGTTGATCGATCCGGTCCAACCGAGTCCAGTGACCCGAAATCGAAAATTGGCCAGTTTAGGCCTAATTCAACCGAATATCCAATAATTAAAATTTTCTAAATTCATTTTCTTTCTAATGGTAGCTTCAATTTTCCAATTTGACATTTTTAAGCCACCTAGAAAAATGAATCTTTGAACCGGTTCTTCACGTTTCAGTCTGGTTCAAGTCTGATTCACCCTAAATCGGTTTAGTTTTCTCATTTAATCCACTTCATGGTTCTTTTACATGATTGTTTTTGGGATTTCTTGGCCACTTGGAATTTTCCAAATTCCCATTTTAATCATTCTTTATCATTTCCAGTTCACTTTATACATTCTGTTTGCTTTTTCGGTTCCTTTGTTCAATAGGATGGGGTTTAGAACTCTCCCCACCTTTTAGGAGTTTTGTCCACAAAACTAGTTATGCATCCTTTACATAATGACCGATTTCCCTTAATGTCCACTTATGATTTAATCTATTATGATATTGTGGGGTGTATCCCCATCGTGGTTGTATCTCTTTTGGGCACTCTTCGTGCATGTCCGCCCTTTGGGCTTCTTTCCTTTCCATGTCTTGGGTGTCTATTGTTTCATCAATTATTCATTCCTTACTCTTAATGGTGCAATTTGGCATTTGCTCTAGAGAAGGAGATTCCATAGCACTTTGACCTCCCCACTTCCTTTTTCTATGAGCATTTCCTTGTTCATACACTCTTTCCCTAGGCAAAATACCACCTTGGTTACTCCTTCACTTAGCCTTTAAATAACGTACTTAACGAATTTCTTCTCCTTAATTATTTATCCATTCCATGGAACCGTTATGATCAACTTGTTTTACCAATTTGTCCAAATGTATTTTCTTAGGTCCAATTCTTATGTCTCTTAGGGTAAGACCCTCCCTCTTGAGGTTTTCATCCAAGTGTTAATCCAGATCACAAGATTGGGAGTTCTAAAAATGTCTGACCAGTTCCGTGTCGGTTTATTTCCCTTTGATTGTTGAGAATCTTTAGTTCAGTATCCTTTCGGGCTTTTTGTTCTTAACCTTGCAGGTTTTTGGCATTATCCCCTTCTTGTCTTATTTTGGACATTTAGTCCATACCTTCTTCATTATCACAACGGTCCGTCCAAATGCTTATATTTGACCTCATCATGCTTAAATCACTAACTATTCCTTTCTTTATTTACACTATCTTTGGACCATTGGATCTACATGTCCCCTACAGCATGACTCATTTTAGAGTGTCATTGTATATTATGCTTCTAGCACATCCCCTTGACGATCGTTCCTTTATTTAGACGTCATTCCTTTCATGACCATTTGGGCTTTCTTCATTATCTTTCTTATTGACATTCTTAGTTTCAAACATCGGGTTTCCTAATCACTTGCTGACATACTTGGAATTTTTCTCCCTCATGTTCTTCCTCATATCTGTTGGCATCCTCACCTAAGGATTTTCGTTCTTTAGTCCATCCTTACTCTCTCGTGACCATTTCATAGTTCTTCATTCCGAATTAATTCCTCATGATCTACTTACCAATTCCTTGGACTCACTTGGATGAGTTCCTTTCATTGGTTTCTTCCTCCACTCTTGTAGTTCGGGGTAGAGATTTCCTTTTTATGAACCCACACATGAGATTGCACACATGAAAGGGTCAACCGAGGGACTAAGCTCGGGGTGGGGGGGAGGGGTCAGGAACCACTACCCCCTTCATACGTCCTTATGGTTATTAGACCCTAGAGCAACTTTATGACCTCCTTTGATACCATCCTTCTCATTTGCCCTTTCATTGGGAATCTTACGGGCACATCCTTTGTACCCCATCCTCCTTCCTACTTGTATCCTATTACAAGTTTACTTCCTTAGGGGAGAGTTCGGATCTCTTTTGTTCCAAAATTTCTTGACCACTTTGTGAGAGGCTCACTTAATCCTTCTCGTGGCTTGAGTTAACTGTCCTTGACACAATCAATATTGATCATTTTTGGCTTTTGGTTCCTTTAAGGATTTCCTTCATCCATCTTTTTACGATGTTTGACCTTTCAATACTCCCTTCTTTACCAAGTTTAAATTCGTAACCCTCTTGGGAATCAGTTCGTTATCTATCTCATCCATATTACCCTCCTTGTCCAATGGCTTTGAGGTTGTTGTCTCTCAAGTTCACTCAATCTTAGTGCCCATCCAACCTCTAGTCCGCACAGGTGTAGTCATTACTACTTCCTTGTCCTCATTAGGCACTGTTTATCCTCCTTGGTCATTTCACGGTTACTAGTAGTTCCCTACCGCTAGGTCTGTCCATAACCCTACCTAGTTTCTCCCCCATTTTTCCAAAGTGGATCACCCTTCTTTTATGTCTCTACATTTCGCTCTTTTTGCGGCTCCTCAAGGTCTTACCTTTAGCCCTTATTGCCTTCTGTGACGCCATTTTAATTTGTCTATGTCTCGATAATCGATGAGTTGCCTTGCTTCGGGTTGTTTATCCCCCGTGTATGACGGGTGGTTCCTTCCTTATGTCTTTCCTTATCGTGCTATGTTTTTGTCCGTTGTCCATAATACCTCAGGGTATTCCTTGATGTTGACTCACCATGCTTACCTCTCCTTTACCATATTCGTTGCATCTTTTTGGGGTACATCCTTTTTCCTTGTTTCTTTCTCTCTTGTTATTTCCAGACACTCTACTTGTCTCGAGTCTTGATGATATCCCTGATCAGTATCTTGAGTATACCTTGGTACTTGTCTCTTCATCAAGTCCCAGGCCTTATCCAATCCTTCTGACCCCCTCGAGAGAGGTATTATTCCTATCATAGGCCAACCTTTCAGACTTTACCTTTGTAAGTTCTTAACTTATTAACCATCTAGAGCAAAACATATTTCTCAGACCTTACGGATTTGAGACCCATGTCCTAATGCATGAGGTTTTAATTCTTGGTTGTCTTTTAATTAAGCTTCACAATTTTTTACCTAAAGAACTTTTCTTTATTTATTCAAGGAAAGGTTTTCCAAAATATGTTTATTACATGCATTTGCCCCCACTCTCTTCCTAACCCTACATGTCCACTGATTGGTAATTCACATTCAGGTCATTCCGGGACTCCTTGTTCGATGGTTCCGAGGATGACGAGCTTGTGTCCAAGTATTGTCCCTCGCATCCCTTATACATGTTCAGACTAGGTTCCTTGAAGCCGAATGGGAGCACGTCGTTGGGTGTCCTTCAGACTCTGGCTTCATGAGTTACTTCAATCACATACCTCTCTAGCACTTCGGCTTCATACTCGTAGGCTTGACACATCATGTTCATGGGTTTGGGGCTCACTTAGATGTGTAGGAGTTTGTGGAAGACCCTCAGGTAGTTAGCATAAGCCTCCCAGTAGTTCTTTTGGGACTCCTCTTATGTTGGGGTTCTTTTCAACTGTTGGGGGTGTCGGGGGAGGCGTTTGGTCCTTCTTGGGAGGTGCATTTTCCTCTAGAGGGTGTCTTTTTCTTGGGGAAGATTTGGCAGGTTGAACATCTTCCTCATTTGATCACAGAGTGCCCTTCGATCCGTGGACATTTCCTCGGGTCGAGCTCTTTTGAACTCATAGGTTCCCTCTTACTCTCTTTGCTAGGGGTAGTTATCTTTATTGGTCTTATGGTTGGGCGGGTTCGTTTGGCAAATTTCCTTAGGGTCATTATTCCTACATGGTTTTGTTTAGTTTTAGATTATATAGTCTTGATAATGAATTTGAGGGAACTTGACTATAATACCACTCAAGTTGTCACACCCTGACGCGTTTTGGTCGGAACCTCGTAAGCAACCCGCCACTCTCATTGGTCTAGGAAGAGTCACCACTCCCAAGACCGCGAGTAGTCAAGCGTACCTTTTGTCATTGTTCACGGGAATAACATTATACAAAACTAATAATAACAAAATGAATTACTTGAGTTTTAAAGGCTTGGCGTAAGGATTCCTTAATTATCGGCTTTTTTCCTGAAAAAAGTTGAAACCAGAGTATGAGTTTCTACAACTTAATGAACGGGTACTAGATGAGTTTTTAAAAGAATTTATAGCATCTTTCTTAACTCGGGTGGAGTAGAGATCTTAAGGAGAATGATAAGTATTTGAAATTCTTCTATGAGAAGAATAAATAATGAATGATACAAATCGACAAAACCAAGGCCAATAGAAAGAAAGGTCAAGAGTTGACAAAGAAGTGCGAGATTTTACCCATAATGGGTATATGCCATGCAATTATAAAAAAAATAAAAACAACTTTCGCAAGATAATGGTGTTATTATATGGTGGGACTAACTAAATTACATTTTGGAGAACTACAGATCCACCCATTTCGGGATAATAAGAATTGGATAAATTTTAATGGATGGATTAAGTGTTTATAAAGTATTACAAGTGACCTAGTAAAATAACTCGAAAAATTATGATAAAGGATCAATTTCCCAATAGATATGTGATGTAAATAAAAGGTGAGCTACCAAAATGTAAATATCACAATTATATCATTCGAGAATGGTATGAATTCTTGAGATATCAAGAAAGTTACTAAAAAATTTTTAATTTGAAGTAAGATCTCGAATAAGTTCAAAAATAACATAAGTTAAAAATAAAATATTAGATTTAGGGTAATATATAATAGCTACAAAATCGATGTAATAGGTTTTATAGGATTTTATGATATGATAAAAAAAAAAGGTTTATAAGTAATTAGGGTGTAGTATGATCACACTAATGAGAGTTTAGATGTCATAAGAAACCTATCAATGATAATTAATGAAAAAATACTCGTATCAAATACCTTAATTAATGGTAAATAATTAGTTTATATAAAAAATAGTAAAATCATAAATAAATTCTAATCAGTTTTTCTCCTTTTTACCTCTAATTTTTAACCAAATCCTCCATTATATAAATCCATATATTTTATTCTACAAGTATGACTTATCATAATTAAATATAATACTATTGTATTATAATTATCTTTAATTTAATTTAATATATTCAATGTAATATTTTAATTACAATATCGTGCTTAAATATCTCAAAAGTTTCATTGAGAGTCCTCTACTTTATATTCATGTCATGCTCCAAATATTCTCTTAAAAAATACACATGAATAGAGTGGAGAGGCAAATGGAACCAAAGTTTGAGTTTTTTTTGTGAAGTTGATGAAGGGATTCCACTGCTTCAGTTCTTCTTCCTATACATTACTAAGAAGATGCATCCCTCTCGCCATAGCCAATGGAACCCATCTCCATAGTCAATCTCTCCATTCCTTTCGTTCACCCAAATGGAAACCTCGGATGACCAAACAGCACCCCAGGAGCAAACCAAACCACAAGCAAGACACTACGCCGGACTCGCCACAGACTACATACATGAGAGAATGGATCTCCAGAATCTACCAAATCCTCAAATACTCGACCTGGGAATCCGCACAGGACCAGCTCTCTTCCCTGCCGATCAAATGGGACTCCTACACTGTCTCTCATGTCCTCAAGGCCCATCCCCCGATGCAAAAGTCGTGGCTCTTCTTCAACTGGGTGTCCCAGGTCAAGGGCTTCAAGCACGACCATTTCACCTTCACCACGATGCTCGACATATTCGGTGAGGCGGGTCGGATCTCTTCGATGCAGCACGTCTTCCAGCTCATGATGGAGAAGGGCGTGAATGTGGATTCCGTGACCTACACCTGCCTTATGCAGTGGGTCTCGAAGTGGGAGGGCGTCGAAGGGGCTGTTCGAATTTGGGAGGAGATGAAGGATGTAGGCTGCCACCCGACTGTCGTGTCGTACACTGCCTACTTGAAGATACTGTTCGACAATAGGCGTGCAGAGGAGGCCAGTGCGGTTTACAGGGAGATGATCGAATCTGGCTATACCCCTAATTGTCATACCTACACTGTCCTGATGGAGTATCTGATGGACTCTGGTGAGGCAACGATGTGGTTTTTCACGGTCACGGTGTGTCCTCTGTGTGTTCGATATAATGCCTGCGAAGATTGTTTAACCTGGATGCTACCCGCTGCTGTAGAATCCTGCATTTTATAGACTTTTTAGAGGAATGATTAACCAGCTCAGTAGTCTAATGGTTATCTACTCATTGTCTAATACGTGCAGTAATCATAAATAAATATTGGGAAAATTCAGCTGCATATCTTGTCAAATTGTGTGAAAGCAAGAACATGTTTTAAATTTTCACAAAAAATACATTGTTTTGGCAGTTCCATTTTGTATGTGAAGAAGACAAATTCACTTTACATCGACATGTCTTAATGTTTGATATGTCATGGTGCAAATCCCTTGAACAAGCTTTCTCTTGGCACTTGTAATTATCTGCCTTGCTCTTTCAATAGTGTATACTCAAACTCACTTGTTTCTCCAATAGTTGCATAATTCGTACTGTAAGATGATATGTTCTCATTATTACTACATTTCCAGAGTTTCTCTTTTCAAATCATGAGAACCTATAAAAACTTTCCACGCCATGATTTTAAGTCTGATAAATTTTTACAAGTTAATTTGACTTATTTTTCTTTTTCATGAATGATTCCAGGAAAATATGAAGAAGCCTTTGATATATTCACAAAAATGCAAGATGCTGGCATTCTACCTGATAAAGCTGCATGCAATATTTTGGTAGAGAAGTGCTGCAAAGTTCAGGATATAGAAATTATGCATAAAATTCTTCAATTCATGAAAGAAAACAAAATTGTCCTTCGCCACTCAGTTTTCATTGAAGCCCTAGATATTCTCCGAAACAAGGGCCAAAGTGATGGTCTTCTGAGGGAAGTGAACCCTCACTTCTCAGATGAATGCAGTACTGACCAAGAGGATTATGATGTTTCCTACACAACTGAGGGAGCTGTTCTGTTAATTCTATTGCAGAAGCAAAGTCTTGTTGCAGTGGACCATCTCTTCATTGCAATTATGAACAAAAACATACGGCTCAACCCAACAGTTGTTTCCATTACCATCCATGTGAATTGCACTCGAGGAAGATTTGAAGGTGCTTTATTGGCCTTTGGGTACGGGAAAAAGTTGGGATTAGTCTTGGAAAAAAGTGCATATCTTGCAGTGATAGGCTGTATGATTAGAAGGGATGAATTTGAAAAGGCGGTCAAGGTTTTTGAAGAAATGCTTCGTGTTGGGCATCCTCTTGGTCCCTATCTTGCTGCCACTTTAATATATAAACTAGGGATCGCTAGGAGACCAAACTTTGCTGCAAAGATTTTCAGTTCACTTCCCAAAAACCTCAGAGATGCAGCCACTTATACTTCCCTCGTGTGGGTTTATTTCTCTGCTGGAGCTCCCGAGAAGGCAATGAAAATTTACCAAGAGATGAGGGGAAAAGGGATTAATCCTTCTTTGGGGACCTATGATTTGATGGTGGTTGGTCTAGAGAAGAGCGGAAGAGTCTCCCAAGCAGGAACATATAGAAAGGAAAAGCAGAGGTGGCTGTTTGATAGTGGTCTGGAAAGGGTTGTCTCGCTGGAGGAAAGGATATGTGACCTTCTGTTTGCCTGGGATACTGTTGCCTTTCAGTAGGCTTCCCACTGGCCATATTCAAGACTTTACAACTGCATATTTAACAGTGATGCTCCTGCAACAGGAGGAAAGGAGCACGATTTCAATGATCTAATGAGCACACGAAAATGGACAAACTCCAAGTTCCCATTCTTGTGATGATGATCCAAAACTTTGAAAGAGGAAACCCGCGATTTCTGAGAACTGTGCTATTGTCCCTCATTGCTGGAATTTCTGGTGCAGATCTCAATTTTCTGAAGGCTACCTCTAAGACCATTGATGTACGCAAAGGCCAATAAATCACCTTCAATTCTGCTTGGAGGTTACCTCTAAGAACATTGATGTGACTGTCCAAGTAGCCTCCTCGTTGAATGATCATTTTTGTTCTCAATGAAGAAAGCCTAGAAATCACAGAAGGCTGTTTTCTCCAATCACCCCCGACTGCCGCTAGGAACAGAGCATGATTGTTGATGTTGGCCTCTTTTCTGATTCATCCACATCAAATTTAGTGCTTTATAGATGATGGGAAATGCTGTTAGTTATCAGGAAGAATCCTCTATGCATCCTCCCGAACTTGCGGTGTCGGGGCGGTTTCCTGTTTGATTCCTGCTAATAGGCATGAAATGGTTCGCGGTTCCACCATTAACATCTTCTGCGTTGTGAAACAACTTCCGTCAAAATTGCCCTTGGAGATTTTTTGGTTCACTATTTTCTGATTTTCACTTGTACTACTGTTATGACGAATCACCACCATGTTTTCTGTCCCCACATGTTTGGCCTTAATAGCAGAAGTGTAAGATTAATATTTAGTTGATTAGTGTTAGCCAATAAATTCAATGTTACAAATTTTAGATGTAGTTAAAACTTGTATTTTTTCCCAACTACTACTACCAAGATCTATATTAATTGATAAAAGGTAAAATCATTGAGGTTCTATATAAAATCCAATAAATATCGCTAGAAATATGGGAATATCACTAGAAATATGGGAATGGGCATGACCAATAATTGGTAAAACCATAGAATTAGTAAATTATTGGGGTAGGTTACTTGTAGTTTTTTTATAAAATTTGCACTAAATTTATGTTAGGAATAATGGAACCAAACTCATTAAATTCTAATTCTAAAAAGTTTTGGAAAACTTGTGATAAAATATATGTTTCAAATAAGTATTAACGAAAATATAATTTAATAATTTTTAAATTATATCATTTTATTTAAAATTTTATAAAGTTAATAGATTTATGCACTTAATAGCGTAGTAATTAATTTTTTTTATCATTGTGTAAAATTTATTTATACCTTAATTCGTAACAAATTCAATGACATTTTTAATTAAAAATATGATTAAAATAAATCATACAATCTTTCACAAAACTAAATGATTTTGGAAACTTTTCAGTTAATTTATCGTTTATCCAAGTTCGGGTCAAGTATATTTCTCTCTATAATATCGAAAAAAACCTGTCTTGTCGAATCTTAATCTTCTATTAATTTCTAAAGTTAAAACTTATTTTCACCCAATCTGTGGTGGAAATTGTGTCTTTATTGTGCAACTATTTCCCTTGAAATCAAAGCTTCCAAGCATGTATCCCTAGGACCCGAGTTTATGGGACTTTCCTGCCCCTATCATCAATCCTCACGAGTAGGTCTCATTTTTCGTTTGGAATAGACATGTGTTTCCTTGCATCGGGTGGTTTGGGCTCTAAAAATCTTAATTTCATCTCATTACTCTCCATCCTTACCACATTGTCATTTGGTCATTATCCCTCCCCGGGCAATTGAATCATGGTCGCATGTTACTCGTAATACATGGACCTTAGGCCTCGACAACACCCACTATTTGGGTGTTTCATTTATTTGATTTGAGTTTTTACCTTTGTCCCTTAGATGCTATATTATTGTTCTTCTCTTATACCTTGACCATTTTATCCCTACCAAGGAGGTACAATTGATGGTAGGAGAATGTCCATTTCATTACCTAATAGGATTGACAATAATGTCCCATGTAATTAGTGTGAATTTGATTCCCTCTACTAATATGTGATCGTATATAGTGGTCGTTAAAATTATGGCTAAAAGAAAAAACAGTTGGGATACATTAATATGTGTTAAAGTGGTCTTAACATGATTTTACCTCAGATAAGGTTGAAATTATAGATGCTATTGTATTTTTCTTTGAGTTTTGTGATTTTATTATTGATTTGTGAATCAAAGGGCCTTGTTCAATTAAGGGTCATCATATGTTCTTATGTGCTTGGGAAGAATATAGAAGTCTCACACAAGTAGAGTTGAAAAGTATGCTAATATGGATTTAAATACATATGCTAACTATAACTCAACTAGTTTAAAGTAATTACTAGAATATTGGTAAATGTATCAAGTCACTATTAAGTGATGATCATTACCATATGTATATTAATAATTTATATATGAAATGCATGATCATAATAAAGATAGAGTTACCACTCATTTCAGGAATTTAGAGCGTTAATCCAAGTGAGGAAGACATTAAGCTACAATTCAAATACAAACATTTATCTTCCTTTTACTTTAGGTGTGGACGGTTAATGCACACGATCAAACAATGTCGGGAAGAGCCCTTGGAGGAAGTGGTATTTAGACGATGGTTGAGGGTCTCAATTCAAAAGATATCAACAATGACCGATACTCATAATAGTTAGCAGACGAAGGGGATGCCAAAGAGTTTTTATCCACCATTCATTAATGTAGCTCTCTCTCCTCCCTTAAATTCATATTAGCCACTCGAAAAACTAAATCCTCAATACAGTGCATTTGGAGTAGAATTCTTCTGGCCAAAGGTCACCCCAACCTAGTGGTAATTATGGAAGACATTGTCTCATAAGAGAATAAGGACACATATCATATGAAAGTTAGTGCTAAAATGTCTTTGAGAGTCTGTTATAATTATTTAGTTAAGCACCCTTGTGAAGAGATTGAATATGTGGAAGTATTGACTATAGTACCCCACCAATTAATAGAAAAAATGAACATGTTATCAATCAAAAGGTTCATGGGACTGGATTTGGGTCTTTTTGGTCGAAAATTATCTCACACTCAATAGAAACATATGTGGTGGACCAAGAATATAGTCATAAACGCCCAAAGAATCATTGCAAAACTCTACAACAAGTTCAAAAATATCCATTAAGATAAAGTGGTATTATATAAGTGACGAAACATACTCATTTCTCAATTAAACAAGGCCTACAAAATAGAGGAACTATTCTAATAGTAAAGGTCTCAACTTAAATGGCTTGTAGAAGGAGATCAAAATACTAATTATTTTCATTAGAGTGTAATTCAACATAGAGCCGTGGATATGATTTACCATATCAAAGATGAGAGTGGCTTGTGGATAGATAATGAGTAAACAATTAGCTCAAGGTTTTTCAATTTCTTTACTATGTTGTACAAATTTGAAAGGTGTTAACATATTAAACAAGTGGTCGGGTTATAAAAAAAAGCAGTCACCCCAATTATGATTGAGTCTCTTTCGAGACAAATTACTCGAGTGGAAATGGAACAAACAAATTTTTAGCTAGGAGCAAAAAAAGTAATACAGATGGATTTAATAAGACATTTTATCATTTCTACAAGGACACGGTGGGGTCACACACTGCTAAAGTGGTGGTACACTTCTTTGGTATAGGTGAAATGCTAGATTTCCTAAACAAAACAGATATTTCCCTTATTCAAAAAGTGAAGTCACCCGAAGATTCTTAATTTATGCCTATATTATATGTAATTTCCTATAAAAATTATATTTAAGGTCATAGTGAATCGTTTGAAACATTTCATTTATCAATTAGTGTCGGAGCGTCCCTTCATTCGGTAGAGACTATTCATGATAATATCTCAGTGGCCCATGAATATTTCCACCATCTAAACACGAAAATAATTAAAGCCTATGTTCAAGTAGAGTGGGCATTTCTAGAATACCTTACTCGTTAGTAAGCAATGAAAAAAATTACAAGTACCTTATTCTTCCCTTTATACTTCAAAATATGTTTGAATTGCTATATGGAAGATTCAATGTGCACATAAGATTAGGAATTTTGTATAGATGATGGGCTCAACTTCTATTAGTACTAATTTATATGATAGGAGTATTAGTAATTGTGCTTAATAAACCACCTAAATCACGGCCTGTTATCAACCATTGTCCACTCATTAATAGATATGAAAAATCAACACAGCCACCAACAACAGTCCTACAGCTGCCTTCATCATACTAACTTGCAGAGCTATAATATAGTCATTTAATAGTTGTTAATATAATATTCATTGTACTCTATTTAAATACCATATTACCATTGTTATAAATTAAAGTTGAGAATATTTCATACCATTTTCTACTCTCTGTTTATACCTTCTTCTGCTCTCTCTAACTCTTTTATGGTATCAGAGCCTCCAATTTACATCTTTTTCGATTCTTGTGTGCCCTTATATTCTTCATTGCAACAAACTTTTTGATAAACCTTCATCCATATTCTTTTCTACCTACTCGTCACAACAAATTGTCACACACTTACTCATTGTAGTCATCCTTCTCAACAAATCAGTTTCTATACCTCTATACTATTCTCAGCATTATGTATTCCAACATTCAGTTGTCAAACTATCTCTCAAGTCATGTGCCTCGTGACTCTCATGTGCCTACCTACCAATTATGTCTCCAATTGGGTCATTACACCCCTTCTTGTTCGCAGTTGTAGTATCTTCAATCTCCACAATCTCATCTTGTCTCTAGTGCCAGCTCTAACACTCATAATTATGTCCCATCCACTCATCGATTTGCTCTTAATCATATTTATTACGTCCTATCCATTCCCTTTAATCTTCTTCTTGTCTTTAAATTTACTAAGAATAACTTCTGTTACTTTGAATTTCACCCTTATTATTTTCTTGTTAATGATCTTTACACTCATCAGGATCTACTACGAGGGATACGTAAAGTCAGCCACTACTGTCATTCGGTCGATCATGCGAAAAACTCATCTTCTCATGCTTTGGTTAGCTCCACCTTTTCTAATTCCTTATGGCACCAATAGTTGGGAAATCTAACCTCTCATATTGTTAAGCATGTTTTAACATTTGGAAAACTAATAAAATATGTATTTTTTATCCTTTTTTGTACCTCTTGTTGTGTGGGAATAATTACTCAATTACCATTTCATTGCACTCAACATATTAGCACATCTCCATTACAACTCATTCACACTGATATTTGGGGATTTGCTCTTATTATCTCTCACACGAGACATTATTATTATATTCATTTTTGGATGACTATAGTAAATTTTCTTGGTACTTTGTTATGAAAAGTTGCACTAATCTTCTCTCCATTTTTCATACATTTCGACTTCGTGTTAAAAAAATTTTTGGGCACAAAATTAAGTTTCTCCAATCGGATGGGGCTAAAGAATTTATTTTCTCTGATTTTCAACATGAACTCCAAATGCATGGCATTTCTCATCATCTTTTATGCCCATGTACACCACAATAAAATGGTGCAGATGAGAGCAAACACCGTCACATTATTGACATGGGTATCACTCTTCTTGCCCATTTTAATCTTAATATGAAATTTCAGGATTTTGCTCTTGAAACATTTATGTTTCTCATCAACCATCTCCCCACTCGTGCTCTTCAGTATCGTTCTCCTTATCAAGTACTCCATCAGTCATCCCCTAATTATCATCTTCTTCGTGTGTTTGGGTGTCAATGTTTTTCTTATCTTTGGCCCAACCAAACTCACAAACTTAAGTTTTGCTCTCGACCATACATCTTTCTTGGCTATCCTTCGAACTATCTCGGGTACCACTATTTTGATCCCCATTCGGGTCGCATTTTCATCTGTCACAGGATCACATTTAATGAGTTTGTGTTTCCCTTTGTTTCTCCACCTTTAGACCCTCCTTCTCACCCTGATCTCCCCTCCCCCCCTTTGGATTGGATCCCTTGCAAATGAGGCTTCTAAAGTTATAACACCTCATTCCCCACCTCAGTGCATGGTTACTCATTCTCAAGATGGATCTCTTCTTCCTCGATGTTTTACCATTACCTTTACCAATAATCCAATTGCATTTATGATTGTTGATCATTTACATAAACCTCGCACATTTTATCAAGCTTGGCGTGAATCTCATTGGATTCATGCGATGCATCAAGAATATTTGGCTTTCCTCGCCAATCACACTTGAGACCTTGTTTCGGCTCCCACAACTCATCATGTTATCGATTGCAGATGGGTTTACAAAGTCAAATAACACCTTGATGGCTCAGTTGCTTAGTACAAACCTCATTTCGTTGCTCAAGCATTCTCTTAATAGGCAGGTTTTACTTATGATGAGACCTTTTGTCTAGTGATTAAACCAGTCACCATTCACCTTATTCTGGCCATTGTAGTTTCTCAACAGTGGTACATTCATTAGCTTGACGTCAATAATGCATTCTTACATGGTTATCTTAACAAGGAAGTATATATGCATCAACCGCCTGGTTTTTGTGACACTGCTCATCATCATCATGTATGTCACCTTCATCGTGCTTTGTATGGTCTTAAACAGTCTCCGTGCGCTTAGTTTCTTCGTCTTAGTATTTTTTTTTGCTCCACCAGGAATTTCATGCTTTTGTAGCTGATACCTCTTTATTCATGTATCAACATCACAGTGCTATCATCTTTCTCATGGTTTGTCATGCCCCAACCCAGTTTGATCAGGGTTCGTGATCAACCCGCCACCCTTTCTCGCATCATTCGAGTATTCCCACCCTAATGATGTTGGGAGGGTAAAGGTGTGTCTATGTTCAAACCCTTACTATAAGTGGGGGTAGGAAGCATAACTTAAGGGTCCAAGCTGGTCCAAGAACTTTCCGTCTTGGTGTTATACCTAAAAGGGTGAGAGGAGGAGAATGAGTACATAATATATAAACCCCGTCCTTTAGTAATGAGAAAAAACCGGTCAATGTGATCTTTAAACCGAATTGGTCTACAAGCCGACTATTAGGTGACGAGCAAATTCGAAAATTTCTAACTTCCATGTGACTAAAAAATATTCATAAACTTGGGAAAAGAACCCTAGGATGATATGAGGAAGAAAGACCAAAGCAGTTCAAGAGAATCGGGTCCAAACTGGATAGAACCGGTTTATGAACCAAGTTGATTCATGAATCGGAACCAATAGAGAATGAGTTAACCAAGAAGTTTATGGATTTCTTGTGATTTATAATCCTCGATAAGGAACCTTAGAACAATGTGCGAGAGAAAAACCAGATCGGTTCAGGTGAACCAGACCCGAACCAAATTAAACCGGTTTAAGAACCGAGCCAGTTTATGAACTGAAATCGATTAAGTGGTGATAAACCAAAAATTTTATGGACTCCAAGTGACCCAAGGAGTCACAAAAGACATGGAAATGGACTTGTGAAGGAATTGGGGATGAAAACTAAACCGGTTCAGGTGAACCGGATCCGAACTGGTTCGGACTAGTTTGAATCACTATTGAATTGAAACCTAAATTCATTTTTCTAGGTGGCTTAAATGATTCAAATTGGAGATTTGAGGCCACCATTGGATAGAGAATGAATTTAGATGAATTTAGAAATTTTTAGATTTGAAAAACTTGGTCGAATGAGGGGTCCGGTCCGGTTCGGATGGTTTAAGCTTGGAACCCAGTTCGGACCGGTCCGGTCCGGTTCGGAACAGTGTCATCTTCTTCCTCAGGATGATGACACTGTTCACTCACCGGGAAACTGAAGAAATGCCGGTGAAGAAGAAATGCCTCCATTTGGTACGTTTCAAGTCATCAATTCCAGGCATAACGGTGCCAAACAGACGACCAACGAGTCCCCAAGCTCCCTATATAAAGAGCCCCTCTCCATTCATCCTCTCTACACCTGAAAAGTTCACTCTCTCTTAGTTGCTTTGTTTTCTGGTGAAGCTCGAACTAGAGCTCTGATATAGGGTCAATTCTGAGCCAAAGAAGGTGAGGTCAGGTTCATTAGAACTGGGAAGAAGTCAGCTACACGGTGGTAGCATCCGTTCATCTCGAGAGTCGCTGGAGAAGCACCGACGTGATCAAACAGTGAAGCAGCTCCAGTGAACCGAAGCTGCCCTATTTCAGCCGAGTTGAAATCGGCCAATTCAAGCCCTCCCCAGGCCAAACCAAGCTCTCTTGACACTTCCTTGGCCCTTCCACGGTCAAATTAGGACAAAAAGGTAAGCCAATTTGGCTTCCCTTTACAATTTCAAATCGTTGTTAAAGAGAGAGTCGACCGAATTTCAATGAAGAAATTCTAATCCAATTTGATATCAATTGATGCCATTCTTGATCCTAGGAAGAATCTCTGGAGGACAACATGCCTAGATAGAAAGCTCCAACCGCCACGCCCTCACCGGTGAGAAATTGAAGCTCTCTCTCTCTACAGTCTATTTTCCGATGAAGCTCCGTTCGAGCTCGTTCCGGCGTTAAAATCTATGATTCAAAGTTCCTTAGAATCATATGAACATGTAGAAACTCAATTTTAACTCCAATTTCAACAATTAGAGGTGTTTGATCGGTCAATTTGATGAAATCAAATTTGGTAGTGTTGAAGAGGTTAAATTAGGGGGAAATTGGGGATTTTCGAAAATTCGAAGGACCAAAATGTAATTTTCTAAAATTGAGGGACAATTGGTCATGATAAGAATATTAGAGGGCCAATTGAGAAATTTTAGAATTTTTGGGGCAAAAGTTACCATTTTTCTAAAGAAGGGGCAAAATGGTAATTTTGGGAAAATTGAGGGACCAAATTGGAAATTTGGGAAATTAAACCCATTTGTGTGAAATCAAATAATTTGAGGTCCTAAGATAAATTTTAAAAGTTTTGGGACTCAAATTTAGGAAAAACTCGGCAATAGGGACCTAATTGCAAATATAGGTAAAGTTGAGTTTTCTCATTCATTTGAAACGAATAAGAGCTATTAGGCCAAAGAATCATGAACAATTATGTTCATTTTTTGTAGGAGAACGAGACATCGAGAACGCCAGTCGAGATCTAACTTGCTAAAGACGGAACCCGACTAAGTGGAATTTCACTGCACTATCGGGTGAGTGAGATTAAATATCATACCCAGTTGGGAATGATAAGTGCCTCGGTATAAAAACCCACTGTTTAGTGGTATTTTAATCATCACCACTTAGAGAAAGTGATGTGAAAATTATGTGAAAAAATTATTTATCGGTTGTAAGTAGATCATACCCGGTTGGTATGATGAGACTTTCTTGAAGGAAGTTGAAAACCCGTTCATCGATTATGAACGGAGATATCCTTATATCGGTTGGTATAATAGACAATGAAAACCTATTTTGTCGGAAGTGTTTCTCCCTTGATTGTTTGCCCATGCTTAAACTATTTGGGAGACCTTGACAGGAGCTCAAATAGCTCTTATAGGCCGGGGGCCTCGGGTTTGGAACTTGAGGGCTAGAATGCCAATTTTTGAAAATCTCGTACAATGGGCCCAAGGCCAGTTGGCACGAGTAGGAGCTCATAAACGAACATAATATATGTGCCATAAAACTTAATAAGTGAATTGTTTGGCCATGGTACCAACATAGGACCGCCATGCTTAGTCAAATAGTAGCAGTGCAACATGACAGGTCGACGGAGTAGTCAAGACAAACAATTATGGGTTGAGTTGAGAGTCAGGGTCGTTGGACTAGTGGCACCACATATTACATGGCTTGATAAGCGTCCTAAGGGCTCTGGACAACCCGATGAGTTTAAGGGCTGATTGTCATTCCAAGTGTCTGTGCGAAATTTGGAGTAGCACCAAGCCCATGAGACCAGGGTGGGGACAGGATGAGGTCTCTGTCCTCATACGGACATGAAGAAGCGATTTCGGGATTGTGGGTCTGATGTCGCGTACATCCACTCATTCCCAGGGTAGAAGTGGTCGTGCTTCTATTCGGGTGGCCGGTAAAGTCGCTCCGAAGCCACTAGTGGGATTAGTAGTCGTACTGACCTACGGATGTGTATAACCTTCATGATGAAGGATGTGTGTTGGGTGATGATGACACACCGTGGTAACTAAGAAATGATGGTAAAACCCGAACTTTTAAGGGATATTGAAAAGAACGGAGTCTGGCACACTCCATATAAATGTTTTTTTCTTAAAAGTCAAAAGATTTAAATCCCATTCACTGAGTAGTTGTACTGACCCCCTCCCTTATACCCCTTTTAGGAAGTCCCGGAAAGCCGATTCTTAAAAGACTTGCGCAATTAAACGCCTACAAGATAGGTACAATTATTTTAAATTACTATGCAGTTTTGATTTATGATATTCCTGAAAAAAGGTACAGATTTAAAGAACGCCTTACTCTACACGATTTATAATATAAGGGAAAACCCTTTAATAAACTAGGAGAGTGGAGGATTGATCACGGGGATCCGATCAAACCGGGTTAGGGCGTGACATAATACTTAGTGAGGGAAATCAGTATGACATTTACTTTAATTAATTTTATCTGTTCACTTAAGTTTTTCCATTTATTATCGTTATTCACACATTTCACATGATCAACAACTGCCCGCTTATCATAGGAGGGATCATACATTCGCAGAACGGTCCTCGACCGTGCCACTTGTAGATCAGATAGCCTTTACCATCCACCCTGATAGAGGTGTACTACCTCTACCTAGGGTTTGAGTGAACATCAATAGTCTGACACATCAAACCCTGATTACTTCAACATGTATGATCAGTGGGACGAGACCTCATTTCCCCTACTACCTCGGTCTCCATCTGTAGGAAGCTACTCGACTTCACGACCTACTGAACGACGAAACCACCATTATGCTCCCCTGGGTCATCCAACAGTCCTTGGGCTCCATCATTACCTCATGCTAGGTGTAAACTCCATCCCTTAAAGATAAGAGAACTTGGGAAAGAACCGGTCAACTCAAGAGAGAAAACCGAACTGGTTCATGAACCTTAACAGGTAGAGGAAGGGCAAAATGGGAAATCGACAAACACCAAGTAACTCAAATAGTCATAAAAATAATGGAAAAGGACTTTGGGACAAATTGGAAGAGAAAATTAGACCGATTCAGGTGAACTGGATTAAATCGGTTTGAACTGTTATTGAACTGATTGCTAAATTCATTTTTCTAGGTGGCTTAAAATATTCAAATTGGGGAATCGAAACCATCATTTAATAGAGAATAAATTTACAAATTTTTAATTTTGAGAAAATCAATCGAATTGGGCATGAATTGATTGGTTTAAGCATTAAACTCAGTTCAGTCCAATTCGAAATAGTGTCGTCTTCGTCCTTCAAATGACGACACTGTTCATTCAATGCATGAATGTACAGCGCCGACGAAGAGGAATCGTTTCTGCACAGGCCGTTCCCTGGCAAGGATAAGCTTGACCAAGATGTGAAATGGTCGGGTAGAGAGTCCATGAGCTGCTTATATAAAGAGCTTCTCTCCATTCATAGCCCTATATAAATACCTCCAACTCCTCCATAGCCCTCTATATACTCCAATTAGTGTTAGAGAGAGAACCGATGAAATTTCACTAACCAAATTCTCCATCAATTCGACATGAATTGATGTGATTCTTGATCATATGAGGAAACTCAAGATAAGAGCCATCTATCCAGATCAAAAGCTCGGACTGCCACGCCCTCGATGGTAAGCTTTTGAAGCTTTCTCTCTCTACGTCCAGTTTTCTGATGAAGCTTTGTTTAAGCTCATTCTAGTGTCAATTCATGTGATTTAAAGTGCAATTGAATCGTATGGATGTGAAGGAACTCAAATCCACCTTCAATTTCAACAATTAACTTCAATTGATTGGTCAATTTGATGAAATCAAATCTAGTCATGTTGAAAGGTTGAAATTGGGAAAAATTTTGGGAATTTCAAAATTTCGAGGGACTAAAGTGCAATTTCCCAAAATTGAGGGCCAATTGGCCATGAAAAAGATGTTGGAGGACCAATTGGTTAATTTTTGGAAATTTGGGGTGAAATTTACCATTTTTGTAAACTAGGGGCAAAATGGTAATTTTGGAAAAGTTGCGGACCAAATTGTGAATTTTGGAAACTTGAACCCCTTTTCATGATTTTGAATAAATTGAGGTCTCAAAGTGAATTTTAGAAGTTTCGGAACTCGATTTGGGGAAATTTTGGCATAAGGGACCTAAAGTTATAGAAAAAGAACTTTAGGGACCTAATTGCAAATAATTGAAAAGTTTGGGTACTTTATTCATTCGTGATGAATGAAGGCTATTAGGCCAAAGGATAATGAACAAGGAAGTTCATATCGTGTAGGAACACAAAGTACCGGGAATGCCATCCAAGACAAGCTCACGTGGAGGTAAAAAACTGGTTAAGAGGAATTCACTATATTAACGAGTGAGTGGGAATTTTTACATTATACTCGGTTGGGATGAAGGGTACCTTGGAAATGAAAACCTACTACTATATGGAAATTTATCATCACACCTGGATGGGGTGATGTGAGAAAACACATGAAAAAACTACTTAACTGTTGTAATTTATCATACCCTATTGGTATGATGGACTTCCTGGAAGGAAGTAGAAAATCCGTTTACCAATTATAAGTGGTGGTTTCATCACACACGGTTGGTGCGATAGACGAATGAAAAGATTATGCCACTACTAAAACTTTTTGGGACAACTTATTGACGGGAGCTCAAATAGCTTAGATAGGACGGAGGCCTCGGTTTTGGAACTTGGGGTCTAAAATGCCCGATTTTGAAAATCTCGTACATTAGGCCCAAGGCCAGTTGGCACAAGCAGGCGCTCGTAAGCAAGCATGAGATTAACTCAAGAAAACTTTAATGAATGATGTATTTGGCCATGGTACCATGATAGGACCGACATACTCAATGGATTGGCGGCAATGCGATAAGATAGGTCGATGGACCAATCGAGACAAACAGTTGTAGGTCGAGTTGAGGGTCGGGACAGTTGGACCAGTGGCACCAAAGATTAAATGGCTTATGAGGAAAACTATTGTTTTGTGCATGCACTAAGGTTCAAGACCATCAAGATGCCCAAGAGTGGTAGTGATGCGTCCTAGGGGTATTGGACAACATGGTAGACATAAGGGCAGTTTGTCATGCCAGCAGTTAGGGAAGCTTGACATAGCTTCATGCGCATGAGACCGGGGTGGGGTCAGGATGAGGTCTCTGTCCTCATACGGACACGAAGTTTTCTTTTCAGGTTAGAGGGCAGATGTTGTGTACATCCTCTCATTCCAAGGGAAGAAGTGGATGGGCTTCTATCTAGGTGGACGGTAAAGTCGTTCCAACGCCACAAGTGGGTGCAGTGGACGAGTTGCCCTATGAATGTGTGATCCCTTCATGATTAAGGATGTGTATTTATTGTTAAACACATCGACTGTGGTTAATGAGGAATGATGGTTTTGAAAGCCGAGAAATTAAGAAAATGGTTTAAGAAAATAAGGAGTCTGGCAAACTCCAAAAAAAGCTATTTTTGTTTTCTGAAAATCAAGTTTTAAACACCCATTCATTGAGTTGTCAAACTCACCACCTCCCTTTATCCGTTTTCATTAAACCGAGGGAAAAACTAACCTAAAGACCTTCAACTAGGTAAACCTGCAAGACAGGTATGTAAGTATAAATTTTATGCAGTTTTGATAATTCCAAGAAAGGTAAATGTTTAAAGGACGCCTTACTCCTGACGATTTAAAAGAAGGGGAACCCTTAATAAATCGGGAGAGTAGCGGGTTGCTCACGGGGATTGGACCAAATCTGGTCGGGGCATGACAAGGAACCAAAAGTTAAGAGAAATGAACTTTAGGGACCTTATTGTAATTAATAAAAAATTATGAGCCTAGGCTTTTAAGCCAAACTGTAAATGATAAGGCTGCCCAATTTGTGTAGGGACAAGTGTGATCGGAATGCTAGCAAGAGAAAGCTTGTATCGATTTGGAAAACCAACAGAGGATGAACAAGTCACAGTTATCGGGTGAGTGGGCTTATTCACATCATACCCGGTTGGGATGACAAAAAACCACTTATATGTGGGATTTTAACATCACACCTAGTTAGAGTGATGTGCGAACTAAGCTAAAAACTACTTACCGGTTGTAACTAGAGTAAATCATATCTAGTTGATATGATGGACTTCCTTGAAGGAAGGAGAAACCCGCTTGCCGATTGTAAGCGGAGATGTCATCACACTCGGATGGTGTGATGAAGTGAAAATTATATTTTTGTCATAAGTGTTCTCCCCTAACTATATGTCAATGCTTATTCTCTTTGGGATACCTTCTTGAAGGGAGCTAGATTAGCTCAGATAGGCTAGAGGCTTTAATTTTTTAACTTGTGGGGCTAAATTCCAGGTTTTGGAAAATCACGTACAGTCGGCCCAAGGCTAGTGGGCACGAGCAGGAGCTGGTAAAAAAACATGAGATATGAAAGCCATGAAAATTTCTAATGAAATGAATGTGTGATTTCGCCATGGTACCAAGACAGGACCAACAGTACTCGATGGACTAGTGGTAGTGCATCAAGGCTAGGTCGACGGACCAGCCTAGACAAACAGTTGTAGGTCGGGTTGAGGGTCGGGGCCGTTGAACCAGTGGTACCAAAGATAAATGGCTATGTGGAAAAACTATTATTTGTGCATGCACCTGTGGTACATGACCATCAAGACGCTCCAGAGGAGATAAGGGTAGCTTGTCGTGCCAGTCAGTAATGAAGCTCGGAGTAACTTCTTGTGCATAAGACTGGGGTAGGGTTGGGATGAGGTCTCCGTCCTCATACAGAACTGAAGTATTTTTGGGTTTAACAGATGAATGTCTGAGATGTTCTCTCAGACTTTGGGTATAAGTCAGGATCTTCTATCAGGGTGGATGGTAAAGATGCTCCGATCCACAAGTGGGTGCATTCAGCGTAACTGCATCTCACGAATGTATGTGTACCCTTCTAGATGAAGGGCATGTGTTGCCTATTAAACACACCTAATATGGAAATGAGAAAAAGGTTTTGAAAACCTTGGAAATGATTTGAAAATCCTTGTAAAAAGAATTGGTAAACCTTGGAAAAAGGTTTTGGAAAAAGAGATTGAAAATTTATAAAAAAAACCTTTTAAATGAAAATGTCATCATTGGCAAGTTAAAGGCTTTGAAAATCGAACCTTGAGGAAAGATCTTCTCTTTAAAGAAATGATCATCTTGGTGTGACTCTTTTTAGAACTCACTCCCAACACGCGATCACTGAGTTGTAGAACTCACCCCCTCCATTTTACTCCTTTCAGGTAACCAAAGGGAAACCAAAACTTAAAGACCTCCTTAAAAGACAAGTATGTCAATTTTAAGATATTCAGTTTTATATAATGCTATTCCAAGAAAGACAGGAAAGAAGGACGACTTACTACTCACAGTTTAAAAAGGGTGAAACCCTTTACGAACCAAAGGGAGTGACGGGTTGCTAATGGGGATCCAACTAAAACGGGTTGGGGCGTGACAACTTGAGTGGTATCAGAGCCTATTTCCTCGAATGTATTATCAAAACTATATAGCATAGCAACTAAGAGGAATAAATCTTAAAAATTTTAGATGGCTCCCAAGGGAGGAACCAAGAGAGCAAGAGCTGTAGTTTCTAGCACTACCTAACAACCCCACCCTGTAGAAACTCCTAGAAAAGCTCCAATGGGTCCACCTGGACTAAGCTCAGAACATCATAGACTATATGAAGACTTCACCCGAGTGTTTGGAAGACTCAACCTCACTCCAAAAGTGAACACCAACTCCCAAGTCAAGCCCGAGGAAGTACAATCCTATCCAACTTCTATCAACATCCCTCCTATAATTGATATCCCCAAATACCTCAAGACCCTCCGCCAATTAAGACGTAAGTCGTTCCTAGGAGAGAAGGATGCTAGAGTTGCTATGGACCGGCTGGCCAACATTAAGAAACTTATGGGAATAATCAGGATTCCACCAAAGGAGATGGTGATCTTGGTAGAATTCTTCCTGGGAGCTAGTGCGAAAAGGTGGTGGGACAACATCAGGAGCAATTCGAGGAGAGGTATTCGGAGGAATACTTAGCTTCACATCTAATCAACGAGAAGAAATAAGAATTCTCCCGACTCCGACAAGGATCCCACACCATCTTGGAGTATGAGACTAGATTTAATGAGCTAAGACCTTTTGCTCCAGATTTAGCCGGACCGACAGATATTTGCGAACGGTTCGTGGATGGTCTCAACATGGACATACGGGACCGGATGGGAGTACTAGGATGCCCCACAGATTTGGCTGCCATCATCATCATGGCCCATGAGTGTGAGTGTCTGGTACAGACAAGACGCCGCCGGATGGAGTAGGCCGATCAGAAAGAAGAAGGAGGACAGAACAACCAGAAAGGTCAATAGGAGCCTAGTGGGCAGGGATGGAGGACAAGAATGGGGTCCTTCAGAAGGAATGAAGGTTATCATATCCAAAGGAAGGCAAGTACAACCCCACAAAGGAGAAACCCCTATTGCCCCAGGTGCTGTAAAAGCCATGAAGGGTTGTGTCGATCATGCTTTGAATGTGGACAGCTTGAACACTTTGTAAAGAGTTGTCCAGCCTTTCGAAGTAACACACAATGAAGTACCCATCAACCACCTCAAGGGAACCCAAGGGCACTAAACGGACAACAAGACATAGCCACTACATCTAGGGTACCGACCAGAGTATACAACCTCACCTAGGAGGAAGCACGAAATAATTCTAATACCATAGCTAGTACTTATCAAAATTCCCTTACACAAATATAGAAAAAATTCTATAATTCATTATCATTATAATAAATAAAAGTTCCATTCTCTACAAAAATAAACATGTGTTGAGATACAATTATGAGAAAATCAAAAGGATGTACCCACCAAATCTCTAAAGAAAGGGAAACAAGAAGGATGGCATCCAAGGATGTCATGAAGTAGATTTAAGATTAGATGCCCTCAATGGTGAATAAAAAGTAATTCACGAAGAGAAGGGCAAGAACCCTTCCAAGGAAGGAAACCCTGAGGAGGCATACATGTCCTAACTGAGAAGTAATGGACCAAGTGACGAAGGATGAAGTGCATGCTGAGGTGAAAGAACCAAGGGAAGCATACTAGGAGGACCCAAGGAGTAAGTTAAACCCACGAAACAAGTAAGTAGGAATATAGCATCAAAAGATGTCAAACAAGTAGGAAAGAGGTGGACTACCCTTAATAAAGGAACAGAGGAAAGAACATCTGAGAAACCTCGGATAGGCAAGCCCTCCACTTTAGAAGTGATTAAGAGAAATGACTACCGACATCAAGATTGGTCGTGGTCCACACTCGCCTAATGGAACCCAAAGAGTGGACGACTGTGCATAGGGTGGAATGCACGAAATAAGACCAATAGTAGGAAGTTGTTGGATAGCAAATAAGGGAGGAAATGGAGGTTTAAGACAATGAAGGATTGAAAGTGGGCAATTATCCCAATGTGGAAAGGGTGTAAGGAGATGAAGAAAGAAGACCTTCAAGAAATGGTAAGAAGGTTGAACATGTCACTACTAAGGTGGAAATCTCTACTTTGAAGGACATAGTAGAGAATGAAATCATAAAAAGAGAACTCCCCAAACAAAGTAATCAAGACATAGACTAAAAGGGTTCAACTCGGAATAAATAATCGTGAAATGGTCATGAGCAAGCAAGAGTGGATGAAGGAAAGGGAAAGTACTTGAGTTAAGGATGCCACTGGAAATAAGGAAGGACCTAAGAAGGGAAGAATCCCAGCGTGTCAGTAAGTCATAGGGAAACCCAATGATTGGCACCGAAAAGACCCAATAAGGAAGTTGGAAAAGGACGAGTGGATAAGGAAAACTGACACGGTTATGCAAGGCATGACGTCAAAGGCATGAAGGATGATTGGACAACAGTAAAGGTAGTCAAAGAATACTATGAGACGTGAAGTTATACGATCCCTGAAAGGTTAGAAAGTTGAGAACAACCCTAAAGGAAGTGTTATAGAAATCTAATGGATAGAGGTAGGTTCTGGAATATGTCATGCTGTAAGGGACATGTAAGCCCAACAGTTCCAAGGAAAAATGTGACTCAAGTAAGGAAGAGTCAATTAGTAAGCATGATGAGGTCAAACATAATTTGGATCGAATTTGTAATAAATAACAGATGGAGGAAAGGTTGAAATACGACGAAGGGGTGATAACACCGAAACCCGTGAAAACAAGCACATAATGCTCGAAAGAACACCGAGCTAAGGGTTTCAACTATCAAGTGAATAACTAGACACAGGAACGATTGGGCATTTTGGAACTCCCAATTCTGAAGTCTTGGGCAAGAACCTCAAGAGGAAGAATCTTGCCCTAAGTAGAGGAGGAAGTGGACCTAAGGATATACATTTGGACTAGTAGGCAAGACATGCCTTGTTATGTTAAACTCCATAGAGGGAGTAAATAATGAAAAGGAAAAGAAACTCCTTAAATGAGTGATTTAAAGGGGCTAAGTGAAAGAACAACCAAAATGTTAACATATCAAGCAAACCCCAAGTTGACATTAAGGGAAATTATTACTGATGTGAAATATGCTGATTAAGTTTTGGGGACAAAACTCTTAAAAGGAGGGGAGAGTTGTAAACCTCATCCCTTAAAGATAAGAGAACTGGGGAAAGAACTAGTCAACCCAAGAGAGAAAATCGAACCGGTTCATGAACCTTAACTAGTAGAGAAAGGGCAAAATGATAAATTGAAAAACATAAAGTAACTCAAAGAGTCATTAAAATCATGGAAAATAACTTTGGGAGAAATTGGAAGAGAAAACCAGGTTTGAACCAGACCTGAACCATTTTGAACCAGTTTTAACCATCATTGAATTGATTGCTAAATTTATTTTTCTAGGTGGCTTAAAATATTCAAATTGGGGAATTGAAGAAACCATTGGATAGAGAATGAATATAAATGAATTTAGAAATTTTTAATTTTGAGAAAATTGGACTGATTGAGCCTGAACTAGCTGATTTAAGCATTGAACCCGGTCGGACTGGTCCAATTCGGTTTAGAATAGTGTTGTCTACTTCCTTCATATGACGAGAATGTTCATTCAATTCATAAACGAACAGCGCTGACAAAGAGGAATCATCTCTATTCAGGTCATTCCCAGGCGAGAATAAGCTTGAACAAGATGTGAAATGGTCAGGTAGAGAGTCCCCGAGCTCCCTATATAAAGAGCTTCTCTCCATTCATTCTCTCAACTACTCCATTTTTTGGTGAAGTTCAAACTAGAGCTCTGACTTGGGTAGTTTTTTCAACCTCAGAAGGTGTGGTCAGGTTCTTTAGACTCTAGGGGAAGTCAGCTATCTGATAGCAACTTTCGTTCGATTCAAGGACCGTAGGAGAAGCGCTAGCAAAATCAAATAGTGAAGTAGCTCCGAAGGACTAAAGCTACCCTATTTAGGACGAGCTAAAATCCACCAAATTCAGCCCTCCTCCAGCTAAACCAAGTCCTCCCAACATTTCCACAGCCCTCATACGACCTCAACTGAGCTGAAAGGTAAGCCAATTCAGACCTCCTTATTCGTTGCATGTCGGAGTTAAAGAGAGAAATTGTGAAATTTCGGTGACAAAATTCACCTTCGATTCGGGGTCAATTGTAGGAATTCTTGATCCTAAAAGATACCTCAGGAAGAGAGCTACCTTCTCTGATAGAGAGCTCATACCGCCGCATCTCCGATGGTAAGCTTTCAAATCTTTCTCTCTCTACGCACAATTTTCCAACGAAGTTATGACACGGTTCAAAGCTCAATTGAATTACATGGAAGTGTAGGAATTGATCCATAACTTCAATTGGCGCAATTAACCCAGATTGAATGGCCAATTTGAAGAAATCAAATTCGGTCAGTTTGAAGGGGAGAAATTCAGGGGAAATTGGGGATTTCGTAAAATTGAGGGACTTCTTTGCAATTTTCCAAAATTGAGGGCCAATTGGTTGTGGAAAATATGTTGGAGGACCAATTGGTCAATTTTTGGAACAATTGTGGCCAAATTGACATTTTTGTAAAGTAGGGGCAAAATGGTAATTTTTGAAAGTTAGGGATCAAATTGGAAATTTGGAAAACTTGAGCCCCATATACTATTTTGAGTAAAATAAGGACTCAAATGGAAATTTTGGAAACCTTGGGACTCAAATTGGTCAAAAATGGGCAATAGGGACCTATAGTTAAGAGAAATGAACATTAGGGATCTTATTGCAAATAATAAAAAATTGTGAGCCTAGGCTTTTATGCCAAACCATAAATGATATGGCTGCCAAAATTGTGTAGAGACAAGTGTGATCAAAATGCCAGCAAGAGAAACCTCACGTCGATTTGGAAAACCAACCGAGGATGAACACGTCACAGTTATCGGGTGACTGGGCTTATTCACATTATACCTGATTGGGATGATAAGCACTTTAGAAATGAAAAAGAACTTATATATGGGGTCTTAACATCACACCTGATTGAGTGATGTGCAAACTAAGCTAAAAACTACTTACCAGTTGTAAGTAGAGGAAATCATACCCGGTTGGTATGATGGACTTCCTTGAAGGAAGTAGAAACTCGCTTGCCCATTGTAAGCAGAGATGTCATCACACCCGATTAGTGTGATAAAGTGAAAATTATATTTTTATCAGAAGTGTTCTCCCTTGACTGTGTGCCAATGCTTACACTCTTTGGGAGACCTTCTTGACTCTAGCTAGATTTGCTCAGATAGGCTAGACGCCTTGGTTTTTGAACTTGTAGGGCAAAATGCTTAGTTTTAGAAAATCACGTACAATGGGCCTAAGGCCGGTGGGCATGAGCAGGAGCTTATAATCAAACATGAGATATGAAAGACATGAAAATTTCTAATGAAATGAATGTGTGATTTTGCCATGGTACCAAGACAAGACCAACAGTACTCGATGGATTGGCAGTAGTGTGTCAAGGCCAAGTCGATGGACCAGCCAAGACAAACAACTACAGGTTGGGTTGAGGGTCGGGGCCGTTGAACCAGTGGTACCAAAGAAAAATGGCTATGTGGAAAAACTATTGTTTGTGCATGCACCTGTGATACATGACCATCAAGACTCCCAATAGGGATAGCGATAGGTCCTAAGGGCTACTGGAAGACATGCTGGAGATAAGGATATTTTCTCGTATCAATCGTCATGAAGCTCGGAGTAGCTTCTTGCGCATGAGACCAGGGTGGGGTCGGGATGAGGTCTCCGTCCTCATACAAACATGAAGTATTTTTGGGTCTGAGGCTTGAACGTCTAGGATGTTCACTCAAACTTCGGGTAGAAGTCAGAGACTTTTATCAGGGCGGATGGTAAAGACGCTCCGATCCATAAGTGGGTGCAGTCGGCGTAACTGCATCTCACAAATGTGTGTGTTCCCTTCGTGATGAAGGGCGTGTGTTGCTTGTTAAACACAACTAATATAGAAATGAGAAAAAGGTTTTGAAAACCTTGGAAATGATTTGAAAATCCTTGGAAAAAGAATTGGCAAACCTTGGAAAAATATTTTGGAAAAAGAGTTTGAAAAATTAGGAAAAACACTTTTAAATGAAAATGTCGTCATTGGCAGGGTAAAGGCTTTGAAATTCGAACTTTGAGGAAATAACTTCTTTAGACCTGCACCTTTTTTGTAATAACATAATTCAAAACTGCATAAAATTTTAAACTAAACATATCTGTCTCACAGGCATATTAATTGATGGTCTTTAGGGTAGGCTTTCTGGAGTTACCTAAAAGGGATACAAGGGAGGGGTGAGAACAACGACTCAGTGAATGAGTTTTTAAATTTTATCTTTTAGGAAAAATATTTAATTTGGTGTGTGTCAGACTTCTTATTCTCTTCTAAAAATCTTTCTTTTAAAATTTCAACTTTCATCACCATTTCTTATTAACCACAGTGTGTCATCACCCAACACACATCCTTTATCATGAAGGTAAAACACACAATCGCAGGACAGCCCACCCACTGAACCCACTTGTGGCGTCAGAGTATCTTTACCAACCACCTAGATAGAAGCACGTTCACTTCTACCTTGAGAATGAGTGGATGTTCGCGACATCCGACCCTCAATCATGTAACAATTCTCTGTGTCCATATGAGGACAGAGACTTCATCCCGATCCCACCCCAGTCTCTTGCACTTGAAGCTACATCGAGCTTCGCAAGGCCTCCTGGTATGACTAACTGCCCTTATATCCACCAGCTCATCCAGGGCCCTCGAACACATCACTACCCCTCTTGGGCATCTTGAAGGTCCCGTAAACATAGTGCATGCACAATCAATATTTTTAAATCATGCCATATAATCTGTGGTGCCACTGGTTTAATGGCCCCGACTCTCAACTCAACATGCAACTGTTTGTCTTGACTAGTTTGGAGACCTAACATGTCGCACTACCGCTAGTTGATTGAGTATGTCATTCCTGTCTTGGTACCATGGCCAAACAATTCAATTACTCAAGTTTTCATGGCATATAATTCATGTTTGTTTATGGGCTCCTACTCGTGCCAACTGGCTTAGGGCCCACTGTTCAAGATTTTTAAAATCGGGCATATTAGCCACCAAGTTCCAAAACCAAGGCCTCCAACCTATATGAGCTATTCGAGCTCCCATCAATATGGTCTCCCAAGGATTTTAAGCAGTGGCACACAATCAGGGGAGAGCACTTCCGACAAAAATATATTATCAATTGTCCATCATACCAATCGAGTATGAGGACATCTCCGCTCATAACCGATGAATGGGTTTTCCACTTCCTCCAAGGAAGTTTTCATCATACCAATTGGGTATGATCTACTTACAACCGGTAAGTAGTTTTTCCACGTCATTTTCACATCACTCCTCTAAGTTGTGATGTTTAAAATACTATATAGTAGTGGGTTTTCATTTCTGAGGTACTTATCATACCAACCGAGTATGATATAAAAATCCCACTTTACCGTTAATGCAGTGAATTCCTCTTGACCTGTTCTGTAAACCCTACTCTTTGGAGTTAAGGAAAACCGAGAAAAGAACCGGTCAAAGTGAGTGAGAAAATCGAATCGGTTCACAAACCTGATTTTTAGGAAATGAGCAAGTTGGAGAATTTACAACTCCCAAGTGACTCAAAATGGTTCATAAACCTTGGAAAAGAACCTTAAGACAAATTGGGAGAGAAAAACTAGATTGATTCGGGTGAACCGGATCCGAACCAGTTTTAACCACTATTGAATCGGATGCTAAATTCATTTTTTTATGTGGCTTAAAAAAATTCAATTTTGAGATTTGAGGCCATCATTGGATAGAAAATGAATTTAGAAATTTTTAGATTTGAAAATTTTAGTCGAATTGGGGGTGAACCAACCGGTTTAAGCTTTGAATCCGGTTCGGACCGGTCCAGTCCGGTTTGGAACAGTGTCGTTTTCTCCCTTCAGAAGACAACATTGTTCACTCGCTGGAAAATCGCATAGCGCCGGCGAAGCAAAAAAGTCTCAGGCCAGGGAGTTTCAGGAAATGAGTGACTACCATTAAGATGCCAATCGGATGGCCAAAAAGTCCTCGAGCTTCCAATATAAAGACCCCCTCCTCATTCATCTTCTCTACTCCTAAAAGCTACATTCTTTGTTAACTGCTCCATTTTCCAATGAAGCTCAAACCAGAGCTCCGACTTAGGAACTTTTCTAAGCCAAACAAGGTGAGATCGGGTTCTTTAGAGCCGGGGAGAAGTCAGCTACACGCCTATAGTCTCCATTTGCTCCAAGGGTTGCCGAAGAAGCGCCAGCGTGATCGAACAGTGAAGAAGCTCCGACGGACCGAAGTCGTCCTATTTCGGCTGAGCTGAAATTGGCCAATTTGAGCCCTTCTCAGGTCAAACCAAGCCCTCCCAACACCTCTACAGCCCTCTCACAACTGAATTAGAGCTAAAAGGTAAGCCAATTTAGCTTTCATCTGTAATTTCTGATCAGTGCTAGAGAGAGAACTGACAGAAATTTCATAATAAAATTCTCATTCAATTCAACATCAATTGATGTAATTCTTGATTATAGGATGAACCACAGTACAAGAGCTATCTGCTCAAATCAAAAGCTCAGACTGTCATGCCCCTAACGGTTAGCAATTGAAGCTTTCTCTCTCTAAAGTTAGTTTTCTAGCGAAGCTCTGTTTTAGCTCATTCCGACATCAAAACTTGCGATTCAAAGTGCTATTGAATCGTATGAAGATATACGAACTCAATTTTAACTTCAATTTCAACCATTAGAAGTGTTTAATCAGTCAATTTGATAAAATCAAATTCGGCTATGTTAGAAAGTTGAAATTCAGGGAAAATTGGGGATTTTCGAAAATTCAAGGGACCAAAATGCAATATTGTAAAATTTAAGGTCGATTGGGCATGATAAGAATGTTAAAGACCATTTTTGTAAAGGAAGGGCAAAATGGTCATTTTGGAAAATTTGGGGGCCAAATTGGGAATTTGGGAAACTTGAACCCCTTTTTGTGAATTTGAATAAATTGAGGTCCTAAGATGAATTTTAAAAGTTTCGGGACTCAATTTGAGGAAAAACCGACATTTGAGACTTAAAGAAAAATAACTTTAGAAACCTAATTGCAAATAAATAAAAAGTTTGGTTTTCTCAATCATTTGAATGAATGAAGGCTATAGCTCGAGAGAAAATGAATAAGGATATTCATATCATGTAGGAACACGAAGTACAGGGAATGCCGGTAAGGACAAGCTCACGTGAATACAAATAATCGGTTGAGAGGAATTCACTGCATGATCGGGTGAGTGGGATTTTTATATCATACCTACGTGGGATGATAAGCACCTTGAAATAAAAACCCACTGCTTAGTCGTATTTTAAACATTACAACTTAAAGGAGTGATGTGAAAATGACACGTAAAAACTATTTACTAGTTGTAAGTAGATCATACCAGTATGGTATGATGAAACTTTATCGGAGGAAGTGGAAAACCCGTTCATCGGTTATGAGCAGAAATATCCTCATACTCAATTGGTATGATGGATAGGTGAAAACATAATTTTGTCAGAAGTGCTCTTCCCTAACTGTGTGCCACTACTTAAACGATTTTGGAGACCTTCTTGACGGGAGCTCGAATAGCTCTGTTAGGTCGGAGGCCTCGATTTTTGAACTTGGGGGCTATTATACCCAATTTTGAAAATCTCGGACAGTGGGCCATAGGCCAGTTGGCACGAGTAGGAGCTCGTAAACAAACATGAGATATATGCCATAAAACTTTAAATAAATGAATTGTTTGACCATGGTACCAAGACAGGACTGACATACTCAGTCAACTAGCGACAGTGTGACATGACAGGTCGATGGACCTGTCAAGAAAATAGCTGCAGGTTGAGTTGAGGGTCAGGGCTGTTGGACCAGTGGTACCACATATTATTTGGCATGTGAAAATACTGATTGTGCATACACTGTGATTACAGGACCTTCAAGATGCCCAAGAGGGGTAGTGTTGTATCCTAGGGCCCTGGACAACCTGGTGGGTATATGGGTAGTTCATCGCACCAGGTGACCTTACGAAGCTCGACGTAACTTCAAGCGCACAAGACTGGGGTAGGGTCGGGATGAGGTCTCTTTCCTCATACGGACATGGAGAATTGTTACGGGATTGAGGGTCAGATGTCGTGAAAATCCACTCATTCTCAGGGTAGAAGTCGACGTACTTCTATCTAGGTGGCCGGTAAAGTCGCTCCGACACCACAAGTGGGTTCACTGGACATACTGGCCCGTGACTGTGTGATTGACCTTCATGATGAAGGATGTGTGTTGGGTGATAACACACCATGATTAATAAGAAATGGTGATAAAACAAAGATTTGAAATGAAACAATTTTTTAAAGGAAATAAGGAGTCTGGCATACTCCAAACAAATCGTTTTCCTAAAATTTAAATTTCAAAAATCTATTCACTAAGTCGTTGTACCCACCCCCTCCCTCATATCTCTTTTTAGGAAATCCCAAAAAGCCTAACCTTAAGGACCACAAACTAATACAACCTATTCACTGTGGGACAGGTATGATAAACTTAAAATTTTATACAGTTTTGATTTATGTTATTCCAGGAAAGTGCAGGTTTAAAAGACGCCTTACTCTTTATGGTTTATAATAAGAGGAAGCCCTTAAATAAACTGGGAGAGTGGTGGGTTGTTCACAGGGATCTAACCAAACCGGGTCGAGGTGTGACAACGTGAGTGGTATCAAAGCCTGCTTCCTCGAATATATAATCAAGACTAGATAATATAGTAACTAATAGGATTGATATTAAAATTTTCAGATGGCTCCGAGGAAAGGATCCAAGAAAACTAAGAATGACTCTACTCAACACCATGTCCTTGTTAGAAGACATCCCTAGAAGCTTCCTAATGCCCAAGACATAGTAGAAGCCCCGAAGGACCAAATGGGGAAGCATCCAGTACCACTAAGGAGTACGGTTCCAGGACATGTTAGGGTCACAGTCCTGTGTATAAAGGGAGTCATGACTAAAGCCAAGAATGCTAGTATGATCATATAATATTACCAAGAAAATTGTAGCTTTCTATCTATCCTGTAACTATTTTTGTAATAAGGTTAAGTCCCAAACCTTTTGTACTCCTCTAATAATGAAGTACTCAAAATTTCAAAATCCTATCTCTCAATGACGTGATATTAATAAGAAGATGGTCCCAAGAATTGCAAACAAATAAACCCCCACTAACATAGAAATTAGGAAGAATCCCATCCCAGTAAAGAAAGCTGAATAAGGGGATTAAAAAATGTAGGAGAAATCCTAGAGTGACCATTTGGCAAAGAAGAAAACTCACAAGGTATTCAAGGACAGCAAAGCACCAAACCACTAATAACCTTGGAAAGACCCCACAACACTCAAAAGAAAGGAGGAACCACAATGGTCCACGCAAGGGAATAACCTATTACAAGTGTGAATGAAAGGGATACTACGTGAAGAAGTGCCCAACCCTACTAAAGACAAGTACCAAGATAACTTGTTATAGGTATAAGGGAATAGGATAGGTAAAGAAGGATTGTTCCACACCTCATAGATATAGAGCAATACCTCCTCAAAGGTCATGAAAGACATGAAGGACTAGTGATAAAAACCATGGAGCAGGTTAAGTGAGCGGTTCACAAAGGGGTAAAGAAATAGTGAGGTAAAAGTCAAATTAAACTTTTTCTTAAGTAGGTCAAACCGAGATGGATACTACAAGAATAGAGGTAAGGTACATGAACCCCTCATAAGGGGCAAATGCAGAAAAACATCCTTCAGAAACTTTAAGGTATGACACAGTATTAGTGAAGAAGAGAAGAAATACGCTATGAAGGGAACTCTGGAGAGATGCATATGATTAAGTACCCCTTGAAGGGATCATTGATGGGTGGACGGTCATGACGTGGAGTACAAGGGACCCACCCTTAATTAAGAAAATTTTCAAGGAAGGATGTATCAGGATGACCTAGCATGACCTACTTTGGAAGAGCAAAAGAGCCAAATAACGATTATAGGAGAAGCTAGTAGAAAGAAGTAACTAGTAACAATAGGATGGGCATGAAAGACAAGTGATACAACTATCCAAATAGTTGGACAAGAAAAATAGTGGGAACGAGGAAGATAATGAACTGGCCTCGAGAGAACCATGGATTTAAACCACAACAAAGAAGGAAGAAGTGAAAAGGCCAAAATATTGGAAAAGAAGGAAGAAGGAAAATCCTTAAAGAAAGTAATGGCCAAAAAATGGATTTACAATGGATGTGAGCCCTCCTTAAAAGGAAATAAATTAATGGGTAAATAGGAGGTTAGCATCGAAAGATGCTGTGACAAGTAAGAATGAGTGGACTACCCATACTAAGGTAATAAAGGAAAGAACGTCCGAGAAACGTTAAGAAAGTAAGCCCTCCAAATAATATGTGGCTAAGGAGTAATAACCACAATTGGTAAGAGGGGTCATAGTCCACACACGTATATGAAGCCTAAAGAGTGGACGATTGAGCATAGTATGGAACACACGAAATAAAAATTTTAAATTTGAGATTTGAGGCCACCATTAAATAGAAAATGAATTTAGAAATTTTTATATTTGAAAATTCGATCGAATTGGGAGTGAACTGACCGGATTAAGCTTTGAATCTGGTTCGGAACAGTGTCATCTTCTTCCTTCAGATGACAGCATTGTTCACTTGCCGGAAAATAGCACTGCGCCGACGAATCTGAAAAGTCTCAGCCAGGGAGTTTCATGCAATGAATAATCACTATTAAGGTGCCAATCGGACAACCAAGAAGTCCCCGAGCTTCCTATATGAAGACTTCCTCCTCATTCGTCCTCTCCACACTTAAAAACTCCATTCTCTCTCAACTGTTCCATTTTTCAGTGAAGCTCAAACCAGAGCCCCGAGTTGAGCACTTTTCTAAGCCAAACAAGGCAAGGTCAGATTCTTTAGAATCAGGGAGAATTCAGCTACACGTGTACTCTCCGTTTGCTCCGAAGGTTTCCGGAAAAGTGTCGACATGATCGAATAGTGAAGCAGCTCCAGCAGACCGAAGCTACTCTATTTTGATCGAGCTAAAATCGGCCAATTCGAGCCCTTCTCAAGCCAAACCAAGCCCTCCCAACACCTCCACAACCCTCTTACAACTGAATTAGAGCTTAAAGGTAAGCCAATTTGAATCCCCTCTACAATTTTCGATCGATGCTAGAGAGAGAACCGATAGAAATTTGGTGATAAAATTCTCATTCAATTCGGCATCAATTGATGCAATTCTTGATTCTAGGATGAACCTCAGGACGACAGCTATTTGGATCGAAAGCTCGGACCATCGTGCCCCCGACGGTTAGCAATTGAAGCATTCTCTCTCTATAGTCTATTTTATGACGAAGCTCCATTTGAGCTCGTTCCGGTGTCAAAACTTGTTATTCAAAGTGCTATTGAATCGTATGAAGATGTAGGAACTCAATTTTAACTTCAATTTCAATAATTAGTAGTATTTAATTGGTCAATTTGATGAAATCAAATTCAGTTGTCTTAGAAAGTTGAAATTGGCAGAAAAATTGGGGAAAATTGGGGATTTTCGAAAATTCGAGAGGTCAAAATGTAATTTTGTAAAATTGAAGATCAATTGGGCATGATAAGAATGGTAGAGGGCCTATTGAACAATTTTATAATTTTTGGGTGAAACTTACCATTTTTGTAAAGGAAGGGCAAAATGGTAATTTTGGAAAATTTGGGGGCCAAATTGGGAATTTGGGAAACTTGAACCCCTTTTGTGAATTTGAATAAATTGAGGTTTTTAGATGAATTTTAAAAGTTTCGAGACTCAATTTGAGGAAAAACCGGCATTAGGGACTTAAAGTTAAAGAAAAATAACTTTAGGGACCTAATTGCAAATAAATAAAAACTTTGGTTTTCTCATTCATTGGAATGAATGAAGGCTATTAGACCGAGAGAAAATGAACAAGGTTATTCATATCCTATAGGAACACGAAATACGGGGAACGACAGCAAGGAAAAGCTCACGTGAATACAAAGAACCTGCCAAGAGGAATTCACTGCACGATCAGGTGAGTGGGATTTTTATATCATACTTAGTAGTATGATAAGCACCTCCAAATGAAAACCCACTACTTAGTAGTATTTTAAACATCACAACTTAGAGAAATGACGTGAAAATGACACGTAAAAACCACTTACTGGTTGTAAGTAGATCATACCCAGTCGATATGATGAAACTTCCTCGGAGTAAGTGGAAAACTCATTCATCGATTATGAGCGGAGATATCCTCATACTCGATTGGTATGTTGGATAGTTGAAAATATAATTTTATCGGAAGTGCTCTCCCCTTACTGTGTTCCACTACTTAAACGATTTAGGAGACCTTCTTGACAAAAGATCGAATAGATCTGTTAGGCCGGAGGCCTCAGTTTTGGAACTTGAGGGCTATTATGCCCAATTTTGAAAATCTCGAACAGTGGGCCATAGGCTAGTTGGCATGAGCAGGAGCTCGTAAACAAACATGAGATATATGCCATAAAACTTTAAATAAATGAATTGTTTGGCCATGGTATCAAGACAAGACAGACATACTCAGTCAACTAGTGGTAGTGCGACATGATAGGTCGACGGACCAGTCAAGAAAAATAGTTGCTCGTTGAGTTAAGGGTCGGAACTGTTAGACCAGTGGCACCATAGATTAGATGGCATGAAGTGAAAATACTGATTGTGCATGCACTGTGATTACGAGACCTTCAAGATGCCCAAGAGGGATAGTGATGCGTCCTAGGGCCCTAGACGACCTAGTGGGTATAAGGGCAGTTCTTCAGACCAGGTGACCTTGAGAAGCTCAACATAGCTTCAACCGCACGAGACTCGGGTGGGTTCGAGATGAGTTCTTTTTCCTCATACGAACACAGAGAATTGTTACGAGGTTAAGGGTCAAATGTCGCAAACATCCACTCATTCTCAGCGTAGAAGTGGATGTACTTCTATCTAGGTGGTCGGTAAAGTCACTCCGATGCCACAAGTGGGTTTAGTGAACGTATTGACCTGCGACTGTGTGATTGACATTCATGATGAAGGATGTGTGTTGGGTGATGACACATCGTGATTAATAAGAAATGGTGATAAAACAAAGATTTGAAATGAAAGAATTTTGAAAGGAAATAAGGAGTCTGGCACACTCCAAACAAATCATTTTCCTAAAAGTTAAATTTCGAAAACCCATTCACTGAGTCATTGTACTCACCCCTTCCCTCATATCCCTTCTCAAGAAATCCTAGAAAGCCTACCCTCAATGACCACAAACTAATATGCCTATAAGACAGGTATGATAAATTTTAAATTTTATACAGTTTTGATTTATGTTATTCTAGGAAAGGTATAAGTTTAAATGACACCTTAATCTTTAAGGTTTATAACAAGGGAAAGCCCTTAAATAACCCGAGAGAGTGGTTGGTTGTTCATGGGGATCTGACCAAACCGGTCGGGGTGTGACATGTTCTTTGTATTTACACGAGCTTGTCCCTGCTAGCATTTTCAGTACTTCGTGTTTCTACACGATATGAACATCCATGTTCATTATCTCTCGGCCTAATAGCCTTCATTCATTCCATATGAATGATAAAACCATACTTTTTATTTATTTGCAATTAGGCACCTAAAGTTATTTTTCTTTAAGTCCCTAATACCAGTTTTTCCTTAAATTGAGTCCTGAAACTTTTAAAATTCACCTTGGGACCACAATTTATTTAATTTCACAAAAGGGGGTTTAATTTCCCAAATTTCCAATTTGGTCCCCTAACTTTTCCAAAATTACCATTTTGCCCCTACTTTACAAAAATAGTAAGTTTTGCCCCAAAAATTCTAAAACTTGCCCAATTGGTCCTCCAACATCTCTATCATGCCTAATTGGTCCTCAATTTTATGAAATTACACTTTAGTCCCTCTAATTTTTGAAATTCCCAAATGTCACGCCCCGACCCTGTTTGGTTAGTTCCCCGTGATCAACCCGCCACACTCCCGGTTTATTAAAGGGTTTCCCCTTATTATAGACTGTAAAGAGTGAGGCATCCTTTAAACCTGCACCTTTTCCAAGAATAACATAAATAAAACTACATAATAATTTAGATTTATCATACCTGTGTCACAGTCATCTTAGTTGATGGTCTTTAAGGGTAGACTTTCTGAAATCTCCTGAAAGGGATATAAGGAAGCGGGTGAGTATGACTACTCAGTGAGTAGGTTTTGAAAAGTTTAGACTTTTAAGAAAATATTTATTATTAGTGTGTGCCAAACTCCTTTCTTTTCAAAAATTATTTCATTCAAATTCTTGTGTTTATCACCATTTCTTTTTAACCACGGTGTGTCATCACCCAGCACACATCCTTCATCATAAAGGTTACACACATTCGCAGGTCAGCATGACCACTAAACCCACTTGTGGCTTCGGAGCGACTATACTAGCCACCCGGATAGAAGTACGTCTACTTCTACTCGGAGAATGAATGGATATTCGCGACATCCAATCCTCATTCCAGGAATAAAATCTTCATATCCGTTATGAGGACAGAGACTTCATCCCGTCCCCACCCCAGTCTCATGCGCTTGGTGCTACTCCAAATTTCGCACAGACACTTGGATCGACGAATTGCCCTTATACTCACTGGGTCGTCCAAGGCCCTTAGGACGCATCACTACCACTCTTGGGAATCTCGATGATCCCATATTCATAGTGCATGCACAATCAATATTTTCTCATTATGCCATATAATCTATGGTGCCACGGTCCAACGGCCTCGACTCTCAACTCAATGCGCAATTGTTTATTTTGACTGGTCCGTCGACTTGTCATGTCGCACTGCCGCTAGTTGAACGAGCATGTCGGTCCTATCTTGTTACCATGGCCAAACAATTCACTTATTAAATTTTATGGCACATATATCATTTTTGTTTACGAGCTCCTGCTCGTGCCAATTGGCCTTGGGCCCATTGTACGAGATTTTCAAAATTGGGCATTTAGCCCCCAAGTTCCAAAACCGAGGCCCCCGGCCAATCAGAGCTATTCGAGCTCCCATCGAGAAAGTCTTCTAAATTGTTTAAGCATTGGCACACAGTCAGGAGAAAGCAGTTCCGACAAAACATATATTTTCTCTATCCATTATACTGCCCGGGTATAAGGACACCTCCGTTCATAACCGATGAACGGGTTTTCAACTTCCTTCGAGGAAGTCTCATCATATCAACCAGGTATGATCTACTTACAACCGGAAAGTAGTTTTTTCGCATGATTTTCACATCACTTCCTCTAAGTTGTGATGTTTAAAATACCACTTAATAGTGGGTTTTCATACCGAGGTACTTATCATCCCCAACCGGGTATGATATAAAATTCCCACTCACCCGTTAACGTAGTAAATTCCACTAAATCGGTTCTTTGTATTAACATGAGCTCGTCCATGCTAACGTTCCCGGTACTTCACATTCCTACGCAATATGAATATCCTTGTTCATTATTAATCGGCATAATAGCCTTCCTTCATTTCAAATGAATGAGAAAACCCAAACTTTTTAGTTATTTGCAATTAGGTCCCTAAAGTTACTTCTCTTTAACTTTAAGTCCCAAATGTCGATTTTTCCTCAAATCGAATCCTAAAACTTTTAAATTTTATCTTGGACCTCAATTTATTCAATTTCACAAAAAAGGGGTTTAATTTCCAAAATTTCCAATTTGGTCCCCCAACTTTTCCAAAATTACAATTTTACCCTTTAAAAAAGTTGTAAGTTTTGCCCCAAAAATTCCAAAATTCCTCAATTGGTCCTCCAACATTATTTTCATGCCCAATTGACCCTCAATTTCATAAAATTGCATTTTGGTCCTTTAAATTTTGAAAATCCCCAATTTTAACCAATTTCAACTCCTCAGCACAGTCGAATTTGATTTTATCAAATTGAACGATCAAACACATCTAATTGTTGAAATTGAAGTTAAAATTGAGTTTCTCCATCCTCTTACGATTCAATAACACTTTGAATCGCAAGTTTTGACACCGGAATGAGCTCAAACGGAGCTTCACCAAAAAATGGACTAAAGAGAGAGAGCTTTGATTACTCACCAGTGAGGGCACGATAGTTTGAACTTTCAATTTGGCTAGATAGCTCTCATCCTAAGGTTCATCCTAGAATCAAGAATCACATCAATTGATGTCGAATTGAGTTAGAATTTCATCATTGAAATTATGCCGGTTCTTTCTCTAGCACCGGCCGGAAATCGTAGAGGGGAGCCGAATTGGCTTACCATTCAGTCCTAATTTGGTTGTAGAAGAGCTGAGGAAGTGTTGGGAAGGCTTGGTTTGGCCTGAGGAGGGCTCGAAATGGCCAATTTCAACTCGGCCAAAATAAGGCAGCTTCGGTCCGCCGGAGCTGCTTCACTGTTTCATCACGCCGACGTTTCTCCGGCAACCCTCAGAGCAAATGGAGACTACAGGCGTGTAGCTGACTTCTCCTCGATTCTAAAGAACCCGACCTCGCCTTGTTTATGACTTTGTTCTAAGGTTCCTTCCCAAGGTTTATGAATTTCTTTGTAGTACAATGGAGTTGAATTCCTTTGTTTAGCCCGATCTCTATCGGTTCCGGTTCATGAACCGACTCGGTTCATAAACCGGTTCAATCTTGTTGTACCCGGTTCATCCAAATTGGTCTAATTTTCCTCTTCGAATTCATCCTATGGTTCGATTTTCTCACTCGGTTTGACCGGTTCCCTTCCCGGTTTTCCTTACCTCAAAAGGGCAGTGTTTGCACCAAATTTCCCCTAATTTTAACATTCTAACTCTATCAAATTTGATTTCATCAAATTGATCGATCAAATAAGTTTAATTCCTAATTTGAAGTTACATTGGAATTCCTATACCTTCATGCATTTCAATTGCACTTTGAATCGCATGCTTTGGTGCTACAATGAGCACAAATGGAACTCTGTCGGAAAACTGGACTTAGAGAGAGAAAGCTTTGATAGCTTATTGTCATGGGCATGGCAGTCCGAGCTTTCGATCAGGACAGATAGCTCTCGTCCTAAGGTTCATCCTTGAATCAAGAATTGCATCAATTGATGCTAAATTGAATGAGAATTTTATCATCAAAGTTCTGTCGGTTATCTCTCTAGCACAGGTTGGAAATTATAGAGGGGAGCCGAATTGGCTTACCTTTCAGCTGTAGGAGGGTTGTAGAGGTGTTGGGAGGACTTGGTTTGGCCTAAGAAGGGCTTGAATTGGCCAATTTCAGCTCAGCCGAAACAGAGCAGCTTTGGTCCGTCGGAGCTGCTTCACTATTCGATCACGCCGGCATTTCTCCGGTGACCCTTGGAGAAAATGGAGGCTACAGGTGTGTAGCTGACTTCTCCTTGAATCCATAGAACCCAACCTCACCTTATTTGGCTCAGAAAAGTGCCCAAGTCAGTGCTCTGGTTTGAGCTTTGCAGGAAATTGGAGCAGTTGAAAGAGAATGAAGTATTTAGGTGTGGAGAGTATGAATGAGGAGGGGCTCTTAATATAGGAAGCTCGGGGACTTCTTGGCTGTCTGATCGGTGCCTTAATGGCATTCATTCATTGCCTGAAACTCCCTAGTCGGAGGCTTTTGAGCTTTGCCGGCTCTGCATGATTTTCCAGTGAGTGAACAGTATTGTCATCTAAAGGAAGATGACAACTGTAAAACCCGCCCTTTTGAGCTAAGGAAAACCAGGAAAAGAACCGGTCAAACCAAGTGAGGATTTAGAACCGATTCACAAACCCGATTATTTCTGAACGGGCAAGTTGGGAATTTACAACTCTCGGGTGATCCAAAGGGTTCATTAAACCTTGGAAAAGAAACTTAAGACAAATTAGAAAACAAAAACCAAAGTGGTTCAAGTGAACTAGATTCCATAAGAACTTTAAAGTTAAGTGTGCTTACATGAGAGTAATGTGAGGATGGGTGACCTCTTGGGAAGTATGAATTTTTTTTATAACCCGAAATTTTGGTCAAAAATTTGTATGTACGCCTTATCATAAATTAATATATAATTAATAGCAATAATTTAATACCGAAATTAAATTATTGGAATTAATACCAATAATTTATGGCAATATTAATACCAGTAATAAATCTCGCCCATTTAATACACGGGTTTTACAACTATATAAAGAGTTCATCCCCATTTCATTCTCCTCACACCTGAACACTTTTCTCTCTCTCTCTACTGCTCCATTTCCCGGTAAAGCTCGAACGAGAGCTTCGACTTGAACAAAGGTCGGGCTCTTTAGAACCGGGGGGAAGACAACTATCTGATAGCAAACTCCAATCAATCCGAGTATCGTTGGAGAAACGCCGACATGATGGAATAGTGAAGCAACTCCGGCGGACCGAAGCTGCCCTATTTCGGCCAAGCTGAAATCGGCCATTTCAAGCCCTCCCAACACTTTCTCAGCCTTTCCACGACCAAATTAGGACCGAAAGGATGAACCTCAGGATGAGACCTATATGCCCAGATCGAAAGCTCGGACCGCCGTGCCTTCACCGGAACACGAAGTACCGGGAACGCCAGCAAGGACAAGCTCGCGTGAATACCAAGAACCGGTCTAGTGGAATTCACAGCATTAACGGGTGAGTGGGTTTACAAACATCATACCTAATTGGGATGATGAGCACACCTTATAAAGTTAAAAACCACTTACCGGTTGTGAGTGGGTTTACTAACATCATACCCGATTGGGGATGATAAGTACCTCGATATAAAAACCCACTGTTTAGTGGTATTTTAATCATCACTACTTAAAGAAAGTGATGTGAAAGTTATGCGGAAAAACTACTTACGGGTTGTAAGTAGATCATACCCGGTTGGTATGATGAGACTTCCTTGAAGGAAGTTGAAAACCCGTTCATCGGTTATGAACGGAGATGTCCTTATACCGATCGGTATGATGGATAGTAAAAACCTATTTTTGTCGGAAGTGTTCTCCCCTGACTGTGTGTCAATGCTTAAACTATTTGGGAGACCTTCTTGACGGGAGCTCGAATAGCTCTGATAGGCCAAGGGCCTCGGTTTTGGAACTTGGGGGCGAAATGCCCGATTTTGAAAATCTCGTACAATGGGCCCAAGGCCAGTTGGCACGAGCAGGAGCTCGTAAACGAACATGATATATGTGCCATAAAACTTAATAAGTGAATTGTTTGGCCATGGTACCAAGATAGGACCGACATGCTCAGTCAACTAGTGGCAGTGCGACATGACAGGTCGACGGACTAGTCAAGACAAACAGCTGCGGGTTGAGTTGAGAGTCGGGGCCATTGGACTAATGGCACCACATATTACATGGCAATATAAGAAAACATTGTTTGTGCATGCACTATGAGTACGGGATCATCAAGACGCCCATGAGGGGTAGTGATGCATCCTAAGGGCACTGGACGACCTGGTGGCTATAAGGGCAGTTCGTCGTTCCAGGTGTCTGTGCGAAATCTGGAGTAGCACTAAGCGCATGAGACCGGGGTGGAGACAGGATGAGGTCTTTGTCCTCATACGGACACGAAGAAGTGATTTTGGGATTGTGGGTCGGATGTTTCGTACATCCACTCATTCCCAGGGTAGAAGTGGTCGTACTTCTATCCGGGTGGCAGGAAAAGTCGCTCCGAAGCCACTAGCGGGTTCAGTAGTGATACTGACTTGCGAATGTGTGTAACCTTCATTATTAAGGATGTGTGTTGGGTGATGACACATCGATAACTAAGAAATAATGGAAAAAGATGAATTTTTAAATGAAATGATTTTTTTGAAAACAAAGGAGTCTGGCACACTCCATATAAATGTTTTTCTTGAAAGTTAAAAGATTTGAATCCCACTCACTGAGTAGTTATACTCACCCCCTCCCTTATACCTCTTTCAGGAAGTCCCAGAAAGCTGAACCTTAAAGGACTTGCGCAATTAAACGCTTGCAAGATTGGTACAACTAATTTAAATTACTATGCAGTTTTGATTTATGATATTCCTGGAAAAAGGTGCAGGTTAACGCCTTACTCTTTACGATTTATAATATAAGGGAAACCCTTTAGTAAATCGGGAGAGTGGCGGGTTGATCACGGGGATCCGACCAAACCGGGTCGGGGCGTGACAACAACACTGTTCCGAACTGGACTAGAGCAGTCCAAATAGGGTTCAAAGCTTGAACTGGCCAGTTCACCCCCAATTCGATAGAATTTTTCAAATCTAAACATTTCTAAATTCATCTATATTATTTTTCTATCCAATGGTGGCCTCAAATCTCAAATTTGAATTTTTTAAGGCACCTAGAAAAATGAATTTAAAATCAGGTTCAATAGTGGTTCAAACCAGTTCAATCTGGTTTGGATCCGATTCACCTAAACCAGTTTGGTTTTCGTCCCTCATTCATCCTAAAGTTCATTTTCATTGCATATGTGACTCTTTAGGTTACTTGGGATCCATAATTTTTCCTAATTTCCCCTCTCTCTATCAATTTCAGTTCATAAACCGTTCAACCCGGTTTTGATCTAGTTCACTCGAACCGGTCTAGTTTTTCTCTCTCAATTTGTCCTAAGGTTCTTTTCCAAGGTTTTATGAAGCCTTTCAATCATTCGGGAGCTGTAAATTTCAAAATTGCTCGTTCTCTAATGATCGGATTTATGAACCGGTTCGGTGTCTCTCACTCGATTTGACCGGTTCTTTTCCCGGTTTTTTTTAACTCAAAAGGGTAGGGTTTACAACTCTCCCCTCCTTTTAGGAGTTTTGTCACCAAAACTAAATCAGCCTTTTTCATCCTGGAATAACCTTCCTTAATTTTAACTTGAACATGTTAATGCTTCAGTCATTCTTCCACTTAGACCACTTTAAATAATGTGCTTCAAGAAGTTCTTTTCATTTACATTGTTTACTCCTTCCATGGAGTTTAGTATGTCTTGCCCGTGAGTTCAAAGGTATTTTCCCTAGCTTCACATCTTCCTTTGCTTAAGGCAAGATTCTTCCCCTTGAGGTTCTTACTCAAAATTTCAGGATTGGGAGTTCCAAGATGCCCAATTGTTACTATGTCTAGTTTTATTTGCATAGCTAAAGCTCTTAGCTTAGTGTTCTTTTGAGCATTGCATACTTTTTTTTTACATTTTCGGTGTTATTACCCATTCATCCTATTTTGACCCTTCCTTTGTCCATCATTTATTTCAATTTCGGTCAAAATTTGTCATGCTTACCAGCTGACTCTTCCTTACTTGAGTCACATTTTTCCTTGAAACTGTTGGGCTTACATGCCCCCTTACAGCATGACATACTCTAGCAAATGTCTTTGATCGTTTTAATTTTTTTTTTAACAATTTCATAATGGTTATTCTTCCTTTCTTAGGTCCTTCCTCATTCCCAGGGACATCCTTACTTAAGGATTTTTCTTTGTCCTTAATCCACTCTTAATTGCTCGTTACCATTTCAGGATTCATTATTTCGAGTTGATCTCTTTTTGGTTTATGTATTGATTGTTTTGTTTGGAGAGTTCTTTTCTTACGGTTTCATTCTCTACTATGTTCCTCAATGTAAAGGTTTTAACCTTAAGAGTTACATGTTCAATCTTCTTACCATCCTTTGGGGATTTCTTCCTTCATTTCCTTACACCTTTTTCTATGTTAAGGCATTTTCCCACTTTAAATCCTTATTCGTCTTAAAATTCCCTTTCATTCCTTATCTGAGGAATTTCTGATTATTGGTCTTATTTCGTATACTACACACTATGCCCATCCATCCATTATTTAGGCTCCATTAAGTGAGCGTGGACCACGACTCGTCCTAATGTCATTGGTCGTTTTTCGTAATTTACTTTTTAATTGAGAGCTTACTTCTCCAAGATTGCTCATATATTCTTTCTTTTATTCTCTTATTATTCTAGTCCACCTACTCCTATTCGTTACTGCATCTTTTGATGCTACCATGTTATTTATCCGTTCCTTGGGTTTACTTTATTTCTTAGGCCCTCATGAGTACTTTTCCTTGGTTGGTTCCATTTCCTCGGTTTTGGAACTTGTGGGCTAATAGGCCCAATTTTGAAAATCTCTTACACTGGGCCCAAGGCCAGTTGGCACGAGCAGGAGCTCGTAAACAAACATGAATTTATGCCATAAAACTTTAAATAAATGAATTGTTTGGCCATGGTACCAAGATAGGATCAACATACTCAGTCAACTAAAGGCAGTGCGATATGATAGGTCGATGGACCAGTCAAGACAAACAACTGCGGGTTGAGTTGAGAGTCAGGGCCATTGGACTAGTGGCACCACAGATTATATGGCTTGATTAGAAAATATTGTCTGTGCATGCACTGTGAGTATGGGACTATCAAGATGCCCAAGAGGGGTAGTGATGCGTCCGAAGTACACTGGACGACCTGGTTAGTATAAGGGCAGTTCATCGTTCCAGGTGACCATGCGAAATTTGGAGTAGCACTAAGAGCATCAGACCGGGGTGGGGACGGGATGAGGTCTCTGTCCTCATAACGGACATTAAGAATTTATTCCGGGAATGAGGGTCGGATGTTGCGAACATCCACTCATTCTTAGGGTAGAAGTGGACGCACTTCTATCCAGGTGGCCGGTAAAGTTGCTTCGAAGGCAAAAGTGGGTTCAGTGGACATACTGACCTGTGAATGTGTGTTTAACCTTCATGATGAAGGATGTGTGTTGGGTGATGACACAACGTGATTAAATAAGGAAATGGTGATAAAACCCGAGATTTTGAATGAAGGAATTTTTGAAAGAAAGGAGTTTGGCACACTCCAATAATAAATATTTTCTTAAAAGTTCAAACTTTTGAAAACCCATTCACTGAGTAGTCATACTCACCCCCTCCCTTATACCCCTTTCAGGAAATCCCAGAAAGCCTACCTTAAAGACCATCAACTAAGACATCTGTAAGACGCGTATTTAAAGTTTAAAATTTCTTGCAGTTTTGATTATGCAATTCCAGGAAATGGTATAGGTTTAAAGGACGCCTTACTCTTTACGGTTTATAATAAGGGAAACCCTTTAATAAACCGAGATAGTGGCAGGTTGATCATGGGGATCCGACCAAAACCGAATCGGGGCGTTACAACTAGAGTGGTATCAGAGCCTATTTCCTCAAATACATAATCAAGACTAGAAAATTTAGTAACTAATAGGATTTATCCTAAAATTTTTAGATGGCTCCCAAGAGAGGAACCAAGAAAACTTAGAATGGTTCTACTCAACACCCTATCTTCATAAAAAGATAACCCTAGATGCTTCCCAAATGCCTGAGACCTGGCAGGAATCTCGAAAGACCAAATGGAGAAGTATCCTGGAGAATGGTGCTAGGACCTATCGATGGCACAACTCTAAGTTTGAAGGAGGATGTTTATCAAGAATTCCATAGCTCCTTAGTTATTTTGTGACCATTTCCTGTGATAGGGCTGAAAGCCTAATCTTTTGTACCCCTCCTATTAATAAAATACTCAAATTCTAAAAACTCTATCTTCTAATGATGCGATCTTATTGGGAATATGGCCTAAGAAAAATAAAACAAACCCACACTATCCTAGAAACTAAGGAAAAGTCACATCTCGATTATGGAAGATGAATAAGGGAATTAAGAAACCTAGGAGGACTCTTACCTTGACCCTTTAACAAAGGAGATTCAGCAAGAAAACTGTCAAAGTGATTAGACTCAAGAATGGTAAAGCACCAACCCACTAGTAACCTTGGAAAAGTCCTACTCGAAGGAAAGAAGGAACCACAACAATCCATGTAAGGGAATAACAATGGGACATTACCTGAAGAGATGCCCAACCCTACTAAAGGACAAGTACGAAGATGAACTATTGTAGGTGTAAGGAAAGAAGGGGTGTTCCATACCTCATAGATTGAGGGCAATACCTCCTCAAAGGTCACGAACAACATGAATGATTGGAGACTGATACCACAGAGCAGGTTACGTAAACGGTTCACAAAGAGGTCAAGAAATGATGAGGTGAATGCAAAAAAAAAAAAATTCTTAAGAAGGTCAAACCGAGAAGGATACCTCATAAATAGGGATAAGGTACATGAGAAGCGTACTTAGAACCCTCTCATAAGGGGCAAACACAGAAAAACATCCCCTGGAACTCTAGGGAATGACACAGTGAAAGTGAAGAAGAGAAGGAATACGCTATAAAAGGGAACTCTGGAGGGATGCATACAACCAAGTGCCTTGAAGGAATCATTGATTGGCAGATGGACATAACGTGGAGTGCAAGGAGCTAACCCCTCATTAGAAATTACTTGAAGGGAGGATGTATCGGAGGCCAAGACTAACCTACTTTGGAAAAGTGATATAATTTTAGGTACAACTTCCTTTGGAAAATATAGAGAAGTCAAAGTGGAGATTCGGAGCAACATAACAGAAGTAAGCAAACCATGACAACGAGATGGTCAAAGAGAATGAATAAGGAATACACACTAAAAAGGTCAATGGGATGGATGTTAAGGACAGAAGGACTTGAGAAACAGCTGCACTAAGAAACTTAGACCAAATGAATGGTGGAGGCGAAGAAGTTAACGAACTAATGCTCAGGAAAGACATAATTTGAGTTCCAACAAAGAAGAGGGAGGTAGAAAGGCCAATTACTTGGGAAAAAGGAGGATGAAAGAAATCGTTAAAATGACCAAATGACAATTAATGACAAGCCAAGAAACGAATAGGCAAGCCTCTCACACAATGGTCAAGAAATCTTGAAACAAGGAAGATTTGTACGCGTCCTAAAGAAATAGATAGGTACTGGGTACCGATGAGGACGCATATAAAGTATAAAAGATATGCTTGCAAGATTTGAGGAGTACAAGTAAATAGGAGAAGACGACATCAAGGGATGTCATTTAAGGGTAGAAATTCCCTAGAGCAAATGTAAGAAAAGAATGTCAAGAGAAAGGCAAAGAAGCCTACCAAGGAAGGAAGCCCCGGAAAGACATGTGTATCCTATTTAAGAGGAAATGGAACCAACCGAAATGGAAAGAACGATAAGCTCACAAATGAAATGCTGGTTGAGATGGAAAGATCAAGTAGCAAGGAAAAATACTCATAAGGTTTTAAGAAGTAAGTTAAACCAAAGGAATGGATAAATATCATGGTAGCATCAAAGAATGTCATAACAAATAGGAGCAGGTGGACTACAATAATAAGAGAGTAAAAGAAAGAATATATGAGGAATCTTAGAGAAGTAAGCCCTCAATTAAGAAATCAAGTAGGGAAAATGATTACTGGCATCTGGACGGGTTGTGGTCCATGTTCACTTAATGGAGCCTAAAGAATGGACGGATGAGCATAGTGTAAAGTATCTAAAATAAGACCAACAATTAGAAATTCCTTAGGTAAGGAATGAAAGGAAATTTTAAGATGAATAAGGATTCTAAAATAAGACTAATAATTAGAAGTTACTCAAGTAAGGAACAAGGGACGAAACAAAAGTGGTGGGTAGAGAAGGATCCAAAGTAAACAGATGCCCTAACATAGATAAGGGTATGAGAAAAGGGAGAAAAGAAACCTTCAAGCAATGGTAGGAAGGTTAAGCATGTAGCTCCTAGAATGAAATTCTCTACCTTGAAGTATATATTGGAGAATGGAAGCGTAAAAAGGGAACTCCCTGATCAAAACAATAAACTAAAAAGGGTTAAACAGGAATAACAAACTATGAAATGGTTATAAACAAGTAAGAGTGGATTGAGGCCAAAGAAAAATCCTTGAGTAAAGGATGCCATTGGGAATGATGATGGACCTAAGAAAGGATGAATCCTAGCATGTCAGTAAAACAATCGGAAATAAAATAATTGGAACCAAAAATACTCAATAAGGAAGTCGAAAAAAGATGAGTGGATAAGGAGAAATGACACCGTTATAAATTGATGTGGATAACAGTAAAGGTAGTCGAGGAATACTACCAAAAGAAAAGAGGGATGAAGTTATACAATCCCTGAGAGTTAGGAAAGTTAGGAATAATCCTAAAAAGAGGTGCCTTGGAAATCTAATGGACACAAATACAAGATTTTAGGAAACGTCATGTTGTAAAGGGCAGGTAAACATGACAGCATCGAGGAAAACGTGACTCAAGATAAGGAAGAGTCAGTTAGTAAAAATGACAATGTCAAACCAAAAATTTGGACTGAATTGTAATGAGCAACAGATGAAAGAAGAGTCAAAATAGGACAAAAAGGTGAGGGCAAGGAAATCCACGAAAACAGGTACGTAATGCTCTAAAGTACATCGAGCTAAGGGTTTCAACGACCAAGAGGTTAACAAGACACGGGAATGGTTTAGTATCGTGGAACTCCCAATTTGGAGTACATAATCTCAAAGGGAAGAATGTTGCTCTAAGCAAAGAAAGAGATAAAATCTAAGAACATACCCTGAAGTAAGGTATGTCTAATTATGACAAACTCCATGGAGGGAGTAAATAATATAAAGGAAAAGGAATTCCTTAGGTGAAGGTTGTAAAAGGGGCTAATGGAAAGGGCAAGAGAAAAGTTGCATGTTAAGCAAACACCAATGAGGCATTAAAGGAAATGATTGCTCATGCAAGGTTGCTAATAAAGTTTTTGGGACAAAACTCCTAAAAGAAGGGGAGAGTTGTAAACCCCGCCCTTTTAAGCTAAGGAAAACCGAGAAGAGAACCGGTCAAACCGAGTGAGAAAACTGAACCGGTTCACAAACCTGATCAATTGTGAATGGGCAATTTAGAAATTCATAACTTTTGAGTGATCCAAAGGCTTCATAATACTATGGAAAAGAACCTTAGGATGAATTGGAAGAGGAAAACTAGACCAGTTTGGATGAACCAAGTCCAACAGGATTGAACCGGATTATGAATTGAGTCGGTTTATGAACCGGAACCGATAGAGATCGGGCAAAACAGAGGAATTCAACTCCATTGTACTCCAAAGAAATTCATAAACCTTGGGAAGGAACCTTAGAACAAAGTGAGAGAGAAAAATCAGATCGGTTTAGGTGAATCGGACCCGAACCGGATTAAACCGGTTTAAGAACAGAGCCGTTTATGAACCGAATTTGATAAAGAGATAATAAACCAGGAATTTTATGGACCCTAAGTGACCTATGGAGTCACAAAAGTCATGGAAATGGACTTGTGAAGGAATTGGGGATGAAAACCAAACCGGTTCAGGTGAACTGGATTCGAACCGGTTTGAACCACTATTGAACTATATCCTAAATTTATTTTTCTAAGTGGCTTAAATAATTCAAATTTGAGATTTGAGGCCATCATTGGATAGAAAATGAATTTATATGAATTTAGAAATTTTTAGATTTGAAAAACTCGGTCAAATGAGGGGTGAACCAACCGGTTTAAGCTTCAAACCCGGTTCAGACCGGTCTGGTCCGGTTCGGAACAGTGTCATCTTCTTCCTCGGGATAACAGCACTGTTCGCTCGCCGAAAAATCGAAGCAGCGCCGATGAAGAAGAAATGCTTCCATTAGGTACATTTCATGTCTTCAATGCTTGTCATAAAGGTGCCAAACGGATGGCCAACGGGTTCCCCAACTCCCTATATAAAGAGCCCCTCTCCATTCATCCTCTCCAAACCTGAAAACTCCATTCTCTCTCAACTGAATCAGAGCTCCGATATGGCATCTTTTCTAAGCCAAACAAGGTGAGGTCGGATTCTTTAGAACCAGGGAGAAGTCAGCTACACTCTTGAAGTCTTCGTTTGCTCTGAGGGTCATTGGAGAAACGCCGACGCGATAAAACAATGAAGCAGCTCCGGCGGACCGAGGCTGCCCTACTTCGGCTGAGTTGAAATCGGCCATTTTGAACCATTCTCAGGCCAAACCAAGCCTTCCCAACACTTCCTCAGCCCTCCCATAGCTGAATTAGGACTGAACGGTAAGCCAATTTGGCTCCCCTCTACAATTTTTGGCCGGTGATAGGGAGAGAACTGACAGAATTTCAACGATGAAATTCTAACACAATTTGGCATCAATTGATGTGATTCTTGATTCTAGGATGAACCTTAGGATGAGATCTATTTGCCCAGATTGAAAGCTCGGACCGTCGTGCCCTCACCGGTGAGTAATCGAAGCTTTCTCTCTCTATAGTCTGTTTTCCGGCGAAGCTCCGTTTGTGCTCGTTCTGGCGTTTAAACTCGCGCTTCAAAGTTCTATGGAATCATATGAACATGGGAAACTCAATTTCAACTTCAATTTAAACAATTAGAGGTGTTTGATCGATCAATTTGATAAAATCAAATTCGGGTGTGTTGAACAGTTGGAATTGGGGGAAAATTTGGGGGAAATTGGGGATTTTGGAAAATTCGAAGGACCGAAATGAAATTTCCTAAAATTGAGGGTCAATTGGGTATGATAAAAATGTTGGAGAGCCAATTTAGGAATTTTAGAATTTTTGGGGTGAAACTTACCAATTTTGTAAAGGAAGGGCAAAATGGTAATTTTGGAAAAGTTGGGGGACCAAATTGGAAATTTGAAAATTTAAACCCCTTTTTGTGAAATGAAATAAATTGAGGTCCTATGATAAATTTTAAAAGTTTCGTGACTCAATTTGAGGAAAAACCTGCATTAGGAACTTAAAGTTAAAGAGAAATAACTTTAGGGACCTAATTGCAAATAAATGAAATTTTGACTTTCTCATTCATTTGGAATGAATGAAGGCTATTAGGCCAAAGGATAATGAACCGAGATGTTCATATCGTGTAGGAACATGAAGTACCGGGAACGCCAGTAAGGACAAGTTCGCGTGAATATAAAGAACCGGTCTAGTTTAATTCAGGGCATTAACGGGTGAGTGGGTTTACTAATGTCATACCCAGTTGGGATGATGAGCACAACTTAAAGTTAAAAACCACTTACCGGTTGTGAGTGGGATTTGATGTCATACCCGATTGGGGATGATAAGCTCATCGAAATGAAAACCCACTATTAGGTGGTATTTTAAACATCACGACTTAGAGTAGTGATGTGAAAACCATGCGGAAAAACTACTTACCAGTTGTAAGTAGATCATACCCGGTTGGTATGATGAAACTTCCTCGAAGGAAGTTGAAAACTCATTCATTGGTTATGAATGGAGATGTCCTTATATCAAGTCAGTATAATGGACAGTGAAAACATATTTTTGTCGGAAGTGCTCTCCCCTGACTGTGTGCCAATGTTTAAACTATTTGGGAGACCTTCTTGACGGGGGCTCGAATTGCTCTGATAGGCTGGGGGCCTCGGTTTTGGAACTTGGGGGCTAATATGCCCAATTTTGAAAATCTCGTATAGTGGGCCCAAGGCCAGTTGGCATGAGCTGGACCTCGTAAACAAAGATGAATTTATGCCATAAAACTTCAAATAAAAGAATTGTTTGGCCATGGTACCAAGATAGGACCGACATACTCAATCAAATAGTGGTAGTGCAACATGATAGGTCAACGGACCAGTCAAGACAAACAACTGCAGGTTGAGTTGAGAGTCGGGGCCGTTGAACCAGTGGCACCACATATTACATGGCTTGATAAGAAAACATTGTTTGTGCATGCACTGTGAGTACGAGACCATCAAGATGCCTAAGAGGGGTAGTGCTGAGTCCTAAGGGCACTGGAGGACCTGGTGCGTATATAGGTAGTTCGTCGTACCAGGTGATCATGCGAAATTTGGAGTAGCACTAAGCGCATGAGACCGGGGTAGGGACAGGATGAGGTCTTTGTCCTCATAATGGAAACGAAGAATTTATTCTGGAAATGAGGGTCGAATGTGGTGAACATCCACTCATTCTCAAGGTAGAAGTGGACATACTTCTATCCGGGTGGCCAGTAAAGTCGCTTCGAAGGCACAAGTGGGTTCAGTGGACGTACTGGCCTACGAATGTGTGTTTAACCTTCATGATGAAGGATGTGTGTTCGGTGATGACACACCGTGATTAAATAAGGAAATGGTGATAAAACCCGAGATTTTGAATGAAGGGATTTTTCAAAGAAAGGAGTCTGACACACTCCAATAATAAATGTTTTCTTAAAAGTTCAAACTTTTGAAAACCCATTCACTGAGTAGTCGTACTCACCCCCTCCCTTATACCCCTTTCAGGAAATCCCAAAAAGCCTATCCTTAAAGACCATCAACTAAAACGCCTATAAGATAGGAATGTAAAGTTAAAATTTTTATGCAGTTTTGATTATGCTATTCAAGGAAATGGAGCAGGTTTAAAGGACGCCTTACTCTTTACGGTTTATAATAAGGGAAATCCTTTAATAAACCGAGAGAGTGGCGGGTTGATCACGGGGATCCGACCAAAATCGGGTCAAGGCTTGACGGAAGTACCCATCAACCACCTTAAGAGAACCCAAGGGCACTAAACGGGGAAAAAGACATAGCCACTATGTCTAGGGTACCATCCAGAGTATACAATCTCATAGCCACTACGTCTAGGGTACTAACCAGAGTATACAAACTCACCAAGGAGTAAGCATAAAATGATCATAGAAACCTCATAGAAACCTCGGAAAGGCAAGCCCTCCACTTTAGAAGTGATTAAGAGAAATGACTACTAACATCAAGATTGGTCATGGTCCACGCTCACCTAATGGAACCTAAAGAGTGTACGACTGAGCATAGGGTGGAATACACAAAATAAGACCAATAGTAGGAAGTTGTTGGATAAGGAAAAAAGAAGGAAATGGAAGTTTAAGACAATGGAGGATTGAAAGTGGGCAATTATCCCAATGTAGAAAGGGTGTAAGGAGATGAAGAAAGGAGACCTTCAAGAAATGATAAGATGGTTGAACATGTAGCTCCTAAGGTGAAAATCTCTACTTAGAAGTACATATTAGAGAATGAAACCGTAAAAAGGGAACTCCCCAAACAAAGTAATCAAGACATAGACTGAAAGGGATAAACTCAAAATAAATAATCGTGAAATGGTCACGAGCAAGCAAGAGTGGATGGAGGAAAGGGAAAGTCCTTGAGTAAAGGATGCCACTAGGAATAAGGAAGGACCTAAGAAGGGAAGAATCCTAGCATGTCGGTGAGTCATAGGGAAACCCAATGGTTGGCACCAGAAAGACCTAATAAGGAAGTTGGGAAAGGACGAGTGGATATGAAAAACTGACACAGTTATGAAAGGCATGACATCAAAGCCATGAAGGATGATTGGACCACGGTAAAGGTAGTCGAGGAATACTACGAGACGAAAAGAGTGATGAAGTTATACGATCCCTGAAAGCTTAAAAAGTTGAGAGCAACCCTAAAGGAAGTGTTATAGAAATCTAATGGACATAGGCAGGTTCTAGAATATGCCATGCTATAAGGGACATGTAAGCCCAACAGTCCCAAGAAAAAATGTAACTCAAGTAAGGAAGAGTTAGTTAGTAAGCATGACGAAGTCAAGCATAATTTGGATCGAAGTTGTAATAAATAATGGATGGACGAAGGGTCAAAATAGGACGAAAGGGTGATAACACCGAAACCCATGAAAACAAGCACGTAACGCTCGAAAGAACACCAAGATAAAGGTTTCAATGATCAAGAGAATAACTAGAAATGGGAATGATTGGGCATTTTGGAACTCCCAGTCCTAAAGTCTTAGGCAAGAACTCCAAGAGGAAGAATCTTGCCCTAAGTAGAGGAGGAAGTGGACCTAAGGATATACATTTGGACTAGTGGGCAAGACATGCCTAGTTATGATAAACTCCATGGAGGGAGTAAATAATGTAAAGGAAAAGAAACTCCTTAAATGTGTGATTTAAAGTGGTTAAGTGAAAGAACAACCAAAATGTTAGCATGTCAAGCAAACCCCAAGTTGACATTAAGGGAAATTATTCCTGATGTGAAATATGTTGAATAGGTTTTGGGGACAAAACTCCTAAAAGTAGGGGAGAGTTGTAAACCCCATCCCTTAAAGATAAGAGAAACAGGGAAAGAACCAGTCAACTCAAGAGAGAAAACCGAACCGATTCATGAACCTTAACTGGTAGAGGAAGGGCAAAATAGGAAATCGACAAACACCAAGTGACTCAAAGAGTCATAAAAATCATGGAAAATAACTTTGGGAGAAATTGGAAGAGAAAACCAGACCTAAACTAGTTTGAACCATCATTGAACTAGTTGCTAAATTGATTTTTCTAGGTGGCTTAAAATATTCAAATTGGGGAATTGAAGCCACCATTGGACAGAGAATGAATTTAGATAAATTTAGAAAATTTTAATTTTGAGAAAATCGGTCGAATCAAGCTTGAACCGACCAGTTTAAGCATTGAACCCAATCAGACCGGTCAGGTCCGGTTCATAACAGTGTCGTCTTCTTCCTTTAGATGACAACACTGTTCATTCAATGCATGAATGGATAGCGTCGGCGATGAGGAATTATCTCCGTTCAAGCCATTCCCGAGCGAGGATAAACTTGACCAAGATGTGAAACGGTCGGGCAGAGAGCTTTTCCTCATTCATCCTCTCAACTGCTGCATTTTCTAGTGAAGCTCAAACCAGAGCTTCGACTTGGGCAGTTTTCTCAAGCTTATAAGGCGATGTCGGGTTCTTTAGACTCCGAGGGAAGTCAGCTATCTGATAGCAACATTCGTTCGATCTAAGGACCACCGTAGAAGCATTGGTGGAATCAAACAGTGAAGTAGCACCAAAGGTACAAAGCTGCCTCATTTCGGCCGAGCTGAAATCAACTAAATTCAGCCCTCCTTTTTCCAAACCAAGCCCTCCCAACATCCCCATAGCCCTCATATGACCTCAACTGAGCTAAAGTTAAGCCAATTCGGCCCTGTTCAATCATTGTAGGTTGGAGTTATAGAGAGAAACTCTAAAATTTCGCTGACAAAATTCACCTTCAATTTAGGATCAATTGTAAAAATTCTTAATCCTACAAGGTACCTTAGGAAGAGAACTACCTTCTATGATAGAGAGCTCGGACTGCCACAACTTCGATGGTAAGATTTCAAAGCTCTCTCTCTCTACGCACAGTTTTCTGGCGAAGCACCGTTTGAGCTCAATTTGGACCCAAATGATGGGGTTCACAGCTCAATTGAATCATATGGAAGAGTAGGAACTGATCCATACCTTCTATTGGAGCAATTAACCCCATTTGAATGGCCAATTTGAACAAATCAAATTTGATTAGTTTGAAGGGGAGAATTTGAGGGCAAATTTTGGGAAAAATTGGGGATTTTATAAAATTGAGGGCCAATTGGCCATGGAAAAGATGTCGGAGGACCAATTGGTCAATTTTTGGAGCAATTGGGGTCAAATTGCCATTTTTGGAAAGTAGGGGAAAATGGTAATTTTTGAAAAGTTGGGGACCAAATTGGAAATTAGGAAAACTTGAGCCCCTTATACAATTTTGAGTAAAATAGGACTCAAAGGGAAATTTTGGAAACCTTGGGACTCAAATTGGGCAAAAATGGACATTAGGGACCTAAAGTTAAGAGAAATGAACTTTAGGGACCTAATTGCAATTAATCAAAAATTGTGACCCTTGGCTTTTATGCCAATCCATAAATGATAAGGCTGCCCAAATTGTGTAGGGACAAGTGTGATTGGAGCACCAGTAATAGAAAGCTCGTGTCAATTTGGAAAACTAACTGAGGACGAACACGTCACGGTTATCGAGTGAGTGGGCTTATTCACATCATACTCGATTGGGATGATGAGCACTTTAGAAATGAAAAACTACTTATATATGTGATTTTAACACCACACCCGGTTGGAGTGATGTGCGAACTAAGCTAAAAACTACTTACCGATTGTAAGTAGAGGAAATCATACCTGGTTGGTATAATGGACTTCCTTGAAGAAAGGAGAAACCCGCTTGGCAGTTGTAAGCGAAGATGTCATCACACCCATTTGGTGTGATAAAGTGAAAATTATATTTTTGTTAGAAGTGTTCTCTTATAACTATGTGCCAATGCTTAAACACTTTAGGAGACATTCTTAACGGGAGCTAGATTAGCTCAGTAGGCTAGAGGCCTCGGTTTTTGAACTTATGGGGCTAAATGCTCAGTTTTGGAAAATCACTATAGTGGGCCCAAGGCTAGTGGGCACGAGCAGGAGCATGTAAATAAACATGAGATATGAAAGCCATGAAAATTTCTAATTAAATGAATGTGTGATTTCACCATGGTACGAAGACAGGACCGATAGTACTCGATGGACTAACAGCGGTAAGTCAAGGCCCTATCAACGCACTAGCCTAGACAAATAGCTGTAGGTCAGGTTGAGGGTCAGGGTCGTTGGACTAGTGGTATCAAAGATAAATGGCTATGTGGAAAAACTATTGTTTGTGCATGCACCTCTGGTACAGGACAATCAAGATTCCCAAGAGGGGTAGCGATGGGTCCTAAGGGCTACTGGACGATAAGGTGGAGATATGGGTAGTTTGTCATGCCAGTTTGTCATGCCAGTCAGTCATGAAGCTCAGAGTAGCTTCTTGCGCATGAGACTAGGGTGGGTTCGGGATGAGGTCTTCGTCCTCATACAAACACAAAGTATTTTTGGTTCTAAGGGTTGAATGTCTAGGATGTTCACTCAGACTTCGGGTAGAAGTCAGGGACTTCTATTAGGGTGGACGGTAAAGATGCTCCAATCCACAAATGGGTGCAGTCGGCCTAACTACATCTCACGAATGTGTGTGTACCCTTCCTAATGAAGGGCATGTGTTGCCTGTTAAACACACCTAATATGGAAATGGGAAAAAGATTTTAAAAACCTTGGAAAGGATTTGAAAATCCTTGGAAAAATAATTGGTAAGACTTGAAAAAAGGTTTTGAAAAAAGAGATTGAAAATTTAGGAAAAACCCCTTTTAAAAGAAAATGTCGCAATTGGCAAGGTAAAGGCTTTGAAAATCGAACTTTGGGGAAAGATCTTTTGTTTAAAGAAATGATAATCTTGGTATGGCTCTTTCTAAAAAGCACTCCCAACACCCGCTCATTGAGTTATAGAACTCACCCCCTTCCTTTTACCTCTTTCAGGTAACCAAAGGGAAACCAAAACTTAATAACCTGATTGTATGCAGGGTATAAGTGTTCGTATCAGGACGTGGTGACGAGTAGGTCACACACTTTCTCATATTTGCACCTAGGGCCCCATACTTTGCTTAAATTACACTTGGGTCCATGATTTCTCTTTAATCTCCATAAAGTACCTTGGGTTTCCAATTATTCTTGTAGGGTCCTTAACTCCTTGAATTTCACCATTTGGCCCTTAATTTACCAAAATTGTCCTTTAGTCCTCAAGTTTTCAAAAATTATAATTTAGTCCCCAACTTTTAGAAATTTATAATTTGCCCCCAAATTTGCCCAAATTGCCCAATTGACCCGCAATTGGGGTGAATTTCATGAAAATACCCTCAATTTTGTGAAATTGTCGTTTAGTCCTCCAATTTTCAAAAATTTCATAAAAGTCCCCCAAAATCCCCAAATTGCACTTCATCTTCTTCCACAATTCAAGCTTATGAATGTTTAAATCTTACCTTGTCCAATTGATGGCCTATAAGTTCTTAATTTCTTCTATTCTTGCTTCTATTCGTCTCCTCCAACTCCCATTGATCATCCTACACTTTGAATTTATGAATTTGGTTGAGTTTTTCGCCTTGTCGGAGCTTCGCCGAAAAGTTCACAATAGAGAGAGAAAGCTTGCGTATCTTACTAACAGAGGGGCGGCGGCTGAAGCTTGAGGCGGGGGCAGCTAGAGCTAGTCGAGGGGGATCTAGCAGGACCGAATCTTGTTGCAATTCGCAGCTGCCCTACAGGAATTTGAAGAGAGAAGTTTCAAGTGGTGTAGCTCTAAAATTTAGAAATTTTGATTAAGGGTAGCGGAATTGAGCTTATCGGGACCTATAGGGGTGTTGTGGAGTGTCTTAGGAGGTCAAAGATGGCCAATGTGGGTGGCGAAAGGGCCGAGAGGGTCAAGGTTGTGTCAGACAGGAGCTCGCTGCTTCGAGCTCCGGAGCAACTACACTATGCGATCCCTTGCACACTTCTCTAGGAGTCCTCTCGTCGTTCTGAGAAGTTCTAGAGCTAGAGCACTCTTCCCCGATTCCAATGCCATCCTTCAGAGCTCCTTTGGTGGAGATTTTGCCCGTCGTCGGAGCTATGGTTTGCAGCTCGCCAGAAAACACACTCTTCTTCTTCTTCACTCGATTGTAGGATGTTGAGAACGAATGAGAGGGTGCTCTTTATATAGGGAGTTCAACAACTGTTCAGGCTATTCGCCAGCATAAGACTCGGCCGTCGATGACCTGACCGTAGAGTTTTTCGAGTCTCTAGAGACTCCAGCTTTTCCGGTGACTCTCTCTCCTCCCTTCTCTCTATTAGCATATGAAGGTTGAAGACGATGATGTGGTGGCCGTGCCACATGACGCATTTGATTGGTCAATTTTTCTAACATGGAGTACTAGCTCGGCCGTTGCGTCAAGCGTTGATCCATTGACTGGACATGTGGCAAGCTCTCATTGGTTGCTCGTGTCTATGTGGCCAGCTGACGGGGCGCCAACTGACCGTTGACCAGACACGTGGCAGCCTCCCATTGATTGCACGTGTTTGTGTGGCAGTTGACGGGGTGCCATCTAGTCGTTAACCGTTGTCGGTTGTTCACTGATCGGTCCATTGACCAGTTCGGTTGGACCGTTAACCTGTCCGGTCCAATCGGGTTCGCTATCCACAATTTGAAATTTCGGGTTCACCTGAAACTTCCAACACTTCCTCAGCCTTTCCACGGCCGAATTAGGACCGAAAAGTAAGCCAATTCGGCTCCCCTTTATAATTTTCGATCGGTGCTAGAGAGAGAGTCGACCAAATTTCAATGACGAAATTCTAATCCAATTCAGCATCAATTGATACAATACTTGATTTTAGGATGAATCTCAGGACGAGACCTATCTGCCCAGATCGAAAGCTCGGACTGTCATGCCTTCACCGGTGAGTAATCGAAGCTTTCTCTCTCTATAGTCTATTTTCCGGCAAAGCTCCATTTGAGCTCGTTCCGACGTTAAAATCTGCGATTCAAAGTTTTTTAGAATCGTATGAACATACAGGAACTCAATTTCAACTCCAATTTCAATAATTAGCAGTGTTTGATCGGTTAATTTGATGAAATCAAATTCAGTAGTGTTGAAGAGTTGAAATTGGGGGAAATTTTGGGGATTTTCGAAATTCAAAGGGGCCAAAATACAATTTTATGAAATTGAGGGTCAATTGGACATGAAAATAATGTTGGAGGACCAATTGAGGAATTTTGGAAATTTTGGGGAAAAACTTACCATTTTTGTGAAAGAAGGGCAAAATGGTAATTTTGGAAAAATTAGGGAACCAAATTGGAAATTTGGAAAATTAAACCCCTTTTTGGTGAAATTGAATAAATTGAGGTCCCACGATAAATTTTAAAAGTTACGGGACTCAATTTGAGGAAAAACCGACATTAGGGACTTAAAGTTAAAGAGAAATAACTTTAGGGACCTAATTGCAAATAACTAAAAGTTTGGGTTTTCTCATTCATTAATGAAGGAAGGTTGTTATGCAGAGTAATAATGAACAAGGTTGTTCATATCGTGTAGGAACGTTAAATACCGGGAACGCCAGCAAGGACAAGCTCGCATGAATACAAAAAACAAGTCTAGTGGAATTTACGGCATTAACGGGTGAGTGGGTTTACTAACATCATACCCGGTTGGGGATGATAAGTGCCTCAATATAAAAACCCACTGTTTAGTGGTATTTTAATCATCACTACTTAGAGAAAGTGATGTGAAAGTTATGCGAAAAAAACTACTTACGGGTTGTAAGTAGATCACACCCGGTTGGTATGATGAGACTTCCTCAAAGGAAGTTGAAAACCCGTTCATTGGTTATGAACGGAGATGTCCTTATATCGGTCGGTATGATGGATAATAAAAACCTATTTTTGTTGGAAGTGCTCTCCCCTGACTGTGTGCCAATGCTTAAACAATTTGGGAGACCTTCTCGACGGGAGCTCGAATAGCTCTAATAGGCTGGGGGCCTCGATTTTGGAACTTGGGGGCTAAATGCCCGATTTTGAAAATCTTGTACAGTGGGCCCAAGGCCAATTGGCACGAGCAGAAGCTCGTAAATGAACATGATATATGTGCCATAAAACTTAATAAGTGAATTGTTTAGCCATGGTACCAAGATAGGATCGACATGCTCAGTCAACTAGCGGCAGTGCGACATGACAGGTCGATGGACTAGTCAAGACAAATAGCTGCGGGTTGAGTTGAGAGTGGGGGCCGTTGGACTAGTGGCACCACAGATTACATGGCAATATAAGAAAACATTATTTGTGCATGCACTATGAGTACGGGATCATCAAGACGCCCATGAGGGGTAGTGATGCGTCCTAAGGGCACTGGACGACCTAGTGGCTATAAGGGCAGTTCGTCGTTCCAGGAGTCTATGCAAAATCTGGAGTAGCATGAAGCGCATGAGACCGAGGTAGGGACAAGATGAGGTCTCTGTCCTCATATGGACATGAAGAAGTGATTTCGGGATTGTGGGTAGGATGTTACGTACATCCACTCATTCCCATGGTAGAAGTGTCGTACTTCTATCCGGATGGCAGGAAAAGTCGCTCCGAAGCCACTAGCGGGTTCAGTAGTAATACTAACTTGCGAATGTGTGTAACCTTCATGATGAAGGATGTGTGTTGGGTGATGACACACCGTGGTAACTAAGAAATAATGGAAAAATCCAAATTTTTAAATGATGGGATTTTTGAAAACAAAGGAGTCTGGCACACTCCATATAAATGTTTTTCTTAAAAGTAAAAAGCTTTTAAAAACCCATTCACTAAGTAGTCGTACTCACCCCCTCCCTTATATCCCTTTCAGGAAATCTCGGAAAGCCTCCCCTTAAAGACCATCAACTAAGATGCTTGTAAGACAGGTATGTAAAGTTTTAAATTTCATACAGTTTTGATTATGCTATTCCAGGAAAAAGGTGCAAGTTAAAGGACGCCTTACTCTTTACGGTTTACGATAAGGGGAAACCCTTTAATAAACCGGGAGAGTGGCGGGTTGATCACGGGGATCCGACCAAACCGGGTCGGGGTGTGACACTCTTTCTCACTCAACACAAATACATTATAGATATTCTTCCTCAAGTCTCCATGAACACTTGCAAATCTTTGAGTACTCCCATAGCTGTTGGACCTCAAATTTCTCTTTATGATAGGACTCACTCTCTAATCCCATGACATACCGTCAAACTGTGGGCTCCCTCCAATACCTCACCTTAACCCGACCAGATATCACATATTTTGTAAATTAGGTTTGTCAATTCATGCATCATTCCACCACAACCAATTTGGTCACTGTTAAACGCATTTTGTGTTAATTTCAGGGTACTTCTACTCATGGACTTTTTGTCTAGAGGGATTCTTCCTCCTCTCTTCACTACTTCTCTGATGCTGATTGGGTGGGTAATTTAGATGATCGTTGCTCTGTTAGTGGATTCGCTATATATTTTGGTCGTAACTTGATCTCATGGAGCTCTAAAAAGCAAATAATCGTGGCTTGTTATAGTAATGAGGCATAATATAAGAGTATGGCCAATGGCACTACATAACTCATTTGTATTCAATCTTTTCTCCAAAACCTTGGTCTCTCGACCTCTCAAGCTCTGATCCTTTGGTGTGGTAATCTCTCTATCATCTATCCTAATTTGGTTTTTCATGTCCACACCAAGCATATTAAAATTGACTATCACTTTGTCCATAAAATGGTTTAACAAAAGTGTCTATCTGTGTCGATTTATTAGCATTGATAGTTAATTTGCCGACCTTCTCACCAAAAAACTTCCTACTACTCGGTTCACATTTTTACCATCCAAGCTGAATGTGAGAGACACTCTCATTCACTTGCGGGGAGTAATAAACCACCTAAACCACCGCTTGCTACCAATAATTGTCTACTCATTAATACACATGAAAAATTAATACAACCACCAATAGTAGACCTACAAGAGCCTTCATCATAGTCACTAGGAGAGCTATAATATAGAGTTATTTAATAGTTATTAATATAGTGTTCATTTTACTCTATTTAAACACTATGTTACCATTATTGTAAATTACAATTGGGAATAATTAATATCCTTTTCTACTTTATGTTCATAACTTCTTTTGCTCTCTCTAACTCTTTTAGTGCTAATTATTTTATTTGTGAGAACCTTGAATCTATGAAGCATGTTCTATTTAGATGTTCTTGTACTAAGCCAATATGGTATATAGTTTATGGAATCCATATTTAATTTATTTAATTTTTTGTTTATTTAGACTATGTTTAGATTGAGTAGTTAAGAGTGATTTGGAGGTAAAGTGTTTGCATTTGTTCCAAGGGGAAGTAAAATGATAGATTTTGAGTTGTTAAAATTTTTTTAATAATTATCGATTGGATGAATCTAAAATAAAGTAAATTTATTAATGAAAAAATTATAAATATAAATTTACCATTTCAAATAAATTAAATAATTTATTAGCTAATATATATAATTAAATTATAATAAATAAATTTTGTTCAATAAATTTTTATGTATAATATTTGTATTATATATTTATATTATATAATTTTATATAAAATATTTTAATATATATTTATTTAAATTATATAAAAATAAATTTAAATTTAAATAATATAAATAATAAATGAGAGTACTAGACTAATTTAAGTAATAAATAATACAATATTTCTAAATACCCAAAAGTGGAGTATTGGATTGCATTATAAATGGAGAGATTTGGAGTGGCACTCCGGTTTTAGTATATAACTATATAGGGCATGTAAATATTGATAGAAAAAATATAGATTATATATCAATTTGCTATATAAAAAAGAATAGTATGTTATTTCAAAAGTGTGTTCATCATCAAGAGCTAGTTATAGGGTATGCATTGCATGTACGGACAGAATATCCCTATTATCGGGAGAAAACACGCAGGAAATTGTTCAAAGCAATCAAAAAGCATTGCTAGATAGACAATATTCAGGTACTGTGATCAAAGTAAACTGTGATTACTCGTTTGTGTCATTTTCTGTTTTTGCATATATTGACTTTATAGCACAGGATTGGAAGGGGCAAGCCATTGAATGAGGTGGTGCTAGAGTGAGGTGTAACTCTATATGCACTATAAGAAGGATGGCCACGAATCGAGATAGAGGTGTATTCATATTCTATCAATAACACTTCTCAAACCATAATCATGTTGAGTACCTTATGAGTTATACCATTTTATTTTATTAGAGAATCTCATAACTTGTTAAGTAATTTTGATAACTTAGGGGTAGCTCACATACCTAGAAGCCAACTGTTATTTGAACGCAGAATAACAAAAATCAAATAATAATTTTATTGATGTGTTTGCAATGTATTTACTTCCCATATTATACACATATATAATCAATGAAGTAGGTTGGTTTTTAGAGCAAAAAAAAAATTTTGGACATAATTACTATTTTAGTATGAAAAACAAGAGATCCCAATGGAATCCCTCCTCAACCTGTAGGAAGTGGTTGGAAAGTGAAGCAGGTTTATGCCATGACAATTTTTTTGGGTTAGACGACATCGGATACTTCACCAAGAAAAACAAATATGCATGTGTAATCTATTACAATTGGCTGAGATTCTCAAGACAGTTTTATAATGAAAAGATTCATTATTCGGAAAATCAACCAAGAAAACTACTGTTGTACATCAAATACAGAATAAAGGAATCTCTTTACATCAATTAGAAAAAAAAAAAAAAAAGATATGACAAAGTCTGAGAATGGCTACAGGGTGATCAAGCAAGCTCGGTCTGAAGAATTGCTCAGATGACTGCAGAATTCATCAGAATTTCTTTGACGAGTTAACAAACTCAAACTGTTAGTTTTCACTATCATCCTTAAACCAATTCTGGATTGCCCTCCAAGTCTCCAGCAGAAATAGGACGGATGAAAAAATTGTCAACTTTGATCAGCCAGATTGGTTGCAGACCCTGTAATTCCTAGTCTTCTTTCCAACAGGACTTCCCCTTTCTCCTTGACAAATATCTACTGATTACAAGATGTTCGGAAGTAGTTGACTTAATCAATTAATCAGACCATTGTCCACGATCAAGCCATTGAGACATGGAAAATTAAACGCAAGACACTAACAGCGAAGATGGAAGAGGGCGCAGCGAAGATGGAAGAGGGCACAACAGCATCAGTATATGACATATACACAATTGAAAAGAGAGTTCTTTCTCCCCCCTTCAAATAAACTAGAGCTAAGCTCTGATGACTCTAATTAGCTCTCTCCAGATCAATCCAGTTCTTCTTTCTCTCCCATTTATTTCACTCTGTTATGTATCATTTCTATGCACCCTTTTTCTGCCCTTTCAAACAAAACCTCCCTGCAAAAGAGGAAGGAGGGTAGGAAACCTGCGAAAATCTTTATGCCCTGTGATGGAATTGGAACCCACCCTTAGAGACTCTTTTCCTTCTCTATAACTGCTTTCTTCTCCTGGACATCCACAGTCGCAGAGGTTGAGGAAGGACAAGAAGAAGCCGACTTTACATGCTTCTTCAGGTAGAACTTCAAGAAGAGGAGGAGGATCACGCCATTGAGGACGGAGTTGAAGACCCAGGCCCTGATGCCGTTGCAATCTCCCTTAATGAGCTGGAGTACGAGGAGGCCCACGTGGCATGCCAGGTGGCAGCTGAGGAGTACGATCTGGCAGCTCAAGACGAAGGGGAAGCACGCACTCGGTAGCCCGATCGCCGTCCAGAACCTGTATCCGTACACCACAGAGTGAATCGACGTTGTGCATAGTATCGCCAGCACCTGAAATCGATACAAAGGGACTAGATTAGTTCAAAATTGATTTTTGAACGAGGAATATAATTTGAATGAAAAAAGAGAAATATGTTAAAAATTTTGATGAAAATCAGGGCATTGAAATCGTCCATGCGTTCGAATTGAAATTGCGAAGTGATTACGGATGATTTGAGACTGACCTGGAATGATTGGGAGAATTCGAGCCAGAGAAAGGACATGAAAGTGAGGATGGAGTTGTTGAAGAGCTGGTCGAAGGAGAGCTTGCGGTGGCGGAGGATGGTGAGGAAGGTCCTGAGCATGTGAGTGAATCGGGAGAGGTAGAATACGTACGACCAGAAGAAGACGCGGCCGGAGGGGCGGGTACCGATTGGGAAGCAGAAGAGCCATTGGAAAGGCGTGGTGGTGAGCCTCGAGCGGCGCCACAGCCACTGCGTGTCGCGGAGCTCGGCGGCGGAGGAGAGAAAGATCCCGGCGAACGTGGTGGCAGAGAGGAGGGCCATGAGAAGGCTGTGGGCGGCGGGGAGGAGGCCGAGCGGGATGGCGCGGTCACGGCCGCGGAGAAGGAGGAGTAGGATCGAGTGGAGGAGGACGGAGAGGGCGAGGTATACGACTATGGAGGAGAAGAGGAAGGACCACGTGGAGCCCCATGAGTGAGAGTGGCTCCACCGGAAGCCGACGATCGACGGGTGCTCCGACAGGTAGTATGTCAAGCTATGTGCCGTAATCATCGGTCAGACCCTTCAGACGTGCCGTGATCAGGTTTTGCAGGGATCGTCTTATTGCACAGGACTGTTGGAAAAGGGAGGTTTTACAGAGAGAGAGAGAGTTCGGTTAGAGAGAGCAGGATGGGAAGAGAGAGGGGACAGGACAGAGGAGGAGGATGAGAGACACGGGTTAAATTAAGAGTGCTTAGAGGGCGCTCAAACGACCGGCGATATGGAGTTGTGGGAAATTTATTGGGGTGAGGTGGCGTTTGTTTATTGGTGCAGTGTGCTAGGGTTAGCAGGATATCGACCTCTTGTGCCCTTTCTATTTTCCCTTCGGGGAAGGTAAACTGCACTTGCAGCAGGAGTCACTTCTTTTTTCTAATGTAACTTTCAGTATTAAATGCTCCATTTCAATTAAATTTATACCTATCAAGTAAAATAAGATTAATATATAATAATATTAAAGTATTATATTTTATTTTTAAAATTATAAATATATGCTTTTTTAATTCCGGAAGTTTAAGATAAATTTTAAAAATACTAGAAATTTTGTAGTAAATTAATTATTTTAATATGGTTTATAATTTAATATTAATTCAAATATAAATATTTTAATAAAGATAATTAATCATAAAAATGATTCACAATATATTTTATTTTTAAAATTATAAATATATGCTTTTTTAATTCCGGAAGTTTAAGATAAAATTTAAAAATACTAGAAATTTTGTAGTAAATTAATTATTTTAATATGGTTTATAATTTAATATTAATTCAAATATAAATATTTTAATAAAGATAATTAATCATAAAAATGATTCACAATATATTTTATTTTTAAAATTATAAATATATACTTTTTTAATTCCGGAAGTTTAAGATAAATTTTAAAAATGCTAGAAATTTTGTAGTAAATTAATTATTTTATTATGCTTTATAATTTAATATTAATTCAAATATAAATATTTTAATAAAGATAATTAATCATAAAAATGATTCACAATATATTTTATTTTTAAAATTATAAATATATGCTTTTTTAATTTCGGAAGTTTAAGATAAAATTTAAAAATACTAGAAATTTTGTAGTAAATTAATTATTTTAATATAGTTTATAATTTAATATTAATTCAAATATAAATATTTTAATAAAGATGATTAATCATAAAAATGATTCACAATATATTTTATTTTTAAAATTATAAATATATGTTTTTTTAATTCCGGAAGTTTAAGATAAAATTTAAAAATGCTAGAAATTTTATAGTAAATTAATTATTTTAATATGGTTTATAATTTAATATTAATTCAAATATAAATATTTTAATAAAGATAATTAATCATAAAAATAATTCACAATATATTTTATTTTTAAAATTATAAATATATGCTTTTTTAATTCCGGAAGTTTAAGATAAAATTTAAAAATGCTAGAAATTTTGTAGTAAATTAATTATTTAAATATGGTTTATAATTTAATATTAATTCAAATATAAATATTTTAATAAAGATAATTAATCATAAAAATGATTCACAATATATTTTATTTTTAAAATTATAAATATATGCTTTTTTAATTCCGGAAGTTTAAGATAAAATTTAAAAATGCTAGAAATTTTGTAGTAAATTAATTATTTAAATATGGTTTATAATTTAATATTAATTCAAATATAAATATTTTTAATAAAGATAATTAATCATAAAAATGATTCACAATATCTTTAATGATATATATAATACTATGCAATATAGTATATAGTGAATTTTTTATGTTATATCAATTCAATAATATCGATATAAAAATTACAATAAAATATTGTGAATTTGACTCATTATTAATTTTGATTGATTTACAGATGATTTGGTATTTGAATTCAAATTCTGTAAATCATATAATTTAAATTAGGAAATTTATTATTCGTGTGTTCTGTTCAAATTTGAAATGATAAAAAATAAATTTTAAATGATGTACTCATTAATTAAATACTCACCTAATATTTGGCTAATCAACTTGTTAAAAGTTTGTTGGGTCCCATCTAATTAAAAATTAAGGCTAATCAACTTGTTTAATATTAATTCAATTATGATTATCGATTAATCTTAGTGGGGGAAAAGATCCATCACAAGACCGACAAGTTTGTTTTGCTCATCGATACCGACGTGTTGACCCGTCCTTTAAGAAAAGGTTCCCCACTTGTCTGATTGCTTTATCTGGTCCGAAAATCACCCGCTTATCATATTTTTGTCTCGAAAATAAAATCATATAAATTAGAAAGTTTGGTGCCAATATATACTTGAAGTAATCCACATTCAAAAATTTGAAGCACGAGATTCTTAAATAATTTGGAACTTTATTTACTAAATAAACATATAAACCTCAATAAGAGTGAATTAACTTAAAAAAATATAGCTTATAAGCAATTTAAGGATTAAGTATATAATTTAGTAATTTATTAAGTTTTTAATTATTTTTAATATAATACTGAGTAGTAAAATGATAGAGAAATGTTAGAACCTAATTTGCCATCACTTTTCCGTTTTAATTTTAAGTTGATATATAATACTTGCAGTTTCAGCAGCTTTAGAGGGCAAGGGTTCGTTGTAAGGTAGACTATTATGATATAAAATTAAATATTGTATGGTTTATTTATTCAGATTAATTATATTTTTAAATTGTTGTTTTTGAATATTTCATAATTCACAAATAAAAAAAAACAAACCATTCAATTATAAAAATGGACGAAATTTATCATGATATCTTAATTCATTTAGGTAAGAATTATATCATATCTATTGATTTATTTAAGAGGCAAAATTCCAAAATTCATTAATAATGATAGGTATTTTATTCTTTGATTATTCTCATTTCTTCGTTCATATTTAGTCTTACCCGTTGAAAACTTGGGCTAACTCGGATGGTCGGGACAGATATAGTTGTTACTGGTTACTGCCATGCCATCAAATATCAATCCAATATTATATATATTAAATAATATAAATTGTCTCCATAATTGTGAAATTGGACGGTTTACTAAATTAAATGATTTATAAAGATCATATTCATGCAGATGTAGATGGGCTTTATTGGACCTTGGACCACAATTGTAGATTGGGACCATCCTATTTTCGTATGATGCGTGGTCTTTTACCTCGACTAGAAATCAATTACCCCTTTTTGGTATATTACATCCAAATAATTTATAAATTAATTAATTCGCTTGTCAACGTGTCAGTTGATCACTTCTCTTTTAGGTAGAAAGAACATTCGAGTAAGCATAGTTGGTTCTAAAATTTTCGCTTTATAACCTAAATATTATTTGATTTGTAGAGTAAATGTTCTTGACAATAGAGTACTTGCATTATACAATTAATGTAGAGTGGCCAAAATATGAAAAATTTTCTATTAAGAGAAGTAAACCCACAATATGGAGTTAAAATAGTCAATATATAAATTAATGGCAGCCTTATATCTTTAGATATGCTTGAAAAAATTAAGTCACAACATTTCAACTATGGGCTAAAAAGCTTGACTTTGGATAATTTTAACAAAACTTTTATAGAGTTATGGGATATTATTATATGCCCACTTCTAATGTCATTAAATAAAATAGATAAATTATTATTACAAAGTAAATATCTCTTAAAATATTTAATTTCCAACCAATTTCCTTATTTAACTTTAATTATAAGCTAATTATTCTTAGCTTAAACTTACCTTCTCAACATAGTTCATTTGTTCTAGTTATGGTAATACATAGCAAAATCTATGCTATTTATAAGTATTTTTACTTGTTAGACTTAAAGAAAAAAAATGAAATAATAAATAGTGAGATAAAAATACATATGATAAAGTGTAATGGTAATAAATAGAGTAATTATTATAAAATATAAGATTTCATGTTGAATTTATTTTTTAATTTTTACTTTAACTATTGTGTTAAATCACTTTATTACATACTAATAATAAATGGATTCACATCAACAATCTTTTAATGAATTCATATCAATAATTCTTTAACTTCAATATAGACTACAAAATAGAGACTTTCCTCTTTCTAGTTATCTCTTAGTTACGGATTCATTATCTATTAGTATAACAAAAGCATGTTATATTCACATACTAGTTGGTCTTAAAATTATTAAATCATTTCAATTGATGTCTTATTTATTTTTTTTTACGGATAATACGTTATTTTTCTTAAAATTTACTGTTTTCAATGTCCAAAGTTTTAAAAATTTGTTACAAAAATACTGTCATGTTTTAGGTCAGGAAATTAATATAGTTAAATCATATGCATACTTATGTTCAAATGCTAAGACTCGTACTATGAAAGTGTATGTATCTTCTTTGCAAATGGTAGTAGGGAGTGTACACATCATACATAGTCCTTCCTATTTTGTGGGGAAGGAGCAACACTCCACTTTCCGATTTCTTACGGAGAAGATAAGGCAGAAAATGAAATGATGGAAAACATTATACATAACCCAAAATGAAAGAAAAGTTATTATAAAATATGTTATTAATTTACTTTTAACTTAAACAATGAACTATTTTCTTCTCCTCGTTGTGCAACAAAATTTCAAGTATGGTGACCATGTTCTCGTTAGGACAATAAGCGGAGGCAAAAAAAAAAAATCCATTGGATTAGTAAAGATAAGTTAGCCAACCTAAAGTAAGTTTATCAGACACTTTTAATGAAAACCATTGAAAGGATACTTCAAAATCCATACTCTTTGCTTGCACGAATTTTAAACGTGCATTATTTAAGATGTCTTATTTTATGTATCCTTGTGTATGTTCAAGGCACTCATGAGTATGAAGGAGCATATGCATAGACTCTTTAAATGATTGAATACTATGATAGATTGGAGATGGAGGACAAGCTAGGGTGTGTGGGTGTAAATCCTGTCATTTAAATATAAGAAAAATCGGGAAAATAATCAGTCAACTCACAATAAAATCGAGCCGGTTCATGAATCTTAACCGATAGATAAAGGGTAAAAGTGGGAAATCGACAAATCCCATGTCACTCTCGACCCGATTTGGTCAGATACCCGTGAGCAACCCACCACTCTCCCGGTTTATTCAGAGTTTTCCCCTTCTTTAACTTGGAATAAGTAATGCGTCTTTTAAACATGCACCTTTATTGGAATAACATAAATCAAAACTGCATAAAAATTTAAACTTATCACACTTGTCTCACAGGTGTAGTTTAACTCATAGTCTTTAAGTAGGCTTTTTCCCGGGTTACCTAAAAGGGGTATAAGGGAGGGGGTGAGTTCAACGACTCAGTGAAAGGGTGTTTAAAATATGATTTTCATAAAATAGTTTGAATTGGAGTGTGCTAGACTCCTTAATTTTTTTTTAAAATATCTCATTCTTGAAATCTCGATTTTTATAGCCACTTCTCCATCCTTAATTAATACTGGTGTATTTATCAACCAACACATGCCCTTCATCGGAAATACACATTCGTAGGACAGCACATCTACTACACCCACTTGTGGCGTTGGAGCAACTTTACCGGCCACATATATAGAAGCACGTCCACTTCTACCCTGATAATGAGTGGATGTACGCAACATCCAACCCTCAATCCCGTAAAGAAAACTCAATGTCCGTATGAGGACAGAGACCTCATCCCGACCCACCCCGGTCTCATGCACATGAAGCTACGTTGAGCTTCCCTGACTGCTGGCATGACAATCTGCCCTTATCTCCACCATGTCGTCCAGTAGCCCCTAGGATGCATCATTACCCTTCTTGGGCGTCTTGAAGGTCTCGTACCTCAGTGCATGCACAAAACAACAATTTTCCACATAAGCCATTTAATCTGTGGTGCTACTGGTCCAACGGCCCTAACTCTCAACTCGACTTGCAGCTGTTTGTCTCGACTGGTCCGTCGACCTGTCATGTTGCACTACCACGAGTCCATTGAGTATGTCAGTCCTGTCTTGGTACCATAACCAAACATATTATTCATTTAAAGTTTTAATGGCTTAAATTCATGTTTGTTTACGATCTCCTGCTCGTGCCAACTAGCCTTGGGCCCACTGTACGAGATTTTCAAAATCAGACATATTAGCTCCTAAATTCTAAAACCGAGGCCTCCGACCTATATGAGCATTTCGACTCCCATCAAAAAGGCTTTCTAAAAAGTTTAAGCAGCAACACACAGTCAAGTGAGAGCACTTTCGACAAAATAATCTTTTCATCTGTACATCATACCAACCGGATGTAAGGACATCTTTGCTTATAATCGATAAGCGGGTTTTCTGCTTCCTTCTAGGAAGTTCATCATACCAATCGGGTATAATTTACTTACAACAGGTAAGTAGTTCTTCCGCGTAATTTCCACATCACTCCATTTAGGTGTGATGATTAAAATTTCACTTAGTAATGAGTTTTCATTTCCGAGGCGCTTATCATCCCAACTAGGTATGGTGTAAAAATCCCACTCACCTGATAACACAGTGATTTCCTCTTAACTGATTCTTTGTCTTCACGCAAGCTTGTCCTTGTTGGAGTTCCCGGTACTTCGTGTTCCTACACGATATGAACATCCTTGTTCAATATCCCTTGGCTTAATAGCCTCCATTCATCGTGAATGGATGAAATACACAAACTTTTCGATTTATTGAAATTAGGTCCCTGAAGTTCTCTTTCTTTAACTTTAGGTACCTAATGCCGATTTTTCCCCAAATTGAGTCCTGAAACTTTTAAAATTTTCCTTAGAACCTCAATTTATTCAAAATCACAAAAAGGGTTCAAATTTCCCAAATTTCTAGTTTGGTCCCCAAATTTTCCAAAATTACCATTTTGCCCTTACTTTACAAAATGGTAAGTTTTGCCCCAAAAATTCAAAAAAATTGCCCAATTGGTCCTCCAACATATTTATCATACCAAATTGGCCCTCAATTTTATGAAATTGTACTTTAGTCCCTCGAATTTTTGAAATCCCCAAATTTCTCCCAAATTTTCCGCCAATTTCAATATTTTAGCTTAACTGAATTTGATTTCATCAAATTAACAGATCAAATGAGTGTAATTGTTAAAATTGAAGTTAGATTGGAGTTCCTACACCTTCATACGATTCAATTGCACTTTGAATCACACGATTTGATGTCGGAATGAGCTCAAACAAAGCTTCACTGAAAAACTGAACGTAGAGAGAGAAAGTTTCAAAAATTTACCGTTGGGGGCGCAGTGGTCCTAGCTTTCAATATGGGTAGATAGCTCTTGTCCCAAGATTTTTTCTAGGATCAAGAATCACCTCAATTCATATCGAATTAAGGGAGAATTTGGTCAGTAAAGTTCTGTCGGTTCTCTCTCTAGCACTGATCAGAATTTACAAAGGGGGGCCAAATTGGCTTACCTTTCCGCTCTAATTCAGCTGTAGGAGGGCTATGGAGGTGTCGGGAGGGCTTGGTTTGACCTGAAGAGGGATCGAATTGGCTGTTTTCAGCTCGGACAAAACATGGCAACTTCGGTCCACTAGAGTTGCTTCACTATTCTATCATACTGACGTTTCTCTGGCGACGCTCGGAGCAAATGGAGATTACATGCGTGTAGCTGACTTCTCCCAAAATCCAAAGAACTCAACCATGCCTTCTTTGGCTAAAAAAATGCCCAAGTCGGAGCTCTAGTTTGAGCTTCACCGAAAAATGGAGCAGTAGGGAGAGAGTGGAGTTTTCAGGTGCGAGGAGGATGAATGAGGATGGGCTCTTTATATAGGAAGCTTGGGGACTTCTTGGCCGTCTGATTAGTGCCTTAATGTCGGTCCTTCATTGCTTGAAACTCCCTAGCTAGAGACTTTTCATCTTTACCAGAGCTGCTCAATTTTCTAGCGAGAGAATAGTGATGTCATATGAAGGAAGAAGATGACACTATTTCGAACCGGACCGGACTGGGTACAAAGCTTAAACCGGTTGGTTCAGGCCATATTCGACTGAGTTTTTCAAAATTAAAAATTTCAAAATTCATCTAAATTCATTCTCTATCTAATGGTAGCCTCAATTCTCCAATTTGAATTTTCTTAGCCACCTAGAAAAATGAATTTAGCATCCGGTTCAATAGTGGTTCAAACCAGTTCAATTTGGTTCGCCTAAACCGATCTGATTTTCTTTCCCAAATTGTCCTAAAGTCCATTTCCTAGGTTTTTATGACTCTTTGGGTCACTCGGGAGTTGTAAATTTCCCAATTTAATCATTCTCTAGTGGTTAGGATTCGTGAACCAGTTCGATTTTCTCACTTGGTTTGACCGGTTCTTTTCCCAGTTTTCCTTAAATCCAAAAGGTGGGGTTTACATCCCAAGTGACTCAAAGAGTTATAAAAAGCATGGAAAGAAACCTTGGGACAAATGGGATACGGAAACTAGACCGGTTCAGGGCGAATCAGACATGAACTAGATTGAATCGTATTGAATCGATTTGATCCACACTTGAATTGGTTTATAAATTCATTTTTCTTGGTGGCTTAAAATGATAAAATTGGGGAATTGAAGCCACCATTATATATAGAATAAATTTAGATGAATTTAGAAAATTTTAATTTTGAGAAAACTGGTCGAATCAGGCTTGAACCGACCTATTTACATATTGAACCCGATGGGACCGGTGCAGTCCTATTTGGAACAGTATCGTTTTCTTCCTTATTATGACAACACAGTTCATTCAATGCAGAAACGGATAATTCATGCAAAGCTTAAATTGCTTCAAATAAACTTTCAGGGTGATGATAAGTTCAACCAAAATGTAAAGTTGCTCGATCAGGTCATCACTGATCTGAATCCATTTATTATTAATATATATAAATATAAATATATATATATATATATAAATAGCTACTCTCCATTTATCATCATTAAATAAAATAAATAAATTCTTAATACAAAGTAAATGTCTCTCTTAAAATATTTTATTTCCAACCAATTTCCTTATTTGACTTATTATATACCGTACATGGCCAACATAGTTATTTTGTTCCAGTTAGGGTAATGCACCACAAAATCTATGCTATTTATGAGTGTCTTTACTTGTTAGACTTAAAGAAAAAAATGAAATAATAAATTGTGATATAAAAATAGATATGATGCATGTGATAAAGTGCAATGGCAATACTAGAATAATTATTACAAAAGATGGGATTTCACATTAAATCTATTTTTTACTTTATCTGTTGTGTTAAATCAGTTTATTATATGTTAATAATAAATTAATTTAGATCAACAACCCTTTAATGTATTCAGATCAACAACCCTTTAACTACAACGTAAACTAGGACAAGGAGATTTATCTCTTTCTCGTTATCTCTTAGTTGCGAATTTAGTATCTATGAATATAACAAAAGTATGTTATGCTCACATATTAGTAGGTCTTAAAATGACTAAGTCATGTCTATTGGTGTCTCATATATTTTTTTTTGTGAATAATGTGTTATTTTTCTTAGAATCTACTATTTTCAATGTCCAAAGTTTTAAAAATTTGTTGCAAAAATACTGTCATGTTTTAGGCAAGGAAATTAATATAGTTAAATCATCTACATACTTATGTTCAAATGTTAAGACTCATACTAAGAATGCTAGTGTATCTTCTTTGCAAATGGTAGCAAGGGAGTCCACACATACATAGTCCTTCCTATTTTGTGGGCAAAGGAACACCACTCGTACTTTCCAATTTCTTACAGAGAAGATAAAAGACAGAAAATGAAAGGATGGAAAACATTATACAAAACCCAAAATGGAAGAAAAGTTCTTATAAAGTATGTTATTAATTCAATTATAACTTATACAATGAGCTATTTTCTTCTCCCTGTTGTGTTGCAACAAAATTTTAAGCATGGTGACAATATTTTGGTTAGGACAATAAGGGGAGGCAATTTCAAGCATGATGACAATATTCTGGTTAGGATAATAAGGGGAGGCAAAAAAAAGTCCATTGGGTTAGTAAAGATAAGTTAGCCAACCTAAAGTAAGTTTATCAGACACTTCTAATGAAAACCATTGAAAGGATACATCAAAATCCATATTCTTTGCTTGCAGAGTTTTAAACGAGCATTATTTAAGATGTCTTATTTTATGTATCCTTGTGTATGTTCAAGACACTCGTGAGTATGAAGGAGCATATGCATAGGCTCTTTAAATGATTGAATACTATGGTAGATTGGAGATGGAGGATGAGCTAGGGTGTGTGGGTGTAAATAAATATAAGTAAAATCAGGAAAAGAACTGGTCAACTCACAATAGAAACGAGCCGGTTCATGAACCTTAACTAATAGAGAAAGGATAAAACTGGGAAATTGACAAATTCCAAGTGACTCAAATAGTCATAAAAAGTATGGAAATGAACCTTCAGTCAAATGGGAAGAGAAAAACAGGCCAATTTAGGGCGAGCCAGACATAAACCGTGTAAACCCTGCCATTTGGAGTTAAGGAAAATCGGGAAAAGAATCGGTCAAACCGAGTGAGAAAAATTGATCTAGTTCACAAACCCGATAATTAGAGAACGAGCAATTTGAGAAATTTACAACTCCCGAGTGACCCAAGGGTTCATAAAAACCTTGGAAATGGACCTTAGGACAATTTGGGAGAGAAAACTAGACTGGTTCAGGTGAACCAGATCCGAGCCGGATTGAACTGGTTTATGAACCGAGTTAGTTTATGCATCGGAACTGATAGAGGAAGGGTAAATCGGGAAATTCATGGATCTTGAATGACCTAAATAGTCACAAAAGTCATGAAAAAGGACTTTAGGATGAATGGGGGATGAAAACCAAACCGGTTTAGGTGCACCAGATCCGAACCGGATTGAACTGGATTAGACGAGTTTGAACCACTATTGAACCATATGCTAAATTCATTTTTCTAAGTGGCTTAGAAAATTCAAATTGGAGAATTGAGGCTACCATTGATAGAAAATGAATTTAGATAAATTTAAAATTTTTTAAATTTGAAAAACTCGGTCGAATCAAGCGTGCACCGGCCAGTATAAGCTTTGAACCCGGTTCAAACCAGTCTGGTTTGGTTCGAAATAATGCCATCTTCTTCCTTTAGATGACAACATTGGTCACTCACCGAAAAATTGAACCAACGCTAGTGAAGAGTAAATATTTATGTTCAATACATTTCAAGCCATCAATAACTGTCATAAAGGTGCCAAACGAATGATCGACGAGTCCTCGAGCTCCCTATATAAAGAGCCCCTCTCCATTCATCCTCTCCACACATGAAAACCTCACTCTCTCTCTGCTACTCAGTTTTGCGGCAAAGCTCAAACCAAAGCTCCGATATAGGGTCTTTTTTGAGCCAAAGAAGGCATGGTTGGGTTCCTTAGACTTAGGGAGAAGTCAGCTACACGGTGGGAGTCTCCAATTGCTCCAAGGGTCACCAGAGAAGCGCCAATGTGATTGAACAGTGAAGCAGTTCTAGCAGACCGAAGTTTCCCTATTTTTGTCGAGCGAAAATCAGTCAATTTGAGACCTTCTCAGGCCAAACCAAGCTCTCCCAACACCTTCTCAGCCCTCATACGACCGAATTAGTGCGGAAAGGTAATCCAATTTGGCTCTCCTCTCTAAATTCTGATCGGTGCTATAGAGAGAACCAACAGATTTTCACTAGCTAAATTCTCCATCAATTTAGATCAATTGATGCAATTCTTAATCCTAGGAGGAACCTTAGGATGAGAGCCATCTACCGAGATCGAAAGCTTGGACCGCCACTTCCCCGACGGTAATCATTCTAAGCTTTCTCTCTCTATGTTTAGTTTTCTAGCGAAACTCCATTTGAGCTTGTTTTGACGTCAAATCGTGCGATTCAAAGTGCAATTGAATCGTACAAATATGTAGGAACTCCAATATAACTTCAATTTCAACAATTAAACTTTTTTGATTGGTCAATTTGATGAAACCAAATTTGACTATTTGGAAAGTTGAAATTGGGGGAAAATTTAGGGATTTTGAAAATTCGAGGGACTAAAATGTAATTTCATAAAATTGAGAGCCAATTGGGCATGATAAAGATGTTGAAGGACCAATTGGGCAATTTTTGGGGCAAAACTTACCATTTTTGTAAAGTAGGGTTAAAATGGTAATTTTTGAAAAATTGGAGACCAAATTGGAAATTTAGGAAACTTGAACCCCTTTTTGGGATTTTGAATAAATTGAGGTCCTAAAGTGAATTTTTGAGTTTCAGGACTCAATTTGGGGGAAAATCAGCATTAGGGACCTAAAGTTAAAGAAAAATAACTTTAGTGACCTAATTTCAAATAAATGAAAAGTTTGGTTATTTCATTGATTCGTGATGAATGAAGGCTATTAAACTAAAGGATAATGAACAAGGATGTTCATATGAACATCAGCCAAGACAAGTTCGCGTGAAGGCAACAAGCCAGTTAAGAGGAAATTCACTACACTATCGGGTGGGTGGGAATTTTTATATCATATCGATTGGGATGATAAGCACCTCAAAAATAAAAACCCACTATTAAGTGGTATTTTAACCATCACACCTGTGAGGAGTGATGAAGAAATTACTCGAAAAAACTATTTATTAGTTGTAAGTAGATCATACCCAGTTGGTATGATGAACTTCTTAGCAGGAAGTAGAAAACTCATTCATCGGTTATGAGTGGAGATGTCCTCACACCCGGTTGGTGTGATGGAAAAGTTTATTTTTGTCAGAAGTACTCTCCCTTGACTATGTGGCACTGCATAAACTTTTTGGGTGACCTTCTTGACGGGACTTGAATAGCCCAGATAGGTCGGAGGCCTCGGTTTTGAAACTTGGGGGTTAATATGTCCGATTTGAAAATCTCGTACAGTGGGCCCAAGGCTAGTTGGCATGAGCAGAAGCTCATAAACAAACATGAGTTTAAGCCATAAAAACTTTAAATGAATGATTTGTTTAGCCATGGTACCAAGACAGGACCGACATACTCGATGGATTTGTGGCAGTGCAACATGATAGGTCGATGGACCAGTCGAGACAAACAGGTGCATGTCGAGTTGAGGGTTGAGGCCGTTGGACCAGTGGCATCACATATTAAATGGATTATGTGGAAAACTGTTGTTTTGTGCATGCACTGAGTTATGGGACCTTCAAGATGTCCAAGAGGGGTAGTGATGTATCCTAGGGCTACTGGACGACATGGTTGAGATAAGGGTGGTTAGTCGTGCCAAAAATCTTGGGAAGCTCGACTAGCTTCATGCGCATGAGACCGGGGTGGGGTCGGGATGAGGTCTCTATCCTCATATGGACACAAAGTTTTACTTATGGAATTGTGGGTCGAATATCACGTACATCCACTCATTCTCAAGGTAGAAGTAGACGTGCTTCTATCTAGGTGGCTAGTAAAGTCACTCTGATGCCACAAATAGGTGCAGTGGATGTGTTGCCCTACGAATGTGTATTCCCTTCATGATAATGTGTGGTTGATAAACACACCATTGTGATGAGAAATGGCTACAAAAACTGAGATTTTGAGAATGAGATATTTTAAAGAAAATAAGGGGTCTGACACACTCCAATTTAAAATTTATTTTATTGAAATTTCATTTTTTTGAAAACACCCAATCACTATGTTGTAGAAACTCACCCACCCTTTTTATCAATTTTCAGGAAGTAGAGAAATGACTAGGGATAACACCAAGCCTTACCCTCTCTCAAGTATGCTTACTTTTCTTAAGCTTGCATTTTATTTGATAAATGTTATTCTAGGGAATAATGTTGAAATTACGCCTAGCTCCTTTTGTGTTAAAGAAGGGGGAAACCCCTCTTGAACCAAGAGAAGTGACGGGTTGTTCACGAGGATCCGACCAAACCGGATTAGGGTGTGACAACTAGAGTGGTATCAAAGCTAAGTTCCCTTGAAACATTATCAATATTATGCCCTGACACTAATTAAACTTTAAATTATCGTGTAGGAAGGAAAATCCCTAGGAATTTCATAGTGAACTCCAACCCTCCACCCATAACCCTGAAGAAGACACCCAACCCAAGGGAGGAAGTCATTCAAAGATTCCTGAAGGGCGAGAAAAGAGTACCAAAGGACATGGTGGAAGACTATCGGTAACTAGTATGAGCCTTATTAGAACTGGAGGGCATCACCTACCCTCCTCTAGACAAGAGGAACCTATACCTCCTTCTAGGAGCCTAACCCCTCCTCCAGCCCCACAACAACCGGAGAGGAATCCAACCAAGAAGGAGGCCTGAGATAACTACTGGGATGTGTATGCCACTTTTATGAAGGTCCACCAAGTACCTCCACCTACTCAACTCGACTTCAATCCCTCCCAATGGATGAAGTGGACCTATGAGTGTGAGGTCGAGGTACTAAGGTGATACGAACTGGAGGCCATATATGAGATTCGCCCTATAAGGGAATGTGAGTGGACCACAACTAATTCCTTAGTTTATTCTGATCAAGAATCCCACAACCGCTCTAGGGCTAACTCTCAGTCTATGACCCCAAGGGAGTAAGGGGTAGAAAATTTTATAATAAGCCAAGTATGGCAAGAAAAATTTATTGAATGAATGAAGTGAAATCTTTCTTGATAAAATTTCTGAGTTCCTTGATAAATTCAAACAATAAGAGTATGCTAATAAAAATCAATATAAAAGGATAGAAAATCACCCAAAAAGGAAAATGGGTTATTTCTAGTTAACCCTAACCTTTAAAATTTTCCTCAGAAGTACAATGAAATTTGGCAAGGATGAAACTCATAGAGATCACACAAGGAAGACGAATCCTAACTAAAGGAAAGAAGAAGAAGTTAGAACAAAAAGGAAGTAAGTATTTAAGAGTAGAGGATTAGTCTAAGGAACTAAGGAAAGGTTCAAAGAATAAGGGTAAAGAAAACAAACAGGCTATTCCAAAGAAAACCAAAGGAATGAAGGTCGATCATAAAGAGAGGAAGAAAGTTAAAGGAAGCGTAGAAGATGTTAAGACAAGTAAGGCAAAACAAGGAAAAGAGAAGAGAAAAGAAGTATGATAGAAAGAAAATTTTGGGAATAATACCAACACTTGGAAAGAGCTAGGATACACACCTTTAAGAAACTCGATAGTCATAAAAAACTTGTTTGGAGATAAGGATGGGAAACAAAAGGGATAAAAGATAGGGGAGAAAAGCCAGAGTGAATCACCATGCAAAGGTCGAGAAGCATAAGAAATAATGGAGAGAGAAGTTTCAAGGAACAGTAAGGAAAATGAGCGTGAAAATCCCAATATGGAAGTCCCTAAAAGAAGAATGAAGATAGGAAGTGAAATCGTAGAAAAAGGTTCGATCAACAGGCAGAAATCATAAATTGGGGTAGGAACCAGTTAAAGGACGTAGGTGATCAAGTAAATACTTGGGAGGCCAAGCATGATCCGATTTCACTAGAACATGGAACCAAATGGAAATTTTAGACGGATTCGATTGAAGGAAATAACTTCTATTTTTCAAATCGTCTAGAAGAATAAACTAAGCTCTAATAAGAATTGGGGAGTAGTAAGGACTACACCCCAAACGAGGAAAAAGGGAGGAATACCAAGGACACAAAGATATGAGAGATTTTGACACAAGAGGGGTGTGAGGTTCACCTCAAAGGAATAAACGGGTGCTGGGAACAAGTGAAAATGAGGTAAGATAGACGAAAAGTACTCGTAGGATCTCAAGAGTAAAGGTAAGTAGGAGAAGATAGCGGCAAGGAAGAACATTCAAGGTTAAATATTCGTAATGGTAAAACTAGAAGGAAATTCTAGGAGAAAAGAAGTGTAAAACTTACTGAGGAAGGAAACCTTGGAAGGACACATGTGTACCAATTTAGAGGAGATGGAACCAACAAAATTGAGAAGAAGATAAGCCCCTCAAGGACAAGTGGTTGGAGATGAAATGATCAAGTGCAAAGGAAAAGTAACTGTGAAGGTCCAAGGGACAAGTTAAATCCCAAGTAACAGGTAAGTTGTAAACCCCGCCCTTTTGAGCTAAGGAAAACCGAGAAGAGAACCGATCAAACCAAGTGAGAAAACCGAACCGGTTCACAAACTCGATAATTGTGAATGGGAAATTTAAGAATTTACAACTCCAAAGTGATCCAAAGGGTTCAAAATATTATGGAAAAGAACCTTAGGACGAATTGGAAGAGGAAAATTAGACTGGTTTGGATGAACCGGGTCCAACAAGATTGAACCGGTTTATGAACCGAGTCAGTTCATGAACTGGAACTGATAGAGATCGGGCAAAACAAAGGAATTCAAATCCATTGTACTCCAAATAAATTCATAAACCTTGGGAATGAACCTTAAAATAAAGTGGGAGAGAAAAACCAGACCGGTTCGGGTGAACCGGACCCGAACCAGATTGAACCGGTTTAAGGACTAAGTCGGTTTATGAACCGAAATCGATAAAGAGATGGTAAACTGGGAACTTTATGGACCCTAATGACCCAAGGAGTCACAAAAGACATGCAAGTGGACTTGTGAAGGAACTGGGGATGAAAACCAAACTAGTTCAAGTTAACTGGATCCGAACCAGTTCGGACCAGTTTGAACCACTATTGAACCGAATCCTAAATTTATTTTTCTAGATAGCTTAAATAATTCAAATTGGAGATTTGAGGCCACCATTGGATAGAGAATGAACTTAGAAATTTTTAGATTTGAAAAATTCGATCGAATGGGGGGTGAACCGGCCGGTTTAAGCTTTGAACCCGGTTCAGACTAATCTGGTCCAGTTCAGAACAGTGTCATCTTCTTCCTCATGATGACAACACTGTTCACTCACTGGGAAACTGAAGAAACGCTTCTGTTCGGGGCATTTTAGGTCTTCAATGTCAGCAATAGCGGTGCCAAACAGACGGCCAATGGGTCTCCAAGCTCCCTGTATAAAGAGCCCCTCCCCATTCATCCTCTCCACACCTAAAAACTCCATTCTCTCTCAACTGCTCCATTTTCTAGCGAAGCTCGAACTAGAGCTCCGACATGGGGTCTTTCTAAGCCAAACAAGGCGAGGTCAGGTTCTTTAGAATTGGGGAGAAGTCAGCTACACGTATGTAGTCTCCGTTCACTTCGAGGGTCGTTGGCGAGATGCCGACATGATGAAATAGTGAAACAGCTCCGGTGGACCGAAGTTGCCCTATTTTTTGCTGAGTTGAAATCGGCCATTTCGAGCCCTCCTCAGGCCAAACCAAGCCTTCCCAACACTTCCTGAGCCCTCCCACGACCGAATTAGGACTGAAAGGTAAGCCAATTCGGCTCCACTCTGCAATTTTTGGCCAGTGCTAGAGAGAGAACCGACAGAATTTCAATGATAAAATTCTAACTCAATTCGGCATCAATTGATGTGATTCTTGATTTCAGGATAAACCTCAAGAGGAGAGCTACCTTCCCAAATCGAAAGCTCAGACCGTTGTGCCCTCACTGGTGAGAAATCAAAGCTTTCTATCTCTACAGTCTATTTTCCAGCGAAGCTCCATTTGAGCTTATTTCTGCGTTAAAATCTGCGATTCAAAGTTCCTTACAATTGTATGAACATGTAGGAACTCAATTTCAACTCCAATTTCAACAATTAGAGGTGTTTGATTGGTCAATTTGATGAAATCAAATTTGGCAGTGTTGAAGAGTTGAAATTGGGGGAAAATTGAGGATTTTCAAAATTCGAAGGACCAAAATAAAATTTTATGAAATTGAGGGCCAATTGGGCATGAAAATAATGTTGGAGGACCAATTGAGAAATTTTGGAATATTTGGAGCAAAACTTACCATTTTTGTAAAGGAAGGGCAAAATGGTAATTTTGGAAAAGTTGGAGGACCAAATTGAAAATTTGGGAAATTAATCCCCTTTTGGTGAAATGTAATAAATTGAGGTCATATGATAAATTTTAGAAGTTTCGGGACTCAATTTGAGGAAAAACCAGCATTAGGGACTTAAAGAGAAATAACTTTAGGGACCTAATTACAAATAAATAAAAGTTTGACTTTCTCATTCAATTGGATTGAATGAAGGCGATTAGGCCGAAGGATAATGAACCGAGATGTTCATATCATGTAGGAACACGAAGTACCCGGAACGCCAGCAAGGACAAGCTCGTGTGAATACAAAGAACTGGTCTAGTGGAATTCACGTCATTAACGGGTGAATGGGTTTACTGACATCATACCCAGTTGGGATGATGAGCACAACTTAAAATTAAAAACAACTTACCGATTGTGAGTGGGATTATGTATTATACCCGGTTGGGGATGATAAGTACCTTGGTATAAAAACCCACTACTTAGTGGTATGTTTTAACCATCACTACTTTGAGAAAGTGATATGAAAGTTGTGCGAAAAAACTACTTACGGAATGTAAGTAGATCATACCTGGCTGGTATGTTGAGACTTCCTCGAAGGAAGTTGAAAACCCATTCATCGGTTATAAACGGAGATGTCCTTATACCGGTCGGTATAATGGACAGTAAAAACCTACTTTTATCGGAAGTGTTCTCCCCTAACTGTGTGCCAATGCTTAAACTATTTGGGAGACCTTCTTGACGGGAGCTCGAATAGCTCTGATAGGCTGGGGGCCTCGGTTTTGGAACTTGAGGGCTAAAATGCCAGTTTTTGAAAAACTCGAACAGTGGGCCATAGTCCAATGGACATGAGCAGGAGCTCGTAAAAGAACTTGATATATATATACATATATACATATATATGTGCCATTAAAACTTAATAAGTGAATTGTTTGGTCATGGTACCAAGGCAGGTCCGACATACTCAGTCAACTAGTAGCAGTGTGACATTACAGGTCTCTGGACCAATCAAGACAAACAGCTACATGTTGACTTGAAGGTCGGGACCGTTGGGACAAATGGCACCACATATTATATGACAAATTTAAGAAAAACTTTGCTTGTGCATGCACCATGAGTATGGGATCATCAAGATGCCCATGAGGGGTAGTGATGTGTCCTAAGAGCCTTGGACGACCCGATGAGTATAAGGGTAGATTGTCGTTCCAAGTGCCTGTGCGAAATCTGGAGTAGCACCAACCGCATGAGGCCGGGGTGGGGATGAGATGAAGTCTCTATCCTCATACGGACACAAAGAAGTGATTTCAGGATTGTGGGTTGGATGTTGCGTACATCCACTAATTCCCAGGGTAGAAGTGGTTGTACTTCTATCCGAGTGGCAGGAAAAGTCGCTCTAAAGCCACTAGCGGGTTCAGTGGTGATACTGACTTGCGAATGTGTGTAACCTTCATGATAAAGGATATGTGTTGGGTGATGACACACCAGTAACTAAGAAATAAGGGAAAAACCCAAATTTTTAAAGGAAGGATTTTTGAAAAGAAAGGAGTCTGGCACACTCCATATAAATGTTTTTCTTAAAAGTCAAAAGATTTGTATCCCATTCACTAAGTAGTTGTACTCACCCCTCCCTTGTACCCCTTTCAGGAAGTCCTGGAAAGCCGAACCTTAAAAGACTTGCACAATTAAACACTTGCAAGACAGGTATGATTAATTTAAATTATTATACAATTTTGATATATGATATTTCTGGAAAAAGGTGTAGGTCTAAAGAATGCCTTACTCTTTACAGTTTACAATATAAGGGGAAACCCTTTAGTAAATCGGGAGAGTGGCGGGTTGATCACGAGGATCCAACCAAACTGGCTTGGGGCGTGACATAAGTAGGGAGACAACATCAAAAGATGTTGTACGTAAATTGATCACGAGTGAGTAAGAATGAAATAAGAAATAGAAGAGACCTTAAAAGAAAAGACGTCAGTGAGAATGAGGAATGATATAAGAAAGGAGGAGTTTCAGCATGTCAAAAAGTTGCCGGGAAACTCAAAGACTTGAAAGTTGAATGACCTAATAAAGGAGTTTGAAAAGGACAAGTAAATGAGGAAACCAATACGGTCAGAAGGATGCAAAGTCAAAGACAAGTCCCAAAGAATGTTGTGCCGTAAGGGATATGTAAGCCCAACTGTCTTAGGGAAATATGAATTTGGTAAGAGTTTATGATTTGAGCATGACAAAGTCAGACATTTAAATGTAGAACAAAGTTGTAATAACCAATGAATGGGAGAAGGATCAAGGTAGGAGGAAAAAGGTGACAACACCAAGATCTATGGAAGTATGTACGTGATTCAGGAATGTACACTGAACTAAGAAGGTCAACAATAAAGGAAATAAGCGAATGCAAGAAGGATTGAGTATTTTGGAACTCCTAATCTGGAAATTTTAAGTAAAAGATTTTGGAATGGAGAAATAGTGCTCTAGGGAAACAAAGGATGTAAATTTAAGGAAATTACCTTAAGCCTTCTAATGAGATATGTTTAGCCAAAGTAAGCTCCATGGAATGAGAAATGGATATGAATAAAAAGAAAATTATGAATATGTGATGTAAGGGATAAATGGAAACAACCGAGAAGATGGTAGATCAATAAACTATGAAATTATATCAATGAAGGTTCATTCTAGTACAAAGGATGTGAAATAAGTTTTGGGGAAAAAACTCTTAAAAGGAGGGGAGTTGTAAACCCCGCCCTTTGGAGCTAAGGAAAATCAAGAAAAGAACCGGTCAAACTGAGTGAGAAAAATTAAACCGATTCTCAAACCTGATCATCAGAGAACAGGTAATTTTGGTAATTTATAACTCCCGAGTGACCCAAGGGTTCATAAAAACCTTGGAAATGGACCTTAGAGCAATTTGGGAGAGAAAACTAAACCAGTTCAAGTGAACTGGATCCGAGCCGGATAGAATCGATTTATAAACCGAGTTAGTTTATGAACTAGAACTGATAGAGGAAGGGCAAACCGGGAAATTTATGGATCCTGAGTGACCTAAAGAGTCACAAAAGTCATGTAAAAGGACTTTAGGATGAATGGGGAATGAAAACCAAACTGGTTCAGGTGAACCAAATTCGAACCGGATTGAACCTATTTGGATCGGTTTGAACCACTAATGAATCGAATGCAAAATTCATTTTTCTAAGTGGCTTAGAAAATTCAAATTGGAGAATTAAGGCCACCATTTGATAGAAAATAAATTTAGATGAATTTAGAAATTTTTAATTTTGAAAAACTCTGTCAAATCGAGCCTAAACCGACTGGTTTAAGCTTTGAACCTAGTTTAGATCGGTCTGTTCCTGTTCGGAACAGTGACGTTTTCTTCTTTTAGATAACAACACTGTTCACTCGCCAAAAAATCGAACCAGCGCCGATGAAGAGGAAATGTTTCCGTTCAATACGTTTCAGGCCATCAATGACTGTCATAAAGGTGCCAAACGGACGATCGATGAGTCCACGAGCTCCCTGTATAAAAAGCCCCTCTCCATTCATCCTCTCCACACCTAAAAACCTCACTCTCTCTCAGCTACTCAATTTTCCGATGAAGCTCGAGCCAGAGCATTGATATAGGGTCTTTTCTGAGCCAAAGAAGGCATGGTTGGGTTTTTTAGACTTGGGGAGAAGTCAACTACATGGTGGTTGTCTCCGATTGCTCCAAGGGTCGCTAGAGAAGCGCCGACGTGATTGAACAGTGAAGCAGCTCTGATGGACCGAAGCTGCCCTATTTCTATCGAGCTTAAATCAGTCAATTCAAGACCTACTCTTGCCAAACCAAGCTCTCCCAACACCTCCTTAGCCCTTCTACGGCCGAATAAGTGCAGAAAGGTAAGCCAATTTGGCTACCCTCTATAAATTCTGATCGGTGCTAGAGAGAGAACTGATAGATTTTCACTAACTAAATTCTCCTTCAATTTCGATCAATTGATGTAATTCTTGATCCTAGGAGAAATCTCAGGATAAGAGCCATCTGCCCAAATTGAAAGCTCGAACCGCCGCGCCCCCGACGGTAATCATTATAAGCTTTCTCTCTCTATGTTCAATTTTCTAGCGAAGCTCCATTTGAGCTTGTTCCGATGTCAAATCATGCAATTCAAAGTGCAATTGAATCGTATAAAGATGTAGAAACTCCAATCTAACTTCAATTTCAACAATTAAACTCATTTGATCGGTCAATATGATGAAATTAAATTCGGCTATGTTGGAAAGTTGAAATTTGGGGAAAATTGGGGATTTTGAAAATTCCAGGTACTGAAATGCAATTTGATAAAATTGAGGACCAATTGGGCATGATAAAGATATTGAAGGACCAATTGGGCAATTTTTGGGGCAAAACTTGCCATTTTTGTAAAGTAGAGGCAAAATGGTAATTTTTGAAAAATTGGAGACCAAATTGGATATTTGGGAAACTTGAACCCCTTTTTGTAATTTTAAATAAATTGAGGTCCTAAGATGAATTTTAGAGTTTCGGGACTCAATTTGGGGGAAATCGACATTAGGGACCTAAAGTTAAAGAAAAATAACTTTTGGGACCTAATTGAAAATAAATGAAAAGTTTGGTTATTTCATTTATTCGCGACGAATGAAGGCTATTAGGCCAAAGGAAAATGAACAAGGATGTTCATATCGTGTAGGTACAAGAAGTACCGGGAACGTCAACCAAGACAAGTTCGCGTGAAGACAACAAGTCGGTTAAGAGGAAATTCACTACACTATCGGGTGAGTGGAAATTTTTATATCATACCCAATTAGGATGATAAGCACATCGGAAATGAAAACCCACTACTATGTGGTATTTTAACCATCACACCTATGAGGAATGATGATGAAATTACTCAGAAAAACTACTTACCGATTGTAAGCAGATCATACCCAGTTGGTATGATGAACTTCCTAGAAATAAGTAGAAAACCCGTTAATCGGTTATGAGCGGAGATGTCCTCACACCCAGTTGGTGTGATGGATAGCTAAAAGTTTATTTTTGTCAGAAGAGCTCTCCCCTGATTGTGTGCCACTACTTTATAGTTTTGGGGGGCCTTGTTGACGGGAGCTCGAATAGCTCAGATAGGTCGGAGGACTCGATTTTGGAACTTGGGGGCTAATATGCCCAATTTGAAAATCTCATATAGTGCGCCCAAGGCTAGTTGGCATGAGCAGGAGCTCATAAATAAACATGAGTTTAAGCCATTAAAACTTTAAATTTATGATTTGTTTGGCCATGGTACCAAGATAGGACCGACATATTCGATGGACTGGCGGTAGTCGACATGACAGGTCGTCGGACTAGTCGAAACAAATAGCTGCAAGTCGAGTTGAGGGTCGGGGTCATTGGACTAGTAGCACCACATATAAAAAAGGCTTATGTGGAAAACTCTTGTTTTGTGCATGCACTGAGTTACGAGACCTTCACGACGCCCAAGAGGGGTAGTGATGTGTCCTAGGGCTTCTAGACGACATGGTGGAGATAATGGCAGTTAGTCGTGCGAGCAGTCTTGTGAAGCTCAACGTAACTTCATTCACATGAGACCGAGGTGGGGTCAAGATGAGGTTTTTGTCCTTATACGGACACAGAGTTTTACTTATAGGATTATGGGTCGGATATCATGTATATCAACTCATTATCTGGGTTGAAGTGAATGTGATTCTTTTTAGGTGGCCGGTAAAGTCGCTTTGACACCACAAGTGGGTGCAGTGGATGTGTTGCCTTGTTAATGTATGTTCCTTTCATGATGAACGGTGTGTGTTGGTTGATAAATGCACCATTGTGATGAGAAATGACTATAAAAATTAAGATTTTTAGAACTAGATATTTTAAAGAAAATAAGGGGTCTGGCACAATCCAATTTAAAAACTATTTTGAAACTTTATTTTTTGAAAACACCCATTCACTAAGTTATAGAAACTCACCCACCTTTTTATCCATTTTCAAGAAGTATAGAAATGATTACGGATAATACCAAGCCTTACCCTCTGTCAAGTATGCTTAATTCTGTAAGCTTGCATTTTATTTGATAAATGTTATTCCATGGAACAAGGTTGAAATTACCTCTGGCTCCTCTTGAGTTAAAGAAGGGGGAAACCTCTCTTGAACCAAGAGAAGCGACGAGTTGTTCACGGGGATTCGACCAAACCAGGTCGAGGCGTGACAAACCGGATTGAATCGGTTTGATCCACACTTGAACTGATTTCTAAATTATTTTTTCTTGGTGGCTTAAAATGATCAAATTGGGAGATTTAAGCCACCATTAGATAGAGAATGAATTTATAAATTTTTAATTTTGAGAAAATCGGTCTAATCGAGCCTGAATCGACCGATTTATGCATTGAACCCAATCGAACGGTCTGGTCCGATTCAGAACAGTGTCATCTTCTTCCTCAGTATGACAACACCGTTCATTCAATGTAGAAACGAATAACGCTGACGAAGCTTAAATTGCTTCGATCAGGCCATTTCATGCCTAGGATAAGCTCAACCAAAATGGAAAGTTGTCGGGCAGAGGGTTGCCAAGCTTCCTATATAAAGAGCTACTCTTCATTAATCATCCACACATCTCAAATCTCCATTCTCTCTAAATTGCTCCAGTTTCCAGTGAAGCTCGAACCAGAGCTCCGATATAGGCATTTTTCTCAGCATGAGGAGGCAAGGTCAGGTCCTATAGACTCTAGGGGAAGTCAGCTACCTAACAACAACCTTTTTTCGACCCGAGGATGGCTAGAGAAGTGCCGTCATAATCAAACAGTGAAGCAACTCCGAACTACCGAAGCTGCCCGATTTTGGCCGAGTTGAGTTCGGCCAAATTCAGCCCTCCTCCGACCAAACCAAGCCTTCCTGACACCCCCACAACCCTCACATGACCACAACAGAGTTGAAAGGTAAGCCAATTTGGCCCTCCTTTATCATTTTCGGATGGAGTTAGAGGGAGAAAGTGCTAAACTTCACTAACAAAATTCTCCCATGATTCAATGTCAATTGTAGCAATTCTTGATCCTAGAATAAACCTCAGGACGAGAGCTACATTCCCAGATAGAGAGCTCGAACTACCGTTATCATGCCCCAACCAGGTTTGGTCGAAGTCTATGATTAACCCGCCACCCTTCCTTGTATCATTCAGGTATATCTACTCGAATGAGGCAAGGAAGGTGAAGGCGTATCTACGTTCGAACCCTTACTTAAGTTGGGGGTAGGAAGCATACCTTGAGGGCCTAAGCGTGTCTGGAACTTCCTGTTGGGGTGATGTCCTGCAAAGGGGTTGAGGGAGGGGGTGAGTACAATACTCAGTGAGGGGAACTACTATGACGTTTTACTTGAATTTATCTTTTCTTTCTTTAATTTAATCCCTCATTGTTATTTTACATAGTCACAAGATTTACAACTGCCCTCCTATCATAGGAGGGATCACACATTTGCAGAACGGTTCTCGACCGTGCCACTTGTGGATTGGATCACCTTTACCATCCACCCTAATAGAGGGATACTGCCTCTACCTAGAGTTTGTGCGGACATCAATAGTCTGACCCCAAACTCAAGTTTTCTCCACCATGTCTGCTCAATGGGATGAGACCTCTTTCCCTCCTACTGCCTCGGTCTTCGTGCGCAGTAAGCTCCTTGGCTTCACGATCTACTGAACAACGACACTGTCCTTATTCTCCCTAGGTCGTCTAGCAATCCTTGGGTTCCATCACTACCTCGTGCTGGTGTCCTGATGGCTCAAACATCATGGTTCATGAAAAATCAAAAAGCTTTTTAAGTTGTAGCCATTATCTTTGTCCATCTTGCACAACGATCTGTCAGCTTGGCTTCAGCCCCACCACGTGTACTCACCCAACAAGTTTGATAACCTAGCTTCGGTAGAGCAGCAGTTCGGCCCAACAAGCTCGACAACTCAGCTTGGCTCAATGGGTATCACACAAGTTCCCATTATTTAGGTCTTTTAGCCTCATGTATCACATGTCTGTTTTGGACAGGTACATGCCCATATCCACCGGCCTTGGGCCCACTGGCATTTTGAGCCTAAGCCCTGAATTAGCTCCCAAATGTTTTAAGCAGGGTCACCCAATCAAAGGAGGCTATTTCCAAGAAAATAGTTTTTCAAATCTTAAACCGTCATTTCAATCGAAATGGACGTCATAGTGGTACCCACTCACCCGGTGATCTTGGCAGGTCGTGCTGGCGGAATTTTTTCTCTTCGGTGCACTTAATGGCCTGACGCTCGAGTAATCTGGTCCTGTAGGGTGCGAGTGTCGGTATTAGGAGGTGGTGACAAATGGGTTCTATAATTTCTCATATCTGTACCTAAGGCCCCTTACTTTGCTCAAATTGCACCTCGATCCCTAATTTCTCTTTAATCTCTATTAGGTCCCCTAGGTTCTCAATTATTCTTTTTGGGTCCTTAATTTACCAATTTTTCCATTTAGTCCTTAATTTTCTAAAAAATGCAGTTTGGTCCCCTAACTTTTCAAATTTTCCAATTTGCCCAATTGACACTCAATTGGGGTGAATTTCATGAAAATACCCTCAATTTTATGAAATTGCCGTTCAGCCCTCCAATTTTTGAAAATTGCACAAAAGTCCCCCAAAATCCCCAAATCACCCTTCATCTTCTTCCCCAATTCGAGTATATGACACTTTGTATTTTACCTCGTCCAATTGGCGACCTATAAGTCCTTGTTTTCTTCAATTTTTGCTTCTAATCGCCTCCTATAGCTCCCCTCAATCGTCCTACACTCCGAATTTCTAAATTTGGCTAAGTTTTGTTCCTTGCCGGAGCTTCACTAGAAAAGTTACAATAGAGAGAGAAAGCTTGCAATTCTTACTGGTGGAGAGGCGGTGGCCGGAGCTTGAAGTGGTGGCAGCCAGAGCTAGTCGAGGGGAACCTAGCAAGATTGAGTTCTGCTACAATTTGCTACCGATCTGTAGGAATTTGAAGAGAGAAATTCCGGTCGGTGTAGCTCTGACATTTGGGATTTTCGATGAGGGGAGGTGAAATTGAGCTTATCGGGGCCTATAGGGGTGTTATGGGGGGTCTTAGGTGGTCAGTGGTAGCCAAGGTGGGTGGTGGAAGGGCCAGATGGGCGAGGTGGTGTCGGGCAGGAGCTCGCTGCTTCGAGCTCTGAAGCAGCTTTATTGTGCAATCTCCCTTGCACCTCCCTAAGCACTCTCTAGTTGTTCTGAGAAGATCTAGAGCTAGAGAATTCTTCCCTAGTTCTAATGCCACCCTTCGGAGCTCCTTTGGTGGAGGTTTTGCCCATCGTCGGAGCTCTAGTTTTAGCTAGTTGGAAAATTCACTCTTCTTCTTCGCTCGATTGTGGGATGCTGAGAACGAATGAAGGGGTGCTCTTTATAAAGGGAGGTCAGCAATTGCTTAGGCTATCGGCCAGCGTAAGACTCGGCCTTTGACTCGGCCGCTAGAGACCTCGCAGAAGCATTTTTCGAGTCACCAAAGACACTAGTTTTCTAGCAACTCCCTCTCTCTCTCTCTTCTCTATCACCATCTCAAGGTTGAAGATGATGACATGGCAATCATGCCACATGACGTGCTGTGATTGGTCAATTTTTTTGACGTGGAATGCCAGCTCGGCCGCTGTGTCAATCGTTGACCCATTGACCCGTGCTCGAACGCCAGTCCCATTAACTGCCTGTGTCTGCGTGGTAGCCTCCCATTAGATGCCTGTGTCTACGTGGCAAGCTAATGGGTGCCAGCTGGCCGGTGACTAGACACGTGGTAGCCTCCATTGGCTGACCATGTCTACGTGGCAGTTGACGTGGCGTTAGCTGATCGTTGATTGTTGACCGATCCAGTCCGATTTGATTTGCAGTCTGAAATTCGAAAATCGGCCAATTCAGACCCGGTTCAACCAGTTTTCTCAAATTTAAAAATTTCTAAATTTATCTAAATTCATTTTCTATCTAATGGTGGTCTCAATTTTCCAATTTGACATTTTTAAGCCACCTAGAAAAATAAATTTGTAAACTGGTTCACTATGGTTCATGTCGTTTCGGTCTGGTTCACCCCAAACCGTTTTGGTTTTCTCTAAAATTCCACTTCCCACTTCCTCCTTGAAGTTTTTTGTGAAATTTTGGTCACTTGGGATTTTCCAATTTCCCACATTAGCTATTTTTTTCGTTCATTAAACTGCTCGGTTCTTCATGTATAAACCTATACGTTCTTTTTCCAGTTTCCTTTGGTTTGCTTGGACGGGTTTTACAGCCGCACCTTTGATGGTAAGCTTTCGAAGCTTTCTCTCTCTACAAATGATTTCCTGACCAAGCTCCGTTTGAGCTCGTTTTGGCCTCAAATCATTTGATTCAAAGCTCAATTAAATCGTAAGGAAGTGTAGGAACTGATTTATACCTTCAATTGAAACAATTAACCCCGATTTAATGTCCATTTTGAAGAAATCAAATTCGATCAGTTTAAGAGGGGGAAATTGGTGAAAACTTTTGGGGAAATTTGGGGATTTCAAAAAATTAAGGAATCTCTTTGCAATTTCCCAAAATTGAAGGCCAATTGGCCATGAAAAAGATGTTAGGGGACCAATTGGTTGATTTTTGAAACATTTGGGGTTAAATTGCCATTTTTGGAAAGTAGGGGCAAAATGGTGATTTTTGAAAAGTTGGGGACCAAATTGAAAATTTAGAAAACTTGAACCCATTATACAATGTTGAGTAAATTGAGGACTCAAAGGAAATTTTGGAAACCTTAGGACTCAAATTGGGGAAAATTAGCATTAGGGACTTAGAGTTAAGAAAAATGAACTTTAGGGACCTAAGTGCAATTAATTGATAATTTGTGAGCTTAGGTTTTTATTCCAAACCGTAATTGATAAGTCTGCCCAAATTGTGTAGGGACAATTGTGAGCAAAACACAAGCAAGAGAAAACTCGTATAGACTTGGAAAATCGATCGAGGACGAACACGTCACTATTATCAGGTGAGTGGGCTTAATCACATTATACACGGTTGGGATGATGAGCTTACTTTTATGAAAAGAAAACCTAATTACTGGTTGTAAGTAGATATGATCATATCTGGTTGGTATGACAAAATTCCTTGTGGAACGGAGAAACCCGCTTACTACTAGTAAGCGGAGATATCATTACACCTGATTGATGTGGTGAACTTGAAAATAACTTTTTGTCAGAAGTGTTCTCCCCTGACTATGTGCCAATGCTTAAAAGATTTGGGAAACTTTCTTGACGGGAGCTAGAATAGCTCAAATAGGTCAGAGGCCTTTATTTTTGAACTTATGGGGTATAAATGCCCGATTTTGGAAAATCACATGTAGTGGGCCCAAGGCTAGTAGGCACGAGTAGGAGCTTGTAAACAAACTTGAGTAAAGGAAAGCTATGAAATTTCTAATGAAATTGTGTATATGATTTCTCCATGGTACCGAGTCAAGACTAACAATACTCGATGGGCTGGCAGCAATGCGTGATGGCGAGGTCGATGAATCGGCCTAGACAAATAGCTGTAGGTCGGGTTGAGGGTCGAAGTCGTTGGACTAGTGGCATCAAAGATAATGGCTATATGTGAAAACTATTGTTTGTGCATGCACTTGTGGTACATGACCCTCAAGACGCCATGAGGTGTAGTGATGGGTCCTAAGGGCTACTAAATGACATGGTGGAGATAAGGGAAGTTCTTCGTTCCAGTCAGTCAGGAAGCTCGGAGACTGGGGTGGGGTCAGAATTAGGTCTCTATCCTTATACGAATACGGAGTGGCATTCGGGTCTGAGGGTTGGATGTCAAGAACATCCACTCAGACCTAGGGTAGAAGTAGACGAACTTATATCTTGGTGGTTGGTAAAGACGCTCTGAGCCACAAGTGGGTGCAGTGGATGGGTTGCACCTGCGAATGTGTGTTCCCTTCCTGATGAAGGGTGTGTGTTGTCTGCTAAATACACATAATATGGAAATGATAAAAAGGGTTTTCTTTTTTAGAAACCGAATTTTGTGGAGAACTTCTATTAAAATAAAAGAAATACCTTGTCACAATTTAAATGAAGCTATTTTTCTTAAAAACTCACTCCCAACACCTGCTCACTGAGTTGTATAACTCATCCCCTCTCTTATACCCGTTTTAGGAGCAAGGAAAAATGAAAAAAGAAAACACGAAGATGTACCCTCTGTCAAGTATGCTTGAAGTCACTTTTAAGCTTGCATGTTGATTGATTTATGCTATTCCAGGGAACAATTTTGGAATTACACCTGGCTCCTCTTGATTAAAAGAAGGGGTCTTAAACCAAGGGAGTGGTGGGTTGATCATGGGGATCTGATCAAACCAGTTCGGAGCATGACAACTTGAGTGGTATTAGTGTCATGTTCCCTTGAAAGCGTTATCAATACTATGCCTTGACACTAATAAAAACTTTACTACCCTGTAGGAAGAAGAATTCCTAGGAAATTCGTCGTGTGAACCAAACCTACACATGAGATCGTGAAAAAGACGCCTACCTCTAGAGAGGCAACCATTCAACGATTCTTAAAGGTTGAAAAGAGAGTATCCCAAGATATGGTCGAAGACTATAGGAAACTTGTTGGAGCCTTATTAGAGCCAGAAGGCATTGCATATCCTCCTCAAAGGCAGGAAGAACCTATCCCTCCTCCAAGGAGCCCGACACCTCCACCAGCCCCGCTACAACCTAAAATGACTTGAACTAAGAAGGAGGTCTGGGATAACTATTGAGATGCCCACACAACCTTTATAAAAGTCCACCAAGTACACCCACTAGCTCAATCTAACTTCAACCCTTCCCAATGGATGACGTGGACCTATGAGTGCGAGGCTGAGGTGCTACAAAGGTACGGACTCGAGGCATTCCATGAAGTTCATCCTATCAGGGGAGCCCAACAAGAGTATGGATGGACGTCAACCAGTTCATTAGAGCCCTCGAACCACAAATCTTGAAACCATTTAGAGGCTAACTCCCGACCTAGTACTAAAAGAGATTAGGAAGTAGAGAATTCCTGTAATAAGTCAAGTACAGCAAGAAACTACCTCTTTGAATGCATAAAGCTCATTTTTCCTTAATTAAAAGTTAATCTTTCTAATAATGACAAGTACAACTAATAGATTGGAGTATATCGATCATGACTAGGGTAGTAGATGTAGAGAAGGCCACCTAAGGAGGAAGACAACATGTCACCTCTAGTTAGCACTATCCCTAAGATAGCCAACCTTAATAGTTACCCCCATAAGAAATAGGAACATGGAGTAACAAGACAATAAGACTGGGAAAGGAGTTTCCAGAGAAGAACCAAGAGTTTGCCTAGAGTCATCAGAAAAGACATACCCTAACCAAGGGTAGGAAGAAGAGAAAAAGTGTGTTCATAAGGGGTCCAGTATAATGGAAGCAAAGTCAAAGAATAAGATGAATTTTGAAAAGGGGAGGAAGCATTAAAAGATGTAGGAAGAATGGAGGAAAGCCTAAGGACCAAAAGGGATTGAGAGAGCCTCACACAAAAGTTAGGAAACCAAGAGGAATTGGGTTACCTCTAAGAAGAACCAGTTGTATGAAAGACAACCAAGAGGGGAGGTGAGGTACAAGAACCTCTAAAAAGGGTAAATGCGGAAAACCTCTTTAGGTAACTCTAGGATAGGACATGGTAAGAGGGAAGATGAAAAGAAATGTGTTAGGAAAGAGAACTCTAGAGGAATGTATAAGTACTCTATAAAGAACCATTGATAGGCAGATAGACATTGATAGGTAGATGGACATAACGTAAAGTGCTAGGAACCCACCGACAATTAGGAACTCGAAGGAAGGATAAGGAACAAAATGAAAATTAGAGGACGGAAAGGAATTAAGGACGGATAACCATACGGATGTTAGAAGGGTGTTTAGAATGAAAGAAGGAAAGGCCCACAAAGGAGCATTAGAGAGGTTGAACGCAAAAATCCCAGGACGGAAGTCCCTAAGAAAAAAGATGAAGGTAGGAAGTTAGACCATGGGAAGAAAATTTACTAGTTAAGAAACTGAAGGGTGGATCATAAGAGGCATAACCCAAAAACCAAAAAGGGGTATAAGTAGTTAAGGATGTCTCTGAATGATAGATGTGACTTGCTTTGGAAAAAGGAGAGTAGTCAAGTGAGAGATAGTGAGAAATAAGGAAATGATCAGAGAAAATAAATGACGCCCTATGAAGGATCGAAAAATAGTAAGGACTACACCCTAAAAAGGACAACAAGATAGGCATTGAGGATGAGTGAACTCAAAGGACAACTGTTCCAAGACAAGTGACTAATGAGAATAGTGGGGACAAGGTAATTAATGAACTAACCCTCGAGAAGACCATAAATTTGACACTAGCAAGGAAGGGAAAGGTGTGAAGGTCAAAACATTGGAAAGGAAGAATGAAGAAATTCTTGAAGAAAAGAAAAGACTAAGAACCCTTCACTAATAGGAATAAAAATCATAGTGAATAATAAGTTGGAATAAAGACAAGGATAAGGGATGTGCTAGCAAAACTCCCTAAAGTAAGGATAAGTCAGATGGGATGACATCAAGGATATCATGAGGTCAACTTAAAGATAGATAACCAAGAAGACGAAGGAAAGATGAAATCCAGGGAAAAAGAGGAGGAAGCCTACCAAGGAAAGGAGCCCTAAAGAGGCATACATATTCCAAGATAGAAGTAATGAACCCAACTAAAGTGGAATAGAGGAGAAAAGTTCAAATGAAATGCAAGCTGGTAATAAAGAACTAGTTACAAGGAAAGTTTACCCAGAAACCAAGGAGTAAGTTAAACTCAAGGAATGGGTAGAGAAGGAGATAGCATCGAAAGATGTCGTATAAGTAAAAAAGGGGTGGATTGCCCATAATAAGGACATAGAGGAAAGACTACCTAAAAAACCTTGGTAGAAGTAAGCCCTCCAATTAAGAAGTTGATAATTGAAACAACCATAGACATCAAGACTTGTCATGGTCCATGTTCACTTAATGGAGCCTAAAGGATGACGGTTGGGCATAGTGTGGAATAAACAAAATAATACTTGAAAACCAGAAGTTCATTTGATAGGGAATAAGGGATGAAATGGGAATTTTAAGACAACGGAGGATTAAAAGTGGGAAAATGTCCCAAAATAAAGAAAGTATAGGGAAGTAAAAGGAACATACTTTCAAGGAATAGTAAGAAAATTGAAAGTATAACCCTAAAATGGAAGTCTTTACCTTGAAGGATATAGTAGAGAAGGGAAACCCTAAAAGGGGGACCTCTCCCCAAATAAGGAAACATTACGTATACCAGAAAAATGGTCAACTCAAAATGAGAAATGGGGAATGGTCATAAGCAAGCAATAAATGATAGAGGAAAGGAAAACCCTTGAGTAAAATACACCAATGTAAATGAGGAAGGACATGAGTGAGAAAGGATCCTAATGTGTTGGTAAGCGATTGGAACCAAGAAAAAACCATAGAAAAGTTGGTAAAGAATGAGTAGATAAAGGGATTCGACATGATTCTAATATTAAGAAAATTAAAGGACAATTGGACTACATAGAAAGTAGTTGGGAAACACCACCGAGTAGTAGGAAGGAATGGAGCCCTACGACTCCTGAATAGATGAAAGGGCATAAACCATTAATAATGATACACATTCTAGAAACCATAAGGGACAAAGATAATTCTAGAACAGATCATATTGTAAGAAACATGTAGTGCCAACAATTCCAAGCAAGGTGACCTAAGTAGGACCGAGTCCGATGGTCAAACCTAAGAAATGGAACCAGAATCATGGTAAACCAAAAATGGACGAAGGGCCAAATAAGATAAGGAAGAACGTATATCAAAACCCATGGGATTAAGGATGAAGAATCACAAATGATGCAAAACTAAGAGTATCAACAATCTAGGAAATGAAAGGAAAACAAGGACGATTGGATGTATATGGAACATCCAACCCAATGACACGAATAAGAAACCTTAAGAAGAAGAGTCATACCCTGAGTGGAGTAAGAAGGAGACCTAAGGAAGTACCTTGGGATGGGTAATTTGGACATGACTAATCATGATACACTCCGTGGAGTGAGTGGAAGATATAAAGGAAGAAAGACTTCTTAAGTACATGGCTAAAGGAATATATGAAAGGAGTAGCCAAAGAGATAACATACCAAGCAAACCCCAGGATGACATCAAGGGAAGTCACTTCTAACGCAAATGAGGGATGACTTAAGTTTTGGGGATAAAGCCCCTAAAATAAGGGGAGAGTTGTAAACCCCATCCTTTAAATATAAGGAAAACCAGGAAAAGAACCACTCAACTCACAATAGAGCCAAGCCTGTCACACCCCGACCCGGTTTGGTCAGATCCCCGTGAACAACCCACCACTCTCCCGGTTTATTAAAGGGTTTCCCCTAATTATATATCGTAAAGAGTAAGGCATCCTTTAAACCTGCACCTTTTCCTGGAATAACGTAAATAAAAAATACATAATATTTTAAATTTATCATACCTGTCTCACAGGCATCTTAGTTGATGGTCTTTAAGGGTAGGCTTTTCAGAATTTCATGAAAGGGATGTAAGGGAGGGGGTGAGTACAACGACTTAGTGATTGGGTTTTCAAAACTTTTAACTTTTAGGAAAAAGACTTGTATTGGAGTGTGCTAGACTTCTTTCTTTCAAAAATCCTTTTATATCAAATCTCGGTTTTTACCACCATTTCCTTATTAATCACGCTGTTTCATCACCCAACACACATTCTTCATCGTGAAGGTCAAACACGCATTCACAGGCCAGCCCATCCATTGAACCCACTTGTGGCGTCGAAGCGACTTTATCGTTCACCTAGATAGAAGTACGTCCACTTCTACCCTGAGAATGAGTGGATGTACATGACATCCGACCCTCAATCCCGAAATAAATTCTCCGTGTCCGTATGAGGACAGAGACCTCATCCCGTCCCCACCCCGGTCTCATGCGCTTGGTGCTACTCTAAATTTCGCACGATCACCTGGTACGATAAACTGCCCTTATACTCACCAGGTCATCCAGGGCCCTTAGGACGCATCACTACCCCTCATAGGTGTCTTATAGTGCATGCACAAACAATATTTTCTTATCATGCCATATAATTTATGGTGTCACTGGTCTAACGGACCCAACCCTCAACTCAACCTGCAACTATTTGTCTTGACTGGTCCAGAGACCTTTCATGTCACACTGCCACTAGTTGACTCAATATGTCGGTCCTATCTTGGTACCATGGCCAAACAATTCATTTATTAAAGTTTTATGGCACATATCTCATATTTATTTATGAGCTCCTGCTCATGCCCACTGGCCTATGGCCCACTTGTTCGAAAATTTTCAAAACCGGGCAGAATAGCCCCCAAGTTCCAAAACTGAGGCCCCTAGCCTATAAGAGCTATTCGAGCTCCCATCAAGAAGGTCTCCCAAATCATTTAAGCATTGGCACACATTCAAGGGAGAGCACTTCTGACAAAAATATGTTTTCAACTATCCATTTTACTGAATGGGTATAAGGACATCTCCGCTCATAACCGATGAATGGGTTTTCAACTTCCTTCAAGGAAGTTTTATCATACCAACCGGGTATTATCTACTTACAACCGGTAAGTAGCTTTTCCACGTGATTTTCACATCACTCCTCTAAGTTGTATTGGTTTAAAATACCACTTGGTAGTGGGTTTTCATTTCAAGATACTTATCATCCCCAACCGGGTATGATATAAAATCCCACTCACTCGTTAATGCAATGAATTCCACTAGACTGGTTCTTTGTATTCACGCGAGATTGTCCTTCTTGGCGTTCCCAGTACTTCATGTTCCTACATGATATGAACATCTCGTTCATTATCATTCGGCCTAATAGCCTTCATTCATTCCAAATGAATGAGAAAACTAAACTTTCATTTATTTGCAATTAGGTCCCAAAAGTTATTTCTCTTTAACTATGAGTCCCTAATGCTGGTTTTTCCTCAAATTAAGTCTCGAAACTTTTAAAATTTATCATAGGACCTCATTTTATTCCATTTAACAAAAAGGGGTTTAATTTCCCAAATTTCCAATTTGGTCCCCCAATTTTTCCAAAAATTACCATTTTTCCCTTCATTTACAAAAATGGTAAGTTTCACACCAAAAATTCTAAAATTCCTCAATTGGCCCTTTAACATACATATCATGCCCAATTGATCCTCAATTTTATAAAATTGCATCTTGGTCCTTCGAATTTTTGAAAATCCCCAATTTTCCCCCAATTTCAACTCCTTAACACCGCCAAATTTGGTTTCATCAAATTGACCGATCAAACACTTCTAATTTATGAAATTGAGTTTCTACAAATTCATACGATTCCATAGCACTTTCAATCGTAAGTTTTAACGCCAAAACGAACTCAAACGGAGCTTCGCCATAAAACGAACTTTAGAGAGAGAAAGCTTCGATTACTCACCATTATGGGCACAATAGTCCAAGCTTTTAATTTGGGTAGATAGCTCTCGTCCTAAGTTTCATCCTAGAATCAAGAATTGCATCAATTGATGCCAAATTAAGTTAGAATTTTATCATTGAAATTCTGTTGGTTCTCTCTCTAGCACTGGCCAGAAATTGCAGGGGGGGGGGGACGAATTAGCTTACCTTTCAGTCCTAATCCGGTCGTGGGAGGGCCGAGAAAGTGTTGGAAAGGCTTGGTTTAGCCTATGAAGGGCTTAAAATGGCTGATTTCAACTTGGCCAAAACCGCTTGAGCTACTTCACTGTTTCATCACACCGACGCTTCTCCGGCGACCCTTAGAGCAAACGAAGACTACAAGCGTGTAGCTGACTTTTCCTGGATTCTAAAGAACCAGAGCTCACCTCCTTTGGCTTAGAAATGACCTTATATCTGAGCTCTGGTTCGAGCTTCGTCAGAAAACTAAGCAGCTAAGAGAGAGTGAGTTTTTCAAGTATGGAGAGGATGAATGAAGAGAGGCTCTTTATATAGGGAGCTCGACGACTCGTTGGCCGCCCGTTTGGCAGCTTTATGATAGGCATTGATGGCCGAAAAGTTATTGAATGGAGACGTTTCTTCTTCGCCGATGCTGCTTCAATTTTTCGGTGAGTGAACAATGCTGTCACCTGAAGGAAGAAGACGACACTATTCCGGACCAGACTGGTCCGAACCAGGTTCGAAGGTTAAACCGGCCGATTCACCCCCCATTCCACCAAAATTTTCAAATCTAAAAGTTTCTAAATTCATTTTCTATCCAATGGTGGCCTCAAATCTCAAATTTGAATTTTTTAAGCCACCTAGAAAATTGAATTTATAATCCGGTTCAATAGTGGTTTAGATCGGTCCAAATCGGTTTGGATCCGGTTCACCTGAACCGGTTTGGTTTTCATCTCCAATTCACCCCTAAGTCCTTTTTCATGTCTTTTATGACTCCTTAGGTCACTTAGGGACCATAAATTTCCCTTTTTACTATCTCTCTATCAGTTACGGTTCGTAAACTAGTTTAACCTGGTTCGGGTCCGGTTCATCTAAACCAGTCTGGTTTTTCTCTTCCAATTTGTCATAAGGTTCTTTTCCAAGGTTTTATGAACCCTTTGGATCACCCGGGAGTTGTAAAATCCCAAATTGCCCATTTTGAGCTCGTTTCGGCCTCAAATCATGCAATTCAAAGCTCAATTGAATCATATAGAAGGGTAGGAAGTGATTTATACCTCCAAGAAATAATTAACCTCGATTGAATATCCAATTTGAATAAATTAAATTCGGTCAGTTTGAAAGAGGGAAATTGGGGGAAACTTTTTTGGAAAATTTGGGATTTCGAAATATTGAGAAACCTCTTTGCAATTTCCCAAAATTGAAGGCCAATTGGTCATGAAAAAGATGTTGGAGGACCAATTGTCTATTTTTGAAACATTTGGGGTCAAATTGCCATTATCGAAAAGAAAGGGAAAAATGGTAATTTTTGAAAAGTTAGGGACCAAATTGGAAATTTGGAAAACTTGAGCCCCTAATATAATTTGCATAAATTGAGGACTCGAGGGGAATTTTGGAAACCTTGGGACTCAAATTGGGTAAAAATTGGTAGTAAGGACCTAAAGTTAAGAAATATGAACTTTAGGGAGCTAAGTGCAATTAATTGATAATTTGTGAGTCTAGGCTTTTATGCCAAACCGTAATTGATAAGGTTGTCCAAATCGTGTAGGGACAAGTGTGACTGGAACGCAAGTAAGAGAAAGCTTGCGTAGACTTGAAAAACCGACCAACGACGAACACGTCACGATTACCGGGTGAGTGGACTTAATCACATCATATCCGGTATGGATGATTAGCTTACTTTTATGAAAAGAAAATCTACTTACTAGTTATAAGTAGAGATGATCATACCCGGTTGGTATTATAAACTTACTTGAGGAAAGGAGAAACACGCTTACTGGTAGTAAGCGGAGATATCATTACACCTGGTTGGTGTGATGAAGTTGAAAATAACTTTTTGTCAGAAGTGTTCTCCTATGACTGTGTGCCAATGCTTAAAATATTTGGGAGACCTTCTTGATGAGAGCTAGAATAGCTCAGATAGGCTAGAGGCCTCACTTTTCAAACTTATGGGGGATAAATGTATGGCTTTGGAAAATCACGTACAGTGGGCCCAAGGCTAGTGGGCACAAGCAAGAGCTCGTAAACAAACTTGAGTAAAGGAAAACTATGAAATTTTTAATGAAATTGTGTATGTGATTTTGCCATGGTACCGAGTCAGGACTGACAATACTCGATGGGCTAGCGGCAGTGCGTTAGGGCCAGGTTGACGGACAAGCCTAGACAAACAGCTGCAAGTCGAGTTGAGGGTCGGGGTCGTTGGACCAGTAACACCAAAGATAATGGCTATTTGTGAAAACTATTGTTTGTGCATGCACTTGTGGTACATGACCATCAAGACACCCAAGAGGGGTAGTGATGGGTCCTAAGGGCTACTGGACGACATGGTGGAGATAAGGGCAGTTCATTGTGCTAGTAAGTTAGGAAGCTCAGAGTAGTTTCTTGCGCATGAGACCGGGGTGGGGCCAGAATGAGGTCTCTATCCTCATACAGACATGAAGTGACATTTGGATCTCAGGGTTAGATGTCGAGAACATCCACTCAGACCTAGGGTAGAAGTGGACGGACTTCTATATTGGTGGCTGGTAAAGACGCTCCGAGCCACAAGTGAGTGCAGTGGACGGGCTGCACCTATGAATCTGTGTTCCATTCCTGATGAAGGACGTGTGTTGTCTGTTAAACACACCTAATATGGAAATGAGAAAAAGGGTTTTCTTTTTTGTAAACCAAATTTTAAGAACTTCTGTTAAAATAAATGATATACCTTGGCACAATTTAAATGAAGCTATTTTTCTTAAAAACTCACTCCCAACACCTGCTCACTAAGTTATAGAACTCACCCCCCCTCTCTTATACCCCTTTCAGGAGTAAGGAAACATGACAAAAGAAAACACAAAGATGTACCCTCCGTTAGGTATGCTTAAAGTCACTTTTAAGCTTGCATATTGATTGATTTATGTTATTACAGGGAACAAGGTTGGAATTACGCTTGGCTATGCTTGATTAAAAGAAGGGGGAAACCCCTCTTAAACCAAGGGAGCGGTAGGTTAATCACAGGGATTCGACCAAACCAGGTTGGGGCGTGACAGTGGAGGACAAATGAATACCCTCTTTAGAGGGTCAAGCCATCCATCCACCAAATGAGCAATCTTGTAAACAACGCTTAGTGCATCTACTCTCCCATTAATAACCAAATCAAATAATGAAATATAGAGAGCATACAACATGACCTCTCCCCAAATAAGATGGAAGCAATCTAACTAATTCCTCTTAGTCAGGTACCCACTAATGACATATTAGTTTGGTTAGGAGAAAGCACATGAAACGTAACAGTTAAATTTTCTTATGCTTTTTTACAAGCAAAAGTCAAGGCACTCTAGGTATGCTCCTCTTCTTTTGCATTGATAGGAAAATTTGAATTGATATATGGAGATTTAGGTGCGCACCAAAGGTTAGGAATTTTATATGGCATGTCTGCTCAAATGATTTATCGTGGCTCGTTCTAACGTGGTTGCACACCATATTCAGTCTGTTAATCGTGACACATGGCGTTCTCTAATTGGCTAATTTAAATAAGTTAGGTTTCCCTCCTGGCGCATTATATCACTACCACACGCTAGCCTCTGATTGGCTAGATCATCTAATGTAGCTATGCCACGTGTCGGCCCCTAATTGGTCGACCGTTTCTTCGATATCCTAGTCGGTCATTGATGCGGCATCTTTGCCACATGTCAGCTCCCCATTGGCTAGATCGACTGATGAGGCTTCTACTCAATTGACCGTTGATTGAGGACACGTGTCGCTCTCCTATTGGTCGATCATTGGTGACATGGATTTTCTTTCTTTGACCATTGACCGAGGACATTCTTCTAGGCGCTGACCGAACGGCTAACTGGGCGCGCTTTGCCATGCATTGCGCGCTGACTGGGTACTGACCTAACAGGCGGTCCGTTGATCGGTTCGATTAGATAGGGTTCGGTGACCCAAAATAAAAAATCAGTCGGTTCATGCCCGATTCGACTGATTTTCTAAATTTTAAAATTTTCTAAATTCATCTAAATTCATTTTCTATCCAGTGGTGACTTCAATTTTCCAAATTAATTTTTTAAGTCACTTAGAAAAATGAATCTTTGAACCAGTTTTTCACGGTTCAATCCAATTTAATTCGATTCAAGTCTAGTTCACCTTGAATCGGTCTGGTTTTCACCTCCGATTCATTTCATGATTCTTTTTATATGGCTTTTGGATCTTCATTGACCATTTGTTATTTTCCAAATTCTCATTTTTACCCTTTTTTTATCAATTTCTGATCACTTTGATTCTTGGTTTTCTCTCGAAATTTTTTTGTTCTCTTTTCTAACTTCTTATTTTGAAAGAATGGGGTTTACAATCACCCTCACTCATTTATTAGTGTTGTGTGATATCAACACAATGAGAAAAAATATGTTAAATGAGTAAGAATCTTAGCATTGGTATAACTGTACACTCGTACAACCAAACACAGTTGTTACTTATGGACTTTACACCCAAAAATCATTTACGCTATATTTGGATTGAGGGGTTTGGAGGGATTTGGAGGGATTTGGAGGGATGGAGAACCTCCGAACTCTTTCAACCCCTCCAACCCCTTCATTTACACTGCGAACAATCCCTCCAAAAGTGGAGGGATTTGGAGGGATTGTTTCATTTATTGCTTAAATTACTTTAATACCCTCATTTACTATTTATATTATTTATTTATTTTTATATACTTTAAATAGATTTATATATTAATGATATTTTATATAAAATTATATAATATAAATATATAATACAAATATTATAAATAAAAAATTATTTTAAAAATATTTTTAATATAATTTAATGATATATAATAGCTAATAAATTATTTTATTTAATTAATAGTGTAAATTTATCTTTCTAATTTTTTCATTAATAATCCTTCCCCTCACTTCCCCTCCATCCAAACGATAGATTATTAAAAAATTTTAACACCTTCAAATCCATCACTTCACCTCCCATCCAAATCACTTGCTTCACCTCCTTTCCAAATCCCTCTATTCCCCTCCATACCCCTCAATCCAAACATAGCCTTAGTGCTAGTAAGGATTAAGTTTTTCATTGGATTTCAGATCTCTACTGACCGACTACACTATTCATGTTACATAGGGACTTTACACCTGAAAATCATTTAGCCTTATTTCTCATCTATTTTAATTACCATGAACTTAAGACTTCATTCTCTATAACTAATATCACATTAATCCTATTTCTTTTATAAAACATACCTCCATGTATTTTTACTCTAATTTTTCATAATACTTTTTTCAAAATTGCACACACATATTCATGGAGTTCATAGAAATACGTAAAGTGCAGTGGTCAGTCCAATTAGATTCACCGTCAATAAACGCACTCACTTGTTCCGAAAGTATTAAAGCCTTCGTACTCCACTAGCATGATCGTTTGTTATTTTTATCTATATATTCCTATAAATAATATACGTATATACATCATTGAAATGTCATAATTATGTAGATGGTGTCAACATCGGTATATTTCATACCGCTCCATAATTTCTCAAAATTACAATTTTACCATTAATGCACATTCGCTTGATTTACACATCAATAAACTCTTTTTCACTACCGTTTTCTTGATTTCCTTACATTTATAACATTTCCCAAAATAAATAAAAATGATATTTAGGTCCTTTTTTTTTCCAAAAATCACACTAAAGTACTCACATTTGTAAAATTACAATCTTGCTATTTTGTTGCAAATTTTTCATTTTTGTCCATTTAGTTTCCAAAATTATTATTTTCATCCACCATTTGTATAAACTACTATTTTTCTCTAATGATGCAAAATGAACAATTTCCCCTATTTAGGCAAAAATTATCATTTTTTTCATTTTATACAAAATTATCATTTTGCCCCTTTATGCAAAAAAAATACTATTTCCCCTCCTTTATGCAAAAATTATTATTTTTATTCACCATTCATCCAAAATGACAACTTTTTCCTCTATTTACTAAAAAAATGACAATTTTGTCCCTTTTATACAAAAACGATCATTTTACTCTTAATTTACTTAAAATGATTGTATTCCACCTAAACTCCCAAAAATTATTTTTGATATTTCTATTTACCATGAAATCACTTATTAACCCCTTAGGTTTTCCTTAGGGACTATTTCTATAAATTTTCTCATTTTTTTAAACTAGCCCAAAACTTTTCAAGTTTTCACTTTAGTCCTCCAAACATTGAAAACAACTTTAATCAACTAAAAAATCCACAAAATATACCCCAAATACTTCCATTTATCTCCGCATGGCTCGTGGAAGGAGTTGAGTGTATTACCATGACCAAATTTGGTCATTTTCTAAAAAATGGTCAAAATTAAGCTACCAAAGATATGGTTAGAAATACTCACCAGAGAAGACGCCAACAATGGCTAAAGAGTAGGCAAAATATTGTCAAGGTCTAGGCAAATCATTCTATGGTAGTAGTCGGTTGAAGAGTCGCTGGAGATGGCAAAATTTTGGCATCAAATGGTTGCGATTAACAATTACAAAATAAACCCAATGTCAGAAAACGACTTAGGGCGACCGGAATTTGCCTTGGCCTATAGGAGGTAGAGGAGAGGCAAGCCAACCTTTTGGAACTGGTGTCGGTCGAAGAAATGGCTGGATGTGACATAATTAAGACTCGAAAGGTCACTGCCATTGTGTGTTCTTATTGTCGAAAAAACATAGTAGAAAAACCATTACATGGTGATTTTCGATCACTTTTGAGTGGGTACGTCCATATAAGTTAAGAGGATTTCATTTGCTGTATTTGGAGGTAAGAATCACCTAATTTAGTGGTCAGGTGTGTGAATATTTTGGGGTAGATCGTCTCGGGGTCAAGAGTGTATCCAGGACAATTTTTCTTAACTTTTGAAGATAAATTCAATTTAATGGTGCAAAGATAACTCCATTAAATTTAAGAGGAGATTAATATAAGAATATAGTTGTAAATGTAAATTTGAATATAGTTGGACTAAGTATGCTTGTTTTGCTATATACGGATTGTATATAAATATTGAGAATCATTTGTTTTTGGTTTAGTTATTGGATAATATATTAGAAGATACTAATTTAGCTCGGCATATTTGTAATATTTCAAAATGTTAAAATTATTGTCTATTTGAAAAATATGGTCTAAAATATAAATTTTATTTTTGATTTGTTGAATATATGTTAATTTGGCTATAAGGTCGGACATGTAGAGTTCAATTGGGCGTAGAAAAAAGGCACACCAAACTCGTCACTCTCAATGATAATTAAGATTAATTGTAGTTACTCTTTCGAGAACAATTTTAAGATTATAGTTATAGATTATATAGTTCATGATTGACACGGGGCACTTGTGGGAGTAGCCCAGTTGCTATGTCTTTACTTGATAGAGACGAGTAGAGACAAAAATAAACTCATTACACCTTGCTGACCCTTTAATGTTGGTCCATTGGACCTCAAACGGAAACTTTACCTCTTCAGTAAGGTTTTAATAGCTTAAAATTTCATTTTGAGTATATAGAGTTTGTCTATATACCAAGAGATATTTGCTAAAACCATTAAAAAATTATTGAAAATATCAAATTTTAATTAATAATTTCTCTATTATACTGGGTCTATTTTTAGTTCAAATAGATAGGAGGACTCCCTTGTTAGAAATTTTAAGTAGACAACTTTATATAATTAAAGAATGTATTACTTTCTTGTGCAAATAAAAAGTTGAAAAGATCACATGATACACATAGACGAGACCATCCATTTTGCTTTATGCTACGTTCATGCTTAAAAACAATTCTCTAATCAAATTATCACTTACTTTATATGTTTTATATATATTTTTTACACACACAAGTTTTATATATTTAAAAGTGAGTCTTAAATTTTATATGTTTGGCAAAAGTGAAATTATTAATAATAAAAAAACTTTACATATAAGAATATAACTTTTTGAATATATATGATTAAAAAATTATTTTCTATTATTTATATAAGTAAAATATCAAAATTTTAAATATATAAAACTATAAAATTTCTTTGAATAATTCAAATATAAAATCCTTAAAATATATTACCAATGGTGCATTTCTTCTTTACTTTCTTTATTTTCACTTAGAAAACATTCATACCAAGTTATACTATATGGAGAGGCATTAGTTCCTATGGTTAATGAATATTCGCTTTTTGTTTAATGAGAATGGACAATGATTTGACGCTGCATAGTGGAAATACTTTAATTTGGAGGGATTCTACTTATTGGGTGGACAAGATTTTGCATGGTGTGTTAAAGCTCCCTTATTATGGACAAGCATGGTTTCAATAATGGAGGGGCGTTTGAATAATTTCATATATTAAGGACAATTATGAATTCAATGATGGAAGAGAAGAAATTTGGCATGTGATAATCTATCCTTTTGTCCATTTGTAACTTTATTTATTTTATACATTTTAAAATTTTAAAATAAAATTCTATTTAAACTCAAAATCATGACAATAATCTCAGATTTAATGTTTGTTTATGTCATTTTGGTGTTTATGGATTATTGTTGTGATATAAAATATTTGAAAAAAATGACACTTAAATGTAAAATATTTAAAATCAACCCTTAGGGTCAAATATTAATAATGCCACATAATATCTTCCATGTTCCTACTACCTCTAAAAAATTTATGGGCCCAAGTCCACAAGCCCCATCGGAGTAAACTTTCTATTGCCCAAAGCTCTCAAGAGGAATACGGGCCTTTGGCGACCCACTTACTCGATCTGTTCAGAAAAAAAATAGATTTTGGTCTGAGGGAAATGGGCCAGAGATAAACCGAAATGGGTTACCTCCGCCGTCGGCCGCCATGATGAGGGAGATCGAACTTCGATTCTTGGATTGAAGCCCTCTCTCTCTTCCTCTCCCATAGTCGACATCCATCTGCTCTGTGCTGTTACCGAATAAGCCGTCTTCTAGTTTGCCCGGCAGGAGTGGAAGGAGAAGAAATGACTGAAGTGGCGAGTTCCATAGTTCACGAGGTGCTTGGCCGGAGGCTCCAGGATGTGGATCAGCCGATCGTTGATTACATCGTCAACGTCCTGGCTGACGAGGACTTCGACTTCGGCCTCGATGGTGAGGGCGCATTCGAGGCCATCGGCGAGCTTCTGGTTGGAGCTGAGTGTGTTGATGACTTCGAGGAATCTCGACTGGTTAGTGTCCAACTTTTTTTTCCTGGAATAGCCGTTCTTAATTTATCATCTCCAGCACTATTTTTCCTGACGTTATATTTTTGTTATTCATGATTAGGCGTGTAGTAAAATAACGGAGAGATTCGGAAAGCATGGTCTGGTCAAAGCTAAACCGACTGTGAGGAGCCTCGCAACGCCCTTTAGAATGGATGATGGAATGGATGAGGAGGTGGCTCCTAAGAAGAAACAAGAGCCAGTGGAAGGTCCTTTGTTATCTGAGCGTGACAAAGCAAAGATTGAGAGGAGAAAAAGGAAAGAAGAGAGACAAAGAGAGGTAACAAAGAAATTATAAGTGTAGGATGCTATATGCTTTTCGAGGTTTTACCTGACAATTTTTGTATTTTCATTGGGTTGAGCTGGTGATGGTTTGGGCTACTAAGAATTCTCATTCCAACTGTGGTTTTCTGTTCGTCCAGGCTCAATATGAGATGCATTTGGCTGAAATGGAAGCAGTTCGGGCAGGCATGCCAGTTGTTTGTGTGAACCATGACAACAGCGGTGGACCAGCCTTCAGGGACATCCATTTGGAAAATTTTAATGTTTCTGTGGGTGGTCGTGACCTAATTGTAGATGGTGTCATTACACTTTCCTATGGAAGACACTACGGTAAGCTTTTTCTTAATACTATAACAATGGAAAGGGTTTCATTTTGGATAATGCTATAAAAGAACAATCTCTTTGCAGGGCTAATAGGAAGAAATGGAACTGGAAAAACAACTTTCCTTAGGCACTTGGCTATGCATGCCATTGAGGGTATCCCTCGTAACTGCCAAATATTGCACGTTGAACAAGAGGTTGTTGGTGATAATACATCAGCCTTGCAATGTGTTCTTAATTCGGATATTGAAAGGACACAACTCTTAGAGGAGGAATCCTGCTTACTTGCACAGCAGGTTTAATAAGTTTTCTTCAAATTCTCCAATGTTGCACAAATTATTTTGTTTTTCCTTTTCCTCTCTCTTGCAATTTGCATTTGCTATATATCATACTGTTATATTTATCTCCAGTTATTTGTTAATTTTTAGAGAGATCTGGAATTTGCTACTGAAAGTGACAAGAGCAATGGAAACCTTAATGGACTAAATTCTGATGCCATTGCTCAAAGACTGGAAGTGGTATACAAGAGGCTTGAGTTTATAGATGCTTATTCTGCAGAGGCTCGGGCTGCCTCTATTCTTGCTGTGAGTCTCTTTCTCTTTCCTTCTAGACCTCTCTGATAACAAACTGCATGGGTTTTGGAGCTGATATCTTTTTTTCATCAGTAAATAGAAGTTTCTATCTGTGGCTGAGAATGCTCCTGCCCTGTAAGTACATGGTGTAAAATAAATGTGTAAAGGTTTTAAAGGCAGAGACCTTCAAGGAAGCTTATTAGAAAAAAACTTAAAAACAGAAGTGACTTTTATGTATTTTATCATGGCATTATTTGGAGCATTGCCTTGAATCCTAGTTGATGCAGTTTGTCAATTTTTATGTTCGCATTTCTTTTTCATTTGTGCATATTCTTTCATGGATAATGTGACAATCTGTGTGCATAATCATATTTATACATCTGTTGCTGTTGATGATGGTTTTCCAGGTTGGAAATGTTGCTAACCAACCTGACCATTTAACATGAATTATTTGCAGGGGCTAAGTTTCACCCCAGAAATGCAGCGGAAAGCCACAAAAACTTTCTCTGGAGGATGGCGCATGCGAATTGCTCTTGCCCGTGCTCTGTTTATAGAGCCCGACTTGTTGCTCCTTGATGAACCTACTGTGGGTATTGGTGTTAATATTATTTACTATGATGACTGACATCTGTTTTAAAGCTGTTTGATTATGTGTACTTTGTTAATCTGCAGAACCATCTGGATCTTCATGCTGTCCTCTGGCTGGAAGCTTATTTACTCAAATGGCCAAAGACTTTCATTGTTGTTTCTCATGCAAGGGAATTTCTCAACACTGTAATGCACTGTGAATCTTCTGCACTTTCATGCATTGTCTTGTTTTATAATGTGATATTCATATATTCGATCTGCTAAACCCAGTGTTATTATCTCTTTTATTTTATCTATATTATTAGGTGGTAACTGATATCATTCATTTGCAAGGACAAAAATTATGTGCATACAAAGGGGATTATGATACTTTTGAAAAGACACGTGAAGAACAGATTAAGAACAAGCAAAAGGCTTTTGAGTCTAATGAAAAAGCGAGGGCCCATATGCAGGTCACATACATCAAGACATGCTCTATTGTTGATATATAATTATCTGACTTTGTTTCAGAGGATATCTGCTTAACTTTGGTTTCTTTTCCTAGTGTTTTGCATTTTGCCTGACTTCCTATTTTTTGTGTTTATCTAGTAGGGTTGTTGCTCCTTGATCATACATTGGATCATTATATTGTGCGCTTCATATCTTGTCTGACTTTGACATTTCCAAATCATTTTAATTTAACAGTGTTATGAAGAAAAGATAAAGTGTGTAATTGTATTAGCCTTATATTTTTTAAAACAATAAAATGAATTCAGTTATGTCATCAGCAGCAACTCTTGTAAAAAAAATTATTAACTTTAGCACAAAGGAAATTTCATGGTTATGTATTATTAGCATTAATAATGATCATTAATGTGGTTCTATTTTGTTTTATGGTATTGCAGGCCTTTATAGATAAATTCCGGTATAATGCAAAGAGGGCTTCTCTTGTACAGTCAAGAATTAAGGTGAATATAAACATTATTGCCCCATTCTTTTGACTTTTAGGGTCAAAACTCACCAGTGAGGTTTATTGATGCTCCATTTATTAAGCTAAATCAACCATTCCTAGTTTTCTGCTATTTTAAATTTGTTCTTAATCAAACTACAGGCATTGGATCGTATGGGCCATGTGGATGAAGTTGTCAATGATCCAGAGTGAGCTTCCATTTTGTCCTTTTTTCCATTTTACTAGTCTTCTATATGTGCCTAAGTAATATCACCACGTTCTGTGTGCAGCTACAAATTTGAGTTTCCAACTCCAGATGATCGGCCTGGTCCTCCTATTATAAGTTTCAGGTGTGGATTTTGATGACTTTTATTTTGTTATACAGCTGATAATCCTAAAACCTTTCAAGCACTGTTCAATTTCTATGAATCCTCTAGCATATCTCTTGCACCAAATCCTTTCCAAATATGTAAATAACCTCGAATTTGTTTCCTTGGTTCCCTTTGTTAAAGTTTTCAATATTAAGTTCTAAAGTGAAGCTTGGTTTCTTGGATTCTTTTTTGATAATTTTGATGTTTGATGTTAGTGATGCATCCTTTGGTTATCCTGGTGGACCATTGTTGTTCAAGAACCTGAACTTTGGGATTGATCTGGACAGCCGAATCGCAAGTATGGATGATCGTTTTATGTATACACATTCATCTGTATGATCTTGTTCTGGCTTATTCTTCCTCTCAATGATGGGCTTTGCGGATTGTTCCTCTCCTTAGTGGTTGGTCCCAATGGTATTGGCAAATCAACAATCCTCAAACTAATTGCTGGGGAGCTACAACCCAGCTCCGGTACAGTTTTCCGTTCGGCAAAGGTATGCATTTCCTAATGTATGCACCATGCATTTATTAGTTTGCATGAAATTTTTGAAGAAGATAAATCAATCTTTAATTAAGGAGGATTATCTTTTTCATTTCCAGTTACCAGAAAACTTATGATATTCTATTATTGGTGTAGAATGTTTTTTTACGTGTTATTTCATACATTCAATACTGTTCTAGATAGTAGATTAGTGATTCCGACTTTATACCTGTAGGTTTGCTTCTCATACCTTTTTTAATGAGACTCAATCTGGTCTTCCCCAGGTCCGTATAGCTGTTTTCAGTCAGCATCATGTTGATGGATTAGATCTATCATCAAATCCACTTTTATATATGATGCGTTGCTTCCCAGTAAGTTCATTTACCCTTTACAGATTTTATTCTTCTGAAAGTCTGCATTTGTATCAAGATTCCGTACTGCTTTTAAATTGTATAAATGATTACTGGTTCTATGCATGCTGAATCAAGTGGAAAATAGGATTTAGCGAAGCTTTTGCTTTTTGCAATGAGTTCTAGTGTCCATAAAAAAGAGAATGAGTTGTAGTGTGACTGATTGTTTTTGACAGAATCAAGTGCCATATATATAGACACTGCTTCCAACTCGACTTGCACCTTTTCTTTTTGTACATGAAGCATATATATCCCTTATAATGGAAGCCTACTTGATGTCTTCTGGTAGGGTGTACCTGATCAGAAGCTTCGTGCCCACTTGGGCTCTTTTGGGGTTAGTGGAAATCTAGCACTTCAGCCAATGTATACATTGTCTGGTATTGCCTCTGTCCCTCTTTCATGTGCTTCAATAATCTGCAACCCCATTCTTTGATCCATTGATAACCTTCTCTATGTAATGCCATAGGTGGACAGAAGAGTAGAGTTGCATTTGCAAAGATAACCTTCAAGAAGCCTCACATAATTCTACTTGATGAGCCATCTAATCATTTGGTATGTGTATTCTTTCCAATCTAGTTTGTAAGTTTATTCCCTGTTCAAATAATACTGTCGTGATGTTTAATTATAGTGAGAAGCATGCATCTTTTGCAATTCTGAATGGTTTATAATCCTATTCAGAGGTGAGAGTGGCTAAGTTGTTTTGTCTCCATATAGGACTTGGATGCCGTGGAAGCACTAATTCAAGGGCTGGTGTTATTCCAAGGAGGAATTCTGATGGTACTTTCTCTTCCTATGTATGCCTAAAATAACACAAGAAGTCGAACTTCAGCCTGACCGATTGATTTTGTATTCTTTTTGCTCTCCCCCCTCTCACAGGTCAGTCACGATGAGCATCTGATCTCCGGAAGTGTGGAGGAGCTCTGGGCGGTATCCCAAGGAAAGGTGACACCCTTCCATGGAAACTTCCAGGATTACAAAAAGCTCCTCCAATCGTCCTAGAACCAACTCTCTACAAGTTTGAAACTTATTGGACTCCACACCATGTTACCCAGGGAAATACACACTATAGGAACACACTTTTCTGGGTTGTAGTTTTTTCAGCGAGAATGTATTCGCTTGAAGTTGGGTACTCTTATCACCCACGATGGGAGAGATTTATTCGTCGTAGAGCCACAATATTTTTTGAGACAGATCGTTTGAAACATCACAGTTTTTGAGCAATCATAACATCTGCTGTATTCTTGGGGGGTTTCCTTGTGATGTGCTGATCATCAACGAATTCTCCAGAAGGATGTTATTGTCTCCATGTGCTGGAGCCTCTGTCTGGGATTCCTTTCTCTACTCCACAATCTGTCGTAGTGAAAGAAGTCCAATAAAAGTTTTTATGCATGTAGTATTTTTAAATTTCAAAATTCTAAAAATATATAAATGATATTTACATTTACATGTATACGTGTCTATATTTATGTGGTATGATGAATTCCTTACGGGGCACTCAATAAATATAGAGTTATACCCTCAAATATGGCATTACCCAAATTGCTTTCTTGATTAAATATCGTTCAATTCACATTGTAGAAAAAATAAAATGTCATATATTTTAAAGCATACAAACTTAGTTCCAAATATCTTGATTTTCAAGGTCTACTAAGCCTTCATCTTATAAATGACCTTACTCATGAAAAACAACTTTAGTTCTATTGGAGTAATTCCATATTTTTTTGTTTAATAAATTACTATTCTATTAATTTATCAAATATTCATACAATAAGAATATAAAAATAAAATAATTCTCTAATTCTCAATAATAGATCTAAAATTATCGTGTAGTATTCAAACCGCTTTAATTCTAATTCTTGTTTTAGAAATATACTAATTTATTTGCAGAGTAGTTAATTAATTGTTTAACTAGTTTCACTGTACACTCTAAAAACCTCATGTAATGTAGCGATTTATCAATATAAAAGCGTACAATCCATTAAAATTCTCCTTACTGTTTTTGAAGTATAGTAAATAGTGTGTGAGAGTTAAATTTAAGTATGATTTTGAGCTAACCTTGTTCTTATGCAAATTTTAATCCTTCCAATACGGCTTGTGCCTTGGCTTCCAAAGCGTGTGTGTAATAAATCCGGGAGCCACTAGCCTGCACTAGTGATTCCTGATTATGATTCATGTCCCTGGATTTCTTGTCAATTGATCAAATGAACCATCCACATTAATCTTCACAGTGCTACTTGGGGTCGCTTCCATACTCTCTCAGTTTCCGTAGGCGGATTTGGCTCATGTCTAGTGTGACTTTGATCCTTTTTGACACCTGCACATTCTCCAATCGAACCTATGATTTTACCGTCCAGTTCATCAACTTGTGGTGAGCGTCTTAGGAATAGAGTTCTATTATGTTCCTTACATATCGCACAACACGTTGTGGCAAATCTGTACTTCATTGCTTCCCTCTTATCTTTTCCTTGTTTTAGATTAAATAACCAAGATTCAATCCATTCAATTAAGGATAAATCAGCAAACTCTTCAATTCTTACTTCACACGTTGCAAACCACACTAATCTAGTCCATGCGCATTTAACTATTAAATGGTTTATGGTTTCAATTTCACCACATATGGGATATATATTAGAATATATGGATTTTCTAAAAAAAAATGTTGTCATGAATAGGCAAAGCATTCCACATTACTCTACAGAGAAATTTCCTAATATTAGGAATGCAATTTATATGCCAAAGTTTTGTCCACATTTTTTACTCATAACTAAGGAGTAGGAAATAGCTGATATAGATTCGCCATATTTCCGATCTAATATGAAAGTATAGATAGACCTTACCGTGATTTTACCAATTTTTTGTATTTTTTAGCGTTTCATAAGGTTTCATAGAGTTTTTTAGCGTTTGTTTGGGTTTTTTTTTTTATAGTTTCTTAAGTGTTCCTAGTGTTTATTAGTGTTTTATAGGATTTCTTAACATTTGTTAGGTTTTTATAGGACCTATGAAACCCTAATAAACGCTAAAAACCCCTAAAAAGTGCTATGAAACCCAACCAAATGCTAAGAAATGCTAATAAACTCTAAAAATCCCTAAGAAATGCTAAGAAGCCCTAAGAAACCATAAGATACGCAAAGAAAGCCTAAAAACCTTGAAAACGCCAAAAACGCTAAGAAATGCTAAGAAACACTAAGAACCTTAAGAAACCCTATAAAACCCTAAGAAACACTATGAAACCCTAAGAAATGCTAAGAAATTATAAGAAACGCTAATTATCTCTATGAAATCCTAAAAAACACTAAGAAACCCCAAGAAACACTAAAAAAATGCTAAGAATCACTAATAAACCCTATGAAACCTAAAGAAATGCTAATAAACCCTAGGAAACCCTTAGAAACTATAAGAAACACTAGGAAACCATAGTAAACACTAAGAAATACTAAGAAACCCTAAGAAATCCTAAGAAATGTTAAGAACCTTTAAGGAAACCTAAGAAACCCAAAGTCCATTCCCAAGGCTATATCAACTTGTCTTCCCGGGTAGGAGAAATGAGAGGGATAGTCATGATGGCTTCCTTTTCTCCTAGGAAAATATATCTTTCAATACTGTCTAATCGCCATGTACCTGTACTTTTATTAATGAGGGTACTTACTTGGGTTTGGTTGGCTTCCTCGTCATTTGTTTGATATTGCAAATGTCCGTTGGGGTGGGCAGGAATCCAGTTGTCCTTCCAAACACGAGCTCGGTGCCCATTATCTATTTGCCAATGCAGACATTCACGCAATTGTTCTTTTCCTACATATAAACTCCTCCACAACCAGGAGGCACGATTATCCGGACCAGCTGAGAAAATGTCATTATGTCTGTAATACTTATCTTCAAGTAGCTGAGAGAGAAGAGTATTGAGTTGGTTATGGATCCTCCATACTTCTTTATTAGCAATGCTAAATTGAATGTATGGAGATCTTTAATGCCCATCCCTCCCCTTTCCTTAATATAGGTAAGTTTGGCCCGCTTAACCCATGGGATCTTCTTTTGGTCACTAGAGTTACTCCACCAAAACTATGATAGCAGCGAGTTCACCTCTGAACACCAAACTCGTGGTAGCAAAAAATAATTCATAATATACGTGGATATAACACAAATGGTAGATTTTATGAGAATCTCTTGACCACTTGAAGATGAGTATGCTGATTTTCACACTTGGAGTTTTCGTGTTATTTTTTCTTTCAAGAAATGGAGGGTTTTCCATTTATTGTGTCCCTAGAAGATGGGTAAACCAAACTATGTATCATTGACTTCACCAGTGCCTATGCCCAAGCTGTTGCTAACTATTGTTCATGTTGATGACCTAGTATTTGCACTGAAATATAAAGAAGATTTAGTTAAATTGATCTTTTGACATGAGGCCATACAATATTTATTCAATAAGCACAGTAGACATGATGCACTATCGTCAGATACCTCAAGGAAAAATAGTGTATCATTTGCAAAAAATAAATGTAACACAGTTGGACAATGCCTGCCAATCTTAAAACATGTTAACTCATTCCTACCAACAACTTTAGTAATATTTCTAGAAGGGACATCTGCTATTAAAATAAAGAGATATGAAGAGGGAGGATCTCCCTCTCTGATAGCCCTAGTCGGTTGGATGAGATTTGCCTTTTGCCCGTTCAAAATGACCATGTACGAGACTGAATATACACACTGCATAATCCATGAAACAAATGTAATATAAAAACCCAATTTAATTAAAAGTCTCTCCAAGAAGTGCCACTCCACTCGGTCATAGGATTTTAACATATTAAGTTTCACTTCACACCATTCTTTCTTTCCTCTCTTTTTGTTGTTTAAAAAATGGCTACACCTATATTGTCATGTATTACACATAATGGGATAAATGCACTTTGCTCCCTATAAACTATTCTATCCATAAGAGGCTTTAGTTTGTTAACCATAAATTTTGAAATGATTTTATATATGAAATTGCAAAGGGCGATAGATTAAAAGTGGGACATTTCCTTCTGATTAGCTACCTTTAATATAAAAATTATATTTGTCTCATTGAGTAGTAGAGGGAGATGTCCTGTTAAGATGAAATCACACACAACAGAAAAAATGCCAGTCCCCACAATTCCCCAACAATATTGAAAAAACCAACCATTAAACCCATCTCAATCCGCTGCTTTATTTCCCCCATGTTATTGTAATTTTCAAAGATAGCTCCCTCCGCAACACTTAGGTTATGTTTAATTCCATCACATTGTCCCTCTGTAAACATATTCTTATAGTAGTTGTGGAAGCCCTTTATAATTTGGTCCTATTTTGTTAGCCAACTACCGTTTGTGCCGCTCACTACAAGAATGACATTATAGTTTCGTTAGATCATAGAGCTTTGATGAAAGAACTTTGTGTTTCTATCTCCCTCACGTAGCCATTTAATCCTCGACCTTTGGCTCTAGTATAATTCCTTCTCCTTCCAAGTTTGATCAAGCCTAAATATCAGCCTAGATCTTATGTCAATACCCCCATAGTGATGCGTGATTCAGTTTGGCTAGTTCCTCCTGTAGTCGGTTGATCTCCTTTCTTGCATAATTACAATTGTCCCACCTTCAATTTCGGAGGTGTTTGGTAGTGTGACCAAGCTGAAAGCATACCAAATTGAGGGTATTCAAAGATATAGATCCCCAAGTTGTCTCAATAATAGTTCAACAGTCAAGGTTCATTAACCATTTATCTTCAAAACGGAAGCCTTTCAACTTGTGTTGTATGCTCCTTGTGCAGTCCACTACTAAGGAGACGTGGTCTGAACCAATCTAATCCCCATGATGAACTCTCATAACGGGGAACAGGCTTCGCCAGTTGTTGGAGCACATTGCTCGGTCTAAGTGTTTAATGATATTATGTGGGCTTTCTTGTTTATTCGTCCAAGTACCCAAATGTCCAATATAACCAACATCCTGCAGATGTGTTATATTTAGAAACCTTTGAAAGCTCTGTATATTAATATGTTCTTTAAGGCGGTCACCCTATTTTTTGCTTTGTGAAATAATTGAAATAAAGTCCCCTATGACCATCTAAGGGTCATGTAATTCTGAGCTCGCCCATTATAGTTCTTCCCATTGTCGCTTGCATTCATGCTCATCACAATGAATATCCAACATGGACCTAACATTTTTGATGTATGGATCATATCTTGGATTCAATCCTATGATTGAGTGTCTCAATTTTCTCAACCTGTTGATGATTCCACCATAAGGTTAAACCTCCACCGATACCTTCTGGATTCAATGTTACTTCATGCAAAAATCTACATTATTGTCACACTCTCGCTATCTTGCTTCTCTGGTTTTTTGTTTCCATTAGAAAAACCATCTCTAGTTGATGCTTCCTGATGAGGTCCTTTAAGTGGCGAATTGTCAAGGGGGAGCCTATACATTGACAATTCCAAGAGATTAGCTTCATGGGATTCGTGCAGCTGTTGTAGGCCAGTCGCCACCGCCCGGAGATTCCTATAAGTATCGAATTGCACTGATCACCTCACCATCTACAAGAGCTGATTTTGATAGTTCTTCTAAGATCACCATTTTTTTTCACCTGAGAGTCTTTCAGAGCCATCGAGAGCTTCCTATAATAATGCGAGAAAGTATTATTACATAGGTTATATACCTTATTTAGGGTATGATCCTTCGCAAGATTTTCCTCCCTTGTATATCTTTGCGGGTAACCTGAATGTATATCATCAGGGTTATCCTAACATGCTAAGATCTCTAGAGGATGCAAATGTGCTCCAACTTTGTGGAGTTCAACATTTACCAATGATTCTGGATCTTTACTACATCCTTCCCCTTGGATGACATGTTGGGAATTTGTGTAGGGTAAACATTGTCACTATTTTGCAGGACCAACCTTCCTACGAACGTAGACTTTTTGAATATTATAGGACATGTTGTCCTTTCACTTAACTTTGTCATGTCCTTTCTAGTCCTCCGTGACAATTTCATTTGATAATACATCTGTCCCAAGTTTGAGATTATCCGCTATTGATTGAATCAGTACTAATGATTTTTCTTGAGTGGCACCCCTAATGGTGGTTGACCTGGGATTTATCTAGAGGGCATGAGTGTTTCCCTAGTTGTTAAGGTTTCACTTATCCTATTGAACATTAGAGACATTTGGTTGAGAGGTTTGGGTAGAGTTGACCACTGCACTGTGACCTTTCCTAGCATACGCTCTTGTCCATGGTCCAAATGTTTGTTTAGTTGGGACTTGCTTGTTGTAATTACGAAAGGTTGTGAGCTAGTTTCTCGCAGTGGAAGCATAAATTAGCTAGTGTTTCATATTTGAAAGGGAGTTAAATTTACTCTCCCTTTGCATTTAAACTCCAAGTGCCAAGCTTAAGCTGTTCATCCACTGCCAATAATACTTGCGGTCTTAGGAAGTTCCCCATACTCATAGGTGATCGAAGATGATATACATGTATTACATCTTCAACCATCCTTCCATATTTCCACCCATTGCTCTCCGTAAGATATAGTCAAGCTAGACCATGAACTTGCATCCATATAGGGAAGCATTTAATATCAAGTTGGTCAAGATCCTTGTCTTCATCTCATTCCTTTAGGAACATGGTTTGCCCTTCAATTGACCAAGGACCACCTTCCACTAATAAATGAGCTTTTTGTTTATTCTGAATTTCAAATGAGAATGTATTGGTTGCCACAAAGTCTATTCTCACTGTGCCAATATCTTTCCATGCCCATTTAAGAATGTCTTTGATCGCTCCCCCACTGATCTTTCTCAATGAAATCCCTCGACCAATCAAGAGAACACTTCCAGTGGGGTATGGTGCAACAATGTCTAGAGGGGTTACTTGGTTGGAGATTTGTTGTCCCACTAGGTGACAACTTGGTTCTGTTGATTCCATTTATGTGCAATACTTACTAGTGAACTACCCCCAACTACCAGTAAAAACAATTTTATCAGTTAGCTAATCCACATGTGTCCACCGAAGGTAACTCAACTTACAAAAGGGAGCCACCAAAATTAAAATGAGGCTGCGTTGGTCCTTCGGAGGCTCTACACTGCCGTGAAAATAAACACCTCAGGATCAACTACGGGACGAGGGGTCTCAACCCTCGAATACCAATGAGGGGGCATGACAGCTAACAAAAGAACAACTTGCTACACTAGCAGACTCCAAGATGTAGCTCTTGGTTAAGAACAAAGATCCCAGTGTATAGGGTATCCACTTCTGTATCCAAATTTTAACAAGGAGTAGAGGTGTAAGCCATCTGTAAATAGTGAAGGACATTCGCACAAGACTGACAATAAATTACAAGAAGGGTACAAGACTGACAATAGATTACAGGAAGGGTTCGACAAGCAATTCCAATGAGAAGTTCAAACCCTACTATTGATGGTGAAAATAAAGTTATAGGTAACAATAATACAAAATTCCACAATCGAATATAGATAAGGCGAAGATGTAGCTTTTGGGGATGGTCAAAGTAGTCTCCAAGCTTCCGGAAATTCATTGGGAATGGAGTTAGAAGGGGCAGCAGGGGCAAAAGAAACGACATTCTCACATTTGGGTAAAACCTACGCAGAGAGCAAAAAAAAGTTCATATATTTTTTAAATGAAAAAAAACCATTCCATATAAAAGTTGCATATATTTGGTTAATTTATAGTTGATCACATTTTTAAGGAATAAGAAGTGACTATAATTGATAATTTAGTATATTAGTGACTTCATCAAGATTTTACTAAGCTACAAATAATAATAAGTTAGATGAATACGATTATTGAGTTATAGGATCCATTTAAGAATACAATAAGTTCATTGAAAAAATAAGATAGAGTTAGCAATATTGCATTGGTGGAGAGATCATATTCAAATACTCCTTATATTGGATCACTTTTATCTTCGTTCCCTTTAATCTCAAAATAAACTATTTATTAATTTATAAACTTCTTCCCAACTTAATCTTGACACCACAACCAACTCATGTGCATTCATTTAATAAATGTAGTTTGAGCTTTGTTTTTAACATTTCCTAAAATAATCTATCTAGCTTACAAATATACATCCAATTTCATATTAAATCTATATGAACCAAATAATAAATGGTAGCATTCTCCTCATTTGAAAGTTGTGGTATGGTATACAAGATTAAGGCATACTATATTCATTTATGTTTAATATATATTTATTAATTATTTTCATTTTTACTTAATATAATATAATTTACACGTGCTCCACATTTTAAAACTTATTATATTATTTTATATTTAATAAACAAATTTATTTTTGTTATATGCTATATTATATTAATTACTAATACGTAAAATAATAAAATAATTCTAAAATTTACTATAAATTTAAACTTAAAAAAACTTTGAAATGTATACCATGGTGCATAAAATATTTTCAGGAATAAGTAGTTGGATTTGTTCTTTTTGTATTATATCTACATATCTTGCCTCATATTTCTTTTCTCAAGAATAATGTTCATCTCTTGAACTCCTACTCTTTTTGGTATATTCCTGAAAATATGTTATGTGAGTGGTGAATTGCGGGCATTCACAACTCGTTTTCTACCGTACCTAAACCCACTATCTATGTATAAATTCATCATCTGAAGGAAAAAGATGACACTGTTCTGGACTAGACCGTACTGGTCTGACCGGGTTCAATGCTTAAATCGACCAGTTCAGGCCTGATTTGACCAATTTTCTCAAAATTAAAAATTTATAAATTCATTCTCTATTCAATGGTGGTTTCAATTCCCCAATTTGAATATTTTAAGCCACCTAGAAAAAAGAATTTAGCAACCGGTTTAATGATGGTTCAAATTGGTTTAGGTCTGGTTCACCTGAAGCGATCTAATTTTCTCTTCCAATTTATCCCAAGTCCCTTCCCATGGTTTTTTAATGACTCTTTGGGTCACTTGGGATTTGTAAATTTTCCAATTTTCCCTTTCTCTATCGGTTGCAGTTCGTGAACGGGTTCGGTTTTCTCTCTTGTGTTGGCCGGTTCTTTCCCCAATTTTCTTATCTTTAAGGGACACAGTTTACAACTCTCCCTTCGTTTTAGGAGTTTTGTCCCCAAAACTTAATCAGCATCCTTTGCATAAAAAATAACTTCACTTGATATCAACTTGGAGTTTGCTTGACATGCTAACACTTTGGTTGTTCTTTTACTTAGCCCCTTTATAACATGCACTTAAGAAATTTCTTTTCCTTTCTAGTGTTTACTCATTCCATGGAGTTTATCATACTAGGCATGTCTTACCCACTATTGCAAAAGCACATCCTTAGGTTCACTTCTTCCTCTTCTTAGGGCAAGATTCTTCCTCTTGGGGTTCTTGACCAAGACTTCAGGATTGAGAGTTCCAAAATGCCCAATCGTTTCCATGTCTAGTTATTCTCTTGATCGTTAAAACCCTTAGCTCAGTGTTCTTTCGAGCGTTATGTACTTGTTTTTCATGGGTTTCAGTGTTATCACCTTTTCGTCCTATTTTGACCCTTCCTTCATCCGTTGTTTATTACAACTTCGGTCTAAATTTTATGTGTGACCTTGTCATGCTTACTAACTGGCTCTTCTTTACTTGAGTCGCATTTTCCTCGGGACTATTGGGCTTACATGTCCCTTATAACATGACATTTTTTAGAACCTGTCTATGTCCATTAGATTTCTAGAACACTTCCTTGAAGGTTGTTCTTGACTTCCCAACCTTTCAGGGATCATATAACTTTGTTCCTCTTTTTGTCTGGTAGTATTCCTCGACTACCTTTACAATTATCCGATATAACCGTGTTAGTTTTTCTTACCTACTCATCTTTTTTGAGCTTCCTTATTGTATTTTTTTTCTGGTTCCAATCATTGGATTCCCCGATGACTTATCGACACGCTGGGATTCTTCCCTTCTTATGTCTTCGTTCTCTACTATTTCCCTTAAAGTAGAGACTTTCACCTTATAAACTATATGCTCAACCTTCTTACAATTCCTTGAAAACTTCTTTCTTCATTTCTTCACACCCCTTTCTATGTTGGGGCATTTGCCCTCTTTGAATCCGTCCTCGTTTAAAATTTCCATTACATTCCTTATCTGAGAAATTTCCGATTGTTGGTATTATTTTGTATACTACACACTATGCCTAGTCGTTCACTCTTTAGTCTCCATTAATTGAGCATAGACCACAACCAGTCTTGATGTCAGTGGTCATTTACTTTAATCACTTCTTAATTGGAGGACTTACCTCTCCAAGATTTCTTAGACGTGCTTTACTCTATTTCCTTTTTATGGGCAGTCCACCCATTTGTTACTCGTACGACATCTTTTGATGTTATCTTCATATTTACCCATTCCTTTGGTTTAACATACTCCTTGGATCCTCCTAGTATGCTTCCCTGGGTTCCTTTCACCTCATCATGCACTTCATTTACATCTCCTCATCACTCATCACCTGGTTCCATTTCCTCTTAGTTGGGACATGTATCCCTCCCCGGGGTTTGCCTATTTGGGAGGATTCTTACCCTTTTCTCCCGAAATTCCTTTTTCATTCGCCTTTGAGGGCACCTAACTTTAAATGACATTCTTTGATGCCATTCTTTCATGCTTACCATTACTCTTGAAATCTTACAGGTACATCCTTCATACTCCATCCTCACTCTCACTCGTACCCTAGTACATGTCTATTTCTTTTAGGGAGAGTTCACATCCTTCTAGTTTCAAGATCTCTTGATCATCTTTTGAGAGGCTCACTTAACCATCTCATGGCTTTTGATCGTAAATCCGGTCTTGGCCATTGATCTTTTTAAATATTTTTCTTCATCCTTCTATTCCAATGTTTTGGCCTTTTCACTTCTCACTTCTTTGTCCGAGCCTAAATCTATGGTTCTCCTGAATGTCAGTTCATTGACTACCTTGTCCCTACTATTTTCTTATCTAACTGTCTGGGGAAGCTATCTCTAGAATTCACTCATCCTTGATGCCCATCCTATTGCCCTTCTTATAGTGTAGGCTTTACTACTTCCCGATCCTTCTTAGGGCATCATTTATTCTCCTTGACCATCTCATTGCTACTAGTTGCTTCCTTCCACTAGGTTTGTCTGATATCCCTATTTGGCTCCTCTGCTCTTCCAAAGCAGGTCACACTTGGCCATCTTGATACACCCCTAACCACCTATGCCCCTTCATGAGGTTCCTTATTTCGAGTTGAGCCTCCTATGATCCATCTGTCAGTTCCTTAGCTCGGAAATTTCCCTTTTATGGTCTCACTTTCTACCTTTATCCTTCTACCTAAGGACTTCCATCCTGGGAGTTTCACGTTCAACCTCCCTAATGCTCCTTGAAGGCTTTTCCTTCCTTCCTTTCCTACACCCTTCTGATATCGGTATGGTTGTTCAGTCTTTATCCTTTCATATCCTCCAACTCTCTTTTTGTTCTTTATCCTTCCTTTGAGGAATTCCTAACTATGGGTTGGTTCCTAGCACTCTGTTTAATGTCCAACCATCCATCAATGGCCCCTTCAAGGGGTACTTAGTCGTATACACTCCTCTAGAGTTCCCTTCTTCATTCTTACCGTGTCCTACCCTTGGTCTTCTTCCTGTGATCCTTCCTCATGTAATTGAGGCACATAATCTCATTATTGAGAGACAGCAAAATTTTTTAGGAACTTAGAATTTTCTTTTATTCATCATTGAAGTAGGGATATAGTTTGAGATTTTAACTCCTCTTAAGGTAGATTGTTACAATGACAGATTGGAAAGTACTCACTACTATGCTAGGGTTTAGAAGAATTTCTTCCTGGGTGAGGTTGGAATTCCTAGCCGAAATTGTGGTTCTTGTGGTGTTATCCCTTCGATATTCGGTAGGTGAGGAAGTGTCCTCATTAGAAGGTATCACTTTGATTCCTTGCGGTGTGTGTTAGTCCTTTGCTATATGTCCTACTCTTCTACACTCATAACATGTTCTCTTGGGACCTGTCCTCCATAACATTAGGCACCTTCTCATGTAGGGTCCCCATTGTCCACATGTATAACAAGTCATCTCCTTGCGTGGATCTTTGTGGTTCCTCTTATACCTCGTGCATTGCAGGGCCTTTCTAAGATATTGCTAGTGGTTTGGTGCTTCACCGTCCTTGAGCCCGAACACTTTGAAGGGTTTCTTGTCAAGTTTTCTTTTACCAGGGGTTACTTCAAGAGTTCTCCTATACTCCTTAGATCCCTGGTTCACTTCTGCCTTTGGGATGAGATTCTTCTTGGTTTCCGGGGTGGCTAGGGTAGCACAAGTTTATTTAGCTACTTTTCTTAGGGCCATCTTCCCACAAGGTAGGTAGTTTTCATTTAATTCTTCATGTTATATAGTCTTGATAATGTATTCAAGGAAATAGGCTCTGATACCACTCAAGTTGTCATGCCCCGATCCGGTTTGGTCAGATCCTCGTGAATAACCCGCTACTCTCACGGTTCATCAAGAGTCTCTCCTTTTCTAAACCATAATGAGTAAGATATCCTTTTACCCGTATCTTTCCTGGAATAGCATTAAACAAAACTGAATATATTAAATTTTACATACCTTTCTTAAGGGTTTGGCTACATAAAGGTCCTTAGGTTTGGTTTCCCTTGGTTACCTAAAAAGGGATAAAGGGAGGGGGTGAGTTCTACAACTCAGTGAATGGGTGTTGGGAGTGAGTTTTCATAAAAACAAGTTTAATCAATGTGTGCCAAAATCTTTCTCCTTTAAGAATGATCTTTCCTCAATTTTTGGTTTTTAAAACCCTTTTTCCTCATTTTCCACATAAGGTGTGTTTAATAGTCAAAACACGCCCTTCATCAGGAAGGGATCACACATTCGCAGGGTAGCTCGTCCACTGCACCCAATTGTGGCTCGCAACATCTTTACTGACCACCAAGATAGACGCCCATCCACTTCTACCCTAGGCCCGAGTGGAAGTTAGTGACATCCAATCCTCAGACCAAAAAAAATAATAATAACTCTATGTCCGTATGAGGATAGAAACCTCATCCTGACCCCACCCCAATCTCATGCACAAGAAGCTATGTCAAGCTTCCTGACTACTAGCATGACAAACTGCCCTTATCTCCACCATGTCGTTCAATAGCCCTTAGGACACATCACTACCCCTCTTGGGCGTCTTAATGGTTCTGTACCTCAAGTACATGCGCAAACAATAGATTTTCCACATAACCATTTATCTTTGGTGCCACTGGTCCAACGACCCCGACTCTCAACCTGATCTGCAACTGCTTGTCTAGGTTGGTCTGTCAACCTGGCCTTGACGCATTACAACCAGTCCATCATGTAAACCCTGTCCTTTGATAATAAGAAAAATCAGAAAAAGAACTGGTCATTTCCAAAGAGAAAACCGAGTCAGTTTATAAACTGGAACCAATAGAGAAAGGGCAAACCGGGAAATTTATGGATCCTAAATGACCTAAAGAGTAACAAAAGTCAGAAAAAGGACATTAGGATAAATTGGAGGTGAAAACCAAACCAGTTCAGGTGAACCAAACCTGAACCGGAATTGAACCGATTTGAACCACTATTGAACCGAATTCAATATTCATTTTTCTAGGTGGCTTAGAAAATTCAAATTAGAGAATTGAGGCCACCATTCGATAGATAATGAATTTATAAATTTTTACTTTTGAAAAACACGGTTGAATCAGGCCTGAATCGATCAGTTTAAGCATTGAACTCGGTTCAGACAGGTGCGGTCCTGTTCAGAACAATGTCGTTTTCTTCCTTCAGATGACAGCACTGTTCACTCGCCGGAAAACTAAGCAGTGCCAACGAAGATGAAAAGTCTCCTGCCAGGGAGTTTTAGGTAATGAATGATCACCATTATGGTGTGAATCGGATGGCTAAGAAGTCCCTGAGTTTCCTATATAGAGAGCCCCTCCTCATTCATCCTACTCACACTTGAAAACTCCACTCTCTCCCCACTACTCCATTTTTCGGTGAAGCTCAAACTAGAGCTTCGACTTGGGTATTTTTCTGATCTAAAGAAGGCGTGGCCAGGTTCTTTAGATTTAAGGAGAAGTTAGCTACATGACAGTAGCCTCCGTTTGCTTCGAGGATCGCCGTAGAAACGTCGGCTTGATAGAACAGTGAAGCAGCTCTGGCGGACCTAAGCTACCCTATTTCGGTCGAGCTAAAAATGGTCAATTCGAGCCCTTCTCTAGCCAAACCAAGCCCTCCCAACACTTCCATAGCCCTCATACAGCTGAATTAGAGTGGAAAGGTATGCCAATTCGGCTTCACTCTATAAATTCTGATCGGTGTTAGAGAGAGATCTGACAAAACTTCACTGACCAAATTCTCTATCAATTTAACATGAATTGATACGATTCTTGATCTTAGGAGGAACCTCAGTTCAAGAGCTATCTGCCCAGATTGAAAGCTCGGACTGCCGCACCCGCAACGGTAAGCTTTTGAAGCTTTCTCTCTATATGTATAGTTTTTCGGCGAAGCTCCGTTTGAGCTCGTTCCAACGTCAATTCATCGATTCAAAGTGCAATTGAATCATATGGATGTGTAGGAACTTAAATCTATCTACAATTTCAACAATTAACATCATTTGAATGATCAATTTGATGAAATAAAATCCGGTTAGGTTGGAAGGTTGAAATTGGGGGAAAATTTGGGAATTTCAAAAATTTTAGGGACTAAAGTGCAATTTCCTAAAATTGAGGGCCAATTGAGCATAGAAAAGATGTTGGAGGACCAATTGGTCAATTTTTGGAAATTTTGGGGTCAATTTTACCATTTTTGTAAAGTAGGGGCAAAATGGTAATTTTGGAAAGTTGGGGACCAAATTGGGAATTTGCGTAATTTGAACTTCGTTTTGTAATTTCAAATAAATTGAGGCCCCAAAGTAAAATTTTGAAGTTTCGGGACTTAATTTAGGGAAAAAATTGGCATTAGGGACCTAAAAGATTAAGAAAAAGAACTTTGGGGACCTAATTACAAATAATTGAAAAGTTTGTGTATTTTATTTATTCATGAAGAATGAATGCTATTAGGCCAAAGGATAATGAAAAAGGATGTTCATACCATGTAGGAACACGAAGTACCGAGAACGCCAGCCAAGGTAAGCTCGCATGAATGCAAAAAGCCGGTGAAGAGGAACTCACTACATTAACATGTGAGTGAGATTTTCACAGCATACTCGGTTTGGATGATGAGCACCTCAGTAATGAAAACCCATAACTAAGTGGAATTTTAAACATCACACCTGGATGGAGTGATGTGAAAATTACGCAGAAAAACTACTTACCGGTTGTAAGTAGATCATACCCAGTTGGTATGATTAACTTCGTGGAAGGAAGTAGAAAGCTCGCTTATCGATTATAAGCGGAGATGTCCTCACACCCGGTTGGTGTGATGGACAAGTGAAAAGATTATTTTGTCGAGAATGCTCTCCTTTGACTGTGTGCCACTGCTTAAACTTTTTGGGAGACCTTATTGACGGGAGCTCGAATAGCTTAGATAGGTCGGAGGCCTCGATTTTGGAACTTAGGGGCTAAAATGCATGATATTGAAAATCTCATATAGTAGGCCCAAGGCCAGTTGGCACGAGTAGGAGCTCGTAAAAAAATAAGAGTTTAAGCCATGAAAACTTTAAATGAATGATGTGTTTGTCCATGGTACCAAGACATGATCGACATACTCGATGGACTAGCGGTAGTGCGACAAGACAGGTCGACGGAACAGTCGAGTCAAACAAGTATAGATTGAGTTGAGGATCGAGGCCGTTGGACCACTGGTACCGAAGATTAAATGGCTTATGTGGAAAACTATTGTTTTGTGTATGCACTATGGTTTGGGACTGTCAAGATGCCCAAGAGGGGTAGTGATGCGTCCTAGGTGCTACTGGATGACATGGTGGAGATAAGGGCAGTTTGTCTTTCTAGCAGTCAGGGAAACTCGATGTAGCTTCATGCACATGAGACCGGGGTGGGGTCGGGATGAGGTCTTTGTCCTCATATGGACATGGAGTTTCTTTTCAGGATTGAGGGTAGGATGTCGCGTACATCCACTCATTCTCAGGGTAGAAGAGGACGGGCTTCGATCTTGGTGGCCGGTAAAGTCACTTCGATGCCACAAGTGGGTGTAGTGGATGGGCTGCCCTGCGAATGTATGACCCCTTCATGGTGAAGGGCGTGTGTTGATTGTTAAACACACCAACCGTGGTTAATGGGGAATAATGGTTTTGAAAACTGAGAAATTGAGAAAATGGTTTTAAGAAAATAAGGAGTCTAACACACTCCAATTCAAACTATTTTTCTAAAAGTCAAGTTTTAAACACCCATTCATTGAGTTATTGAACTCACCCCCTCCCTTAAATCCCTTTTTAGGTAACCCAGGGAAAACCAGCCCAAAGACCTCCAATTAACTACTCTTGTAAGACAGGTATGTAAAGTTTAAAATTTCATTGCAGTTTTGATAAATGTTATAGGAAATGCACATGTTTAAAGGAAGCCTTACTCCCCACGGTTTAAATAAGTGGAAAACCCTTAATAAACCGGGAGAGTGGTGGGTTTCTCACAGGGATTTGACCAAACCGGGTTGGGGCGTGACAACTTGAGTGGTATGAGAGAATATTTCCTTGAATATATTATCAAGACTAGAGAACATAGTAACTAATAGGAATAATTTAAAAAATTTTCAGAATAGCTCCCATGAAAGGAACCAAGAGAACTAGTGCCGTAGTGTCACGCCCCGACCCTATTTGGTTGAATCCCTGTGAACAACCTGCCACTCTCCCGGTTCAAAAGGAGTTTCCCCCTCCTTTAACTCAAGAGGAGCTAGGCGTACTTTCGACCTTGTTCCCTGGAAAGATATATGTCAAATAAAATGCAACCTTAAGAAAAATTAAGCATACCTGACAGAGGGTAAGGCTCGGTGTTATTCCTAGTCATTCTATTTTTCTTAAAAGTGATAGAAAAGAGGGGTGAGTTTCTACAACTCAGTGAATGGGTATGTTAAAATTGAAGTTTTTATAAAAATAGTTTTTAAGTTAGAGTGTGCTACACTCCTTAATTCCTTTAAATTTTCTAATCTTCAAATCTTGGTTTTAAAAAAAATCATTTCTTATTATCACGATGTGTTATCACCCAACACACATCTGTCATCAAGAAGGTAAAACACATAATCGTAGGCCAGCCCGTCCATTGAACCCACTTGTGGCGTCGGAGCATCTTTACCAGCCACCTAGATAGAAGTACGCCCACTTCTACCTTGAGAATGAGTGGATGTTCACGAAATACGACCCTCAATCCCATAACAATTCTCCATGTACGTATAAGGATAGAGACCTCATCTTGACCTCACCCCAGTCTCATGCGCTTGAAGCTACGTCGAGCTTTGCAAGGCTTCTAGTACGACTAATTGCCCTTATATCCACCAGGTCATCCAAGGCCCTAGGATGCATCACTACCTCTCTTGGGCGTCTTGAAGGTCCCACAAACACCATGCATGCACAATCAACATTTTTCACATGATGCCATACTGTGGTGCCATTGGACCAACGGCCCCGATCCTCAACTCGACTTGCAACTGTTTGTCTTTACTAGGCCGGAGACCTGTCCTGTCGCACTGTCACTAGTTGACTGAGTTTGTTGGTCCTATCTTGGTACCATGGCCAAACAATTCATTTACTTAAGTTTTCATGGCATATAAATCATGTTTGTTTAAGAGCTCTTGCTCATGCTAACTGACCTAGGGCCCACTGTTCGAGATTTTCAAAATTTGGGCATAATAGCCCCCAAGTTCCAAAACCGAGGCCTCCGGCCTGATAGAGCTATTCGAGCTCCCGTCAAGAAGGTCTCCCAAATTGTTTAAGTAGTGGCACATAGTTAGGGGAGAGCACTTCCGACAAAATATATTTTCAACTGTCCATCATACCAACCGAGTATGAGGACATCTTCGCTCATAACCGATGAACGAGTTTTCCACTTCCTTCAAGAAAGTTTCATCATACCAACTAGGTATGATCCACTTACAACCGGTAAGTAGTTTTTTTCGTATGATTTTCACATCACTCCTCCCAGGTGTGATGTTTAAAATACCACTTAGCAGTGGATTTTCATTTTCGAGGTACTTATCATCCTAACTAGGTATGATATAAAAATCCCACTCATCTAATCGTGTAATGAAATTACTCTTAATCAGTTTTCGTCCCTTGCGAGCATAATCTCAGCTGGTGTTCCTGATATCCTGTGTTCCTACACAAAATGAAAATTGTAGTTGATTATCATTTGGTTTGATCACCTTCATTCCTTATGAATGGCTAAATATTCAACTTTTCGAATATTTACAATTTGGTCCATAAAGTTATTTTTCCTTTACTTTAGGCCCCAATTGACAGATTTTTTCACAAATTGGATCACGAAACTTTTAAAATTTCCATTGGGACCTCAATTTATTCAATTTCATAAAAAGGGGTTCAAGTTTCTCAAATTACTAATTTGGCCCCCCAACTTTCCCAAAATTACCATTTTGCCCTTCCTTTACAAAAATGGTATTTTTTACCCTAAAAATTCTAAAATTTGCTCAATTGGTTTTCTAACACTCTTATCATGCCCAATTGACCCTCAAATTTATAAAATTGCATTTTGGTCCCTCGAATTTTCAAAAACGCCCAATTTCCCCTCCAATTTCAACTTTTTAAGACAACCGAATTTGATTTCATCAAATTGACCGATTAAACACTTTTAATTGTTGAAATTGAAGTTAAATTTGAGTTTCTACATATTCATATGATTCAATTGTTCTTTGAATTGCAAGTTTTGACTTTGGTATGAGCTCAAATGGAGATTCGCCTGAAAATAGAATGTAGAGAGAGAAAGCTTCAATTGCTCACCGTTGGCGACACGACGGTCTGAGATTCCAATCTGGGTCGATAGCTCTCCTCTTGAGGTTCCTCTTAGGATCAAGAATTGCATCAATTGATGCTGAATTGGGTAAGAATTCTATCATCCAAATTCCGTCGGTTCTCTCTCTAGCGCCAGTCAGAAATTATAGAGGTGAGCCGAATTCGCTTACCTTTCAGTTCTAATTCGGTCGTAGAATTGCTGAGGAGGTGTTGGAAGAGCTTGGTTTGGCCTGAGGGGGGCTCGAATTGGCCGATTTCAGCTCAATCGAAATAGGGTAGCTTCAGTCCGCCGAGCTACTTTCACTGTTTGATCATGCCAGCGCTTCTCCAACGACTCTTGGAGCGAATGGATGCTACCACCATGTAGCTGACTTTTCCCCGGTTCTAAAGAACCCGACCACACCTTCTTTGACTAAAAAAAGACCCTATATTAGAGCTCTAGTTTGAGCTTCATCGAAAAACTAAACAGCTGAGAGGGAGTGAGGTTTTTAGGTGTGGAGAGGATGAATGGAGATTGACTCTTTATATAGGGAGCTAGGGGACTCATCGGCCGTCCGTTTGGCACATTTATGGAATCCATTGATGGCCTAAACCGTACTGAACGGAAACTTTTTCACTTCATTGGTGCTGCTTCAATTTTCTGGCGAGTGAATAGTACTGTCATTTGAAGGAAGAAGACGACATTGTTCTGAACCCAACCGTTCCAAACCGGGTTCAAAGCTTAAACTAGCCGTTTCACCCCCAATTTGACCGAATTTTTCAAATATAAAAATTTCTAAATTAATATACATTCATTTTCTATCCAATGGTGGCCTCAAATATCAAATTTGAATTTTTTAAGCCACCTAAAAAAATGAATTTAGCATCCGGTTCAATAGTGGTCCAAACCGATCCAATCCTGTTCAATCCACTTCGGATCCGGTTCACTTGAACCAATTTGGTTTTCATCTCCAATTCATCCATAAGTCCTTTTTCATGACTTTTGTGACTCTTTAGGTCACTTGGGATACATAATTTTCCCGGTTTGCCCTCTCTCTATCGGTTCTAGTTCATAAATCGACTTAGTTCATTAACTGGTTCAATCCGGTTCAGATCCGATTCACCCGAACCGATCCGGTATTTCTCTCCTACTTAGTTCTAAAGTTTCTTACCAAGGTTTATGAATCTTTTTGGGTCACATGGGAGTTGAAATTTCTCCAATTTGCTAGTTCCTCTAAAATCGGGTTTGTGAACCAATTCGATTTTCTCACTCTGTTTGACCGGTTCTTTCCTAGTTTTCCTTAAGTCCAAAGAGCTAGGTTTACAACTCTCCCGTCCTTTTAGGAGTTTTGTCCCCAAAACTTATTTCACACTATTTGCGTATTGGCTTAAACTTTTTATTGTTATGAAATTTTCTATTTTATCGTCTTACAACCTTCTCGATTGTTTCCGTTCATCCCTTTCATCACATACCTAAGATTTTCATTTCATTCTCATCCTTTCCTCATTCCATGGAGTTTAATTTAGCCTAGAATATCTCCCTTGAAGAACTAGGATCATTTCCTTTAGTTACATCTATCTTCCTTCCCAAGGCACTATTTCCCATTCCAAGCTTCTTTTACCCCAAAAAAAAATTCCAAACTATGAGTTCCGAACATTTTTCTTCCATAGAATTTGGCATTTATCACCTTTTCATCCTGCATGGATACCTTCCTCATTCTTTGGTTATCAATTTTGTGCTTGACTTCGTTATGCCTTACTTATAGAACTTTCATTGCCCAAGTCATAGTTCTTTGAGTCAGTTGGGTTTACACGCCCCTTCTCACATGACATTCTTCATGATGTCTTTGACTTTACGTCCCTACAGCCATATTGGTTTCCATACTTACTCGTCTTTTCCAAACTTCCTTATTCGATCATTCAACCTTCAAATCCTTGAACTTCTTGATACTCGCTGACATATTTACAACTCTTGATCTCATACTTCATTCTTCATTCCCACTGGTGTCCTTCCTTCTTAAGATCTCTTCCCTATCCAATTCCATTCTTACTCTCATGAATGTTCCTCCCACTATTATTCATTTTGAGTTAGTTCCTTTCTTACCCGTATGGCATCTTTTGATGTCGTCCTCCTACTTACACGTTGCTTGGTTTTGACTTATCCCTTGGATCTTTATGATTTCCTTCCCTTGTACTTGATCCTTCCATCTCCAACATCTTGTTCTTGGGGAGCTTATTCTCTTTCTTATTCCGTTGGTTCCATTTCCTATTCATTGATACATCCATGTTTTCCCAAGATTCCTTTCTCTGGTGAACCTCACATTCCCTCTCTCCCGAGATTTCCTTCTGGTTTTACCACTACAATTATTTAATTCTGGAATGTCTTTTGTCGTCATTTTTACTAGCTTACATTTTACTCTTCGGATCTATGAATACTATTTATTTATCTTGCTTCATTCGCATTTTTTATTCCCTTGAGGTGTTTCTCTCATCCTTATTGTTTCCAAACCTTCCGTATCTTCATGTCCTTGGTACTCCTCCCTTTGTCTTGATTAGAGTGTATTCTTTACTACTCCCCATTTCTTATTAGAACTTCGTTTACTTGTAAACCTCGCACATTTGAGTTAAGGAAAATTGGGAAAAGAACCGGTCAAACCGAATAAGAAAACCAAACCGGTTTACATTTGGGAATAAACAATATGAAAATTTACAATTTTCGGTTGATCTAAAGGATTTATTAAACATTGGAAAAGGAACTTAAGACAAACTAGAAAACAAAAACCAAATTGGTTCAGGTGAACTAGATTCCATAAGAACTTTAAAGTTAAGCGTGCTTACCTGAGAGTAGTGTGAGGATGGGTATGATTTTTTTGTAACCCGAAATTTCGGTCAAAAATTTTTATGCGAAAGTACGACTTATCATAAATAGCCATCAATTAATATATATTTAATTATTGAAATTAATACTAATAATTTAATACCTAAATTAAATTATTCGAATTAATACAAATAATTTAATACCAAAATTAAATTATTGAAATTAATACCGAAATTAAATTATTGGAATTAATACCAATAATTTATGGCAATATTAATAGTAGTAATAAATCTCACCCATTTAATACACGGGTTTTACGCCTATATAAAGAGGTCATCCCCATTTCATTCTCCTCACACCTAAACACTTATCTCTCTCTCTCTACTGCTCCATTTCCCAGTAAAGCTTGAACCAGAGCTTCGACTTGAACAAAGGTCAGGCTCTTTAGAAATGGGGAGAAGACAGCTATCTGATAGCAAACTCCAATCAATCCGAGAATCGTTGGAGAAGCGCCGACATGATGGAATAGTGAAGCAACTTCGGCGGACCGAAGCTGCCCTATTTCGGCCAAGCTGAAATTGGCCATTTCAAGCCCTCCTCATGCCAAACCAAGCCCTCCCAACACTTCCTCAACCTTTCCACGGTCGAATTAGGACCAAAAGGTAAGCCAATTCGGCTCCCCTTTATAATTTTCGATCAGTGCTAGAGAGAGAGTCGACCGAATTTCAATGACGAAATTCTAATCCAATTCTGCATCAATTGATACAATACTTGATTTTAGGATGAACCTTAGGACGAGACCTATCTGCCCAGATCAAAAGCTCGGATTGTCGTGCCTTCACCGGTGAGTAATCGAAGCTTCCTCTCTCTACAGTCTGTTTTCCGGCAAAGCTCCGTTTGAGCTCGTTCCGACATTAAAATCTGCGATTCAAAGTTTCTTAGAATCGTATGAACATACAGGAACTCAATTTCAACTCCAATTTCAATAATTAGAAGTGTTTGATCGGTTAATTTGATGAAATCAAATTCGGTAGTGTTGAAGAGTTGAAATTGGGGGAAATTTTGGGGGTTTTCGAAATTCAAAGGGGCCAAAATACAATTTTATGAAATTGAGGGTCAATTGGGCATGAAAATAATGTTGGAGGACCAATTGAGGAATTTTGGAAAATTTGGGGAAAAACTTTCATTTTTGTGAAAGAAGGGCAAAATGGTAACTTTCGAAAAATTGGGGAACCAAATTGGAAATTTGGAAAATTAAACCCCTTTTTGGTGAAATTGAATAAAGTGAGGTCCCACGATAAATTTTAAAATTTATGGGACTCAATTTGAGGAAAAACCGACATTAGGGACTTAAAGTTAAAGAGAAATAACTTTAGGGACCTAATTGCAAATAACTAAAAGTTTGAGTTTTCTCATTCATTAATGAATGAAGGTTGTTATGACGAGTAATAATGAACGAGGTTGTTCATATCGTGTAGGAACGTTAAATACCGGGAACGCCAGCAAGGACAAGCTCGCGTGAATACAAAGAACCAGTCTAGTGGAATTCACGGCATTAACAGGTGAGTGGGTTATTCACATCATACCTAGTTGGGATGATGAGCACAGTTTAAAGTTAAAAACCACTTACCAGTTGTGAGTGGGTTATTCACATCATACCTAGTTGGGATGATGAGCACAGTTTAAAGATAAAAACCACTTACCGGTTGTGAGTGGGTTATTCACATCATACCCAGTTGGGATGATGAGCACAGTTTAAAGTTAAAAACCACTTACCGGTTGTGAGTGGGTTTACTAACATCATACCCGGTTGGGGATGATAAGTGCCTCGATATAAAAAACCCACTGTTTAGTGGTATTTTAATCATCACTACTTAGAGAAAGTGATGTGAAGGTTATGCGGAAAAACTACTTACGGGTTGTAAGTAGATCATACCCGGTTGGTATGATGAGACTTCCTCGAAGGAAGTTGAAAACCCGTTCATCGGTTATGAACGGAGATGTCCTTATACCGGTCGGTATGATGGACAGTAAAAACCTATTTTTGTTGGAAGTGCTCTCCCCTGACTGTGTGCCAATGCTTAAACAATTTGGGAGACCTTCTCGACGGGAGCTCGAATAGCTCTAATAGGCCGAGGGGCCTCGATTTTGGAACTTGGGGGCTAAATGCCCAATTTTGAAAATCTCGTACAATAGGCCCAAGGCCAGTTGGCACGAGCAGGAGCTCGTAAATGAACATGATATGTGTGCCATAAAACTTAATAAGTGAATTGTTTGGCCATGGTACCAAGATAGGACCGACATGCTCAGTCAACTAGCGGTAGTGCGACATGACAGGTCGACGGACTAGTCAAGACAAACAGCTGCGGGTTGAGTTGACAATCGGGGCCGTTGGACTAGTGGCACCACAGATTACATGGCAATATAAGAAAAGATTGTTTGTGCATGCACTGTGAGTACGGGATCATCAAGACGCCCATGAGGGGTAGTGATGCGTCCTAAGGGCACTAGACGACCTGGTGGCTATAAGGGCAGTTCGTCGTTCCAGGTGTCTGTGCGAAACTAGAGTAGCACGAAGCGCATGAGACCGGGGTGGGGACAGGATGAGGTCTCTGTCCTCATACGGATATGAAGAAGTGATTTCGGGATTGTGGGTAGGATGTCACGTACATCCACTCATTCCCAGGGTAGAAGTGGTCGTACTTCTATCCAGGTGGCAGGAAAAGTCGCTTTGAAGCCACTAGCGGGTTCAGTAGTGATACTGACTTGCGAATGTGTGTAACCTTCATGATGAAGGATGTGTGTTGGGTGATGACACACCGTGGTAACTAAGAAATAATGGAAAAATCCAAATTTTTAAATGATGGGATTTTTGAAAACAAAGGAGTCTGGCACACTCTGTATAAATGTTTTTCTTAAAAGTCAAAAGCTTTTAAAAACCCATTCACTGAGTAGTCGTACTCACCTCCTCCCTTATATCCCTTTCAGGAAATCCCGGAAAGTCTCCCCTTAAAGACCGTCAACTAAGATGCCTGTAAGACAGGTATGTAAAGTTTTAAATTTCATACAGTTTTGATTATGCTATTCTAGGAAAAAGGTGCAAGTTAAAGGACGCCTTACTCTTTACGGTTTACGATAAGGGGAAACCCTTTAATAAACTGGGAGAGTGGCGGGTTGATCACGGGGATCCGACCAAGCCGGGTCGGGGCGTGACATTACTCCTCCGAATGATTTGATCCAGAGAAGTTATTTCCTTCGATCGAATCCATCTAAAGTTTCAATTTGGGATTCCAGGTCTTCTTGCATTAGCTCACACTTAACCTCCCAAAATACTCACTTAATGACTCGTAAGTCTTACTGATGTGCTTGCATTAGCTCACACTTAACCTCCAAAAATACTCAGTTAACCACTCGTAAGTCTTATTGATGTCCTTATTTCTGCTCCGATTTTGTGACGTATCCCCATTTGATTTTCTTGATCTAAAGTTTTCTCTTCGTTGATCCAACTTCCTACTTTCATCCTCCTTCAAGTACCTTCCATTCTGAAATTCTTTTTGTTTAATCACCTTACCATTCTTTAGAAATTCTCTCCTTTAAATCTTCTCCTAACTTAAGGGTTTTGTATGACTCATCCACTCATGCTTTTCTTCCTCTTTTGGTCCATACCTTTTCCTTGCTCGTGTCTTTCTATCTTATGAAGTTCCTAACAAATGGTATCTTAGTTCTTTATTAAGTAGTTATTACACTTGAACCTTCCTATTATTCTACTTTCTTCCCATCCTTCCTTGGTGGTCTTCATACTCATTTCTTTTTCTTCTTGATCAGGTTCTATTCTTGTGGTTCCTTTTGGAATGTTCTACTCCTCCTTGTTTTTCCTTACTCTTCATTCTTTGAGTTTATTTTTAACTCCCTGGACTTTCCATGATTTTGTACTCTTTGATGATTGCTTCCCTTTGTTCCACTCTTTTTTCTTTTTTTCCTGAGATCTCTCTTAGAGGGATTCTTTCTTATCGTATTCCCAAGGGTAAGCCTTAAGGGTTGAGATTAACTATAAATAACCCATTTTTTCTTCCTTAGGATTTCCTTCCTTTTTAGATTTTTATTATCATACTCTTTTTTTTATTTTATTAAAAAACTCAGAAGTTTTAACAAAACTTTTACTTTCATTCATTCGAGAAATATTTTCTTGCCATACTTGGCTTATTACATAAATTTTCTACTCCCTTATCCCTTGGGGTAATAGGACTAGAATTAACCCTAGAACGATTGTGAGACTCTTGATCAGAAGGCTCTGAGAAATTGGTTGGGCTCCATTCGTGTTCCCTAATAGGATGAATTTCATGTATGGCCTCCAATACGAACCACCTTAGTACCTCAACTTCACACTCATAGGTCCACTTCACCCATTGGGAGAGGTTGAAGTCAAGTTGAGTAGGTGGAGGTACTTGGTGGACCTTCATGAAGGTGGGATACACATCCCAATAATTATCTCAGGCCTCCTTCTTGGTTGGATTCCCTTCCGGTTGTTGTGGGACTGGACGAGGAAGGGTTGGACTTCTAGGAGGTGATACTGGTTTCTCTTGTCTCAGAGGAGGGTATATGATGCCTTTCGGTTCTAGTAAGGCTCCTACTAGTTTACGGTGGTCTTCCACCATGTCCTTGGGCACTTGTTTCTCACCCTTTAGAAATCTTTGTATGGCTTCCTCCCTTGAGTTAGATGTCTTTTTCAGGGTTATTGGTGGAGGACTGGATTTCACCGCGAATTTCCTAGGGACTCTCCTTCCTACACGATAGTTTAGAGTTGGATTAATGTCATGGCATAATATTGATAATGTTTCAAGGGAACTAGGCTATGATACCACTCTAGTTGTCATGTGACGACCTGTTTGGTCGAATCCCCATGAACAACCCGCCACTCTCCCGGTTCTAGAGGAGTTCCCCCTTCTTTAACTCAAGAGGAGCCAAGTGTACTTTCGACCTTGTTCCCTAGAAAGACATATATCAAATAAAATGCAAGCTTAAGAAAAATTAAGCATACCCGACAAAGAATAAGACTCAGTGTTATTCCTAGTCATTTTCTCTTTTTTCTAAAAGGGATAGAAAATAGGGATGAGTTTCTACAACTCAACAATGGATATTTTAAAAATGAAGTTTCTATAAAAAATAGTTTTTAAGTTGGAGTGTGCTAGACTCCTTAATTCCTTTAAATTTTCTCATCTTTAAATCTCAGTTTTAAAAAAAATCATTTCTTATCATCATGGTGTGTCATCACCCAACACACATCCTTAATCATGAAGGTAAAATACAAAATTGTAGGCTAGCCCGTCCACTGAACCCACTTGTGGCATCGTAGCGACTTTACCGGCCACCTAGATAGAAGTATGTCCATGTCTTCTATGAGAATGAGTGGATATTCATGACATCTGACCCTCAATCTAGTAACAATTCTACGTGTCCGTATGAGGACAGAGACCTCATCCTAACCCCACCCCTGTCTCATGCACTTGAAGATACGTCGAGCTTCACAAGGCTTATGGTACAACTAACTGCCCTTATATCCACCAAGTTGTCTAGGGCCCTAGAACGCATCACTACCACTCTTGGGCATCTTGAAAGTCTTGTAAACACAGTGCATGCACAATCAACATTTTTCACATGATACCATATAATTTGTGGTGCTACTGGTCCAACGGCCCTGATCCTTAACTCGACTTGCAGCTATTTTTCTTGACTACTTTGGAGACTAATCATGTCGCACTACCGCTAGTTCACTAAGTTTGTCGGTCCTGTCTTGGTCATGGCCAAACAATTCATTTACTTAAGTTTTCATGGCATATAAATCCTGTTTGTTTATGAACTCCTGCTCATGCCAACTGGCCTAGGGCCCACTGTTCGAGATTTTCAAATTTTGGGCATAATAGCCCCTAAGTTCCAAAATTGAGGCCTCCTGCCTAATAGAGCTATTCGAGCTCCCGTCAAGAAGGTCTCCCAAATTGTTTAAGTAGTGGCACATAGTCAGGGGAGAGCACTTCTGACAAAATATATTTTCAACTGTCCATCATACCAACCAAGTATGAGGACATCTCCGCTCATAACCTATGAACGAGTTTTCCACTTCCTTCGAGTAAGTTTCATCATCCCAACCAGGTATGATCTACTTACAACTGGTAAATAGTTTTTTCCTCGTGATTTTCACACCAGTCCTCTCATATGTGATGTTAAAATTACCACTTAGTAGTGGGTTTTCATTTTCGAAGGGCTTATCATCCCAAACAAGTATAATATAAAAATCCCACTCACCCGATCGTGCTGTGAAATTCCTCTTAGTCGGTTTTTGTCCCTTGCGAGCTTAATCTCAGCCGACGTTCCTAATGTCTCATGTTCCTACACGAAATGAACATTATTGTTCATTATCATTTGGTTTGATCACCTTCTTTCATTATGAATGGCTAAATATTCAACTTTTCGAATATTTACAATTTGGTCCCTAAAGTTATTTTTCCTTTACTTTAGGCCCCAATTGACGGGTTTTCCCCAAATTAAGTCCCAAAACTTTTAAAATTCCCCATTGGTACCTCAATTTATTCAATTTCATAAAAAGGAGTTCAAGTTTCCCAAATTCCCAATTTGGCCCCCAATTTTCCCAAAATTACCATTTTGCCCTTCCTTTACAAAATGGTTAGTTTTACCCCAAAAATTCTAAAATTTGCTCAATTAGTCCTCTAGAACTCTTATCATCCCCAATTTACCCTCAATTTTATAAAATTGCATTTTGGTCCCTCAAATTTTTGAAAATCCCCAATTTTCCACAATCCCCCCTCCTAATTTCAACTTCTTAACACAACCGAATTTGATTTCATGAAATTGACCGATCAAACACTTTTAATTGTTGAAATTGAAGTTAAATTTGAGTTTCTACATCTTTATACAATTCAATTGCTCTTTGAATCGCAAGTTTTGACAATAGAATGAGCTTAAACGGAGCTTCGCCGAAAAACAGAACGTATAGAGAGAAATGTTCAATTGCTCACTGTCTGGGGTGTGACGGTCCGAGATTGCCATTTGGGCAGATAGATCTCCTCCTAAGTTTTCTCCTAGGATTAAGAATTGCATCAATTGATGTTGAATTGGGTGAGAATTCTATCATCAAAATTCTGCCGGTTCTCTCTCTAGCACTGGTCAGAAATTATAGAGGGGAGTTGAATTGGCTTACCTTTTATTTCTAATTCAGCAATAGGAGGGCTGATGAGGTGTTGAGAGAGATTAGTTTGGCCTAAGAAGGGCTCGAATTGGCCGATTTCAGCTCAGCCAAAATATGGTAGCTTTGGTCCGCCGGTGCTGCTTCACTATTCGATCATGCCAATGCTTCTCTAGCGACTCTCGAAGTGAATTGATGGTACCACCGTGTAGCCAACTTTTCCCCGATTCTAAGGGACATGACCATGCCTTCTTTGGCTCAGAAAAGACCCTACATCGAATTTCTGGTTTGTGCTTTGCCAGAAAACTAAGCAGTTAAGAGAGAGTGAGGTTTTCTATTGTGGAGAGGATGAATGGAGAGGGGCTCTTTATATAGGGAGCTCGAAGACTCGTCCACCGGCCCTCTGGCACCTTTATGACAGTCATTGATAGCCTAAAATGTACTGAACGAAAATGTTTCCACTTTGCTGGTGCTGCTTCAATTTTTCGGTGAGTGAACAGTACTGTAATCTGAAGGAAGAAGACGACATTGTTCCGAACCAAACCGGACCAGTCTGAACCGGGTTTAAAGCTTAAAGTGGCCGGTTCACCCCCAATTCGACCGAATTTTTCAAATATAAAAATTTATAAATTCATCAAAATTCATTTTCTCTCCAATAGTGGCCTCAAATCTGAAATTTGAATTTTTTAAGCCGCCTAAAAAAATGAATTTAGCATTCGGTTAAATAGTGGTTCAAACCTATCCAAACCGATTCAATCCGTTTCAGATTCGGTTCACTTGAACTGGTTTGATTTTCATCTCCAATTCATCCATAAGTCTTTTTTCATGACTTATGTGACTCTTTAGGTCACTTGGGATCCATAATTTCCCCAATTTTCCCTCTCTCTATCGGTTCTAGTTCATAAACCGGCTTGGTTCATTAACTAGTTCAATCCAATTTGGATCTAGTTCTCCCGAACTAGTCCAGTTTTTCTCTCCCACTTAGTTCTAAAGTTTCTTGCGAAGGTTTATGAATCTTTTTGGGTCACATGGGAGTTGAAATTTCTCCAATTTGCCCATTCCTCAATAATTGAGTTTGTGAACCGGTTTGGTTTTCTCACTCGATTTGACCGATTCTTTCCCGATTTTCCTCAACACCAAAGAGCGGGGTTTACCCGTAGTCTGCAACACTACTTAACCACCTCTACATGTGGAAACTCTCTGAGGAGCCTAGACAACCCCTCTTGGACTTAGCTCGAATCACCAAAGGTTGAATGAGGAGTTCACCCATGTATTTGGGCAACCTAACCTCGTCCCTAAGGCATCTACCAACTCTCGGGCCAAGCTAGAGGAAGTACTACCCCATCCTCCTCCTATTAACCACCCCTCCAATAGACATCCCAAAAATCTCAAGACTCTCTGTTAATTGGGGTGTAAGCCTTTCCTCAGAGAGAAAGATGCTGGTGCCACCATGGATTGGTTGGCAAATGTAAAGAAGCTGATGGGAATCGTTAGGATACCAACAGAGGACATGGTGATTCTGATAGAATTCTTCCTTGAGGGAAGTGCCAAAAGGTGGTGGGACAATTTTTGAAACCTACATACCTCCACCCCACCTAAGAGCAGGTTGAGGAGAGGTACTTGGAGGAGTACCTGGCTCCTCATTTGATTAATGAGAAGAAGCAAGAGTTCATCTGACTTTGACAAGGGCTTAACTCCATATCAAATTATGAAACAAAATTCAACGAGTTAAGACCATCCAACGGTGGCTTCAATTCCCCAATTTGAATATTTTACACCACCTAGAAAAATGAATTAAATAACTGGTTCAATGATGGTTCAAACTGGTTCAGTTCGGCTTAGGTTCGGTTCACCTAAACTGGTGTTGTTTTCTCTTCCAATTTATCCCAAAGTCCCTTTCCATGATTTTTTATGACTCATTGGGTCACTCAGGATTTTTAAATTTCCCAATTTGCCCTTTCCCTTTCGGTTGCGGTTCGTGAACCGGTTCTATAAACCCCATCCTTTGATAATAAGAAAAATTGGAAAAAGAACCGTTCATTTCCAAAAAGAAAACTGAGTAGGTTTATAAATCGTAACCGGAAGAGAAAGGGCAAACTAGGAAATTTATAAACCCTGAGTGACCTAAAGAGTCACAAAAGTGATGGAAAAGGACTTTAGGATGAATGAGAAGAGAAAACCAAACCAGTTCAGGTAAACTAGACCTGAACCGGTTTGAACCACTATTGATTTGATTTCTAAATTCATTTTTCTAGGTGGCTTAGAAAATTCAAATTGGAGAATTGAAGCCACCATTGGATAAATAATGAATTTAGATGAATTTAGAATTTTTTTATTTTGAAAAACTCGATCGAAATTGGGCCTGAACCGACTAGTTTAAGCATTGAACCTAGTTCGTACCGATCTAGTTTGGTTCAGAACAATGTCGTCTTCTTCCTTTAGATGACAGCACTATTCACTCACCGAAAAAGCTAACAACGCCGACAAAGATGAAAGGTCTTCGTTCAGGGCATTTTTGGCCATGAATGATTGCCATAAAGGCGCCAATTGGATGACCAAGGGGTCCCCAAGCTTCATATATTAAGAGCTCCTCCTCATTCATCCTTCTCACACCTGAAAACATCTTTCTCCCTCTACTGCTCCAATTTCCAATGAAGCTTGAACTAGAGCTCTAACATTGGCTTTTTTTAGCCAAAGAAGGCGAGGTCGGGTTCCTTAGATTTAGGGAGAAATAAGCTACCCGATTATAGTCTCCATTTGCTCCGAGGATCACCAGAGAAGCGTCGGTGTGATCGAATAGTGAAGCAGCTTTGGCGGATCGAAACTATCCTGTTTCGGTCGAGCTAAAAATGGCCAATTTGAGCCCTTCTCAAGCCAAACCAATCTCTCCTAACACTTCCACATCCCTCATACAACTGAATTAGAGTGGAAAGGTAAGCCAATTTGGCTCCCCTCTATAATTTCCGAGTAGTGTTAGAGAGAGAACCGGTGAAATTTCAAAAACCAAATTCTCCCTCAATTCGGCATGAATTGATGTGATTCTTGATCCTAGGAGGAACCTCAGGACGAGAGCTATCTGCCCAAATAGAAAGCTCGGACCGCCGCACCCCTGGTAGTAAGCTTTTGAAGTTTTCCCTGTCTAAGTCCAATTTTTCGACGAAGCTCCATTTGAGCTCAATTCGGATCCTCTAAATTTTATGTTGGACCTTGTCATGCTCACTAATCTTACTTACGTCACATTTTCCTTGGGAATGTTGGACTTGCATGTCCCTTATAGCATAACATTTTCTAGGACCCATCTCTATACATTAGATTTCTAGAACACTTTCTTAAGGGTTATTCTTGACCTTCCAACCTTTCAGTGGTTGTATAATTTTGCCTGGTAGTATATTCTTGACAACCTTTACCATTATTCACTCATCCATATTGCCTTCGAGGTCATGTCTTACATAACCGTGTTGATTTCCCTTACCTGCTTGTCTTTCCCCAACTTCTCTATTGGGTCTTTTTGGTTCCAATTATTGGGTTTTTCCCATGACTTACTGACATGCAAGGATTCTTCCCTTCTTATGCACTTCCTCATTTCTAATGGAGTCCTTTCCTCAAGGACTTTCTTTTTTTCTTAATACATTCTTACTTGCTCGTGATCATTTTCATGATTCTTTATTCTGAGTTATTCTCTTTCGGTTTATGTGTCGATTACTTTGTTTGGGTAAGTTCCCTTCTTACAGATTTTGTTCTCTGTTATGTCCCTTACAGTAGAGGCTTCCACTTTGGGAGCTACTTGCTCCACCTTCTTACCATTCTTTGAAAGTTTCTTTCTTCCTTTCTTCACACTCCTTTCTATATTGGGTATTTACCCGCCTTTAATCCTCCATTGTCTTAAAATTCTCATTTCTTCCCTCATTCCTTATCCGAGGGACTTCCTGGTTATTGGTCTTATTTAGTGTACTCCACCTTATGCCTAGCTGTCCTCTCTTTAGGCTACATCAAGTGAGCGTAGACCACAACTAGTCTTGATATCAATGATCATTTACTTTAGTCATTTCTTAATTGGAGGACTTACCTCTCCAAGATTTCTTAGATGTACTTTATTCTATTCCCCCTTTTATGGACAATCCACCCCTTTCTAACTCGTACAACATCTTTTGATGATATCTTCCGACTTACCCGTTCCTTGGGTTTAACTTACTCCTTGGATCCTCCTAGTATGCTTCCCTGGGTTCCTTTCACCTCATCATGCACTTTATTTGCAAATTCGTCTCCTAATCCCTCATCACATGGTTCCATTTCCTTTTAATTAGGACATGTATCCCTTCCTAGGGTTTCCTTCTTTGAGAGGATTCTTATCCTGAAATTCCTTTTTCATTCATATTTGAAGGCACTTAACTTTAAATGATATCCTTTGATGCCATTCTTTCATGCTTACCTTTACTTCTGAAATCTTACGGGTACGTCCTTTTTAGTCCATCCTCATTCTCACTAGTACCCCAGTACATGTCTATTTCTTTTTAGGGAGAGCTCACATCCTACTAGTTTCAAAATCTCTTGATCATCTTTCAAGAGGTTCACTTAACCATCTCATGGCTTTTGATCGTAAATTCGGTCTTGGCCATTGATCTCTTTAAGGATTTCCTTCATCCTTATTTTCCAATGTTTTGGCCTTTTCACTTCTCCCTTATTTGTCGTGGTTTAAATTCATGGTTCTCCCGAAGGCCAGTTAGTTAACTGTCTCCTTCCTACTATTTTTCTTGTCCAACTATTTGGGCAGCTGTATCACTTGTCCTTCATGCCCATCCCATTGTCCTTCATAGAGTGTAGTTTTTACTACTTCCCAGCCCTTCTTAGGGCATTGTTTATTCTCCTTGACCACCCCATTGCTACTAGTTGCTTCTTTCTACTAGGTTCTCTTGGAATCGTTATTTGGTTCTTCTGCTCTTCCAAAGCAGGTCACACTGGGTCATCCTGATACATCCTTTCTTCGAGAAGTACCTAATTAAGGGTTGGTTCCTTGCACTCCACGTTATGTCCATCCGCCCATCAATGATTCCTTCAAGGGGTTCATAGTCATATGCATCCCTCCAGAGTTCCCTTTCATAACGTATTTCTTCTTTTCTTCATTCTTACTATGTCCTACCCTAGAGTTTCCAGAGGACGTTTTCCACGTTTTCCCCTCCTGAGGGAGTTCTAGATGTACTTTCCATGTACCTTACCTTTATTCTTGTGATATCCCCCTTTGTTTGACCTTCTTAAAAAGGAGTTTAAATTTCACTTTACCTCGTCATTTCTTAACCTCTTTACGGTTTACTTAACCTACTTTATAGTTTTGGTCACCAGTCCTTCTTGTCTTTCGTGACTTTTGAAGAGTTATTGCACTAAATCTATGAGGTGTGAGATAGTCCTTCTTTATTGCAGGGCCTCCTTTTCCGCTTTATAGCACTGGTTATTCCCAAGCATGAATCATTGTGGTTCCTCCTTTTCTTCGAATATTGCAGGGCCTTTCTAGGGTTACTAGTGGTTTAGTGCTTCACCGTCCTTAAGTCTAAACACTTTGAGAGTTTTCTTGTTGAGTCTTCATTGCTAAAGGGTCATTCTAAGAGTCCTCATAGATTTATTAATTTTCTAATTTAGTTTCCTTAACTAGGATGGGATTTTCCCCTAGTTTCTATGGTAGTGCAGGTTTGTTTGGTTATTTTCCTTAGGGCCATCTTCCTAGCAAGATCACATCCACCATACTCCTTGGTGGTACTAGATACTTCCCCATTTGTTCCTTTGGGGCTTCTACTATGTCTTGGGCATTAGGAAGCTTCTAGGGTTGTCTTCCTACAAAGACAAGTTGTTTAGCAGAGTCAGTCCTAGTTTTCTTGGTTACTCTCTTGGGAGCCCTCTGAAAATTTTGAAATTTTATGTTAGTTACTATGTTATATAGTCTTGATAATGTATTCAAGGAAACAAGCTCTGATACCACTCAAGTTGTCATGCCCCAATCCGGTTTGGTCGGATCCCCGTGAGCGACCCACCACTCTCCCGGTTTATTAAGGGTTTTCCCCTTCTTTAAACCGTGAGGTGTAATGTGTCCTTTTTACATGTACCTTTACTGGAATAACATTAATCAAAACTGAATAAATTTAAACTTACATGTCTTGTAGGTTTAGCTAGCAGAAGGTCTTTAGGTAGATTTTTCCCTTGGTTACCTGAAAAGGGTAAAGGGAGGAGGTGAGTTCGACAACTTAGTGAATGGGTGTTTGAAACATGAGTTTCTGAAAAATAGTTTGGATTGGAGTGTGTCAGACTACTTATTTTCTTTAAAATCATTCTTTCCTTGAATTCCCGGTTACTCAAAACCAATTTCCTCACAATCGGTGTGTTTAGAAATCAACACACTCCCATATGAAGAGATCACACATTTGCAGGCCAACCCATCCACTACACCCACTTGTGGTGTTTGAGCGACTTTAGTGGCCACCTCGATAAAAGCTTATCAACTTCTACCCTGGGAATGAGTGGATGTTTGCGACATCTGACCCTCAAACTCAAAAGAAAACTCCGTGTCCATATGAGGACATAGACCTCATCCCGACCCCACCCCGGTCTCATACGCATGAAGCTACATCGAGTTTCCCTGACTACTGGCACAACAATTTGCCCTTATCTCCTCCATGTCATCTAGTAGCCCTTAGGACGCATCACTACCCCTCTTGGGCATCTTAATGGTCCCGAACCTCAATGCATGCACAAAAAGAGTTTTCCATATAAGCTAGTAATCATTGGTGCCACTAGTCTAACGGCCCCTACTTTTAACTCGACCTGCTACTGTTTGTCTAGACAGGTTCGTCGACCTCATCTTGTTGCATTGTAGCCTGTCCATCGAGTATGTCGATCCTATCTTGGTACCATGGCCAAATCATATCATTCATTAAAATTTTTATGGCATAACATCATGTTTGTTTACGAGCTCCTGCTCGTGCAAACTAGCCTTGGGCCCACTATACGAGATTTTCAAAACCGGACATTTTAGCCCCCAAGTACCAAAACCGAGGCCTTTGTCCTATCTGAGTTATTCGAGCTCTCGTCAAGAAGGTCTCCCAAAATTTTTAAGCATTGGCACACAGTTAGGAGAGAACACTTATGACAAAATAAATTTCAACTCGTCTATCATACCAACCGGGTGTGATGACATCTCTGCTTACAACCGGTAAGCTGGTTTTCTACTTCCTTCTAGGAAGTTCATCATACCAACCGGGTATGATCTATTTACAATCGGTAAATAGTTTTTTTTTTACATAATTTCCACATCACTCCAACCAGGTGTGATGTTAAAATTTCACATAGTAGTGGTTTTTCATATTCAAGGTACTCATTACCCCAACCGAGTATGATGTAAAAATCCTATTCACACGATAAGTGCAGTCAGTGTATTCCTCTTGATCGTCTTTTTGCTTCCACGTGAGCTTATCCTTGCTGACATTTCCAGTCCTTTGTGCTCCTGCACGATCTGGACATCTTTATTTATTAACATTTGGCATAATAGCCCTAATTCCTCATGTATGGGCAAAATGCCTAAACTTTTCAATTATTTACATTTAGGTCCCTAAAGTTCTTTTTTTCCCTTAACTTTAGGTTCCTAATGCAAACTTTTCCCCCAAATTGAGTCCTAGAACTTCTAAAATTCACATTGGATTCTCAATTTATTCAAAATCATTTAAGGGGTTCATGGCAAATTTGGTCCTACTTTGGTCCCTAACTTTTCAAAAATTACCATTTTGCCCCTACTTTACAAAAATGGCAAATTTGACCCCAATAATTCTAAAAATTGACCAATTGGTCCTTCAACATCTTTTTCATGGCCAATTAGCCCTCAATTTTTGGAAATTGCACTTTGGTCCCTCAATTTTACGGAATTCCCAAATTTCCCTAAAATTATCCCCCAATTTCCCCCTTTTAAACTGACCGAATTTGATTTCATCAAATTGACCATTCAATCAGGTTTAATTGTTAAAATTGAAGGTAAAATTGAGTTCTTACACATCCATATGATTCAATTGAGCTTTGAATCACCTGAATTGATGCCAAAATGAGCTCAAACGGAGCTTCATCGAAAAACTGGACTTAGAGAGATAAAGCTTCGAAAGCTCACCGTCGGGAGTGCGGCGGTCCGAGCTTTTGATCGGGGCAAATAGATTTCATCCTGAGGTTTCTAGTAGGATCAAGAATCACATAAATTCTTATCGAATTGAGGAAGAATTTAGTCAGTGAAATTTCACCAATTCTTTCTCTAACACTGATCAGAAATTACAGAGGAGAGCCAAATTGGCTTACCTTTCCATTATAATTCAGTCGTATGAGAGCTGTGGAAGTGTTGGGAGAGCTTGGTTTGGCTTGAGAGGGGCTCAAATTGTCCATTTTTAGCTCTGGCGAAACATGGCAACTTTTGTCCATTAGAGCTACTTCACTGTTCGATCACGCCATCGCTTCTCCAATGATCCTTGGAGCAAATGGAGACTACTGTTGGGTTGCTGATTTCTCCTCAAATCTAAGGAACCTGATCTCGCCTTCTTTGGCTCAGAAAAACCCTAATGTCGGAACTCTAGTTCGAGCTTCGCGAAAAATTGGAGTAGTAGAGGGAGAGAGGAGTTTTTAGGTGTGAGGAGGATGAATGAGAAGGGGCTCTTTATATAGGAAGCTTGGGGACTCTTTGGTCGTCCGATTGGCACCTTTATGGCGATCATTCATGGAAAAAAATGCCCTGAATGGAGACTTTTCATCTTCACCAGCGCTGCTCATTTTTTCGGCGAGTGAACAATGCTATCATCTGAGTGAACAATGCCGTTTAGAAAATCAAGCAGCACCGGTGAAGAGGAAACATTTCCATTCAATATGTTTCAGGCCATCAATGACTGTCATAAAGGTGCCAAATGAACGTCCGACAAGTCCCTGAGCTCCCTATATACAGAGCCCCTCTCCATTCATCCTCTCCACACCTGAAAACCTCACTCTTTCTCAACTACTTAGTTTTCTAGTGAAGCTCGAACCAGAGCTCCGATATAGGGTCTTTTTTGAGCCAAAGAAGGCATGGTTGGGTTCCTTAATAGGGGAGAAGTCAGCTATATCGTGGTAGTATCCATTCGCTCCGAGGGTCGTCGGAGAAGCGCTGGCGTGATCGAACAATGAAGCAGCTCCGGCGAACCGAAGCTGTCCTATTTCAGCCAAGCTGAAATCAGCCAAGCTGAAATCAGCCAATTTGACCCCTACTTAGGCCAAACCAAGCTCTCCCAACACCTCCTCAGCCCTCCTACAGCTGAATTAGAACTGAAAGGTAAGCCAATTCGACCCCCCTCTGTCATTTTCGACTGGTGCTAGAGAGAGAACCGACAGAATTTCAATGAAAAAATTCTCACCCAATTTGACATCAATTGATTCAATTCTTGATCGTAGGAGGAACTTAAGGAGGAGAGCTATCTGTCCAGATTGGAAGCTCCGACCGCCACATCTCCAACGGTAAGCAATTGATCTCTCTACATTCTATTTTTCGGCGAATCTCCGTGTGAGACCATTCTGGTGTCAAAACTTATGATTAAAAGTGTAATTGAATCGTATGAAGATGTAAAAACTCTAATTTAACTTCAATTTCAACAATTAAACTTGTTTGATCGGTCAATTTGATGAAATTAAATTCGATTGAGTTGGTCAATTGAAATTGGGGGAAAAATTGGGGATTTCAAAAATTGGACGGACCAAAAATGTAATTTTATAAAATTGAGGGTCAATTGGGCATAATAAGAGTGTTAGACGACCAATTGAACAAATTGTAGAATTTTTGGAGTAAAACTTACCATTTTTGTAAAGGAAGGGCAAAATGGTAATTTTGGAAAATTTGGGAAATTGGGAAAATTGAATCCCTTTTTATGAAATTGAATAAATTGAGGTCCCAGGGGAAATTTTAATAGTTTTGGGACTCAATTCGGGGAAAAACCAGAAATTGGGGCCTAAAGTAAAAAAAAAAGAACTTTAGGGACCAAATTGCAAATATTTGAAAAGTTGGATATTTTAGTCATTTATAATGAATGAAGGTTATCAAGCAAAATGATAATGAATAAAAATGTTCATTTCCTGTAGAAACAAGAGATATCGGGAACGCCGGCTTGGATTAAGCTTACAAGGGATGAAAAATTGACTTAGAGGAAATACATTGCACGAACGTGTGAGTGGAAATTTAATATCATACTCGATTGGGATGATAAGCACCTCGAAAATGAAAACCCACTACTAAGTGGTATTTTAATCATCACACCTAAGAGGAGTGATGTGAAAATCACACGGAAAAACTACTTACTAGTGTAAGTAGATCATAGCCAGTTGGTATGATGAAACTTTTTCGAAGGAAGTGGAAAACCTGTTCATCGGTTATGAGCGGAGATGTCATCATACTCGGTTGGTATGATGGACAGTTGAAAAGTATTTTGTCGAAAGTACTCTCCCCTAACCGTGTGTCACTACTTAAATATTTTGGGAGACCTTCTTGATGGGAGCTCGAGTAGCTCTGTTAGGCTAGAGGTCTCGGTTTTTTAACTTGGGGGCTAATATGCCCAATTTTAAAAATCTCGAACAGTGGGCCCTAGGCTAGTTGGCACGAGCAGGAGCTCTTAAACAAACATGATTTATATGCCATGAAAACTTAAGTAAATGAATTGTTTGTCCATGGTACCAAGATAGGACCGACATACTCAGTCAACTAGTGGCAGTGCGACATGACAGGTCTCCGGACTAGTCGAGATAAATAGCTGCAGGTCGAGTTGAGGGTTGAGGCTGTTGGACCAGTGACACCACATATTATATGTCATTATGTGAAAAATGTTGATTGTGCATGCACTGTGTTTATGTGACCTTCAAGATGCCCAAGAGGGGTAGTGATGCATCCTAGGGCTCTGGACGACATGGTGGATATAAGGGTAGTTATTCATACCAGAAGTCTTGCAAAGCTTGGAGTAGCTTCAAGCGCATGAGACCGGGGTGGGGATAGGAAGAGGTCTCTGTCCTCATACGGACACGGAGATTTGTTACTGGATTGAGGGTCGGATGTTCCAAACATTCACTCATTCTTAGGGTAGAAGTAGACATACTTCTATCTAGGTGGTCGGTAAAGTCGTTCCAATGCCACAAGTGGGTTCAGTGGATGGGTTGGCCTACGATTGTGTGTTTTACCTTCATGATGAATGATGTGTATTGGGTGATGATACACCATGGTAATAAGAAATGATTTTTTTTAAATCAAAATTTGAGATGGAAAATTTTAAATAAATTAAGGAGTCTGGCACACTCCATTTTTGGAAAACTATTTTTCATCGGACTTAAAATGTTTTTACCCATTCACTAAGTTATAGAAACTCACCCCTCTTTGTATCCCTTTTCAGGAAATAAAGAAAATGACTAGGGATAACAACAAACCTTACCCTCTGTCAGGTATGTTTGATCTGTCTTAAGCTTGCATTTTATTTGATATATGTCTTTATAGGGAACAAGGTTAAAAGTATGCCTGGCTCCACTTGAGTTAAAGAAGGAGGAAACTCCTTTTGAACCAAGAAAGCGTCATGTTGATCATGGGGATCTGACCAAACCAGGTCGGGGCTTGACAAGTTTGAGGAGAGGTACGCGGAGGAGTACCTGACCCTTCATCTAATTAATGAGAAGAAGCAGGATTTCCTCCGACTCCGACAAGGGCTTAACTCTATATCGGAGTATGAGACTAAATTTAATGAGCTAAGGCCTTTTGCTCTAAACTTAGTCGGTTCGGCATATATCTACCAACGGTTCGTGGACGGTTTCAACATGGATATAAGAGACCAGATGAGAGTACTAGGACACCCCATGGATTTTGCTGCCATCATCATCATGGCCCTTGAGTTTGAACGTTAGGATGAACCTCAGGACAATAACTATTTGGAAATTTACAACTTTCGGGTGATCTAAAGGGTTCATAAAACCTTGGAAAAGAACCTTAAGACAAATTAGAAGAGCAAAAGTAGATCGATTTAGACTAGATCTCATCAGAACACTGAAGTTAAGTGTGCTTGCATGAGAGTAGTGTGAGGATGAGTGACCTCCTAGTAAATAGCCATAATTTAATACCTAAATTAAATTATTGGAATTAATACCAATAATTTAATACCTAAATTAAATTATTAGAATTAATACCAATAATTTATGGCAACATTAATACTAGCAATAAATCTTCCCAATTTAATACACAATTTTACACCTATATAAAGAGCTCATCCCTATTCATTCTCCTCACACCTGAACACTTCTCTCTCTACTGCTCTATTTCCCAGTGAAACTCGAACCATAGCTTCAACTTGAGCATTTTTCTTAACCTCGGAAGGAGAGGTCAGGCTCTTTAGAATCAGGGAGAAGTCAGCTACATGCATGTAGTCTCTATTTGCTTCGAGGGTCATCGGAGAAGCATCGGCATGATGGAACAGTGAAGCAGCTCTGACGAACCGAAGCTGCCCTATTTTGGCCAAGTAAAAATCGGCCAATTCGAGTCCTCCTCAGACCAAACCAAGCCATCCCAACATTTCTTTAGCCTTCCCACGTCCGAATTAGAATGGAAAGGTAAGCCAATTGAGGGTCAATTGGGCATGATAAGAATGTTAGAGGGCCAATTGAGGAGTTTTAGAATTTTCGGGGAAAATGGTAATTTTGGAGAGTTGGGGAATGAAATTGGAAATTTGGCAAATTTAAACCCCATTTTGTAAAATTGAATAAATTGAGGTCCCAATGTGAATTTTAAAAGTTTCAGGACTCAATTTGAGGAAAACACCGGCATTTAGGATTTAAAATTAAACAAAAATAACTTTAGGGACCTAATTGCAAATAAATGAAGGCTATTAGGCCAAGGTATATTGAACAAGGATGTTCATATCGTGTAGGAACACGAAGTACCGAGAATGTTAGCAAGGACAAGCTCGCGTGAATACAAAGAACTGGTCTAGTAGAATTAACAGCATTAACGGGTGAGTGGGTTTACTAACGTCATACCCGGTTGGGATGATGAGCACAACTTAAATTTAAAAGCCACTTACCAGTTGTGAGTGGGAGTTTATATCATACCCGATTGGGGATGATAAGTACCTCAAAATGAAAACCCACTACTAAGTAGTATTTTAAACATCACAACTTGGAGGGGTGATGTGAAAAACTTGCGAAAAAAAAAACTATTTACCGGTTGTAAGTAGATCATACCAGGTTGTAAGTAGGTCATACCAGGTTGGTATGATGAAACTTCCTCGAAGGAAATTGAAAACTCGTTCATCGGTTATGAGCAAAGATATCCTTATACCTGGTCAGTATAATGGACAGTTGAAACTATATTTTTATTGGAAGTGCTCTCCCTTGACTGTGTGCCAATGCTTAAACGATTTGGGAGACCTTCTTGACAGGAGCTCGAATAGCTCTTATAGGGCGGGGGCCTCGATTTTGGAACTTGGGGGCTAATATTCCCGACTTTGAAAATATCGTACAGTGGGCCCAAGGTTAGTTAGCACGAGCAGGAGCTTGTAAACAAACATGAGTTATATGCCATAAAACTTTAAATAAAGGAATTTTTTGGCTATGGTACCAAGGTAGGACCGACATACTCAGTCAACTAGCAGCAGTGCGACATGACAGGTTGACGGACCAGTCAAGACAAACAACTGTGGGTTGAGTTAAGGGTCGGGGCCATTGGAACGGTGGCACCACAAATTATTTGGCATGATAAGAAAATATTGATTGTGCATGCACTGTGATTACGGGACCATCAAGACACCCAAGAGGGGTAGTGAGGCATCTTAAGGGCACTGGACGACCAGGTGGGTATAAAGGCAGTTCGTCGTACCAGGAGACCGTGCGAAATTTAGAGTAGCACTAAGCACATGAGACCGAGGTGGGGACGGGATGAGGTCTTTGTCCTCATACAAACACGAAGAATTGATTTCGGGATTGAGGGTTGGATGTCATGAACATCCACTCATTCTCAAGGTAGGAGTGGACATACTTCTATCTGGGTGGCAGGTAAAGTCGCTCCGAAGCCACAAGTGGGTTCAGTGGACATGCTGGCCTACGAATATGTGTTTGACCTTCATGATGAAGGATATGTGTTGGGTGATGACACACCATAGTTAAATAAGGAAATGATGGTAAAAACTGATATTTGAAATGAAAGGAGTTTTGAAAGAAAGGAGTTTGGCACACTCCAATACAATTCTTTTCTTAAAAGTTAAAAGTTTTGAAAACCCATTCACTGAGTTGTTGTACTCACCCCCTCCCTTATATCCCTTTAAGGAAATTCTGGAAAGCCTACCCTTAAAGACTATCAACTAAGACGTGTGTGAGATAGGTATGATGAAGTTAAAATATTGTGCAGTTTTGATTTATGTTATTCTAGGACATGTATACCCAAGCCTACCCTTTAAGGAAATTCACGGGGTTCCGATCAAACAGGGTCGGGGCGTGACATGTATACCCAAGCATGACCATGCCAAATGAAAGTCTAGGATAGGCCTTAGCCATAAGAAAGAAAGGATGCCTCTAAGCAAGGAAGCTATAAATGGGCAAAGTTGTAAATCTCAAGTCCCCAAAGGAAGGACAGAGTTTGGAAATAGACTATTCAAGTTGAATACTCAAGGCCTTAAGAGTGGATAAGGCATTTAGGTCAATTGTAAATGAGATCATCCTCACACCAAGCGAGTGAAAAATAGGAGAGAAGGAGTCTCAAACATTTGTTAAGGTTCGTGTCATCATGATAACGGTACGGGCTAAGGGGAAGCAACCTAGGTGGATTCAAGTCATGGATTTCCCTGTATGGAGACACTAGCCAAGTTGAAAGCCAGGATTTTGAAATGATCGGGTGATGAGGAAGGTAGGAGAATATCCTAGGAGGGACCTGACAGACTTCAAAATCTTAAAACAAACCAAACGAAAAGGACGATAGGTGAAATCCCCAAGGTAATAGTGATTAGACAATAAAGAGCTAGGGCCAACGAAGTAAATTTAGGACAAGAACCTGCCCTATAATGTATGGCATGTCCAAATCACAAGTTGTCAAGCAGGAAATATAAAGTCGAAGATGATGTTAATGGCAAGGGAACTATGTCACAATTGCTAGAATTGAGGAAGAAAAAAGTTGACACAAATGTGATGGAAAGAGGAATTTGTTCTCCAATTCAAATGACGTATACTAAGTTTTGGGGACAAAACTCCTTAAAAGGAGGGGATAATTTGTAAGCCCAGTCCTCCCAAGATAAGAAATTGGAAAGTGGAACTAGAAATTTTCGAGAGAAAATCGAGAATTTCAGTAAACCGAAATTGGTATTAAGAATCCAAAATGGGGATTTGGAAAATTCCAAGTGGTCAATAAAGACCAAAGAATCATGGAAAGGAACCGTGAATGGGATTGAGTGTGAAAACCGGACTGGTTTAGAGTGAAATGGACCCAAACTAGATTGAAATGGATTGAACCGTAGAGAACCGGTATAAAGATTCATTTTTCTAGGTGATTAAAAATATCAATTTGGGATATTGAAGTTACCACTAGGTAAAAAATAAATTTAGAAATTTTTATATTTTAGAAAACTGATTGAATCAGGCCTAAACTGATCAATTTTCGATTTCGGGTCACCGAACTGGGTCCGACCAAACTGGTCAATGTACTGCTTGCCAGGTCATAGCCCAATCAGCGTGCGACACATGGTGAAGTGAGCCCCATCAGCCTCTCGGTCAACACCTATAAGCGTTGATCAATTAGAGCATGGCATGTGTCCTCGGTCAACAGTTAGATGAAAGAAAATCCACGTCATCGATGACCAACCAATAGGAGAGCGTCATGTGTCTTTAGGTGACAGTTAACTAAGGAGAAGCTATGTCAGCCAAGCAGGCCAATGAGGAGCTGACACATAGCTAGGATGCCACATCAGCAGTCGACTAGGATATTAGAGAAACGATCGACCAATCATAGGTCGACACGTGGTAGAGCCATGTTTGATGGTTTCAACCAATCAAAGGTTGACACGTGGCAGTGGCACAATACGTAAAGAGGGAAATCTTACTTATTTAAATCAGCCAATAAGAGGACACCACGTGTCATAGTCAAACGGCTAGTAAAAAATGGTGAGCAGCCACGTTGGAATGAGCGGCCAATGGGAGGTCGCCATGTAGCCGGTCAACGAGTCAAAGGGTTACTCGAACATTGAGTGGGAAGAGTGTCAGCAAAGCCAAGCAATCACAGTGCAACACATGGCTACTCGCACGCGCCACACAGTGTCATCTTCTTCCTTGGAACACTAGCAAGATAAGGTCGATGGAGTGGTCGTGTTTCCTCTAGTGACCAAAATGCCCTCTGATATGACTGCGAACGGGAGAATATGGGGCTGAGAGATCAATGGATGGATAACCCCATTAGTTTTCGAGCCCCCTATATAAAGAGCTTCTCTCCAATCATCCTCATCATCCCTCAAACGACCGAAGAAGGCGAAGTACTCTATTTTTCGATGAAGCACAAACCAAAGCTCTGACATGGGCTTTTTTCCCAACCTCCGATGGCAAATTTAGGTTCCCCATAATCGGGAAGAAGTCCTCTACCTTGTTGCAACCTTCCTTCAGCTCGAGGACCATCGAAGGAGTGTCGGGGAGCTCACATAGTACCATTGTTGTGGCAGCCACGAAGTAGCAAAATCCTTCAAGCTAAGTCTCGGTCCCCTCCGACCTTCTATAAACAAGCTGACCTTGCTACAACCCTCCTTTACCGACCCTCGACCACCTGGAACCTTTAAGGTTAGCCAATTCCGCCTTCTTTTGCCAAAATAGTAAAATTTTAGAACTTGGAGCATGAAAACTTCTCTCATTAAATTCTCATTGCTCATGCTACCAATTGATGTGCAATTTGATCCTAGGAGGATACTGTGAATGGGCACTAGCTGCCCCTATCCGGAGCTCCAACCACCGTCCCCTCACCGGTAAGAAAATGAAGCTCTTTCTCCCTAGAAAATTTTTCCGACATAGCTTTGTTTAAGCTCGATTTTGGTTCAATGAAATTGAGGGCCAATTGGTAGTTAAGGAAAAATTAAGGACTTAATTGTAATTAAAATAAATTTTAGTAATTTAATTGCAATTAAAAGTATTTATATGGATTTATTTGCAATTTAATTAATTTTATAAGTGGTAAAATTTGCAAATAAAATAAACTAGGAGTCTAAGTGGAAATATTCAAATAATTTAATGAGTTATTATACGTGATAATATAGGTACGTGCCAAGAGACCTCTACCTACGACGCGCAAAGGCCCCGAGACATTGGAAATCCATCTAGGACAAACAAGTCACAGGATATGGGTGAGTGAAATTTTCGGCATCATACCTATCACACCCCGACCCAGTTTGGTTAGATCTCTTTAATCAACCTACCACTCTCTTGGTTTATGAGGGGTTTCCCCCTTTCTTTAACCAAGAGGAGTCAGGCTAATTTAACCTTGTTCCTTAGAATAACATAAATAAATAAAATGCAAGGTTAAAAATAACTTTTAAGCGTAACTGACAAGAGCTAGGTCCTGGTGTTTTCCTTAGTCATTTTCTCTACTACTGAAAATGGATAGAAAAGAGGGGTGAGTTTCTACAACTCAATGAATGGGTGTTGGGAATGAGTCTTCAGAAAAAATAGTTGTTAATTTGAGTGTGCCAGACTCCTTATTTCCTTTAAAATTATTTCTTCCTCAAATTTTGGTTTTCAAAATTCAATTTCCTCATTTCCACATCAGGTGTGTTTAAAAATCAACACAGCCCTTTATCAGGAAGGGAATCACACATTCGTAGGGTAGCCCGTCCACTACACCCACTTCTAGCATCGAAGCGACTTTACCGACCACCTATATAGAAGCTCATCCACTTCTACCCTAGGTATGAGTGGATGTTCTCTACATCCGACCCTTAAACCCGAAATTGACTCTATGTTTGTATTAGGATAGACACCTCATCCCAACCCCACCCCAGTCCCTTGCACATGAAGTTACGTCGAGCTTCCTTAACTGTTGGCATGACAAACTATCTTTATCTCCACCATGTCATCCAGTAGCCCTTAGGAGGCATCACTACCCCTCTTGGGCATCATAATGGTCTCAAACCTCAAGTGCATGCACAAACAAAAGTTTTCCACAAAGCCATTTATCTTTGGTGCCACTATTCCAATGACCCTGACTCTCAACTCGACCTGTGTAGCTGTTTGTCTAGACCGGTTCTTCGACCTAGTCTTATCGCACTACCGCCAGTCCATCGAGTATGTTGGTCGTGTCTTGGTACCATGGAGAAATCACATAATTCATTCATTAAGAATTTTCATGGCTTAAACATCATGTTTGTTTACGAGCTCTTGCATGTACCAAGTTGTCACGCCCTGACCTGGTCTGGTTAGATCCCCATGATCAACCCGCCACTCTCATGGTTTATTAAGGGTTTTCCCCTTTTTTAAATTGAAAGGAGTAAGGTGTCCTTTAAACATGTACCTTTCCTCGAATAACATTAATCAAAACTGCGAGAAATGTCCTTTGGTGTAACTGGTCCAACGGCTCCGACCCTTAGCTCGACCTGCAGCTCTTTGTCTTGACTGGTCTGTCGACTTGTCATGTCACACTTCCACCAGTCCATTAAGTATGTTGGTCCTATCTTGGTACCATGGCTAAACATATCATTCATTTAAAGTTTTTATGGTTTAAACTCATGTTTGTTTACGAGTTCCTACTCGTGCCAACTAGTCGTGGGCCCACTGTACGAGACTTTTAAAATTGGGCATACTAGCCCCAAGTTCCAAAACCGAGGCCTCCGACCAATCTAAGCTATTCGAGCTCCCATCAAGAAGGTCTCCCAAAAAGTTTAAGCAGTGGCACATAGTTAATGCATAGCACTTCCGACAAAATAAAATAATCTTCTAGTTGTCCTTTACACCAACCGGGTGTGAGAACATCTCTGCTCATATTCGATAAACAGGTTTTTTACTTCCTTCTAAGAAGTTCATCATACCAACCGGGTATGATCAACTTACAACCGACAAGTAGTTTTTTCATGTAATTTTCACATCACCCATTCAAGTTTGATGTTTAAAATTCCACTTAGTAGTGATGTTTAAAAATCCCACTCACACGTTAATGTAGTGAATTCCTCTTTTTTGGCTTTTTGCCTTCACATGAGCTTGTCTTGGTAGGCGTTCCTCTTAATTCATGTTCCTACACAACATGAACACCCTTGTTCATAATTCTTTGGCCTAATAGCCTTTATTTGTCACGAATGGACAAAATACTCAAACATTTCAATTATTTGCAATTAGGTCCCTCAAATTCTTTTTCTTTAAGTCCCTAATGCCAATTTTTCCAAAAAAATTGAGTATCGAAACTTCAAAAATTTACTTTGGGACTTCAATTTATTCAAAATTACACAAAGGGGTTCATGTTTCCTAATTTCCCAATTTGGTCCCCAAATTTTCCAAAATTACCATTTTGCCCCTACCTTACAAAAATGGTAAAATTAACCCCAAAAATGCCAAAATTGACCAATTTGTCCTCCAACATCTTTTCCATGCCCAATTGGCCCTCAATTTTAGGAAATTGCACTTTTGTCCCTCAAAATTTTGAAATCCCCAAATTTTCCCCAATTTCAACCTTCTAACCTGACCGGATTTGATTTCATCAAATTGACTGATCAATCAAAGTTAATTGTTGAAATTGAAGGTGGATTTGAGTTCCTACACCTCCATACGATTCAATTGCACTTTGAATCGCATGAATTGATGTCGAAATGAGCTCAAATGGAGCTTCGTCGGAAAACTAGATGCAGAGAGAAAGCTTCAAAAGCTTACCGTCGGATGTGCAGTGGTTTGAGCTTTCGATCTAGGTAGGTAGCTCTTGTCCTTAGATTCCTCCTAGGATCAAGAATTGCATCAATTCATGTTTAACTGATGGAGAATTTGGTAAGTAAAGATCTACCGGTTCTCTCTCTAGCACTAATCGGAATTCATAGATGGGAGCTAAATTGGCTTATCTTTTTGCTCTAATGCAGTCGTATGATGGATGAGGAAGTGTTGGAAGGGCTTGGTTTGGCCTGAGAAGGGCTCAAATTGGCCATTTTCAGCTCGGCCAAAATAAGGCAGCTTCGATCCGCCAGAGCTGCTTCACTGATCTATCATAACGGCATTTCTCCGGTGACCCTCGAAGTAAATGGAGACTACCGTTAGATAGCTGACTTCTCCTCGAATCTAATGAACCTGACCTCACCTTCTTTGGCTCAGAAAAATACCCAAGTCGGAGCTCTTGTTCGAGCTTTACTGGAAAATGGAGCAGTGGGGAGAGAGTGGAGTTTTCAAGTGTCTGGAGGGTGAATGAGGAGGGGTTCTTTATATCGGAAGCTTGGGGACTTCTTGGCCATCCAATTGGTGCCTTAATGGTGATCATTCATTTCCTAAAACTCCCTAGCTGGAGAATTTTCATCTTCACCGGCGCTGCTCGATTTTTTGGTGAGTGAATAGTATTATCATCTGAAGGAAGAACATGACATTGTTCTAAACTAGACTGGACCAGTCTGAACCTGGTTCAATGCTTAAATTAGCTGGTTCATGCCCAATTCAACCAAGTTTTTCAAAATTAAAAATTAGTAAATTCATCTAAATTCATTATCTATAAAATGGTGGCCTCAATTCTCCAATTTAAATTTTCTAAGCCACCTAGAAAAATGAATTTAGAAACCAGTTCAATAGTAATTCAAACTGGTTCAATCTGATTTAGGTCCAATTCACCTGAACCCGTTTAGCTTTCACGTCACGCCTCGACCCGGTTTAGTCGGATCCCCGTGAACAACCCGTTAGTCTCCCAATTTATTAATGGTTTTCCCCTCTTCTAAATTGTGGGGTAGTAAGTCATCCTTCTTACCTGTACCTTTCCTGGAATAATATAAATCAAAACTGAATATAAATTTTACATACCTACTTTAAGGTTTGGCTACCGATAAATCTTTAAGGTTAGTTTTCCCTTGGTTTCCTGAAGGGGGTAAAGGGAAGGGGTGAGTTTGACAACTCAGTGAATGAGTGTTGGGGTGAGAGTTTTCACAAAAATCAATTTCTTTAATCAGAGTGTGCCATACTCCTTATTTCATAAAAATGCCTTTCTTCAAATTTTGGTTTATTAAAACCTTTTTCTAAGGTTTCCCAAATAATTTCTAAGAATTCTCAAATCATTTCCACGGTTTTCATAACCTCTTTCTTGTTTCCATAACAGTTTTCTGAACTAGTTTGGTTTTCATCTCCAATTCATCCTAAAGTCCTTTTTCATGACTTTTCTAACTCCTTACGTCACTCGAGATGCATAAATTTCCCGGTTTGCTCTCTCTCTATCAATTTTGATTCATGAACTGACTCGATTCATAAGCCAGTTCAATCTAGCTTAGATCTAGTTCTCCTGAACCGGTCTGGTTTTTCTCTCCTAAATTGTCCTAAGGTCTTTTTCCAAGGTTTTATGAACCCTTTGGGTCACTCGGGAGTAGTAAATTACCCAAATTGCCCATTATATGATGATCAGGTTTATGAACCGGTTCAGTTTTTCTCACTCGGGTTAATCAATTCTTTCTCTGGTTTCCTTGTTTTAAAGGGACGAGGTTTACATTTCACCTCCAATTCACCCTAAAGTCCTATATCATGATTTTTGTGACTTCTTTAAGTCACTTAGGATCCATAAATTTCTCGATTTGTCCCTTTCTCTATCAGTTTCGATTCATAAATCGGCTCAATTTTCTCTTTGGAAAATGACTGGTTCCTTTCCCGATTTTCTTATTATAAAAAAGACGGGTCTTACATAACTGGCCTTGGGTCCACTGTACGTGATTTCTCAAAAATTGGGCATTTAGCTCCAAAAGTTCCAAAACCGAGGCCTTTGCCCTATCTAAGTTATTCTAGCTCTCATCAAGAAGGTCTTCCAAAAGTTTTATGCATTGGCACACAGTCAAGGTAGAATACTTCTGACAAAATAATCTTTCCACACATCACACCAACAAGGTATGATGACATCTCTACTTACAACCGTCAAGCGGGTTTTTCCTTCCTTCCAAAAAGTTCATCATACAAGTCGGGTATGATCTCTCTACTTACAATCATTAAGTAGTTTTTGTGCATTGTTCTCACATCACAACAATCAGGTGTGATGTTAAAAATTTCACATATAAGTGGTTTTTCATTTCTGAGGTGTTGATCATCCCAACGAGTATGATGTGAATAAACCCACTCACTCGATAATTGTAGTGTATTTCCTTTTAGTTGATTTTTGCCTCCAAGCTAGCTTATCCTTGTTGGTGTTCCGGTCCTTCATGTTCCTACATGATTTTGACATCCTTATCTCTTAATATTTGGCATAATAGCCTTCATTCCTCACGTATGAACAAAAATGCACAAAATTTTCTATTAATTGCATTTAGGTCCCTAAACTGCTTTTTCTTTACTTTAGGTCTCTAATGCTAACTTTTCCCCAAATTGAGTCCCGAAACTTCCAAAAATTCACTTTAGGTCCTCAATTTACTCAAAATAGTTTAAGGGGTTCAAGTTTTCCAAATTTCCAATTTGGTCCCCAACATTTCAAAAATTACCATTTTACCCCTACTTTACAAAAATGGCAATTTGACCCCAGTTACTTTCAAAATTTGACCAATTGGTCCTCCAACATCCTTTTCATGGCAAATTGGCCCTCAATTTTGGAAAATTGCAATTTGGTCCCTCAATTTTATGAAATCCCCAAATTTCCACAAAATTTTCCCACAATTTCCCCCTTTGAAATTGGCCGAATTTGATTTCATCAAATTGACCATCCAATCGAAGTTAATTGCTAAAATTGAAGGTATAAGTCAGTTCCTACACATCCATACGATTCAATTGAGCTTTGAATCACATGAATTGAGGTTGAGACGAGCTCAAACAAAGTTTCACCGGAAAACTATAGGTAGAGAGAGAAAGCTTTAAAAGCTTACCATCGGAGGTGCAGCAGTCCGAGCATTCTATCGGGGCAGGTAGCTCTCATCCTAAGGTTTCTACTAGGATCAAGAATTGCACCAATTCATATCGAATTGAGGGAGGATTTGGTTAGTGAAGTTTCAAAGTTTCTCTCTCTAACGCAGATCGAAAATGTGAGAGAGGAGTCAAATTGGCTTACCTTTCAACTCAAATTCGGTCGTGTGAGGGTTGTAGGAGTGTTGGGAGATCTTGGTTTGGCCTGAGTAGGGCTGAATTCGGCCGATTTCTGCTCTGCTAAAATAGAGCAACTTCACTGTTTGATTATGTCGATGCTTTTCTGGCGGTCCTCGGATCGAATGGAGACTGTTGTCAAGTAGCTAACTTCTCCCCGAATCTAAGGAACCTGACCTCACCTTCTAAGGCTCAGAAAACCTCAATTTCAGAGCTCTGGTTCGAGTTTCACTGGAAAATTGAGTAGTTGAGAGAGAGTGGAGTTTTTAGGTGTGAGGAGAATGAATGGAGAGGAGCTCTTTATATAGGAAACTTGGGGACTCTTTGGCTAACAGTTTGGCATCTTAATGGTGTTCATTCATGACCTGAAATGCCCTGAACAAAAACCTTTCATTTCAGTTGGTGCTATTCATTTTTTCGGTCAGTGAACAGTGCTGTTATCTGAAAGAAGAAGATGACACTATTACGAACCAGACCGGACTGGTACGAACCGGGTTCAATGCTTAAATCGATCAATTCAGGCTCAATTCGACCGAGTTTTTCAAAATTAAAAATTTCTAAATTCATTCTCTATCCAATGGTGCCTCCAATTCTCAAATTTGAATATTTTAAGCCACCCAGAAAAATAAATTTAGCATCTAGTTCAATGATGGTTCAAACTAGTCCAAACCAGTTCAATCCAGTTTAGATTTGGTTCACCTGAACCGGTCTGGTTTTCTCTCCCAAATTGTCCCAAAGTCCCTTTCCATGGTTTTTAAGACTCTTTGGGTCACTCAGAATTTTTAAATTTCCCAATTTGACCATTCTTTTACAGTTGAGTTTCGTGAACCAGTTCGATTTTCTCACTTGGTTTGACTGGTTCTTTCCCTAGTTTCCTTATCTTTAAGGGACAGGGTTTACAACTCTCCCCTCCTTTTAAGAGTTTTATCCCCAAAAATTATTCCATGTCCTTTGCACAGGAAATAATTTCCCTTGATGTCAATTTGAAGTTTGTTGACATATAAATATTTCGGTTATTTCCACTTAGTCCCTTTATAACATGCACTTTAAGAAATTTCTTTTCCTTTCCATGGCTTACTCATTCCATGGAACTTATCCTAGCTAAGAATACCTTACTTGAGAGTTCAAGGTTATATCCTTAGTTTCACATCTTTCGTTACTTAGAGCAAAATTCTTCCCCTTGAAGTACTTTACTCAAGATTTCAGGATTGGGAGTTCCAAGATGTCCAATCATTCATGTGTCTAGTCACTTCCTTTATCGTTGAAACCCTTAGATCAGTATCCTCTTGAGTGCTACCTACTTGCTTTAATAGGTTTCAATGTTAACTTCTTTTATCCAGTTTTGACCCTTCTTATGTCCTTCCTCATTTTCATTGGTGTCCTTTTCTCAAGGACTTTTCTTTCTCTTAATCCACTCTTACTCTCTCATGATCACTTCATGATATTTTATTTTGAGTTAATCTCCTTCAGTCTAACTATCAATTACTTGTTTAGGAAAGCTCCCTCATTACAATTTTATTCTCCACTATGTCCCTCACAGTAGAGACTTTCACCTTAGGAACTACATACTTAACCTTCTTATTAATCCTTGAAGGTTTCTTTCCTTCCTTTCTTAATACTTCTTTCTATATTAGGGTATTTTCCCATTTGAATCCTTCTCTAATTGAAATTTTAGTTTCATCCCTTATTCTTTACTTGAGACACTTCCAATTCTCAATCTTATTTCGTGTACTACACACTATGTCTAGCCATCCTCTCTTTACCCTCCATCAATTGAGCATTGATCACCACTAGTCCTGATGCTAGTGATCATTTACTTTAATCACTTCTTAAGTTGAGGGTTTACTTTTCCAAGGATTCTTAGGTGTTCTTTCCTCTGTTTCCTCTTTTATGGGCAGTCTGCCCCTTTCTTACTCGCACGACATCTTTTGATGTTGTCTTCCTACTTACACGTTACTTGTACTTAACTTACTCCTTGGGTCCTCCTGAGTACCATTCCTTTGTACTTGATCTTCCCATCTCAACTAGAATATCTTGGATGAATTTATCTCGTCTCCACTTCTATTGGTCCCATTACCTCATAATTGGGATACTTATGTCCTTCCAAGGTTTCCTTCCTTGGTAGTTTATACTATTTTCCCTTGAGGTTCTCTTCCAATTTTTCCATTTAGGACATCTAGCCTTAAATGGTATTCTTTGATGCCATCCTCTCTGGCTTACCTTACTCTTGAAAACTTATATGTACTTCTTTTATGCCTCGTCTTCATTCTATCTTATTCCATGTATCCATCTATTTTTTAGGTGGAATTCACCTCTTCTTTATTTCACAATCTCTTGATCGTCCTGCAAGAGGTTTGCTTTAACCTTCTCATGGCTTTTTGATCGTTACTCCCATCTCAGCCATTGATCTCTTTAAGGCTTTCCTTCATCCTCATTTCCCCAAATATTTTTAGCCTTTCCACCTCTCCCTTCTTAACTAAAGTATTGACCTTCATAAGGGTCCATTCATTAACTGCCTTAATCCTATTATTCTCCTTGTCAAGTGATCTTGAGGTCATCATCTCTTGAGTCTTCTTGTCCTTAATGTCCATCTCATTTCCCTTTTTAAGGCGTAGTCCTCACTACTTCCTAGTCCATCTTAGGGCGTAGTTTATTCTCCTGGATTATCTTGTTGTTACGAGTTATTTCCTTCAACTAGGTTCGTTTGAAATCCTTAGTTGGTTTCTCTGCTCTTTGAGAGTAGGTCACACCTGGCCACCCCGATACGTCCTTACCCACCTATGTCTTTTAATGAGGTTCTTATTTCAATTCTATTTCTGATGGTTCATCTGTTGGTAACCTTAGCTTGGGCTTTTCTCCTTCTGTGGTCTCTCTTCCTATCTTTATCCTTCTTTCTAGGGATTCTTGTCTTGGGAGTTTCACGTTCAACCTCCCTAACACTTCTTGGAAGTTTTTCCTCTTTTCTTTTCTTACACCTTTCTAACATTAGTATGGTTAAATACCATAGTTTCTTCCTTATCTCCTATTCCCTTTTTATTCCACATCCTTCCGTCAAGAAGTCACCAAGTCATTGTTGAGTTCCTAATAATTTGTGTCATACCTATCACTAACTCTTTCCAGGTACTTGTATTATTCTTGTGGGTTTTCTTCCTACCATACTTCTTTCCTCTTTCCTTCCTCCTTGTCTTATCCCAAAATGATTTAACATCTTCTACACTCCTATATCTTTCTTACTTTCCGCATGGTCAGCTTCCATACCATTAGTTTCTCTTGTAACAGTCCAATTATTTTTTATTTCCTTACTTTTATCCACAGGGATTTTCCTTAGCTCTTTAGGCTTTTACTAGTCCTTCACCCTTTGATGCTTACTTCCCTTGCACCAGACTTCTTCTTCCTTCCCTTATTTAGGGTATGTCTTCCTTGGTGAACTCTAGGTAGACTCTTCTAGAATTTCTTTCCAAGTGTTAATGTCTTGTTTCCCATTCTCTGGGTAGGGAAAACTTACTTGGCTAATTTAAAGGTTTGGGGTTAACCAGTAGTGACTCGTAGTTTTCCTTCCTTAGGTGATCTCTACTCGTTACTCTTATCGGCATACTCCCATTTCAATTAGTTGTATTTATTAAAGAAACTAAACTTTTAATTAAGGAAAAACTAGATTTTCATTCATTTAGGAAATAGTTTCTTGCCATACTTGGCTTATTATAGAGATTTTCTACTTCCTAGTCCCTTGGGGTCATAGGTCAGGAGTTAGCCTTGGAATGATCGTAGGATTCATGGTCTGATGGCTCTGAGGAGTTGGTTAAAGTCCATCCATATTCCCTTATGGGACGAACTTCATGTATGGCCTTAAGTTCATACCTTCTTAACACCTCTGCCTCATACTCATATGTCCACTTCATCCATTGAGAAGGATTGAAGCTGGATTGAGTAGGTGAGGCTACTTGGTGGACTTTCATGAAGGTGGCATAGGCGTCCCAATAATTGTACCAAGCCTCTTTCTTAGTGGGATTTCTCTTTGGTTGTTGAGGGACTGGAGGAGGTGTTGGGCTCCTTGGGGAAGAAATATGTTCTTCTTGCCTTGGAGGAGGATATGTAATGCCCTCTAGTTTTAGTAGGGCTCCAACGAGTTTCTAATAATTCTCAACCATATCCTTGGGCACTCTCTTCTCGCCCTTCAAGAATCATTGAACAGGCGCCTCCTTGGGGGTAGGCATCTTTTTCAAGGTCAAGTGTGGGGGATTGGATTGAAGCTGGATTGAGTAGGTGGTGGTACTTGGTGGACTTTCATGAAGGTGGCATAGGTGTCCCAATAATTTTCCCAAGCCTCTTTCTTAGTGGGATTTATCTTTGGTTATTGTGGGGCTGGAGGAGGTGTTGGGCTCCTTGGGGAAGAAATATGTTCTTCATGCCTTGGAGTAAGATATGTAATGCCCTCTAGTTCTAGTAGGGCTCCAACGAGTTTCTAATAATTCTCAACCATATCCTTGGGCACTCTCTTCTCACCCTTCAAGAATCATTGAACAGGTGCCTCCTTGGGGGTAGGCATCTTTTTCAAGGTCAAGTGTGGGGGATTGGATTTCACTACGAACTTTCTAGGGACTCTCCTTCCTACACATTAATTAAGTTTTCATTATTGTTAAAGCATAGTATTGATAATGCTTCAAGGAAACTTGGCTCTGATACCACTCAAGTTGTCACGCCCCAATCCGGTTTGGTCAGATCCCCATGATCAACCGCTGCACCCTTGGTTTAAGAGAGGTTTCCCCCTTTCTTTAATCAAAAGGAGTCATGCGTAATTTAACCTTATTCCCTGGAATAACATAAATTAATAAAAATTCAAGCTTAAAAATAACTTTTAAGCATACCTGACAAGAGGTAGGTCCTGGTGCTTTCCTTAGTCATTTTCCCTACTCCTGAAAAGGGATAGAAAAGAGGGGTGAGTTCCTACAACTCAGTGAATGGGTGTTGGGAATGAGTCTTTAGAAAAAAAAAATAGTTTTAACTGGAGTGTGCCAAACTCCTTATTTCCTTTAGATCATTTCTTCCTCAAATTTTAGTTTTCAAAATTCCTTTTCCCCATTTCTACATCAAGTGTATTTAACAATTAACACACGCCCTCCATCAATAAAGGAATCACACATTTGCAGGGCAGCTCATCCACTACACCCAATTGTGGCATCGGAGCGACTTTACCAACCCCCTAGATAGAAGCCTATCCAAATCTACCCTGGGGATGAGTGGATGTTCGTGACATCTAACCCTCAAACCCAAAATCGACTCCGTGTCCGTATGAGGAAAGAGACCTCATCTCGACCCCACCCCAGTCTCATGCGCATGAAGCTACATCGAGCTTCAATGACTGCTGGCATGACAAACTGCCCTTATCACCACCATGTCATTGAGTAGCCCTTAGAACGACGAATCCCTACCCCTCTTGGGCGTCTCAATGCTCCCGAATCTCAAGTGCATGGACAAAAAATAGTTTTCCACAAAGCCATTTATCATTTGTGCCACTGGTCCAACGACCCTGATCCTCAACTTGACATGCAACTATTTGTTTAGACCGGTCTGTCAACCTGGTCCTGTCGCACTGCCGCCAGTCCATCTAGTATGTTGATCCTATCTTGGTACCATGGCGAAATCACATAATTCATTCATTAAGAATTTTCATGGCTTAAACATAATGTTTGTTTACGAGCACCTACTTGTGCCAACTGGCCTTGGGCCCACTATAAATGATTTTCCAAAAATTGAGCATTTAGCCCCACAAGTTCCAAAACAGAGGCCTCTGGCCTATCTGAGTTATTCTAGCTCTCGTCAAGAAGGTCTCCCGAAAGTTTTAAGAATTGGCACATAGTTAAGGGAGAACACTTCTAACAAAATAATCTTTACACTCATCACACAAACCGGGTGTGAGGACATCTCCGCTTACAACCGGCCAGCGGGTTCTCTCCTTCCTTCTAGGAAATCCATCATACCAACCGGGTATGATCTCTATACTTACAATCAGTAAGTAGTTTTTCCGCATTGTTCTCACATCACTCCAACTACGTGTGATGTTAAAAATTCCACATATAAGTGGTTTTTCAATTCTGAGGTGATCATCATCCCAACTGGTTATAATGTGAATAAACCCACTCACTCGATAATCGCAGTGTGTTCCCTTTTAGTCGCTTTTTGCCTCCATGCTAGCTTATCATTGTTGGCGTTCTGGTCCTTCATGTTCTTACACGATTTTGACATACTTATCTATTAATATTTGGCAAATAGCCTTCATACCAAACGTATGAACAAAAATGCCCAAAATTTTTAGTTAATTGCATTTAGGAACTTAAAGTTCTTTTTTTTTCTTGACTTTAGGTCCCTAATGCTAACTTTTCTTCCAAATTGAGTCCCGAAACTTCCAAAAATTCACTTTGGGTTTCAATTTAATCAAAATCATATAAGGGGTTCAAGTTTTCCAAATTTTTAATTTGGTCCCCAACTTTTCAAAAATTACCATTTTGCCTCTACATTACAAAAATGGCAATTTGACCCCAATTATTTTTAAAAATTGACCAATTGGTCCTCCAACATACTTTTCATGGCCAATTGGCCCTCAATTTTGGGAAATTGCAATTTGGTCCCTCAATTTTATGAAATCCCCAAAATTTTACCCTAATTTCCCCCTTTCAAACTAGCTGAATTTGATTTCATCAAATTGACCATCCATTCAAGGTTAATTGTTGAAATTGAAGGTATATTTTAGTTCTTACACATCCATACGTTTCAGTTGAGCTTTGAATCACATGAATTGAGGCCGAAACGAGCTCAAATGAAGCTTTATCGGAAAATTATGCGTAGAGAGAGAGCTTCGAAAGCTTACCGTCGGAGGTGCGTCGGTAAGAGCTTTCTATCGAGGCAGGTAGCTCTCGTCCTGAGGTTCTTCGTAGGATAAAAAATTGCAATAATTCATATTGAATTGAGGGAGAATTTGGTCAGTGAAGTTTCATAGTTTCTCTCTAGGCCTATGGAAAATGATAGAGGAGAGCTAAATTGGCTTACCTTTTAGATCAAATTCGGTTGTGTAAGGGCTGTGGGAGTGTTCGGAGAGCTTGATTCGGCCTGAGGAGGGCTGAATTTGGCCGAAACAAAGCAGCTTTAGTTCGCCAGAGCTGCTTCACTGTTTGATTACACTAGCGCTTCTCTGGCGGTCCTCGAATCGAATGGAGACTATCGTCGGGTAGCTGACTTCTCCCCGAATCTAAGGAATCCGACCTCACCTTCTAAGGCTCAGAAAAACCTCAATGTTGAAGCTCTGATTTGAGCTTCGTTAGAAAATTGAATAGTTGAGAGAGAGTGGGGTTTTCAAGTGTGAGGAGAATGAATGGAGAGGAGCTCTTTATATAGGGAGCTAGCAGATTCTCTAGCCCACCGTTTGGCACTTTAATGGCACTCATTCATGGCCTGAAATGCCTTGAACGGACACATTTCATTTTTGCCGATGCTATTCATTTTTCCAATGAGTGAACAGTGCTGTCATTTGAAGGAAGAAGATGACACTGTTATGAACCAGACCGGAGCAGTCCGATCTGGGTTTAATGCTTAAACCAGTCGTTTGAAGGAAGCATTCGGTTTAATTATGGTTCAAACTGGTCTAAATCGGATTAGATCCGGTTCACCTGAACCGTTCTGGTTTTTTCTCCCAAATTGTCCCAAAGTCCCTTTCCATGGTTTTTAAGACTCTTTGGGTCACTCGGGATTTTTAAATTTCCCAATTTTCCCATTCTCTAACGGTTGAGTTTCGTGAACCGGTTTAGTTTTCTCACTTGGTTTAACCGGTTCTTTCCCCGGTTTCTTTATCTTTAAGGGACAGGGTTTACAATATCCGCTTGGGATAATGTACTTACTTTCTTATATAAAAAACTAAAAACAATTTTCTAGAAATAGTCTCCCTCGCCATTGTCAACAATGAAAAGTCTGAGGAGAAGGGACTTGAAGACATTTCGGTGGTTAAACACTATCCAAAGGTATTTTTGGAAGAATTACCTAGAATACCACCAAGTTGATAGTGGAATTCACTATAGAAATTATCCCATGAAAAAACCCCATATCTCAAGCCCCTTATCATATGGCTCCAGCAAAACTGAAGGAATTGAAGGCGCAATTGGACGATCTATTAGAGAAGGATTTTATACTTACTAGCCAGTCTCCATGGGGTGCACCAGTCCTATTTGTGAAGAAAAAGGATGGGAACATGAGACTGTACATATATTATATGAAGTTGAATCAAGTCACCATCAAGAACAGATACCCACTCCCACAGATCGATGACCTATTCGACCAACTAAAAGGAGCGGTTCACTTCTCCAAAATAGACCTTCGTTCGAGCAATCACCAACTCAGGATCCGAGAGGAGACATTCCTAAGACAGCGTTTTGATCCTGATACGGACATTACAAGTTTACAATGATGCCATTTGGATAAACAAATGCCCCTACAACCTTCATGAATTTAATTAATCGAGTATTCCAACCACATTTGTACAGGTTCATGATAGTATTCATAGATGATATTCTCATATACTCACGAACTAGGTTATAGCACGAAGAAGATTTGGCAATCACCTTGGAGATATTGAGGGAAAACCACTTTTATGCAAAATTCTCCAAGTGTGAGTTTTGGCTGTAGGAGGTAGGATTCTTAGGATATATAGTGTCCAAGGATGGAGTTAAGGAAGATCCAGCAAAAGTGGAAGCCATATCTGAGTGGAAGGCACCCAAGAATCCTTTAGAGATACGAGTTTCTTAGGTTTGGCAGTATACTACAGATGATTTGTGCAAGACTTTTCTAAGATAGCAGCCCTTCTAACTCAGCTCACCAAGAAAGGAGTTGAGTATAAATGGGATGAAAGTTGTGAGAAGTCCTTTTTGGAGTTGAAGACTCGATTGACAACCACACTGGTACTCTCCCTTCCTGACCCAAGTGCAGGAGAGTACACCATCTATAGTGATGCATTTGGACAAGGACTCAGATGTATACTAATGCAACAAGGGAAGGTTATCGCCTATGCCTCATGACAACTTAAGGTACATGAGAGAAACTACCCAACCCATGACCTAGAATTAGTTGCAATAGTGGTTGCCTTAAAGATTTGTCGACACTACCTCTACGGGGTTAAGTGTAGAATATACACTGATCACAAGAGTCTTAAGTATTTCCTAACTCAAAAAAAGTTAAATCTCTGCCAGAGGAGATGGTTGGAATTGGTGAAGGACTATGACCTTGTGATAGAGTATCACCCTGGAAAGGCAAATGTGGTAGCAGATGCCTTAAGTCACAAATACCAAACTGAGGCGGCACAAATAAAAACAAGTTACATAACCTTGTTGCAACAACTGGGAAGAATGGAGGTGGACCTGAAGATGGACAAGCAAGAGAAATTCTTGTTGGCTAACATGGTGGTGAGACCCAGTCTAACAAAGCAGATTAAGGCTCAACAAAAGGCTGATAAGGAAATCTAATCTTATTTGGACCCTGTTAACAGAGAAACGAAACCAGACTATGACATGCGAGGTGATGGAGTGCTAACCTACAAAGGTAGGGTATGTGTGCCTTAAGATAAGGAGCTGAAGAGGTTAATTCTGGAAGAGACATACGATCTGGTGTATCTGATGTATCCAGACAATACTAAGATGTATTGCACCCTCAAATAAGGATATTGGTGGAAAGGAATGAAGAGGGACATTGTGAAATACGTAACCCAATGCTTGTCCTATCAACAGATAAAGGTTGAGCATCAGAAACCATCAGGACTGCTCCAACCCTTGCAAATCCCGGAATGGAAATGGGAACACATTACCATGGACTTTGTCATAGGATTACTTGTGGCCAAGAAGGGTCGAGACACAATTTGGGTCATCATGGATAGATTGACAAAATCTGCACATTTCCTCCTTATAAGAGTGATGGATACAGTGGAACAACGGGTCATCTTATACATGAAGGAGATAGTAAGACTTCATGGCATCCCGGTAAGTACAGTATCAGATAGAGACCCCTGATTTACTTCAAATTTTTGGCCAAGTTTACAAAGTGCCTTGGGAACCAAGCTCTACATGAGTACGGCGTTCCATCCTCAAACCGATGGACAATCTGAATGGATGATTCAGACCTTGGAGGATATCTTGAGGGCATGCGTACTCACCATGGATAAAGGTTGGGAGGACTACCTATGCCTAATGAAATTTGCTTACAATAATAGCTATAAGGCTTGTATTCAAATGACCCTTTATGAGGCCCTTTATAGACAACCATGTTGTACCCCTTTATTTTGGGATAAAATGGGGAAAAGGAAGTTGGAAAGGGTATAGCTAATCAAGGATGCCATAGATAAAATCAAGTTAATCAGGAGTCGCCTTAAGGCCGCTCAGGACTAGCAAAAGAGTTATGTTGACCATTGGAGGAAAGATCTGGAGTTTGATGTGGGAGATCAAGTATTTCGAAAGGTATCCCCATGGATGGGAATACTTAGGTTTCAACAATGGGGAAAATTGAAATTGAGGTATATCGGTCCTTATCCCATCAACCAAAGGATAGGACCGGTGGCATATAAATTGGAACTACCTCCAAACCTGTAGAGAATACACGATGTATTCCATATTTCGGTACTTCGGAAGTACCAGCCTGATCCAAGCCATGTGTTGGACCGACCTCCACCAGAACTAGAAGAGAACTTGACCTATCAAATAGAACTGGTATGAATCATCGACCAGAGGGATAAGAACTTGAGGAATAAGAGAATTCCTATGGTCAAAGTTCTTTGGCAAAATGGACCCATGCAAGAAGAGACATGGGAAACTGAGAGTGTAATGAAGGATAGTTACCCTCAATTATTTGACATGTAACTGATTTAGGGACAAAACCCCTAAAAGGAGGGAAAAGTTGTAAACCCCGTTCTTTTATAATAAGAAAAACTAGGAAAAGAACCAATCATTTCTAAAAAGACAATCGAGTCAGTTTATGAACTATAGCCAATAGAGAAAGGGTAAATCGTGAAATTTATATATCCTGAGTGACCTAAAGAGTCACAAAAGTCATGAGAAAGAACTTTAGGATGTATTGGAGGTGAAAACCAAACTGGTTCAGGTGAACAAAACCCGAATCGGATTGAACCGGTTTGAACCACTATTGAACCGATTTCTAAATTCATTTTTCTAGGTGGCTTAGAAAATTCAAATTTGAGAATTGAAGCCACCATTGGATGGATAATGAATTTAGATGAATTTTAAAAATTTTAAATTCTGAAAAACTCGATCGAACTGGGCCTGAACCGGCCGGTTTAAGCATTGAACCCGATTCGAATCGGTATGGTCCAATTCGGAACAGTGTCGTCTTCTTCCTTTAGATGACAGCACTGTTTACTCGCTAAAAAATCAAGCAGTGCTGGTGAAGATGAAAAGTCTCCGGCCACAGAGTTTCAAGCAATGAATGACCACCATAAAGGCACAAATCGGACGGCCAAGAAGTCCCTAAGCTTCCTATATAAAGAGCTCCTCCTCATTCATCCTCCTCACACCTGAAAACTCTGCTCTCTCCCTATTTTTCCATTTTCATGTGAAGCTCAAACTAGAGCTCTAACATGGGCATTTTTCTGAGACAAAAAAGGTGAGGTCAGGTTCATTAGATTCAAGGAGAAGTTAGCTACCCAACGGTAGTCTCTATTTCTTCGAGTGTTGCCGGAGAAACATCGGCGTGATCAAATAGTGAAGCAACTCCGGCGGACTAAAGCTACCCAGTTTCAGTCGAGCTAAAAACAGCCAATTCGAGCCCTTCTCAAGCCAAACCAAGCTCTCCCAACAATTCCACAACCCTCATACGACTAAATTAGAGCTGAAAGATAAGCTAATTTGGCTCCACTCTATAATTTCTGATCAGTGTTCTATAGAGAACCGGTGAAACTTCACTAACCAAATTCTCCCTCAATTCGGCATAAATTGATACAATTCTTGATTATAGGAGGAACCTCAAGATAAAAGCTATCTGCCTAGATCGAAAGCTTGGACCATCGCACCCCCTACAGTAAGCTTTCGAAGCTTTCTCTCTCTAAATCTAGTTTTTTTATTAAGCTCTGTTTGAGCTCAAATCGGATTCAAATGATGCGATTCAAAATTCCATTGAATCATGTGGAAGTTTAGGAACTCAATTTTACCTTCAATTTCAAAATTAACCTTGGTTTATCAGATAATTTGATGAAATCAAATTCGGTTAGTGTGAAAGGGGGAAATTGGAGGAAAATTTTGAGGGAAATGGAGTATTTCAAAAATTCAAGGGACTAAAGTGCAATTTTCCAAAATTGAGGGCCAATTGGGATGGAAAAGATGTTGGAGGACCAATTAGTCAATTTTTGGAATTATTGGGGTCAAATTTGCCATTTTTTTAAAGTAGGGCAAAATGGTAATTTTTGAAAAGTTGTGAACCAAATTGGAAATTTGGGAAAATTGAACCCCTTTTTGTAATTTTGAATAAGTTAAGGTCCCAAAGTGAATTTTAGAAGTTTTGGGAGTTAATTTGGAGAAAAATTGGCATTGGGGACCTAAAGTTAAAGAAAAAGAACTTTAGGGACCTAAATACAAATAATTAAAAGTTTGGCCATTTTATTCATTCATGATGAATGAAGGCTATTAGGCCAAAGGTTAATGGACAAAGATGTTCATATCGTGCAGGAACATGAAGTACTGAGAAAGCCAGCAAAAGACAAGCTCGCGTGAAAGTGAAGAGTCATATTAGAGGAATCCACTACACTATCGGATGAGTGGAAATTCTCACATCATACCCGGTTGGAATGATGAGTACCTTGAAATTTAAAACCCACTATTATGTGGAATTTTAACATCACACCTTGATGGGGTGATGTGAGAAACATGTGGAACAACTACTTAATAGTGTTAAGTAGATCATACCCTGTTGTTATGGTGAACTTCCTGGAAGAAAGTAGAAAACCCGCCTATCGGTTATCAGCAGAGATGTCCTTACACCCGGTTGGTGTGATGGATAGCTAAAAACTTATTTTTGTTAGAAGTGTTCTCCCTTGACTATGCGCCACTCCTTAAAGATGTTGGAAGACCTTGACTAGAGCTCGAATAGCTCCGATAGGCCGGAGGACTCAGCGATTTGGCCATGGTACCAAGACAGGACTAACATACTTGATGGACTGGCGGCAGTGCGACAAGACAAGTCGACGGACCAGTATACACAAATAGTTACAGGTCGAGTTGAGGATCAGGGCCGTTGAACCAGTGGCACCAAAAATTAATGGCTTATATGAAAAAATTATTGTTTGTGCATGCACTGAGGTTTGGGACCATCAAGACGCCCAAGAGGGGTACTGATGCATCCTAGGGGCTATTGGACGACATGGTGGAGATAAGGGTAGTTTACCATGCTAGCAGTCAGGGAAGCTCGACGTAGCTTCATGCGCACGAGATCGGTGTGGGGTCGAGATGAGGTCTCTATCCTCATAAAGGCACGGAGTTTTCTATTCGGGTTTGAGGATCAAATGTCACATACATCCATCATTCCTAAGGTAGAAGTGGATGGGCTTCTATCTAGGTGGTCGGTAAAGTCGCTCTGACGCCACAAGTGGGTGCAGTGGACGAGCTGCCCTGCGAATGTGTGATCCCTTCATGATGTAGGGCATGTGTTGATTGTTAAACATGCCGACTATGGTTAATGTGGAATAATGGTTTTGAAAAGTGAGAAATTGAGGAAGAAATGCTTTTAAAGAAAATAAGGAATCTGGCACACTCCAATTCAAACTATTTTTTTCTAAAACTCATATTTCAAAGACCCATTCACTAAGTTGTCGAACTCACCCCCTCCCTTTACCCCTTTTCAGGAAACTGAGGGAAAAACTGACCTAAAGACCTTCAGCTAGCTAAACTTGCAAGATAGGTATGTAAGTTTAAATTTTATGCAATTTTGATTGATTTTATTCTAGGAAAGGTACAAGTTTAAAGGATGTCTTACTCCTCACGGTTTAAAGAAGGGGAAAACCCTTAATAAACTGGGAGAGTGGCGAGTTGCTCACGGGGATCCGACCAAACTAGGTCGGGGCGTGACATTACGCATGAATCCTATCGGTACCATAGTGGGTATTATTCTTTACTGAGAGGAGTGGTGGGTTAATCATAGGGTTCTAACCAAACCGGGTTGGGGCGTGACACATATACTCCCTCATTTATGAAATCCGAATCTCCATGGATATCTTTGGTTAACACCAATATCCTAGGTTTTTTGCATAAACTTGCAAACTTACCCATATACGTACTATTCTATACTTAGCCAATATAGGTGTCTCCCCTAATTTTTGTCTTATTTGTCACAACACACATCTAAATACTTTACCCAAATCAAATCACAATACTTGTTCCAAATGTGTCTTTTTGAGATCACATTCTTGGGTGTATAATTCACTCTAACTTTATCTGATTGTATGAGTCTACTCAATCATACCGACGCTACAATGCACATAACTTTTATCACATCTTATATCCTTGTGTTCGCCTTGTGCAACACTAAATAAAGAGTGACCCTTTGTCCTTCCAAAAACTTTTTTCTTTTACTAACTTATTTCCTTTCATCGGTTTCACTCATAACTCGTACCTCTCATATTGCTCCTTAGGGTCTAATCCACTTAATGAATTATAATGACCTGTAACATGTCTCAAGGTCTAGAAAATTTTGACCTTGTCTCCCTTTTACATAACCGACCCATCATGGTCCAGCAATCCAAATCCTCTTTTGGACTCTATTTTGTCTTCCAAATTTTTTTTACTCTTAAGTACCTTTCCTCATAACATCCTGGTTACGACAGTACGTTCCCCATCTCCTAAGGGTGATTCTCATTATGTTTCTTCAATTCTCAAATCTCAATGTTTGATATGCCATGAGGTCTCTCTTTGGCATTGTTTCCTTGGTATTCCTTATCTACCAGTTTTCAATGTCAAGACAAACATCATTTACTTCTTGGTACTCATCCTTGGGTGGAGCCTTTCAATCCACCTATCACTCGTTGATGTCCAGTTTCCATAAGGACAAGTACAAATTTGAGCTATACTTCTAGCACCTCTCTCCTTATCATACACCTTCCTCCATGTGGGGATCCATTTCATTTCCTCATTAAATGATTCATGTATCTTAACTTGTTGTGTACTTATAGAGATTCCAATCGAGTCATGCCACTTGAGGTATATACCCTTTTGACCCTTTTCAAGGATTAAGAAATCATGCTCCTTACTTGTTCATAAAACTTTGTGTGGGATTTCCTTAGTAGTACCCCGATTTCTAGGATTATACCTTACATCCCTTAGTAAAAATCTAGATTATGGTCCATCATGGTTAATATTGTCCAATCTAGTTTCTTCTAGATTTACAAAATGCTTTACACTTCTTACACAAATGACCCTTGGCGTAAACGTTATTACCATGACTCTGTCGTCTATGGTTCATGGGTGTCATTTCCTTTCCAATAATAATTGGACCTACTCTTGGATCCTTCAAGGTCCTAGGTCTCCATTCCACATTTTATACCTCATTGGCATAGTCTATTATGTCTAAATGTTGTTCGAGATCTTAATCCAAAGTGAGATTCCCTAATTATCTTCGAGTTTTCATTCAATATAAGCACTTGTTTTAGTAATTTCCACTTCCATGGTTACATGTATCTCATTATAAGAGTTGTTCATCATTCCTTACTCATTATCTTTGAGTTGTAATGCTCAAACTCTCATGAGATTTGTTCATTACCTCATTCTCCTACGAATGTCATTCATCCATATCTCTCTTGGGCTTTAGAGGAATTATCTTCACATCCTCACAATTAATTGTCATGGCGCCACAGGAATTCATTCAATTCCATGAGTGATGTCTATATCATGTGATCGTAAGTGTGATGTTCACATTAAGTACTTCTTCCTTCATTCACATCTAACAACCTTAGGCAATTGATCCCTCTTTGCCTTTTTGCCTTTTGGCAAATTTCTTGCTATAATTTGATTTAAGGACATTTCTTACTATGTTCATACTATTGTTTGGTACACTAGTCAAACTTCCAATTTATTCCACAAGGTCACTTGTTGTCTCTTATAACAACTTTACCCATTCACTCAAACTTAATCGATCCCCATTATTTCAAAATGGGTTGGTTTGTATTTCTCCGAAATCTCCTTAGTTCGTCCAACTTATGATAGTCTAATTCTCTTACAAAAGGTGTTTCGCTCATTATATTTGTACGACATGTAACTACTAATGGTGGAAATACCATATTCACTCTACTTATTGTACTTCCATTGTGACTCTTGTCTTTCCTTTCCATATGCCTTGCTTTCATCTATTAGTATCATCCATTCTTGATTCCTCTTATAAAAGGATTTCAAACCTTTTCTTTTCCTTTGTAAGGTCTCACCTCAATCTGCGTCGAGTGAATTGAGTTTCATTTCTTGAGTAATACACCATCCAACATTTTCTTACCTACACATAATCGTACTCATATAGTTCTCTCCTACTCTGGGGCTAGTCATTTCAAACCCTTATTTTCGTCATTTGTAACTTGAGCCTCATGCTCCTTACTTTGAATATTTTACTACATTCTTTCTCTTGTGTAGAATGTTATCCAATTACAATAATACTTAGTGGACCTTATTCGTGCACACAATCAAAGAGTTTCCTTTCCACATAATCTTGGCAAATGGTCTATTGATTTACTCACATACATGTCTCAGTCCGCCTCGACTTCCTTGTGCATTAGGCTATACCCTACTATTAGCACCCTTGAATGTACATAGGGGTTTCACTATCATGTTACTTCTTGGGTCACCACCCGAGGCATTCTCCAATATCTGCATGGGCTTACATTATCATTTTCCTTCAAGTGTGCTCACCTCAGCCCTAAGCTTGGTGTCGTTCACACATACTTAAATGTAACATGTCCATGTTACCTACCTTGGTGGTAGTCAAGTTCTTAATAATGGTACTACCACATTCTGTTGATACCAAGATTTAGTCTCTTTTATTCGTCCATCTACATTTCATACCCTCTAGTTTCACGATGTTTTCCGCCTTATGACCACAATCTATCATGTCATTTATCCAATGGTACTAGAAATCTACCATTTCAATCTTATGGTAACTATTTTTGAGGACATTGATGATACTTCATTTCCCCATTGGATCCTTTTCGATTTATTAGGGAAACTTTTCTCTCGTACAATATATTGTTCAATCATTTTCCCAAGGATGACCTCATAGTCCTTCAGCAAAATGTGTAATGAATATTTTTTCATTTACACATTTTTACGTCAAAGCTTTCTCTATCTCAATTACTTGCGAGGTGATAAGCCTCTACCCTTAAGGTAATCAACCATACTTAAGAGTTTTTAGTCATACCATCGGTGTGTGTAAACCCCATTCTCTCAAAATAAGAAGCCTAAAATGAATACTGGAAAATTTCAAGAGAAAACTGAGTATTAAAGTGATCCGGAATTGATAAATAAGAGTTAAAACGGGAAATTGAAAAACCCCAAATGTTCAATTAAGATCAAAAGATGATGAGAATGGAACATTAATCAAATCGGATGTGAGAACTAAACCGATTCAGGGTGAACTAGACCTAAATCGGGTTAAACGAGATTGAACTATGAAGAATCGATTCAAAGATTCATTTTTCTAGGTGAGTTAAAAACATCAATTTAGGAAATTGAAGTCACTATTATATAGAAAATAAATTTATACAAATTAAAAAATTTTAGATTTTAGAAAACTGGTGGAATCGGGCTTGAACTGGCCTATTTTTTATTTCGAGTCACCGAACTCGGTCTAACTAAACTAGTCAACGGTCAAATCGGTCAACGGCCTGTCTACCTGATCAGCGCATGCGACCAATCAGCGTGCGACACATGGTGAAGCACACTAAGTCAGCGCCTGGAAGCGCTAACCAATCAGAGTGTGACACATATCCCTAGTCAACAATCAGATGAAGAAAATCCACGTCATCAATGACCAACCAATGGAAGAGCAACACGTGTCCTTAGTTAATAGTCAACTAATCTAAGCTGGCCAATGAGGTGTTGACATGTGGCAATGGTGTCACGCCAACGGTCGACTAGGATGTCGAAAAATGGACAACCAATCAGAGGTCAACACATGGCAGAGCCACATCGGATGGTCCCAACCAATTAGATATTGACACGTGGCATTAGCAAGTGTCTTATAATGCACATCCAATTTCTCCTTAGTGGTATTCTCTATTAATCTTATTCTTTCCATTTGCACATCTTCTTTGTCTTGGGTAAGTCTTTTTTCTAACAAACAGACCACATCTATAACTATTGTCCTTTAATGCCCCACACTTATAATGATTTCCTATGATATCTTTAGACACGAGTTACATCACTAATGGAGGAAGTACTTATTTATATGCATTAATTCAACTATCATTTCTACATTTTCATGACCTTGAAAGTTTATTTCTATTTTCTTGTTTTGTACAAACCTAGATGTACTTATTGCTTATACTATGATCCTCTCCATCCTAGGTATAACTTATTTTTCACATGTCCAATATTTTATAATCTTACACATAATCGTTGGTATATCTTGTTTTCAATGTGACATATTGATTCATTATTTGATCATGTCATTCATTATATCACTATCCACCATTCCTAGTTCCTTTTAATAAGCTTTAAGCCTTCTTCATTTTGGTATCTCGTAATGCACCAGAATTCATCCATATTGTTGTTTCAATTATCTTCATTCCATAGTTTTCTTTTATATCTATTTAAATTATTTTCTTGTGGGAATTTCTATCTCATCCTCCTTTCCTAAACTTATATATTAGATAAGACTTCCCAATTTCTCATTTACTTCAAGTGTATTGCGCTAGAAATTGTCTTTATATGATTTTCAATGAAATTATAAAATAAGTAAAAGGAATCTGACACGATATTTTAAATGAATTTTTGCTGTAGAATGAATTCGGTAAGGTAGAGTAAAAATAAATATGAAAAAAAAATATGATAAATTCGTTCATAATAAAATGAGTTAACACACTTGGGCCGAATAGTCAATAAAATAAATTTTCTTCTTTCTAATTCCTCTTTTTTCTTACCATACAACAAACTAAATCTAGATCTTTAATCCCATGGAATTCCATTGATCATTCACAATTAGTTCCTTGTTTCCATACTCTTATTGAAATAATATCTTTCTCTTATACTTCTTTTAACTTCTTATTATATCTAATTGTCTCTTTAGTCTTCAATAATCAGTTTTCATCTATGTACCACCTTGATACTCCTTTCCATTCATATGCAAAAGCTTTTGTTTACTTCGTGAACCCAAATTCTCATTTCAACCCACTTTTATCTTCTCACACCCCGACCCGGTTTGGTTCAAGAGGGGTTTCCCCCTTCTTTAACTCATGAGGAGTCTGACGTAATTTCAACCTTGTTCCTGAATAACATATATCAAATAAAATGCAAGCTTAAAAGAAATTAAGCATACCTAACAGATGGTAAGGCTTGGTGTTATCCCTAGTCATTTCTCTATTTCCTGAAAAGGGATAAAAAAGGATGGGTGAGTTTCTATAACTCAGTGAATGGGTATTTTCAAAAATATGAAGTTTCAGTCAAATAATTTTTAAATTGGAGTGTGCTAGACTTCTTAATTTCTTTAAAATTTTTCATTTTCAAATTCTCGGTTTTCATAGCCATTTCTAAATTCACAATCATAAACGGTGTGTTTATCAACCAATACATGCCCTTCATCATGAAGGGAACACACATTTGTAGGGAAGCACGTCCACTGCACCCACTTGTGGTATCGGAGCGACTTTACCGGCCACCTAGATAGAAGTACATGTACTTCTACCCTAAGAATGAGTGGATGTACACGACATCCGACCCACAACCCCGTAACAAAACCTCATGTCCGTATGAGGATAGAGACCTCATCCCAACCTCACCCTGGTCTCAAGCGCATGAAGCTACATCAAGCTTCCAAGACTACTGGCACGACTAACTGCCCTTATCTCCACCATGTCATCCAATAGCCCTAGGACACATCACTACCCCTCTTGGGTGACTTGAAGATCTCATAACTTAGTGCATGGACAAATCAATAGTTTTCCAACATAAGCCATTTAATTTGTGGTGTCATTGGTCTAATGGCCCCAACCCTCAACTCGACCTGTAGTTGTTTATCTTGACTGGTTTTTCGACATGTCATGTCACACTACCGCCAGTCCATCGAGTATGTCGGTCATGTCTTGGTACCATGGCCAAACAAATCATTCATTTAAAATTTTTAGGGCTTTACTCATTTTTGTTTACGAGCTCCTGCTCATGCCAATAGGCCTTGGGCCCACTATACGAGATTTTCAAAATCGAGCATATTAGCCACCAAGTTCAAAAATCGAGGCCTCGGCTTATGTAAGATATTTGAGCTCCCATCAAGAAGGCCTCGGCTTAGGGGAGAGAATTTCTGACAAAAATAAACTATTAGTCATCTATCACACCAACTGGGTATGAGGACATCTCCGCTTATAACCGATAAGCGGGCTTTCTACTTACTTCCAGGAAGTTTCATCATACCAACTGGGTATAATCTACTTACAACCGATAATTAGTTTTTTCACGTAATTTTTACATCACTCTCAGGTATGATGGTTAAAATACCACTTAGTAGTGGGTTTTCATTTCCAATGTGCTTATCATCCATACCAGGTATGATATAAAATCTCACTCACCCGATAACGCGGTGATTTCATTCTTAGTTGGCTTTCATCTCCTCGCGAGCTTTATATTAGTTGAAGTTCCTGATACCTCATGTTTCTACACAGTATGAATATTTTTGTTCATTAACCCTTGGCTTGATAACCTTCATTCATTATAAATGAATAAAAATTTCCAACATTTCAAATATTTGCAATTTGGTCCCTAAAGTTCTTTTTCTTTTACTTTAGGTCTCAAATGCAGATTTTTCGCCAAATTGAGTCCTAAAAATTCAAAATTATACTTTGATACCTCAATTTATTCAAAATTACATAAAGGAATTCAAGTTTCCCAAATTTCCAATTTGGTCCCCAATTTTTCCAAGATTACCATTTTGCCCCTACTTTACAAAAATGGTAGGTTTCACCCAGGCCAATTGGTCTTCCAACATCTTTATTATGCCCAATTGGCACTCAATTTTATGAAATTACACTTTAGTCCCTCAAATTTTCAAAATCCCCAAATTTCCCCCCTCCTCCCTCCATTTTTCCCCTAATTTCAACTTTCCAACTCAGCCGAATTTGATTTCATCAAATTGACCGATCAAATGAGTTTAATTGTTGAAATTGAAGTTAGATTGAAGTTCCTACACCTTTATACGATTCAATTGTACTTTGAACCACATAATTTGACGTCGGAATAAGCTCAATCGGAGCTTCGTCGGAGAACTGGACTTAAAGAGAGAAAGCTTCAAAAGATTACTGTTGGGGGCATGATGGTCCGAGCTTTCAATCTGGGTAGCTAGCTCTTGTCCTGAGGTTTCTCCTTGGATCAGGAATTGCATCAATTGATACCGAATTGAGTGAGAATTTAGTCATTGAAAATCTGTTGGTTCTCTCTCTAGCACCGATCGAAATTTACAGAGTTGAGCCAAATTGGCTTACCTTTCCGCTGTAATTCACTATGGGAGAGTTGTGGAGGTGTTAGGAGGGCTTGGTTTGGCCTGAGAAGGGCTCGAATTAGCCGATTTTAGCTCGGCCGAAATAGGGCAGCTTCGGTCCACCGGAGCTGCTTCACTGTTCAATCACACCGATACTTCTCTAGCGACCCTTGGAGCAATTAGAGACTACCACCGTGTAGCTGACTTCTCCCCAAGTCTAAAGAACCCGACCATGCCTTCTATGGCTCAAAAAAGACCTTATATCGGAGCTCTAGTTCGAGCTTCGCTGAAAAACTGAGTAGCTGAGAGAGAGTGAGGTTTTCAAGTATGGAGAGGATGAATGGAGAGGAGCCATTTATATAGGGAGCTCGGGGACTCGTTGACCGTCCATTTGGCACCATTATGACAGTCATTGATAGCCTAAAACATACTGAATAGAAATGTTTCCTCTTTTTCAGCGCTGGTTCGATTTTTCGGCGAGTGAATAATGTTATTATCTAAAGGAAGAAGACGACATTGTTCTGAATCAGACTGAACCGAGTTCAATGCTTAAACCGGCCAATTCATGCCAAATTAGATCGAGTTTTTCAAAATTAAAATTTTCTAAATTCATTCTCTATCAAATGGTGGACTCAATTCTCCAATTTAAATTTTCTAAACCACCTAGAAATATGCATTTAGCATTCGGTTCAATAGTGGTTCAAACTAGTTTGGATCCGGTTCACATGAACTAGTTTGGTTTTCATCCCCCATTCATCCTAATGCCCCTTTTCATGATTTTGTAACTCTTTAGGTCAATTAAAATTCATAAATTTCCCGGTTTGCCCTTCCTTTATCAGTTCTGATTTATAAATCGACTCGGTTCATAAATCGGTTCAATCCGGTTCACCTGAACCGGTCTGGTTTTTCTCTCCCAATTTGTCCTAAGGTTCTTTTCCAAGGTTTTATAAACCCTTTGGGTCACTCAGAGTTGTAAATTTTCCAAATTATCTATTCTCTAATGATCTGGTTTGTGAACTGGTTCAATTTTCTCACTCAGTTTGACCGGTTCTTTTCCCGGTTTTCCTTAACTTCAAGTAGCGGGGTTTACATGTCTCATCCATAATTCTTACTCTTTAACTTGTTAGAGTTATTTATCATTTCATTATTTTTTCCTTTCATCGGTATCACTGTCATACTAATAATTTCCTTTGACTCCATGTTCATATGCTTTCGTTGTTATCCATCTCAATTCGTGTCATAAATCGTATGAAGACATCTTTATACAACTAGATCTTTTTCGAGTTTCCTTTCTCGAGAGTACTATAATTTTCATCACTTTCTACATTTCCTTTAGATTAATTAATTTCCCTTAATCTTTTAATATGTTTCCATTACATTGTTTAAAACTTAAATTTGTCTCTCCATTTATATGTTTATTCAATATTAATTGATTGGTTCTATCTCTTATCATGCACCACCATGTATATTATTTTTTCTAATGAGAACTTTCTCAGTTTTTACTCCTATCTAACTCTATAATTGTGACGCCCTTTTATTTACATCATTTCCTTGAATGATACTTCTCATGGCAGCGTTTAACACAATTAGTATTTTATAAACACAAGCATATGTTCAACTCCTTTCTAAACTTATTTGTCGTACAATATAGTCATTAGGGGACAATACCTTAGTGTGGGCATTTCCATTTGATATTTGATCTCATTTATCATAATCTCTTGGATGGTGTTTCCTTGAATGGCATGCTTCAATATTTACTCATTTTAACAAAACTTTTTTTTTCGATCACATATGTGTGGTAATGGTCCTCATATTTCATTTTTCATATATTGTATTAATTATGTAATGCTTGATCAATTTTCTCATTTCTTCTTTTTATCTCCATGGTTAACCCCACATTTTTATTATTCATCTTTAATGTGACATCATTCAATCATTATATCTTATAATATTTACTTTGGAGTTAAGACTAGTCTAGTATACATTTACCCTTCTCTTTTTAGGTCATTTTTTTCTTGTGATACTTGATTTATTCTCAATTCGTTGTATATTTCGTATCTCTATTTTTTTTTAGTTCATGTCTTATACCTAACCGCATTTATTAGAATAATGTCACATAAGTTCGGGTGTTTAATAGGTTGAGGTCCATTATTACTATCTTCATTCTTGGTTTTTAAATGGAGAAGTTCGACTTACGACTCTCTTTTTTTTTATCAAATATCCATTATCTTTTAAGTTATTTGAGAATAGGATATGGAGTAGTATAAACACCTAATATTATTTCTTTGATTTGGTTTATATGCTATTTTGTTACTAAGTATTAAACATGTTAATGGGATCTGCGATCCAAATGCCTAACCGGTCCGAGCACACCTGAGATATGTCGGGTCTGCACGAGTCCGCCCTCAGGTTTAGATCCATAAATTGGACCCGAGCCTGTATAGATCTAAACCTGAGGGCGGACTCGTGCAGATCCGACATATCACAAATATAGGCTCGGGTCTAATCTTTGGGCCCGAAACCTAAAATTTGGGTCCAGTCAGTGCAGGTTCACCTTTTATGACCCGATTGGGTCCAATGGACCCGCCCTTATATATATATATATATATATAGCTTTACGTAAAGAGTGGACCATCATTTCATTCCTACACGACGCTACATTTTTGGTAATCCTCTTGTCCCTCTCCATTCGATTACAGCTCGAAACATCTCATGACTTGTTGTTGATCCTGAAAGCCATTTACTTTTCGTAATGAATATCTATAGCCCGTGTTTCCTAGTTTCTGGGGGAGCTTTAGATTGTGCCTGACCAGTTTGTATGCTCTTTCCTGCATTTAATCGAACATTAATAAAATTTTCTGGTTGCTTGTATGAGTATCATTCACGCCGTGTGAAATCTACCGGATTTTTCTTGATTTCAATTCTAGTCTCCATGGATACTTTGATCAATAGGAAGGGTCGGGAATCGGTGCAGTGCTCAGTGCAGTGTATGGTATCAACACAGGTACTCCTTATTTCACAATCTTCACGTTTTGACTCTACTTCGTCAACTCTTACTGATGTTTCCATATTTTTTTGGAAAAATCAGTAATTCCATTCCTTCAGAAGCGGGACCAAAGTGGCTTCATTTTTTGGTCGGGGTGCGTTCATTTTTCACTTACTTTCATGCCTCTTTGTTCTAATCGTGGATGCCTTCAGTTACGTGGCTCTTGCTTTAGTTTTGGAATATGCGACTCTCTTCTAAATGATCTTATCATTCTTTGGCCCATTGTAATGTATCTTGCAGCCTCCGCCCCAACTGTTGTTTTCTTGTGCCAGTACTGCATTCGGAGGTACTTGCATCACGCTGTTTATCAGGCATCTTGTGTTCTATTCTATCCCTTCCACCCTCCAACTCAACATGTAAATTGATTCTAACTTTGCACGCTATGCTCTTCCAAAGTTTGCACAACTCAGTGTTACATCTTACTATTCTGCCTCAAGTATATCCCATTACGGTATCTCTCTTCTAACACGACAAGTTGAAGAGGCGCACAATTCCCGGACCCAGCAGAAGAAGCGCCAATGTTCATTGCCTGCCTCTCTGTAGATTCTATTTCCATAATTGCTCTCCTCAGTATTGTAGGCATCATACACTTCTTGGTCTCAACTGCTCAATGTTCGATGCATTCTTCTGGTGGGAGAGATCTGGCACTCTAAGCTATGACCATCAGGCGGGCATACTGTGCTACTCTATATTAATCGTCTTCGTATTTGCAAGTTCTGTGCAAGACTCCAATCGAGGCGTTTTGATGTGCAGCCATGGCTATATGGTGTCGTAGATCTTTGACCGCTGTCCATCTGGGGTTAGAGATGGGCTTGTGATCCATGAAGAACAATGAACTCATTCTTGAAATATATATAATTTATAATTTCTTTTGCAAAATACATAATTTTTAATTCAAATAAAAATCTTACTTATTTATAATTACAATAGTGAATAATATAATATTAAGAAAAAAGATATTATTATAAAAAAATAAATTAGGCAAAAAGATGGTGGTGGAGAATAATACGTCAATTATTTTTAGAAATTAAATATTTGATTTTTATAAAATTTAAATATAACATGAGTTTTACAACATTTAACTCGAAGGGATCCTTTTGCAATAACCCTAATCGCGTCCTTTTATAATAACGTGAATTTTAAAAAAACTATACTCAAACCAATTTGGAATGTACCGTTTAATTTGGAAGTACCCGAATTAGGTCTTTTTTTAAAGAAACTGACTCGAATACATTTTGAAAGAACCAAATTGGAATATTTGTTATGGAACCAATCTGAATCGGGTCCTTTTATGAGTACCAACCCGAATCGGTTCCTTTTTGAAGAAACCGACCCGAATCGGGTCCTTTTGGACCTGAGATTGTGGGTTCGAGTTCAGAAACTTGGACCCGAGCTCCAGGTCTATGGACCCAAGCTTCAAGTCCGTTAGGGCTTGAGTCTAGGAGACTCGAAACTCGGGTAAGGTTTGGACCCGTTCTCGGGTCGTGCCCGCCAAAACCCGACCCAATCCGACATGTTTACTAAATACTAATCGCATAATCCCAGACTCGTATTCTTGTATTTAAGGCTCGAATTCTTGAATTCACTATGGAAATTTTAAACTGATTTCTACTATCATCTATGAGTACTTGGACCATTGGAGTTGATATCTTTAGGATTTCTCTTACTTGTCATCAGATTTTCCTTTAACCAATAATTGTCTTTTCTTTTCCCGTATTCTTGTCCAATGGAGCATTGAGTATTTTGGCCTTAGTTAACTCCTACAAGATCCAACTTAAGTTTTCAGTATTAAGTCTTTTCCTATATAGCTATTAGTTTGGGTAAGATACCTCATGGCTCTTTAATGAAATATTTGTAAAACATCATTTTAGCTTCCATCTATGATGTTGCCTCGATTTGGGTAAACTTTATTAACTATTTCTATCATGAGTTTTTTTAGTACAACTTTTATTTTATCTTCAATTAATAATCTAATATTTTTCCAACATGTAACAGTTTTTATTAAAAAAATATTTGTTCTTCCAAACTAGTGACTAAGTCTAGGACTTCTCTAGCTTAGTAGATGTTGGGTCCCTTCATCTATCTTAATTTTTATCTTATTTTCTCATTCCTAGTAATGCCCTCTTCCCGTATGGTTCTTTGAAAACTATCAAGACATGTCATTAGCTCATTCCCTTCTACAAACTAGTCGAGACGAGTCTTCCGTAGAGAACGCCTAGCTATCGTGTATTCACAACTCCCACAATATTTGTACAACAAATTCCGACTATACTTTTTTTGCTTCTCTATGTACATGGACACTTCTCTGGATCTTTAGTTTTTCCCGTACTTCATTACTTTGTTGAACATCTCTTGATAGACAATTATTCTTTGGCTGGTCCCCGGGGAGACCTATAACACATTGGATCTCTCCATAGAGCCCTACTTGTCCTAGTACTTCCCTAGATATCAAAGATGGAACTACTCAAAGGGTTGTATGTCGGTCTCTGTGGGAACATGTTCTACTTCTATAATCCTTGAAAGCTCCCTCTGCACTCGTTTAGGTTAGTGTCCATGAGTGTTCTAAGCTTTGGTTCTCCTTCCCAAATTTACCTTGAGGTCCATGTGTTATTTATGTATCCTCAGCTTCCCCGTTAGTTCATAACTTTAAGCATGACATCGTTACATTTATATATTATTTCTAACTCATCGGTTAAATTGTAACTTTAAGCATGACATCGTTACATTTATATATTATTTCTAACTCATCGGTTAAATTGTTCAATCTCTTAGTTCGCCCTATGTTAGACGATAATCCATCAAAAGTTTGTGTATTCATGTTACACACTCAACTCTTCAATACCTATGGTCTACTAAAAAGTTTGCTCAATAATAAAATCTTTAATAGGTAGGACGGATGATTCCCTATTCTTGACAATCTGGATAAAGTTTTTAGAGTTTGTAGTTCTAATGTTGGAACCACTTAGCATATTTTCTTTTATCTTTTTAATAATCATGTATTAAGAAGTTCAGTTTTTTATAACACATTACTATTATGTTTTATGAAGTTTTTTAGCAAAACTTTTTTCCACATATTCAAAAATTCTCAATTATCTTTTTTTTTAATTTTATTTTGAAAACAATGGATTAATAATAGTGTACATGTCATAAAGTTTAGATAACACAGAAAACTAAACAATATTGTACGAGCTAATTTTGAGGAATGCTGGATCCATAGTATTATTATAAAGAACCTATGCATCAACATGCACTTAAATTTAGAAGGTAAAATGTTTATTTCCTCTCGGAGATCCCAAATTCAAGTATTATAAACATAAGAAATCTATGCAGAAGAGCTCCACTTATTAAATTGATCAATCCATCTTAAATATAAGGTATTCAAGATCTAGTAAATTTATAAATAAATGAGGAACTAGACAGCAAATCAAGTACATGAAGCAAATGTTCTTTAAGTTAGGTCCATGGAGTTGCAGCCAATATCGATCTCTAATTTCAATCAAAATTGAGCGGCTTCAGAGATACAATAGGAGAGCTGCCAAATAAATGACATTGACATATCATTAGAGGCTCAGGAGTACTACTATTGTCTATGTATGGACTCAGTATCTGGTTATTACTACTACATGCAAAACAATCTTTTGATGGCTAAGAGGGTAATGATACACGAACTCATTTCTTGAACTTGTTGGATTTTTTACCCTTCCTGTTTCCCAAATACTTGTCGATCTCTTCCTGATCCTCGTCCTGTCCATATCCTTTCCTCTTCCGGCCTCCATCTGAGTCTTTGATTTTCTGCATATGGTCAATCAACCATGAAAAGGGGTCACCAAAAATGAGTTTTGGAAGCAAACACAACTATGTGCAGATGGAAAACTCATCATACAATCCAGCTCAGTCAGAACAAAGATGACAAATGGGCATATGTATGTGATGCCTAATGAAAGGACACCGCATTGATAAAGCAACAATGACAAAGTAGGAAAATCCTAGAACTGATAGATGTGGAAAGAAGGCTGAGGACCGGGTGTAAATTACAAGTACCATTTGCGATAGTCTTTTGGCCTCAGATACACGCTCCATCAACAGCAGGACTTCTTCCTCTGGTGCAGGATACTGGTCTAACTTTTTGCCTGAATTTCACAGTACAAATTAGTTTCCTGACTGATGGTAAGATCCATGTATTAGAATAGAGAAAGGAAAAAAGCAAAATTTTGGGGAATTGTACCAATGAGGTTCTCAATCTGTATGTACCACTCCAACTCATACTGGCTCACCAATGAAATTGCTATGCCAGATCTTCCAGCACGAGCAGTTCTTCCAACTCGATGGATATAATCCTAGAAAAGATGGAAAATCAGCTGAGCAAGGTTCTGAAGCCAGAGATATATTTTAATGAAATTAACCCTACTTGAGATTTCTAACAACATGAGAATATTAGCAGATAAAGCAGCCAGCCTAACCTTAGAGTTAGATGGGATGTCATAATTTATAACAGTGTCCACTGATGGAATATCAAGTCCTCTACTGGCAACATCAGTGCAGATAAGAATGTTGCATTCTCCTGCCTTAAACTTGTTCAAGGCCCCAAGTCTTTTTGGCTAACATAAGAAAAGATGGAACTTTAAAATTTAACATTGATGAGAATAGGTCAATAATAATGGGATAAAGTAGCCAAAGAACATATTCAAACCTGGCTCATTTGACCACTGATGGGGATAGCCTTCAGCCCAAGATTTCGGAGTATTAAAGCTAGAAGACGTGTGGCCTCACATGTCCTAGTGAAGACCATTGACGTGCTTCCCGATTTCTCAGTTAGAATATACACAAGATAAAAATCCTGCAGACCACCATCAATAAGAATGAGAAAGCAAACATAGCACTGGAAAAACATAATAATAGCTCAATCCTGTTAATTTAATTTTCTACATCTATAATAAAATTGATGGCTGCACCTACGCTAAATGGAGAGAACTTTAACCTAATCCCTTTTGATAATTTGATGAGTAATGGCATAAAAGTTTTATTATAATCTCTTGTGCAGAACAAGTGCTACTACATAAGTATACTCTCGGTAAACAAGCTTAACTTGATGTATTATCTTCTTTTTAATAGTATCAGCTTATATTATCTGAGGTGTACTTCTAACCATGCAGCTAGCCATGCCAGCATTCCACTCTAGAACTAAAATAGAGATTGTATAAAAATTTTCCGATAAACAATATAACCATAAGGTGTAATGAAGGTCAAAAGAAATCTGTAGCATATCTAAAATAATGCATCTCTTTCTGAAACACAATGTAGAGGATATACCAATACTGAAGATAAAAGAATTCCAAAAAGGAAACAAAGAAGGTACCTTGTACTTGGCAGGAATGAAGAGATACATCTGCTTCAGTGAGTCAACAGTGGAATATTTGGTAGCTGCTTCAATCTGAAAGTAAATTTGCATAGCTGGAATTTAATTTAAATCTTTACAAATGCAGAAGTGCACTTGACAATGAATTCAGATGATACTGTGAAGTTTCAGAGGAAAACAACAGTCACTAGCAGGATACCTTCACTGGGTTCCTCAAACAAGCCCTCTGGAGCTTCTTCACCTGCAATATTAAGGTGTAATGAAGGTCAAAATGCAAAATATAATTTAACGCCGCTACTCTGCTTTGAAAATATTTTATAAGTGGATCCAAAGATCATAATGTGAAGTCAATGTAATTGAACATTCTAATGGAATTGCTTATCCTCAGTTTGTAGTCATGAACCACAATTAATGATGTTAAGAACTAATAACTACATCCAAGTCTATGGTAAGATAATCTCAGGTTTCACTGTCAATGCCACCAGACTCATGAAACTATCAATGTATAAAAGGAAAGCACAGCCCATATAAGACAAATAACAAGAAGGCAGTACTTGCATTATGTTGCATATTTAATCACTACCAATGTCATATGGGCTAAATTCAGTACCTTTTTGGTCATAGTAGCAGAGAACAAATAGGTCCTCCGTTCGCGGGGTATCACATTCAATATCTCATCAATAGATTTCTCAAAATCTTCATTCAGCAACCTGTCAGCCTCATCTAACACCTGCTTGTACAGAAACATTCACAAGCTTAACATAAGAGGTGTTTCTAGATTCAATAATAGAGTACTCATCAAAGGCTAATTTAATAACTACAAATAACAATCTAACTTCTTCAGAGGAATTTACTAGTATCACTAGAGCCTACATAGAAGGCTAATCAGATACGAGATAAGTGCCTGAATTGGGACTGGAAACAGTAGAATATCTAAACAATGGAAATCACATGCAATACAAAACAAGAGCAGAAAAAAAATCAAAAGCTTCCACGACCTGTGTTATTCCTGAGAAGATAATGAACATAATGTGATGAAATGCATGACCCAAAGATTTTACATCTTTCATAATACAATTCCAAGAGATTTTTATTCATCATTTTTTCTATTCAATGGCAATGCTGCCAACTGACCATGTATATGCTTCAAAAGTAATCATACAAAGCTATGCATCTATGGCAAGAAATATAGTATTCTTGCTACACGTACTCATATGAATTAAGAAAGATATGTTACCAGGTATTTTAACTTGCGAAGAGAAAAGCCTTTTGTGTTGGACAAATGGTCCACCAGACGCCCAGGTGTTCCTACCTACATATAATTATAATCCAGTCAATAAAGATATTGATTACTCATATCACTACAAATGAAACAATTGAAGTACATGTCTAGCAGCCAAGCGATTATACAATCAGAAAACCAGTTGTCTGTTTTCTCGTTAAAATATAGTCAGATCTCTTCATTATAGTTAGAACACCAAAAGAGACTTCCCGTGATACACAAGTAAACAACTAAAGTAGACCATGGCAACATGCAGGGACCAGCACTCACCACAATATGAGGTTGCTTCGCAAGTATAAGAGTCTGTTGCACCATATCTACTCCACCTACAAGCTACCAAAAGGAAAATCTAGAGATATATCATCATCCCTATGCTATGTAAGAAATGTTGTAAGTGTAGGGTATCCCCTAGTAATGATGTAAAAGTTATAAAAATGGGGCTGAAGCTCACCACAGCACATCTAACTCCAATATCACTTCCTAAATTGCTAAACTGTTCAGCAATCTGAATTGCCAGTTCCCTGCAGGACATCAAGAGAGAAAAATTAGTCAGAGTAAAAAAGTAAGTGCATTGGACACCTGGTACATATATCAAATCAAGGAATGCTAGCCATGTAATAGCATAACGTCAAAAAGAGCATGTGATCACAGACCTAGTAGGAGAAAGCACACAGGCGAAGAAGGGCTGTGGAGTATCTAATAGAGCCTGCAGTATAGGAAGAGCAAAGGCTCCAGTTTTGCCTGAACCAGTCTGTGCAAGTCCAATCAAGTCCTTCCCTATCATCAGACAAGTAAATTCATCTCAGAAACGTGTTCAAAAAGTGACCTTTTAAAGCAATATAAGAAGAGAATGTTATTTTCTTTTCAGACCTTCAAGCGCATGAGGAATAGCTTCTACTTGGATCCTCGTAGGTTTCAACCATCCCCGAGTTTTACAAGCATCTACCAACTGTTCACATATCCCTAATTCTTCAAAAGTCTTAACTTCTTCTTCTTGTTCGGCCATCCTTCAGATTAGACTTGATAAAAACATAAAAATCGATTAACATAAGACTATTTTGCGGAAACATTAGTTCAAACAACAAAAGCAGGACACTTATGGTGTATAAGTCCTAGAAAGTTTGAGCGATCCCCTAGCTATTTTGATGTCTTCACCAAAACAAAGATTAACTGCACATTTTTTCATTTATTTTTGTTCTTCCGGTAAAGGTGGAATCTCGAGGAGAATCAAAGGCACATTAAAGTAGCTGACAAAGGAGGCGGAGGGATGATGCAGTGATGAGAATCAGCAGGCCTCTAGGGCACCGTGTTGGAGAAGGGATGCGACTGAAAATTGAAGTTTGGTGTTTTGTCCGACAAAAAAAAATCAAAACCCACCTTCAGTTTCTGAGGCAGTGGAGAGAATAACCAGTCGTCTCCGGCGCCGCTCCGGGAGAAAAAGGTGCGCTTACGCGACTCTGCCCTTCCTTTCTGTGGCTGTGGAAGAGCAAACGGAGGGTTGAGTAGAAGGCAAACCTGGGGTGCGGAGTGGCATGCAAGCCTGACCGTGGCGGCACACGCAAAAGGAGGTTAAAGGAAGGGCTTCCGATCTTCTGATAGAGTCTCTCCAACAAAGAATTTGAAGGATAAAGAAAATTATTGTTTATTAAAATCGATTCTATTCGATTTGGACCCAATATTTTCATTATTTATAATTGAACCCCTATTGTTTCAATTTGTCTCACCATCTAATTTCGGATCTTTAGAGAGGCTTAATCCATTCGCCGGAGCTCCGGACGAAATGGAAGTCTCAAGCCCGGAATTTTTAGCAAATAAGAGATGGTGGGAACATTAAGCCGAGGGAGATAATTGAATTCCGAGCAAAGCAACTTGCCCATTTAGAGTGAGAGAGTTCATGGCAAAATTTTTAAATTTGCTTAACTATAAATTAAATATATTTGTGTAATCTAAAATAAAACTGGTTAAGTAGATAAATTAGTATGATATTGGGAAAATATATGAGAAATCTTTGTTGTGAGCTTAAAATTTTATTTTATATAATATAGTTAAACATATACATATATTTATCTACTTATCATATTTGATTTCAAAAGATTTATAGAAGTTGATATGGTAAATCAAATTTTGACCTAGGGTAAAAAACTTTATATTCATGTTAGAAAGATGTTTGTTGATGATTTATATGGATTTTGTGGTGTTGTTTGATCTATTAAACACAATAATTTTTATTGCCCATGTACCTTGCCCATTTATTTTGGAATATATGGTTTGAATGTTGCCTTAACAAGGAATGTGGGTATCCGTTGCCCAAGAGACCTTTCTCACTTTTAATATGAAAACTAGCTGGGTTATATGAAATAAGAGAAATTGTGGAGTTTTAGAAACACAAGAATCATTTGCTAATGATGGACCAAGCGAAAGGATAATATCAGATTTGGATGAGATTGTAAAAGTGAAGTATAGTAGTTGAGGTTGTGAAAATGGAACTATGGAATGAGGCTTCACTTATAGTTCAATCCATATTGACATGTAGGGGCATAGGTAGGATCTTACCAAAATATTGTTAAAATTAATTGTGATATCTCTTTTTACTCTATTTCTCAATTAGAGGGATTAGTATAATATAATAATTTTATAAGTCAAATTATATAAAAATTTTAATTAAATCAAGATTATAAATTAAATTGTATCGAGAATCGAGTCAAACGGGAAACTTTTATATTAGACCGAACTCAAATAGACCTACTTGATAAAAAAATCAATGATGAAAAAAATACCAAATTAAAAATGGTATCAAATTCGAATGGAACCCGATTGGGTTAAATTGAGATTTGATTTTTGTAAGAACACAAAAAGGGAAAATGTGAATTTTGGGTCCAAAGAATAAATAAAAAATTTTAGAAAGAATAAAGAAAATAAAAAGAAGTTCAAAATTTGATTAAATTGGTCAAAATTGGTTGAGTTGGCTAGAAAACTAGTTGAACCGGTAGAAAATAGAGTAATCGAAGCTTTCTCTCTCTATAGTTCATTTTTCGGTGAAGCTCCGTTTGAGCTTGTCCCGGTATTAAAACTTGCGATTCACATTTTTGAAGAATCGTATAAACATGTAAAAACTTAATTTCAACTTTAATTTCAACAATTAGAAACGTTTGATGGGTCAATTTGATGAAATAAAATTCGGCTGTGTTAAGAAGTTAGAATTGGGGAAAAATTGGGGATTTTCGAAATTCAAGGACCAAAATGAAATTTTATGAAATTGAGGGTCAATTGGGCATGAAAATAATATTAGAGGACCAATTGAGGAATTTTAAAATTTTTGGGGCAAAATTTACCATTTTTGTAAAGGAAGGGCAAAATGGTAATTTTGGAAAAGTTGGAGGACCAAATTGGAAATTTGGGAAATTAAACCCCTTTTTGTGAAATGGAATAAATTGAGATCCTATGATAAATTTTAGAAGTTTCGGGACTCAATTTGAGGAAAAACCGGTATTTGGGACTTAAAGTTAAAGAGAAATAACTTTAGGGACCTAATTGCAAATAAATGAAAGTTTGACTTTCTCATTCATTTGGAATGAATGAAAGCGATTAGGCTGAAGGATAATGAACCAAGATGTTCATATCGTGTAGGAACGCGAAATACCGGGAATGCCAGCAAGGACAAGCTCGTGTGAATACAAAAAACCAGTATAGTGGAATTCACGGCATTAACGAGTGAGTGGGTTTACTAACATCATACTCGGTTGGGATGATTAACACAACTTAAAGATAAAAACCAATTACTGGTTGTGAGTGAAAATTTTATATCATACCCGGTAGGGGATGATAAGTACCTCGGTATAAAAACCCACTGTTTAGTGGTATTTTAATCATCACCACTTAGAGAAAGTGATGTGAAAATTATGCGAAAAAAACTACTTACCGGTTGTAAGTAGATCAAACCCTGTTGGTATGATGAGACTTCCTCGAAGGAAGTTGAAAATCCGTTCATCGGTTATGAACAGAGATGTCCTTATACCGGTTGGTATAATGGACAGTGAAAACCTATTTTATTAGAAGTGTTCTCCCCTGACTGTGTGCCAATGGTTAAACTATTTGGGAGACCTTCTCGACGGGAGCTCGAATAAGCTCTGATAGGCCAGGGGCCTCGGTTTTGGAACTTGGGGGCTAAATGCCTGATTTTGAAAATCTCGTACAATGGGCCCAAGGCCAGTTGGCACGAGCAGGAGCTCGAAAACGAACATGATATATGTGCCATAAAACTTAATAAGTGAATTGTTTGGCCATGGTACCAAGATAGGACCGACATGCTCAGTCAACTAGCGGTAGTGCGACATGACAGGTCGACGGACTAGTCAAGACAAATAGCTACGGGTTGAGTTGAGAGTCGGGGGCGTTGGACTAGTGGCACCACAGATTACATGGCAATATAAGAAAACATTGTTTGTGCATGCACTGTGAGTACGAGATCAACAAGACGCCCATGAGGGGTAGTGATGCGTCCTAAGGGCACTGGACGACCTGGTGGCTATAAGGGCAGTTCGTCGTTCCAGGTGTCTGTGCAAAATCTGGAGTAGCACCAAGCGCATGAGACCGGGGTGGGGACAGGATGAGGTCTCTGTCCTCATACGGACACGAAGAAGTGATTTCGGGATTGTGGGTCAGATGTCACGTACATCCACTCATTCCCAGGGTAGAAGTGATTGTACTTCTATCCGGGTGGCAGAAAAAGTCGCTTCGAAGCCACTAGCGGGTTTAGTAGTGATACTGACTTGCGAATGTGTGTAACCTTCATGATGAAGGATGTGTGTTGGGTGATGACACACCGGTAACTAAGAAATAATGGAAAAACCCAAATTTTTAAATGAAGGGATTTTTTGAAAAGAAAGGACTCTGGCACACTACATATAAATGTTTTTCTTAAAAGTTAAAAGTAGACCTTTGAAAACCCATTCACTGAGTAGTCGTACTCACCCCCTCCCTTATATCCCTTTCAGGAAATCCCGAAAAGCCTATCTTGAAAGACCATCAACTAAGATGCCTGTAAGACAGGTATGTAAAGTTTAAAATTTCATGCAGTTTTGATTATGCTATTCCAGGAAATGGTGCAGGTTTAAAGGACGCATTACTCTTTACAGATTATAATAAGGGGAAACCCTTTAATAAACCATGAGAGTGGCGGGTTGTTCATGGGGATCCGACCAAACCGGGTCGGGGCGTGACACCCGTGATCAACCCGCCACTCTCCCGGTTTATTAAAGGTTTTCCCCTTATCGTAAACCGTAAAGAGTAAGGCATCCTTTAACTTGCACCTTTTTCCTAGAATAGCATAATCAAAACTGTATGAAATTTAAAACTTTACATACATATCTTACATACATCTTAATTGATGGTCTTTAAGGGGAGGCTTTCCGGGATTTCTTGAAAGGGATATAAGGGAGGGGGTGAGTACAACTACTCAGTGAATAGGTTTTTAAAAGCTTTTGACTTTTAAGAAAAACATTTATATGGAGTGTGCCAGATTCCTTTGTTTTAAAAAATCCCATCATTTAAAAATTTAGATTTTTCCATTATTTCTTAGTTACCACGGTGTGTCATCACCCAACACACATCCTTCATCATGAAGGTTACACACATTCGCAAGTCAGTATCACTACTGAACCCGCTAGTGGCTTCAGAGCGAGTTTTCCTGCCACCCGGATAGAAGTACAACCACTTCTACCCTGGGAATGAGTGGATGTACGTGACATCCGACCCACAATCCCAAAATCACTTCTTCGTGTCCGTATGAGGACAGAGACCTCATCCTGTCCCCACTCCGGTCTCATGCGCTTGGTGCTACTCCAGATTTCGCACAGACACCTGGAACGACAAACTGCCCTTATAGCCACCAGGTCGTCCAGTGCCCTTAGGACGCATCACTACCCCTCATGGGCGTCTTGATGATCCCGTACTCACATTGCATGCACAAACAATGTTTTCTTATATTGTCATGTAATCTATGGTGCCACTAGTCCAACGGCCCTAACTGTCAACTCAACTCGCAATTGTTTGTCTTGACTAGTCCGTCGACCTGTCATGTCGCACTGCCGCTAGTTGACTGAGCATGTCGGTCCTATCTTGGTACCATGGCCAAACAATTCACTTATTAAGTTTTATGGCACATATATCATGTTCGTTTACGAGCTCCTGCTCGTGCCAACTGGCCTTGGGCCCACTGTACGAGATTTTCAAAATCAGGCATTTAGCCCCCAAGTTCCAAAACCGAGGCCCCTGGCCTATCAGAGCTTATTCGAGCTCCCATCGAGAAGGTCTCCCAAATAGTTTAACCATTGGCACACAGTCAGGGGAGAACACTTCCGACAAAATAGGTTTTCACTGTCCATTATACCAACTGGTATAAGGACATCTCCATTCATAACCGATGAACGGATTTTCAACTTCCTTCAAGGAAGTCTCATCATACCAACAGGGTTTGATCTACTTACAATCGGTAAGTAGTTTTTTTCGCATAATTTTCACATCACTTTCTCTAAGTGGTGATGATTAAAATACCACTTAACAGTGGGTTTTTATACCGAGGTACTTATCATCCCCTACCGGGTATGATATAAAATTTCCACTCACAACCGCTAAATGGTTTTTATCTTTAAGTTGTGCTCATCATCCCAATCAGGTATGATATTAGTAAACCCACTCACAACCGGTAAGTGGTTTTTAACTTTAAATTGTGCTCATCATCCCAACCGGGTATGATGTGAATAACCCACTCACTCGTTAATGTTGTAAATTCCAATAGACTGGTTCTTTGTATTCACGCGAGCTTGTCCTTGCTGGCGTTCCCGGTATTTAACGTTCCTACACGATATGAACAACCTCGTTCATTATTACTCGGCATAACAGCCTTCATTCATTAATGAATGAGCAAACCCAAACTTTTAGTTATTTGCAATTAGGTCCCTAAAGTTATTTCTCTTTAACTTTAAGTCCCTAATGTCGGTTTTTCCTCAAATTGAGTCCTGTAACTTTTAAAATTTATCGTGAGACCTCAATTTATTCAATTTCACCAAAAAGGGGTTTAATTTTCCAAATTTCCAATTTAGTTCCCCAATTTTTCCAAAATTACCATTTTGCCCTTCTTTCACAAAAATGTTAAGTTTTCCCCCAAAATTTCCAAAATTCCTCAATTGGTCCTCCAACATTATTTTCATGCCCAATTGACCCTCAATTTCATAAAATTGTATTTTGGCCCCTTTGAATTTCGAAAATCCCCAAATTTTCCCCCAATTTCAACTCTTCAACACTACCGAATTTGATTTCATCAAATTGACCGATCAAACACTTCTAATTATTGAAATTGGAGTTGAAATTGAGTTCCTATATGTTCATACGATTCTAAGAAACTTTGAATCGTAGATTTTAATGTCGGAACGAGCTCAAACGGAGCTTTGCCGGAAAATAGACTGTAGAGAGAGAAAGCTTCGATTACTCACCGGTGAAGGCACGACAATCCGAGCTTTCGATCTAGGCAGATAGGTGTTGTCCTGAGGTTCATCCTAAAATCAAGTATTGTATCAATTGATGCGGAATTGGATTAGAATTTCGTCATTGAAATTCGGTCGACTCTCTCTCTAGCACTGATCGAAAATTATAAAGGGGAGCCGAATTGGCTTACCTTTCGGTCCTAATTCAGCCGTGGAAAGGCTGAGGAAGTGTTGGGAGGGCTTGGTTTGGCCTGAGGAGGGCTTGAAATGGTCGATTTCAACTTGACCGAAATAGGGCAAATTCGGTCCGCCGGAGTTGATTCACTATTCCATCATGTCGGTGCTTCTCTAACGATTCTCGGATTGACTGTAGTTTGCTATCAGATAGCTGTCTTCTCCCTAGTTCTAAAGAGCCCGACCTTTGTTCAAGTCAAAGCTCTGGTTCGAGCTTTACCGGGAAATGGAGCAGTAGAGAGAGAGAGAAGTGTTCAAGTGTGAGAAGAATGAAATGGGGATGACCTCTTTATATAGTCTTAAAACCCGTGTATTAAATGGACGAGATTTATTAGTAGTATTAATATTGGCATAAATTATTGGTATTAATTCCAATAATTTAATTTCGATATTAAATTATTTGTATTAATTTCAATAATTTAATTTAGGTATTAAATTATTTGTATTAATTTCAATAATTTAATTTAGGTATTAAATTATTTGTATTAATTTCAATAATTTAATTTAGGTATTAAATTATTGGTATTAATTTCAATAATTAAATATATATTAATTGATGGCTATTTATGATAAGCCGTACCTTCACATAAAAATTTTTGACCGAAATTTCGGGTCACCCATCCTCACACTACTCTCGTGTAAGTACGCTTAACTTTGAAGTTCTTATGGAATCTAGTTCACCTGAACCAATTTGATTTTTGTTTTCTAGTTTGTATTAAGTTTCTTTTTCAATATTTAATAAATCCTTTGGATCAACTGAAAGTTGTAAATTTTCATATTGCTTATTCCCAAATGTAAACTGGTTTGGTTTTCTTATTCAGTTTGACCAGTTCTTTTCCCAGTTTTCCTTAACTCAAATGTGCAGGGTTTACATTACCGGCCACCTAGATAGAAGCATGTTCACTTCTACCCTGAGAATGAGTGGATGTAGCGACATCCGACCCTCAATCCCAAAATCAATTCTTAATGTCCGTATGAGGACAGAGACCTCATCCTTTCCCTACCCCGGTCTCATGCGCTTGGTGCTACTCCAAATTTTGCACAGTTACCTGGTACGACGAACTGCCCTTATACCCACCAGGTCGTCCAGTGTCCTTAGGACGCATCACTTCCCCTCTTGGGTGTCTTGATGGTCTCGTAATCACAGTACATGCACAATCAGTATTTTCTTATCATGCCATATAATCTATGGTGCCACTGTTCCAACGTCCTCGACCCTCAACTCAACCCGCAGTTGTTTGTCTTGATTGGTCTGTCGACCAATCATGTCGCACTACCGCTAATTGACTGAGTATGTCAGTCCTTTCTTGCTACAATGGCCAAAAATTCATTTATTTAAAGTTTTATGGCATATAAATCAAGTTTTGTTTATGAGCTTCTGCTCGTGCCAATTGGCCTTGGGCCCACTGTATTAGATTTTCAAAATTGGGAATATTAGCCCCTATTTTCCAAAACTGAGGCTCCCCGTCTATAAGAGCTATTCCAGCTCCTGTCAAGAAGGTCTTCCAAATCATTTAAGCATTGGCACATAGTCAGGGGAGAGCACTCTCGACAAAATATATTTTCAATTGTCCATTATATCGACTGGGTATAAGGACATCTTCGCTCATAACCGATGAACGAGTTTTCAACTTCCTTCGAGGAAGTTTCATCATACCAATTGGGTATAATTTACTTACAGCCGGTAAGTAGTTTTTCCGCATGATTTTCACATCACTACTCTAAGTTGTGATGTTTAAAATACCACTTGGTAGTGGGTTTTCATTTTGAGGTACTTATCATCCCCAACTAGGAATGATATAAAATCCCACTCACCCGTTAATGCAATGAATTCCACTAGACCAGTTCTTTGTATCCACGCGAGCTTGTCCTTGCTGGCGTTCCCGGTACTTCATGCTCCTACACGATATGAACATCGTGGTTCATTATCTTTCGGCCTAATAGCCTTCATTCATTCCAAATGAATGAGAAAACCAAACTTTCTATTTATTTGCAATTAGGTCCCTAAAGTTATTTTGCTTTAAGTCCAAAATGTTGAATTTTCCTCAAATTGAGTCTCGAAACTTTTAAAAATTCACCTTGGGACCTCAATTTATTCAAATTCACAAAAAGGGGTTTAATTTCCCAAATTTTCAATTTGGTCCCCAAACTTTTCCAAAATTACCATTTTGCCCTTCTTTTACAAAAATGGTAAATTTCACCCCAAAAATTCTAAAATTCCTCAATTGTCCCTCTAACATTCTTATAATGCCCAATTGACCCTCAATTTTATAAAATTACATTCTGGTCCTTCAAATTTCAAAAATCCCCAATTTTTCTCCAATTTCAACTCATTAACACAACCGAATTTGATTTCATCAAATTGAAATCGATCAAACACTTTGAATTGTAAGTTTTAATGCCGGAAAGAGCTCAAAGGGAGCTTTGCCGAAAAATAGACTATAGAGAGAGAAAGCTTCGAAAGCTTACCGTCGGGGGCACGACGGTTCGAGCTTTCGATTTCGGCAGATATCTCTCATCGTGAGGTTCATCCTAGAATCAAGAATTGCATCAATTGATGTTGAATTGAGTTAGAATTTCATCATCGAAATTTTGCTAGTTCTCTCTCTAACACTGATCGGAAATTGTAGAGGGAAGCCGAATTGGCTTACCTTTCAGTCCTAATTTGGTTGTGGGAGGGCTGAGTAAGTGTTGGAAGGGCTTGGTTTGGCCTGAGAAGAGCTCGAAATGGCCGATTTCAGCTCGATCGAAACAGGGTAGCTTTGGTCCGGTGGAGCTGCTTCATTGTTCCATCATGTCAGTGCTTCTCTGGCGACCCTCGGAGCAAACGGAGACTACAAGCATGTAGCTGACTTCTCTCCGATTCTAAAGAGCCCGACCTCTCCTTCCAAGGTTAAGAAAATTGCTCAAGTGGAAGCTTTGGTTCGAGCTTCACCAAGAAATGGAGCTGTAGAGAGAGAGAAGTGTTTAGGTGTGAGGAGAATGAATAGGGATGAGCTCTTTATATAGGTGTAAAATTATGTATTAAATGAGGGAGATTTATTACTAGTATTAGTGTTTCCATAAATTATAAAAAAATATACTTCTCAGGCTTAATTTTGGTGTTCTAATAGGATCTAGTTCATTTGAACCGATCTGGTTTTTCTTTTCTAATTTGTCTTAATGTTCTTTTCCAAGGTTTTATGAATCTCTTTGGGTCACAAGGGAGTTGAAATTTCTCTAATTTGCCTGTTCCCCAATAAATGGGTTTGTGAACTAGTTCAGTTTTCTTACTCGGTTTCACCGGTTCTTTTCCCGGTTTTCCTTAAATCAAAAGGGCGGGGTTTACAACTCTCCCCTCTTTTTAGGAGTTTTGTTTCCAAAACTTAATTAGCAACATTGTATGAGGAATCATTTACTTTGATATACATTTGGTGTTTGCTTAACATGCAAACTCTTCTCTTGTTCTTCCAACTAGCCCTTTTTACATTCTTCACTTAAGGAATTTCTTTTCCTTTATATCATTTACTCCCTTCATGGAGTTTATCATAACTAGATATACCTTACTTAAGGGTATATCCTTAGATTCACATCTCTCTTTGCTTAGAGCAACATTTTTCACTTTGATGTCCCGTACTCAAAATTGGGTGTTCCAAGATACCTAACCATTCCCGTGTCTAGTTAACCTCTTGATCGTTGCAACCCTTAGCTCGATGTCCTTTAGAGTGTTACATACCTGTTTTCACAGATTTCCTTGTCATCACCTTTTCGTTCTTTTATTCTTACCTTTACTCTTGAGATCCTACGTATACATTTTTCATACTCCATCCACATTCTCACTCATAACTCAGTACATGTCTAGAGCTCACATCCACCTAGTTTTAAAATCCCTTGATCACCCTTCGAGAGGTTCTCTTAACCGTCTCAAGACTTTTAATTATAAATCCGATTTTGGCCATTGATTTTTTTAAGAAATTTCCTTCATTCTTCTTTCCCAATGATTTGACCTTTTCACTTCTCCCTTCTTTATCGTGGTTTAAATCCATGGTTCTCTCGAATACCAGTTCTTTAATTGTCTCTTTCTCTCCATTTCTCTGGTCCAATCGTCTTGGCAGTTGTATCACTCGTCCTTCATGCCTATCATATTGTCCTTCATATAGTGTAGTCTTTACTACATCTCAGTCTTTCTTAGGGTTTTGTTTATTATCTTTGGCCGTCCTGTTGCTACTAGTTTCTTCTTTCTACTTGGTTCTCCTAGAATTATTATTTGGTTCTCCTGCTCCCTCCAAATAGGTCACACTGGGCCATCATGATACTTCCTTTCTTTGAAACATTTCCTGATTAAGGGTTGGTTCCTTGCACTCCACATTATGTCCATTCGCCCATCAATAATTCTTTCAAGGGTAGTTAGTTGTATGCATCCCTCCAAAGTTTACTTTCATAGTGTATTTCTTTATGGAGTGTTCAAATCCTCCTTATTTCAAGATTTCTTTACCATTATGTGAAAGGCTTGCCTATTCCTTTCTTGGCTTGAGTTTAGTCGTTAATTTGGCCTTTGGTCCTTTTAAAGATTTCTTTCATCCTTCTTTTCCCGAGTATTTGGCCTTTACGCCATTTTCTTCTTTGTTGGAACTCAAATTATGGCTTTCCCGTGTATTAGTTCTTTATTTGCCTCTCTCTTCTTTGGTCTAAGTTTCTTAGGGCAGTGTGTTCTCAAGTACTCCTATTCTTAACGTCCATATCACTGACCTTTTTAGGGTGTAGTCCTTTCTACCTCCCAGTCTTCCTTAGGGTGTCATTTATTCTCTCTAACCATCTTGTTGTAATGACTTGCTTTCTTTTGTCACATTGGTCAAAAATTCCTATTTGGCTTCATTGCTTTTTCCAAGGTGATTCATTCCTATAATCCCAATACATCCCGTTGTCATCAAATGTCCGTCTTATTTTCTCTTATGGTTGCTCTCCCTTCTTTGCTCCCAATAATTAGAATTTTCTTCTTTCAAGGGAGAGTTCTCTTTGTTCTATTTGCAGTTTATCGAGGTCCTACCTTTAGTCCCTTTTCTTGTTCTTCCTACCATTATTCTAAAATCTTGAAGAGCTTACTCTTGGATGTAATTGAATTTCCGAACAAGAGTTGTATTTCTAAGGATGGTATCCTTTCGGGTTTCCTATTGCTGTGGGGGCATTATTCTTGGAAAATATTGTCCTGACTCCTGGCGGTGTGGGATAGTTTTTCACTTCGTGTCCTATTCCCTAATAGGTTAAATTGATTCCTATCCTTAGTAGGGTTGGGCACTTCTCCATGCAGTGTCCCTATTGTTCATGCTTGAAATTACATGATCATAAGTGGTTCCTCTTAGCATTTTTCTAGGGAATTGTTAGTTTTGGTGCTCCTTCATCCTTGAGTCTAGATACCTTGAGAGTTTTTCTTGTGGAGTCTTCTTTGTCAATTGATCACTCTTAGAGTCCTCCTAGATTTTTTGATTCCCTATTTTGATTTCCTTAACTTGGATGGGATTCTTCTTAGTTTCTATGATAGTATAGGCTAGTTTGGTCACTTTCTTTGGGGCCATCTTCCTTGAAGATCACATCCTTTGAGGAACAGGGTTTCTAGGAATTTGGAGTACTTTATTAATAGAGCAGTACAATATGTTGGGTGTTTTGGTCCCTATTATAGAAAATGATCACAAAATAACTATGGAGCTATGAGATTCTTGATAAGCATCCCCTTATGTAAGGTTATATGCCCTTTGTTGGCGTTTATGACTTCATGCTTGGCTTCCTTCATACTTTGAGTTGTGACCTCAATAGGTACTAGCAACATGCTCTTGGATACTTCCTCATTTGGCTTTTGAGACTTCTACCATACCTCAAGCATTAGGAAGCTTCTAGGGTTGCCTTCCTACGAGGACAAGGTATTGAACAAAGTCATTCCTAGTTTTCTTGTTCCTCTCCTAGGATCCATTTGAAAGTTTTAGGATAAATCCTATTAGTTACTACATTTTCTAGTCTTGATTATGTATTTGAGGAAACAAGCTATGATACCATCCTAGTTGTCACACCCCAACCTGGTTTGGTCGGATCCCCGTGATCAACCCGCCAATCTCCTATTTTATTAAAGGGTTTCCCCTTATTATAAATCAAAAAGAGTAAGACGTCCTTTAAACTTGCACCTTTTCCTAGAATAACATAAATCAAAACTGCATAATATTTTAAAATTTTCATACCTGTCTCATAGTCGTCTTAGTTGATAGTCTTTAAGGGTAGGCTTTACAGAATTTTCTGAAAAGGGATATAAGGGAGAGGGTGAGTACGACTACTCATTGAATGGGCTTTTTAATACTTTTACTTTTATGAAAAAGATTTATATTGGAGTGTGTCAGACTCCTTTCTTTCAAAAACCTTTTATTTCAAATTTCAGTTTTTACCACCATTTTCTTATTAATCATGGTGTGTCATCACCCAATACACATTCTTCATCATGAAGGTCAAACACACATTCGCAGGCTAGCCCATCCACTGAACCCACTTGTGGCGTCGAAGCGAGTTTACCGGCCACTTAGATAGAAGCACGTCCACTTCTACCCTGAGAATGAGGGGATGTACATGACATCCGACCCTCAATCCCAAAATCAATTCTTCGTGTCCGTATGAGGACAGAGACCTCATCCTGTCCCTACCTAGGTCTCATACGCTTGGTGGTACTCCAAATTTCGCACGGTAACCTGGTACGACGAACTACCCTTATACCCACCAGGTCGTCCAGTGCCGTTAGGATGCATCACTACCCCTCATGGGCGTCTTGATGGTCCCGTACTCATAGTTCATGCACAATCAGTATTTTCTTATCAAGCCATGTAATATGTGGTGCCACTGGTCCAATGGCCCCGACCCTCAACTCAACCCGTAGTTATTTGTCTTGACTAGTTCATCGATCTGTCTTGTCGCGCTGCCGCTAGTTGACTGAGTCCCCCAACTTTTCCAAAATTACAATTGTGCCCTTCCTTTGCAAAAATAATAAGTTTTGCCCCAAAAATTCCAAAATTCCTCAATTGGTCCTCCAACATTATTTTCATGCCCAATTGACCCTCAATTTCATAAAATTGTATTTTGGTCCTTTGAATTTTGAAAATCCCCAATTTTCCCCAATTTCAACTCCTTAGCACATCCGAATTTAATTTCATCAAATTGACTGATCAAGCACCTCCAATTGTTGAAATTGAAGTTAAAATTGAGTTCCTCCATCCTCCTATGATTCAATAGCACTTTGAATTGCAAGTTTTGATACCGGAACGAGCTCAATTAGAGCTTCGCCAAAAAATGGACGGTAGAGATAGAAAGCTTCGATTACTCACCGGTGAGAGCACGTCAGTTCGAGCTTTCGATCTGGGCAGATAGCTCTCATCCTAAGATTGATCCTAGAATCAAGAATCGCATCAATTGATGCTGAATTGAGTTAGAATTTCATCATTGAAATTCTGTCGGTTCTCTCTAGCATCGGCTGGAAATTGCAGAGGAGAGCCGAATTGGCTTACCTTTCAGTCCTAATTCGGCAGTGGGAGGGCTGAGTAAGTGTTGGGAAGGCTTGGTTTGGCTTGAGGAGGGCTCAAAATGGCCAATTTCAGCTCAACTAAAATAGGGCACCTTCGGTCCGCCAAAGCTGCTTCACTGTTCCATCATGCCGGCGCTTCTCTAACGACTCTCGGATTGACTGGAATTTGCTATCAGATAGTTGTCTTCTCCTCGGTTCTAAAGAGCCTGACCTCTCCTTCCGAGGTTAAGAAAAATGTTCAAGTCGAAGCTCTGGTTCGAGCTTCACCGGGAAATGGAGAAGTAGAGAGAGAGAGAGAAAGAGAAGTGTTTGGGTGTGAGGAGAATGAACAAGAATGAAATATATATTAATTTATGGCTATTTATGATAAGGGTACATTGGCATAAAATTTTTTGACCGAAATTTCGGGTTACAAAAAAATTATACTTCCGAGGCAAGCACACTTAACTTTAGAGTTCTTATGGGATCTCGTTCACCTAAACCAATTTGGTTTTCTTTTCTAATTTGTCTTAAGTTTCTTTTCCAAGGTATAATAAACCCTTTAGATCACCTGGAAGTTGTAAATTTCCAAATTGCTTGTTCCCAAATGATCGGGTTTGTAAACCGGCTCGGTTTTCTTACTCTGTTTGACCGGTTTTTTTTCCCGATTTTCCTTAACTCGAAAGTGCAGGGTTTACAATATGAACATCTTAGTTCATTATCCTTTGGCCTAATAGCCTTCATTCATTCCAAATGGATGAGAAAACTAAACTTTCTATGTATTTGCAAATAGGTCCCTAAAGTTATTTTCCTTTAACTTTAAGTCCCAAATGCCGGTTTTTCCTCAAATTGAGTATCGAAACTTTTAATAATTCACCTTGGGACCTCAATTTATTCAAATTCACAAAAGGGATTTAATTTCCCAAATTTCAAATTTGGTCCCCAAATGTTTCCAAAATTACCATTTTGCCCTTCCTTTACGAAAATGGTAAATTTCACCCCAAAAATTCTAAAATTCCTCAATTGGCCCTCTAACATTCTTATCATTACCAATTGACCCTCAATTTTATAAAATTGCATTATGGTCCTTTAAATTTTGAAAATCCGTAAATTTTCCCAAAATTTCCCTCAATTTAAACTCCTTAACACAATCGAATTTGATTTTATCAAATTAACCAGTCAAACACTTCCAATTGTTGAAATTGAATTTGAAATTGTGTTTCTACATGTTCATACGATTCCACAGCACTTTAAATCATAAGTTTTAATGCCAAAACGAGCTCAAACGGAGCTTTGCCGAAAAATAGACTTTAGTGAGAGAAAGCTATGAAAGCTTATCGTCGGGGCATGACGGTCCGAGCTTTCGATTTGGGCAGATAGCTCTTGTCCTGAGGTTCATCCTAGAATCAAGAATTGCATCAATTGATGAAAACCTAACTCGTGGTCTGCTTGAGTATAGAGGAAAAATAATACTCTACTCATAAATAGGTGTTGAGAATATTATCCAAAATTGGATAAAATAGAGAAGTGTTGCGAGTTTGTATGGTTGAAAACGTTCCATTACTTACAAGTCATGACTTTTAAGTAGATATGGACTCGAGTCCTTATCGGTCCATAATACTTTCTCACAGTAGGCACTTGATCAAAACTCGAGGTCAGATGACTCATTGGGCCATTAACTCTCGCTCTACACATAAAACCGATCCCCACAGCAATGCTTCGAGGTTGGATGGCTCATTGGGCCTAATAGTCTTTCTGTCATGCCTTGACCTAGTTTGGTCGGATCCCCATGATCAACCCACCACTCTTCCGATTTATTAAAGGGTTTCCCCTTAATATTAACCGTAAATAGTAAGGCGTCCTTTCAACATGCACCTTTTCTTGGAATAACATCAATCAAAACTGCATAATATTTTAAATTTATCATACCTGTCTTACAGGAGTCTTAGTGGATGGTCTTTAAGGATAGGCTTTTCAAAATTTCTTGAAAGGGATATAAGGGAGGGGGTGAGTACGACTACTCAGTGAATGGGTTTTCAAAACTTTTAACTTTTAGGAAAAAGATTTGTAGACTCCTTTCTTTAAAAAATCCTTTCATTTCAAATCTCAGTTTTTACCACCATTTCCTTATTAATCACGGTGTGTCATCAACCAACACACATCCTTTATCATGAAGGTCAAACACACATTCGTAGGCCAGTGGTTCCATTGAACCCACTTGTGGTATCAGAGTGACTTTACCGACCTGCTAGATAGAAGCACGTCCACTTCTACCCTGAGAATGAGTGGATGTATGCGACATTTGACCCTTAATCCAAAAATCAATTCTCCGTGTCCATATGAGGACAAAGACCTCATCCCATCCCCACCCCAGTCTCATGTGCTTGGCGCTACTCCAAATTTAGCACGATCACCTGGTATGACGAGCTGCCCTTATACTCACTAGGCTGTCCAGGGCCCTTAGGACGCATCACTACCCTTGTTGGGCGTTTTGATGGTCCTAAAATCACAATGCATTCACAATCAATATTTTCTTATCATCCCATATAATCTGGGGTGCCATTAGTCCAACGGCCCCGACCTTCAACTCAACCTGCAGCTGTTTGTTTTGACTGGTTCGGAAACCTGTCATGTCGCACTAACACTAATTGACTGAATATATCGGTTCTGTCTTGGTACCATAGCCAAGCAATTCATTTATTAAAGTTTTATGACACATATCTCATGTTTGTTTACGAGCTCTAGCTTGTGCCCACTGGCCTTTGACCCACTATTCGAGATTTTCAAAATTGGGCAAAATAGGCACCAAGTTCCAAAACTGAGGCCCCTGGCCTATAAGATCTATTTGAGCTCTCGTCAATAAGGTCTCCCAAATCATTTAAGCATTGGCATAAAGTCAGGGGAGAGCACTTCTGATAAAATATATTTTCATCTGTCCATCATACCAACCGAGTATAAGGACATCTCCGCTTATAATTGATGAATGGGTTTTTCCACTTCCTTTGAGAAAGTTTCATCATACCAACTGGGTATGATCTAATTACAACCAATAAGTAGTTTTTCCGATTGTATAAGGGAGTCGAATTGGCTTACCTTTCAATCTTAATTTGATCGTCGGAGGGCTGAGGAAGTGTTAGGAAGGCTTAGTTTGGCCTGAGGGCTCGAAATGGCCGATTTCAACTTGGCCGAAATAGGGTAGCTTCAATCCGCCGGAGCTGCTTCACTGTTTCATCACGCCGGCGTTTCTCCGGTGACCCTCGGAGCAAACGGAGACTATAGGCGTGTAGCTGACTTCTCCCTGGTTCTAAAGAACCCAACCTCACCTTGTTTGGCTTAGAAAAGATCCCATATCGGAGCTCTGGTTTGAGCTTCTCTGGAAAATGAAGCAATCGAGAGAGAATGAAGTTTTCAGGTGTTGAGAGGATGAATAGGGAGGGGCTCTTTATATAGAGAGCTCGGGGATCCATTAGCTGTCCATTTGGCACCTTTATGACAATCATTGATGACCTGAAACATATTGAACGAAAACGTTTCTTCTTCACCAGCACTACTTTGATTTTTCGGCGAGTGAACAGTGCTGTCATCATGAGGAAGAAGATGACATTGTTCTGAATAGGACCGAACCGGTCTGAACTGGGTTCAAAGCTTAAACCGGTGATTTTTGAATCACTTTGCTAATTTATGATGTTTAAAATACCACTAAGTAGTGAGTTTTCATTTTGAGATACTTATCACCCCTAACCGGATATGATATAAAATTGACACTCACCTGTTAATGTAGTGAATTCCACTCGACCGGTTCTTTGTATTCACGCAAGCCTGTCCTTGCTAGCGTTCTCGGAACTTCGTATTCCTATATGATATGAACATCCTTGTTCATTATTCCTTTGTCTAATAGTCTTAATTACTTCCAAATGAATGAGAAAATCAGACTTTTTATTTATTTGTAATTCGGTACCTAAAGTTATTTTTCTTCAACTTTAAGTCCCAAATACCAGTTTTTCCTCAAATTGAGTCTCGAAACTTTAAAAATTTATCTTAGGATCTCAATTTATTCAAATTTACAAAAGGGGTTCATTTTTCCAGATTTCTAATTTGGTCCCCCAAAATTTCTAAAATTACCACTTTCCCCTTCCTTTACAAAATGGTAAGTTTCACCCCAAAAATTCTAAAATTTCTCAATTGGCCCTCTAACATTCTTATCATGCCCAATTGAACCTCAATTTTATAAAATCACATATTGGTCCTACGAATTTTTGAAAATCCCCAATTTTCCCCCAATTCCAACTTCCTAACACAACAAAATTTGATTTCATCAAATTGACCGATCAAACACTTCCAATTGTTGAAATTGAAGTTGAAATTGAGTTTCTACATGTTCATACAATTCTCTAGCATATTGAATTGCGAGTTTTAACTTCGAAAAGAGCTCAAATAGAGCTTAGTCGAAAAATGGACTGTAGAAAGAAAGCTTCGATTACTCACCGATGAGGACACGACGATCTGAGCTTTTTGTCTAGGCAGGTAGTTCTCCTCCTAAGGTTCTTCCTAGGATGAAGAATGACATCAATTGATATCAAATTGGATTATAATTATTTCATTGAAATTCGACCGACTCTCTCTGACACCGATCGGAAATTGCAGAGGGGAGTCGAATTAGCTTACATTTCCGTCTTAATTCGATCGTGGGAGGGCTGAGTTAGTGTTGGGAGGGCTTGGTTTGGCCTAAGAAGGGATCTAATTGGCTGATTTCAACTCGACCGAAATAGGCAGCTTCGGTCCGCCAGAGTTGCTTCACTGTTCGATCATGCCAACGCTTCTCCGTCGACTCTCGGAAGGAATTGATGTCACCACTGTATAGTTGACTTCTCCTCTGTTCTAATGAACCTGACCTTGTCTTCTTTGGCTTAGAAATGACCCTATATCGAAGCTCTGGTCTGAGATTCACCAAAAATTAAGCAGCTCAGAGAGTGAGCTTTTCAGGTGTGGCGATTATGAATGGAGAGGGGCTCTTTATATATGAAGCTTGGGGACTCATCGACCGTTCGTTTGGCACCTTTATGACAGACATTAATGGACTGAAACATATTGAACAGAGACGTTTCTTCTTCGCTGGCGCTGGTTCGATTTTTTGGCAAGTAAACAGTGCTGTCATCTGAAGGAAGAAGACGACATTGTTCCGAACCGGACCGGACCGGTCCGAACCAGGTTCAAAGTTTAAATCGGCCGGTTTACCCCCAATTTGACCAAAATTTTCTAATCTAAAAATTTCTAAATTTATCTAAATTCATTTTCTATCCAATGGTGGCCTCAAATTTCAAATTTGAATTTTTAAGCCACCTAGAAAAATGAATTTAGAATTCGGTTCAATAGTGGTTCAAACCGGTCCAAACCGGTTCAATCCGGTTCGGATCCGGTTCAACTGAACCGGTTTGGTTTTTCTCTCCAATTCCTTCGCAAGGCCATTTCCATGACTTTTGGGACTCTTTGGGTTACTTGGGATCCATAAATTTTCTGATTTATCCTTTCTCTATCGATTCCGGTTCATGAGTCGACTCGGTGCATAAACCGGTTCTATCCGGTTCAGACCTGGTTCACTTGAACTGATCCAATTTTTCTTCTTCAATTCATCCTAAGGTTTTTTTCCAAGATTTATGAACCATTTTGAGTCACATGGATGTTGTAAATTCTCAATTTACCCGTTTCCTAATAATTGAGCTTGTAGACCGATTCGGTTTTAAATTTTGAAACTGACCGGGTCTTTACTTGGTTTTCTCATTATCAAAGGATGGGGTTTACATTTTTCCTTATACATGTATGCCATACAACATATATCTCAATAACATTCAACAACTCTCTCTATCTAGGTGACCTTGGTACCACCACATGTATTATACCTTGCATTAACAAAAATCATATGAATACAAAAATTAAATGTCGACTTATATATAAAATAATCAGTTATGCAAGTGGTGCCTCATGGCATATTTATGAATAAATGTGCATTGCCCACACCACACAAATGCATCGGGTCTCAACCCATATCACATAAGTAAAAATGGGCTCTCCCCATACCACACAAAATTCAAGCTCTATCCATCATTCATAACAATTGGATCCTAGTCAATTCTTATAAAATATTGTGCTATTCTAATTTTTTTATAAATGATAGGACATTAGTCTACTCTTTTTAATAATATATCAAACTCTACCCATCTTTCATAATCGATAGGACCTTAGTCCATATTTTTTTTCAAAAATATCAAACTCTGGCCATCTTTCATGAAAGATAGGACCTTAGTCCATATTTGTTTTAAAAAATATCACACTCTACCCATCTTTAATAATTAACATGACATTAGTCCTTTATTTAAAAAATATTGCAAGTTGTGGCATGCCTTTCAAAAGTCAATTAGGTCTCGACCCATTTTTCAGAAATCTCGTTGGGATGCATCTAAAAATTTTCATCTATATCGAGTTCATATGTTCTTTCTCATACTATTTTTATAAATCACACAACATTTCATATTTTCAATGTTAAAAGTGTAGTTAGTCAATCCAATTTGTCTCGATGTTAATAATATCACTCACTTGGATTGGGACCTTAGTCATTGGATCTTGTTCCCCCCATATAGTGTTTGTTTCACATAATTGCTTCATTGGTCGGTCATCTTTTGAACCTATAATTTATGTGTACCCGATTATATCTTTTCTGAGTGATTTCATTTGGGTGTAAGAGTACAATTTGTACTTTATAACCAATGGAGTTTTATATTTTTTATTTTAGCCGATTCCACGATTTGATGGTTTAATCTCGATTCTCACATGTTCTCTTTCCCCCAATAAGACCCTAACGTTTCTCTACTTACACTCTAGCCCCCTTTCCCAAAATTATACTTTGGTCTATATTCTTATAAAAATCATGTTTTTTTATCCCAACTTCAAAAAATATCATTTTTGACCTTCAACTTTTAGAAATTGACATTTTGATCCCCGACATACAAAAATCACAATTCACCTTCAACTTCCAAAAAATTACATTTTGGCCCTTAAGCTTCACCTTTGAAAACATCTTTCCCAAGTTTCACCATTTTTGAAAACTAGTCTCAAACTTTCAAAAATTTATATTTTAGCGCTTATTCTTTGAAAATCATTCTAACATAGTTTTTAGTCGCTCAAATTCATCCTAAACACTTCTAATATTCTCACCAAGGTTCTTACGATGTGTTCGAGATCTTAATTGAGCATTTTTGGCCAATTTTGGGCCATTTTTCAACTTGATCAAAATAGTTAACTGAAAAGTTTGGCGGAAAAATAGTGACATTAGGAGAGGTGACCCTAGGTGCATGGGAAATATAATTGAGGTCTTTAAGAGATTTTCAGGATTATTCACTGGTTGTGGGGTCATTGAAGGGGTTAACAAAGGTTGGAGAAGGTTATTTGGACAAAATTCCATGTACTCTTGTGGTAAGAAGATACAATTTTGAATGCCCGAATTGAGGTTGCCATAATGTTTTGTTAAAAAACTTTATCTCGACTTTCAATGGGGATTGTGAACTACTACTAACAAGTAACTCAAATCCATTTAAGGGGAGGTTCAGAAGAGAGTTGTTACCTCATCATAGCTTTTTGTGTCATGAAATTTACTCCAACATTGAGTTTTCCAGAGTGTTTTGCCATCACATATTGTATAGGGGAAAATAGGGTGAATGACGAGAGTGGTTGAGTCGGATGGGGAAGAAGGGTCTGTTAGCCCAACCCAACACCAAATTTCCTTTTTCTTTTTATTTTATATTATTTTCTTTTTATTTTAATAATATACAATTTTCCACATTTTCCCAAAATTATATTTTTACCATTTTTAGATTTATTAAAAAATTAAATAAAAAATTCCCTTGATGTGAATTGATATAATTCAGGTTGTCCAAATTCCAATGTTACAAGTTCTCACTTCTTTTAGAACTTTTTTCATCAAAACTTGTACAAGTCAAATAAAAGTGGATATCTCTCTCGTAGCTGACTCGAGCCTGTCTCTTATTCCACTAGTTCGTTATGTCATAGTACCTTAACCATGTTTTATCTATTTCCTTCCTCAGGTGTTTTCTCTTGTTGATCCCAAAATTTGAATATATATCGATGAGGTTTAATCCCAACATGATATGATGGATGGGGTTAACAATTGCATTCAGACTATTTCTTTAATTGGTCCGATCTTTATTTACCATTCTCCTAATATTTTAATCCTTACTATCAATTACTCGGTTACCTTCCTTTTAACTTAGTTAAGGATGTGCCCTCCTTTAGCCTCTCTTGCACAATATGCTCTTGTCTTACACGTTGTTGGCTCTTGCTAAATTTTTTTATTCTTCTATAATTATCCTTTTAACTTCTCATCCTTCGAGGTATTACCTATGTGTGAAACATAAACTAGGTCATATACTCCATTCCAAAGTTGTTCCCTTTTGCGGGGCAATGTTTGGCATCCTCATATTTGTAACTCATTAGAGTTAGCACCTCATTCCTTCGATTTGCAACATTCCTTAGCCCATTTTTTAGTTGACACCCGATTTATAAACCTCCAAAGAAGTAGTTTCTCCTTTAGTCATATTTGACCTATGTTTGGTCATCATTGTTCGAAATATGACTTTCCAACTAGAGTTCGTACACTTTGTTAGCATAGAGGGAAGAAAGAATTAAATCTCTTACATCTGACAATGATATACATGATGTCTTGACACATGTTGTCCCCTACATGTTGGTATTTCAACCTCACGGGTCCTTTACCACTTGGCCATTTTCAAGTATTAGTTATCCATTCTATGACCATCCTTATGTCTTTCATCCTAAGATTGCTTACCTCAATATGTTATAAATCTTCTTTTAAGCCATTGCTTTAACTCCCTCAGTGTCAAAACACACTTTAAACTCTAATGGTCTATGGATTTCCTTTCAGGGTCCGAGTGTCTCAAATGTTAGCCCAAGACAATCTCGATCCACATCTCTAACAATGAGACCAAAAAAATTAGGGAAACTCTCCAAAATTTTATGTAAAATTCCATTCACTTTATTTACAACCCCTTTTGATTCATCGATTGCGGGTGTATTCATCTCAGGTGTTATGAATGACTCGAATCCCTTTCTTATCACCCATTTTTTTTATCATCTCATGAGACTTAACTATAAAATCCTTCCTTTGGGATCAAATAAAATCGAGAAAAGAATCGGTATAGAGTTATGCACGAAGAAATTGACCGATTAATGAATGAAAAATTGACAACGTGGGAAATTAAAAAATCCCAAGTAACAAAAATTTCAAGGAAGAACCGGGAAGTAGAATTGGGGTTTGAACCGAACCCGAACCGGACCAAACTGGCATGAACCATAGTGAACCGATTCTCAAATTCATTTTTTAGGTGCCTTAAAAATGTCAATTTGGGAAATTGTGACCACCATTAGATAGAAAATAAACTTAGATGAATTTAGAAATTTTTAAATTTTAGAAAAATGGTTGAACTGTATTTGAACCGGCCGATTTTTAAATTTTGGACAGCGAACCTGATCGGACCAGACCGATCAAAGCTTGAAATGATGAGAAAAACATAGAAAAGATGATTCAGATTGAGAAGGAGGGCAATTAACCAAGTTTTGGGGGGGGGGGGGGGGTCAAATGAACGAAATTGTGATACGGGGACCAAAATGCAAAATTTGAAAAGTTTAGGAAAATTGGGGATTTTTTGAAAATTGGGGACTGAATGGAAATTTGATAAAATTAAGGGTCTTTTCATGAAATTCCCTCCCAATTTAGGGCCAATTGAGAAAATTGGATAAAATGGAGAACCAAATCATAAAATTTGAGAATTGAGGTCAAATTGCAATTTTGGGAAAATTTGGTATGAATGGCAATTTTAGCAAATTAAGGGGCCGTGGGCAATTGTGAGAAAACTAAGAACTCGAAAGGATAATTGGCAAACCTGGGGGCTGAATTGAAGAAAAAAGGGGCAATTGAGGACCCAAAGGTAAAAGTACAAACTTTAGGGACCAAATTACAATTAATGCAAAATGTGATGGCCTATATGCAAACGCCAAAAAAAGATGCAGTCTCTTAGTCAAAGAATCCTGATATGAATATTCGTGCTGTGTAGGAATAGACAACTCGAACGCTAGCTTCCGAGAGCACATTGCGAGGCCAGACTCCGTCGGGACGACTCTGCCAAGATTACCGGGCGAGTGGAAACCACTATAACGTCAATTACAGTTGGAATTATGATTTAGGTTTGAAAACCATTTTCTCGAAATTAGCCTCCCCTAACTAGGTGACTTTGCTTAAAACATTTGGGAGCTAATTCCGGGCTTAGGCTCGAGGTGCCAGTGGGCCCAAGGTCGATGGATATGGGCGTAGACCCGTCTAGAATAGATATGTGATATATGATGCTAAAAGACCTGAACAATGGGAATGTTGTGTGATACCCATCGAGCCAAGTTTGATTGTCGAGCTTGTTGGGCTGAACTGTTACTCTGTCGAAGTCAGGTCGTCGAACCAGTTGGGCTAGTATGCGTGGGCAGAAGCCAAGCCAACAGACCGTTGCATTGGAGGGCCAAAGATAAAGGCTATAAATTAAAAAGACTGTTGATTGTGCATGCACTGTGATGTTCGGACCATTAGGATATCTAGTATGAGGTAGTGATGGAGTCCAAGGACTGCTGGATGACCTATGGTGCATAAGGGTGGTTTTGTCGTCCAGTAGGTCGTGAAGCCGAGTAACTTCCTGCACATGGAGACCGAGGCAATAGGAGAAATGAGGTCTCATCCCACTAAGCGGACATGATGAAGTGATTAAGGTTTGAGTGTTGGACTACTAATGTCTACTCAAACTCCATGTAGAGGTAGTGCACCTCTATCAGGGTGGAATTAAAGGCGCTACGATCCACAAGTGGCACGGTCAAGGATCGTTCTCTAAATGTGTGATCACTCCTATGATGGGAGGGCAGTTGTTGATGTGAATTTGAGAAACCCAAGAAGAAATAACTGAAATATCAAATAATTGAAATTGCTAAATTGAACCTTCATAAAAGATTTTTCCTCACTCACTGAGTTGTCTAACTCACCCCCTCTCTCTAAACATTTTCATGAAGGAATGCGACTACATCGACTTTTCCTCCCCAGATCTCAACCCAGGTACACAAATTTTAAGTTTTAGTTTTGTTTAATCTTATCCAGGGAAAACATGACAGGTACTGCACCTGACTCTCTTGATCTCATAGATGAGCCTTTTTTTTTTAGATTTGGGAGAGTGGCGGGTTGTTCACAGAACCCCGACCAAACCGGGTCGGGGCGTGACAACTTTGGTGGTATCAGAGCCTGTGTTTTCCTAGATACATTTTCAAGACTTTATAAAATAAATAGTAACTAAAGTAAATTCCAACCCAGCTATGGCACCCAAGAGAGGAGTCAAGAGAACAAGGGCGGCAACTGCTAATTCCGCCGAAAACCCCCTCCCGGAGGCTGAATTCCGGGGAGCACCCTTAGGCCCACATGGCATCAGCTCCGAACACCAAAGGCTATATGAGGAGTTCACTAGGGTGTTCGGGGAACCTCACCTCAATGACAAACCTCACCTAAACTCCGAGTCTCAAACCCATCAGGAGGAGGTCCAATCCCAACCCCTTTCGACACCTATTCCTCCCCTTTTTGACATTCCCAGATACCTAAAGATGCTCTGAAAACTTGGATGCAAACCCTTTTATGGTGAGAAGGAGGCAGGGGCCGCCATTGACTGGTTGGCTAGCCTTAGGAAGTTTATGGGTATCATCAGGATACCCTCAAAGGAGATGGTTACGCTGGTCGAATTCTTTCTAGAGTCCAGCACGAAGAGATGATGGGACAACGCAAGGAGCCTCTTCCCGACGACACCTACCTGGGAAGAGTTTGAAAGAAGGTACTTAGAAGAGTACCTGGCTCCCCACCTCATCAATGAAAAGAAGGTGGAATTTTTCCAACTCTGCTAGGGAGTCCGCATGGTCTCAAAGTATGAGTGCAAGTACAACGTGCTGTGACCCATCGCCCCGACCTGGCGGTACCGGCCGACCTTTGCCAGAAGTTTATTGATGATGTCAATATGGATATAAGAGACCGAATGAGGGTTTTGGGATGCCCCACTGACTTGCGCCATTGGATGGAGATAGGTGGGCAAAGGGAGGATATGGGGTAGAGCAGTAGAGGAGGTCCAAGAGAACAAGGCCAACCTCGATGGAGGAACACACCAAGATTCCCCTAAAGGGAGGAGGGCCACTGTGGTCACACGGAGATGGTCGCACTCCCTCCAAGGAGAGGTCCCTATTGCCCCCAATGCTAGAAAAACCATGAGGGAGCATGTATAACAAGCTATGAGTACAAGAAATTCAGGCACTACATCAGGAATTGCTCGAGGGCACGGGAAAATGCCCCGTGAAATGCTTTGCCACCAGTCCCATAAATCAAAGGACACTCAACGGGGGAAGGGAAACACCCACAAAAGTCCCAGCCAGGGTCTACAACCTGACACAGGAAGAAGCCCGGAAGGACCCTAGCATGGTGGCTGGTACAACCCAACCCTCCTCATAAGTCGAGTCTGTAGTCGGAGTCTTGTAGTTCCCTTTTGATTTAAGAAAATGCATTCCCTTAAAAGTTCTGTTAATTCCCACTCAGTTTCGTACAAGTGTTCGAAAAGGAAAGATACACCATCTTTAACTTAGGGGCGGAATGATCTTTCATCAAGGAAGCCCTAGTCCCGGAACTTATAAGGCAAACCTCCCCTCTCCTACCACCCTTCTACATTCTCACACCTCTAGGCGAAACATTGGAGGTGCACACATACCTTAAGGCCTGCGAAGTACGAATAGGAAGGACCACCCAAGAAGCTGACCTGATTCCTCTTCCGCTACGAGAAGTAGAAGTCATCTTGGGGATGGACTGGCTAAGAACGCATTAAGCCCAAGTGGACTGTAGAAATAAGAGGATAACCTTCCATGCTCCTAGGAAGGAAGAGGTTGTATTTGAAGGTGACAGGGGAAGAGCCGGAATGCACGTGGTGTCCTGTATAGAAGCGCATGACTTATTGCAGAAAGGAAGAGCCAAATAGAGTGGTTTAAAGCTTGAAATGATGAGAAAAACATAAAGAAGATGATTCAGATTGAGAAGGAGGGCAATTAACCAAGTTTTGGGGGTCAAATGAACGAAATTGTGATACGGGGACCAAAATGCAAAATTTGAAAAGTTTAGGCAAATTGGGGATTTTTTGAAAATTGGGGACCGAATGACAATTTGATAAAATTAAGGGTCTTTTCATGAAGTTCCCTCCCAATTTAGGGCCAATTGAGCAAATTGGATAAAATGGAGGTCCAAATTGTAAAATTTGAGAATTGGGATCAAATTGCAATTTTGGTAAAATTTGTGTCTGAATGGCAATTTTAGCAAATTAAGGGGCCCATGGGAAATTGTGACAAAAATAAGGACACGAAAAGATAATTGGGAAACTTGGGGACTGAATTAAAGAAAAAGAGGCAATTAAGGACCCAAAGGTAAAAGTACAAACTTTAGGGACCAAATTGCAATTAAGGAAAAATGTGAGGGCCTATATACAAATGCCCCAAAAAGATGCACTATCTTAGTCAAAGAATCCTAATATGGATATTCGTGCTGTGAAGGAGCAGACTGCTCGAACGTTGGCTTCTAGGAGCACAACGCGAGGCTAGATTCTATTGGGATGACCTCGCCAAGATTACGTTAATTCTAGTTGGAATGGCGATTTAGCTTTGAAAACCATTTTCTCAGAATTAACCTCCCCTAACTAGGTGACTCTGCTCAAAACATTTGAGAACTAATTTCGGGCATAGGCTCGAGATGCAAGTCGGCCCAAGGCTGATGGATATGGGCATAGACCCGTCCAGAATGGATATGTGATATATGATGCTAAAATACCTGAATAATGGGAATTTTATGTGATACCCGTTGAACCAATTCTAAGTTATTGAGCTTGTTAGGCCGAACTGCTACTCTGCTGAAGTCAGGTCGTCAAATGTCATGCTTCGACTCTGTTTGGTCGGATCCCTGTGATCAACCCACATTTATAGGGCAGCTTGTCCACTACACTCACTTGTGGTGTCGGAGCGAATTTACCGGCCACCTAAATAGAAGCCCATGCACTTCTACCTTAGGAATGAGTAGATGTTCGCGACATCCGACCCTCAAACACGAAATCAACTCCATATCTATATGAAGACATAGACCTCATCCAGATCTCACCCTGACCTCATACGCATGAAGCTACGTCAAGCTTCCCTATTTGTTGACACGATAAATTGTCCTTATCTCCACCGTGTCGTCTAGTAGCCCTTATACATCACTACTCTCTTGGGTGTCTTGATAGTCTCAAACCTCAAGTGCATGCATAAATGAAAGTTTTCCACAAAGCCATTTATCTTTGGTGCCACTGGTCCAACGGCCCTGACCCTCGACTCGACCTGCAACTATTTTCTAGATCGGTCTGTCGACTTGGTCCTGTCGCACTGCCGCTGGTGCATCAAGTATATCGATGCTGTCTTGGTACCATGGCCAAATCACATAAATTATTCATTAAGAATTTTCATGGCTTATCATCATGTTTGTTTATGATCTCCTACTCGTGCCAATTGGCATTAGGCCCACTATACGTGATTTTCCAAAATCGGGCATTTTAGCCCCCAAGTTTCAAAACCGAGGCCTCTAGCCAATTTGAGCAATTCTAGCTCTCGTTAAGGTCTCCCAAAAGTTTTAAGAATTGGCACACAGTCAGGGGAGAACACTTCTGACAATTTTTTTTCCATCCATCACACCAACTGGGTGTGATGACATCTCCGCTTACAACCAGTAAGCAGGTTTTCTACTTCCTTCTAGGAAGTCCATCATATTAACCATGTATGATCTACTTATAACCGGTAAGTAGTTTTTTCACGTAGTTCTCACATCACTCCAACCAGATGTGATGTTAAAATTCCACATAGTAGTGATTTTTCATTTTCAAGGTTCTCATCATCCCAATTGGGTATGATGTGAATAACCTACTCACCTGATATTCGTAGTGTTTTCCTTCTTAGTCGGCATTTTGCCTTCATGTGAGCTTATCATTGCTGGCATTCCAGTCCTTCGTGTTCCTACACGATTTGGACATCCTTGTTTATTAACATTTGGCATGATAGCCTTAATTCCTTATGTATGAGCAAAATGCCCAAACTTTTCAGTTAACTACTTTTAGTGAGAATTTGTTTAGTGATGTTTCACTGTTTCTCTCTCTAATGCTGATCCAAAATTACAAAGGGGAGCCAAATTGGCTTACCTTTCCACTCTAATTCGGTTGTATGAGGGCTGAGGGTGTGTTTGGATAACATGGTTTGGCCTTAGGATGGCTCAATTTGGCCATTTTCAGCTCGACCGAAATAGGGCAGCTTTGGTCCACTGGAGCTGCTTCACTGTTTGATTACACCAGCGCTTCTCTGGCAATCCTCGGATCGAATGGTGATCACCATTGGGTAGTTGACTTTTCCCCGAGTCTAAGGAACCACACCTCACCTTCATTGGCTCAAAAAACCCCTATGTCGGAGCTTTAGTCCGAGCTTTGTCAAAAAACTGAGTAGCTAAGTGGGTGAAGTTTTCAGGTGTGTGGAGGATGAATGGAGAGGAGCTCTTTATATTGGGAGCTTGGGGATTCTCCGATTATCCGTTTGGCACCTTAATGGCACTCATTGATCGCCTGAAATGTACTAAATGGAAATGTTTCTTTTCAGCCGGTGCCGCTCATTTTTTCGGTGAGTGAATAGTGCCGTTGTCTAGAGGAAGAAGATGACAATGTTCCAAACTGGACTGGACCAGTCCGAACTAGGTTCAATGCTTAAAGTGGTTGGTTTTGGCCTGATGCGACCAAGTTTTTCAAAATTAAAAATTTCTAAGTTCATCTAAATTTATTCTCTATCTGATGGCGGCTTCAATTCTTCAATTTGAATATTTTAAGCCATCTTGAAAAATGAATTTAGCATTCGGTTCAATGATGGTTCAAATTGGTCCAAACTGGTTCAATCCGGTTCAGATCCGGTTCAGCTGAACCGATTTGGTTTTCTTTCCCAAATTATCCTAAAGTCCCTTTTGATGATTTTTAAAACTCTTTGGGTCACTCGGGATGTGTAAATTTTCCATTTTTTCCTTTCTCTAATTGTTGGGGTCTATGAACTGGTTTGGTTTTCTCACTTGAGTTGACTGGTTTTTTCCCCGATTTCCTTATCTTCAAGGGACGGGGTTTACAACTCTCCTCTCCTTTTAGGAGTTTTGTCCCAAAAAATTATTCCTCATCCCTTGCACAGGAAATAATTTCTCTTAATGTCAATCTAATGTTTGTTGATATACAAACATTTTAGTTATTTTCACTTAGCCCCATTCTAACACACACTTTATGAGATTTCTTTCCTTTCCATTGCTTACTCATGGAGCTCATTCTCACTAAAAATATCTTACCTGAGAGCTCAAGGGTATATCCTTAGATTCACATCCTCTTTTGCTTAGAGTAAGGTTCTTCCCCTTAAGGTTATTTACTCAGGATTTTAGGATTGGGAGCTACCAAATACCTTATCATTCTCGTGTAGTCATTTCCTTTATCATTAAAATCCTTATCTCGATGTCCTTTCGAGTGCTACCTACTCATTTTCATAGGTTTTCAGTGTTAACTTCTTTTATCCAGTTTTGATCCTTCTTATATCCTTCCTCAGTTTTAATGGCATCCTTTTCTCAAGGACTTTCCTTACTTTTTGTCAACTCTTACTCTCTCGTGATCACTTCACGATTCTTATTACGAGTTAATCTCCTTCGAACTTAAGTGTCGATTACTTGTTTGTGATAGCTCCCTCATTTTAGTTTTACTCTCTACTATGTCCCTTTGAGTAGAGACTTTCACCTTAGGGACTACATCCTCAACCTTCTTATCAATCCATAAAGGTTTCTTTCCTTCATTTCTTCATGTTCCTTTCTATATTGAGATATTTGCTAGTTTAAATCCTTTTTATAAATGAAATTCCAATTTCATCCCTTATCCGTTACTTAGGACACTTTCAATTATCAATATTATTCCTTATACTCCACACTATGTCTAGTCGTCCTCTCTTTAAGCTCCATCAATCGAGCGTTGACAATCACCAAATCTTGATGTCAGTGATCTTCTACTTTAATCACTTCTTAACTGGAGGGTTTACTTTTTCACGGTTTCTTAGGTGTGCTTTCCTCTATTTCCTCTTTTATGTGCAGTTTATTCCTTCTTACTTGGACGATATCTTTTAATACTGTTTTCCTACTTATGCATTATTTGTACTTAACTTATTCCTCGTGTCCTTCTGAATACTTTTCCTTTGTACTTGATCCTTCCATCTCAGCTAGAATATCTTGGATGAGTTTATTTTGTCTGTACTTCTATTGATCCCATTATCTCTTAATTGGGACATTTATGTCCTTTCAAGATTTCCTTCCTTGGTAGTTTATACTCTTTTCTCACAAGTTTTTCTTCCAATTTTTCCATTTAAAACCTCTATCCTTAAATGGTATCCTCTGATGCCATCCTCTCCTGCTTACATTACTCTTGAGAACTTACATGTACTTCTTTTATACTTCGTCTTCATTCTCCTTTCTTTCCTATATCCATTTATTTTCTTCAGATGGAATTCACCTCTTTTTTATTTCACGAGCTCTTAATCGTCCTGCAAGAGATTTGCTTTAACCTTCTCTTGGCTTTTGATAGTTAGTCACATCTTAGCCATTAATCTCTTTAAGGCTTTCCTTTATCCTCATTTTCCCAAATATAGCCTTCCCCTTCTCCCTTCTTAATTGGAGTATTAACTTCCACAAGGGTTCGTTCATTAACTACCTCTATCCCATCCTTCTCCCTATCAAATGATCCTAAGGCCGTCATCTCTTGAGTCGTATTATCCTTAATATCCTTTTCATTTCCCTTTTTAGGGCGTAGTACTCACTACTTCCTGGTCCATCTTAGAGCATCATTTATTCTCCCAAATTATCTTGTTGTTAAGAGCTATTTCCTTCAACTGGGTCCGTCTGAAATTCCATCTATAACAGGTCACACCTGGCTATCCATGTACATCATTAACCACTAATACCTTTTAATGAGGACCTTATTTCAGTTTTAACTGCTGATGGTTTATTTATTGGTTATTTATCTTGGGGCGTTTCCTTCCACGGTCCCACTTTCTATCCTATCTTTTTTCTTGAAAGTTTTACCCATATTCTCTTCTTACACCATTATATCGCCGGTATAGTTTTTCACTCTTGTTTCCTCCTTGCCCTCAAAATCCTTCCTTTTGCGAAGCTCCTAATTATTGTGGAGTTCCTAAGAATTTGTGTCCTAACTCTGTTCAAGTACTTGTATTATTCCTATGGTTTTCTTCCTACCATACTTATTTCCTCCCTCCTTTCTCCTTATCTTATCCTAAATTGACTTGACATCTTCTGTGCTCCCATATCTTTCTTAGTTCCTTCCTAGCCAGCTTCCATTCCATTGGTTTCCCATAAAATGGTCTAATCCTTCTTGTTTTCCTTATTTGTATACATAGAGTCTTTCCTTAACTCCTTAGAATTCCACTAATCCCATACCCTTTGATGCTTACTTCCCTCGCATCAGACTTCTTCTTCCTTTCCTTAGTTAGTATATGTCTTCCTTGGTGTACTCTAGATAGACTCTTCTAGAATTTCTTTGCAAGTCTTATTGTCTTGTTTCACATTCTTTGGATAGGGAAACTTACTTGGCTACTTTAAAGGTTTGGGTTAACTAGTAGTGACCCATTGTTTTTCCTTCCTTAGGTGATCTCTTCCCTACCCCTTACTCCGATCCTTATTGGCATACTCCAATTGTTAGTTGAATTCATCAAAAGGACCCAAATTTTTATCAAGGAAAAATTGGATTTTCATTCATTTAAGAAATAGTTTCTTGCCATACTTGGCTTATTACAAAGATTTTCTACCCCCTAGTCCCTTGGGGACATAGGTCAGGAGTTAGCCTTGGAACGATTGTGGGATTCATGATCAGATGGCTCGGAGGAACTGGTTGAAGTCCATCCATATTCCTTTATGGGACGGACTTCATGTATGGCTTCCAGTCCGTTCCGCCTTAACACCTCAGCTTCACACTCATATCTCTACCTCATCCATTGAGAAGGATTGCAGCCGAACTGAGTAGGTAGGGGTACCTGGTAGACTTTCATGAAGGTGACATAAGCATCCTAGTAGTTGTCCCAAGCATCCTTCTTAGTGGGATTTTCCTCTGGTTGCCATGGAGCTGGAGGAGGTGTTGGGCTCCTTGGGAAAGGAACATGTTCCTCTTATCTTGGAGGAGGATATGTAATGCCCTCTGGTTCTAGTAGGGCTCCCACGAGTTTTCGATAATCCTTAACCATATCCTTGGGCACTCTCTTGTTGCCCTTCGTGAATCGATAAACAGCTTCCTCCTTGGGGTAGGCATCTTTATCAAGGTCAGGTGTGGAGGATTGGATTTCACGACAAACTTTCTAGGGGTTCTCCTTCCTACACAGTATTTAAGTTTTCATTAGTGTCAGGGCATAATATTGATAATGTTTCAAGGGAACTTAGCTCTGATACCACTCATGTTGTCACACCTCGATCTTATTTGGTCGGATCCCTATGATCAACCTGTCACTCTCTTGGTTCAAGAGGGGTTTTAGCCTTTCTTTAAATAAATAGGAGCCAGGCGAAATTTCAACCTTGTTTCTTGGAATAACATATATCAATAAAATGCAAGCTTAAAAAGAAAATACTTTTAAGCATACCAGACAAGAGGTAGGACATGATGTTTTCCTTAGTCATTCTATCTACTCCTGAAAAGGGATAGGAAAGCGTGGTGTGTTTCTACAACTCAGTGAATGGATGTTAAAAATGAGTTTTCATAACAATAGTTTTTAATTGTAGTGTGCCATACTACTTATTTCCTTTACGATCATTTCTTCCTCAAATTTCGGTTTTCAAACACTTTTCCTCATTATCCACAATCGGTGTGTTTAACAATCAATACACGCTCTTCATCATCAAGGGATCACACATTTGTAGGGCAGCCCGTCCACTGCACACACTTGTGGCATCAGAGCGACTTTACCGGCCACATAGATAGAAGCCCGTCCACTTCTACCCTGGGAATGAGTGGATGTTCGCGACATCCAACCATCATACCTAAAATCAACTCCGTGTTGATATGAGGATAGAGACCTCATCTTGACCCCACCCGACCTTATGCACATGAAGCTACGTCGAGCTTCTCTGACTGTTGGCACGACAAACTGCCCTTATCTCCATCATGTCGTCCAGTAGCCCTTACGCATCACTAACACTCTTGGGCATCTTGATAGTCTTGAACCTCAAGTGCATGCACAAACAAAAATTTTCCATAAAGCCATTTATCTTTGATGTCATTGGTCCAACGGTCCTAACCCTCGACTCGACTGCAACTGTTTGTCTAGACCGGTTCGTCGACCTGGTCCTATCGCACTGCCTCCAGTTTATTGAGTATGCCAGTGCTGTCTTGGTACCATGTCCAAATCACATAAATCATTTATTAAGAATTTTCATGGCTTATAATAATGTTTGTTTACGAGCTCCTACTCGTGCCAACTGGCCTTGGGCTTACTGTACATGATTCTCCAAAACCAGACATTTTAGCCCCTAAGTTCCAAAACCAAGGCCTCTGGCCTATCCAAACTATTCTAGCTCTTGTCAAGAAAGTCTCCCAAAAGTTTTAAGCATTGGCACATAGTTAGGGGATAATACTTCTGTCAAAATTTTTTTTCCATCCATCACACCAATTGGGTGTGATGACATCTCCGCTTACAACCGGTAAGCGGGTTTTCTACTTCCTTCTAGGAAGTTCATCATACCAATCGAGTATGATATACTTACAACCAATAATTAGTTTTCTCATGTAGTTCTCACATCAATCCAAACATGTGTAATGTTAGAATTCCACATAGTAGTGGATTTTCATTTATGAGGTGCTCATCATCCCAACCGGGTATGATGTGAATAACCCACTCACTCGATATTCGTAGTGTTTTCCTTCTTAGTCAACTTGTTGCCTCCACGCGAGCTTATCCTTGTTGGCGTTCCGGTCCTTCATGTTCCTACACGATTTGGACATCCTTGTTTATTAACATTTGGCTTGATAGCCTTAATTCCTCACGTATGAACAAAATACCCAAACTTTTCAGTTAATTGTATTTAGGTCCCTATAATTCCTCTTCTTTGACTTTAGGTCCCTAATGCTAACTTTTCCCCAAATTTAGTCCCGAAACTTTCTAAAATTCACTTTGGGTACTCAATTTACTTAAAATCACTTTAAGGGTTCAAGTTTCCTAAATTTTCGATTTGGTCCCTAACTTTTCAAAATTACCATTTACCCCTACTTTACAAAAATGGCAATTTGACCCCAATTATTTAAAAAAATCGACCAATTGGTCCTCCAAAATTTTTTTCATTGCCAATTGGCTGTCAATTTTGGGAAATTGCATTTTGGTCCCTCAATTTTACGGAATCTTCAATTTCCCCAAAAAATTTTGCCCTTTCAAACTGGCCGAATTTGATTTTATCAAATTGACCATCCAATCGAGATTAATTGTTGAAATTGAAGGTATAATTGAGTTCCTTTATATCCATACGATTCAATTGAGCTTTGAATTGCATGAATTAGAGCCAAAACGAGCTAAAACGGTGCTTCACCAAAAAAATGTGCGTAGAGAGAGAAAGCTTCGAAAGCTTACCGTCAGAGGTGCAACAGTCTGAGCTTTTGATTGAGGTAGGTAGCTCTCGTCCTAAGATTACTCCTAGGATCAAGAATTGCAATAATTCATGTCAAATTGAGTGAGAATTTGGTCAATGAAGTTTCACCATTTCAATATCTATCGCTAATAAAAAATTACAGGGGAGCCAAATTGGCTTACCTTTTTACTCTAATTCAGTCGTATGAGGGCCGAGTGATTGTTTGGAGAGCTTGATTTGACTTGAGTAGGGGTCAATTTGGCCATTTTTAGCTCGGCCGAAATAGGGCAACTTCGGTCCGCCGGAACTGCTTCACTGTTTGATTACGCCGACGCTTCTCCTACGATCCTCGGAGTGAATGGTGACCACTATCGCATAGTTGACTTCTCCTTGAGTCTAAGGAACTCGACTTCACCTTCTTTGCTTAGAAAAACCCCTATGTCGGAGCTCTGGTTCGTGCTTCATCGAAAAACTAAGTATTTGAGAGAGTTAGTGAAGTTTTCAGATGTGTGGAGGATGAATGGAGATGAGCTCTTTATATAGGGAGCTCGGGGACTCTCCGACCATCCTTTTGGCACCCTAATGGTGCTCATTGATAGCCTGAAACATACTGAATCAAAATGTTTCCTTTCTACTGGTGCAAGTCATTTTTTCAGAAAGTGATCAATGCCATCGTCTGGAGGAAGAAGACGTCACTGTTCTGAACTGGACCGGGCCGGTATGAACCGGGTTCAATGCTTAACTAGCTAGTTCAGGCCCAATCCGACCGAGTTTTTCAAAATTAAAAATTTCTAAATTCATTCTCTATCCAATGGTGGCTTCAATTCTCTAATTTTAATATTTTAAGCCACCTAGAAAATGAATTTAGTATTCGGTTCAATGATTGTTCAAACTGGTCCAAATTAGTTTAATCTGTTTTAGATTCGGTTCACCTAAACCAGTATGGTTTTCTCTCCCAAATTATCCTAAGTTCCTTTTCCATGATTTTTATGACTCTTTGGGTCACTCGAGATGTGTAAATTTTCACTCGGGATGTGAATCGTTTTAGTTTTCTCACTCGAGTTGACCAGTTCTTTACCCAATTTCCTTATCTTCAAGGGACAGGGTTTATATCGAGCCTATTGGGCCAATATGCATGGGTCGAAGCCAAGCCGACAGACCATTGCACTGGAGGGCTAAAGATAAAGGTTATAAATTAAAAAGACTATTGATTGTGTATGCACAGTGATGTTTGGGCCATTAGGACACCTGGCATTAGGTAGTGATGGAGCCTAAGGACTGCTGGACGACCTAGGGTGCATAAGGACTGTTTCTTCATCCAGTAGGTCGTGAAGCTGAGTAGCTTGCTGCACATGGAGATCGAGGCAATAGGGGAAATGAGGTATCATCCCACTAAGCGAACATGGTTAAGTGATCAGGGTTTGAGTGTCGGACTACTAATGTCCACTCAAACTCCGGTTAGAGGCAGTGCACCTCTATTAGGGTAGACAGTAAAGGTGCTCTGGTCCACAAGTGGTATGTTCAAGAAACGTTATGCAAATATGTGATCCCTCCTATGATGGGAGGGTAGTTGTTGATGTGAATTTGAGAAACCCAGGAAGAAACTGCTGAAATATCAAATAATTGAAATTTCTAAGTTAAACCTTCATAAAAGTTTTTTCCATACTCATTGAGTTGTCGAACTCCCCCCTCTAAACATTTTCAGAAAGGAACACGACTACACCGACTTTTCCACCCCAGGTACACAAATTTAAAGTTTCAGTTTTGTTTAATGTTGTCTAGGGAAGACTTGACAGGTACTACGCCTGACTCTCTTGATCTCCCAGAGGAGCCCCTCTTCGAGATTCAGGAGAGTGGCGGGTTGTTCATAGAACCCTGACCAAACTGGGTCAGGGCATGACATTAACACCCACGACTTGAATGAGGTTATTAGTTCGTGCAATGTTCCCCTTTAGTTTATGGTGCCTAGAAGGTCACCATCTTAACAGTTAACATAGGTATGTGCTCTTTTTAAATCCAATCCATTCCTAGGTTGGTACCCACATCTTATAGCGGTAACATAATAAGATTTGCCTCTAATACTGCTTTCACCACTTATATCTCAAAATATGATAGTACTTGACTTCTTATTGTCACTTTGTCAACTGACGTATTAAACTACTATCTCTAACTTAGCAGATATATTTCATCAAGATATTCAGGACATTTTCTTTTCCTTCGAGTATAATCATGTGATTTGGAATTTATTGGGGACTCCTACCTTCATACCATAATTCTACTCAATATCCCACATATACCAACAATACACTTCACCTTCATATATGAAGGGTGTTAAGCCATAGTGACCCTACTAGTTAAGGGTGTTAAGCCATCATACTACTTAAGGGTGTTAAGCCATTCTTTTCTAAGGACCTAAAAAAATTTAGGTTAAGGTTTCAAATATACTTGTAACCATGTCCAAGTTGGACCCTTTGGAGGTTTTGGGGTTTAATCTCTCTAAATTGTTTCACTCTGAGCCCCCAAACACTTACAAAGCTATCAATGCTCTTTTTGGTGTCCACTTACGAAAGTATTATATTCATGTCATATGAGTAACACATGAAATTCCCTGACGCATTTTTCCTTAGTGGGAATCAAGTTTCCTAGTTCTGATTCCATGAGGGTTATTAGCGAGACTTCACTATCCTACCTCTATTCAACCCCACTAGTCACCCATACTTTAGGGTCCCTGGGCTTCTCCTCCAGGGGTTGTAGTTTTGTCTTTCTCTAATACATGCTCATCTCACAACCTATATTTTGTAGGGATTTTAGATGTATTATTTTATCTAAGTAGGGTATGGTCCTAATCCATATCAATGTGTTTTTCCCGAGGTAGTGAGCTTTCTACTATTTCTCCCTTGAAGGCTCTTATATGTAGGGAGTCATTCCCACGTTGTGTGTAGTATACCATATATTCTTAGTTGTTCAGTTTTTATTTTTGGGGAAATGTGGTTCCTTAACATATATCTCTCTTCCCTCAGGCTCCCACATCTGTCCTTCGATTACCGAAGTTCGGTTATCACCGACTACACGATGTTGTCCTTTGGTGTAGCTGCTTAATAACCGATTTTATTCATTGCGGTCATCTTCGTAAGGTCATTTATAGAAATTGTTTTATCTCTTTTAGTACTTTAAGTATTTTAATATTATAAACGCATGTATTATTAGTGTTATTCTCATTTTCCAACTTTTCTAAATCCTTTTTGTTTTAAAAAACAAGATGTTTCAAAAGTTTGGCTCTAATACCACTTAAATTTTCATACCCTAACCCCGTTACCGGGTCAGAATGTGAGTGATACGTCATATTACTCTTGGTTCTATAGTAGTGTGGCTCTCACTACCATGGTATCGACATTGAATAAGACTCAGAATATAAAAAATCTACATTACAATTTCCATAAAAATTTGAACCTTCATAAAGAGAATGTAAATGTTTATAATAATAATAATAATAATAATTTATAGATAATAATAATTGATAAGTAATGCATTGGTGGAATTCTCTTCGAGGATTATACCTCAGCAATCTGCTAGCTTCGATATCACCTTCCGACAAATGATCATTCTAGATTCTTCTATAGCATTAAATGTCACATTTGACTCGATTTTACCGGTCGGACTTGCAGACTACCCGCCACAATCTCCAGGTTTTATAACGATTGGCACCTTATCATTGTAAGCCTGTCATGACTAATGGCTTGTAAAAAACTTTTCAGATTATTTTCCAAAAAATATTCATTTAGAATTAGAATATAAATTTAAATATCAATACCGAGTTCAAGTACTAAATGTAAGACATACCTTTGGAATTTTTTGCAGCTTTCTATCTCTTTGACGTATCCTTAAAACACATTAGTTTCATGAAAGGGGTATTGGAGGGGAATAAGTTCACAACTCAATGAATATGGTTAGCTGACATTGTGACGTAATGTCCATGATTTTGCACATACTCCAAAATAGTTACCATAGGTATTTTAGGAAACAAGATTCAACCACATACGAATTAAAGTTTTTAATAAACGGGGCTTGTATTGGACAAGCATCACAAACATCTTTTCCATCAAGGAAAAGATTACACATTCATAGAATATAAGTCTTATCTGTTCCACTTGTGAGTGGGGTAGTATGAGACCCGTGAGTACTAAACTGTAAATTCATAAATGAATTACGGTGTGTTAAATTAAGAGGAAATAGGAGGGAAATTGACCCTCTAGTTACTAAACATTGTAGAGAAAGTGAAAGGCCACTCGAGGGGGACTAGGAGTGGAATCTCCAGAACCCTTAAAACGAACAAGTTTTGAGACTCGAGATGAGTGGGTGTATTGACGGCATGTCCGATTGGACCAACCGGAGCAAAACATTATATGCTTGATTGATTGCTTGACTTAATGCTTAAAATGAAAGGAAAACCGATCTTTACAAAATGTATAAGAAGTGTGAAACTACTAAGTGTATGTCCACTTAACAAATACTTCTTTAATGACTAAAAGAAGGGAATGATCGTGTTACGAGTATGCACCGTTTGGTTGAGGTTTAATATGATCGAGAATTTGGGGCTATGTGCCCAACTTTGGTGAATTAAGGAGATAGGTCAAATGATCAGTCAGATTCCCGATTATAATATGTTATGTGCTGTTGGAGTAAGACCATACTCGACATTGATTTAGGGTGAGAGTGGTCCATATTTCATAAAAATGATTTTTGGGCCATGAGTGGCCCATACATATGAAAATGATTCGAGGCTAGGAATGGCCTATATATGTGAAAATGATTTGAGGTTGATAGAGGCCCATACATGTGAAATTGATTTGAGGCCGAAAGAAGCCCATATATGCGAAATTTATTTGGGGTTGAGAGTGACCCATACATGTGATATTGATTTAGATGATGAGAGTGACCCATATATATGATATTAACTAGTGACCGAGAGTGGTCCATTTATGTGAATGTTGTGTTTACATTCAATCAAAATACAAGTATAGGATAGGGGCGACAGATGGAAGCTTGATAAGGTTGTACTATCACCCAAATGGAAAATGAGAAGGAGTATGAGGAGATGTTGTGAAATACTTCCAGTTTTCTTAGGACACCCCGTTGATGTATGAGTACCATTCCAACACACATTCGCGATGAGAAATGGTAGAATTGAGTCACATGTATGAGGGGCATGTGCTAATGAGTGTGGGGTGTTGTAGCTATGACCCTGGTGCTAAGCCACCTAGCTGTGAGATGACACTTGAGAAGTGTCAGTTGTGGTAGAGTTACAAATGGCTCCCACACTCCAGTTTTGCATGGACCCTGCATCATTAAGTTGCGGTACATTCTAAGGCGTGATATAGGCACGTAAGTATACCCATGTGTGCGGGTTTGAGTAGCCCATATTTTGCAAGGGTTGTAGGTAGCCCTGAGTTGTCCAAATAATTGTGCGAGGCGTGATAGAGGCACGTAAGTATACCCATGCGTGCGGGTTTGAGTAGCCCATATTTTGCACGGGTTGTAGGTAGCCCCGAGTTGGCCAGATGCATGATTTACCTCTTTGATATTATTGTATTCCACGTGGGAATAATTGGGGGTGACTGAGATTAACCCGATCATAGAGTAGACTACAATTAGGAGTGAACAGAGTCTCGGTGAGCCAAATAAACCAAGAGATTCATAATATAAACAAAGATTCCATTTAAAGAGATGTGAAAATGAAATAGGTGGTTTACTGGGAATATCTAAGTCATAAGCCATGTAGTTGTCCAATGTTAGTGCCCCATTCACTAAGTTGTGAGCTCACTCCCCTCCACTAAAACTATTGTAGGTGAAAATAGAGAAAGCTAGAGACGGAAGCAGGAAAATCTTCAAGATCACCACCGTCTAAGGTAGCCCTCTTCCCTGCTTACAAAGGTTCAATTATATATCTTATCATGATGCTATTTTCTTAGGATGTTCATGTAAACCCTTTTGGGGCTCAATCGTGAAGTTTTTAATAAAAGTTTCAAAATTTCTGCTACAAACTGTTGAGGTGTTTATCGGGCGTTATGGTCCCTCTAGTTTAACTACAGTAGAGGTATCCACCATGGTGACATCGTCGGGGACAGGTGGTTGGGTTCATGGGTCTCCAACCAACAAAATCAGGTCGGGGCGTGACACCAACCCCTATACATATCAATCGATTTGTATGCTATAGAGGGGCTAGACTAGTCAACTTCACAATATCTAATGTGCACATGACTTCCAAAGCCCTCAACGTACCGGTTCAGCTATAACTTCCCTTGTACCAACCTTGTTGACAAGTACTCCTTAGAACCATAACTACTATGTACTGGGTGTTTCATGGTCCCATTTCTAAGCATACACACACGTATTTTCATCTTAAGATAATTGTCTTTGTACTATGAGCTATACGAGATGAGATTCGCATTATCACACCCTGACCTAATTTGGATGGAACCTTGTGAACAACCTGCGACTTCTCCCAATAATCTAATAGGGATTATTACTGTCATCATAGTATTACCATAAGTAAGGCTCGAGTCAAAAAGGAAAACTGTGCATGAGATGAGTTTATTTTCAAAAGTTTATCGAAATAGATGATGCCTTACATAAATATTTTAAAGGAATTTTACACATACCAATTGGGTAGCTCATCCTCTAACATTCTTCGTGACATGTCTTAGGACCTAAAAGGGGTAAGTGAGGGGGTGAGTTCATAATTCAGTAAGATTCTCTACTGACATTATGACTTCCTGTCCACGATTCATCCCCGTACTTGAAATTTTAACGTTTTCATAAAACAATAGTTTAAAATATTCTAATAAACAATCTACAACTTGTCTTATCATTTTGAAAATGTTTTCCAAATAAATCCACTGCTTGTCTCATACAAGCTTTAAAACATCCTTTATCATTAATCGGTTTGTATCACACAAACACACAAACATCCTTTATCATTAATGGGATCAAACAGTTGTAGAATAGACCATCGAAGGCTATAACCTCAATATGTTCCATTAGTGGCTCGGGGCGTCTTTACCGTCCACCTTGGTAAGAGGCTACAACCTCTACCACATCGTCTGTGTTATCACCATTGCCCAACCCCCATACATTATCGATTGTTATGTCTATTATTGATGGATGAGACCTCTCCGCCTTCTTCCTCGGTCTCAATGCGTACAAAGCTCCCAAAGGTTCACAACATACTCGAACATCATAGTTTCCTTTGTGCCGACATTACTGTCCAATAGCCCTTAGAACCAACAGTACCTCGTATCGGATGTCTCTTTGGTTCCGCACGATTGAAATCACAAACAAATATTTTTTTATTTAAGACCTTTCTATTTGCGTTGCTAGCCCAACATGCTTTGACCGGGCTTCGACTTGGTAACTTAAGCAAACTTTATCAAATTGTGATAATTTTATCAGGCTCTTAAATCAAAACTTATGTATGGAATTTCACCCATTTTCCATTGTCCTTGGGCCCACTTGTGCCAATTTTCAAAATATGGCCTTGGGTCCACTTCACTTTTCAAAACCATGGCCTTGGGCCCACTTTCACAAAACTAGATCTAATTGACCCTTTATCCATCATGAGTCTCACCCATATCCTGCATTGATGGTCGAGATTAGATCATCCACTTGATGTGTATCCATACACTATACAAGGGTAGTCTTATAAACATGCTTCATAATTTATTCAAAAATATGTACCAAAATGGTTTGAGCGGTTTAACATAGTTAGTGGGCTATATTTCTAGAAACAATATGAAATTTCTAAGCAAGTATGCTTTTAACCTGTGAGTAGTAACACATTATCGACCCAATTAGACCCTATGACAGAAATCTTACCCACCCGAATTCCGTGACTTGTTCATCCCGGATAGATTTCTGATGCCTCAGAATGGTCTAGGAGTCATAGGTAGAAAGCCTTTATTTCACTTACATTATCAAAGATAATGCACCTATAAATTATACAAATTTTCACTTAGACCCCTATGTTTTCTTTTATTTACATAGTAGTTCCTAAGTATATTTTATTGACAAATAAATTCCCAATTATTTGCCATAATTTCCTCAATTTACTTTATTTGAAATTTCATCTCCTAATATTTTTATTAAATATAAAATTATTCAAAATTAAAAATAAAGCATATTATTCACTTTTTAATTAAAATTAAATTCCAAAAAACTATTTTTAATTCCAATTAAGCCTATAATATCTTTTAATTCCTCAATTGACCCTCAAATTATATTAATTGCATAAAAATCTCCAAATTTCCAAAAATCCCCAATTCGCCCGGTTTCTTCAAGAAATTACAATTTAGCCCTAAAATCATAATTCACCAAATTGACCAATTAAACTCAGTTAATTGCCTCTTAACATACTGCTAATCTTTTTTTCTACCTCTCCACGATCATTACTTGCTTTGAATTGTCCAATTTAGCCTAGAATTGAGCTAGAATGAATCTTATTCGTAATATTTTTCTAGAGAGAGAAAGCTTTAATTTCTTATGGACAAGGGTACGGTTGTTGGAGCTCTTAATCTAGGAAGATAGCTCTTGTCGAGGGGATCCTCTAAGGATCAAATTCCACCTCAATTGATAACTTGAGCAGGGAGAATTCAATCATCAAAGTTTGCTCAGTTCTCTCCTTATAAATTTATAATTCCAGCAAAAGGTGACAACTATGGCTTAACTTAAAGGCTTAGGGAGGACAAAGCTTAGTTGTGGAGAGTCGTGGAGGGTCGGTCTGGTCACAGAACATCCGAGGGTGGCCCAAATTTAGGTAAAAAAATTCCTGCTCAAACTTGGCAGCTGAAGCGACTGTACTCTACAGGCTCATTGGTGCTTTTTTGGTGTTCCTTGAGCTGAATGGAGTATGTAGCAAATTATATAACTTCCTCCAGATTCCAGGGAACTTGAATTCAAGTTTGGAAGTGAAGAAATGAATCGATGTCAGAGCTTTGGTTCAGAGAGGGTCGGGAAGTGGATTAGTTCATCATATTTAGGATTTCGAGGGAAGGAGAGGATGAATGAAGGAGAGCTCTTTATACATGGAGCTTAGGAAGTGACTGTTCTATCTGTTCCTCAATGGGCCAGCCATTAAATATCTAATTTAAGGCTTTGTTTGAGAGATTTATTGGCCGTTAGAGTAATGGCGACCATTTGGCCTTTCTATTCCTCGCTTGGTTAGAGGTTGAAGATGACACTTTGCGTGCGCTTGCGAGATGCCACGTGGCATGCAGTGATTGGCTGGCTCCACTAATGCGGCCTTCTAATAAGTGTCTGAGTCATATGTTGACTCATTGACTAGCTACACGACATCCTCCCATTAGTCGCTTGCTCCAATGTGGTTACTGATCAAATATAACCATCAGTTAACTGTAACATGTGGCATCTTTTGATTGGATGATTTAAATTGATTAGTTTTCCCACCTAACGCACTGTTCCATTGCCACATGTTAGCTTCTAATTGGATGTGACCATCCAATATGGCTTTGCCATGTGTCGAACTCTAATTGGTTGACCGTTCTCTAACATCCTACTCGGCCACTGAACTGGCACCTTTGCCACATTTGAGCCTTTCATTAGTCAGCCTTGCCAATGAGGCTACTTTTCAGTTGACCAATGACTAAGGACTCATGTCACTCTCCCATTGGTTAGTTTCTAATGACTTGGATTTTCCTTGTATGACTATTAACTGGTGACACGTATCACACTCTTATTGGCCAGTTCTTTTAGACGCTGACCGAGTGGATGACCAGGCGAGTTTTGCCACATGTCACATGCTGATTGATTGCATGCACTGACTGGGCATTGACCTAGTAGGTGGTCTCTTGACCGGCTGGATTATTAGGTAGTTCGGTTGGACTAGGTTTAATGACTCAAAATCGAAAATTGGTTGGTTCCAGTCTGATTTGACCAATTTTCTGAAAAATAAAAGTTTCTAAATTCATTTTCTACATTGTGGTGACTTAAATTTTCCAAATTGATATTTTAAAGTTACCTAGAAGAATGAATCTTCAAATTGGTTCTTCTCGGTTCAACTTGGTTCGAAGCTGATTCACCTTGAATCGGTCTGGTTCTCACATCCAATTTGGTTCACGATCCATTTCCAAAATTTTTGAATCCTCAATGAACACTTGGGATTTTCAAATTCCCATTTTGGTTTTCTCTTTACCATTATCGATTCACTTTGAACCATAGTTTTCTATTGAAAATTTTCAATTCCCATTTGTGGCTTTCTTATTATGAGAGAGCGAGGTTTACAACTATTCCCCTCCTTTTAAGGAGTTTTGTCCCCAAATTTTGTCATACCTCAATTAATCGGGGAATACTTTTCTCTTATCCCACAATTGTGTCTCCTCGTTTCTTTCCCAATTTGGCCACTATGCTAGCATACTTTTACCATTGAAATCTTCTTGTATTTAAGATATTTTCTTGTCGACTCATGATTTGAACATGCTCTTCTCTATATGATGGATTTACATCCCAGTTTCATCACTTTGGCTAGTAGCTCTTTACCAACTCCTCATCTTTTCCTTGGAGATCTTCGTTATCCCCTTCACTCAGGAATTACTCTTTAAGGCATTGTCAACGTAAGATCCCCTTCTAGGATCTTCCCATACCATTTTTGTCTCATGGTCACATTAGGACCTTTTAATAAGACTTGACCGATGATTTCTATATGGAGTGTTATATCCGGCCCATCTGGGGTTGCATTCTCTTACCTTATACCCCCATCTTATTGGCATGATCCTTGATTAAGGTTTGGGGTCCTTCCTCTTTCATTGTTTTTTCTTTCCCACATGTTTGGTGTGGGTGAAATCTCATTTACTATGAACTGTCACTCCTCATCCAATCCTAAGGCTTTAATTATCCATCTTTAATAATTTGTATGTGTAATCCTTTTTTAATTGAAGTGTCCATCCTTCAAGGAACCTTCACTTTACCATTTTTCCACTTTTAAGTTTCATAGCACAATGACTGCTTATCTCACTTATAAGCATTTGGTTTTTCTCCAGAATTTCTTTTGACATAGTCATGGTCTGACGAATGACCTTTCTTTCTATGGATCACACCATTTCAATTGTTTGGACTTATGTGTCCGTAGCATAACAGAGTGCTTTCACCCACTATACTTCTATGGCATTTTCATGATAGATGTTCACCTTTCAATCCGTAGGAAATTATGGGACTCTGCCCATTCTTTTAGGAGTACCATTCATGTCACTTCCCATATCTTGGATGTCTTTTATCTACTAATTATTTTGTTATTGTTCTTAATGACATGACCGGGCATTCACACCGCAGGTGAAGTTCTTTTAGCAATTTGGCATCTCATTTCTTTTCCCTTGAGCGTTCCATCACTCATATTATTACCTTGGTGAGATGTCACTATGGGCACTCTTTTACTTCATTCTTGTGTAACTTGTAATTTCTTGCCATCCTTGTTTCGACATGGTTAATCTCGCCCCACAAAATGTTTAGTTGGTTCTTGTATTCTCCAAAAAATTCTTCCTTCTTTACTTACTACTTCGATCTTTCCACATGTTGTTTCATCGCAACCCTTTGTTAGAGTATTATGGCCTATACGATGGTTGGTGGTTTTTCCAAGGTTTTCTTGAAGATGGTGTATTTCCATCTCACCGGTCGTTGGTCCTCTCAATGAGATGCATTAGTTCATTTCTTTAGAACTTCCTTTGATCCTCTCTCTTTTGATGGGAGTCTTTTGTTATGTCTCAAGGTTTTCTTCATGCACTTGAGGCATTTATTGTCTTACTTATCCTTTACCAACTTTCTTATTGGTCAAACTCTGTTCCAACTATCGAGATTCCAGATCATTTCCTAGCTTGCCTAGTGGCATACTTATGGTTATCCTTCTTTTGATTCACGTCATACATCTCCATTTGGTTGGAGATATCCTTCCTTAAGGGCTTCTATCCCTTAGTCTACATGTGCTTGTTCATGACCTTTTCATTATTGTTCCTTCTTTACTTATGAGTGGTCTTTTATAGTAAGTATCTTCTAGAGTCATTCTTTAAGAGTTTTCCATATTTGGCCCATTCTCTACTCTCGTCCTTTGAAGTAGGGACTTAAATATTTGGGATTTTACGTTCAACTTTCTTATCCCATCATGAAGGTTTCTTTCTTTCATATCCTTACACCTCTTTGTATTGATGTATTTGTCCATGTCGGATTCGTGGTTGCACTTGAATTTATCCATTTGTAATTAAGTCCCCATCCAAGGGTCTCTTGTTACCAGGGTCTTATTTCATATACTCCACATTATGCTCCGTCATCCAAGTTCGAATTCCTTAAGGTGGAGGTGGAAGTTGACCATTCCTTTTCGATGTCCATAAATCCTCATCACCATCGTTCATTTAATTGATTCAGATGACTCCTTTTATTAGAGTATGTACATCTCCAGGATATCCTTCCTTGGTATGTCAAATTTCACATTTTTATGAGTCTCTTCCTTTGACCCATCTTTATGGGTACATGTTCCATCTAAGGTTTTATTACATCTTTTGTTGTCTCTTTCCAACTTACTTGTTCTTTCATGTTAGTTTCTCTCTTGGAATCTATTAAATATGTCATTATACCGATCTTTATCTTCACTTGTATTCAATTTACAAGTTAATTCTTTAAGATGAAGGTTTTGGATATTCCTTCTTATGCTTTTATTCCTCGACTTCCTTGCCGAGAATATTAGAAGGTTTACTGACTCAAAACTTGTAGGCCATGTTTTTGATTTCTTATAAAATCTTCGTAGTAAGGGGTTTTATCTTCTATTACATTGGTACTAGTTCTTAAGGGTAATTGACTCCTTTATTTGTCAATCCCTTTTTATATCTTTGTTACTCCTAAGGATTTTCTTCATCCTTCTCTTCCTCATATCTTGACTTTCATAACCTTTTTACTTAAAGGTTTTTCCTTCATTTACTAAGATTTTATGAGTTTTTCTTTAATCTAGGTATGGGATCATAAGACTTTGGTGCAAAAAGTTTTATTTTCATTGATTTTTTAACCATAATTTATGGCTTATTACATAAAAGAACTTTTCTCCCATTCTACAACTATAGTCACATTTTATTGACTGACTTAGAGTTGATCATTGGCTGATGGCAAGGCTCTTCCTTTGAAGTTAAGAAGTTGATGCAGTCTTCTCCGAGGAGCACAAGACTCCATGGTACTTTACATACCGATTGCAAGAATTCATGCTTGGTTTCTTATATTCTAAGGAATAGGCTCGCCCTCAAGAGTTTAGTAGTTCAACCCTCTTGGAGATTGATACTCACTATAGCCTCACATTTATAGGCTTATTTGAGAAGAGTTGCAAGTCCAATCTCTTGGTGGGTTTGAATGGGTGGGAGACTCTTAAACACCTTCACGTAATTTGCATAGGTCTCCCAAAATTTATTCTCGACCTCATGTTGAGTAAAAGTTGGGTTGGTGTTTCCCATTCCCAAGTTTGGTTGGTTCTCTGGTTGTGGAATTATTTTGGGAATCCTCCTACACGATAGGTTTTTCCTTTAGTTTAATAATATTTATTTAGAAACTATTTTTAACTTGATAATAAGGGAAGAGTCATGAGAACATTTTAGGAAAGTTCTAGCGATTCTCATCCACTCTGACACAATGAAAAATATCCACCAACTAGAGCCGGTCCCATATTATTAGATTCCTCGTTGACCTAGGGATCTCCCTACTATAAAATTAACCCTCCTTTCCTCATCCGCTCATTAGAATATCTCCTTGAAAATCAGTAGCTCAACTTTACAACGAACTTAATTTTGATCTTAAGCCCGAGCTTTGCAAGACATGAGAGAAGTATACCCATAGTTCGAAAGTTTCATGGGAACCTTTACTATACGAAGGAGCACACGCAAGAATCCACTAGAGACTGGAGCAACATTAGTGTGGCCAAACAGTAACCATGCCTTCTATACATAAAATAGATCAACTATTTTTTGGAGCATACTGAACTTCCCAGATGACCAAACATAGCTTGGGAAGACTCCTTAACGAAGGTTCTATAGTAAAACAATTCAGCATAGAACCATATTTTTTCCTTAGGCTTTCCATTGAATTTTTAGGTAGATAGTTTGGTCGGAGTTTTAGGCAATGTCGGTTGTTCATTAGGGTGGAGCTTAATTCAAGGAGGTCACTTGGCAAGTCGCTAAGCTACCCCATCTAGTGGCCATGACCGACACGCCATTGCCAGTGAGATACCGACAATTTGCACCGATTGCGCAATATTTCGACGAAGCTCCGATCAAATACTAAACTAGACCAAATCGATCCATTCAAAACTATAATTGATTCTAAGAAGATAGGGGAGATGTATATGAGGTTTGGTGGGAGCAAATTTGATGTTCTTAGTGTGAAATTTGATGAAACTCCAAATTAGGCAAAATTGTGTAAATTAGAATAAAGTGAAGGACTTAGATGCAATAAATTCATATTTAGGGACCCAATATAGATATTGGAATGTTCATAAACATATTTAAGAAATTGGATACGTGTAGCAACCTAAACACAATATGGAGGATGCTTAGAGACCCAATAGTAAATAACAAGGTGAATTTGGGCACAGTATAAGGAAAATATTGACACCATGAATTTAGAACACTCGAATTATGTATTAATTTAATAAATGTATAATTGTTACATATGTGTGTCATTTGTCGGCATGAGATCAAGGTAGAATCTACCCTGTGAGGGGAATTTTGATTATGGTATCTATCTGATTGGACAAATGTATACTTCCTACATCTTTCAAAATATATGTCGTGTGTGCTTTTAAAATGTTATGATGAAATTGGAAAATAAGGTAGAGGCATTCAAATATTTATGAAATAGGGGCTTTTGCCATATTTTCAAAAAAGTGACTTTAATCCAAATGGTTAAAAGTGGGCTTCGATACAATTGTATAGAAGTGTGCATCATCCCATATTTTTTAAATAGACATCGACCCATATTTTCTAAAAAGGGGGATTTTACCCACAGTTTAGAAATGAGGATCCAATCCATATTTTATGAAAGAGTGATTTTGATCCATATTTTGTGAAGGGGGCTTCAACCAATATTTTTAAAAAGAGTATAAGCATACTATTTGAGACTTAAAACAAAGTAATGCCCTTCATGACATTGAGGGACCTTGATGGTCAATAATTGTATGCCTGTACTATTGTAGAGGGATTGGCTGGATAAAAAACTAACATTTGTTAATATATTGATTTCATATTACATTAATTGTGATTGAGGCAGATGAGGTATATTATCTAATAGACGCTTACATAGAGACGTTGTGTAGATAACCAAGGGATATTTGGGATGAGATGGATTATGGGGAGATTGTTCATGTAACATTGAAATTCGGATTAAGCCCGACTGGATTGGAAACCAAGGGTAAATTGGGAATAGAATCATGAATTGAGAATAAGAACCTAAGTTAGGACATGGGACCCCGAATTAAAAAATGAGAACTAAAACTTGGAATCAAATTCTAAGCTCGGGATGGGATCCAAAATCAGGAATGAAATCCCAAACTAGAGACAGAATCGAAACCGAGAATGAAACCCCAAGCTAGGAATGAAAACTAAGTTGGGATTTGTAAAGTCAAATTCAGATCATAAATAAATGATGGAAATGGGATAGGAAACCTGATGTTGGGACTAGCGATTCGATCAGATTTGGGATTAGGTTTAGCGACACGAAAATTGAGGTTTTGGGGGAAGCCGATTTTGCCTGATTAGGGTCAGAAATTCGAATGTAATTACCAAAGAGACCCCAAAAGGGTAAAATAGTAATATAAATTCCAAAAATAAAAAGAAAAAGAAGGGAAGTCATGCTGTATGGGATTGAGTTGGGTTAGTCCGACTTATTCTCGAGCCACTACCTACTGACTAATAGGATTTTTGCTGCACTGCATCAAAAATCACTCTAATTAACTCGATATTTTATGAAATTGAGTACAAAAAATTTTAGAGATCAACTAGGAATTGAGTTATCAATCTCCTTATGGAGTTAATTGCATTAACTCTACTTGGATTGATTAAAGTTGAAGTTTAAAGTCAGAATTGCCAATCTCAAATAGCTCTTTGAACTCTAGTCACTCAAACGAGCAATTATCTCTCGTCTAATCACCAGATGGAGTGATCTTGGTGTCAAAATGATGCTAATGAACTCCTCTTTAATTTTGTGGTTGGCCGAAAAATACCACATGAATGTCATTTTTTCCAACCCCGAATCTAGATAGAAAGTTTGGACATCACCCACAGCCTTCTAGGGCCAAATTCTCGTTCGTCTCGCTAGCGATGCCATTGTGAGTGCATGCATATCCTCTAAACCTCCATAGCAAGGGCCGACCCCTGACAAGGGCGAAATTGGGTAATACAAGCCAATCTCTACCTGTGAGTCTATCGAGTTCAGCCCGATCACGACTAGTTGACGACCAAATTCACTCAACTCTAGCAACATCTTAGCCGACCACCACCATAGAAAGCTTCGCCTAGACCTTGGCTAAATATGCCAAAGCTCTGGCACCTTCGATGATAATTTTTTTACAACCCCCTCTATTGCTCTATTTCAACCAATTTTGGAAAACGACCAAAGTCGGTCGTGGTTAGCCGAGGTAAGGCCCTTGTCACGCCCCCTACCCGGTTTGGTCAGATCCCCATGATCAACCTGCCGCTCCCTTGGTTTAAGAGCAGTTTTCCCTTCTTTTAATCAAGAGTAGCCATGTGTAATTTCAAACCTTGTTCCCTAGAATAAAATAAATCAATCAAATACTAGCGTAAATGGAACTTTAAGCATACGTGATAGAGGGTACATCTTCACGCTCTTTTTCATTATAACCCTTTCTCTTGAAAATGGGAAAAAGGGAGGGGTGAGCTCTACAACTCAGTGAGTGGGTGATGAGAATGAGTTTTTAAAATAGCTTTTATTTTATCCAAACTGTGCCAAGGTTATCATTTCCTTTAAAAAGGATTTCCTCAAAGTTTTGTTTTAAAAACTTTTTCTCATTACCATATTAGGTGTGTTTAGCTCTTTTTAGCCCATCCCCTTGCCTCGGGAGGCGTTTAGCAAACAAACACATGACTTTCATCAAGAAGGGTACACACATTCACAAAGATAGCGCTCATCATCCCAACCGGTATGATGTGTAAATTAGCCCACTCACACGATAACCGTGACGTGTTCATCCCTAGTTGTTTTTCCTAGTCCACACCAACTTCTCCTTATCGACACTCAAGTTTGTCGTGTACTTACATGAGTGGTGCATCCTTATCATTTAAAGTTTGGCATGACAACCATCGTTTTCTAACGTATAAGCGACTAGGCTCAAAATTGTTGGTTTATTGTACTTAGTCCCCTAAAGTTCATTTTCTTTAACTTTAGGTACCTAGTGCTAACTTTTCCCCAAATTGAGTCCCAAAACTTCCAAAATTCCCTTTGGGTCCTCAATTTACTCAAAATTATGTAAGGGTCTCAAGTCTTCCAAATTTTCAATTTGATCCCCAACTTTTCAAAAATTACAATTTTGCCCCTACTTTCCAAAAATGGCAATTTGACCCCAAATGTTCTGAAATTGACCAATTGGTCGCCAACATCTTTATCATGGCCAATTGGCCTTCAATTTTGGGAAATTGCAAAGAGGTCTCTCAATGTTTCAAAATCCCCAATTTCTCTCATTTAAACTGATAGAATTTGATTTCTTCAAATTGACCATTTAATCGGGGTTAATTGTTCCAATTGAATGTATAGATCAGTTCTTACACCTCCATGTGATTCAATTGAGCTTTGAATTGCATAAATTGAGTCTGAAACAAGCTTAAACGAAGCTTCGTCAAAAAATTGTTCGTAGAGAGAGAAAGCTTTGAATGATTACTGTCAAAGGTGTGGCGATCCAAGTTCTCAATCGGGGGAGGTCGCTCTTGTTGTAAGGTTCCTTCTAGAATCAAGAATTGCTACAATTGATTTCCAAATGAGGGTGAATTTGGTTAGTGAAATTCAACACTATCTCTCTTTAACACCGATCTATAATGGTTGGAGGAGGGCTGAATTTGGCCGAAGTTAGCTTGGTCAGAACATGGTAGCTTCGGTCCTTTAGAGTTGCTTCACTGTTTGGTTCTACTGGCGCTTCTCCGGTGGTCCTCAGGTCGAAAGGAGGTTGTTGTTAGGTAGCTGACTTCCCCTAGAATCTATAGGACTTGACCTTGCCTTCTGAGGCTAAGAAAAAGGCCTAAGTCAGAGCTCTGGTTCGAGCTTCACCGAAAAATGGAGTAATTGAGAGAGCTCTTTATATAGGGAGCTCGGGGACCCTCTGTGTGACCACTTTCCATTTTGGTCAAGCTTATCCTTCACCAAAGAAGGAAGTTCTCTACATTTATGAACAGTGCTATCATCATGAGGAATAAGATGACACTGTTCCAAACTGGATCGGACTGGTCCGACCGGTTCAATAGTGAAAATTGGCCGATTTAGGCCCGATTAGACTGACTTTCTCAAAATTAAAAATTTCTAAATTACTCTAAATTCATTCTCTATCAAATGGTGGCTTCAATTTCCCAATTTGAATATTTTAAGCCACTAAGAAAAATAAATTTTGAAACCAGTTCAAGTATGGTTCAAACCGTTTCAATCTGGTTCATGTCTGATTCACCCTAAACCAGTCTCGTTTTCTCTTCCCATTTATTCCAAGGTTCTTTTCCATGATTTTCATGACTCTTTGAGTCACTCAGTATTTGTAAATTTCCCATTTTAGCCTTTCTTTATTGGTTATGGTTCGTGAACCGGTTTGGTTTTCTCTTTTGAAACGATTGATTCTTTTCCCGATTTTCTTATCTTTAAAGACGGGGTTTACAACTCTCCCCTCCTTTTTGGGGTTTTATCCCAAAACTAAGTGAGCAATCCTTTGCACCGGGAGTTACTTCCCTTCACTTAGTGCTTTAGCCACACACTTAAGAAGTTTTTCTCCCTTTTTATTTTCCACTCACTCCATGGAGTGTATCACGATTAGTCATGTCCAAACTACCCATCCCAAGGTACATCCTTAGGTCTACTTCTTACTTTACTTAGGGTAAGACTCTTCTTCTTAAGAGTTCTTATTCATGTTGTTGGGTTGGACATTCCATATATATCCTATCATCCCCGTTTCCAGTCATTCCCTTGGTTGTTGATGCTCTTAGTTTAGCATCCTTTAGGACTTTTCATCCTTAACCCCATGGGTTTTGATATAATTTCTTCCTTATCTTACTTTGGTCCTTCCTCCATTTATTTCTATGATTCCAGTTCCATTTCTTAGGTTGGCTAATGGACTTGGTCTTACTTCGGTCACCTTTCCTTGGAACTATTGGAACTTCATGTCCTTTAGAGCATGACATGTTCTAGAAATGTCTTTGTCCATTATAGTTCCAGAATGTGCGTCCTTGATGGTTCATGCCTTTCCATCCATTTAGGAGTCGTATGGCTTCATTCCTTCCTATTACTCAGTAGTTTTCCCCAACTACCTTCGGTGTTGTCCAATTGACCTTTACATTTTAACATTAGGATCATGTTAGTTTCTCCTTATCTACTCATTTTTTACCAATTTTTCTATGGTTTTTTTCTTGGTTCCAACCATCGGGTTTCCCAATAGCTTACCGACACATTGAGATCCTTTCTCACTTATGTTCTTCCTCATTTACAATGGCATTTTTTACTCAAGAGCTGTCTTGTCTTCCATCCATTCTTGCTCGCTTGTGACCATTACACCATCCCTTATTCCAAGTTGACCCTTTTCGATCTACGTATTGATTCCTTGTTTGGGGAGGTCTCCCCTTTTATGGTTTTCATTCTCTACTATGTCCTTCAAGGTAGAGACTTCCATCTTAGGGCTATACCTTTACCATTCCCTAAAGGTTCCTTCCCTTTTACCTCCTTATGCTCTTCTCTATCTTAGGGTGTTTGCCCACTTTTAATCGTTCATCATCTTGAAATTTCCATTATATCCCTTATTCCTTATTGGAGGAACTCTCGATTCTCGGTCTTATTTCATGTACTCCATCCTATGCCCAGTCGTCCACTCCGTAGGATTCAGTAAGTGAACGCGGACCACGACCAGTGTTGATGTCAGTAGTCATTTCCTTTAACCAATTCTTAACTAGAGGGCTTACTTCTCTAAGTTTTCTTATATGTGCTTTCCTCTATTTCCTTATTATGGGTAGTCCACCCCTCTCTTACTTGTACGACATCCTTTGATGCTATCTTCCCATGTACCCATTCCTTGGGTTTAACTTACTCTTTGGGCCCTCATAAGTACTTTTTTTTTGTACTTGATCTTCCCATCTCAACTAGCATTGCCTTTGCGAGCTTACCTTCTCTTCCCACTTTAATTAGGTCCATCACTTCTTCATTGGGGCATATACTTCCCTAGGACTTCTTTCCTAGATTGGTTTCATCCTTCTTCACCCTTACAGGTATCTGACCTTAGAGCAAATTTATTACATCCCTTGATGCCGTCCTTTTCTACTTACCCTCTCTTTTGAAATCTTGAGGCACGTCATTTGTACTCCATCATCATTCTGACTTGCATCCTAGTACCAATTTATCTCCTTTAGGGAGGCGTTCAAATCCTCCTAGTTTCAAGGTCTCTTGATCACCTTACGAGAGGCTTACTTGAGGTCCTAAGGTGAATTTTAGAGTTTTGAGACTCAATTTACGAGAAAATCGAAATTAGGGACTTAAAGTTAAAGAAAAATAACTTTTGGGAGAAGCGCCGGCATGATCGAACAGTGAAGCAACTCTGGTGGGCCGAAGCTGCCCTGTTTTGGCCGAGTTGAAATCGGCCAATTTGAGCCCTCCTTAGGCCAAACCAAACTCTACCGACACCTCCTCAGCCCTTCCACGACCGAATTAGGACCGAAACGTAAGCCAATCCGGCTCCCCTTTACAATTTCCAATTAGTATTAGAGAGAAAGTCAACCGAATTTCAATGATGAAATTCTAATCCAATTCAACATCAATTGATGTCATTCTTGATCCTATGAAGAACCTTTGGAGGAGAGCTACCTGCCTAGATAGGAAGCTCGGACCGTCGCGCCCTCACCAGTGAGAAATCGAACATTTCTCTCTCTACAGTCAGTTATTTGGCGAAGCTTTGTTTGAGCTCATTCCGGTGTTAAAACCTGCGATTCAGAGTTCCTTAGAATCATATGAACATGTAGAAACTCAATTTCAACTTCAATTTCAATGAATAGAGGTGTTTGATCGGTCAATTTGATGAAATCAAATTCAGCTGTGTTAAAGAGTTGAAATTGGGGAAATTTGGGAATTTTTGAAACTTCGAAGGACCAAAATGTAATTTTCTAAAATTACGAGTCAATTGGTCATGATAAGAATATTAGAGGGCCAATTGAGAAATTTTAAAATTCTTGAGGAAAAATTTACCATTTTTGTCAAGGAAGGGCAAAATGGTAATTTTGAAAAATTTAGGCCCAAATTGAAAATTTGGGAAATTAAACCCCTTTTTGCAAAATTTAATAAATTGAGGTCCTAAGTTAAATTTTAAAAGTATTGGGACTCAATTTGAGGAAAAACCCGGCAATAGGGAATTAAAGTTAAAGAAAACTAACTTTAGGGACCTAATTGCAAAAATATATAAAGTTGGGTTTTCTCATTCATTGGAACGAATAAGGGCTATTAGGCCAAAAAATAATGAAGAACTATGTTCATTTCATGTAGGAGAACGAGACATCGGGAACGCCAGTTGAAGTCCAGCGTGCAAGGCACGGAACTCGACTAAGTGGAATTTCAGTGCACGATTGGGTTAGTGGGATTTTATATCATACCCGGTTGGGCATGATAAGCACATCGAAATAAAAACCCACTACTATGTGGTATTTTAAACATCACAACTTAGAGTAGTGATGTGAAAACCATGCGGAAAAACTACTTACCGGTGGTAAGTAGATCATATCCAGTTAATATAATGAAACTTCCTCGAAGGAAGTTAAAAACCCGTTCATCAGTTATGAATGGAGATATTCTTATATCGGATCGGTATAATGGATAGTGAAAACATAATTTTGTCGGAAGTGTTCTCCCCTGACTGTGTGCCAATGCTTAAACAATTTGGGAGACCTTCTCGACAGGAGCTCAAATAGCTCTTATAGGCTGGGGTCCTCGGTTTTGGAACTTGGGGGCTAATATGCCCGATTTTTTTTAAAATCCTGAACAGTAGGCCATAGGCCAATGGGCATGAGCAGAAGCTTGTAAACGAAAAAGGAGTAACATCCCCAAAAAGAACCACAAGAATAGAAAACGATTGATATGGAAAAGAGATTAAGATTTCACTTGGCAAAGTTGAAGAGAAAGTGCAATAACAGGAAGTTCCAAGTGTAACAAATTCCTTAGAAATTTTAGAGGATAAGAAATATGTGGACGGTAAAGTGTGAGTAGAAGGAAGAAGAAAAATAAGAGTAGATGAAGCGTACCAAGTCTATAAGTTAGGAGAGAGTTTCCAAAGAATAAGGCGATCAAACACCAAGAAGTATGAGTGGTTAGAGTATTAGGAGGTTGAGCATGATCTACTAAAATAAGGCCTAGAAAACTCAAATTAGGAACATCAAAGAAATATTATGTAAGTAAATAAATTAATTGGACCAAATAATTTGGAGGAGTAAACAAAGTCTAACCAGAGAGGGGGAATAGTGGAAATATACACCCCAACCAAGACAAAGAGGGAAACACTGAGGATATAAAGGTACAAAAGATTTGAAAACGATAAGGATAAGAAACCCACCTCAAAGGAGTAGGCGAATATGGAAGCGAGTGGAAATAATGCAAGGTCAATTGAAGGTACTACTGGATTCAAAGAGCAAGATTAAGTTGATAAAGATATTGACAAAATACACTCCCGAAATTTAAGTAGTTCAATGGTAGAATTAGAAATACTAAGGGAAGGAGAATGGGAAGCTCATTAGAGAAAGAAATTACCCGACTCATTACTTAGAATAAGCTACGATAATGTTGGCACTTTAGATATGGCGCCCCTACCTTTACGGGATTGAGTACATGATATACACAGATCACAAGAGCTATAAGTACTTCCTAACCTAAAAGGAATTAAACCCCATCAGGAGAGATGACTGAAATTGGTGAAGGATTATGATCTTGCAATAAAATACCACCCTGGAAAGGCTAATGTGGTAGCAGATGCTTAAAATCGCAAGTATCAAACTGAGACGACATAAGTAAAGACAAGCTACATATCTTGTTACAACAATTGGGAAGGATAGAGGCAAACCTAAGGAAAGACAAGCAGGAAAATGCTTGGTGATTAATGTGGTGGTAAGACCTAGTCTAATGGGCATATAAAGGCTCAACAAAAGATTGATAAAGAACTTCAATCTTACTTGAATCCGGCTAACAGAGAAAGGAAACTAGATTATGATATGCGAAGTGATGGAGTAATGCCCTATAAGGGTAGGATATCTGTGCCTCAAGATAAGGAGTTGAAAAGATTAATTATAGAAGAGGCACACAGTGCGGTGTATGCTATGCATCCGGGCAGTACTAAGTTGTACTGCTCTCTCGAACAAGCATACTGGTAAAAGGGTATGAAGCGGGATATTGCAGAATATGCAGCTAAATGTTTGACCTGTCAACACATAAAAGCGGAGCATCGGAAACCATCAGGACTACTATAACAATTACCAATTCCCGAGAGGAAATAAGAGCACATCATCATGAACTTCGTCACAGGCCTATCCGTGGCTAAAAAGGGGTCAAGATGCGATTTGGGTAATAGTGGATAGATTGACCAAATCAGCTCATTTTCTCCCTATAAAAGTGATGAACACAGTGGAACAACTGGCTCTCCTATACATGAAGAAAATAATAAGACTCCATGTTGTCCCGGTGAGTATAGTATCGGATAAAGATCCGAGATTTTCTTCCAGGTTTGTGGTTGTGTCTGCAAAACGAAATGGGGGACCAAGCTCCATATGAGTACGGCATTTCACCCTCAGACAAATGGACAGTCTGAGCAAACCATCCAAACTTTGGAAGACATGTTGAGAGCATGGATGTTCACCATTAACAAAAGCTGGGAGGAATACTTATACCTAATGGAATTTACGTATAATAATAGTTATCAAGCCAGTAATCAGATGGCACCCTATGAAGCCCTTTATGGACGGTCTTGTTGGACCCCTCTATTCTGGGAAGAAGTAGGGGAAAGGAAGTTAGAAAGGGTAGAAATGATTGAGGATGCCAAGGAGAAAGAAAAAATTAATAAGAAGTCGTATTAAGACCGCACTGGACAGTAAAAGGAGTTACACGGATAATCGGAAGAAAGATTTGGAGTTCAAAGCGAGAGATTAGGTATTCCTCAAAGAATCTCCATGGAAAGGAATACTAAGGTTGCAGCAAAGAGGAAAGCTAAAACCAAGATATATTGTCCCATATCCCATTATTCAAAGGATAGGACCGGTAGCTTATAAATTAGAACTGCCTCCTGATCGGCAGAGAATACATGAGGTATTCCACATTTTAGTACTTCAGAAATATCAGCCTAATTGTAGTCACGTACTAGACCAACCTCCAATGGAACTAGAAGAGAACATGACTTATCAGATAGAGCCGGTACAAATCATCAACTGGAGAGACAAGAATTTTAGGAACAAGAAAATTCCTATGGTCAAGGTGTTGTGGCAGAACGGACCCGTGCAGGAAGAGACATGGGAAACTGAGTCTATGATGAGGGATAGTTATCCTCAGTTATTTAACATGTAACTATTTTGAGGAAAAAACCCCTAAAAGGAGGGGAGAGTTGTAAACCCTGTCCTTTAGTAATGAGAAAACCGGGAAAATAACCGGTAAATTTGAATCTTTAAACCGAATTGGTCTACAAGCCAGATTGTTAGGGCATGAGCAAATGTGAAAAAAAATTCTAACTCGCATGTGACTCAAAGAGGTTCATAAACTGGGGAGAAAGATCCTAGGATGAAATAAAGAGGATAGACCGAAGCAGTTCAAGAGGACTAGGTCCGAATCGAATAGAACCGATTTATGAACTGAGTTGATTCATGAACCGGAACTGATAGAGAATGGGTAAACCAAGAAGCTTATGGATCCCTTGTAATTTATAATCCTTGGGAAGGAACCTTAGAACAATGTGGAAGAGAAAAACCAGACTAGTTCGGTTAAACCGAACCCGAACCGGATTAAACCAGTTTAAGAACCGAGCCGATTTATGAACCGGAATCGATTAAGAGATGGTAAACCGAGAATTTTATGGACCCTAAGTGACCTAAGGAGTCACAAAAGACATGGACATAGATTCGTGAAGGAATTGGGGATGAAAACTAAACCGGTTCAGGTTAACCGGATCCAAACTGGTTCGGACCGATTTGAACCACTATTGAACCAGATCCTAAATTAATTTTTCTAGGTGGCTTAAGTAATTCAAATTTGAGATTTGAGGCACCATTGGATAGAAAATGAATTTAGATGAATTTAGAAATTTTTAGATTTGAATAACTCGGTCGACTGACGGGTGAACCGACCAGTTTAAGCTTTGAACCCGGTTGGGACCGGTCCGATCCAGTTCGGAACAGTGTCATCTTCTTCCTCGGGATGATAGCACTGATCACCCACTGGAAAATCAAAGTAGTGTTGGTGAAAAAGAAATGTTTCCGTTCGGTACATTTTAGGTTTTCAATGCCTATTATAAAGGTGCCAAATGAATGGCCAACGGGTCCCTGAGCACCCTATATAAAGAGCCCCCCTCCATTCGTCCTCTCCACACCTGAAAAGCTCACTCTCTATCAGTTGCTTACTTTTTCGGCGAATCTCAAACCAGAGCTCTAATATAGGGTCAATTCTGAACCAAAGAAGGTGAGGTCGAGTTCATTAGAACTGGGGAGAAGTCAGCTACACGGTGGTGACGTCCGTTCATTCCGAGAGTTGCCGGAGAAACACCGGCGTGATCGAATAGTGAAGCAGCTCTGGCGGGCCGTAGCTGCCCTGTTTCATTCGAGTTAAAATTAGCCAATTTGAGCCCTCCTTAGGCCAAACCAAGCTCTCCCGACACCTCCTCAACCCTTCCACGGCCGAATTAGGACCGAAAGATAATCCAATTCGGCTTCCCTTTACAATTTCCGATTAGTGTTAGAGAGAGAGTCAGTCGAATTTCAATGACGAAATTCTAATCCAATTAGACATCAATTGATGTCATTCTTGATCCTAGGAAGAACCTCTGGAGGAGAGTTACCTACCCAAATAGGAAGCTCGGATCGTCGCGCCCTCACCAGTGAGAAATCGAAGCTTTCTCTCTACAATCTATTTTCTGGTGAAGCTCCATTTAAGCTCGTTCCGGTGTTAAAACTTGTAATTCAAAGCTCCTTAGAATTGTATGAACATGTATAAACTCAATTTCAACTTCAATTTCAACGAATAGAGGTGTTTGATCGATCAATTTGATGAAATCAAATTCAACTGTGTTAAAGAGTTGAAATTGGGGGAAATTTAGGGATTTTCGAAAATTCGAAGGACCAAAATGTAATTTTCTAAAATTGAGGGTAAATTGGTCATGATAAGAATATTACAGGGCCAATTGAGAAATTTTAGAATTTTTGGGGCAAACTTTACGATTTTTGTAAAGGAAGGGCAAAATGGTAATTTTAAGAAAATTTAGGGACCAAATTAAAATTTTGGGAAATTAAACCCCCTTTTGTGGAATTTAATAAATTGAGGTACTAAAATAAATTTTAAAAGTTTTGGGACTCATTTTGAGGAAGAACCTGGCAATAGAGACCTAATTACAAATATATATAAAGTTAGGTTTTCTCATTTATTGGAACGAATGAGGGCTATTAGGCCAAAGAATAATGAACAACTATGTTCATTTTGTATGGGAGAACAAGACATCGAGAACGCCAGTTGAGGTCCAGCGTGCAAGGGACGGAACTCGACTAAGTGGAATTTCACTACATGATCGAGTTAGTGGGATTTTATACCATACCCGATTGGGCATGATAAGCACATCGAAATAAAAACCCACTACTATGTGGTATTTTAAACATCACGACTTATAGTAGTGATGTGAAAACCATGCGAAAAAACTACTTACCGGTGGTAAGTAGATCATACCCGGTTGGTATGATAAAACTTCCTAGAAAGAAGTTGAAAACCCGTTCATCGGTTATGAACGGAGATGTCTCTATATTAGGTCAATATAATAGATAGTGAAAACATATTTTTGTCAGAAGGGTTCTCCCCTGACTGTGTGACAATTCTTAAACAATTTATGAGACCTTCTCGATGGGAGCTCGAATAGCTCTTATAGCTCGGGGGCCTCGGCTTTGGAACTTGGGGGCTAATATGCCCAGTTTTTTTTGAAAATCTCGAACAGTGGGCCATAGGCCAATGGACACGAGCAGGAACTCGTAAACGAACATAATATATGTACCATAAAATTTTAATAAGTAAATTGTATGGTCATGGTACCAAGGCTAGTCCGACATTCTCAGTCAACTAGTAGGAGTGCAACATGACCGGTCTCCGGACCAGTCAAGACAAACAGTTGAAGGTTGAATTGAAAGTCGGGACCATTGGACTAATGACACCACAGATTACATGGCATAATATGAAAACATTATTTGTGCATGCATAATGAGTACCAAGGCTGGTCCGACATTCTCAGTCAACTAGTAGGAGTGCAACATGACCGGTCTCCGGACCAGTCAAGACAAACAGCTGCAGGTTGAGTTGAAAGTCGGGACCATTGAACTAATGACACCACAGATTATATGGCATAATAAGAAAACATTATTTGTGCATGCATAATGAGTATGGGATCATCAAGACGCCCATGAGGGATAGTGATGCAACCTAAGGGCCTCGGACAACCCGGTGTGTATAAGGGTAGTTCGGCGTTCCAGGTGACCGTGCAAAATTTGGAGTAGCACCAAGAGCATGAGACCGGGGTGGGGATAGGATGAGATCTCTGTCCTCATATGGACACGAAGAATCGATTTGGGATTGAGGGTCAGATTTCACGCACATCCGTTCATTCTCAAGGTAGAAGTGGTCGTACTTCTATTTAGGTGGCCGGTAAAGTCGCCCCGAAGCCACAAGTGGGTTCAGTGGTCGTGTTGGCCTGCGAATGAGTGTAACCTTCATGATAAAGGATGTGTGTTAGGTGATGACACACCGTGATAATAAGAAATGGTAGAAAAACCCAAATGTTTAAATGAAGGGATATTGAAAAGCAAGGAGTCTAGCATACTACAATATAAATATTTTTCCTAAAAGTTAAAAGTAGACTTTTGAAAAACCCATTCAGTGAGTTGTAGAAACTCACCCCTCTTTTCTACCCCTTTTCAGGAAAAGAGAAAATGACTAGGAGTAACACCGAGCCTTACCCTTTATCAGGTATGCTTAATTTTTCCTTAAGCTTGCATTTTAATTGATATATGTCTTCTAGGGAACAAGGTTGAAATTTCGCCTAGCTCCTCTCAAGTAAAAGAAGGAGGAAACTCCTCTTGAACCAAGAAAGAGCGGCAGGTTGTTCACGGGGATCCAACCAAACCGGGTTGGGGTGTGACAACTAAAGTGGTATCAGAGCCTAGTTCCCTTGAAACATTATCAATAATATGCCCTGATGTTAATCCAAATTTAAACTATCTTGTAGGAATGAGAATCCCTAGGAAATTTGCAAGAAAATCTAGTCCTTCCCCTATAAGCGTGAAAAAGACATCCAACCCAAGGGAGGAAGCCGTTCAGAGGTTCCTAAGGGGCGAAAAACGAGTACCCAAAGACATGGTGGAGGACTACTGGAAACTAGTTGGAGCCTTACTGGAACCAAAAGGCATCATATACCATTCTCCCAGACAAGAGGAACCATCACCACCTCCTAGAAGTCCAACCCCTCCTCCAATACCACAACCATAGAAGAAGAACCCCACCAAGAAAGAGGCATGTGATAATTATTGGGATGCTTATGCCACCTTCATGAAGGTCCACCAAGTACCTCTACCCACTCAACCTGACTTCAATCCATCTCGATGGATGAAATGGACATATGAGTGTGAGGCAGAAGTACTAAGGCGGTATGGGTTGGAAGCCACACATGAAATTCGTCCTATTGAGGAGCACGAATGGTCCCCAATCAATTACTCAGAGCCTTCTAACCAAGAGTCTCATAATCGTTTTAGGGTTAACTCTAATCCTATGACCCCAAGGGATTTGGGGTAGAGAACTCATGTAATAAGACAAAATTTTAGCAATAAAATATTTCTTGAATGAATTAGAAGTTCATTCAAAACTCTCGAGTCCCATGAGAAAAAAATTAAGTAGATAAAAGTTTTAGGAAATAAATTCCCCCTAAGGGAGAATGGCCTATGTACAGTTAAATTCAAACTTTAGGACTTAGAAAAACGATAAGGAGAAATTCATCTGGTGGAAATCCTAAGGAAAGAAAAAGGAGTTAGAGGAGCAACCATCCAAGAGCACATAATTTTCGAGAGACCCGGGAGGAAGTATAACACCCCAAAAAGAACCACAAGAATAGAAACCGATCGATAAGGAAAAGAGATTAAGATTTCACCTGGCAAAGATGAAGAGAAAGTGTGACAACAGGAAGTTCCAGGTGTAACAAATTCCTTAGAAATTTCAGATGATAAGAAACATGTGGAAGGTAAAGTGTGAGTAGAAGGAAGAAGAAAAACAAGAGTAGATGAAGCGTACCAAGTCTATAAGTTAGGAAACAGTTTTCAAAGAACGAGGCAATCAAACACCAAGAAGTACCAGTGGTTAGACTATTAGGAGGTTCAGCATGGTCTTTTACAAGAAGGCCTAGAAAACTCAAATTAGGAACGTCAAAGAAATATTATCTAAGTAAATAACTTAATTGGACCAAACGATTTGAAGGAGTAAACAAAGTCTAACCAGAGAGGGGGAATAGTGGGAATATACACCCTAACCAAGACAAAGAGGGAAACACTGAGGATATAAAGGTACAAAAGTTTTGAAAATGATAAGGATAAAAAATCCACCTCAAAGGAGTAGGTGAATATGGAAGCGAGTGGAAATAATGCAAGGTCATTCGAAGGTACTACTGGACTCAAAGAGCAAGAATAAGTTGATAAAGATATCGACAAAATACACTCCCAAAATTTAAGTGGTTCAATGGTAGAATTAGAAATACGAAGGGAAGGAGAATGGAAAGCTCATTAGAGAAAGAAATTACCCGACTCATGACATAGAATTAGCTACAATAATGTTGGCCCTAAGGATATGGTGCCCCTACCTTTACGGTATTGAGTACAGGATATACACAGATCACAAGAGCTATAAGTACTTCCTAACTGAAAAGGAATTAAACCCCGTCAGGAGAGACGACTGAAATTTGTGAAGGATTATGATCTTGCAATAAAATACCACCCCAGAAATGCTAATGTGGTAGCAGATGCTTAAAATCGCAAGTATCAAACTGAGACGACATAAGTAAAGACAAGCTACATATCATGTTACAACAATTGGGAATGATAGAGACGGACCTAAGGAAAGACAAGCAGGAAAATGCTTGGTGATTAATGTGGCGATAAGACCTAATCTAATGGGCATATAAAGGCTCAACAAAAGATTGATAAAGAACTTCAATCTTACTTGAATCTGGCTAACAGGGAAAGGAAACCATATTACAACATGCGAAGTGATGGAGTAATTCCCTATAAGGGTAGGATATGTGTGCCTCGAGACAAGGAGTTGAAAAGATTAATTCTAGAAGAGGCACACGGTGCGGTGTATGCTATGCATTCGGGCAGTACTAAGATGTATCGCTCTCTCAAACAAGCATACTGGTGGAAGGGTATAAAGTGGGACATTGCAGAATATTCAGCTAAATGTTTGACCTGTCAACACATAAAAGCGGAGCATCAGGAACCATCAGGACTACTATAACAATTACCAATTCCCGAGAGGAAATAAGAGCACATCATCATGAACTTCGTCACAGGCCTATCCGTGGCTAAAAAGGGGTCAAGATGCGATTTGGGTAATAGTGGATAGATTGACCAAATCAGCTCATTTTCTCCCTATAAAAGTGATGAACACAGTGGAACAACTGGCTCTCCTATACATGAAGAAAATAATAAGACTCTATGTTGTCCCAGTGAGTATAGTATCGGATAGAGATCCGAGATTTTCTTCCAGGTTTGTGGTTGTGTCTGCAAAACAAAATGGGGGACCAAGCTCCATATGAGTACGGCATTTCACCCTCAGACAGATGGACAGTCTGAGCGAACCATCCAAACTTTGAAAGACATGCTGAGAGCATGGATGCTCACCAAGAACAAAAGCTAGGAGAAATACTTATGCTTGATGGAATTTGCGTATAATAATAGTTATTAGGACAGTAATCAGATGGCTCCCTATGAAGCCCTTTATGGACGGTCTTGTGGTACCCCTCTATTTTGGGAAGAAGTAGGGGAAAGGAAGTTGGAAAGGGCATAAATTATAGAGGATGCTACGGAGAAAGAAAAAACTAATAAGGAGACGTATTAAGATTGCACTGGACAGACAAAGATGTTAAGCGGATATTCGGAAGAAAGATTTGGAGTTCAAAGCAGGAGATCAGGTATTCCTCAAAGTATTTCCATGGAGAGGAATACTTAGGTTTCAGCAAAGAGGAAAGCTGAAACCAAGATATATTGGCCCATATCCCATTATTCAAAGGATAGGACCGGTAGCTTATAAATTAGAACTGCCTCCTGATCGGTAGAAAATACATGAGGTATTCCACATTTCAGTACTTCAGAAATATCAACATGATTCTAGTCATGTACTGCACTGACCTCCAATGGAACTGGAAGAGAACATGACTTATTAGATAGAGCCGGTACGAATCATCGATCGGAGAGACAAAAATTTGAGGAACAAGAAAATTCCTATGGTCAAGGTGTTATGGCAGAACGAACCCGTGCAGGAAGAGACATGGGAAACCGAGTCTATGATGAGGGATAGTTATCCTAAGTTATCAGACTCTCGTGTGATTCAAAGAGGTTCATAAACTATCCGAGGACCGGGTCCGAATCGGATAGAACCAGAACCGATAGAGAATGGGTAAACTAAGAAGCTTATGGATACCTTGTGATTTATAATCCTTGGGAAGGAACCTTAGAACAATGTGGGAGAGAAAAACCATGCCAGTTCGGGTAAACCGAACCCAAACCGGATTAAACCAGCTTAAGAATTGAGCCATTTTATGAACTAGAATCGGTTAAGAGATGGTAAACTGGGAATTTTATGGACCCTAAGTGACCCAAGGAGTCACAAAAGACATGGAAATAGACTTGTGGTGGAATTGGGGATGAAAACTAAACCAGTTCAGGTGAACTGGATCTGAACTGGTTCGAACCAGTTTGAACCACTATTGAACCAAATCCTAAATTAATTTTTCTAGATGGCTTAAATAATTCAAATTTGAGATTTGAGGCCACCATTGGATAGAAAACGTATTTAGATGAATTTAGAAATTATTATATTTGAAAAACTCGGTCGAATGAGGGGTGAACCGGCCAGTTTAAGCTTTGAACCCGGTTCGTACCGGTCCGCTCCGATTCAAAACAGTGTCATTTTCTTCCTTGAGATGACAGCAATGTTCACTCACCGGAAAATCAAAGCAATGCCAGCGAAAAAGAAATGTTTCCATTCGGTATGTTTCAAGTTTTTAATGCTTATCATAAAGGTGCCAAACGGACAGCCAATGGGTCCCCGAGCTCCCTATATAAAGAGCCCCTCTCGATTCGTCCTCTCCACACCTAAATAGCTCACTCTCTCTCAGTTGCTTAGTTTTCTGGTGAAGCTCGAACCAGAGCTTTGATATAGGGTCAATTTTGAGACAAAAAAGGCAAGGTCGGGTTCATTAGAACCGGAGAGAAGTCAGCTAAACGGTGGTGATGCTCGTTCATTCCGAGAGATGCCGGAGAAGCACCGGCGTGATTGAATAGTGAAGCAGCTCCGGCGGGCCGAAGCTACCTTGTTTCGGCCGAGTTAAAATTGGCCAATTCGAGCCCTCCTTAGGCCAAACCAAGCTCTCCCCACACCTCCTCAGCCCTTCCACGGTCAAATTAGGACTGAAAGGTAAGCCAATTCGGTTCCCTTTACAATTTCCAATCAATGTAAAAGAGAGAGTCAGCCAAATTTCAATGACAAAATTCTAATCCAATTCGACATCAATTGATGTCATTCTTGAGTCTAGGAAGAACCTCTGGAGGTGATCTACCTATCCAGATAGGAAGCTCGGACTGTCGCGCCCTCACCGGTGAGAAATCGAAGCTTTCTCTCTCTACAATCTATTTTCCAGTACAACTCCCTTTGAGCTCGTTCCGATGTTAAAACCTGGCGGCTAATATGCTCAATTTTTTTGAAAATCTCGAACAGTGGGCCATAGGCCAATGGGCACAAGCAGAAGCTTATAAACGAACATAATATATGTGCCTTAAAACTTTAATATGTAAATTGTATGGTCATGGTTCCAAGGTTGGTCCGACATTCTCAATCAACTAGTTAACCCCACACTTTTGAGTGCGACATGACTGGTTTCCAGACCTATTAACCCCGCACTTTTGAGTTAAGAAAAACCATGAAAGAACCAGTCAAACCGAGTAAGAAAACTGAGTTGATTTACAAACCCGACCATTTGGGAACAAGCAATTTGTAAATTTACAACTTCTGGGTGATTCAAAGGGTTTATTAAACCTTGGAAAAGAAACTTAAGACAAATTAAAAGTGAAAAACTAAATTGGTTCAGGTGAACGACAATCCATAAAAACTTTGAAGTTAAGCGTGCTTGCCCGAGAGTATTGTGAGGATGGTTGACATATTGGGAAGTATGATTTTTTTGTAACCCGAAATTTCGATCAAAAATTTTTATGTCAACGTACGCGTTATCATAAATAGCCATAATTTAATACCGAAATTAAATTATTGGAATTAATACCAATAATTTAATACCAAAATTAAATTGTTGAAATTAATACCAATAATTTATGACAATATTAATACTAATAATAAATCTCTTCCATTTAATACATGGTTTTACACCTATATAAATAGATCATCCCGATTCATTCTCCTCACACCCGAACACTACTCTCTCTCTCTCTACTGCTCCATTTCTTGGTGAAGCTTAAACAAGAGCTTCGACTTGAACATTTTTCTTAACCTCGGAAGGAGAGGTCGGGCTCTTTAGAACCGGGGAGAAGTCAACTATCTGATAGCAAACTCCAGTCAATCCAAGAATCACTAGAGAAGCACCGACATGATGGAATAGTGAAGTAGCTCCAGCGGATCGAAGCTGCCCGCCCAAGTTGAAATTAGCCATTTCAAGCCCTCCTTGGGCCAAACCAAGCCTTTCCAACACTTGCTCAGCCCTCCCACGACCGAATTAGGACTGATGCTAGAGAGAGAAACGGAAGAATTTTAATAATGAAATTCTAACTCAATTCAGCATCAATTGATGCAATTCTTGATTCTAAGATAAACCTCAAAATAAGAGCTATCTTCCTAGATTGAAAGCTCGAACTACCGTGCCCTCACTGGTGAGAAATCGAATCTTTCTCTCTCTATAGTCTCTTTTCTAGCGAAGCTCCGTTTGAGCTCAATTTTAGAATCGTATGAACATGTAGGAATCGTATGAACATGTAGGAACTCAATTTTAACTCCAATTTCAACAATTAGAGGTGTTTGATCAGTCAATTTGATGAAATCAAATTCGGTAGTGTTGAAGAGTTGAAATTGGGGAAAATTTTGGGGAAAATTGGGGATTTTCAAAATTCAAAGGACCAAAATGCAATTTTATGAAATTGGGGGTCAATTGGGCATGAAAATAATGTTAGAGGACCAATTGAGGATTTTTGGATTATATGCCATAAAACTTTAAATAAAGGAATTGTTTGGCCATGGTACCAAGATAGGACAGACATACTCAGTCAACTAGCGGTAGTGCGACATGACAAATTGACAGACCAGTCAAGACAAACAACTGTGGGTTGAGTTGAGAGTTGGGGCCGTTGGACCAGTGGCACCATAGATTATATGGCATAATGAGAAAATTATTAATTTGCATGCACTGTGATTACGGAACCATCAAGACGCCCAAGAGGGGTAGTGATGCGTTCTAAGGGCAATGGACGAACTGGTGAGTATAAGGGCAGTGCGTCGTACCAGGTGACCGTGAGAAATTTGGAGTAGCACCAAGCGCATGAGACCGGGGTGGAGACAGGATGAGGTCTCTGTCCTCATATGGACATGAAGAAGCAATTTCGGGATTGAGGATCGGATGTCACATACACCCACTCATTCCCAGGGTAGAAGTGGTCGTGCTTCTATCTAAGTGGTCGGAAAAGTTGCTCTGAAGCCACTAGTGGGTTCAGTGATTGTGCTGACCTGTGAATGTGTGTAACCTTCATGATAAAGGATGTGTGTTGGGTGATGACACACCGTGGTTAAATATGAAATGGTGGAAAAATAAAAAAAATTTTAATCAAGGGATTTTTGAAAAAAATGAGTTTGGCACATTCCAATAATAAATGTTTTCTTAAAAGTCTAAACTTTTAAAAACCCATTCATTGAGTAGTTGTACTCACCCCTCCCCTATATCCCTTTTCAGGAAATACTAGAAAAGCCTACCCTTAAGGACCATCAACTAAGATGCATGTGATATAGGTATGATAAATCTAAATTCTTATGCAGTTTTGTTTATGTTATTCCTGGAAAAGGTGCAGGTTTAAAGGACGCCTTACTCTTTATGGTCTATAATAAGGGGAAACCCTTTAATAAACCGGGAGAGTGGCGAGTTGATCACAGGGATCCGACCAAACTGGGTCGGGGCGTGATAGGACCAGTCAAGACAAAAAGTTGTTGGTTGAGTATAAAGTCGGCACTATTAGACTAATGATACCAAAGATTACATGGCATAATAAGAAAACATTGTTTGTGCATGCACAATGAGTATGGGATCATCAAGATGCCCATGAGGGTTAGTGATGCGTCCTAAGGGCCCTGGACAACCCGGTGAGTATAAGGGTAGTTCGTTGTTCCAGGTGACTATGCGAAATTTGAAGTAGCACCAAGTGCATGAGACCGAGGTGGGGACAGGATGAGGTCTCTGTCCTCATATGGACACGAAGAATCAATTTCGGGATTGAGGGTCGGATGTCACACACATCCGCTCATTCTCAAGGTAGAAGTGGTCGTACATCTACCTAGGTGGCCGATAAAGTCACTCCGAAGCCACAAGTGGGTTTAGTGGTCGTGCTGGCCTGCGAATATGTGTAACCTTCTTGATGAAAGATGTGTGTTGGGTGATGACACACTATGATTATAAGAAATGGTAGAAAAACCCGAATGTGGGATTTTGAAAAGCGAGGAATCTTGCACACTCCAATATAAATGTTTTTCCTAAAAGTTAAAAGTATACTTTTGTAAAACCCATTCACTGAGTTGTAGAAACTCACCACTCTTTTCTATCCCTTTTCAGGAAAAGAGAAAAAGACTAGGAGTAACATCAAGCCTTACCCTTTATCATGTATGCTTAATTTTTCCTTAAACTTGCATTTTAATTGATATATGTCTTCCAGGAAACAAGGTTGAAATTTTGCCTAGCTCCTCTTGAGTAAAAGAAGGAGGAAACTCCTCTTGAACCAAGAGAGCGACGACTTGTTCACGGGGATCCAACCAAACTGGATTGGGGCGTGACAATAATGTTGCAAGACTGTCGATATTTACCTTGATGTCACAATGGGCCAAAGGCCATCGTTTTCTAAAATTAAGTGGGCCTAAGGCCATGTTTTGAAAATACTTGACCAATGGGACCAAGGCCAATGGAAATGGGCCATGTCCCTTAAATAACACAATTAATATTTTAGAGCCATACCTTAAAGAAAGACATAATAATTGGATGTGTGAAATGGGCCTTGCATAATAAATTCTACCAAGCCAAGGCAGTCCTTAACCTAAAAAGCTAAAAGAACATAGACAACTGATTAAAAACCCAAAATACATGCATGATATTGTTGAGCGAGATTAATAGGCGTCCAGTAAGGGTTAGTGGTAATTCCAAGGGTTGATGAACAGAACGGCTAGTACAATGAATAAAATGCTAGTCCAATATGTTAGGGGCCCCGAGAGTCCTACGCACACCAGGTCTTGGTGAAGGGGAAAAGGACTCATCCCTTAGTAGCAAACAACTTGAATTATTGTATGTGGGTAGAGAAGTGGTGCCCACGCAATCAGTCTATCCTTACAGACAGGTTGTCACGCCCTAACCCTGTTCGGTTGGAACCTCATGAGCAATCTGCCACCTTTCCTTATGCTAATCGGGTATTCCTACCTAGTTGGAGTAAGGAAAGTAATGGCATTCATTGACTTGGTCTTTCCAAAGCAGGAGTATAAAAATAACTTAAGATTGAGATCATACATACTTGGGTGAAGTTTGCCTCGGTCCTTTGTACTTTATCTTCACAACCCTTGTGCCTGCCTAAAAAGGGTTAAGGGATGGGATGAGTAGCGTAACTCGGTGAGGGGCTAGCTATCATGGTATTTTTAACATTTACATTTGAGTTTAAGCCATTAGTTTGGGTTCACACATTCTTAGAGCAGTCCCTGACTACACCCCTTGTGGACTAGAGCACATTTATCGTCCACCCTAATAGAAGTTTGTTACTTCTACCCTAAGTCTAAGTGGAGATCAGTTGTCCGACCATTAGACCCGGGCCATAATCCGTGTCCGCAAAGATGGGACGAGACCTTTCCCCCTCTGACCTTGGTCTTAGTGCACATGAAGCTCCATGAGCTTCCCGACATACTGGACGATGGACTTCTCTTATACTCCCTAGGTTGTCCAACAGCACTTTGATCCACCGCTACCCCATGTTGGGTGCCTCGATGGCTCAAAACTCATTGCATGCACAAATGATAGATGTGTTAATCATATTCATTATCTTTTGGGCTACTAGACAAACCGGCCCGATGACTCAGCTTTGACTTTATGACTGCTGGTCCAACTGGCTCACTGACCCAGCTTTGGCTCAGTGGCTATTAGCCTAACGAGTCCATACACCGAGCTTCGGCGAATTTGCTGGCACACACACACAATTATACAGGTATGGGAGTGTTTTCAATATATACGTCTTAACTTGTAAATGGGCATATGCCCATGACCATTAGCCTTGGGCCCACTCTAGCATTTCTTGGCCTATTATCGCATGGTTCATGCTCTCATCGGGACAGTCTCCCAAAATATTTAAGCTTATTTTCAATTCAGGAACCAATACACATAAGTCCAACCGGACATGATGCTAAACCCACTCACCTAGTGTTCAATGGCTCAATTCTCTCAAGTTGGTCCATCCGTATTTCTGAGATGTTTTTCGATGCAGGTTGATGTGCTTGCTCTCATACCTACATCATTCCTGGTAAGGAACATTAAGTAACTGTTCAATTCAAAATTCTCAAATCCTAACCTCATGGTAATTAACTTCCGATTAAATACAACCATTATAAATTGTTAACATGTAAATATCCACAAAATTCCCCTTTTAAGACTTGAAATCCAAGTTTTCACTTAATTGCACTTTAGTCTCCCAATTTTCCCCCACATTTCCCAAATATGACCAATTGGTCCCCAATTTCATCAAAATCACCAATTGGTCCCTAGTTTCCTCCAAATTGCTAATTATCCCTAGAGTTTCAGAAAATTGCACATATGTCCCTTAATTTTCAAAAATGCCCAATTTCCCCACAATTCTTCCCCAAATCACCTCTTTTTGTCCCAAAATTTGATTTCGCCAAATTGACCACTCAATCCATGTTAATTACTCCATATCATAGTGCTAATCAATTTCCTTACCTCTCGACGATCTAACCATGCTTTCAATCACCATTTTTAGGTCTGAAATAAGCACAAATGGAGCTTCATTGGAACATTGGAAGTAGAGAGGGAAAGCTTCAAAAGCATATTAGTGGGGCTACGGTGATCGGAGCTCTTGATTTGGGATGATAGCTTGTGTACAGGTGATCCTTCGAGGATCAAGAGCCGCTCCAATTCATATCTTGAGCAATGGGAATTTGGTCAGTGAAGTTGGGGTACTTTCTCTCTCTAGAAGTAAGCTAATCCAATGAGTTGAACCTAAATTAACTTACGTGGGCACTTCAAGGAGTCAAGAGTAGGCTGGACAGACTTGGGGAGGGCTTGTTTTGGCCGCAGAAGGTCGAGGATGGCTGAACTTTGACTAGGAAAAATTGAGCTGCTTTGAGTCCTTTAAAGCAGCTTCATTGTTTGGGTTCACCAATGCTACTCTAGTGGTCCTCGGCTAAGGTGAAGTGTGCAATTGGGTGGAGTACTTTATCTTGGTTCCAACAAGTCCTCTTGTAGCTTCAATGGTTGAGTACTCGTCGGAAACTAGTACTCGTCTTCTTCACCCGATTGCTTGATGGGCAAGACGAGGGGAGGGGTGCTCTTTATATATAGAGGTCGGCAACAGTCTGGGCTATCAGTCGGCATAGGACACGGCCCCCGTCTCGCTCGCCGGCGATCAGATAGGAGCTTTTTTCGAGTCATTGGATACATTCTACCCCTTCTTATCCTCTTCTTCCTATCATCCAAATGAAGAAGATGGCACTGTATCGCGTGTGCGGGCTTCACACGTGTCAACTTACCACATGGCGTGATGTGATTGGATTGCTTTTCTGATGCAGTATCTTAGTCAACCTTTGACTACCTAACCGGACATGTGGTGGCCTCCCATTGGTCATCCATTCCAACGTGGTTGCTGATAGTATCCATCTCGGCCGCTAACCATGACACATGGCATCCTCTGATTGGTCCTTTTAAATACACCAAATTCCCTCATAACGCACAGTGTCACTACAACGTGTTGGCCTCTAATTTGCCTGGGCTATCTGACGTGGCCCTACCACATGTTGACCTCTGATTGGTTGATCATTTCTCAAGCATTCCTAATGTTGCACCTTTGTCGGCTTCCTATTAGTCGGTCTGACTGAGTGGGCTTTTCCGACATTGGCCGTTGACCGAGACACATGTCACTCTCCCATTGGTCGGTCGTTCCTGAGGTGGATTTCCTCCCTTGACCATTGATCGAGGACACGTATTGCATCCTGATTAGTACGTGTTTCGAGGCAGTAACTATGCACTTACATGGCGCATTCTACCACATGTAGCACGATGATTGGTCACTCCTACAGATTGGGCACTAACATGGCAGCGTTTTATTGACCGGCTGGACCATTTACCTATTCGGTCTAACCAGGTTCGGTTATCCAAAATTGGAAATTGGCCGGTTGAGGCCTGATTCGACCGGTTTTTCAAAATTTAAAAATTCCTAAATTCTTCTAAAATCATTTCATATCTAATGGTGGTCTCAATTTCCCAAATTGATGTTTTTATGCCACAGAGAAAAATAATTATTTGAACCAGTTCCATACGGTTTATCCTAGTTCAATCTGGTTAAGATCCAGTTTGGGTCTGGTTTAATCTGAATCGGTATGGTTCTTACTCCCCCTTATATCCATGATTACTCCCCATGGCTTTTGGGTATTTATCGACCACTCAGGATCTTTTGATTTCTCATTTTGACAGGCATTACCGATTTTGGTTCATTTTTCCCTATTGGTTTTTGTTCCATTTTTTCGGTTCCCTAGTCCGATTTTTCATGGGGTGCGAAGACGAGGTTTACAACTCCTCCCCTCCTTTATGGAGTTTTATCCCTAAAACTTTCCACATGTCTAACCATGGGAAAAACTCTCTTTTCTCTAGTCTTAGCATTTGTTTATCTAATTCTCTATGTGGGTTCGATCCTCCCTTTCTAAGTGCCCATGGCATGCATTCCTGATGGCTTCGGACATTACAAAATTTTGCGCCTTATCTCAAATTTTGCAATGTCCTGCCCTCTTCTCGTTTCCTCTCCCTGAAGTTTGATCCCCCTAAACTTCCCTTTTTCCTAGCCCATCTTAGGGCAGGTGCACAATACGATCCTCAATGCGGACCTCAAATTATCCCAGTACTGGTTGAAACCCTGTCGTCGAATGACAGTGAAATTTCAGGAGCCCATTTCGTTGTCTCCCCCTTTTGTCACATCCTACCTTCCTAGATGGTCACCCATGCTAGTACTACTATTGTCAAGCATGCTTAACTTGGGAGTTCTTATGGCATCCAGTGAATTAGTGTTGGTATGATCGCACCCTTTTAGTTAGGGTAATACCTCTGATGTTGGCCTCCGTCTAAGGACAACCGTTCATCCCTCACAATTTGCCTTTCCCATTGGTCCAAGCCTCCTTGAGGTTCATGATTTTCTATGAAAACTCCTCGCTTCTCCTTTCCCATTCTTTGGAATTGTCCTTCCTTCATTCTTGCTTAGTGCCGAGCAGATCTCCCCTAAGCTTACGGGGCACTTCGTTCTCCTTACTCCCCTTGTCATCTTGGCTAGGGCATGTGGACTTCACCTGTTAGGACTCCTCTATGGTGCCTATTTACATGGACTGGTTCATTGGCTGTGTCTAGTCCTTAGTCTCCTTCTCCCCACACATGGCCTTTCCTTAACCACCATGTTTCGTACTTTGGTTCCATTTGTACTCCGTATGCCATGGGAAATGTTGTGATAGCTCTTAATGCTTGATTCATATCCTTAGGTTCCCTTGTATTTCTGTCATGTATTTTTATCTCAACGCGTTTGTCCATCCTCCTTTGTGACTTTTTCTAGTTCTAGTTTGAACCTCCCAGGGTGTCGCGCTCGACACTGATCATATACTCTCCCTTCCCTTCTTGTCGTTTATGTCTCGTCCCTACTACCCTTCTTGTCCAATGGCCTTGAGGGGCAGTTATCTCTTGTGTTTAGACAGTCTTGGTGTCCATCTTGCCGCCATTTCGCATAGGATAGCCTTTACAACTTTCCCGTCCTCCTTAGGACATCGTTTCTCTTTCTTGGTCATCCCATGGTGACTAGTTGTTCCCCACTGCTATGTCTATCAATAACCTCATCTTGTTTCTCCACCACTTTTCTAATGTGGATTACCCATTGCCTCTCATGTATAGTTATGCGTTTGAAATTCGGATTCTACCTTCTCTTGTGAAGGCGCTTTCCTCCCCTTCGCACTCATATGGTGTGTACCTATCAAGATGGAAATTTTCTTGTCCCACATTTTATTTCATTCGCGGCTCCTTGGAGTTCTACCTTCGACCCTTATTGCCTTCTGTAACCCCTTTTTCATTTGTGTGCACCCCCGGGCAATTGATGGGTCGTCTTACTTCGAGTTTGGGATTGCTCACGTATAATGGGTGACTTCTTCTCTTGGCATCCCAAACCTCTCCTTATGGGACATTATCTCGATCCGTTGTTCGTGGTACCTCGTGGCCTTCCTTAGCGTTGACTTATTATGCCTCCCATTCCCTTATTGTTTCCATCATTTCGTTTGGGATACCTCTTTTCCTTGTTTCTCTCTCTTTTGTCGTTCCAAACGCTCTACTCATCTCGAGTCTAGTGATACCCCAAGTTACTATCCTAAGTGCACCCTTTTCGTTCTTTGCTTTTTCAGGTTCCGGGCCTTTCTTGATTATTGGGGCTGGACTCCTTTTTGTGAGGGAGTTCTTATTCCTATTATAGGTCAAACTCTTAATTATGCTATTTATGGGTTCTTGATCCTTGACTTATCACCCACTTCAGAGGGTAGCCGATCTAATTTCTCTAGGTTTCCCAAATTTGAAGCCCTTTTTTTTGTCTTCTTTCTTTTTGTAGGAGATTATTATTGTCCTTTAATTGGACTCACAATTGATATAAAGAACCCTTTTTATTTATTCAAATCAAATTCCAAAAAAGGCTTATTACATATACTCATACCATTCTCCTTCCTAATCCCACATGTTCACCAACCAGGTATCTACCTTTGGGTGGTTCCGGGACTCCTGGTCTGATGGTTCTAAGGATGACGAGCTCATGTCCATGTATTGTCCCTCGCATTCCCTGTACGTGTTCAGATTGGGTTCCTTAAATCGAGGTGAGATTGCGACGTTGGGTGCTCCTCGAGCTCTGACTTCGTGAGTTACTAAAATCACGTACCTCTCCAGCACTACGGCTTCATACTCATAGGCTTGTTGCATCACGTTTATAGGTTCGAGGCTCACTCAAATGAGTGGGAGTTTGTGGAAGACCCTCACCTAGTTGGCATACACCTCCCAGTAGTTCTTCCATGCCTCTTCTTGTGTTGGGGTTCGTTCCGGTTGTTGGGGTGCTGGGGGTGCTTGATTTCTCTCCCGGGGTGCATTTTCTACTGAGGGTCCACTCCTTTCTTGGGGAGGATTAGGCTTGTTGAACATCTTCCTTAGCTATTCATGGAGGGCTTCTTGATCTTCTGCCATTTCCTCGGGTTGGGTTCGTTTGAGCCAGGTGGTTCCCTCACTACTCCCTTTGCTCAAAGTAGAAATTCGTACCAGTCAAGAGTTTGGGCAAGTTCATCTAGCTACCTTTCTTGGGGCCATATTCCTACTAGGTGGGAATGTTCGTTAGTGAGTGTTTTTGAGCTCAGCTCTTGATATTTGCTTGGAAAAACCCAAGCTCTAATTCCACCGAAGTTGTCATGCCTCGAACCAGTTCGGTCGGATCCTCGTGAGCAACTCGCCACCTTTCCTTATGCTAACAGGGTATTCCTACCTAGTTAGAGTAAGGAAAGTAAGGGCATTCATTGACCCGATCTTTCCAAAACATAAGTATCAAAATAACTTAAGGGTGAGCTCGTACCTGCTAGGGTGAAGTTTGCCTCGCTCCTTTGTTCTTTATCTTCATGACCCTTGTGCCTCCCAAAAAAGGGAAAAGGGAGAGGGTGTGTCACGCCCCAACCTGGTTTGGTCAGATCCCCATGATCAACCCGCCACTCTCCTAGTTTATTAAGGGTTTTTCCCTTCTTTTAAATCGTGAGGAGTAAGGCATCCTTTAAACATGTACCTTTCCTGGAATAACATTAATCAAAATTGCATGAAATTTAAACTTAACATACCTATCTTACAGGTGTAGTTAACTTGAGGTCTTTAGGTAGACTTTCCCTTGGTTACGTGAAAATGGGTATAATGGAGGGGTTGAGTTCAACAACTCAATAAATGGGTGTTTTAAAATTTGACTTTCAGAAAATAGTTTGAATTGGAGTGTGCTAGACTCCTTATTTCCTTTAAAACATTTCATCCTCAAAATCACAGTTTTCATAGCCATTTCTCATCATTAACCACAAATGGTGTGTTTATCAACCAACACACACCCTTCATCATGAAGGGAACACACATTCGCAGGGCAGCATGTCCACTACACCCACTTGTGGCATCAGAGCGACTTTATCAGCCGCCAAGATAGAAGCCTATCCACTTCTACCTTGAGAATGAGTGGATGTACGCGACATCCGACTCTTAATCCAGTAAAGAAACTCCGTGACCGTATGAAAACAGAGACCTCATCCCGACCCCACCCCAATCTCATGCGCATGAAGCTACATCAAGCTTCCCTGACTGCTAGCACGACAATTTACCCTTATTTCCACCATGTCATCTAGTAGCCCTTTAGACATATCACTAGCCCTCTTAGGCATCTTGAAGGTTCTGTACCTCAGTGCATACATAGTTTTCCTCATAAGTCATTTAATCTTTGGTGCCACTAGTCCAACAGCCCCGACCCTCAACTCGACTTGTAGCTATTTGTCTCGACTGGTCCGTCAACCTGTCTTATCGCATTGTCGCCAATCAATCGAGTATGTTGGTCCTATCTTGGTACCATGGTCAAACATATCATTCATTTAAACTTTTCATGTCTTAACTCAAGCTTTTTTATGAGCTTTGACTTGTGCCAACTGGCCTTGGGCCCATTGTACGAGATTTTTAAAATCAGGCATATTAACCCCCAAGTTCCAAAACAAAAGCCATCGGCCAAACTGAGCTATTCGAGCTCCTATCAAGAAGGTCTCCCAAAAAGTTTAAGCAGTGGCACACAATCAGGGAAGAGCACTTCTAACATAAATAATCTTTTAACTGTCCATCACACCAACCGGGTGTGAGGACATCTCCACTCATAATCAATAAGTAGGTTTTCTACTTATTTCTAAGAAGTTCATCATACCAATCAGGTATGATCTACATACAACCGATAAGTAGTTTTTCTGTGTGTTTTCTCACATCACCCCTAACATGTGTGATGTTAAAATCCCACATAGTAGTGGGTTTTTATTATCGAGGTGCTCATCATCCCAGCCGATTATGATGTAAAAATCCCACTCACCCGTGAATGCAGTGAATTCCTCTCGACCAACTTTTTGCCTCTACTCGATCTTGTCTTGGCTGGCATTCCCGGTACTTCGTGTTCCTACATGATATGAACATCCTTGTTCATTATCCTTTGGCTTGATGGCATTCATTTATCATGAATGAATAACATACCCAAACTTTTAAATTATTTGTAATTTAAGTCCCTAAAGTTCTTTTCTTTAACTTTAGGTCCCTAAAGCTGATTTTCCCCCAAATTGAATCTTGAAACTTCTAAAATTCACATTGGGACCTCAATTTATTCAAAATAACAAAAAAGGGTTCAAATTTCCCAAATTCCTAATTTGGTCCCCAATTTTCCAAAATTACCATTTTGCCCCTACTTTACAAAAATAGTAAATTTCACCCCAAAAATTCCAACAATTGACCAATTGGTCCTATAACATATTTTTCATGCCTAATTGACCCTCAATTTTAGGAAATTGCACTTTAGTCCCTCAAATTTTTGAAATCCCCAAATTTCCCTAAATTTTACCCCAATTTCAACCTTTCAACTTAACCGATCAATGAGGTTAAATGTTGAAATTGAAGAAAAATTAAAGTTACTACACATCCATATGATTCAATTGCACTTTGAATCGCATGAATTGACGTCAAAACGAGCTCAAACAGAGCTTCGCCGAAAAACTGAACGTAGAGAGAGAAAGCATCAAAAGCTTATCGTCGGGGTTGCGGCGGTCTGAGCTTTCATTCTGGGCAGATAGCTCTTGTCCTGAGGTTCCTCCTAGGATCAATAATAACCTCAATTTATGTCAAATTAAGGGAGAATTTGATCAGTAAAGATTTATCGATTCTCTCTCTAGCACCGATCGAAATTTACTATAGGGAGCCAAATTGGCTTATATTCCGCTCCAATTCAGCTCTAGAAGGGATGTGGAAGTGTTGGGAGGGCATGGTTTGGCTTGAGAAGGGCTTGAATTGGCCGTTTTCAGCTAGGCCAAAACAAGGAAGCTTCGGTCCGCCGGAGCTGCTTCACTGTTCTATCACGACGGCGTTTCTCCAGCGATCCTCGGAGCAAATGGAGACTATAGTCGTGCAGCTGACTTATTCCCAAATCTAAAGAACCATGCCTTCTTTGGCTCAGAAAAATGCCCAAGTCGAAGCTTTGGTTCGATCTTCACCAAAAAATGGAGCAGTAGGGAGAGAGTGGGGTTTTTAGGTGTGAGGAGGATGAATAAGGAGGGGGTCTTTATATAGGAAGCTCGAGGACTTCTTGGCTGTTTCAATAGTGGTCAAACCGATTCAAATAGGTTCAATCTGGTTCAGGTCTAGTTCACCTGAACCAGTTTGGTTTTCACCTCCAATTCACCCTAAAGTCCTTTATCGTGACTTTTTCTAACTCTTTAGGTCACTCGGGATCCATAAATTTCTCGGTTTTTCCTTTCTCTATCAGTTTCGGTTTATAAATCGGCTCGGTTTTCTCTTTGGAAATGAGAGGTTCTTTTCTCGATTTTCTTATTATCAAATGATTGGGTTTACAACTCTCCCCCTCCCCCCCCCCCCCTCCTTTTAGGGGATATGGACCGATATACCTTGGTTTCAACTTTCCCTGTTGTTGAAACCTAAGTATTCCCCTCCATGGAGATACCTTGAGAAACACTTAATCTCCCACATCAAACTCCAGATCTTTCCTTTGATGATCTACATAACTCTTTTGCCTATCCTAAGCGGTCTTAAGGTGACTCCAGATTAATTTTATTTTATTTGTGGCATCCTCGATTAGCTCTGCCCTTTCCAGCTTCCTTTCCCCCACTTCTTCCCAAAATAGAGGGGTACAATATGGTCATCCATAAAGGGCCTCATAAGGAGCCATTTGAATACTGGCCTGATAGATATTATTGTAAGTAAATTTCATTAGACACAAGTATTCCTCCCAACCTTTATTCATGGTGAGTACACATGCTCTTAGCATATTCTCCAAGGTTTGAATAGTTCGCTCAGATTGTTTGTCATGCCTCGACCCGGTTTGGTTGGACCCCCATCATCAGCACACCTCTCTCCTGGTTTACTAAGGGTTGCCCCTTGTTTATAAACTGTGAGGAGTAAGGCATCCTTTAAACCTGAACCATTCCTGGAATAACCTAAATCAAAATTGCACAAAATTTTAAACTTATCATACCTGCCTTACAGGTGTGTTAGCTGGTGGTCTTTGGGGTAACCTTTTCGGGGTTACCTGAAAGGGATATAAGGGAGGGGGTGAGTACAACGACTCAGTGAATGGATTTTCAAAATTTAACTTTTAGGAATAATGTTTGATTCGTAGTGTATCATACTCCTTATTCTCTTATAAAAAAAACCTTTCATTTTCAATTCCGGTCTTTATCACCATTTCTTATTAACCACGGTGTGTCATCATCCAACACATATCCATCATCATAAAGGTAAAACACACAATTGCAGGCTAGCCCATCCACTAAACCCACTTGTGGCATCGGAGCGACTTTACCGGCCACCTAGATAGAAGTATGAACACTTCTACCCTGAGAATGAGTGGATGTTTGTGACATCCAACACTCAATCCCGTAACAAATCTTCATGTCCGTATGAGGACATAGACCTCATCCTGTCCCCACCCCGATCTCACGCGCTTGAAGCTACTCCGAGCTTCGCAAGGCTTATGGTACAACTAACTGCCCTTATATCCACCAGGTCATCCAGAACCCTGGGATGCATCAATAACCCTCTTCAGCATCTTGAAGGTCCCGTAACACAGTGCAAACACAATCAATAGTTTTTCACAAAATGCCATATAATCTATGGTGACACTGGTCTAACGGCCCCAACCCTCAACTCGACCTGCAGTTGTTTGTCTTGGCTAGTTTGGAGACCTGTCATGTTGCATTGCCGCTAGTTGACTGAGTATGTTGATCATATCTTGGTACCATGGCTAAACAACTCATTACTTAAGTTTTCATGGCATATTAGTCATGCTTGTTTACGAGCTCCTGCTCGGGATAACTGGCCTAGGGCCCACTATTCGAGATTTTCAAAATCGGCCATATTAGCCCCCAAGTTCCAAAACCGAGGGCTCAGGCCTAACAGAGCTATTTGAGCTCCCTTCAAGAAGGTCTCCCAAAAATTTTAAGCAGTGGCGCACGGTCTGGAGAGAGCACTTCTGACAAAAATACTTTTCAACTATCCATCATACCAACCGAGTATGAGGACATCTTTGCTCATAACCGATGAATGGGTTTTCCACTTCCTTCGAGGGAGTTTCATCATACCAACCGGGTATGATCTACTTACAACTGTTAAGTAGTTTTTGCGCTTGATTTACACGTCATTCCTCTCAGGTGTGATGATAAAAATAGCACTTAGTAGTGGGTTTTCATTTTCAAGGTGCTTATCATCCCAACCGGTTATAATATTAAATTCCCACTCATCCGTTATTGTAGTGGATTCCTCTCGATCGGTGCTTTGTATTTCACGCGAGCTTGTCCTTGCTAACGTTTCTGATACTTCGTGTTCCTACATGATATGAACATCCTTGTTCATTATCCCTTGGCCTAATAACCTTCATTCATTCCAAAAGAATGAGAAAACAAAACTTTTCATTTATTTGCAATTAGGTTCCTAAAATAATTTTTCTTTAACTTTAAGTCACTAATGTCGATTTTTCCTCATATTGAGTCACGAAACTTTTAAAATTCACCTTAGGACCTCAATTTATTCAATTTCACCAAAAAGGGGTTTAATTTCCCAAATTTCCAATTTGGTTCCCCAACTTTTCCAAAATTACCATTTTGCCCCTACTTTACAAAAATGGTAAGTTTTGCCCCAAAAATTGCCCAATTGGTCCTCCAACATTTTTATTATGCACAATTGGTCCTCAATTTTATAAAATTGCACTTTAGTCCCTCGAATTTTTGAAATTCCCAATTTTCCCCTAATGTTTCCCACAATTTCAACCTTCTAACTCAACCAAATTTGATTTCATCAAATTGATTGATCAAATGAGTTTAATTTTTAAAATTGAAGTTGTATTAGAGTTCCTACACCTTCATGAAATTCAATTGCATGATTTGGTGTCGAAATGAGCTCAAACGGAGCTTCACCGGAAAATTGGACTTAGAGAGAGAAAGCTTCGAAAGATTACTGTCGGGGGCGCAGCGGTCTGAGCTTTCAATCTGGGCTGAGAGCTCTTGTCAGAAGGCTTCTCCTAAGATCAAGAATTGCATCAATTAATGCTAAATTTAGTGAGAATTTTATCATCAAAGTTCTGTCGATTCTCTCTCTATCACCAATCGGAAATTACAAAGGGAAGCCGAATTGGCTTACCTTTCAGCTCTAATTCAGCTGTAGGAGGATTGTGGAGGTGTTGGGAGAGCTTGGATTGTTTTGAGAAGGGCTCAAATTGGTCAATTTTAGCTCGGCCGAAACAGAGCAGCTTCGATCCATCGGAGCTGCTTCAATGTTCGATAACGTTGGCGCTTCTCCAGCAACCCTTGGAGCAAATGGAGACTACATGCATGTAGCTGACTTCTCCCCGATTCTAAAGAATCCGACCATGCCTTCTTTGGCTTAGAAAAGACCCTATATTAGAGCTCTAGTATGAGCTTCACCAAAAATTGTAGCAGTTGAGAGAGAATGGAGTTTTCAAGTGTGGAGAGGATGAATGAGGAGGATCTCTTTATATAGGAAGCTCGGGGACTTCTTGGCCATCCGATTGGTGCCTTAATGGTGGTCATTCATTGCCTAAAACTCCCTAGTCAGAGACTTTTTAGCTTCGACGGTGTTGCGTGATTTTCTAGCGAGTGAACAGTGTTGTCATCTGAAGGAAGAAGACGACATTATTCCAAACTAGACCGTACTAGTCCAAATCGGGTTCAAAGCTTAAACTAGTCTGTTCACCCCTGATTCAATCAAAATTTTCAAATCTAAAAATTTCTAAATTCATTTTCTATCCAATGGTGGCCTTAAATCTCAAATTTGAATTTTTTAAGCCACCTAGAAAAATGAATTTAGTATCCGATTCAATATTAGTTCAAAACGGTTCAATTTGGTTCGGATCTAGTTCACCTAAATCGATTTGGTTTTCATCTCTAATTCATCCTTAAGTCCCTTTCCATTACTTTTGGGACTCTTTGGGTCACTCGGGATCCATAAATTTCTAGGTTTGCACTTTCTCTATCGGTTCCGGTATGTAGACCAACTTGATTTTCAAATTGAAAATGACCGATTCTTTCCCCGGTTTTCTTATTATCAAAGCACTGGGTTTACAACTCTCCCCTCCTTTTAGGGGTTTTTTCCCTAAAATAGTTACATGCTAAATAATTGAGGGTAACTATCCCTTATCACACTTTCGGTTTCTCATGTCTCTTCCTACACGATTTCGTTCTACCACAAAACCTTGACCATAGGAATCCTCTTATTTCTTAAATTTTTGTCCCTCCGGTCGATGATTTGTACCAGTTCCGTTTAATAGGTCAGGTTCTCTTACAGCTTTAATGAAGGTCGGTCCAATACATAACTAGGATCAGGCTGATACTTCCGAAGCACAGAGATGTGGAATACATCATGTATTCTCTACAGGTCTTGAGGTAGTTCCAATTTATAGGCCATCAGTCCTATCCTTTGAGTGATAGGATATGGACCAATATACCTTGGTTTCAACTTTCCTCTTTGTTGAAATCTAAGTATTCTCCTCCATGGGGACACTTTGAGGAATACTTGATCTCCCACCTCAAACTCCATATCTTTCCTTTTATTGTCCACATAACTCTTTTGCATGTTCTATGTGGCCTTAAGGCGACTTCTTATTAGTTTTATCTTCTCCATGGCATCCTCGATTAGTTCTATCCTTTCTAACTTTCTTTCCCCCACTTCTTCCCAAAATAGAGGGGTGTGGCATGGTTGTCCATAAAGAGCTTCATAGGGAGTCATCTGAATACTGGCCTGATAACTATTATTGTAAGCAAATTCCATCAGGCACAAGTATTTTTTCCAAACTTTGTTCATGGTGAGTACTCATGCCCTTAGCATGTCCTCCAAGGTTTGGATGGTTCTCTCAGACCGCCCATCTGTCTGAGGATGAAATGTCGTGTTCATGTGGAGTTTGGTTCCCATAGCACTTTGTAAGCTTGGCCAAAACCTTGAAGTAAATCTTGGATCTCTATCTGATACTATACTCGCCGAGACGCCATGCAGTCTCACGATTTCCCTCATGTATAAGACGGCCAGTTGTTCCACTGTGTCTATCACCCTTATAGGAAGGAAATAAGCTGACTTGGTCAATCTATCCACAATGACCCAAATCACATCTCGTCCCTTTCTTATCACTGGTAGTCCCGTGACAAAGTCCCTGGTGATGTGCTCCCATTTCCACTTCGGAATTGGTAAGGGTTGTAGCGGTCCTTATGGTTTTTTATGCTTCGCTTTTATCTGCTGACAAGACAAGCATCGGGCTACATATTCTGCAATGTCCCTTTTCACACTCTTCCACCAGTATTCTTGTTTGAGGGTGCGGTACATTTTGGTATTGCCCGAATGCATAGCATATGCCAAATTGTGTGCCTCTTACATAATTAGCCTCTTTAGTTCCTTACTGTGAGGCACACATACCCTACCCTTGTAGGTCAGCACCCGATCCTTGCGAAGGTTGTAGTTTGGTTTAGTTTCTCTATTAACCGGATCCATATAGGTTGAAGTTCCTTATCCATCTTTTGTTGAGCCCAAATCTGCTCAATTAGACTGGATCTCACTACCACGTTGGCTACCAAGCATCTTTCCCACTTGTCCATTTTCAGGTCCACCTTCATTCTTCCCAATTGATGCAACAGGGGTATGTAACTTGTCTGTACTCTTGTCACCTCGGTTTGGAACTTGCAACTTAAGGCATCTACTACCACATTTGCCCTTCTGGGGTGATATTTGATCACAATGTCATAGTCTTTAACCAATTCCAGCCATCTCCTCTAGCGAAGATTTAACTCCTTCTGAGTTAGGAAGTACTTAAGACTCTTATGATCTGTGTATATCCTACACTTAACTCTGTAAAGGTAGTGTCGCCAAATCTTTAGGGAAAACACTATTGTAGCTAATTCCAAATCATGAGTTGGGTAGTTTCTTTCATGTACCTTAAGTTGTTGCGAGACATAGGCGATAACCTTCCCTTGTTGCATTAAAACACACCCAAGTCCTTGTCTGGATGCATGGCTATAGACAGTGTACTCTCTTGCATTTGAGTCAGGTAGGGAGAGTACCGATGTGGTTGTTAGTCAAGTCTTTAACTCTTGAAAAGACTTCTCATAGCTTTCATCCCACTTATACTCAACTCCCTTCTTGGTGAGTCAAGTTAGAGGAGCTGCAATCTTAGAAAAGTCTTGTGCAAACCGTCTATAGTATCCTGCCAGACCTAAGAAACTTCTTATTTTTGTAGGATTCCTTGGAGCCTCCCAATCCGATATGGATTCCACCTTGGTTGGATCTACCTTAACTCTATCCTTGGACACTATGTGTACTAAGAATCCTACTTCCTGCAACATAACTCACAATTGGAGAATTTTGCATAGAATTGATTTTCCTTTAATATCTCCAAGGTGATTGCCAAATGCTCTTCATGTTCTGACCTAGTTCGTGAGTATATAAGGATGCCATCTATGAATACTATCATGAACCAAATGTGGTTGGAACATATGGTTCATCAAATCCATGAAAGTTGTAAGGGCATTCGTTAATCTGAACGTCATTACCCTGAACTCGTAATGTCCATATCTGGATCGGAATGCCGTTTTGGGAATGTCCTCCTCTCGAATCCTAAGTTGATGATAACCTGACTAAGGTCTATTTTGGAGAAGTAGGCTACTCCTTTTAATTGATCGAATAAATTGTCTATCCTCGGAAGTGGGTATCGATTCTTGATGGTGACTTGGTTCAACTTTCTGTAGTCTATGCACAGTCTCATACTTTCGTCCTTTTTCTTTACAAATAGGACAAGTGCACCCAAGGAGGCTGACTAGGACGTATAAAATCCTTCTCCAATAATTCCTCCAATTGTTCCTTCAATTCCTTCAACTCTATTGAAGCCATACAGTCACACCTCAACCCAGTTTGGTCAAATCCCCGTGATCAACCCGCCACCCTCCCGGATTGTTAAAGGGTTTCCCCTTATTATAAACTGTAAAGAGTAAGGCGTCCTTTAACCTGCACCTTTTCCTGGAATAACATAAATCAAAATGGCATAATAATTTGGATTTATCATACCTGTCTCATAGGCGTCTTAGTTGATGGTCTTTAAGGGTAGGCTTTCTGAAATCTCATGAAAGGGATATAAGGGAGGGGTGAGTACGACTACTCAGTGAATGAGTTTTCAAAAGTTTGGATTTTTAAGAAAATATTTATTATTAGAGTGTCCCAGACTCCTTTCTTTCAAAAATTGTTTCATTCAAAATCTCAGGTTTTATCACCATTTTCTTATTTAATCACGGTGTGTCATCACCCAACATACATCCTTCATCATGAAGGTTAAACACACATTCGCAGGTCAGTATGTCCATTGAACCCACTTGTGGCTTCGGAGCGACTTTACCGGCCACTTAGATAGAAATACGTCCACTTCTATCCTGAGAATGAGTGGATGTTCGCGACATCCGACCCCCATTCCCAGAATAAATTCTTTGTATTTGTATGAGGACAGAGACCTCATCTCGTCCCCACCCCGGTCTCATGCGCTTAGTGCTACTACAAATTTCGCACGATCACCTGGAACGGCGAACTGCCCTTATACTCACCGGGTCGTCCAGGGCCCTTATGACGCATCACTACCCCTCATGGGCATCTTGATGATCATGTACTCATAGTGCATACACAAACAATGTTTTCTTAATATGCCATGTAATCTATTGTGTCATTAGTCCAACGGTCCCGACTTTCAACTCAACATGCAGTTGTTTGTCTTGACTAGTCCAAAGACCGATCACGTCGCACTGCTACTAGTTGATTGAGAATGTCGGACCAACCTTGGTACCATGACCATACAATTTACTTAATAAAGATTTATGGCACATATATTATGATCGTTTATGAGCTTCTGCTCGTGCCCATTGGCCTATGGCCCACTATTCAAGATTTTCAAAAAAATGAGCATATTAGCCCCCAAGTTCCAAAACCGAGGCCCCCGACCTTTAAGAGCTATTCGAGCTCCCGTCGAGAAGGTCTCCCAAATTATTTAAGTATTGGCACGCGGTTAGGGGAGAACACTTCCGACAAAAATATGTTTTCACTATCAATTATACAAACCCGATATAAGGACATCTCTGTTCATAACCGATGAACGGATTTTCAACTTCCTTTGAGTAAGTTTCATCATACCAACCGGGTATGTTCTACTTACTACCAGTAAGTAGTTTTTCCGCATAGTTGTCACATCACTACTCTATGTCATGATGTTTAAAATACCACATAGTAGTGGATTTTCATTTTGATGAGCTTATCATCCCCAATCGGGTATGACATAAAATCCCACTCACCACCGGTAAGTGGTTTTTTAACTTTAAGTTGTGTTCATCATCTCAACCAAGTATAACGTTAGTAAACCCACTCACTCGTTAATGCTGTGAATTCCACTAGACCGGTTCTTTGTATTAATACGAGCTTGTCCTTGCTGGCGTTCCCGGTACTTCATCTTCCTACACAATATGAACATCTCGGTTTATTATCCTTTAGCCTAATAGCATTCATTCATTCCAAATGAATAAGAAAGTCAAACTTTTATTTATTTGCAATTAGGTCCCTAAAGTTATTTCTCTTTAACATTAAGTCCCCAAATGCTGGTTTTTCCTCAAACTGACTGAAACTTTTAAAATTTATCATAGGACCTCAATTTATTCCATTTCACAAAAAGGGGATTAATTTCCCAAATTTTCAATTTGGTCCCCCAACTTTTCCAAAATTACCATTTTGCCCTTCCTTTACAAAAATGGCAAGTTTCACCCCAAAAATCCTAAAATTCCTCAATTGGCCCTCTAACCTTTTTATCATGCCCAATTGTCCCTCAATTTTAGGAAATTGCATTTCGATCACTCGAATTTTTGAAAATCCCCAATTTCCCCCAATTCCAACTATTTAACACAATCGAATTTGATTTTATCAAATTGACCAATCAAACAGCTCTAATTGTTAAAATTGAAGTTGAAATTGAGTTTCTCCATGTTCATACGATTCCATAGAACTTTGAATCACGAGTTTTAACGCCAGAACGAGCTCTAACGGAGCTTCGCCGGAAAACAGACCGTAGAGAGAAAAGGTTTCAATTACTCACTGGTGAGGGCACGCGGTCCGAGCTTTCGATCTAGGCAGATTGCTTTCGTCCTAAGATTCATCCTAGAATCAAGAATCGCATCAATTGATGCAGAATTTGATTAGAATTTTGTCATCGAAATTCGGCCGACTCTCTCTCTAACACCGATCGAAAATTGTAAAGGGGAGTGGAATTGGCTTACCTTTCCATCCTAATTCGACCGAGGAAGTGTTAGGAGGGCTTGGTTTGGCCTAAGGAGGGCTCCAAATGGCTGATTTCAACTTGACCGAAACAGGGCAGCTTCAGTCCGCTGGAGCTGCTTCATTGTTCCATCCCACCGGCGTTTCTTCGGCGACCCTCAGAGCAAACGGAGACTACAAACGTGTAGCTGACTTCTCCCCAGTTCTAAAGAACCCAACCTCGCCTTATTTGGCTCAGAAAAGTGCCCATGTCAGAGCTCTAGTTTGAGCTTCACCGGGAAATGGAGTAGTAGAGAGAGAATGAAGTTTTCAAGTGTGGAGAGGATAAATGGGGAGGGGCTCTTTATATAGGAAGCTCAGGGACCAGTTGGCAGTCCGTTTGGCACCTTTATGATGGCCATTGATGGCCTGAAACGTATCGAACGAAAACATTTCATTTTCGCCCGCGCTGCTTCGATTTTCCAGCGAGTGAACAGTGCTGTCATCCTAAGCAAGAAGATGACACTGTTCCGAACCGAACCGGACCGGTTCGAACCGGGTTCAAAGCTTAAACCGGCCGGTTCACCCCCCATTCGAACAAGTTTTTCAAATCTAAAAATTTCTAAATTTATTCTCAATTCAATGGTGGCCTCAAATCTTTAATTTGAATTATTTAAGCCATCTAGAAAAATGAATTTAGGATTCGGTTCAATAGTGGTTCAAACTAGTCCAAACCAGTTCAGATCCGATTTGGTTTTCATCCCCAATTCCTTCACAAGTCCATTTCCATGTCTTTTGTGACTCCTTGGGTCACTTAGAGTCCATAAAATTCTCAGTTTATCATCTCTTTATCGATTTCGGTTCGTAAACCGACTCAGTCCTTAAACCGGTTCGAGTCCGGTTCGGCTGAACCGATCTAGTTTTTCTCTCCCACTTTGTTCTAAGGTTCCTTCCCATGGTTTATAAATCTCTTTGAGTCATAAGGGATCCATAAATTTCCTATTTACCCTTTCTATCGGTTCTAGTTCAGAATCGACTCGGTTCATAAACCGGTTCAATCCAATTGAATCCAGTTTATCCAAACCGGTCTGGTTTTTCTCTTCCAATTCATCCTAAGGTTCTTTTCCATAGTATTATAAACCCTTTGGATCACTCGGGAGTTATAAATTCTCAAATTTCTTATTCACAAATGATCGGGTTTGTGAACCGGTTCGGTTTTCTCACTCAGTTTAACAAGTTCTTTTCCTGGTTTTTCCTTAGCTCAAAAGGGTGGGATTTACAATATGCATGTACAATAAATAGCAAGCAACATGTGTGTTCAATTCAAATCACATGGAGTCTATTCTTTATTCTGATCAGCTCAATAACCCATATGGATGCACTATAATCAGGAGGCAAACAACATGATCACAATATTAAACACAATGAGCTTAGTTCTTAACTCGACTAACTCCTATCAGCAAATCAACCTCGGCCACGTAGCCTCATCTCACATAGTCCTAACATGCGACTATGGTTTATCATGGTCTACTGACCCTATACCGTTTTGTTATTTTAGAAAATCGTCTTTCTTAGTGAACGTGCATCCATGTCATTTTTCATTTCTTTTTAAAATAATTTTCCAAAACATACATTGTGCATTTCAAGGTATTATAGAACAGGAGTAAAGCAGATTCAATTGGTCCAATCGTACTCGTTATCTTTACTCCCACTCAAAGTTTTCATTGGTACGTGTTCATCCAAACTATAATTTTCCTTAACTCGGGTTGTGTGATCCATATGTTATAAGTTGTAGGATTCATTCTACATGAATCAAATTATATAACTAGGGTCAACATAGATATCAACTCAATACTTATAAATATTATCCTGTAATTTCTCAAAAAATACGGTTATGCCCCTTGTGCTTGGTTCTCTCGACCCGCATGTCAATGAACCAGTTTTGACTAACCCCCTCCTATGGTTTCATTCCACATATCATAGTTTAAACCCATATTTGGTCACATTTACCAAAATACCAAAAATTTCTAAGTTCCCCATTTAGATAACTCAAGTTTTCTAAAGTTTACATTTTGGTACTTAAGTTGGGAAAAATTATCATTTTGTCCATACAATCAAAACTTTCTCATTTTAGACACTACCCTTCCCAATTCTCTCCTTTGGACCCCAAAATTTCTTTGGACATATTTGGGTCCTAAAATGCATTAATTACACTTTAGTCCCTAAAATGGGCAAAATTACAAATTTTTCCATTACTTGTAAAAAGTTTCATTTTTGCCTCTTTACTTTTGCAAAATTATCATTTTGCCATCAATAGTTGAAAATGAACTATTTGATCACCCATTAGACTTAAATGGTCGTTTTACCCCTATTTGAGCAAAATTACCATTTTGCCCCTCATTTACCAAAAATTATGGTTTTGCTCTCAATCTCTCGAAAAAAACTTTAGCCACTTCCATTTGTCTCAAAATCACCTCTAAGCCACTTAGGCATCCCTGTGAGACTTTTTCCATAAATTTTCTCATTTTTGCAAATTGGCCCCCAAACTTTTCAAGTTTTCACTTTAGTCCCTAAACTTTGAAACTCAACTAAATCAACTTCTAATTTCACAAATCACTCCCATTTACTATCATTATACTCCTAATGGCTCTGGGAGGAGTGGAGGTCTTAACTCAACCAAACACGATTGAATTTTGTTGTTTTCCAAAACTAGCTGAAACAAAGTTATTCTAAAAGTTGTTGGAAATTCTTACTAGAGGTGGTCGGAGAGGTGGTCAAGCCTTAGGCATAAGGTCTAGGTAAAACTTTCTTTGGTGGTAGTCGGCCAAGTGATCGTCGGAGTTGGGAGAATTTGACCCTCGATTGGTCACGATCAAGTAGAGCTTGGAAAACTCAACGGTGGTAATCAGCTTGTGGTGGCCTATTTTCCCCTTGGTCGAGGTCAACCCTTTCTATGGAGAGGTAGAGGGGAGGCAGCCGGTCACTTTGGCACTAGTGGTAGTTGGAGTGATAGTCGGAGGTGGCCGAATTTGGTCTCACAAGGCCGACAGCGACAGAAAAAAGTTTCGTCCTGGATGTAGGTTGGCCAAAACAGTCCTCGTGTGGCATTTTTTGGCCACTAACAAGTCATGACCCGATCACAAAAGTCAAGAGGACTCCATAAGCGGCATTTTGACACAAAGATCACTCCATTTTGTTATTAGACAAGAGATAATTAATCATTTGATCATTGGGAGGTCGAGTAGGGTTCTAATATTGAGATTTCTAACTTTTTATCCAATATTCGATATGTATATGAAGAGTTAATGCAATTAACTTCATGGGGAGACGGGTAGCTCTATTGTTAGTTGATTTCTATATTTTGTTGCCAAAATTTGATCAAAAATCAGTTCAATTCTATTAATATTTGTGGAGATATTGTAGTGGAAATTTGCTATAAGGGTTAGGGAGAGTGTATGGTGGTATTGGGTGAGTCGGGTTGACCCGACTCAGATCCGAGTAACCCGACTTCCTTTCTTCTCCATTTTGTTTTTGCAAATTAAAGTACATTTTCCCTTTTTGGGTCCCCTCAATAATTTAATCTAAAATATCGATCCCATTCAATTGAAAACTGACTTTTTTCAAAAATATTGATTTTCGTGATCGATAAGTCGATTCCTAAAACCGATAGGATCTCTATTCCCAACTCGGGTTTCTATTCTCACTTCTAACCTTGGTTTATGATCCAATTCAATTTTTAATCCCATATTGAGATTTCATTCCCAGTACAGGGTTCCATTACCGGTTTAGGATTTCATTTCATATTCAAGTTTTCATTCTCAGTTTAGGATTTCAATCCTAATTTAATCTTGGTTTCCAGTCCAATTGGGCTTAACTCCATTTCCAAAAGTTCTAATATTACATTTTTGACCACTTTTGAGGTCGAACCCAATAACAGAACTAAAGAAAAGTCTATTTACCGTATGAGAAGACAAGAATCACCTCATTTTGGTGGTTGGATAATAGAGAATTTTGTTGTCAATCATTACGGGGTCGGGAGTGTATCCAGGACAGTTGTTCTTGAATTTCGGAGAGAGATTCGGGTTGATGGAAAAGAGATAACTCAATTAATTTTAAAAAGAGACTGGTATGGGAGTTGTAAACTCATGAATGAGTTTTTTTATTGATAATTTGGTGAAAAATAAAATCAATTTGGTCAATTTTCAAAGACGTATAGAAGGGATTGTCGATAGAGTAGTTGGGGAAAGGTATAGGTGGCGACCCGATTGAACAATATTTTTTATTTCCAAAAATTACCCATTTATCTTTCTTGGATTCTCTTGTTAATTTAAATCCCGGTCCCTAATTTAGACATGTCCAAACCAACTTTTCGAATATTTCATTTTTCTTGCTTGAGTAATCTATTTTCAATCCGATTTGAGTTTATCTACTGAGTTTTCCTCGTAGTTCCATTTTAATTTTCAATCCAATTTGTTTAGATTTTATTTTCAAAATTTTCAGTATTGCATCATATCCTACCAGTTGGGGGCTGTTTTGGTGGTTGTCCATCGCTGGAATCCACCTGCCAATTTGGTTAGACCTCCCTAGGGGTAATATACATGTACAGGATAGGTGGATGCCAACAATATATGACCATCCACTCGTATGACAATCAAGATCAATGACCGAAAGTCATCTCCATATTTGCTCCCTCATTGACGATCGAAATCATGTATGATGTTTAGAAGGTATCCAACCACTTCTCCTCTTAGTAGGTCATTTGAAAGATTCACATATGGACTAAACATATAAAGGATAAGTTGATTTGGCTCTAGGAGAGTATAAGTAATATCACAATTAGAACGGCTTACGCAATCCTATTTACCGAGCAATTACATAACCCATATATACCTTTATATTCGTATTATATCCCCAAACATGTATACATAATTATGATTTTTCTCTTAAGAATTTGCTCAAATGTAATACATATTAGCTCTAACGTATATGATGGGCATTATTGATGTGCGAATTATTTATGTTGGGGAGCCTAAATGTATGGATCACATTTTATTTAGATATTTTATAAACTAGGCCTATATAACATATTGCATTTAATATCTATATAGAATTTCTATATTATTTTGTTGACTTAGTGAGAAGCAAAAGTATGGTTATTAATCATAAAGATTATATGCAAAGTAGTATTGGTTATACAAGTGGTATAATATTTAAGAGACCAAATAAGATTTTTTAGAGGTGTGCATGGCTAGTGGGAAATTCCGCACATTTTGAATGAACATATATCTACTAAGAGAAATAAAGTGGGAGGAATTAGTGCAAAGCCCCAGAAAATGGATGGCTAGATGGACAATCCCTCCCGGAATACGTTCAAAGTCAAATGTGATGGTTTGTTTGTTTCCTCTTGTATTTTTGTAGGAATTTGGGAGGGGCATGGAATTGGAGCGTCATAGTTAAAGTGATATGTTACTCTATGTTCGAAGCAGAAACTCATGTAGTTATGGCAAACATTAACTATGTCCTGAGGCGAGAATAAATACTTATGGAGGTGTACTTCTAGATCCATGCAAAAGCCCTTTCCAAACTTTATACAAAGTGTCGTGAGTTATATCCTTTTATTAGAGAATATCATAATCAATTCAGTCATTTTAAAAGTTTACAACTATCACATATACCTACCTACAAAAACTAATATCTGCCTACAAAGACTAATACCTAAGATTATTTCGCACAGTTTACGAGAAAATTAGGAATCAAATATTATTATTACTAATTTAATAAACTATTATTTTAGACCATTTCAATATCATACTTAGTACGTAATTGAAAAAAACATAAAATTTCAAATAAGGTCACAAAATTTGAGGGATACCCATACATAATTAAATCTTGATGGATAATTCAATTAATATACACATATTTTATTTAATTAAATTTAAATATAAAACATCACTTTTTTGCCATCAAACATAAAATATTGATAAATTAGAGTAAGAATTAGTTTATAAAATATTATAAGTATTTCATCATTTATAAGTTATTAATTTTAAATAAATATTAAATTAATTAATTATCAATTTAAAATACTCTTTTATATTAGATTTAGTAAATTTATTTTTGTTTTTAACCCGAAAAGAAATTCTATCAAAAAATATATAACTTATTGTTGTTTTTTAATATCAATACCATAATAATCATATTTAATTAATATACAATTTTTGAATAAATGTTTAACTTTATATATTTTTATATAATTAATGAGTGTTGAAAAGTAATTATCTATTATAAGTATTCTATCACTTAATAATTATAACTATAACTTTTAATTGAATATAAAAATATTTTTTTATCAATATAAAATAGTCTTATAATTATATAGGTAAGAACTGCCTTAGCATCTTAGAGAAAAATGAAAAATAAGTGAGAGAAAAAAGGCACACACAAATATTAAATATCCAAAAAGAAGAGAAAGTTTTGGTTGAAAAATCCGAAATTCCATATGCTAACCCTGACAGTGGTCTTGACCTTGGAGGAAAAGCGCGCCAAAATCGCATTATTTCCTGCCTGAAATTCGGCGCATGGATGTTATCCAATGAACCATACGGAAAGAAATGGATCATAATTTATAAGAGGTAGCATTACATATTTATTATTAATATTAAGAAATAATAGTACATTTGATTTTATTTTTATTTATTTTATATTTGGATAATATATTTTTACAATAACTTTCAATTCTATCTGCTTGAAAATAATGGTTAAATGAACAACACTCTAAAAATTCCGTATCTTATTTAAATACAATCTTTAATATTTTTATTTAAATTTACCATATATGGAGAGCCATCACCTGCGCCATAATCTGATTTTGTATCAAATCTACGGTACATTTTACAATTATGGTTGGTAGGGTTGACCAAAATTTTGAATTTGAGATTTTGGGGGGAAAGAATTGGGAAGTGGGAGGCAAACAAATGCTAAAAGACAAAAGTACAGCTTTAAGGGGCATTTTGGGAATTACAGCAATCATTCGTGGGAGCATTTTGATTAAAAACCTAATTTCGAATTTTGCCGCTCATCCTCTTCTACTGTTTTCTCTCTCCCCGTCTTCTCAGTAACCCCATCTTCATCTCTTCTTCATCTTGTTTCTCTCTCTCAGCGATCAGTTGGAGTTCCGGTGTTTAGTTATACGGTGAGTGGCCCCTTCAACGCCACCTTTTATGTTATTCTTGATTTTCGCTGAATTGCGCTATTCTGTTTCGAGTCTTGAGTTTTTCTTTTCATTTCTGTATTCGTTGTGTGCATTTTACAGCAAGGCCTTTTTTACCAATTTCGGTGAAATTTTGTGCATTGAACTGATCATGATGGGGTGTGAGAAATTTCAAGTTTAATGATATGTCTATCTTCAGATCATGTGTAACCGCCTTTACTGTTATCCATGTGGCTGTTAGGAAGTTATTGATTGAAGAAAGGTTTCTTCGTGTGCCTAGGTCTGAACTGTCCTGTCAGTCATTTTTCCAGGGATAGATCCTTAAAACTGTGTTTGATCCACGGAATCATAAACAAAAGATGGATAATAGTAACGAGAGAATTTGTGGTTCAATATCCAGTCACTTTTAGTCAAAGTAAACGATTATTAATATGGTGAACATTAATCTTGGAATTATTGTTGCCACGCATACTACCTGAGAGTAATATATGTGAAAAAGGCCTCTGCTGCTCGCAATTGTTCATGGGCCCAGCTGCGTGTATAAATCACTAACTGACCAGAGCAATTCACGTTACAGAGGGAATTTCTACAGGCAACTCCATCTTTGTGGTTCCTGATGGAGACTCGAGGAATACAGCAACCAGACTCCTTCCAGGTCTTTCCACAAGCAACAACTCCTGAACTGAATCTCCAGGCTGACAATCCTATAGATCTATCTTTCAGTTCTAGTGATGAAAGCTTTGAGAGTTCCCCAAATGGAGGTACCGAATCCTCATCGCTGTCCAATGATTCTGAATCAGAATATTTTTCATCTGCTATCAATGGTTACCTGGATACAGTGAGGCAAATGAGTGATCGAGAACAACTGCAGAAGAAAGGTAAGACTATGATTGAACCCATTAGCATGAACTTATCATCTGATGAAGTGGAAGCTGATGTCTGTGCAAAAGAGGGTGAATATGGGAACCGTGAGGAGTTGATTTGTAGGATCCTTCAGTATGAAGGAGAGCTTGAGGTTCTAAACCTAAAGCTCCAGAAATCAGAAGGAGAGGTTGTCATGCTTAAGGATGCACTCAATAAAAGTGACATTGCTGCACATGACCTGAAAGTTCAACTGGAAGCAATGAAAATTGAGATGGAAAAGAAAGGTGCCAACCTTGATGAGGCAACATGCAAAATTCTGCACCTGGAGACTCAGATACATGAGCTGGAAACTCATATTGCACATTCTCATTGCAAGACTGAGATGTTGATCAATGAGCTAAGCCAAGCGGAGGAAAATCTTGGGAGATCAAAAGAAAATGTAGCTGCCCTATCTGCTGGGCTTGATTTAGAGAGACAGAAGACAGTGGAACTGCAGGAAAGAATCTTTACGTACCAAAAAGAAGTATCTGATCGAGAAAATGAGATTTTAATGTTACTATCCGCATACTCTCAGGCTGAAGGGAAACATAGCGTGGAGAAAGAAGAGCTCATAGAGCAATGGGAGTCTCAGTATAAACAGTTGGAAGAGAACTTCAGGCAGCGTGAGGATGAAATGAAGGAACTTCACCATGCCCTGGTGCGTGATATGCAAGAACACATCAGCAACTCAAAGGTGGAGGTTGAAGAGAGGGAAACCCAAATAGACAGGCTCAATAAAGAGCTCGACATGCTGAAACTGAAACACGACATGGTTGTAGCTGAAGGTGATGGGTTGAGTGCTCGAATTCAGGCCCTCTTAGTGGAATTGAATTGCAGAGACAATCACGTCAAGGAGCTTACTGTTGCAACTGCCAGTTTGCAGGAGATTGCAAGTATGTTAAAATCAAGGGTGCAGGCACTAGAGGACGAGGTGGAAATGCAGAAAATTCTGATATCAGATGGGGCTGAGAAGAAGAGAGAGGCAATACGGCAACTCTGCTTCTCACTGGAGCATTACAGGATTGGATATCATGAGCTCCGGGAAGCTTTTTGGGGCCGTAGCAAGAGGCGTGCTGTTTTTGCTTCGTAAGCCATTCATTGCTATATTATACCTTGCAGTCATATGAATGAATGGCCTAATGAGCCAGCTGAGGCTCCTACATAACTACTACACCTTGGGTCGTAGTCCTGATGTGATGAAGGTTTCTTCTTTTACTTGTGCCTATGTTGTCACTTCCGAAGCAGTATTAGTTCACTGGGGTGGATCATAAGTGTTGTTTTGTATTATTATCCCTTTAAGTGTTGTTTTGTATTATTATCCCTTCATTGAACTCATGGGAGGCAAGTATAGTAGCTCACAAAATAACAGAATGCCAGACCAAATATAAGAATGTCATAATTGAACCCTTGATAACAGTGCACGCCCATCGTTTTAAAGTCCAAAACTTCCCCAATACCTCGAAACTATAATAATGCCAGACCAAATGACAATGTAACCTTATGGTTTCATCTCATCCAGCAAATCTACACGAGTGTAAGAGTAAGGAACAGACATTACAACATATTGGGCAGTGAAACCATAACATTACACAACTTAATGGGCAGTGAAAAGAGTCAGCAATAGCTGTTTCCTATCTATCAACTGATATTGCAATCACAATCAAAGGGAGCAACTCCGAGCTCATATTTCTCCTCTATAGCCCCCGGATCCAAAGTAATCCCGCCTTGAATTAGCAATCTGCATGCTTTTCTGGTGTTCTAATTTGGGGCAATCACGGATTCTATGACCCAAACCACCACAGTATGCACAACCTTTCACTCCACTTGCATTGGCAATTGCCTCTACATCTTCCATCGGATCATTGAGCTCTGCCAACACAGGAGGGATTCTCTGTTTTGCTTCCTGCAACAGATGCTTCAGGTCTAGTAGAGTTGTCTCGCTCTGGTTCTTGTTTATAAAAGTGGTGGCAATTCCTGTCTTCCCACACCTTCCTGTTCTCCCGATTCGATGGACATAATTTTCAATTTCTGCAGGCATGTCATAGTTGATCACGTGTTGAATATCTGGAAAATCCAGACCCTTTGATGCAACATCAGTGGCAACTAAGACATCCTTTTGGCTCGCTTTAAAAGAGGCGATTGCATATTCTCTTTCTTCCTGATCCTTCCCTCCATGGATGGCCACTGCTTCCACACCTTTCAAGAGAAGATACTCATGGATGTCATCCACATCAGCTTTATTCTCACAGAAAATCAGAACAGGAGGAGGTGTCTTCTGCAGACACTCAAGGAGGTACACAATCTTAGCCTCCTGTTTCACGTATTCAACCTCCTGAATGACATCGAGATTTGCTGCTCCTGCTCTTCCCACGTTGACTGTGATAGGCTTCACAAGCGCACTTCGAGCAAAATTTTGGATCTTGGTGGGCATAGTAGCTGAGAATAGGAGAGTCTGCCTTTGAGCTTTGAAGTGATCAAATACTTCTCTTATGTCATCCTCGAATCCAAGATCCACAAGCCTATCAGCCTCATCCAAACAAAGATACCTGAGCCAAGCAATAGAGTATCAACATCTAAACAGTACAGGTTTTATGATAGAATTGACTTAACCGGTGGCAGCTAAAGACATTTACTTGTATGCAGCAAAAAATGATAGCCACAAGTGGGATAACCTATCTAGACAAGGGATATAAATGCATAGAAATGCATTTGCCATAAACCATCTCAAACTTACAACAGAAAAATAGTAGTACTGAAGTATCTCATAGAAATAGAGGTAAGGATAAAAGTGTCCCAAACATCAAATTAATCAACATTTGCACAAGACCATGGTAAAATTTCCCATATGGCAATGAAATTCATCGATGATGAAAACAAGTTTTATAAGACATGAAATTTAAACAGAGCTGTGGGACCATAATAGAGAATGAAAAAATACAAATGAGCACGAGAAATATAGGACAATATATAGTTGTTCAGATGATAATACAATAGAATGTTGTGAAGGATGCTAAAGCATAGTGAAATGGAAGATTACCTGCAATTATCAAGGGTCATCCTTTTCTTTGCAAGCATATCCTTCAACCTCCCAGGTGTGGCAACAACAATGTGAACACCTCTCCTGACCACCTCCACCTGGGACCGCATATCAACTCCACCAATGCAGAGCAAAGGCCTCAGTTCAGGATATCCGCATTCCTTCATTGGAATCAAGAACTGCTCAACAACCTCATATGTCTGTCTGGCAAGCTCTCTTGATGGGCAAATAATCAATCCAAAGGGCCCCTCTCCAGGTACAATGGGCATCATCATTTCCTCCTGCAGTGCAATCATGATCATTGGGAGCACAAAAACAAGGGTCTTGCCTGACCCAGTGAATGCAATCCCAATCATATCCCTTCCAGATAAGATCACGGGGAGACCCTGGACCTGAATTGGTGTCGGTTGCACAATCCCCTTTTCCTTCAGTTTCCTCAAAATGGACTCTGGGAATCTCATATCCTTGAAGTTCTTTATTGGGGGAGGGATGTCATCCCCATCAACAATAATGTGCCACTGCTTCCGAATCATATCACAAGCTTTTTTTGACATTCGTCTAATATTTAAAGGTGGCTTCCACCCAGTCAACAGAGGCTCAGTGTAAGTAATCCCCTTTGCCAGTTCACGGACAGACATAAGTGTCTTCCGATCCGATAAATTATCGATCATTTGCTTCTCCTGCTGGACCATCTGCTCGGTGGGGCTGATCTCAGGCTGCTCACGTTTGAGCTGGGTCGCTTTAATAAGGAGGCTGGGTTTCACTTCTGCTTGCTTCACCTTCTCAGTCTCTTCTTCTACGGCAGCGGAGGCTTTTCCCTTTCTCTGTAGGATCTTCTGAGCTTCGAGAGCCCTTCGCTTTGCAACTGGAACATATTCCTCATAATCATCATCTTCCTCCATAGAAATATCTGCCACTGCGACAGTGTTAAGTGCAGCAGCTGAAGACATCCTGAGCACAGGCAACTAAATATCTTAGAGGATAGAAATAGAAATAGCACCACAATCAATCATATCAGAGAAGATAAATATTCAGGTTAAATATCCACGTTTACTGAGACAAAAAATTGGGTAATGAAGCAAGCTAATGTCTCACATAATCAACTCCATAACTCTTATACTACAAAGTGTAGCGAGGAGAGATAAAATTGAGTATCAGATTCTCACTTGGCTGTTCATTTTTTTAAGAAAAGAGCGTACGCACCATGTTAATTTAGGTATAATTAGATGGGTTTCTTTACTGCACGTAAGAGCATCACCTATCTACAATTTTGCAACATCAACACAATTGATCAATGCAATAAAAACCCTATTCTAGACAATTATGTCCAAGCGAACGATGAACCTGAAAAGAACAATACATAGAAAAATCTCATAGATTTTATCAATAAGAAGCTGAAACAATGAAGATGGTTAAAAAGAGGAGCCTCTCTTATCCAATCAATGAAAATCAGTACAGTTTTACTGGGATTCGTGGAGGAGAAGAGGATAATCAGAGGCTGGCCTATGGAGTAGTGGGGAGGCGAGAGGCGGTCGTGGAGGAGGGCTGGATGGGATAGGCGGTGCCAATGGAGAGGGCTGGGCGCGAGAGGCAATAAGCAACGCCGGAGCAGGAGCACAGTGCTGTGTGCGGAGGAAGAGGAAGAGCACGTCACGTCAGCCGATCGGAAGGCAACAAGAGACGAGGGCGCCGAGCTCGGTCGCCTTCTAGGGTTTTCCTTCAGTTCTTCTCTATAGAGCAAGAAGAAGACTGCCCTCTGTTCTGCCTGTGGCTACCAGCCAGCCAGCCTAGGAGGGTGAGAAGTTTGCCGATTCGAGCCCGGATGGCCCGATAATATCGACCCGAATATAAGAATATATATTGACTGTGCTTTTGTAGATTAGTCTTTGCATCCAAAAAATAAATTTACGAATATATAAATTTGTATTAAATATATGGTTGAAAAAAATAATATTTTTAAATATAACCAGATTAGTGATAGATATTTCCTGTCATATAATTTTTCAAGTTTTATATTAAATGTACATTTGGTTCATATTTATATTAAATTCTATTAAAATTAAATTATATAAAAATAAATTTACACTTGGATATAATTTAATATTATTATATTTAGCATATAATTTAAATTATAGGAAAATATGTATAACAAATTATAGTATATCAATAAAATGTTACTCAAGGTTTTTAAAATATTTTAGGTATAACATTACATATTCACCTTTTCTTCATGTACAAATGCTCTTATTGGAGACGAAATTAATACGAATGTGGGTATAGAAGTGATGAAACATATATGAAAATTTTAAGTTGATAAAGAAATAATATATCAATTCTTATAAATTATAACATTTTTTGTAAGATTATTTTCTAAGGGCATTCTTTCCAACAACTATTCTACTACCACCTCCTATAGTCCCTAGTTAATTGCGTATTGTACACTGTATTATGTACACTTTTCCAAATTAAAACTTTCATTACTTAGTTTGTTTACTTGTGAAACAATAAGCCTCAACTCCTTCTTAATATAATTGTCCTTATCACAAAGATCTTTATACCAGCGGTGTGTATTACACCTGTTCTTTTTGCTCTCCTAGTCTAAACATACTATAACGCCGGGAAATCCCAATTCACTAAGTGGGATAGAATGAACTAGAGAATGGGATCAAACTAGGAGAAGGAACATGAAACATGAGGGTGTAATAGTACCAAAAATGAAAGGAGGGAACAATGGAGAGGCCAAGAAAGGTGAAAAGGGTCATGAGAGACCCTTATGAGAGCTTAGGAACACTTGGTCGAGAAATGGGAGAAAATCGGGAGACGATCAGTTCAAACCGAGTTTGGGCTGAGGGGAGCCACAAACCCCCTCGAATTTTAGAGGGTACTAAATATGTCCAAATTAAGTAGTTATTAAGCCCATTCAATAGTAAATTGAATATATAATTTTTAGGTATTATTATTTTCTTAAGAACCAGTAGGAAAAGGCGTGAACTAGGCCAAAAATCGCTGAACCATCCAAGAAATTTGCTAGAAAATTGGTTCACTACAGTGAAAAATCGGTCAACTGTGACACCAGGTGCACAGACGCACTGTACGTGCGGAGCGTGAGGTGCACACATGCACTATCATGCGTGCTCGGCCATGTGCACGTGTGTCGTCTTTCTCCCCTGATAGCTTACCCGAATTCCTCTATTTTTACTTGGTGACGCACCTAGAAGATCTAAATACACCGCTTGGGAAAATTAATCCATTCCCGAGGCCTCAAGCTATGAAATGAAGAAAGAAGCCTATAGATAAATTGCCATGGAGATTTAGATCACCTTCATATAAATTGGGGCCACTCACTCACCAGAATTTGTTTAGAATCCTCTCCAAAGCACCAATTGCTCCCAATTCTAGTGACCTAGCTACCAAAGAGAATCTCTCCATCGTCCGACCACCTCCGATGATGTTCTTAGCACCGCTAGAAAGCTGAGGACCTTAGCTTTGCATCACCACCCCTCTCAACCCTCAACTCCACCTCTGGTGTCACTAATGAGATCACATGGTACTCGATCTTCGGTGACTCGAAATAGAGCAACTATTTCATAAGCTAATTCCAACGACTCTCACGAGTTAGAAAAATTCGGTGAGTTGAGCCACCAGCTTTCCATAGCCTCCAACTTTGCCTGATTTGAGTAAAATTTAATGATGAATTAAATCATATATGTTCAAAATCAAGGATCTAATGGATGAGCTGACTAAAATGTTAATTTCAGGAGCTACATACCACCATTTGAGGTCATTCAAGTTACCCCAATTTCCTAGGAGAGTCAGCTTTCCAACACCACCAGCCTCAACGACCGACATGCCACCTACGATAAGATCCCAGTTTCAACCTGACTCTAACTTGTTTGCATGCAAGCTTCTGATCAAGCCCAATCGGAGCACTTTTGGCTGACCTCGTCCAAACTAAGCTTACGATAACCTAGAGGGAGGCCAAGGGGACCTCTCTACTTAGTTTGGTAATTTTTGGAAATAATTTAGTTATTGGTCAACAGCTGGTTGCTAAAATGCAAAGATTTGTAAGTTAGGGGACCCAAATATAATTGAGTTTTCTATGGGGTCTTCCTAAGGGACACAATTTTTTTGGGGCTGATAGGAAAGTTTGGTGATTTGGGGATCGGGGTTGCTTATTGTGGAAAGACTAGGGTCTTGTTTGCAATAAATGGAAATTTTAGGGACCTAAGTGCAAGGATATGGTTTTGCATGACCAAAATGTAAATTTTGGGCAACCTAAAGACCTAAACTCAATTAAAAGAAGTTTAGAGACCTAAATGAGGAATTTGAGGTTATAATGAACCAAAAAGCCCAAGTTTTAAGAAAGAGGGGGAAAATAGTAATTTTGACAAAACTTAGGGGCTTCGGATAATTATTAGAAAATATGGCTTGGAATGGTTAAAATGATTGTTAAGGACCATAATGGGACTCAAGGAGAATTGAAGGACCCAAATGAAAAGTTTGGAAAAGTTTAAAGTCCTAAAAAGGTGAATTTTAAAAGAGAAGGGGCAAAATAGTAATTTTACCCAAGTTAAGTATTAAATGATAATTTAGTAAAAAAGGAACCTCTAAGTGGTCAATAAAGGAAATGGTGGATTTTAATATAATACTCAATAGAAGAAATAACATAAGTGTAAACCCCGTTTCCAATAGAAAGGAAGCCAGAATTAGGAATCGAAAATTTTTGAGTAAAAACCAAGTTTAAAACGAACCGATATTTATATTTAGAAGCCAAAGCAAGGATTTGGAAAATTGAAATTGGTCAATAAAGACCAAAAAATCATATAAATGAACCATGAATGGAATTGAATGAGAAACTAGAACTTTAACCATATCAAATTGGATTGAACTATGAAGAACCGATTTAAAAATTTATTTTTCTAGATGGTATAAAAACAACGATTTGGGAAATTCCACCATTGGATAGAAAATTTAGAAAATTTAGAAAATTTTTAAAATTTAGAAAACTGATCAATTTTCAATTTCGAGTCACTAAACCTAGTATGACCGAACCATTCAATGGTCAAGCCGGTCAATGAACCACCTGCCAGGTCAATGTGTGACGCATGGCGAAGCGCGCCCAGTCAACTGCTTGGTCAACGCTTGGAAGCACTGATCAATCAAACCTAACACGTGTACTCGATCAACGGTCAAAGAAAGAAAATCCACCTCTCTAATGACCGACCAATTGGAGAGCGACATGTGTACTCAATCAATGGTCAACTGAGGAGAAGCCTGGTTAGCCAGGATGGCCAATGAGGAGCTGACACATTATAAAGATGCCACATTAGCGGCCGACTAGGATATTAGAAAAACAATAGACAAATCAGAGGTTGACACGTGGTAGAGCCACGTCTGATGGTCCCAACTAATCAGAGGCTGACATGTGGCAGTGGCACAGTGTGTCAGGAGGGAAACCTGACTTATTTAAATCAGCCAATTAGATGACGCCACGTGTTACGATCAATGGCTGGTCGAATATGGTCAACAGCCATGTTAGAATGAACGACCAATGGGAGGTCACCACGTGGCCATTCAATGAGTCAAATGATAACTCGGACACTAAGTGGGAAGCCACATCAGCGAAGCCATCCAATCATAGTGTGCCACATGGCAGCTCGCACGCGCACGCATAGTGTCATTTTCAACCTCTGAATTGGGCGGATAAGGATCACATACTAGTTGCTTAATCTCCGACGACCAAAAAATCCTTCTAATATGATCGTAAATGTGAGAGATTGGGGCCGAGTGATGGATGGACGAATAGCTCTGTCAGTTACTGAGCTCACTATATAAAAAGCTACTCCCCATTCATCCTTCTCACCACTCAAAAGACTGTAGAAGAAGAATAGCTCCATTTTCCGACAAGGCACAAACCAAAGCTCCGACTTGTGCCTTTTTCTCAATCTTCAAAGACAAATTTGGGTTCCCTAGAATCTTGAGGAAGTTAGCTACACAATTACATACTCCATTCAGCTTGAGGATCACCGGAGAAGCGTCGGCGAGCTCACACATTACCTTTTTCCCTTGGCAATCTGTGACTAGAGTTGGTCGAGCTCAATTTGAGCCATCCTCGAGCTAACCACGACCAAACCAAGCCCTCCAAACCTTCCCTAGAGGAGTCCTGACCTTCCCTGAACCTCCTTGGAAAGTCCCCTCCGCCATCCTTCACCAAAATTTACTATTCACAATGTGTTTTGCCTAAAAATTAAGATAAGTCAAAGTCTTTTCTCACTTAGACTCCAACACTTGTATTTCTTTTGAGTACTAGAATAACCCACATAAATACATTTCAATGCACAAGAATCGAGTTTGCTTACTGACGGATGATGATCTCTCACAAAACATATACATCCAAGCACACGAGTGGGGACTATGTATCTGTTTTTTCTCATTAAAACTTCACAAGGTGATCTAAAGTTCAACACTTGTGAGAGCATCCGATTAATCAAATAAACTGCTATTAGTATAACTTCACTCCATAAATACTTTAGTACATTCATATTTAAGAGAAGAGAATGAACAACTTCTAACAAATAACAAATTTTCTTCTCTACAACACCATTTTGTTGGGGGTATCTAGACATGTAGTTTGATGAATAATTCCCTTATCTAGTGAAATTTCTCACGTGAAGCAGACTTATAGACAGAATAAGTCAACCAATTATATGACAACGGTAGCGCTAGTTTGTATTTATACTTACAGTGAAGTGGAAGCGAAGGAACATGAGCCACAAGAACCTCGTTTACTAGCATTATATATATACAGAAAAATAGATGGAAAAGACAGAGAAGTGTACGAATTCATACACAATACTAACTGGATTATTTTCCTAAAATATTATGTGTACCACAAAGTGAGGTGTCGACCTTACTATTACATTTTAAGTCAAAAAAATAATTGTTTTTTAAATAATGTGGTGCAGGTGGAAAAATGTGAAGCCCATAATAGATGGGAGGAGAAGCCATTGTGAGTATTTTCGGAATAGAGAAAGAGAAAAAGTCTGCTAAAAAGAAAAAAACGGATGAGAAAGAAATTGGGAAGGAGAAAAAATAAACTAATGGAATATAGGTCAAGTAAAAAAAATGCATTGATGAGTCAGGTGATCGTGAGACAATTCCAAGTATTAATCAACCCTATAATGGTTCATCAATATCACCAGAAGATAATGACTTTATACAACCTTCTAATAGTTTATCCACATTATTGGATGGTAATGATTCCTTACCTATTACCATTAGTAGAGAACATATAGCTAGTGCAGGGAAACCTCCAATTAGATATGGTTTTGAAAATAATATATCTAATTATGTTTCATATGCATATGTTCCACTTGTATACAAGTTGTTTATTGCATCACTATAGTCCGTACACATACCAAATAATTGGCAAGAAGCTAAACAGTATCTGAAGTAGCTTGGAGAAATGCATGAGGAGATGAAAGCACTAGAGAAGAATAAAACATGGGAACTTGCTCAACTTCCTAATGGAAAAAAAGTTGTAAGATGTAAGTGGGTATTCAATATGAAACATAATGTCGAAGGAGAAGTTGTGAGATACAAAGTAAGGATGGTGGCAAAAGATTATAGTCAAACATATGGAATAGACTAGGATGAGACTTTTGCACCAGTAGCTAAGATGAGCACTATTAGAATACTAATTTCATGTGCTACTAATTTCAAGTGGACATAACATCAAATGGATGTAAATAATGCATTTTTGCATGGAGACCTATAGGAGGAAATATATATGGAGATTCCACCTGGATTTGGTATGATGAAGACCGTGGGGAAGGTATGTAGATTGAAGAAATCTCTGTATAGACTCAAATAGTCTCCAAGAGCATGGTTTGATCGATTTTGACATGCAGTGGTCAAAATGGGTTACCGACAGTGTAACGGAGATCATACGGTTTTCTATCGACACTCTAATGGTCGAGTTTCTATTCTCACAGTATATGTGGATGATATTATCATCACTGGGGATGATCATGTTAAGATATTACAGTTGAAAAAATAACTAAGTAAAGAATTTGAGGTAAAAGACTTGGGTTCTCTAAAGTATTTTATCGATATTGAGATTGCAAGATCTAGGAAAGGCATAGTACTTTCTTAGAGAAAGTATACATTAGATTTACTCATTGAGGCATGGATGTTAAGCTGTCGAACTCTTTTGACACCAATAGAACTGAATTATAAGTTATGTGCTCAGTTAGGTGACCCAATGGATAAAGAATGATATTAGAGAATAGTGGGACGATTGATCTATATATGTCATACAAGACCTGATATCACATATACAGTCAGTATTGTGAGCAAATATATGCACGATCCCAAGACAAATCATTGGGATGCTACAATAAGGATATTGAGATATTTAAAAAGCAGTTCGGGAAGGGACTTTGGTTTAAGCCTCGGAGTCACACTAGAGTGGAATGCTTTTGTGATTCAGATTGAGCTAGTTGTGTGGATGATAGGAGATCTACATCTGGCTATTGTGTGTTTGTTGGAGGTAATCTTGTATTATGGAGGAGTAAGAAACAAGAAGTAGTCGCCCGATCATCAGCAAAAGTGGAGTATAGATCAATGGTTCAAACTATTTGTAAGATAATTTGGATAAGAAGCTTACTAATGGAGTTTCACCTCTTTAGAGAAGAACCTATGAAGTTGTTCTATGATAACAAGTTTGCTATAAATATTGCCAACAATCCAGTTCAACATGATAGGACCAAACACGTGGAAGTTGATCAATTTTTCATCAAATAAAAAATTGATATGAAGATTGTGGAACTGCAATATATGAAGACCAGTGGACAACTAGTAGATTTTTTAACTAAATGTTTAGGTTACAAAGAATAGGATGATATTTGTAATAAGATTGGAATGAAAAATATTTACCATCCATCTTTAGGGGGAGTGTGCAATATTAATAATTTAGGGGTATATTTGTAAATAGTGCAAATATACCCTATATTTATTCTTAATATAATTTACCAATGGCCAATTCTATTTTCCAATATTAAATAATAACCAAGCATAAGTCTCATTTCTATTGTGACTGTTAAGAGCTGGTGAAAGGACATGTGGGCATCTTGAGACTTCTAGGGATGATGGCACTAAAGCATATTCACATTGATCATCATGCTTAGTGTTCTCCACGGGAAAACAATATAGTTAATAAAAATATTTTGATTCTTGTATCCATCTTCTCGTGATAATAAAAATGATAAAAAAAATTAGCTAAAGTAGGAAAATACTTACTTGAACTCCGATTCGTTTGGTATTATTATTATTATTTAATTATCGTGCTATAATATTGACAAATCCATTAAATTTCCTATTAATCAAACTAAATATAAGTCAGATAAATCTTATAAATATAACTTAAAACACATTCTAGTTATTGTTCCATGTCTATTAATTAATAATTTGGAATACCTCACTGGAGTCTGTATCTATAATGATATCTATAAAATTGTTTTCTCTAGCTAAATGTACACCAAATGTTATATTATCTAACTCGATTTCCAAGGCACTGTCATAGTTGACTTACTATCCATCGCTAAATAGAAAACTTTCTTCCTTAACCTGAGCTATTACTCTTATTCTCACTACATCTACCTCATTATAAAAAAATTGTTATAGTTAATTTTCAAACTATTTTACATGGGATCGATGTCACCTCTTAGGTGGGGTAGCCTTAAGTACTGCTTGTATTTGTGTCTCACTCCCCCTTAGCTCTATGTGATGCTTGTATGACTCGCATGAGATCCGGTAGGATCACTTCCCGCTTTGCACAATTGCATTCCTTCCAAATATTCTAGCAAATTATGGTCATTCTCCCTACCCGTTCTAATTGATCCTATTTCGACTGTATCCCTTCTAATTTTTATCACTACATCCATTTGCGAAAACAAACAATAGACACATCTATACTAATATCACATACCGTGAGTTACACTACTCAGGTCCAATCACAATTTACCAATAAATATTCGACAGATTCATGTTTTTGACAAAACATACAATAATTATCATATTTTATATGCCTATTATAAAGATTCTCATTAGTAGTTAGTGTATTATGGCAAACATTTCATATAAATTGTCTTATATTCAGTTGGCAAAGGAGGTGCTATACTATAATCCATACCTGACTATAGTTCAATTGGAGAAGCTGGTTTTTGCACTATAATTTTGATATTTTTCTCTGATAAAAACGTAATTTGAGTGTACTGTAATATCCCCACTATTCTCCCATGTCCAAATTCTATAATATTGCATATTTGTATCATTCTATTGCTATTTATTATTTCAGATTAATTCTATCAAGCAGTACATCTAGATTTCATTGTCTCATTGTGGCTCAATAAGAGAGCTAATTCTAAGTTCTACTAGCGAGTTATCTCGGATAAGGGACTGTAAGTGGTGCTATTTGAGTGCAAATATCCATCAAGAACCACATACGCTTGTATTCCATCCATCCCCAACTTAATATGTTAGTACTTCCTTAAAAGTTATTTACCCATATGTATGTTTTCATCAACCTCAAGTTGACCTAAATTAGATCTGAATTTCCAAATTTTCTTCCCTTTTATAACTTTTCAACATAGCCAATTAAAATTCTTTAAAAATCTCTATGCCAACTTAATAAGTATAAAATTATTAAAACTTATACATACTTAAACCCTATATACCAATTTATTCATTAATTTTTGTGATTATTTGTCACCTTACTCAGCTTATTTTTCATTCTCTTATCCAAAATATGGAAATCATAAAATTAACCTTATTGCACCATTATTGAGGAAACAAAAAATAACTCATTGCATAATTAAGTATTGTACTTAAAATATATTTAATTAGAAATGCACTCCTCATTAATATAGATATACCAATTTTCATTATTTTAGTTTAGACCTCATACTCTATTTTAGGAAATTCAAACTTATACTATTGTTCTATCTATAGTATTAGAACACCAACTTATATATATATAATATAAAGTAATCCTAGCATTTGCACTAAAATAATACAAATTTCTATATAATTTATTTTATAATCAAATGTTAAATATTTATCATTTTTAATAACTCTATTTTAAATTTGGATAACTCTAACAATAACATATTATTAGCAAAGAATATGAGATATTATAGGATATTTTATACTTATTTTCGGCAGATTAACTTTTGTATATATAATTAATTAGTAATTAATTTATAAAATGTATCTATTATGAATAAAAAGAGCATCCTTCCCATCTCGATTGTATCGAGTCTAATTTACTTTCATTTATAAGTATTAGTATAAATTAATTTGAAACTCATTTTATTTATAAGCCCCCACTCCATTCTTTAGCCTAATGACTTTGATAGAGCAACTTTCTTTTTTTTTGTTTTTATTTTATAAAAAATAAAATATTAATGCACAATATATAGCAATGTTTGAGGCGGTTATTAATGATTTTTGAAATAAATTTATATAAAAATAAGCATTCCAGTTTTTACTAAAAGAGATGACAAGTGATCCCCTTGTTCTACAAGTAAAAAGTAGTACAAAATTCTTAGTTAGTGACCCAAATTAGTATAAAAGCAATTCATGCTAGAGCATAAAGATATCATTTAACTCATCCATTGTAAAACGCACATGGTTGATGCTTTGTCTAAGGAAAAAGGAACAAGCCAAATATGTTGAAAACTGCCACACCGAGTAGCAACTTAGGGTTTTTTCTAATGTACCTCTAGCTAATGAGTGATTGTGTCAGATATATTCCTCCCGGTACCCGTTGTCACTATCTTGTTAGAAACCATCTTGCTAGTCATGGGCATGACATGCCAATGTAGTATCAAGTTGTAAAATTTTCCCCTAAGATTGTTTCTGTAATGCCCCAATCTGATTTGGTTGGTGTCCGTGATCAACCTACCACCCTTCTTTACATCATTCAGGTATATCTACTCGAATGAGACAATGAAGGTGAAGGTGTGTCCACATTCGAACCCTTACTTAAGTTAGGGGTAGGAAGAGTACCTTGAGGGCCTAAGCATGTCTGGAACTTCCTGTCGGGGTAATGTCCTGCAAAGGGGTTGAGAGAGGGGGTGAGTTCGACAACTCAGTGAGGGGAACTTAATATAACGGTTTACTTGAATTTATCCTATATTTAATTTATTTTCATTATTTCACATAGTCACAGAATCAACAATTGCCCTCCTATCATAGGAGGGATCATACATTCGTAGAACGGTACTCGACTGCACCACTTCTGGACCGGAGTGACTTTACCGTCCACCTTCATAGAGGGATACTGCCTCTACCTAGAGTTTGTGCGGACATTAGTAGTTCGACCCATAACTCAAATTCTTCCACCATGTCCACTCAATGGGACAAGACTTCATTTCCCCTACTACCTTGATCTCCGTGAACAGGAAGCCCTCGGCTTCACGTGATATGAATCTGACAAAGAATCTACAAATTTACAAGTTCAATTAACTGAACCTGCAATAGAGCTGAACAGTTTGTCACCAAATATGATAAATACTCATTTGATACTACAAGAGGGCCCAATGACAAGGTTAAGGGCTAAAAGGTTCAAATAGGCTATATATGAGCTAATTAAAGAGATTGCAAAAAATCCAAGTGGAAGCCCAATTAAAGAGTCCAAGAAATACCCACGAGAAGGAAGCCCAATTAAAGAGTACAAGAAAAGCCCACGAGAAGGTCCAGATTTAATTAATGAGTAGAGATTTATTAATATAATAAATCTTCTAGGATATTAAATGATAATATTATATATTTAATTAGTTAAATTCAGATTTTTAAAGTAGTTATTAAAATATCCTAGATATTTAGATTAGATATGGTTGGCATGTAACCATAAGATATATTTTTCTTATTTTTAGGCTATTCAGTTGTTATATGTGCATATAAAAGGTATACTCACATCATTGGAGGACGGACACTTTGGAATTTCAATCTTGTGAGTTTTGTCTTCTTTTTTTTCCTGAAAGAGTTTTTTGAACTTATCAGGTTTTTACCTGTGGCGTTCAAGCAATTCAAGACCATTAGGGTTTTCTAAGAGTTCTTCTTAGAGAATTTGGGTGTGGTATATACATATCACATACATTGTTTCTCACATAAACAAGGTATATTCTATCCTTTAGTATTTGCGTCGTGAAAGTTTTGGGGTCTTTCCATATTTGGTATAGGGTGTCGTCAGTATATTGGCGAGGTTCTCATCAGTTGGTATCAAAGCACACGGTTGCACGGCAAGTTTCATCCCATCTTTTATATCTAGTTCTTTTTTTTATCTTCTTTACCTATTTCTATTCTCTTAAAAAAATATAAAAAAATCTCATCTTCTTCTATCCATCTTCTTCTTGGTAAGTGTAAAAAAAAAGAAAAAAAGCAAAAAAAATTCGTGTAAAAAAAAGAGAAAAAAAGAGCGAAAAAAAATCGAGAAAAAAAGGCAAAAAAAAGAGAGGCACAAAATTCTATCTTATATCTCATTCTTATTCTGCTCTATCTAAGTCTATTACTTCATTTCATCTTAATTTCTTATTTTCTTCTCTATCTAAATTTTACTATTCTTTCTGAGTCTATTCATACCTCTCACTTAAATTCTTTTGAAATTGCTTTTTTTAACCTTTATCGATATGTCTTAATTGTTCCTCAAGTTGAACTACTTCGTAAAAATGATTTGTTTTTAAGTTCAATTAAGATTAAAAGAAGACATATGAGTGGAAAAAGGCAAGAGTGCTTTAAATCTATAAGAAAAGGCCATTTGAGTGTGAAACATGAGTGTTTAAGAGAAACATGTAAGGGAGAGTTGTGAGCTTCTTTTCTTTCTAACAATTATAAGGTTCAGAAGGCCCAATGACAAGGAAACACAATGGAGGAAGAGGGTTCCATACCACCCATTCAAAACCTACCATGGAAAGTAATAAAGAGAGAAATGGAACATATAGTGAAGTCTGAATTTGAGTCACTTCATACGCGAATGGATCGTTTGGAGGAAGGTGTGAGATGACACTCACATCAACATACTTCCATTGAACGACCGTGGAGCAGTTGATCTCGATGCTTCAAACCACAGGAATTTGGGGAGTTCGATGATCTCCAAGTTAATCACGGCAACATCAAGCTCAATTCCTTCAATCAACTTACTACTTGGGACAGACCATGGATTGATGATATCTTGGACAACCAACGTGGGAAGTTATTTTATACTCGTTGCTTTATAAACAATAAGGTTTATTCTGTTATCATAGATGGGGAAAGTTGCACTAACTTTGCTAGCACCGAACTTGTAGAGAAGTTGGCATTACATACAACGAAGCATCCAAAGCCACATCAAATTCAAAGGTTGAATGATCAACCCAAACTCGAGGTAACCAAATAGGTGATAGTGTCATTCTCTATTGGGAAATATCAGGATAAAGTATTATGTGATGTAGTACCAATGCATGCATGTCATATTCTATTAGGGGAACCTTGGAATTTAGATTGTCATGTTACATATGATAGATCAACAGATTGGTACCCATTCGTGATAAATAATAAACCAATATCTCTTGTACCTTTGACTTTACAACAAGTTTTATAGGATCAGTTGAAAAAGAAAAAGGCAAATTAAAAGAAAATAGCAGAAAGATAAGAAAGAAAAGCCAAGATTAAAGAGGAAGATATAAAAGGCAATATTGAAAAAGAAGAGAGAAAATTCAAAGAGAGAAAAGTCGGAATTGAAAATGATGAGAGAAAAGGCAATGTTGAAAAAGAAGAGAGAAAAGCCATAATACAAAGAAAAGAAAGTAAAAATAATTTTGTGGAGAGAAAAAGTGAGATAAAGAGAGATACATTTTTAGATCAAATCCTTACAGTACTTATGTACAAGGATTTATGTTTTACTAACCATATTGTTGGATATTTGCCGAGCCTTAGTGTTTCTCTTTTGCAAGAATTCAAGAATGACATTCCAAAGAAGATAACTCTTGGTTTGCCACCAGTTCGAGAAAAACAAGAATCAAAGTCAACACCAAGTCCTAAAACTGATGGAAAGGAGATATATACGTAAGAGCAAGCGACCATGTGTTGTACCCATAAAGGACGAAACTTGGCAAATATACCTCGATTTTTGAGCCATTGACAATATCACGGTAAAGTATCGACGACATCTTTCTCATTTATATGATATTATTATTGAGTTACATGGATACTATTTATTTTCAAAACTTGATCTTAAAAGTCAATATCATCAATTTCAAATTAAAGAAAAAGATGATTTGAAAACAACATATGAAACAAAACCAGGTCTATATGATTGGTTAGTTGTGATTTTTGGATTGACTAGTGCCTTTAGCACTATCATGATATCAATGAACCATATCTTGCATGTTATCATTTTAAATTTTGACTATATATATTTTGATGACATCATTGTATATGATAAGATCTTAGATGAACTTATGGAATATTTAAAAATTATGTTAGAAGTTTTTAGCAAAGATTAGTTGTTTGCCAAATTGAAGAATTGCATATTGTGTTTGGGTAAACTTGTATTTCCTAGATATGTTATAAGTTTTGAAGGTATTGGCATTTACAAGGAGATTAAGGTAATTCGAGATTGGAAAACACCTTATTTGGTAAGTAAGGAAAGAAGAACAATTGCACATTATAATGAAAGGTTCAGCGGAGTAGCCATCAAGCTGAATGAGTATCATGCAAGGTGGGTAGAATTTATTTATACATATGGTTATGTGATCAAATGTAAGCAAGATATGAAAAATGTAGTTGCTCATACATTATCTGGAAGGTATGTCTTGCTTACAATTATTGATATGAAATTGCTTAGTTTTACTTGGAATACTTTGTTTGAAACAAAATTTCTATTTTCAACTACATGTTTACCACATGTTGTGTTTGCTTATAATTGTTATATTTATTTAGTGACTAAGTTATCACCATTGTAGATTATCTATGGTTTTAATCCATTTGATAGAAAACAACATAATCAAGAAAATATTAATCTAACCAACAAAAGTTTCAAGAATGTTATTTTTGATCTAGGGATTTGGATTAACCTACATTTGAGGAACAAACTGTTTATGAATAGAAAACTATCAAAATTTCTTAAATTAGAAAGATTATTTAAAGTGTTAAACTTAGTAGTAATAATTACAACAAGAAGTTATCTAGCAAATATATTATTAGCAATAGCATAAATATTTATAAGTTAATGTCTTTTGATGTAGGTGACGAAGGAAAATAAGATTTGAGTACAAATCATTTTCAAGAGGGGGAGAATGATGTGAATCTGAGAATGAGTCTACAAATTCACAAGTTCAATCAATCGAATCTGCAATAGAGCTGAACAGTTTGTCACCAAATACGATAAATACTCATTTGAGACTACAAGAGGGCCCAATGACAAGGTTAAGGGCTAAAAGGTTCAAATAGGCTTTATATGAACTGATTAAATAGATTGCAGAAAATCCAAGTGGAAGCCCAATTAAAGAGTCCAAGAAATGCTCACGAGAAGGAAGCCCAATTAAAGAGCCCAAGAGAAGGTCCAAATTTAATTAATGAGTAGAGATTTATTAATATAATAAATCTTCTAGGATATTAAATGATAATATTAGATATCTAATTAGTTAAATTCAGATTTTTAAAGTAGTTATTAAAATATCCTAGATATTTAGATTAGATATGGTTGGCATGTAACCATAAGATATATTTTCCTTATTTTTAAGCTATTCAGTTGTTATATGTGCCTATAAAAGGCATACTCCACATCATTGAAGGACAAACACTTTGTAATTTCAATCTTATTAGTTTTGTCTTGTTTCTTTTCCTGTAAAAGCTTTTTGAACTTATCAGGTTTTTACCTGTGGCGTTCAAGCAATTCAAGACTTATCATCAGGGTTTTCTAAGAGTTCTTCTTAAAGAATTTGGGTGTGACATCTACATATCTCATACCTTATTTCTCACATAAATAAGGTATATTCCGTCCTTTAGTACTTGCGTCGTGAAAGTCTTGGGGTCTTGCCATATTTGGTGTAGGGTGTCGTCAGTATATTGGCGAGGTTCTAATCATCACGACCTACTGAACGACGATACTACCCTTATGCTTCCTAGGCTGTCTAGCAGTTCTTGGGTCCCATCACTATCTCATGTCAGGTGTCATGATGGCCCGAACATCACAGTACATGCACAATCAATAAGCTTTTTAAGTTATAGTCGTTATCTTTGGCCCTCTTGCACAACAATCTGTTAGCTTGGCTTCGGCTCCACCACGCTTACTAGCCTAACAAGTTCGACGACCCGACTTTGGTATAGCAGCGGTACGACCCAACAAGCTCGACAACTTAGCTTGGCTCGATGGATATCACACAAGTTCCCATTATTCAGGTCTTTTAGCCTCATGTATCACATGTCTGTTTTGGACAGGTCCATGCCTGTATCCACCGACCTTGGGCCCACTAGTATCTCAAGCCTAAGTCTGGAATTAGCTCTCAAATATTTTAAGCAGAGTCACCTATTTAAGGGAGGCTAATTCCGAGAAAACAGTTTTTCAAATCTTAAACTATCATTCCAACTAGAATGGGCGTCATAGCGGTTCCTGCACACTTGGTAATTTTGACGGGGTTGTGCCGACGGATTCTGGACTCACGGTTTCTCTTCCGGAAGCAGGCGCTCAAATAGTCAGTCCCTACATGACACAGATGTTCTCATTAGAGTGTTGAACTAAGGAATCACATTTATTGGCGTATTTGTGTATACGCCTTCATATTTGCTCTTAATTGCACTTTAGTCACCGAGGTTAGTGCGTTCATCATTACCTCCCCAATTTTCCCTTTTTTTCCTTAATTCGGCCCCTGAATTTTCTATTTATACCTTCGGGTCCTTAATTTTATCAATCCCGCCTCTAGGTTACTCTATTTTTTGAAACTGTCATTTACCCCCAAATTTTTTCAAAATTACAATTTGACCCAACTTTTCAAATTTTATAAATTGGTACTCCATTTGATCCAATTTGTCCAATGGACCCTCAATTGGAAGGAAATTACATAAAAAGACTCTCAATTTTGTCAAATTGTCATTTGGTCTCCAATTTTTGAAAAATTCCTAATTTGTCCAAACTTTTCAAAAAATTACATTTTGGTCTCCCAACTTTTTAAAATTTCCATTTTGCCCCAAATTTGCCAAATTGACCCTCAATTGGGGTGAATTTTATGAAAATACCATAAATTTCGTGAAATTACCGTTCAGTACTCCAATTTTTGAAAATTGCACAAAAGTCCCCCAAAATCCCCAAATTGCCATTCACCTTCTTCCCCAATTTGAGCATATAACACTTTGGATCTTACCGCGTCCAATTGGTGGCCTGTAAGTCCTTATTTTTTTTTCAATTCTTGCTTTTAATCACCTCCTACAGCTCCCATCGGTCGTCCTGCACTTCGAATTTTTAAATTTGGATAAGTTTTGTACCTTATCAGAGCTTTATTGGAAAAGTTACAATTGAAAGAGAATGCTTGCTTTTCCTACCGACGGAGAGGCGGTGACCAGAGCTTGAGCTGGGAGCGGCTAGAGCTAGTCAAGGGGAACATAGTAGGATTGAGTTCTATTGCAATTTATTGCTACACTCTAGGAATTTGAAGAGAGAAGTTCAGGTTGGTGTAGTTTTGAAATTTGAAAATTCTGACGAATGGAGGCAAAATTGAGCTTACCGGGGCTTGTAAGGGTGTTGTGAAGGGTCTTAGGCGATCAGTGGTGGCCAAGGTGGGTAGTGGAAGGGTCGGTTGGGGCGAGGTGGCATCGGGCAAGAGCTCGCTGCTTTGAGCTCTGAATCAGCTTTATTGTGTGATCTCACTCGCATCTCCTAAGCAGTCCCTGGTTATTTTGAGTAGGTATGGAGCTATAAAACTCTTCCCCTATTCCAATGCACCCTTTGGAGCTCATTTAGTGGAGATTTCGCCCATGGTCGGAGCTCTAGTTTAAAACTTGCCGGAAAACTTACTATTCTTCTTTTTCGCTCGACTGTGGGATGATGAAAACAAATTAGGGAGTGCTCTTTATATAGGGAGGTCAGCAACTGCAAAGGTACTCACCCGCGTAATACTCAACCTCCGACTTGACTGCCAGCAACCTAACCGGAGCATTTTTCGAGTTGCCGGAGACTCTAGCTTTTTCGGCGACTTACTCTCTCTTCTCTATCAGCGTCCGAAGGTTGAAGACGATTACATGGCAGGTGTGCCACATAGCATGTAGTGATTTGTCCGTTTTTTTAACATGGATTGCCAACGTGGCTACCCTGACCGTTAACTGGTTTGTTGACCGGTCGGACCGTTGATCGATCCAGTCTAACTGAGTTCGATGACCCAAATTCAAAATTTGGCCAGTTCGACCAGTTCTCTCAAATTTAAAAAATTTTAAATTATCTAAATTTATTTTCTATTTATGGTGTCAATTTTTCAATTTAACATTTTTAATTTATATAGAAAAATAAATTTATGCTGGTTCGATCCACTTCGGGTCTAGTTCACCATAAACCGATTTGATTTTTTCTCCAATTTTACTTCCTGGTTCTTCTTTTAAGTTTTTATAAAATTTTAGTTATTTGGAGTTTTCCATTTTCCCACATTAGTTATTTTTCGTAATTTCGTTCATTAAACAGCTTGATTACTCATGAATAACTTATATCGATTCTTTTTCCAGTTTTGTTTGGTCTAATTGAATGGGTTTTACCGTTTCTATGCGGAAAGAAGAGACAAATATCATATGCAAAGAGAGAAGTTTGGACGTACACAGGCACAAGGTCAATCAGATGATTGATATGTTTATGGCTTTAGTCTAACATACTTGGGGCTGAAATGGCTAGACTAACAAGAAGGATGAGCCTTTTCAAAAGGGGCCTACCTGATATGTGAATCAGTACTTGTTAATGGTGTGCTAAGAGAACTTGGCTTGTTCTTTGGATGGTATAATTGCATCCCAGAGTGAAATCTGTTCCACCACAAATTGAAACAGTTGTGGACTAGTAGCAGAAAACCAATCTTATAGAGAAATTGTTAGCCATCAATTGCACGAGATGAATCACTAAATAGAGGAGACATATTGATGGTGGCAATGAGATATAGACAAGCAGAAATCAATTCATACAAAGGTAAATATATCACTATGGACCACATGTTATCATAGTACATACTATATCAACCAAAAAAGAAACAGGAGATGTTTCTACTACATAAACAATGTTGCTCAAGTTGATGTTCCCTGCTGGATTTATCTTATTGTGCTCAAGCAGCTAAGCAGTTGACATTCTCAGTGGTAACAATTATTCTTAATCTCAAAGTAAGTTTTGTTGCCAATTTCACAAAATATCAACTAATATCTATTCTCAACAAGTTATATAAGAAGAAATGAAAATGGCTTTCCCAACTCAACAAGTTCACAAGATGGGGCATTAAAATGCAGATGCACCTGAAAACAATAAAGCAAACCTGATTCAGATGGTTTCTTTCTATTGAGCAAAAAAAATGGTTTCTTTCTGTTTCATACTCAGCAGCCAGAAAGATAAACACTTGAAACATCAAGGACAGCCATGAGCATGTGTGGAGACAGCAGCATTTCCAAGTTCTTTTTGTCTAATAGCGTCAGATTGACATGCTGAGAGCAATCAAGGAAATAAAAAGTCATTCTTATAATGTATTGTGGAAATTCTACAAAACCAATTTAATCAGTTCACTGTGAATGTTGACCGTAAGTCTGCCGAGATGGTCATCGTCAAGCTGACCTACAAGACAGGTAAGGCTGCAGTAGTTTAGAGATAATGATCAATCTAGAAATGGAAGTTCCTTCCTGTAAATAATAATGATTGGAAGTAAAGAATAATTGTCATCGCAGAAACTTGCATTGCTCAATTTTCAATGCAGGCCCCGGGGACAGAAAGGAAAGTAAACCCAACCCTCGCACGAAACTACCGCCGCACTAAACAAATTTCTAAAATATGCATATTATTTTTGTGATATCAGAGTAATGAAAAAGTACGAAAAGGTGACTATAGTTAAATATACTTGTAAGGGAAAAATAATCAAATAAACTATATTACTCTCCTCCTACCACTCTTTCCGTTTTCGATAAAATCATTCTCCTACCACTCTTTCCGTTTTTGATGAAATCAGCCCCGGCTGGTTCGTAGTTCAGGGAGAGAGAGAAACAAGAGATGAGATAGAGCGTACTTCTATCGACGGCCGATGAGGTTTTGCCTAAACGGAGACCGACGAGAATTTTGCATTTGCAGAGCTTTTCAACATCAGCTGTCCTTCAGGTTCAGAGAATGAGGCGGTTGACGGGCTTACAATTGGGTCAATAAAATAGTAAGGCCCAATAAGAATGGTCGTAGTTAGGTCTCGGCCCTCTAATATCTCTCTGATTTTTTCAGATTTTTTTGCTCGAGGAGCTTAAGGAGAAATCGGAGCAATTTATCTGGCTAAGCACTAGAGATCTGCTGAATCCCACCATTGAAGCACCAAGATCGAACTCCATCAGGACATCCTCAAGTTGATGCCCTCCCAAAACGACGCCGCTCTTCTGATCCGGCCCTCCGTCCCGAACTCCCAGACACGTCACCTCGTCGCTCACCCGTACCATCGAGTTCTGGCCGTGGACTCTCCACCTCACCATCTCGCTCTGCAGCACGAACTCGATTTCAGGCACCGACGATCCCGCCGTCGCGATGCTGTCGGAGCTGAAGCAGAGCTCAAAAGGAGCCGCTGGATGCCCTGGTGCCCTGGTCATGTTCATGGTTACTGCCGCCTTCCCGAAGGCTCCAGTGAAGGTCCTGTAGATGTCACTCTGCATCGTCGTGTATGGGACGATTGTGCTCAAAAGCTGCACGATAAATTGAAGACATCATTTGCACGATATGTATATACATTAGCGCGCAACTGTATTACAGAGAGGTTTTTTTTTTCATTCTGCTTACAATAGAGGAGTTGAGACTGAGAGTCAATCTTTCGCCGTTGACTTCGATTGCCTTGAGATTCAAGGAGTACTCTCGAGAAGACTCCGGCTCGGCCGTGGACAGCGGCGCATAGATCATCGACCTAGAGACATCGCCTCTCCACGGAAACGAAGAAGAGTATGGCCAGTCCCCGCAGGAAACGATGATTCCGTTCGATTCCGAGAGGCAAAGGAAGAATCGCCTATCTCCGCCGGACGCCGCCGCGGATAGCTGCTCCGGCAGGGCAGTACGGACCCTCCCCAGGCCAAGCACCCCCCTCGCGCCACTCGCCAAGCCGCTCAGCAGAGACGAAGGCGCGTGAGCGAAGAGAAACTGATGGACGGCGGGGATGGAACTCCTTTGTGGGGAATCGACGGCTACAGCGCCCTCTGATAGCTCGGAAGCTCCCGTCCTGCCAGATACTCATTCTCCAAGACGACTCCACACGCATTGCCCCCTCGCATGTTCCTGCCGTTAGCGGAGAGGCAGTGGGAGGAGCGGAAGAGGACTGCGCCAGAGACGTCCAAATGTGGCGGCCGTTGAGATCGAGCACGAGGGTGAGGGGCCTGCTGCTGCCAAGGCGGATCTGTGTGAGGTATTGGAGCGTGGAAACGTCCCTGGTGACGGGGAGGAGGAACGGCTTCGAAGAGGCGAGATTAAGAGCGTGGAATTGGTGGATTAGAGACGAGAAGACCAGGAAGAAACAGGAGAAGACAAGATCTTTGAAGCAGAGGAAGCCATGAAGGATACACGCCAGAGAGAGACGAGACTAGCTGATGATGACAAGTGGAAGAGATTGAGAAGTTAGAACGATAATTTGTTTAAATATGTTGTTTTATGTTTTAATTAATATGATAAACTGATCACCTCACGCTTAACCTATTTTTACCATAGTTGGACTAATATATCATTAATTCCCACTAATTCAAGGCAAAGAAGATTTATGGCTTAATCGCTGCCCCGCAGCAGGCAAGCAGGGTGGATAAGGTTGACAAGGAGGTGAGATGGTGCCTATTAAAGTCTTATTATATTGTTTGGTCAAAATGAATAGTTCCTTCATTTGTTTATATATTCTTTTTTTTGGTAGATATTTATTTATATATAATATATATTCGTCAGCTTACCGTATTTAGATTATTTTAGCATTTTGTAAAAAAGAAGTTATTGGGCCAAAATTATTTGTAGACAAGTACCATTATATATAATTACCTTAATGATAGCCCAAACAGGCCCACAATTTTGGTGACCACATCATCCTCATCACCTGCTCTGATAGAAGCTCCAGTGGGAGCACGACGATGGCGGGATCTGCAAACCTCTGCTTGCACCGGTCGATGGAATTGAGGTGGGCGACGGCCAGCCGAGCCAAGAAGATCCCAAAAAGACCCACCGGCGCAGACTTCTCAATCCCAGTCTACCTCACCACGAACCCTTCCCACGTTAACCCCGCTTTGCTCCGGCACCTCTTCATCTCCTGCAACAGGTCGTGCCACGCCTTCCCTCGTGTGGACGCATCCGGCCGGAATCAGATTGACGATCGAGACATTGCCTCCGTCGAGAAGCTCCGGATCGCACTGAACCACAGTGCGGTGGTCGTCTCCGTGTTCTGCGAGCCTCGAGATTTGCCTTTCAGCGGCAGTGAAGATGGGATTGAATGGAATATGGAGGCGAGGTTTTGTAATTTTCTCAGGAGGATGGTGCCCGCCGTCAGTCCGTACAACGGGCAACTGGTGGGGTTCGGCCGGGCGGTCTCGGACGCTGGGCTGACCGCTTCTATACACGACGTAATGGTATGGTTCTTCGTCTCTGTGCTTGTTTCTCTTTGTAAAAGAGACGAACATACAAATAGATTTGGCAAAGGCAAAAGAAGGAAAGCTCTTGACTGTGTTTTGTTTCAAACCAAGCAAGTTATGATTTTGATGTTGATTTCTCAACAGGGAAGCAAAGAGAATTCCATTTCAGTTGTATGAGCTTAACAAGTATAGATCATTGAAAAGTCTGAGTAGCTTGTATTTTGTACCATTAATCAATGACCTGCCTGGTGTATTCATATAATTGTGATTCAGTAACTCTCAGGTCATCCCACAGCTACAGAGGATGGGCATCGGCAGGATGATTGTCCAGCGCATTGTGAGGTCTGCAGCGGCAACTGGATTTTCTTTAGTGATGCAAAACTATCAGAAGCTTGCTTTTGATTGCTCTCTGCTTCCACTGACATGATATTTGTTGAATGGTTCTCAAGATTTTTTGTTCTCTTCAGATGAATGCTTGGATCAGTAATGATATACCTCTCTTCCCTTTATTGCAGAATTCTCACAGGGAAAGACATTTATGACATAGCAGCTCTTTGCTCCGATGATGACAGGTGAGTCACAATGCTGACTATAGAGATGTTTGAATCAGGGCGCTTCTGTTTAAGAAATCAAAAGATGTCATATGTATGAGATTGGTTCTGGTTTGTTTGGTAGAAATTAGTAAAAATGAAAACTCCCTGGTAGTGGTGGTAGTGGTGACCCTGTTGAGTATGTCTTTTATGTGTCTTGAAGAATCAACTTGACTTCAGTTCTCTGTATGTGTTTAAAGCCTGTTCTTTGAAGCTTGTGGATTTGGAGATGACATTCTAAGATCCACGACGATGATGTACACAAGGGCTGTTACTGGCAGCTACCCTGGTGGGAACGAAGTGACTAAACGTGCAGGTCGGAAGTTATTATTGGTTCCAACTTGTAAGAGGTTTGATCCTACATCAAAGAATTGGAAAACCATAAGTGGAGAGTAGAGGAAAGGAGAGGAAGTTGTCTGCCTGTAAAGATCATTTGATTGCTGAAAGTGCGTTCAGGCTGAGCACTTGTCTCAAAAGCACCGTCTATTATTACCAAAATTTTTATTTATCTTTCGTGACTATGCAATCTTCTTCTTTCTGAACCTCCGTGGAATTTCCTGTAACAGCCCATGGCAGATGTATCAACCCAAAGAAGAAAGAGGTCTGCATCTTCAGACTTCTGACGCATCTGAGCAGCACCAGCTCCAAGCTGCACTGTTCGCACATACATCTGCAGTCTGGTTATTGAACCCGGACGGTGGCAGTGACAAGTATAATTGCTCAACTCAGTTTTATTTTCTAAAGTTATCAAGCTGTTGAATTGGTGTGATTAAAGCTTGGGAACATTGTCCAAATCCAATGTATATATATTATGATTGCTTCCTGCTTGATGTTGTGTCAGATTGGCACCATCGGGATTAATCTAGGAAGCATTATTGGTTGAAGTTAGGACTTTAGGATCCACTCAGAGTTGGTCAAGAGTCACCAGTAGTATGGACTGAATGGTGAATTCAACCTTCTGATAAGCCTCACGGTGGAGTTTGACTTATGACGCCTGTTCCAAAAAAACCACAGCTCCTCCACTAACTACTATGCACCAACTTTTCAAGCTAAAATTCTATTAATTCATTTTTTCTAATCATTTCATTTAATTTTTTTAAAAAGGATTGATGTGGTTTTTGTGAGAAATTATTATGTTATATAATCTAGTTTATTTTCATTTTAATACTCAATTTCATTACACTACAAAAAAATTGAGTACTATGATAAAAAAAATTATTAAAATAACATCATTTATATAGAAAAAAATCATACAGGAATTAGGTTTTGGACAAAAATCTTCAAATTAAACGACTTTTAAGATAAATATGTAGAAGATGGGTATTTCAACCCGTTCAATTTATGCCACAAGGTAGATGTTGCATGCCAGCAGATAGATGAAAATTAAATTTTGAACTAGATTTAAATATAAAATTTGAAAATATTATAATATTATTTTAGAATAGATAATTAAATATAAATTTTAAAAATGTCTGATATTCAAATGTATTATACAGTGTTAGCTAGACAGGCAAATCTCGTTAGTGCAAAATAAAAGACAGACAAACCCGATAAGATCTTATCGTCATTTATATCCAAAATAAAAGACAACAAACCGATAAGATCTTATCGTCATTTATATCTTCGAGGAAGTGGTTACTGTTTCAAGATCCGACAAAAGTTGCATATTGCACAAGACGGATTGACAATGATCCTATCCACTCATCTAAAGTCTCAGATCCAACGGCTCACACTGTCTGGACGAGAGTACGTGTCTGTACGAGAGAGGCAAGACAAAACTAGCGACAACATAGTGTATGGCCTGGCCAGTGGTTTATGTTTGGTTTGTTGTGTGCTAGCTTGGCTCACTGTTCCTACATTATTTATCAAACAACACACGGAAAGAGGGTGACTAACAAACCAAGGGGCCACTACCTTGTATTTCACCCTACAACTATATGCCTATGTACCCTACATTGCATCTATATCCACGGCAACCCCTCCTACTATTAGCCAACAACCTATAAATATATACATAATATCCTTTCTTCTCCAATAACAGCTCAATTCCCACTCATACAAAGATCAGTTTTATATATACACTGCTAGAGAAAAAATTAGCAACAGCAACAACAAAAGAAAAAGAAAAAGAGATGGAGGCACTTCAGTCTTGGGTCTCCAAGCACAAGCTCACCAGCATTGGTTAGTTTCCTACGTTTCCTATCGACCTTCTCTCTATATATAGACTTGGTGCTTTCTAGTTGTATATCATCTTCATCGGTGTTCAAAAGGATTGTCAATAATATAAAGCCATTTTGAATGATTTTTTTTTTCTTGTAGGAGCATTGTGGGTATCAGCCGTAGGAGCATCACTGGCTTACACGAGGAGCAGGTCTCCGCTTAAGCCGAGCCTCCGCCTCATCCATGCGAGGTATATACATATGATTATCAACTGATCTGATCATAAATAATACTTCTTACCTGGTCAGAAATTAAAAGGATCAATTGATCATGACTGGTTTTGTGTTTTTGGTTGTTGCAGGATGCACGCGCAGGCATTGACGCTGGCCGTCCTATCAGGGGCGGCCGCCTACCACTACTACGAGGAAAGGACCACCACAGATCCGCGACGGCAACTAGACCACCACAGATCCGCGGCGGCAACTAGGCAAGACTAGCTAATGGAGAGGCTTCGCACTATCTTGCTATCACCTTTATCATCAGGACTTAGAGCCTTTTGGCCAAGTCGGGACCCATGTGGCTCAATATATGAGAAAATATCCGAGAACTACTGCACTAATGAATTTTCTCCGTGGCAATAGATCTCCTTTGTGATTGCAAATGTGTTTCTGTCTAAGTGGGTGGGTGTTCCGTACTTGGTCTCCTATAGTGCTCATGTATGGAATGAAGCAATGAGAATACTTCTCTTTAATATTTTCCTCGAGTCCACCATTCAAAAATCTTTGCTTGACAAATTTTATAAAACATATAAAAAAATTCATATTTTTTTCTTATATTAACAAGATAATACTATAAAATTAATTTTACATATTGTATATTTTCTTTTGTACATTTTACATATTATAAATATTATAATTAATTTAATTAAAAGGTATTATGTATTTATTTGTATTAGAGAGTACCACAATTCCTTATGCATATATTAATGGAATTCTATTAATATTATATAATCTTTTATTAATTCAATTCTAATTCAACTTATATTTATTTCAATTTTGAATAATTGTGAAAATAAAAATATATTAAAGAATTTTTCTTATATACTCAAATTACAAGTATTGTATAATATTAATAGTAAAGAGTATTCTATAATGATAATAGTTAATTTAAATATTCGATTAAAATTTATCTCCAAATCTTATAAAAATAATAATAATTTATTCTATTAAATATAATATTATTTAAGTGTGTGATAATTTCATTAAAAATGCTAAAATTCTATTTGAGGTGAAGAAAAGAATTTAACTTTATTTCAACTATTATTCAAAAAATGTTAGTATTATTATATGGTCGAGTCGGCTAATTATAATGATTGTTGCAAATCAACGAATAGTTTGAGCAAAAAAATCAACGAATATCGATGGATTAAAGAAAGGGAAAGTGTTGTAATTTCTTATTTTGTTGTTGATGATGTTGTTGTTAGATTGTTCACAATTATTCAAACATATGTGATTTAGAGGATGGTACGTGATATGGCTACTATTGTTCTTTGCAACCGTTGAACTTCACCATCATATAACTTTAGTATGCTTTCAACTTTATCAAAATTACTCCATAATATAAAAATATAACAATTATATACATTCTAGTAAATAATATTAAATTAATGGTAGAAGACAAGTTACATTCAATAAAATATAAGTAAGACCACCTAATGTTCTCCTATTTGTCTAACTTTATATGTTAACATAAAGTATTTATCAGCCTTGATAGTCTCCAAAAAATGTCTATATGCCTTGGGGGATAAATTAAGTATCTGCTAGAAGAAATTGATTTTGGAGCACTTTAAACTAACCTTTATTTACTTTGGTAGTAAAGATATTTTTATTTATGTTCATATGTTCACTCACCACATTCATCTCAAATCCTAATGAACCGTCAATATATTTTACTTTAAAACAAAGTGTAACTCAATACATATGAGATACTTATGAAATTATGTTAGATAACAATTAATGTTAATATTTTACTTTTTATATGTTCTTAAGAACAAGACAAATCTTATATCTTATATATGTCTATATTAAATATGAATTTCTCTTCATCTATTTAGTATAGTTTGACTAAACATTACTATATTATTCATTAAATATTATTATCACTTATTGATATTCATTTATTTTAGGTTATCAATCTATTCAGCAAGTTAGAATTATGGATTACATGACATAAGTTGATAAAATCATTTTATCTCACTAATATCAGTATTATGATCTCATGAATATGCAATATAATGTGCTAAAGTTGCACTTGTATGCTATTAGGGGGATATTCTTTTATTACTTGAATTTAATATTATAAAAAATTAACTTATGGAAAGAGATATAACCTAAATGAAGAGATATTATTCATGTTGGTAGACCATATTTGTAAAATAATCTCGGTACAATCTCAACTTCCATTAGAAGTTAGACATTTACTAACTAAATATGATTTATTAGCATGATTACACGCAATCTCTTAACTATTTAGAGTAATAAAAATGATCTTATTTGATAATTAGCCCAACTTCTTAATACTAGTAAGTAAAACTTTGTATATGTTGCAAAATTCTAAATGAGTTGATTTATTATGCATATCATTTACAAGTCCACTCTTTATGAAACCCTCTTTAATAAGAGTCCCTTGGACTTAAGCTCCCTCCACTCCTAACTAAAGTTAATTGCATTATAACTTTTTATGTAATGGTTTAAACCATCTATCTATATATATAGTTAAACCTCATTCTATTGTAATTCAAATACAATGATTAGAAGTAGTATACCTTCCAAATATCATATAAAATCCTCTAAACATTTATAACTCTCTCTTCACATGTCCTTAATTTTTTATTTCCTTCTCGTTAGAGTATTCTCATTATCTACAACTAAAGTCTAAACAATCACCACCAACCTCACATTGCATCTCCAAGAACCTAATCATAAATCTTGATTTTTCCTAACGGAAACATATTAGCTTTTGGAGTATGTCCATAACCATACTCAGATGACTCATCAAGTTCAAATTATACTATATGGAAAATTCATGGTCAAGTAGGCCTTACTATCATATTGGGATATTTATCAACTCAACTTAATCTACTATGAGAATTCAAAATTAAACTGAAATGTGAGCTAAGTTTGAGATACTTTTTCAAGCCAAGTCCATACCTAAACCAATTTATTAAACAGTGGCATGATGCCTATAAAGGAAACACCTCTATGAACAACTACTTAATATTAGTCGTAAGGTGACCAATTTAATATAATTGGACCGACTAAAGATAAACACTAAGATCAAATACCTATTTTTTTGACGGTCTGGGTGAGGATGGGAGGTCCTCTGATTCGGCCACGCCACCACAATCAATATGCCCCCAGACGAACTAAAGTCCCTCTTATTTAATCAAGAAACTAAATATAACTTTAAAAATGTTATGGGATTTTCTCATGATAGATTTCATGAATCCTCATTGTTGACTCTAGTGCTGCTACCACTACTTTCGTCTCGTCGCGACCCAATCAGTGTCATCACACTCCCTTGGACACTGGCGGACATCACAAGAATCTCTGACCTTCAATGGTCGATTTGAGAACCCTAATCGAGATCTCTTTGTAGGAGAGTGAGGCTGGAAGGAACGAAACAGCATGGGGGTGTAAATGAAGGTGCGCTACTCACCCTTTCAATTTGCGAGAAGGAAGTAAATTAAGGCATCAAAGCTTTCGGACACATTAATCGCACTCTAGGCCTACAAATTGGTGCACTTATGACCCAATATCATACGACCAACACAACCCATTTTTCTCGGGAGCACATTAATGTGATGCCGTACGTTGGCATAACAAATTTGCCAAAAAATGTGTCGTATTGCCACAAAATTCCCCCGGTTCTCAAATCCAAGGATCAACGGTTATTAGAATGTCGACGTGGGGTCTCAATAATTGTCTGGTACATAGACCTAGGTGGTACTTATCATTTTACGGATCAATTATATAATCTCTTGTTTTTAAAAGACATCACTCATGATAAATTCCGACCGGGTTCTTGGGATAGATGGTGAGCAACTAGTTATATTATAAATAAAATGTAAATATTTATAAAATAATATTAACCTTGGAAAAATATCTAATACTAAATTAAACACTTTTCTAAATTTATTTAAAATTTTTTACTACAATCTTGGATTTATTCAAATAAATAATAAGAGTGAGTGAGCAACTCTCAATTAATGTGAAAGACATCATCAGATAGTTCATAAACTTGATATTGTCTTTATTCAAAATAACTAATTTGGAGTTTATAAATGTCCCCTTTCCAATTTTTCAAAATCAGTTTATAAAAATAATAATTTCATTTGCGGGATATTTTTAAAATTATTTCTCAAAATAATAATTATTTTTAAATGATTTATCATAGTTGAATTTTATCATAAAACCTCATTTCAAGTAATATATACATACTAAAAAATTATCATGGCTCAACTTGAATATCTCACATGATCAATCGGGGCTATAATGGGGATGTGCGGCACATCTCATCACATTAATATCCATGATATGTTATTGAATATATGCAAACTTGTGACCAAGTCCAATCTTATTCGGGCCATAAGTACACACTAACATCCCATATGTTTTTCTGCAGGTTTGGGTGATGTGGAAAATTGATTCGGTTCAGCTTGGAAATCAAGTGTTGGGAAAAATCCTTATGGAAAACCGGTTTGACTAGGAATCAAACTAACTTGCGTAAAAAACTCCATGATTTTTAGAATGAGTTATACAAATTAGAAAATAAAATTTTTTGAGCCCATTTAGTATGGAGTTAGATATGGAATTTTTAGAAAAATAATTTGGGATAAGAACCGATCAAATTAAATGTGAATAGGCCATGAAACAACAAAAAATGGATGAACAAACCGATAATTTGCTAGAAAACAGTTTGGAATAGTGACAAACCACCAAAAAGATCGAGACATGTACCGCACATGCACTATCCCCTCTACTCGACTGACGTCCCAATTTCGGTTAGAAAAATTCGATTTCCCCCACTGTATTTCCAAAAATCACCACAAATTCATTAATTTTTGTAGGGATTTATAGGCTATAAAATGATGAAAATAAGCTATGATCAGATACTAATTAAGTCTAGGACACATCCATATAAGGCCTGGCCCGACCCTCACCGATGATAGACCAAAATTCTCTATGAAACTCAAACACCTCCGTTTTCCAATGACCTAACTTACATAAACCATAACTTCTTTTCCCGACCACCAAATCGAGTGTTTCAAATGCCATTGTAAAGCTACTTTAGTCACATTTCCAACATATCTCTTAGGCATAAACGTTCACTGTACCGACACCGACATGATCAAACAATACACATGCCCTAACGACCACAAACATAACATCTACTTCTTGAGCCATTTTCAATGCTCTTGATGGCCAAACAAAACCACAAAAAATACCACAAACACATCTTGGTCATAGATTTCGAACCCCACCGACCTCATAAGCTTTGGGTAAGTTTTGTGGTCAAATAAATTCATGGAATTTCTAACTATTCTTCATTTTTAGCACATTATAATAAAATGACCATTGCATGTTACGCAAACCATCATTTGAGTTGATTCAAGTGACCACAAAATTCTCTGTGAGTTAGCTTTCCAATTACATCAGTGCCACTAGTCGAGTTGCCATCTCTAGTGAGATCCTAACCTTGACCTGAGCATTACTTTATTTTCTATATGCCTTATATCTAGCCCTGATTGGTATTGTTTCGGTTAACCCTGACTATGCAGAGACCATGGTGACCTAGCGGGAGCCCTTAAGGGCATTATATGTCATACCCTGACCCGATTTGTTCGGATCCCCGTGATCAACCCGCCACTCTCCTAGTTTATTAAAGGGTTTTCCTTATTATAAACCGTAAAGAGTAAGGCGTCCTTTATACCTGCACCTTTCCTGGAATAACATAAATCAAAACTGCATAAAATTTTAAATTTATCATACCTGTCTCACATGCGTCTTAGTCAATGGTCCTTAAGGGTAGGCTTTCCAGAATTTCTTGAAAGAGATATAAGGGAGGGGGTGAGTACGACGACTCAGTGAATGGGTTTTTAAAAGTTTTAACCTTTAGGAAAAAGAATTGTATTAGAGTGTGCTAGACTCATTTCTTTTAAAAATCCTTTCATTTCAAATCTCAGTTTTTACCAAATTTCTTATTAATCACAGTGTGTCATCACCCAACATACATCCTTCATCATGAAGGTCAAACACACATTTGCAGGCTAGTACGTCCACCGAATCCACTTGTGGCGTCAGAGCGACTTTACCGGCCACCTAGATAGAAGCACATCCACTTCTACCCTGAGAATGAGTGGATATACACGACATCTGACCCTCAATCCTGAAATCAATTCTCCATGTCCGTATGAGGACAGAGACCTCATCCTGTTCCCACCCTGGTCTCATGCGCTTGGTGCTACTCCAAATTTTGCACGGTCACCTGGTACGACGAACTGCCCTTATACTCACTAGGTCGTCCATGGCCCTTAGGACGCATCACTACACCTCATGGGCGTCTTGATGATCCCATAATCACAGTGCATTCACAAACAGTATTTTCTTATCATGTCATATAATCTGTGGTGTCACTGGTCCAATGGCCCTAACCCTCAACTCAATCTGCAACTATTTGTCTTGATTGGTCCGGAGACCTGTCATGTCACACTGCCACCAGTTGATTGAATATATCGGTCCTATCTTGGTACCATGGCCAAACAATTCATTAATTAAAGTTTTATGGCACATATCTCATGTTGTTTACGAGCTCTTGCTCATGCCCACTGGCCTATGGCCCACTTGTTCAAGATTTTCAAAACTGGGCATAATAGCCCCCAAGTTCCAAAACCGAGGCCCCCGACCTATAAGAGCTATTCGAGCTCCCATCAAGAAGGTCTCCCAAATCGTTTAAGCATTGGCACACAGTCAGAGGAGAACACTTCTGACAAAAATATGTTTTCAACTGTCCATTATATCGATCGGGTATAAGGACCTCTCCGCTCATAACCGATAAACAGGTTTTCAACTTCTTTCGAGGAAGTTTCATCATACCAACCGGATATGATCTACTTATAATTGGTAAGTAGTTTTTTCACATAATTTTCACATCACTCCTCTAAGTTGTGATGTTTAAATTACCACTTAATAGTGGGTTTTCATTTCGAGGTACTTATCATCCCCAACCAGGTATGATATAAAATCCCACTGACAATCGGTAAGTAGTTTTTAACTTTAAGTTGTGTTCATCATCCCAATCGGGCATGACATTAGTAAGCCCACTCACCCGTTATTGCAGTGAATTCCACTAGACCGGTTCTTTGTATTCACACGAGCTTGTCCTTGCTGGCGTTCCTGGTATTTCGTGTTCCTACACGATATGAACATCCATGTTCAATATCCCTCGGCCTAATAGCCTTCATTCATTCCAAATGAATGAGAAAACCAAACTTTTATTTATTTGCAATTAGGTCCCTAAAGTTATTTTTCTTTAACTTTAAGTCCCAAATGCCGGTTTTTCTTCAAATTAAGTCCCAAAACTTTTAAAATACCCCTTAGGACCTCAATTTATTCAATTTCAAAAAAGGGGTTTAATTTCCCAAATTTCCAATTTGGTCTCCCAACTTTTCCAAAATTACCATTTTGCCCTTCCTTTACAAAAATGATAAGTTTTACCCCAAAAATTCTAAAATTCCTCAATTGGCCCTCTAATATTTTTATCATGCCCAATTGACCCTCAATTTTATAAAATTGCATCTTGGTCCTTCGAATTTTCAAAAATCCCCAATTTTCGCTAATTTGCCCCCAATTTTAACTTCCTAACACAACTGAATTTGATTTCATCAAATTGACTGATTAAACACTTCTAATTATTGAAATTGAAGTTGAAATTGAGTTCCTACATCATCATATGATTCAATAGCACTTTGAATTACAAGTTTTGACGCCGGAACGAGCTCAAACGGAGCTTCGTGGGAAAATAGACTATAGAGAGAGAAAGCTTCAATTACTCACCGTCGGGGGCACGACGGTCCGAGCTTTCAATTTGGTAAGGTAGCTCTCATCCTAAGGTTTATCTTAGAATCAAGAATTGCATCAATTGATGCCGAATTGAGTTAGAATTTCACCATCAAAATTATGTCGGTTTTCTCTCTAGCACTGACCGAAAATTACATAGGGGAGTGAATTACTTACTTTTTAGTCCTAATTCAGCTGTGAGAAGGGTTGTGGAAGTATTGTGAGGGCTTGGTTTGGCCTGAGGAGGGCTCGAATTGGCCAATTTCAGCTTGGCCGAAACAGGGCAGCTTCGATCTGTCGGAGCTGCTTCACTGTTCCATCATGCCGGCGCTTCTTTGGCGACCCTCAGAGCAAACAGAGACTATAGGCATGTAGCTAACTTCTCCCCATTTCTAAAGAGCCCGACCTCTCCTTCCAAGGTTAAGAAAAATACTCAAGTTGAAGCTCTGGTTCGAGCTTCACCAGGAAATGGAAGAGTAGAGAGAGAGAGAAGTGTTCAGGTGTGAGGAGAATGAATGGGGATGAAATTTTAGGTTACAAAAAAAGATACTTCCCAGGAGGTCACCCATCCTCGCATTACTCTCAGCAAGCACGCTTAACTTTAGTGTTATGATGAGATTTAATTTATCTGACTAATTTGTCTTAAAGTTCTTTTTCAAGGTTTTATGAACCCTTTGGATCAGCCGGGAGTTGTAAATTTCCAAATTGTCTATTTCCTGATAATCGAGTTTGTGAACTGGTTTGGTTTCTCACTCGGTTTTACTAGTTCTTTTCCCGGTTTTCCTTAACTAAAAAGGGCAGGGTTTACAACTCTCCCCTCCTTTTAGGAGTTTTGTTCCCAAAACTTAATTAGCAACCTTGCATGAGGAATCATTTCTTTTGATTTCTATTTGTTGTTTGCTTAACATACAAACTCGTCTCTTATTTTTTCTAGCCTTTTTACATTCTCCACTTAAGGAATTTCTTTCCCTTTATATTATTTACTCCTTCCTTAGATTTTATCATAACTAGACATAACTTACTTACGGGTATATCCTTAGATTCATATTTTTCTTTGTTTAGAGCAACTTTTTTTTCCTTTGAGGTCCTATACTCAAGATTGGGAGTTCCAAGATACCTAACCATTCTCGTGTCTAGTTAACCTCTTGGTCGTTGAAATCCTTAGCTTAACATCCTTTAGAGCATTACATATGTGTTTTTGTCCTATTTTGACTCTTCCTTCACCCGTTGCCCATTACAATTCCATCCAAATTTTATTTTTGACCTTGTCATGCTTACAAACTGACTCTTTCTTATTTTGAGTCATGTTTTCCTCGGGACTATTGGGTTTACATGCCCCTTACAGCATGACATTTTCTAGATCTTGTCTCTATGTCCTTTAGATTTCCAAAACACCTCCTTTAGGGTTATTCCTAACTTTCTAACCTCTTAGGGATTGTATAACTTCATCCCTCTTTTCTTTCGGTAGTATTTCTCGACTACCTTTACCGTTATCCAATCAACTTACAAAATTGTGTCGATTCTCCTTATCCACTTGTCCTTTCTCAACTTCTTTATTGAGTCTTTCTGGTTCTAATGATTTGGTTTCCCAATAATTTACCAATAAGCTGGGATTCTTACCTTCTTAAGTTCCTTGCGTTCTTTATCCAAAGATTTTTCCTTATTCCTTAATCCACTTTTACTTAGTCGTAATCATTTCATGATTCTTCATTCTACAATAATCACTTTCAATCTATGTGTCGATTCCTTTGCTTTGGAAGGTTCCCTTCTTCCGGTTTCATTTTCTACCGTGTCCCTCACAACAGAGATTTCCATCTTAGGAGTTACATGCTCAATCTTCTTATCATTCCTTATAGGGTTCTTTCTCCCTTTCTTCGCACCCCTATCTATGTTAGGGCATTTGCCCGTATTAGATCCTTCTTTATCCACAACTTCTATTTCATCCCTTATTACTTACTAGAGATACTTTCGATTTTCGGTCTTATTCCGTACACTTCACACTATGCTCAGCCGTCCACTCTTTAAGCTTCATATGCGTGTGTGGACTATGATCTGTCTTACAATTGTGGTTATTCCTCCTTAACCACATCTTATTTGGAGAGTTCACTTTCCCATGTTTCTCAAACGTTCTTTCCTTTATTACCTTATTATGGATAGTTCACTCATTCTTACTTGTCACAACATCTCTTGATGCTAGCTTCCTACTTACCCTTTTCTTGAGTTGAACTACTCCTTAGATTCTCTTAATATGCTTCCCTGGGTTTCTTTCACCTTAGCATGCATTCTATTTGCAAATTCGTCTCCTCACCTCTCGTCACCTAGTTCCATTTCTTCATTATTAGGTCATGTATCCTTTCTCAAGATTTCCTTATTTGGGAGGATTCTTACTCTTTTCTCCCACAATTTCTTTTTCATTCATCTTGAAGACACCTAATTTTAAATGACATCCCTTGATGCTATTCTTTCATGCTTACCTTTACTCTTGAGATCCTATAGGTACGTCTTTCGTACTCCATCCTCATTCTCACTCGTACCCTAGTACATGTCTATTTATTTCTATGGAGCTCACATCCACCTAGTTTCAAAATCACTTGATCATCCTTTGAGAGGCTAACTTAACCATCTCATGGCCTTTTGATAGTAAATCCGATCTTGGTCATTGATTTCTTTAAGGATTTCCTTTCTCCATTTTTTTGCAGCATTTTAGCCTTTTCACATCTCCCTTCCTTGTCGTGGTTTAAATCCATGGTTCTCCCAAAGGTCAGTTCATTAACTGCCTCATTCCTACTATATATATATCCAACTGTCTGGATAGCGATATCACTTATCTTTCATGCCCATCCTATTGTCACTGGTTAATTCTTTCTACTAGTTTCTCTTGAAATCGTTATTTGGCTCTATTACTCTTCCAAAGCAGGTCATACTTGGCCTCCGATACATCATTCCTTCAAGAAGCTTCTAATGATGGGTTGGTTCCTTGCACTCCATGTTATGTCCATCTACAACCAATGATCCCTTCAAGAGGGTACTTAAGTGTATGCATCACTCCAAAGTTCCTTTTTGTAACTCCTTTATTCTCTTCTTCATCCTTACAGTATCCTACCCTGACATTTTAGGAGGATGTTTTTCCGTGTTTGCCCCTTTTTGAGGGGGTTCTAGGCATACCTCTCATATACCTTACCTCTATTCTTGTGGTATTCTTCTATGGTTGACCTTCTTAAGAAGAAGTTTGAATTTCCTTCCTTTACCTCACTATTTCTTGTCCTCCTTGTGGATAGCTTACTTAACCTGCTCCATGGTTTTGGTTACCAGTCCTTCATGTCTTTCGTGACCTTTGAGGAGGTATTGCCCTAAATCTATGAGGTGTGGAACAGTCCTTCTTTACCTGTCGTACTCACCCCGTCCTTACCCTTAAACTTGTCATAAGTGTAAGGGCAATACCTCCTCAAAGGAAAATTCTCGATTTTCAAAACCATTATTCCTTATTAACCACAGTTGGTGTGTTTAACAATCAACACATGCCTTTCATCATGAAGGGATCACACATTTGTAGGGCAGACCGTCCATTGTAGACAATTGTGGCGTCAGAGCGACTTTACCGGCCACCTAGATAGAAGCCCATCCACTTCTACCATGAGAATGAGTGAATGTACACGACATCCGACCCTCAATCTCAAAAAGAAACTCCGCGTCCGTATGAGGACAAAGAGCTCATCCTGACCCCACCCCGGTCTCGTGTGCATGAAGATACGTCGAGCTTCTCTGACTACTGGCATGACAAATTGCCCTTATCTTCACCATGTCATCCAGTAGCCCCTAGGACACATCACTACCCCTCTTAGGTGTCTTGAAGGTCCCGAACCTTAGTGCATGCACAAAACAATATTTTTCCTCATAAGTCATTTAATCTTTGGTGCCACTGGTCCAATGACCCTGATCCTCAATTCAACCTGCTGCTGTTTGTCTCGACTGGTCCGTCGATCTGTCTTGTCGCACTGCCACCAGTCCATCGAGTATGCCAATCATGTCTTGGTATCATGGCCAAACACATCATTCATTAAAGTTTTCATGGCTTAATCTCATGTTTGTTTACGAGCTCCTGCTCGTGCCAACTGGCCTTGGTCCCACTGTATGAGATTTTCAAAATCAGGCAATTTTGACCTCAAGTTCCAAAACTAAGGCCTTCACCCTATCAGAGCTATTCAAGCTCCCATCAAGAAGGTCTCCCAAAAGGTTTAAGCAGTGGCACACAGTCAGGGGAGAGCACTTTTGACAAAATAATCTTTTCATTTGTCCATCACACCAACTGGGTGTAATGACATCTCCGCTTACAACCAGTAAATGGGTTTTCCACTTCCTTCCAGGAAGTCCATCATACCAACTAGGTATGATCTACTTACAAACGATAAGTAGTTTTTTCATGCATTTTCTCACATCACCCCTTCTAGGTGTGATGTTAAAATTCCACATAGTAGTGAATTTTCATTACTGAGGTGCTCATCCTCCCAACTAGGTATGATGTAAAAATCTCACTCACCTGTGAATGCACTGAATTCCTCTCAACCGGCTTTTTGCCTCTACGCGAGTTTGTCTTGGCTGGCTTTTTGCCTATACGGTATGAACATCCTTATTCATTATCCTTTGGCCTGATAGCCTTCATTCATCATGAATGAATAAAATACCCAAACTTTTCAATTAATTGCAATTAGGTCCCTAAAGTTCTTTTTTTAACTTTAGGTCCCTAATGCCAAAATTTCCCTAAATTGAGTCTTGAAACTTTTAAAATTCACTTTGGTATCTCACTTTATTCCAATCACAAAAGGGTTCAAGTATCCCAAATTCTCAATTTGGTCCCTAACTTTTCCAAAATTACCATTTTGCCCATACTTTACAAAAATGGTAAAATTGACCCAAAAAATTCAAATAATTGACCAATTGGTCCTCCAACATCTTTTCCATTCCCAATTGACCCTCAAATTTAGGAAATTACACTTTAGTCCCTCAAATTTTCAAAATTCCCAAAATTTCCCCCAATCTCAACCTTTCAACCTAATCGGATTTGATTTCATCAAATTGATTGATCAAGCGAAGTTAATTGTTGTAATTGAATGTGGATTTGAGTTCCTACACATCCATACGATTCAATTGCACTTTGAATTGCATGAATTGACGTTGGAACAAGTTCAAACGGAGCTTCACTAGAAAACTGGACGTAGAGAGAGAAAGCTTCAGAAGCTTACCGTCGAGGGCGCTATTGTTCGAGCTTTTGATTTGGCAGATAGCACTTGTCTTGAGGTTCCTCCTAGGATCAATAATCACATCAATTCATGTCGAATTGATGGAGAATTTGGTTAGTGAAGTTTCATCGGTTCTCTCTCTGACACTGATCAGAATTTACAAAGAGAAGCCAAATTGGCTCACCTTTCTGCTCTAATTCGATCGTATAAGGGCTGAGGGAGTGTTGGGAGAGCTTGGTTTGGGATAAGAAGAGCTCGAATTGGCTGTTTTCAGCTCAGCCAAAATAGGGCAGCTTCAGTCTGCTGGAGCTGCTTCACTGTTCTATCACACCGACATTTCTTCGGTGATCCACGGAGCAAATGGAAGCTACTGCTGTGTAGCAAACTTCTCCTCGAATTTAAAGAACCCAACCTTGCATTCTTTGGCTTAGAAAAATGCCCAAGTCGGAGCTCTGGTTCGAGCTTCACCATAAAATGGAGCAATAGGGAGAGTGTAATCCCCAATCTCTGGAGTTAAGGAAAACTGGGAAAAGATCCGGTCAAATTGAGTGAGAAAACCGAACCGGTTCACAAACCTGATCATTAGAGAACGAGCAATTTGGGAAATTTAAAACTCTTGGGTGACCCAAAGGGTTCATAAAACCTTGAAAAGGAACCTTAGGTTAAATTGGAAGAGAAAAACTATACTAGTTTAGGTGAACTAGATCCAAGCCGGATTGAACCGGTTTATGAACTAAGTTAGTTTATGAACCGGAACAGATAGAGGAAGGGAAAACTAGGAAATTTATGGATTTCAAGTGAACTAAAGAGTCACAAAAGTCATGAAAAAGGAATTTAGGATGAATGGGGGATGAAAACCAAACCAGTCAGGTGAACTGGATCCGAATCGGATTAAACCGATTTGGAACGGTTTGAACCACTATTGAACTAGATGATAACTTCATTTTTCTAGGTGGCTTAGAAAATTCAAATTAGAGAATAGAGACAACTATTTGATTGAAAATGAATTTAGAAATTTTTAATTTTGAAAAACTCGGTCGAATTAGGCCAAAACTAGCCGATTTAAGCTTTGAACCCGGTTCGGACCGGTCCGGTTCGCTTCGGAACAATGTCATCTTCTTCCTTCGGATGACAACACTATTCACTCACCGAAAAATCGAACCAGCACCGATGAAGAGGAAACATTTCCGTTCAGTACATTTCACGCCATCAATGACGGTCTTAAAGGTGCCAAACGGATGATAGAGAGAGTGGAGTTTTCAGGTGTGAGGAAGATGAATGGGGGAGGGCTCTTTATATTGGAAGCTCATGGACTTTTTGGCCGTCTGATTGGCGCCTCAATGGCGGTCATTCATTGCCTGAACTCCCTAGCTAGAGACTTTTCATCTTCACCAGCGCTACTTGATTTTCCAGCAAGTAAATAGTGCTGTCATCTGAAGGAAGAAGACGGCACTGTTCCAAACCGGACTGGACCGATCCGAACTAGGTTCAATGGTTAAACCGGCCAGTTCAAGCCAAGTTCGACCAAGTTTTTCAAAATTAAAAATTTGTAAATTCATCTAAATTTATTCACTATCAAATGGTGGCCTCAATTCTTCAAATTGAATTTTCAAAGCCACCTAGAAAAATTAATTTAGGAACTAGTTCAATAGTGGTTCAAACTAGTTCACCTGAACTGGTTTGGTTTTCACCTCCATTTCCCCTTAAAGTCCTTTCTCATGGCTTTTGTGATGATTTAGGTCACTTGGGATCCATAAACTTCCCGATTTACCATTTCTCTATCGGTTTCAATTTTATAAACCTACTCAATTTTCTCTTTGGAAATGACTAGTTCTTTTCCCAGTTTTCTTATTATCAAAGGACGAGGTTTACAAATCTCCCCTCCTTTTAGGGGTTTTGTGGCCAAAATAGTTACATGTTAAAAAATTGAGGGTAACCTTCACTCATTATACTTTCAGTTTCCCATGTCTCTTCTTGCACGGGTCCGTTTTTCCAAAGAACCTTGACCATAGGAATTTTCTTATTGCTCAAATTCTTATCCCTCTGGTTGAGGATTCATATCGGTTCTATTTGATAGGTCAAGTTCTCTTCCAATTCTAGTGGAGGTAGGTCCAACACATTGTTCAGATCAGGCTGGTACTTCCGAAGTACCGAAATGTAGAATATATCATGTATTCTTTCCAGATCTGGAGGTAGTTCCAATTTATAGGCCATTGGTCCTATCCTTTGGATAATGGGATAAGGACCAATATACCTCGATTTCAATTTTCCCCATTATTTAAACCTAAGTATTCCTGTAAACCCTGCTCCTTTAGGATAAGAAAACCAGGGAGAGAACCGATCAACCCGGGTGAGAAAACCGAACTGGTTCACGAACCCCAACCGTTAGAGAAAGGGTAAACTAGGAAATTTATAAATCCCAAGTGACCTAAAGAGTAAAAAAAGTCATGAGAAAGGACTTTAGGATGAATTGGAAGTGAAAACCAAACCGGTTCAAGTGAACCAAACTTGAACTGGATTGAACCACTATTGAATGAGTTTCTAAATTCATTTTTCTAGGTACTTAGAAAATTCAAATTGGAGAATTGAGGCCACCATTTGGTAGACAATGAATTTAGATGAATTTAAAAAATTTTAATTTTGAAAAACTCGGTCAAATCGACCCTTAACCGGCCGGTTTAAGTATTGAACCCAGTTCGGATTGGTCCGGTCCGATTCGTAACAGTGTCATCTTCTTCCTTTAGATGACAACATTGTTCACTCGACGAAAGATTGATCAGCGCCAGTGAAGAAGAAAAGTCTCTAGCCATGGATTTTCAGGCAATGAATGACCGCCATAAATGCACGAATTGGACGACCAAGAAGTCCCCGAGGTTCCTATATAAAGAGCCCCTTCTCATCCATCCTCCTCACACCTGAAAACTCCCCTCTCTCACTATTTCTCCATTTTCTGGTGAAGCTCAAACTAGAGCTTTGACATGAGCCAAATAAAGTGAGGTCAAATTTATTGAATTTAGGGAGAATTCAGCTACCCAACGGTTGTCTCCATTTGCTCTAAGGGTCGCCGGAGAAATACTGGCGTGAGAGAATAGTGAAGCAGCTCTGGTAGAGCGAAGCTGCCCAGTTTTGTCCGAGCTGTAAACGACCAATTTGAGCCCTTCTCAGGCTAAACCATGCCCTCCCTTCCATAACCTAATACAGCTAAATTAGAATAGAAAGGTAAGCCAATTTTGCTCCCCTCTGTGAATTCCGATCTGTGTTTGAGAGAGAACTGACAAATCTTTATTGACCAAATTGTCCTTCAGTTCAACATGAATTGAGGTGATTCTTAACTCTTGGAGTGACCTCAGGACAAGAGCTATCTGCCCAGATGGAAAGCTTGGACTACTGCGCCCCCAAGGTAAGCTTTCAAAGCTTTCTCTCTTTACGCTCAGTTTTCAGGTGAAGCTCTATTTGAGCTTGTCTGACAGAAAGGTAATCTAATTTCACTCCCCTTTGTAAATTCCGATCAGTGCTAGAGAGAGAACCAGCAGATCTTTACTAACCAAATTCTCCTTTAATTCGACATGAATTGAGGTAATTTTTGAATCTAGGAGTGACCTCAGAATGAGAGCTATCTACCTAGATTCAAAGTGCAATTGAATCGTATGGATGAGTAACAACTCAAATCCACCTTCAATTTCAACAATTATCTTTGATTGATTGGTCAATTTGATTAAAGCAAATTTGGTCAGGTTGAAATGTTGAAATTGGTGGAAAATTTGGGGAAAATTTGGGAATTTAAAAAATTTGAGGCACTAAAATGTAATTTCCCAAAATTGAGGGCCAATTGGGCATGGAAAAATTTTTGGAGGACCAATTGGTCAAATTTTGGAATTATTGGGGTCAATTTTACCATTTTTGTAAAGTAGGGGCAAAATGGTAATTTTGGAAAAGTTGGGGACCAAATTGGGAATTTAGGAAATTTGAACCCCTTTTTATGATTTTGAATAAATTGAGGTCCCAAAGTAAAATTTTGAAGTTTAGGGACTCAATTTGAGGAAAAATTGACATTTGGGAACTAAAGATAAAGAAAAAGAACTTTAGGGACCTAATTACAATTGATGGAAAAGATGGGTATTTTATTCATTCATGATGAATGAAGGCTATGAAGCCAAATTATAATGAACAAGGATGTTTATATTGTGTAGGAACGTGAAGTATTGAGAACGCCAACTAAGACAAGCTCGCGAGAAGACAAAAAGCCGATTAAAAATGATTCACGACATTCACGGGTGAGTGGGATTTTCACTTCATACCCAGTTGGGTTGATGAGCACCTCATTAATAAAAACCCGCTACTATGTGGGATTTTAACATCACACACAAATGGGGTGATGTGAGAAAACACACATAAAACTACTTATCAGTTGTAAGTAGATCATACCCGGTTGGTATGATGAACTTCCTGGAAGGAAGTAGAAAACCCATTTATCTAGTATGTCGGTCCTGTCTTAGTACCATGGCCAAACACATCATTCATTAAAGTTTTCATGGCTTAATCTCATGTTTGTTTATGAGCTCCTGCTCGTGCCAACTGGCCTTGGGCCCACTGTAGGAGATTTTCAAAATCGAGCATTTTAGCCCCCAAGTTCTAAAACCGAGGCTTCTGGCCTATTAGAGCTATTCGAGCTCTCTTCAAGAAGGTCTCCCAAAAGGTTTAAGCAGTGGCACACGGTCAGAGGAGAGCACTTCTAACATAATCTTTTCATTTGTCTATCACACCAACTTGGTGTGATGACATCTCTGCTTACAACCGGTAAACGAGTTTTCCACTTCCTTCCAAAAAGTCCATCATACCAACCGGATATGATCTACTTACAACAGATAAGTAGTTTTTCTGTGCATTTTCTCACATCACCCCTTCCAGGTGTGATGTTAAAATTCCACATAGTAGTGGATTTTCATTACCAAGGTGCTCATTCTCCCAACCGGGTATGATGTAAAAATCTCACTCACTTGTGAATGCACTGAATTCTTCTCAACTAGCTTTTTGCCTCTACGTGAGCTTGTCTTGGCTGGCGTTTCCGGTACTTCGTGTTCCTACATGATATGAACATCCTTGTTCATTATCCTTTGGTCTGATAGCCTTCATTCATCATGAATGAATAAAATACCTAAACTTTTTAATTAATAGCACAGTTCACTCACTAGAAAATCGAACCAGTGCCGGTGAAGAGCAAACATTTTTGTTTAGTACATTTCATACTAATAGTGAATGTCTTAAAGGTGCCAAACGGATGGCTGACGAGTCCCCGAGCTCCCTATATTAAGAGCCCCTCTCCATTCATTCTCTCCACACATGAAAACCTCACACTCTCTCATCTACTCAGTTTTCTGGTGAATCTCAAACTAGAGCTCTGATATAGGGTCTTTTTTGTGCCAAAGAAGGTGTGGTCGAGTTCCTTAGACTCGAGGAGAATTCAACTACACAGTGGTAGTCTCCAATTGCTCCGAGGGTCATCGAAGATGCACCGGCGTGATCAAATAGTGAAGCAGCTAATACGGACCAAAGTTGCCCTATTTTTGTCGGGCAGAAATCTGCTAATTCAAGCCCTTCTCAAGCCAAACCAAGCTCTCTCAACACCTCCTCAACCCTCTTATAGCTAAATTAGAACTGAAAGGTAAGCCAATTTGGCTCCCCTCTCTAAATTGATCGATGTTACAGATCGAAAGCTCGGACCGCCGCGCCCCTGATGGTACGCATTCGAAGCTTTCTCTATCTACGTTCAATTTTCCGACGAAGCTCCGTTTAAGCTCGTTCCGATGTCAAATCGTGTGATTCAAAGTGAAATTGAATCGTATGAAGATGGAGAAACTCTAATTTAGCTTCAATTTGAATAATTAAACTCATTTGATTGGTCAATTTGATGAAATCAAATTCTATGGTGTTGGAAAGTTGAAATTGGTGGAAATTTGGGGATTTAAAAAATTAGAGGGACTAAATTGTAATTTCATAAAATTGAGGTCCAATTGGGCATGATATATATGTTGGAGGATCAATTGGACAATTTTTAGAATTTTGGGGGTAAAACTTACTATTTTTGTAAAGGAGAGGCACAATTGTAATTTTGGAAAAATTGAGAACCAAATTGGGAATTTGGGAAACTTGAACCCCTTTATGATATTTTGAATAAATTGATGTTCCAAGGTGAATTTTAAAAGTTTTGGGACTCAATTAAGGGAAAAATTGGCATTTGGAGCCAAACGTAAAAGAAAAAGAACTTTAGGGACCAAATTGCAAATATTTGAAATGTTGGAAAGTTTATTCATTCTTAATGAATGAAGGCTATGAAGCCAAGAAATAATGAACAAAAATGTTCATACCGTATAGGAACACGAGGTATCAGGAACGCCAACTAAGACAAAACTTGCATGGAGATGAAAGCCAATTTAGAGGAAATACACTACACGATCGGGTGGGGATTTTATATCATATCCAGTTGGGATGATAAACACCTGGGAAATGAAAACCCACTAATAAGTGGTATTTTAACCATTACACCTAAGAGGAGTGATGTGAAAATTTTGCGCAAAAACAACTTACCGATTGTAAGTAGATCATACCTAGTTGGTATGATTAGACATCATCGAAGGAAGTAGAAAACCCACTTATCAGTTATAAGCGGCGTTGTCCTCATACCCACTTGATGTGATGGTCGGCTAAATGTTTATTTTTGTCAGAAGTGCTCTCCCTTGACTGTGTGCCACTACTTAAACGTTTTGGGTGACCTTCTTGATGGGAGCTCGAATAGCTCAGATAGGCTAGAGGCCTTAGTTTTCAAATTCGCAGGCTAATATACCCGATTTTGAAAAATCTCATAAACAAACATGAGTTTAAGCCATAAAAACTTTAAATGAATGAATTGTTTGGCCATGTTACCAAGACAAGACTAACATATATGATGGACTGGCGGTAGTGCAACATGACACGTCTACGGACCAGTCAAGACAAACATCTACTGATCAAGTTGAGGGTCGGGGCCGTTGGACCAGTGGCACCACAAATTATATGGATTATGTGAAAAATTGTTGATTTGTGCATGCACTAAGATACAAGACCTTCAAGACGCCCAAGAGGGCTAGTGATGTGCCCTAGGGCTACTGGATGACATGGTGGAGATAAGGGAAATTAGTAGTACTAGTAGTCTTGGAAGCTCGACATAGCTTCATGTGCATGAGACCGGAGTGGGGTCGGGATGAGGTGTGTGTCCTCATACGGACATGGTGATTTGTTACAAGAGTGATGGTCGGATGTCGCGTACATCCACTAATTCTCAGGGTAGAAGTGGGCGTGCTTCTATCTAGATGGTTGGTAAAGTCGCTCCGACGCCATAAGTGGGTATAGTGGACGTGCTGGCCTGCGAATGTGTGGTCATTTCATGATAAAGGGCATGTGTTGGTTGATAAACACACCAGTATTGATTGAGGATTGAGAAATGGCTATAAAAAACAAAATACCCATTTTTTATTCATTTTTTACTGACCTTTACTGACCAAATTCTCATTCAATTCGACATGAATTGAGGTAATTCTCGAATCTAGGAGTGACCTCAGAATGAGAGCTATCTACATAGATTTAAATCTCGGACCATCATGCCCCCTACGATAAGCTTTCGAAGCTTTCTCTCTCTACGTTCAATTTTGAGTCGAAGCTCCATTTGGGCTTGTTCCGACATCAATTCATGCGATTCAAAGTGCAATTGAATCATATGGATGAGTAGGAACTCAAATCCACTTTCAATTTCAAAAATTAACTTTGATTGATCGGTTAATTTAATTAAATCAAATTCGATCAGGTTGAAAGGTTGAAATTGGGGGAAATTTTGGGAATTTAAAAAATTCGAGGGACTAAAGTGCAATTTCCCAAAACTGAGGGCAAATTGGGCATGGAAAAGATGTTGGAGGACCAATTGGTCAAATTTTGGAATTATTGGGGTCAATTTTACCATTTTTGTAAAGTAGGGGCAAAATGGTAATTTTGGAAAAGTTGGGAACAAAATTGGGAATTTAGGAAATTTGAATCCTTTTTTTTTATTTTGAATAAATTGAGGTCCCAAAGTAAAATTTTGAAGTTTGGGGACTCAATTTGGGGAAAAATCGACACTTGGGACCTAAAGATAAAGTAAAAGAACTTTAGGGACCTAATTATAATTAATTGAAAAGTTGGGTATTTTATTCATTCGTGATAAATGAAGGCTATCAAGCTAAAGTATAATGAACAAGGATGTTCATATTGTGTAGGAACGTGAAGTACCGGGAACGCCAGCTAAGACAAGCTCGCGATGAGACAACAAGCCGGTGAAGAAGGATTCACGGCATTCACGGGTGAGTGGGATTTTCACTTCATACCCGGTTGGGTTGATGAGCACCTCAGTAATAAAAACCCACTACTATGTGGGATTTTAACGTCACACCTGGATGGGTGATGTGAGAAAACACATAGAAAAACTATTTATTGGTTGTAAGTAGATCATACCCGGTTGGTATGATGAACTTCTTGGAAGGAAGTAGAAAACCCATTCATCGGTTATGAGTAGAGATCTCCTCACACCCGGTTGATGTGATGGACAACTGGAATGTAAACCCTGCCCTTTGATAAAAAGAAGTCCGGAGAAAGAACCAGTTATTTTCAATTTGAAAACCGAGTCGGTCTACAAACCGGAACCGATAGAGAAAGGGCAAACCGAGAACTTTATGGATCCTGAGTGACCCAAAGAGTACCAAAAGTCATGGAAATGGACTTAAGAATGAATTGGAGATGAAAACCAAATTGGTTCAAGTGAACTGGATCCGACCAGATTGAACTGGTTTGGACCAGTTTGAACCACTATTGAACTAGATACTAAATTCATTTTTCTATGTGGTTTAGAAAATTTAAATTTGAGAATTGAGGCCACCATTGGATAGAAAATGAATTTAGAAATTTTTAGATTTGAAAATTTCGGTCAAATCTAGGGTGAACCGACCAGCTTAAACTTTGAACCCGATTCGGAATAGTGTCGTCTTCTTCCTTCAGATGACAACACTATTCACTAACCGAAAAATAATGCAACATCGACGAAGCTGAAAAGTCTCCAGCTAGGAAGTTTCAGGCAATAAATGACCGCCATTAAGGCTCCAATGGGATGACCAAGAAGTCCCCGAGCTTCCTATCTAAAGAGCACCTCCTGATTCATTCTCTCCACACCTGAAAACTCCATTCTCTCTGAACTACTCCAATTTATGATGAAGCTCAAACTAGATCTCTGACTTGGGCATTTTTTTAGCAAAACAAGGCGAGGTCAAATTATTTAGAACTGGGGAGAGGTCAACTACACGCCTATAGTCTTTGTTTGCTCTGATGGGTCATCGGAGAAGCATCGGCGTGATCGAATAGTGAAGCAGCTCCAGTGGACTGAAGCTGCTCTATTTTAGCCGAGATGAAATCTGCCAATTTGAGCCCTTCTCAGGCTAAACCAAACCCTCCCAACACCTCTACAGCCCTCCTAACGCTGAATTAGAGCTGAAAGGTAAGCTAATTTGGCTCCCCTCTATAATTTCTTACCCATGCTAGAGAGAGTTCCCCCATAACTTCGATTATGAAATTCTTACTCAATTCAACATCAATTGATGTAATTCTTGATCCTAGGAGGAACCTCAGGACATGAGCTATCTTCCTAGATCGAAAGCTCGGACTGCCGCACCCCCGATGGTAAGCTTTCGAAGCTTTCTCTCTCTAAGTCTAGTTTTCTGGCGAAGCTCTGTTTGAGTTCATTACGACACCAAATCATACGATTCAAAGTGAAATTGAATCGTATGAAGGTGTAGGAAGTCCAATTTTTCAATTTCAACAATAAACTCATTTGATTGGTCAATTTGATAAAATCAAATTCGACAGAATTAGAAGGTTGAAATGAGGGGAAATTTAGGGGAAATTTGGGAATTTCAAAAATTAGAGGGACAAAAATGCAATTTCATAAAATTGAGGACCAATTGGGAATGATAAAGATGTTGGAGGACCAATTGAACAATTTTTGGAATTTTTGTGGCAAAACTTACCTTTTTTGTAAAGTATGGGCAAAATGGTAATTTTGGAAAATTTGGGGGTCCAAATTGGAAATTTAGGAAATTAAACCCCTTTTTATGAATTTGAATTAATTGAGGTCCTAAGATAAATTTTAAATATTTTGGGACTCAATTTGAGGGAAAACCGTTATTAGGGACATAAAGTTAAAGAAAATTAACTTTAGGGACCTAATTGCAAATTAAGGAAAAGTCTAGTTTTCTTCATTTGGGATAAATGAGGGTTGTTAGGTCAAAGAATAATGAATAAGAACGTTCAATTTATATAGGCAGCTTGGGGATAAATGAGGGTTTGAGCTTCATTGGAAAATGGAGCAGTTGAGAGAGAATGAAGATTTCAGGCATGAGGAGGATGAATAGAGGAGCTCTTTATATAGGGAGCTTGGGGACTCTCTGTCGGACCGTTTCACATCTTGGTCTGACTTATCCTCACCTTGAAATGGTGTGAATGGAGATGATTTATCTTTTCCAGTGTTGTCCATTCATGTATTGAATGAACAGTGTCTTCATCTGAAGGAAGAAGACGACACTGTTCCGAATTGGACCGGACCAGTCCGATCGGGTTCAATGCTTAAACCAGCCGATTAAGGCCCAATTCGACCGATTTTCTCAAAATTAAAAATTTATAAATTGATCTAAATTCATTATTTATCCAATGGTTGCTTCAATTCCCCAATTTTAATATTTTAAGCCACCTAGAAAAATAAATTTAGCAAACGGTTCAATGATGGTTCAAATCGGTTCAATCCGGTTTAGGTTTGGTTCACTTCATCTGGTCTGGTTTTCTTTTCCAATTTAACCCAAATTCCTTTTCCATAATTTTTATGAATATTTAGGTCACTCAGGATTTGTAAATTTCCCATTTTTCCCTTTCTCTATCGGTTAAGGTTCATAAATCGGCTCGATTTTCTCTTTCGAAACAACCGGTTCTTTTCCTACTTTTCTTATCTATAAGGGACTGGGTTTATAACTCTCCCCTCCTTTCAGGAATTTTGTCTCCAAAAATTAATTAGCATCCTTTGCATCAGGAATAATTTCCCTTGATGTCAACTTGGAGTTTGCTTGATATGTTAACACTTCGGTTGTTCTTTCACTTAGCCCCTTTTAAATCGTGCACTTAAGAACTTTCTTTTTCTTTCCATTATTTACTCACTCCATGTAGTTTATCATAACTAAGCATGTCTTACCCACGAGTCCAAAGGTATATTCTTAGGTTCACATCTTTCTTTGCTTAAGGCAAGATTCTTCCTCTTGAGGGTTCTTGCTCAGGATTTAAAAATTGGGAGTTCCAAGATGCCCAATTGACTGTGTCTAATTATTCTCTTTATCATTAAAACTGTTAGCTTGGTGTCATTTTGAGCGTTACGTACTTGTTTTCACAGGTTTTGATGTTATCACCTTTTTGTCTTATTTTAACCCTTCTCTCATCCATTGTTTATTAGAACTTCGGTCCAAATTTAATGTTTGACCTTGTTATGCTTAACTAACTAACTCTTTCTTACTTGAGTAATATTTTTCCATGGGCTTTTGTCCCTTACAACACGACATGCTCTAAAACCTATCCTTGGCCATTTAAAATTTTAGAACACTTCCTTAATGATTGTTCTCAACCTTCCAACCTTTTGGGGATTATATAACTTTGTCCCTCTTTTCGTCTAGTAGTATTTCTCGATTACCTTTACTATTATCCAATAATCCATCTTGCCTTTGACATCATGTCTTACATAACTGTGTCAGTTTTCCTTACCTACTCGTCCTTTCCCAACTTATTTATTGGGTCTTTACGGTTCCAATCATTGGGTTTCCCGATAACTTACCGACACGCTGGGATTCTTCCCTTCTTATGTCCTTCCTCATTTCCAATGGTGTCCTTTCCTCAAGGACTTTCCCTTTTTCTTAATACACTCTTACTCACTTGTGACCATTTCATGATTCTTTATTCTAATTTAATCCCTTTTCATTCTAGGTGTCGATTACTTTGTTTGGGGAGTTCCCTTCTTACGATTTTGGTCTCTACTATGTCCCTCACAGTAGAGACTTCCACCTTAGGAGCTACATGCTCAACCTTCTTACCATTCCTTGAAGGTTTCTTTCTTCATTTCTTCACACCCCTTTCTATATTGGGGCATTTTCCCACTTTAAATCCTTCTTTGTCTAAAAATTTCCGATTCATCCCTTATTCCTTACTTGAGAAACTTCCAATTATCGGGTCTTAATGTCCACTCTTTAGGCTCCATCAAGTGAGCGTGGACCACAACCAGTCTTGATGTTAGTGGTCATTTACTTTAATCACTTCTTAACTAGAGTGCTTACTTCTCCAAGGTTTCTTAGATGTGCTTTCCCCTGTTTCCTTTTTATGGTAGTCCACCCCTTTCTTACTCGTATGACATCTTTTGATGCTATTTTCCTACTTACCCGTTACTTGGGTTTATGTTACTCCTTGGTCCCTCATGAGTACTTTTCCTTTGTACTTGATCTTTCCATCTCAACCAGCATATCATTTATGAGCTTATCTCCTTTTCCACTTTAGTTGGTTCCATTACCATTTAGTTGGGACATGTATGTCTTTCCTGGGTTTCCTTACTTGGTAGGATTTATATTCTTTTCTCTCGAAATTCTCTTCTCGTTTGCCACTGGGGACATCTAACCTTAAATGACATCCTTTGATGCCATCCTCTCTTGAAACCTTACGTGCACATCTTTTGTACCCCATCCTCATTCTCACATGTATCCCAGTACAAAGTCTATTTCTTTTAGGGAGAGCTCACATCCTCTTTGTTTCAAGATCTCTTGATCATCTTGTGAGAGGCTTACTTAACCTTCTCATGGTTTTTGGTTGTTAATCCTGTCTTGGCCATTGATCTCTTTAAGGTTTTCCTTCATCCTTATTTCCCAAATATTTTGGCCTTTCCACATCTCCCTTCTTTGCTAGAGTTTTGACCTTCACGAGGATCAATTTGTTAACTACCTCATTCCTACTATTCTCCTTGTTTAATTATCTTGAAACAGTTGTCTCTTGAGTCTTCTTGTCCTTAATGTCCATCCCATTGCCCTATTTAAGTTGTAGTCCTTACTACTTCCCAATCCTTCTTAGAACATCGTTTATTCTCCTTGACTATCTTGTAGTTACTAGTTGCTTCCTTTTGCTAGGTTCATCTGAAATCCCTATTTGGCTTCTCTACCCTTCCAAAGTAGGTCACACTTGGCCATCCCAGTACATCCTTAATCACATATGCCCTTTAATGAGGTTCCTTATTTCAGATTAAGCCTCTTATGATTCATCTATCAGTTACTTAGCTTGAGAATTCCCCTTTCCATGGTTCTAGTTCCTATCTTTATCCTTCTACCTAGGGACTTCTGTCCTATGAGTTTCATGTTAACCTTCTCTAACGCACCTTGAAGGCTTTTCCTTCTTTCTTTCCTTACACCCTTCTAACATCAGTATGACTATTCGCCCTTGATCCTTCCTTGTCCTCCAATTCCTTTTGATTCCTTTTCCTTCTTTCGAGGAGCTCCTGATTGTCGATGAGTTCCTAATAATTTATGTCTTGTATATCACTAACTCTTTTAAGGGTACTTGTGTATTCCTCAAGAGTTCTCTTCCTATCACACTTCTTTTCCTCTTCCCTCTCTCCATGTCTTATCCTAAAGTGGCTTAGCACTTTCCGCGCTCCCACCTTACTTTTCACTTAGTTATCTTCCATTCAACTGGTTTCCCTTGGGGCAGCCCATTTCTTCTTGGTTTTCTAACTTTTATATGGAGGCACTTCCTTAACTCCTTATGGTCCTTAGGTTTTCCTTTTCTACTCTCGCACGTTTTGATGCTTACTTCCTTTACACCGGACTTCACAGTCTTCCTCTTCTTCCTACCCTTAGTTAGGGCATGTCCTTCCTGGTGATTCTAGGGAGACTCCTCTAGAATATCTTTCCCGGTCTTGTTGCCTTGTTACTCCATATTTCTAGTTTTTGTGGGGGAACTTATTTGGCTATCTTAGGGTTAGAGTTAACTAGAGGTGACTCATAGTTTCCCTCCTTAGGTGGTCTTTTCTCTATCTACCACCCCAATCTTGGTTGGTATACTTTCAATTCTATTAGTGGTACTTGTCATTATGAAGAAGATTCACTTTTAATTAAGGAAAACTGAGCTTTCATTCATTCAAAGGGATAGTTTCTTACTATAATCGGCTTATTACAGGAATTCATTACTTCCTAGTCCCTTGGATTCATAGGTCGGGAGTTTGCCTCTAAACGGTTGTGGGATTCATCGTCTGAAGGCTCTAATGAACTAGTTGAAGTCCATCCATATTCCCTTTGTATTTCCCTAATAGGATGAACTTCATGAATGGCCTCAAGTCTGTACCTTCTCAACACCTCAGCCTAGTGCTCGTATGTTCACTTCATCCATTGGGAAGGATTGAAGTTGGATTGAACTAGTGGGGGTACTTGGTGGACTTTCATAAAGGTGGTGTGGGCATCCCAATAGTTGTCCCAGGCGTCCTTCTTAGTGGGAGTCCTTTTTTACTATTGTGGGGTTGGAGGAGGTGTTGGGCACCTTGGAGGAGGGATAGGTTCTTCCTGCCTTGAAGGAGGATAGGTGATCCATTTTGGCTCTAATAGGGCTCCGAACAGTTTCCCATAGTCCTCGACCATGTCGTTGGGCACTCTCTTCTCGCCCTCTAAGAATCGCTGAACCACTGCCTCTCTAAAGGTAGGTGTCTTTTTCACGATTTCATGTGGGGGTTTGGATTGAATGACAAATTTCGTAAGAACTCTACTTCCTACACAGTAATTAAGTTTTCATTTATGTCAGGCCATAGTATTGATAATGCTTCAAGGGAACCAGTCTCTGATACCACACAAGTTGTCATGCCCCGACCCAGTTTGGTCGGATCTCCATGATCAACCCGCCGCTCCCTTGGTTTAAGAGGGGTTTCCCCCTTTCTTCAATCAAGAGGAGCTAGGTGTAATTTAAACCTTGTTCCTTGGAATACCATAAATCAATAAAAATGCAAGCTTAAAATAACTTTTAAGCATACCTGACAAAGGGTAGATCCGAGTGTTTTCTTTAGTCATGTTTTCTCAACTCCTTAAAAGGGATATAAAAGAGTGGGTGAGTTCTACAACTCGGTGAGTGAGGGGTTAGAAGTGAATTTTCAAAACATATAGTTTTAACTAAGTGTGCCACTTTAGGTGTGTTTAGCAAACAACACACGCCCTTCATCAGGAAGGGAACACACATTCGCAGGTGAAACCCATCCACTGCACCCACTTGTGGCTTAGAGCGTCTTTACCAACCACCAAGATAGAAGCACGTCCACTTCTACCCTAGGCCTGAGTAGATGATTGCGACATTCGACCCTCTGTCCCAAAAGCAACTTCATGTCTGTATGAGGATAGAGACCTCATCTTGACCCCATCCCGGTATCATGCGCAAGAAGCTACGTCAAGCTTCCCGACTGCTGGCATGACAGAATGCCCTTATTTCCACCATGTTGTCCAGTAACCCTTAGAACGCATCACTACCCCTCTTGGGCATCTTGATGGTCTTGTACCTCAAGTGCATGCACAAACAAAGTTTTCACGTAGACATTTATCTTTGGTGCCACTGGTCCAATGACCTCAACTCTCAACCTGACCTGCAACTGTTTATCTAGGCCGGTCCGTCGACTTGGCCTTAACACACTGCCGCCAGTCCATTGAGTATTGTCGGTCCTATCTTGGTACCATGGCTAAATCACATATTCATTTCATTAGAAATTTCATGGCTTTATATATATCTCATGTTTGTTTATGAGCTCCTGCTCGTGCCCACTGGCCTTAGAACCAGTGCACGCGATTTTCCAAAATCGGGCATCTAGACCAACAAGTTCAAAAACTAAGGCCTCTAGCCTATATGAGCTATTCTAGCTCCCGTCAAGAAGGTCTCCCAAAGAGTTTAAGCATTGGCATATAGTCGAAGGAGAACACTTCTGACAAAAACTCATTTTCACTTCATCACACAAACCGGGTGTGATTGTATCCCCGCTTACAACAGGCAAGCGAGTTTTTCCTTCCTTCAAGAAAGTCCATCATACCAACCGGCTATGATTTCCTCTACTTACAACCGGTAAGTAGGTTTTAACTTCATTTTCCCATCACCCCAACCGAGTATGATGTCAAAATTCCACTTACAAGTGTTTTTTCTTTTCTAAAATACTCATCATCCCAACTGGGTATGATGTGAATAAGCCCACTCACCCGATGCCTAAAGCGTATTCTTCTCTAGTCGGTTTCCTCTTCCATACTAGCTTATCCTTGTTGGCGTTCCAGTCTCTCGTGTTCTTACACGATTTGGGCACCCTTATCTATTAGAGTTTGGCATAATAGCCTTCGTTTCTCACATATGAGCAACTAGGCTCAAAATTGTTAGTTAATTGCACTTAGGTCCCTAAAGTTCATTTTCCTTGACTTTAGGTCCCTAGTGTTAATGTTTCCCCAAATTGTGTCCCGAAACTTCCAAAAATTCACTTTGGGTCCTCAATTTTACTCAAAATTACATAAGGGGCTCAAGTTTCCCAAATTTCCAATTTGGTCCCCTAACTTTTAAAAATTACCATTTTGCCCCTACTTTCCAAAAATGGAAAATTTATCCCAATTGTTCCAAAAATTGACCATTTGGTCCCTCAACATCCTTTTCATGCAATTGGCCTTCAATTTTGGGAAATTGCAAAGAGATCCCTCAATTTTATGAAATCCCCAAAATTTTCCACCAATTTCTCCCCTTCAAACTTACCAAATTTGATTTTTTCAAATTGGCCATTCAATTGGGGTTAATTGCTCCAATTGAATGTATGGATCAGTTCCTACACTTCCATATGATTCAATTGAGCTCTGAACCACATTATTTGGGTCCGAAATGAGCTCAAACGTAGCTTCACCAAAAAATTGTGCGTAGAGAGAGAAAGCTTTGAAAGCTTACTGTCAGAGGTGCAACGGTCCAAGCTCTCTATCGAGGAAGGTAGCTCTCTTCCTGAGGTATTTTATAGGATCAAGAATTCCTACAATTGACCTCAAATCGAGGGAGAATTTCGGCAATGAATTTTCACAGTTTCTCTCTCTAACTTTAACCTACAATGACTGGGGAGGGCCGAATTGGCTTACCTTTCAGCTCAGTTGAGGTCATATGAGGGTTTTAGGGATGCTGGGAAGGCTTGGTTTGGCTGAAGGAGGGCTAAATTTGGCTGATTTCATCTCGGCCAAAATAGGGCTACTTTGGTCATTTAGATCTACTTCACTATTTGATTCCGCTGACGCTTCTCCGGTGGTCCTCTAATCGAACGGAGGTTGCTATTAGATAGTTGACTTCCCCTAGACTCTAAAGAATCTGACCTCACCTTCTGAGGATAAGAAATCTACCCAAGTCAGATCTCTGGTTTGAGCTTTACCGGAAAATGGAGCAGTTGAGAGAGAATGGAGATTTCAAGTGTGAGGAGTATGAATGGAGAGGAGCTCTTTATATAGAGATCTTGGGGACTCTCTACCGACCGTTTCACATCTTAGTTAGGCTTATCCTCACCCTAAAATGGCCTGAACAGAGACAATTTATCTTCGTTGACGCTGTCCATTCATCCATTGAATGAACAGTGTCATCATCTGAAGAAAGAAGACGACACTATTCCAAACTGGACCGGACCGGTCCTACCGGGTTCAATGCTTAAACTAGTCGGTTCAAGCCCGATTTGACCTATTTTCTCAAAATTGAAAATTTCTAAATTCATTCTCTATCCAATGGTGGCTTCAATTCCCTAATTTGAATATTTTAAGCCACCAAGAAAAATGAATTTAGCAACTAGTTCAATAATGGTTCAAACTGGTTCAATTTGGTTTAGGTCCAGATCACCTGAATTGGTCTGGTTTTCTCTTCCAATTTGGCCCAAATTCTTTTTCCATGATTTTTATGATTCTTTAGGTCACTCGAGATTTGTAAATTTCTCATTTTGCCATTTCTCTATCAGTTAAGGTTCATGAATCATCTCGGTTTTCTATTTTGAAATGACTGGTTCTTTTCCTGATTTTCTTATCTATATGGGACGGGGTTTACGTACCAACTCTGACGCCGACTAGTAACCCTTTCGGTTGCCGAGGCCCCTATATAAGAAGCACCCTCCCACTCGGCCTCCCCATCGCACGGGCAACTCCTAAAGGTAGATTGCTCCATTTTTCGGTAAAGGAGGCCCAATCATTATTAGGGCATAAATTAAGGACTTGGGTGTAAATACCAAAGAATATAGGATCCTTTATGCCAATCTCTTATAAGAGTATTTGAAATGTGTAGATTCGGGTGTTCGAGGACTAGTGCGGAGAAGCATGGCACAAATCGAGACTCGGTCAGACGAACATGTCACTACACACTAGGTGAGTGGGTTTAGCATTACCTTCGGTTGGGCTGATGAGTATAGTTTTCCCAATTTGAAAATGGTTTCCCAGGACTTCCCCCTCCTGACTAATTTAAAAAGCTTAAATCTTTTGGGAGGATATCCTGATTAAAACATGAAGCATGCGATAGTAGGGCTAGTATTGTTCGAGTAGGCCCAAGGCCAATGGGCATGGGCGTGTTTAGTGTGCTAAAGTCGGACAGACAAACTCATTGGGTTAGTAGCTATTATGTAAATTAGTTATTGTGCTGAAGTCGGACAGACAAACTTGTTGGGTTAGTAGCTGTTATGCCAAAGCCAGGTCGTCGAATTCGTTGGGCTAGTAGTAACAGAGCCAAAGTTAGGTTGTCGGGTATATTGGGCTAGTAGTAACGGAGCCAAAGTTAGGTTGTCGGGTCTGTTGGGCTAGTAGTAACGGAGCCAAAGTCAGGTTGTCAGGTCTGTTGGGCTAGTAGTAACAGAGCCGAAGTCGGGTTGTCGGGTGTGTTGGGCCAGTGACATCAAAACTGATGGCTATAAATAATGAAAATTATTGATTGTGCTTGCCATGAGTTCAGAACTACTGAGGTACCCTGTATGGGGTAGTGGTGGTTCTAAGGGCTACTGGGCAATCCAGGGAGCATAATGGTGGTTTGTCCTCCAGTATGTCGAGAAACTCTGGGAGCTTCATGCGCATTGAGACCAAGGTTAGAGAGGGAGAGGTCTCGTCCCATATTGTGGACAGGGAGTTTGACTAAGGTCTGAGGGTCAGACAACTAATGTCCACTCAAACTTAGGGTGGAAGCCATGGGCTTCAAATATGGTGGAAGTAAAGGCTCTCTAGTCCACAAGTGGAGCAGTTGGGTACTACTTTGTGAATGTGTGAACCCCTTTGTGAGAAAGAGTGGTTGACTTGTGTGTGAAAACCAAATAAATGGCTTATATACAAGTGTGAAAGTTAGGATACATCGATGCTAACCCCTCACTAAGTTAAATGACTCACCGCCTCCCTTAAAATATTTCAGGGAGGCACATGGGTCGTGAGGACAACAAAAACAGTGCAAGATAACATCACCCTATCAGGTATGAGCTCACCCTAAAATCAATGTGACACTTTTGCTTGGGAAAGACTGGCTGAATGCAACACCTTTACTTTCCTTATTCTAACTGGGTAGAAACACCTAGATAATATAAGGAAATGTGGCGAGTTGTGCATGGATTTCGACCAAATCGGGTCAGGACATGACACATCGGGTAAAAATAGACAAATCCATGTAAATTGTAGGGCGAGTAAGATGACACGTGCACGCGTGGCTGCACATGAGTGCACCCGGTATCACATGCCAACTAGTTTGCACTATAACCAACTAGTTTTTGATGAATTGCTTGGCCAGTTAAGCAGTTTTTGGCCCAATTTACTTCTTTTCCTACCAGTTCTTGGGGAAATAAAAATACCAAAAAAGTCTTCATTCAATTTCTTATTGAATGGACCCAAGAACCACTGAATTTGGATTATTTTTGCACCTTTAAAAATTTGGGGGAAGGGGGATTTTATGACTCCACTCATCTCGAACCTAGTTTGAACTGGTTTCTCTCTCGGTTTTCTCCTAATCCTTGGCCTCATGTTCCAAGACATTCCTAAGGATTTCTCAAGCCCCATTTTACCCCATCTTATCCTCTTCATTGATCCCTTCTTCATTCCCGGTTCGATCCCATTTCCCTGTTCAACTCGACCTGATTACAGAATTGGGATTTCCTAGTCTTACACGAAGAGTCTTTGAAAGAAGAAGATCCATATGGTCAAGGTCTTGTGGTGGAATGATCAAGTAGAAGAGGAGACTTAGGAACACAAGGCAATGATGAGAGAGAAATATATGAGGTTGTTCAGACTCTCCCTCGACTTGGGCATGTATATTTAATTGTGTAATTTAAATCGATTAATATAAGTACAACTTGTTTTGAGGAAAATAACTCCCAAAAATGAGAGGATAGTTAGAACACCAGTGAACTCCCAATTCAAAAATCGGGTCGAACCCTACTAGGAAGTGGGATCAAACTAAGAAGGAAACTCAAACCGGGAATTCTAATCAAACCACGCTGGGAGAGTTTTGGAGGTATGAAACTTGTCATGTGAAATCTTAGGAAATCTCACAGGATCCAAAATCAAGGATCAAGAAAAATCTGGGAAAGAATCCGTTCGAACCGGGTTTGGGCTGACTAAGGTCACAATCCCCCCATTTTTAGGAGCTAAACAAAACATAATGGGGGCTGTTCTTTGGTCCATTCGATTGAAAATTGAATTTAGAATTTGTAACTATTTTTATTTTCCGAAGAACCTATCATAAAAGGGGTTAATCGTCCAAGAAATCACTAAACCAGCCAAGAAATTCATTGGTCGGGGTGCCACATCGAGCGCACGCACACGCTGCACGTGCGTGTGTCATCTTCTTTGCCCGAACTTAGACCTTCCCAACCTATAATTAACCTGATAAACCCCATCCGACAATCCAAAAACCACAGCTTGGGGAATTAATTCATTCATAGAGCTACAAGCTATGGAATGATGCAAGAAGGCTATGGATAGATAGCCATGCAAATCTAAAATGCATCCATATAAAGCTTGGATGATCCCTTGTCAGTTTTGGATTAGAATTCTCTCTTAAACCTAAGTAGCTCCCAATGACCCGACTTGTAGAGAGCTTTGCACCTCCGTCCAACCACCACCTCATGTGATCTTGGTGTCCTTGGAAAGCCGAGGACATCATCTTTTCATTGACCCCTCTCTCGACCATCAACTCTTCCTCTATTGGTGTCGACGTGATCGCACGGTGTCAGACCTCTAGCAACAAAAAATAGCGCATCTATTTCAGAGCCTATTTTTTATTTCCTCAGTGGCTCTTGAAGACTGAGAAAAATTCAGTAGATTCCTCATGATACCAACTTTCCATTGCCACTAGCCTCACATGATTTGGGTAAGTGTAAAGGTATAATTAAATCATTTAAATTTTAGATTTTGGAAGACATGGAAAAGCTAACTAAAACGAGCACTCCAAGTCGCTCAAACCACCAATTGGCACAGTTCAAGTGGTCATGAACACCTTAAGAAGGCAGCTTTTGAACTACACTAGCTTCAATGACCGAGGTGTCATCATTGGTGAGTTCACGGCCTTGACCTAACTCATGCTCATTCTATTTTCAGTTCACGATCAAGTAGTATCAACATTGTTCTAGTTGACCCTAGTTGAACAAAGTTTACGATGGCCTAGAGGAAGTCTAGGGGGACCACGTACCTTAGTTTGAGAATGTTTGGAGATGGTTTGGCTAGGGGCCAAATGTTGGGTTCTAAAACATAAATAAGTAAAAGTTAGAGGAACCAAATGTGAATAACCTCCATTGCGGTCTTCTTAAGAGGCTAAATAAAGTTTTAGGGCCAATTAGAAATTTGGTGAAGTTCGAGGATTAGGTTGGAATGTTTTGGAATGCATGGAGACCTAATTAGAATAAAAGGAAAGTTAAGTACTAAAGTGAAAATAAAGGTATTTGTGCAACCAAAAGGTGATTTTTGGGCATTCCAAGCACCTAAACATAATTAAAGAATGTTTACCCAAATGGTTAAAAGAAGGGACAAATGAATCACATGAGTTAAGTTGTAAATAAGAAGGGCAAAATGGTAATTTTGCCTAAAGTTAGGGTCCATTCGATAATTTATAAGAAATAGAGCTTGCAAATGTTCTAAGGCATATTGGGGACCATAATGGGACTGAAGGAAAGATAGGAATCCAAATAGAAGACTTAGTAAAGTTTAAGGTCCAAAGAAAGAAGTTTTAAAGCATAAGGGAAAAATAGTAATTTTCCCCAAGTTAATGACCAAATTGTAAATTTGGAAAATTAAGGCCACAAGGTGGCAAATGTAAAGTTGAAATTTAACGACCTAAAGCCCAAGGGACTAACCTTAGAGAAGGTTAGAATAAGGGTCGGTTCTCCAGCTAGTAGGTCGGGTAAACTGGGCTTGTAGGGGCAAAACCATAAATTCGTGTGGGAATTTCGGTGTTTCAGTTTAAGAGTACTAAGAGTGGAAATAGGCATCTTTGTCTTGCTGATAATCGTAGAGGAGCAAGAGTTCACTCGAGCTGGACCACTAGAGTAGAGCTATCGGAATCCATCCAGAACAAGAGCATTCTGAAAAATGAAGGTGAGTGGGAGAATTGACGGCGAGTCTGATTAGACTGACTGGAGCACATTGCTTGAATGATTGCTTGAAAATGATAGAAAGTTGGACTTTAAAACTCGTATAAGAAGTGTAAAATGACTAAGTGAATGTCCACTAAAACAAATGTTCCTTTAAAAGTTAAACAAGAGGAAAGGTCATGAGACAAATGTATATTGCTTTGCTAAGGTCCATTGGGGTAGGATATTGGGAATGTGTGCCCACTTTGTTGATTGGGGAGATGGTCGAATGATAGACCGATCTCCTAATAATGATATGTTGTGTGTATTGATTTGAGTTGGTCAGAATAAGGGCCATGTTTGCAAGATACTAAATTAGGGTTATGTGCCCACCTTGTTGATTGGGGAGATGGTCGAGTGAGAGATTGAACTCTCAGCAATGATCTGATGTGTGCATTGGTACTAAATTAGGGTCGTGAGTGCTCATGTTTATGATTGTGTGTCATGTTACCTTTTTGAGATACTGGTATAGGAGGGGTGTAGAAGGACGCATTCTAAGGTAGTGTCATCACTCATGGGAAATTCGAAAAGAGTTCGGAGAGATGATATGTGATATCTTCCAAATTTCCTAGGACACCTAGATGATGTACGGATACCATCCCAGTACACCTATACGCTGGGAAATGGCAGGATTTAGTCACATGTGTAAGGAGGCATGTGCTGGTGAGTGGAAGTGGTTACAGCCATGACCCCGGTGTGCAAAGCCATCCAATTGAGAGATGACGCTGGTGGGGCGTCAATTGTGGTCAAGCGCACGTGACTCCCACTCTTAACTAGCTTAGTTTGGTATCATTAGATACACTCTAAGGCGTGATTAGGCCTGAGTAGCCCATGTGTTTTACAAGTCGTGAGTAGCCTATATGTGTGGGTTGTGAGTTGCCTATGTGTGTGTGGGACCTAAGTTTTTGGTGATTTTTATCTTGCTTTGATATATTGTGTTTTATGTGGAAACTGAAAACCCCGCACTTTTGAGTTAAGGAAAACCGGGAAAAGAACCGGTCAAATTGAGTAAGAAAACCGAGCCGGTTTACATTTGAGAACATGCAGTATGAAAATTTAACACTTTCGGGTGATCTAAAGGGTTCATTAAAAATTAGAAAAGAAATTTAAGAATATTTAAAAGACAAAAACCAAATTAGTTTAGGTGAACAATATTCCATAAAAACTTTGAAGTTAAGCGTGTGAGGATGGGTGACCTCCTAGGAAGTATGAATTTTTTTTTATGTACGCCTTATCATAAATAACCGTAAATTAATATATATTTAATTATTATAATTAATACCAATAATTTAATACCTAAATTAAATTATTGGAATTAATACAAATAATTTAATACCGACATTAAATTATTGGAATTAATACCAATAATTTATAGCAATATTAATACTAATAATAAATCTCGCCCGTTTAATACACGGGTTTTATGCCTATATAAAGAGGTCATACCCATTTCATTCTCCTCACACCTGAACACCTCTCTCTCTCTCTCTCTCTCTACTGCTCCATTTCCCAGTAAAGCTTGAATCAGAGCTTCGACTTGAATAAAGGTCGAGCTCTTTAGAACCAGAGAGAAGATAGCTATCTGATAGCAAACTCCAGTCAATCCGAGAATCGTTGGAGAAGCGCCGACATGATGGAATAGTGAAGCAACTCCGGCGGACCGAAGCTGCCCTATTTCGGCCAAGTTGAAATCGGCCATTTCAAGCCCTCCTCAGGCCAAACCAAGCCCTCCCAACACTTCCTCAGCCTTTCCACGGCCGAATTAGGACCGAAAGGTAAGCCAATTCGGCTCCCATTTACAATTTTTTATCAGTGATAGAGAGAGAGTCGACCAAATTTCAATGATGAAATTCTAATCCAATTTCACATTAATTGATGCAATTCTTGATTCTAGGATGAACCTCAGGACGAGACCTATCTGCCCAGATCGAAAGCTCAGACCGTCGTGCCTTCACCGGTGAGTAATCAAAGCTTTCTCTCTCTACAGTCTGTTTTACGGCGGATCTCCGTTTGAGCTCGTTCCGGCATTAAAATCTGCGATTCAAAGTTTCTTAGAATCGTATGAACATGCAGGAACTCAATTTCAACTCCAATTTCAATAATTAGAAGTGTTTGATCAATCAATTTGATGAAATCAAATTCAGTAGTGTTGAAAAGTTGAAATTGGGGGAAATTTTGGGGATTTTCGAAATTCAAAGGGCCAAAATACAATTTTATGAAATTGAGGGTCAATTGGGCATGAAAATAATGTTAGAGGACCAATTGAAGAATTTTGGAATTTTTGGGGCAAAACTTACCATTTTTGTAAAAGAAGGTCAAAACAGTAATTTTGGAAAATTTGGGGGACCAAATTGGAAATTTGGGAAATTAAACCCCTTTTTGGTGAAATTGAATAAATTGAGGTCCCATGATAAATTTTAAAAGTTATGGGACTCAATTTGAGGAAAAACCGACATGAGGGACTCAGAGTTAAAGAGAAATAACTTTAGGGACCTAATTGCAAATAACTAAAAGTTTGGGTTTTCTCATTCATTGGAAATGAATGAAGGCTATTATCCCGAGTAATAATGAACAAGGTTGTTCATATCGTGTAGGAACGCGAAATACCGGGAACGCCAGCAAGGATAAGCTCACGTGAATACAAAGAATTAGTCTAGTGGAATTCACGGCATTAACGGGTGAGTGGGTTTACTAACATCATACCCGGTTGGGATAGAGAAAGCTTCGAAAGCTTATCATCAGAGGTGCAGTGGACCGAGCTCTTTATCTGGGTAGGTAGCTCTCGTCCTGAGGTTTCTCCTATGATCAAGAATTCCTTCAATTGAACTCGAATCGAGAGAGAATTTCATCAGGGAAATTTCGTCGTTTCTCTCTCTAACTATGACCTACAACGACTGAGGAGGGTCGAATTGGCTTACCTTTCAACTCTATTGAGGTCGTATGAGGGTTGTGGGGATGTTGGGAGGGCTTGGTTTGGTCGAAGGAGGGCTGAATTTGGTCGATTTCAGCTTGGCCGAAATAGGGCAGCTTTAGACCTTAAGAGTTATATCACTGTTTGATTCTACTGGTGCTTCTCTATCAATCTTCGGTTTGAATGGAGATTGTCTCAGGTAGCTGACTTCTCTCGGAATCTAAAGAACCCAACCTCGCCTTCTAAGGCTCAGAAAACTGCTCAAGTCAGAGCTCTAGCTTGAGCTTTACCGAAAAATGGAGCAATTGAGAGAGAATGGAGATTTCAGGTGTGAGGAGGCTGAATGGAGAGGAGCTCTTTATATAAGGAGCTCGTGGACTCTCTACCCGATTGTTTCACATCTTGGGCAAGATTATCCCCGCCCTGAATGGAGCTTTTTTTTCCTTCGTCAGCGTTGTCTATTTCTATATTAAATGAACAGTGTTATCATTTAAAGGAAGAAGACGACATTGTTCCGAACCAGACTGGACCGTTCCGACCGGGTTCAATGCTTAAACTAGCCAGTTTAAGCTCGACTCAATCGATTTTCTCAAAAATTAAAAATCTCTAAATTCATTCTCTATCTAATGGTGGTTTAAATTCTCCAATTTTAATATTTTAAGCTACCTAGAAAAATGAATTAGCAACTGGTTCAATGATGGTTTAAACCGCTTCAATCCTGTTCAGGTTCGGTTCACCTGAATTGATCTAGTTTTTTCTTCCAATTTGTCCTAAGGTCCTTTTCCATTATTTTTATGACTCTTTGAGTCACTTGGGGTTTGTTAATTTCCCATTTTTCCCTTTCTCTATCGGTTAAGGTTCATGAACCAGTTCGGTTTTCTCTCTTGAGTTGACTACTTCTTTCCCCGATTTTCTTCTCTTTAAGGGACAGGGTTTACATATATAGTCTTGATAATGTATTCAAGGAAATAAGCATTGATACCACTCAAGTTGTCACGCCCCGACCCTGTTTGGTCGTATCCCCATGAGCAGCCCACCACTCCCTTTAATCCATGAAGGGTTTCACCCTTTTTAAAACTCCAAGGAGTAAGGCGCCATTTTTCCTGTATTTCCTGGAATAGCATTATACAAAACTGAATATCTTAAAACAAACATACATGTCTTTAGAGTTCCCATACATGGAGGTCTTTAAGTTCAGTTTTTTTTCCTTGGTTACCTAAAAGGTGTAAAAGGGAGGGGGTGAGTTCAACAACTCAGTAAGCGGCTGTTGGGAGTGAGTTTTCAAAATAGTTTTATCCAACCCATATAAAGGTTAACATTTTCCTTTCAAAGGGTTTTCCTCAAATTCAATTTGTTTTCCAAAACATTTTTCCAAAGTTTACCATTATTTTTTTCCAAGGATTTTCAACCTTAAATCTTGAAACCTTTTTCCCATTTCCATATTAGATGTGTTTAGGTTTATTAGCCCATCCCCTTGCCTCGGGAGGCATTTAGCAAACAAACACACGCCTTCATCAGGAAGGGTACACACATTCGTAGTTGTAGCACGTCCATTGCACCTACTTGTAGATCGGAGCGTCTTTACCGTCTACCAAGATAGAAGTCAGTCCACTTATACCCTGGGTTTGAGTGGATGTTCTCGACAACCGACCCTCATACCTAAATGCCACACAGTGTTCATATGAGTACAGAGACCTCATCTCGACCCCACCCCGGTCTCATGTGAAAGCAGCTACTCCGAGCTTCCCGACTTACTGGCACGACAAACTACCCTAATCTCCACCATGCCATCCAATAGACCTAAGGACCCATCACTACCCCCCCTAGGGTGTCTTGATGGTCCTGTACCACAAGTTCATGCACAAATAATTAATTTTCATATATGGCCATTATCTTTGGTGCCAATGGTCCAACGGCCCCGACCATCAACCCGACCTAGAGCAGTTTGTCTAGGTCGGTCCTTCGACTTGGCCCTAATGCACTACAGCCAAACCATCGAGTATTGTCACGCCCTGACTCAGTTTGGTCGAATCCCCATGATCAACCCGCCACTCTCCCAGTTTATTAAGGGTTGCCCCTTGTTTATAAACCATAAAGAGTAAGGCATCCCTTAAACCTGCACTTTTCCTAGAATAACATAAATCAAAACTGTATAAAATTTTATATTAATCATGCATGTCTTACAAGTGTAACTAACAGGAGGTCTTGTGTCACAACCCAACCCGGTTTGGTTGGATCCCCGTAATCAACCCGCCACTCTCCCGATTTACTAAAGGGTTTCCCCTTATATTATAAACCGTAAAGAGTAAGGCGTTCTTAAGACCTACACCTTTTTCCACGAATATCATAAATCGAAACTGCATAGTAATTTAAATTAATTGTACCTGTCTTGCAGGCGTTTAATTGCACAAGTCTTTTAAGGTTTAGCTTTTCGGGACATCTTGAAAGGGGTATAAGGGAGGGGGTGAGTACAACTACTCAGTGAATGGGATTCAAATCTATTGAATTTCAAAAAAAAAACATTTATATGCAGTGTGCTAGACTCCTTTCTTTTCAAAAATCCCTTCATTAAAAAAATATATCATGTTCGTTTACGAGCTTCTGCTCGTGCCAACTGGCCTTGGGCCCACTGTACGAGATTTTCAAAATCGGGCATTTAGCCCCCAAGTTCCAAAACCGAGGCCCTTGGCCTATCAGAGTTATTCGAGCTCCCGTCGAGAAGGTCTCCCAAATTGTCTAAGTATTGGCACACGGTCAGGGGAGAGCACTTCCGACAAAATAGGTTTTCACTGCCCATTATACCGACCGGTATAAGGACATCTCTGTTCATAACCGATGAACGGATTTTCAGCTTCTTTCAAGGAAGTCTCATCACACCAACGGGGTATGATCTACTTACAATCGATAAGTAGTTTTTCCACAATATTTTCACATCACTTTCTCTAAGTGGTGATGATTAAAATACCACTAAATAGTGGGTTTTTATACCGAGGTACTTATCATCCCCAACTGGGTATGATATATATAATCCCACTCACAACTGGTAAATGGTTTTTAATTTTATGTTGTACTCATCATCCCAACCGGGTATGATGTTAGTAAACCCACTCACCCATCAATACCGTCAACTCCACTAAACTGGTTCTTGGCATTCACACGAGCTTGTCCATGCTAGCGTTCCCGATACTTCGTGTTCCTACACAATATGAACATCTTGGTTCATTATCCTTCGGCTTAATCGCCTTCATTCATTCCAAATGAATGAGAAAGTCAAACTTTTATTTATTTGCAATTAGGTCCCTAAAGTTAATTCTCTTTAACTTTAAGTCCCAAATACCGATTTTTTTCCTCAAATTGAGTCCCGAAACTTCTAAAATTTATCATAGGAACTCAATTTATTCCATTTCACAAAAGGGGATTAATTTCTCAAATTTCCAATTTGGTCCTCCAACTTTTCCAAAATTACCATTTTGCCCTTCCTTTACAAAAATGGTAAGTTTTGCCCCAAAAATTCAAAAATTTCTCAATTCGTCCTCCAACATTATATTTATGCCCAATTGGCCGTCAATTTCATAAAATTTCATTTGAGTCCTTTGAATTTTGAGAATCCCCAATTTTCCCCCAATTCCAACTTCTTAACACAACCGAATTTGATTTCATCAAATTGACCCATCAAACGTTTCTAATTGTTGAAATATAAGTTGAAATTGAGTTTCTACATGTTCATACAATTCTTTAGAAATGTGAATCGCAAGTTTTAACATCGGGACGAGCTCAAACAGAGCTTCGTCGTAAAATGAACTATAGAGAGAGAAAGCTTCGATTACTCACCGGTGAAGGCATAGCGGTCCGAGCTTTCGATCTGGACAGATAGCTCTCGTCCTGATGTTCAAACTAGAATCAAGAATTGCATCAATTGATACAGAATTGGATTAGAATTTTATCATTGAAATTTGGTTGACTCTCTCTCTAGCACCGATCGAAATTGTAAAGGGGGGCCCAATTGGCTTACCTTTTGGTCCTAATTTGGCCGTGGAAAGGCTGAGGAAGTGTTGAGAGGGCTTGGTTTGTCTTGAGGAGGGTTGAAATGGCCGATTTTAGAATGGCCGAAATAGGGCAGCTTCGGTCCGCCGGAGCTGCTTCACTATTCCATCATGCAGGCGCTTCTCCAACGATTCTCGGATTGACTGGAGTTTGCTATCAGATAGCTGTCTTCTCCTCGGTTCTAAAGAGGTCGACCTTTGTTCAAGTCCAAGCTCTGGTTCGAGCTTCACAGGGAAATGGAGCAGTAGAGAGAGAGAGAGAACTGTTCATGTGCGAGGAGAATGAATGGGGATGACCTCTTTATATAGGTGTAAAAATCGTGTATTAAATGTGAGAGATTTATTATTAGTATTAATATTACCATAAATTATTGATATTAATTCCAATAATTTAATTTCGGTATTAAATTATTTGTATTAATTCCAATAATTTAATTTAGGTATTAAATTATTGGTATTAATTACAATATTTTAATATATATTAATTTATGTCTATTTATAAAAAGGGTACATTCGCATAAAAAGTTTTAACTGAAATTTCAGGTTACAAAAAAAAAAAATCATACTTCACAGGAGGTCACCCATTCTCACACTACTCTCGAGCAACCACACTTAACTTTAAAATTCTCATGGATTTTCGTTCACTTGAACCAATTTGATTTTTCTATTCTAATTTGTGTTAACTTTCTTTTCAAAGGTTTAATAAACCCTTTGGATCACTTGTAAGTTATAAATTTCCAAATTGCTTGTTCCCAAATGATCAGGTTTGTAAATCATCTCGGTTTTCTTACTCGGTTTGACCGGTTCTTTTCCCGATTTTCCTTAACTCAAAAGTGCGGGGTTTACAACTCTCCCCTCCTTTTAGGAGTTTTATCCCCAAAACTTAACCAATATATTCCACATCGGGAATAATTTCCCTTAATGTCAACTCGGGTTTTCTTGACATGCTAACACTTCGATTGCTCTTTCGCTTAGTCCCTGTAATCATTTATCTAAGAATTTTTTTTTTCATTTATCATGCTTACTCCTTCATTGAAGTTATAATAACGAGGCATGTATGGCTCATTAATCCTAATGTATATTCTTAGGTTCGCATCTCCCTTTATTTAGGATAAGGTTCTTAATTTTGGGGATTCTACTCAAGATTTCAAGATTGGGAGTTCCAAGGTGCCCAATCGTTCCTTTTTCTAATTATTCTCTTCATCATTGAAACCCCTAGCTCGACGTTCTTTCGAGCATTACGTACTTGTTTTCACAGGTTTTTGTGTTATTATTCTTTCATCCCAATTTGACCCATCCTTCATCCGTCATTGATCACAACTTCGGTCAAATTTATGTTTGAACTTGTTATGTTTACCAACTGACTCCTTCTTACTCGAGTTACATTTTACTCGGGATTATTGGTGCTTATATGTCCCTTACGACATGACATAGTTCTGAACCTATCTCAGTCCATCAGACTCCTACAACACCTCTTTTAGGGTTGTTTCCAACTTTCCAGCCTTCCAGGGACTATATAATTTCATCCCTCCTTTAATTGGGTAGTATTCCTCAACTACCTTTACTGTTACCAAATTATCATTCCTATCTTGACAACATGTCTTACATATCCGTGTCGATTTTTCTTACCCACTCGTCCTTTCCCAACTTCTTTATTGGGTGTTTTTGGTGCCAATTATTTGGTTTCCCAATAGTTTACCAACAAACTAGGATACTTTCCTTCTTAAGTCCTTGGCAATCCTTATTCAAGGATTTTTCCTTTTTCCTTAATCCACTTTTACTTACTCATAATCACTTCATGATTCTTCATTCTACAATAATTGCTTTCGATCTATGTATCGATTACTTTTCTTGGGAAGGTTCCCTCCTTCCGGTTTTGTTCTCTACTATATCCCTTACAATAGAGATTTCCATCTTAGGAGTTACATGCTCAACCTCCTTATCATTCATTGTATGGTTCTTTCTCCCTTTCTTCACACCCTTATCTATGTTAGGGCATCTGTTTGCTTTGGATCCTTCTCTATCCACAACTTTTGTTTTATCCCTTATTCCTTAGATGGGATACTTCCGATTATTGGTTTTATTCTGTGCATTCCACCCTATGCTCGGTTGTCCACTCTTTAAGCTTCATATGCGCGTGTGGACAATGACCCATCTTACTAATTGTGGTTATTCCTCCTTAGCCACATCTTATTTGGAGGACTTACTTTCCCAATGTTTCTCGAACATTCTTTACTTTATTACCTTAGTATGGGTTGTCCACTCATTCATACTTGTCACAACATCTTTTTTATGCTAACTCATTAACTTATTTCCGTTTAAGGAGGGTTCACATCCTTCTTGTTTCAAAATCTCTTGTTCGTCCTTCGTGAAGCTCACTTTGAAACATTTCCCAATTAAGGGTTGGTTCCCTGCACTCCACATTATGTCCATCCGCCCATCAAAATTCCTTCAAGGGTAGTTAGTCGTATGCATCCCTCTAAAGTTTACTTTCATAGTGTATTTCTTTATGTAGCGTTCAAATCTTACTTATTTCAAGATTTCTTGATAATTATGTGAGAGGCTTGCCTATTTTTTTTTCTTGGTTAATTTGGCCTTTGGTCTTGTTAAGGATTTCTTTTATCCTTCTTTTCTCGAGTATTTGGCCTTTTCGGCCCTCTCTTCTTTGTTGGAACTCAAATTATGGTTTTCCCGTGTATTGGTTTGTTAACTGCCTCGCCTCTACCATTCCTTTGGTCTAAGTTTCTTAGGGCAGTTTTTTCTCGAATACTCTTGTCCTTAATGTCCATCTCACTGACCTTTTGATGGTGTAGCCCCTTCTGCTTCCCGGTCTTCCTTAAGGTGTCATTTGTTCCCTCTGACTATCTTGTTGTAATGACTTGCTTTCTCTTATCCTGTTGGTCCGAACTTCCTATTTGGCATAGTTGCTTTTTCCAAGTGATTTATTCCTGTAATCCCAATATGTCCCATTTGTCATCAAATGTTCGTCTTGTCTTCTCTTATGGATGCACTCCTTTCTTTGCTCCTAAATTGTTTGGATTTTCTTCTTAAAGGGGGGAATTCTCTTCAGTTATCCTTTTTTCTGTTTGTGGTTTTATTGAGGTCCTACCTTTACCCCTTTTTCCTTCTTACCACTTTGTTAAGATTTTGAAGAGTTTCCTCTTATCTGTGGTTGCAACTGGAGTCACGTTTCTTGGGATGGTATCCTTTCGGATTTCCTATAGTTGTTGGGTGTTTATTCATGGAAAATATTGTCCTGACTCTTGGCGATGTGGGACAGTCTTTCACTTCATGTCCTATTCCTTTCTAGGTTAGCTTGATTCCTGTCCTTTGTAGGGTTGTGTACTTCTCCACGTAGTGTCCCTATTAATCATGCTTGTAATTACATGAACATAAGTGGTTCCTCCTAGCGTTTTCTTGGGAATTATTAGTTTTGGTGCTCCTTCATCCTTAAGTGTGGATACCGTGAGAGTTTTTTTTTTTTTGGAGACTTCCTTAAAGATCACATCATTTGAGGGACAGGGTTTTTAGGAATTTGGAGTATTCATTAATAGAGTAGTACAGTATGTTGGGGGTTTTGGCCCTATTACAGAAAATGGTCACCAAATAACTAGGGAGCTATGAGATTCATGATAAGCATTCTCCTATGTAAAGTTATATGCCCCCTTTTATGGCTTCACGCTTGGCTTACTTTATACTTAGAGTTGTGACCTCAATAGGTCCTGTCACCATTTTCTGGGATACTTCCTCATTTGCTCTTTTGAGATTCCTGCCATACTTCAAGCATTTGGGAAGCTTCTAGGGTTGTCTTCCTACGAAGATAAGGTGTTGAGTAGAGCCATTCCTAGTTTTCTTGGTTTCTCTCCTGGGAGCTATCTGAAAATTTTAGGATAAATCCTATTAGTTAAAATATTTTATAGTCTTGATTATGTATTCGAGGAAATAGGCTCTGATACCACTCTAGTTGTCACGCCCCGACCCGGTTTGGTCGGATCCCCGTGATCAACCCGCCACTCTCCCGATTTACTAAAAGGTTTCCCCTTATATTATAAACCGTAAAGAGTAAAGAGTTCTTTAGACCTGCCCCTTTTTCTAGGAATATCATAAATCAAAACTGCATAGTAATTTAAATTAATCGTACCTATCTTACAGGCGTTTAATTGCACAAGTCTTTTAAGGTTCAGCTTTCCGGGACTTCCTGAAAGGGGTATAAGGGAGGGGGTGAGTATAACTACTTAGTGAATTGGATTCAAATCTTTTGAATTTCAAAAAAAAAACATTTATATGGAGTGTGTCAGACTCCTTTCTTTTCAAAAATTCCTTCATTAAAAAAAATTCAGGTTTTTCCATTATATCTTAATTACCGGTGTGTCATCACCCAATACACATCCTTTATCATGAAGGTTACACACATTCGCAAGTCAGTATCACTACTGAACCCGCTAGTGGCTTCGGAGTGACTTTTCCTACCACCCGGATAGAAGTACGACCACTTCTACCCTGGGAATGATTGGATGTACGCGACATCCGACCCACAATCCCAAAATCACTTCTTCGTGTCCGTATGAGGACAAAGACCTCATCGTGTCCCCACCCCGGTCTCATGCGCTTGGTGCTACTCCAAATTTTGCACAGACACCTGGAACGACGAACTGCCCTTATAGCCACCAGGTCGTCCAGTGCCCTTAGGACGTATCACTACCCCTCATGGGCGTCTTGATGATCCCGTACTCACAGTGCATGCACAAACAATGTTTTCTCATATTGCCATGTAATATGTGGTGCCACTAGTCCAATGGCCTCGACTCTCAACTCAACCCGCAGTTATTTGTCTTGACTAGTCCGTCGACCTATCATGTCTCACTGCCGCTAGTTGACTGAGCATGTCGGTCCTATCTTGGTACCATGGCCAAACAATTCACTTATTAATTTTTATGGCACATATATCATGTTCATTTACGAGCTGCTACTCGTGCCAACTGGCCTTAGACCCACTGTACGAGATTTTCAAAATCAGGCATTTAGCCTCCAAGTTCTAAAACTGAAGCCCCTGGCCTATCAGATCTATTCGAGCTCCCGTCGAGAAGGTCTCCCAAATTGTTTAAGCATTGGCACACGGTCAGGGGAGAGCACTTTCGACAAAATAGGTCTTCACTGCCCATTATACCGACCGGTATAAAGACATCTCCATTCATAACCGATGAACGGGTTTTCAACTTCTTTCAAGGAAGTCTCATCATACCAACCGGCCATGATCTACTTACAACCAATAAGTAGTTTTACCGCAATATTTTCACATCACTTTCTCTAAGTGGTGATGATTAAAATACCACTAAACAGTGGATTTTTATAACGAGGTACTTATCATCCCCAACCGGGTATGATATATATAATCCCACTCACAACTGGTAAGTGGTTTTTAATTTTAAGTTGTGATCATCATCCCAACCGGGTATGATGTTAGTAACCCACTCACTCGTTAATGCCGTGAATTCCACTAGACTAGTTCTTGGCATTCACGCGAGCTTGTCCTTGTTAGCGTTCCCGATACTTCGTGGTCCTACATGATATGAACATCTTGGTTCATTATCCTTCAGCCTAATCACCTTTATTCATTCCAAATGAATGAGAAAGTCAAACTTTCATTTATTTGCAATTAGGTCCCTAAAGTTATTTCTCTTTAACTTTAAGTCCTAAATGCTGATTTTTTCCTCAAATTGAGTCCCGAAACTTCTAAAATTTATCATAGGACCTCAATTTATTCCATTTCACAAAAAGGGGATTAATTTCTCAAATTTCCAATTTGGTCCTCCAACTTTTCCAAAATTACCATTTTGCCCTTCCTTTACAAAAATGGTAAGTTTTGCCCCAAAAATTCAAAAATTTCTCAATTCGTCCTCCAACATTATTTTTATGCCCAATTGGCTGTCAATTTCATAAAATTTCATTTTAGTCCTTTGAATTTCGAGAATCCCCAATTTTCCCCCAATTCCAACTTCTTAACACAGCCGAATTTGATTTCATCAAATTGACCCATCAAACGTTTTCAATTGTTGAAATTGAAGTTGAAATTGAATTTCTACATGTTCATATGATTCTTTAGAAATGTGAATCGCAAGTTTTAACTCCGGGACGAGCTCAAACATAGCTCCGTCGGAAAATGAACTATAGAGAGAGAAAGTTTCGATTACTCACCGGTGAAGGCACAGCGATCCAAGCTTTCGATCTGGGCAGATAGCTCTCGTCTTAAGGTTCATCCTAGAATCAAGAATTGCATCAATTGATACAGAATTGGATTAGAATTTTGTCATTGAAATTTGGTTGACTCTCTTTCTAGCACCAATAAAAAATTGTAAAGGGAAGCCAAATTGGCTTACCTTTCGGTCCTAATTTGGCCATGGAAAGGCTAAGAAAGTGTTGGGAGGGCTTGGTTTAGCTTGAGGAGGGCTTGAAATGGCTGATTTTAGCTTGGCCGAAATAGGGCAGCTTCGGTCCGTCGGAGCTGCTTCACTATTCCATCATGCCGGCGCTTCTCCAATGATTCTTAGATTGACTGGAGTTTACTATCAGATAGCTATCTTCTCCCCGGTTCTAAAGAGCTCGACCTTTGTTCAAGTCGAAGCTCTAGTTCGAGCTTCATAGGGAAATGGAGCAGTAAAGAGAGAGAGAAGTGTTCAGGTGTGAGGAGAATGAATGGGGATAACCTCTTTATATAGGTGTAAAAATCATGTATTAAATGTGAGAGATTTATTACTAGTATTAATATTGCTATAAATTATTGATATTAATTTCAATAATTTAATTTTAGTATTAAATTATTTGTATTAATTCCAATAATTTAATTTAGGTATTAAATTATTGGTATTAATTACAATAATTTAATATATATTAATTTATGACTATTTATGATAAGGGTACATTTGCATAAAAAGATTTGACCGAAATTTCAAGTTACAAAAAAAATCATACTTCCGAGGAGATCACCCATCCTCACACTACTCTTGAGCAAGCACACTTAACTTTAAAATTCTCATGGATTCTCATTCACTTGAACCAATTTGGTTTTTCTATTCTAATTTGTGTTAACTTTCTTTTCCAATGTTTAATAAACCCTTTGGATCATTTATAAGTTATAAATTTCCAAATTGCTTGTTCCCAAATGATCGGGTTTGTAAATCGTCTCAGTTTTCTTACTCGGTTTGACCGGTTCTTTCCCGATTTTCCTTAACTCAAAAGTGCGAGGTTTACATGTTGGGTAGTTTTTCCATGGTCTACCTAAAAGGGATATAAGGGAGGGGTGAGTACAACTACTGAGTGAATGGGTTTTCAAAATTTAACTTTTAGGAAAAAAATTTGTATTGGAGTGTGTCAGACTCCTTATTTTCTTTCAAAAATCCTTTCATTTCAAATCTCTTTTTTCATCACCATTTCTTATTAATCACGGTGTATTATCACCCAACATACATCCTTCATCATGAAGGTCAAGTACACAATCGCAGGTCAGCCCGTCCACTGAACCCACTTGTGGCGTTAGAGTGACTTTACCGGCCACCTAGATAAAAGCACATCCACTTCTACCCTAATAATGAGTGGATGTATGCGACATCCGACCCTCAATCATGAAATCAATTCTCCGTGTCCGTATGAGGACAGAGACCTCATCCCGACCCCGCCCTGGTCTCATGCGCTTGAAGCTACGTCGAGCTTCGCATGGTCACCTAGTTCGATGATCTGCCCTTATACCCACCAAGTCGTACAGGGCCCTAAGATGCATCACTACCCCTCTTGGACGTGAAGGTCTTGTAATCATAGTGCATGCACAATCAGTATTTTCTCATCATGCCATATAATCTGTGGTGCCACTGGTCCAATGGCCCCGACCCTCAACTCAACCCGCAGCTGTTGTCTTGACTGGTCCGTCGACCTATCATGTCGTACTACTGCTAGTTGACTGAGTATGTTAGTCCTATCTTGGTACCATGACCAAACAATTCATTTATTTAAAGTTTTATGGCATATAACTCATTTTTATTTACAAGCTCCTGCTCATGCCAACTGGCCTTCGGCCCACTGTACGAGATTTTCAAAATCGGGCATATTAGCCCCCCAGTTCCAAAACCGAGGCCTCTAGCCTATAAGAGCTATTTGAGCTCCTGTCAAGAAGGTCTCCCAAATCATTTAAGCAATGTCACACAGTTAAGGGAGAGCACTTCCAACAAAATATGTTTTCAACTGTCTATCATACCAACCGGGTATAAGGACATCTCTGCTCATAATCGATGAACGGGTTTTCCACTTCCTTCAAGGAAGTTTTATCATACCAATCAGGTATGATCTACTTACAACTAGTAAATAGTTTTTTCCACGTGATTTTTATATTACTCCTCTAAGTTGTAATGTTTAAAATATCACTAAGTAGTGGGTTTTCACTCCAAGGTACTTATCATCCCCAACCAGGTATAATATAAAATCCCACTCACCCGTTAATGTAGTGAATTCCACTAGACCGGTTCTTTGTATTCACGCGAGCTTGTCCTTACTAGCATTCTCGGTACATCGTGTCCATACACGATATGAGCATCTCGGTTCATTATCCCTTAGCCTAATAGCCTTCATTCATTCCAAATGAATGAGAAAAACCAACTTTTCCTTTATTTAAATTTAGGTTCCTAAAGTTATTTTTCTTTAACTTTAAGTCTCTAATGCCATTTTTTCCTCAAATTGAGTCCCGAAACCTTTAAAATTCTTCTTGGGGTCTCAATTTCATAAAAAGGGATTCAAGTCTTCCAAAATTCCCAATTTGGTCCCCCAACTTTTCCAAAATTATCATATTGCCCTTCCTTTACAAAAATGGTAAGTTTCACCCCAAAAATTCTAAAATTTCCCAATTGGCCCTCTAACAAATTTATCATGTCCATTGACCCTCAATTTCATAAAATTGCATTTTGGTCCTTCGAATTTCTAAAATCCCTAATTTCAACTTCTTAACATAGCCGAATTTGATTTCATCAAATTGACCAATCAAACACTTCTAATTGTTGAAATTAAAGTTGAAATTGAGATTTTACATTTTCATACAATTCAATAGTACTTTGAATCGCAAGTTTTGACGCTGGAACGAGCTCAAATAGAACTTTATCGGAAAACAGACAATAGGGAGAAAAAGACATGAAAGCTTACTATTGGGGGCATGACAATCCGAGCTTTTGATCTGGGTAGATAGCTCTTGTCCTAAGGTTCATCCTAGAATCAAGAATTGCATCAATTGATGCCGAATTCAGTTAGAATTTCATCATCGAAATTCTACCGATTCTCTTTATAACACCGATCAAAAATTGTAAAGGAGAGCCGAATTGACTTACCTTTTCATTCTAATTTAGTTGTAGGAGGGCTATGGAGGTGTTGGAAAGGCTTGGTTTGGCCTGAAGAGGGCTCGAAATGGCCGATTTCAGCTCAGCCGAAATAGGGTAGCTTCAGTCCGCCAGAGCTGCTTTACTGTTCCATCACACTAGTGCTTCTCTAGTGACCCTCGAATCAAACGGAGACTACAAGCATGTAGCTAACTTCTCCCTAATTCTAAAGAACCCGACCTCACCTTCTTTGGCTCAGAAATGACCCTATATCGGAGCTCTGGTTCGAGCTTCACTGGAAAACTAAACGGCTGAGACAGAATGAGCTTTTTAGGTGTGGAGAGAATGAATGGGGAGGGGCTCTTTATATAGAAAGCTCAGGGACTTCTTGGCCATATGATTGGCGCCTTAATGGCGGTCATTCATTGCCTGAAACTCCCTAGCCGGAGACTTTTCAGCTTCGTCGGTGCTGTGCGATTTTCTAGCGAGTGAACAGTGTTGTCATCTGAAGGAAGAAGACGACACTGTTCCAAACCGGACCAGACCAGTCCGAATTGGGTTCAAAGCTTAAACCGATAGGTTCACCCCCCATTCGACCGATTTTTTCAAATCTAAATATTTCTAAATTCATCATAATTCATTTTCTATCAAATGGTGGCCTCAAATCTCAAATTTGAATTATTTTAAGCCATGTAGAAAAAAGGAATTTAGAATCCGGTTCAATAGTGGTTCAAACCGGTCCAAACTAGTTCAATCCGGTTCAGATATGGTTCACCTAAACTGGTTTAGTTTTCACCTCCAATTCATTCTCAAGTCCATTTCCATGTCTTTTGGGACTCTTTGGTTCACTCAGAATCCATAAATTTCCCAGTTTGCCCTTTATTTATCGGTTCTGGTTCATGAACTAACTTGGTTCATAAACCTATTCAATCCAGTTGGATCCTATTCATCTAAATCAGTCTAGTTTTTCTCTTCCAATTTATCCTAAGGTTCTTTTCCAAGGTTTTATGAACCCTTTAGATCAACCAGAAGTTGTAAATTTCCAAATTGCCCATTCCCAAATGATCGGGTTTGTGAACCGGTTCGGTTTGACCGATTCTTTTCCCAGTTTTCCATAACTCAAAAGGGCAGGGTTTACAAGTATTGTCGATCCTGACTCGGTACCATGGCAAAATCACACATCAATTTCATTGGAAATTTTCATGGCTTTCTTTACTCAAGTTTGTTTACAAGCTTCTTCTCGTGTCCACTAGCCTTGGGCCCAATACACGTGTTTTTCCAAAACTAGGCATTTAGCCCCATGAGTTCAAAAACCGAGGTCTCTAGCCTATCTAAGCTGTTCTAGTTCCCATTAATAAGGTCTCTCAAATCTTTTAAGCATTAGTACACAGTCAAGGGAGAACACTTCTGAAAAAATTTTATTTTTCACTTTATCACACCAATCGAATGTAATGATATCTCCACTTACAACCGATAAGTGGGTTTCTCCTTTCCTAAAAAAATTTCATCATACCAACCGGGTATTATTATCTCTACTTATGACCAGTAAGTAGGTTTTCTCCTCATAAAAGTGAGCTCATTATCCCAACCGGTGTGATGTATAAATTCTCACTCACCCGATAATCGTTACGTATTTGTTTCTATTCAGTTTTCTGACACCACGCTAACTTTTCCTTATTGGCGTTCCAGTCTCTTGCGTTTCTATATGATTTGGGCATCTCTATCAATTAAGGTTTGGCATAACAGCAATCGTTTTCTCACGTATGACCAACTAGGCTCAAAATTGTTAATTAATTACATTTAGGTCCCTAAAGTTCATTTTCCTAAACTTTAGGTCCTTAATGCCAACTTTTCCCCAAATTGAGTCCCAAAACTTTCAAAATTCCCTTTGAGTCCCCAAATTACTCAAAAATGTATAAGGGGCTCAAGTTTTCCAAATTTCCAATTTGGTCCTCAACTTTTCAAAATTTACAATTTTGCCCCTACTTTCCAAAAATGGCAATTTGACCCCAAATGTTCTTGAAACTGACCAATTGGTCTCTCAATATCTTTCTCATGGCCAATTAGCCTTCAATTTTGGTAAATTGCAAAGAGGTCCCTCAAGTTTTTGAAATCCCAAAATTTTCCCCCAATTTCTCCCCTTTAAACTGACTGAAATTGTTTTCTTCAAATTGGTCATTCAATCAGGGTTAATTACTCCAATTGAAGGTATGGATCAGTTCCTACACTTCCATACGATTCAATTGAGCTTTGAACCACAACATTTGGGACCAAATTGAGCTCAAATGGAGCTTTGCTAGAAAACTGCTCGTAGAGAGAGAAAGCTTCGAAAGCTTACCATCGGAGGTGCAACGGTCTGAGCTCTTGATCGGGGAAGGTAGTTCTTGTCCTTTGGTTCCTTCTAGGATCAAGAATCGCTACAATTGAAATCAAATCGAGGGTGAATTTAGTCAGTGAAATTTGACACTTTCTCTCTTTAACCCCAATCTACAACAATTAGGAAGGGCTGAATTGGCTTACCTTTCAACTATGTTAAGGTCGTGTGAGGTCTGTGGAAGTGTTAGTAAGGCTTGGTTTGGTCGAGGGAGGGCTGAATTTAGCTCGAGCAAAATAGGTCAGGTTCAGTCTGTTGGAGCTGCTTCACTGTTTGATTCCGCTGGCGCTTTTCCGACGGTCCTCGGGTCAAAAGGAAGTTGTTGTCAGGTAGCTGACTTCCCCTAGAGTCTATAGGATCTGTCCTTGCCTTCTAAGGATGCAAAAAAGGCCTATATTGGAGCTCTGGTTCGAGCTTCGCCAGAAAATGGAGTGGTTGAGAAAGAATGAAGATTTGAGGTGTGTGGAGTATGAATGGAAAGTAGCTCTTTATATAGGGAGCTCAAGGACCCTCTACCTGACCACTTTCCATTTTGGTCAAGCTTGTCCTTACCCTGAAACAGCCTAATCGGATCCGTTATTCTTTCATCGGCGTTATTAGTTTTTTGCATTAATGAACAATAATGTCATCATGAGGAAGAAGATGACACTATTCCGAACTGGACCGAATTGGTCCGACTAGGTTCAATGCATAAATCGGCCGGTTTAGGACCGATTCGACCCTTTTTCTCAAAATTAAAAATTTTTAAATTAATCTAAATTCATTTTCTATCTAATGGTGGCTTCAATTCCCCAATTTAGAAATTTTAAGCCACTAAGAAAATTGAATTTAGAAATCAGTTCAAATATGAATCAAACTGGTTCAATCCATTTCATGTTTAGTTCGCCCTGAACTAGTGTGATTTTCTCTTCCTATTTATCCAAAAGTTTTTTTTCCCTAATTTTTATGATCCTTTGAGTAACTTGGAATTTGTCAATTTCTCATTTTATCTTTTTTTTAATCGGTTATGGTTCATGAACTGACTCAGTTTTCTCTTTTTAATTGATCGGTTCTTTTTCCTGTTTTCTTATCTTTGAAGGGGCGGGGTTTACATTCTCAATTAATTTAAAAATCTCTTACACTCCTTTTATTTTCACAAACAAGGGGGACTGGATGGATTTACCACTCCTTTATGCTGATTGTGGTAATACTTAATCTCTTGTTGTAGACTTCGATTATGAAGGTAGCATATAATCCTTCTTATCATTCTTACTCGTGAATCGTCCCAGTTCATTTAGTATGTTCGAATGCATATATCTGCCTGGTAGGTAGTTAATTTTTCTCTTATAGTATTAAGCTTTCAATTAGTATATTCGAATGCATATAGTTTCTTAGGGGAAAAGCTTTCAATTTTATTATTACTTAATACTCATAATTATTCTCCTTAATTATCTATATGTATTGAATGTGAATTTTTATTTATGAGTCTTTTATGGAAGGAGGGGGCGTATAACCCATACTTCAATGGTTTTGTCCATTCCCACTAAATGCATGTTTCCTAGAGAAATTTATTAGGTAATTATTCTAACTATGTTCACTCATTTTTAATGAAGTGGTAGTAATTATTTTCTTCATATATGAAATGAATTCTTGTGATATTTATTTTATTAATGTGAAATAAATTAAATGACATTTTTACTAAAATTATAAGTTACCTTTCATAAACTAAGTTATCCATTCCTTATATTTATTTTCATTGTTGGTTTGCAACTACTATTTGATTATTTGTTTAATTACAAGGGACTTTGGTCAAGAGACTCACGTACTTTCAATTTCCAAAGTGAATCTCATTCATATATATATATATATATGTATAGTTATTGATAGTCTATTTAAATAAGATATTTTGATATTAATCGTATTTGTTTAAATGAGTTCTTGTTTTTCAATTAATTTTTTATCAAAATTTTTGGGTTTTTTAATTAATTTTTTATCAAATTTTTTGCATTACAAAATTATGATTTTACAGGATCTATGTCAATACTTCAAGTGTCAACAAAATTAAGAATGATAAGACTAGTACCAAATGAAAGAAGTTTGGCATTAAAAGGCTTACCCAAATGAGTCAAACGATAATGCAAAAGTGTGTTGGAAATTTTAAGAGAAATAAAATAGTATACAAAATGTTCTCATTGAAGGGATTGGATAGAAAATATAGCGGAAATAAAATGGTATAGAAAATATTCTCATTAAAGGGATTGGGTAGAAAATATAGCGGAAGGGTTTTTTAGGGTCGTAAGAAAACAACCCTCCTGAAATAAGAGGAACTTTAGAAAAGAAGGGAAGCCAACCATTGATAATACACATGGAATTAACATCATACAATATTAGAATTCAAAGATATAGGAAGAATTCAAAAAAGGGCATCAAGATGTGTAGGATAAGAGGATAAACTATGTCGAAGTATTTTAGGTCATATCTAGGAATATAGGTACAAATACTTACATTAATCCCACAAGATAAATATTTAATAAAGATAGTAAAAATTAGGTTAAGTACATATTCAAAAGTCTACTTAAGTAAAGTGACTTTTGTATATGGAGTCATATAGAAGAAACAAATATAATAGAAGTAATAGGTTAGTTCAAAATGGTAAAATTTTTAGTATAAAACCCATAAAAAGGACAAGGGAATTTGTAACACCGTCTTTATATAATAAAATATATAATAAAATAAAGTCAAACTGATATAAACTAAATAAAAATACTATTTAAATTAAAAATGGTTTAAATAGAAATCACTTAACACAGTAAAATTAATTTAACTAAATTTAAGTGATACACTAAATCAAGATTTACGAAAAAATAATTAAATTGAAAAATTTTAAGATTAGAGTCAAGTAAACTACAACAGTAAAATTAGGAAGAAAAATAGTTGTATTGAAAAATTGGAAGTAAATTTGGATTGAACGAAGGAGAATAATAAAAAAGGTTTGCATAAGTCCAATTTTTAGGGAAAAATAAGTTGTCATATATATAATTACAAAATCTTATAATAATTATATAATTATTATAATTACACATTTATCCATTTCTTATTTATCTTTTTACGCTATTTTGAAAAAAAAAATTAATTTTTTTATACAAGTTAAGCTAAATTACTATTGGGTAGAAAAAGAGTTAAGAATATCCTGCGCCCCGTCTTTTTTAGTGAGAATTAATTAAACTTTTTTTAGAATAAAATAATTTTACCACCTAAATTTGGTTAAAATACGTTGTATAATTGAAATATAAATATTATATTATAAAATTTAATTGAGAAAAAAGTTAAAATTTTAAATTTTAGGTGAGAAATTTAATTCAAATAGAGTTTTTAAATTTACAATTTAAATATTTATTTGTATTAAAAATATTTTTATTTAAAAATAATAATAACATTAAAAATAACATAACTAATATAATATAATATAATATTATTAATAATTTGGTTGAAATTTTAAATAAACTCCGTAATATAATGTATTTTATTGATCGAGTTCGACTGCAACTTATACAGCGATTGTACTTGTACCCGAGTTCAATTAGGTTCGTGTCCCGTGACAAGATTCCCTACCGACACGTTCAATTACCACCCTTAAATAGCACCAAATCCAATTGAGCTTGTCTACCCCAAAAACACCAACGGCATCTTACCCTCTTTTTTTTTTTTTGGCAATTCCCCCATGACCATTGCACGTTTCCATACAACCAGTAGACTTCAAAACACACTCATTTTTATCTTGTCTCAAAACTTACCTTAAAATAATGTCCATATTCCCTTGTAACTCCGTTGGATTAAATAACGGGAAAATTGTGGAGTAAAAGATTTATTGACTGGAATTTGTGTTTCATAAAACAAATCAATAAAATAAAATATTGGGGTTTAATGATAGTTTTTATGTCTTCTATTACCCTTTTAATTTAGAAACGTAATTAAAACTATGACAAGTATCGAATTTATATATGAGTGTTAGATAAATTTTTAAATTTATCACCAAATTATGATTAATATTTTTCATTAAATTTACTAATGCATAAAAAATAAAATCACCATAGTTCAATTGAATTTTAAATAAAAATTTCAATAGCATGTACTCAATTAAATATAAATAAATTTAAAAAATAAAAACAATTTACATAAAATAAATCATAAATTTATAATTTTATTTATAAATATAAAATTGTTGTGAGAAGTTAATATATGCCATAAATGATTAAGTTCATATCTAATAAAATTTAATAACTTATAATTAAATCTTATAAATCAATAATAACCTTTAAAAATCTTAATATACCAATTTTAAATATAATTAACACTTAATATGTGAAAAGTTAATATGTACATAAGTGATGGAGTTAATATATATTTAAAATTTATAGCATAATATTTATAATTTTATAAATGTATAATATTTATCTATTTTATCTAAATTATATATTAATAATTGAATAAATTTATATAAAATAATTTATAATTTATTATATAAATATCAATAATATATAATAAATATAAAATAAAATTATATACCGTATATAAAAAATTAAGTAAATTTATATTTTATATAAATAAATTTAGTTAAACAAATTATCTGTGATTTGTTATGATAAAAAAATATGTATTTCAATAAGAGTAAATTATAGCTTTTCATAAAATATTATAAAATAATTTCACTTTTATATTAATTTTTTGAAAATTTACAATTTAATATTAAATATTTCATAAAATAAACATGTTAGCAACAATTTTAATACTCATATGAATTTAATAACTTTTCATATAAATAATCATATTTTTATAAACTACAATTTAAAAATAATTTAAATAAATACATAATTTTAAAACAAAACTATTTAGGTGGAGAATCAAATCTCCACATCATACCCACTCGATCAACTTGAAATTTTTAATTCATTTTAATTTATAATCTAATATCTCTATATATCAACATAAATTATATTAAAATATAAATTATATTTTTAAAATTTTATAATATTTTATTTAATATAAACTAGGTATATATTTAAAACAAAAGTAAATTAAATATAATTTTTACTTAATAAAATTATATGTAAAAATAACATATATAAATTAAATATATTATATAAATGTATCTCTAATTCTCTATAATAATAAAATTTTTAATAATAAATTATATAATTTTAGTATTAATAAAATGTTAAATTAAATTTATATATTTATACTATATTATAATATATATATATTTTTTATTTAATATAACTTAGTAAAAATTATATATAATTAACTTTTTTGTATAATTTCTCAGTTATAGAATTATTTGGTTACTTTAAACAAAATTTTATTTATATATAAATTTCACTTAATAAACTATTTAAAAATTATATTTATTTCGGGTTAATAATAAAGAGTATATATAATTTAATTTAAATAAATATTATTATATTGTACACCTACCTAACTTAAATTTAATATTTTAGTTATTTTAGTAATAATTTTTAATATAATTTGTATTAATATATATTAGATTATAAGTTATAAAAAAATTTAAATTGATATATTATTATCTAGTGGTTATAATGTTCGCCTTACAAGAATAAGACCACCATTCTCTAAATAAATAATAATAATATGGTATACTAAATGACAAATGGTTAAATTCATGAGATTGGTTTGACAATTTTTATTTAAAGCTGCAATTTAGTCTTTTTAATAATCTATTACAAATAATTTATTTTATTTAAACCATCCCTAAAATATAAATTTCTTCATATATTAAAATTTTACATGAATGTGTAAACGCTTCTATTAAAAATTAAAAATTAAAAATTTACATAATGGGTAAACCTTCTTAAAACTGAAATAGAAGGAACGAACTATAACATAAGATTTATGAACTATAACAGGGAGGAAACTTCGTATGAGGCTCAAGCTTACCCTAAATTTGTTTACCCTGCTTACCCTAAATTTGTTTACCCTATTTTCATGAATACTTTTGGAGGGTTCATCTAATTATTTGTGCTTTTTGAATGCCTGGCCATCAAAATGCCTATGGCTCCTTTAGATGGAAGTCCCAACTAGCAATGAGAGAATAGAAGCCCTAATCGGGTCAAACAAATAGAGGAAGAGAGGTTTTCCATCACCTGAGGAGACAAAAATAAAAGCAAAGAACTGCACATTTAGAAGCCCAACAACGTTGTGTTTGTCTACTCCTACCTGGACGAGAATCCAGAGATGGAAACCCTACCAGAAGACGATTGAAGCAAACCTTATAACCCACACCTTACTGATCATAAAATGCTTTTTTTTTTCATGGTCACACGAAGGAACTAGCTCCACATGTAGTAGCATTACACCCTTTTCAACCATGGTTAGATCTCGGAGAATTAAAAAAAAACGGAATTTAGGGATTAATCTGCAGAATCTACAAGTCAAATTGGACTGTGCCAAAACCACCAAGATAGTGACAGTATGCTCGTTGTTTCAGAACAGCCCTTTTATCGATCGAATTAAAAAGAGAGCCAAGTGGTTGAGGTTCGAGACAGGCATTGAATGGAAGCACTGTCCTAGAATTGAATCAGAGACGTACAGTTCTTTGTGGATCTAAATGAGCACATGATGTCTTTCCTCCAGAGCAAAATTAAATTAAATAATAAAAATTTAAGTGAAAAAATAACTAAGGCTTCAAATGCCAAAATATAGGTCAAATCAACCAAGGAGCTGAAGGGGCTTTTCTCCCCCCCAACAATGTGTACATCCATCATGACAAGCAAAGGAAATGGTAAATGATTGGAGACACTAGCAGAATATTCTTTTTATGAAAATGAAGACTGTTTTGATCACAAGTCTAACTAATTTACAGACTGCACATATGATAAAATCAATGTAAATGACAAAGCACAGATCATGTTCATGTTGATAGGCACATACTGAGATGTTGCTCCAGGAAGGAGGAGCTCCCTTCAGTCCAAGCATAGAAAAAGGAGGGGTAGGAAGTATCTCCCGCATCATTCACACGGTCAAGCAGTAAAAAATTATGAACCTTAGAGGATCTCGGTCGATCACCAGCGAAGAAATCGTCGTTTTAGATCTCTACTGACTGATCAAGTGAATGAGTCGGCAGCTACTTCAACCCCTTGATTTGCCATCCATGAGTGGGCTGGAGGAAGCTCATCTTTCCCCAATTTTTGTCTACCAATGAAACTAGCCCAACAAGCCAAATCATGCATCTAACAATATAGACAATGAGAGACTTGTCACCATCACCCAACTCATGATCCTTCTACCTATATGTGAAATTTGATCATGTTCAACTGCTCTTCAGATATCACATATAGCAAATACCAAACAATAAGTTCACATATTAAATGTATGCGCCAAATAAACAAATGATGCCCTCTACCCATATGTGAATTTGATCAAATTCTAGACGTTCTTCAGAGATCACATATAGTAAATATCAAACAATAAGGTGTCATAAATGTATGTAAAAAATGAACAGCTAGCGTATATGTAGAAGAAAATCAAGAGGGGAAAGCTGATTGGGTATCCAAAAGATCAGCAAATCCTTAGAAGCACTAGATCAAGAAACAAACAGATATTCAGGTGAAAAATCTAATTTGTATGCCATACATCTCTTGTAAGCTTTGAGTCCATACAGAGAAAGCAATAAGAATATGGAATATATATGAGCGCACATGTAGACAACTCTTCCACGGAGGAAGAGATCATGTACTAACCAATTTCTTGCCACATGAAAAACCTAACCATGAACTCAATAAAGATATATGTATTATGTATATCTAAGAAGCCATATTCAATCTTCACCCTAAGAGGACCAACGTAATCTTCACTCACTAACCCTAATCAGAGAAAAAAAGCTTTTACCTCCATGAGCTCGCTCCCATCTGTGTAATGTGAGGAAACCTGTACCCTATATAAGACTCAGAAAGAGAGATGGTATAGAATGGGGAATCCAAGGATTAAATAAAAACAAGGACAAGAAGATGAGAGAAAATACTAAAATGAAAAAATAGGAAAGATAAGTGAAATAAGGATGAAAACGAGAGAGAGAGAGAGACTGTGAGAGTTGCAGGAGATGTGGAGGTGGTAGAAAAGTTAACCCAATTGAATACGGAGAGGGAGAGGATAAAGGGTCAATGTCATCATGAGAGTTAGGGACAGGAAAGTGACCCAAAGATCTCCACAAATCTAAAGCTCTTAGTATTGTGTGCAGTGGTGGGGCAGAGGGAGGACTGAGACCTGAGAAGAGAAAAGATTACTATGAAGATGAGCTTTTCCCTTTTTTTTCTATATTGGAACTTTTTCTGTTTTCTTTTTCAGAGTGTCATCAGTTACACCAGGAGAGATTCCATGGAAGAACATGATATAGCCAGCAAAGGAATTTTAAGACATATTTAATGTAGTAATATTTTCTTTGGAATTTAATGTAATAATATTCAATATGAAATGATTGATAAATTATTTTAGGTTTAATTGTCCAAAAAAGTATAAATTTTACTTATTTTCTTGAAACATGCTTTTTTGGTTGAAATTGTTAGAAATAAATTTTTGATTATTTCTTATTTGATATAACATTCATTTTTTATTAAATTATTTTAATAATGATAATTTAGCTTATTTAATTGATTAATATAAATTATGTAAATGATATATCACTAATAACACTTATAATTTTGGTGATTCAAGACATAATTTAATATTTTTTAAAGAATTTGATCAAATTAAGATAATTCTAGAGTTACAAGACTCTAATCAACAAAATAGCTGGGCCTATCCTATTGGTTTTAGCCGAAAGGATGCCACTTCATGGGCGCACTCTCTCCCTGATCGAAGCTCGCCTGTGATAAGGGCAACTCCGTTTGGGTTGGGTTTACAGCGCTTTCATCGGATAAAATAGGGAGGCACCCGGTGAGGAAGAAGGCGGTGGGCGGGGCCGTTCCAGAAAATTGTACTGACCAACGTCTAACAGCTTTCTATATCCTACTGTATGAAAATTGATCGAAAAAAAAGAAGTCCGAGACCAGGCCCGATGAATCTGGTGGTCCACAGTTATCTAGCCCATTCAATGGCCCATTTTCTGTATCATGTTTCTACATCAGGTATTTAACTGATCGCGTTTTGCAAGGACGTAGCCGGGAGGAACAGAGAGCGGCGTCGACATGGGGAGAAGTAAGCCCATCTTCCTCTCTATTCGCCTTTTTTGCTTGATCAACTACAATTCCATGCCTTCTTTATTTGAACTGTTTTCTTTCTGTTACTACGTATTTAGATTTTTTTCTGTCTATAGCCTTTGACGAGTCATCAGTGTATGGCTAAATTTCCAAGTTTCTTATGCCTTGATATGAAAGTAAGCTATCATATTATCTCACGTTAAATCTGTGAAGTAGAACTTTAAATGTACGGGTCTATATGTATATGCGGCATCTTGAATAATGCCATTCAGTAGCTGCAGGTGACGCTCACATGTTAGTAATTGTCGCTTATTCGTTCTATGCATACCGTGCTAATGCCTAGAAAGTAGGACGTTAATGTGTATAAGTCGTTGCATTTGCAATTGAAATTCAACTATTAGCAACATTCTACTCATTTAACGGAGTTTTTCGGCGGTTGTACTTTGTAAACTATATCATACGACTAAAGATTTGTTCATTATTTTCTATATTGGTGCTTACAGTCATGTTAATTTGTTTATTATTGTACTTGCAGGACCTGCAAGGTGCTACCGGCAAATTAAGAACAAGCCTTACCCAAAATCGCGGTTCTGCCGTGGTGTGCCTGATCCTAAGATCAGGATCTATGATGTTGGGATGAAGAAGAAAGGTGTTGATGAGTTTCCCTTCTGTGTTCACCTTGTGAGTTGGGAGAAGGAAAATGTTTCCAGCGAGGCTCTTGAAGCTGCTAGGATTGCGTGCAACAAGTACATGGCCAAGTTCGCAGGGAAGGATGCATTCCATTTGAGAGTGAGGGTCCATCCTTTCCATGTCCTTAGGATTAACAAGATGCTTTCATGTGCTGGGGCTGATAGACTCCAAACTGGTATGAGAGGTGCATTTGGGAAGCCACAGGGAACATGTGCTCGTGTCAGCATTGGTCAGGTCCTACTCTCTGTCCGTTGCAAGGATAGTAATAGCCACCATGCCCAGGAGGCCCTCCGCCGTGCAAAGTTTAAGTTCCCTGGTCGTCAGAAGATAATTGTCAGCAGGAAGTGGTAAGAGCTCTATTGCTTGTACTTTTGATTACTCTATGAACAGTTTTATTAATTAAATTTGCAGTTGCAGTATGAATGGCAAACTACATGAAAACTGTATCTACTGCTGCTTGCTCAAAAAGCTTCAAAACAAACATGAATTTTAATTAGCATCTTGGACCCATATAAATTCACTCTGCCGTGTGATACTGATTGTTGATTTCGTCTTCCCTGGTCACTACTTTTTAGGGGATTTACAAAGTTCAACCGTGCTGATTATATTCAGTGGAAGTCTGAGAACAGGATTGTATCTGATGGTGTCAATGCCAAGGTAATTCATGGTTTTTATTCAAAAAGGTATTATTCTATATAGTCAAATAAATTGTATTCTGCTATTATATATCATTATCTATTATTGACACAAGCTTTGAGTCATTCCTGTTCTCTTTCAACTTGAATCAAAAACATATTCTTCTATTCATTCAAATAAAATTTCATTTGCTACTATCTTTGGTAGTAGTTATGTGATCAAAGATTGTATGTATTGATGTCTCCTGCATCTGGTTCTGGGTTCTGCAGCTCCTTGGATGTCATGGACCTCTTGTTGCCCGTCAGCCCGGAAGAGCATTTCTGCAAGCTGCCTGAAAGATCGCCGAGAGTATCTATCTGCCATCATGTTTTGAGACATCTATAGTTATGCCATCATCTTTACTGACTTTCATTTTTTTATTGATGTCTAATTTTTGCTTGGCTTATTCTCAAGTTTTGAAAATCCACTTTTGCTCATTATCGGTATCTTTTCAAGTTTTTTTGCACTTCAAAAAATACTTAATTTAATCAAAAGGATGTTGAGGATGTTTCCTCACTTGAGATGTCTCTCATGTCTAATTTTTCGGATGTTGATCTTCAATCAAAGAACGGATCCGCTTGTTCTCCTAGACACTCCCTGTCCCCATCAGCTATGTGCCATGTTAGCTTCTCTCTAAGGAGATTTTAACACCGAAAGCTCGAACAATGAATTCTGAGAGCAGTCTCCATGTTGCTTTTTAAGGAGTGATTTATTAAAATAGTGAAATTTGTCCATTTAACCATGAGTTTTCCTGCTTTCACCCAACAATCCCACCAGAAATTTGCTATAATTGAATTAATATTATTGCACTATTACTGCATTAATAAAAATCAACTCATAATATAAATAGTAATTGAATTTAGATTGAATTTAATAAATACTTTCCTACCTCTCCATAACCGTGCTTTCTACTCCTTCCTTACATGATAGTAAGTCCAAAGTGCTTATCCTATTCGATCCCATCCTCATCTACAAGGAATAACCTTAATAGATTTTGGGTACTTTGTTTATTATTTGAGCTAAAATATAGAGATAACTTACCAGTGCTTATTCTTTGTCTAGTAGCAAAATAATAATTTTTAATTATTAGTTTAAGTCATTAAACATTACACTATACTATGTGACTGACTTTAGTAAATAGAATAGCATCATTAATAAAAAAAATAAATGCATTATTGCAAGGCATGCCCTCCAAATTTTCAGCCCTCTATGTTTTTCAATAATATTTGATTTATTGGAAGAGCGTCAATTAGCAAAATAAATAGATAAGGGAAAGTAGATCCCACCATTTAAGTGCATATGACACAAATATCATTATCCATTGGATAAACTAATAAAAAAATCTATTTTTTGGAGCAATAGTTCCAAAAAATTTCATTCCCCTTCATCACACTTTTATCATATTAATTTTAATGGTACATCACTATTTTTTTTCTCATTTTCTTATTTTGTAAAAAATAAAATAAGTGCCACAATTATATTATAATGAATGACCCAACCAGTAATAAATGCACTTTGGTTACATGAGACACTATTACTCATATAGGTTCCACATGATTTATAAGGATTTTGGAAATAATTTTATAAATAAAATTGCACAAAGAAATGAAACGAAATTCGAATACTTTTGTAGGTGTCTATTGTTTTGATACGAGTATTATACCTGTTTCATTTATCTTTTTTGACATTCTTCCATTTGAAAAGAATTTGAGTACAACGTCACTTATGTTATCTCCTCCTATAGACCAATACTTCTAATAGAAAGTGTCATTTAAATAATATGTGTTTGTTGCCTTTGTAACCCCTAGCTCAAATATCGCTTATTTAACTTCATTCTTAATAACTACCTTAATACGTGAATCCTTGATTGTCATGTCCCGATCCGATATTTCTCGGCTGAGGACTCATCCAATTTGTCGATCCCCTCGATTTTACAAAAACAGGCTCTTTTGCTAAGGTAAAGTTGACGGAACCCATACTTAGATCAATAAACCCCTTTACAAAAGATGCGGCAAATTTAAACTTTTTTTTACTGAAGAAATGCATGAGCCCACAAACTAGTTTATCGTCAAAACCCAAGAATATTAGCAACATGATAAGAATTGTACTTCATATGCAGTATACGAGGTTACCTTGGGCAGTTGGGTGCCTCGAAAGTGTGCTCCTTCTTGTCTCATGCTGCTTAGGCTTACCTGCAACATATTTTGGGGGAGGGGTGAGTTCACAACTTAGTGAGTGGGACAATGATGTTGTGCCACTACATGACTTGTCACACCCTGACCCGATTTGACCGGGGTTGGGGGAAACAACCCGCCACTCTCTCGAGTCTTGAAGAGGGGCTCCTCAAAGAGATCAAGAGAGTCAGGCATTTTACCTGTCATGTCTTCCTTGGACAACATTAAACAAAACTAAAACTTTTATATTGTGTACCTAATTCAGGGTCTAGGGGAGGAAAAACTGGTATCGTTACGTTCCTTCCTAAAAATGTTTAGAGAGAGGGGGTGAGTTTGATAATTGAGTGATTGAGAGAAAACTATTTTATGAAGGCTCAACATAGCAATTTCAATTGTCTAATAATTTAACGTTTTCTTCTTGGGTTTCTCTAATCAACAACCACCCTCCTATTATAGGAGGGATCACACATTCGCAGAACGGTACTTGACCATGCCACTTGTGGATCGAAGCGCTTTTACCATCCACACTGATAGAGGGATACTGCCTCTACTTGGAGTTTGGGCGGACATCAATAGTCCGACACATCAAACCCCTCATTACTTCTCCATTTCCCCTACTGCCTCAGTCTCCATGCATAGGAAGCTCCTTGACTTCACGACCTACTAAATGACATACCACCCTTATGCTCCCTAGGTCGTCCATCGGTCCTTGGGCTCCATCACTACCTCATGCCAGGTGTCTTGATGCCTTGAACATCACTGTGCATGCACAATCAACAATCTTTTCAATTATAGCATTTATCTTTGGCCCTCTAGCACAACAGTTTGTCGGCTTGGCTTCGGCCCACCATGCGTACTGGCGCAACAGGTTCGATGATTTAGCTTCAGCAGAGCAACGGTTAGGCCCAACAAGCTTGGCAACTCAGCTTGGCTCGATTGGTATCACGCATGGTTCCCATTATTCAGGTCTTTTAGCAACATATCTCATATATCTATTTTGGACGGGTCCACGCCCATATCCATCGGCCTTGGGCTCACTAGCATCTTAAGCCTAAGCCCGTAATTAGCTCCTAAATATTTTAAGCAGAGTCACCCAGTCAATGAAGGCTAATTCTAAGAAAATAGTTTTCAAAGCTGAACTGTCATTCCAACTGGAATGGACGTTATAGCGGTTCCCACTCATCCGGTGATTTTGGCGGGGTTGCGCCAGTGGAGTCTAGCCTCGTGGTTTCTCTTCTAGAAGCCGGCGCTTGAGTAGTTTGCTCCTACATGGCACAAATGTCCTTGTTAGGGCATTAAATTCGGGAATTGCACTTCTTCGCATATTTACATATAAGCCTTCGTATTTTGCCTTAACTGCACTTTAGTCCCTAAGGTTTGTGCATTTATCTTTATGTCCTTAATTGCCCCCTTTTCTCTAATTCAACCCTCAGATTTTTCCAATTATCCTTTTGGGTCCTTACTCTTATCAACTTTTCACTTGGATCCCTCTATTTTCTAAAACTACCATTTGGTCCCAAACTTTTCCAAAATTATAATTTGACCCGAAATTCTCAAATTTTATAAATTGGTCCTCCATTTGATCCAATTTGCCCAATTGACCCTCAATTTGAAGGGAATTGCATAAAAAGACCCTCAAATTTGTCAATTTACCATTTGGTCCACAATTTTCAAAAAACCCCTAATTTGCCCAAACTTTTAAAAAATTGCATTTTGGTCCTGAATCACAATTTCATTCAATTAACCCCCGAAACTTGGTTAATTTCCCTCATTCTAGATTTAAATAATCTCCTATATATTTTTCTGGTCATTTCAATCTTTTAATCGCTCGATTTGGTATGAAAATGAGCTCAAATGGAGCTTCGCCAGAAAATACAGTCTAGAGAGAGAAAACTTCAATATCTTGCCGGAGAGGGTATGATGATCGGAGCTTTGGCTACCGCCATGTTTCTCTCATCACGAGGATCCTTCTTGGATCAAACCACACTTCAATTGATGACCTGATCAGTGTGAATTTTAGTGTTAACGTTTTTGTAGAATTCAGCCGTACATAGCATTTTCTGGCGAAGGGCGACGGAGGGAGCTTACCTTCTTATAGCTTAGGGGAAGGTTGAGACACCTCCAGGTGGGCGTAGTGGGTCTAGCTTGGCCGCAATTGGCCGGGGGAGGGCTCGAAGTGGGCGACAAGGGGTTGGCTTGCTTCCGGTCGATGAGTGGCAGCACTATTTGAGCTTCCTCATTCGTCCTCGGTGGCTCTCAAGCTAAAGGGAAGGTGTAGTTGGGTAGAGGACTTCCTCCTAATTCCAAAGACACCTAATGTGGCTTCGAAGGTTGAGAAAAGTCATGTTACTGGAGTTCTGGTTTGTAGCTCGTTGGAAAGTATACTCTTCTTCTTCTTCTTCTCTCGATTGTGGGATGTTGAGAACGAATGAGGAGGTGCTCTTTATATAGGGAGCTCGACAACTGTTTAGGCTACCTATCGACGTAAGACTTGACCTCCGAATCGGCCTCCAATGACTTGATCGGAGCGTTTTTCGAGTCATCGGAGACTCGAGCTTTTCCGACAACTCCCTCTCTCTTCTCTGTTAGCGTTTGAAGGTTGAAGATGATGACCTGGTAGTCATGCCATGTGGCATGTTGTGATTGGTCAGTTTTTCTAATGTGGAGTGCCAGCTCTGCCGCCGCGTCAGCTATTGATCCATTGACTGGACACGTGGCAGCCTCTCATTGGTTGCTCGTGTCTGTGTGGCGTGCTGACGGCGCCAATTGTTCATTGACAGGACACGTGGCAGCCTCTCATTGGTTGCTCGTGTCTGTGTGGTGTGCTGACGGTGCCAATTGTTCATTGACAGGACATGTGGCAGCCTCTCATTGGTTGCTCGTGTCTGTGTGGCGTGCTGACGATGCCAATTGTTCATTGACAGGACACGTGGCAGACTCCCATTGGCTGCCCATGTCTGCGTGGTAGCTGACATGGCACCAACTGGCCGTTGACTACTTCGGTTGGACCGATGACCTGTCTGGTCTGATCGGGTTTGCTATCCAAAATTCAAAAATCGGCCAGTTTGGATCTAGTTTGACCATTTTTTTCAAATTTAAAAATTTCTAAATTTATCTAAATTCATTTTCTATCTAATGGTGGTCTCAATTTTTCAAATTGATATTTTTTAGCCACCTAGAAAAATGAATTTATGAACCGGTTCATTGTGGTTCATGCTGGTTTAGTCTGGTTCAGGTACGGTTCACCCCGAATCGTTCAGTTCTCTCCTCAATTCCACTTCCTAGTTATTTCTTATAGTTTTTGTAAATTTTTGGTCACTTGGGATTTTCCAATTTCCCACGTTAGCTTTTTTTTGTTCATTTAACGACTCATTTGTTCATTTATAAACCTATACCGGTTCTTTTCCCAGTTTTCTTTGGTCCCAAAGGACGAGTTTGACAACTCTCCCCTCCTTTTAGGAGTTTTCTTCTCAAAACTGTTACATATCAAATAATAGTGGATATCTACCCCTTATCGTTGACTCGACCTCCCATGTTTCTTCCTTTACTTGGTTATTTTGCCAGAGTATCCTCACCATGGGAATATTCTTGTTCTAGAGATTCTTCTCACGCTAGTCGAGGATTTAGATGGGTTCTACTTTGTAAGTCAGGTCTTCCTTGATTTTTTATGGTGGCTCATCTAACACATGGCTGGGGCCGGGCTCGTACTTTCATAGTAGGGGCACGTGGAAGACATCATGGATCCTTTGTAGGTCTGGAGGCAACTCCAATTGGTACGTTACAGGCCCGACCCTACGATTGATGGTGTATGGACGAATGTAACTAGGTTTCAACTTCCCTCTTTGTTGAAACCTAAGTATCCCTTTCCTAGGTGACACCTTTAGGAATACTCTGTCCCCAACCTCAAACTCCAAGTCCTTTCTCCAGTTGTCGGCATAACTTTTTTGCCTATCTTAGGCTGCCTTGTGTCGGCTCCTTATGATCTAGATCTTTTCCGATGTATCCTCTATCAACTCGACCTTTTTGAGTTTTCTTTCTCATACTTCCTCCCAAAATAAGGGCATGCGAAAAGGTCATTCGTAGAGTTCCTCGTAGGGTTCCATTTGGATACTAGCATGATAGCTGTTGTTATACACGAACTCCATGAGGCACAAATGGTCCTCCCAATTTAGTTTCATCGTTAGAACGCATGCCCATAACATGTCTTCTAAAGTCTGGATAGTCCATTCAGACTGCCCATCTGTTTGAGGGTGAAAAGCTGTGCTCATGTGGAGTCTAGTCCCTAGTGCCGCTTGTAGGCTGGGCCAAAATTGAGAGGTGAACCTCGAGTCTTAGTCCGATACTATGCTTATCGGCACTCCATGGAGTTGTACGATTTCCCTCACGTATAGGGTGATGAGTTTTTCTATCGGGTCCGTCACCCAGATGGGTAGGAAATGTGAGGACTTGGTCAATCAATCCACAATGACCCATATGGCATCCCGACCCCTTCTTGTTGTGGGTAGCCCAATCATGAAATCCATGGTGATGTGCTCCCATTTCCACTCCGGAATCAAGATAGGCTGTAGTATTTTAGAGGGTTTCTGGTGTTCGGCCTTAATTTTCTGGCATGATAGGCATCTAGCCACGTACTCCGTGATGTCCCTCTTCATTCCCTTCTACCAATACCCTTATTTTAGGGCGCGATACATTTTCGTATTGCTCGGATGCATAGCGTACATCGAGTCATGGGGTTGTTCTAGTATCCCCCTTTTCAATTCCTAATTATTTGGTACCCAGACCCTCCCTTTGAAGGTCATTACCCCATCGCTCTTAACTGCGATATCTAGCATCAAATTATCCTCGTTTCGCTCCCAATGAGGACAAAGTTCCTCGTCTTCATTTTATATAGCCCATATTTGGTCCACTAGGCCGAGTCGTATTACTAGGCTAGCTACTAGGTTACCTTGGCCCCTGTCCTTGCCAAGGTCTACCCTTAAGTTACATAGCTGGTTTAGTACGGACAGGTAGCTGGTACTAACTGAGGCCACTTTCGTGTGGTACTTACGACAGAGTGCATCTACCAACACGTTGGCCTTACCGGGGTGATACTCTATCGTCAAATTGTGGTCCTTCACTAGCTCTAGCCACCTTCTTTTCCACAAATTGAGCTCCTTTTGGGTTAGGAAGTATTTTAGGTTCTTGAGGGCGACTTTCGGTGTAGATACGACACTTTACCCTGTACAAATAGTGGCATCATATCTTGAGGGCGAACACTATTGCGGCCAGTTCGAGGTCGTGGGTGGGGTAATTCTTCTCGTGGGGCTTCAACTATCGTGATGCATAGGCAATAACCTTCCCTTATTGCATCAACACACATCCTAGTCCTTGCCCGTACACATCACTATACACCGTGTATTCCCTAGCATCCGCATCGGGTATGGCAAGTACCGGAGCTGTCGTTATTCGAGATTTGAGCTCTTGGAAGGACTCCTTGCACTTGGCGTCCCACTTGTAGTCCACTCCCTTCCACGTAAGGCGAGTTAAGGGAGTGGCTATTCTGGAGAAGTCCTCCATGAACTTTTGGTAGTATCCGGCGAGGCCGAGAAAGCTACGAAACTCAGTTGGGTTGGTGTGGGCTTTCCAATTTGATATGGTTTCGATTTTGGCTGGATCCACCTTTACTCCATCTTTGGATACTATTTGTCCCAGGAAGCCCACCTCTTCAAGCTAGAACTTGCACCTAGAGAATTTGGCGTACAACCGATTTTCTCGTAAGGTACTCAGGGTTACCTCCAGGTGTGCCCGATGCTCCTCTTCGGTTTGGGAGTATACGAGGATATCTTCTATAAATACGATCATGGACTTGTCCAAATATGGTTGGAATACCCAGTTCATCAGGTCCATGAAGGCCGCGGATGCATTTGTCAGTCCAAAGGGCATTACCCTAAACTCGTAATGCTTGTATCGTGATCGGAAAGCGGTTTTCTGTATATCATCTTCCTGAATCTTTAGTTGGTGATATCCTGATTGTAGGTTGATCTTGGAGAAGTAGGCAGCTCCTCTGAGTTGATCGATTAAGTCATCTATCCTGGGGAGGGGGTACTTATTTTTTATCGTTACCTGATTCAATTTCCTGTAATTAATGCAGAGTCGCATATTGCTGACTTTCTTCTTGACGAATAATACTGGTGCACCCCACGATGATTGGGTTGGGCGTATGAATCCTTTCTCTAAAAGTTTGTCCAACCGGTCTTTCAACTCCTTGAGCTCTGTGGGCGCCATACGGTAGGATGCTTGGGATATCGGGTGGGTGCCTAACACTACTTCAATTACGAATTCTAGCTGACGGTCCAAGGGTAAGCCAAGTAATTCCTTCGGGAAAACTTTCAGATAACGGTTGACTACTGGAATCTCTCTAGTACTTTTTCCGGTGAGTCCTTGCAAGTGATCTGTGCGAGGAATACCTTATATCCTTTTCGTAGTAAGTTTTGAGCTTCCATACAGGACACTAGATGTACTCTGGTTCTTCCTTTGTCTCCTTCAAATACAACTTCTTCCTTTCTAGGGGCCTAGAAGGTTATCCTCTTATTTCCATAGTCTACTTGAGCTGGATGCGTGCTTAACCAGTTCATCCCCAAAATGACTTCTACTTCTCTTAGTATAAGATAAATCAGGCTAGCTTCTAGGGTGGTCTGTCACGGCCCAACCCTATTTGGTTGGATCCTCGTGAACAACCTGCCACTCTCTCGGTTAAAGAGGGGTTTCCTCCGACTTTAACTCGATATGAGCCAGGCGTAATTTCGACCTTATTCCCTGGAAGACATATATCCAATAAAATGCAAGCTTAATGAAATTTAAGCATACCTAACAGAGGGTAAGGCTTGGTATTATTTTTAGTCATTTTTCCTTTTCCTAAAAAAGGGATAGAAAGGAGGGGGTGAGTACGACTACTCAGTGAATGGGTTATTCAAAAAAATATCTTTGAGGAAAAGAGTTGTATTGGAGTGTGCCAGACTCCTTTCTTTAAAAAATTATTTCATTTAAACTCTCAGGTTTTACCACCATTTCCTTATTTAATCATGGTGTGTCATCACCCAACACACAACCTTCATCATGAAGGTTAAACACACATTCGCAGGCCAACACAACCACTGAACCCACTTGTGGCTTCGGAACAACTTTATCGACCACCTAGATAGAAGTACGTCCACTTCTACCCTGAGAATGAGTGGATGTACGTGACATCCGACTCTCAATCCAGAAATCAATTCTTCATATCCGTATGAGGACAGAGACCTCATCCCATCTCCACCCTAGTCTCATGCGCTTAGTGCTACTCCAAATTTTGAACGGTCACCTAGTACGACGAAATGCCCTTATACTCATCGGGTCGTCCATGGCCCTTAGGATGCATCACTAGCCCTCATGGGTGTCTAGATGATCTTGTAATCATAGTGCATGCACAAACAATATTTTCTTATCATGCCATATAATCTGTGGTACCACTAGTCCAACGGCCCTGACTCTTAACTCAACCTACAGCTGTTTGTCTTGACTGGTCTGGAGACCTGTCATGTCGCATTGCCTCTAGTTGACTGAATATGTCAGTCCTGTCTTGGTACCATGGCCAAACAATTCATTTATTAAAGTTTTATGACACATATCTCATGTTTGTTTACGAGCTCCTGCTCGTGCCCACTAGCCTATTACCCACTTGTTCGAGATTTTCAAAACTGGGCATAATAGCCCCCAATTTCCAAAACCGAGGCCCCCGTCCTATAAGAGCTTTTCGCGCTCCCGTCAAGAAGGTCTCCCAAATAGTTTAAGCATTGGCACACAGTCAGGGGAGAACACTTTCGATAAAATTATATTTTCAACTGTCCATTATACCGACCGGGTATAAGGACATCTCGCTCATAACCGATGAACGGGTTTTCAACTTCCTTCGAGGAAGTTTCATCACACCAACTGGGTATGATCTACTTACAACCAGTAAGTAGTTTTTCCGCATGATTTTCACATCACTCCTCTAAGTTGTGATGTTTAAAATTCCACTTGATAGTGGGTTTTCATTTCGAGCTACTTATCATCCCCAACCGGGTATGATATAAAATCCCACTCACCCGTTGATGCCGTGAATTCCACTAGAACGGTTCCTTGTTTTCACGCAAGTTTGTCCTTGTTGGCGTTTCCGGTGCTTCATGTTCCTACACGATATGAATATCTCGGTTCATTATCTTTCGGCCTAATAGCCTTCATTCATTCCAAATGAATGAGAAAAACTAAACTTTTATTATTTATTTGCAATTAGGTCCCTAAAGTTATTTTTCTTTAACTTTGAGTCCCTAATGCTAGTTTTTCCTCAAATTGAGTCCCAAAACTTTTTAAAATTCTCCTTGGGACCTCAATTTATTCAATTTCACAAAAAGGTTTAATTTCCCAAATTTCCAATTTGGTCCCCCAACTTTTCCAAAATTACCATTTTTCCCTTCCTTTACAAAAATGGTAAAATTTACCCCCAAAATTATAAAATTCCTCAATTGGCCCTCTAAAATTTTTATCATGCTCAATTAACCCTCTATTTTAGGAAATTGCATTTTGGTCCCTTGAATTTTTGAAAATCCCCAATTTTTCCCCCAATTCCAACTTCTTAACACAACTAAATTTGATTTCATCAAATTGACCGATCAAACATTTCTAATTATTGAAATTGAAGTTGAAATAGAGTTTCTACAAGTTCATACGATTCTTTAGCAATTTGAATCGCAAGTTTTAATGCCGGAACGAGCTCAAATGGAGCTTCGCCGGAAAATGAACTGTAGAGAGAGAAAGCTTCGATTACTCACCGGTGAGGGCATGGTGGTCCGAGCTTTCTATTTGGGCAAGTAGTTCTCCTCCTGAGGTTCTTACTAGGATCAAGAATGACATCAATTGATGTTGAATTGTATTAGTATTTCATCATTGAAATTCGGCCAACTCTCTCTCTTACACCGATCGGAAATTGCAGAGGGGAGCAGAATTGGCTAACCTTTCCGTCCTAATTCGGTCGTGGGAGGGCTGAGGAAGTGTTGGTAGGGCTTGGTTTGGCCCGAGGAGGGCTCGAATTGGCTGATTTCAGCTCGGCTGAAATGGGGCAGCTTTGGTCTGCCGGAGTTGCTTCACTGTTTGATTACGCCAATGCTTCTCTGATGACTCTCGGAACAAATGGAAGTCACCATCGTGTAGCTGACTTCTCCTCAGTTCTAATGAACTCGACCTCGCCTTCTTTGGCTTAGAAATGACCCTATATCAGAGCTCTAGTTTGACCTTTTCAGGTGTGGAGAGGATGAATGGAGAGTGGTTCTTTATATAGGGAGCTCGGGGACTCGTTGGCTGTCCGTTTGGCACCTTTATGACAGACATTGATGGCTTGAAATGTATTGAACGGAAACATTTCTTCTCTGTCGGCACTTCTTCGATTTTCCGGTGAGTGAACAGTACTGTTATCTAAAAGAAGAAGACGACACTGTTCCGAACTGGACCAGACCAGTCCGAACTAGGTTCGAAGCTTAAACCGGCCAGTTCACCCCTCATTCGACCGAGTTTTTCAAATCTAAAAATTTCTAAATTCATCTAAATTAATTTTCTATTGAATGGTGGCCACAAATCTCAAATTTGAATTATTTAAGCTATCTAGAAAAATGAATTTAGGATTCAGTTCAATAGTGGTTCAAACCGGTTAGAATCTGGTTCACTTGAATCGGTTAGGTTTTCATCCCCAATTCCTTCACAAGTCCATTTCCATGACTTTTGTGACTCATAAGGTCACTTAGTGTCCATAAGATTTCTGGTTTACCATTTCTTTATCAATTCCATTTCATAAATTGACTCGGTCCTTAAATCGGTTTAATCTGGTTCGGGTCTAGTTCACCCGAACCATTCTGGTTTTTCTCTCCCACTTTGTTCTAATGTTCCTTCCCAAGGTTTATAGATCTCTTTGGATCACAAGGGATCCATAAATTTCTTGATTTACCCATTCTCAATCAGTTTCAGTTCACGAATCAACTCGATTCATAAACCGGTTCTATCTGGTTCGGACCCGGTTCTCTTGAACAGATCTAGTTTTTCTTCCCCATTTCATCCTAGGGTTCTTTTCCCAAGTTTATGGACCATTTGAGTCACATGGGAGTTAAAAATTCTCAAATTTTCTCATTTCTTAATAATCGAACTTGTAGACCAATTCAGTTTTAAAATTTGAAAGTGATCGGTTATTTTCTCGATTTTCTCATTATCAAAGGACAGGGTTTACATGGTCCTTCCTATTCGTAATTTATAGGCCTTAAAGTATGTGTGCCTTTCTAATGTTTCACTTAGAGGGGTGAGGATGCGGATGGGTGATAGGAGAGGGAAGGTTTCCTTTGGAATTTTCAGGACTAGGGTTTCATTGACGAAGGATTGTTCAAAGCCTAAGTCAAAGAGGGTGTATCTCTCTTCTCCAAATATTTGGACAAAGCCTGAGTGGAAATTAATGAGAATTTTCAGGAAATGCATTTTATTAATTCCAAAAGAAAGGTCTACACGACTCTAGCTACAGACTCGACTTGTGAGGAGGAGGGTTGGGATGTACCGGCCACCATGCTGGGGTCCTTTCAGGCTTCTTCATGGGTTAGATTGTAGACTATGGCCGAAACTCTTGTGGGCGCTTCCCTTCCCAAATTGGTTGGCCGCTGATTTCTAGGTGGTGGTGGTGGAGCAATTTGTGGGGGTGTTTTCCTATGCCTTTGGGAAACTCCTAATGTAGTGTCACGCCCCAACCTAATTTGGTTGGATCCCCGTGAGCAACGCCACTCTCTCAGTTTATTAAGGGTTTTCCCCCTCTTTAAACTATGTGGAGTAAGGCATCCTTTAAACCTGTACCTTTCCTATAATAACATTAATCAAAACTGCATAAAATTTGAACTTACATACATGTCTTGCAAGTTTAGCTAGCTGAAGGTCTTTAGGTCAGTTTTTCCCTTAGTTTTTTTAAAATTGGTAAAGGGAGTGGGTGAGTTTGACAACTCAGTGAGTGGGTGTTTTAAATATGAGTTTTAGAAAAATAGTTTGAATTGGAGTGTGCCAGACTCCTTATTTTCTTTAAAACCATTTCTTCCTCAATTTCTTAGTTTTCAAAACCATTATTCCTCATTAACCACAGTTAGTGTATTTAATAATCAACACACGCCCTCATCATGAAGGGATCACACATTCGTAGGGTAGCCTGTCTACTGCACCCACTTGTGGCATTGGAGCAACTTTACCGGCCACCTAGATAGAAGCCCGCCCACTTTTACCCTAGGAATGAGTGGATGTATGCGACATTTGATCCTCAAACCCGAAAAGAAAACTCCATGTCCGTATAAGGACAAAGTTCTCATCCCGACCCCATCCCGGTCTCGTGCGCATGAAGCTACGTCAAGCTTCATTGACTATTGGCACGATAAATAACCCTTATCTCCACCATGTCATCAGTAGCCCCTAGGATGCATCACTACCCCTCTTAGGCATCTTGATGGTCCCGATCCTCAGTGCATGCACAAAACAATAATTTTCCACATAAGCCATTTAATCTTTGGTGCCAATGGTCCAACGGCCCCGACCCTCAACTCGACCTGTAGCTATTTGTCTCGACTAGTTTGTCAACCTATCTTGTTGCACTGCCGTCATTCCACCGAGTATGTCAGTCGTGTATTGGTACCATGGCCAAATTACATCATTCATTAAAGTTGTCATGGCTTAACTTTAGGTACCTAATGCCAAATTTCCCCAAATTGAGTCCCGAAATTTCTAAAATTTACTTTGGGACCTCAATTTAATCAAAATCATAGAAGGGGTTTAAGTTTCCAAATTCCCAATTTGGTCTTCGACTTTCAAAAATTATCATTTTGCCTCTATTTTACAAAAATGGCAAATGTGACCCCAGTACTTCCAAAAATTGACCAATTGGTCCTCCAACACATTTTCCATGCCCAATTGGCCCTCAATTTTGGATAATTGCACTTTAGTCCCTCAAATTTTTGAAACCCCCAACTTCCCTTAAATTCCTCCCCCCCCCCCCCCCCCCCCCCCCAATTTCCCCCTTTCACACTAGCCGAATTTGATTTCAACAAATTGAATGATCAATGGAGGTTAATTGTTGAAATTGAAGGTAAAATTGAGTTTGTACACTTCCACACGATTCAATGGAACTTTGAATCACGTCATTTGGATCTGATTTGAGCTCAAACGGAGCTTCATCGAAAAACTAGACTTAAAGAGAGAAAGCTTCGAAAGCTTACCGTCGAGGGGATACTTCGGAAGTACCAGCCTGATCCGAGTCATGTGTTGGACTGACCTCCACCAAAACTAGAAGAGAACTTTTCCTATCAAACAGAACCAGTACGAATCATCAATCGTAGGGATAAGAACTTGAGGAATAAGAGAGTTCCTATGGTCAAAGTTTGTTGGCAAAACGGACCTGAGCAAGAAGAGATATGGAAAATTGAGAGTATAATGAGGGGTAGTTGCCCTCAATTATTTGACATGTAACTATTTTGGGGACAAAACCCCTAAAAGGAGGTGAGAGTTGTAAACCCTGTTCCTAGATAATAAGAAAAATTGGGAAACGAATCAGTTATTTCCAAATAGAGAACTGAGTTTGTTTGTGAACCGTAGTTGATAGAGAAAGGGTAAATCGGGAAACTTATAGATCCCAAGTGACCTAAAGAGTCACAAAAGTCAAGAGAACGATTTAAGCATTGAACTCGGTTCAGACCAGTCCGGTCCGATTCGGAATAGTTTTGTCTTCTTATTTCAGATTACCGCATTGTTCACTAGCCGAAAAATCGAGCAGCATCGTTGAAGATGAAAAGTCTCTGGCCAGGGAGTTTTAGGCAATGAATAACTGCCATAAAGGCACCAATCGGACAGCCAAGAAGTCCTCGAGCTTCCTATATAAAGAGCTCCTCTTCATTCATCCTCCTTACATCTTAAAACTCCTCTCTCTCCCTACTACTCCTTTTTCCGGTGAAGCTCAAACCAGAGCTCTAACTTGGGTATTTTTCTAAGCCAAAGAAGGTGAGGTTGGGTTTAATAGATTCGGGGAGAAGTCAGCTACCCAACGGTATTCTCCATTTGCTCCAAGGGTCGCCAGAGAAACATCGGCATGATTGAACAATGAAGCAGCTCCAACGGACCGAAGCTGCCCTGTTTCGGCCGAGCTAAAAATAGCCAATTCGAGCCCTTCTTAGACCAAACCAAGCTCTCAAAAGAGTTCCATAGCCCTCATACAACTGAATTAGAATTGAAAGGTAAGCCAATTTGGCTCCCCTTTGTAATTTTCAATTAGTGTTAGAGAGAGAACTGGTGAAACTTCACAGACTAAATTATCCCTCAATTCGGTATGAATTGATGTGGTTCTATATCCTAGGAAAAACCTCAAGATGAGAGCTATCTGCCTAGATCGAAATCTTGGACCATTATAGGTATGGAGGTAGTTCCAATTTATTGGCCACCGGTTCTATCCTTCGGATGATGGGATAAGGGCCGATATACCTTAGTTTCAACTTTCTCCGTTGTTGACAACTAAGTATTCCCCTCCATGGGGATACCTTTAGAAATACTTGATCTCCTATATCAAACTCCAGATCTTTCCTCCGATGGCCAGCATAACTCTTTTGCCTATCCTAAGTGGCCTTAAGACAACTCCTAATTAACTTGATTTTATCTGTGACATCCTCAATTAGCTTTGCCTTTCTAGCTTCCTTGCTCCCATTTATTCCCAAAATAAAGGGGTACGACATGGTCATCCATAAAGGGCTTCATAAGGAGCCATCTAAATACTGCCCTGGTAGTTATTATTGTAAGCAAATTCCATTAGGCACTATTATTCCTCCCAAGCTTTATCCATGGTGAGTATGCATGCCCTTAGCATATCCTTCAAGGTTTGAATTGTTTGTTCAGACTGTCCATCAGCCTGAGGATGGAACACTTTACTCATGTGGAGCTTTGTTCCCGAGGCACTTTGTAAACTTGGCCAGAACCTTAAAGTAAATCGGGGGTCTCTATCTAATACTATACTTACCGGGACGCCATGAAGTCTTACTATCTCCCTCATTTATAAGATGGCCAGTTGTTCCATTGTATTCATCACTCTTATTGGGAGGAAATGAATGGATTTGGTCAATCTATCCATGATGAACCAAATTGCGTCTCAACCCTTCTTGGTCATAGGTGGTCCTATGACAAAGTCCTTGGTAATATGCTCCCATTTCCATTCCGGGATTGGCAAGGGTTAGAGCAGTCATGATGGTTTTTGATGCTCAGCCTTTATCTGCTGATAGGACAAGCATTGAGCTACATATTCCGCAATGTTCCTCTTCATTCCTTTCCATCAATATCCTTGTTTGAGGGTGCAGTACATCTTAGTACTGCCCGGATGCATCACATACACCGAATCATGTGCCTCTTCTAGAATTAACCTCTTTAGCTCCTTGTCTTGAGGCACACATACTCTACCCTTGTATGTTAGCACTCCATCACCTCGCAAGTCGTAGTTCGGTTTCATTTCTCTATTAACCGGGTCCAAATAAGATTGGAGTTCCTTATCAGCCTTTTGTTGTGCCTTAATCTGCTTGATTAGACTAGGTCTCACCACCACATTAGCCAACAAGCATTTCTCCTGCTTGTCCATCTTTAGGTCCACCTCCATTCTTCCTAGCTGTTGCAACAAGGGTATTTAACTTGTCTTTATTTGTACCACCTGAGTTTGGTATTTGCGACTTAAGGCACCTACTACCACATTTTCCTTTCTGGGGTGATACTCTATCACAAGGTCATAGTCCTTCACCAATTCCAACCATCTCCTCTAGTAGAGATTTAACTCTTTCTGAGTCAGGAAATACTTAAGACTCTTATGATATGTGTATATCCTACACTTAACCCTATAGAGATAGTGTCACCACATCTTTAAGGCAAACACTATTACAACTAATTCCAGGTTGTGGGTTGGGTAGTTCCTCTCATGTACCTTATGTTGTCGCGAGGCATAGGCGATAACCTTCCCTTGTTGCATCAGTACACATCCGAGTCCTTGTTCGAATGCATTACTATTGACGGTGTACTCTCCCGCACTTGAGTTAGGAAGGGAGAGTACCAGTGAGATTGTCAATCAAGTCTTTAATTCCAAAAAAGGACTTCTCACAACTTTCATCCCATTTATACTCAACTCGTTTCCTGGTGAGCCGAGTTAGAGGGGCTGCTATCTTAGAAAAGTCTTGCACAAACCGTCTGTAGTATCTTGCCAGACCTAAGAAACTCCGTATCTCTGAAGGATTCCTGGGTGCCTTCCCATCAGATATGGCTTCCACCTTTGCTGGATATACCTTGACTCCATCCTTGGACACTATATGTCCTAAGAATCCTTCCTCCTGTAGCCAAAACTCACACTTGGAGAATTTTGCATATAAATTATTTTCCCTCAATATCTCCAAGGTGATTGCCAAATGTTCTTTGTGCTCCAACCTAGTTCATGAGTATATGAGAATATCATCTATGAATACTATCATGAACCTGTCCAAATGTGGTTGGAACACTCGATTCATTAAATCCATAAAGGTTATAGGGGCATTTGTTAATCCAAAGGGCATCACTCTAAACTTGTAATGTTCGTATCATGATCGAAATGTTGTCTTAGGAATGTCCTTCTTTGGGATCCTGAGTTGGTGATAGCCCGATCGAAGGTCTATCTTGGAGAAATAGGCTGATCCTTTTAGTTGGTTGAATAGGTCATCAATCCGTGGAAGTGGGTACCTATTCTTGATGGTGACACGATTCAACTTTCTATAATCTATGCACAGTCTCATACTCCTATCCTTTTTCTTCACAAATAGGATTGGTGCACCCCATGGAGACTGGCTAGGATGTATAAAATCCTTCTCTAATAGTTCGTCTAGTTGCTCTTTCAATTCCTTCAGTTCCACTAGAGCCATGCGATAAGGGGCTTGGGATATGGGGTTTATTCCTGGAATAATTTCTATGGTGAATTCCACTTGTCGACTAGAAGGTAGTCCAAGTAGTTCTTTCGAAAATATTTTGGATAGTGTTTAACCACTAGAATGTCTTTAAGTCTCTTCTCTTCAGACTTTTCATTGATGACCATGGATAGGAAAGCCGTACAGCCTTTCTGTATCATCTTTTAGGCTTTCATATGGGATACCATTTGTACTTCACCCTTCCTTCGGTCTCCTTGGAATTTCAGCCTGTTTGTCTCGTGAGTGTGGAAGGTCACTGTCTTCTCTCCACAGTCCATCCTGGCCTGATAGTTACTTAACCAATCCATCACAAGGATCACTTCTACCTCCCTTAGAGGCAACAGAATCAAATTTGCCTTGAGTTTAATTTCTCTAATCTTTATCTCACATCCCTTTAATTGTTTGTTCCTATTTAACCCTTCTCCTAAGGGCGTGAGGATGTTGAGACTTTATTCTAGAGGTATAATTGGAATTAAGTCCTCTTTGATGAAGGATCTCTCAACTCTTGAGTCAAAGAGGGCATAGACCTATTGTCCCCATAATTGCACATACCCCACTACAGTACTAGGGTCTTTCCTAGCCTCTTCCTAGGTGAGGTTGTATAGCCTAGCTAGTACTTTGGCTGAAGCATCTGGCTTGGGATTCTTGGGGTTCCCTTGTGGTGGTTAAAGTGTATTCCTTTGCTTGTTCTCCCTTAGAGTGGGGTATTCCTTTGCAAAGTGCCCCACTTGTTCGCATGTAAAGCAGGTCAAGTATGCTCCTCCATAGTGCCTTTGGCACCTAGGACAACGAGGGTTTCTTTAGGGCAAGGTGGGGATTACTCTTTGGGAAGGTGGTGGCATGTCCTTTCTCTTTTGAAATGCCACCCTATTTCCCCATCTTGGACCATTATGCTCTTTCCGTCCTCCCTGACGGTTTTGACCCTTATCCTCCTTCCGAGTCATCTTCTCCATCCAACAATGTTGGATTTACATTAGTCGCTCACACTCATGAGCCATACTAATTACCACCACTAGGTCTGTGGGGTGTCCTAGTACTCCCATACAGTCTCATATGTCCATGTTGAGACCATCCACAAATCGCTAGCATATATCTGCTAGCCCAACCATGTCTGGAGCAAAGGGTTTTAACTCGTTGAATTTTGTTTCATACTCCGATATGGAGTTAAGCCCTTGCCGAAGTTGGAGGAAAACCTGCTTCTTCTCGTTAACCAAATGAGGAGCCAAGTACTCCTCCACGTACCTCTCCTCAAATTGCTCCCAGGTGGGGGTAGAGGTATGCAGGTTTTGGACATTGTCCCACTACCTTTTGGCACTTCCCTCTAGGAAGAATTTTGTCAAGATCACCATGTCCTCTAATGGTATCTTGACGATTCCCATCAGCTTCTTTGCATTTTCCAGCCAATCCATGGCGACACCAACATCTTTCTTTCCAAGGAAAGGCTTAGACCCTAGTTGATGGAGAGTCTTGAGATTTCTGGGAATGTCTACTGGAGGGGGATGTTTAATAGGAGGAGGATGTACTTCCTCTGGTTTAACCCGAGAGTTGGTGCCCGCCTCAAGGACGAGGTTAGGCTACCCAAATACACGGGTGAACTCCTCATACAACCTCTAGTGTTCCAAGCTCAATCCAAGTGGGGTTGTTTGGGCTCCTCGGGGAGTTTCCACATGTAGGGGTGGTTGGCCAGTGTTGGAGACTATGACTCTAGTTCTCTTGGTTCCTTTCTTGGGAGCCATTATGAAAATTTTAAAATCACCCCTATTAGTTACTATGTTCTCTAGTCTTGATAATGTATTCGAGGAATCAGGCTCTGATACCACTCAAGTTGTCATGCCCCAACCCGGTTTGGTCAGATTCTTGTGAGCAACCCACCACTCTCCCAGTTTATTAAGGGTTTTCCCCTTCTTTAAACCGTGAGGAGTAAGGCATCCTTTAAACCTATAACTTTCCCGGAAGAACATTAATCAAAACTGCATAAAATTTGAACTTACATACATGTCTTGCAGATTTAGCTAGCTGAAAGTCTTTAGGTCAATTTTTCCCTCAGTTTCCTAAAAAGGGGTAAAGGGAGGGGGTGGGTTCGTCAACTTAGTGAATGGGTGTTTGAAATATGAGTTTTAGAAAAATAGGTTGAATTGGAGTGTGCTAGACTCCCTATTTTCTTTAAAACCATTTCTTCCTCAATTTCTCGGTTTTCAAAACCATTATTCCTCATTAAACACATTCGGTGTGTTTAACAATCAACACATGCCCTTCACCATGAAGGGATCACACATTCATAGGGCAACTCATCCACTACACTCATTTGTGGCGATGGAGCAAATTTACCGACCACCTGGATAGAAGCTTGTCCACTTCTACCTTGGGAATGAGTGAATGTACGTGACATGTGACCCTCAAACTTGAAAAGAAAACTCCGTATCCGTATGAGGACAAAGACCTCATCCTGACCCCACCTTGGTCTCGTGTGCATGAAGCTACATCGAGCTTCTGTGACTGTTGGCACAACGAACTGCCCTTATCTCCACCATGTCGTCCAGTAGCCCCTAGGATGCATCACTACCCCTCTTAGGTGTCTTGATGGTCCCGAACCTTAGTGCATGCACAAAACAATAATTTTTCACATAAGCCATTTAATCTTTGGTGCCATTAGTCCAACGACCCCGACCCTAAACTCGTCCAGCAACTATTTGCCTCGATTGGTTCGTCTATCTGTCTTGTCACACTACCACCAGTCCATCGAGTATGTCGGTCTTGTCTTGGCACCATAGCCAAATCACATCATTCATTAAAGTTTTCATGGCTTAACATCATGTTTTTTTATGAGCTCTTGCTTGTGCCAACTGTCCTTGGGCCCACTGTGCGAGATTTTCAAAATCGGGCATTTTAGCCCCCATGTTCCAAAACTGAGGCCTCCGACCTATCTGAGCTATTCGAGCTCCGTAAAAAAGGTCTCCCAAAATGTTTAAGGAGTGACACATAGTTAGGGGAGAGCACTTCTGAAAAAATATTTTTTTCACCTGTCCATCACACCAACCAGGCGTGAGGACATCTCCGCTCATAATCGATAAGCGAGTTTTCTACTTCCTTCTAGGAAGTTCATCATACCAACCGGGTGTGATATACTTACAACCGCTAAGTAATTTTTTCACGTGTTTTCTCACATCACCCATTCAGGTGTGATGTTAAAATGCCACTTAGTAGTGGTTTTTAAATTCCGATGTACTTATCATCCCAACCGGGTATGATGTGAAAATTCCCACTCACCCGATAATGCAATGAATTCCTCTAAACCGACCCTTTGCCTCCACGCGAGCTTGTCTTTACTAGCATACCCAGTACTTCATGTTCCTACATGATATGAACATCCTTGTTCATAATTATTTGGCCTAATAGCCTTCATACACAAAAGAATAAAATGTCCAAACTTTTAGTTATTTGCATTTAGGTCGCTAAAGTTATTTTTCTTTAACTTTAGGTCCCTAATGCCAATTTTACCTCAAATTGAGTCCCGAAACATCTAAAATTTACTTTGGGACCTCAATTTATTCAAAATAACTAAAAGGGGTTCAAGTTTTTCAAATTCCCAAATTCCCAATTTGGTCCCCAACTTTTCAAAAATTACCATTTTGCCCCTACTTCACAAAAATGGCAAATTTGACCCCAATAATTCCAAAAATTGACCAATTGGTCCTTGAACATATTTTCTATGCCTAATTGGCCCTCAAATTTGGAAAATTGCACTTTAGTTCCTCGAATTTTCAAAATCCTCAATTTCCCCTAAACGTTTCCTCTAATTTCCCCCTTTCACACTGGCCGAATTTAATTTCGTCAAATTGACCGATCAAACAAGGTTAATTGTTGAAATTGAAGGTAAAATTGAGTTCTTACACTACCACACGATTCAATGGAACATTGAATTGCGTCATTTGGATTTGATTTGAGCTCAAATAGAGCTTTGTCAGAAAACTAGACTTAGAGAGAGAAAGCTTCGAAAGCTTATCGTCGGGGGTGCGACAGTCCGAGCTTTTGATCTAGGCAGATAGCTCTCGTCATGAGGTTCCTCTTAGGATCAAGAATCACATCAATTCATGCAGAATTGACAGAGAATTTGATCAGTGAACTTTCGCCGGTTCTTTCTCTAACTCTGACCGAAAATTATAGAGGGGAGCCAAATTGGCTTACCTTTTAGTTATAATTCAGTTGTATGAGGGCTATGGAAGTGTTGGGAGAGCTTGGTTTGGCCTGAGAAGGGCTCAAATTGGCCATTTTTAGCTCAGTCAAAATGGGGCAACTTCGGTCCGCCAGAGCTGCTTCACTGTTCGATCACGTCGGCGTTTCTCTAGCGACCCTCGGATTAAATGGAGACTACCGTTGGGTAGCTAACTTCTCCCCAAATCTAATGAACCCTACCTCGCCTTCTTTGGCTAAGAAAAATGCCAAAGTCATAGCTCTTGTTTGAGCTACACCAGAAAATGGAGCAATAGGGAGAGAGAGGAGTTTTCAGGTGTGAGGAGGATGAATGAATAGGAGCTCATTATATAGGAAGCTCGAGAACTTCTTGGCCATCTGATTGGTGCTTTTATGGCTGTCATTCATTACTTGAAACTTCTTGGCCGGAGACTTTTTATCTTTATTGACGCTGCTCGATTTTCTGATGAGTGAATAGTACTATCTTATGAAGGAAGAAGATGATACTATTCCGAATCGGACTAGACCGGTCCGAACTGGGTCCAATGCTTAAACTGACCGGTTTAGTCCCGATTTGACCGAGTTTTTCAAAATTAAAAATTTGTAAATTCATTTAAATTCATTATCTATCCAATGGTGGCTTCAATTCTCCAATTTGAATTTTCCAAGCTACCTAGAAAAATGAATTTATAAACCTATTCAATAGTGGTTCAAATCGGTTCAATTTGATTTAGGTCCGGTTCACCTGAACCAGTTTGGTTTTCACCTCCAATTCATCCTAACGTCCTTTCTCATGACATCTATGACTCTTTAGGTCACTCAAAATCTATAAATTTCTCAATTTACCCTTTCTCTATCTGCTACGGTTCATAAATCAACTCGATTCTCTCTTTGAAAATGACTAGTTCTTTTCCTGGTTTTTCTTATTATCTAGGAATGGGGTTTACATGTAATGTCTGAATTGCTCGCACCCGTACCACGTTATACATGCTCCCTCATGGTTTTTCTAGCATCGGGGCAATAGGGCTTCTCTTTAGAGGGAGTGCGTCTCTCTCCCTGGAGCCATGGTGGCCCTTCTCCCTTTGGGGAAATCTTGGTGGGTTCCTCCATCAGGGCTAACTTAGTTCCCTTGGGGCTCCTCTGCTGCCCGGTCCTCGGTCCTCCCAACGTCTGCCCATTTCCATTTGATGACACCTTGTCTAGACCAACCGCTCACATTCATGGACCATGCCCACTATGGCGACTAAGTCGGTGAGGCATCCCAAAATCTCCATTTGGTCTCTGATATCCATGTTGAGACCGTCAATGAATTTCTAGTAGAGGTCGGCAGGTTCTGTTAGGTTGGAGCGAAGGGTTGTAGTTCATTGAAATTGGTCTCATACTCCGAGACTGAGCGAGCTCCCTAGCGGAGTTGGAATAATTCCACCTTCTTTTTGTTGATGAGGTGGGGAGCCAGTCATTCTTCCAAGTACCTTTCTTCAAACTCATCCTAGGTAGGTGGGGTTGAGAAGAGGCTCTTGGCGTTGTCCCACCATCTCTTTGTGTCGGACTCCAGGAAGAATTCAGCCAGCGTAACCATCTCTCCGAGGGTATCTTGATGATACCCATAAACTTTTTGAGGCTTTCCAACTAGTCCATGGCAGCCCCGACCTCCTTCTCCCCATAAAAAGGCTTGCACCCCAATTGTCGAAGCATCTTCAAGTACTTGGGGATGTCGAAGATAGGTAGAATGGGTGCGGAAAGGGGTTGGGACTGTACCTCCTCCGGATGGGTCTAAGACTCAGAGTTCAGGTGGGGTTTGTCGCTGAGTTGGGGTTCCCTAAACATCTTGGTGAATTCCTCATACAGTCGTTGGTGTTCGGAGCTGATACCCTGTGGGGCTGAAGTAGCCTAGGAATTCTACCTTCGGGAGGGGGTTTCTAGCGGAATCGACAGTTACCGCTCTTGTTCTTTTGAGTCCTCTCTTGGGTGCCATAGCTGGGTTATAATTTTTCTTTAATTAGTATTTATGTCATAAAGTCTTGATAATGTATCCAGGAAAACACAGGCTCTGATACCACCAAAGTTGTCACACCCTGACCTAGTTTGACCGGGGTTGGGGGAAACAACCCGCCACTCTCTCGAGTCTTGAAGAGGGACTCCTCAGGGAGATCAAGAGATTCAAGAGTTTTACCTATCAAGTCTTCCCTGGACATCAATAAAAAAATTGAAACTTTTTTATTGTGTACCTGGTTCGGGGTTTAGGGAGGAAAAACTGGTACCGTTGTGTTCCTTCCTGAAAATGTTTAGAGGGAGGGGGTGAGTTTGACAACTCAGTGAGTAGGAGAAAACTATTTTATGAAGGCTCAACTTAACAATTTCAATTGTTTGATAATTTAACATTTTCTTCTTGGGTTTCTCAAATTAGCAACCACCCTCCTATCATAGGAGGGATCACACATTGACAGAACGGTCCTCGACTGCACCACTTGTGGATCAGAGCACCTTTACCATCCACCCTGATAGAGGGATATTGCCTCTACCCAGAGTTCGAGTGGACATCAATAGTCTGAAACATCAAACCCCTCATTACTTCTCCATGTCCGCTCAGTGGGACGAGACCTCATTTCCCCTACTGCCTCGGTCTTCATGAGTAGGAAGCTCCTCGGCTTCACGACCTACTGAAGGACGATATCGCCCTTATGCTCCCTGGGTCGTCCAACAGTCCTTTGGCACCATCACTACCTCATGCCAAGTGTCCTGATGGCCCAAACACCATGGTGTATGCATAATCAACAATCTTTTCAACTATAGCCTTTATCTTTGGCCCTCTAGCACAACAATTTGTCAGCTTGGCTTCGACCCACAAAGCATACTAGCCCAACATGTTCGATGACAGCAGCGGTTAGGCCCGACAAGCTTGACAACTCAGCTTGGCTCGATGGGTATCATGCATGGTTCCCCTTATTCAGGACTTTTAGCATCATATCTCATATGTATGTTCTGGACAAGTCCATGTCTGTATCTATCAGCATTGGGTTGATCGGCATCTTGAGCTTAAGCCTAGAATTAGCTCCCAAATATTTTAAGCAGAGTCACCTAGTCAGGGGAGGCTAATTCTAAGAAAATAGTTTTCAAAGCTGAGCCGTCATTCCAACCGGAATGGACACTAGCGGTTCCCCTCACCCGGTGATTTTGGCGGGGTCGCGCCGGTGGAGTCTGGACTCGTGGTTTCTCTTCCAGAATCCAGCTATTGAGTAGTCTGCTCCTACATGGCATGAATGTCCTTGTTTGGGCATTAAATTGAGGAATTGAACTTCTTCGTGTATTTAAATTCAGGGGGTATAGCTTGGCCGCAATTGGCTAGGGGGAGGGAGGAGGGGGGCTTGAAGTGAGCGACAAGGGGTGTGGTTGTGTAGAGGACTTCCTCCTAATTCCAAAGACACTCAATGTGGCTTCAAAGGTTAAGAAAAGTCCTGTTGCCGGAGCTCTGGTTCGCAGCTCACCGAAAAGTGTACTCTTCTTGTTCTTCACTCAATTGTGAGATGCTGAGAACGAATGAGGGGTGCTCTTTTTTGACTCGGCTTTCGGTGACATGACCGGAGCATTTTTTTCGTCACCGAAGACTCCAAATTTTCTAGCAACTCCCTTTCTCTCTCTTCTCTATCAAGGTCTGAAGGTTGAAGATGATGACGTGTTGGTCATGCCACGTGGCACACTGTGATTAGTAAGTTTTTCTAACATGGAGTGCCAGCTCGGCCAACGCATTGGCCGTTGACCCGTTGACCATACACGTAGCAGCCTCTCATTGGCTGCTCGTGTCTACATGGCGTGCTAACCATGCTTTAGTTGTCCGTTGATCGGACACTTGGCAGCCATCCATTGGTTGCTCATGTCTGCGTGGAAGCTAACGTGGCATCAGTTGGCCGTTGACTGGTCCGGTCCAAATGGGTTCACTGTCCAAAATTAAAAAATCGGCTGGTTCAGACCCAGTTCGACCATTTTTCTCAAATTTAAATATTTCTAAATTCATTTGAATTCATTTTCTATCTAATGGTTGTCTCAATTTTACAAATAGACCTTTTGAAGCCACTTAGAAAAATGAATTTGTGAACCGGTTCACTATGGTTCACGCTGGTTTGGTTCTGTTTGGGTTCAGTTCACCTCAAACCAGTTCGGTTCTCTCTTCATTTCCACTTCCTGGTTCTTTTTTGTAATTTTTGTGAATTTTTAGTCACTTGAAAATTTCAATTTTCCCACGTTAGCTATTTTTCTTTCATTTAACGACTTGTTTCTTCATGTATAAACCTATACCAATTCTTTTCCCAATTTTCTTTGGTTCCAAAGTATGGGTTTTACATGACTTACGACCAATATCTTTCTCAAAAACCACCTAGTAGGATATCCTACTCTCTATACTCATATTTGACCCTACGAGTTCCGTGGTTTACTTACACCCCTTGAGATGTGAGTCTGGGCCTATCAGGCTCATAGTCTAAGCTACGGCGGGGTCATCCTCAGTCTCCCCTTTTTAGTTTTACACTTCTAACTCATTAAATGCAAAGACAAGGACTTAGTCCCGCACAAGAGCATGACCTACGCATGGGCAAGACTTTCGAGTTACTCACAAACCGTGCCTCGACCCGACAACTTATGCATTTATAAAAACATGGGAAACTCATAGCCCTAAGGCAAACAATCACACGCCCGAAATTTGGGTTGTCACTCTTGTGATTCCTGGCTGGGAGCTGGATGTGGAAGGCCCCAAGCCTCTCTTCTCACAACTGACACTTCATGTAAACCCCACACTTTTTAGTTAAGGAAAACCAGGAAAAGAACTGGTCAAACCGAGTAAGAAAACTGAGCCGGTTTACAAACCCGATCATTTGGGAACAATCAATTTGGAAATTTAAAACTTCTAGTTGATCCAAAGGGTTCATTAATCCTTGGAAAAGAAACTTAAGACAAATTAGAAGAGAAAAATGAAATTGGTTCAGGTGAACAAGATCCCATGAGAACTCTGAAGTTAAGCGTGCTTGTTCGAGAGTAGTGCAAGATCCTATTCATTCTCCTCACACCTGAACACTTTTCTCTCTCTCTCTCTCTCTCTCTACTACTCCATTTCTAGGTGAAGCTCGAACCAGAGCTTCGACTTGAGCATTTTTCTAAACCTCGGAAGGAGAGGTCGGGCCCTTTAGAACCGGAGAGAAGTTAGCTATCTGATAGCAAACTACAGTCAATCTGAGAATCGCTGGAGAAGTGCCGACATGATGGAACAGTGAAGCAGCTCTGACGAACCGAAGCTGCCCCATTTTGGCCAAGCTAAAATCGGCCAATTCGAGCCCTCCTCAAGCCAAACCAAGCCCTCCCAACAATTCCTCAGCCTCCCACGGCCGAATTAGGACTGAAAGGTAAGCCAATTCGGCTCCCCTCTACAATTTTCGGCTAGTGCTAGAGAGAAAACCAACAGAATTTTGATGATGAAATTCTAACTCAATTCGACATCAATTGAAGCGATTCTTGATTCTAGGATAAACCACAGAACGAGAGCTATCTACCCAGATCGAAAGCTTGGACCGTTGTGCCCTCACCGGTAAGTAATCGAAGCTTTCTCTCTTTATAGTTCATTTTCTGGCGAAGCTTCGTTTGAGCTTGTCCCGACGTTAAAACTTGCAATTCAAATTGCTAAGGAATCATATGAACATGTAGAAACTCAATTTCCACTTCAATTTCAACAATTGGTAATGTTTGATCGGTCAATTTGATAAAATCAAATTCGGCTGTGTTAAAAAGTTGGAATTGGGGGAAAATTGGGATTATCGAAAATTTGAAGGACCAAAATGCAATTTCCAAAAATTGAGGATCAATTGGGCATGATAAAAATGTTAGAGGGCCAATTGAGGAATTTTACAATTTTTGGGGTAAAATTTACAATTTTTGTAAAGGAAGGGCAAAATGGTAATTTTGGAAAAGTTGGGGGACCAAATTGGAAATTTGGGAAATTAAACCCCTTTTTGTGAATTGGAATAAATTGATGTTCTATGATAAATTTTAAAAGTTTCGGGACTCAATTTGAGGAAAAATCGGCATTAGAGACCTAAAGTTAAAGAGAAATAACTTTAGGGACCTAATTAGAAATAAATAAAAGTTTAGTTTTCTAATTCATTTGGAATGAATGAAGGCTATGAGGTCGAAGGATAATGAACTGAGATGTTCATATCATGTAGGAACATGAAGTACCGAGAATGCCAGCAAGGACAAGCTTGCGTGAATACAAAGAACCGGTCTAGTGGAATTCACTACATGAACGGGTGAGTAGGTTTACAAACGTCATACCCAGTTAGGATGATGAGCATAACTTAAAGCTAAAAACTACTTACCGGTTGTGAATGGAATTTTTATATCATACCCGGTGGGGAATGATAAGCATATCGGAATGAAAACCCACTATTATGTGGTATTTTAAACATCACAACTTAGAAGAGTGATGTGAAAACCATATGGAAAAACTACTTACCGGTTGTAAGTAGATCATACCTGGTTGGTATGATGAAACTTATTCGAAGGAAGTTAAAAACCCATTCATTGCTTATGAGCGGAGATGTCCTTATACCCGGTCGGTATAATGGATAGTTGAAAATATATTTTGTCGGAAGTGCTCTCCCTTGACTATGTGCCAATGGTTAAACTATTTGGGAGACCTTTTTAACGGGAGCTCAAATAGCTCTTATAGGCTGGGGGCCTTGGTTTTGGAACTTGGGGGCTAATATACCCGATTTTGAAAATCACGTACAATGGGCCCAAGGCCAGTTGATACGACCAGGAGCTCGTAAACAAACATGAGTTATATGCCATAAAACTTTAAATAAAGGAATTGTTTGACCATGGTACCAAGATAGGACCGACATACTCAGTCAACTAGCGGCTGTGCGACATTACAGGTCGATGGACCAGTCAAGACAAACAATTGTGGGTTGAGTTGAGAGTCGGGGCCGTTGGACCAGTGGCACCACATATTATATGCATAATGAGAAAATATTGATTGCACATGCACTATGATTACAGGATCATCAAGAAACCCATGAGGGGGTAGTGATGCATCCTAAAGGCACTGGACGACCCGGTGAGTATGAGGGCAATTCGTTGTACCAGGTGACCGTGCAAAATTTGGAGTAGCACTAAGTGCATGAGACCAAGGTGGGGACGGGATGAGGTGTTTGTCCTCATACGGACATGAAGAATCGATTTCGAGATTGAGGGTTGAATGTCGCGAACATCCACTCATTCTCAGGGTAGAAGTGGACGTACTTCTATCTAGGTGGCCGATAAAGTCGCTTCGATGCCACAAGTGGGTTCAATGGATGGGATGGCATGCGAATGTGTGTTTGACCTTCATGATGAAGTATGTCTGTTGGGTGATGATGCACTTTTGATTTATAAGGAAATGGTGGTAAAAATCGAGATTTGATATGAAAGGGTGTTTTTAAAGAAAGGAGTCTAGCATACTCCAATACAAGTCTTTTTCCTAAAAGTTAAAAGTTTTAAAAACCCATTCACTAAGTCGTTGTACTCACCCCCATCCCTTATATCCCTTTTAAGAAATTCTGGAAAGCCTACCCTTAAAGACCATTAACTAAGATGCATGTCAGACAGGTATGATAAATTTAAAATATTATGCAGTTTTAATTTATGTTATTACAAGAAAAGGTGCAGGTTTAAAGGACACCTTACTTTTTACGGTTTATAATAAGGGGAAACCCTCTAATAAATTGGGAGAGTGGCAGGTTGTTCACGGGGATCCGACCAAACCGGGTTGGGGCATGACAACTAGAGTGGTATCAGAGCCTATTTTCTCGAATACATAATCAAGACTAGAAAATATAGTAACTAATAGGATTTATCCTAAAATTTTTAGATGACTCCCAGGAGAGAAACCAAAAAAAACTAGGAATGGCTCTACTCAACACCCTATCTTCGTAGGAAGACAACTCTAGAAGTTTCCCAAATGCCTGAAGCATGGCCAGAATCACAAAAGACCAAATGAGGATGTATCTCGGAGAATGGTATCTGGACCTATTGATTGAGGTCACAACTCTAAGTATAAAGGAAGCCAAGCGTGAAGCCATAAAAGGGGGCATATAACCTTATATAGGAGGATGCTTACCAAGAATACCGTAGCTCCCTAGTTATTTGGTGACCATTTTCTGTAATAGGGCCAAAACCCCCAACATACTGTACTACTCTATTAATGAAGTACTCCAACATCCTAAAAACCCTGTCCCTCAAATGATGTGATCTTTAAGGAATACTCCAAAAAGAAAAACTCTCACGGTATCCAGACTTAAGGATGAAGGTGCACCAAAACTAACAAGTCCCTAGAAAAATGCTAGGAGGAACCGCTTATGTTCATGCAATTATAAGCATGAATGATAGGGACACTGTGTGGAGATGTGCCAAACCCTACAAAGGACAGGAATTAAGTTAACCTATAGGGGAATAGGACACGAAGTGAAAAGCTGTCCCACATCGCCAGGAGTCAGGATAATATTTTCCAAGAATAAACACCCCACAACTATAGGAAATCCGAAAGGATACCATCCCAAGGAACTCAACTCCCACTTGTAATTTCAGCCATAGACAGGAGGAAAATTTTTGAGATCATAGCAAAGTGGCAGGAAGAAAAAAGGACTGAAGGTAGGACCTTGATAAAACCATAAACAAAATAAAAAGTAGTTGAAGAGAACTTTCCCTTAAAGAAGAAATCTCCCATAATTTGGGAGAAAAGGAGGGAGTGCATCCACAAGAGAAGACAAATGGGATGTCTTGGGATTTCAAGTACGACTTCCTTTGGAAAAAGTAGAGAAGTCAAATTGGAGATTCGGAGCAACATAGCAGAAGTAAGCAAACCATGACAACAAAATAGTCAAAGAAAATAAATGACAGCCTAAGGAAGATTGAGAGGTAGAAAGGACTACACCCTAAAAAAAAGAGGTCATTGAGATGGACATTAAGGACATGAGTACTCAAGAAACAACTGCCCGAAGAAACTTAGACCAAAGGAATGGTGGAGGCGAGGCAGTTAACGAACTAATACACGGGAAAACCATAATTTGAGTTCCAACAAAGAAGAGAGGGGTGAAAAGGCCAAATACACAAGAAAAGAAGGAAGAAAGAAATCCTTAAAAGGATCAAAGGCCAAACTAATGACCAAACTCACGCCAAGAAAAGAATAGGCAAGCCTCTAACATAATTGTTAAGAAATCTTGAAATAAGGAAGATTTGAACGCTGCGTAAAGAAATGCACTATGAAATTAAATCTTGGAGGGATGCATACGACTAACTACCCTTGAAGGAATTATTGATGGGCAGATGGAAATAATGTGGAGTGCAAGGAATCAACCCTTAATTAGGAAATGTTTCAAAGAAAGGAATTATCATGATGGTCCAATGTGACCTGGTTGAAGAAAGCATGAGAACCAAACAATAATTTCAAGAGAACCAAGTAGAAAGAAGAAACTAGTAGCAACGGGATGACCAAAGAGATTAAACAAAATCCTAAGAAAGGCTAAGATGTAGTAAAGACTACATTCTATGAAGGACAATAGAATGGGCATGAAGAACGAGCGATACAGCTGCCCGGACAATTGGACCAGAGAAATGGAGAGAAAGAGACAGTTAAAGAACTGGTTTCCGAGAGAACCATGGATTTAAACCACGACAAAGAAGGGAGAAGTGAAAAGGCCAAAACATTGGAAAAAGAAGAACGAAGAAAAATCATTAAAGCAGATTTCTTGTTTAAAGTCTTGAGACAGTTATGTGAGGCTCACGAAGGATGAACAAGACATTTTGAAACAAGGAGGATGTAAACCCTCCTTAAACGGAAATATGTTAACGAGTTAGCATTAAAAGATGTTGTGACAAGTATGAATGAGTGGACAACCTATACTAAGGTAATAAAGTAAAGAATGTTTGAGAAACGTTGGGAAAGTAAATCCTCTAAATAAGATGTGGCTAAGGAAGAATAACCACAATTGGTAAGATGTGTCATAATCCACACGCGCATATGAAGCTTCAAGAGTGGACGACCGAGCATAGTGTGGAATGCACAAAATAAAACCAATAATAGGAAGTATCCTATGTAAGGAATAAGAGATAAAACAAAAGTTGTGGATGGAGAAGGATCCAAAGTAAACAGACGTCCTAACATAGATAAGGGTGCGAAGAAAGGGATAAAGAAACCTTCAAGGAATGGTAAGAAGGTTGAGCATGTAGCTCCTTGAACGAAAGTCTCTACTTAGAGGGACATATTAAAGAATGAAATCGTAAAAAGGGAACTCCCCGAACAAAACAATAGACTGAAAAGGGTCAAACAAGAATAATTAACTATGAAATGATTATGAACAAGTAAGAGTGGATTAAGGCCAAAGGAAATCCGATGAATCCCAGCATGATAGTAAACATCTGGCAATCAAATAATTGGAACTAGAAATACTCAATAAGGAAGTTGAAAAAAGACGAGTGGGTAAGGAGAAATAATACCGTTTTATAAGTTGATGTGGACAATGGTAAAGGTAGTCGAGGAATACTACCAAAAGAAAAGAGGGATGAAGTTATACAATCCCTGAGAGATTGAAAAGTTAGGAATAATCCTAAAAGAGGTGTTCTATAAATCTAATGGACATAGAGACAAGATCTAGAAAACGTCATGTTGTAAAGGGCAGGTAAACCCAACATCCCTGAGGAAAACGTGACTCAAAATAAGGAAGAGTCAGTTAGTAAAAATGATAATGTCAAACCTAAAATTTGGATTGAATTGTAATGAGCAATGGATGAAGGAAGAGTCGAAATAGGACGAAAAGGTGAGGACAAGGAAATCTGTGAAAATAGGTATGTAATGCTCTAAAGGACACCGGACTAAGGGTTTCAACGACCAAGAGGTTAATTAGACACGGGAATGGTTAGGTACCTTGGAACTCCCAAATCCTGAGTATAAGACCTCAAAAGGAAAAATGTTGCTCTAAGTAAAGAAAGATGTGAATCTAAGAATATACCCTGAAGTAAGGTATGTCTAGTTATGATAAACTCCACAAAGGGAGTAAATAATATAAAGGAAAAGAAATCCCTTAAGTGAAGGAGGTAAAAGGGGCTAATTGAAAGAATAAGAGAAGAGTTTGCATGTTAAGCAAACAATAAATGGACAACAAAGAAAATGGTTCCTCATGCAAGGTTGCTAATTAAGTTTTGGGGACAAAACTTCTAAAGGAGGGGAGAGTTGTAAACCCCGCACTTTTGAGTTAAGGAAAATTGGGAAAAGAACCGATTAAACCGAGTAAGAAAATCGAGCCGGTTTAAAAATTCGATCATTTTGGAACAAGCAATTTGGATATTTACAACTTCTAGGTGATCCAAAGGGTTCATTAAACCTTGGGAAAGAAACTTAAGACAATTTAGAAGAGAAAAACCAAATTGGTTCAAGTGAACGAGATCCCATAAAAACTCTGAAGTTAAGCGTGCTTGCCCGAGAGTACTGCGTGATCCCATTCATTCTTCTTACACCTGAACACTTCTCTCTCTCTACTACTCCATTTCCCGGTGAAGCTCGAACCAGAGCTTCGACTTGAGCATTTTTCTTAACATTAGAAGGAGAGGTCGGGCTTTATAGAACCGGGGAAAAGTTAGCTATCTGATTGCAAACTCTAGTCAATCTGAGAATCATTGAAGAAGCGCCGACATGATGGAACAGTGAAGCAGCTCCGGTGGATCGAAGCTGCCCCATTTTGGCCAAGCTAAAATTGGCCTATTTGAGCCCTCCTCAGGCCAAACCAAGCCCTCCCAACACTTCCTCAGCCCTCTCACAACCGAATTAAGATTGAAAGGTAAGCCAATTCGGCTTCCCTCTACAATTTCCGGCTGGTACTAGAGAGAGAACCAACAGAATTTCGATGATGAAATTCTAACTCAATTCGGAATCAATTGATGTGATTCTTGATTCTAGGATAAACCTCAGGACAAGAGCTATCTACCCAGATTGAAAGCTCGGATCGCCATGCCCTCACCGGTGAGTAATCGAAGCTTTCTCTCTCTATAGTTCATTTTTCGGTGAAGCTTCATTTGAGCTCATCCCAACATTAAAACTTTCTATTCAATTTGCTAAAGAATCATATGAACATGTAGAAACTCAATTTCCACTTCAATTTCAACAATTGGTAATGTTTGATCGGTCAATTTGATAAAATCAAATTTGGTTGTGTTAAAAAGTTGGAATTGGGGGAAAATTGGGAATTTTCGAAAATTCGAAGGACCGAGATGCAATTTCCTAAAATTGAGGATCAATTGGGCGTGATAAAAATTTAGAGGGCCAATTGAGGAATTTTAGAATTTTGGAGTAAATTTTACCATTTTTGTAAAGGAAAGACAAAAATGGTAATTTTGTAAAAGTTGGTGGACCAAATTGGAAATTTGGGAAATTAAACCCCTTTTTGTGAAATGAAATAAATTGAGGTTCTATGATAAATTTTAAAAGTTTCGGGTCTCAATTTGAGGAAAAATCGACATTAGAGACCTAATGTTAAAGAGAAATAACTTTAGGGACCTAATTGCAAATAAATAAAAGTTTAGTTTTCTCATTCATTTGGAATGAATGATGGCTATTAGGCTGAAGGATAATGAACCGAGATGTTCATATCTTGTAGGAACACGAAGTACCGGGAATGCCAGCAAGGACAAGCTCGCGCGAATACAAAGAACCGGTCTAATGTAATTCACTGTATCAACAGGTGAGTGGGCTTACTAACGTCATACCCAGTTGGGATGATAAGCATAACTTAAAGTTAAAAACAACTTACCAGTTGCGAGTGGGATTTTCATATCATACCTGGTGGGGAATGATAAGCATATCGGTATGAAAACCCACTATTATGTGGTATTTTAAATATCACAACTTAGAAGAGTGATGTGAAAACCATATGGAAAAACTACTTACCAGTTGTAAGTAGATCATACTCGATTGGTATGATGAAACTTCCTCAAAGGAAGTTGAAAACCCGTTCATCGGTTATGAGCGGAGATGTCCTTATACCCGGTCGGTATAATGGACAATTGAAAATATATTTTTTCGGAAGTGCTCTCCCTTGACTGTGTGCCAATGCTTAAACTATTTGGGAGACCTTCTTAACGGGAGCTCAAATAGCTCTTATAGGCCGGGGGCCTCAGTTTTGGAACTTGGGGGTTAATATGCCCGATTTTGAAAATCACGTACAATGGGCCCAAGGCCAGTTGGTACGACCAGGAGCTCGTAAACAAACATGAGTTATATGCCATAAAACTTTAAATAAAGGAATTGTTTGACCATGGTACCAAGATAGGACCGACATACTCAGTCAACTAGCGGCTGTGCGACATTACAGGTCGACGGACCAGTCAAGACAAACAATTTCGGGTTGAGTTGAGAGTCGGGGCCGTTGGACCAGTGGCACCACAGATTATATGCATAATGAAAAAATATTGATTGCACATGCACTATGATTACAGGATCATCAAGACACCCATGAGGGGTAGTGATGCATCCTAAGGGCACTGGACGGCCAGTGAGTATAAGGGCAGTTCGTCGTACCAAGTGACCGTGCAAAATTTGGAATAGCAGTAAGCGCATGAGGCTGAAGTGGGGATGGGATGAGGTCTCTGTCTTCATACGGACACGAAGAATCAATTTCGGGATTGAGGGTCAGATGTCACGAACATCCACTCATTCTGAGGGTAGAAGTGGATGTACTTCTATCTAGGTAGCCGGTAAAGTCGCTCCAATGCCACAAGTGGGTTCAATGGACGGGCTGGCCTACGAATGTGTGTTTGACCTTCATGATGAAGGATGTGTGTTGGGTGATGACACACCATGATTAATAAGCAAATGGTGGTAAAAATCAAGATTTGATATGAAAGGATTTTTTTAAAGAAAGGAGTTTGGCACACTCCAATACAAGTCTTTTTCCTAAAAATTAAAAGTTTCAATAACCCATTCACCGAGTCATTGTACTCACCCCCTCCCTTATATCCCTTTTAGAAAATTCCAGAAAGCCTACCCTTAAAGACCATCAACTAAGACGGCTGTCAGACAGATATGATAAATTTAAAATATTATGTAGTTTTGATTTATGTTATTCTAGGAAAATGGTTTAAATGACGTTTTACTCTTTACGGTTTATAATAAGGGGAAACCCTTTAATAAACTAGGAGTGTGGCGGGTTGTTCATGGGGATCTGACCAAAACGGGTCAAGGCGTGACACTTCACTTATGCCGTCTCTCAGCTCAGTGTCTTGGCACCCTGCTATCTTAGCAGCCTTATGGTAGCTCTCCAACACAAGCTAGCACTAAGGCCTATACACAAATGGGCTACTTAGGACCCACACATATACATATCTCACCCCTAGAATGTACCACCTCATTTGGATGATACCAGACATAGAACTGGAGTGTGAGGGTCACGAGCCCTCTACTGCAACCGTCACCCTCACATGTCACCACATAGTTGGATGTCAATACACCTGGGATCATGGTTGCATAACTTCCTCTCGCCGGCCCATGCCCCTTTTTCATGCGACTCAATTCCGCCATCGTCCCGTCACAACTGTCTATAGGGATGGTACCCATAGATCATCTAGGTGTCTCGGGAATATTGGAAGATATCACACTTTGCACTCCCTGATCTCCTTTCCATTTTTTCTCGAGTGACGGAACAACCTCTAAGGTGTCATACGCCGCCCATCCCTCCTATACTGGTATTTACAAAATGAATAACCTAACTCGTGGTACTCATGGCCATTCTCGTATTGGTGCTACATACATCACATTATTGGGAGCTCGATGCACTCATGCTTAGCTTTCCCCAACATCACACACAAGCAATTATACATTAATCAACACTATCACGCCCTAACCCGGTTCTGTTGGAACCTTGTGATCAACCCACCACCCTTTACTGTACTAATTTGGTAATTCTACCAAGATAGATTGGGAAAGGTAAAGGCTTATAAGCACATGTTTTCCATAACAAAATTAACAAAACAATTTAATAAAATTTTACCTTCACGTGGTAACTTCGACTTATTCCTCTACCTTTAATAAAATTTTCTTAGCATAAAAGCTTCCCTGAAAGGGGATAAGGGAGGGGGTGATTTCTACAACTCAGTGAGTAGGGTTTATCGGACATCATGACTTTATGTCCCTAATTTGGTATGCACTTACGTAGAGTTTCTTTTTTAAAAAAAAACATTTACGATAAGCAAGCTACAACTTGTCTTATCTTTTAATAAAGGCTTTATCATAAAATCCATTACTTATATTATCAAGCTTAGGGTGGGTTCCTTCCTAGTTGGTGGGATTTCACTTGTTAAACCTATCAAGGTTTGTTTTACACAAACACACAATCACCCCTTATCCATGAAGGGATCAAACAGTCACAAAACAGACCCTCAAAGGCTACAACCTTAATCTATTCCACTTGTGGTCCAGAGCGACTTTACCGTCCACCTTGGTGAGAGGCTATAACCTATACCACATTGGTGTGAGGCTACAACCTCGACCAATTGTCTGAGTGAGCACCAATGCCCAATCTCCTAGACTTATCGGTACTCCAAAGCTCCAATTGTAGGGGTGAGACCTCACTTTTCCACCCTCCAGTGTCAATGCACATGAAGCTCCTAGAGCTTTGAGACATACCAAGACAGTGTTTTGATTTATCTACCCCAATACTACCCCAAACTGGGCATCTCTTCAGTTACATATGATTGCAATCACATATAAAGGTATTTTGATTTATACCTTCATCTTTGTGCTACTAGCCCAATAGGCTGCAACCTGGCTTTGGCATAGTAGCTTGAACAAGCATTATACAATTGTGATCATTATTGATAGGTTCTTAAATCAAACTTATTTACGGGGTTGGACCTATTTCCATTGGTCTTAGGCCCACTTGTGTGAGATTTTCAAATCATGTCCTTGGGCCTACTTCATTTTCAGAAAATCATGCCCTTGGGACCACTCGCACTGTCACACCCTGACCCGGTTTAGTTGAGGTCCTGTGAACAACTCACCACTCTCCCAATCCCCGAAGAGGGACTTCTCTAGGAGATCAAAAGAGTCGGGCGTAATACCTGTAATGTTTTCCCAAGACCACATTAAACAAAACTAAAATTTTTAAATTTTCTTGTACCTGGGTTAGGGTCTGGTGAGAAAAAGCCGGGGTAGTCGTGTTCCTTCCTAAAAATATTTAGAGGGAGGGGGTGAGTTCGACAACTTAGTGAGTGGAGAAAAATCTTTTTGTAAGGTTAAATTCAACAATTTCAATTGTTTGATATTTCACCAGTTCCTTTTTCAGATTTCTAAAATTCACAAAAACAACCACCCACCTATCATAGAAGGGATCACACGTTTGTAGAACGGTCCCCGACCATACCACTTGTGGACCAGAGCTCCTTTACCATCCATCCTGATAGAGGTGCATTGCTTCTACCTAGAGTTTGAGTGGACATCAATAGTTCGACCCTTAAACCTTGATTACTTCACTCTGTTCGCGTAATGGGACGAGACCTCATTTCCCCTACTGCATCAATCTAAGTGGGCAGGAAACTTCCTCGAGCTTCATGATCTACTGAATGATAGAACCGCCCTTATGCACCCTGAGTGGTCCAATAGTCCTTGGGTCCATCACTACCTCATGTCAGGTGTCTTGATGGTCCGAACATCATAGTGCATGTACAATCAACAATCTTTTTAAATTACGGCCTTTATCTTTAGCCCTCCAACACTACAATATATTGGCTTGGCTTCGGCCCATGCATATTAGCCCAACAAGTTTGATGGCCTGGCTTTGGCCCATGCATATTAGCCCAACAAGTTTGATGGCCTGGCTTCGGCAGAGAAGCGGGTTGGCCCAACAAGCTCGGCAACTCAGAATTGGCTCGATGGGTATCACATAGAGTTCCCATTATTCAGATCTTTTAGCATCATTCATCACATATTCATTCTAGACGGGTCCATGCCTGTATCCATCGGCCTTTGACCCACTAACATCGCGAGCCTAAGCCCATAATTTGCTCCCAAATATTTTAAGCAGAGTCACCCAATCAGGGGAGGCTAATTCTGAGAAAATAGTTTTTAAAGTTGAATTGTCATTCCAACTAGAATAGACGTCATAATAGCTCCCACTCACCCAGTAATCTTTGTAGGGTCATCCCAATGAAGTCTGGCCTCGCAGTCTCTTTTCGGAAGCCGACGCTCGAGCAGTCTGCTCCTACATGGCACTAATATCCTCATTAGGGTATTGGACTAAGGGATCGCATCTCTTTAAGCATTTGCATATATGCCATCATATTTTTCCTTAATTACACTTTGGTCCCTAAGGTTTGTGAATTTACCTTTGAGTCCTGAATTGCCCCTCTTTCTTCAATTCAATCCCTAAGTTTTGCGATTATCTTTTATAGCCCTTAGTTTTATCAAAATTGCCCATGGGCCGCTCAATTTTCTAAAATTTCCATTTAGCCCCAAAATTGTAATTTGACCCCAAATTCTCAAATTTTGCAAATTGGTCCTTCATTTTATCCAATTTGCCCAATTGACCCTCTATTGGGAGGGAATTTCATGAAAAGACCCTCAATTTTATCAATTTTCCATTCGACCCCAATTTTCGAAAAATCCCGAATTTTCCCAAACTTCTCAAAATTTGCATTTTGGCCTACGAATTTCAATTTCCTTAAATTGACCATCAAAACATGGTTAATTGTCCCCATTCATAATTTGGACCACTTCCTTTACATTTCCCTCGTCATTTTAAGCCCTAAACTGCTTCTCAGCCATGAACAGTGTTTTCCGGTGAAGGGCGGCAAAGGGAGCTTACCTTCATAGCTCCGGGGAAGGTCGGGACACCTCTAGGTGAGGCGTAGGGGGTCTAGTTTGGCTGCAATTGGCCGTGGAAAGGCTCGAAGTGGTTACAAGGGGCTGAGCAGTTTTCTGGCCGAGGAGTGGCAGTACTATTTGAGCTTCCTCACTCCTCTTCGGTGGCTCTCAAGCTGAATGGAAGTGATGGTCAAGTAGAGGACTTCCTCCTGATTCTAAAGACACCCAATGTGGCTTTGGAGACTGAGAAATGTCCAGTCATTGGAGCTCTGGTTTGCACCTCGTTAAAAAATGTAGTCTTCTTCTTCTTCACTCGATGGTGGGATGCTAAGGATGAATGGTGGGGTGCTCTTTATATAGGGAGCTCGACAACTGTTCAAGCTACCCACCCGTGTAAGACTCGGCCGCTGGAGACCTAACCGAATAATTTTTTGAGTCACCGGAGACTCCAGCTTTTCAAGTGACTCTCTCTCTCTCTCTCTCTCTCTCTCTCTCTCTCTCTCTCTCTCCTCTGTTAGCATCTAAAGGTTAAAGATGATGACGTGGTGGTCACACCATGTGGCGCGCTATGCTTGGCCAATTTTTCTAACGTGGAGTGCTTGCTCGGCTGCCACATCAGTCGTTGACCGGACACATGGTAGCCTCTTATTGGGTCCTCATGTTTGCGTGGTGTGCTGACGGGGCACCAGCTGTCCATTGATCGGACATATGGAAGCCTCCCATTGGTTGCCCATGTTTGCATGGCAGCTGATGGGGTACCATCTATTTGTTGATCATTGACCGTTGATCGGTCGGACCATTGACCGTCCGGTTTGATTGGGTTCACTGTCCAAAATTCAAAAATTAGTCTGTTCAGAACCTGTTTGACCGATTTTCTGAAATTTAAAATTTTAAAAATTCATCTAAATTCATTTTCTATCTAATGGTGGTCTCAATTTCCCAAATTGACATTTTTAAGCCACATAGAATAATGAATTGGTGAACTAGTTCACTATGGTTCATCTTGGTTCAGTTTGGTTCAGGTCTGGTTCACCCCGAACTGGTCTAGTTCTATCATCAATTCCAGTTCTCGGTTCTTCCTATTTTTGTGAATTTTTGGTCACTTGGGATTTTCCAATTTCCTACGTTAACTATTTTTCATTCATTAATCAACTCATTTCTTCACGCATAAATCTATACCGGTTCTTTTCCCGATTTTTTTCAATCCCAAAGGACAGGTTGACCAACTCTCCCCTTCTTTTAGGAGTTTTGTCCTCAAAATTGTTATATATTAAATAGTTGTGTGTATCTACCCCTTATAGTTTACTCAACCTCCCACGTTTCTTTCTCCACTTGATCATTATGCCAGAGTATCCTTACCATGGGAATACTCTTGTTCCAAAAAATTTAATCACATCTGTCAAGGATCCGGACGGGTTCTACTTCGTAGGTCAGGTTTTCCTCGATCTCCAATGGTGGTTCATCTAGCATGTGGCTGGGGTTGGGCTCATACTTTCACAGTAGTGACACGTGGAAGACATCATGAATCCTCTACAAGTCCTGGGGCAACTCCAATCAGTATGCTACTGGTCCGACCCTCCAAATTATGGAGTACGAGCCAATGTATCTTTGTTTCAACTTCCCTCTCTGTTGAAACTTGAGTATCCCCTTCCATGGTGACACTTTTAGGTAAACACGGTCCTTCACCTCAAATTACAAGTCCTTTCTCCAGTGGTCGGCATAACTTTTCTACCTATCTAGGCTGCCTTAAGTTGGCTCCTTATTATTTGAATCTTCTCTTATGTGTCCTCTATCAACCACTTTCTCGAGTTTTCTTTCTCCTACCTCCTCCCAAAATAGGGGCGTGCGGCAAGGTCACCCGTAGAGTGCCTCGTAGGGTGCTATCTGGATGCTGGCCTGGTAGCTATTGTTATAGAATTCCATGAGACACATGTAATCCTCTCAATTCCTTTTCATTATTAGAATGCATGCCCGAAGCATGTCCTCTAGAGTTTGGATGGTCCGTTCTGACTATCCATATGTATGGGGGTGAAAAGTTGTACTCATGTGGAGTCTAGTTCCCAGGGCAGCTTGCAGGTTAGGCCAAAATCGAGAGGTGAACCTTGGGTCCCAATCCGATATTATACTTACTATGACTCTGTGGAGTTGTACAATCTCCCCCATGTACACAGTGACGAGCTTTTCTATCGGGTCTATTACCTAGATGGGTAAGAAATGTGCGGACTTAGTCAGTCGATCCATGATAACCCATATGGCATCTCCACCCCTTCTTGTTACTGGTAGCACAGTCATGAAATCCTTGGTGATATGCTCTCATTTCCACTTGGAAATCGAGAGAGGCTGTAGTAGTCTAGAGGGTTTTTGATGTTTGGCCTTAATTTGTTGACACAACATGCATCTGGCCACATACTCGGCGATGTATTTCTTCATTCCCTTCCACTAGTATCCCTGTTTTAGGGTGTGGTACATCTTAGTACTGCTCGTATGCATGGCATACATCGAGTCGTGTGCTTCCTCCAGTATCTCCCTTTTTAATTCCCAATTGTTTGGCACTAGACCCTTTCTTTAAAGGTCATCTCTCTGTTGCTCTTGACCATGATGTCTTGTGTTGGACCATCTTCATTCCATTTCCAATGGGGACAGAGCTCCTCATCTTTCTTTTGTAGAGCCCATATTTGGTCCACTAAGTTGAGTCGTACTACTAGGTTGACAACTAGGTTACCCTGGCCCTTGTCCACATGGAGGTCCACTCTTAAGTTGTACAATTGGCTTAATAAGGGTAGGTAGCTAGTACTTACTGAGGCCACTCCCATGTGGTACTTGCGGCTGAGTGCATCTACCACTACGTTTGCCTTATCGGGGTGGTATTCGATCGTCAAGTCGTAGTCCTTTACTAGCTCTAGCCACCTTCTCTACTGCAGGTTGAGCTCCTTTTGGGTTAGAAAGTATTTCAGGCTCTTATGATCAGTGTTGTAAACCCCACTTTTTGGAGTTAAGGAAAATCGGGAGAAGAACCGGTCAAACTAAGTGAGAAAACCAACCCAGTTCACAAACCCGATCATCAGAGAAATAGGCAATTTGGGAAATTTACAATGCTTGGGTGACCGAAAGGGTTCATAAAACCTTGGAAAAGAACCTTAGGACAAATTGGAAGATAAAAACCAGACTGGTTCAGATGAACCAAATCTAAACTGGATTGAACTGGTTTATAAACCAAGTCGGTTTATAAACTAGAATCGATAGAGAGAGGGCAAACTAGGAAATTTTTGGATCCCGAGTGACCTAAATAGTCACAAAAGTCATGAAAAAGGACTTTTGGATGAATGGGAGATGAAAACCAAACCAATTCAGGTGAACCGGATCCGAATCGGATTGAACCGGTTTAGACTGCTTTGAACCACTATTGAACCGAATGCTAAATTCATTTTTCTAGGTCGCTTAGAAAATTCAAATTTGAGATTTGAGGCCACCAATGAATAGAGAATGAATTTAGAAATTTTTAATTTTCAAAAATTCGGTCGAATTGGGCCTAAACTGGCCCGTTTAAGCTTTAAACCCGATTCGGAATAGTGTTATCTTCTTCCTTTAGATGACAACAATGTTCACTCGCTGAAAAATCGAGCAGTGTCAGTGAAGCTGAAAAGTCTCTAACTAGGGAGTTTTAGGCAATGAATGACCGCCATTAAGGCACCAATCAGATTGCCAAGAAGTCCCCGAGCTTCCTATATAAAGAACCCCTCCTCATTCATCCTCTCCACACCTAAAAAGTCCATTCTCTCTCAACTCCTCCAATTTTCGATGAAGCTCAAACCAAAGCTCCGATATAAGGTCTTTTATGAGCCAAAGAAGGCATGGTTGGGTTCTTTGGATTTGGGGAGATGACAGGTACATCCGTGTAGTCTTCCTTTGCTCTAAGGGTCGTCGGAGAAGTGCCGATGTGATCGAACAATGAAGTAGCTCTGGCGGACCGAAGCTACCTTGTTTCGGCCGAGCTAAAATCAGCCAATTCGAGCCCTTGTTAGGCTAAACCAAGCCCTCCCAACACCTCCACAGTCCTCCTATAGCTGAAATAGAGCTAAAAGGTAAGCCAATTCGAGCCCTTGTTAGGCCAAACCAAGCCCTCCCAAACCAAGCTCCCCTTTGTAATTTTTGATCGATGCTAGAAAGAGAATTGATAGAATTTCGATGATAAAATTCTCACTCAATTCAGAATCAATTGATGCAATTCTTGATCCTAAGAGGAACCTCAGGACAAATCATGCGATTCAAAGTGCAATTGAATCGTATGAAGGTGTAGGAACTCCAATCTAACTTCAATTTCAACAATTAAACTCATTTGATCGATCAATTTGATGAAATCAAATTCGACCGAGTTAGAAGATTGAAATTGGGGGAAAATTGGGAATTTTAGAAATTCGAGGGACTAGAGTGTAATTTCATAAAATTGAGGGCCAATTGGGCATGATAAAGATGTTGGAGGGACCAATTGGACAAAATTTGAAAATTTTGGGGCAAAACTTACCATTTTTGTAAAGTTGGGGCAAAATGGTAATTTTGTAAATTTGGGAAATTAAACCCCTTTTTTGTGAATTTGAATAAATTGAGGCACCAAGGTGAATTTTAAAAGTTCTGGGAGTCAATTTGAGGAAAAAATGGCATTAGAGACTTAAAGTTAAAGAAAAATAAATTTAGGGACCTAATTGCAAATAAAGGAAAAGTTTGGTTTTCTCATCCATTTGAGATGAATGAGGGCTATTAGGCTAAAGTATAATGAACAAAAGTGTTCATATCGTGTAGGAATACGAAATACCGAGAACGCTAGCTAAGACATGTTCGTGTAAGGACAACAAGCCGACTAAGAGAATATTCACTACACTATGATGTGAGTGGAATATATAATATCATACCCGATTGGGATGACAAGCACCTCAAAAATGAAAACCCACTGCAAAGTGGTATTTTAATCATCACATCTAAGAAGAGTGATGTGGAAATCTCTCTAAAAAACTACTTATCAATTGTAAGTTGATCATACCCAATTGGTATGATGAAATTTCCTAGAAGGAAGTAGAAAACCTGCTTGTCGGTTATAAGTGGGGATGTCCTCATTCCTGGTTGGTATGCTGGACGATTAAAAAGTTTATTTTGTCGGAAATTCTCTCCCATGATTGTGTGCCACTGCTTAAAATTTTTGGGAGACTTTCTCGACGAGAGCTCAAATAGCTCATATAGGCCATAGGCCTCAGTTTTGGAACTTGGGGGCTAATATGCTTGATTTAGAAAATCTCGAACAGTGGGCCCTAGGCCAGTTGGCACAAGGAGGAGCTCATAAACAAACATGATTAATATGCCATGAAAACTTAAATAAATGAGTTGTTTGGCCATGGTACCAAGACAGGACCGACATACTCAATGGACTAGTGGCAGTGCAACAGGACAGGTCTTCAGACTAGTCAAGACAAACAGTTCTAGGTCGAGTTGAGGGTCGACTGGGTCGGACCAGTGGTACCACATATTATATGGCATTATGTAAAAATTATTGATTTTAGTCATACTAGAAGTCTTGTGAAGCTTGACGTAGCTTCAAGCGCATGATACTAGGGTGGAGATAGGATAAGGTCTTTGTCCTCATACGGACACGGAGTTTTGTTACGGGATTGAGGGTCGGATGTCGCAAACATCCACTCATTCTCAGGGTAGAAGTGGACGTGATTCTATCTAGGTGGTCGGTAAAGTCGCTTCGACGCCACTAGTGGGTACAGTGGACGGGCTGGCTTGTGATTGTGTGTTCCTTCATGATTAAGGACGTGTGTTGTTTGATAAACACATCGATATGATGAGAAATAGTTAAGGAAAACAAGAATTGAGAATGAAATGTTTTTAAAAGAAAAATAAGGAGTCTGGCACACACCAAATTCTAATGATTTTCTAAAATTAAATCTTTGAACACCCATTCACTAAGTCGTTGAACTCACCCCCTCCCTTATATCCCTTTTAGGTAACCCATAAAGCTAACCCCCAAAGACCACCAGCTAACACAAATGTAAGGCATGTATGATAAGTTAAAAATATTGTGCAGTTTTGATTTATGTTATTCTAGGAAAGGTACAGGTTTAAAGGATACCTTACCCCACACGGTTTTAAACCAAGGGGAAACCCTTAGTAAACCGGGAGAGTGGTGGGTTGATCATGGGGATCCGACCAAACTGGGTCAGGGCATGATAAGTGTAGATGCGACACTTCACTCCGTACAAATAGTAGTACCATATCTTGAGGGCGAATACTATTGCTGCCAGCTCAAGTTCATGGGTGGGGTAATTTTTCTTGTGGGACTTTAATTGTCATGATGCATAGGCAATGACCTTCCCTCGTTGCATCAGGACACACCCTATCCCTTGTCCAGATGCATCACTATACACCGTGTATTCCCTAATGTACGTGTCAGGTAAGGTCAGCACTAGAGTCGTCGTTAATCGAGACTTGAGCTCTTGGAAGGATTCCTTGCACTTGGTGTCCCACTTGTAGTCCACTCCCTTCCTCATGAGGCTAGTTAAGGGAGCTACAAACTTCCGATAGTACCCAACAAGGTCGAGGAAGCTACGAATCTCGATTGGGTTGGTATTTCCAATTTCAGATGGTCTCTATTTTGGATAGATCCACCTTTACTCCATCTTTGGACACTACATGCCCTAGGAAGCCCACTTCTTGGAGCTAGAACTCGCACTTAGAGAACTTGGCATACAACCGGATTTCTCATAGGGTACTCAGGGTCATCTCCAAGTGCGCCTGGTGCTCCTCTTCAGTTCGGGAGTATATGAGATTTCGTCTATAAACATGATCACAAACTTGTCAAAATATGGCTGGAACACCCAGCTCATCAGGTCCATGAAGGCCGCGGGTGCATTTGTCTATCCAAAGGGCATTACCCTAAACTCATAATGCCCGTATCGTGATCAGAAGGTGGTTTTCTGTATATCCTCTTCCTGAATTTTTAGTTGGTGATATCCCGACTATAGATCAATTTTGGAGAAGTAGGCTGCCCCTCTTAGTTGATCAAATAAGTCATCTATCCTGGGGAGAGGGTACTTATTCTTGATCGTTACCTGGTTCAATTTCTGGTAGTTGATGCAAAGCTGCATGCTTCCATCTTTCTTTTTGACGAACAATAACAGTGCACCCCATGGGGACTAGCCTGGGCGTATAAGCCCTTTCTCTATGAGTTTGTCCAACGGATCCTTCAACTACTTGAGTTCTGTGAGTGCCATACTATAGGGTGCTTGAGATATGGGATGGGTTCCTGGCACCACCTCAATTATGAACTCTAGTTGGCAATCTAGGGGTAAGCAAGGTAGTTCTTCCGAGAAAACTTTTGGGTAATGGTTGACTACCAAAATTATTTCTATTCACTTATCTGGTGAGTCCTTGCAAGTGATATGTGTGAGGAATACCTTACATCCTTTTCGAAGTAAGTCCTGTGCTTCTATGCAAGACACCAGGTGTATCCCTGCTCTTCCTTTGTCCCCTTCAAACATAGCCTCCTACTTTCTAGGAGCTTGGAAGGTTATCCTCTTACTTCCACAGTCCCCCTAGGCTCGATGCATGCTTATCCAGTCCATTCCAAAGATGACCTCTACTTCTCATAGTGGAAGGCGAATCAGGTCTACTTCTAGGGTGGTCCCTCCTATCTGCACTTCACAGGCCTTAATGTACTCATGCCACTCCAGTGTTTCTCCTAAGGGGGTGAGGTTGTGGAGGGGTGGCAGGAGAGGGGAGGGTTCTTTAAGGAGTTCTAGGACTAGGTTTTCCTTGATGAAAGATCGATTTGCCCATGAGTCAAAGAGGGTGTATCTTTCCTTTTTGAACACTTGTACAAAACCTGAGTGGAAGTTAACGAACTTCTTAAAGGAAACATATTTTATTAATTGAAAGAAAGGGAATTACAAGACTCCAAGCTACAGACTCAATCTAAGAGGAGGGTTGGGACGTATTAGCCACCATGCTGGAGTCCTTTTGGGCTTCCTCCTGGGTCAGGTTGTAGACAATGTTTGGGACTCTCATGGGTGCCTCCCTCCATTTGTTAGATGCCTTCTAGTTTCTTGGCGGTGGGGGTGGAGCATTTCGCGGAGCGTTGTCCCGTGTCCTAGGGTAATTTCGAAGGAAGTGTCCAAATTGTTTGCATCCGTAGTAGATGTAGACCCCTTCATGGTTCCTCTGGCACCAGGGGCAGTAGGGACCTTTTTACGGAGGAAGTGCATTGATCTCCCTATGGCCATGGTGGCCCTCCTTCCTTCATAGGAACCTTGGTTGGTTCCTTCATAGAGGTCGACCCTATTCTCTCGAGCCTCCTCTACTGATATGCCCCCTGTCCTCCCTTCACCCTCCAAGCTCCATCTGGCAGCGCCTTGTTTGGACCAACCACTCGCATTCATGTGCCATGCCGACTATGGCGGCTAGGTCAGTGGGGCATCCCAAAACGCCCCATGCGGTCTCTTATATCCATATTGAGACCGTCAATGAACTTCTAGTAGAGGTTGGTGAGTCTTACCAGGTCGAGGGTGAAAAGTCTCAACTCGTTGAATTTAGTCTCATATTTCAAGACTGTGCATGCTCCCTAGCATAGTTGGAAAAATTCCACCTTTTTCTTGTTGATTAGGTGGGGAGTCAGGTACCTCTTCCGTGTACCATCTTTCAAACTCTTCCCAGGTAGGTGTGGTCGAGAAGAGTCTCCATGTGTTGTCCCACCATCTCTTCGCATTGGACTCTAGAAAGAATTCGGCCAGTGTAACCATCTCCTCTGGGGGTACCCTGATGATACCCATAAATTTCTTGAGGCTCGTCAACCAGTCCATGGTGGCACTGACCTCCGTCTCCCCATAGAATGGCTTACACCCTAGTTGTTGGAGCTTCTTTAGGTATCTGGGGATGTCGAAGAGTGGTGGAATAGGTGCGGAAGGGGGTTGAGATTGAACCTCCTCCTAGTGGGTTTGGGACTTGAAGTCCAGGTGAGATTTGTCGCTAAGATGGGGTTGCCCGAACACCCTGGTGAACTCTTCATATAGCCTTTGGTACTCGAAGCTGATGCCTTGTGGGGCTGAGGGCACTTCTGGGAATTCTGCCTCCGGGAGGGGGTTTCTAGCGGAATCAGTAGTTGTCGCCCCTATTCTCTTGACTCCTCTTTTGGGTGCCCTAGCTAGGTTAAAATTCCTTTAGTTAGTATTTATGTGATAAAGTCTTGATAATGTGTCCGAGAAAAGCAAGCTCTTATACCACCGAAGTTGTCATGCCCTGACCTGGTTAAGTCGAGGTCCTATGAACAACCCGCCACACTCCCGATCCTCGAAGAGGGAATCCTCTAGGAGATCAAAAGAGTCAAGCGTAATACCTATCAAGTTTTCCCTAGACCACATTAAACAAAACTAAAAATTTTAAATTTTTGTGTACTTGGGTTGGGGTATGGGGAGGAAAAGTCGACGTAGTCATGTTCCTTCCTAAAAATGTTTAGAGGGAGGGGGTGAGTTTGACAACTCAGTGAGTGGGGAAAAATCTTTTAGGAAGGTTCAATTAAAAAATTTCAATTGTTTGATATTTCAACAGTTCCTTTTTTAGATTTCTCAAATTCACATTAACAACCGCCCACCTATCATAGAAGGGATCACACGTTCACAGAATGGTCCCCGACTGTGCCACTTGTGGACTGGAGCACCTTTACCGTTCACCCTGAAAGAGGTGCACTGCCTCTACCTAGAGTTTGAGTGGACATCAATTGTCACGCCCTGACCCGTTTTGGTCAGATCCCCGTGATCAACCTATCGCTCCCTTGGTTTAAGAGGGGTTTCCCCTTCTTTTAATCAATAGGAGCCAGACGTAATTTTCAAACCTTGTTCCCTGGAATAGCATAAATTAATCAAATGCAAGATTAAAAAGAAATTTTTAGCATACCTAACGAGGGATACATCTTCAAGTTTTCTTTATTATATATCCTTATTCTTGAAAAGGGGTTAAAGGGAGGAGGTGAGTTCTACAACTCAGTGAGCGGGTGTTGGGAGTGAGTTTTCTGAAAGATCGCTTTTGTTTATCTATAACATGCCAAGGTTATCATAAAAAGGATTTCCTCAAGGTTCGGTTTTCAAAACCTTTTTCCATGCCCCTATTAGGTGTGTTTAGCTTTCTTAGACCGTTCCCTTGCCTCGGGAGGCATTTAGCAACCAAACACATGCCCATCATCAGGAAGTGTACACACATTCGCAGGTGTAACACATCCACTACACCCACTTGTGGATTGGAGCGTATTTACCGTCCACCAAGAAAGAAGCTCGTCCACTTCTACCTTGGGTCTAAGTGGATGTTCTCGACATCTGACTCTTAGACCCGAATGCCACTCCATGTCCGTATGTGGACAGAAACCTCATCCCGACCTCACCTCAATCTCATACACAAGAAGCTACTCCGAGCTTCCCAACTGATTGGCATGACAAATTGCCCTTATCTCCACCATGTTGCCTAATAGTCCTTAGGACCCATCACTACCCCTCTTGGGCGTCTTGATGGTCCTGTACCATAAGTGCATGCACAAGCACCAATTTTCACATATGGCCATTATCCTTGGTGCCAATGTCCAATGACCCAAACCCTCAACCTGACCTACAGCTATTTGTCTCGGCTGGTCCGTCAATCTAGCCCTGATGCACTATTGCCAATCCATCGAGTACTGTCGGTTCTGACTTGGGACCATAACAAAATCACACAACAATTTCATTAGAAATTTCCTTGGCTTTCTTTACTCAAGTTTGTTTACAAGCTCCTTCTTGTGCCCATTGGCTTTGGGTCCACTGCACGTGAATATCCAAAACAGGACATTTAGCCCCAAGAGTTCAAAAACTGAGACCTCTGGCCTACCTGAGCTGTTCTAGCTCCCGTCAAGAAGGTCTCTCAAATCTTTTAAGCATTGGCACATAGTCATTTCTAACAAAAAGATTATTTTCAACTTCATCACACCAATCGGGTATAATAATATCTCCACTTACAACCGGTAAGCGGGTTTCTTCTTTCCTCAAGGAAGTTCATTATACCAACTGGGTATGATGTTAGATAGTCCCACTTACAACCGGTAAGTAAGTTTTTAACTCTAAATTTGCTCATCACCCCAACCGGGTATGACGATAAATATGCCCACTCACCTGATGACCGTGATGTGTTCGTCCCCAATCGGTTTCCAAGTCCACACTATCTTTACCTTGTTGACGTTCCATCTCTCGTGTCCCTACACGTTCGGGCATCTTTGTCAATTAAGGTTTGACATGTCAGCCTCCGTTTTCTCACATATGAGCAACTAGGCTCAAAATTGTTAGTTAATTGCACTTAGGTCCCTAAAGTTCATCTTCCTTGACTTTAGGTCCATAATGCTATCTTTTTCCCAAATTGAGTCCCAAGACTTCCAAAATTCTATTTGAGTCCTCAACTTACTCAAAATTGTATAAGGGGCACAAGTTTCCCAAATTTCCAATTTGGTCTCCAACTTTTCAAAAATAACAATCTTGCCCCTACTTTCCAAAAAATGGGAATTTGAACCCAAATGTTCTTGAAATTGATCAATTAGTCCCTCAACATCTTTCTCATGGCTAATTGGCCTTCAATTTTAGGAAATTGCAATGATGTCCCTCAGTTTTCTAAAATTCCCAAATTTTCCCCAAAAGTTTCCCTAATTTCTCCCCTTCAAACTAACTGAATTTAATTTCTTCAAATTGGCCATTCAATCGAGGTTAATTGTTTCAATTGGAGGTATAAATCAGTTCCTACATTTCCATATGATACAATTGAGCTTTGAATCACATGATTTAATTCTGAAGCGAGCTCAAACGGAGCTTTGCTGGAAAATCTTTCGTAGAGAGAGAAAGCTTTGAAAGCTTACCGTTAGAGGTGCGGCGGTCCGAGCTCTCTATCTGGGGAGGTAGCTGTCATCCTGAGGTTCTTTCTAGGATCAAGAAATGCTACAATTGATATCTAATCGAGGGAGAATTTCATCAGTAAAGTTCAGTATTTCTTTCTCTAACTCTGACCAGCAATGACAGAGGAGGGCCAAATTGGCTTACCTTTCAGCTCTGTTGAGGCTGTGTGAGGGCCATGGGTGTGCCGGGGAAGCTTGGTTTGGCCAGAGGAGGGCTGAATTTTTCCAAATTTAGCTCGACCAGAATAGGGCAACTTCGATCCTTTGGAGCTGCTTCACTGTTTGATTCCGCCAGCGCTTCTCCGATGGTCCTCGGGTCGAAAGTAGGTTGCTGTCAAGTAGCTAATTTCCTCCATAGTCTATATGAACTGATCTTACCCTCTGAGGCTAAGAAAAAGGCCTAAGTCGGAGCTCTAGTTCGATCTTCATTGGAAAATGGAGAAGTTGAGAGAGAATGGAGATTTGAGGTGTGTGGAGGATGAATGGAGAGGTGCTCTTTATATAGGGAGCTCGGGGACCGTCTGCCCAACCACTTTCCATTTTATTCGAGCTTATCCTCGCCCTAAAACGGTCTGAACACAACAGTTTCAGCTTCGTCGGCGTTGTCCATTTTCTACATTAATGAATAGTGTTGTCATCATGTGGAAGTAGATGACACTATTCCGAACCCAATCAGACCGGTCCGTCCAGGTTCAATGGCGTAAATCATCTAGTTCAGACATGATTCGACTAGTTTTCTCAAAATTTATAAATTTATAAATTAATCTAAATTCATTCTCTATCTAGTGGTGACTTCAACTCCCCTATTCGAATATTTTAAGATACAAAAAAATGAATTTAGAAAACGGTCCAAGTATGGTTCAAATCGGTTCAATCCGATTCAGGTCCGGTTCACCATGAACCGGTCTAGTTTTCTCTTCCCATTTGCCCCACGGTTCTTTTCCATGACTTTTATGACTCTTTGAGTCACTTGGGATTTGTCAATTTTCCATTTTACCCTTTCTTTACCGGTTATGGTTCGTGAGCCGACTCAATTTTCTCTTTTGAATTGACTGGTTCTTTTCCCAATTTTATTGTCTGTAAAGGGTGAGGTTTAAAATTCTCCCCTCCTTTTTGGGGTTTTTCCCTTAAAACTGATTCAGTAATCCTTTGCATAGGGAGTAATTTCCCCTTCATGTCCTTTTGGGGTTTGTTTAACATGTTGTTACTTTGGTGGTTCCTTCACCTTGCCCCTTTAATCATGTACCTAAAAAATTATTTTCCTTTCAATTGTTTACTCACTCCATGGAGTTTAACATCATTAGGCATGTCTTACCCACTAGTTCAAAGGTACAGTCTTAGGTCCGCTTCTTACTCTTCTTTGGGTAAGACTCTTCTTCTTAAGGGTTCTTATCCATGTCATTGGGTTGAATGTCCCATAAGCGTTAGATCTTCTCTGTTTCTATTTATTTCCTTAGTTGTTGATGCTGTTTATGTCATGCCCCAACCTAGTTTGGTCTGATCCTCGTGATCAACCTATTGCTCCTTTGGTTTAAGAAGGGTTTCCCCTTTCTTTAATCAAAAGGAGCCAGACGAATTTTAACCTTGTTCCCTGAAATAACATAAATCAATAAAAATGTAAGCTTAAAAATAACTTTTAAGCATACCTAACAAGAGGTAGGTACTGGTGTTTTCCTTAGTCAGTTTTCACTACTCCTAAAAAGGGATATAAGAGAGGGGTGAGTTTCTATAACTCAGTGAATTGGTATTGGTAATGAGTTTTCATAAAAATAGTTTTTAATTGGAGTGTGCCAAACTACTTATTTCCTTTTAGAACATTTCTTTCTCAAATTTTGGTTTTCTAAATTTCTTTCCTCATTATTTACAATAGGTGTGTTTAACAATCAACACATGCCCTTATTTAGGAAGGGATCACACATTTGTAGGGTAGCCCATCCATTGCACCCACTTGTGATATTAGGCCAACTTTACCGGCCACCTAGATAGAAGCATGTCCACTTCTACCCTAGGAATGAGTGAATGTTCACGATATTCGACCCTCAAACCCAAAATCAACTTCGTGTCTGTATGAGGATAGAGACCTAATCCCAACCCCACCCCGGCCTCATGCGCATGAAGCTACGTCAAGCTTCCCTGATTGTTGGCATGACAAACTGCCCTTATCTGGACCATGTCCTCTAGTAGCCCCTAGGATGCATCACTACCCCTCTTGGGCAACTTGATGATCTCGAATCTTTGGTGCCACTGATCCAAAGACACCAACCCTCAACTCGATCTGCAAATATTTGTCTAGACCGGTCTGTTGACCTAGCCCTGACGCACTGCTACTAGTCCATCGAGTATGTCGGTCATGTCTTGGTACCATGGAGAAATCACAGATTCCATTCATTTAGAATTTTCATGGCATAAATATCACATGTTTGTTTACAAGCTCCTGCTCATGTCAACTGGCCTTGGGCCCAATGTATGTGATTTTCCAAAACTAGGCATTTTAACCCTCAAGTTCCAAAATTGAGGCCTCTAGCCTATCCGAGCTATTCTAGCTCACATCAAGATGGTCTCCCAAAATTTTTAAGCATTGGCACACAATTAGGGCAGAACACTTCTGACAAAATAATTTTCCATTCATCACACTAATCGGGTGTGATGTCATCTCCTCTTACAACCGGCAAATGAGTTTTCTCTTTCCTTCAAGTAAGTCCATCATACCAACCGAGTATGATCTCTATACTTACAACTGGTAATTAGTTTTTTCGCATAGTTCTCACATCACTCCAACTAGGTGTGAAGTTAAAATTCCAAATAGAAGTGGTTTTTCATTTCCGAAGTGCTCATCATCCCAACCAGGTATGAAGTGAATAAACCCACTCACCTGTTAACCGTGATGTTTTTGTCATCAGTTGATTTTCCCAAGTCGATGCGAGCTTCTCTTTCTGGCATTCTGGTCCTTCGTGCTCCTACACGATTTGGACAACCCTATCTATTAATACTTGGCATAACAACCTTCGTTCCTCACGTATGAACGACTAAACTCAAAATTTCCAATTAATTGCACTTAGGTCCCTAAAGTTCATTTTCCTTGACTTTAGGTCCCTAATGCAAACTTTTCCCTAAATTAAGTCCGAAACTTCCAAAATTCACTTTGAGTCCTCAATTTATTGAAAATTATTTAAGGGGCTCAAGTTTTCCAAATTTACAATTTAGTCTCTAGCTTTTCAAAAATTACCATTTTGCCCCTACTTTACAAAAATGGTAATTTGACCCCAATTAATTCCAAAAATTGACCAATTGGTCCTCCAATATCCTTTCCATGGCTAATTGGCCCTCAATTTCATGAAATTGCAATTTGGTCCCTCAATTTTACGAAATCCCCATTTTCCCCCAAAATATCCCCCTTTCAAACTGGCCGAATTTGATTTCATCAAATTGACCCTTCAATCGAGTTTAATTGTTGAAATTGAAGGTATAATTGAGTTCCTACACATCCATACGATTCAATTGAGCTTTCAATCGCATGAATTGAGACTGAAATGAGCTCAAATGGAGCTTCCTGAGAGAAAGATTCGAAAGCTTACGATCGGAGGTGTGACGGTACAAGCTTTCTATTTGGGCAAGTAGCTCTCGTCCTGAGGTTCCTCCTAGGATCAAGAATTGCAACAATTAATAGCGAATTGAGGGAGCATTTGGTTAGTGAAATTTCACAATTTCTCTCTCTAACGCCGATCAGAAATCACAGAGGGGGGCCAAATTGGCTTACCTTTCAGCTCTAATTTGGTCGTGTAAGGGTTGTGGGAGTATTGGGAGAGCTTGGTTTGGCCTGAGAAGGGCTGAATTTGGCCGATTTCAGCTCGATTGAAATAAGGCAGCTCTAGTCCACCGGAGCTACTTCACTGTTTGATTACACTGGAGCTTTTCTGACCGTCCTCAGATTGAATAGAGACTGCCGTCAAGTAGCTAACTTCTCCCTGAATCTAAGGAACCTAACCTTGCCTTCTAAGACTTAGAAAAACCTCAATGTCAGAGCTCTGGTTTGAGCTTCATTGGAAAACTAAGTAGTTGAGAGAGAGTGGAGTTTTCAAGTGTGAGGAGAATGAATTGAGAGAAGCTCTTTATATAAGGAGCTTAGGGATTCTTTGGCTGACCGTTTGGAACCTTAATAGTGCTCATTCATGGCTTGAAACACCCTGAACGGAAACATTTCATTTTTTCCATTGCTATTCATTTTTTCTGGCGAGTGAACAGTGCTGTCATCTAAAGGAAGAAGACGACACTGTTCTGAACTGGACCGGTCCGAACTGGGTTCAATGCTTAAACTGGTTGGATCAGGTATGATTCGATCGAGCTTTTCAAAATTAAAATTTCTAAATTTATTCTCTATCCAATGGTGGCTTCATTTTTCGAATTTGAATATTTTAAGCCACCTAGAAAAATGAATTTAGCATCCGGTTCAATGACGGTTCAAACCGGTTCAATCTGGTTAAGATCCAGTTCACTTGAACCGATCTGGTTTTCTCTCCAAAATTGTCCCAATGTCCCTTTCCATGGTTTTTAAGACTCTTTGGGTCACTCGGGATTTGAAAATTTCCCAATTTTCCAATTCTCTAACGGTTGATGTTAGTGAACCGGTCTAGTTTTCTCACTTGGATTGACCGATTCTTTCCCCCAGTTTTCCTTATCTTTAAGGGACGGGGTTTACAACTTTTCCCTCCTTTTAGTAGTTTTGTCCCCAAAACTTATTCCACATCCTTTGCACATGATATAATTTCTCTTGATGTCAATTTGAAGTTTATTGACATATAAACATTTTGGTTATTTCCACTTAGTCCCTTTATAACACGCACTTTAAGAAATTTCTTTTCCTTTCCATGGCTTACTCATTCCATGGAGCTTATCCTAGATAAGCATACCTTACTTGAGAGTTTAAGGATATATTCTTAGATTCATATCTTTCTTTACATAAAACAAAATTATTTCCCTTGAGGTTCATTACTCAGGATTTCAGGATTGGGAGTTCCAAAATACCCAATCGTTTTGGTGTCTAGTCACTTTCTTTATCATTGAAACCCTTAGCTCAGTATCCACTCGAGCGCTATGCGAACGTACGCCTTATCATAAATAACCATAAATTAATATATATTTAATTATTATAATTAATACCAATAATTTAATACCTAAATTAAATTATTTGAATTAATACAAATAATTTAATACAGAAATTAAATTATTAGAATTAATACCAATAATTTATGGCAATATTAATACTAATAATAAATCTCTCCCATTTAATACACGGGTTTTACACCTATATAAAGAGGTCATCCCCATTCATTCTCCTCACACCTGAGCAGTTCTCTCTCTCTCTCTCTACTGCTCCCTTTCCCGGTGAAGCTTAAACCAGAGCTTTGACTTCAACATTTTTCTTAACCTTGAAAGGAGAGGTCGGGCTCTTTAGAACCAGGGAGAAGTCAGCTATCTAATAGCAAACTCCAGTCAATCCAAGAATCACTAAAGAAGCACCGACATGATGGAACAGTGAAACAGCTCCGGTGGACCGGAGCTGCCATATTTCGGTCGAGTTGAAATTGGCCATTTCAAACCCTCCTCAGGCAAAACCAAGCCCTCCCAACACTTCCTCAGCCTTTCCATGACCGAATTAGGACCGAAAGGTAAGCCAATTTGGCTCCCTCTTACAATTTTTTATCGGTGCTAGAGAGAGGGTCGACCGAATCTCAATGATGAAATTCTAATCCAATTCCACATCAATTGATGCAATTCTTGATTCTAGGATGAACCTCAGGACAAGAGCTATCTGCCCAGATTGAAAGCTCGGTCCGCCGTGCCTTCACCGGTGAGTAATCGAAGCTTTCTCTCTCTATAGTTCATTTTCCAGTGAAGCTTTGTTTGAGCTTGTCCCGGCATTAAAACTTGCGATTCATATTCTAAAGAATCGTATGAACATGTAGAAACTCAATTTCAACTTCAATTTCAACAATTGGAAATGTTTGATGGGTCAATTTGATAGAATCAAATTCGGCTGTGTTAACAAGTTGGAATTGGGGGGAAATTGGGGATTTTTGAAATTCAAAGGATCAAAATGAAATTTTATGAAATTGAGGGTCAATTGTGCATGAAAATAATGTTGGAGGACCAACTAAGGAATTTTGAAATTTTTGGGGCAAAATTTACCATTTTTGTAAAGGAAGGGCAAAATGGTAATTTTGGAAAAGTTGGGGGACCAAATTGGAAATTTGGGAAATTAAACCCCTTTTTATGAAATGGAATAAATTGAGGTCCTATGATAAATTTTAGAAGTTCCGGGACTCAATTTGAAGAAAAATTGGCATTTGGGACTTAAAGTTAAAGAGAAATAACTTTAGGGACCTAATTGCAAATAAATGAAAGTTTGACTTTCTCATTCATTTGGAATGAATTAAGGTGATTAGGCCGAAGGATAATGTACCAAGATGTTCATATCGTGTAGGAACACGAAGTACCGAGAACGCCAGCAAGGACAAGCTCGCGTGAATACCAAGAACCTGTCTAGTGGAATTCACGGCATTAACAGGTGAGTGGGTTTACTAACATCATACCCAGTTGGGACGATGAGCACAACTTAAAATTAAAAACAACTTACTGGTTGTTAGTGGGAATTTTATATCATACCCGGATGGAAATGATAAGTAGCTCGATATAAAAACCCACTGCTTAGTGGTATTTTTAATCATCACTACTTAGAGAAAGTGATGTGAAAGTTATGCGGAAAAACTACTTATGGGTTGTAAGTAGATCATACCCGGTTGGTATGATGAGACTTCCTCAAAGGTAGTTGAAAACCCCTTCATCGATTATGAACGGAGATGTCCTTATACCGGTCGGTATGATGGATAGTAAAAACCTATTTTTGTCGAAAGTGCTCTCCCCTGACTGTGTGCCAATGCTTAAACAATTTGGGAGACCTTCTCGATGGGAGCTCGAATAGCTCTGATAAGTCGGGGGCCTCGATTTTGGAACTTGGGGGCTAAATGCCCAATTTTGAAAATCTTGTATAGTGGGCCCAAGGCCAATTGGCATGAGCAGGAGCTCGTAAACGAACATGACATATGTGCCATAAAACTTAATAAGTGAATTGTTTGGTCATGGTACCAAGATAGGACCAACATGCTCAGTCAACTAACGGTAGTGCGACATGACAGGTCGACTATCAATCAAGACAAACAACTGCGGGTTGAGTTGAGAGTCGAGGCCGTTGGACCAGTGGCACTACAGATTACATGGCAATATGAGAAAACATTGTTTGTGCATGCACCATGAGTACGGGATCATCAAGATGCCCATGAGGGCTAGTGATGTGTCCTAAGGGCCCTGGACGACCCGGTGAGTATAAGGGCAGATCGTCGTTCCAGGTGTCTGTGCAAAATTTAGAGTATCACAAAGCGCATGAGACCGGGGTGGGGACAGGATGAGGTCTCTGTCCTCATATGGACACGAAGAAGCGATTTCGGGATTGTGGGTTAGATGTCACGTACATCCACTCATTTGCAGGGTAGAAGTGGTTGTACTTCTATCCAAATGGCAGGAAAAGTCGATCCGAAGCCACTAGCGGGTTCAGTAGTGATACTGACTTGTGAATGTGTGTAACCTTCATGATGAAGGATGTGTGTTGGGTGATGACACACCGATAACTAAGAAATAAGGGAAAAATCCAAATTTTTAAATGAAGGGATTTTTGAAAAGAAAGGAGTCTGGCACACTCCATATAAATGTTTTTCTTAAAAGTTAAAAGTAGACCTTTGAAAACCCATTCACTGAGTAGTCATACTCAACCCTCCCTTATATCCCTTTCAGGAAATCTCGGAAAGCGTACCCTTAAAGATCATCAACTAAGATGCCTATAAGGTAGGTATGTAGAGTTTAAAATTTCATGCAGTTTTGATCATGATATTCTAGGAAATGGTGCAGGTTTAAACAACGCCTTACTCCTTAAGGATTATAATAAGGGGAAACCCTTTAATAAACCGAGAGAGTGGCGGGTTGTTCACTAGGATCCGACCAAACCAGGTCGGGGCGTGACAAGCTCGAACCAGAGTTTCGACATGAACATTTTTCTTAACCTCGAAAGGAGAGGTTAAGCACTTTAGAACCAAGGAGAAGACAGCTATCTAATAGAAAACTCCAGTCAATCCGAGAATCGCTTGAGAAGCGCCGGCATGATGGAACAATGAAGCAGCTCCAGCGTACTGAAGCAGCCCTATTTTCCGGCGAAACTCCAATCTATTTTCCGGAAAAACTCCATTTGAGCTCGTTCCAGCGTTAAAATCTGTGATTCAAAGTTCCTTAAAATTGTATGAATATGTAGGAACTCAATTTCAACTCCAATTTCAATAATTAGAGGTGTTTGATCGGTCAATTTGATGAAATCAAATTTAGCAGTGTCGAAAAGTTGAAATTGGGGGAAATTTGAGGATTTTTGAAATTCGAATGACCAAAATGAAATTTTATGAAGTTGAGGATCAATTGGGCATGAAAATAATATTGGAGGATCAATTGAGGAATTTTGGAATTTTTGGGGCAAAACTTACCATTTTGTAAAGGAAGGGCAAAATGGTAATTTTGGATAAATTGGGGGACCAAATTGGAAATTTAGCAAATTAAACCCCTTTTTGGTGAAATTGAATAAATCGAGGTCCCAAGATAAATTTTAAAAGTTACAGGACTCAATTTGAGGAAAAACCGACATTAGGGACTTAAAGTTAAAGAGAAATAACTTTAGGGACCTAATTGCAAATAACTAAAAGTTTGGGTTTTCTCATTCATTGGAAATGAATGAAGGCTGTTATACCGAGTAATAATGAACAAGGATGTTCATATCGTGTAGGAATGCGAACTACCGGGAATGCCAGCATGGACGAGCTCGCGTGAATACAAAGAACCGGTCAAGTGGAATTCACCGCGTTAACGGGTGAGTGGGTTTACTAACATTATACCCAGTTGGGATGATGAGCACAACTTAAAATTTAAAACCACTTACCGGTTGTGAGTGGAAATTTTATATCATACCCAGTTGGGAATGATAAGTACCTCAATATGAAAACCCACTATTAAGTGGTATTTTAAACATCACTATTTAGAGAAAGTGATGTGAAAATCATGCAAAAAAACTACTTACCGATTGTAAGTAGATCATACCCAGTTGGTATGATTAGACTTCCTCGAAAGAAGTTGAAAACCCATTCATCGGTTATGAACGGAGGTGTCCTTATACCGAGCAGTATAATGCATAGAGAAAACATATGTTTTGTCGGAAGTGTTCTCTCCTGACTGTGTGCCAATGCTTAAACAATTTGGGAGACCTTCTCGACGGGAGCTCGAATAGCTCTAATAGGTCGGGGGCCTCGGTTTTGGAATTTTGGGGCTAAATGCCCGATTTTGAAAATCTTGTAGAGTGGGCCCAAGGCAAGTTGGCATGAGCAAGAGCTCGTAAACGAACATGGTATATGTGCCATAAAACTTAATAAGTGAATTGTTTGGCCATGGTACCAAGATAGGACCGACATGCTCGATAAACTAGCGGCAGTGCGACATGACAGGTCAACGGACTAGTTAAGACAAACAGTTGCGAGTTGAGTTGAGAGTCGGGGCCATTGGACTAGTGGCACCACAGATTACATGACAATATGAAAAAAACATTGTTTGTGCATGCACTGTGAGTAAGGGATCATCAAGACACCCATGAGGGGTAGTGATGTGTCCCAAGGGCACTAGACGACCTGGTGGCTATAAGGGCAGTTCATCGTTCTAGGTGACTATGCAAAATCTGGAGTAGTACCAAGCGCATGAGACTAGGGTGGGGACAGGATGAGGTCTCTGTCCTCATACGGACACGAAGAAGTGATTTTGGGATTGTGGGTCGGATGTCACGTACATCCACTCATTCCTAGGGTAGAAGTGGTCGTACTTCTGTCCGGGTGGCAGGAAAAGTCGCTTCGAAGCCACTTGCAAGTTTAGTAGTGATACTGACTTGCGAATGTTTGTAACCTTCATGATGAAGGATATGTGTTGGGTGATGACACACCATGGTAAATAAGAAATGGTGGAAAAACCCAAATTTTTAAATGAAGGGATTTTTGAAAACAAAGGAGTCTAGCATACTCCATATAAATGTTTTTCTTAAAAGTCAAAAGCTTTTAAAAACCCATTCATTGAGTAGTCGTACTCACCCACTCCCTTATAGCCCCTTTAGGAAATCCCGGAAAGCCTATCCTGAAAGATATTCAACTAAGATGCCTGTTGTGAGTGGAAATTTTATATCATACCCAGTTGGGAATGATAAGTACCTCAATATAAAAACCCACTATTAAGTGGTATTTTAAACATCACTACTTAGAGAAAGTTGAAAATCATGCAGAAAAACTACTTACCGATTGTAAGTAGATCATACCCGGTTGGTATGATTAGACTTCCTCGAAGGAAGTTGAAAACCCATTCATCGGTTATGAACGGAGGTGTCCTTATACCGAGCAGTATAATGCATATAGAAAACATATGTTTTGTCGGAAGTGCTCTCCCCTAACTGTGTGCCAATGCTTAAACAATTTGGGAGACCTTCTCGACGGGAGCTCGAATAGCTTTGATAGGCCGGGGGCCTCGGTTTTGGAATTTTGGGGCTAAATGCCCGATTTTGAAAATCTTGTAGAGTGGGCCCAAGGCAAGTTGGCATGAGCAAGAGCTCGTAAACGAACATGGTATATGTGCCATAAAACTTAATAAGTGAATTGTTTGGCCATGGTACCAAGATAGGACCGACATGCTCAGTAAACTAGCGGCAGTGCGACATGACAGGTCAACGGACTAGTCAAGACAAACATTTGCGAGTTGAGTTGAGAGTCGGGGCCATTGGACTAGTGGCACCATAGATTACATGGCAATATGAAAAGAACATTATTTGTGCATGCACTATGAGTACGGGATCATCAAGACGCCCATGAGGGGTAGTGATGCGTCCCAAGGGCACTGGACGACCTGGTGGCTATAAGGGCAGTTCGTCGTTCCAAGTGTCTGTGCAAAATCTGGACTAGCACCAAGCGCATGAGACTAGGGTGGTGACAGGATGAGGTCTCTATCCTCATACGGACATGAAGAAGTGATTTCGGGATTGTGGGTCGGATGTCACGTACATCCACTCATTCCCACGGTAGAAGTGGCCGTACTTCTATCCGGGTGACAGGAAAAGTCGCTCCGAAGCCACTAGCGAGTTCAGTAGTGATACCAACTTGCAAATGTGTGTAACCTTCATGATGAAGGATGTGTGTTGGGTGATAACACACCGTAGTAAATAAGAAATGGTGGAAAAACCCAAATTTTTAAATGAATGGATTTTTTAAAACAAAAAAGTCTAGCACACTCCATATAAATATTTTTCTTAAAATTCCAAAGCTTTTAAAAACCCATTCACTGAGTAGTCATACTAACCCCCTCCCTTATATCCCTTTCAGGAAATTTCGGAAAGCCTACCCTGAAAGATAATCAACAAAGATGCATGTAAGACAGGTATGTAAGGTTTAAAATTTCATGCAGTTTTGATTATGCTATTCCAGGAAATGGTGCAGGTTTAAAGGATGTCTTACTCTTTATGGATTATAATAAGGGGAAACCCTTTAATATATCGGGAGAGTGGTGGGTTGTTCACGGGGATCCGACCAAACTATGTCGGGGAGTGACACCACATGTTCAGTCAATGGGTCAAAGGGTGACTCGGATGATGAGTGGTAGGTTGTGTCAACAAAGCCAGACAATCATAGTGCACCACATGGCAGCTTGCACATGTGAAGCTCACACGTACGCGCATAGTATCGTCTTGTTCCTTTAGATTTTTGAACTATAGAGGAGGGGGAAGGTCCCCATAACTCCGATGTGCCTTTACTCCCTCTGACAAAGCTTTAAATCAAGGAATTGATGGTCGTCCATCAAAGAACGGATAGAACCATCAGTTCCCGAGCTCCCTATATAAAGAGATTCTCTCCATTCGTCCTTTCTATACCTCCACAACTCAGATATATCAAATTGCTCCAAATTCTAACTATCCCTAAAGTAAAGCTCTATCATCTATCCATTTCTTCACCTCTGAATACGAAATTGGATTTTATGGAATCCAAAAGTAGTCCTCTACCAGCCTGCACTCTACTTTTAGCTTGAGGGTTGCTAGGGAAACATTGGTAAGGTCGCACAATACCACCACTCCGACGGTCAAATTCGAATAGAAATTATCGAGCTAAATTTGGGCCACCCTCGGACCTCCTCAAGCCAACACTCCTACGACTCTCCACGGTCGAGCCTCTTCCTCCCTAAGCCTTTATGGTAAGTAATTGTCATCACTATTCACCATAATAGTGCATTTACATAATGAAAACATTGAAAATTTTGTCAATTAAATTCTCCCTGCTTATGCTATCAATTGAGGTGAAACTTGATTCTAAGAGGATATCTCTACAAGACTAGTTTCTCATATCAAGAGCTTCGACAACTGTGTCTTCATCAGTAAGAAATCAAAGCTTTATCTCTCTTGAAATGTTTTCTGGTGAAGCTTCATTTGAGCTCAATTCTAGGCCAAATTGAACGATTAAAATTTTGGAATGATCATGGAGAGGTAAAGGAGATGATTAGCATCCTGTTAGGGGCAATTAATGAAGTTTAATTTTTCAATTTCATGAATTAAGGATTTGGGGAAAAAATACAATTTTTGAAGAATTTTTTAGAATTGGGGATTTTTTGGAAATTTGGGGGTTTTTGTGGAATTATCTTAAATTGAGGGTCAATTTGTAAATAAGATGAGTTTAGGGACTCAATTACAATTAAAAATGTTTTTGGGAATTTAATTTTAATTCAAAATAAATATAAGGATCTATTTGTAATTTTTGGATAATTTAAAAGGTTTTATTTTAAATAAAATAATATGAGGATAAAAATGTAAATAAAGTAAATTTAGGATATAACGGAAAATAATTAGAATTTTTTATCAATAAAATAAACTTAGCGACTCATATGCAAATAAAAGAAAACATAGGGACATAAAGGAAATTTTCAGATATTTGATAAATTCATTGTTCGTGATAATGTAGGCGTGAAAATAAAACTTTTTACCTATGATCACAAGACCGTCTAGAGACATTGGAAATTCATCATGGACAAACAAGTCATAGATCTTGGGTGAGTAGGATTTCCAACATCAAGCTCGGTTAAGCTGATGAACGTTAAATAAAATGTTATGAACCTATTTTCCAAAAATATTCTCCATTTATTGTGTGACATTGCTCAAAATACTTTTTGGGTGATATTTCCATTGAAAGCATGAAGCATGAATCCTTTAAATTTTGTTTTGAGAAATTCATGATATCCAGTTGGCCTAAGGCCATGGTTTTGAAAAGAGAAGCGAGTCTAAGGTCACATTTTGAAAACTCGTATAGTGAGCTCAAGGCTAATGGAAACAAGTCCAGTCCAAAAGATAAAATTTGAGTTATGATCCTAATAAAAATTATCTGAAAAAAATAATGTGTGTTTAAGGTGTTGAGCCAAAGTTGGGTTAGAGCTCATTGGGCTAGCAGCATAAATAGAAATGATCTAATCCCAAAAAGACCATTGTATGTGATTGTGATCGTTTATGGAACCAATGAGACGTCTGGTATAGGGTAGTGTTGGTTCTAAGTGTTGTTGGATAGCAAGATTGGGACAAGAGAAGTCATTGCTAGTCTAGTTTCTTATGGGGCTTTGGGTATAAACCTCGTCCCTTAAAAGACAAGGAAACTAAGGAAAGAACCAGTCAACTCGGGCGAGAAAATCGAACCAATTCGCAAATCCTAACAGTTAGAGAAAGGGCAAACTAGGAAATTTATGGATCTCGTGTGACCTGATGAGTTATAAAAGTTATGAGAAAGGACTTTAGGATGAATTGGAAGTGAAAACCAAACCGGTTCAGGTGAACTGGCCTGAACCAGATTGAACCGATTTGAACCACTATTGAACTAGTTTCTAAATTCATTTTTCTAGGTTGCTTAGAAAATTAAATTGGATAACTGAGACCACCATTTGATAGAGAATGAATTTAGATGAATTTACAAATTTTTTATTTTGAAAAACTCGATCGAATCGGGCTTAAACCGGCCAGTTTAAGCTTTGAATCTAATTCGGACCAGTCGGGTTCGGTTCGGAACAGAGTCTTCTTCCTACAGATGATAGCACTGTTCACTCGCTAAAAAATCGAGCAGCGCTGGAAAAGATGAAAAGTCTCCAGCCAGGGAGTTTAGGGAAATGAATGACCACCATTAAGGCACCAATTGGATGGCGAAGAAGTCCCCAAGCTTCCTATATAAAGAGCCATTTCTCATTCATCCTCCTCACACTTGAAAACTCCACTCTCTCCCTACAGCACCATTTTTCAGTGAAGCTCGAACCAGAGCTCCAACTTGGACATTTTTTTGAGCCAAAAAATGTGAGGTCGGGTTCATTAGATTCGGGGAGAAGTTAGCTACATGCATGTAGTCTCCATTTGCTACGAGGGTTGCCAAATAAACGTCGGCATGATAGAACAATGAAGCAGCTCCGGTAGACCAAAGCTGCCCTGTTTCGGTCGAGCTGAAAACAGCCAATTCGAGCCCTCCTCAGGCCAAACCAAGCCCTCCTAACACTTCAACGGCCCTCATACAGCTGAATTAGAGCTGAAATGTAAGCCAATTTGGCTCCCTCCTATAATTTCCGATCAAGGTTAGAGAGAGAACCGGCGAAACTTCACTTACCAAATTCTTCCTCAATTCGACATCAATTGATGTGATTCTTGATCCTAGGAGGAACCTCAAGACGAGAGCTATCTACCCAGAACGAAAGCCCAGACCACCGCATCCCCGACGGTAAGTTTTTGAAGCTTTCTCTCTCTACGTTTAGTTTTCGAAGCTCCATTTGAGCTCATTCCAGTATCAAATCGTGTGATTCAAAGTGTAATTGAATCGTATGAAGGTGTAGGAACTTAAATCTAACTTCAATTTCAACAATTAAACTCATTTGATTGGTGAATTTGATGAAATCAAATTCACCTAAGTTGGAATGTTGAAATTGAGGGAAATTTTGGGGATTTCAAAATTTTGAGAGACAAGTGCAATTTCATAAAATTGAAGACCAATTGGGCATGTTAAAGTTGTTGGTGGACCAATTGGGCAATTTTTGGAATTTTTGGGGTGAAACTTACCATTTTTGTAAAGTATGGGGAAAATGGTAATTTTGGAAATGTTAGGGACCAAATTGGGAATTTGGGAAACTTGAATCCCTTTTTGTGATTTTGAATAAATTGAGGTTCTAAAGTGAAGTTTAGAAGTTTTAGGACTCAATTTGGGGGAAAATCAACATTAGGGACCTAAAGTTAAAGAAAAAGAACTTTAAGGACCTAATTACAATTAATTGAAAAGTTGAGTATTTCATCCATTTATGATGAATGAAGGCTATTATGCCAAGGGATAATGAATAAGGATGTTCATATCGTGTAGGAACGTGAAATACCAGGAACGCCAGAAGGGACAAACTCGCGTAAATACAAAGAACGGGTTAAGAGGAAATCACTGTGTTATCGGGTGAGTGGGATTTTTATATCATATACCCGGTTGGGATGATGAGTTCCTCAGAAATGAAAACCCACTACTAAGTGTAATTTTAAACATCAAACCTAGATGAAGTGATGTAGAAATTATGCGAAAAAAAACTACTTACCGATTGTAAGTAGATCATACATGGTTGGTATGATAAACTTACTTGAAGGAAGCAGAAAACCCGTTCATCGGTTATAAGCGGAGATGTCCTCATACCCGATTGGTGTGATGGATAGAAGAAAAGTTTATTTTATCGAAAGTGCTCTCCCTTGATTGTGTGCCACTGCTTAAAACTTTTGGGAGACCTTCTTGACGAGAGCTTGAAGAGCTCAAATAGGCCGGAGGCCTCAGTTTTTGGAACTAGGGGGCTAATATACCCGATTTTAAAAATCTGGTACAATGGGCCCAAGGCCAGTTGGCATGAGCAAGAGCTCATAAACAAACATGAGTTTAAGCCATGAAAACTTTAAATGAATGATATGTTTGGTCATGGTATCAAGATAGGACCAACAAACTCAATGGACTGGCGGTAGTGCGACATGACAAGTTGACGGACCAATAAAGACAAATAGCTACAGGTCGAGTTGAGAGTCAGGGCCGTTGGACTAGTGGCACCCCAGATTAAATGGCTTATGAGGAAAACTATTGTTTTGTGCATGTACTGAGGTACGGGACCTTCAAGACACCCAAGAGGGGTAGTGATGTGTCCTAAGGGCTACTGGACGACATGGTGGAGAAAAGGGCAATTTGTCGTGCCATCAGTCGAAAAGCTCGACGTAGCTTCTTGCGCATGAGACCAAGGTGGGGTCGGTATCACGCCCCAAGCTGGTTTGGTCAGATCCCCATGATCAACTTATCAATCTCCCGGGTTACTAAGGATTGTCCCTTCTTTTAAACCGTGAGTAAGGCGTCCTTTAAACCTGCACCTTTCCTGGAATAACATAAATCAAAACTACACAAAATTTTAAACTTATTGTACCTGCTTCATAGGTGTGTTAGCTTGTGGTTTTTGGGTAGGCTTTCCCAGGGTTACATGAAAGGGGTATAAGGGAGGGGTGAGTTCAACAACTCAGTGAATGGGTATTTAAAATATGATTTTCATAAAATAGTTTGAATTTGGAGTGTGTCATACTCCTTATTTTTCCTTTAAAACATTTCATTCTCAAATCTCAGTTTTTATAGCCATTTCTCATCACAATGGTGTGTTTATCAACCAACACACACCCTTCATCATGAAGGGAACACACATTCGTAGAGCGGAACATCCACTGCACCCACTTGTGGCATCGGAGCGACTTTACCAGTCGTCTAGATAGAAGCACGCCCACTTCTACCTTGAGAATGAGTGGATGTACGCGACATTCGACCCTCAATCCCATAAACCAAACTCTGTGTCTATATGAGGACAGAGACCTCATCTTGTCCTCACCCCGGTCTCATGCGCATGAAGCTACGTCAAGCTTCCAAGATTGCTGGCACGACTAACTACCCTTATCTCCACCATGTCGTCTAGTAGCCCTAGGACGTATCACTACCCCTCGTGGGCATCTTGAATGTCCTATAACTCAGTGCATGCACAAAACAACATTTTTCCATATAAGCCATTTAATTTGTGGTGCCTCTAGTATAATGGCCTCAACCCTCAACTTGACCTGCAACTGTTTGTCTCGACTAGTCCATCGACCTATCATGTCACACTACCGCTAGTCCATCGACCTATCATGTCGCACTACCGCCAGTCCATTGAGTATGTCGATCTTGTCTTGGTACCATGGCCAAACAAATCATTCATTTAAAGTTTTCATGGCTTAACTCATGTTTGTTTACGAGCTCTTTCTCATGCCAACCGGCCTTGGGCCCACTATACGAGATTATTAAAATCAGGCATATTAGCCCCCAAGTTCCAAAATCGAGGCCTCCAACCTATTTGAGCTATTCGAGCTCCCATCAAGAAGGTCTCCCAAAAAGTTTAAGTAGTGGCACACAGTCAAGGGAGAGCACTTCTCACAAAAATAAATTTTAGCCGTCCATCACACCAACCGGGTGTGAGGACATCTACGCTTATAACCAATGAACAAATTTTCTACTTCCTTCCAAGAAGTTTATCATACCAACCGGGTATAATCTACTTATAATAGTAAGTAGTTTTTCCGCGTAATTTCCACATCACTCCTCATAGGTATGATGGTTAAAATACCACTTAGTAGTGGGTTTTCATTTCCGAGGTGCTTGACATCCCAACTGGGTACGATATAAAAATCTCACTCACCCGATCGTGCAGTGAATTCCTCTTATTTGGCTCTTTGCCCCACGCGAGTTTGTACTTGCTGGCGTTCTTAGTACTTTGTGTTCCTACACGATATTAACATACTTGTTCAATATCCTTTGGCCTATTAACCTTCATTCACCACAAATGAATAAAACATTCAAACTTTTTGATTTATTGCAATTAGGTCCCTAAAGATCTTTTTCTTTAACTTTAGGTCCCTAATGCCGAATTCCCCCAAATTGAGTCCCAAAACCTCTAATTTCACCTTAGTACCTCAATTTATTCAAAATCACAAAAAGGGGTTCATTTTTCCCAAATTTCCAATTTAGTCCCAACTTTTTCAAAATTACCATTTTGCCCCTACTTTACAAAAATGGTAAGTTTCACCCCAAAATTTCCAAACTTTGACCAATTGGTCCTCCAACATCTTTATCATGCCCAATTGGCCCTCAATTTTATGAAATTGCACTTTAGTCCCTCAAATTTTTGAATTTTCCAAAATTTCCCCAATTTCAACCTTCCAACATAGCTAAATTTGATTTCATTAAATTGACCAATAAAATGAGTTTAATTGTTGAAGTTGAAGTTAGATTGGAGTTTTTACATCTTCATACGATTCAATTGCACTTTGAATCACACGATTTGAAGTCGGAACGAGCTCAAATGGAGATTCGCCGGAAAACTAGACTTAGAGAGAGAAAGCTTCGAAAGCTTATTGTTGGGGGTGCAGCGATCCAAGATTTTGATCTAGGTAGATAGCTCTTGTCCTGAGGTTCCTCCTAGGATCAAGAATTGCATCAATTGATGTTGAATTGAGAGAGAATATGGTCAGTGAAGTTATGTCGGTTCTCTCTCTAACACTGATCAGAAATTATAGAGGGTAGCCAAATTGGCTTACCTTTCCGCTCTAATTCAACTCTAAGAGGGCTGTGGAAGTGTTGGGAGGGCTTGGTTTGGCTTGAGAAGGGATTGAATTAGCCGATTTCAGCTCGGCTGAAACAAGCCAGCTTCGGTCCATTGGAGCTGCTTCACTGTTCTATCACGCCGACATTTCTTCGGCGATCCTCGGAGCAAATGGAGACTATACGCGTGTAGCTAACTTCTCTCCAAATCCAAAGAACCTGACCACGCCTTCTTTGGCTCAGAAAGATGCCCAAGTCAGAGCTCTGGTTCGAGCTTAACCGGAAAATGGAGCAGTAGGGAGAGAGTGGAGTTTTCAGGTGTAAGGAGGATGGATGAGGAGGGGATCTTTATATAGGAAGCTCAGGGACTTCTTGGTCGTTCGATTGGTGCCTTAATGGTGGTCATTCATTGCATGAAACTCCCTGGCCGGAGACTTTTCATATTCGTCGGTGCTGCTCGATTTTCTAGCAAGTGAACAATGTTGTCATCTGAATGAAGAAGACATTGTTCCGGGCTGGACCGGTCCAAATCGGTCGGTTCAAGCCTAATTCGATTGAGTTTTTCAAAATTAAAAATTTTTAAATTCATTATCTATCAAATGGTGGCCTCAATTCTCCAATTTGAATTTTCTAAACCACTTGGAAAAATGAATTTAGAAACCCGTTCAATAGTGGTTTAAATCGGTTCAAACTAGTTCAATTTGGTTTAGGTTCGGTTCACCTGAACCGGTTTGGTTTTCACCTCCAATTCATCTGAAAGTCCTTTCTCATGACTTTTGTGACTCTTTAGGTCATTCGAGATCCATAAATTTCCCGGTTTACCCTTTCTCTATCGGTTGGGGTTCGTGAACTGCTTCGGTTTTCTCACCCAGGTTTACAGATTCTTTCCCCGATTTTCCTATCCTAAAGGAGCAGGGTTTATAGTCGGGATGAGGAATCTATCCTCATATGGACACAGAGTATTTATGGTCTGAGGGTAAGACGTCAGAGTCGTTCACTCAGACTTCGAGTAGAAGTCAGAGACTTCTATCAGGATGGATGGTAAAGACTCTCCGATCCATAAGTGGTGCAGTTGGCATAACTGCATCTCGCAGATGTGTGTGATCCCTTCATGATGAAGGGCGTATGTTGTTTGTGAAACACACTAAATAAGGAAATGGGAAAGAGATTATGAAAATCGTGAAAATGATTTGAGAATCCTTGTAAATGAATTGGGAAACCATGGAAAAATATTTTGATGAACTAGAATTTGAAAAAAAAATATATTTTTAATGAAATCAGGAGTCTGGCACACTCTGATGAAAAAAAATTATTTATGTGAAAACTCTCACCCAACACTCATTCACTGAGTTGTCAAACTCACCCCCCCCCCTCCTCCATTTACCACTTTTCAACTAACCTTAAAAATCTATCGGTAGTTGAACCTTAAGGCAGGTATGTAGAATTTATATTCATTTTGATTAATGTTATTCCAAGAAATGTACAGGTAAGAAGGATGCCTTGCTCCCCACGGTTTAGAAGATGAGAAAATCCTAAATAAACTGGGAGAATGGCAGGTTGTTCATAGGGATCCGACCAAACTGGGTCGGGGCATGACATTGGGAGTCCCTATGTGCATTTGGGACCGATGAGAAGCAAGAGAGGACTCGTCCCTCTATAGCGGATAATTTCATTTGAAAAATGTTTGGGGGTGGTCAATGATTCTTACACATGAATGTTGTCGAGGTTGTAGCTTTGCACCAATGTGATAGATGTTATAGTATCTCACCAAGGTGGACGGTAACTACGTTACGGGCTACAAGTGGGAGATTATAGTCTTATATGGTATATTTTGTGAATGATTGATCTTTTTTTTATGTGAAAGGGTATGTTTGATTGTTTGTCTAATACAAACTCACAATAATAACAAAAAAGGGAAATTTAAAATATCGAAACATGTTTTTGAAACCTTATAACTTGAAATTTACTCAGTTGTTGAATTCACCCACCATTTTTTAATATTTTAAGAAAAATATAAAAATAAACATTATTGGTGATATTCCCGCATGTTATGTTTTATTTTTTTAATATTATTATGGTATATTTTAAATTGAAAAATATTTTTTTTAAATGATGTTGAAATATTTTTGTTCATGACTTACTTCTGCAAAGGTTATGATAACTAAATCAATTATACCGATGACGAATTTTTCACAATGTTCCAATCAATCGGGTCGAAGTATAACACATGCTCCAGAACTCAAATGTTGATTAACATTGATCTGTATTTGTATTCTCAAGAAAAAAAAGTATATCTCCTAAAGGTCATTCACACATAAAACCTCTTCTACTCCAAATTTTCATTCATTATTCATAATATAAAGATTTCTAGGTAAATTATGTGTTTGGACCTAAAATAGGATAGAGATAAAATTTACCCGAGTCAAATTAATACTTTTGTCCCTTCCTTTAAGCATATGCTATGTCTTTTAATAGACTATGGAGCTCTTTCAAGTGCCTTGACATGGCAACCTTATCAATAAATTCAAAGTAAAATACATTTGAGATAACCACAAAAACCTTGCAATTGCCAAAGTTAGCCCATGACCACTTCAAGGCTTGGGTGATGATCCCACAATTGATCTTTCGCTAATACTCTACCCACTAGTAGATTAGTCGAGCTAGTGCCTACAAGTGTTAGTTGCATATGGATTGCTTTTCCTATTAGAAGGGTCAATCTTAATATTCGATTGATATATAAGTGTTTCAAGAACTTTTATTAAGATAGTAATAAATTGGAAAAAAATATACAAAATAAAAGGTAGGACACCCGATATATTGAACTAAATAGTTCAATACCAATGACCCGGGAAGGTAGTTGTTATATTATTAGCTAATGCGTTGTCAAGAAACATGTCAAACACAAGTGAAATGCGAGAACTAAGTGATGGACAGTCAACTAGTGAAATTTCGTCCTATTGTAAACTAGGAGCCTTCGATAGACCTACTATAAGTAAAAAAATTAGTGAAATTGTTAAACTTAATAAGTGAAAGCTAAGTGGAAGGGATGAAAATCCTATGTTTGAACGGAGATTGAAAGTGTCCAATTTTTTGTGCAAACAATTTGCCATGTGTGTATAAATAACTTTGTGTACCTATTTTAGTCCAGATTTCATTAAATTAATCAAGTAAACAAAACTTACAGTAGTGGGAGAGAAAAAAGGGGCCGACGAGACCACGCCATAACAAAGAGTACCACCGGTGGCCAATAGAATGTGCACTAGGACAACGTTTACAGATGAAAAAATGACTTAGGCATTCTTTTCATGCTTTCATGGATAGTTGGACTCTCTAGGGGATAACCCTCAATGAATGTTGATGGTAAGTGACCGTTGATTTAGTATTAGTATTTTAGTGGGGATATATTATAAATTAATAAGGGTTTGATTGATACCTCCATTTATATAATATGCTAATTAATTCACTTATAAAATTTTGATTAAGAAATCAATTTAGATACAAAATTTAAAATTTGGTTCATTTTGCAAACAATTTGGTTTAATAATATAATGAAAGATTAATCCATTTAATGTGTTACGTATACACACTAATGATTGCCCTTAAATTGAAGGGACAATTAAAGCTTTTGTTTATTAATTGGGATTATTGAGATTTTGGACTATAATTATGGATTAATTCGGCCAATTTGTCTGGATTTATGGGTCTTGTCTGTATGACTGAACTTTTCATTTCGGGTCGGTTTAAACTATCAAGTCGACCCGTTTAATGGAGCCCGTTCGGAGCCGATCTCTTCAACCCGACTAGCTCTCTTGTCAGAGGTGAACGAAGGCAATTCCTGACACTCACCTCTCCTCCCTCTGTCCGTCACCTTTGATCCATTTCATCACCATCAAGTCTTTCTTTCCCTTTACTGATCATTGACATCTTCTGTTGTATCGCCGACAACTCTTCCCATAAATCCACAGTCTCTACTCCGCTTGACGATGTCAAAACCCTCGTCGAGAGTCATTTACGGTTTCCTCAGAGTACAGTACATTCATCAGCAACTTCACAGCTCAAAGCCCCCTTTATCGAGATGCCAATCCTCTTACGCGACCTACTCAGCTCATCGCCAATGTTCCAATTTCATTGGATCCTCGAACTTCTCGGATTCGGCAAGATCAAATTTCCTGCGTAATCGAGCATTTCCTACTAAAGCCGCCTCGTCTGCACCATTTCCCAATGTGAGTTTGTTTAAAAATTCCTACTTTCTGAGAGCTGCTCATTTGCAATTTGGGCTCCGGCGCTTCTCCGTGGATAGCTCTCCCAAGTACAAGAATTTCGCGGAGAGGGTCTTCAGAATGCCGGCGAAGTCGGTTGCTTCCAGTTTCAGTCGGTACCGCGAGGCCATAGGTCTGCAGATTGAGGCCTTCTTGAGGAGGAATTCCCTCGTTCTATTGGGGGCCGGAGGGGTTTTGCTATGTGCTTTGTTGTGGAAGATAATGTTTGGACTTGCCAATACTTTTGTGGGAATTTCGGAGGGTATAGCAAAATACGGTTTCCTTGCTCTTTCATCCGCTATAGTTGCTTTCACAGTAAGTCCTTCCTGGTATTGGCAATCAAATTTCTGCTTGCAGTACTTGCTTTGCTTCTTATCACTCTCCTTTGATTAAATTCTCATTATAATGTATAGCCTCTATGCTTGTAATGAGGATTTTGCTTTAATACGTTTCCTAGCTTGTTCTGTTTGTGGACAATGGTTAGGGTGATTGGGGTATAAATTGCAGATCCATTTAGTCCAGCAGTAAATAGAGAGAGGACCCTCTACATGTTTAGATGTGGAAATGCCAATCATTATGCAGTTTACAATTGCATGGCTATGTGATACCTCTGTGTTTATTGGAAATGATGTGGGTCTCTTGGCATCGAATGGGGAAATAAAACATGCAGGTTACTTTTATCAGACAAAATTCTGACTGCTTCTTTGTTGTCTACCTGAGTAAAACATTTGTTAGCAGAAGGCCATATGCATAATTTACTGTGTATAAATCACCAACTCAAATGCTAAATCTTGATTGAATTTCTGAAAGTGCAACATCCATTAGTTTTTTTGTTGAACCAGTTATGTTGTCAGAGTTCCTTTGTCTGTAAATTCTATTGCGACGTGCATCGTGTGAAACCAACCTGCAAATTATTGGAAAAATTGCAACATAATTTGTTGCAGGGAAGTCTTTCTAGGTCTGTGTGATTGGATATACATAAATGTGCCTGCTTCAAACTGCTCATCCTATTAGTTTCTTTTTAAATATCTCCTAAGGGCCTCTTTGTCCGGTCGAGATTGACAATCAATCCGGACAGAGTATATAGAATAGCTATGAGGATGCTGAATACACATGCGGGAATTCTTGAGGTGATGGGTGCCCCACTCTCAGGAACAAACTTAAGAGCCTATGTGATGTCAGGGGGAGGTGTTATACTTAAGAAATTCAAGCTCAGGCTGAGAGGCAAGCGGTGTTTCCTCATCTTCCCTATACGAGGCTCTGAAAGGAAAGGCTTAGTTAGCATCGAAGTCAAAAAGAAAAATGGCCAGGTCTGCTTCTCTAGTGCCTTTCTCCATAGCTCCATTTGTCTCATCATATAATTTTCAATGAAAGGACCATCTGCATCACTAACATTTGAAAGCTCTTGCAGCTATTTAAATTATCACACAAAATTGAACATGGAAAATGTTGAAGTTGCGGATGATTATGCACTTGGTGCAAAAAGCTTTCTTTTACACTTGTCTTTTTGGATGCACAAGTCATTTAAAGAGCATGCAATTTAGTGTTGTCATCAGCCTCATATTTCTCTTGTGGTAATTGTGCAGTACGATGTTAAGTTGCTAGCAGTTGATATTCCCATGGCATCTGGACCTGATCAACGATTGTTTTTAGTTGGGGACGAACAAGAGTATCGAGTAGGGGGTGGACTGATATCAGAGTTGAGAGATCCGGTTTTGACTGCGATGGCAGCTACTAAAGAGTTTGATGATCTTGATGAGATTGAGGAAGAGGAAGATGCTGAAAGAGAACTCGAGGAGGCAGAGAAAAAGCACCGAGAACAGATCGAGAGGCTTGAGAAGGCCAGTAGAGAGTGATTTTCTTCTTAGAGTCGGATGCACCTCTTTTCAAACTGTCTTTCTTTCACAGGGATTCTTTTCAAAGACCCCTCTAGAATCACTTGTGGTAACACCTGACATCAATTCAAGAAAAAGGGGCTTTTTTTTTCTGTCTGCTTTTATATCCCCAACCCTTGAATCGAATGAGCTATAATAATCATCTTCCAATGATCTCCCTAAATAGTTCCATGCTGGAGTCAATTTTAAGGTGTCTTCAAGTGAGTTATCTGAATGCACCCATTTCTGATATCTTGTCTACCCATGAATCTTCTCCTAAGATTTGTTCACTTCCTTGAGTGTATCTAAGACAATGTCTCCCATGAAAAAGCAAGAAACAATGTCGAACATGTCATTACCAATGATCATGCATAGTTGTTCTACCACTGTTTATTGATTGTCTTCACCGATCAGTAGGAAGATGAGATCATCACCAACAACCCACAGAGGACAAGCGGGGCCGAGAAGAAAGGGCAGTGGTCGCTCTCGATCGTGTACGTCTCGGCCGGCGGCCACCTCCTTATCATGGATTCCTGCTGCTCGCGCTTCAGGACGTTATCATGCACAGATTTGATATAGACACGTGGTACCATGTCCATGTCCCGGGCGAAGTAATCATTGAATCGGGCATTTTGGAGGGCAAGCATAGGACCTGGCTTCATGAGCATGGAAGCTAAGGTAGAGTCCTACAAGATCATCAAAAGAAGACGATCACAGAAGAACATTCCGACAGTATGTATTATTTCAGGAATGTATGGAGCTTATTAGATATAACTTTTACCTCTTGGGGGCTCATCTGGTACATGATCGAGCGCTGAAATTCTTTCTTAATAAGAATACTGGTCGGGTATTTATCGTACCCTTTCCGAAATCCAAGAACATGAACATCCCCATATACCGATAGATCAAGCACACCCTGCACAAGCAGAAGAATCCGAAAGAGTTAAGATACTTGCAGAAGAATGGGGCAACCTGAGTTCTATATACACATATATAGACACTTCTTGTGTGCATGCTATATATTGATCATCATCCTAAAATCAGAAGGAATCCCACTTCAGATATTATCTTGCTTCTCTAATCTTTGGTCTTCTTCTGATCTAGGATATGCAGTTATGGTATAGAAACTTCCAGAAAAAAAAAAGACGATGGGGTGAACATCATTTACATCTTTCACGTCTTGATCTGTGTAGAACCCCAACCGCAGCATCGTGGCCGCCACGAAAACTGCCACTCTGATCTTTCCGGCGAACCCTCTCATGGCCTGAGTCAGGCTCAGCCCTCCGGCGCTGTGCCCCACCAGTATCACCTAATCCACCAAATCTGAAGTTGATCATATATACTTAGTTTTCTTTACAACAGTATTATCACAACCCTCGTGATCAAATGGTTTCATTTAAGGGTATGAACGATATTGCCAACCCGTTCATTCTCAGGGAGGGATAACATGAAGTCCGTAAGGGGCATGTTGTAGTCATGGAATGAGACTATTGAGTTGGCATCGGTCCCGTCAGTGCCGGCGCTCTTCAGGTCGATGCAGGAGACAGTGTATCCGGAGCTCTCCAAGAGGGTTCTAACCTTGTACCAGCACCATGCTCCTAATCCGAAGCCGTGGACGAACACAAAGTGCGCTGGCCGCTGTGGCATCACTGACCCGGCCCTCTCTGCCTCTGCCTTTTTCATGGGAAGATCACTCCAGCCCTACGATCGTAGGTCAGCGATGAGTGTGTGTTTGTAGTACCTTTGGAATCATTCAAGTAACCAAACTTTTTAAAAAGATTTAAATTAGTTGCCATGATAAAACAGTTAAATTAGTTATCAGGATAAAACAGTTAAATTAGTTATGGAAAGAGTGCAGAGAGAGAGAGTCAGCAGCCCTTTCCTTCATGATACCTTTATTTGCCTATAAAAACTTCTGTAAATGTTTGCACACTTTATTTGGATTTTAGCAGTAACCATATATTTGGTTCACTTATTACAGGGATGTTCACTTATTGTTGCCTTGGTCTGCGTCCACCTATAGAAGGAAGCTCCAAGGTTCACCCGTCGCCCGAAAGAGGAGGAATGTGGCCGATACCAACGGTCTGTGGTAGCTCTCGAGGGCGTTTTGTCTTGGCAGAGGCTCGGGCCTCGAGGACATGTGTTGTAACCGGTTAGAGAAAGATCAAGGCACCGTATCATATCCCGGTTATCCTCGGTGAACCGGGCGGTAATGATGGCACGCACCATCCTAGGCTATGGAGGATGGCGGCTAAGGTGGAGTCCTATACACCATGCATATTTAAGTAATTACTTGGGCGTGGAGTCATAAATTTTAAAATATATATTTAAGTGAAAGTTATGCATAATAAATAATAATATATTTAATTATAATGAATTATATGAATATAGATAAATAAATAAAAATGTAATCAATGAATTATTAATTTAATTATATCTTCTATATTGGACATGACTCTGTTTACAGTAATAATGTCTTTTAAACTGACTTGACACGACCCTGGACCCAGCTCAAATCAGGGCTTGTGCCAATCCAGACCCTCACTTGAAGATCCATGGGGAGGATACAATCCCCAAGCGAGTTGAACATGCAAGGTCTGGACCTTCCAAGGCCTACTCGACCCTGCCATCCTAGTCACAACTATGCTCATATTGCAGTACTTGTTTAACTATGAATGGGCTCTCTCTTTATAGGCTAGGCTGCCCAGTGGAGTGGAATGGGGTTGGAGGGGAAAACCATTAAATATTTACAAAGTGGATGGATTCTTGCTTTTTGTGCGATCTCTTTGAAAAGGAGAGCCCCAAAGGGAATCGCTCTTTTCTTTTGCCTCCAACTCCTTTTTTCCGGATCGCTCTCACGAGAACTTGCAGTGAAGTTGCCTGTTTGGGAGGATGAAAGCATAACCCCGAAAAGAGCGAACACTTCTTGAAGTTTCGGCATGACGAGAACGAATTTAGTAATCAAAGCACCCGTGGAACTGCAGTGAAGTTGCTGTTTCCGGAAATCGGCAACATGGGCACGAAAGAAGTCTGCGATTTAATAGTAGGCGATGTGATGTGATCTGCCTGGCTACCATAAAACACCAATTTCACTTTGGAAACTCATCCAATGACACCACCATCAATCGTTTTCTCATATGTAACTCTACCTGGATATGGACTTACGGGCTACTTTTCCTTCACACCACGATGGTGTCATGCGTCATTATCTAACACTCATGACAATGATTTGATACCACTGCACAGTATAACCGAGATTCCCAAACAATGGACCTGATTTTTATTCCATGCTTGCTCATGAGCAAGCTGGATCCTCGGAGCCCTGACATGGACTTTACATTTTAGCTAAGCTGTAAAAGGAAATAAGCCTATATGGGTTCTCAGCCTCATGAACGCCTCGTACTTTTGATCGGGTCTCAGTCCAAAGATCGTAATTACACCAATTGCTAGGATGTTTCTATGGGTGGCATGTAGTGAGTGCATGAGGAGGGATGCTGCTCATCAATGGCTCTAGTTCGACTTACGTACAGTATATAATCAGCAGTGCGGTAATTACATGCAATACGCTTTTCATGGGTAGAATGGAGTAGATATTAACGATATAGGGTTGAAATTAATATCCACATTAACGAAACTTGATGAATCATATAAAATTCATATTATCAGATCACTCTGGTGGATGTTGACATTATTGAGTGTGAGATATCAACCATGGATGTACAGAGGACCGACCTGCCCTAAAAAGGAGAGAACTGTAAGCTTAACATATTACTATTGACATAAAACAGACACGATGATCTTCATCGATGTATCCTATCAGAAGGTAGCCGCGATCTTCACCAGCAACCCGTAGAGGAGGAACGTGGCCGAGAAGAACGGGCTGTGGTCGCACTCCAGGGTGTACGTCTCGGCCGGTGGCCACTTCCTTATCATTGCTTCTTGCTGCTCGAGCCTTAGGACGTTGTCGTGAACCGCTTTGATGAACACCCGAGGCACCTTGTCGATGACACCGTTCTCCTCCGCAAACCGGGCGGTTTGGAGGGCAAGCATCGGTCCAGGCTTCAGAAGCATGGCAGCTAAGGTGGAGTCCTATGTATGAAACGAAATTACATGCTTCGGCAAAAAAATCGACCGTGTACATATGGTTTATAATGTACCTCATGAGGGCTCATCTGGTATATGATCTTGCGCTGGAATTCTTTCTTCAGAACGGCGCTCGTCGGCGGCTTATCGAACCCTAGCCCGAAACTGACGTCATAAACGTCGTCCCCAAATTCCGACAGATCAGGCACTCCCTGCATTCGACGGCAATAACTATCAAAGCGAGCCTTGTAAGTAAGGAAGTTACAGAATACACGGAAAAAAAGCAAGTATACAAGCCCAATACAGATGGCATAATTCATTGGATGCTTATGATGATGGATATTTTGGATTGGTACGACACTGACAAAATCGTAATCAAGACGTTTGGATACGGCTGTTTCGCAATGAAGATGGTTGAAGAGGAAACGTAGGGAGCGATGGCCACTATGGTCAAACGCGGGACAACAGCTTGTGGTGCTGTCGGTCGACCCCTGATTTTCAACCTTTTTTGATGGGCAGATTGAAAGAAGGAAAAAAAATAGTAGACAATGACATCAACTAGGCACTCCATGGCAAATCATACTTGAGATGGCGACACAACTTTCCCTTAATTTCGAGGATTCGACACATAATACAGACCTCATTATATTTATATGGTCATTATATTTATATTATAATATTAAAAATAATTAATTTAAATTTAATAAACAAATTTCTCCCAATAAAAAATGGAAAAAAATGTGGTTGATGAATGTGAGTGAAGAGACATGTTACTCAATTTGTTTTTACATCTTTCACGTCCTGATCTGTGCAGAATCCCGACCGGAGCATAGTCGCCGTCACGAAAACCGCCGCTCTGATCTTTCCCACGAACTCCCTCATGGCCTGCGTCAGGCTCAGCCCTCCAGCGCTGTGCCCCACCAGTATCACCTACGAATTACACGACCAAAATGTTTTTGTGTATGGACGATCAATCAACTCGAGTGGAGGGTTTATGAGGAATTGAGTCAGTTAATGATGTCAATGAACCTGTTCGGTTTCGGGGAGAGAAGCCATGAGGTCCATTAGGGGCTTGTTGTAGTCATCGAAGCAGAGGACCGAGTCGGCGTTGGTGGGGTCTATGCCAGAGCTCTTGAGGTCGATGCAGGAGACACAATAGCCAGAGCTCTCCATGAGGACCCTCAGCTTGTACCAGCACCATGCTCCGCCACCGAGACCGTGGACGAGCACGAAGTGCGTCGGGGGCGGCGGCCGCCGAAACTCCGCCGTCTCCGCTACCTCTCCCATGGGAAGGATTTTGGCTGACAAATTTTGTGTACTTGTGGCAAGCAAAAGTAAGCTGCTCTTCAATTTGCGCTCTTGGCTTTGGCTTTTATTTGCAAATTGAAGTTGTGGATGCCGTGAGATCTAAAATACTCCATTTTTCCAAAATTATAAAAAAATAGTACAATTACTCATTTTTTCCGAAATCATTAATCTAAATAATAGGAGCCATAATCACATTCAATTTCTTTCCCGCCTATCCCTTGTAGTCTGAAAACTGGATTAATGGGGGTGATGGACGACTTTAGGCATGGATTCCGTGTGTCCGTCTGCACTCACGAGTAAATGTGAGCTTTTTGCATCATCAAATTCCACGATGGGAAGGGATTCCGATCAAAGGGTGGACGAGCAATGGACAGCCGGGACTTGCAGACATAGCCAATGGGCCAGCTAATATCCACGTGGCAGCGTATAGGCCATTTACACAGGACGTTTATCGTGGGTCGCGTTGCATGTATATCGTACTTAATATAATTCTTTTTTTTTGCACAATGTACTTAATATAATTCGAATGCCAATGCTTTAGTCATCCTTAATGATTAGCCTATGATGATTGTTTACTTCTAGTCTTAAATTCTTTTATTTATTTATTTTATAATAAACATGTTAAAATACTAAATATAATACAAAATTTTGCACGAAAATTTAATTTATATACAAATATTTTAGTAGGTTGAATTGGAAAATGATGGTCTGTTTATTTTGTTGCTATCCAAGATTGACAATTTTATTCTTTTAATATCACAATTTTATATAATTTTATTTTAAAAACAATTTAATTTTATTTTTTCACAATATTTTATTTATTTCACTCAAATAAGATATTATATGACAATTAGACCACATTCAACATTAAAAAATAAAAACTTAATGACATTAATCTCATCATTATATATATGTGATAAATTAAATTTATAATAATACAGGAAAATCTACATATTACACTATTGATTTGAAAATTTACGATATTAATTAAATATATAATTGTTTATATATAAATTATGCTCTTTAACTATAAGTTTCCTTTCTCGAGTAAATATTGGTACCTCCCGCGATGGGGAAAATTGTCTTTCATCGGACCGGGCAAAAATTAAAAGCAAATAAAGAGAAACAAAAAATAAAACCTATTGTTGAAGGGTTTGATTAGAATTTAAAATTTTTATAAATAAATTGTATTATTTACAAAATTTTAAAATTAATTAGAATTTAAAATTTTCATAAATCAATTGTATTATTTACAAAATTTTAAAATTAATTAGAATTTAAAATTTTCATAAATCAATTGTATTATTTACAAAATTTTAAAATTAATTAGAATTTAAAATTTTCATAAATCAATTGTATTATTTACAAAATTTTAAAATTAATTAGAATTTAAATTTTTTATAAATTAATTGTAATATTTATAAAATTTCAAAATCACGAGAACAAGTAACTAACTTAAATCTACTTGAATTATCTTCGAAAATCTCGTATCGGTTTTATTCCGCTAATTGGTTCTTTTGACCTTTTTACTTTTTTTTTGGTTTTCTAAAAGTGAGGTAGACACCAATATAAATAAACCTGAGTGGACCCGTACCTGGATCACACACGAACTCGACCAGACATGACATAATCAAAGATAAATTGGACTCGATCACTGTGTGGGACCAGATCTGAATTTACTTGGACTCCAGGGCTGGGTCTAGAATGTTATATCTAACGTCGGGTTCAGTCTGTGTCCGAGTCTCCCTACGAGACCTATATCCGATTTAGAATAAATAAATAAATATTAAAAATAATAAACAATCCTTAAAACCTTATAATTTTAATAAATGAAGTTAAAGTGCAATGCAAGTATTATTACTTGAAAATGAAAGGTAATAGGAGTATACCAAATACTCATTTATTTCAAAACTATTAATAATATAGTATAAATTCAAATAAAAAATATCATAAAAATATTAATTTAAGAGTTCATATGAAACACTCCCTCCAAATAATTTATAAAATGCTACTAATATTTTATTTTACACCACAATTTAAAAAATTATAGTTTGAATGGAAATGAGAGATTTAACCTGATTAAATCATATTTGATTAGATTTAGGGTTGATTATGCTTAAGTTTGAGGATTATGGTTTGAGAATTAATCATCGGTTATAAATTTAGAGTTTAAATTTGAAAACGAGAGATCATATATTACCAGGCTGGGTTTGAATTTAACATCACGTGAACATGTATATTATCGAGTCGGGTCAAAATTAAGTCCAACCATGTGAACCTAATCATTGGGTTCGGGCTGGTATGGGTCCACCACATCCAACCCTATTTTTGGACATCCCTAGTGTTAGGATGAGGTGAGCTCATGCCCAGATTACTAACTACCAAGAATTTATGTTCTCCATCTCAACCTACATTCAAAATTATAGATGTAGTATTGTCTATTTTTTTTTCAAAATCAAGTATTTATTTCTTAAACGATGAATTGTTTTCTTGAAAAATAACATTTTCCTTCCACATACTAATACAATCAAAATTCATAGACAATTGTTCAAGTACACATGGTTCATTACAAGTCACATAACATTCTCATCTTTCATATAATCGTGTTTTGAGATGACCACAATAAAATATTCATTTCCATTAACTCAATATTATTTTTGGACCAACTAGTACATGATCACGAAAACCCAATTTAGTCCACACGTATCATTGTGACCATCTAATCGATGCGTCATACGAACACAATGAAGCACAATATTGTAAATAATGTTTTCTCATATTAAGAAATCTAACTTTGAATATCGAAAATTTTAAAAAAAATTGAGATTTCATTTAAATCAAAATTGGTATAGAGAAAAATAAAAATAGGAATTTGAGTATTCTCAAATAATCAATGAATATTTAAAAAGAATGAAAATGAACCATGAACTAAATTAGGTGTGAGAACTAGATCGGTTTAGGGTGAACTACACCTGAACCGAATTGAATCGAATTAAATTTAGAATAACCCGTTCAAATATTTATTTTTAAGGTGACTTAAAAATACCAATTTAGAAAATTAAATTCACTACTATGTAGAAAATAAATTTAGAAAATTTTAATTTTTAGAAAATCGGTTGAATTAGGCTTAAATCGACTGATTTTCGATTTTGGGTCACCAAACCCTGTCTGATCGAACCGGTCAATGGTCCAGTCGATCAATGGACTGCTTGCTAAGTTAACGCCCAGGCAGCACGCACGAACAATCAATGTGCGGCGTGTGGGGAAGAGTGGTCAGTCAGCCGCTCGGTCAACGTCTAAAAGCGCTGATAAATCAAGCGTGACGAGATCTAGCTCCCCATATTAAGAGCTCCGACAACCACACCCTTGCCAGTAAGAAATTAAAGCTTTGTCTTTAAAGAAATATTTTTCAGCGGAGCTTTATTTGAGCTCAATTCTAAGCTAAATTGGATGATTCAAAACTTAGAATGATCGTGGAGAGGTAGGGGAGATGTAGCACCATGACATGAGATAATTAATCGAGTATAGTTAGTCAATTTGAGGAATTGAGATTTTGGGGCTAAAATACAATTTTGAAGAAATTGAGCGATTTGGGGACTTTTGTAAATTTGGGATTTTTTTTTGCAATTTACATAAATTGAGAGTCAATTAAATAAGTATAGTTTGGGGGACTTAATTACAATTAAAAATAAATTTTGGGAATTTAATTGTAATTAAAAATAATATAATGCTTTATTTATAATTTTGGATAATTTAATTTTTTAGTAAAATTATTTCGGGATAAAATTGTAAATAAAGTGAATTGAGGAAATTATGGTAAATAATTGGGAATTTATTTGTTAATAAAATAAATTTAGAGTCATATATGTAAATAAAAGGAAAAATAGGGGCATTAGTGGAATTTTAGATAATTGATGGGTGCATTATCCGTGATAATATAGGTGTGAAAAGAAAACTTTCTACCTACAACTGTGAGACCATTCCGAAATATCGAAAATCCATCCAAGACAAACAAGTTACGAAACTCGGTTGAGTGAGATTTCTAGTATCGAGTTCGATTGGACCGATAATGCGTTACTACTCACAAGTTAATATCATTCTTGCTTAGAGAATCCATATTTTTCGAAAATATAGTGCACTGATTGTGTGAAACCACTGAAACCAATTTGGGACATATTTCTAAATAAATCATGAAACATGTTTATAAGACTACCATTGTATGGTATATGGATACACATCAGAGGGATGACCCTCACATAGTTGGCGTAGGCCTCCCAAAAATTTCTCTCCACCTCTTCTTGGACCTGAGCCTCATCCGGTTTTCGGGGTGGAGAGATCTCATCTTCCACCAAGCGGGGAGGGGTCCTCCCCCGAGGTTCCCTCCATGGGACGTACTCCTCTATCCTTTGCTCCATGGCATTTCTTCAGGGAATGTATTCCCCGTTTTCATTCCTGTTCATGATTCTCCGTAGGGTTTCAGGGGTTATGTAGTATGGTTTGTGAGGACTCGTTAGGAAAACTATGCTCTGATACCACTCAAGTAGACACACCCCAACTAGGTTCGGTCGGTCCCGTGATCAACATGCCACCCTTCCATGAGCCATCCCAATGATCCTATCTTGATCGCCCAAAGAAGGTAAGGTGTATCGACATACGTTCCCTTAACATGTTTTAAATGTTGTGATGGGGGATGTACCTTGAGGGTTGAGCCTTCGCTTGAGATTTCGGTTTCATCTGACCCGATTCCTTTTAAGTATTCCTGAAAGGGTGAGAGGAGGGGAATGAGTATATACTCAGTGAGGGAAAATTTCTACAACGATCGATTTATTTGATTTGGTCACTTAATTCATTATTTAAGTTTTGCATAGCATTCACATATCAACCGCCCTTTTCTATCATAGAAAGGGATTACACGTTTGCAAAACAGTCCCCGACTATTCCATTTGTGGACTAGAGTGCTTTTACCATCCACCCTGATAGAGGTTCACAATCTCTACCTAAAGTTTGAGTGGACATCGCGTGTCTGACCCTCAAACCCTATTCACACTTCGTGTCCGCTTGGTGGGACGAGACCTCCTTCCTTGTGCTCCCTCAGTCTTAGTGCACAGGAAGCTCCCAGAGCTTCTCGACATACTAAATGACAAGCCGCCTTTATGCTCTCTGGGTCGTCCAACAGCCCTTGGGACCACCACTACCCCATACCGGGTGTCTCAATGGTCTCACATCACATGCATGCATAATCAAGAATTTTACTCATCATAACCATTATCTTTGACCCACCAACACAAGGGTCCATTAGCTCGGCTTCAGCCCCATGCGCACTAGCCTAAAGGGCTCATCGACCCGGCTTTGACTTAGCAGCTACCTGGCCTAACAAGCCCAATGACTCGCTCTGGATTCGGTGGGTTAAACACACAATTATCCATTCTTTGGGACTTCTAATAGCTCATAACATACTTATTTTTAACGGGTCCGTACCCTTGCCCATCGACCTTAGGCCTACTTATATCATCCAACTAAAGTCTCGGAATTAGCTCCCAAATATTTTAAGTAGAGTCACATAGTTAGGGGTGGCTAATTCCGAGAAACTAGTTTAGAGACAAGGCCATCGTCCCAATTGGAACCAATGCTGTAAATTTCCCACTCACCTGGTAGTCGTGATGCGTTCGCCTGACTAAGATCCTACCCACGAGCGTGCTCTCTAATGTAAGTCCTTGTGGGGTCATCTCCACCCCCTTGTAACTAAAATTAGGCCTTACTTTCTTTAAAATTTCACCATTTGTCCCAATTTATCAAAATTACAAAATTCCCCCCAAAGTTTTCCAAAACTACTGAAATGCCCCCATTTTGTGAAAAATGGTAATTTAGTCCTCCATAGTCCCTTAAAATTGCCAATTGGCCCTAGGTTTCCTCATTTTTGCCCATTGGCCCTCAAATTTTGAATAATTGATCAAAAGCACTTGTACTTTGAAAAATCCCCAAAATCACCCCTAATTCTTCCCCAAATTGAGCTATTGGATTTCCTATTCTTACCTTGTCCAATTGACCGCCTGTGTAAATCCTGCCCTTTGGAGTTAAGGAAAACCGGGAAAGAACCGATCAACCCGAGTGAGAAAATCGAATCAGTTCACGAACCCCGACCACTAGAGAATGAACAAATTGAAAAATTTACAACTCCTAAGTGACCCGAAGAGTCATAAAAACCTTGGAAAGGGACTTTAGGATAATTCGGGAAAGAAAACCAGACTGGTTTAGGTGAACCAAATCCGAACCGATTTGGATCGGTTTGAACCATCATTGAACCAGATGCTAAATTCATTTTTCTAGGTGGTTTAGAAAATTCAAATTGAAGAATTGAGGCCACCGTTGGATAGAGAATAAATTTAGAAATTTTTAATTTTGAAAAACTCAGTCAAATCGGGCATGAACCGACCAGTTTAAGTGTTGAACTAGGTTCGGTCCGGTCCGGTCCAGTTCGGAATAGTGTCATCTTTTTCCTTTAAATGACAGCACTGTTCAGTCGCCGGAAAATCGTATAGCGTCGGTGAAAAGGAAACATTTCCGTTCAGGATGTTTCAGGCCATCAATAAGTGTCATAAAGGTGTCAAACAGACGCTGGAGAGTCCCCAAGCTCCCTATATAAAGAGCCCCTCTCCATTCATCCTCCACACACATAAAAACTTCACTCTCTCTTAGCTACTCAGTTTTCCGATGAAGCTCGAACCAGAGCTCTGACATAGGGGTTTTTCTGAGCCAAAGAAGGCATGGTCGGGTTCCTTAGACTCAGGGAGAAGTTAGCTACCCAACGATGTTCACCATTCATTTTAGAGGATCGCCGGAGAAATGCTGGCGTAAACAAACAGTGAAGCAGCTCAAGCGGACTGAAGCTGCCCTATTTCTATCGAGCTGAAAACGGCCAATTCGAGCCCTCCTCAGGCCAAACCAAGCTCTCTCATAAGACCGAATTAGAGTTAGAAAGGTAAGCCAATTTAGCTCCCCTCTATAATTTCCGATCAATTTTAGAGAGAGAACCAATGAAATTTTACTGACCAAATGCTCCCTTAATTCGACATGAATTGAGGTGATTCTTGATACTAAGAGGAACCTCAGGATGAGAGCTACCTGCCTTGATCGAAAGCTTGGATAACTACACCCCGGACTATAAGCTTTTGAAGCTTTCTCTCTCTAATTCCAGTTTTCCAGCGAAACTTCGTTTGAGCTCATTCCGACATCAATTCATGCGATTCAGAGATAAATTGAATCGCATGGATGTGTAGGAACTCAATTCTACCTTCAATTTCAACAATTAACCTCGATTGATTGGTCAATTTAATGAAATCAAATTTGGCCAGTTTAAAAGGGGGAAATTGGGGATTTCAAAAAATCGAGGGACCAAAGTGCAATTTCCCAAAATTGAGGGCCAATTGGCCATGAAAAAGATGTGGGAGGACCAATTGGTCAATTTTTTTGGAATTTTTGGGGGTCAAATTGCCATTTTTGTAAAGTAGGGGTCACATGGTAATTTTTGAAAAGTTGGGGACCAAAATGGAAATTTGGGAAACTTGAACCCTTTTTGTGATTTTGGATAAATTGAGGATAAAGTGAATATTTGAAAGTTTCGAGACTCAATTTGGAAAAAATTGGCATTAGGGACCTAAAGTTAAAGGAAAATAACTTTAGGGACCTAAATGCAAATAATCAAAAGTTTAAGCATTTTGTTCATTTGTGAGGAATGAAGGCTATTAGGCTAAATGTTAATGAATAAGGATGTTCATATTGTGTAAGAATACGAAGGACCGACAATGCCAGCAAGGATAAGCTTATGTGGAGGCAGAAAGCTGCTTTAAGGAAAAATACACTGCACTTATCGTGTGAGTGGGATTTTTCACATCATACCATGTAAACCCCGCTCTTTGGAGTTAAGGAAAACCGAGAAAAGAACCAGTCAAACCGAGTGGCAAAATCGAACTGGTTCACAAACCTGATTATCGGGGAATGGGCAAATGGAAGAATTGACAACTTCTGAGTGACTCAAAAGGGTTCATAAACCTTGGAAAAAAACCTTAGGACAAATTGGGAGAGAAAAACCAGACCAGTTCGGGTGAACCGGATCTGAACCAAATTGAACCAGTTTATGAACTGAGCTAGTTTATGAATCGGAACCGATAGAGAGAGGGTAAATCGGGAAATTTATGGATCCCAAGTGACCAAAAGAGTCACATAAGTCATGAAAAAAGGACTTTAGGATGAATGGGAGATGAAAACCAAATCGGTTTAGTTGAACCGGATTGAACTAGTTTGGACCCGTTTGAACCACTTTTGAACTGGATGGTAAATTCGTTTTTCTAGGTGGCTTAGAAAATTCCAATTTGAGAATTTAGGCCACCATTTGATAGATAATGAATTTCGAAGAACTCGGTCGAATCGGGTATGAACCAACCGATTTATGCTTTGAACCTGGTTCAGACCGGTTTGGTCGAGTACAGAACAGTATTGCCTTCTTCCTTCAAAAGACAACACTGTTCACTCGCCAGAAAATAGAAGTAGCACCGGCGAAGAGGAAATTTTTTCATTCAGTACGTTTCAGGCCATCAATGATTGTTATGAAGGTGCCAAACGGATGGGTGATGAGTCCCCAAGCTCCCTATATAAAGAGCCCCTCTCCATTCATCCTCTCCACACCTGAAAACCTCATTCTTTCTCAGCTACTCAGTTTTCCGGTGAATCTCAAATCAAAGCTCCAATATAGGTTCTTTTTTGAGCCAAAGGAGGCATGGTCAAGTTCCTTAGATATAAGGAGAAGTCAACTGCACGGTGGTCTCCATTCGCTCTGAGGGCCGCCAGAGAAGTGCTAGTGTGATTGAACAGTGAAGCAGCTCCAACGGACTGAAGCGGCCCTGTTTCTGTTGAGCTAAAACTGGCCAATTCAAGCCCTTCTCAGGCCAAACCAAACTCTCCCAACACCTTCTCATCCCTTTTACGGCCGAATTAGAACTGAAAGGTAAGCCAATTCGGCTCCCCTCTGTAATTTTGGATCGGTGCTAGAGAGAGAACCGACAAAATTTTGATGATAAAATTCTCATCCAATTCGGTATCAATTGATACAATTCTGGATTTTAGGAGCAACCTCAGGAGGATAGCTATCTGCCCAGATTGAAAGCTCGGACCGCTGCACCCCCGACCGTGAGCATTTGAAGCTTTCTCTCTCTACGTTATGTTTTCCAGCGAAGCTTCGTTTAATCTCATTCATGCGTCAAAACTTGCGATTCAAAGTGCAATTGAATCAAAAGAAGATGTATGAACTCCAAATTAACTTCAATTTCAATAATTAAACTTGTTTGATCGGTCAATTTAATAAAATCAAATTCGGCTGTGTTGGAGGGTTGAAATTGGGGGAAAATTTGAGGATTTTGAAAATTCGATGGACTAAAATGTAATTTTCTAAAATTGAGGGTAAATTGGGCATGATAAAGTGTTAGAGGACCAATTGAGCAAATTTTAGAATTTTTGGGGTAAAACTTACCATTTTGGTAAAGGAAGGGCAAAATGGTAATTTTGGAAAAATTGGGGACCAAATTGGGAATTTGGGAAACTTGAACACCTTTTTATGAATTTGAATAAATTGAAGTCCTAAGGAGAATTTTTAAACTTTCCGGACTGAATTTGGGGAAAAATTGGCATTTGGGGACTAAAGTAACAAAAAAAGAACTTTAGGGACCAAATTGCAAATATTTGAAAAGTTAGATATTTAGTCATTTATAAATAATGAAGGCTATCAAGCCAAATGATAATGAACAAAAATGTTCATTTTATGTAGGAAGACGAGATATCAGGAATGCCAACTAAGATTAAGCTCATAAGGGACGAAAGTCGACTTCGAGTAAATACACTACACGATTGGGTGAGTGGGATTTTTATATCATACTCGGTTGGGATGATAAGCACATCAGAAATGAAAAACCACTACTAAGTGGTATTTTAAACATCACACCGGAAAAGAGTGATGTGAAAATCATGCGGAAAAACTAGTTACCGGTGTGAGTAGATCATACCTGGTTGGTATGATAAAAGTTACTCGAAGGAAGTGGAAAATCCGCTTATCGGTTATAAGTGGAGATGTCCTCATACTCGGTTGATATGATGGACAACTGAAAAGTATATTTTGTCGGAAGTGCCCTCCCTTGACTATGTGTCACTACTTAAACATTTTGGGAGACCTTTTTGATGGGAGCTCAAATAGCTCATATAGGTCGGAGGCCTCACTTTTGGAACTTGGGGGCTAATATCCTTGGTTTTGAAAATCTCGTATAGTGGGCCCTAGGCTAGTTGGCACGAGCAGGAGCTTGTAAACAAAAATGATTATTAAGGCATGAAAACTTAAGTAATGAGTTGTTTGGCCATGGTATCGAGATAGGACCAACATACTCGATGGACTAGCGGCAGTGCGACATGACAAGTCTTTGGACTAGTCAAGACAAACAGCTGCAGGTCTAGTTGAGGGTCGGGGCCATTGGAGCAGTGGCACCACAGATTATGTGGCTTATATGAAAAATTGTTGATTGTACATGCATTTTGTTACGAGACCTTCATGATGCCCAAGAGGGGTAGTGATGCGTCCTAGGGCTCTGGACAATATGGTGGATATAAGGGCAGTTAGTCGTACCAAAAGTCTTGCAAAGCTTGATGTAGCTTCAAGCACATGAGACCATGGTGGGGACAGGATGAGGTCTCTATCCTCATATGGACATGGAGTTTTGTTACGGGATTGAGGGTCGGATGTCGTGAACATTCACTCATTCTTAGAATAGAAGTGGACATGCTTCTATATAGGTGCCAGTAAAGTCGCTCCGACACCACAAGTCGGTACAATGGATGAGCTGGAACTAGTATAACCTTCTAGAAGCCCATGAAGAACCCTAAATGGTGGTATTAGTCATTTGAAAAATGTGATTTATACATGAGGTTAAAAATTATGGTATCAACATAACTTCCCAAACTTTTCACAACCACGAGACTTACCTTTAGCTCGTGCAACTAGTTTGGCTAGAGGGGACCAAGAGGAGTTTTTTAAATTAATTTGAGACATGGTTGGCCATTAGGGAGGTTGGGGTTGGCTCAGGGAGGGGATGCTCTATTTACCACCAATTGAGAAATTGTCACGCCCCGACCCGGGGGATACTTCACTCTCCCGGTTTACTAAGGGTTTATCCCTTGTTTATAAATCGTGATGAGTAAGACATCCTTTAAGCCTGTACCTTTCCTGAAATAACATAAATCAAAATTGCATAAAATTTTAAATTGATCATACCTGTCTCACAGGCGTATTAACCGGTGGTCTTTAGGGTAAGCTTTCTGGGGTTACCCGAAAGGGGTATAAGGAAGAGGGTGAGTACAATGACTTAATGAATGGGTTATCAAAATTTATCTTTTAGGAAAAATGTTTGATTAAGAGTGTGCCAGACTCCTTACTCTTTTAAAAAAAACTTTTCATTTCAAATTCCATTTTTTATCACCATTTCTTATTAACCACGGTGTGTCATCACCCAACACACATCCTTCATCATGAATGTAAAACACACAATCATAGGCCAGCCCGTCCACTGAACCTACTTGTGGCACCGGAGCGACTTTACCGACCACCTAGATAGAAGTACGTCCACTTCTACCCTGAGAATGAGTGGATGTTCACGACATTCGACCCTCAATCCCGTAACAAATCTTCGTGTCCGTATGAGGACAGAGACCTCATCCTGACCCCACCCCAGTCTCATGCGTTTGAAGCTATGCTGAGCTTCACAAGACTTTTGGTACAAGTAACTGCCCTTATATCCACCAGGTCGTCCAGAGCCCTGAGAAGCATCAATAGCCCTCTTGGGTGTCTTGAAGGTCTCGTAAACACAGTGCATGCACAATCAACATTTTTCACATGATGCCATATAATCTATGGTGCCATTGGTCCAACGACCCCGACCCTCAACTCGACTTGCAACTATTTGTCTTGACTAGTCCAAAGACCTTTCATGTCGCACTACCGCTAGTTGATTGAGTATGTCAGTCCTGTCTTGGTACCATGGCCAAAATATTCAATTACATAAGTTTTCATGGCATATAAATCATGTTTGTTTACGAGCTCTTACTCGTGCCAACTGGCTTAGGGCCCACTGTATGAGATTTTCAAAATTGGGCATATTAGCTCCCATGTTCCAAAACCGAGGCCTCCGACATAACAGAGCTATTCGAGCTCCCATCAAGAAGGTCTCCCAAAATGTTTAAGCAGTGGCACACAGTAAAGAGAGAGCACTTCTGATGAAATACTTTTCAACTATCCATTATACCCACCGACTGTAAGGACATCTTTGCTCATAACCGATGAATGGGGTTTCCACTTCCTTCGAGAAAGTTTCATCATACCAACCGGGTATGATCTACTTACACCAGTAAGTAGTTTTTCCGTGTGAATTTCACATCACTTCTCAAAGGTGTGATGTTTAACATACCACTTAGCAGTGGGTTTTTATTTCCATGGTGCTTTATCATCCTAACCGGATATGATATAAAAATCCCACTCACCCGTTAATGTAGTGAAATTCCTATTATCCAGCTTGTTGTCCTTACACGAACTCGTCTTAGCTGATATTCTTGGTATTTCATGTTCCTACACGATATGAACATTCTTGTTCATTATTCATTGGCCTATCAACCCTCATTCATCCCAAATAAATGAGAAAACCAAACTTTTCTTTTATTTGCAATTAGATCCCTAAAGTTAATTTTCTTTATCTTTAAGTCCCTAATGCCGGTTTTTCCTCAAATTGAGTCCTGAAACTTTTAAAATTTATCTTAGGACCTCAATTTATTCAAATTAACAAAAAGGGGTTTAATTTCCCAAATTTCCAATTTGATGCCCCAACTTTTCCAAAATTACCATTTTGCCCCTACTTTACAAAAATGGTAAGTTTTACCCCAAAATTTCAAAAAATTCCTCATTTGGTCCTCCAACATCTTTATCATGCCCAATTGCTCCTCAATTTTATGAAATTGCACTTTAGTCCCTCTAATTTTTGAAATTCCCAAATTTCCCCCAATTTCAACCTTTTAACTCTGCCGAATTTGATTAATCAAATTGACCAATCAAATGAGTTTAATTGTTGAAATTGAAGTTATATTGGATTTCCTACACCTTCATACGATTCATTTTCACTTTGAATCGCACGATTTGGTGTTGGAATGAACTCAAACGGAGCTTCGCTAGAAAACTAGACTTAGAGGGAGAAAGCTTCGAAAGCTTACCGTCGGAAGCATGATGGTCTAAGCTTTCAATCTAGGTAGATAGCTCATGTCCTGAGGTTTCTCCTAGGATCAAGAATTGTATCAATTGATGCCGAATTGAGTGAGAATTTCATAATCAAAGTTCTATCGGTTCTCTCTCTAGCAACGGTCGGAAATTACAAAGGGGAGCCAAATTGGCTTACCTTTCAGCTCTAATTCAGCTGTAGTAGGGCTATGGAGGTGTTTGGAGGGCTCGGTTTAGCCTGAGAAAGGCTCGAATTGGCCAATTTCAGCTCGGCCGAATCCGAGTATCTTCGGTCCGCCGGAGTTGCTTCACTTTTTGATCATGTTGGCGCTTCTCCAGCGTCCCTCGGAGCAAACAGAGACTACAAATGTGTAGCTGACTTCTCCCCAGTTCTAAAGAACCTGACCTTACCTTGTTTGGCTAAAAAAATGATCAAGTTGGAGCTTTGGTTCGAGGTTCACCGAAAATTGAAGCTATTGAGAGAGAAAGGAGTTTTAAGGTGTGGAGAGGTTGAATGAGGATGGGCTCCTTATATAGGAATCTCGAGGACTTCTTGGTCGACTAATTGGTGCCTTAATGGTGGTCATTCATTGCTTGAAACTCCCTGGCCAAAGACTTTTCAGCTTCATCGGTGCTATGCAATTTTCCGGCGAGTGAACAGTACTGTCATCTGAAGGAAGAAGACGACACTGTTTCGAGCCGGACCGAACCGGTGTGAACTGGGTTCAATGCTTAAATCGGTCAGTTCACCCTCAATTCAACCGAATGTTTCAAATCTAAAAATTTCTAAATTCATCTAAATTCATTTTCTATCTAATGGTGGGCTCAAATCTCAAATTTAATTTTTTAATCCATCTAGAAAAATGAATTTAGCATCTGGTTTAATAGTGATTCAAACCAGTCAAAACCGGTTCAATCCAATTCAGATCTGGTTCATCTAAACCAGTTTGGTTTTCATCTCCAATTCATTCTTAAGTCCATTTCTATGTCTTTTGGGACTCTTTGGGTCAGTTAGGATCCATAAATTTCCCGATTTGCCCTTTCTCTATTGGTTCCGATTTGTAGACTGATTCGGTTTTCAAATTGAAAATGACTGGTTCTTTCCCAATTTTCTTATTATCCAAGGACGGGGTTTACAACTCTCCCCTCCTTTTAGGGGTTTTGTCCCCAAAATAGTTACATGTTAAATAATCAAGGGTTACTTTCCATCATCATACTTTAAGTTTCCCATGTCTCTTCCTGCACGGGTCTGTTCTGCCATAGAACCTTGACCTAGGAATCCTCTTATTCCTTAAGTTCTTGTCCCTTCGGTCAATGATTCGTACCAGTTCTATTTGATAGGTCAAGTTCTCTTCCAGCTCTAATGGAGGTCGGTCCAATACATGACTAGGATCAGGCTGATATTTCCGGAGCACCAAGATGTGGAATACATTGTGTTTTCTCTGCAGGTTTGGAGGTAGTTCCAATTTATAGGCCACCAAACCTATCCTTTGGATGATGGAATATGGACTGATATACCTTGGTTTCAACTTTCCTCTTTGCTGAAACTTGACTATTCCCCTCATGGGGAAACTTTGAGAAATACCCGATCTCCTACCTCAAACTTCATATCTTTCCTCTGATTGTTTGCATAACTCTTTTTCCTGTCCTGTGCGGTCTTAAGGTGACTCCTGATTAGTTTTATCTTTTCCATGGCATCCTTGATTAGCTCTGCCCTTTCCAACCTTCTTTCCTCCACTTCTTCCCAAAATAAAGGGGTATGACATGGTCGTCTATAAAGGGCTTTATAGGGAGCCATCTAAATATTGGCCTCGTAACTATTATTGTAAGCAAATTCCATCAGGCACAAGTATTCCTCCCAGCTTTTGTTCATGGTGAGTACGCACGCTGTTGTCATATCTTCCAAGATTTTGATGGTTCACTCAGACTGCCCATCTATCTGAGGGTGGAACGCCGTGCTCATGTGAAGCTTGGTTCCCATGGTACTTTGTAAACTTGGCCAAAACCTTGAAGTAAATCTTGGATCTCTATCTGATACTATACTCACAAGAATACCATGGAGTCTTATGATTTCCTTCATGTAAAATACGGTAGTTGTTCCACTATGTCTATCATTCTTATAAGAAGGAAATGAGCTGATTTGATCAATCTATCCATGATGACCCAAATCGCATCTTGACCCTTTCTTGTCACTGGTAGTCCCGTAACAAAGTCCATGGTGATGTGTTCCCATTTCCACTCCAGAATTGGCAAAGGTTGTAGCAGTCCTGACGGTTTCTGATGCTCCACTTTTATTTGCTGATAGGATAAGCATCAGGCTACATATTCCACAATGTCCCTCTTCATATCTTTCCACCAATATCCTTGTTTGAGTGTGCGGTACATTTTGGAACTGCCCGGATGCATAGCATCCACCAAATCATGTGCATCCTCCAGAATTAATCTCTTAAGTTCCTTACTTTGAGGCACACATACCCTACTCTTGTAGTTTAACACCCCGTCATTGCGCAGATTGTAGTTCAGTTTAGTTTCTCTATTAACCGAATCCAAATAGGGTTGAAGCTCCTTATCTGCTTTTTGTTGAGTTTGGATTTGTTTAGTGAGACTGGGTCTTACTACCACATTTGCCACTAGGCACCCATCCCGCTTGTCCATTTTCATGTCCACCTTCATTCTTTCCAATTGTTGTAACAATGGTATGTAATTTGTCTTTACTTGCATTGCCTTAGTTGGGTACCTACGACTCAAATCATCTGCTACCACATTTGCCTTTCCGGGGTGATATTCTTTCACAAGGTCATATTCCTTAACCAATTCTAGCCATCTCCTCTGGCGGAGATTCAACTCTTTATGAGTTAGGAAGTACTTAAAACTCTTGTGATCTGTGTATATCCTACACTTAACCCCTTAAAGGTAGTGTCGCCATATCTTTAGGGCAAACACTATTGCAGGTAATTCCGGATCATGAGTTGGGTAGTTTCTTTCATGTACCTTTAGTTGTCATGAGGCATAAGCGATAACCTTCCCTTGTTACATCAAGGCACATCCGAGTCCTTGTCCGGATGCATCACTATAGATGGTGTACTCTCCCGCATTAGGGTCAGGTAAAGAGAGTACCAGTGCGGTTGTCAATCAAGTCTTTAACTCCAGGAAAAACTTCCCACAACTTTCATCCTACTTATACTTGACTCCTTTCTTAGTGAGTTGAGTTAGAGGGGCTGCTATCTTAGAAAAGTCATGCACGAACCGTCTATAGTATCCTGCCAGACCTACGAAACTTCTTATTTCTTTAGGATTCCTTGGAGCCTTCCACTCTGATATGGCTTCAATCTTGGCTGGATCTACTTTAACTCCATCCTTGGATACGATATGCCCTAAGAATCCTACCTCCTGCAACAAAAACTCACACTTGGAAAATTTTGCATATAATTGATTTTCTTTTAATATTTCCAAGGTAGTTGCCAAATGCTCTTCATGTTCTGACTTGGTTTGTGATTATATAAGGATGTAATCTATTAATACTATCATGAATCTATCCAAATGTGGTTGGAACATACCGTTTATCAGGTCCATGAAGGCTGCATGGGCATTTTTCAATCCGAACGACATCACTCTGATCTCATAATGTCCATATCTGGATCGAAATGCCGTCTTAGGGATGTCCTCTTCTCGAATCCTAAGTTGATGATAGCACGATCGAAGGTCTATTTTGGAGAAGTAAGCCGCTCCTTTTAATTGGTCGAATAAATCATATATCCTCAGGAGTGGGTATCAATTCTTGATGGTGACCTGGTTCAGCTTTCTTTAGTCTATGCACAGTCTCATACTTCCATCTTTTTTCTTTGCGAATAGAATAGGAGCACTCCATGGGGACTGACTTGGATGTATGAAATCCTTCTTCAGTAATTCCTTCAATTCCTTCAACTCTGCCGGAGCCATGCGATATGGGGCTTGGGTTATGGGCTTTGTTCCCGGGATTATTTCTATGGTGAACTCCACTTGTCGACTTGGAGGTAATCTGGGTAGCTCTTCTAGAAATACCTCTAGGTAATGTCTAACTTCTGGAATGTCTTCTAGTCTCTTTTCTCCAAAATTTTCATCTACGACCATGGCCAGGAAAGATGTACAACCTTTCTGTATCATCTTTTGAGCTTTTAGATGGGACACCATTTGTTCTTTACTTTTCCTTCTATCTCCCTAGAACTTTAATCCTTTCATCTTGGGAGTGTGGAAGGTTATCGTCTTCTTTCCACAGTCCATCCTTGCCTGATGGTTACTCAGCCAATCCATCCTCAGGATTACTTCAACCTCCCTTAAGGGTAATGGGATCAAGTTAGCTTCAAGTTGGATTCCTCCAATCTTTATCTCGCATCCCTTTAATTGCTTATTCTTATTTAAACCTTCTCCTAAAGGTGTAAAGATATTATGGCTTTGTTCTAGTGGAGTGAGCTCTAGGGGTACTCTTGAAACTAACTCCTCCTTGATGAAGGATCGCTCAGCTCCGGAGTCAAAGAGGGCATAGACTTGTTGTCCCCATAGTTGTATATACCTTGATTGAAGAAACATATTGTTTAGAAAAAAATTTCCTTTATTAAATAAAAAATATCTTCAGTTTACATGACTCTCTTGAACTAATTTGGAGTGTTTTGGGATGTACCTATTATAGTGCTAGGGTCTCTTCTAGCCTCCTCCTGGGGGTGGTTGTATACCCTAGTTGGTACTCTTGCTGTAGCATCTGGTCTAGGGTTTCTAGGATTCCCTTGAGGTGGTCCAAGAGTATTCCTCTGCCTATTCTCCTCGAGGGTGGGGCAATCCTTTACAAAGTGTCCCACTTGCCCGCATGCAAAGCAAGTAAGGCATTCTTCCTCATGGTTCCTTTGACACTTTGGACAATGAGGGTTTCCTTGAGGTAAGTTAGGGACTACTCTGGGGGGAGGTGGTGGCATGTCCCTTCTCCTTTGGAATGCCATTATGTTTCCCAATTTTGGACCATTATGCTCCTTCCGTCCTCCCTAATGGTTTGGACCCTTATCCCCTTTCGGGTCGTCTGCTTCATTCGACGACGTCGGGTCTGTACCAGTCGCTCATACTCGTGAGCCATACTAATTATAGCTGCCAGGTCTGTGGGGGCATCCCAGTACTCCCATACGGTCTTGAATGTCCATATTGAGACCATCCATGAACCTCTGGCATATGTTTGCCAGCCCAACTAGGTCAGGAGCAAAGGGTCTTAACTCGTTTAATTTTGTCACATACTCCGATATGGAGTTAAGCCCATGCCGAAGCCGGATGAACTCTTGCTTCTTCTTATTTATCAGATGGGGCGCCAAGTACTCATCTAAGTACTTCTCCTCAAACTATTACTAAGTGGGGATGGTGGTATGCAGGTTTTAGACATTGTCCCGCCACCGTTTAGCTCTTCCCTCTAGGAAAAATTCTGTCAGGATCACCATATCCTCTGGTAGTATCATGACGATTCCCATCAGCTTCTTGATGTTGGCCAGCCAATCCAAGGTAGTTGCAACATCCTTTTTTTCAAGGAAAGGTTTACATCCTAGTTGTCGGAGAGTCTTGAGGTTTTTGGGAATGTCCATTGGAGTGAGATGGTTAATAGGGGGAGGATGGGATTGCACTTCCTCCAGTTCAACCCGAGAATCAGTGTCTACCTCAGGGACGAGGTTAGGTTGCCCAAATACACGGGTGAACTCTCGTAAAATCTTTGGTGCTCCCTGCTGAGTCTAGGAGGAGTTGTCTAGGCTTCTTTGGGAGTTTCTACAGGTAGGGGTGGTTGGGTAGTGTTTGAGACTGTAGCCCTAGTTCTCTTGGTTCCTTTCTTTGGAGCCATTCTGTAAATTTAAAATTCAATCCTATTAGTTACTACATTTTCTAGTCCTGATTATGTATTCGAGGAAACATGCTCTAATACTACTCAAGTTGTCACACCCCGACCCAGTTTGGTCAGATCCCCGTGATCAACCCACCACTCTCCCGGTTTACTAAGGGTTTGCCCCTTGTTTATAAACCGTGATGAGTAAGGCGTCCTTTAAACCTGCACCTTTCTTGGAATAACATAAATCAAAACTGCATAAAATTTTAAACTAATCATACCTGTCTCACAAGCGTATTAACTGGTGGTCTTTTAGGAAAAATTTTGATTCGGTGTGTGCGAGACTCCTTACTCTCTTTTAAAAAAAACTTTGGATGTGGAGAAAAGTGCCCAAGTCAGAGCTTTTTTTCGAGCTTCATCGGGAAACTGAGCACTTCTTCTTCTTCGAGTGTTTGAGGGATGGGGAAGATGAATGGAGAGGATCTCTTTATATAGGAAGCTCGAGGACTGATAGGTCTATCAATTCCTTAATCACTTGGCCCTAATCTCTTCAATTTATGGTTGTGATGGGAGGATGTTTAGGTCGTTAGAAGTCTGGCAGCCAGCCTGTCGCCCTTATCTCTCTACGCGGAAGGTTGGGCCAAGGTGCTCACACATATGATGAGGTGGAAATTATGGCCTCTCACCAGGGTGGACGGTAAATATACTCCGAGCCACTTGTGGAACACATCGATGTTGTAGCCTCTAATGGTCTATTTTGTGACTATTTGGTCACTTTAATGAGAAAGGGTGTTTTTGTGTTTATGTGAAACAAATAATAGTAGGTCTACATAATTAAATCTCTCCAACTAGGAATTAACTTACATTAAAGCTTGTATGAACACACGAAAAACTAAAAGGAAATCTTTCTAAGGATAAGACGAGTTGTGGCTTGTTTATCATAATATATTCTTTATTTTAAAAGAAAGGGAGAAGTCCTATTTGAGTATATGCTAAATCGTAGACAGAAGTCACAACACCACTTAACCCTGCTCACTGAGTTACAAACTCACCCTCTTTCCCTAAACCCCTTTCAGGGAAGTTATCACTTCAGAAGAGGAGAGCATTTCATGAGTAGAACCATCCTTTAAGAAGAAATGTTCCCCTAACGCTTGTTTTGTAAATTTTGTTGTGGAAAACACTCAGGTCGATAAGAATTCACCTTCCTGGATTGTGTTGTTGGAAATACCACAAGGAAGGGTTGTAAGTTGATCATAAGATTCCTGTCGAACTGGGTTGGGGCGTGACAATGGAGCTTATGCATTTTGTAGTCAACATCCAAGAAAAATGTTATGTGGTGGTTGTTGGACAAGTGGTCATCGGAGTTGGGAGAATTTGGTCATCAACTGGCCATTATTGGACGGAATCTAATATACCCACTAGTGAAAATTAGCTTATGGTAGATGATTTCAACCTTCATAGAGGATGACCCTTGCCATGGAGAGGTAGAGAGGAGACAAGCGGTCATTTTGGCACTAGTGACCCACATAGTGATGGTAGAATTTGGCCCCACAAGGGCGGCAGTGCCGCGACAATTTTCTATCTAGGGTGAGGGTTAGCAAAAATGACCCTCGTGCAATGTTTTTCGGCAACTAACAGGTTAGGACCCGAGAATAGAACTCAAGAGTAGTCTCTTAGCAACATTTTGACATCAAGATCACTCCATTTGGTGGTTAGGTGAGGAAGAAGTTTGGGGAGGAACAATAGGGTGTTAGGAGAGAGTCCGAGGACAGGTTTTCTAAATTCTCAAATGAAATTCAATCTGATGGGATGATGAAAATGCAATTAACTTCACCTGTAGACCACTTAGGGAGTTTTTATTATAATGTAAGATCTAATTTTGTTCAATTTTATGATAAAAGGGTTAATTAGATGTGTTTACATAATGTGCCATCTGTAGAAACTAATTGGATCATGCATAGGTGTCAATTTGAGTTGTATGGCCACGAATCGGGTCGGGTTGGCCAAAGCTGGGTTCACTCTAACCTAAATTGGTCCACCTTCATTTCCAAAATTTCCAAAAATCTAAATTACCTTTTCCCCTCTATGGTCCTCTTGGTAATTTAATCCAAAATAATTGCCCGTTTGGATAAAATTGACTTTTTCCAAGACTCTCGATTTTCATGCTTAGGAATGTGAACCATAATTTGATTGGTTCCCTATTCCCAACACTAGGCTCCCTTTCCCACATCCAATCATTGGGTTACACTCTGATTTGCCTTTTAAATCTTAAATTAGGTTTCCTTCCCAGCTCGTGGTTCCATTCTCGGTTTAGGTTTGCATTCTCTGCTCGGGATTCCATTCTCGGTTTCAGTTCTCATTCAATGTTTTGGATTTCATTCCTCGTTTAACCTTGGTTTCCTAAACTAGCTTGATTCTCAGTCTCGTTCTCAGGTTCCATTCCAAGTTCTCTTTCTCTGGTTTTAGTCCATCTGACTTAAATCCAATTTTAAAAAATTCTGTGTTACAGGTATGGATCTAAAAGTTCAATGATTTAAAACTTATTATTTTCATTTGCTGTATTCCCAAGATTTTTTGTAAAAGTTTTGGGATCACTATCTTTATGACAAAAAAGTTTAAATTTCTACTAAAAAAATGGAAACTATTTTATTCTATGTCTTGGTCCTATTGGATATATTTTTTTTGTGAAGGTACCCATCATTATAACATCAATAGGATGTGACAGGTTGTTATTGGAGCCTGACCATGGAAATCGGGATGGAGTGTGATAACTTTAGTGCTATAAAAGCGAACATTTTAAAAACATGATAAGACCTTCGTTTATTACATGAGAGAACTTGTGTATGGGATGAAGTAATCAAGAATACATATATAAGATAATATATATATATATATTTTATAGAAATGGTCTTTAGGAGTGAATCGTGAACCACCCAACCTACTATGGAGCAGAAAATTCGTGAGAACCCCTTTATGGAGTTAAGTGTATTATTCAACCAAAGTAGTTAGAACACAATGATGGAAGATTAAAAAGTGAGAGATCCATGATAGGGAACACCACCAACAGTGGATGAGCTCATATCAAATAGAGAAAATTATTGTATATTTCAAGGACTTTGGTAGACTACCTGAAGGAACTCTAATGGCTACACCCTTCATGAAGAAGGCAATATAAGGAGCCATATGATGGTTATTACACCCAAGAATGGTCAAGAGGACATGAGTCGAGACTCCTAGAATCGTATTGAAAAGAGCAATGCTAGGGGCACCAACAACCTTACAAAAGTGCATGGGTGGCACGCTTATCCTAGAAAATCGATGAAACTTTCACCTTCGATTACCTCATGATAATGTTGTTATGAAGTGTACAAATTTAAGGGGTAGACCACCCTGGTGCCCACATTGTTGCTTGATCCACCGAGGACAATGTGAGATAATCAACTACTACACTTGTGGACAAAATAGGCACAAGGCCCATAAATATATACTAGGGAAAACCTAGCCAAGATGAACGTGGGGCGATATGAAAGATGCAAACTTGAAGTTTAAGACATCACCATGCCCAGGTGTCAGAGTATTAGGGGGACTTTATTGGAAAATCATAATTTGTTTTGGATGTGGGCAACCATGTCACTTTGCTCGAAATTTTCCGTTGGAAAACTCATGGCCAAGACCGCCAATGATAATCATACCTAACTCACTAGTTTATAGGTACCACCAAAAAGGGATGAGTATTCTGACAAGCAGTAACTCCAATAGGTAGTCTGGTTCATAGGAACCCCGACCACTTGTATCAATGTACTCAGAGTGTAAAGACAATCAAGACTGTAAGAACGCATAGAACCCTTAGTATAAAATATGGTACTTCTACATTTCAAAAGTTCAGAATAACCTCCTAAAAAGTGTTTCAGTAAGAAGGCTCCGATGAAATATATATTGTACTTTGAACCTCTTTAATGCAATATATTTTATGAAAGGATAAGGAATTAAGTATGTAGGTACACTAATAAGGGATAAAACTTTTGTAGATCCTTAAGAAGGTTGATAATTGCTTAATCCAAGCATACTGAGAAATCCCATTGGAGCAAAGTAATGTGTTAGTTGGAGGACCATACCATGAAGAATCTGACAAGGAGAAAAGGGAAGTTAGTATTGAAAACTCCCACACTCATGTTATTACTCCAGAATATATTTTGGCCTACTTGGATATTACAGAAGGTCTTAGCATGAACTTCAGATCAACTAAAATGTCTCTCCCTGCAAGTGGCTAGAAAATGTCGCACGAGTGTTGTTTTGGCCGACTCTAGCTTGGGACATAAAAATGAGTGATGTCGCCACCCTCATAGAGCCAAATTCGGTCACCTACTATAACAACTCCAAATAACATTAGTGCCAAAAGAACCCCATGCATCTCATCTACCTCCCACAAGCCTTGTCTAACCTTCGGCAAGGGAACTTTCAGTCTCCATGAGTTAATTGCATGAGACGGTTTTGTTCTAGAACTTTAAACCATGACTGCTTAGGGCTAAAATGCACCCAACTACGATGACTAATTGGCTGACCACCACCATAGAACGAGTAGCATGTAACATGGCTTTAAAACGCTTACTCTCCAGCCACCGATGGTGCCATCTTTGGTGAGTATTTCTAACAAACCCTCTGGTAGTGCAATTTCAACCATTGTTGGAAAATAACCAAATTCAACCAAATTTGTCGGGGTAAGACCACCAACTCCTCACACGAGCTCTTCTTAGAGATATGAAAATATTTATTATAGATTTGTAAATTTTGAAGTTGGTTGGAGTTGTTTTCAAAACTTGGGGACTAAAGTGTAAACTTGAAAAAGTTTGTGGACTAGTTTGTAGAAAGGGAAAAACTTGGAAAACTGACCCTAAGGAAAGCATAAGGAGCTATGAGGTGATTTCAGGAGAAATGAAGATATTAAAAATAGATTTTCAGAAATATAGGGGCAAAATAATCATTTTTTGTGAAAGAAGGGTAATATGGTAATTTTACAAATGTAAGGTATTTAAGGTGATTACTGGAGATAAGGAATTGAATAATTTTTGAAAATTTCACTATGGGAATGGGATCAAATAGATATTAGTGAAATAGTATCACTGATTCACAAATTGGGTGAATTGTGCCTTATGATTACTCTATCAATCACCATCTACTTTAGAGATTCACTCTGAAACATTCTTCAAATATAAAAGTTCAATATTTTCTCACGAATTAGTGTATTATGCTGGATTCCTTTGTATATAATAAGAAAGAACAAATGAATGTTCAGAAATTTGATAGTAAATCTAAAGTACTTATTACAAATAAAAAATGTGTAGAGATAAAAAAGATGCAGGTTGTTTGTCTACTTGGTTAGTCAAGCACAGTCTAGTTCATAGATATATGGTTTTCGATTACCAAGGAATAGAAACTTTACAAATAAAGCTTGAGGATTGGAATTCCATTACTGTCATTTTATATGTATAAGGTTACAATTATCTATGTTCCCAATGTGCTTATGATTTAACACCTGTGGATGGTTAATTAGTGTGTATCATCTTAGGAGAATAGAGTATAATGTGGATCAACCATAAGATATATATATTAAAGTATTTGTTCCTAGAAATAATCCTAGAATTCCATTTGTTCTCTAGGTTTGGAAAAGTGCGGATTTTTTAGAATGGGAATGTTATAATATGTTGGTAATATATTATTCTAATCATGCTCAACTGAAATGTATCCTAATGTGTGAAAATTGGATATGATGGGCCTTACATAAAGATTATATCGTCATTGATTTTTATGAAATATAAGATTATTATCCAATGATAAGACACCAATACTCATTTCTATACCTCCAGATGTTCAAGGAGTATTTGTTTGTTCTCTTCTAAATCAAATAGAGGAAGTAGAGTCTCATTCATAGTATGCATGTAAACATCGTCCTTTTATAATAAGAAAACCGTGAAAAGAATTGATCATTTCTAAAGAGAAAATCACGTCAGTTCATAAACCTTAACCAATAGTGAATGAGCAATTTGAGAAATTTACAAATCCTGAGTGACTCAAAAAGTCATAAAAGTTATGGAAAAGGACTCTGGGATGAATTGGAAGAGAAAACCAAACCGGTTCAGGTGAACCTGACCTAAACCAGATTGAACCAGTTTCTAAATTCATTTTTCTAGGTGGCTTAAAATATTCAAATTGGGGAATTGAAGCCACCATTGGATAGAAAATGAATTTAGAAATTTTTAATTTTGAAAAACTTGGTCGAATCGGGCCTGAACTGGTTGGTTTAAGTATTGAACCCGGTTTGGACCGGTATGGTTTAGAGTAGTGTCGTCTTCTTCCTTTAGATGACAACAGTATTCACTCACTGAAAAAATAAACAGCGTAGACGAAGGTGAAAAGTCTCTGTAAAGGGCATTTTCAACTATGAATGAGTGCCATAAAGGTGTCAAATGGATGGTTAGAGAGTCCCTAAGCTCCCTATATAAAGAACTCCTCTCCATTCATTATCCTCACACCTGAAAACTCCACTCTCTCCTAACTACTCCAATTTCCAGTGAAGCTTGAACCAAAGCTTCAACTTGGGTATTTTTCTCAACCTTAGAAGGTAAGATCGGATTCTTTAGACTCTGGGGAAGTCAGATATCTGATAGCAATCTCCATTTGGTCCAAGGATCGCTGGAGAAGCGCTAGTGTAAACCAACATTGAAGCAGCTCCGACGGACCAAAGCTACCCTTTTTCGGACGAATTGAAAATGGATGAATTCAGCCCTCCTCCGGCCAAACCAAGTTCTCCAAATATCCCCACAGCCCTTAGACAACCTCAACCGAGCTGAAAGGTAAGCCAATTCAGCCATCCTCAGTCATTGCAGGTCAGAGTTAGAGAGAGAAACTATAGAATTTCACTGATGAAATTCTCCCTCAATTCGAGGTCAAATGTAGGAATTCTTGATCCTAGAGGATACCTCATAAAGAGAGTTATCTTCCTTGATATAGAGATTGGACCGCCGCACCTCCAATGGTAAGCTTTCTAAGCTCTCTCTCTACGTTCAATTTTCCAATGATGCTTCGTTTTAACTCAATTAAGACCCAAATGATGTGGTTCAAAGCTCAATTGAATCGTATGGAAGTTTAGAAACTGATCCATACCTTCAATCAGAGCAAATAACCCCCATTGAAAGGTCAATTTGTTGAAATCAATTACGGCCAGTTTGAAAGGGGGAAATTGGGGAAAATTTGGGGATTTCGTAAAATTGAGGGATTAAATTGCAATTTCCTATTATTGAGGGCCAATTGGCCATGGAAAGATGTTGGAGGACAAATTGGTTGATTTTTGGAATTAATTTGGGTCAAATTTCCATTTTTGTAAAGTAGGGGCAAAATGGTAATTTTTGAAAAGTTAGGGATCAAATTGGAAATTTGTAAAATTTAAGCCCCTTAAATAATTTTTAGTAAATTGAGGACCCAAAGTGAATTTTGGAAGTTTTGGGACTCAATTTGGAGAAAAGTCTGCATTAGTGACCTAAAGTCAAGGAAAATTAACTTTAGTGACCTAACTACAATTAACTAGAAATTTTAAGTTTAGTCATTCATACATGAGGAACGAAGGCTGTTATGGCAAGTCTAAAAATTGCCTACAACCGACAGACGGGTTTTCTCCCTCCTTCCAGGAAGTCTATCATACCAACTGAGTATGATCTCCCTACTTACAACTAGCAAGTAGTTTTTCCGCATATTTCTCACATCACTCCAATCGGGTGTGATGTCAAAATTCCACATAAAAGTGGTTTTTCATTTTTGAAGCGCTCATAATCGCAACCAACTATGATGTGAATAAATCACACTCACCCGATAAGTGTAGTTATTCTTTTTTAGTTTGGTTTCACCTCTACACTAGCTTATCCTTGCTGGAATTTTGGTCCTTTGTGTTCCTACATGATTAGAACATCCTTATCTATTAATATCTAGCATGATAGCCTTCATTTCTCACGTATAAATGAAAATACCCAAAATTTTCAATTAATTACATTTAGGTCCCTAAAGTTCATTTTCCTTTACTTTAGGTCCATAATGCAAACTTTCCCCCAAATTGAGTCCCAAAACTTCTAAAAATTCCCTTAGGGTCCTCAATTTACTCAAAATTGACAAAGGGGTTCAAGTTTTCCAAATTTCCAATTTGGTCCCTAACTTTTCAAAAATTTCCATTTTGCCCCTACTTTACAAAAATGACAATTTGACCCCAAATATTCTAAAAAATTAACCAGTTGGTCCTCCAACATTCGTTTCATGGACAATTGGCCATTAATTTTGAGAAATTGCAGTTTGGTCCCTCAATTTTATGAAATCCCCAATTTCCCCATATCAAACTTGCCAAATTTGATTTCATCAAATTGACCATTTAGTCGATGTTAATTTGAAATTAAAGGTATAATTAAGTTCTTACACATCCATACGATTCAATTGAGCTTTGAATCACATGAATTGAGGTTGGAACGAGCTCAAATGGAGCATCACAGGAAAACTGTGCGTAGTGAGAAAAAGCTTCAAAATCTTACCATTGGAGGTGTGGTGATCCGAGATTTCAATCAGGGCAGGTAGCTCTCGTCCTAAGGTTCCTCCTAGGATCAAGAATTGCAACAATTCATGTCGAATTGAGTGAGAATTTGGTCAATGAAGTTTCACCGTTTCTCTCTCTAGCGCTAATCTAAAATAACATAAGGGAGCCGAATTGGCTTACCTTTCAGATCTAATTCGGTTGTGTGAAGGCTGTGGGGGTGTTGGGAGAGCTTAGTTTGGCCTGAGGAGGGCTAAATTCAGCCAATATTAGCTCGGCCGAAACAGGGTAGCATTGGTCTGCTAGAGCTATTTCACTGTTTGATTATGCCGATGCTTCTCTGGTGGTCCTCGGATCAAATGGAGACTATCGTCGGGTAGCTGACTTATCCCTAAATCTAAGGAACCTGACCTTGCCTTGTAAGGCTAAAAAAGACCACAATTTCGGAGCTCTGGTTCGAGCTTCGGTGGGAAACTATGTAGTTGAGAGGGAGTGGAGTTTTAAGGTGTGGGGAGAATGAATGGAGAGTAGCTCTTTATATAGGGAGCTTGTGCACTCTCCGATCATCCATTTGATACCTTAATGGCGCTCATTGATAGCCTAAAATGTCCTAAACATAAACATTTATTTTCTGTCGGCGCTGCTCATTTTTCGGGTGAGTGAATAGTGATGTCATCTGAAGGAAGAAGACAACACTGTTCCGAACTAGACAGGACCAGTGTGAACCGAGTTCAATGCTTAAACTGACTGGTTTTGGCTCAATTCGATCGAGTTTTTCAAAATTAAAAATTTATAAATTCATCTAAATTCATTCTCTATCCAATGGTGCTTAATTCCCCAATTTGAATATTTTAAGCCACCTAGAAAAAATGAATTTAGCAACCTGTTCAAGGATGGTTCAAACCAGTTCAATTCGATTCACCAGAACCGGTTTGGTTTTATCTTCAAATTTATCCCAAAGTCCCTTTCCATAGTTTTTATTACTCTTTGGATAACTGTGGTTGGTGATCGTGAACCAGTTCGGTTTTCTCACTCAAGTTGACCGGTTCGTTCTCCGATTTCCTTATCTTCAAGGGACGGGGTTTACAAACCAGCCCAGACAAACAGATGCGGGTCGGGTTGAGCGTCAGGGCCATTGGACCATGGGCATAAAAGAGGATGGCTAAGTATATAAAAATTGTTGTTTGTGCATGCACTTAAGGATCGAGACCATCAAGACGCCCCAGGTGGTAGTGATGGATCCTAAGGGCTATTGGATTACATGGGGGGGCGATAATGGTAGTTTGTCGTGCTAGTCAGTCAAGAAGCTCTAGGAGCTTCTTGCGCATGAGACCGGGGTGGGGACAGGGTGAGGTCTCGTCCGCATGCGAACATGAAGTGGCATTTGGGTTTGAGGGCCAGATGTCTGGGACATCCACTCAAACTCAAGGTAGAAGTGGACGAGCTTCTTTCATAGTGGACAGCAAAGTCACGTTGAACCACAAGTGGGTGTAGTCTAGGACTAACCTGCGAATGTGTGTACCCTTCCTCATGAAGGGCATGTGTAAACCCCTCACTATTGAGTTAAGGAAAACTGAGAAAAGAAACAGTCAAACCGAGTAAGAAAACCGAGTTAGTTTATAAACCCGATCATTTGGGAACAAGCAATTTGGAAATTTATGACTTCTGGGTGATCCAAAGGATTCATTAAACCTTGGAAAAGAAACTTAAGACAAATTAGAAGAGAAAAACCAAATTGGTTTAGGTGAAGCTCGAACACTTCTCACACCCGAGATCCCATTCATTCTCCTTACACCCGAACACTCCTCTCTCTACTGCTCCATTTCCCGATGAAGCTAGAACCAGAACATCGACTTGAACATTTTTCTTAACCTCGGAAGGTGAGGTAGGGCTCTTTAGAACCGGGGAGAAGTCAGCTATCTGATAGCAAACTCCAATCAATCCGAGAATCACTGGAGAAGCGCTATTTCAGTGAAGTAGCTCCGACGGACCGAAACTGCCCTATTTCAGCCAAGCTGAACAGTGAGTGGGTTTACTAACGTCATACCCGGTTGGGATGATGAGCACAATTTAAAGTTAAAAATAACTTACCGGTTGTGAGTGGGATTTTATATCATACCTGGTTGGGGATGATAAGCACATCGAAATAAAAATCCACTACTATGTGGTATTTTAAACATCATGACTTAGAGTAGTGATGTGAAAACCATGCGGAAAAACTATTTACCAGTGGTAAGTAGATCATACCTGGTTGGTATGATGAAACTTCCTCGAAGGAAGTTGAAAACCCGTTCATCGATTATGAATGGAGATGTCCTTATATCAGATCGGTATAATGGATAGTAAAAATATATTTTTGTCGGAAGTGTTCTTCCCTGACTGTGTGCCAATGCTTAAACAATTTGGGAGACCTTTTCGACGGGATCTCGAATAGCTCTTATAGGCCGAAGGCCTTGATTTTGGAACTTAGGGGCAAATATGCCTGATTTTGAAAATCTCGCACAGTGGGCCAAAGGCCAATGGGCACGAGGAGAAGCTCGTAAACGAACATGATATATGTGCCATAAAACTTTAATAAGTAAATTGTATGGTCATGGTAGCAAGGCTAGTCCGACATTCTCAGTCAACTGGCAGCAGTGCAACATGACCGGTCTCCGGACCAATCAAGACAAACAGCTGCATGTTGAGTTGAAAATCGGGACTGTTGGACTAATGACACCAAAAATTACATGGAATAATAAGAAAATATTGTTTGTGCATGCACTATCAGTACGAGATCATCAAGACGCCCATGAGGGAGTAGTGATTCATCCTAAGGGCCTTGGACAACCTAGTAAGTATAAGGGTAGTTCGTCGTTCCAGGTGACCGTGCGAAATTTGGAGTAGCACTAAGCGCATGAGACTGGGGTGGGGACGGGATGAGGTCTCTGTCCTCATATGGACACAAAGAATTTATTTCGGGAATGAGGGTCGGATGTCGTAAACATCCAATCATTCTCAGGATAGAAGTGGACGTACTTCTATCTGAGTGGCCAGTAAAGTTGCTCCGAAGCCATAAGTGGGTTTAGTGGACGTACTGACCTGCGAATGTGTGTTTAACTTTCATGATGAAGGATGTGTGTTGGGTGATGACACAGTGTGATTAAATAAGGAAATGGTGATAAAACCCGAGATTTTGAATGAAATGATTTTTGAAAGAAAGGAGTTTGGCACACTCCAATATAAATAATTTTTTTTGGAAGTCAAAAGTATTGAAAACCTATTCACTGAGTAGTCGTACTCACCCCCTCCCTTATACCCCTTTCAGGAGATTTCAGAAAGCCTACCTTTAAAGGCCATCAACTAAGACTCCTGTGAGATAGGTATGGTGAAGTTAAAATGTTATGCAGTTTTGATTATGCTATTCTAGGAAAAGGTGCAGGTTTAAAGGATGCCTTACTCTTTACAATTTATAATAAGGGGAAACCCTTTAATAAAATGGGAGAGTGGCCGGTTGATCACGGGGATCCGACCAAACAGGGTCAGGGCATGACAACGTGTGTTTGTTTATTAAATGCCTCTTGAGGCAAGGGGTGGGCTAAGAGAGCTAAACACACCTAATATGGAAATGGAAAAAAGCTTTGAGAAGTGAATTTGTGGAAAATCCTTAAAAATGAAATGGTAAACCTTGACATGTTTTTGATAAACCAAAAATATTTTGAAAAAAAACTCACTGGGTATTGGGTTGTAGAAACTCACCCCCTCCCTTTATCCCTTTTCAGGTAAAAGAGGAACACCAATTATAAAGAGCCCTCATAGTTGAATAGTAAAGTCAGGTACAAAAATTTTAATATATTTAATTTTGTATAATGCTATTCTAGGAAAATAAAAAAAAAAGAATACCTAACTACTCGCGGTTTAGAAAGGAGTGAAACCCCTCATATATCAAAGGGAGTGGTGGGTTGTTCACGGGGATCATACCAAACCAGGTTGGGGCATGACAGGATGGAGATGAGATAACTCAATTAATTTCATAGGGAGTCTTGTATGGGAGTTATAAACTCAATCACGAGCTTAGTTGCTTACATTTTGTGGAAAATTTGAGTTCATTTGGTGTGTTTTCGTCCGGTGGTATTTGATAGAAACCGAACATGAGAGTGGGTAAAGGGGTGCAGGTGAGTTGGGTGAGGAGGATGACGAGTCAAGTCGGGTTTGATGACCTGACTCAGTTACCCTATTTTCATATTTCCCAAAATTACCTTTTTGACATATTTAGCTTCTCACGCTAATATAAATCATGTCTCTCCTTGGATCCCAACAAGTGTAACTCTACTTTACAAAAATCTCAATTTTTTTTATCAAGAAGTGATTTACGATATGATCTTATCACTTTTATATTCGGGGTTCTCATTTCTTGTTTAGCCACGATATCTAGTGCAATTGAGTTAAAATTTTATTTTAAAAAAATTTATTATTATACCACAATTATCAAGTTTGATTTAGTCAGGAATGGATCAATTCAGGTTTGTGTTGGGTTTATTGACACCCTAGTTGTGAATCACTCTAAACACTTTATACTCCAAATCACTTAATTAAAATATAGTGTTAGTGTTTTAATTTATGATAAATTAACCTAAAATGATAAATAAGTTATAAAATTTTATGTTCTAACGTAATTTTTATATATCCATTTATTTGATTTAATTTGAAACTATACTTTCCACTTCTTATACGAATATATATTGGTATTATAACCCATTTGTTATAAAATAGTGTCGTTGAATTTAGATATTAATAAATTATTTGACCTATGAATAATATTTTATATACTCCAATGGAGTTATTGTTTAAATTTGTATCTTATATTCTATTTTAGCCATCAATTGTAAAGCAAAAAATGCATCAAACAAATACTTACATCATTAGAATTTTATATTCATGAATTTAATTTAATTATTTTAATTACATGTAATTTTACTTTTTAGTTTATATTTACTGAAACATTGTCATAACATCCTGATATATAATATCACATTATTATGCTTTGATAAAATGTTATTACCATATAAAAACATGTTTTTTGTCATAGTAAAATTTAACCAAAAAATTAAAGTGTTAAATAAAAAAATATTCTAAGCAAATTAATAAAATTTAAAACATAAGTGTTAGTATAAGATAAAATAGGAAAGTAGAACGTGCCAAGGAGAAAATAATGAACAAGTAGCTAATTTTAAATTTCCCCATGTTAAATTATATGTATTTCAATATAATTTAAATTAAAAGTTAGCACACTAATTTAGTATTTTTTTAAATTCAATCATATATCATTCTTAAATATTTCAACATATATGACATTCCTGAAATTTGTACCGTGTGCACTATAGAATTCAATGATAACCACATCCAATATTTACCTGGACTAAGATGAATGAATTATGACTTTCATATTTGATATCTCATGCGGTAATGCTGAGATTATTATAAGCATGCTATCCACCGAGAATATAGATATACATTGCACACGAAAAAGAAAAAGAGAGAACCCACAATTGGACATCCAACATTGCAAAGTATATGCTTTTTTAGCAAATTCCCCTCCAAAAAGAAAGAGAAAGAGAGGAAAGAGATTTAAAAAGAAAAAAAAAAGAGAGCGCTAAAAGGTTGTCGTCATCTCTCTTTTGTATAAGTTCCTATCAAATGAGCAACTTTTTATCCCTTCTATTGTACTAATATTATTAAGTTGCTATAAAATAGGTGCAGTAACAGGGAATTAACAAACAATTTCATTTATTTTTAAAAATTTACACGGATAAGTGATTCTATAGAATATACTTATATTGATGTGCTCTTATACCATATAAGACATCAAAGTCATCTTGCACTTTAGAGACCAATGGTAATGGGACGCATTTAAGGGCACGTTCACCGAAAAATATAAGAGTTTATTTCAAATATTTTTGTTGGAACGAGTCTGTGTAGTGATGATAAAGAGAAAGAAAGAAAATGTATGCCCACTATGAAGCTGTGAATAAAAGGTGCTTCTGATTGACATGAGGACGTGAGAACTGGACAGCCCACGTCGGCTTGTCTCCCTTCTCCTCGCACAACTCAAAGTGCTCGAGATGATTTCATTTTCAAGGATAGAACGAGGCCTCAAGAACTCGGATAATTTCTTGTGTTTTTATCATACTTTACATAAAATTACAATATAGTTTAAATAGAGAGATATACAATAAATGAAAGATAATTATGAATGTTAATTATGTTGGTTCTATATTTCCCTTCTGACCATTAATTTTATTAAGGCTGGTGGTATGTGAAATAATAGTCTTGCTGTTACTATCCACCAGCTAAAGAGAGGATCGGTGGTGATGAGTTTGAATCGTGTAACTAGTTAAATTGACTCGTGGAGAAACACTTAGTAAGTAGGTCTGTCGGCTAATGCTTTATGCCAATAAAATGAATATGATTAGTAAGTAGGTGTGACACTTGATGCTCTATCCCAATATAAAAATATCAAGTTGATGCTCTTGAACTCATTTTGTATAAAATTGGAATTCAATTTTAATATATTTTATACGAGAGTAAAACACATTATTAGTGGTAAGTTAGATTGTCGTCACAACATAAAGTAGGGATTATAGATAATTTAAAATCAAGTTCACAAATTATAGATAAAATTCATGAGTTTAGCAGTACTATTAGTCAAACTCTTATATTGGTAAGGATGAACATGTCTATGTTGTATAGAATTGGTAAGAATAGTCCCATTATGAGATACAATCACTTATGAAAATTTGGAGTCAGAGGTTTATAAAAACTCATTGCAGACCGTTCAAGAAGATTAATAATGTAATTGTTGTTAGAGAACATAGTGAACCTTAACCCTCAAAAGGTGATTTAATATTGGAATTTGTTAAAAGTGAAATTAAATTTAATTGGACGAGAAATCAAAGTATAACCATCAATAAAACCTAAATTGGTATTCAAAATCAAATAAGATGGGAAATCTAGAATCTTACCAATTGGTTGAGTTGACCTGAATCAAACTCCAAATGGTCTCGTTGATTGTAAATTATGATTTGGGAAATAATTTAGTTGAGAATCAAAGATAATTAGGGTTGAACTATACTAGATCGTAGATATAATGATTTTTCAAATTAACATTAGGAATGACAAAAAGATAAGGATTGGTCTCAAATAATAGAAAATAAGTTGAACTTTTTAAAAAAAATTAAATTAGGTTAAGATTCGGTTAAATTAGATGTGAATCATTCAAGAAAAAAACTAAAATTGGCCGAATTGAGCAATTTAATTGTTAGACACCAATTCTATATAGTGCAAATCAGTCAACGACTAGTCAGTATTGATCAATGGTCTTGTCCATTGCACTCAAATTCGATTGACCCAACAACCTAGTTCGACTGGGTCATGCCCCCTTTTCTTCAACCACTCTTTGCCAAAATCTCTATCTCTATTTTGGTCGGAATTGGTGCTCAAATGATTGCTCAAATCTCCTCTGCTTCTTACAATCCTCACCTTAGCTTTGACCAACATTCTTTGTAAACCCTGCACTTTTGAGTTAAGGAAAACCGGGAAAAGAACCGGTCAAACCGAATAAGAAAACCGAGCTGGTTTACATTTGGGAATAAGCAATATGAAAATTTACAACTTTCGGGTGATCCAAAGGGTTCATTAAACCTTAAAAAAGAAACTTAAAACAAACTAGAAAATAAAAACCAAATTAGTTCAGGTGAACTAGATTCCATAAGAACTTTAAAGTTAAGCGTGCTTGCCCGAGAGTAGTGTGAGGATGGGTTCCCTCCTGGGAAGTATGATCTTTTTGTAACCCGAAATTTCGGTCAAAAATTTTTATGCTAATTAATTTAATACCCAAATTAAATTATGACAATATTAATACTAGTAATAAATCTCTTCCATTTAATACTTGGTTTTATACCTATATAAAGAGGTCATCCCCATTCATTCTCCTCACACACAAACACTTCTCTCTCTCTCTATTGCTCCATTTCCCGGTGAAGCTTAAACCAGAGCTTCGACTTGAACATTTTTCTTAACCTCGGAAGGAGAGGTCAGGCTCTTTAGAATTGGGGAGAAGTAAGCTATCAGATAGCAAACTCCAGTCAATCCGAGAATCACTAAAGAAGCGCCGACATGATGGAACAGTGAAGCAGCTCCGGCGGACCGAAGTTGCCCTATTTCAGCGAAGCTGAAATCAGCCATTTTGAGCCCTCCTCAGACCAAACCAAGCCCTCCCAACACTTCCTCAGCCCTCCCACGGCCGAATTAGGATTGAAAGGTAAGCCAATTCGACTCCCCTCTGCAATTTCCGACCGGTGCTAGAGAGAGAACCGACATAATTTTAATGATGAAATTCTAACTCAATTCGGCATCAATTGATGCGATTCTTAATTCTAGGATGATCCTCAAGATGAGAGCTATCTGCCCAAATTGAAAGCTCGGACCACCATGCCCTCACCGGTGAGAAATCGAAGCTTTCTCTCTCTATAGTCTATTTTCCGGAGAAGCTCCGTTTGAGCTCGTTTCGGCATTAAAATCTGCGATTCAATGTTTCTTAGAATCGTATGAACATGTAGAAACTCAATTTCAACTCCAATTTCAATAATTAGAAGTGTTTGATTGGTCAATTTGATGAAATCAAATTCGGTAGTGTTAAAGAGTTGAAATTGGGGAAAAATTGGGGATTTTCGAAATTCAAAGGGCCAAAATGCAATTTTATGAAATTGAGGGTCAATTGGGCATGAAAATAATGTTGGAGGACCAATTGAGGAAATTTGGAATTTTTGGGGCAAAACTTACCATTTTTGTAAAGGAAGGGCAAAATGGTAATTTTGGAAAAATTGGGGGAACAAATTGGAAATTTTGGAAATTAAATCCCTTTTTGGTGAAATTGAATAAATTGAGGTCCCAAGATAAATTTTAAAAGTTACGGGACTCAATTTGAGGAAAAACCGATATTAGGGACTTAAAGTTAAAGAGAAATAACTTTAGGGACCTAATTGCAAATAACTAAAAGTTTGGGTTTTCTCATTTAATGGAAATGAATGAAGGCTATTATGCCGAGTAATAATGAACAAGGATGTTCATATCGTATAGGAACGCGAAATACTGGGAACGCCAGCATGAATAAGCTCACGTGAATACAAAGAACTGGTCAAGTGGAATTCACTGCGTTAACGGGTGAGTGGGTTTACTAACATCATACTCGGTTGGGATGATGAGCACAACTTAAAATTAAAAACCGCTTACGAGTTGTGAGTGGGATTATATATATCATACCCGGTTGGGAATGATAAGTACCTCGATATAAAAACCCACTGTTTAGTGGTATTTTAATCATCACCACTTAGAGAAAGTAATGTGAAAATATTGCGAAAAAACTACTTATCAGTTGTAAGTAGATTATACCCGGTTGGTATGATGAGACTTCCTCGAAAGAAATTGAAAACCCGTTCATCGGTTATGAATGGAGATGTCCTTATACCGGTCGGTATAATGGACAGTGAAAACCTATTTTGTCGGTAGTGCTCTCCCCTGATTGTGTGCCAATGCTTAAACAATTTGGGAGACCTTCTCGACGGGAGCTCGAATAGCTCTAATAGGCCAGGGGCCTCAGTTTTGGAACTTGGGGGCTAAATGCCCGATTTTGAAAATCTCATACAGTGGACCCAAGGCCACTTGGCACGAGCAGGAGCTCATAAACGAACATGATATATGTTCCATAAAAATTAATAAATGAATTGTTTGGCCATGGTACCAAGATAGGACTGACATGCTTAGTCAACTAGCGGTAGCGCGACATGACAGATCGACGGACCAGTCAAGACAAACAACTGCGAGTTGAGTTGAGAGTCGGGGCCATTAGACCAGTGGCACCACATATTACATGGCAATATGAGAAAACATTATTTGTGCATGGACTGTGAGTACGGGATCATCAAGATGCTCATGAGGGGTAGTGATGCGTCCTAAGGGCATTGGACGACCTGGTAGCTATAAGGGCAGTTCGTCGTCCTAGGTTTCTGTGCGAAATCTAGAGTAGCACCAAGCGCATGAGACCGGGGTGGGGACATGATGAGGTCTCTGTCCTCATACGGACACAAAGAAGTGATTTCGGGATTTTGGGTCGGATGTCACGTACATCCACTCATTCCCAGGGTAGAAGTGGTCGTACTTCTATCCGGGTGGCAGGAAAAGTCGATCAGAAGCCACTAGCGGGTTTAGTAGTGATATTGACTTGCGAATGTGTGTAACCTTCATGATGAAGAATGTGTGTTGGGTGATGATACACCATGGTAACTAAGACATGGTGGAAAAACCCGAATTTTTAAATGAAGGGACTTTTGAAAACAAAGGAGTCTGGCACACTCCATATAAATATTTTTCTTAAAAGTCAAAAGCTTTTAAAAACTCATTCACTGAGTAGTCATACTCACCCCCTCCCTTATATCCCTTTCAGAAAATCCCGGAAAGCCTCCCCTTAAAGACTGTCAACTAAGATGCCTGTAAGACAGGTAGTTAAAGTTTTAAATTTCATATAGTTTTGATTATACTATTCCAGGAAAAGGTGCAGGTTAAAGGACGCCTTACTCTTTACTTTTTACAATAAGAGGAAATCCTTTAATAAACCGGGAGAGTGGCGGGTTGATCACGGGGATCCGACCAAACTGGGTCGGGGCGTGATATTCTTTCTCTCCAAGCTATTTTCCAGTGATGGATCATTCCAAAAACTCATAGTCGTGCCTATTTGAGATCAAAATTCGACCAACTCTAGTGGCCTATTGACCAATGGTTAGGGACGTGACTTCATTTCACCTCATCAACGATCGTCAGTTATGCCATCATTGATGAGTATTTACAATTAAACTTTCAATTGCACAATTTCAACACTTTTAGAAAATGGACAAATTCGGTTGAGGTAAGACCCTTAGCTCTTCCCACAAGACCTTGAGAGATAAATAAAAGTGTTTATGAGGGATTTGAGGAATTTGAAGTTAGGTGTAGTGATTTTCAAAGTTTGGAGACTAAATTGTAAACTTTTAAACATTTATAGTTACTTTCCAAAAATAGGGAAACATGTGAAAATAGTGTCTAAGGGAAGCCTATTAGGCTAGAAGGTATTTTTTGGGAAATGTGAAGATCTCTATGATTTAGAGAATTTTTAGGGGGAAAATGATCATTTTTGTACAAAATTGACAAAGTTGTCATTTTTTGTTAAATGGATGGGAAAATATTCATTTTTAATAAATTGAGTGAATAATGGTCATTTTTATATAATGATGGGCAAAATTATCATTTTTGCGTAAATATGAAAAAAAATTGTCATTTTTGCATATAAAGAGGCAAAATGGTCATTTTTATTAAATAGAGAGTAAAATAATAATTTTGCAAGTAGAGAAGAAAAAATGAAAAATTTTTGTAAGGGAAATGTTAAATATTGCAAGTATGATGACCAATATGGAAACACACGTGACCAATAAGCGCACAACGCATGGCAAAGAGCGTCCTGTCAGCACGTGAGAGCGCTGACCAATTAGAGAAAGACACATGTTCGGTCAACGGTCTGCGGACACCCAGTCAGCAGCCACACACACGAGCAGCCAACATGAGGCTTTCACGTGTCTGGTCAACTGGTTAATGACTGATGTGACAGCTAAGTTGGATCGCCATATCAATTGAACCAACCAATCATGTGCTGCCACGTGGCCAATTCGCATGTGCAAAACTCGCACATGTGGAATAAGGTCGTCTTCATCATCCGTCCAATGACACTATTCATTGAGGTAGAAAAATTTTCCTTTTCTGGCGAGGGAATATTCCCTCTAATTCGGGCATTTCCGATGAGGATAAGCTCGACCAATATGGAAACTAGTAGAGCAAAGGGTCCCTAAGCTCCCTATATAAAAATCTCCCCTCCATTCATCATCCACACACCTCAAACCTCCGAAGAACAAGAAGCGCCCAGTTTTCTGACAAAGCTCAAATTAGAGCTCCAACTTGAACACTTCTCTCAACCTTAGATTGTGAATTTGGGTCCTACAGACATCGGGGTAAGTTAGCTACTTGACAGGCACCTCCACTCGACCCGAGGATCACTAGAGAAGCACTGGCAAGCCCAAACAATGAAGCAGCTCTGTCGATCCTAAAGCTGCCCTATTTTGCCGATCCAAATTCGACCAATTTAGACCTCCTACAACCGAACTGAGCCCTCCCTTAGCCTCCCTAGCCTTCACATGACCTTCCCATTATTCACACTTGTAATAGGTTATTCCCTTGCGTAGACCGTTGTGGTTCCTCCTTTCCTTCAAGTATTACAGGGCCTTTCTAGGGGTTACTGGTGGTTTGGTGTTTCACTGTCCTTGAACACCTTGAGAGTTTTCTTGTTAAGTCTTCTTTGCCAAATGGTCACTCTATGAGTCCTCCTATATTTCTTAATTCCTTGATTCAGCTTCCTTAACTAGGATGAGATTCTTCCTAATTTCTATGGTATTCAGGTTTTGTTTGTTTACTATTCTTGGGACCATCTTCCTAGCAAGATCACATCATTGAGAGATAGAATTTTAGGAATTTCGAGTACTTCTAAGCATCCTCCTTGGTAAGATTATATGCCTTTGATGGCATTCCTGACCTTAGGCTTGGCTTCATTCGTACTCAGGATTGTGACCTCACAGGTCCTAGCACCATCCCCCTAGATACTTCCTACTAACGTCTCTTGGTCCTTTGGGACTTATCGGGTATTTTAGGGTGATCTTCCTACGGGGACAGAGGTAACGCCAACCTAGTTTTCTTGGTTTTTCTATTGGGAGCCATCTGAAAATTTTAAAATTTTCTCTTAGATGTCATGTTATATAGTCTTGATAATATATTCGAGGAAATAAGCTCTGATACCACTCAAGTTGTCATGCCCCGACTCGGTTTGGTCGAATCCCCATGAGCAACCCGCCACTCTCCTGGTTTATTAAGGGTTTTCCCCTTCTTTAAACCGTGGGGAGTAAGGCGTCCTTTATACCTACACTTTTCTTGGAATAACATTAATAAAAACTTAATAATTTAAACTTACATACTTGTCTTGTAGGTGTAGCTAGCGGAATATCTGTAGGTAGGTTTTTTCCTCAGTTACCTAAAAAGAGGTAAAGTGAGGGGGTGAGTTTGACAACTCAGTGAATGGGTGTTTGAAACATGAGTTTCTTATGAAAAAGTTTGAATTGAAGTGTGTCAGACTCCTTATTTTTCTTTTAAAACATTCTTTTCTCAAGTTATGGTTTTCAAAACCTTTTTCCAAGGTTTACTAATTCTTTTCCAAGGATTCTCAAATCCTTTCCAAGGTTTTCATAACCTTTTACCCATTTCCATATTCGATGTGTTTCACAAACAACACGCCCTTCATCATGAAGGGATCACACACATTCACGAGATGTAGTTATGCCGACTGCACCCACTTGTGGATCGGAGTGTCTTTACCATCCACCCTGATAGAAGTCTCTGACTTCTACCCAAAATCTGAGTGAATGTCTCTAACGTTCTACCCTCATACCAAAAATACTTTGTGTCCATATGAGGATAGAGACCTCATCCTGTCCCCACCCCTGTCTCATGCGCAATGAAGCTACGTTGAGCTTCTTAAGACTTCTGGTACGACTAACTACCCTTATCTCCACCAGGTCGTCTAGAGCCCTAGGACGCATCACTACCCCTCTTGGACGTCTTGAAGGTCCCGTAACAAAGTGCATGCACAAATCAATAATTTTCCACATAAGCCCCGACCCTCAACTCGACCTAGAATTGTGTGTCTTGATTAGTATGAAGACCTGTCATGTCACATTGCCGTCAGTCCATTGAGTATGTCGGTTCTATCTTGGTACCATGGCTAAACAATTCATTCACTTAAGTTATCATGGCTTAAATTCATGTTTGTTTACGAGCTCCAGCTCGTGACAACTAGCCTAGGGCCCACTGTTTGAGATTTTCAAAATCGGGCATATTAGCGCCCAAGTTCCAAAACTGAGGCCTCCAACCTTTATGAGCTATTCAAGCTCCCTTTAAGAAGGTCTCCCAAAATGTTTAGGTAGTGGCACATAGTCAGGGGAGAGCACTTTCGATAAAATGAACTAGCCGTCCATCACACCAACCGGGTATGAGGACATCTCCGCTTATAACTAATAAGTGGGTTTTCTACTTCCTTACAGGAAGTTTCATCATACCAACCAGGTATGATCTAATTACAATCGATAAGTAGTTTTTCTGTGTAATTTCCACATCACTCCTCTCAATTGTGATGGTTAAAATACCACTTAATAGTGGGTTTTCATTTTCGAGGTGCTTATCATCCCAACCAGATATGATATAAAAATCCCACACACCCGATAGTGCAGTAAATTTCCTCTTAGCCGGCTTGTTGACTTTACGTGAAGTTGTCTTAGCTAGCATTCCTAGTACTTTGTGTTCCTACACGATATGAACATCCTTATTCATTATCCTTTTGCCTGATAACCTTCATTCATCCCAAATGAATGAGAAAACCAAACTTTTCATTATTTGAAATTAGGTTCTTAAAGTTATTTTTCTTTAACTTTAAGTCCCTAATGCCGGTTTTCCTCAAATTGAGTCCCAAAACTTTTAAAATTCACCTTGGGACCTCAATTTATTCAAATTCACAAAAGGGGTTTAATTTCCTAAATTTTCAATTCGGTCCCCAACTTTTCCAAAATTACTATTTTGCCCCTACTTTACAAAAATGGAGTTTTGCTGCCAAAATGTCAAAATTTGCCCAATTGTTCCTCCAACATCTTTATCATGTCCAATTGGCCCTCAATTTTATGAAATTGCACTTTAGTCCCTCAAAATTTTGAAATTCTCAATTTTCTGCAATTTCATCCTTCTAACTCAACCGAATTTGATTTCATCAAATCGACCTATCAAATGAGTTTAATTGTTGAAATTGAAGTTAGATTGTGGTACCTACACCTTCATACGATTCAATTGCACTTTTAATCACATGATTTGATGTCGGAATGAGCTCAAATAGAGCTTTACTGAAAAACTGAACTTAGAGAGAGAAAGCTTTGAAAGCTTACTGTTGGGGGCGCATCGGTCCGAGATTTCAATCTGGGCAGATAGCTCTTATCCTAAGGTTACTCTTAGGATGAAGAATTGCATCAATTGATGCTGAATTGAGTGAGAATTTAGTCATCGAAGTTCTGCCGGTTCTCTCTTTAGCACCGATTAGAATTTCCAGAGGGTAGCCAAAATGGCATACCTTTTAGCTCTAATTCAATTGTAGGACTGTGGAGGTGTTGAGAGGACTTGATTTGGCCTGAGAATGGCTCGAAATGGACGATTTTAGCTTGGTCGAAATTGGGTAGCTTTGGTCCACCAGAGCTACTTCACTGTTCGATCACGCCGGTGCTTCTCCGACGACACTCTAAGCAAATGGAGACTACAGGCGTGTAGCTAACTTCTCCTCGAATCCAAAGAACCTGACAACGCCTTCTTTGCCTTAGAAAAGACCCTATATCAGATCTCTGGTTCAAGCTTTGCTGGAAATTGTAGCAGTTGAGAGAGAATGGAGTTTTCAGGTGTGGAGAGGATGAATGAGGAGGGGCTCTTTATATAGGAAGGTCGGGAATTTCTTGGGTGTCCGATTAGTGCCTTATTGGCAGTCATTGATTGCCTGAAACTACCCAGTTGGAGACTTTTCAGCTTCACCGGCGTTGCTCAATTTTTCGGCGAGTGAATAGTACTGTCATTTGAAGGAAGAAGACGACACTGTTCTGAACAGGATGGGACCGGACTAGTCTGAACCAGGTTCAAAGATTAAACCAGCCAGTTCAGGCCCGATTTGACCGAATTTTTCAAAATTAAAAATTTATAAATTCATCTAAATTCATTTTCCATCCAATTATGGCCTCAAATGTAAATTTAAATTTTCTAATCCACCTAGAAAAATGAATTTAACATCCAGTTCAATAGTGGTTCAAACAGGTCCAAATCGGTTTAGTCCGGTTCGGATCTGGTTCACCTGAACCGGTTTGGTTTCCATCTACAATTCATCCTAAAGTCCATTTTCTTGACTTTTGTGACTCTTTATGTCACTCAGGATTCATAAATTTCCCAGTTTGCCCATTCTCTATTCGTTCCAGTTTTTGAACTGACTTGGTTAATAAACCAGTTCAATCTAGTTAGATCTGGTTCATCTAAACCGGTCTAGTTTTTCTCTTGCAATTTTTCCTAAGGTTCTTTTCCAAGATTTTTTGAACCCTTTGGGTCACTCGATAGTTGTAAATTTCCCAAATTACCTAAAGGCAAAATACCTACACTTGTTACAACAATTGGTGGAGATGAAGGTGGACTTCAAATTAGATAGAGAAGGGAAGTGCTTGATGGCTAACAAAGCTATAAGACCCAACTTGGTGGAGTAAATAAGGGTCCACCAAAAAGGGGATAAATAACTCCATCCACACATGGACCCGACCACCGGGGAAGTGACACTAGACTTTGCCCTGTTTGGTGGAAAGGGATGAAGAGGGACATCTCGAAATATGTGGCATGGTGTTTATCCTGCTAGCCAATCTAGGCAGAACATCAGAAACCCTTAGGACTGCTACAACCCCTAATGATCCCCAAATTAAAGTGGAAGCATATCACCATGGATTTTGTGGCGGGGCTACCAATGACAAGGAAAGGAAAGGACGCGATTTGGGTTATCATGGACAAATTGACCAAGTTCACCTACTTCGTACCAATAAGAGTAACCGACTGTGTGGAACAACTGGCCACTCTATATGTGGGAGAAATTGTAAGGCTCCATGGTGTCCCAGTAAGCATAGTATCGAATCGGGATCCAAGATTTACCTTAAGGTTTTGGCCCAGTCTACAAAGTGCCTTGGGAACCAAACTCCATATGAGTATAGCATTCCATCCTCAGACCGATAGACAGTCTGAGCGAACAATCTAAACCTTGGAGGATATGCTCTAGGCATTCATACTCATAATGAACAAGGGTTGAGACGATTATTTATGCCTAATGGAGTTTGCTTACAATAATAGTATCATGCCAGTATACAAATGACGCCTTACAAAGACCTTTACGGACGATCATGTCATACAACCCTATTCAGGGAGCTGGGGGAAAGGAAGCTTAAGAAGATCGGGCTTATAGAGGATGCCACCGAGAAAATCCAAGTCATAAGGATTCAACTTAAGGCGGTCGAGGATAGGCAGAAGATCTATGCTGACCATCGGAGAATGGACTTAGAGTTCGAAGTGAGAGATTAAGTATTTCTCAAAGCATACTCAGGTGTCAACAATGGGGGAAGCTGAAACCTAGGTACAATGGCCCCTACACTGTAATTTAGAGGATGAGACTAGTGGCATACAAACTCGAATTGCCTCAAGACTTACAAAGAATACACGATGTATTCCATGTATCAGTACTCCAAAAATAATAACCCGATCCTAGTCATGTGTTGGATCAGCCCCTGCCTGAGTTAGAGGAGAATTTAATCTATGAAGTGGAGCTGGTAAGAATCCTTGACCGATGGGACAAGAACCAAATGAACAAGAAGATTCCCATGGTAAAGGTTCTTTGGTAGAATGGCCAAGTACAAAAGGAGACATGGGAGACTGAATATGTCATGCCCCGACCAGGTTTGGTCAGATCCCTGTGATCAACCCGCCACTCTCTTGGTTTATTAGGGGTTGCCCCATCTTTTAAACTGTGAGGAGTAAGACATCCATTTTAAACTTGCACCTTTCCTGAAATAACATAAAACAAAACTGCATAAAATTTTAAATTTATCATACCTGCCTCATAGGTGTGTTAACTTGTGGTCTTTGGGTAGGCTTTCCATGGGATTACCTAAAAGGGGTATAAGGGAGGGGGTGAGTTCAACGACTCAGTGAAAGGATGTTTTAAGTATGACTTTTAGAAAATAGTTTAAATTGGAGTGTGCCAGACTCCTTATTTTTCCTTTAAAAACCATTCATTCTCAAATCTCAGTTTTTCATAGTCGTTTCTCATCACAACGGTGTGCTTATCAACCAACACACACCCTTCATCATGAAGGGAACACACATTCGCAGGCCAGCACGTCCACTATACCTACTTGTGGCATCGAAGGGACTTTACCAGCCACCTAGTTAGAAGCACGTCCACTTCTACCTTGAGAATGAGTGGTTGTACGCGACATCCGACCCTCAATCATGTAACAAAACTTCATGTCCGTATGAGGATAGAGACCTCATCCCGAACCCACCCCAGTCTCATGTGCTTGAAGCTACATTGAGCTTCCAAGACTGTTGGCAAGACTAATTGCCCTTATCTCCAGCATGTCATCCAGTAGCCCTAGGATGCATCACTACCCCTCTTCGGTGTCTTGAAGGTCCAATAACTCAATGCATGCACAAATCAACAATTTTCCACATAAGCCATATAATTTATGGTGCCACTGGTCCAACAATCCCCGACCCTCAACTCGACCTCCAATTGTTTGTCTCGACTGGTCCGTGGACCTGTCATGTCGCACTGCCGCCAGTCCATCGAGTATGTCGGTCATATCTTTGTACCATGGCCAAATAATTCATTCATTTAAAGTTTTTATGGCTTAAACTAATGTTTGTTTACGAGCTCCCGCTCATTCCAACTAGCCTAGGGCCCACTGTACAAGATTTTCAAAATTGGGCATATTAGCCCCCAAGTTCCAAAAATGAGGCATTCGGCCTATCTGACCCATTCGAGCTCCTGTCAAGAAGGTCTCCCAAAAGTTATAAGTAGTGGCACACAGTAAGAGGAGATCACTACTGACAAAATAAACTTTTCATCTGTCCATCATACCAACCGGGTATGAGGATGTCTCCACTTATAACCGATAGACGGGTTTTCTACTTCCTTCCAAGAAGTTCATTATACCAACCGAGTATGAACTACTTACAACCGGTAAGTAGTTTTTCCACGTAATTTCCACATCACTCCTCTTAGGTGTGATGGTTAAAATACCACTTAATAGTGGGTTTTTATTTCTGAGGTGCTTATCATCCCAACTGGTTATGATATTAAATCCCACTCACGCGATAGTGCAGCGAATTTCCTCTTAACCGGCTTGTTGCCTTCACGCGAACTTGTCTTAGTTGGCGTTCCCGATACTTCATTTTCCTACACGATATGAATATTTCTTTTTCATTATCCTTTGGCCTAATAGCCTTCATTCATCACAAATGAATGAAATAACAAAACTTTTCATTTATTTGCAATTAGGTCCCTAAAGTTATTTTTCTTTAACTTTAGGTCCTTAATGCTAGTTTTCCCCAAATTGAGTCCCAAAACTCTAGAATTCACCTTGAGACCTCAATTTATTCAAAATTACATAACTTTCCCAAATTTCCAATTTGGTTCCCCAATTCTTCCAAAATTACCATTTTGCCCCTACTTTACAAAAATGGTAAGTTTTGCCCCAAAAATTACAACAATTGCCAAATTGGTCCTCAAACAATTGCCAAATTGGCCCTCACTTTTATGAAATTGCACATTAGTCACTCGAATTTTCAAAATTCCCAAAATTTCACCTAATTTCAACTTTCCAACACAGCCAAATTTGATTTCATCAAATTGGCCAATCAAATGAGTTTAATTGTTGAAACTGAAGTTAGATTGGAGTTCGTAGATCTTCATGCAATTTAATAGCACTTTGAATAGCATGATTTGACACAAGAACGAGCTCAAATGGAGCTTCATCGAAAAACTGAACGTAGAGAGAGAAAGCTTCGAATGATTATCGTTGGAGGTGGAGCGGTCCGAGTTTTCAATCAAGGTAGATAGCTCTTGTCCTGAGGTTTCTCCAAAGATCAAGAATTGCATCAATTGATGTCGAATTGAGTGAGAATTTAGTCATTGGAAATCTGTCGGTTCTCTCTCCAGCACTGATCGAAATTTACATAGGGGAGCCAAATTGACTTACCTTTTCGCTCAAATTTAGCTGTACGAGGGATGTGAAGGTGTAGGGAGGGCTTGGTTTGGCTTGAGAAGGGCTCGAATTGGTCGATTTCAATTCAGTCAAAATAGGGCAGCTTCGGTTTGTCGGAGTTGCTTTACTGTTCTATCACGCCGACATTTCTCTAGTGACCCTCAAAGCAAATGGAGACTACATGCGTGTAGATGACATCTCCCCGAATCCAAAGAACCCAACCACGCCTTCTTTGGATTAGAAAAATGCCCAAGTTAGAGCTCTAGTTTGAGTTTCACCAAAAAATGGAGTAGTAGGGAGAGACTGGAGTTTTCAGATGTGAGGAGGATGAATGAAGAGGAGCTCTTTATATAGGAAGCTCGAGACTTTTTGGTGTCCGATCTGTGCTTTAATGGCAGTCATTTATTGCCTGAAAATTCCTGGCTGGAGACTTTTTATCTTCACCAATGCTGCTTGATTTTTCAGCGAGTTAATAGTGTTGTCATCGGAAGGAAGAACATGACACTATTCCGAACCGGACTAGACCGGTCAAAGCTTAATTCAACCGGTTCAGGCCCGATTCGACCGAGCTTTTCAAAATAAAAAATTTCTAAATTTATTCTCTATCCAATGGTGGCTTCAATTCTCCAATTTGAATTTTCTAAGCCACCTAGAAAAAAGAATTTAGTATCCGCTTCAATAGTGGCTCAAATCGGTCAAAACCGGTTCAGATTCGCTTCACCTGAACCGGTTTGGTTTCCATCTCAAATTCATCCTAAAGCCCTTTTTCATGACTTTTGTGACTGTTTAGGTTACTCTGGATCCATAAATTTCCCGGTTTGCCCTTTCTCTATTGGTTCTGTTTTGTAAACCGACTAGGTTTTCTCTTTGGAAATGACTGGTTCTTTCCTCGATTTTCTTATTTTCAAGGGACAAGGTTTACAACTCTCCCCTTCTTTTAGGGGGTTTGTCCCCGAAACAATTACATGTCAAATAATTGAGGGTAACTATCCCTCGTTACACTTTCGGTTTCCCATGTCTCTTCATGCACGAGTCTGTTCAGCCACATAACCTTTACCTTAGGAATCGTCTTATTCCTTAAGTTCATATCCTTCTGATCGATGATTCGTACCTAATTCATTTGATAGCTTAGGTTCTCTTCCAGCTCCAGTGGAGGTCGGTCCAATACATGGCTAGGATAAGGCTGATACTTTCGAAGCACAGAGATATCAAATACATTGTGTATTCTTTGCAGGTCTGGAGGTAGTTCCAGTTTATAGGCCACCGGTCCTATCTTTTGAATGATGGGATATGGGCCAATATACCTCGGTTTCAACTTTCCTCTTTGTTGAAACCTAAGTATTCCCCTTCATGGGGACACCTTGAGAAATACTTGATCTCCCACCTCAAACTCTAGATCTTTCCTTCGATGATCTACATAACTATTTTGCATGTTCTGTGTGGTATTAAGGTGAATCCTGATCAGTTTTATTTTCTCCGTGACATCCTTGATTAGTACTGCCCTTTCTAGCTTTCTTTCCCCCACCTCTTCCCAAAATAGAGGGTACGACATGGTCGTCCATAAAGGCCTTCATAGGGAGCCATCTAAATATTGGCCTGATAGTTATTATTATAAGCAAATTCCATTAGGCACAAGTATTCTTCCTAGCCTTTGTTCATGGTGTGTATGCACACTCTCAACATATCCTCCAAGTTTTGAATGGTTCACTCAGACTGCCCATCGGTCTGAGGGTGAAACGTCATGCTCATATGGAGCTTGGTGTCCATGAAACTTTGTAAGCTTGGCCAAAACCTTGAAGTAAATCTTGGATCTCTCTCTGATACTATACTCATCGGAATGCCATGGAGTCTCACTATCTCCCTTATGTATAAGATGGCTAGTTGTTCCACTGTATTCGTCACTCTTATAGGAAGAAAATGAGCTGATTTGGTCAATCTATCCATGATGACCCAAATTGCATCTCGACCCTTTCTTGTCACAGGTAGTCCTGTGACAAAGTCCATGGTGATGTGCTCTCATTTCCATTCCGAAATTGGTAAGGGTTGTAGTAGTCCTGAAGATTTATGATGCTCCACTTTTATCTGTTGATAGGAAAAGCATCGGGCTACATATTCTACAATGTCCCTATTCATGCCTTTGCACCAATATCTTTATTTGAGGGTGCGATACATCTTGGTACTGTCCAGATGCATTACATACACCAAAATGTGTGCTTCTTCTAGAATTAACATCTTTAGTTCCTTAATTTGAGGTACACATACCCTACCTTATAGGTTAGCACTCCATCACTTCATAGGTTGTAGTCTGGTTTCATTTATCTATTAGTCGGATCCAGATAGGATTGAAGCTCCTTATCCGCTTTTTGTTGAGCTTGGATCTGTTCAGTTAGACTGGGCCTCACTACCACGTTAGCCACCAAGCATCTTTCCCGCTTGTCCATCTTCAGGTCCACTTCTGTCCTTCCCATTTGTTGCAACAATGGTATATAACTCATCTTTACTTGAGCCACCTCGATTTGGTACTTGCGACTTAAGGCATCTGCTATCACATTTGCCTTTCTAGGATGATATTTTATCATAAGGTCATAGTCCTTAACCAATTCTAGCCATCTCCTTCGGTAGAGATTTAACTCCTTCTGTGTTAGGAAGTACTTAAGACTCTTGTGATCTGTGTATATCCTACACTTAACCCCATAAAGATAGTGTTGCCAAATCTTTAGGGCAAACACTATCACAGCTAATTCAAGATCATGAGTTGGGTAGTTTCTTTCATGTACCTTAAGTTGTCGCTAGGCATAAGTGATAACCTTCCCTTGTTGCATCAATACACATCCAAGTCCTTGTTCGGATGCATCAATATAGACGGTGTACTCTCCCGCATTCGGGTCAAGTAGGGAGAGTACCGGTGCGGTTGTCAATCGAGTCTTTAACTCCAAGAAAGACTTCTCATAGCTTTCATCCCACTTATACTCAACTCCTTTCCTGGTGAGCTGAGTTAGAGGAGCTGCTATCTTAGAAAAGTCTTGCATGAACCGTCTGTAGTATCCTTACCGACCTAAGAAACTCCGTATTTCTGAAGGATTCCTTGGAGCCTTTCAATCTAATATTGTTTCCACCTTGGTTGGATCTACTTTGACTCCATCCTTGTACACTATATGTCCTAAGAATCCCACCTCCTACAGACAGAACTCACACTTGGAGAATTTTGCATATAAGTGATTGTCCTTCAATATCTCCAAGGTGATTGCCAAATGTTGTTCATGTTCCAACCTAGTTTGTGAGTATATAAGGATGTCGTCTATGAACACTATCATGAACCTGTCCAAGTGTGGTTGGAACATACAGTTCATCAAATCAATGAAGATTGCTGGGGCATTCGTTAATCCAAATGGCATCACTCTGAATTCGTAATGACCATATCGAGATTAGAATGTCGTTTTGGGAATGTCCTCCTCTCATATACTGAGTTGATGATATCCCGACCGAAGGTCTATTTTGGAGAATTATGCTGCTCCTTTTAATTGATCAATCAGGTTATCAATTCGTGGAAGTGGATATCTATTCTTGATGGTGACCTAGTTCAACTTTCTATAGTCTATACACAGTCTCATGCTTCCATTCTTTTTCTTTACGAATAGGACGGGTGCACCCCACATAGACTAGCTAAGACGTATGAAATCCTTCTCCAATAATTCGTCCAATTGCTCCTTTAATTCCATCAGTTCCATGGGAGCCATACGATGTAGGGCTTGGGATATGAGGTTTGTTCCTGAGATTATTTCTATAGTGAACTCCACTTACCAATTTGGAGGTAGTTCGAGTAGCTCTTCTGGAAATACTTTTGGATAGTGACTAACTACCAAAATGTTTTCAAGTCTCTTCTCTTCAGACTCCTCATAGATGATCATGGCTAGGAAAGTCATACAACCTTTCTATATCATCTTTTGGGCTTTCAAATGGGACACCATCTCTACTTCGCTTTTCCTTTGATCTCCTTGGAACATTAATCCATTTGTCTCGGGAGTGTGGAAGGTCACCGTCTTTTTCCACAGTCCATCCTAGCCTGATGGTTACTTAACCAATCCATCCCAAGGATTACTTCAATCTCCTTCAAGGGTAATGGAATCAAGTCAGCTTCAAGTTTGATTCCTCCTATCTTTATCTAACATCCTTATAATTTCTTGTTCCTGTTTAACCCTTCTCCTAATGGTGTGAGGATGTTGAGACTTTGTTCTATTGGAGTAAGTTCTAGAGGTACACTTGAAATCAACTCTTTCTTGATGAAGAATCTCTCAACTCTTGAGTCGAAGAGGGCATAGACTTTTCTTTATTAAATAAATTTTTTTAGTTTACAAGATTCTCTTGAATTAGTTTGGAGGGTTTTGGGATGTACTCGCTACAGTGCTAAGGTCTCTTCTAGCCTCTTCATGGGTGAGGTTGTATACTCTAGCTGGTACTTGTGCTATAGTGTCTGGCCTAGGATTCTTGGGGTTCCCTTAAGGTGGTCCAAGGGTATTCCTCTATTTGTTCTCCCTGAGAGTGGGGCAGTCCTTTACAAACTGCCCTATTTGTCCGCATGCAAAGTAGATCAAGCATGCTCCCTCATGGTTCCTTTGACACCTTGAACATCGAGGGTTTCCTTGAGGCAAGGCCGGGACTACTCTCTGGGGAGGTGGTGGCATAATCTTTCTCCTTTGAAATTCCATTCTATTTCCCCATTTTGAATCTCTGGCATATGTTTGTCGGCCCAGCTATATCAGGAGCAAATGGTCTTAACTCGTTGAATTTTGTTTCGTACTCTAATATGGAGTTAAGCCCTTGCTGAAGCTAGATAAACTCTTGCTTCTTCTCATTTATCAATTGAGGCACCAGGTACTCCTCCGAGTACCTCTCCTTAAACTGTCCCCAAGTAGGGATGGTGAAATGCAAGTTTTGGACATTGTCCCACTAGCGTTTGGCACTTCCCTCCAGGAAGAATTTTGTCAAGATCACTATATCCTCTTTTTTTTCTTGACGATTCCTATCAGTTTCTTACTATTTGCCATCCAATCCATGGTGGCACCAGCATCTTTTTCTTCAAGGAAGTGTTTACACTCAAGTTGATGAAGAGTATTGATGTTTCTAGGAATGTCTACTGGAGGGGGATGGTTAATAGGGGGAGGATGGGATTACACTTCCTCTAGTCCAACTCAGGAATAGGTGCCTGCCTCAGAGACGAGGTTAGGTTGCCCAAATAAATGGGTGAACTCCTCGTACAACCTTTGGTGTTCCGTGCTAAGTCTAGGAGGAGTTGTCTGGGCTTCTCTGGGAGTTTCCACAAGTAGGGGTGGTTCGACAGTGTTGGAGACTACAACCCTAGTTCTCTTGGTTCTTTTCTTGGGAGCCATTCTGAAAGTTTTAAGATCAATCCTATTATTTACTATATTTTCTAGTTTTGATTATGTATTTGTGGAAACATGCTCTGATCCCACTCAAGTTGTTACGCCCCGACCCGGTTTGGTCAAATTCCCGTGATCAACATGCCACTCTCCTGATTTATTAAGGGTTGCCCCTTCTTTTAAACCGTGAGGAGTAAGACATCCTTTTTAAATCCACGCCTTTCCTGAAAAACATAAATAAAAATTGCATAAAATTTTAAACTTATCATACCTACCTCATAGGTGTGTTTAACTTGTGGTCTTTGGGTAGGCTTTCCCCGGAATTAACTGAAAGGGGTATAAGGGAGGGGGTGAGTTCAACGACTCACTGAATGGTGTTTAAAGTATGACTTTAAGAAAATAGTTTGAATTGGAGTGTGCTAGACTCCTTATTTTTCCTATAAAAACCTTTCATTCTCAAATCTGGGTTTTTCAAAGCCATTTCTCATCACAACGGTGTGTTTATCAACCAACACACGCTCTTCATCATCAAGGGAACACACATTCACAGGCCATCACATCCACTGTAACCATTTGTGGCGTCAGAGCGACTTTACCGGCCACCTAGATAGAAACATGTCCACTTCTACCATGAGAATGAGTGGATGTACGTGACATTCGATCCTCAATCACGTAACAAAACTCTGTGTCTGTATGAGGACAGAGACCTCATCATGACCCCACCTCGATTTCATGCACATAAAGCTACGTTAAGCTTCCAAGACTACTAGAACGACTAACTACCCTTATCTCCACCATGTCGTCTAGTAGCCCTAGGACACATCACTACCCATTTTGGGCATCTTGAAGGTCTTGTAACTCAGTGCATGCACAAAAAAATATTTTTTTCACATAAGCCATATAATCTGTGATACCACTGGTTCAACCGCCCTGACCCTCAACTCAACCTGCAGCTATTTGTCTCGACTGGTCCGTAGACCTGTCAGGTCGCACTGCTGCTAGTCCATTGAGTATGTCGATCCTCTCTTGGTACCATGGCCAAACAATTCATTCATTTAAAGTTTTCATGGCTTAAACTCATGTTTGTTTATGACCTCTTGCTCTTCCTAACTAGCCTAGGGCCCATTATATGAGATTTTCAAAATCGGGCATATTAGCCCCCAAGTTCCAAAACCGAGGCCTCCAGCCTATTTAAGCTATTCGAGCTCCTGTCAAGAAGGTCTCTCAAAAGTTTTAAGCAGTGGAAAATAGTTAGGATAGAGCACTTCCGACAAAATAAACTTTTCATCTGTCCATCATACCAATCGGATATGAGGACGTCTACTTCCAAAGGTTTTCTACTTCCTTCCAAGAAGTTCATCATACCAACTAGGTATGATCTACTTACAACTGCTAAGTAGTTTTTTCACGTAATTTCCACATCACTCCTCTTAGGTGTGATGGTTAAAAACCACTTAATAGTGTGTTTTTATTTTCGAGATGCTTATCATGCCAACCAATTATCATAATAAATCCACTCACCAGATAGTACAGTGAATTTCCTATTAACCGACTTGTTGCCTTCACACGAACTTGTCTTAGCTGGTGTTCCCAATACTTCATGTTCCTACACAATATGAACATTCCTTGTTCATTATCCTTTAGCCTAATAGCCTTCATTCATCACAAATGAATGAAATAACTAAACTTTTTATTTATTTGCAATTAGGTCCCTAAAGTTATTTTTCTTTAACTTTAGATCACTAATGCCGGTTTTTCCCTAAATTTAGTCATGAAACTGTAGAATTCACCTTGGTACCTCAATTTATTCAAAATTACAAAAAGGGTTTCAAGTTTCCCAAATTTCCAATTTGGTCCTCAATTTTTTCAAAATTACCATTTTGCCCCTACTTTACAAAAATGGTATATTTTGCCCCAAAAATTCCAAAAATTATCCAATTGGTTCTCAAACATCTTTATCACCCCAATTGTCCCTCAATTTTATGAAATTTCACTTTAGTCCCTCGAATTTTTGAAATTCCAAAAATTTCCCCAAAATTTCCCCCAATTTTAACTTTCCAACACAACTAAATTTGATTTCATCAAATTAGCTGATCAAATGAGTTTAATTGTTGAAGTTGAGGTTAGATTGGAGTTCCTACATTTTCATAAGATTCAATTGCACTTTGAATCACATGATTTGACGCCAGAACGAGCTCAAACGGAACTTCGCCGGAAAATTAAACGTAGAGAGAGAAAGCATCGAATGCTTACCGTCGGGGGCGCGACGGTCTGAGCTTTCAATCTGGGCAGATAGCTTTTGTCGTGAGGTTACTCCTAGGATTAAGAATTGCATCAATTGATGCCAAATTGAATGAGAATTTAATCATTGAAAATCTATCGGTTCTCTCTCTATCACTGATCGGAATTTACAAAGGGGAGCCAAATTGGCTTACCTTCCTGCTCAAATGCAACTGTAGGAGGGCTGTGGAGGTGTTTGAATGGCTTGGTTTGGCTTGAGAAGGGCTCGAATTGGCTGATTTCAGCTCACCCAAAGGAGGGCAGCTTCAGTTCGTCGGAGCTGCTTCACTGTTGTCTCATGTCGGCATTTCTCCGGCGACCCTCAAAGCAAATGGAGACTACAGGTGTGTAGTTGACTTCTTCCCGAATTCAAAGAACCCAACCATGTCCTCTTTGGCTTAGAAAAATGCCCAAGTCAAAGCTCTGGTTTGAGCTTTACCAGAAAATGGAGCAGTAGAGAGAGAGTGGAGTTTTCAGGTGTGTGGAGGATGATTGAGGAGGGGCTCTTTATATAGGAAGCTCGGGGACTTCTTGGTCGTCTGATCTGTGCCTTAATGGCGGTCATTCTTTGCTTGAAACTCCATGAATGGAGACTTTTCATCTTCTTCGGCGCTGCTCAATTCGGACCTAAACCAGCTGATTTTCCAGCGAGAGAACAATGCTGTCATATGAAGGAAGAAGATGATAATGTTCCAAACCGGACTAGTCCAAACCGGGTTCAAAGCTTAAACCGGCTGGTTTAGGCCCGATTTGATCGAGTTTTTCAAAATTAAAAATTTCTAAATTAATCTAAATTCATTCTCTATCCAATGTGGCCTCAATTCTCCAATTTGAATTTTCTAAGCCATCTAGAAAAATAAATTTAGCATTCACTTCAATAGTGGTTCAAACCAGTCCAATCTAGTTCGGATTCGATTCACCTAAACCAATTTGGTTTTCATCTCCAATTCATCCTAAAGCCCTTTTTCATGACTTTTGTGACTCTTTAAGTCACTCAGGATACATAAATTTCCTGGTTTTCCCTTTCTCTATCGGTTCCGGTTTGTAAACTCACTCTGTTTTCTTTTTGGAAATGACTGATTCTTTCCCTGGTTATCTTATTATCAAGGGATGAGGTTTACAGAATATGCCATGAGGGATATGCACCCTTAACAATTTGAGATGTAAGAGTTTGTGGACAAAACCCCTAAAAGGAGGGGAGAGTTGTAAACCCCGTTCTTTCAAAGATATGAAACCGAGAAAATAACAAACAAGTTTCATGAGAAAATCGAGCACTTAAATGAACCAAAGATGGTAAAGAAGGGTTAAAATGAGAATTCTTTAAATCCCATGTAACCAAGAAATCATAAAATCATGGAGAAGAACCATGTAGTGAATTGGATGAGAAAACTGGACCGGTTCAGGGTGAACCGGATTGAACCATGATGAACCGATTCATAAATTTATTTTTCTAGGTGGGTTAAAAATGTTAATTTAGAAACTTTAAGGAGGCAATAGATAGAACATGAATTTAAATTTATTTAGAAATTTTGAATTTTTAGAAAACCGGTCGAATCGGGCCTAAACCGGCTAATTTATGTTTTCGAATAACTGAACCCCGTCGGACCGGACCAATCAATGGACAACTGCCAGGTCAGTGCCCAGTCAACAGGTGCGACCAATCCGCACACAACGTGTGGCAAATGGCTCCTAATCAACGGCTCAATTTGTGCCTAAAAGCGTAGACCAATTAGAAGGCAGCATGTGTCCTTGGTCAACGGTCAGAGGAAGGAAATCCACCTTCGCAATGACTGACCAATAGGAGAGATACACATGTCCCAGTCAATGGTCAATGGACACCTAGTCTGCATCCACGTAGACACAGGCAACCAATGGGAGGCTGTCATGTGTCCGATCAACAAGTCAATAGTTGACTAGGTTAGTGATTCAGATGCAATGTCAACAAAGATAGCCAATCAGGAGATGCCACATCGAACTTCCGCACGTGGGAAGCCGCATGTGCAGAATAGCGTCATCTTCAACCTCGTAGTTGTGAAGAGAGAGAGGACAGGTTAGTTGCTGGATATCCGACGACCAATAAATGCCTTCGATTCCAACCATAAATAGAGCAATTGAGGTTGAGTTATTGGGGAATGGATAAGTATGTTAGTCCCCGAGCTCCATATATAAAGAGCTCCAACACATTCATCTTCCTCATCCCTCAAACGCTTGGAGAAGAAGTGCTCAATTTTTCAGTGAAGCTCGAACCAAAGCTCTGATTTGGACTCTTTTCTCCACCTCATAATGAGAATTTGGATTCTTTAGAATCGTGAGGAAGACAGCTACATGACCACAACCCTAATTCAGCACAGTACCGTCGCTCTACGATAGTTAGTAACTCGAGCTGCTCAAGCCCAATTCGAGCTCTCACCCAACCAATTTCGACAAAACCGAGCTCTCCAGACCACCCCTCGGGGAGCCCCAACCTTCTCTGAGTTAAGTTGGTAAGCCCTTCGATGGAAAACACTATTCACTGTGCATTTCGCTAAAACTTAAACTCATAAATTCACTTTGCTCATGCCACCAATTGAGGCATGGTTTGATCCATGAAGGTTCTTAGGAGGAGAGCAATTCAAAGAAAGCAAGAACTCTGATCACCAGATCCTCATCAGTAAGAAATTGAAGCTTTCTCTATCTAGGACAATTTTCTGGTGAAGCTTCATTTGAGCTCATTTCTAAGTTAAATGAAGTCTTTTAATGCTTGAAATGATGAGTGACATGTAGGGAATATGATTTTGATCTTGAATGTGAACAATTACCCACGTTTAAGTGGCCAATTGAAGGAAACAAGTTTTCGGGTCCAATTGCAATTTTGGGGAAAATTGGGCAATTTGGGAATTTGGGGGAAATTGGGGGTCGAATTGTAATTTAAGGAAAATTGGGGGATTTTTATGAAATTAACTCCCAATTGAGGTCCAATTGGGTAATTGGGTGAAATTGAGGGCCAATTTACAATTTTTTGAATCTTAATAACCAATTGGTAATTTTTCAAAATTTAAGGATTAATTGGTAATTTTGCAAAATTGAGGGCAAATTGGTGATTTTGGAAACATTAACGAACCATGAGGGATATTTGGAAATCCTATGGACTTAATTGAATAATAGGGACCTAAAGTCAAAGATTATGAACTTTAGAGACCTAATTGTAATAAGGCAAAAGTTGGGGCCAAATTATAAATATATGGAAATAGGAGGCCTTTTATGCCAAACATTTTCTCTTGAGCATGTCCAAACCCTATAGGGACATATTGTACAAGAAGGTGTGCAAGGGAGCACGACAAGGACTGGAAGTTGGTCTAGGACAAACAAGTCACATTCATTAGGTGAGTGGGACTTTTAACATAATACCTAGATGGGGAGATGTGCACATTTTTAATTAAAAAAATCCACTTGTGAGTGGCTTTTATAATGTCATAACTAGTTGGGGTGATGAGCACAGTTGAAAAAGAAAAACCAATATGAGTGGAATTTTCCATCATCATGTCCAGTTCTGATGATGACTACATTTTAAGTTGAAACCAGCCTTTTCAGAATTGATATCCCTTGACTGTGTGCAACTACTTAAAAAATTTGGGAGACTTTTATGATTAGAGTTGGGACAGCTCCAATAGGCATGAGGCCTTGGTTTATTTTGAACTTATAGGGCTTAAGGCCCAGTTTTGAAAAACTCGTGAAGTGGATCCAATGCTAGTGGGCACGGGTTGGAGCCTGTATACAAACATGATGATAAGAGCAATGAAAAACTCCTATAACCGACTAATTTTGTGTGAATCTCCATGATGTTGAGCCTAGACCAACAAGGCTCGATAGGGCTAGTGGCAGTGCGCTAGGACTAGGTCGATGGACCATTTAGGCAAATAACTATGGAGCTTAAGTCGAGAGTCGGTGCCATTGGAACCAAAGATAAGGGCTTATTAATCCCAAAACTAATGTGCATGCACTATGATACGGGACTATCGAGAGAACCAAGAGGTGTAGTGTTGGTTCTTAGGGCTGTTGGAAGATAAGGTTGCGATAAGGGCAATTTTTTCGTGCTAGTGATTCATGGAGCTCGGAGTAGCTTTTTGTGCACCAAGATCGGGGTGAAGTTAGTATGAGGTCACTGTCCCCATATCATGGACATAGAGTACTTTCAGGTCTAAGGGCCAGACGTGTAATGTTCACTTAGACTTAGGGTAGAAGTCGAGGAGTTCTATTAGGGTGGACGATAAAGACGCACCCATCCCCAAGTGGGTGCAGTTGGAGTACTGCATCTGCAAATGTTTGTACCCTTTATCATAAAGGACATGTGATTGTTTGCTAAATACCTCCCGTGCAAGGGGAAGTGTTAAAAGAGTTGAACTCACATAACGATGAACAAAAATGATAATTTGGAAGTTTTAATTTTTAAAACTCACCCTAACCCCCACTCACTGAGTTATAGAAACTCACCTCCTCGCTTTTAATTTTTTTTTAGGAAAGGAGGCAAACCTTAAGGAATTCTCAAAGCCAAACCCTAAGTCAGGTATTTTAAATTTTAAACTATTGAGTTTTGTATAATGTCATTCCAAGTAAACAAGGTTAGAAATTACGCTTGACTACTCTTAGTCTTAGGGAGTGGAGACTCTTCTTAGACCAAAGGGAGTGGCAGGTTGTTCACGGGGTTCCGACCAAATCGGGTCGGGGTGTGACAATGCACGAGTTGTGCGAGCTGCCACATGTCACATAGTGATTGGGTGGTGTTGCTGACGCAATATCCCACTTAGCATCTAGGTCACCTGTTGACCTGTTGACTAGACATGTGGCGACCTCCCATTAGTCGCTCTAACCAACATGGTAGTTAACTGAATTTGGTCATCAAACGACCTTTTGTTGACTTTGCCACATGGTGTCCTATGAATGGATGATTTAAATAAATCATATTTCCCACTTGATGCACTATTTCGTTGCCAAATGTCCTCTCAGGATTTGTTGTGGCCATCCAATGTAGCTTTGTCATGAGTTGATCACTGATTTGTCGTTCTTTCACACTCATCTTTGTAGGCTACTGATTTGTGCACTTTCCATGTGTCACCCTTTCATTGATCATTACGGTTAACATGGATTTCCTTCAATTGATCATTGACTAAGGACACGTGTCACACTCCCATTGGTCAATTACTAATGATGCCAATTTTCTTCAATTAACTATTGACGAGGGACATGTGTCACATTGTGATTGATCATCAATACTTCCAATTGATGACCTAGCGGCTCATTGAAAGCATTTTGCCACGCGTAGTGCTCTAATTAGTCATGCACACTAGTTGGGCGCTTACGTCGCAGGTGGTCTGTTGACCCAGCTAGATCGTTGACCAGTTCAACTAGACTAGGTTCAGTGACTCGAAATCAAAAATCAATTGGCTCATGCCTGATTCAACTGTTTTTCTAAAAATTAAAAATTTCTAAATTCATGTTTACGTATTGGTGACTATTTTCCAATTAGATGTTTTTGAGTCACCTTGAAAAATGAATATCTAAACTAGTTATTCTAGGTTTAATCTTATTTAGTTTGGTTCGGTCTCGATTCACCCTGAATCGGTTCGATTCTCACTTCCAATTTGCAATTTGATTCTTCTCCTTGACTTTTGGAACTTCCATTATTACTTGGGACCACTTCAAATCCCATTTTGAGTTCTCTTCACAATTTTTGTTCACTTTAAAGCATGGTGTTCTTTTCAAAATTTTTCTATTATGCATTTCAACTTTCTTGTTTTTGGAAAACATGGTTTACACATTTACCAACTTTGTCACTAGCACTCTTAGGTTGCTCATGCTTCTTTATAGTTCTGCAGGTCATACATTGATGTGATTGTGTCCTCCTATTATCTAAAGGATTCACATCCTAAATATAACTCAGGACTTTATGTAGTTAAGTACATTGAAGTAGTGTCCATCTTGATCTCATATCAGGTTATTCTTAGAGGCAACATCCACTCTTAGCATCTCCATTTGATAGTTTCAACTATATCAACATATTATTTCAAGTCCATTGGAAGTATATCATAGGTTTCCTATATAGTCGAGGTATACTCTTAAATATTGTGGTTTCCTTAAACAAAACCTCTTTTCTTATGGGCTTTACTACTTGTCCCTATCAATGGCTCCTGGAGTTGTGTGCCTCACTGATTCTATAGCACGATCCACTCAAATGTCTGACTAATTGTCAATTGTACCTCCCACGACACTCTCTTAGAAGCATTAGTATAAGATTTTTTTTACTTTCTTTCATTTGTGTTATTGGGTGCTTCTTCCCATAAGGAATTTTTTCACTTCATTAGTATCTGAAGTAATTTTATTAATTTAATATTATAACCAAAGATCTTATGAGTGATATTCCTATTTTCCATCCATCCTAAAATGTTTCGTTCCTAAAATATCATGTTTTCAAAACATCAAATCTCATATCGCTAAAGTTTGTCACAGCCCGACCCAATTAATCTTTGGCAGTCCCATGCAACCTGTCAATCCCTTCAATGTTACAATGGTGGGTACATTCACCAAGGTAAAATTGGAGGAACTAAGTCTTATAATAAAAGGCTACCTCGATTTTTAGTGGAAATTTAAAATTTTCTTCCATAATACACAGTGAACCAAAACTTTAATACTATATCCCATGACTTACATCAACTGATAAGAATAACTTAAAACCTTCGTATGTGAATCTCAAGATTCGTACCTCAATCACATATGCGATATAGATGATGTCCTAGCTTATAACACAAGGAACTTGGCTCTCACCGAAAATTATTTGGGGGAAGGGTGAGCTCCCATCTTAGTGAATGTGGTACTGATGTTGGGTCACTACATGACTTATGACTTTATACTTTACATAAAAATCTAACATCCCGGTAATATAACAAAACTTTACAAAACATCCTGATAAAAATTAATGCTTGCATCACAACCATAAACATCTATGGGTCCTAGAAATTTTTAGAAGGCACTCTTCCCTTGTATACAAACTTTCGTTGTCCCCTATACACTCAACACCACATCTATTATCGGGTGTCATGCTAACATCATAACTCGTAAGCCAATACTAATCATTATCACATAATGTGATAAAAAAATCAAATAAACATTCTTAATTGGGTGTATAGTATGCTATTTGACTGACCCCACTACTCACGTTCTTTACCAAGTATTAATAGCACAATAAGCAATAGTCTTTCCTTAACTTACTAGGGTCCGACCTATTATCCGACCATCCCTATCACATGTTTAATCTTATTTAAAAATCAAAATTGTCTTAATAATTATTTTATGGAACTTCGGCCAATTTATTACTTTCTAGCAATTTAACAAAAACTTGTAAGCATTAATATTGTATAATACCGATCTTTCCGTGTAGTGTCATTTATGGGACTTATTTCTATTCCTATGACATTATGCTAAGTATTTTCCTGTTCGACTTGTAACACTTATCATGCTCTTTTATTTTGATTGTTAACTTAAGAAAACCTTGGTAAAGTGTCATGATCAGTTCAATAGGACTCGTTGTCAATAAACTCACTCACCCGAGTAATAGAAACACGTTCGTTCCAATGTGTTTCCAAGTATCTTTGGTCGAGAAGTTTGGTCATACCACGTGTAGCAGCTTATACTAAAATTAACCAAATAATAAAGCATATATCAGACTTGGTTCTAAATGGTAATTTTACTACTGTCTTGTAATTTTCCAAAATTACAGTTTTGCCCTTTGGGTCATGTTTGCTCAAACCTCATGTTCAAAACCTATTTATATGACTCTCACTCGTACCTCCTAAGTCCCTAATATTTTCCTTCTATTTCTAAGTCCTTTCTTCCCATGGTGCTAAGCCTTTTTCCACCTTTTCCACTAAGGTCCTCACACCTTTCATTTATTGCACACAAGTCCATATCTTTTATAAAATTACATATTATTCCCCTTCTTCCTTTTTTCTCCTTTTGGATATAGCTTTTGATAAAACTTATTTTCCTTATGTCCTCAAACTTTTCCTTAATTTCTTAAGTGGTCCTTAACTTCTTATGTAACTCACTTTAGTCCTCTAATTATTAAAAATTACACTTTAGTACTTTGTACTTTTCGAAGAGTTACGCTTTGTTCCTTATTTTATTTTAAGCTTCATTTAAGATCTCCTAACCTTTTTTTTAAAATTTTCCTCTAGGTCCTTACACTTCTAATGTACCTCATTTAGGTCCCTATTTAGATAGAAGGTTGAGAGATCAAAATGTAAGTTTTGGAAAGTTTAGGGATCTATTTTTACTAAAATTATAGTTAGGTCCCTAAACTTTACAAAACTTACATTTTGATCCCTCAACTTCTATCTTTTTCAAAACCACTCCTTAAATCCCTAAAATCCATTTCTAGGTCACTCATGACCTTCTCTAGGCCACTACGTTCACATTCCGGTCAGCCTCGACCAGAACAGTGTCGATCGAAGCTTCATGAGACTCTTAACTAAAAATATATACAAACTCAGGTTTTGATAAAAAAAAAAACTCACCGAAGAAGCCACGAGGAGGGTCAAGGTAGTACGGTCTTGTAGCTGACTCTCCCACGAGTATGTAGACACTTGGATCTCACTCTATGATGGTCGTAGTCGCCTGTAACACCCCATTTATAGTGCATTTTTTTTAAAATAGTGGGTTACCAGAGCTTCTCAAATATTTTAAGGCCACAAGGCTTCCCTTTAGCCCGAACAACCATCGTGTTATCTAGAGGGGACTGAGAGGAGCTCCAAGCCTTAATTTTAGTCATATTTCACCATCGGGGAGGTCAAGGTGAGCCCCATAAACTTTGCTTCATTTTCATCCGACGGAGCCTTGTTACTATTCCATTGGACCCCCTGCTGATACAAGGCATGTTGGTGGTTGAGAGGGGTAGGGTTCGAAAGGTGACTCTCGTCTAGTTCTAAGGACACCTAGAGCACTAAGCTTGGTGGTTGGAAGTAAAAATGGGAATATTTGGTTTGAAGGTCACTAGAAACTAGAGATAAATTTTGTTTTTAGAGAGAATTTCGATGATCTTCCTGTGAGGGGAGGGACAACACTTATACAAGGATGTAGGGGACTGAGTTGTCTATTTGGCCATATGCATAGCTGAGTTGATGGGACTCCCTATACCATTTTTTTCATTGAATTTTCTTGTTGTAAAAGTTGAATGATCTATCCCAACCCCTAGGTCATTTCTAGGTTTTATCAGGATCTAGGTCAGGGTAGTTGGACGAAGAAGGCGGTATGCAAGCGCACTCGCACACATTTGTGCATCGCGCACCACGTGGTTGTGGCGAGTGCATGCGCCCAGTGTGGCACACCAACCGGTTCGTAATGTAGTGAACCTTTTTCCAATGAATTTATTGGTCGATTCGACCAATTTCAGCTTTTCATTGGTCTTTTCACCTCTAATTCGACTAGTTCTAGGCACAAACTAAATTTTTAAAAATTCTTCATTAAATTTCCTATCATTTGAGCTCAATATTGGCCATCTTTGAATTTAATTTGCCCCTTCTAAAATCAGGTGGTTTTACTACATTAAGTTAATTTGATTGAATTTGGCCTCCCTTTGGCTGGTTCACCATCGATCTTACCATTTCTTGGCCCAATTAGTTTTCTAAAAATACTACATCCCATTCTAAGTTAATTGAGATCAAGAATTGTTATTTTTGTATTTTTTAACCCATCCAAAAATCTAGGGGCCTTTTTCTTAATTCCCATAGGTATACTTTTTTGTCTGATTTCTATTTGGGCTACTCTTGATCCTTTAACCATGATCGGGGAAACTTTCCTTGAGATTTTTTGGGTGAACTTCCCACTTCCAAATTTGAGGTTTTTGTATGGATTGTCCATCTGGTTTGATTTACATATTGGTTCATCAGTATCCATCTCGACTTTCCTACTCCATTCATGTTTAGGTCCCGGTTCGTATTTTTTGGTGTTACAACTTCTCCCCTCCTTTTTAGAAGTTTTATCCTCAAAACATGGTTGTTTTTTAAGGAGAATTTTTATCTCTTATCCCACTTAGACTTCCCATTACTTTCTTACACTAACATCCTTCCAGTCTTACCTTTTTACTAGACTTGGCCTTGTCATTTATCTTAGGGTTGGGGTGACCTTTTTTCCATTACGTCCATTGGGAATATCTTGTCATTCCCTATAAAACATTTTGTAAAGTCATTATCCTCATGGTTCTTATCAATTATCATAAATTGCTTATCACACCTCCAAGTTACTCGTATACTATCTCATTTATAACATCTCAATCTCCCTTGGATATCCTTGGTTAACACCAATACTCATGGAATTTTGCATAAACTTGCAACATACCTACCTAAGTACCATTTTGTACTTAGTTATTATGGGTGCTTCTACAGTGTTGTCTCACTAGTATCCCTACTTACCACTTCTTAATATCGAGACCAACCTTATTTTTCTTAATGATCCTCCCACTTGGGTGGAGCTTTTCAATCCACTTATCCCTTGTTGTTGTAACTTTTTACCTAAGGGAAATTTAAAATTTTACAGTCTATTGCTAGCACCTCTCTCCTTATCAGGCCACATCCATCATGTGGGTTTCCATATTATTTCATTATTCAATGACTCATGTACCTTAACTTGGGGAGTACTTAGAGAATTGTCATTCGAGTTGTGCCACTTGAGTTATCAATTTCTTTTTTTACCCTTTTTTCGAGGATTTAAGGAATCACCCTCCCTTCTTGTACACTGAATTTTGTTTGAGATTTCCTTAGTAGGATGCTAAATTTCTAGAAAGATACCTTTAGTTCGTTTATAAAAATATGAATCATGGAACTTCCTGGTTACCATAGTCCCATCTAGTTCCTTCTAGATTTTTGGAGTGCCTTACTACTATTTTTACTCATACGTCCCTTGGTATATACTTCATTTTCATGACTTGGTTATCTATCATACATGGGTGTTATTTCCTCTTACTTTGCTCCCAATTAAGCATATCTCATGTCCTAGTGTGTTATATCGAGAGTTGTCCAAGGTCTTATTCCAAAGTAACATTCCATAATGATCTTTGATTCATCAGATTTAGGCACTTGCCCTAGCAGTTTCACTTATATTTTTACATATATGTCACACCCCGACTTAGTTTGGTTGGATCCCCATGAACAACCCGCCACTCTCCTATTTTATTAAAGGGTTTCCCTTTATTATAGACCATAAAGAGTAAGGTGTCCTTTAAACCTGCACCTTTTCCTATAGTAGCATAAATCAAAACTACACAATATTTTAATTTCATCATACCTATCTCACAGGCGTCTTAGTTAATGGTCTTTAAGGGTAGACTTTCCAAAATTTCCTCAAAGGGATATAAGGGAGGGGGTGAGTACAACGACTTAGTTAATGGGTTTTCAAAACTTTTAATTTTTAGTTAAAGAATTGTATTGGAGTTTGCGAGACTCCTTTCTTTCAAAAATCCTATCATTTCAAATCTCGATTTTTACCACCATTTCTTATTAACCATGGCGTGTCATCACCCAACACACATCCTTCATCATGAAGGTTAAACACACATTCGCAGGTCATCACGTCCACTGAATCCACTTGTACTTTAGAGCGACTTTACCGGCCACCCAGATTGAAGTACGTCCACTTCTACCTTGAAAATGAATTGTTGTTCGCGACATCCAACCCTCAATCCTAAGATCAATTCTTTGTGACCGTAAGAGGATAGAGACCTCATCCCGTCCCCACCCCAGTCTCATGCGCTTGGTGCTACTCCAAATTTTGCACGGTCACCTAGTATGACGAACTGCCCTTATACCCACCAGGTTGTCCAATGCCCTTGGGACGCATTACTACCCCTCTTGGGCATCTTGATGGTCCCATAATCACAATGCATGCATAATCAACATTTTCTCATCATGCCATGTAATATGTGGTGCCACTAGTCCAACAGCTCCAACTCTCAACTCAACCCACTGTTGTTTGTCTTGACTGGTCCATCGACATGTCATGTCGCACTATCACTAGTTGACTGAGTATGTCGGTCCTATCTTGGTACCATGGCCAAACAATTCCTTTATTTAAAGTTTTATGGCATATAACTCATGTTTGTTTACAAGCTCCTGCTCGTGCCAACTCGCCTTGGGCCCACTGTACGAGATTTTCAAAATCGGGCATATTAACCCCCAAGTTCCAAAATCGAGGCCCCCAACCTATAAGAGCTATTTGAGCTCCTATCAAGAATGTCTCCCAAATCGTTTAAGCATTGGCACATAGTCAGGGGAGAGCACTTCCAACAAAAATATATTTTTCACTGTCCATCATACCGACCGGGTATAAAGACATCTCCTTTCATAACCGATGAATGGGTTTTCAACATCCTTCGAGTAAGTTTCATCATACCAACCGGGTATGATCTACTTACATTCGGTATGTAGTTTTTCCGTATGATTTTCACATCACTCCACTAAGTTGTGACGTTTAAAATACTACTTAGTAGTGGGTTTTCATTTCGATATACACATCATCCCCAACTGGGTATGATATAAAATTTTCACTCACAACCGGTAAGTAGTTTTTAACTTTAAATTGTGCTCATCATCCCAACCAGATATGACGTTAGTAAACCCACTCACTCGTTAATGCAGTGAATTCCGCTAAACTGGTTATTTTTATTCATGCGAGCTTGTCCTTGCTGGCTTTCTCGGTACTTCGTGTTCCTACGCGATATGAACATCTCTGTTCATTATCCTTTGGCCTAATATCCTTCATTCATTCCAAATGAATGAGAAAACCTAACTTTTATTTATTTGCAATTAGGTCTGTAAAGTTATTTCTCTTTAACTTTAGGTCCCTAATGCCGATTTTTCCTCAAATGGAGTCCCGAAACTTTTAAAATTTATCATAGGACCTCAATTTATTCCATTTCACAAAAAAAAGGGGTTTAATTTCTGAAATTTCCAATTGGGTCCTTCAACTTTTCTAAAATTACTATTTTGCCCTACCTTTACAAAAATGGTAAAGTTTACCCCAAAATTCTAAAATTCCTCAATTGGCCCTCTAATATTCTTATCATGCCCAATTGACCCACAATTTTAGAAAATTTCATTTTGGCCCCTCAAATTTTTCGAAAATCCCCAATTTTCCCAAAATTTCCCCCAATTTTGACTCTTTAACACAACCAAATTTGATTTCATTAAATTGACTGATCAAACACCTCTGATTGTTGAAATTGAAGTTGAAATTGATTTTCTCCATGTTCATACGATTCCATAGAACTTTGAATCGCAAGTTTTAACATTAAAACGAGCTCAAACGGAGCTTCACCGAAAAATAAACTCTAGAGAGAGAAATCTTTGATTGCTCGTCAGTGAGGGCACGACGATCCGAGCTTTTGATCTGGACAGATAGCTCTCGTCTTGAGGTTCATCCTAGAATCAAGAATCACATCAGTTGATGCCAAATTTAGTTAGAATTTCATCTTCGAAATTTTGTCGGTTCTCTCTCTAGCACCGGCCGGAAATTGTAGAGTGGAGCCGAATTGGCTTACTTTTCAGTCCTAATTCGGCCGTGGTAGGGCTGAGGAAGTGTTAGGAGGGCTTGGTTTGGCCTGAGTAGGGCTCAAAATGGCTGATTTCAACTTGGCCAAAACAGGGCAGCTTCGGTCCACCAGAGCTGCTTCTATGTTCCATCATGTCGGCATTTCTCTAGCGACCCTCGGAGCAAACAGAGACTACCGACCTGTAGTTGACTTCTCCTCGGTTCTAAAGAAGCCAAACTCACCTTCTTTGGCTTAGAAAAGACCCTATATCGGAGCTCTAGTTCGAGCTTCACCAGAAAACTAAGCAACTGAGAGAGAGTGAGCTTTTCAGGTGTAGAGAGCATGAATGGGGAGGGGGTCTTTATATATGAAGCTCGAAGACTCCTTGGCCGTCCGATTGGTACCTTTATGACAGGCATTAATGGGTAGAAATGTATTCAACAGAGACGTTTCCTCTTCACCGGTGCTGCTTCGATTTTCTGGTGAGTGAAAAGTGCAATTATCTGGTGGAAGAAGATGACACTGTTTTGAACCAGACTGGACCGGTCTAAACCATGTTCGAAGTTTAAACTAGTCGGTTCACCTCTCATTCGACTGAGTTTTTCACATCTAAAAATTTCTGAATTCATCTAAATTCATTTTCTATCCAATGGTGGCATCAAATCTCAATTTTGAATTATTTAAGCCACCTAGAAAAATAAATTTAGGATCCGGTTCAATAGTGGTTCAAATAGGTCTGAACCAGTTCGACTCTAGTTCACCTAAACCGGTTTGGTTTTCATCTCCAATTCCTTTACAAGTCCATTTCCATGACTTTTGTGACTCCTTAGCTCACCTAGGGTCCATAAATTTCCCGGTTTACCATCTCTCTATCAGTTCCGGTTCATAAACCAACTAGGTTCTTAAACTGGTTTAATCCAGTTCACCCGAACCAGTCTGGTTTTTCTCTCCCACTTTGTTCTAAGGTTCCTTCCCAAGGTTTATAAATCTCTTTGGGCCATAAGGGATCCATAAATTTTCCTATTTGCCCCTTCCTCATTCGGTTCTGATTCATGAACCGACCCGGTTCATGAACCGATTCAATCCAATTGGATCCGGTTCATCTAAACTGGTCTGGTTTTACCCTTCCAAATTGTCCTAAGGTTCTTTTCCGTGGTATTATGAACTCTTTGGATCAACTAGGACTTGTAAATTTCCAAAGTGCACATTCATAATTGATCGAGTACGTGAACTAGTTCGGTTTTCTTACTCGATTTGACCAGTTCTTTTCCTAGTTTTCCTTAACTCAAAAGGGTGGGGTTTACAACTCTCCCCTTATTTTAGGAGTTTTGTCCCCAAAACTTAATTAGCAACCTTGCATGAGGAATCATTTCCTTTGATATCTATTTGGTGTTTGCTTAACATGCAAACTCTTCTCTTGTTCTTACAACAAGCCCTTTTTACATCCTTCACCTAAGGAATTTATTTTCCTTTATATCATTTACTCCCTTCATGGAGTTTATCATAACTAGATATACCTTACTTAAGGGTATATCCTTAGATTCACATCTCTCTTTGCTTAGAGAAACATTTTCCCCTTTGAAGTCTCATACTCAAAATTGGGAGTTCCAAGATACCAAACCATTCTTGTGTCTAGTTAACCTCTTGGTCATTGCAACCCTTAGCTTGACGTCCTTTAGAGCGTTACGTACATGTTTTCACGAATTTCCTTGTCATCACCTTTTCGTCCTCCTTTGTATGTTGCTCATTACAATTCAGTCCAAATTTTAGGTTTGAAATCGTCATTTTTATTAACTGACTCTTCCTTATTTTGAGTCATGTTTTCCTCAAGACTGTTAGGTTTACCTGCCCTTTACATCATGACATTTTCTAGATCTTGTCTCTATGTCCATTAGATTTCTAGAACACCTTCTTTAGGATTATTCCCAACTTTCCAACCTCTCAGGGATTGTATAACTTCATCCTTCTTTTCTTTTGATAGTATTCATCGACTACCTTTTCCGTTGTCCACATCAACTTACAAAATTCTGTCATTTCTCCTTACCCACTCGTCCTTTTTCAAATTCCTTATTGAGTCTTTCCGATTCCAATTATTTGATTTCTAAATTTTTTACTAACCTGCTGGGATTTATCCTTTCTTAGGTCCATCATCATTCCCAATGACATCCTTTACTCAAGGATTTTCCTTTGGCTTAATCCACTCTTACTTGTTCGTAATCATTTCGTAGTTCATTATTCCCGTTTGACCCTTTTTCAGTCTATTGCTTGTTCGGGAAGTTATCTTTTTACGATGTCATTCTCCAATATGTTCCTCAAGGTAGAGACTTTTGTTCTAGGAGCTACATGCTCAACCTTCAAACCATTCTTTGAAGATTTCTTCCTCCATTTTCCTTACTTTTCCTTCTATACTCTGGCATTTGCCCGCTTAGAATCTTTCCCCATCTTAAAATTCTCTTTTGTCCCTTATTCTTTATTTGAGGAACTTATAAATCTTATTTCATATACTTCATACTATGCTCCGCCATCCACTCTTTAGACTTCATTATACGCGTGTGGATTACGACCTATCTTACCAACTGCAGTTATTCCTTCTTAGCCACAACTTATTTGGGGGACTTACTTTCCCAACGTTTCTCAAACATTATTTCCTTTATTACCTTAGTATGGGTTGTCCACTCATTCATAATTGTCACAACATCTTTTGATGCTGACCCGTTAAATTATTTCCGTTTAAGGAGGGTTCACATTCTCCTTGTTTGAAAATCTTTTGTTTGTCCTTCGTGGAACTCACTTAATTGTCTCAAGAATTTAAACTATAAATTCGGTTTTGGCTATCAATTTCTTTAAGGATTTTCCTTCGTTCTTCTTTTCCACTGTTTTGGCCTTTTCACTTCTCCATTCTTTATTGTGGTTTATATCCATGGTTTTCTCGAAGACCAGTACATTAACTATCTCTTTTCTCGTTATTTTTCTGGTTCAATCGTCTGGGCAGCTGTATCACTCGTTCTTCATGCCCATCCTATTGTCCTTCATAGAGTGTAGTCTTTACTACATCTCAGCCTTTCTTAGGGTTTTGTTCATTCTCTTTGGCTGTCTGTTGCTACTAGTTTCTTATTTCTACTTGGTTCTCCTGGAATTGTTACTTGGTTCTCCTGCTCTCTCTAAACAGATCACACTAGGCCATCATGATACTTCCTTCCTTTGAAACATTTCCTAATTAAGGGTTGGTTCCTTGCACTCCACGTTATGTCCATTCGCCCATCAATAATTCCTTCAAGGGTAGTTAGTCGTATGCATCCCTCCAAAGTTTACTTTCATAGTGTATTTCTTTATGGAGCATTCAAATCTTCCTTTTTTCAAGATTTCTTGACAATTATGGGAGAGGCTTACCTATTCCTTTCTTGGCTTGAGCTTAGTCATTAATTTGGTCTTTGGTCCTTTTAAGGATTTCTTTCATCATTCTTTTCCTGAGTATTTGGCCTTTTTGCCCCTCTCTTCTTTATTCGAACTTAAATTATGGTTTTTCCCGTATATTAGTTTGTTAATTGTCTCGCCTACACCATTCCTTTGGTCTAAGTTTCTTAGGGCAGTTGTTTCTTAAGTACTCCTGTCCTTAACATCCATCTCATTGACCTTTTTAGGGTGTAGTCCTTTCTTCCTCCTAGTCTTCCTTAGGATGTCATTTATTTTCTTTGACTATTTTGTTGTCACGGTTTGCTTACTTTTGCTATGTTCCTCCGAATCTCCAATTTCACTTCTCTACTTTTTCCAAAGGAAGTCATACTTGAAATCCCAAGACATCCCATTTGTCGTAAAACGCTCAACTTGTCTTCTCTTGTGGATGCACTCCCTCCCTTTCTCCTAAATTTTTGGAAATTTCTTCTTTAAGGGAGAGTTCTCTTCGACTACATTTTATTCTGTTTATGGTTTTATTGAGGTCCTACCTTCAACCCTTTTTTTTCCTTCCTGCCATGTTGTGATCTCGAAAAGTTTCCTTCTGTCTATAGTTGAAATTTCAAGCAGGAGTCGTGTTCCTTGAGGCTGTATCCTTTCGGATTTCCTATAGTTGTGGGGTCTTTATTCCTAGAAAGTATTGTTCTAAATTCTAGTGGTGTGGGATAGTCCTTCATTTCATGTCCTATTTCCTTTGTACTTTATAATAGGTTGTTCCTGGTTTAGTTACCCAAAAATTCTCCTACACTCCTTACCATGACGGTTTTCCTGTCATGCCTTCTTTGCATAATAATCTCCTTCCTTTATCCTTGTGTTTGGATATCTTGAGAGTTTCTTTAGGAGTCTTCTTTGTCAATTGATCACTCAAAGAGTCCTCCTAAATTTCTCGATTCCTTAATTCAATTTCCTTAACTTGGATGGGATTCTCCTTAGTTTCTATGGCAGTACAGACTTATTTGGTCGCTTTCTTTGTGGCCATCTTCCTTGAAGGGCACATCATTTGAGGGACAGGGTTCTTAGGAATTTGGAGTACTTCATTAATAGAGTAGTACAATATGTTGGGTGTTTTGGCCCTATTACAGAAAATGGTCACCAAATAACTAGGGAGCTATGAGATTCTTCATAAGCATCCTCTTATGTAATGTTATATGCCCCCTTTTATGGATTAATGCTTGGCTTCCTTTATACTTAGAGTAGTGACCTCAATAGGTCCTAATACCATTCTCCGAGATACTTCCTCATTTGGTCTTTTGAGATTCCTGCCATGCTTCAGCCATTTGGGAAGCTTCTAGGGTTGTATTCCTATGAAGATAGGGTGTTGAGTAGAGCCATTCCTAGTTTTCTTGGTTCCTCTCCTAGGAGCCATCTGAAAATTTTAGGATAAATCCTATTAGTTACTATATTTTCTAGTCTTGATTATGTATTCGATGAAACAGGCTCTGATACCACTCAAGTTGTCACGCATCGACCCGGTTTGGTCGGATCCCCATGAACAACCCATCACTCTCCCGGTTTATTAAAGGGTTTCCCCTTATTATAGACTGTAAAGAGTAAGGCGTTCTTTAAACCTGCACCTTTTCCTAGAATAACATAAATAAAAACTGCACAATCTTTTAACTTCATTATACCTGTCTCACAAGCATCTTAGTTTATGGTCTTTAAGGGTAGGCTTTCCGGAATTTCCTGAAAGGGATATAAGGTAGGGGTGAGTACAACGACTCAGTGAATGAGATTTCAAAACTTATAACTTTTAGGAAAAGAATTGTATTATAGTGTGCCAGACTCCTTTCTTTTTAAAATCCTTCCATTTCAAATCTCAGTTTTTACCACCATTTCTTATTAACCATGGGGTGTCATCACCCAACACACATCCTTCATCATGAAGGTCAAACATACATTTGCAGGTCAGCACATCCACCGAACCCACTTGTGGCTTTGGAGGGACTTTACCAGCCACCCAGATAGAAGTATATCCACTTCTACCTTGAGAATGAGAGGATATTCGCGACATCCAACCCTCAATCCTGAAATCAATCCTTTGTGTCCGTATGAGGATAGAGACCTCATCTCATCCCCACCCCAATCTCATGCGCTTGGTGTTACTCCAAATTTCGCACGGTCACCAGATACGACGAACTGCCCTTATACCCACCAGGTCATCCAGTGCCCTTGGGACGCATTACTACCCCTCTTGGGCATCTTGATGTTCTTGTAATCACAGTGCATGCATAATCAAAATTTACTCATCATGCCATGTAATCTGTGGTGCCATTGGTCCAATAGCCCCGAGTCTCAACTCAACCTGTAGTTGTTTGTCTTGATTGGTCCGTCGACCTGTCATGTCGCACTATCGCTAGTTGACTGAGTATATTGGTCCTATCTTCGTACCATGGCCAAACAATTCTTTATTCAAAATTTTATGGCATATAACTCATGTATACTTACGAGCTCCTGCTCATGCTAACTGGCCTTGGGCCCACTATACGAGATTTTCAAAATCAGGCATATTAGGCCCCAAGTTCCAAAACCGAGGCCCCCGGCCTATAAGAGCTATTCGAACTACTGTCAAGAAGGTCTCACAAATCGTTTAAGCATTGGCACACAGTTAGGGGAGAGCACTTCCAACAAAAATATGTTTTTCACTATCCATCATACAGACCGGGTATAAGGACATCTCCATTCATAACCGGTGAACGAGGTTTCAACTTCCTTCGAGGAAGTTTCATCATACCAACCGGGTATGATCTACTTACATTTGGTAAGTAGTTTTTCCGTATGATTTTCACATTACTCCTCTAAATTGTGATGTTTAAAATACCACTTAGTAGTGGGTTTTCATTTCGATATACTCATCATCCCCAATTGGGTATGATATAAAATTCCCACTCACAACCGGTAAGTGGTTTTTAACTTTAAGTTGTGCTCATCATCCCAACCAGGTATGACGTTAGTAAACACATTCACCCGTTAATATAGTGAATTCAATTAAACTGGTTCTTTGTATTCACGCGAGCATGTCCTTGCTGGTGTTCCCGGTATTTCATGTTCTTACACGATATGAACATCTCGGTTCATTATCATTCAGCCTAATAGCCTTCATTCATTCCAAATGAATGAGAAAACCAAACTTTTATTTATTTGCAATTAGGTCCCTAAAGTTATTTCTCTTTAACTTTAGGTCCCTAATGCCGGTTTTTCCTCAAGTTGAGTACCGAAACTTTAAAAATTTATCATAGGACCTCAATTTATTCTATTTCACAAAAAGGGGTTTAATTTTCCAAATTTCCAATTTGGTCCCCTAACTTTTTCAAAATAACCATTTTGCCCTTCCTTTACAAAAATTGTAAATTTTACCCCAAAAATTCTAAAATTCCTCAGTTGGCCCTTTAATATTCTTATCATGCTCAATTGACACTCAATTTTAGAAAATTTCATTTTGGTCCCTCAAATTTTTTGAAAATCCTCAATTTCCCCAAATGTTCCCCCAATTTCATCTCTTTAATACAGTCGAATTTGATTTTATCAAATTAACCAATCAAACACCTCTGATTGTTGAAATTGAGTTTCTCCATGTTCATACGATTCCATAGAACTTTGAATCACGAGTTTTAACGTCGGAACGAGCTTAACTTTCAAACATAGATTTGCAGGAAAGCAAACTATAGAGAGAAAGCTTCGATTGCTCACCCATGAGGGCACGATGGTCCGAGCTTTTGATTTGGGTAGATAGCTCTCATCCTGAGGTTCATCCTAAAATTCAGAATCGCATCAATTGATGCCGAATTGAGTTAGAATTTCATCATCGAAATTCTGTCGGTTCTCTCTCTAGCACTAGCAAGAAATTACAGTGAGGAGGTGAATTGGTTTACCTTTCTGTCATAATTCATCCATGGGAGGGCTGAGGAAGTGATGGGAGGGCTTGGTTTGGCCTAAGGAGGGCTCGAAATGGCCGATTTCAACTCGGCCAAAACAGGGTAGCTTCAGTCTGCCGGAGTATTTTAAAACAGACATACATGTCTTCTTATTGTTCCAAATTAGGAGGGTCTCTAAGAAGGGTCTTTCCTCTGTTACCTAAAAGGGGTAAGAGGGAGGGGTGAGTTCTACAACTCAATGAGAGGGTGTTGGGAGTGAGTTTCAAGAAAATAGCTTTATTCAAAATGTGCCAAGATTATAATTTTCTTTAAGAAGGATCTTTTCTCAAATTCTAGTTTTCAAAACCTTTTTTCATTACCATTTGGTGTGTTTAGCTCTTTTAGCTCATCCCCTTGGCTTGGGAGGCGTTTAGCAACTAAACACATGTCCTTCATCAGAAAGGGTAACACACATTCGCAAGTGCAGCCCATTCACTGCACCCACTTGTGGATCAGAGTGTCTTTACCGTTCACCAAGATAGAAGCCTGTCCATTGCTACCCTGGGTCTGAATGGATGTTCTCGACATCTGACCCTCATAACCAAATGCCACTCCATGTTTGTATGAGGACAGAGACCTCAAACCAACCCCACCCCGGTGTCATGCACAAGAAGCTACTCTAAGCTTCCTAACTAACTGGCATGACGAACTGCCCATATCTCCACCATGTCGTCTAGTAGTCCTTAGGACCCAACACTACCCCTCTTAGGTGTCTTCATATATAGCCATTATCTTTCATGCCAATGGTCCAACGACCCCGACCCTCAACCTAACTTGCAGCTGTTTGTATAGGTCGGTCCTTCAACCTGGCCTTGATGCACTGTTGCTAGTCCATCACGTATTATCGGCCCTAACTCGATACCATAATGAAATCACACAAAAATTTTATTAGAAATTATCATGGCTTTCCTTTACTCAAGTTTGTTTACAAACTCCTACTCGTGCCCACTAGCTTGGGCCCACAACACATGATTTTTCAAAACCGGGCATTTAGCCCCATGAGTTCAAAAATCGAGGCCTCTGGCCAACCTAAGCTGTTCTAGCTCCCGTCAAGAAGGTCTCACAAATATTTTAAGTATTAGCACATAGTCAGGGGAGAACACTTTTGACAAAAAGTATATTTTAAACTTCATCACACCAACCGGTGTGATGATATCTCTGCTTACAATTGGTAAGCGGGTTTTTCCTTTCCTCAAAGGATTTCATCATACAAACCGTGTCATGCCCCAACCCGATTTGGTTGGATCCACGTGATCAACCCACCACTCTCCCGGCTTACTAAGGGTTGCCCCTTGTTTATAAACCATGAAGAGTAAGGCATCCTTTAAACCTGTACCTTTCCTAGAATAACATAAATAAAAACTACATAAATTTTAAACTGATTATACCTGTCTCACGGGCGTATTAGTTAATGGTCCTTGGGGTAGGCTTTCCAAGATTTCCTGAAAGGGATATAAAGGAGGGGGTGAGTACAACGACTCAGTGAATGGGTTTTCAAAATTTACGTTTTAGGAAAAATGTTTGATTTGGAGTGTGACGGACTCCTTATTTTCTTTTAAAAACCTTTCATTTCAAATTTCTGTTTTTACCACCATTTCTTATTAATCACGGTGTGTCATCACCCAACACACATCCTTCATCATGAAGGTCAAACACATAATCACAGGCCAGTACATCCACTAAACCCAGTTATGGCGTCGGACTGACTTTACTGGCCACCTAGATAGAAGCACGTCCACTTCAACTTGACCAAAATAGGGCAGCTTCGGTACGCAGGAGCTGCTTCATTGTTTTATCATATCAACGTTTCTCTGGCGACTCTCGAAGCAAATGGAGACTACAGGCATATAGCTGACTTCTCCTCAATTCTAAAGAATCCGACCTCACCTTGTTTGGCCTAGAAAAATGCCCAAGTCGGAGCTCTTGTTCAAGCTTCACCAGAAACTGGAGCAGTTGAGAGAGAATGGAGTTTTCAGGTGTGGAGAGGATGAATGAGGAGGGGCTCTTTATATTGGAAGCTCAGGGACTTCCTGGCTGTCCGATTGGCACCTTAATGGTGGTCATTCATAGCATAAAATTCCCTGGCCGGAGACTTTTTAGCTTCACCGGTGTCTGCTTGATTTTCTGGCGAGTGAACAGTGCTGTCATCTGAAGGAAGAAGATCACATTGTTCCGAACCGGGTTCAAAGCTTAAACCATTCGGTTCACCCCCAATTCAACCGAATTTTTTAAATCTAAAAATTTATAAACTCATGTAAATTCATTTTTTATCCAATGGTGGCCTCAAATCTCAAATTTGAATTTTTTAAGCCACCTAGAAAATATATTTAGAATCCGGTTCAATAGTGGTTCAAACCGGTCCAAACCTGTTCAATTTGGTTTGGATCCGATTCACTTGAACTGGTATGGTTTTCATCTCCGATTCATTCTTAAGTCCATTTCCATGACTTTTGGAACTCTTTGGGTCACTCGGGATCCATAAATTTCTCAATTTGCCCTTTCTCTATTGGTTCCAATTTATAGACCGACTCGGTTTTCAATTGGAAATTGACCAGTTCTTTCCCCGGTTTTTTTATTATCAAAGTCGGGGTTTACAAACCGGGTATGATTACCTCTACTTATGATCGGTAAGTAGGTTTTTTTGCTTAAATTGCTCATCACCCCAACCGGGTATGATGTTAAAAGTCACACTCACCCGATGATCGTGATGTATTCATCTCTACTCAGTTTTCGACTCCACACTAGCTTTTCTGTGCTGGTGTTCCGGTCTCTCATGTTCCTGCACAATTTGGGCATCTTTATTAATTATGGTTAGGAATAACGGCCATCATTTTCTCACTTATGAGGGACTAGGCTCAAAAGTGTTAATTAATTGTACTTAGGTCCCTAAAGTTCACTTTCCTTAACTTTAGGTGCCTAATGCCAACTTTTCCCCGAAATTGAGTCCCAAGGCTTCCTAAATTCCCTTTAAGTCCTCAATTTACTCAAAATTATATAAGGGGCTCAAGGTTTCCAAATTTCCAATTTGGTCCCCAATCTTTGAAAAAAATACAATTTTGCCCCTACTTTCCAAAAATGGCAATTTGACCCCAAATTTTTCAAAAATTGACCAATCAGTCGATCAACATCTTTATCATGTCCAATTGGCCTTAAATTTTGGGAAATTGCAAAACGGTCCCTCAATTTTTTGAATTTCCCAACTTTTCCCAAAAATTTTCCCCAATTTCTTCCCTTCAAACTTATCAAATTTGATTTCTTCAAATTGGCCATTCAATCGGGGTTAATTGCTCAAATTGAAGGTATGGATCAATTCCTACACTTCCATTCGATTCAATTGAGCTTGAAACCTTAGCATTTGGGCCTGAATTGAGCTAAAAAGGAGTTTCATCATTAAATTGCTCGTATAGAGAGAAAGCTTCGAAAGCTTACCGTTAAAGGTGCGGTAGTCCATGCTCTCGATCGTGGAAGGTGGCTCTTATCCTGAGGTTCATTCTAGGATCAAGAATCGCTACAATTTAAGTCAAATCGAAGGTGAATTCTAGGTTCATTCCACATTTTCTCTCTCTAACCCCAATCTATAATGACTAAGGAGGGACAAATTGGCTTACCTTTCAGCTATGTTGAGGTCGTGTGAGGGCTGTGAGGGTGTTGGGGAGGCTTGGTTTGGCCAGAAGAGGGCTGAATTTGGCCAAATTCAGCTCGGCCAAAACAAGGCAGCTTCGGTTCATCGGAGCTGCTTCACTGTTTGATTCTACCGGCACTTCTTTGGCAGTCCTCGGGTCGAAAGGAAGATGCTATCAGGTGGTTGACTTCCCCCATAGTCTGTAGGACCTGACCTTGCCTTCTGAGGCTGAGGAAAATGCCTATTTCAGAGCTCTGGCTCGATTTTCACAGAAAAATAGAGCAATTGAGAGAGAATGGAGATTTGAGGAGTGTGGAGGATGAATGGAGAAGAACTCTCTATATATGGAGCTTGGGGACCCTCTGCCTGACTTCTTTCCATTTTGGTTGAGCTTATCCTTACCCTGAAATGGCCTGATCAGAGCAGTCATTCCTTTGCCAGCATTATTCGTTCTCTACATTAATGAACAATGCTATCATCTAGAGGAAGAAGATGACAATGTTCCAAACCGGACCAGACCAGTTTAGGCCCGATTCGACCAATTTTCTCAAAAGTAAATATTTCTAAATTTATTCTCTATCTAATGGTGGCTTTAATTCCCTAATTTGATCATTTTAAGCCTCCAAGAAAAATGAACTAAGAAATCAATTCAAGTATGGTTTAAACCGGTTTAGGTCTGGTTCACCCTGAACCGATCTGGTTTTTCTCTTCCCAATTGTCTCAAGGTTCTTTTCCATGCCTTTTATGACTATTTTAGTCACTTGGGATTTATCAATTTTCCCATTTTGCCCTTTCTTTATTCGTTAAGGTTCGTGAACCGGCTCGGTTTTCTCTTTTGAAACGGCCAGTTCTTTTGCCGGTTTTCTTATCTATAAAAGGATGGGGTTTATAACTCTCCCCTCCTTTTAGGGGTTTTGTCCCCAAAACAATTTACATCTCGAATAAATGAGGGTACCCATCCCTCATAATACTCTCAGTTTCCCATGTCTCCTCTTACACTAGTCCGTTTTGCCAAAGAACCATGACAATGGGAATCCTCTTGTTCCTTATGTTTTTCTCTCTCTGGTCGATGATTTGGACCGGCTCTGCCTAATAGGTCAGGTTCTCTTCTAGTTCAGATGGAGGTCAGTCCAGCACATGACTAGGATTAGGCTGATACTTTTGGAGTACCGAGATATGGAATACATAATGTAATCTTTGTATGTCTTGAGGTAGTTCTAATTTATATGCCACCGGTCCTATCCTTTGGACTATGGTGTATGGACAGATGTACCTTGGTTTCAACTTCCCCTATTGTTGAAACCGAGGTATTCCCCTCCATGAGGATACCTTGAGAAACACTTAGTCTCCCACACCAAATTCCAGATCTCTTCTTCAATTGTCCACATCGCTCTTTTCCTTATCTTGAACGGCCTTAAGTCGACTCCTTATGATCTTAATCTTTTATGTAGAATACTCTATTAGTTCGACCCTTTCCAGCTTCCTTTCTCCTACCTCTTCCCAAAATAAGGGGGTACGGAATGGTCGTACATAAAGGGCCTCATAAGGAGACATTTGAATACTGGCATGATAATTGTTATTATAAGGAAACTCCATTAGGCACAAGTATTCCTACTAACCCTTATTCATGGTGAGTACGCATGCTCGTAGGATGTCCTCCAAGGTTTTGATCATTCGCTCAGACTGTCCATCGGTATGAGTATGAAATGTCGTACTCATGTGGAGTTTGGTTCCCAAGGCACTTTGCAAACTAGGCCAAAACCTTGAGGTAAATCTAGGGTCTCTATCTGACACTATGCTTACCGGAATGCCATGGAGTCTCACAATCCCCTATATGTATAAGAAGGACAATTGCTCCACCGAATCAGTCACACTTATAGGTAAGAAATGGGCATACTTGGTCAATTTATCCGCAATCACCCAAATTGTGTCTCGTCCCTTTCTAGTCACAGGTAGTCCCGTGAGAAAGTCCATAGTGACGTGTTCTCATTTCCATTTGGGGATTGGTAAGGGTTGTAGTAGTCCTGAAGGTTTCTAGTGCTCAACTTTAATCTGTTGACAGGACAAGCATCAAGCTACATATTCTACAATATCCCTTTTCATCCCATTCCACCAATAACTTTATTTGCGGGTGCGATACATTTTGGTACTACCCAGATGCATCGCATAGACAGAGTCATGTGCCTCTTCCAAGATTAATCTCTTTAGTTCCTTATCATGAGGCACACACACTCTACTCTTATAGGTTAGCACTCCATCACTTTAAAGGTTGTAGTCTGGGTTCGTCCCTTCATTGATCGGGTCCAAATAGAGTTGGAATTCCTTATCCCCTTTTTGTTAGACCTTTATTTGCTCCATTAGGCTGGGTCTAACCACTACATCTGCCAATAGGCACTTTTCTCTCTTGTCCACTTTAAGGTCCACTTCCATTCTTCCTAGTTGCTGCAACAAGGGTAAGTAGCTTGTCATTATATGCGTTGCCTCAGTTTGATACTTGCGACTTAGAACGTCTACCACCACATTAGCCTTCTTGGGGTGATATTCTATCACAAGGTCATAATCCTTTACTAATTAAGCTCCTTCTAAGTCAACAAGTATTTAAGACTCTTGTGATCGGTATATATCTTACACTTAACCCCATATAGGTAGTGTCGCCAAATCTTGAGGGCAAACATTATTGCGGCTAACTCTTAGTCATGGGTATGGTAGTTCCTCTCATGTACTTTTAGTTGTCGCGAGGCGTAGGTAATAACCTTTCCTTATTGGATTAATACACATCTGAGTGCCTGTCCGGATGCATCACAATAAATGGTGTACTCCCCTACACTTGGGTCAGGCTAAGAGAGTACAGGTGCCATTGTTAAATGGTTCTTTAACTCCTAGAAGGATTTCTCATAGCTTTCATACCACTTATACTCCACTCCTTTTCTTGTGAGGCAGGACAAAGGGGCAGCTATGTTAGAGAAATCATGCACAAATTGTCTATAGTATCCGGCCAAGCCTAAGAAACTGCCTGTAAACCCTGCACTTTTGAGTTAAGGAAAACCGGGAAAGAACCGATCAACCCGAGTAAGAAAACCAAGCCGGTTTACAAACCCGATCATATGGGAACAAGCAATTTGGAAATTTCAACTTCTGGGTGATCCAAAGGGTTCATTAAACCTTGGAAAAAAAACTTAAAACAAAATAAAGACAAAAACCAAATTGGTTCAAGTGAATGAGATTCCATAAGAACTTTGAAGTTAAGTGTGCTTGCCTGAGAGTAGTGTGAGGATGGGTGACCTCTTAGGAAGTATGAATTTTTTTGTAACCCGAAATTTCGGTCAAAAATTTTGATATACGCCTTATCATAAATAACCATAAATTAATATATATTTAATTATTGGAATTAATACCAATAATTTATAGCAATATTAATACTAGTAATAAATCTCGCCCATTTAATACATGAGGTCATCCCCATTCATTCTCCTCACACCCGAACACTTCCCCCTCTCTCTCTCTACTACTCCATTTCCTGGTGAAGGTTAAGCCAGAGCTTTGACTTCAACATTTTTCTTAACCTCGAAAGGAGAGGTCGGGCTCTTTAGAACCGGGGAGAAGTCAACTATCAGATAGCAAACTCCAGTCAATCCGAGAATCATTAGAGAAGCGTTGACGTGATGGAACAGTGAAGCAGCTCCGGTGGACCGAAGCTGCCCTATTTTGGCCAAGTTGAAATTGGCCATTTCGAGCCCTCCTCAGGCCAAACCAAGCCTTCCCAACACTTCCTCAGCCCTCCCACGACTGAATTACGACTGAAAGGTAAGTCAATTCGGCTCTCCTCTACAATTTCCAGTCGGTGTTAGAGAGAGAACCGATAGAATTTTAATAATGAAATTCTAACTCAATTCTGCATCAATTGATGTGATTCTTAATTTTAGGATAAACCTCAAGATGAGAGTTATCTACCTAGATCGAAATCTCAGACCATCGTGCCCTCACCGATGAGAAATCGAAACTTTCTCTCTCTACAGTCTGTTTTTCGGCGAAGCTACGTTTGAGCTCGTTCTAGCGTTAAAATCTGTGATTCAAAGTTTCTTAGAATCGTATAAACATGCAGAAACTCAATTTCAACTCCAATTTCAATAATTAGAAGTGCTTGATCGATCAATTTGATAAAATCAAATTCGATAGTGTTGAAGAGATGAAATTGGGGGGAAAATTGGGGATTTTCGAAATTCAAAGGGCCAAAATGCAATTTTATGAAATTGAGGGTCAATTGGGCATGAAAATAATGTTGGAGGACCAATTGAGGAATTTTGGAATTTTTGGGGCAAAACTTACCATTTTTGTAAAAGAAGCGCAAAATGGTAATTTTGGTAATACTAGGGAACCAAATTGGAAATTTGGGAAATTAAACAACTTTTTGGTGAAATTGAATAAATTGAGGTCTCAGGATAAATTTTAAATGTTACGGGACTCATTTTGAGGAAAAATCGACTTTGGGGACTTAAAGTTAAAGAGAAATAACTTTAGGGACCTAATTGCAAATAACTAAAAGTTTGGGTTTTCTCATTCATTGGAAATGAATGAAGGTTGTTATGCCGAGTAATAATGAACAAGGTTGTTCATATCGTGTAGGAACGCGAAATACTAGGAACGTCAGCAAGGACAAGTTCGTGTGAATACAAAGAATCGATCTAGTGGAATTCACGGCATTAACGGGTGAGTGGGTTTACTAACATCATACCCGGTTGGGATGATGAGCACAAGTTAAAGTTAAAAACCACTTACTGGTTGTGAGTGGGTTTACTAACATCATACCCAGTTGGGATGATGAGCACAACTTAAAGTTAAAAATCACTTACCGGTTGTGAGTGGGTTTACTAACATCATACCCGGTTGGGATGATGAGCACAACTTAAAGTTAAAAACCACTTACCGGCTGTGAGTGGGTTTACTAACATTATACCCAGTTGGGATGATTAGCACAACTTAAAGTTAAAAATCACTTACCAGTTGTGAGTGGTTTTACTAACATCATACCCGGTTGGGATGATGAGCACAACTTAAAGATAAAAACCACTTACCGGTTGTGAGTGGGTTTACTAACATCATACCCAGTTGGGATGATGAGCATAACTTAAAGATAAAAACCACTTACTAGTTGTGAGTGGGTTTACTAACATCATACTCGATTGGGATGATGAGCACAACTTAAAATTAAAAACCACTTACCGGTTGTGAGTGAAAATTTTATATCATACCCGGTTGGGCAATGATAAGTACCTCGGTATGAAAACCCACTATTAAGTGGTATTTTAAACATCACTGCTTAGAGGAAGTGATGTGAAAATCATGCGGAAAAACTAGTTACCGGTTGTAAGTAGATCATACCCAGTTGGTATGATGAGACTTCCTCGAAAGAAGTTGAAAACCCGTTCCTCGGTTATGAACGGAGGTGTCCTTATACCAGACGGTATAATGGATAGAGAAAACATATGTTTTGTCGGAAGTGCTCTCCCCTGACTGTGTGCCAATGCTTAAACTATTTGGGAGACCTTCTCGAAGGGAGCTCGAATAGCTCTGATAGGCTGGAGGCCTCAGTTTTGGAACTTGGGGGCTAAATGCCCAATTTTGAAATTCTCGTACAGTGGGCCCAAGGCTAGTTGGCACAAGCAGGAGCTCGTAAATGAACATGATATATGTGCCATAAAACTTAATAAAAAAATTGTTTGGCCATGGTACCAAGATAAGACTGACATGCTCAGTCAACTAGCAGCAGTGCGACATGACAGGTCGACGGACTAGTCAAGGCAAACAACTGCGGGTTGAGTTGAGAGTCGGGGCCGTTAGACCAGTGGCACCACAGATTACATGGCAATATGAGAAAACATTGTTTGTGCATGCACTGTGAGTACGAGATCATCAAGACGTCCATGAGGGGTAGTGATGCGTCCTAAGGGCATTGGACAACCTCGTGGCTATAAGGGCAGTTCGTCGTTCCAGCTGTCTGTGCAAAATCTAGAGTAGCACCAAGCGCATGAGATCGAGGTGGGGAAAGGATGAGGTCTCTGTCCTCATACGGACAAGAAGAAGTGATTTCGGGATTGTGGGTTGGATGTCACGTACATCCACTCATTCCCAGGGTAGAAGTGGTCGTACTTCTATCTGGGTAGCAGGAAAAGTCACTCCGAAGCCACTAGCGGGTTCAATAGTGATACTGACTTGCAAATGTGTGTAACCTTCATGATGAAGGATGTGTGTTGGGTGATGACACACCGTGGTAAATAATAAATGGTGAAAAAACATGAATTTTTAAATGAAGGGATTTTTGAAAACGAAAGAGTCTGGCACACTCCATATAAGTGTTTTTCTTAAAAGTTAAAAGCTTATAAAAACCCATTCACTGAGTAGTCGTACTCACCCCCTCCCTTATATCCCTTTCAGAAAATCCCGGAAAGCCTCCCCTTAAAGACCGTCAACTAAGATACATGTAATACAGGTATGTAAAGTTTTAAATTTTATGCAATTTTGATTATTCTATTCTAGGAAAAGGTGCATGTTAAAGGATGCCTTACTCTTTATGGTTTACAATAAGGGGAAATCCTTTAATAAACCGGGAGAGTGGCGGGTTGATCACGGGGATCCGACCAAACCAGGTCGGGGTGTGACACTGCCTATCTCATAGGGATTCTTGGGTGCATTCCAATTAGATATGGCCTCCACTTTTGGCGGATCTACCTTGACTCCATCTTTGGACACTATGTGCCCTAAGAACCCTACCTCCTACAACCAAAACTCACACTTGGAGAATTTTGCATATAATCGATTATCTCGTAGTATCTTTAAGGTGATAGTCAAATGTTCTTCATGCTCTAGCCTAGTTCGGGAGTATATAAGTCCTCTATAAACACTATCACGAACTTGTCCAAGTGTGGCTGGAACACTCAGTTCATGAAATCCCTGAACACTACAGAGGCATTCGTCACGCCAAAAGGCATCACCCTAAACTCATAATATTCGTATTAGGACCAAATGGCGGTCTTAGGGATATCTTCTTCTCGGATCTTGAGTTGGTGGTATCCTGATCGAATGTCTATCTTGGAGAAGTAGGTTGCTCCTTTTAGTTAGTCAAACAGATCATCGATTCTTGGAAGTGGATACTTATTCTTTATTTTGACTTGGTTCAACTTATAATAGTTTATGCACAACCTCATACTCCCATCCTTTTTCTTTACGAATAGAACCGATGCACCCCATGGAGACTAACTAGGGCGTATGAAACCCTTATCCAATAGCTCATCTAGCTGCTCCTTTAATTCCTTTAACTCTGCTAGAGCCATGTGGTAAGGGGCATGGGATATGGGATGTGTTCTGGGCATTACCTCTATGGTAAATTCTAGTTGTCGGCTTGGGGGTAATCCGGGTAATTCCTCCGGAAATACGTCTGGATAGTATTCAACTACTGGGATGCCTTCTGTTCCCTTTTCCTCTAACTTTCCATTAATCATTATTGCATGAAAAGCTTTACAACCTTTTTGTATCATCTTTTGAGCCCTTATGTGGGACACTATTTGTACATTTCGCTTCCTCCTATCTCCTTGGAAATGCAGTCCGAGTATTTCAGGAGTGTAGAAAGTTATTAACTTCTTCCCACAGTCCGTCTTGGCTTGATGGGTACTTAACCAATCCATTCCTAATATTATTTCTACCTCCCTTAGAGGTAATGGGATAAAATCCACCTCTATTTTAACTCCTTCAATCATGATCTCACATCCCTTTAACTATTTGTCCCTATCCAGTCCTTCTCCCAAGGGTGTGAGGATGTTGAGACTTTGTTCTAGGGAGGTAAGTTCTAAAGGAAGACCTAGGATTTAGATCTTCCTTGATGAAGGATCTCTCTGCTCCCAAGTCAAAGAGGGTGTAGACTTTTCTTCCCTACATGTGTATGTACCCTGATTGAAGAAACACATGTTTTAGAAGGAAAAAGTTCTTTATTGAATGAAAATCAAATTACAGGGTTTGTCTTATTATTAGTTAGGGAGGTTTTGGGAAGTACCCGCTACAGTACTAGGGCCTTTTCTAGCCACTTCTTAGGTAAGGTTATATACCCTAGCTTGTACCCTTGTCGTGGCATCCTGCCTGGGAGTCCTTGGGTTCCCTTGGGGTATCCAAGCATGTTTCGTTGCTTAATCTCCCAAAGGGTGGGGCATTCCTTTGCAAATGCCCCACCTGCCCACATCTGAAACAGGGTAAATAGGCTCCCTCATGGTATCTTTGGCATCTAGGACAGTGAGGGTTTCCTTGTGGTAAGGTGGGGGTCACTCTCCATGCAGGTGGTGGCACGTCCTTCTTCTTTTGGAAACCCACCCTATTTCCCCATCTTGGACCATTTTGCTCTTTTTGTCCTCCATGACGGACTTGACTCTTATCCTCCTTCTGGTTAGCCTATTCCATCTGACAGTGTCGAGGTTGCACCAGATGCTCACATTTGTGGGTCATACTAATTAAAACTATGAAATCTATGGGGCATCCTAGCACTTCCATCCGATCTTGTATGATCAGGTTGAGACCGTCCACAAATCGTTGGCATATATTTGCAGGTCCAGCTAGATCAGAGGCAAATGGTCTTAACTCATTAAACTTAGTTTCATACTCTGAGATAGAGTTAAGCCCTTGTTGATGTCGGAGAAAATCTTGCTTTTTCTCATTAATCAAATGTGGAGCTAGCTACTCCTCTGTGTACCTCTCCTCGAATTATTCCAAGGTGGGGGTGGTGGTATGCAGGCTCCTGACATTGTCCCACCACCTTTTTGCACTGGCTTCCAGGAAAACTTTTGCCAGGATTACCATATCCTTCAGTAAAATCTTGACTATCTCCATAAATTTCTTAATGTTGGTCAGCCACTCCATAGTAGCTCCAGCATCCTTCTCTCCTATGAAGGGCTTACATCCCAGTTGACGGAGAGTTTTGAGGTATTTAGGGATGTCAACTGGAGGAGGGATATTAGTAGGATGAGGATGAGATTGTACATCCTTAGCCTCATCTCGAGAGTTGGTATCCACCTCAGGAGCGAGGTTAGGTCGTCCAAACACTTGGGTGAACTTCTCATGCAATCTCTGATGTTTTTAGCTTAGTCCAGGTGGAACTTTCTAGGCTTTTTGAGGAGTTTCTAATGGGAGGGGTTGTTGGGCAATGTTAGTAACTACCGCTCTTGTTCTCTTGGTTCCACTCTTCGGATCCATCTGAAATTTTAAAATTTATTCCTCTTAGTTACTATGTTATATAGTCTTGATAATGCGTTCAAGGAAATAGGCTCTGATACCACTCAAGTTGTTACGCCCCGACCCAGTTTGTTTGAATCCCCGTGAGCAACTCACCACTCCCTTTGGTCCATCAAGGGTTTCTCCCTTTTGAAACCACGAGGAGTAAGGTGTACTAAGTATTTTAAAACAAACATACATGTCTTCTTACTATTCCAAATTAGGAGGGTCTTTAAGAAGGGTCTTGCCTCGGTTACCTGAAAGGGTAAAAGGGAGGGGGTGAGTTCTACAACTCAGTGAGTGGGTGTTGGGAATGAGTTTCAAGAAAACGACTTTAAAGTGTGCCAAAATAATCATTTCCTTTAAGAATGATCTTTCCATAAATTACGGTTTTCAAAACCTTTTTCCATTACCATTAGGTTTGTTTATCTCTTTTAGATCATCCCCTTGCCTCGAGAGGAATTTAGTAAATAAACACACGCCCTTCTTTAGGAAGGGTAACACACATTTGCAAGAGTAGCCCATCTACTGCACCCACTTATGTATCGGAGCGTCTTTACCGTCCACCAAGATAGAAGCCCGTCCACTTCTACCCTAGGTCTAAGTGGATGTTCTTGACATCCGACCCTTAGGCCCAAATGCCACTCCGTGTCTGTATGAGGACAGAGACCTCATCCTGACCCCACACCGGTCTTATGCACAAAAAGCTACTCTAAGCTTCCCGACAGACTGGCACGATGAACTCCACATATCTCCACCATGTCGTCTAGTAGCCCTTAGGACCCATCACTACCCCCTAGGGTGTCTTGATTGTCCATGTACCACAAGTGCATGCATAAAAAATAGTTTTCACATAGGGCCTCTATATTTGGTGCCAATGGTCCAACAGCCTCGACTCTCAACTAGACATGCAGCTATTTGTCCAGGCCGGTCCATTGACCTGGCCCTAATGTACTACTGTCAGTCCATCGAGTACTGTCGGTCCTACATCGATACCATGGCAAAATCACACAACCAATTTCATTATAAATTTTCATGGCTTTCTTTAATCAAGTTTGTTTACGAGCTCCTGCTCGTGCCTACTGGTCATGGGACCATTGCACGTATTTTTCCCAAAACTGAGCATTTAGTCCCCATGAATTCAAAACCCGAGGCCTCTAGCCTATCTGAGCTGTTCTAGCTCCTGTCAAGAAGGTCTCCCAAATCTATTAAGCATTGACACATAGTTAGGGGAGAACACTTCTGACAAAAAGTTTATTTTCAACTTCATCACACCAAATGGGTGTGATGATATCTTCACTTCCAACCACTAAGTGGGTTTCTCATTTCCTCAAGGAAGTTCATCATATCAACCAGGTATGATTGTCTCTACTTACAACTAGTAAGTGGGCTTTATCAATTTAAGATAGTACTCCTCATCCCAATCGGGTATGAAGTTAGATAATTCACTCACCCGATGACCATGACGTGTTCGTTGCTTGTCAGTTTTTGAGTCCACGATAGCTTTTCCTTGTGGGCGTTCCAATCTCTCGCATCCCTACATGATTCGGGAATCTTTATCGATTAAGGCTTGGCAAGATAGCCATCGTTTTCTCACATATGAGCGACTAGGCTCAAAATTGTTGATTAATTGCACTTGGGTCCCTAAAGTTCATTTTCTTTAACTTTAGGTCCATAATGTTAACTTTTCACCAAATTGGAGTCCCAAAGCTTCCAAAATTTCCTTTGAGTCCTCAATTTACTCAAAATTGTATAAGGGGTTCAAGTTTTCCAATTTTCAAATTTGGTCCCCAATTTTTTGAAAATTATAATTTTGCCCCTACTTTCCAGAAATGGCAATTTGACTTCAAATATTCTAAAAAAAAGACCAATTTGTCCTCCAACATCAAGGAGTCTGTCACACTCCAGTTCAAAAACTATTTTATTGAAACTTTATTTTTTTAATATTACCCATTTAGTGTGTTGTAGAAACTCGCCCACCATTTTTATCCCTTTTGAAGAAATAGAGAAATGACTGGGGATAGCATCAGGCCTTACCCTTTTGTTAGGTATGCTTAATTATCTTGAGCTTGCATTTTTATTGATATATGTTATTCCAGGGAACAAGGTTGAGATTTTTCCTAGCACCGATTGAATTAGAGAAGGGGAAAACCCCTCTTAAACCAAGAGAGCGACGGGTTGATCACAGGGATCCGACCAAACCAGGTCGGTGTGTGACAAATAACCCCTAAACCTACCCTCTCCCACAAAAAAATCTTAAAAACTCCCTAAAAAACCGTAAAAACACCTTAATCCCCCCCCCCCCAAAAAAAAAAAAACCCTAAAAAACACAAAAATCATAAAATCGCTAATAAAATCCTTAAAAAATTATAATAAGAACTTAAACTAAGAAATTCACACTACTCAGACCACCAATTGAGACGTGGTTTGATCTAGTGAGGATCCCCAGGAGGAGAGCAATTCAGAGAAAGCAAGAGCTCTGGTCGCCGGATGCTCATCGGTAAGATATCAAAGCTTTCTTTTTCTAGAGTAAATTTTCTAGCAAAGCTCCGTTTGAGCTTATTTCTAAGCCAAATCGAGTGGCTCAAAGCTTAAAATGATAAGGGAGACACAGGGAAGATGATCCAGGTCACTAATTGAGATAATTAACCATGCTTTGGGTTAATTAAACAAAATTGTGATTCAAGGACCAAATTGCAATTTTTGTAAAATTGGGCAATTTGGAGATTTTTGGGAAATTGGGGGCCAAATTACAATTTAAGGAAAATTATGGCATTTTCATGAAATTAACTCCTAATGGAGATCTAATTAGGCAATTGGATGAAATGGAGGGCCAACTGACAATTTTTGAAAGTTCAAGGACCAATTGGCAATTTTTGAGAAGTTAAGGACCAATCGACAATTTTGGGAAAATTGAGTACCAATTGGAAATTTTAAGGACCATGAGGAATAATTGGAAGTAATAGCGACTTAATAGAGTTTAAATGACGATTAGGGATCTAAATGTAAGGTTATAAATGTTAAGGGACCTAAATGTAATTAAGGCATAAGGCGAGGGCCTATGAGCAAATACCTGAAACTATGGGGTCCCCTTATGTCAATTCTCTTGATAAGGGTACTCAAACCATGCAGGATCTGATTGTTCAAATACTGGTGCAAGAAAGCGCACCACGAGTCAAGATCTCACCGTGACGGCCACATCACTATTACTGAGTGAGTGGGAACCGCTATGACATCAATTTCGGTTGGAATGATAGTTCAGCTTTTAAACCTATTTTCTTAGAATTAGCCTTCCCTAACTGGGTGACTGCTTAAAACATTTCAAAGCTAATTCTGGGCTTTGGCTCGAGAAGCTAGTGGGCCTAAGGCCAATGGATACGAGTGTGGACCCATCTAGAATGGATGTGTGATATATGATGCTAAAAGACCTTAATAATGGGAACCTTGTCAGATACCCATCGAGCCAAGCTGAGTTGTCGAGCTTGTTGGGTCGAACCGCTGCTCTGCCGAAGCCAAATCGTCGTACTAGTTGGGCTAGTACGCGTGGGCCGAAGCCAAGCCGATAGACCGTTGTGCTAGAGGGCCAAAAATAAATGTTATAATTTAAAAAGATTGTTGATAGTGCATGCCCTGTGACATTTGGGTCATTAGGACACTTTGCAGGAGGTAGTGATAGAGCCTAAGGACTGTTGGACGACCAAGGGTGCATAAGGGCGGTTCTATCGTTCAGTAGGTCGTGAAGCTGAGTAGCTTCCCGTGCATGGAGACCGAGGCTGTAGGGGAAGTGAGGTCTCGTCCCACTAAGCAGACATGGTGAAATGATTAGGGTTTGAAGTGTAGGACTATTGATGTCCACTCAAACTCAGGGTAGAGGCAGTGCACCTCTATTCGGGTGGATGGCAAAGAGGCATTGAACCACAAGTGGAACGGTCGGAGACTGTTCTACGAATGTGTGATCCCTATCTATGATAAAAAGTGTGTGTGATTATTTGTTGAGGCATCTCCCAAGTAAGGGGAAATGTTCAAAAAGAGATTAACTTATATTACAATAAATTAAAAAGCATAAAACTTTTTCGATAGATTGATTGTTTTCAAAGCTCGCCTCTTAACCCCCACTCACTGAGTTGTAGAAACTCCCCCTCTCTCTCATTAATCTTTTTTAGGAGAAACACCTCACCACGATGAGCCTAGGCTATGAGAAGAGGCCAATGGTACCACCATCAGGTAACTTTTATGTTTTGTAAACTTTGTTATGGAAAACGGGTACTCTAACGCCTTTACCTTGCTCAGACTATTAGTACAAGGAAGGGTGGCGGGTTGATCACAAAACCCCGACTAAACCGGGTCAGGGTGTGACAGGGCATCTATTTGGTTTCGTATGAATGCAATCACATACAAAGGTATCTTAATTTAAGACCTTTATCTTTGTGCTACTAGCCCAACAGCTTGCAACCTAGCTTTTGCATAGTAGCTTCACAAGCATTATCCAATTGTGATAATTATTGACATTCTCTTAAATCAGACTTATTTATAGGGTTGGACCTATTTCCATTGGCCTTGGGCGCAGTTGTGTGAGATTTTCAAAACGTGGTCTTGGGCCCATTTCATTTTCAAAAAATTGTGGCCTTAGGGCCACTCGCATAGTACTAGATCTAGCTCACCATTATCGATCATGGGCCTCACCCATATACTACATCAAGGGTCGGACTAGATGCAGTATATAACCCTAAATAGTTTAAGCGTATTCACACAGTCAAGAGGTTACATTTCTAGAAAATCAGGTTTCAAAAGGATGCATGATCTTATCATCGGTCTAATCGGTCCCGATATAAAAAATCCCACTTACCCGTATTTCGATACTTGATCATCTTGGAGATTTCCAAGCTTGACGTGCCATTCCTTTGTACGAACTTGTAGGTGATTTGTTCCTATAATGGATTGGACAATTAGGTCCCAAACAATAAGATATTTACACTTAAGATTTGTAACCTTCCACTAATTACATTTTGGTCCTTAAGTAAACCTTATTTCCAATTAGGTCCCTAAGATTATAGAATATTTCCTTTGAGTCCTTAATTTCCTCAAATTTTCAATTCAGTACCATAATTCTCTTAATTACAAAAAATCCCCAAATTTTCAAAAATTACAATTAAGTCTCCAAACTTTCCAAAAAATTACAATTTAGTCCTCCAACTTGAATTTCATCAATTCGACCAAAATTCTTTCCAATTGAGTTCAAACATGATATTAATCATCTTCCCTATGACCCTTGATTCATTTCAAGCTTTGAAACACTTGATTTGGCTTAAATTGAGCTCAAATCGAGCTTCGCCAAAAAATCTTATAGAGAAAGTAAGCTTCGATTATTCACCGGTGTAGGTCTAGTGATCGAAGCTCTTGATTCCAATGGGTTGCTCTTTTCCTGGGGATCCTTCAATGATCAAACCATGCCTCAATTGGTGGCCTTTGAATTTATTTTCTTCGCTAGAAGTGTATTTACAAATTTACAAATACTTTAAAAATGTTAAATTATTTATCTATTAAATAAAATAAAATGGTATTAAACAAAATAAAAGGGGAGGAGAGTAGAATTTATATTAAGCCAATTATAGGGTAGATGGAGCATCACTACCATGGCTCTATCTTCAAGATCACAGCTGTTCCACCTCGAGTAGCTTACCTGCTCCACCTTTTATGTTTATATATGCATGACCACAAACAAATATTTTTGTACTATTGTAATTTTATCTCTTCTACATAAACTTGTTTAAATGTACATAAAAAGCACAATTAATTGAATACAATGAATTATAATTCAATACTTATGTATAGCATTATTTTATTATATCAGAGTGTTTCTGCAAACCTACTAATTATGGGAAATACATTAATCTTCTCTCCCTCTCTCAAAATTCCACAACTACTCCTCACCCTTTACTTCATTTGTTCTCACACTTTACTTCATTTGTTCTTGCAATAATGGTCTCAAATTTACTATCTCACTACCTACTTCCCTATCTACTATGTCCATTAAAACTTGACAATACTAATTTCTGTGATAGAAAAATATGACTCATTTTTTATGCATATTGACTTCTAGGTTATTCAAATGGCTGAGTGATAGAATAATATGACTCATATTGACTCATTTGGAACTATGTGATGTTCGAGACATATTTTGTTAAATTTTCAAGTTATTGGAGTTCCAGTGCAACTAAGGCATGATAACATGTCATCATGTCAACCACCGATTTAATCACTTTCCTTACAAAAATTTATCTGCAACACTCAAAAGACAATTACTAAAAAACTCCAATTTTGATCAAATTCCACACAATAAAAATTTTAATTGAACTGACAACTCGTCCATCTACCTATTCATATGATCAATTGGGTTTTCATTTTCTCATAAGTTTGGATTTTGCTCTAAAATTTGAGAGAGAGTTTCTAATAATGGTCAGACAATCAAGATTTTTTAGCACAAATTCTTCTCTCTTAGACCAGCAAACTTGATGATCTTGGTGTCATTGTGCACGCATGAAAATTGGCTTTCCATCCCCACCTCCGCCTGACATCAACTGCCCCTTTATCGATGTTGGTAAGCCCACACAGTATCATAACCTAACTTGCCAAAAATGGCCGACTCATTTCGAGGCCAAATTCACCACCACCTGATGAGCTAAAATAATCCAAAAGTTTCCACGACGTCCTCTCAATTGAGCTACCGAACCATATTATCCCCATGAACTAAAGGTAAGCCTTGTGGTCATACTCCGATGTGTAAATCAGGTATTATAGGCAACTCCGACCACCATTTGGGGTGATCAATGTGCTAAAAGACTCATGAGAAAGTTAGCTTTCCAATCGCACCTACATTGACCACCACCACCCTCTCTCTAGTTAGCTACTGACCTAAACTCGAATATGTGTCATTTTTCAATGAGAGGCCAAATGTGGCCAAAACGACACTGTTCCAACCGTGTCCACAATTCATGTCTACAATTTAACTCATACTTAAAATATATAATAGAGATTTAGGTATAAATGTTTTTAGAAATCTTTTGACATTGGCGTCAATCGAGAAAATATGTTATAATGTTAAGATTTAAAGCTTTCAGATATTATCAACATTTCACAATAATCTTATATGTATAAATTAATTTATTACAAGCACATCCATTCCATCATGTAAGGATCACACGGTCATAAAAATGAGTTACTCTCCATTTCCACTTATGGTTCAAAGCAACTTTAGTAATCACCCTAGTACGAGAACGTGTCTCCGACCACAAGTTTGAATGGATCATAGTATCCATACAATATGTTCTATTGTACCAAGTTACTCACCACAAACATATATAAGTTGTCTGCCATTGAGTGATGATACATTTCCTTTTAGCCAAGTCTAATGCAGATTAGACTGCTAGAGTTCTTGACATACTGGACCATTATTCTTGTAACATTGAAAATTTTAAAACCGTGATTTAAATTCAATTGGACCAAAAATCGAAGTTTACCCGAGAATAGAAACCCAAAATGAATTAAGAATCGGTTTTTGACTATAAATTTTAAATAATGAATAAATTCAAAACATTACCCTCAAATCACTTTATCAGAAATACAAAATTGTGAGAAATCCAAGCAATATCCAATTTGGATTGGGATTGAATCGGCTTGAGGTAAAAATACCCAATTTTTAAGAAGAGATTAAACAAATTAGAAAAGAGAAATTCTTGAGCCCAATTGACAGAGAATTAGATAGAGAATTTTTAGAAAAATGAATTATGCCATGAATTGGTCGAATTAGAGATGAATAAGGTTAAAGATGAATAAAATTGATTAGATCACCTCGACGTAATTAAACCTGCCAATTTTTAGAAGGGGCTAGATAAATTAGAAAATAGAAATTTTTTAACACAAATGTAAGGGAATTCAAAAAAGTATTTTTAGAAAAATAAATTTGAGCTAGAACTACTAGAATTAGGTGTGAACTAGCCAAGAAACAATTAAAATTGACCAAACACACTAATTTATTCATCAAAAATGGTTCGCTACAGTGCAAACCGACTAGCGTGTTAGATCAGGTGCACACACGTGTGAGGCGCACATGTGGTCATCATCTCCACCCCACCTCAACCCGATCGGGTGACTCAAACCCAAATTTTGACTCGATTTCACCCACCCCTTCAACCACTTTCATCAAAGAAATTTCTGTGTAACACGCGAAAGACAATTACTCAAAAACCCTAATTTTGATCAAACCCCACACAATAAAAATTATTATTGAATTAAAAACTCATTCATCTACCTTCTCATATGAGCAATTGGGTTTTCATTTCCTAGGAAGTTTGGATTTCGCTCTAAAAATTGAGAGAGAGTTTCTAGTGATGGTCAGATAACCTAGATTTTTTAGCACAAATTATTCACTCTTAGACCACCAAGCTTGGTGATCTTGGTGTTATTGTGCGCGCACGGTATTTGACTTTCCATCCCCATCTATGCCTGACACCAACTGCCACTCTACCAGCATCGAAAAACTTGAATAGTAACATACCTGACTTGCTGAAAATGGCTGACTCCTTTTGAGACCAAATTCGCCACCACCTGACGGCCTAAAATCATCCAAAAATTCCTACGACCTCCTCTCAATTGTGGCCATCAAACCATTTTGTCACTTCGAACCAAAGGTAAGCCTCATGGTCGTACTCCACTATGGAAGCTTCGATAGCGCTCTAATTTTAACTAAGCTTTGTAAATCGGTTATTACATGCAACTCTGACCACCATTTAGGGTGATCAAGGTGGCAAAAGATTCATGGGATTGTTAGCTTTCCAATTGCACCTACATCGGCCATAACCACCCTTTCTCTAGTGAGCTACTAACCTAAACCCGACTATGTGTCATTTTTTGGTGAGAGGCCAAACATGTCCAAAACAACACTGTTACAATCGTGGTCGGTCGGAGCATGTCACGCCCCGATCTAATTTCCCAAGTCAGGGAAACAATGGTAACCCATCACATCCTATCAATGCTACAATGGTGGGTACCTTCCCCAAAGTAGTGTCGATAGGACCAATGCTCAAAATATAAAATGTGTATGATTTTCAACGGAAATTAAAAATTTTCATAAAAGTTACTTCACATGTTTATAAACATTTAAAAACCATGGGAAAGCATATTATACCTAATGGAAAGTTTTCGTGTTCTTCTATTTGAGGATCTCTACCTCGATAACGCTCTTGTTCGAAGCTATAACCTGATGTATGGGATCTTTCTCTCCACCGCTGCTCTTCAGTGATTCCTTGAAATGTGTTAGGGAGGGGGTGAGCAATGCTCAATGAGTGTGATGACTAATCATTGAGTCATTTATGGCTCGATGTCACCTTTACTAAAAAATGTCTAACATAAAGTTTCATGTCATTTCCTTTCCTTTCTTAGTTTCCTTTCAAAATTATTTCAGAGTTCCTAACCCGCCATAGAGTATCTTTCAAAGGCATTATCTACGGTGGTTTCTTTGTAAACCCACCATTAAAGTTCACTTAATCATCATTAGGTGATTTTTAGGGTATCATTGGGCATAAACTCTTTCACGTACCAATTAAACGAGTGGTGTCCATGGACACCCACTCATTACCTTTTTTCTAGTTTCGACGGAGTTCATATTCATATCATTTTCATGTGCGGAGGATCTCACTATTCTCTTTGGTCGCATTCATTACGACAAAATACCCAAAAGAGATGAGGCTCATATGGACATTCGTACCATCGACCCTGATCTTCAAATTAAGTTGAGTTTTTGAGTAGAGGCGCGACTCTCATGGGAAACTAAATCACAACACAATACCATAGTCAAATCTTGGTCTTCAAGTGCCACCCTTATATCCCATCCTTACAAACACATAAATTCACCCCTTATTACCATCCTCGGTTTACAGGTATATCTCTCCCTTATTTCTCGACCAGGTATGCATATGATTCCCACCCCCTCCCCCTATTATAACCATCGATGTAAATGTCATGTACATGATCATATGCAACATATCATAACAATTTAGGATTGACTTGCTATCTGGCCAATCCTTCTATTAGGAAAGCACAACACATAGTAGGCTTTCAAGCCTTAATTCATCATGCACAAAAACACAACACAATGTTTATTATCGAAGCATGGTCCTCTCCCGACCATCTCCCTTAACATGGTATTGCACATTTAATATAACCACTTATGCATTGCTACATAAGCGTGGCATGTAAACCCCGTCCTTTCATAATAAGAAAAATCGGGAAAAAAGCGATCATTTCCAAAGAGAAAACCAAGTTGATTTATAAACCGTAACCGATAGAGAAAGGGCAAACCGAGAAATTTATAATTTCTGAGTGACTTAAAGAGTCACAAAATTCATGGGAAAGGACTTTAGGTTGAATTGGAAGAGAAAACCAAACTGGTTTAGGTGAATCAGATTGAACCGGTTTGAACCACTATTGAACCTGTTTATAAATTCATTTTCCTAGGTGGCTTAGAAAATTCAAATTGGAGAATTGAAGCCATCATTGGATAGAGAATGATTTTAGATAAATTTATAAATTTTTATTTTTGAAAAACTCGGTGGAATCGGGCCTGAACCGGTCGGTTTAAGAATTGAAACCAGTTCGGACTGATCCGGTCTGGTTCGAAACAGTGTCGTCTTCTTCCTTCATATGACAACACTGTTCACTTGCCGGAAAATCGAGCAGCGCTGGCGAAGATGAAAAGTCTCCATTCAGGGAGTTTCAGGAAATGAATGGTCCCAAAAAAGGCACCAATTGAATGGCCAAGGAGTCCCCGAGCTTCCTATATAAAGAGCTACTGCTTGTTCATCCTTATCACACCTAAAAACTCCTCTCTCTCTCTCTCTCTCTCTCTCTATTACTCCAATTTCCACTGAAGCATGAACCAGAACTCCGACTTTGGACATTTTTCTGAGCCAAAGAAGGGGAGGTTGGTTTATTTAGATTCAGGAAGAAGTCAACTATCTAATGGTAGTCTCCATTTGCTCTGAGGGTCACTAGAGAAGCGCCGACGTGATCGAACAGTGAAGCAGGTCTGGCGGACCGAAGCTGCCCTGTTTCGGCCAAGCTAAAAATGGCCAATTTGAGCCCTTCTTAGGCCAAACCAAGCACTCCCAACACTTCCACAGCTCCCAAATGACTAAATTATAATTGAAAGGTAAGCCAATTTGGTTCCCCTCTGTAATTTTTTATCAATGTTAGAGAGAGAGCCAATGAAACTTCACTCACTAAATTCTCCCTCAATTTGAAAGGAATTGATGAAATTCTTGATCCTAGAAAGAACCACAGGATGAGAGCTACTTGCCCCGATCAAAAGCTCGGATCGCACCACCCCCGATGGTAAGCTTTTGAAGCTTTCTCTCTCTAAGTCTATTTTTCTGACGAAGCTCCGTTGGAGCTCAATTTGGATAAAAATGATGCGATTCAAAGCTCCATTGAATCATGTGGAAGTGTAGGAACTCAATTTTACCTTCAATTTCAACAATTAAACTTGACTGAATGGTGAATTTGATGAAATCAAATTTGGTCAGATTGAAAGGTGGAAATTGGGGATTTCAAAAAATTGATGGACCAAAGTGCAATTTCCCAAAATTGAGGGCCAATTGGCCATAAAAAAGATTTTGGAGGATCAATTGGTCATATTTTTGAATTATTGGGTTTAAATTGCCATTTTTATAAAGTAAAAGCAAAATGGTAATTTTTGAAAAGTTGGGGACCAAATTGGAAATTTGTGAAACTTGAACCCTTTTTGTGATTTTGAATAAATTGAGGTCCCAAAGTGAATTTTAGAAGTTTTGGGACTTAATTTGGGGAGAAGTTTGCATTAGGGACCTAAATTTAAGGAAAAAGAACTTTAGCGACATAAATGTAAATAATTGAAAAGTTTGGGCATTTTGCTCATGCGTGAGTAATTAGGGTTATTATGTCAAATGTTAATAAACAAGGATGTAAAAATCATGTAGAAGCATGAAGGACCGGAAACGCCAGCATGGATAAGCTTGCGTGGTGGCAAAAAGTGAACCAAGAGGAATACACTACACTTATCGGGTGAGTGGGATTTTTCACATCATAGCAGGTTGGGATTATGAGTATCTCGTAAAGGGAAAACCACTATTAAGTGGAAATTTTAACATCACGCCTGGTTGGTGTGATGTGAGAAATACACAAAAAAAACTACTTATCTGTTGTAAGTAGATCATACAGAGTTGGTATGATAAACTTCTTGGAAGGAAGTGGAAAATCCACTTACCGGTTATAAGCGAAGATGTCATCACACTCAGTTGGTGTGATGGACAAGTGAAAAAGTTATTTCATCAGAAGTGCTCTCCACTGACTATGTGACAATGCTTAAAAATTTTGGGTAACCTTCTTGATGAGAGCTTGAATAGCTCGGATAGGCCAGAAGCATCTGTTTTGGAACTTGGGGGCTAAAATGCCTAGTTTTGAAAATCTCATATAGTGAGTCAAAGGCCAGTTGGCACGGGTTGAAGCTTGTAAACAAACATGATGATAAGCCATGAAAATTTTTAATGAATGAATGATGTGATTTAGCCATGGTACTAAGACATGACCGTCATACCCGATGGATTAGTGGTAGTGCAATAAGACCCGATCGACAGACTGGTCTAGACAAATAGCTGTAGGTCGAGTTGAGGGTCGGGGCTGTTGGACCAGTGGCACCACAGATTAATGGCTTAAGGAAAATTATTGATTTTGCATGCACTGAGGTACGGGACCATCAAGTCGCCCAAGAGGGGTAGTGATGCGTCCTAAGGGCTACAAGACGATATGGTGGAAATAAGGGCAGATTGTCATGCCAGCAGCAAGGAAGCTCGACATAGCTTGATGTGCATGAGACCGGGGTGGGGTTGGGATGAGGTCTTTGTCCTCATATGAACACAGAGTTTCTTTTTAGGTTTGAGGGTTGGATGTCGCGAACATCCACTCATTCCCAGGGTAGAAGTGCACGGGCTTCTATCTAGGTGGCTGGTAAAGTCACTTCGACGCCACAAGTGGGTGCAGTGGACAAGCTGCCCTGTGAATGTGTGATCCCTACATGATGAAGGGCGTGTGTTGATTGTTAAACACACTGATTGTGGATAACGATGAAATTGGTTTTTGAATAACCGGGAATTCAAGTAAAGAATGGTTTTATAGAAAATAAGGAGTATGAAACATTCTAATTCAAACTATTTTATAGAAACTCATGTTTCAAACACCCATTCACTATGTTGTCGAACTCACCCCCTCCCTTTACCCCTTTTCAAGTAACCGAGGGAAAAACCTACCTACAGACATTCTGCTAGCTAAACCTACAAGACAGGTGTGTAAGTTTAATTTATTTAGTTTTGATTAATGTTATTCTAGGAAAGGTACTATATAAAGGATGCCTTACTTCTCACAGTATAAAAGAAGGGGAAAACCCTTAATAAACCGGAAGAGTGGTGGGTTGCTCATAGGGATCCAACAAAACCAAGTCGGGGTGTGACAACTTGAGTGGTATCAGAGCCTGTTTCCTCAAATACATTATCAAGACTAGAGAATATAGTAACTGATAGGGATAATTTTAAAATCTACTGATGGATGCCAAAAAAGGAACCAAGAGAACTAGAGCTGTAGTCTCCGACACTGCCTAACCACCCCTCCCTGTGGAAACTCTCCGAGGAGCCCAAACAACCACACCTAGACTTAGCTTGGAACAACAGAGGTTGTAGAAGGAGCTCACCCATGTATTTGGTTAACCTAACCTCCTCCCTGAGGTAGACACCAACTCTCGGGTTGAATCAAAGGAAGTACAACCCCATCCTTCTTTTGTTAGCCACCCCCTCTAGTTGTTATTCCCAAAAATCTCAAGACTCTCCTCAACTGGGGTGTAAGCCTTTTCTCGAAGAGAAAGATACTGGTGCCGCCAAGGATTTGCTAGCAAATGTCTAGAAGCTGATGGGGAAAGTTAGGATATCACCAGAAGACATGGTGATCCTGACATAATTCTTCTTGGAGGGAAGTGCCAAAAGATGGTGGGACAATGTCCGAAGCCTGCATAACTCCACACCCACCTGGGAGCAGTTTGAGGAGAGGTACGTAGAAGAGTACCTAGCTCCTCATCTGATTAATGAGAACAAGCAGGATTTCCTCTGGCTTCAGCAAGGGTTTAACTCTATATCAAAGTATAAAACCAAATTAAACAAGTTAAGTCCCTTTGCTCCTAACCTAGCTGGACCAGCAGATATATGCCAACAGTTCGTGGACGGTCTCAATATGGACATAAGAGATCGTATGAGAGTACTAGGATGCCCCCACGGACTTGGCGATGGTAATTAATGTGGCTCACGAGTGTGAGCGATGGTGCAAACTCGATGCTGTCGGATGGAGCGGACGACCTGAGAGGAGGACAAGGGCCAAAACCGTCAGGGAGGACAAAAGGAGCATAATGGTCCAAGATGGGAAAATAGAGTGGCATTTCAAAAGAGAAAGGATATGCCACCACCTCCCCAGAGAGTAATCCCCACCTTGCCATAAGGAAACCCTCGTTGTCCTAGGTGCCAAAAGCACCACGAGGGAGCATGCTTGTCTTGTTTTGCATGTGAATAAGTGGGACACTTTGCAAAGGAATGCCCCAATCTTAGGGAGAACAAGCAAAGGAATGCACTTGGACCACCACATGGGAACCCTAGGAATCCCAGGCCTGATGCTACAGCCAGAGTACCGGCTAGGGTATACAACCTCACACAAGAAGAGGCTAGGAAAGACCCTAGTATTGTAGCGGGTACATCCCAAAACCCTCCCAATTAGATTAAAGAAGAATCTGTAATTGAAATCTTATTCAATAAAAGAAATATGTTTTATAAAAGTATGCATTTCTCCAACTAGGGTATGCACATTTGTGGGAACGAAAGGTCTACGCCCTCTTTGACTAAGGAGCTAATAGATCCTTCATCAAAGAGGACCTAATTCCAAGTTTACCCCTAGAACGCACCCCTCTAGGACAAAGTCTCAACATTCTTACACCCTTAGGAGAGGGGTTAAATAGGAACAAACAATTTAAGGGATGTGAGATAAAGATTGGAGGAATCAAACTCGAAGCAGATTTGATTCTGTTACCTCTAAGGGAGGTAGAAGTGATGCTTGGGATGGATTGGTTAAGTAACGATCAGGCTAGAATGGATTGTGGAAAGAAGATGGAAACCTTCCACACTCCCAAGATAGACAAACTAAAATTCCAAGGAGACCAAAGGAAGGGTGACGTACAAATGGTGTCCCATATGAACGCCCAAAAGATGATACAAAAAGGCTGTACAGCTTTTCTGGCCATGGTCATCAATGAGAAGTCTAAGGAGAAGGGACCCGAAGATATTCTGGTAGTCAAACACTATCTAGAAGTATTTATGGAAGAATTACCTGGACTCCCCCCAAGTCAACAAGTGGAATTCACCATAGTAATTATCCCAAGAACAAACCCCATATCTCAAGCCCCTTATCACATGGCTCCAACAGAACTGAAGGAATTGAAGAAGCAATTGGACGAGCTATTGGAGAAGGATTTCATACATCCTAACCAGTCCTATTCGTGAAGAAAAAGGATGGGAGCATGAGACTGTGCATAGATTATAGGAAGTTGAATTAGGTCACCATCAAGAATAAGTACCACTTCCAAGGATTGATGACCTATTTGATAAACTAAAAGGAGCAACCTACTTCTCCAAGATAGACCTTTGGTCAGGCTATCACCAACTCAAGATCCAAGAGGAGGACATTCCTAAGACGACATTTCAGTCCCGATATAGACATTACGAGTTTAGAGTGATGCCATTCGGATTAACAAATGCCCCTACAACCTTCATTGATTTAATTAAATGAGTGTTCCAACCACACTTGTACAGGTTCATGAACTAGGTTTGAGCACAAAGAACATTTGGCAATCACCTTAGAGATATTGAAGGAAAACTACTTATATGCAAAATTCTTCAAGTGTGAATTCTAGTTGTAGGAGGTAGGGTTCTTAGGACATATAGTGTCCAAAGTTGGAGTCAAGGTAGATTCAGCAAAGGTGGAAGCCATATCTGATTGGAAGGCACCTAAGAATCATTCGGAGATATGAAGTTTCTTAGGCTTGGTAGGATACTATAGACGGTTTGTGCAGGATTTCTCTAAGATAGCTGCCCCTTTAACTCGACTCACCAGGAAAGGAGTAGAGTATAAATGGAATGAGAACTACGAGAAATCTTTCTTGGAATTGAAAACTCGTTTGACAACTACACCTGTACTCTCCCTTCCTGACCCAAGTGCAGGAGAGTACACCGTCTATAGTGATGCATCCGGAGAAGGACTTGGATGTGTACTAATGCAACAAGGAAAGGTTGTCACCTATGCCTCACGACAACTTATGGTACATGAGAGAAATTACCCAGCTCATGACTTGGAATTAGCTATGATAGTGTTTGCCTTAAAGATTTGGAGACACTACCTGTACGAGGTTAAGTGTAATATATACACTAATCACAAGTGTCTTAAGTATTTCTTAACTCAAAAATTGTTAAATCTCCGCCAGAGGAGATGGCTGGAATTGGTGAAAGACTATAACCTTGTGATAGAGTATCACACCTGAAAGGAAAATGTGGTGGTAGATGCCCTAAGTCACAAATACCAAACCGAGGTGACACAAATAAAGACAAGTTACATACCCTTGTTGCAACAATTGAGGAGAATGGAGGTGGGCTTGAAGATGGACAAGCAAGAGAAATGCTTGTTGCCTAATGTGGCGGTGAGTCCTAGTCTAACTGAGCAGATTAAGGCCCAACAAAAGTTCGATAAGGAGCTCCAATCCTATTTGGACTCGGATAATAAAGGGACGAAACTGGAATATGACTTATAAGGCGATAGATTGCTAATCTACAAGGGTAGAGTGTGTGTGCCTCAAGATAAGGAACTGAAGAGGTTAATTCTGGATGAGGCACACAATTCGGTGTATGTGATGCATCTGGACAGTACTAAGATGTATCGCACCCTCAAACAAGGATATTGGTGGAAGGGAATGAAGAGGGGCATTGCGGAATACGTAGCCTAATGCTTGTCCTATTAGCAGATTAAGGCTGATCATCAGAAACCATCTGGACTCCTACAACCCTTACCAATCCCAGAATGGAAATGGAAGCACATTACCATGTACTTTGTCACAGGACTACCTGTGACCAGGAAGGGTCGATACTTAATTTGGGTTGTCGTGGATAGATTAACCAAATTCACCCATTTCCTCCATATAAGAGTGATGGATATAGTGGAACAACTAGCTGTCTTATACATGAGGGAGATAGTAAGACTCCATGGCATACCGGTGAGCATAGTATCGGATAGAGACCCTAGATTTACTTCAAGGTTCTGGCCAAGCTTACAAAGTGCCTTGGGAACCAAGCTCCACATGAGTACGTCGTTTCATCCTTAGACCGATGGACAATCTAAGCGAATGATTTAGACCTTGGAGGACATGTTGAAGGCATGCGTACTCACCATGGACAATGGTTGGGAGGAATACTTATGCCTAATGAAATTTGCTTATAATAATAGCTATTAGGCCAATATTCAGATGGCTCTTTATGAAGCCCTTTTGGATGACCTTGTCGTGCCCTTTTATTTTGTGAAGAAGTGGTGGAAAGGAAGCTGGAAAGGGTCGAGCTAATCGAGGATGCTACAAAGAAAATCATTTTAATCAGGAGTCGTCTTAAGGCCGCTCAGGACAAGCAAAAGAGTTATGCAGACCATTGGAGGAAAGATCTGGAGATTGATGTGGGAGACCAAGTGTTTCTAAATGTATCCCCATGGAGGAGAATACTTAGGTTTCAACAACGGGGAAAGTTGAAACCGAGGTATATCGGTCCTTATCCCATCATCCAAAAGATAAGACCGGTGGCCTATAAATTGGAACTATCTCTAGACTTGCAGAGAATACACGATGTGTTCCATATCTCAATACTTTGGAAGTATCAGCTTGATCCTAGCCATGTGTTAGACTGATCTCCACTAGAACTAGAAGAGAACTTGACCTATCAAACAAAACCAGCATGAATCATCGATCGGAGGGATTAGAACTTGAGGAATAAGAAGATTCCAATGGTCAAAGTTCTTTGGCAAAACGGACCCATGCACGAAGAGACATGGGAAACCAAGAGTGTAATGAGGGATGATCACCCTCAATTATTTAACATGTCACTATTTTGGGGATAAAACCCCTAAAAGGAGGGAAGAGTTGTAAACCCCGTCCTTTCATAATAAGAAAAACTAGGAAAAGAACAGGTCATTTCCAAAGAGAAAACTGAGTCAGTTTATAAACTGTAATCGATAGAGAAAGGGAAAAACGAGAAATTTATAAATCCTGATTGGCTTAAAGAGTCACAATGGAAAGGACTTTAGGATGAATTGGAAGAGAAAACCTAACCAGTTCAGGTGAACCTAACATAAACTGGAGTTAACCGGTTTAAACCACTATTGAACTGGTTTCAAAATTCAATTTTCTAGGTGGCTTAGAAAATTCAAATAGGAGAATTGAAGCCACCATTGGATAGAGAATGAATTTATATGAATTTAGAAATTTTTATTTTTGAAAAACTCGGTCGATTCGGGCCTGAACTGGCCGGTTTAAGCATTGAACTCGGTTCGGATCGGTCTGGTCCTGTTCAAAATAGTGTCGTCTTCTTCCTTCATATGACAGCAATATTCACTCACCGTGTTACGCCCCAACCCAGTTTGGTCAGATCCCTAAGATCAACCCACCACTCTCCCGGTTTACGAAGGGTTGCCCCTTGTTTGTAAACCCTCAAGAGCAAGGCGTCCTTTAAACCTAAACCGTTCGTGGAATAACATAAATCAAAACTACCCAAAATTTTAAACTTATCATACCTGTCTTATAAGCATGTTAGCTGGTGATCTTTGGGCTAAGCTTTTCGGGGTTACCTAAAGGGGGTATAAGGGAGGGGTGAGTAGAACGACTCAGTGAATGGGTTTTCAAAATTTAACTTTTTGGAAAAATGTTTGATTCGGAGTGTGCATGACTCCTTATTCTCTTTTAAAAAAACTTTCATTTTTTATTCCAATTTTTATCACCATTTCTTATTAACCACAGTGTGTCATCACCCAACACATATCCTTCATTATGAAGGTAAAACACAAAATCACAGGCCAGCTCATCCACTAAACCTACTTGTGGCATCGGAGCGACTTTACCGGCCACCTAGATAGAAGCACGTCCATTGCTACTTTGAGAATGAATGGATGTTTGCGACATCTGACCCTCAATCCCGTAATATATCTCCATGTCCGTATGAGGACAGAGACCTCATCCTATCCCCATCCCAGTCTAATGTGCTTGAAGCTGCTCCTAGCTTTGCAAGACTTCTAGTACGACTAATTGCCCTTAAATCCACCAGGTTGTCTAGAGCCCTAGGACGCGTCACTATCCTCTTGGCGTCTTGAAGGTCCCATAAACATAGTGCAGGCACAATTAACATTTTTCACATAATGCCATATAATATGTGGTGTCACTGGTTCAACGGCCCCAACCCTCAACTCGACCTGCAGCTGTTTGTCTTGACTGGTTCGGAGACTTGTCATGTGGCACTGCCGCTAGTTGACCGAGTATGTCGGTCTTATCTTGTTACCATGGCCAAACAACTTATTTACTTAAGTTTTCATGGCATATAAATCATGTTTGTTTACGAGCTCCTGCACATGCAAACTAGTCTGGGTCCCACTGTACGAGATTTCACATAATGCCATATAATATGTGGTGTCACTGGTTCAATGGCCCCGACCCTCAACTCGACCTGCAGCTGTTTGTCTTGACTGGTTCGGAGACTTGTCATGTGGCACTACCGCTAGTTGACCGAGTATGTCGGTCTTATCTTGTTACCATGGCCAAACAACTTATTTACTTAAGTTTTCATGGCATATAAATCATGTTTGTTTACGAGCTCCTGCACATGCAAACTAGTCTGGGGCCTACTGTACGAGATTTTTAAAATTGGGCATATTAGCCCCCAAGTTCCAAAACCGAGGCCTCCGACCTATATGAGCTATTTGAGCTCCCATCAAGAAGGTCTCCCAAAATGTTTAAGTAGTGGCACACATTTAGGGGAGAGCACTTCCAACAAAATAAATTTTTAGCCGTCCATCACACCAACCAGATATGAGGACATCTCCGCTCATTAACCGATAAGCAAGTTTTTTACTTCCTTCCAGAAAGTTTCATCATACCAATCGGGTATGATCTACTTACAACCGGTAAGTAGTTTTTCCGCATGATTTCCACATCACTTCTCTTAGGTGTGATGGTCAAAATACCACTTAATAGTGGGTTTTCATTTCTGATGAGCTTATCATCCCAATTGGGTATGATATTAAATATCCCACTCACCAGTTAATACAGTAAATTCCTCTCAACTGGTTCTTTGTATTCATGCGAGCTTGTCCTTGTTGGCGTTCATAGTACTTCATGTTCCTAAATGATATGAACAACCTTGTTCATTATCCTTCAGCCTAATAGCATTCATTCATTCCAAATGAATGAGAAAATCAAACTCTTCATTTATTTGCAATTAGGTCCCTAAAGTTATTTTTCTTTAGTTTTAAGTCTCTAATGTCGGTTTTTCCTCAAATTGAGTCCCAAAACTTTTAAAATTTATTTTGGGACCTCAATTTATTCAATTTAAAAATAGGGGTTCAATTTCCCAAATTTCCAATTTGGATCCCCAAAATTTCCAAAATTACCATTTTGCCCCTACTTTACAAAAATGGTAAGTTTTGCTCCAAAAATTCCAAAATTGCCTAACTGATCCTCCAACATCTTTATCAAGCCCAATTGGTCCTCAATTTTATAAATTTTCCAAATTTCCCCCAAATTTCAATCTTCTAACTCTGCCAAATTTTATTTCATCAAATTGACCGATTAAATGAGTTTAATTATTGAAATGGAAGTTAAATTGGAGTTCTTACACCTTAATATGATCCAATTGCACTTTGAATCACATGATTTGGTGTTGAAATGAGCTCAAATGGAGCTTTGCCAAAAAAACTAGACTTAGAGAGAGAATGGTTCGAAACCTTACTATCAGGGGTGCGGCGGTCTGATATTTCAATCTAGACAGGTAGCTCTCATCCTAAGGTTCCTCCTAGGATCGAGAATTGTATCAATTAATGCCGAATTGAATGAGAATTTTATCATCAAAATTCTGCCAGTTCTCTCTCTAACACCAGTAAGAAATTATAGAGGGGAGCCGAATTGGCTTATATTTCCATTCTAATTCGGCTGTAGGAGGGATGAGGAGGTGCTGGGAGAGCTTGGTTTGTCCCGAGAAGGGCTCGAATTGGCCGATTTCAGCTCGGCTGAAATAGGGCAGCTTTAGTTCACCGGAGATGCTTCAGTGTTTGATCACGTTAACGCTCCTTCGACGATCCTCGAAGCAAATGGAGACTACAGGTGTGTAGCTGACTTCTCCCCGATTCTAAAGAACCTGACCACTCCTTCTTTGGCTCAGAAAAGACCCTATATTGGAGCTCTAGTTTGAGCTTCACCAAAAATTGGAGCAGTTGAGAGAGAATGGAGTTTTCAGGAATGGAGAGCATGGATGAGGATGGACTCTTTATATAGGAAGCTCAAGGACTTCTTGGTCGTTTGATTGGCGCCTTAATGGTGGTCATTCATTGCCTGAAACTCCTTGGACATAGACATTTCAATTTCGATGGCGCTGCACAATTTTCCGACATATGAATAGTGTTGTAATCTAAAGGAAGAAGACGACACTATTCCAAATTGGAGTGCAATGGTCTGCACCGAGTTCAAACCTTAAACCGACCGGTTCAAGCCCGATTTGACTGACTTTTTCAAAATTCATATAAATTCCTTATCTATCAAATGGTGCCCTCAATTCTTAAATTGGAATTTTCTAAGCCACCTAGAAAAATAAATTTAGCATTCGGTTCAATAGTGGTTCAAACCGGTTGAATTCGGTTTGGATCTGGTTCACTTGAACCGGTTTGGTTTTCATCCCCCATTCATTCTAAAGTCCTTTTTCATGACTTATGTGACTATTTAGGTCACTTGGAAACCATCATTTCCCCAGTTTGCCTTCTCTCTATCGGTTTTGGTTCATAAACTCGTTCAATCTGGTTCGGATCCGGTTCACTCGAATCGGTATGGTTTTTCTCTCCCAATTTGTCCTAAGGTTCTTTTCTAAGGTTTATGAACCCTTTTGAGTCACTCGGGAGTTGTAAATTCTCCTATTTGCCCATTTCCTAATAATCGGGTTTGTGAACCAGTTCAGTTTTCTCACTCGGTTTGACAAGTCCTTTTTCCGGTTTTCCTTAACTCTAAAGAGTGGAGTTTACACGCTGGAAAATTGAGCAACGCCAACGAAGATGAAAAGTCTTCATTCATAGAGTTTCAAGCTATGAATGATCACCATAAAGGTGCCAATCAGACGGCCAAGGAGTACTTAAGCTTCCTATATAAAGAGCTACTACTCATTCATTCTACTCACACCTGAAAACTCCTCTCTCTCTCTCTCTCTATTGCTCCAATTTCCAGTAAAACTCAAGCTAGAGCTCCGACTTGGGCATTTTTCTAAGCCAAAGAAGGTGAGGTCGGGTTCCTTAGATTCAGGGAGAAGTCAACTTCCCAACGGTAGTCTCCATTTGCTCCGAGGGTCAAGAGAAGAGCCGACATGATCGAACAATGAAGCAACTCCTACAGACCAAAGCTTCCCTATTTCAGTCGAGCTAAAAATGAACAATTTCAGCCCTTCTCAGGCTAAACCAAGCTCTCCCAACATTTTCACATCCCGCATACGACTGAATTAGAATTGAATGGTAAGCCAATTTGGCTCTACTCTATAATTTTTTACCAGTATTAGAGAAAGAACCGATGAAACTTTATCGACTAAATTCTCCCTCAATTCAACAGAATTGATGAAATTCTCAATCCTAGAAGGAACCTTAGGACGAGAGCTACATACCCTTATCAAAAGCTCGGACCGACGCACCCTTGACGGTAAGCTTTCGAAGCTTTCTCTCTCTAAGTTACGTTTTCTAATGAAGCTTTGTTTGAGCTCAATTCAGATCCAAATGAATCATGTGGAAGTGTAGGAACTCAATTTTGCCTTTAATTTCAACAATTAAGCCCAACTGAATGGTCAATTTGATAAAATCAAATTCAGCCAGATTGATAGGGGAAATTGGGAAATTTGAAAAATTGAGGGACCAAAGTGCAATTTCCCAAAATTGAGAGCCAATTGGCCATGAAAAAGATGTTGGAGGACCAATTGGTCAATTTTTGGAATTATTGACGTGAAATTGCCATTTTTGTAAAGTATGGTCAAAATGGTAATTTTTGAAAAGTTGGGGACCAAATTGGAAATTTGGGAAACTTGAACCCTTTTTGGAATTTTGAATAAATTTAGGACCCATCATGAATTTTGGAAGTTTTGGGACTCAATTTGGGGGAAAATTGGCATTAGGGACCTAAAATTAAAGTAAATGAACTTTAGGGACCTAAATCTAAATGATTGAAAAGTTTGGGTATTTTGCTCATACGTGAGGAATTGGGCTATTATGCCCCAAATGTTAATAAACAATGATACCCAAATCGTGTTGGAGCATAGAGGACTGAAAATGCCAGCAAGGATAAGCTCGTGTGGAGGCAAAAAGCTGATCAAGAGGAATACACAACATTTATCGGGTGAGCGAGATTTTTCACATCATACCCAGTTGGGATGATGAGTACATCGGAAAGGAAAAACCACTATTAAGTGGATATTTTAACATCATGCTTCGTTGGAGTGATTTAAGAAATATACAGAAAAACAAGTTACCAGTTGTAAGTAGATCATACCTGGTTGGAATGATGAACTTCCTAGAAGGAAGTGGAAAACCCACTTACTGTTTATAAGCGGAGATGTCATCACACCCGGTTGGTGTGATGGGCAAGTGAAAAAGTTATTTTGTCAGAAGTGTTGTCCATTGATTGTGTGCCAATGCTTAAAAATTTTAGGAGACCTTATTGACGAGAGCTCGAATAGCTCGGATAGGCTAGAGTCCTCGGTTTTGGAACTTGGGGGCTAAAATGCCCGGTTTTGAAAATTTTGTACAATTGGCACGAGTAGGAGCTCGTAAACAAACATGATGATAAATAGTAAAACTTTTAATGAATGAATGATGTGATTTGGCCATGGTACCAAGACATGACCAACATACTTGATGGACTAGCGGCAGTGCGACAAGACTTGGTTGATGGACCAGTCTAGATAAATAGCTGCAGGTCGAGTTGAGGGTCGGGACCATTGGACCAATGGCACCACATATTAATGGCTTATGGAAAATTATTTTTTGGGCAAGCACTAGGACCATCAAGATGCCCAAGAGGGGTAGTGATGCATCCTAAGGGCTACTAAATGACATGGTAGAGATAAGGGCAGATTGTCAAGCCAGCAGTTAGGGAAGTTTGTTGTAGATTCATGCACATGAGACCGGGGAGGGGTCAGGATGAGGTATCTATTCTCATACAGACACGAAGTTTCTTTTCGGGTTTGAGGTCGAGTATCGCGAACATCCACTCATTCCTAGGGTAGAAGTGGATGAGCTTCTATATAGGTGGACGGTAAAGTCGCTCCGACGCCACAAGTGGGTGCAGTGGACAGGGCTACCCTACGAATGTGTGATCCCTTCATGATGAAGGGTGTATATTGATTGTTAAACACACCGATTGTGGATAATTATGAAATTGATTTTTGAATAATCAGGAATTCAAGGAAAGAATGGTTTTAAAGAAAATAAGGATTATGACACACTCCAATTCAAACTATTTTATAGAAACTCATGTTTCAAACACCCATTCACTGAGTTGTCAAACTCACCCCTCCCTTTACCCCTTTTCAGGTAAACGAGGGAAAAACCTACCTACAGACATTCCACTGGCTAAACCTGCAAGACAGGTATGTAAGTTTAATTTATTTAGTTTTGATTAATGTTATATCCAGGAAAGGTACATGTATAAAGGATGCCTTACTCCTCATGGTCTAAAATAATGGGAAAACCCTTAATAAACTAGAAGAGTGGTAGGTTGCTCACGGGGATCCGACCAAACCGGGTTGGGGCGTGACATGGCAAGCCTTTGTTTATGCCAGGGTTCGACCATTTCCTAGTCGATCCTGTTACACATCCCTCCTCAGGGATGTATATCACATGTTACATGGTATTTCATCTTGGGATGTATCCCGTTAATTCATGACTTTCATGGACTACCTTTGATTTACATATCTAAACTTTATTTCATTATTTGGTCTTAGGTCTTAACTTATCTCACATAATTTAACTTGGCCTTCACCTGGCCACATAGATCTGTAGTCCTTAATTTACTATCTATCTTTCGTACACTAGACCATCATCTAACATCAAGTGGTAGCTCCCTCTTTGATGTCTAGTGGAGTGGGTTATCTTATAACATATGAGTTTTAACCCCATTCATGAATAACAGTCTTGTACTCATTTCATAACTAGTTGTCATAAACTAATTTATATCCATGGTCCTTAGCTTCGTTCATATTTGTCCAGGCTTTATGTCCTTTTTACAAACGCATGGTGTGAAACCCACCATCTCGGTTCAAGGAAAATTGAGTAAAAACTGATTAATTTAATGAGAAAACCGAACTACTTAAGGAACTAAGAATGATAAAGAGGGATTAAAATGGGTAATTGAAAAATCCCAAGTGACCAAAAAGTTGTGAAAATCATGGGGAAGAACCATGAAGTAAATTGGATGGGAAAACAAGACTGGTTCAAGGTGAACTAGACCTGAACCGGATTGAACCATAATGAATCGGGTTAAAAAATTCATTTTCTATTTGATGGTGGCCCCAATTTTCCAAATTGAGATTTCCAAGCCACCAAGGAAAATGGGGCCACCATCAAATAGAAAATGAATTTAGATAAATTGAGAAATTTTTAATTTTGAGAAAATCAGTCAAATCTGGCCTGAACCGAACGATTTTCGCCATTGAACCTAGTTGGACCGTTCCAAAACAGAGTCGTCTTTTTCCTTGGGATGGCATCACTGTTCATATGGCAAAAAAACCTTCCTTTTTCTAGCGAGGGAATATTCCCTCCGATTTGGGCATTTTTTAAGAGGATAAGCTTGACCAATATGGAAACTGGTAGGGTAGAGGGTCCTTGAGCTCCGTTTATAAAGAGCTCCCCTCCATTCATCTTGCACACACCTCAAATCCTCTCCTCCTCTGAAGTGCTCCATTTTTCGGAAAAGCTCAAACCAGTGCTCTGACTTGGGCACTTTTCTTAGCCTTAGAAGGCAAACTAGGGTCCTACAAACTCCGAGGGAAGTCAGCTATCTAATAGCAACCTCACTTCGACCCATGGATCACCGGATAAGCACCAATGGGATCGAACAGTGAAGTAGCTCCATCGGTTCGAAGCTGCCTTGTTTTGGCTAATTGTAATTCAACCAATTCAGACCTCCTATGACCAAACCAAGCCTCCCCATAGTCCCCATGACCATCACACAACTTCCATAGAGGCGAAAGGTAAGCTAGTTTGACCCTCCTCCGTCATTGTAGATCGGTTCTAGAAAGAGAAAGTGATGAAATTCACTAACCAAATTCACATTGATCTTGACATCAATTGTAACGATTCTTGATCCTAGAAGTACCCTAAGGATGAGAGCTACTTTCCCAGATCGAGAGCTCATGACATCGCACCTCCGACGGTAAGCTTTCGAAACTTTCTCTCTCTACGTAGAGTTTTCCAGTGAAGCTTCGTTTAAGCTTGTTTCAGACCCAAATTCTGCAATTCAAAGCTCCATTTGATCGTATGGAAGTGTAGAAACTGATCCATGCCATCAAATGGAGCAATTAACCCCATTTGAATGGATAATTTGGAGAAATCAAATTTGGTCAATGTAAAGGAGTGAAATTGGGGAAAATTGGGAATTTTGAAAAATTGAAGGAACTAAATGAAATTTCTCAAAATTGAAGGTCAATTGGTAATGAGAAAGATGTTAGATGACAAATTGGTCAACGTCATACCTTGTTGGGGCGATGAGCACCATTTCTAAATTGAAAGCCACCATGAGTGGGAATTTCCAACGTCATACACGGTTAGGATGATGAGCACCTTTTTTAAATTGAAAGCCACCATGAGTGGGAATTTCCAACATCATACACTGTTGGGGTGATGAGTACCAAATTGAAAGCCACGGTGAGTAGGAATTTTATACATCATACCGGTTGGGATGATGAACACCATTTTAAAGTAAAAAACTGACTTATCGGTTGTAAGTGGGATTATTTAAGCATCATACCCGGTTGTTTTGATGGAATTCTTTACTGAAAGGAAAAAATAAAACCGCATACCAGTTGTAACCGTACCGATCATCACACCTGGTTGGTGCAATGAGTAAAATTTTTTTTGTTGGAAGTATTCTCCTTTGACTACGTGCCATTGTTTAAACAATTTGGGAGACCTTTATAAACCCTACTCTTTGGAGTTAAGGAAAACCGAGAAAAGAACCAGTCAAACCGAGTGAGAAAATCGAACTGGTTCACAAACCCGATTATTAGGAAATGGGCAAATTGGAGAATTTACAACTCCTGAGTGACTCACAAGGGTTCATAAACCTTGGAAAAGAACCTTAGGATAAATTGGGGGAGAAAAATCAAACCGGTTCGGGTGAACCGGTTTATGAACTGAGTCGGTTTATGAACTAGAACCGATAGAGAGAGGGCAAATCGGGGAAATTATGGATCCTAAGTGACTTAAAGAGTCACATAAGTCATGAAAAAGGACTTTAGGATGAATGGGGGATGAAAACCAAACCAATTCAGGTGAACCGGATCGGAACCAGATTGAACCAGTTTGGACCGGTTTGAACCACTATTGAACCAAATGCTAAATTCATTTTTCTAGGGGACTTAGAAAATTCCAATTTGTGAATTGAGGCCACCATTTGATAGATAATGAATTAATAAATTTTTAATTTTGAAAAACTTGGTCGAATCGGGCCTAAACTAGTCGGTTTAAGCTTTGAACTTGGTTTGGACCGGTACGGTCTGGGTCAGAACAGTGTCGTCTTCTTCCTTAAGATGATATCAATATTCACTCGCCGAAAAATCGTGCAGTGTCTGTGAAGTTGAAAAGTCTCCGGCAAGGAATTTGAAGTAATTAATGACCGCCTTTAAGGTGCCAATCGGACGATCAAAAAGTCCTTGAGCTTCATATATAAAGAGCCCCTCCTCATTCATCCTCTCCACACCTGAAAACTCCATTCTCTCTCAACTGCTCTAATTTTCGGTGAATCTTGAACCAAAGCTCTAAAATAGGGTCTTTTCTGAGCCAGAGAAGGTGTGGTCGGGTTCTTTAGATCTGGGGAGAAGTCTGCTACATGCCTGTAGTCTCCATTTCCTTCGAGGGTTGCCGGAGGAGCATCGGCGTGATCGAACAGTGAAGCAGCTCCGTCAGACCGAAGCTACCCTGTTTTGGCCGAGCTGAAATCGGCCATTTCGAGCCCTTCTCAGGCCAAACCAGGGTCTCCCAACACTTCCTCAACCCTCCTACGGCCGAATTAGAATGGAAAGGTAAGCCAATTCGGCTCCACTCTATAATTTTCGATCGGTGCTAGAGAGAGAACCAATAGAACTTCGATGATAAAATTCTCACTCAATTCGGCATAGATTGATGCAATTATTGATCATAGGAGAAACCTCAGGATGAGAGCTACCTGCCAGATTGAAAGCTTGAATCGCCATGCCCCCGACGGTAAACTTTGAAACTTTCTCTCTCTAAGTCCAGTTTTACGGCGAAGCTCCATTTGAGCTCATTCTAACACTGAATCGTACGATTCAAAGTGCAATTAGATCTATGAAGGTGTAGGAACTCCAATCTAACTTCAATTTAAATAATTAAACTCATTTGATAGCTCAATTTGATGAAATCATATTCTGCAGAGTTAAAAGGTTGAAATTAGGGAAAAATTGGTGGAAATTTGGGAATTTCAAAAATTGAGAACCAATTGGGCATGATAAAGATGTTGGAGGATCAATTGGGCAATTTTGGAATTTTTTGGGTAAAACTTACCATTTTGTAAAGTAGGGATAAACTGGTAATTTTGGAAAAGTTGGGGGACAAAATTGGAAATTTGGGAAATTAAACCCCTTTTTGTGAAATTGAATAAATTGAGGTCCCAAAATGAATTTTAAAAGTTTCGGGATTCAATTTGAGGAAAAAACGACATTAGGGACTTAAAGTTAAAGAAAAATAACATTAGGGACCTAATTGCAAATAAATGAAAGTTTGGTTTTCTCATTCATTTGAATGAATGATGGCTATTAGGCCGAATGATAATGAACAAGGATGTTCACATCGTATAGGAACATGAAGTACCAGGAATGCCAACAAGTACAAGCTCACATGAATACAAAGAACTGATCGAGAGGAATTCACTGCATTAACTGGTGAGTGAGATTTTTATATCATACCCAGTTGGGATGATAAGCACCTCGGAAATGAAAACCTATTGCTAAGTGGTATTTTATACATCACACCTGAGAGGAGTGATATGAAAATCACGCGAAAAAACTACTTACTAGTGTAAGTTGAAAAACCCGTTAATTGGTTATGTGCAAAATGTCCTTATACCGGTCGGTATGATGGACAGTTGAAAAGTATTTTTTCGAAAGTGATCTCCCCTGACTATATGCCACTTCTTAAACATTTTGGGAGACCTTCTTAACAGTAGCTCGAATAGCTCTATTAAGCCGAGGCCTCGATTTTGGAACTTGTGGGCTAATATGCCCGATTTTGAAAATCTCGTACAGTGAGCCCTAGACCAATTGGCGCGAGCAGGAACTCGTAAACAAACTTGATTTATATGACATGAAAACTTAAGTAAATGAGTTGTTTGGCCATGGTACCAAGACATTACAGACATACTCAGTCAACTAGCAGAAGTGCGACATGATAGGTCTTTGGACTAGTCAAGACAAACAGCTGCAGGTTAAGTTGAGGGTTGGGGCTATTGGACTAGTGACACCACATATTATATGGCATTATGTAAAAATGTTGATTGTGCATGCACTGTGTTTACGGGACATTCAAGTCGCCCAAGAAGGGTAGTGATGCATCCTAGGGCTCTAGACGACCTAGTAGATATAAGGATAGTTAGTCGTACTAGAAGTCTTGGAAAGCTCAGAGTAGCTTCAAGCGCATGAGACCGGGGTGGGGACATCTACTCATTCTTAGGGTAAAGTAGACGTGCTTCTATCTAGGTGGATGGTAAAGTCTCTCCAATGCCACAAGTGGGTTCGGTGGATGGGCTGGCCCTCGATTGTGTATTTTACCTTAATGATGAAGGATCTGTCTTGGGTGATGACACACCGTGGTTAATAAGAAACGGTGATAACAACCAAAATTGAAAATGAAAAGTTTTTAAAAGAGAATAAGGAGTCTGGCACACTCCAAATCAAACATTTTTCCAAAAAGTTAAATTTTGAAAACCCATTCACTGAGTCATTATACTCACCCCCTCCCTTATATCACTTTTAGGTAACCTTGAAAAGCTTACCCCAAAAACCACCAGCTAACACGCATGTAAGACAGGTATGATAAGTTTAAAAATTTGTGCAATTTTTATTTATATTATTCCAGGAAAGGTGTAGGTTTAAAGGACGTGTTGCTCTTCAAGGTTTATAAACAAGGGGTAACCCTTAATAAACCGGGAGAGTGGCGGGTTGATCATGTGGATCCGGCCAAACTAGGTCGGGGCATGACATTCTTGACGAGAGCTAGAATAGCTCTAACAGACCAGGGGCCTCAAATTTTGAACTCATAGGGCTCAAGACCTAGTATGAAAAACACGTGCAGTAGGCCCAAGGCTAGCGGGCACGAGCTGAAACCCGTAAACAAACATGAATAGGAAGAGCCATGAAAATTCTTATTTAAAATAAAATTTATTGTGTGATTTACCATGGTACCAAGTCAAGACCGACAAGGCTTGATGGGCTAGCAGTAGTGTGTCAAGGCCTGGTCAACGGACCGACCAGACAAACAGGTGCAGGTCGGGTTAAGTGTCAGAGCTATTGTATCATTGACACAAAAGAGAATGGCTAAGAATATGAAAACTATTGTTTGTGCTTGCATTTTTGGTTCGGGACCATCAAGAAGCCCAAGGGGGAAGTGATGGGTTCCAAGGGCTGCTGGACGACATGGTGGTGATAAGGGAAGTGAGGAGCTGCTATGTTGGGGCGTCCTCGTCATGCCAGTTAGTCATGAAGCTATTGTGTTGGGGCTTCTTGTGCATTGAGACTGGGGAGGGTGTGGGATGAGGTCTCATCCTCATACAGACATGAAGTAATGTGGAGTTTGAGGGCGTGACGCTTGGGGCATCCCTCAGACTCAAGGTAGAAGTTAGAGATTTCTTGTAAAACCCCGCACTTTTGAGTTAAGGAAAAACTGGGAAAAGAACCGGTCAAACCGAGTAAGAAAACTGAGCCGGTTTACTAACCCAATCATTTGGGAACAAGCAATTTGGAAATTTACAACTTCTGGGTGATCCAAAGGGTTCATTAAACCTTGGAAAAGAAACCTAAAACAAATTAGAAGAGAAAAACCAAATTGTAATTAATTCCTAAATTAAATTATTGGAATTAATACAAATAAATTAATACCGAAATTAAATTATTGGAATTAATACCAATAATTTATGGCAATATTAATACTAGTAATAAATCTCTCCAATTTAATACACGATTTTACACCTATATAAAAAGGTCATCCCCTTTCATTCTCCTCACACCCAAACACTTCTCTCTCTCTCTCTCTACTACTCCATTTCCCGGTGAAGCTTCGACTTGAACATTTTTCTTAACCTCGGAAGGAGAGGTCGGGCTCTTTAGAACTGGAGAGAAGTCAACTATTTGATAGCAAACTCCAGTCAATCCGAGAATCACTGGAGAAGCGCCGACATGATGGAACAGTGAAGCAGCTCCGGCGGACCGAATCTGCCCTATTTCAGCCGAGTTGAAATTGGACATTTCGAGCCCTCCTCATGCCAAACCAAGCCTTCCCAACACTTCCTTAGCCCTCCCACGGCCGAATTAGGACTGAAAGGTAAGCTAATTCAACTCCCCTCTGTAATTTTCGGTTGGTGCTAGAGAGAGAATCAGTTCCGGTGTCAAAATTTACGATTCAAAGTGCTATTGAATCATAAGAAGATGGAGGAACTCAATTTCAACTTCAATTTTAACAATTAGATGTGTTTGATCGGTCAATTTGATAAAATCAAATTCGGCTATGCTAACGAGTTGAAATTGGGGGAAAATTGGGGATTTTCGACATTCAAAGGACCAAAATGCAATTTTACGAAATTGAGGGTCAATTGGGCATGAAAATAATGTTGGAGGACCAATTGAGGAATTTTGGAATTTTTGGGGCAAAACTTACCATTTTTGTAAAGGAAGGGCAAAATGGTAATTTTGGAAAAATTGGGGGACCAAATTGGAAATTTGGGAAATTAAACCTTTTTTTGGTGGAATTGAATAAATTTAGGTTCCAAGATAAATTTTAAAAGTTAGGGACTCAATTTGAGGAAAAACCGATATTAGGGACTTAAAGTTAAAGAGAAATAACTTTAGGGATCTAATTGCTAATAACTAAAAGTTTGGGTTTTCTCATTCATTGGAAATGAATGAAGGTTGTTATGCCGAGTAATAATGAACAAGGATGTTCATATCGTGTAGGAACGTGAAATACCGGGAATGCCAGCATGGACGGGTGCGCATGAATACAAAGAACTGGTCTAGTGGAATTCACTGCGTTAATGGGTGAGTGGGTTTACTAACATCATACCCGGTTGGGATGAAGAGCACAACTTAAAGATAAAAATCACTTACCGGTTCTGAGTGGGATTATATATCATACCCGATTGGGAATGATAAGTGCCTCGATATAAAACCCATTATTTAGTGGTATTTTAATCATCACCACTTAGAGAAAGTGACTTAAAAATTATGCGAAAAAACTCCTTACCGGTTGTAAGTAGATCATAACCCATTGGTATGATGAGACTTCCTCGAAGGAAGTTGAAAACCCGTTCATCCGTTATGAACGGAGATGTCCTTATACCGGTTGGTATAATGGACAATGAAAACCTATTTTGTCAGAAGTGTTCTCCCTTGACTGTATGCCAATGCTTAAACTATTTGGGAGACCTTCTTGATGGGAGCTCGAATAGCTCTTATAGGCCGGGGGCCTCAGTTTTAGAACTTGAGGGCTAGAATACCCAGTTTTTGAAAATCTTGTACAGTGGGCCTAAGGCCAGTTGGCATGAGCAGGAGCTCGTGAATGAACATCATATATGTGCCATAAAACTTAATAAGTGAATTGTTTGGCCATGGTACCAAGATTGGACCGACATGCTCAGTCAACTAGCGGCAGTGCGATATGACAGGTCGACGGACTAGTCAAGACAAACAACTATAGGTTGAGTTGAGAGTTGGGGCCGTTGGACCAATGGCACCACAAATTACATGGAAATATGAGAAAACATTGTTTGTGCATGCACTGTGAGTACGGGACCATTCAGACGCCCATGAGGGGTAGTGATGCGTCCTAAGGGCACTAGACGACCCGGTGGCTATAAGAGTCGTTCGTCGTTCTAGGTGTCTATGCAAAATTTGCACCAAGCGCATGAGACCGGGCTGAGGATAGGATGAGGTCTCTATCCTCATATGGACACGAAGAAGTGATTTCAGGATTGAGGGTCGGATGTTGCGTACATCCACTCATTCCCAGGGTAGAAGTGGTCGTGCTTCTATTCGAGTGGCAGGAAAAGTCGCTATAAAGCCACTAGCGGGTTCAGTAGTTATACTAACTTACGAATGTATGTAACCTTCATGATGAAGGATGTGTGTTGGGTGATGACACATCATGGTAACTAAGAAATAATGGAGAACCTGAACTTTTAAATGAATGGACTTTAGAAAAGAAAGGAGTATGACACACTCCATATAAATGTTTTTTTTAAGTTAAAAGATTTGAATCCCATTCACTGAGTTGTTGTACTCACCCCCTTTCTTATATCCCTTTCAGGAGATTTCGGAAAGCCTACCATTAAAGACCATCAACTAAGACGCCTGTGAGACAGGTATGATGAATTTAAAATGTTATGCAGTTTTGATTATGTTATTCCAGGAAAAAGGTGCATGTTTAAAGGACGCCTTACTCTTTAAAGTTTAGGATAAGGGGAAACCCTTTAATAAACCGGGAGAGTGGTGGGTTGTTCACAGGGATCCAACCAAACTGGGTCGGGGCGTGACACTTCTATCATGATGGATGTTAACGATACTCTGATCCACAAGTGGGTGCAGTGGGCATGCTGCACTAGCGAATATGTGTACCCTTTATGATAAAGGACATGTGTTTGTTTGCTAAAATGCCTCCCGAGGCAAGGGGATGTGCCAAGAGAGCTAAATACACATAATTATTAAAAATGGTGAAAGGTTTGGAGGTTGGAGAAAATCTTTGAAAATGGTGATAAACTTTTAAATAGTTTTTGATGAACTAAATATTTATGAAAACTCACTCCCAACACCCGCTCACTAAGTTGTAGAAACTCACCCTCCGTTTCACCCCTTTTAGGAAAAAGGAGACCAACCTTAGATATCTCTCGCAGCTGAACCCTAAGTTAGGTATGTAAGTTTTTAAACTATTAAGTTTTGTATAATGCTATTCTAGGAAACTAGGTAAAAAAGGACGCCTGACTCATCGCGGTCTAGAAGGAAGAGAAATCCTTCTTAAACTAAAGGGGGTGCCGAGTTGCTCTCGGGGTTTCGACCAAAACAGGTCGGGGCTTGACAACTTGAGTGGTATTAGAGCCTATTTCCTCGAATACATTATCAAGACCATGTAACAAAAGAGTTAAACAAAAACTATGTACCCTGTAGGAAGATAGGCCTAAGTGAAGTAGCCAAACAAACCCGTGCTACCTAGCCACCATGGAAACCAGGGAGAATCCCATTCCAATTAAGGAAATGAACCAGGGAACTAAGTTGTCTAGGAGGACTCTTGGAGTAACCCTTTGGCGAAGAGGACTCAATAAGAAAACTACCAAGGTGTTCGGGCTCAAGGACGACAAAGTACAAATCCACCAACAATCCCATAGAAAGACTCCCTAATACTTGAAGTATATTAGGAACCACAAGGGTGCACACAAGAAAATGACCTATTACAAGTGTGGACAATGGGGACACTACGTGAGAAAGTGCCCAATACTACTGACGACATGTACCAAGATAACTTATTATAGGTGTAGAGGAATATGACATATGGAAAAGGATTGTCCCACACTGAAAGCATTTGAGATAATATCTTCCAAGAACAACACCTCCTCCGCTATAGGAGTCCGGAAGGATACCACCCTAAGAAACACGACTCCTGCTCAAAATTTCAACCACATCCAGGAGTAAGCTCTTCAAGATACTAGTATAGTGGCAGGTACTTCCCGACCCATCATTATAACAATCTCCCTTTAAGAAAGGCTAAAGCCCCAAATTTGTAATCCTACTTCGAAAATAAATAAATAAATTTTGAGTTCCTAAAACTTTTATGTCCCTCAATGATGATGCGATTGTGTGCCTCAACTACATGAGGAAGGGAAAAGTACTGGAGGTAGGATCTTGATAATCCATAAATGGAGCATAGTGTAGATCAAGAAAATTCTCCCTTAAGAAGAAATTTCCAGCCATCTAGGAGCAAAGAAGGAAGCATCTCCAAAAGAGAAGACAAGCCCCGAGCATTAGACAACAAATGGGATGTCTCGGGATGGCAAGTGTAACCTGAATTGGAAAAGCAGAGGATCCAAATAGGAATTTGAGATGAACATAGCGAAAAGAAGCAACTAGTAACAATGAGATAGTCAAGGAGAATAAACGATGCCCTAAGAAGGACCGAGAAATAGTAAAGACTATACCCTATAAAGGGCAATAGGATGGGCATTAAGGACAAGTAGACTCGAGAGACAACTGTCCTAAGACAATTAGACAAGGAGAGTAGTAGGAACAAGGCAGCTAACAAACTGACCCTCGTAAGAATTATGAACTCAAACCTCCAGCGAAGAAAGGAGAAGTGGAAAGGCCAAACATGAGAAAAGAAGGATGAAGGAAATCCTTAAAGAAATCAAGGGCCAAAAATAGATTGGTGACCACACTCAAGTTGTGGAACCCATCCCTTCAGACCAAGGGAACCAGGAGGAGAATAGAAGGGTTAACGTGGGAAATTGGGAGATCCCCAGTGACCAAAAATTCCCAAAAATTATGAGGAAGAACTCGGAAGTGGAATTGAAGAGAGAACTACCCAAATCAGACTGAACTGCGATGAACCATAGTGAACCAATTCAAAAATTCATTTTTCTAGGTGGCATAAAAATGTCAATTTGGGAAATTAAGGCCACCATTAGATATAAAATGAATTGAGAAATTTTTAAGCATAAAAAAACCGGTCAAATTGGTTCCGAACGAATGTTTTAATTCAGGACAACGAACCCGATTGGATTGAACCTATAAACCTCGTCCTTTAAAGATAAGAAAAATTGGGAAAACAATCGGTCAATTCAAAAGAGAAAATCGAGTCAGTTAACGAACCCAAACTAGTAAAGGAAGGGTAAAATGGGAAATTGGAAAATCATAAGTGACTCAAAGATTCACAAAAATCATGGAAAAGAACATTGGAACAAATGGGAAGAGGAAACCAAACCGGTTCAGAGTGAATCAAACCTTAACCAAATTGAACCAATTTTAACATACATGAATCAAATTCTAAATTCATTTTTTGTGATGGCTTAATGTTATTGAATTGTGAAATTGAAGCCACCATTGGATAGGAAATGAATTTTGATAAATTTAAAAATATTTAGATTTGAGAAAACCGGTCGAATCGGGCTTGAACCAGCCAATTTTCACTATTGAACCTGGTCGGACCGGACTTTCTCAGGATGACAACATTGTTCATCAATCTAGAAACTTTCCTTCTCTGGAACATGAATATTTGCTCTAATCAGGGCATTTTTGGATGAGGATAACCTCGACCAAAATGAAAAGTGATCAGGCAGATGGTCCATGAGCTCCCTATATAAAGAGCTCCTCTCCATTCATCCTCCACACACCTGAAATTGCAATTTTCTCTCAACTGCTCCATTTTTCGGTAAAACTTGAACCAGAGCTCCGACTTGGGCATTTTTCTTAGCCTTAGAAGGCAAGGTCAGGTCCAATAAACTCTAGGGGAAGTCAGCTACCTGATAGTAACTCCTTTCGACTCGAGGACTATCAGAGAAGCACCGACGGAATCAAAGAGTGAAGTAGCTCCGATGAACCGAAGCTGACCTGTTTTGGCCGAGCTGAATTTGGTCGAATTAAACATTCTTCAACCAAACCAAGCCTCTCTGACACCCCATGACCCTCACATGGCCTTAACAGAGTTGAAATCTAAGCCAATTTGACCCTACTCCATCGTTGCAAATCGGTGTTAGAGAGAGAAAGTGCTGAATTTCACTAACAAAATTCACCCACATTTGAACTTCAATTGTAGCAATTCTTGATCCTATATGTAACCTTAGGATGAGAGCTACCTCTCCAGATTGAAAGCTCGGTCTACTGCCTCTCTGACGGTAAGCTTTCGAATATTTCTCTCTACGAACAGTTTTTAGGCAAAGCTCCGTTTAAGCTCATTTTGGACCCAAATGCTACGATTCAAAGCTCAATTGAATCATATGGAAGTGTAGGAAATAATTCATATGATTAATTGGAGCAATTAACCCCAATTGAATGGCAAATTTGAAGAAATCAAATTCGGTCAATTTAAAGGGGAGAAGTTGTGGTACAATTTTGGGGAAGATTGGGAATTTCAAAAAATTGAGGAACCTCCATGTAATTTCTCAAAAATAAAGGCCAATTGGCAATGAGAGAGATGATGGGGGACCAATTGGTCAGTTTTCGAGACATTTTAGGTCAAATTACTATTTTTGGAAAGTAGGGGCAAAATCGTAATTTTTAAAAAATTGAGGACCAAATTGGAAATTTGGAAAACTTGAGCCCCTTACATAATTTTGAGTAAATTGAGTATCCAAAGAGGATATTGGAAATCTTGGGACTCAATTTGGGGAAAAGTTAGTATTAGGGACCTAAAGTTATGAAAAATGAACTTTAGGGACCTGAGTGCAATAAACCAAGAGTTTTGAGCCTAGTCGGTCATACACGAGAAAACGATGGTTGTTATGCCAAATCTTAATTGATAAGGATACCCAAATCTTATAGGAACAAGAGCGATTGAAATGCCAACAAGGAAAAGCTCGTGTGGACTTGGACGTTGACTAGGGACGAACGTGCCACAATCGTCGAGTGAGTGAAAAATCATTATACTTCATACCTGGTTGGGATGATGAGCACCTTTTCTAAATTGGAAGCCACCATGAGTGGGATTAATTATACATCATACCCGGTTGAGATGATGAGTAGTTTAGAAATGAAAAACCACTTGTGAGTGAGATTATTTCACATTATACCCGGTTGATATAATGAGTTTTCTTGAGGAAAGGAGAAAACTGCCTACCGATTGTAAGCGGAGATATCACCACACTCGGTTGGTGTGATGAGTAAAAAATGATTTTTTTCGGAAGTATTCTCCCCTAACTGTGTGTCAATGCTTAAAACATTTGGGAGACCTTCTTGATGGGAGCTAAAATGCCTCAGATAGGTCAGGGGCCTCAGTTTTTAAACTCTTGAGACTAAATGCCTAGTTTTGGAATAATGCATGTAGTGGGCCCAAGGCTAGTAGGCACGAGCAGAAGCTCGTAAACAAACTTGATTCAAAAGAGCCACGAAAATTTCTTATGAAATTGGTTGTGTGATTTCGTCATAGTATCGAGTCAGGACCGACAGTGCTTGATGGAGTGGCGGTAGTGCGTCAGGGCCATATAGACGAACCGACCTAGATAAACATCTGTAGGTCGGTTGAGCGTCGGTGTCATTGGACCGTTGACAACAAAGATGGTGGCTATATGTGAAAAACTCTTGTTTGTGCATGCACATGTGGTACAGGACCATCAAGATGCCCTAGGGGGTAGTAATGGGTCTTAAGGGCTATTGGACGACATTGTGGAGATAATGATAGTTCATCATGCCAGTTAGTCTTGAAGCTTTGTAAGCTTCTTGCGCATGAGACCAGGATGGGTCAGGATGAGGTCTCCGTCCTCATACGGACATGAAGTTGCATTCGGGTCTAAGGGTCGGATGTCTAGGACATCTACTCAGACCAATGGTAGAAGTGGACAGGGTTCAGTTGTTTGACATGTAAATTGTTTTGGGGACAAAAACACTAAAAGGATGGGAGAGTTATAAAGAACATGTCATTTCAAAGGAGAAAATCGAGGTGGTTCGCGAACCACAATTGATAAGAAAAGGGTAAATTGGGAAATTTACAAACACCAAGTGACTTCAGGACTAATAAAAATCATGGAGAAGGACCTTGGGATGAATTAGAAGAGAAAACTAGATCGGTTCAGATGAATCGGACTTGAACCGGTTTGAACCATCTTTGAACTAGTTTCTAAATTCATTTTTCTTGTTGGCTTAAAATAATCAAATTGGGAAATTGAAGCCACCATTAGATAGTGAATTAATTTAGAAATTTTTACATTTGTAAAAATCAATCAAATCGGGCATGAATCGGCCGATTTATGCATTGAACTGGTCGGACCGGTCCGGTCTAGTTCAGAACAGTGTCATCTTCTTCCTTCAGATGACAGCACCATTCATTCAATGTAGAAAACGGACAGCATCAGCAAAGGAAAAATGTCTCCGTTCAGGCCATTTCATGGCGAGGATAAGCTTGACCAAGATTTGAAATGGTTGGGCACAGAGTCCTCGAGCTCCCTATATAAAGAGCTCCTCTCCATTCATCCTCCTCACACCTAAAATCTCCAATCTCTCTCAACTGCTCCATTTTCTGGTGAAGCTCAAACTAGAGCTCTGACTTGGGTAGTTTTCTTAGCCTCAAAAGGCGAGGTCAGATTCTTTACACTCCAGGGTATGTCGGCTACCTAACAGCAACCTCCGTTCGATTCGAGGACCTTTGGAGAATTGCCGATGGAATCAAATAGTGAAGCAGCTCCAAAGGACCGAAGCTGCCCTATTTTGGCAGAGCTGAATTCAGCCAAATTAAGCCCTCCTCAAGCCAAACCAAGGGGAGAAATTGGGGGAAAAGTTTCTTAATGAAAAAGGTTGGCACAAGGTCCTACATATTTCCAAGGAATTCATCTACACATAATCAATATCATTTCCGCCCGAGGTCAACAGAGAAGCCTTAGCGAGATTGCACAATATCGCGACTCCAACCTCTAATTTCGCTCAATTGTGAGTGAGCCAAGTTTGATTCCTCCTGCAACCATCCATGGACAAACCAAGGCCCTCACAACATCCTTATTCATCCCCATGTCCTCCCTACACCTTCTTATTAAGTCCCTACTGCCGTCGTTCGCCATAATTCTTGAATATATGCCCAAATATTCTAAACAATATTTGTCATGCCCCAACCCGGTTTGGTTGGATCCCTGTGAACAACCCGCCGCTCTTTCTCAGTTCAAAAGGAGTTTTACCCTTTTTAAAAACTCTAGAGGAGCCAAGCAAAATTTCAACCTTGTTCCCTGGAAGACATATATCAATTAAAATGCAAGCTTAATGAAAGTTAAGCATACCTGATAAAGGGTAAGGATCGGTGTTACTCCTAGTCATTTTCTCCCTTCTTGGAATGGAATAAAAAAGAGGGCTGAGTTTCTACAACTCAGTGAATAAGCTTTTGCAATGGAGTGTGCCACACTCCTTTCTTTTCAAAATCCCTTCATTTAAAAATTCGGGTTTTTCCATCATTTCTTAGTTACCACGGTGTGTCATCACCCAATACACATCCTTCATCATGAAGGTTACACACATTCGCAGGTCAGTATGACTATTGAACCCACTAGTGGCTTCAGAGCGACTTTACCGACCACCCGAAAAGAAGTACGACCACTTTTACCTAGGGAATGAGTGGATGTACGTGACATCTGACCCTCAATCCCGAAATCACTTCTTCGTGTCCATATGAGGATAGAGACCTCATCCCATCCCCACCCCAGTCTCATGCACTTGGTGCTAGTCCAAATTTCGCACAAACACCTGGAACGACGATCTGTCCTCATACTCACCAGGTCGTCCAGGGCCCTTAGGACGCATCGCTATCCCTCATGGGCATCTTGATGATCTCATACTCATAGTGCATGCACAAAAAATGTTTTCTTATCAAGCCATGTAATATGTGGTGCCACTGGTCCAATGGCCCCAACTCTCAACTCAACCCACAGTTGTTTGTCTTGAGTGGTCTGTCGACCTGTCATGTCGCACCGCCGCTAGTTAACTGAGCATGTTAGTCCTATCTTAGTACCATGGCCAAACAATTCACTTATTAAGTTTTATGGCACATATATCATGTTCGTTTATGAGCTCCTACTCGTGCCAATTGGCCTTGGGCCCACTGTATGAGATTTTCAAAATTGGGCATTTAGCCCCCAAGTTCCAAAATTGAGGCCCACGGCCTATAAGAGCTATTCGAGCTACCGTCAAGAATGTCTCCCAAATAGTTTAAGCATTGGCACATAGTTAAGGGAGAACACTTTCGACAAAATAGGTTTTCACTGTCCATTATACTGATCGTTATAAGGAGATTTCTGTTCATAACCGATGAATGGGTTTTCAACTTCCTTCGAGGAAGTCTCATCATACCAACCGGGTATGATCTACTTACAACCGGTAAGTAGTTTTTCCGCAAAATTTACACATCACTTCCTCTAAGTGGTGATGATTAAAATACCTCTAAACAGTGAGTTTTTATACCGAGGTACTTATCATCCTCAACCGGGAATGATATATATATTCCCACTCAACCGATAGTGCAGTGAAATTCCACTTAGTCGGGTTCCGTCCTTAGCAAGCTGGACCTCGAATGGCGTTCCTGATCTCTCATTCTCCTACACAAAAAAAAACATAATTGTTCATTATTCTTTGGCCTAATAGCCCTCATTTGTTCCAAATGAATAAGAAAATCCAACTTTACATATATTTATAATTAGCTCCCTAAAGTTATTTTTCTTTAACTTTAACTCCCTATTGCAAAGTTTTTCCTAAATTTGAGTCCCGAAACTTTTAAAATTTATCTTAGGACTGCAAATTATTTAATTTCACACAAAGGGGTTTAATTTCCCAAATTTCCAATTTGGTCCCTCAATTTTTCCAAAATTATAATTTTACCCCTTCTTTAGAAAAAAGGTAAAATTTACCCCAAAAATTCTAAAATTTCTCAATTGGCATTTTTTTAGTTTCCCTACGAGTGAGCAGTGTTGTCATCCTCAGGAAGAAGATGACACTGTTCCGAATCGGAACGGACGGGTCCGAACCAAGTTCAAAGCTTAAACCGGCCGGTTCACCCTTCATTCGATTGAGTTTTTCAAATCTAAAAATTTCTAAATTCATCTCAATTCATTCTCTATCCAATGGTGGCCTCAAATCTCCAATTTGGATTATTTAAGCCACTTAGAAAAACAAATTTAGGATTTTGTTCAATAGTGATTCAAACCGGTCTGAATTGGTTCGGATCCGGTTCACCTAAATTGATTTGGTTTTCATCCCTAATTCCTTCACAATTTCATTTCCATGTCTCGTGTTACTCCTTGGGTCACTTGGGATTCATAAAATTCTCAGTTTACCACCTCTTAATTGATTTTGATTCATAAATTGGCTCGGTTCTTAAACCGGTTTAATCCGGTTCAGGTCTGGTTCACCCAAACCTATCTGGTTTTTCTCTTCCACATTGTTCTAAGGTTCCTTCCCAAGGATTATAAATCACAAGAAATCCATAAACTTCTTGGTTAACTCATTCTCTATCGGTTCTGGTTCATGAATCAACTTGGTTCATAAACCGGTTCTATTCCGTTCTGACACGGTTCTCTTGAACTGCTTTGGTCTTTCTTCCTCATATCATCCTAGGTTTCTTATCCCAAGTTTATGAATATTTTTTAGTCACATGGGAGTTAGAAATTTTCAAATTTGCTCATCCCTGAATAGTTGGCTTGTAGACCAATTCAGTTTAAAGATCACATTGATCGGTTCTTTCCCAATTTTTCTCATTACTAAAGGACGAGGTTTACGACTCTCCCCTCCTTTAAGGGGTTTTGTCCTCAAAACAATTACACGTTAAATATTGAGTATAACTATCCCTCACCATAGACTCGGTTTCCCATGTCTCTTCCTGCACGGGTCCGTTCTGCCACAACACCTTAACCATGGGAATTTTCTTATTCCTCAAATTTTTGTCTCTTCGATCGATGATTCATACCGGCTCTGTCTAATAAGTCAGGTTCTCTTCCAGTTCTATTGGAGGTCAGTCTAGTATGTGACTAAGATCAAGCTGATATTTCTGAAGTACTGAAATGTGGAATACATCATGTATTCTCTGCAAATCAGGAGGCAGTTCTAATTTATAAGCTATTGGTCCTATCCTTTGAATAATGGGATATGGACCGATATATCTGGGTTTTAATTTTCCTCTTTTCTGAAACCTAAGTATTCCTCTCCATGGAGATACTTTGAGGAATACCTGATCGCCCACTTTGAACTCCAAATCTTTCCTTTGATTGTCTACATTGCATAACTCTTCTGCCTGTCTTGTGTAGTATTAAGATGACTCCTTATTAATTATATCTTCTCTGTGGCATCCTCTATTATCTCAATTTTCTCTGACTTCCTTTTGCCCATTTCTTCCTGAAATAAAGGGGTACGACAGGGTCATCCATAAAGGGCTTCATAGGGAGCCATCTGGATACTGGCCTGATAACTATTATTATACGCAAATTCCATCAGGCATAAGTATTCCTCCCAGCTTTTATTCATGCTAAGTACACACGCCCTTAGCAGGTCTTCCAAGGTTTGGATGGATCCTCAGACTGACCATCTGTCTGAGGGTGAAATGACGTGCTCATATGGAGTTTGGTTCCCATGGCATTTTGCAAACTCGGCCAAAACTTGGAAGTAAATCTCGGATCTCTATCCGATACTATACACACCGGGACACCGTGGAGTGTTATTATTTCCTTCATATATTGGATGGCCAGCTATTCTACTATGTCTGTCACTCTTATACGAAGGAAATGAGCTGATTTGGTCAGTCTATCCACAATTACCCAAATTGCATCTCGACCTTTTCTAGTCACTGGCAGGCCTGTGACGAAGTCCATGGTGATGTGCTTCCATTTCCACTCTGGAATTGGTAAGGGTTGCAATAGCCCTAATGGCTCCTGATGATCTGCTTTTATCTGTTGACAGGAGAAGCATCATGCTACATATTCCGCAATGTCCCTCTTCATACCCTTCCACCAGTTTCCTTGTTTGAGGGTGCAGTTCATCTTCGTACTGCCCAGATGCATAGCATACACTGAATCGTGTTCCTCTTCAAATATTAATCTCCTAACTCCTTGTCTTGATGCACACATACCCTACCCTTATAGGTCAGTACTCCATCACCTCGCACATCGTAGTCCAGATTCCTTTCTCTATTACTTGAATCCAAGTAGGATTGAAGTTCTTTATCAATCTTTTGTTGGGCTTTTATATGCTCAGTTAGACTGGGCCTTATTGCTACATTCACCTCCAGGCATTTTTCCTGTCGGTCCATCCTCAGTCTCACTTCCATTCTTCCCAATTGTTGCAACAAAGGTAAGTAGCTTGTCTTGACTTGTGTCACCTCAGTTTGATACTTGCGACTTAAGGCATCTTCTACCACATTTGCCTTTTCAAGATGGTATGCTATCACCAGTTCAAAATCCTTCACCAATTCTAGCCATCTCCTCTGACAAAGATTTAACTCCTTCTGAGTTAGGAAGTACTTAAGGCTCTTGTGATCTATGTATATCCTGCACTTTACCTCGTAAAGGTAGTGTCACCATATCTTCAGAGCAAACACTATTGTAGTTAATTCCAAGTCATGAATCGGGTAATTTCTCTCATGCATCTTCAGTTGTCGCGAGGCATATGCGATAACCTTCCCTTGTTGCATTAACACACATCCTAGTCCTTGTCCTGAGGCATCACTATAGACTGTATACTCTCCTGCAGTAGGATTGGGTAAGGAGAGTACTGGTGTGGTTGTCAGTCGAGTCTTTAACTCCTGAAAAGACTTTTCCCAACCCTCATCTCATTTGTACTCAACTCCCTTCCTGGTGAGTCGAGTTAGAGGAGTTGCTATTTTAGAAAAGTCTTGCACAAACTGCCAATAGTATCCTGCCAATCTTAAGAAACTTCTAATTTCTGTAGGATTCCTTGGAGCTTTCCATTCTGATATAGCTTCCACCTTGTCTGGATCCACCTTAACTCCATCCTTAGATACAATGTGCCCTAAGAATCCTACTTCTTGCAACCAGAATTCACACTTGGAAACCTTTGCATATAATTGGTTTTCCTTCAAGATTTCCAATGTGGTTGCCAGATGCTCTTCGTGTTCCAACCTGGTTCGTGAATATATAAGGATATCATCTATGAATACTATCACGAACCTGTCCAGATGAGGTTGGAACACGCGGTTCATTAGGTCCATGAAAGCTACAGGGGCATTCGTCAATCCGAACGGCATCACTCGGAATTCATAGTGTCTATATCAGGATCGAAACGTCGTTTTAGGAACGTCCTCTTCTATAATCCTCAGTTGGTGGTAGCCTGATCGAAGATCTATTTTTTGAGAAGTAGGCTGCTCTTTTTAACTAATCAAACAAATCATCTATCCTTGGGAGTGGGTATCGGTTCTTGATGGTGACCCGATTTAGTTTCCTGTAGTCAATACATAGTCTCATACTACCATCCTTTTTTCTTTACAAACAAAACAGGAACACCCCATGGAGACTAACTTGGACGTATGAAATCCTTTTTCAATAATTCGTCCAGTTGTTCCCTTTTATTGACATTTCTTAATTTCCCATTGCTTCAATATTTGCCTACTCCTTTGAGGTGGATCTCTTATCCTTATCGTATTCAACCTTTTTGTGTCATTATATCCCAATTGCTTCTCTTCTCGTCTTAGTTAGGGTAAATTCTTCCCTTATTCCCCATCTCTGGCTAGACTTCGTTTACTCCTCCAAAATGTTTGTCCCAACTCGGTTATTTCCTTATATAGTATTCCTTCGATGTCCGAATTTTAGTTATCCACGCCTTCTTGTAGTAGATCATGCTAAACCTTCCCATACTCTTACCTAACCACTTGTATCTTCCGGTGTTTGATCGACCCATTCCTTGGAGATTTTCCCTTATCTTAGGGACTTGGTACGCTTCATCTACTCTTGTTTTTCTTTGACTTTCTTTTTACCTTCCATATGTCTCTTATCCTCTGAAATTTCTAAGGAATAGTTGCTCTTGCCCTTCATCTTTACTAGTGGACTCTTATTCTCTATTCCTTATTGCCCAGCTTCAATTCTTGTGGTTCTTTTTAGGATATTTATACTTCCTCCTAGATTTTTCTTCAAAATTACTTGGTCTCTTGAAAGTTATGTTATCCTTGCTCCTCCAACTCCCTTTTTCCAATCCTTAGGATCCCTTTCAAATTGATTTCTCCTTGTCATTTTCCAAGTCTTAAGCATTGGGTTTAACTATTCATAAGCCAATTTCCTTAGAGAGAATTTCTTCACTTAAACTTTCATACACTTAAATCTTTCTTAAGAAACTTAGGAGTTTTAATAACTTTAAATTTATTTCAAGAATTTCTTCTTGCCATAATTTGGCTTATTACAGAAATTTTCCACCCCCTAATCTCTTGGGGTCATAGGGTTGGAGTTAACCCTAGAACTATTATGGGACTCCTGATCATAAGGTTCTGAGGGATTAATTGGGCTCCATTCATTCTCCTTAATAGGACAAATTTCATGTATGACCTCCAGTTTGTACCACCTTAGTACTTCCACCTTGCACTCATAAGTCCATTTCACCCATCGAGATGGATTGAAGTCAGGTTGAGTGGGTGGGGGTACTTGGTGGACCTTCATGAAGGTGGCATATGCATCCCAATAATTGTCCCAGGCCTCATTCTTGGTGAGGTTCCTCTTCTATTGTTGCTGTCATGCCCCGACCCTGTTTGGTCGGATCCCCATAATCAACCTGCCACTCTTCCGATTTATTAAAGGGTTTCCCTTTATTATAGACCGTAAAGAGTAAGGCATCCTTTAAACCTGCACCTTTTCCAGGAATAACATAAACAAAATTGCATAATAATTTAAATTTATTATACCTGTATCATAGGCGCCTTAGTTGATGGTCTTTAAGGGTAGGCTTTCCGAAATCTCCTAAAAGGGATATAAGGGAGGAGGTGAGTACGACTATTCAGTGAATGGGTTTTCAAAAGCTTTTAACTTTTAAGAAAACAATTATTATTGGATTGTGCCAGACTACTTACCTTTCAAAATCCCTTCATTTAAAAATTTGAGTTTTTCCATCATTTCTTAGTTACAATAGTGTGTCATCACCAAACACACATCATTCATCAGTACTGGTCACCCGGATAGAAGCACGACCACTTCTACCCTAGGAATGAGTGGATGTACGCGACATCCGACCCTCAATCTCGAAATCGCTTCTTCATGTCCATATGAGGACAGAGACCTCATCCTGTCCCCCCGGTCTCATGCGCAGAGACACCTGGAACGACAAACTGCCCTTATAGCCACCGGGTCGTCCAATGCCCTTAGCACGCATCACTACCCCTCATGGGCGTCTTGATGATCCCGTACTCACAGTGCATGCACAAATAATATTTTCTCATATTGCCATATAATTTGTGGTGACACTGGTCCAATGGCCTTGACTCTCAACTTAACCTGTAGTTGTTTGTTTTGACTGGTCCGTCGACCTGTCATGTCGCACTGCCGCTAGTTGACTGAGCATGTCGGTCCCATCTTGGTACAATGGCCAAAAAATTCACTTATTAAGTTTTATGGCACATATATCATGTTCGTTTATGAGCTCCTACTCATGCCAACTGGCCTTAGGCCCACTATACGAGATTTTCAAAATCGGTCATTTAGCCCCCAAGTTCCAAATTCGAGACCCCTGGCCTATCAGAGCTATTCGAGCTCCCAACGAGAAGATCTCCCAAAATGTTTAAGCATTGGCACACAATCAGGGGAGAACACTTCTGACAAAATAGGTTTTCACTGTCCATTATACTAATCGGTATAAGGACATCTCCGTTCATAACTGATGAACGGGTTTTCAACTTCCTTCGAGGAAGTCTCATCATACCAACCAGGTATGATCTACTTACAATCGGTAAGTAGTTTTTTCGCAAAATTTTCACATCACTTCCTCTAAGTGGTGATTATTAAAATACCACTAAATAGTGGGTTTTTATACTGAGGTACTTATCATCCCCAATTGGGTATGATATATATAATCCCACTCACCCGGTAGTGCAGTGAAATTCACTTAATTGGGTTTCGTCCCTAGCAAGCTGGACCTCAACTGATGTTCCCAATATCTCGTTCTCCTACATGAAATGAACATAATTGTTCATAATTCCTTGGCCTAATAGCCCTCATTCATTCCAAATGAATGAGAAAACCCAACTTTACATATATTTGTAATTAGGTCCCTAAAGTTATTTTTCTTTAACTTTAAGTCCCTATTGTCGAGTTTTTCCTAAATTTGAGTCCTGGAACTTCTAAAATTTATCTTAGGGTCTCAAATTATTTAATTTCACACAAAAGGGTTTAATTTCCCAAATTTCCAACTTGGTCCCTCAATTTTTCCAAAATTACCATTTTGCCCCTTCTTTAGAAAAATGGTAAATTTTGCGCCAAAAATTCTAAAATTTCTCAATTGGCCCTCTAATATTCTTATCATGACCAATTGACCCTTAATTTTAGAAAATTACATTTTGGTCCTTCGAATTTTCGAAAATCCCCAAATTTCCACAATTTTCCCCCTAATTTCAACTCTTCAACACTGACGAATTTGATTTAATCAAATTGACCAATCAAACACCTCTAATTATTCAAATTGGAGTTGAAATTGAGTTCCTACATGATCATACGATTCTAAGGAACTTTGAATTGCAGATTTTAACGCCGGAATGACCTCAAACGGTGCTTCGCCGAATAACAGACTCTAGAGAGAGAAAGCTTCTATTTCTCACCGGTGAGGGCGCGACGGTCGAAGCTTTCTATCTGGGCAGGTAGCTCTCTTCCAGAGGTTCTTCCTATGATAAAGAATGATATCAATTGATGTCGAATTGGATTAGAATTTATTCATTGAAATTCAGTTGACTCTCTCTCTAACAAGATCTGAAATTATAAAGGTGAGTCGAATTGGCTTACCTTTTGGTTCTACTTCGGATGTGGAAGGGCTGAAGAGGTGTCGGGAGTGCTTGATTTGGACTGAGAAGGGCTCGAATTGGGTGATTTCAACTCGGCTGAAATAGGGCAGCTTCGGTCCACCGGAGCTGCTTCACTGTTTGAACACACCGGTGCTTCTCCAACGACTCTCGGGATGAACAAATGCTATCGCTGTGTAGCTGACTTCTCCCCGGTTCTAATGAATTAGACCTTACCTTCTTTGGCTCAGAATTGACCTTATATTGGAGCTCTAGTTCGAGTTTCACCGGAAAATTAAGCAACTGAGAGAGAGTGAACTTTTCAGGTGTGGAGAGTACGAATGGAGAGGGGCTCTTTATATAGGGAGCTTGAGGGCATGTTGGCCATCCGTTTGGCACTGTTATGACAGGAATTAATGACTTGAAATGTACCAAATGGAGGTGTTTCTTCTTCGCTGGCATTTCTTCTTCACCGGCGTTTTTTCAATTTCCCGACGAGTGAACAGTGATGTCATCCTGAGGAAGAAGATGACACTGTTAAGAACCGAACCGCACCAGTCTGAACCGGGTTCAAAGCTTAAACCAGACAGTTCGCCCCTCATTCGACCTAGCTTTTCAAATATAAAAATTTATTAATTTATCTAAATTCATTCTCTATCCAATGGTGGCCTCAAATCTCCAATTTGAATTATTTAAGCCACTTAGAAAAATGAATTTAGGATTTGGTTCAATAGTGATTCGAACCGGTCCGAACCAGTTCGGATCCGGTTCACCTAAACTGATTTGGTTTTCATCCCCAATTCCTTCACAAGTCCATTTCCATGTCTTTTGTGACTCCTTGGGTCACTTGGGGTCCATAAAATTCCCGGTTTACCACCTCTTAATCAATTTTGGTTCATAAACCAACTCAGTTCTTAAACCGGTTTAATTCGGTTCGAGTCTGGTTCACCCGAACCGATCTCGTTTTTCTCTCCCACATTGTTCTAAGGTTCCTTCCCATGGATTATAAATCACAAGAAATCCATAAACTTCTTGGTTAACTCATTCTCTATCGGTTCCGGTTCATGAATTAACTTGGTTCATAAATTAGTTCTATTCCATTCGGACCTGGTTCTCTTGAATTGCTTTGGTTTTTCTTCCTCATATCATCCTAGGGTTCTTTTCCCAAGACTATGAATATTTTTTAGTCCCATGGGAGTTAGAAATTTTTTAATTTGCTCGTCCTCGAATTGTCGGCTTGTAGACTAATTCGATTTAAAGATCACATTGACCGATTATTTCCCGGTTTTTCTCATTACTAAAGGATGGGGTTTACAATATTCGATTCAATTACAAATAGCACAGGCTAGCAATTGAGGCATAGTTTGATCTAGGAAGAACACCCAAGAAGAGAACTAACTTCCCCACTAAACTCCAACTGTCGTGCCCTCACAAGTAAGAACACAAAGCTTTCTCTCTAGAACCTATTTTTAGATTAAGCTCTATTTTCGGTCATTTATATGGCAAATGAGGTGGTTCAAAGCTTAGAATGTTTGTAGGGACTTAGGAAAGATGATTAGTGGCATGATATGACTAGATTGGAGAGATTTTAATTAGGTTATATGAATATTAAACTTTTGGGGACTAACTTGAAATGTATGAAAAGTTAAGGACTAAATTGCAAATAAGGATAAGTTAAGGACTTAATTGAAAATAAGGTATAACTTAAGGACTTATGTGTAAATAGATAAAAGTGTGAGGTCTTAAGAGAAATGATCTCATGCCCGACTTATTGTAGGAGTCGTCCACCTACGTACATTGATAACATGAGCCAACTTGAAAACCGTTTTGAAAATGTATGTATATCACTAAAAACTCTTTTAGGGTCTAGCTTAGTCCTTAATGCAGGAAATGGGTCGAGCTTGTGTCGATGGAAATGGGCTAGATCCACATCTATTGAAAATAGGCCCAAAGCCATCGTTTTAAAAAAAGTTGGCCCAAGGCCATATTTTGAAACTCTCGTTATAGTGAGCCCAAGGCTATGTTTTGAAACCTTGAATGGGACAAGTCCCATAAATAACACTTCTAGTGGAGTAGTGATTCTAGTCTTGAGAACAAAGACTTAATCAACTATTTTAAGAAATGGGCAATGCTCAGTAACTTTTATCAAGCTAGAAACGGGTCTTATCCCATAGAGCTAATAAAACAAAGGTGATGAATTCATAACAAAACACTTATATGCAATTGTTGAGCGAAATCATGAGACCTCTTTTGGTATGGGGTAGTGATGGTTCCAAGAGTTGCTGGACATCAATGAGGAATAAATTAAGTAAACGTTGGTCAAGTATGTTAAGGCCTCCAAGAGTCCTATGTACACCAATCCTTAGATAAGGGGAAAAGTCTTGTCTCTCAATAGCAAACAAAACTTGATATGTCTAGGGGTTGGGCCACAATGCTCACATAGACAGTCTGTTATAGACATTTGGGTATTTACACACAGGTGGTTAGTAAAGGTGTTCTAGAACACAATTGAAACAAAAGAGAGTTATGTTTTACGACCAAATGATCTTTCCATAACGAAATAGATATGTTGTGATGTGACTCATACTTTCCAAATACGAATTTTAACCTTAATCATTTCTATAATTAAATCCTATGAAATGATTTTATAAAGATACCTGTAATAACATTTTAGAGTAAGGGTTAAATCGTGAACATGACAACACAATGTCAATCAATCCTAATCATAGAACTTTAAGTTCACCCGTCCAATCCCCATGTAGAAAGCATAGACGTAAGAAGAGAATCATACTATGAATACAAGACCCATGGTACATACCCTTCAAAATTTCAGTATAGTTAATTTTCACATATTTTTATTAAATATGTTTTAGAAAGTTATATGTGTATTTATTATGAGACTTATCCCTGTCGAGGCTATTATAGTGGAGGGACTCACTTTCATAGGATCAGGAGGAGTGGTGAGTTGTTCGTTGGTTCAATCAGGTAAACCAAACTAGGATGCGACACTACCACTTATGTACCTTACTTTACCAAAATTGTATTTTGGTCCCTAAGTTAGGCAAACTTACCATTTTCCCTTTATAGCTTAAAATTCATCCTTTTTGGACCCCCAAACTTTTTCAAGTCTTTCACTTGGGTACTCAAGTTTCTTTGGGTCTCATTTTGATCACCAAAATAGCTTAAAATATTTTCCAAGTATCATTTTCTCATTATTTGTAAAATAGTCATTAAGTTGAGCAAAATTACCATTTTTCTACTATACTTTAAAACTCATCTTTTTGGGATCTTAAATTCTCCAAATGTTCCATTTGAGTCCCTATATTTCCTTTAGTCACATTCGCATAAATTTCCTTATTTGTATTTTAGTCCCTAAACTTTATCTTTTGTCTCATTTTGGTCCTTAGGCATTCAAAACATGCCATCCAAGTTTTAAAACTTTACCAATATTTCCAAATGGACCTAAAACCTTCTTCAGACCCTTAAAAATGCTACAAAGAAAATTTATTCTCAAGTGGTATTGGACCTTCATGAAGGTGGCATAAGAATCCCAATAATTATCCTAGGCCTCCTTCTTGGTGGGGTTCCTCTTCTGTTGTTGTGGTATTGGAGGAGGGGCTGGACTTCTAGGAGGTGATGATGGTTCCTCTTATCTGGAAGGAGGGTATATGATGCCTTCTGGTTCTAGTAAGACTCCAACTAGTTTCCGGTAGTCCTCCACCATGTCTTTGGGTACTCGTTTTTCGCCCCTTAGGAACCTCTAAACAACTTCCTCCCTTGGGTTGGATGTCTTTTTCACACTTATAGGAGGAGGACTAGATTTTCTTGTGAATTTCCTAGGGATTCTCATTCCTACAAGATAGTTTAGAGTTGGATTAATATCAGGGCATATTATTGATAATGTTTCAAGGGAACTAGGCTCTGATACCACTCTAGTTGTCATGCCCCAACCCAGTTTGGTTGGATCCCCATGAACAACCCGCCGCTCTTTCTCGGTTCAAGAGAAGTTTCCCCCTTCTTATTCACTCGAGAGGAGCGAGGCGAAATTTCAACCTTATTCACTGGAAGACATATATTAATTAAAATGCAAGCTTAAGGAAAAATTAAGCATACATGATAAATGGTAAGGCTCGGTGTTACTCCTAATCATTTTCTCTTTTCCTAAAAAGGGATAGAAAAGAGGGGTGAGTTTCTACAACTCAATGAATGGGTTTTTCAAAAGTCTACTTTTAAATTTTAAGAAAAACATTTATGAGCGGATGTACATGACATTACCGGCTTCAGAGCGACTTTACCGGCCACTTAGATAGAAGTACAACCACTTCTACCCTGGGAATGAGCGGATGTACATGACATTCGACCCTCAATCCCGAAATCGATTCTTCATGTCCATATGAGGACAGAGACCTTATCCCCTCCCCACCCTGGTCTCGTGCGCTTGGTGCTAGTCCAAATTTCGCAAGGTCACCTGGAATGACGAACTGCCCTTATACTCACTGGGTCGTCAAGGGCACTTAGGACGCATGACAACCCCTCATGGGCGTCTAGATGATCTCATACTCATAGTGCATGCACAAACAATGTTTTCTTATTATGCCATGTAATCCTTGGTGTCATTAGTCCAACAGTCATGACTTTCAACTCAACCGGCAGCTGTTTGTCTTGACTGGTCCGGAGACTGGTCATGTCGCACTGTTGCCAATTGACTGAGAATGTCGGACTAGCCTTGGTACCATGACCATACAGTTTACTTATTAAAGTTTTATGGCACATATATTATGTTTGTTTACGAGCTTCTACTCATGCCCATTGGCCTATGGCCCACTGTGTGAGATTTTCAAAATCGGGCATATTAGCCCCCAAGATCCAAAACCGAGGCCCCCGACCTTTAGGAGCTATTCAAGCTCCCATTGAAAAGGTGTCCCAAATTGTTTAAGCATTGGCACACAGTTAGGGGAGAACACTTCCGACAAAAGTATGTTTTCACTGTCCATTATACCGACTCGATATAAGGACATCTCCACTCATAACTGATGAACGGGTTTTCAACTTCCTTCGAGGACGTTTCATCATACTAACCGGGTATGATCTACTTATAACCGGTAAGTAGTTTTTCCGCATGGTTTTCACATCACTACTCTAAGTCATGATGTTTAAAATACCATATAGTAGTGGGTTTTCATTTCGATGAGCTTATCATCCCAAATTGCGTATGACATAAAATTCCACTCACCCGATCATGCAGTGAAATTCCACTTAGTCGAGTTCTGTCCCTATCACGCTGGACCTCGACTGGCGTTCCCGATGTCTCATTCTCCTACACGAAATGAACATAGTTATTCATTATCCTTTGGCCTAATAGCCCTCATTCGTTCCAAATGAATGAGAAAACCCAACTTTATATATATTTGTAATTAAGTCCCTAAAGTTATTTTTCTTTAACTTTAAGTCCCTATTGTCGAGTTTTTCCTCAAATTGAGTCTTGAAACTTTTTACAATTTATCATAGAACCTCAATTTATTAAATTTCTCAAAAAGGGGTTTAATTTCACAAATTTCCAATTTGGTCCCTCAATTTTTCCAAAATTACCATTTTGCCCTTCCTTTACAAAAATAGTAAATTTTGCCCCAAAAATTCTAAAATTTCTCAATTGGCCCTCTAATATTCTTATCATGACCAATTGACACTCAATTTTAGAAGATTTCATTTTGGTCCCTCGAATTTCGAAAATCCCCAAATTTCCCCAATTTTTCCCTAAATTCAACTCTTTAACATAGCCAAATTTGATTTCATCAAATTGACCAATTAAACACCTCTAATTATTTTAATTGAAGTTGAAATCAAGTTTCTACATGTTCATATGATTCTATAGAACTTTAAATCGCAGGTTTTAACGTCGGAATGAGCTCAAACGGAGCTTCGCCGAAAAACAGACTATAGAGAGAGTAAGCTTCGATTTCTCACCGATGAGGGCACGACGGTCTGAGCTTTCTATCTGGGCAGGTAGCTCTCTTCCTAAGGTTCTTCCTAGGATCAAGAATGACATCAATTGATGTCAAATTGGATTAGAATTTCGTCATTAAAATTCAGCTTATTCTCTCTCTAACACTAATTGAAAATTGCAAAGGGGAGTCGAATTAACTTACCTTTCGGTCCTAATTCAACCGTGGAAGGGTTGAGGAGGTGTCGGAAGAGCTTGGCTTGGCCTGAGGAGTGCTCAAATTGGCTAATTTCAACTCGGCTGAAACAGGGCAGCTACGGCCCGCCGGAGATGCTTCATTATTCGATCACGCAGGTGCATCTCCGGCGACTCTCGGAACGAACGGATGTCATCACCATGTAGCTGACTTCTCTCCGATTGTAATGAACCCAACCTCACCTTCTTTGGCTTAGAATTGACCTATATTGGAGCTCTGGTTCTAGCTTCGCCAAAAAACTAAGCAACTGAGAGAGAGTGAGCTTTTCAGGTGTGGAGAGGACGAATGGAGAAGGGCTCTTTATATAGGGAGCTCGGGGACCCGTTGGTCGTATGTTTGGCACCGTTATGACAGGCATTAAAGACCTGAAATGTACCGAATGGAAGCATTTCACCTTCGTCGGCACTGCTTTGATTTTTCAGTGAGTGAATAGTACTGTCATCCTAAGGAAGAAGATGACACTGTTCCGAACCTGACTGGACCAGTCCGAACCGGGTTCAAAGCTTAAACCGACCGGTTCACCCCCCATTCGACCGAGATTTTCAAATCTAAAAATTTTTAAATTTATTTTATATCGAATGGTGGTTCAAATTTCAAATTTGAAATTTTTAAGCCACCTAGAAAAATAAATTTAGCATACGATTCAATAGTGATTCAAACTGGTCCAAACCGGTTCGGATCCGGTTCACCTTAACCGATTTGATTTTCATCTCCAATTCATTCTCTAGTCCATTTTCATGACTCCTTTGGCTCCTTAGGTCATTTAGGATACATAAAATTCCCGGTTTACCATTTACTTCTCAATTCTGATTCACAAACTGGCTCGATTCTTAAACTAGTTTAATCCGGTTCAGGTCTGGTTCACACAAACTATCTGGTTTTTCTCTCCCACATTATTCTAAGGTTCCTTCCCAAGGATTATAAATCTCTTTGAATCACAAGGGATCCATAAGCTTCTTGGTTTACCCATTCTCTATCGATTCCGGTTCATGATTCAACTTGGTTTATAAACCGGTTCTATCTAGTTCGGACCCGGTTCTCTTGAACTGCTTTGGTCTTTCCTCCTCATTTCGTCCTAGGGTTCTTTTCCCAAGTTTATGAACCTTTTTGAGTCAAATGGGAGTTATAAATTTTCAAATTTGCTCGTCCCCTAACAATTGGGCTTAGTACACCAATTCGGTTTAAAGATTCAAATTTATCGATTTTCTCATTACTAAAGGAGGGGGTTTACACAGGTTAAGGTCGGGTTCTCACCGGAGATGGCAACTCGGTCGGAGACTCTAGTGCGGTTTGAAAGTTGACTTCTACAGGAGTTTGTGCCCACTTTTACCCCTCAAATAGAGGTATGAAAAACCTGAAAAGTCTATTTTACGAATATTTGTCACAACTAAAGCTAGTTGACACTTCTCAGAATTTATTCAACCATAATACTTACCCAAAACGTATGAGGCCAATGGCATTCGAAAGTTTGGACCAAGAAAAGTTTGCAGTATTTTTTGTGGCCCTTGTTGATTGTCGAGGCTATTAGAAATGACCAAGAAAGTATATGCTCTATTTCTGTCCAGAGAAGGTCGTGTATTATTTAATCACGCCAGTAATAGTAGGGCTAACGTCGATGGTCAAGAGAGGCGGTGTTGGATTGCTAACTCGAGTAGATTTTCAGGGACATCTAAATCACTAATTTTTGTGGTAAAAAAAAAGCGATACTCTCTACAAATTCAATCACCAGAAAATTGACGTATGAGAATTTTATAGAGAATTCTAATTATCAGTTGGATATATCCAAACTTTATATGTTGATAAAGTAAACTTAATTAGATCATAATATCTTTTTTTTATTATTGTATAGTATATCACTTTTTGAATAAATTAATTAGTGTACGGTGAGTTTTGTATTACAATTGGGGAAAATTCGGGTAAAAATCGAGTTTAGGTTGTTCAATCAGGCGAATGAAATGAGCGGTTTGATAATTTTCTAAATCGGTTTCTAATAAATTTTTTAATATATTAAATCATTTTTTTATCGTTTCATCGATTCGACCTTTTATTTTCCCAATAAACTTTTTTAAAAATTTTTTATTCAATTTTAAATTGAATAGGTTAAAAAATCTCTAAATTTTTATCTGTTTAACCATTTTTAATAATCGAGAATTTTGTAACATTTATTAGTCTAAGCATGATATAAACCAATTTTTATCTAGTTTTTTCATTTCTTGATTTTTAATATACAAATTTTCTTTAAAAGTATTTTATAACATTTATAATTAATTTAGGTTACGGTTCAAAAATATTTTCAATTTAATTCGATTTGTAATTAGTTCTACTCTATTTTAGTAAAAATATCTAATTACCCGTGGTAGATATGCTAGTCTAATAGTGTTAATATAATATTATTATATTTGTTTAGTAAAAATATTAGCAAAAAAAAAAAAGTCGAGTAGCTGCTGTCTTTCAGATCTCCAATGAGGACGCGGAGGAGGGGGACGTATTGCCCCACTCATTCATCATTTTTAATAGTAGAACAAAAGGAGGAAGGATTAATAAATGAAATGATGGAGAGATTATACTTAAGGAAAATTACTCATTCTCCAAAAACTCTTACTACACATCCTTCATATCAACCTACCTAAAGATTTCAAAAGTGAAAATTAAAATTGTAAAAAATTGTATAAAGGTGACGCCCTTCACAACCGTGTTAATTTCGTCTTCAGATCTGACCTAGGCCATGGTCTCAGACCATCCAACGGTCCAGCACGGCTACCCACGTAATACCTCAAAGCAATTCAATTTTCGCCCATAGATTTATTTCTTATTTACATTTTATTTCCTTCCTCGTCTCAATTCAGAAGTGTGAGACTGCATTTCAGGAGGCGCCGAGGCGGCCATTTTTAGAACAGGTAGTTGAAGCTCTTCTCCTCTTCGATTCAGCAATTGTTCTAAGTGGATTATGGCTTAAATTTCCGGTGGACAGTAGTGTCTTTCCCGTTGTAAGTGTCAAATAATTCGGTTCCTCTTCGATCGATGCCGAGAAAGTCGATTCTAGTAAGCAACCGACTAGACTCCTTCACTCTCGTTTGATTTGTTTTCTTAAATCTGTGGATGCCCAGTGGATGAGCTTTCAGTATTGTAAATTTTATATTTGTAGACTTGTTCCCATGGTTGGAACAAATTCTCCAAGTTGAATCTCAGAGTTATGAAGCTGTGCATTTCTTGTCAGGTGTCCAGTTTTGTGATAGTGGTGCTGCTTGCTAATGTTAATCAGATATGGCGTGAATCCTCTGTCCCCTCTGTGTAATTCAGTGAAAGGTTGCTTGGTCGCTTCGTCCTCTGTTCTTCGGAGGCAGCAGTTCCTGATAAGGATTCTTGGAGGTTCTAGTAGTCAAACGTATCAGAATAGGTTGGGAGGAATCAGATCCATGGCTGTATGTAGCGTGGAGGTTGATGCTGAAAGCATCTTGAAGGCGATTACGCCTGCGCTTGAATCAAGCAAGCACAAAGGCCAAGCAGGTGAGCTGGTGATAACTGAGGCAATATACACTAAATTCCCATTTCTCCTTACCATGGTCGTGCTTTGTTTGGTGAGCTTTTAGGATGCATTGCTGGTTTATTCAAGAGGCTGGTGTGAATAGATTCCCATTATAGCATGTATTATTTAATCTGGATATTGCTTGTCAAAAAAGTTTTTGTTATTCAATCTTTCTGTTCATTTTCGTGTAATTTCAAACCGAATTTAAGTTCTATTCGTTCTCTGTGTTTGACAGGGAAGATTGCTGTTGTTGGTGGCTGTCGTGAGTATACAGGAGCTCCTTATTTTGCTGCTATTTCAGCTTTAAAAATTGTTAGTACTCAACACAATCTAGCCATAGTCCATCTTGGTTTTCTAGACTCCCATTTCCATATAATGCTGTTTATTGCTGATTTTCTTTGTAAAAACCATTAAGTTGAGTATATTCAATTATTCTTATGCACTCCACAGGGTGCGGATTTATCTCATGTTTTTTGCACAAAAGATGCTGCTCCAGTCATAAAAGGCTATAGTCCAGAATTGATTGTGCACCCAATACTAGAAGAATCTTATAGCATCAGGTGAAATTTTCTTTCTTGAAAGGATTTTCTGTCTTCATTACATAAAGTTTATAGCTAAGTGCACTTGTAATTATCGGAAGAATACACTTCTCAGGGATGAAGATAAAAGCTATGTCTCAGAGAGGGTTCTAGCTGAGATTGATAAATGGCTGGAAAGATTTGATTGCCTTGTAGTAGGCCCTGGCCTTGGGAGAGACCCATTTCTACTGGTAGGCATTTGACAATATCTTTATATTTCGTATCCTTTGCTAATTTTTTTTTTCTATTATATGTCAAAACTTGTCAGAACATTGGCTTGAGTTGCATTTTTTCTATTGCTTTCTGTGAAATTATTCAAAGGCCTTCCTGGTTATCAAAGAGAAGCTCTGCAATGTGGCTAAAGTTGAATTCAAAAAGTACTATATGTGCAGGACTGTGTGAGCGAAATCATTAAGCATGCACGGCATTTAAATGTTCCAGTTGTTGTGGATGGGGTATGTCATTACAATAATGCTTGGCTAATCAGTTGCTTCATAAGTCATTTCTTTCGAGTGTTCTCATTGTGCTCTCAGCTTTTTGCAGGATGGGCTTTTTCTTGTTACCAATTGTCTTGATCTTATCAGAGGTTATCCCTTGGCAGTCTTGACCCCAAACGTGAATGAGTACAGGCGCCTGATTGATAAGGTGCTAAATTGTGAAGTGAATGACGAGGAAGCTAATCAACAAGTGCTTTTGCTTGCCAAACAGTTAGGTTACCTATTAAATTCTTGCTACGTTCGTCAAAATTAGTCAATTTTGTGGGGATGATGCCTTAATCTCAGTATACTCTCTAACTGCTACTTGGTTTATGAATAGGATTGGTGGAGTAACTATCCTAAGGAAGGGAAAATTAGACCTTATAAGTGATGGTGATATAGGTATCCAATGAAATTGCCATTTGACTGCTGACATTCTTGTTGAAGCTCCTTACTGTTGCAAACATTTTTTTGCCTTATATTGTATCTGATCCTTCTAAGGATGATATATATATATATATATATATATATATATATATATATATTTTGCAGTTAAGTCCGTAAGTACTTATGGATCACCTCGCCGCTGTGGAGGTCAAGGAGATATACTCTCTGGAAGGTAATTAGTTAGTTTCAGTATGTTCCCCTTATATTTGATTCCTCTTTGTAATTCATGTTTCCTTACCATAGAACTTTCAAAGCAATATCAATGGCTTCAAATATAAGAATCTCCTGGTTGGCTAGATTAAGACCTTGTTCTGTCCACAGTGTTGCAGTGTTCTTATCATGGGCCCGGGAACAAAGTAATGTTGCTGAAGCGGATCCCAGTATCAGGTAGTAGGTAGTCACTAAACAATAAAGGGCACCATCGTCTATTTGCTAACATCAATTTTCTTTCACTGAGAAGATAGATTCTTCATACAAAATTTTGATATTTTGTTAATGTTCAACCACCGTTCTTGAATATATAAATATTCACAGTGACTGTAATATTCCACTCGGCATCTCCATGTTTCAGCCAAATGAATCCATCGTTGTTGGCTTGCATAGCTGCATCCGCTTTGCTGAGGAAAGCTGCCAGAGCCGCCTTCGAGAGTAAGAGAAGGTCGACCCTCACAGGTGATATCATCGACTGCTTAGGAAGAAGGTGAGAGACTAAATTCAACCTGTCCAATTAATTATGGGACTGAATGTGCTCAATCCCTATTGTAGCTTGGAGGAGATCTGCCCAGTCTATCCATCTTGATTTTCTTTGGCCATTCTCCATGGGCTTTGTATTGACACTCTGAATGCGCTGTGACCTTTTGTCCCAATGTAAGCTCCCTTTTCTCGATCAAATATTCGAGTTAGCATTGTGTACAGATCCGTAACTTTTGTCTTGTTATCCTTTGTATTTAATACATATTTCCCTATATATATATATATATAATGCTAATCATTGAAGGAAATCAATTAAGGATTTACTTCAAGGTATGCATTACAGAAAACTATGATATGTTTTTACGCCCAACCCCTTACACCGAAGCACTCCACAACTTTTAGCAATCTCGCTTCAGTTTCTTATTCAACAGAGCCCTACAACAGCACCTCCTTTTTTTATCTCCGCCAACCTCCTAGCATCTTGGCCCTATACATCTCACACCAACCTCCTAGCCACGGATCCTCGGGATGTCCATTAGCCTTTTGTTAATCAGGTATGAGCGGAGGTAATGCATAGGTAAATAGAAGTTTCTCACGCATTCTATTTCATTGATAGATGTATGTATTTATACAATTTATAATAATACAGATAAAAGTTGATATAGTATATGTACAAAGGAATATGCACACATCTTTCATCTTGGAGGAGAGTTGGATGAGAGATGAAGTTGTGGGTAGCTCTAACGGCGGGGTATGCTAGTCTAATACTTAACCGTATACTTGAGTGGAGATCACAACCAAGTAAAACCATGTGAAGATGACAACTACTCGGTCAGAAAAGACTACCACTAAATAGTTTATCTCCACAACCAAGTAAAACCATGTGAAGATGACAACTACTCGGTGATAAAAGACTACCACTAAATAGTTTATGAACAAATTGGTAGTTCTAGTTTATCTCCACAACCAAGTAAAACCATGTGAAGATGACAACTACTCGGTGATAAAAGACTACCACTAATTAGTTTATGAACAAATTGGTAGTTCTCTGGTAGTGATAAAAATAGTGAAAAATTATCAAGTTATAATGTGCAATATTAATAAATTATAGGTATATTTATAAATAGTATAAATGTATTATATATATATTCTTAATATAATTTACTTGGTAATGGTATTATATATCTACTATTTAATATAATATTAGAGTTAGAGTTTTATGTTATTTTCAAGTTTTGACAGGTTTAAATAATAAGTGGATGATGAGACGACTTCAGCTGTGAGCAAGAGATCCAGAGGTATTCGGGAGAGATATAAAATATAAATAGCATATTTCTCATTATACTGGACCAGAATTAAATTAATTGTGGTAATCGGTTACAAATACTTAAATCTTCCATACCATTATGTAAATATTTGATTATTGATTTTGGTGTTTCAAGACATATGATAGTATTAATAAAACAATTTAATACATATAATAAGTATCCTTAAACTAATAATGGACTTGTTTATATGACAGATATAACAATACAATCTATTAAATGGAATGACTATATTAGATTTACTGATTTGATAAAATTATCATCTGTTTTGCATGTTTACTCTTTTCTAGTTAATTTGTTGTAAGTTAGTAGTATAATTGATCAATTAAGTTGTCAATTAATTTTTTATTGGGATACTTGTATCTTTTGAGAGAGAAAAACTGAGAATATAATTAGAAATGACAGCAAGCATGGATGATTGTAGTATATGAATATAAGAATTGTGTATAAAATTTTGAGTGTTGTAGTGAACAGTAAAGAAAAAGATGAAGCAATGTTAGAAAATTATGAGTTGGGACATCTATCTTTTTATAGTATTAAAAGGTTGAGACTAGAGTTGATAAGTAAAGTATAATGCAATAAACTTGTTTGTAATACTTGTCAATTTAGAAAATACACAAATAAGTTGTAATTCTACTAAATTAAGAAGTATAAAACCAATTTTATTGATTCACTCGGGTATTTGGAGGCCATTTCCAATTAACTCTATTAGTGGATTTAGATGGTTTGTCATATTTATTGATTGTTACTATTGTTCAAATTCAATTTAATGCCAAAATTTGTAATCTTAGAACAGACAATAACACTAATTATGTGAATTAAGAATTTTCGTCTTATCTATCTAGTAAGCGAATTATTCACCAGAATACATATCTAGATACCCCTAACAAAATATTGTTGCAAAGAGGAAAGATAATCATTTGTTGTAAGTTGCTCGTTCTCTTCTCTTCAAGATGAATATACCAAAGTATTTATGTAGTGAAGCCGTACTAACAACATTTTATTTGATTAATCGAATGGCCTAGTAAGTGTTGAAATTTAGACCACTTGTGAAATATTGATGGGAAAAACATATAAATAGTCCATACTCATGTGTTTGGATTTATATGTTTTGTGAGAGATTATTGCCATTCGGTAAGCAAGCTCGATTATCGTGCATTGAAATGTATTTATGTTGGTCATTACCATACTTAAAAGGGATACAAGTGATAAGAGACTTTTTGTGAGTATCGATGTATAAGGAATCAATGCAGTCTGCAACCATATTACAATACTTGTAAATTCCTGATATACGACAAACAAATAAATAAATTGTCAATAATTAAAATGTTAAAAATATTATTGTAAGAGTGAATTCGTTTCTTATAATTTGGAGTAACAAATATGGAAAAATGATAAGACTCAATTGAAGGTATATAACAGGAGAAATAAGGATTCTGCTATGGGGGAGAAAGATGAGTCAAGTGATGGTGAGATAATTCCAAGTATTAATCAATACTCTAACGGTTCAACGTTACAAGAATGTAATTACTCTATACAAGAACAAACATTTATGACTCAATCCATACCTTTAGATATCTCTAATATTCATCAACCTTTTAATGGTTTATCCACGTTCCTATCTATTACCATTAGTAGAGAATGTAGAGCTAATACAGGGAAATTTCTAATTAGATATAGTTTTGAGAATGATATATCTAATTATGTTTTATATGCATCTATTTCACCTGCATACAAGTCATTTATTGCATCACTATGTCAGTACACATACCAAATAATTGGTAAAAAGCTAAACAAGATCCGAAGTGGCTTGGAGCAATGCAAGAGGAGATGATAGAACTAGAGAAGAATAAAACATTGGAACTTGCTTAACTTCCAAATGAAAAAAAAAGCTGTAGGATGTAAGTGGGTATTCAATATGAAACAGAATGCCGAATGAGAAGTTGTGAGATAAAAAAGTAAGGTTGGTGGCAAAAGGTTATAGTCAAACATATGAAATAGACTATGATGAGATTTTTACAATATTAGCTAAGATAAGTATTGTCAGAATGCTTTTTCATGTGCTATTAATTTCGGGTGGACATTACATCAAATGGATGTAAAGAATGCATTTTTGCATGGAAACCTACAAGAGAAAGTATATATGGAGATTTCACTTGGATTTGGTACGATGAAGATTGTGGGGAAGGTATGTAGATTGAATAAATCTCTGTATGGACTCAAACAGTCACCGAGAGCATGGTTTGATCGATTTCAACATTTAATTGTCAAAATGGGTTACCGACAGTGTAACGGAGACCATATGGTTTTCTATCAACACTTTAATTGTCGAGTTACTATTCTTGCAGTATATGTGGATGATATTATCATCACTGGGGATGATGATTTTGAGATATTACAATTGAAAAAAATAACTAAGTAAAGAATTTGAGGTAAAACACTTGGGTACTTTAAAGTATTTTCTTAGTATTGAGATTGCAAAATCTAGGAAACACATAGTAATTTCTCAGAGAAAATATATATTAGATTTACTCATCAAGGTAGGAATGTTAAGTTGTCGAATTGCTTCGACACCAATAAAATTGAATCATAAATTATGTGCTCAGTTAGGTGACCCAATGGATAAATAATGATATCAGAGAATTGTGGTATGATTGATCTATATATGTCATACAAGACCTAATATCACATATGCAATTAGTATTGTGAGCATATATATGCACGATCCCATGATAAATAATTAGGATGCTACCATGAGGATGTTGAGATATTTAAAAAGGAGTACGAGTAAGAGACTTTGGTTTAAGCCTCGTATTCACACCAGATTGGAATGCTTTTGTGATTTAAATCGGGCTAGTTGTGTGGATGATATGAGATCTACGTTTGGCTATTGTGTGTTTGTTGGAGTTAATCTTGTATCATAGAGTAGTAATAAACAAGAAGTAGTTGCTCGATCATTAGTAGAAGCGAAGTACAGATTAATGGCTCAAACTATTTGTGAGATAATTTGGATAATAAGCTTACTAATGGAGCTTCACCTTTTTAGAGAAGAACCTATGAAGTTGTGGTGTGATAACACGTATGCTATAAATATTACTAACAATCCAGTTCAACATGATAGGACCAAACATGTGGAAATTGATCGATTTTTTATCAAAGAAAAAATTGATATGAAGATTGTGAAATTGCAATATATGAAGATCAGTAGACAACTAACAAATTTTTTAACTAAAAGTTTAGGTTATAGAGAATGATATAATATTTGTAACAAGATTGGAATGGTGGATATCTACTATATATCTTGAGTGGGAGTGTGCAATATTAATAAGTTAGGGGTATATTTATAAATAGTGCAAATATACCATATATATTATTAATGTAATTTACTAGTAATAGTATTGTATTTCCAATATTCAATACATAACGTGGAGATGGAAGAAATGAAAATCAAGGTACTGATAAGTATTGATAAGGAATTGAATCCAAATAACTCTAGCAGTAAATAGTCTTGGCAAAAATTGTATCCATCATCCGTAATAGCTTGAGAAATGATGTGTTATTTTGCGAGCCCCAATAAATGAGATTACGACTTAAAAATTGGTAAAACTACTTACCAAATGGAAAAGCGGTGAATGGTGTGGAGGGAGTCTCATCAGAGGAAAAGGTCGTGATGAAGATTTACCTGAATATAGCCTAAGATGATGATAGTACAATGAGATTAAATGGGTTGATTTATAAAGTGACAGTCTTGATGGACAATATAACTAATGTAAGCGCGAGTAAGAGTGAGATATTGAATACAACCAACAATCTAGTGATATGGGGCAAGATCATAGAGCAGAGTGCTATAAGTAGTCGAAAGATAGGTACGAGAGGCAACAAGGGTAGAGATAGGTCGATAGTTGCTCATAGCGGCCTTGGAGAGTAGATCACGAACATATTTTTGTCGAGCAAGGTAAAGACCTTACGGATGGGAATGAACTTTAATACAAAGAAAATAATGAATTGTATCCAAATATTTAATAGAGAACTCACGACAGAAAGCTAAGAGAATAAAGAGAATGGGGGCATGAGTCAATTCTTTGAGAATAATATTATTCACATATAGTAGTAAGAACATGATAGAATTCTTGGTATGATAAATATAGAGAGGGATCAGAAACAGAACCCTTAAACCCCAATCGAAGAACTAAGTTGCTGAGGCAAAAAAAACAAGCACGAGGAAATTTTTTGAACACATATAAGGATCGTTGGATGCAACTGAAATGATGAGGAATTATAGGATCAACAAAGCCATGGGTTGAGCCATATAGACCTACTCATCAAGATGCCCATGAAAAAAATACATCATTGACATCTAACTGGCATATAACCCAATTGGATAAAATGGCCAGAGAGAGAATGACCTGAATTGTAATAGTTTTGATAACTGGGCTAAAAGTGCCGTTATTGTCTAGGTCGGTGTCACGCCCCAACCCGGTTTGGTCAGATCCCCGTGATCAACCCGCCACTCTCCTGGTTTTTTAAAAGATTTTCCCTTATTGTAAACCGTAAGGAGTAAGACGCCCTTTAACCTGCACATTTTCCTGGAATAGCATAATCAAAACTGCATGAAATTTAAAATTTTACATACCTGTCTTACATGCATCTTAGTTGACGGTCTTTAAGGGGAGGCTTTCTAGGATTTTCTGAAAGGGATATAAGGGAGGGGGTGAGTATGACTACTCAGTGAATGGGTTTTTAAAAACTTTTAACTTTTAAGAAAAACATTTATATGGAGTGTGCCAAACTCCTTTGTTTTTAAAAATCCCTTCATTTAAAAATTTGGGTTTTTCCACCATTTCTTATTTACCACGGTGTGTCATCACCCAACACACATCCTTCATCATGAATGTTACACACATTCGCAAGTTAGTATCACTATTGAACCCGCTAGTGGCTTCGGAGCGACTTTTCCTGCCACCCGGATAGAAGTACGACCACTTCTACCGTGGGAATGAGTGGATGTACGTGACATCCGACCCACAATCCCGAAATCACTTCTTTGTGTCCGTATGAGGACAGAGACCTCATCCTGTCCCCACCCCGGTCTCATGCGCTTGGTGCTACTTCAGATTTCGCCCAAACACCTGGAACGACAAACTACCCTTATAGCCACCGGGTCGTCCAGTACCCTTAGGACGCATCACTACCCCTCATGGGCGTCTTGATGATCCCGTACTCATAGTACTTACACAAATAATGTTTTCTCATATTGCCATGTAATCTATGGTGCCACTGGTCCAATGGCCCCGACTCTCAACTCAACTCGGTCTTGACTTGTCCGTCGACCTGTCATGTCGCATTGCTGCTAGTTGACTGAGCATTTCGGTCCTATCTTGGTACTATGGCCACACAATTCACTTATTAAGTTTTATGGCACATATATCATATTCGTTTACGAGCTTCAGCTCGTGCCAACTAGCCTTGGGCCCACTATACGAGATTTTCAAAATCGGGCATTTAGCCCCCAAGTTCCAAAATCGAGGCCCCGGGCCTATCAGAGCTATTCGAGTTCCCATCGAGAAGGTCTCCCAAATTGTTTAAGCATTGACACACAATCAGGGTAGAGCACTTCTGACAAAACATATATTTTTTCTATCCATTATACCGCCCAGGTATAAGGACACCTCTGTTCATAACCGATGAACGGGTTTTTAACTTCCTTCGAGGAAGTCTCATCATACCAACCGGGTATGACCTACTTACAATCGGTAAGTAGTTTTTCCGCATGATTTTCACATCACTTTCTCTAAGTAGTAATGTTAAAAATACCACTTAATTGTGGGTTTTCATACTGAGGTACTTAACATTCCCAACCGGTTATGATATAAAATTTCCACTCACAATCGGTAAGTAATTTTTAATTTTAAGTTGTGCTTATCATCCCAACCGGGTATGATGTTAGTAAACCCACTCACCCGTTAATGCAGTGAATTCCACTAGACCGGTTCCTTGTATTCACACGAGCTCGTCCATGCTGGTGTTCCTGGTATTTCACGTTCCTACACAATATGAACATTCTTGTTCATTATTACTTTGCATAACAGCCTTCATTCATTTCCAATGAATGAGAAAACCCAAACTTTTAATTATTTTCAATTAGGTCCCTAAAGTTATTTCTCTTTAACTTTAAATCCCTAATGTCAGTTTTTCCTCAAATTGAGTCCCGTAACTTTTAAAATTTATCTTGGGACCTCAATTTATTCAATTTCACCAAAAAGGGGTTTAATTTCCCAAATTTCCAATTTGGTCCCCCAATTTTTCCAAAATTACCATTTTTCCCTTCCTTTACAAAAATGGTAAGTTTTGCCCCAAAAATTCCAAAATTCCTCAATTGCCCCTCCAACATTATTTCATGCCCAATTGACACTCAATTTCATAAAATTTCATTTTGGTCCTTTGAATTTAAAAAATTCCCAATTTTCCCCCAATTTCAACTCTTCAACACTACCAAATTTGATTTCATCAAATTGACCGATCAAACATTTCTAATTATTGAATTTGGAGTTGAAATTGAGTTCCTGCATGTTAATACGATTCTAAGAAACTTTGAATCATAGATTTTAACAGCGGAATGAGCTCAAACGGAGCTTCGCCGAAAAATAGACTTTAGAGAGAGAAAGCTTTGATTTCTCACTGGTGAGGGCATAGCTTCTGAGCTTTCAATCTAGGCAGATAGCTCTCATCTTGAGGTTCATCCTAGAATCAAGAACCACATCAATTGATGCCGAATTGAGTTAGAATTTTATTATTAAAATTCTATCGGTTCTCTCTCTAGTACCGACTAGAAATTGTAGTGGGAAGCCGAATTGGCTTACCTTTTAGTCATAATTCGGCCGTGGGAGGGCTGAGGAAGTGTTGGGAAGGCTTGGTTTGGCCTGAGGAGGGCTCGAAATGGTCAATTTCAACTTGGCCGAAACAGGGCAGCTTTGGTCCACCGGAGCTGCTTCACTATTCCATCATGTCGGCGCTTCTCTAGTGATTCTCGGATTGACTGGAGTTTTCTATCAGATAGTTGACTTCTCTCCGGTTCTAAAGAGCCCAACCTCTCCTTGCTTCATTGGGAAATGGTGCAGTAGAGAGAGAGAGAAGTGTTTAGGTGTGAGGAGAATGAATGGGGGGGTGTAAAATCGTGTATTAAATAGGAGAGATTTATTACTAGTATTAATATTGACATAAATTATTGGTATTAATTCCAATAATTTAATTTAGGTATTAAATTATTGGTATTAATTACAATAATTAAATATATATTAATTTATGGCCATTTATGATAAGGCATACATTCGCATAAAATTTTTTTTACCGAAATTTTGGGGTACAAAAAAAATCATACTTCCTAGGAGGTCACCCATCGTCACACTACTCTTGAGCAAGCACACTTAACTTCAAAGTTCTTATGGGATCTTGTTCACCTGAACCAATTTGGTTTTTCTCTTTTATTTTGTCTTAAGTTTCTTTTCCAAGATTTAATGAACCCTTTGGATCATTCAGAAGTTGTAAATTTCTAAATTGCTTGTTCCCATATGATCGGGTTTCTAAACCGGCTCAGTTTTCTTACTCGGCTTGACTGGTTCTTTTCCCGGTTTTCCTTAACTCAAAAGTGCGGGGTTTACAGTCGGGCTGTTGAGAGAAGATTTTAGCAACAATGCAAGTTTTATAGTTTATGATGAAACCATCATGATGTTGGTTGTCCTTGTAAACCCACTTGCAAACTATAATATGTTGATGAGAAGGATGAGGCACAAGATCCTAAGTGTGATTTTGGTGAAGAGCAGAAATTTCATTTCAGCAGTTATTACTTATTACCAACAACGGTGACGACTCACCTAGGTGTATGTGTGAGGTTCTGGAATGAAGAGAAACACAGAAAGATCAATAATAAAGCGACAAGAAATAAGGAAATCATTCTAAGATCAAGTGATTATGCGAGAAGGCCTGACTAGAAGAATAACCCGAGGTAGATCAATGGCCAAAGGATAAGGTGATTCGGGCACCAGAGAGTCTGCATCCAGAGGAGATAATGAGATATCAATCGTATTTGAGAAATGAGGTATACCCGAGATGGGTGTTTCTTGGAGTGGAATAGGCGGAGGGGTAGATAAAGAGGGAGAGAGGAGCTCTCAGCAGGAAGAGTGGAGGATGTACAACTTGCAAAAGGAAAGATGGTCTTATAAAAATATATTGTGCAATATTATGAAGATGTGACCAATAAATGGATTCATACACTAGTAGCATATGTAACTACACAAGTAACCAAAAAAACACAAGCTTTAAATTGGGGTTGTAGTTTATGAAGTTGATAGGGGCAAAGGTAGGGAAATTAAAGACACCCAAAAACACAAAAAAGTTGTAATAAAGTAATTAGTCAAAGAGTAGTTGATAAGGAGATGGGTGAGTGCGAATAGGTAAGTAATTAATAAGAAAAATTGTAAACCCATCCCTTTAAAATAAGGAAACCGGGGAAAGAACCGGTCTACCTGAATGAGAAAAACTGAACCGGTTCACAAACCCGATCATCAAGGAACATGCAATTTGGGAATTTACAACTCCTGAGTGACCCAAAGGGTTCATAAAACCTTGGAAAAGGATATTGGGATGATTTGAGAGAGAAAACCAGACCGGTTAAGGAGAACCGGATCCGACCAGATTGAACCAGTTTATGAACCAGAATTGATAGAGAAAGGGCAAACTGGGAAATTTATGGATCACGAGTTAAGGAGTCACAAAAGTCATGAAAAAGGACTTTATGATGAATTGAAGATGAAAACCAAACCAGTTTAGGTGAACCAGTTTGAATCAGTTTGAACCACTATTGAACCATATGCTAAATTTATTTTTATAGGTGGCTTAAAAAATTCAAATTTTAGATTTGAGGCCACCATTTGATAGAAAATAAATTTAGATAAATTTATAAATTTTTAGATTTAAAAAATTCAGTCGAATTGGGAGTGAATTGGTCAGTTTAAGCTTTGAACTTGGTTCAGACCGGTCTAGTTCGGAATAGTTTTGTCTTCTTCCTTCAGATGATAGTACTGTTCACTCGCCGAAAAATCGCGCAGCGCCGGTGAAGCTGAAAAGTCTTCGACTAGGGAGTTTCAGGCAATGAATGACCACCATTAAGACATTAATCGAATGGCTAAGAAGTCCCCAAGCATCCTATATAAAGAGCCCCTCCTCATTCATCCCATCCACACTTGAAAACTCCATTCTCTCTCAACTGCTCCATTTTTTTTGGTGAAATTCAAACCAGAGCTCCGACATGGACACTTTTCTGAGCCAAATAAGGTGAGGTTAGGTTGTTTAGAACCCAGGAGAAGTCAGCTACACACATGTAGTCTCCATTTGCTTCGAGGGTCGCCGGAGAAGCGCCGGCGTTATCGAACAGTGAAGCAGCTCTGATGGATCGAAGGTGCCCTATTTTGGCTGAGCTGAAATTGGCCAATTCGAGCCCTTTTAAGGCCAAACCAAGCCCTCCCAACACCTCCACAGTCCTCCTACAGCTGAATTAGAGCTGAAAGGTAAGCCAATTTGGATCCCCTTTGCAATTTCTGGCCGATGCTAGAGAGAGAACCGACAGAACTTTGATGATAAAATTCTCATTAAATTTGGCATCAATTGATGCAATTATTAATCCTATGAGTAATCTCAGCACAAGAGATATCTACCCAGATCGAAAGCTCGGATCGTCGTGCCCCCGACGGTAAGTTTTCGAAGCTTTCTCTCTTTAAGTACAGTTTTCTAGTGAAGCTCTGTTTGAGCTCATTTCGATACCAAATCGTGTGATTCAAAGTGCAATTGAATCATATGATTGTGTAGGAACTCTAATCTAGCTTCAATTTCAACAATTAAACTCATTGATTGGTCAATTTGATAAAATCAAAATTGGCAGAGTTAGAAGGTTGAAATTGAGGAAAATTGAGGAATTTCGAAAATTTGAAGGACTAAAGTGAAATTTTAAAAAATTGAGGACCAATTGGGCATAATAAAGATGTTGGAGGAATAATTGGGCAATTTTGAAATTTTTGTGGTAAAACTTGCAATTATTGTAAAGTAGGGGCAAAATGGTAATTTTGGAAAAGTTAGGGGACCAAATTGGAAATTTGGGAAATTGAACCCCTTTTTGTGAAATTGAATAAATTAAGGTTCCAAGGTGAATTTTAAAAGTTTTGCGATTCAATTTGAGGAAAAACTGACATTAGGGACTTAAAGTTAAAAGAAAAATAACTTTAGGGACCTAATTGCAAATAAATGAAAAGATTGGTTTCTCATTCATTTGGAATGAATGAAGGCTATTAGGCCGGGGGATAATGAATAAGGATGTTTATATGGTGTAGGAACACGAAGTACCGAGAACGCCAGCAAGGACAAGATCGCGTACTCTTGGGCGATCACTACCCCTCATGGGCGTCTTGATGATCCCGTACTCATAGTGCATGCACAAACAAAGTTTTCTTAAATTGCCATGTAATATGTGGTGCCATTAATCCCAACAGTCCTAACTTTTAACTCAACCGGTAGCTGTTTGTTTTGACTGATCCGGAGACCGGTCATGTCGTACTGCTTTTGGTTGTTTGAGTATGTTGGACCTGCCTTGGTGCCATGACCAAACAATTCACTTATTAAGGTTTAATGACACATATTTATCATGTTTGTTTACGAGCTCCTGCTTGTGTCTATTGTCCTATGGCCCACTGTTCGAGTTTTCCAAAAATTGGGCATTCTAGCACTCAAGTTCCAAAATCGAGCCACCCGACCTATAATAGCTATTCGAGCTCCCGTCAAAAAGGTCTCCCAAATAGTTTAAGCATTGGCACATAGTCAGGGGAGAACACTTACAACAAAATAGGTTTTCACTGTCCATTATACTAACCGGTATAAGGACATCTCCGTTCATAATCGATGAATGGGTTTTCAACTTCCTTTGAGTAAGTCTTATCATACCAACCGGGTATGATCTACTTACAATCGATAAGTAGTTTTTCCGCAAAATCTTCACATCACTCTCTTAGTGGTGATGATTAAAATACCACTAAATAGTGGGTTCTTATACCGAGGTACTTATCATTTCCAACCGGGTATAATATATAATCCCACTCACAATCGGTAAGTGGTTTTTATCTTCAAGTTGTGCTCATCATCCCAACCGTGTATAATGTTATTAAATCCACTCACCCGTTAATGTAGTGAATTCCACTAGACTGGTTCTTTGTATTTAAGCGAACTCGTCCATGCTGGCATTCCCGGTATTTCGCGTTCCTACACGATATTTCTCTTTAACTTTAAGTAAGGAGAAAACTCGGCATAACAGTCTTCATTCATTTCAAATGAATGAGAAAACTCAAGCTTTTAGTTATTTTCAATAAGGTCCCTAAAGTTATTTCTCTTTAACTTTAAGTCTCTAATGTCGATTTTTCCTCAAATTGAGTCCCGTAACTTTTAAAATTTATCTTGGTACCTCATATTATTCAATTTCATCAAAAAGGGGTTTATTTTCTCAAATTTCTAATTTGGTCCCGTAATTTTTCCAAAATTACCATTTTGCCCTTCCTTTACAAAAATAGTAAGTTTTGCCCCAAAAATTCCAAAATTCCTCAATTGATCCTCCAACATTATTTTCATGCCCAATTGACCCTCAATTTCATAAAATTGCATTTTGTTCCTTTAAATTATGAAAATCCCCAATTTTCCCCAAAAGTTCCCCCCAATTTCAACTTCTTAGCACAGTTGAATTTAATTTCATCAAATTGGCCGATCAAACACCTCTATTTGTTGAAATTGAAGTTAAAATTGAGTTCCTCCATCTTCTTACAATTCAATAGCACTTTGAATTTTAAGTTTTGATGCCGAACGAGCTCAAATGGAGCTTTGTAGGAAAACAGACTGTAGAGAGAGAAAGTGTCGATTACTCACCGGTGAGGGCACGACGGTCCGAGCTTTCAATTTGGGCAGATAGCTCTTATTCTGAGGTTCATCTTAGAATCAAGAATCGCATCAATTGATGCCGAATTGAGTTAGAATTTTATCATTGAAATTTTGCTGGTTCTCTCTCTAGCACCGGTCGGAAATTGTAGAGGGGAGTCGAATTGGCTTACCTTTCAGTCCTAATTTGGCCATGGGAGGGCTGAGAAAGTGTTGGGAAGGCTTGGTTTAGCCTGAGGAGGGCTCTAAATGGCTAATTTCAGCTCGATTGAAACAGGGTAGCTTTGGTCCGCTGGAGCTGCTTCAGTGTTTCATCACGCTGTTGTCTCGCCGGCTACTCTTGGAGTGAACGGAGACTATAGACGTGTAGCTGACTTCTCCCCAGTTCTAAAGAATCCGACCTGGACTTGTTTGGCTTAGAAAAGACCCCATGTCGGAGCTTTGGTTCGAGCTTCACCAAAAAATAGAGCAGTTGAGAGAGAATGGAGTTTTTAGGTGTGAAGAGGATAAATGGGGGAGGAGCTCTTTATATAGGGAGCTCGGGGACCCGTTGGCCGTTCGTTTGGCACTGTTATGACTGACATTGAAGACCTGAAATGCCCCAAACAGAAGTGTTTCTCCAGTTTCCTGGTGAGTGAACAGTGCTGTCATCTTGAGGAAGAAGATGACACTGTTCCGTACCGGACAGACCGGTCCGGTCTGGACCTGGTTCAAAGCTTAAACCGGCCGGCTCATCCCTAATTCGACTGAGTTTTTCAAATCTAAAAATTTCTAAATTCATCTAAATTTATTCTCTATTCAATGGTGGCCTCAAATCTCCAATCTGAATTTTTAAGCCACATAGAAAAATGAATTTAGGATTCAGTTCAATAGTGGTTAAACCGGTCCGAACCAGTTCGGATCCGGTTCACTTGAAATCGGTTTGGTTTTCATCCCTAACTCCTTCATAAGTCCATTTCCATGTCTTTTGTTACTCCTTGGGTCACTTAGGGTCCATAAAATTACTGGTTTACCATTTCTTTATCAATTCTGATTCATAAACCGACTCGATCCTTAAACCGGTTCAATCTGGTTCAGGTCCAGTTCACCCAAACCAGCCTGGTTTTTCTCTCCCACTTTGTTCTAAGATTCCTTCCCAAGGTTTATGAATTTCTTTGGAGTACAATGGAGTTGAATTCCTTTATTTTTCCCAATCTCTATCAGTTTTGGTTCATGAACCGACTCGGTTCATAAACTGGTTCAATCCTGTTGGACTCGGTTCATCCAAACCGGTCTAATTTTCCTCTTCCAATTCGTCCTAAGGTTCTTTTCCCTAATATTATGAACCCTTTGGATCACCAGGTAGTTATAAATTCCTAATTTCCCATTCACAATTGATCTAGTTTTTGAACCGGTTCGATTTTCTCATTCGGTTTGACCGGTTTCCTTCCCGATTTTCCTTAGCTAAAAAGGATGGGGTTTATAGAAGTGCTCTCCCTTGGCTGTGTGCCACCACTTAAACTTTTTGGGAGACCTTCTTAATGGGAGCTCGAATAGCTCAGATAGGTCGGAGGCCTCGATTTTGGAACTTGGGGGCTAATATGCCCGATTTTAAAAATCTCAAACAGTGGGCCAGTGAGCACAAGTAGGAGCTCGTAAACAAACATGACTCTAAGCCATGAAAAGTTAAGTAAATGAATTGTTTGGCCAAGGTACTAAGACAGGACTGACATACTCGATAGATTAGTAGTAGTGTGACATGATAGGTCGATAGACTAGTCGAGACAAATAACTGCAAGTCAAGTTGAGGGTCGGGGCCGTTGGACTAGTGGCACCAAAGATTAAATGGCTTTGAGGAAAACTTTGTTTGTGCATTCACTTGAGGTTTGGAATCATTAAGATGCCCAAGAGGGGTTGTGATGTGTCCTAAGGGCTATTGGATGACATGGTGGCGATAAGGGAAAAGAGAATCTACTGAGTTTGTGTTTCTCATCGTACTAGTTAGTCATGGAGTTCTATGTTTGTACTCCATAGAATTCTGTGTTTGTACTCCACGGGGTTTCTGTATTTGGACTTCGCGAATCTGTTATGTTTGGGACTTCCTAAAGCATCTGTGCTTGAGTTTCATGTACACGAGACCGAGATATGGTCTCTATCCTCATACGGACACAAAGTTTTAATCATGTGTGTTCCCTTCATCATGAAGGGTGTGTGTTAGTTGATAAACACACCGGTTATGGTTGAGGAGTGAGTAATGGCGATGAAATTGAGATTTTGAAAATGAGAAATTTTAAAATAAGGAGTTTGGCATACTCCAATTTAAATATTTTCCCCCTAAAAGTCAAACTTTAAATATCCATTCACCGAGTCATTGAACTCACCCCCTTCCTTATATCCCTTTTTAGGTAACCAAGAGAAACCCACCCAAAGACCTCCTGTTAGTCACACCTACAAGACATGTATGTAAGTTAAAATTTTTATGCTGTTTTGATTTATGTATTCCAAGAAAGGTACAGGTTTAAAGGATTCCTTACTCATCCTGAGTTTTAAAAGAGGGGAAAACCCTTAGTAAACCTGAAAGAGTGGCGAGTTGCTCACAGGAATCCGAAAAAACCGGGTTGGGGCATGACAAAAATAGTTTTTTTAAAGGTAAAGTCCCAAAAGTTTGGCAAGAGATGAGATTGATTGAGTAGAGTAAAACTCATGTTAACAATGTGACGATGTTTGCATTCAACTAGCCATTTTGTTAGTGAACATGATAACATGAGATGTGATGAAGAATCCCTTGAGTTTGTTTGTTCACATTAAAAGATGTAAAGATAAATTCATTTGCACCATCTATAGACATCAGGAATTCCGAATCTAGGGTTAAACTCGCTTAGACCGAAAAACCTCCTTGAATTGGGATCGAAAATCCTAAAATGGAGGGTTGGAGTAAAAACTGAGTTGTAAAATTGGTTCAAAATCCAAAGATATGAGTGAGTTTCTAAGACCACTAGAAATACCCTCAAAAGATCCTTAAGAACTAGCAATCGAGAGGTGGAAAATGCCAATGTGAAAATTGGCCCAAATCGGAGTAAAAGCTGATTTATGCGAAAATGCCCCTGATTTTTAAGGAGATAAAAAAACTCCAAAAAGAGAAGATTTTAAGCCTAATCAAGGGGGGGGGGGTGAGAATTTGAATTTTTAGAAAAATAGATTAGGCAAAGAAGCAATCAAGTATGAGGTGAATCAGCCTCAGAATGGTCGGAACCGAATGAACCAACTTAGAATGGTAAACCCCTTGAATTTTAGAGAGTGCTAAATAAATCCAATTGAGGTTATTTTTAAGTTCATTCAATAGGAAAGTGAATATAGAATTTTTGAATATTTTTATTTTCTTAAGAATCGGCCGAAAAAAGGGGTGAATTGTGTCAAAATCACTAAAGGAGCTGATAAATTCACCAAAAATTGATTCGCTATAGTGTATACTGATCGGCGCGCCATGTTGGATGCATGCACGTGTCATCCTCTTCGCTCGACCCAAACCTGAAGTTTGTAGAAAACCCAATAATCATTGGCAAACAACTTGAACAACACTGCTTGGGGAAATTAATTTATCCACATGGCTAGATGCTATGGATTGATGAAAGAGAGTTATGGATGGATTGTCACAATAGTCTAGAATCCACCCGTATAAATAACATGTGTTCACTCATTAGAATTCAATCAGAATACTCTCTCAAATACAGACAGCTCCCAATTTCAGTGTCCCAACTTCCAAATAGCCTAGTTCTATCGTCTGGCCAACTTAGAAAGTGATCTTGTTGTCCTTGGAAAGCTGAGTAAGTAATCTTTCTAACCCCACCTCTCCCGACTCTAAACTCTCAATTTAATGAAATCGACATATTCACACAGTAACGAAGCTCCGATGGCTGAAAATAGAGTAGTTGCTTTGATGGCCAATTCTAGGGTTGCTTTAATGCACGGCATAATCGGCACTCGACGGTTGAGAAAAATTTAGTAGACACCCTATAAACCCCGTGCATTAACGACAAGGAAACTAGGGAAAGAACTAGTTAACCCAGGAGAGAAAATCGAACCATTTCACGAACCCCAATCATTAGAGAAAGGGAGAATGAAAAATTTACAAATCCCAGTGACCCAAATAGTCATAAAAGTCATGTAAAATGACTTTGGGATGAATTGGAAGTGAAAACCAGACCGGTTTTGGTGAACAAGACCTAAAACGGATTGAACTAGTTTGAACCACTATTGAACTAGTTTGTAAATTTATTTGTTTAGGTGGATTAAAAAAATTCAAATTGGATAATTGAAGCCACCATTGGATAGAGAATGAATTTAGAAAATTTTAATTTTGAAAAACTTGGTCGAATCAGGCTTGAACCGGCCAGTTTAAGCATTGAATTCGGTTTGGACCGGTCCGGTCTAGTTCGGAATAGTGTCATCTTCTTCCTTCAGATGACATCACTGTTTACTCGCCAAAAAAGCTAACAGCACCGACGAAGATGAAAAGTCTCAATTCAGGGCATTTTTACCATGAATGATCACCATAAAGGCACCAATATGATGGCCAAGGAGTGACTGAGCTTCCTATATAAAACCTCCTCCTCGATCATCCTCCTTACACCCGAAAATTCCTCTCTCTCTACTGCTCCAATTTTTGGTGACGCTCGAACCAGAGCTCCAACTTGGGCATTTTTCCGAGAGAACTAATGAAACTTTACTAACTAAATTTTTCCTCAATTAGATATGAATTGATGCAATTCTTGATCCTAAGAGAAACCCTAGGACGAGAGATATCTGCCCCAATCGAAAGCTCGGATCGCTACACCCTTGACAGTAGGCTTTCGAAGCTTTCTCTTTCTAAGTCCAATTTTTCGACGAAGCTTCGTTTGAGCTCAATTTAGATCCAAATGACGTGATTCAAAGTTCCATTGAATTGTGTGGAAGTGTAGGAACTCAATTTTACAATTTCAACAATTCAACCAATTTGAAAGTGGGAAATTGGGGGAAAATTTTGGGAAAATTTGGGAATTTCATAAAATTGAGGGACCAAAGTGCAATATCCAAAATTGAGGGCCAATTGGCCATGAAAAAAGATGTTGGAGGGCCAATTTGTTGTTTTTTAGAATTATTGGGGTCAAATTGCCATTTTTGTAAAGTGGGGGCAAAATGGCAATTTTTGAAAATTTGCGGACCAAATTAGAAATTTGGGAAACTTGAACCCCTTTTTGTGATTTTGAATAAATTGAGGATCCAAAGTGGATTTTAGAAGTTTTGGGACTCAATTTGGGGAAAATTAGCATTAGGGACCTAAAGTTAAGGAAAAGAATTTTAGGAACCTAAATGCAAATAATTAAAAGTTCGGGTATTTTGTTCATTCATGAGTAATGAAGGTTATTATGCCAAATGTTAATGAACAAGGATGTTCATATCGTGTAGGAACATGAAAGACCGGGAATGCCAGTAAGGATAAGCTCGCGCGGAGGCAGAAAGCTACTTTATGGGAAAATACACTGCACTTATCGGGTGAGTGGGATTTTTCATATCATACCCAGTTGGGATGATGAGTAACTTGGAAAGGAAAAACCACTACTAAGTGCATATTTTAACATCACACCTAGTTAGGGTGATGTGAGAAACACATGAGAAAACTACTTACTGATTGTAAGTAGATCATATCGGGTTGGTATGATGAACTTCCTAGAAGGAAGTAGAAAACCCGCTTACCAGTTATAAGCGGAGATGTCATCACACCCGATTGGTGTGATGGACAAGTGAAAATGTTATTTTGATAGAAGTGCTCTCTTCTGACTGTGTGCCAATGCTTATAAATTTTAGGAGACCTTCTTGACGAGAGCTCAAATAGCTCAGATAGGCTAGAGGCCTCAATTTTGGAACTTGGGGGCTAAAATGCCCAGTTTTGAAAATCTTGTACAGTGGGCCCCCAAGGCCAGTTGGCACGAGGAGGAGCTCATAAACAAACATCATGATAAGCCATGAAAATTTTAATGAATGATGTGATTTGGCCATGGTACCAAGATAGGATTGACATACTCGATGGAATGGCGGTAGTGCGACAAGACCAGGTCAACAGACCAATTTAGACAAACAACTACAAGTCAAGTTGAGGGTTGGGGCCATTGGACCAGTGTCACCAAATATTAATGGCTTATATGGAAAACTTTGTTTGTGCATGCACTTGAGGTTCATGACCATTAAGACACCTAAGAGGGGTAGTGATGTGTTCTAAGGGCTCGACATAGCTTCATGCGCATAAGACTGGGGTGGGGTTGGAATGAGATCTCTATCCTCACACGGACACAAAGTTTCTTTTTTGATTTGAGGGTTGGATTTCATGAACATCCACTCATTCCTAGGGTAGAAGTGGATGTGTAAACCATACCCTTTTGAGTTAAGGAAAATCGGGAAAAGATCCAGTCAAACCGAGTGAGAAACATCAGACCAGTTCACAAACCTGATCATTAGAGAACAGACAATTTGGAAGTTTACAACTCCCGGGTGATCAAAAGAGTTTATAAAATCTTGGAAAAGAACCTTAGGACAAATTTGAAGAGAAAAACAAGATCGGTTTAAATGAACCGGATCCAATTGGATTGAACCGGTTTATAAATTGAGTCGGTTCATGAAACGGAATTGATAGAGAAAGGGCAAACCGAGAAATTTATGAATCCCGAGTGCCATAAAGAGTCACAAAAGTCAAGAAAAAGGACTTTAGGATGAATTGGAGATGAAAACCAAAACAGTTCAGGTGAACCGGATCCGAACCGAATTGAACCAGTTTGAACAGGATACTAAATTCATTTTTCTAGGTGGCTTTAAAAAATTCAAATTTGACATTTAAGGCCACCATTGGATAGAAAATGAATTTAAAAATTTTTAAATTTGAAAAATTCGGTCGAATCGGGGGTGAACCGACCTGTTTAAGCTTTGAACCCAGTTCGGACAGGTCCAGTTTGGTTCGGAACAGTGTGGTCTTCTTCCTTCACATGATAGCACTGTTCACTCACCAGAAAATTGTACAGCGTCAATGAAGCTGAAAAGCCTATGGCCAGGGAGTTTCAGGCAATGAATGACCACCATTAAGGCACCAATCAGACGGCTAGGAGGTCCTTGAACTTCCTATATAAAGAGTCCAGCCTCATTCATCCTCTTCACCCCTAAAAACTCCATTCTCTCTCGATTGCTCCAATTTTTGGTGAAGCTCTAGCCAGAGCTCCAACTTGGGCATTATTCTAAGCCAGACAAGGTGGGGTCAAGTTCTTTAGAACTGTGGAGAAGTCAGCTACATGCGTGTAGTCTCCATTTTCTCCGAGAGTCACCGGAGAAACGCCAGTGTGATAGAACAGTGAAGCAGCTCCAGCGGACCGAAGCTGCCTTGTTTAGGCCGAGCTGAAATTGGGCAATTCGAGCCCTCCTCAAGCCAAACCAAACCCTTTCAACACCTCTACAGCCCTCCTACAGCTGAATTAGAGCTTAAAGGTAAGCCAATTCAGCTCCCCTCTGTAATTTTTGACTGGTGCTAGAGAGAACCGACAGAACTTCGATGATGAATTTCTCACTCAATTCGTCATTAATTGATGCAATTCTTGATCCTAGGAGGAACCTCAGAACACAAGCTATCTACCTAGATTGAAAGCTCGGACCACCGCGCCTCTGATGGTAAGCTTTTGAAGCTTTCTCTCTCTAAGTCTATTTTTCCAGTGAAGCTTCGTTTGAGCTCATTCCGATACCAAATTGTGTGATTCCAAGTGCAATTGAATCGTATGAAGGTGTAGGAACTCCAATTTAACTTTAACTTCAACAATTAAACTCATTTGATCAGTCAATTTGATGAAATTTGGGGAAAATTTGGGAATTTAAAAAATTAGAGTGACTAAAGTGCAATTTCATAAAATTAAGGACCAATTGGGCATGATAAAGATGTTGGAGGACCAATTGGGCAATTTTTATGGCAAAACTTTCCATTTTTGTTAAGTAGGAGCAAAATGGTAATTTCGGAAAAGTTGGGCGTCCAAATTCGAAATTTGTGAAATTAAACCACTTTCTGTGAATTTGAATAAATTGAGGTCCTAAGAGAAATTTTATAAGTTTCGGGACTCAATTTGTGGAAAAACTAGCATGAGGGACTTAGAGTTAAAGAAGAATAACTTTGGAGGCCTAATTGTAAATAAAGGAAAAACTTGGGTTTCTCGTTCATTTGGGATAAATGAGGGCTATTAGGCCAAAGAATAATGAACAAGAATGTTCATATCGTGTAGGAATATGATGTACTGAGAACGTTAGCTAAGACGAGTTCGAGTAACAACAACAAGCTGACTAAGAGAAATTTCACTACATGATTAGGTGAGTGGAATTTTTATATCATACTCGGTTGTGATGATAAGTAGCTCGAAAATGAAAATCCACTGCTAAGTTGTATTTTAAACATCACACCTGAGAGGAGTGATGTGAAAATGATGTGGAAAAACTACTTACTGATTGTAAGTAGATCATACCGAGTTGGTATGATGAAACTTCCTTAAAGGAAGTGGAAAACCTGTTCATCGGTTATTAACGGAGATGTCCTCATATTCGTTTGGTATGACAGACAGTTAAAAATATTTTGTCGGAAGTGTTCTCCCTTGAATGTGTGCCACTACTTAAACAATTTGGGTGACCTTCTTGACGGGAGCTTGAATAGCTTTGGTAGGCCAAAGGCCTCGGTTTTGGAACTTGGGGGCTAATATGTCCAAATTTTGAAAATCTCGAACAGTGGGCCCTAGGCTAGTTGGCACGGGCAGGAGCTCGTAAACAAACATGAATTATATGTCATGAAAACTTAAGTAATTGAATTGCTTGGCCTTAGTACCAAGACATGACCGACATACTCAGTCAACTAGCGGCAGTGCGACGTGACAGGTCTCCGGACTCGTCAAGACAAACAGCTACAGGTTTAGTTGAGGGTCAGGGCCATTGGTCTAATGTCACCACAAATTATATGGCATCATGTGAAAATGTTGATTGTGCATGCACTGTGTTTACGAGACCTTTAAGACGCCCAAGAGGGGTAGTGATGTCCCAGGGCCCTGGACGACCTGGTTGATATAAGGGCAGTTAGTCGTACCAGAAGCCTTGTGAAGTCCGACATAGCTTCAAGCGCATGAGACCAGGGTGGGGTCAAGATGAGGTCTTTGTCCTCATATGGACATGAAAAATTGTTATGGGATTGAGGGTCAGATGTCGTGAACATCCACTCATTTTTAGGGTAGAAGTGGACGTGCTTCTATCTAGGTGGCTCGTAAAGTTTTTCTAATGCCATAAGTGGGTGCAGTGGACGTACTGGCCTGTGATTGTGTGTTTGACCTTCATGATGAATTATGTGTGTTGGGTGATGACACATCGTGGTTAATAAGAAATAGTGATAAAAACTGAAATTTGAAATGAAAGGTTTTTAAAAGAAAATAAGGAGTCTGTTACACTCCAAAACAAACATTTTTTCTAAAAATGAAAATTTGAAAACCCATTCATTGAGTTGTTATACTCACCGACTCCCTAATATCCCTTTTAGGAATGCCAAGCCTTAGATCAGGAACGCCATCAATGGCTCATAACCTTACCAAGGAGGACGCTTGTCAAAAACCCTGTATCTCCCCATCTATTTCGTAACCATTTCTGTAATGGGGCTAATACCCTAACATATTGTATTACTTCTCCACTAATAAAGAATTTCAAGATCCTAAAAACTATATCTCTAAAAAATGATGTGACCATGTAGCTCGACTATAGGAAGATTGCCCAAGAAAAGCAACCAAACAAAACTTGTGACATCACGAAGACCAAGGAGATTTTTCATCCCAAATAAAGGAACAAATCAAGGGAATTATGGGGCAAAGAAGGCATGACAAGAGAATTGTCAAGGTAATTAAGGAGTTTAGGAGAACTCTTAAAAGTAACGGAGCAAGGAAACAATCTATTACAAGTGTAAGGAAATGAGACATGAAGTGAAGTATTGTCCCATACTACAAGGATTTAGGACAATATTCTCCAAGAATAACGCCCTCACATCTATAGGAAACCCGAAAGGATATCATCCCTAGACATACAACTCCTACTCGGAATTTCAACTACATCTAGGAGGAAACTCTTCAAGACCCTGAAGGTAGGACCTCGATAAACCACAAACAAAATAAAGAGAATTCTCCCTTAAAGAAGAATGTTCCAACAATTTAGGAGCAAAGAAGAGAGTGCATCCACAAGAGAAGACACACCAAGCAATTGACGACAAATGAGATGTCTTGGGATTGCAAGTACAAATCACTTTGGAAAAAACAGTGATGCCAAATAGAAGTTTCGGACCAACATGGCGGAAGGAAGCAAGTCATAACAACAAGATAATAAGTGAGAAAAAATGATACCCTAAGGAAGACTAGGAAGTAGAAAGGACTACACTCTAAAAGGGTAGCAAATTAGACATTAAGGACAAGAAGATTCGAGAAACAACTGCCCTAAGAGAATTAGACCAAAGGAATGGTAGGGACGAGGCAGTTAAAGAACTGATATTCGTGACAGTCACAGTTTAAGCTCCAACAAAGAAGGAAGAGGCGGAAAGGCCAAATATTGAGAAAAAGACAGAAAGAAATCCTTAAAAAAAGAGACTAGTGGCCAAATTAACGACTAAACTCAAGACAAGAGAGGAGTAGGAAAGCCTCTAACATAATAGTCAATAAATCTTGAAACAAGGAAGATGTGAGCTCTTCCTAGAAAGAAATAGACATGTACTAGGGTACGAGTGAGAACGAGGATGGAGTACGAAGGACGTACCCATAAGATCTCGAGAGTAAAGGTAAGAATGAAAGAATGACATCAAAGGACATCATCTAAAGTTAGGTGCCTTCAAAGATGAATGAAAAAGAAATTACGGGAGAAAATGATAAGAATCCTTCCAAATAAGTAAACCCTAAGAAAGGATACATGACCTAACAAAGAGGAAATGGAACCAGGTGACGAGAGATGAGGAGACGAATTTGCAAATAAAATGCATGCTAAGGAGAAAAGAACCTAGGGAAGTATATTAAGAGAATCCAAGGAATAAGTTAAACTCAAGAAGAGGGTAAGTCAGAAGATAACATCAAAAGATGTCGTACGAGTAAGAAATTGGTGGACTGCCCATAATAAGGGAATAGAGTAAAGCGTATCTAAGAAATCTTCGAGAGGTAAGTCCTCTAGTTAAGAAATGGGAATTTTAAGATAATGGAGGATTAATGGTGTGCAAATACCCAATTTAAAAGGGAGTGTGAAGAAAGGAAGAAAGAAATCTTCAAGGAATGGTAAGAAGGTTGAGCATGTTACTCTTAAGGTTAAAAATCTCTACTTTGAAGGACATAGTAGAGAATGAAAATCATTAAAGGAGAACTCTCTAAAAACAATGGAATCATGAAATGGAATCTCTACTCAATGAGTTTAGGGAAAAGGAAAATCCTTGAGTAAAGGACGTCACCAGAAATGAAGAAAGATATAAGAAGAGAAGAATCCCAGCATGTCGGTATGTCATTAGGAAGTCCGATGACTTGCACCAGAAAGACCTAACAAGGAAGTTGGGAAAGGGTGAGTAGGTAAGGAATGCTGACACAGTTGTGTAAAATATTTTGTCAAGGTATGCAGGACGACTGGATAATGGTAAAGGTAGTCAAGGAATACTACCCGGTAAAAAGAGGGATGAAGCTATTCAATCCCTGAAATGTTGGAGGGTTGAGAATACCCAGTAAGGAAGTATTCTAAAATTTAAAATGGTCAAAGACATGTTCTACAGTATGTCATGCTATAAGGGGCATGTAAACCTAACAGTTTCGAGGAAAAATGTGACTCAAGTAAGGAAGAGTCAGTTAATAAGCATGATGAGGTCAAACAAAATTTTGATCGAAATTAAAATAAATGACCGATGAAGGAAGGGTTAAAATAGGATGAAGGGTTAATAAAACTGAACCCTGTGAAAAACAAATACGCAATGCTCGGAAGAACACCGAGTTAAGAGTTTCAACGATGTAGAGAATAACTAGACACGGTAATGATTGGGCATCTTGGAATTCCCAATCAGGAAATTTTGAATAAGAATCTCAAGGGGAAGAATCTTGCCCTAAGCAAAGGAAGATGTGGACCTAGGGAAATACCTTTGAAACTCGCGGGCAAGACATACTAGTTATGATAAACTCCATGGAAGGAGTAAACAATGTAAAGGAAAGGAACTTCCTTAAGTGCATAATTTAAAGTGGTCTAAGTGGAAGAATGACCAAAGTGTTAACTTGTTCAAGTTAACATTAACGGAAGTTATCTTGGAGTGAAAAATGCTGATATAGTTTTGGGGAAAAAACTCCTAAAAGGAGGGGAGAGTTGTAAACCCCACCCTTTTGAGTTAAGGAAAACTAGGAAAAGAACCGGTTAAACCGAGTGAGAAACACCGAATTGGTTCACAAACCCGTTCGTTAGAGAATGGGCAATTTGGAAGTTTACAACTCTCGGGTGATCCAAAGGCTTTATAAAATCTTGGAAAAGAACCTAATGACAAATTTGAAGAGAAAAACCAGACCGATTCAGATGAACTAGATCCAATTGGATTGAATCGATTTATGAACCGAGTCCGTTCATGAACTGGAACAGATAGAGAAATAGCAAACTAAGAAATTTATGAATCCCGAGTGACCTAAATAGTCAAAAAAAGTCAAGAAAAAAGACTTTAGGATGAATTAGAGATGAAAACCAAATCGGTTCAGGTGAACCAGATCCGAATTAGATTGAACCAAATTGGATCGGTTTGAACCACTATGGAACTGGATACTAAATTCATTTTTATAGGTGGCTTTAAAAAATTCAAATTTGAGATTTGAGGCCACCATTGGATAGAAAATAATTTAGAAATTTTTAGATTTGAAAATTTTGGCCGAATCGGGCGTGAACTGGACAGTTTAAGCTTTAAATTTGGTTCGGACCGGTGTGGTCCGATTCAAAACATTGTCATCTTCTTCCTTTAAATGACAGCACGGTTCACTTGTCGAAAATTCGTATAGCGCTAATGAAGCTGAAAAGCCTCCAGCTAGGGAGTTTCAAGCAATGAATGACCGCCATTAAGGCGCCTATCGGACGGCCAGGAAGTTCCTGAGCTTCCTATATAAAGAGCCCCTCATCATTCATCCTCTCCACACCTAAAAACTCCATTATCTCTTGACTACTCCAATTTCCAGTGAAGCTCGAACCAGAGCTCTGACTTGGGCATTATTTTGAGTCAAACAAGGCGAGGTCAGGTTCTTTAGAACCGGGGAGAAGTCAGCTACATGTTTGTAGTCTCCATTTGCTCCAAGAGTCGCCAGAGAAATAGCTGTAGGTTTAATTGAAGGTCGGGGCCGTTGGGCCAATGGCACCACAGATTATATGGCATCATGTGAAAATATTGATTGTGCATGCACTATGTTTACGAGACCTTTCAGACGCCCAAGAGGGGTAATGATGTGTCCTAGGGCCTTGGACAATGTCGTCGATATAAGGGCAGTTAGTCGTACCAGAAGCCTCGCGAAGCTTGACATAGCTCCAAGTGCATGAGATCGGGGTGGGGTTAGGATGAGATCTTTTCCCGCATACGGACATAGAGAATTGTTACAGGTTTGAGGGTCAGATGTTGTGAACATCCACTCATTCTTAGGTAGAAGTGAACGTGCTTCTATCTATGTGGCCGGTAAAGTCGCTCCCACACCACAAGTGGGTTCAATAGACGTACTGTCCTACGATTGTGTGTTTGACCTTCATGATGAAGGATCTATGTTGGATGATGATACACCATGTTTAATAAGAAATGGTGATAAAAACCAAAATTTGAAATGAAAGATTTTTAAAAGAAAACAAGGTGTCTGGCACACTACAAAACAAACATTTTTCCTAAAAATTAAATTTTGAAAACCCATTCACTGAGTTGTTGTACTCACCCCACCCTTATATCCCTTGTAGGAAATCCCGAAAAGCCTACCCCAAAGAACCATCAACTATTACGCCTACGAGACAGGTATGATCAGTTTAAAATTTTATGCAGTTTTGATTTATGTTATTCCAGGAAAGGAGCAAGTTTAAAGGTCACCTTTCTCTTCATGGTCTGTAAACGAGGGGCAACCCTTAATAAATTGGGAGAGTGGCGGGTTGATCACGGGGATCCGACCAAATCGGGTCGGGGCGTAACAGGACGAGCTTCTATCTAGGCGGCTAGTAAAGTCGCTCCGACGCCACAAGTGGGTGCAATGGATGGGCTACCCTGCGAGTGTGTGATCACTTCATTGATGAAGAGCGTGTGTTGATTATTAAACATGCCTATTGTCGATAATGAGGAATTATGGTTTTGAATAACTAGGAATTCACTAAAGAAATGATTTTTAAAGGAAATTAGGAGTCTGACAAACTCCAATTTAAAACTATTTTATGTAAACTCATTTTCAAACATCCATTCACTAAGTTGTCGTCCTTTAGACATGTACCTTTTCTAAGAATAACATTAATTAAAATTGCATAAAATTTAAACTTACATACCTGTCTTGCGGGTTTAGCTAGCTGAAGGTCTTTAGGTAGGTTTTTCCCTTGGTTACCTGAAAAGGGGTAAAGGGAGGGGGTAATTTTGACAACTTAGTGAATGGGTGTTTGAATCATGAGTCTTAGAAAAAAAGTTTGAATTGGAGTATGCCATACTCCTTATTTTCTTTAAAACCATTCCTTCATCAATTTCTTGGTTTTCAAAACCATGACACATCATTAACCATAATCGGTGTGTTTAACAATCAACACACGCCCTTCATCATGAAGGGATCACACATTCGTAGGGCAGTCCGTCCATTGCACTCACTTATAGCGTCGGATAGACTTTATCGGCCACCTATATAGAAGCCTGCCCACTTCTACCCTTGGAATGAGTGGATGTACGCGATATCTGACCATCAAACTCGAAAAGAAACCTCGTGTCCATATGAGGATAGATACCTCATCCCGACCCCACCCCGGTCTCATGCGCATGAAGCTACGTCGAGCATACCTAACTGTTGGCACGACAAACTGCCCTTATCTCCACCATGTCATTCAGTAGCCCCTAAGACGCATTACTACCCCTCTTGGGTGTCTTGATGGTCATGAACCTTAGTGAATGCACAAACAATAATTTTCCATATAAGCCATTAATCTTTGGTGCCACTGGTCCAACGGCCCCGACTCTCAAATTGACCTACAGCTGTTTGTCTTGACTGGTCCATCGACCTGTCTCACCACATTGCCCCTGGTCCATTGAGTATGTCAGTCATGTCTTGGCACCATGGCCAAATCACATCATTTATTAAAATTTTCATGGCTTAATCTCATGTTTGTTTACGAGCTCTTACTCATGCCAACTGGCATTGGGCCCACTGTACGAGATTTTCAAAATCGGGCATTTTAGCCCCCAAGTTCCGAAACCGAGGCCTTTGGCCTATCTAAGCTATTCGAGCTCCTGTCAAGATGGTCTCCCAAAATGTTTAAGTAGTGGCACATAATTAGGGGAGAACACTTCTGACAAAAATAACTTTTCACCTATCAATCAAACCAACCATGTGTGAGGACATCTTCGCTCATAATTGATGAGCGAGTTTTCTACTTTTTTATAGGAAGTTCATTATACCAACCAGACATGATCTACTTACAACCAACAAGTAGATTTTCTGTGTGTTTTCTCACATCACCTCAACCAGGTGTGAATTTAAAATTCCACATAACAGTGAGTTTTCATTTTCGAGGTGTTCATCATCCCAACCGGGTATGATGTGAAAAATTTTCACTCACCCGATAGTGCAGTGTATTCCTCTTATTTGGCTCTTTGCTTCCATGCGACCTTGTCTTTGCTGACGTTCTTGGTCCATCATTTTCCTACATGATTTGAACATCCTTATTCATTATCATTTGGCCTAATAGCCTTCGTTACTCACGAATGAACAAAATACCCAAACTTTTTAATTATTTGTATTTAGGCCCCTAAAGTTCTTTTCCTTTAAGTTTAGGTCCCTAATGCCAATTTTCACCCAAATTGAGTCCCAAAACTTTCAAAAATTCATCATGGGTCCTCAATTTATCCAAAATCCCAAAAAGGTTCAAGTTTCCCAAATTTCCAATTTGGTCCCCAACTTTTCAAAAATTACCATTTTGCCCTACTTTACAAAAATGGAAAATTTAACCCCAATAATTCCAAAAATTGACCAATTGGTCCTCCAACATCTTTTTCATTGCCAATTGGCCCTCACTTTTGGGAAATTGCACTTTAGTCCCTCAATTTAACAAAATTACCAAAATTTTCTCCCAATTTCCCCCTTTCAAATTGGATGAATTTGATTTCATCAAATTGACCATTCAATCGAGTTTAATTGCTGAAATGGAAGGTTAAATTGTGTTCCTACACTTCCACATGATTCAATGGAACTTTGAATCACGTCATTTGGATCTGAATTGTGCTCAAATGGAGCTTCATTAGAAAATTGGATTTAGAGAGAGAAAGCTTTGAAAGGTTACCGTCGGGGGTGCGTCGGTCTGAGCTTTCAATCTAGGCAAATAGCTCTCATCCTGAGGTTTCTCCTAGGATCAAGAATTGCATCAATTCTTGCTGAATTGAGAAAGAATTTGGTCAGTGAAATTTCACTGATTCTATCTCTAACACTGATCGAACTTTATAGGGGGAGCCAAATTGACTTATATTTTAGCTCTAATTCAGTCATATGAGGGCTGTGGAAGTGTTGGGAGAGCTTCATTTGGCTTGAGAAGGGCTTGAATTGGCCATTTTTAGCTTGGCCAAAATAGGGCAGCTTCAGTCCGCTGGAGCTACTTCATTGTTCGATCACGTTGGAGCTTCTCTGGTGATCCTTGGAGCAAATGGAGACTACCGTCGGGTAGCTGACTTATGCCAGAATCTAAGGAATCCGACCTCGCCTTCTTTGGCTTAGAAAAATCCCGATGTTGGATCTCTGGTTTGAGCTTCACTGGAAAATGGAGTAGTAGTGTGAGAGAGGAGTTTTCATGTGTGAGTAGGATGAACGAGGAGAGGCTCTTTATATAGGAAGCTTGGGGACTTATTGGCTGTCCAATTGGCACCTTTATGGCAGTTATTCATTGCCTAAAACTCCATGGCAGGAGACTTTTCATCTTCGCTAGTGCTGCTTGATTTTCCAATGAGTGAACAGTGTTATCATCTGAAGGAAGAAGACTACAATGTTTTGAATCGGACCGGATCGGTCTGAATTGGGTTTAATGTGTAAACCAGCCGGTTTAGGCCCAATTTGATCGAGTTTTTCAAAATTAAAAATTTGTAAATTCATTCTTTATCCAATGATGGCTTCAATTCTCTAATTTGATTTTTCTAAGCCATCTAGAAAAATGAATTTAGAAACCAGTTCAATAGTGGTTCAAATTGGTTCAATACAATTCAGGTTGGTTCACATGAATCGGTTTGGTTTTCACCCCCAATTCATCCTAAAGTTCTTTCTCATGACTTTTGTGACTCTTTACGTCACTCGGGATTTATAAATTTCCCAGATTGCCCTTTCTCTATCGTTTACTGCTTATAAATCGACTCGGTTTTCTCTTTGAAAATATCCGGTTCTTTTTCTGATTTTTCTTATTATCAAAGGATGGGGTTTACAACTCTCCCCTCCTTTTAGGGGTTTTATCCCCAAAATAGTTACATTTTAAATAATTGAGGGTAACCATCCCTCATTACACGTTCGGTCTCCCATGTCTCTTCTTGCACGGGTCCGTTTTGCCAAAGAACTTTGACCATAGGAATCTTTTTATTCCTCAAGTTCTTATCCCTCTGGTCAATGATTCATACCGTTCTATTTGATAGGTCAAGTTCTCTTCCAGCTCTGGTGGGGGTCGGTCCAACACATGGCTAGGATTAGGCTGGTACATTCGAAGTACCAAAATATGGAATACATTGTTTATTCTCTATAGGTTTGGAGGTAGTTCCAATTTATAGGCCACTGGTCCTATCCTTTGGATGATGGGATAAGGACCGATATATCTTGGTTTCAAATTTCCTCGTTGTTGAAACCTAAGTATTCCCCTCCATGGGGATACCTTGAAAAACCCTTGGTCTCTCACATCAAACACCAAATTCCTTCTCCAATGACCTGCATAACTCTTTTGCCTGTTTTGAGAGGCCATAAGGTGACTCCTAATTAACTTAATTTTCTTTGTGACATCCTCGATTAGCTTAGCCCTTTCCAACTTCCTTTCCCCCACTTCTTCCCAAAATGAAGGGGTACAACAAGGTCATCCATAAAGGGCCTCATAAGGAGCCATTTGAATACTGACCTGATAACTATTATTGTAAGAAAATTCCATTAGGCACAAGTATTCCTCCCAACCTTTGTCCATGGTGAGTACGCATGCCCTTAGCATGTCCTCCAAGATCTAAATCGTCCATTCAGATTGTCCATTGGTCTAAGGATGAAACGCTGACTCATATGGAGCTTGGTTTGCAAGGCACTTTGTAAACTTGGCCAATCTTATTGTCTATCTAAAGTAAATCGGGGGTCTCTATCTGATACTATACTCACCGGGATGCCACAGAGTCTTATTGTCTCCCTCATGTACATGATGACCAGTTGTTCCACTCTATCTGTCACTCTTACGGGAAGGAAATGAGTGGATTTGGTCAATCTATCCACAATGACCCATATTGCGTCTCGACCCTTCCTGGTCACGAGTAGTCTTGTGACAAAGTCCATGGTAATGTGCTCCCATTCGATTATGGAATTGGTAAGGGTTGCAACAGTTCTGATGGTTTCTGATGCTCCGCTTTAATCTGCTGACATGACTAGCATCATATGACATATTCCATAATCCCCCTCTTCATTCCTTTCCACCAATATCCTTGTTTGAGGATGTGGTACATCTTAGTACTGCCCGGATGCATTGCATACACAGAATCGTGTGTCTCTTCCAGAATTAACCTCTTTAGCTCCTTATCTTGAGGCACACATACCCTATCCTTATAGGTTAGCACTCCATCACCTCACAAATGGTAGTCCAATTTCGTTTTTCTGTTAATTGGGTTCAAATAGGATTGGAGTTCCTTATCAGCCTTTTGTTGAGCCTTAATTTGCTTGGTTAGACTAGGTCTCACCACCATATTATCCAACAAGCATTTCTCCTACTGTTGCAACAAGGGTATGTAACTTGTGCCACCTCAGTTTGGTATTTGCAACTTAAGGCATCTGCCACCACATTTACCTTTCCGGGGTGATACTCTATTACAAGGTCATAGTCTTTCACCAATTCCAGCCATCTCTTCTGGTGTAGATTTAACTCCTAAGTTAAGAAATACTTGAGAATCTTGTGGTTAGTGTATATCCTACACTTAACCCCGTAGAGGTAGTGTCGCCAAAATTTTAAGGCAAACACTATCACAACTAATTTCAAGTCATGGGTTCGGTAATTTCTCTCATATACCTTAAGTTGTCGCAAGGCATAGGCGATAATCTTTTCTTGTTGCATCAGTACACATCTGAGTCCTTTTCCAAATGCATCACTATAGATGGTGTACTCTCCCACACTTGGGTAAGAAAGTGACCGTACCAGTGTAGTTGCCAATCGAGTATTCAACTCCAAGAAAGACTTCTCACAACTTTCATCCCATTTATACTTAACTCCCTTCCTAGTGAGCTGAGTCAGAGGGGCTGCTATCTTAGAAAAATCTTGCACGAAACGTCTGTAGTATCCTGCCAGACCTAAGAAACTTCGTATCTCTGAAAGATTCCTTGGTGCCTTCCAATCAGATATGGCTTCCACCTTGGTCGGATCTACCTTGACTCCATCCTTGGACACTATATGTCCTAAGAATCCTACCTCCTACAACCAGAACTCACACTATGATATATTTGCATATAAGTGTTTTTCCCTTAATATCTCCAAGGTGACTGTCAAATGTTCTTCGTGCTCCAACCTATTTTGTGAGTATATGAGAATATCATCTATGAATACTATCACGAACCTGTCCAAGTGTTGTTGGAACACTCAGTTCATTAATTCCATGAAGGCTACAGGGGCATTTGTTAATCCAAATGACATCACCCTGAACTCATAATGTCCATATCGAGACCGAAATGCCATCTTAGGAATGTCCTCCTCTCAAATCTTGAGTTGGTGATAGCCCGACCCAAGGTCTATCTTGGAGAAGTAGGTTGCTCCTTTTAGTTGATCGAATAGATCATCAATTCGTGGATATGGGTACATATCCTTGATGGTGACCTGATTCAACTTCCTATATTCTATGCACAGTCTCATGCTCCCATCCTTTTTCTTCACGAAAAGGACTGGTGCACCCCGTGGAGACTGGCTAGGATGTATAAAATCCCTCTATAATAGTTCGTCTAGTTGCTCCTTCAATTCCTTCAATTCTATTGGAGCCATGCGATAAGGGGCTTCAGATATGGGGTTTGTGCCTAGGATAATTTCTATAGTGAATTCCACTTGTCAACTTGGGGATAGTCCAGGTAATTCTTCTGAAAATACCTCTGGATAGTGTTTAACCACTGGCATGTCTTTGAGTCCCATCTTCTCAGATTTTTCGTTGATGACCATGGCCAGAAAAGTCATACAATCTTTTTATATCATCTTTTGGGACTTCATATGGGACACCATCTATACTCCACCCTTCCTTCTGTCTCCTTGAAATTTTAATCCATTTGTCTCGAGGGTATGGAAGGTCACCATCTTCTTTCCACATTCTATCCTAGCTTGATGATTACTTAACCAATCCATCCTAATGATCACTTCTACCTCATTTAGAGGTAACATAATCAAATCTACTTCAAGTTTGATTCCCCCAATCTTTATCTCACATCCCTTAAGCAGTTTGTTCCTATTTAACCCTTCTCCTAAGGGCGTGAGGATGTAGAGACTTTGTTCTAGAGGGGTGAGTTCTAGGGGTAAACTCAAAATTAAGTCCTATTTGGTGAAAGATCTCTCAACTCCTGAGTCAAAGAGGGTGTAGACCTTTTGTTCCCACAATTATACATACCTTGGTTGGAGAAATGCATACTTCTAGAGAAAATATTTCTTTTATTGAATAAGATTTCATTTATATAATCCTTATTAATCTAGTTGGGAGGGTTTTGGAATGTACCCGCTACAGTACTATGGTCTTTTCTAGCCTCTTCCTAGGTGAGGTTGTATACCCTAGCTGGTACTCCAGCTGTAGCGTCTGGTCTGGGATTCCTAGGGTTCCCTTGTGGTGGTCCAAGTGTATTCCTCTACTTGTTCTCCCTAAGAGTGGGGCATTCCATTGCAAAGTGCCCCACTTGTCTGCATGCAAAACAGGTTAAGCATGCTCCCTCATGGTGCGTTTAGCACCTAGGACAACGAGGATTTCCTTGGGGCAAGGTGGGGATTACTCTTTGGGGAGGTGGTGGCATGTCCTTACTCTTTTGAAATGCCACTCTATTTCTCCATCTTGGACCATTGTGCTCCTTTCGTCCTCCCTGATTGTCTTGACCCTTATCCTCCTTCTAGGTCTTTTACTCCATCTGATGGCATCGGGTTTGCACCAGTCGCTCACACTCATGAGCCATACTGATTACCGCCGCCAGGTTCATGGGGCATCCTAATATTCCCATACAGTGTTGTATGTCCATATTGAGACCATCCACGAATCGTTGGCATATATCTGTTGGCCCAGCTAGATCAGGAGAAAAGGGTCTTAACTCGTTGAATTTTGTTTCATAATTCGATATGTAGTTAAGCCCTTGCCGAAGTCGGAGGAAATCCTGCATCTTTTCGTTAATCAAATGGGGAGTTAGATACTCTTCCACGTACCTCTCCTTAAATTGTTCCCAGATGGGGGTGTAGGTATGTAGGTTTCGGACCAACACCATCTTTTGGCATTTCCCTCCAAAAAGAATTCTGTTAGGATCACCATATCCTCTGATGAAATTCTAACTATCCCCATCAGCTTCTTAACATTTGCTAGCCAATCCATGGTAGCACTAGCATCTTTCTCTCTGAGGAAAGGCTTATACCCCAGTTGACGGAGAGTCTTGAGATTTTTGAGAATGTTAACTGAAGGGGGATGGCTAACAGGAGGAAGATGGGATTGTACTTCCTCTGGTGCAACCCGAGAGTTGGTGCCTACCTCAAGGATGAGGTTAAGTTACCCAAATACACGAGTGAACTCCTCGTACAACCTTGTTTGGGCTCCTTGAGGATTTTCCACAAGGAGGGGTGGCTGGGTATTGTCGGAGACTGCAACTTTAGTTCTCTTGTTTCCTTTCTTGGGAGCTATTTTTAAATTTTAAAATTATCTTTATTAGTTAATATGTTCTTTAGTCTTGATAATGTATTTGAGGAAACAAGCTCTGATACCACTCAAGTTGTCATGCCCCGACCCAGTTTGGTCGAATCCCCTTGAGCAACCTGCCACTCTCCTGTTTTATTAAGGGTTTTTCCCTTTCTTTAAACCATGAGGAGTAAGGCGTCCTTTAGACCTGTACCTTTTCTTGGAATAACATTAACCAAAACTGCATAAAATTTAAACTTACATACCTATATTGTAGGTTTAGCTAGCTGAAGGTCTTTAGGTAGGTTTTTCTCCCGGTTACGTAAAAAGGGGTAAAGGGAGGGGGTGAGTTCAACAACTCAGTGAATGGGTGTTTGAATAATGAGTCTAAAAAATAGTTTAAATTGGAGTGTGCCAGAGTCCTTATTTTCTTTAAAACCATTTTTTCCTCAATTTCTGAGTTTTCAAAACCATTACACATCATTAACCACAGTCGGTCTGTTTAGCAATCAACACACGCTCTTCATCATGAAATGATCACACATTCATAGAGCAGCACATCCACTACACCCACTTGTGGTGTCGGAGCGACTTTACCGGCCACCTAGATAGAAGCCCGTCCACTTCTACCTTAGGAATGAGTGGATGTACGCGACATCCGACCCTCAAACCTGAAAAGAAACTCCGTGTCCATATGAGGATAGAGACCTCATCCCGACCCCACCCAATCTTATGCGCATGAAGCTACATTAAGCTTCCTTGACTGCTAGCACGACAAACTACCCTTATGTCCACCATGTCATCCAGTAGCCCCTAGGATGCATCACAACCCCTCTTAGACGTCTTGATGGCTCCGAAACTAAGTGCATGCACAAACAATAATTTTCCATATAAGCCATTAATCTTTGGTGCCACTAGTCCAATGACCCCGACTCTCAACTCAATCTGCAGCTATTTGTCTCAACTGATCCGTCGACCTGTCTCGCCGCACTATCGCCAATCCATCGGGTATGTAGGTCATGTCTAGGTACCATGGCCAAATCACATCTTTCATTAAAAATTTCATGGCTTAATCTCATGTTTGTTTACGAGCTCCTGCTTGTGCCAACTGGCCTTGGGCTCACTGTACGAGATTTTCAAAATCGGGCATTTTAGCCCCCAAGTTCTAAAACTGAGGCCTCTGGCCTATCTAAGATATTCAATCTCCCATCAATAAGGTCTCCCAAAATGTTTAATCAATGGCACATAGTTAGGGGCAAACACTTCTGACAAAAATAAATTTTCACCTATCCATCACACCAATTGAGTGTGAGGGCATCTCCACTCATAATCGATAAGCGAGTTTTCTACTTCATTCCAGGAAGTTCATCATACCAACCGTGTATAATCTACTAACAACCGTTAAGCAGTTTTTCCGCATGTTTTCTCACATCACCTCAACTAGGTGTGATGTTAAAATTCTACATATTACTGGGTTTTCATTTCTGAGGTACTCATCATCCCAACTATGTATGATGTAAAAATTCCCACTCACTCAATAGTGCTATGTATTCCTCTTATTTAGCTCTTCTCCTCCAAACGAGCTTGTCTTTGCTTGTGTTCCCGGCCCCTCGTGTTCCTACAAGATTTGAACATACTTGTTCTTTATCATTTGGCCTAATAGCCTTCATTCCTCATGAATGAACAAAATACCCTGTAAACCCTGCCCTTTTGAGTTAAGGACAATCGGGAAAAGAACCGGTCAAACCGAGTAAGAAAATCGAACTAGTTCAGAAACCCGATCATTTGGGAACAGACAATTTTGGAAATTTACAACTCCTAAGTGATCCAAAGGGTTCATAAAACCTTGGAAAAGAACCTTAGGACAAATTGGAAGAGTAAAACTAGACTGGTTTAGATGAACCAGATCCAACTATATTGAATCGGTTTATGGACCGAGTCGGTTCATGAACCGGAACCGATAGAGAAAGGAAAAACTGGGAAATTTATGGATCCTGAGTGACCCAAAGAGTCCCAAAAGTCATGGAAATGGACTTGAGAATGAATTGGAGATGAAAACCAAACCAGTTGAGGTCAACCGGATCCGAACTAGATAGAACCATTTTGAACTGGTTTGAACCACTATTGAACTGGATATTAAATTCATTTTCTTGGTGCTTAAAGAATTCAAATTTGAGATTTGAGACCACCATTGGATAAAAAATGAATTTATATGAATTTAGAAATTTTTAGATTTGAAAAATTCAGTCGAATAGGGGAGAACCGGCCGGTTTAAGCTTTGAACCCAGTTCGGACCAGTCTGATCCAGTTCAGAACAGTGTCGTCTTCTTCCTTTAGATGACAGCACTGTTCACTCATCGAAAAATCACACAACACCGATGAAGCTGAGAAGTCTCCAGTCAGGGAGTTTCAGGTAATGAATGACCACCATTAAGGTGCCAATCGGACGGCCAAGAAGTCCCCGATCTTCCTATATAAAGAGCCCCTCCCCATTCATCCTCTCCACACCTGAAAAGCTCACTCTCTCTCAGTTGCTTAGTTTTCCAGTGATGCTCGAACCAGAGCTCTAATATAGGGTCATTTTGGAACAAAGAAGGTGAGTTCAGGTTCTTTAGAACTAGGGAGAAATCAGGTACATGCCTGTAGTCTCCTCTTGCTCCGAGTGTCGCCGGTGTGATGGAACACTGAAGCATCATCGACAGACCGAAGTTGCCCTGTTTCGTCTGAGCTGAAATCGGCTAATTCGAGCCCTCATCAGGCCAAACTAAGCCCTTCCAACACTTCCTCAGCCCTCCCACGGCTGAATTATGATTGAAAGGTAAGCAGATTTGGCTCCCTTCTGTAATTTCTGGCTGGTGCTAGAGAGAGAACCGACAAAATTTTGATTATGAAATTCTAACTCAATTTGGTATCAATTCTTACAATTCTTGATTCTAGGATGAACCTCAGGATGAGAGCTATCTGCCCAGATCAAAAGCTCAGACCCCCATGCCACGATGGTGAGTAATTGAACCTTTCTCTCTCTATAGTCTATTTTTTAGCGAAGCTCCGTTTGAGCTAGTTTCGGTATCAAAACTTGCAATTCAAAGTGCTATTGAATTATATAAGATGTATGACCTCAATTTCAACTTCAATTTCAACAATTAGAAGTGTTTAATTGGTGAATTTGATGAAATTAAATTCGACTGTGTTAGGAAGTTGAAATTGGAGATTTTTAAAAATTCGAAGGACGAAGATGCAATTTTATAAGAGGGTCAATTGGGTATGATAAGAGAGGGCCAATTAAGGAATTTTAGAATTTTTGGGGTGAAACTTACCATTTTTGTAAAGGAAGGGCAAAATGATAATTTTGGAAAAGTTGGGGGACCAAATTGGAAATTTGAGAAACTAAACCCCTTTTTGTGAATTTAAATAAAATGAGGTCCTAAGATAAATTTTAAAAGTTCTGGGACTCAATTTGAGGAAAAACCGACATTAGGGACTTAAAGTTAAAGAAAAATAACTTTAGGGATCTAATTGCAAATAAATAGAATGTTTAGTTTTCTCATTCATTTGGGATGAATTAAGGCTATTAGACTGATGGATAATGAACAAGGATGTTCATATCATGTAGGAATATGAAGTACCAGGAATGCCAATAAGGACAAGCTCGCGTGAATACAAAGAACCGATCGAGTGGTATTCAAATACATTAACGGGTGAGTGGGCTTAATAATGTCATACCCGGTTGGGATGATGAGCACAATTTAAAAATTAAAAATCCCTTACCATTTTTTAGTGGAAATTTTATATCATACCCGGTTAGGGATGATAAGCACCTCGAAATGAAAACCCACTACTTAGTGGTATTTTAAACATTACAACTTAGAGGAGTGATGTGAAAATCACGCAGAAAAACTACTTACCGGTTGTAAGTAGATCATACCCGGTTGGTATGATGAAACTTCCTTGGAGGAAGTGGAAAACCTGTTAATTGGTTATGAGCAGAGATGTCCTTATACCGGTCGGTATGATGGACAGTTGAAAACATATTTTTGTCGGAAGTGCTCTCCCATGACTGTGTACCATTGCTTAAACAATTTGAGAGACCTTCTTGACGGGAGCTCGAATAGCTCTTATAGGCTGGGGGCCTCAGTTTTGGAACTTGGTGGCTAATATGCCCGATTTTGAAAATCTCAAACAATGGTCCATAAGCCAATTGGCACGAGCAAGGGCCCGTAAACAAACATGAGATATGTGCCATAAAGCTTTAAGTAAATGAATTGTTTGGTCATGATACCAAGAAAAGACCGACATATTCAGTCAACAAGTGGCAGTGCAACATGACAAGTCTCTGGACTAGTCAAGAAAAATAGTTGCAGGTTGAGTTGATGGTTGGGGTTGTTGGATTAGTGGCACTATAGATTATAAGGTATGATGTGAAAATACTGATTGTGTATGCACTGTGTGTACGGGACCTTCAAGACGCCCAAGAGGGGTAGTGATGTGTCCGAGGGCCCTGGACGACCTGGTGGATATAAGGGCAGATCGTCGGACCAGGTAACCTTGTGAAGCTCGACATAGCTTCATTGTGCACGAGACCGTGGTGGGGTCGGGATGAGGTCTCTATCCTCATATGGGCATGAAAAATTGATTTTGGGATTGAGGGTCAGATGTCGCGTACATCCACTCATTCTCAAGGTAGAAGTGGATGTGCTTCTATCTAGGTGGCCGGTAAAGTCGCTCCGACGCAACAACTAGGTTCAGTGGACGGGCTGGCCTGCGATTGTGTATTTTGAACTTCATGATGAAGGATGTGTGTTGGGTGATGACACATTGTGATTAATAAGAAATGGTGATGAAAAGAGAGATTTGAAATGAAAGGCTTTTTGAAAGAAAATAAGGAGTCTGACACACTCCAATACAAATCTTTTTCCTAAAAATTAAATTTTAAAAACACATTCACTGAGTAGTTGTACTCACCCCCTCCCTTACATCTCTTTCAAGAAATCCTGGAAAGCCTACCATCAAGGACCACTCATTAATATGCTTGCTTGTGAGACAAGTATGATAAATTTAAAATTTTATACATTTTGATTTATGCTATTCCAAGAAATGTGCAGGTTTAAAGGGCACCTTACTCTTCATGGTTTATAAACAAGGGGCAACCCTTAATAAATAGGGAGAGTGGCGGGTTGATCACGGGGATTCGACCAAACCGGGTCGGGGCGTGACATACCCAAACTTATAATTGTTTGTATTTAGGTCCCTAAAGTTCTTTTTCTTTTACTTTAGGTCCCTAATGCCAATTTTAAAAAATTCATCATGGATCCTCAATTTATTCAAAATCCCAAAAAAGATTCAAGTTTCCCAAATTTCCAATTTGGTCCACAACTTTTCAAAAATTACCATTTTGCCCCTACTTCACAAAAATGGCAAATTCCAAAAATTGATCAATTGGTCTCCAAAATCTTTTTCATGGCCAATTGGCCCTCAATTTTGGAAAATTGCACTTTAGTCCCTCAATTTTATGAAATTCCCAAATTTCCCCAAACTTTTTCCCCAATTCCCCCCTTTCAAACTGGCCGAATTTGATTTTATCAAATTGACCATTCAATTGGATTTAATTGTTAAAATTGAAGGTAAAATTAAGTTCCTAAACTTTCACATGATTCAATGGAACTTTGAATCGCGTCATTTGGATCCAAATTGAGCTCAAATGGAGCTTCGTTGGAAAACTAGACTTAGAGAGAGAAAGCTTGGAAATCTTACCATCAGGGGTGCGGCGGTCCGAGCTTTTGATCTGGGCAAATAGCTCTCGTGCTGAGATGCCTCTTAGATCAAGAATTACATCAATTCTTGCCAAATTGAGGGAGAATTTGGTCAATGAAGTTTCATCGATTCTCTCTCTAACACTAATCGGAATTTATAGAGGGGGCCAAATTGGCTTTTTTTCAGCTCTAATTTAGTTGTATAAGGGTTGTGGAATTGTTGAGAGAGCTTGGTTTGGCCTGAGAAGGGCTCGAATTGGCCATTTTTAGCTCAACCAAAATAGGTCAGCTTTGGTGTGCCATAGCTACTTCACTATTGAATCACGTCGGAGCTTCTCTGGTGATCCTTAGAGCAAATAGAGACTACGGTCGAGTAACTAACTTCTCCTCGAATCTAAGGAACTCGGCCTAGCCTTCTTTGGCTTAGAAAAACCCCAATGTTGGAGCTTTGGTTCGAGCTTCACCGGAAAATGGGGCAGTAGTGTGAGAGAGGAGTTTTCATGTGTGAGGAGGATGAATGAGGAGGGGCTCTTTATATAGGAAGCTTGGGGACTTCTTGGCCATCCGATTGGTGCCTTTATGGCGGTCATTTATTGCCTTAAACTCCCTGGAAGGAGACTTTTCATCTTCGTTGGCGCGGCTTGATTTTTTGATGAGTGAACAATGATGTCATCTGAAGGAAGAAGACGACAATGCTCCGAACCGGACTGAATCGGGTTTAATGCTTAAACCGGTCGGTTTAGGCCCGATTTGACCAATTTTTTCAAAATAAAAAATTTATAAATTCATCTAAATTCATTCCCTATCTAATGTGGCTTCAATTCTCTAATTTGAATATTCTAATCCACCTAGAAAAATTAATTTATAAACCGGTTCAATAGTTGTTGAAATAGGTTCAATCTGGTTTAGGTCTGGTTCAGTTGAATCGATTTGGTTTTCACCCCCAATTCATCCTAAAGTCCTTTCTCATGACTTTTATGATTCTTTAGGTCACTCGGGATTTATAAATTTTCTGGTTTGCCTTTTCTCTACCAGTTACTATTTATAAACCGACTCTGTTTTCTATTTGAAAATGGCTAGTTCTTTTCTCAATTTTTTTAGTGTCAAAGGATGGGGTTTACACCCAAGTCCTTGTCTGGATGCATCACTATAGATGATATACTCCCCCACACTTGGGTTAGGCAGAGTGAGTATGGGCGCCATTATTAAGTGGGACTTTAATTATATGAAGGATTTCTCACAGGTTTCATCCCACTTATACGCCACTCCCTACCTTGTGAGACGGGTTAAAGGGGTCGCTATTTTGGAGAAGTCCTGTACAAATTGTCGGTAGCACACTCCAAGAAGATGCATATCTTGGAGGAGTTCTTGGGTGCCTTCCAATCAGATATGTCTTCTACCTTGGCCAGATCTTCCTTGACTCCATCCTTGGACACTATGTTTCCAAGGAACCCCTTTTCTTGAAACCAGAACTCACACTTGGAAAACTTTGCATATAAGCAATTATTTCATAGGGTCTCTAAGGTGATGGCTAGATGTTCCTCGTACTCCATCCTAATACAATCACGAACTTGTCCAAGTCAGACTAGAACACATGGTTCATCAGATCCATAAAGGCTGGAGGGGCATTTGTCAAGCCAAAAGGCATCACTCTTAATTCATAGTATTCGTATCGGGACTGAAATGCGGTCTTAGGTATATCTCCCTCTTGGATCTTGAATTAGTGGTATCCTGACCGGAGATTTATCTTGGAGAAATAAGTCACCCTTTTAGTTGGTCGAACAAGTCATCAATTCGTGGAAGTGAGTACTTATTATTTATGGTGACTTGGTTCAACTTTCAATAATCTATACATATCCTCATACTCCCATCCTTCTTCTTCACGAACAGTACTAGTTCACCCCATAGAGACTAGTTAGGGCATATGAAACCCTTCTCCAGTAATTCGTCTAACTGTTCCTTTAACTCCTTTAGTTTTGCTGGAGCTATACGATAGGGGGCTTGGGATATGGGATGTGTCCCAGGAATTATGTCTACAGTAAATTCCAATTGATAGCTTGGGGGTAATCCTGGTAGTTCCTCAAGAAATACATCTGGGTAGTGTTCAACCACTAGGATGTCCTCTGGTCCTTTCTTCTTTAACTTCTCATTGATAATCATTGTGAGAGAAGCTTTGCAACCCTTCTGCATCATCTTCTAGGCTTTTATATGTGACAGCAAGTGCATTTCTCCCTTCCTCTTGTCTCTTTGAAAACATAGTCCGAGTGTCTCGGGAGTGTGGAAAGTTATAACTTTCTTTCCACAGTCCATCTTGGCTTGGTGTATACTTAGCCAATCCATTCCTATTATTATTTCTACCTCTCTCAAAGGTAATGGAATCAAATCTGCCTTTATTTCTACCTCCCGTTTTACTCCACAAATCTTAATCTCACATCCCTTTAATTTTTGTCTCTATTTAGCCCTTCTCCTAGGGGTGTGAAGATGTTAAGACTTTGTTCTAGGGAGGTAAGTTCTAGTGGAAGACTTGGAACTAAATCTTTCTTGATAAAGGACCTCTCAACTCCTGAGTCAAAGAGAGCATAGGCTTTTATCCCCCATAGTTGTATGTAGCCTGAGCGAAGAAATGCACATTTTTTTAGAAAGATTCGAATATCTTTATTGAGTAGGATTGAATTACAACTTTTATCTAATGTTGGTCAAGGAGGGTTTCGAAAGTACCCGCTACAGTACTAGGATCTTTTTAGGCCTCCTCTTGTGTGAGGTTGTACACCCTAGCCGGTACCCTTGTTGTGGTGGTTGTGTCCTTTATTATGCCTAGAGTACTCAGGTTCCCTTGGGGTGGTTCAACTGTGTTCCACTGCAAATTCTGTAAACCCCGTCCTTTAAATATAAGAAAAGTTGGGAAAAGAGCCGATCATTTCAAAATAGAAAATCGAGCTAGTTAAAGAACCATAACCGATAAAGAAAGGATAAAATGGAGAATTTGAAAATCCTAAGCGACTCAAAGAGTCATAAAAATCATGGAAAGGAACCATAGAACAAATTGGAATAGGAAATCGAACCGGTTTAGGGTGAACCAGACTTGACTCGAATTCTAAATTCATTTTCTTTGTGGCTTAAAATGTTCAAATTGGGAAATTGAAGCCACCATTAGATAAAAAATAAATTTAGATTAATTTAGAAATTTTTAATTTTGAGAAAACCGGTCCAATTGGGGCTGAACCAGCCGATTTTCACCATTGAACCCTGTTGGACCGGTCCGGAAAAATGTCGTCTTCTTCCTTAAGATGACAACACTGTTCATTGGTTCCGAAACTTTCCTTCTCCGGTGAAGGAATATTGGCTTTGATCAGGAAATTTTTGGGTGAGGATAATCTCAACCAAAACGGAAAGTAGTCAGGCAGAGGGTCTCCGAGGACCTCCGGAGATACGCTAGCAAAATCAAACAGTGAAGCAGCTCCAATAGACTAAAGATGCCCTATTTTGGCTGAGCTGAAATTAGGAAAATTTAGACCTTCTCTTGCCAAACCAAGCCTCCCCAATGCCCCGATGACCCTCACATGGCCTCAACAGAGCTAAAATGTAACCTAATTCGACCCTCCTTCATCGTTGCAGATCGGTGTTAGAAAGAGAAAGTGTCGAATTTCACTGATAAAATTCACCCTCATATTGACCTAAATTGTAGCAATTCTTGATCATAGAAGTAACCGATGGACAAGAGCTACCTCTCCGGATTGAGAGCTTGGATCGCTGCCCCTTCGACGGTAAGCTTTGAAAGCTTTCTCTCTCTACAAATTGTTTTCCGATGAAGCTCCATTTGAGCTCATTTCAAACCCAAAAGTTGTGATTCAAAGCTCAATTGAATTGTATGGAAGTGTAGGAACTGATCCATGCCCCCAATTGGAGCAATTAACCTCGACTGAATGGCCAATTTGAAGAAATCAAATTTGGTCAGTATGAAGGGGAGAAATTGGGGAAAATTTTATGTAAAATTGGGGATTTCAAAAAATTGAGGTACCTTCATGCAATTTCTCAAAATTGAAGGCCAATTGGCAATGAGAAAGATGATGGGAGACCAATTGGTCAATGTTTGAAAGATTTGGGGCCAAATTGATATTTTTGGAAAGTAGGGGCAAAGCTATAATTTTTCAAAAATTAGGGACCAAATTTTTAAATTTGGAAAACTTGAGCCCCTTACACAATTTTGCATAAATTGAGGATCCAAAGAGGATATTGGAAACCTTGGGAATCAATTTGGGATAAAGTTAACATTAGGGACCTAAAGTTAAGAAAAATGAACTTTAGGGATCTAAGTGTAATAAACCAAAAATTATGAGCCTAGACGCTCATACGTGAGAAAACGATGGATGTCATGCCTAATCATAATTGATAAGGATACTCAAACTGTGTAGGGACATGAGGGATCATAACGTCGGCAAGGAAAAGCTAGCATGGACTTAGAAGCTGACTAGGGACGAACATGTCACGGTCACTGAGTGAGTGGGCATCTTTATACATCATACTCGGTTGGGGTGGTAAGCACCATTTTGAAATGAAAATCCACTAGTGAGTGGGAATTTTATAACGTCATACCCGGTTTGGGTGATTAGCACTTTATTATAGGAAAACCTACTTACCAGTTGTGAGTAGGAATAAATGAACATCATTCCCGGTTGGTATGATGCATTTCCTTAAGGAAAGGATAAACCTGCCTACCGATTGTAAGCGGAGTTAAAAAGTGAATTTTGTCAGAAGTGCTCTCCCAGACTGTGTTCCAATACTTCAAACATTTGGGAGTTATTCTTGACGGGAGCTAAAACAACTCATATAAGTGCCAAATGCCCATTTTTGGAAAACACGTGCAGTGGGCCTAAGGCCAGTGGGCACGAGCAAAAGCTCATAAATAAAATTGATTAAGAAGAGCTATGAAAATTCCCAATGAAAATGATTATGTGTACGCCATGGTACCTAGTCAGGACCGACATTGCTAGATGGACTAGTGGCACTGCGTCGGGGCTAGGTTGACAGACCGGGTTAGACAAACAACAGCATGTCGGGTTGAGCGTCGTGTCCGTTGGACCGTTGGCACCAAAGATGATGGCTATTATGTAAAAAATCTTGTTTGTGAATGCACTTGTGCTACTGGACCATCAAGACGCCCTATGGGGTAGTGATGGGTCTCAAGGGCTGTTGGATGACTTGGGGGTGATAAGGGTAGTTTGTCGTACCAGTCAGTCATGAAACTCTAGGAGCTTCTTGTGCGTGAGACCAGGATGGGGTTAGGAGAAGGTCTCCATCCTCATACGGATACGAAGTGTTATTCGGGTCTGAGGGTTGGACGTCTAAAACGTCATCTCAGACCTAGGGTAGAAGTGGACAGGCTTCTATTTTGGTGGATGGTAAATATGCTCCGATCCACAAGTGAGTGTAGAGGACGGGCTGCACCTGCAAATGTGTGTACCCTTCTTAATGAAGGGCATGTGTTTGTTTGCTAAATGCCTCACGAGGCATGGGGATAGGCTAGGAAATCTAAACACACTTACTATGGAAATGGGAAAAAGGTTTGGAAACCTGAATTTTAGGAAATATCTATTTAAAAATGGAAATGTTAACCTTGGCATGGTAAAATGAAGATGTTTTAAAAACCCACTCCCAACAATCGCTCACTAAGTTGTAGAACTTACCCCCTCCCTTTTACCCCTTTTAGGTAACTGAGGTAAAACCAACCTCAAAGACCCTCCTGTATTCGAACCGTATGACAAGTTTGTCTATTTTAATATATTCTATTTTGTATAATGTTATTCCAGGAAATACATAAAAAAGAATGCCTTACTTCTCACAGTTCAGAAAATGGTGAAACCCTTCATAGACCAAAGGGAGTGGCGGGTTGCTCACGGGGATCTAACCAAACTGGGTCATGGCGTGACAACTTGAGTGGTATCAGAGCTAGGTTTCTCGAATATATTATCAAGACTATATAACATAGTAACTAAGAGCAATAAGTTTTAAAATATTCAAATGACTCCTAAGAGAGAAACCAAGAAAACTAGGACTGTTGTCACCAACATCACCCAACACTCTGTCCTTAGACAACCCTAGAAGCTTTTAATGCCCAAGGCATAGTAGAAGTCCCAAAGGACCAAATGGGGAAGTATCCAGGAGTATGGTGCTAGGATATGCTAGGGTCACAGCCCTGAGTATGAAGGGAGCCAAGCCTGAAGCCCGGAATGCCAGCAAGAGCGTATAACCTTACGAAGGAGGACACTTATCAAGAACCCCATAGCTCCTTATCTATTCTATGAACACTTTTTATAATAGAGCTAAATCCCCAACATATTGTACTCCTTCTCCATTAATGAAGAACCCCAAGTTCATAAAACCATATCTCTAAAAAATGATGTGACCTTGCACCTCAGTTGTAGGAAGATTGCCCCAAGAAAAGTAACCAAACAAACCCGCGTTACCCTAAACACCATGTAGACCAAGGAGAATCCCATCCCAATTAAGGAAATGAACTAAGGAACTAAGGAGTCTAGGAGAACTCTTAGTGTAACCCCTTGGCAAAGAGGACTCGACATGAAAACTGTTGAGATGTTCGTTCTTGAGGATGGCAAAGTATAGATCCACCAACAATCCCATAGATAAACTCCCCAATGCTTAAAGTATAAGAGGAACCACAAAGGTCCACACAAGGAAATGATCTGTTACATGTGTGGATAATAGGAATACTACATGAGGAAGTGTCCAACACTACTGAGGACAGGTACCAAGATAACCTGTTATAGGTGTATAGGAATAGGGCATATAGAAAACAATTGTCCCACACCAAAAGGATTTGGGGTAATGTCTTCAAAGAACAACAACACCTCAACTACAGTAGTCCGAAAGGATACCACCTCAAGAAACACGACTCCTATTCATAATTTCAACCACATCCAAGAGGAAGCTCTTCAAGATCCTAGCGTGGTGGTTGTACTTCCCGACCCACCATTGTAACAATCCCCCTTTAAGAAAAGCTAAAGCCCCAAGTTTGTAATCCTACTTCGAAAGTAAATTTTGAGTTCCTAAAACTTTTATGTTCCTCAATGATGATGCGATGGTGTGCCTCAACTACATGAGGAATGGAAAAGGACTGAAGATAGGACCTTGATAAACTACAAACATAACATAGTGCAGATGAAAAGAATTCTTCCTTAAGAAGAAATTTCCAGCCATCTAGGAGTAAGGAAGGAATTGCCTCCACAAGAGAAGACAAGCTTGAGCATTAGGCGATAAATGGGTTGTCTCGGGATGGCATGTGCGACCTACTTTGGAAAAAGCAGAGGAGCCAAATAAGAGTTTCGGACAAACATAGTGGAAGGAAGCAAATCGTAACAATGAGATAGTCAAGAAGAATAAACGATGCTCTAAGAAGGACCAGGAAGTAGTAAAGACTACACCCTAGAAAGGGAAATATGATGAATATTAAGAACAAGTAGACTCAAGAGACAACTGTCTCGAGACATCTAGACAAGGAGAGTAGTAGGGACGAGGTAGTTAATAAACTGACCGTCATAGGAATCATGGACTCATACCCCAGCAAACATGGGAGAAGTGGAAAGGCCAAATGTCAGAAAAGAAGGATGAAGGAAATCCTTAAAGAAATCAATGGTCGAAAACGGATTAATGACCAAACTCAAGCCATGAGAAGGATTAAGTAAGCCTCTCACAAGGTGATCAAGAGACCATGAAACAAGGAGAATTTGAACCCCTCCCTAAAGAAATAGACTTGTACTAGGATACAAGTGGGAATGAGGATAGGGTACAGAAGACGTGCTCGCAAGATTTCAAAAGTAAGGGTAAGCAGGTGAGGATGGCATCAAAGGATATCATTTAAGGTTAGATACTCTCAATGACGAATGAAAAAGGAATTCCGAGAGAAAGGGGAAGCATCCTACAAAGGAAGGAAGCCCTGGAGAGGCACACATATCCCAAATAAGCGGTAATGGAACCAATTGAAGTGGATAAGAAGATGTACCTGCAAATGAAGTGCATGATGAGGTGAAAAGACCGAGGGAAGCATACTAGGAGGACACAGTGAGCAAGTTAAAACCAAGGAATGAGTAAGTAGGAAGATAGCATCAAAATATGTCGTATCAAGTAAGAATGGGTGGAATACCCATGATAAGGAAATAAAGGAAAGTATACTTGAGAAACCTTGGAGAAGTAAGCCCTTCAATTAAGAAGTGATTAAGGGAAACAACCATAGACATCAAGACTAGTTGTGGTCCACACTCAATTAAAGGAAACCTTCAAGGAATGGTAAGAAGGTTGAATGTGTAATTCCTAAGGTGGAAGTCTCTACTTTGAAGGACATAGTAGAGAATGAAACCATCGAAAGGGAACTCTCCAAACAAAGGAATCGACAGGTAGACAGAAAGGGATCAATTCAAAATAAAGAATCATGAAATAGTCACGAGCGAGTAAGAGTGGATTGAAGAAAGGAAAGACCTTAAGTAAAGGAAGCCTTTGGAAATGAGGAAGGACGTAAGGGGGGGGATGCCAACGTGTCTGTAAATCTTTGGGAAACCCGATGGATTGGAACTGGGGAAAACCATTAATGAAGTGGTATGGGATGAGTAGATAAGGAAAAACCAACACAATCATGATGTCAAAATATAAAGGGACACTTGGATAATGTTGAAGGTAGTTAGGGAACACTACGAGGTAACAAGAAGGAACAAAGCCACATGATTCCTAACTATTGGAAAGGCATGAACCATCATCGAGAAAATGTTCTAGAACAATAATGGACAAAGAAATTTCTAGAACATGTCATGCTATAAGGGACATGTAGGTCCAATAGTCCTAGGAAAATGTGACTAAAGTAAGAAAGAGTCCATTAGTCGAACATGATAGAGTCAAACCTAAGAACTATACTAAACGAAAGATGGAGGAAGGACCAAAATAAGATAAGGATGAAATTGTATCAAAACCCATGGGGTTAAGGATAAAAAGTCCAAAAGGATGCCGAGCTAAAGAGGATCAACAACCAAGGGAATAAATGGAAACGGGGACAATCAGACATGTATGGAACATCTAACCCAATGACCGGGGTAAGAACTCTAAAAACAAAATGTCTTAGCCTAAGTAGAGTAAAAAGTGGACCTAAGGATTTACCTTGGGATTAGTGGGTAAGACATAACTTATCATGATACACTCCATGGAGTGAGTAGAAAATGGAAAGGAAGAAAGATTCCTTAGGTCATGCCCTAACCCAGTTTGGTCGGATCCCCGTGATCAATCCGCCATTCTCTCGGTTTACTATGGGTTGCCCCTTGTTTATAAACCATGAAGAGTAAGTCATCCTTTAAAATTGTACCTTTCTTGGATTACATAAATCAAAGCTGCACAAAATTTTAAACTTATCATACCTGTCTTACAAGAGTATTAGCTGGTGGTCTTTGGGGTAGGCTTTTGGAGGTTACTTGAAAGGGATATAAGGGAGGGGGTGAGTACAACGACTTAGTGAATGGGTTTTCAAAATTTTAATTTTTAGGAAAAATGTTTGATTCGGACTGTGCTAGACTCCTTATTTTCTTTTAAAATTTCTCATTTTCAAAATCTCAGTTTCATAGCCATTACTCACTCCTCAACCATAATTGGTGTGTTTATCAACTAACAAACACCCTTTATCATGAAGGGAACATACATTCACAGGCCAGCCCATCCATTGTACCCACTTGTGGCGTCAGATCGACTTTACCGGCCACCTATATAGAAGTACGTCCATTTCTACCCTAAAAATGAGTGGATGTACACAACATCTGACCCTCAATCCCATGAATAAAACTCTGTGTCCGTATGAGGACAGAGACCATATCCTGGTCTCATGCGCATTAAACTCAAACATAGAAGCTTTAGGAAGCCCCAAACATACAGCTTCATGGAGTCCAAACACAAAAACTCCATGGAGTACAAACACTGAACTCCATGGAGTACAAACACTAAACTCCATGGAGTACAAACATAGAACTCCATGACTGACTGGTATGACGAGAAACATAAACCCAGTAGCTACTCTGAACCCGGTTCAGACCGGTATGGTCCAGTTCGAAACAGTGTTATCTTCTTCCTTCAAATGATAGCATTGTTCACTTGTTGGAAAATATAATCAGCACCGGAGAAGAAGAAATGTTTCCATTCAATACATTTCAGGCCATCAATGTTTGTCATAAAGGTGCAAAATGGACGATCGGCGTGTCCCCGAGCTCCCTATATAAAGAGCTCCTCTCCATTCATCCTCTCCACACCTAAAAATCTTACACTCTTTCAACTGCTTAGTTTTTCGGTGAAGCTCGAACCAAAGATCTTATATAGGTCCATTTATTAGCCATAGAAGGCAAGGTTGAGTTCCTTAGAACTGGGAGAAGTTAGCTACACGGTGGTAACATCCATTCTCTTCGAGGGTTATCAGAGAAGCGCCAGCATGATCGAACAGTGAAGCAGCTCCGATGGACTGAAGCTGCCTTATTTCGATCGAGCAGAAATTGGCCGATTCGAGCCCTCCTCAGACCAAACCAAGCTCACCCAAAACTTTCTCAGCCCTCCCACGGCCGAATTAGGACTAAAAGTAAGTGAATTCGGCTCTCCTTTGCAATTTCTAACCGGTAGAAAGAGAACCGATAGAATATCGATGATAGAATTCTAATCCAATTTTTCATCAATTGATGTGAGTCATGATCCTAAGTGGAACCTCTGGAGGAGAGCTATCTGCCCCCGATTGGAAGCTCGCACCGTTGTGCCCCCACCGGTGAGCAATTGAAGCTTTCTCTCTCTATGTTCTATTTTTTGATGAAGCTCCCTTTGAGCTCATTTCAGTATCAAAACTTATGATTCAAAGTGCTATGGAATCGTATAAAGATGTAGAAACTCAATTTCAACTTCAATTTCAATAATTAGAAGTGTTTGATCACTCAATTTGATGAAATCAAATTTGGCTGTGTTAGGGAGTTAAAATTGGAGGAAAATTGGGGATTTTCAAAAATTTGAAGAACCAAAGTTCAAATTTTTAAAATTGAGGGTCAACTGGGCATGATAAGAAAGTTAGAGGGCCAAATGAGTAATTTTAGAATTTTTGGGGTGAAACTTACCATTTTTGTACAGGAAGGGCTAAATTGTAATTTTGGAAAATTTGGGGGCCAAATTGGGAATTTGGAAAACTTGAACCCCTTTTTATGAAATTGAGTAAATTGAGGTTCCAAGATGAATTTTAAAAGTTTTGGGACTCAATTTTGAGAAAAATCGGCAATTGGGGCCTAAAGTAAAAGGAAAAATAACTTTAGGGAACAATTTACAAATATTGGAAAAGTTGTGAATTGAGTCATTCATACTGAATCAGGTGATCAAGCCAGATAATAATGAACAACAATGTTCATTTCATGTAGGAACATGAGACATCAGGAATGTCAACTGATGCTAAGCTTGCAAGGGACGAAAACCGACTAAGTGGAATATCACTGCACAAACGGGTGAGTGGGATTTTTGTATCATAACCGGTTGGGATGATAACTTCGTAAATGAAAACCCACTGCTTAGTGGTATTTTAAACGTCACAACTTAGAGGAGTGATGTGAAAATGATGTGGAAAAACTACTTATGGGTCGTAAGTATATCACACTCGGTTGGTATGATAAAACTTCCTCTGAGGAAGTGGAAAACCCATTCATCAGTTATGAGCGGAGATGTCCTCATACTCAGTTGGTATGATTGATAGTTAAAATTATATTTTTCTCGAAAGTGCTCTCCCATGATTGTGTGCCACTACTTAAATGATTTGGGAGACCTTCTTGACAGGAGCTCGAATAGCTCTATTAGGTCGGAGGCCTCCGTTTTGGAACTTGGGGGCTATTATGCCCAATTTTGAAAATCTCGAACAGTGGGCCATAGGCCAGTTGGCACGAGCGGGAGCTCGTAAACAAACATGAATTATATGCAATGAAAACTTGAATAATTGAATTGTTTGGCCATGGTACTAAGACAGGACCAACATACTCAATCAACTAGTGGTAGTGCGACATGACATGTCTTTGGATTAGTCACGACAAACAGCTACAGGTTGAGTGGAGGGTTAGGGCCATTAGACCAGTGGCTCCACAGATTATATGGCATGATATGAAAATACCGATTGTGCATGCACTGTGATTACGGGATCTTCAAGATGCCAAAGAGGGGTAGTGATGCATCCTAGGGTCCTGGATGACCTGGTGGATATAAGGCCAGTTAGTCGTACTAAGTGACCTTGCGAAGCTCGACGTAGCTTCAAGCACACGAGACTAGGGTGGGGACGGGATGAGGTCTCTGTCCTCATACAGACATGGATAATTGTTACAGGATTTAGGGTCGGATGTCGTGAAGATCCACTCATTCTCATGGTAGAAGTGGACATACTTCTATCTAGGTGGTCGATAAAGTCGCTCCGACACCACAAGTGGGTTCAGTGGACGTGATTGACCTTCATGATGAAGCATGTGTGTTGGGTGATGACACACTATGATTAATAAAAAAATAGTGATGAAAAACAAAGTTTGAAATGAAAGGTTTTTAAAGGAAAATAAGGAGTCTGACACACTCCAAAACCAACATTTTTCTTAAAAAACTTAAAATTTTGAAAACCCATTCACTGAGTTGTAGAAACTCACCCCTCTTTTCTATCCCTTTTCAAGAAAGAGAAAATGAATAGGAATAACACCGAGCCTTATGCTCTATCAAATATGCTTAATTTCTCTTAAACTTGCATATTATTTGATATATGTCTTTCTAGGGAACAAGGTAAAAAATATGCCTGGCTCATCTCAATTTAAAGAAGGTGGAAACTCCTCTTGAACTGAGAGAGAAGTGGGTTGTTCACGGGGATCCAACCAAACCAGGTTGGGACGTGACACTGCCACTCCCTTTGGTTCAAGCGGGTTTCACCCCCTTCTAAATCATGAGGAGTCATGCATCCTTTTTTCTTTTTTTTTTCCCTAGAATAGCATTATACAAAACTCAATATATTAAGAATTTACCATGTCTGACTCAAGGTTCAACTACGGAGGGGACCTTAAGGTTGGGCTTCCGTTTTCTTGAAAAATGGTTAAAAGGAGAGGGTGAGTTTCTACAACTCAGTGAACAGGTGTTGGGATTGAGTTTTAAAAAATTCTTAATTTATCAAAATCATGCCAAGGTTTAGCATTCATTTTTAAGGATTTTTCTCAAATCTCCACTTTCATATTAGGTGTGTTTAGCTCTTTTAGATCACCCCCTTGCCTTGTGAGGCATTTAGCAAACAAACACATGCCCTTTATCATAAAAAGTACAAATATTCGTATGGTAGACCCAAACTGCACCCATTTGGGAATCAGCATGACTTTGCTGTCCACCCAGATAGAAGTCCTAGACATCCCAAACATCCGACCCTCAAACCCGAATTTCACTTTGTGTCCGTATGAGGATGGAGACATCATCTTGACCCCACCCCGGTCTGATGCGCAAGAAGCTCCAAGAGCTTCATGACTAACTAGCATGAAAAACTGCCCTTATGTCCACCATGTCGTTCAACAGCCATTGGAACCCATCACTGCCTCCAAGGGCATCTTGATGGTCCTGAATCCATGAGTGCATGCACAAATAATATTTTTTCATGATTAAGTCATTCTCTTTGGGGCTAATGGTCCAACAGCCCTAACACTCAACCCAACCTACAACTATTTGTCTAGGTCGGTCCGTTGACTTGGCCGTAACACACTACCGCTAGCCTATCGAACATTATTGGTCCTAACTCAGTACCATGGTGTATCACCCAATTATTTTTCATTTTAAATAGGATTTTTCATGTCTTCTTCCTAATCATTTTAAATAGGTCCCTCAATGTTTCGAAATCGCCAATTTCCCCCAATTTCTACCCCCTTTACTGACCGAATTTGATTTTTTCAAATTGACCATTCAATTGGGGTTAATTGCTCTAATTGATGGCATAAATCGATTGCTACACTTTCATATGATCAAATGGAGCTTTGAATTGTAGAATTTGGGTCCGAAACGAGCTCAAACAGTGCTTCACTAGAAAATTTTTCGTAGAGATAGAAAGCTTGAAAAGCTTACCATTGGAGGTGGGACTGTCCGAGCTCTTGATCTAGGGGGGTAACTCTTGTCTTTATGGTCTTCTTAGGATCAAGAATCACTACAATTGCTGTCCATATTAATGGAGATTTTATGTAAACCCTGCACTTTTGAGTTAAGGAAAATCGGGAAAGAATCGGTCAACCCAAGTAAGAAAACCGAGCCGGTTTACAAACCCAATCATTTGGAAACAAGCAAATTAGAAATCTACAATTTCTGGTGATCCAAAGGGCTCATTAAACCTTGGAAAAGAAATTTAAGATAAATTAGAAAAGAAAAACCAAATTAGTTCAGGTGAATAAAAATTTATAAGAACTTTAAAATTAAGCATGCATGCCTGAGAGTAGTGTGAGGATGGGTGACCTCCTGGGAAGTATGTTATTTTTTGTAACCCGAAATTTCGGTCAAAACTTTTTATGCGAAGGTACGTCTTATCATAAATAGCCATAAATTAATATATATTTAATTATTGTAATTAATACCAATAATTTAATACCTAAATTAAATTATTAGAATTAATACTAATAATTTATGATAATATTAATACTAGTAATAAATCTCTCTTATTTAATATACAGTTTTACACCTATATAAAGAGGTCATCCCCATTCATTCTCCTCACACCCGAACACTTCTCTCTCTCTCTCTACACTGCTCTATTTCTGGGTGAAGCTTAAACCAAAGCTTCGACTTGAAGATTTTTCTTAATCTCGTAAGGAGAGGTCAGACTCTATAGAACCGGGGAGAAGTCAGCTATCTGATAGCAAACTCCAGTCAATTCAAGAATCAATAGAGAAGCGCTGACATGATAGAACAGTAAAGCAGCTCTGGCGGACCAAAGCTGCCCTGTTTCGGCTAAGTTGAAATTGGCCATTTCGAGCCCTACTTAGGTCAAACCAAGCCTTCCCAACACTTCCTCCGCCCTCCCACGGCCAAATTAGGACTGAAAGGTAAGCCAATTCGGCTCCACTCTACAATTTCCCACCGGTGATAGAGAGAGAACTGGTAGAATTTCAATAATGAAATTCTAACTCAATTTGGCATCAATTGATGCGATTCTTGACTATAGGATGAACCTCAAGATGAGAGCTATCTGCCTAGATCGAAAGCTCGAACCGCCATGCCCTCACCGGTGAGAAATCGAATCTTTCTCTCTCTACAATCTGTTTTCCGACGAAGCTCCGTTTAAGCTCGTTCCGGCGTTAAAATCTATGATTCAAAGTTTCTTAGAATTGTATGAACATGCAGAAACTCAATTTCAACTCCAATTTCAATAATTAGAAGTGTTTGGTCGATCAATTTGATGAAATCAAATTCCGTAGTGTTGAAGAGTTAAAATTGGGTGAAATTTTTGGGATTTTCAAAATTCAAAGGGCCAAAATGCAATTTTATGAAATTGAGGGTTAATGTTGGAGGACCAATTGAGGAATTTTGGAATTTTTGGGGCAAAACTTACCATTTTTGTAAAAGAAGGGCAAAATGGTAATTTTGGAAAAATTGGGAGACCAAATTTGAAATTTGGGAAATTAAACCCCTTTTTGGTGAAATTGAATAAATTGAGGTCCCAAGATAAATTTTAAATGTTACGGGACTCAATTTGAGGAAAAACCGACATTAGGGGCTTAAAGTTAAAGAGAAATAACTTTAGGGACCTAATTGCAAATAACTAAAAGTTTGGGTTTTCTCATTCATTGGAAATGAATGAAGGCTGTTATGTCGAGTAATAATGAACAAGGTTGTTCATATCGTATAGGAACGCGAAATACCGGGAACGCCAGCATGGACGAGCTCGCGTGAATACAATGAATCGGTCAAGTGGAATTCACTGGGTTAATGGGTGAGTGGGTTTACTAACATCATACTCGGTTGGGATGATGAGCACAACTTAAAATTAAAAACCACTTACCAGTTGTGAGTGGGATTATATATATCATACCCGGTTGGGGATGAAAAGTACCTCGGTATAAAAACCCACTGTTTAGTGGTATTTTAATCATCACCACTTAGAGAAAGTGATGTGAAAATATTGTGGAAAAACTACTTATCGGTTGTAAGTAGATCATACCCGGTTGGTATGATGAGACTTCCTCGAAGGAAGTTGAAAACCCGTTCATCTGTTATGAACGGAGATGTCCTTATACCGTTCGGTATAATGGACAGTGAAAACCTATTTTTTCGAAAGTGCTCTCCCCTGACTATGTGCCAATGCTTAAACAATTTGGGAGACTTTCTCGACGGGAGCTCGAATAGCTCTGATAGGCCAGGGCCCTTGGTTTTGGAACTTTGGGGGTAAATGTCCAATTTTGAAAATCTCGTACAGTGGGCCCAAGGCTAGTTGGCACAAGCAATAGCTTGTAAACGAACATGATATATGTGCCATAAAACTTAATAAGTGAATTGTTTGGCCATGGTACCAAGATAACACCAACATGCTCAGTCAACTAGCGGCAGTGTGACATGACAGGTCGACGGACTAGTCAAGACAAACAACTACGGGTTGAGTTGAGAGTCAGGGCCGTTGAACCAGTGGCACCACATATTACATGGCTTGATAAGAAAACATTGTTTGTGCATGCACTATGAGTACGGGATCATCAAGACGCCCATGAGGGCTAGTAATGTGTCCTAAGGACCCTGGACAACCCGATGAGTATAAGGGCAGATCGTCGTTCTAGGTATCTGTGCGAAATTTAGAGTAGCATGAAGCGCATGAGATCGGGGTGGGGACGGGATGAGGTCTCTGTCCTCATACGGACACGAAGAAGTGATTTTGGGATTGTGGGTCAGATGTCGCGTACATCCACTCATTCCCAGGGTAGAAGTGGTCGTACTTCTATCCGGGTGGCAGGAAAAGTCGCTCCGAAGCCACTAGCGGGTTCAATAGTGATATTGACTTACGAATGTGTGTAATCTTCATGATGAAGGATGTGTGTTGGGTGATGACACACCGGTAACTAAGAAATAATGGAAAAATCCAAATTTTTAAGTGAAGGGATTTTTGAAAAGAAAGGAGTCTAGCACACTCCATATAAATATTTTTCTTAAAAGTTAAAAGTATACCTTTAAAAACCCATTCACTAAGTAGTTGTACTCTCCCCCTCCCTTATATCCCTTTCAGGAAATCCCGAAAAGCCTACCCTGAAAGATAATCAACTAAGATGCCTATAAGACAGGTATGTAAAGTTTAAATTTTCATGCAGTTTTGATTATGCTATACTAGGAAATGGTACAGGTTTAAAGGACGTCTTACTCTTTACAGATTATAATAAGGGGAAGCACTTTAATAAACCGGGAGAGTGGCAGGTTGTTCACGGGGATCCGACCAAATCGGGTTGGGGCGTAACATTTTATTAGTGAAGTTTAACACTTTCTCTCTCTAGCACCGATTTACAACAACGGAGGAGGGCCTAATTGGCTTACCTTTCACCTATGTGGGGATCGTGCGATAGTTGTGGTGTGGAACCCATCCCCTCGGACCGAGAAAATCAGAAGGAGAACCAATACTATTGTTGAAAACTAGACCAATTTAATCTATATAAAATAGTAAAGAAGGGTTAACTTGGGAAATTGGGAGATCTCAAGTGACCAAAAAATCACAAAAATTGTGAGGATGAACCGGGAAGTGGAATTGGAGAGAGAACTAGACTAGTTCGGGGTGAATCGGACCCGAACCAGACTGAATAGGGATGAACCATAGTGAACTGATTCGATAATTCATTTTTCTAGGTGGCTTAGAAATGTTAATTTAGGAAATTGATGCCACCATTAGATACAAAATGAATTTAGATAAATTTAGAAATTTTTAAATTTTAAAAAACCGGTCAAATCAGGTCCAAACCGACCGATTTTCAAATTTGGGATAGCAAACTAGATCAGACCGGACTGGTCAACAATTTGACCAGACCGGTCAACGGTCCAACTAGTTAGTAGACTAGACCAGTCAATGGTCAATGATGCCCCGTCAATAGCTACGTTGACACGAACAACCAATGGGAGGTTGCCACATGTTCGGTCAATGGTTAACGGGTGACCATCAACATGCCACACAGACATGATCAGCCAATGAACCTCGGCTGATGTGGTGGCCGAGCTGGACCTCCACATTAGAAAAACTAATTGATCACAATGTGTCACGTGGCATGCCTGCCACCTCATCATTTTCAACCTTCAGATGCTGAGAGAGAGTACAGAGGAGAGAGAGAGGCTAGAAAAGTTAGAGTCTCCGATGACTCGAAAAACTTAGTGGTCAGGTCATCGACAGCCGAGTTGGAGGCCGAGTCTTACACTGACAATTAGCCTGAACAGTTATTAAGCTCCCTATATTAAGAGCACTCCTCCATTCGTTCTAACCATCCCACAATCGAGTGAAGAAGAAGAACAATACATTTTTCAATGAGCAGCAAACCAAAGCTTCGATGATGGGCAATATCTTCAAATTCCCGCAAGACAGTGGCGAATTGCAGCAGGATTCAATCCTGCTAGATTCCCCTTGATGAGCACTAGCTACCCCCACCTCAAGCTCCAGCCACCACCCTCCGTTGGTAAGGTGAGCAAGGTTTCTCTCTCTATAGTAATTTTTTTGGCGATGTTCTGACGTGGCTTAAAACTCAACCAAAATCGAAAATTCGAAGTGTAGTACGATCAAGGGGAGCCGGAGGAGATGAATTGAGGCAAGAACCGAAGCAATTAAGGAATTATAAGTCGTCAATTGGACGATATAAGATCTGAATGTTCATATGCTTAAATTGGGGAAGAAGATGAAGACCAATTTGGGGATTTTTAGGGACTTTTGTGCAATTTTCGAAAATTGGAGGACAAATGGCAAATTGACAAAATTGAAAGGGTTTTCATGAAATTCACTCCCAATTGAGGGCCAATTGGGTAATTTGGGAAAAATAGAGGACAAATTGTAAATTTTGAAAAGTTGGGGGACCAAATTGCAGTTTTTGGAAAATCAAGGACTAAGGAGAATTTTTGGTAAAATTAAGGGCCAATGGATGAATTTAAAAGAGTTAAGGACCCAATAAGGATAATTGGAAACCCTAGGGGCTTAATAGTGACTAATGGGCAATTAGGGACCTAAGTGCAATTAAGGCAAAATACGGGGCCCTATGTGCAAATACAAGAAATTATGTGATCTCTTAGTCAACACGTCCTAATACGAACACTCGTGCCATGTAGGAGCGGGCTACTTAAGCACAAGTCCTCGGAAGCATACTGAGGAGCTATACTTCACTGACACGACCCCACCAAAATCACTGGGTGAGTAGGAATTGTTATAACGTGTATTCCGGTTGGAATGATAATTCATTTGAAAATGATTTTCTCATAATTACCCTCCCCTAACTGGGTGAATCTAATTATAATATTTGGGAGTTAATTCTGGGCTTAGGCTCGATATGCAAGTGGGTCCAAGGTCGACGGACACAGGTATGGACCCGTCCAGAACTAGCATGTGATGATAAATGCTAAAAGATCCAATTAACAGGAAATTTTGTGTGATACACGTCGAGCTAAGACTGAGTTGTTGAGCTTGTTAGGCCAAACCGCTACTCCACAAAGCTAGGTTATTGAACCTGTTGGGCCAGTACGCGTGGGTTGAAGCCAAGCAAATTGACCGTTATGCTGGAGGGCCAAAGATAATAGCTATAAATTAAAGGAATTTTGATTGTGCATGCACTGTGTGATTCAATCCATTAGGACACCTGACATGAGGTAGTGATGGATCCCAAGAACTGCTAGATGACCTAGGGTATATAAGGGTGGTATGGCGTCCAGTAGGTTGAGAAGCTCGGGGAGCTTCCTGTGCACTAAGATTGAGGCATTATGGGAAAGGAGGTCTCATCCCACTAAGTGGACATGATAAAGTGATCAGGGTTTGAGGGTCGGACTATTGATGTCCACTCAAACTTCGGGTATAGGTAGTGCACCTCTATCAGGATGTAAGGTAAAGGTGCTTTGGTCCACAAGTGGAACGGTCGGGGTTTGTTCTACGAATGTGTGATCCCTCCTATGATAGGATGGTGATTGACGCATGCTTAATATGTGAAAAATGAAAAATGGATTATTTAATGGACAGAGAAATGAATTAAAGTAAATGTTATAGTAGTTTCCCTCACTGAGTCTTATGCACTCATTCCCCTCCTCTCACCCTTTTAGGCTAGCACCAAGATGAAAAGTTCCTGGACGATCTTGGATCATGAAGGTACATTTCCTACAACAACTTAAAGTATGTGTTTGAACGTAGACACGCCTTTACCTTTCCTGTATCATTTGGGTATGAATACCCGGATGATACTAGAAAGGATGGTGGGTTGATCACGAACCCCGATCAAACCAGGTCAGGGCGTGATAACTTAATTGGTATAAGAGCATAACTTTCTTGATAAGTTTTCCCCCAACCCATCCTAATCCTTGATTCCTGCAACCCCTGCAGAAAACATGAATGGAAACGCCCCTGTAGAATACATCCCCTAGATACATGCCATGGAACAAAGGGTAGAGGCGCTAAAAGAGCCCATCCCATGGGATGCACCCCGAGAACAAACCGCTCCATACTCAATGGAGGACAAGATTTCCCTACACAAGGAATCGGATCATGCCCAGATTCAAGAGGAAGTTGAGAGGAATTTTTGGAAGGCGTACACAAATTATCTGAGGGTTTTTCGCTGACTCCCCCCAATCCACAATAGTGCGTGTACTATAGGCCCTGAGCAACATGCCCATGACACTACTGTCTTACACTTATATGGGATAGATATTGCGCCTCCAGTACAGGCCAAAAGGACCCCTAGCTTATTAGCATCTAGGAGTTCGAGGAACCCAACATGAACTTGTACCATCGCTGTGGAAGGTACAATGGAGGCGAATGCCCACCTAGGAGGAGGAGACTCGTCCAAACACCCTATGTTGAATCTCGCAACCCTCCTAGGTATAACTCTAGGTTAGGTAAGACCTGAAGCCAGCCAAACTCAGGATGGACTAACCGCCCCTATCCAACATTTGTACCCAATATCCCAAGCTAAAATGTCGGGATTAGAATAGCAAGGCTAAGAGTTAGAGAGACCCGAGGAGAACCCCGAGAGACAAAGGAAGTCTGGACCCAATGGGGTAAACTATAGTGAGCCCAAAAGGGCAAAATGGGGAACCATATGGAATGGGTTAGGATAAGGCGCCATAAGCGAGCCATAGATATATTAATAAACAAAGACCCTAAGAAAGGGTTGATGAACCAAAGGAAGAATGAGGAGCCATATCGAGGACTAGAAATGTGACCCCCAAGAGGATGTCAAGATGGAAAGGACGGACACGGACCAAGAATAGCAATATGGCAAAAGCCGGTTCTGAAAAGGAAAGTCTGAGGCCGGAAACACGAACAAGCTGAAGGAAGGCCAAGGATAAATCGAGAGAAGACCAACCCGCCCCATAAAACCCTATCGAGTAACAGCCAAGATAACAGAGGGATAACGACAAAGTAGTCCAGTAATGGAATAATGAGAAGCAAACCAGTCACGAAGGAATGGGATACCCCGACACTAGAGATCAGGGGAAAGCAAAAAGGATAGACAGACAAGCGTGGAGACTATAAAGTTAGTTAGGCAGCTACATAAGGAAGTCATAATGGGAAACTCGACACTCAAGGCGAACATAGGGTCGGAAGGGCATTATACCTCATAAGAAGGAAAGCATGGATGGATACCTTACACTCACACTGGAAATTTCATGAGAACAAACACCTACAAGGTCAAGAATAAGTGTCCAAACTAGGGGTAGAAGCAATAAATAACTAGGCAGCCTAAGGTAGGAAAGAAGCACTATAATGAAGAACGGAGCTCCGAAATTCAAAGGAGTTAGGGGAGTACAGGAGAGATATCCATGGAAGAAAAATCGGGTCTAGAACACTCCAAGCCATTAGGGATGCATGGACCCCGAACCCGAAGGGGAGCACAACCCAAGGAAGAAAAGGACCCCTCGCAAGACAGAAAGTGCTAGTGGACGTGATAATAAAATGAGGTAGGGGAACCAATGGTCATGGAACTAGCAGGGGGCTGGAAACGTGACAATTGGAGACAAGCAGTCTCAATATGGTCATGGAATAATGAATAAACATGGGAAAACTCCAAACTCATATAAGGAGACAGACATCTATATCCCATGGACATCAAAACATGGAAGGGACATATGTAATCAAAACCTAAGGGTAAAATAGTTGAGTAACAAAATAACCTAGATAATGCAAAGGATAAGAAGAAGAGAGAGCACGCTCTAAGGACAAGAGCGAAAGGACGCGGTCCCAACCACAAGACAGGTTGGGCCTCAGGCCTAGGGTAGAGCTGCAGGGCATAAAAGTCCCACTGCCAAGGATAATTAAGTTCAACCACCAATACAAAAAGGGAACTCGAGTACGAAAGGATGGACAAGAGGACCAAGAAAGAGAAGTAACACTGAGAAGGACAAACACAAAAGTTGAAGGGATGACAAACCTAGGGAGCCACAACGAAGAAGGAGGTAGACAAATCTAGGTACGATTGGACATATCAGAACCCTGACTCTAGACAAAACTCTCCGGAAGGAAAAGTTTGACCCTAAGCAGCAGGGAGTATCCCATTCCAATTGAAAAGAGGAACAACAAAGTTTTGAGGACAAAACTCCTAAAAGGAGAGGAGACTTGTGGAACCCATCCCCTTAGACCGCGCAAACCAAGAGGAGAACCGACACTATTGTCGAAAATTGGACCAATTTAATCAATATAAAATAGTAAAGAAGGGTTAACGTGGGGAATTGTGAGATCCCAAGTGACCAAAAATTCACAAAAATTGTGAGGAAGAACCAGACCGGTTTGGGGTGAACTGGACACGAATCAGACTGAACCAAGATGAACCATAGTGAACCAGTTTGATAATTCATTTTTCTAGGTGGCATAAAAATGTTAATTTGGGAAATTGAGGCCACCATTAGATAGAAAATGAATTTAGATAAATTTTAAAATCTTTAAATTTCAAAAAACTGGACAAATTCGGTATGAACAGACCGATTTTTGAATTCGGGACAACAAACCCAATCAGACCGGACCGATCAACGGTCAACGACACTCCGTTAGCAGCCACGCAGACACGAGTAGCCAATGCGACGCTACCATATGTCTGGTCAATGGTCAGCGGGTGACCCTCCTACGTGCCATGCAAACACGAGCAGCCAGTGTGAGGCTACCACGTGTCTGGTCAATGACTGACGTGGTAGCTGAGCTAGACCTCCACGTCAGAACAACAAACCAATCACAGTGTGTCACGTGGCACACCCACCATATCATCGTCTTCAACCTTCAAATGCTGATAGAGAGAATAGATGAGAGAGAGAGAGGCCAGAAAAGCTGGAGTCTCTAACGACTTGAAAAACTCTCTCATCAAGTCGGCGGCAGGTAGCCTAAATAGTTATCGAGCTCCCTATATAAAAAGAATCCCACAATCAAGTGAAGAAAAAGAAGAGTACATTTTTCGACGGGCAGCAAACCAGAGCTTCGACGACGGAAAATATCTCAACCAAAGAAGCTTCGAAGGGTGGCATTAGAACTGGGGAAGAGTGCTCTAGCTCTAGACACTCTCAGAGCAACCAGAGGCCGATTAGAGAAGTATAAAAATGATCACACAGTGAAGTTGCTCTGAAACTCGAAATAGTGAGCTCCCGACCTACCCATCCCCAACTCCCTTGGCTCTTTCACCGTTCGCATTGGCCTTCTTTGACCACCTAAGACCCTCTACAGCCCGTTACAAACCCTGGTAAGCTCAATTCCACCTCTACTCATCGAAATTTTCGAGTTTCAGAGTTGCACCCCCCGAAACTTCTCTCTTCAAATTCCCACAGGAAAGTGGCAAATTGCAAAAGGATTCAATCCTGGTAGGTTCCCCTCAACGAGGACTAGCTGCCCCCACCTCAAGCTTCGACCACCGCCCCTCCGTTAGTAAGATAAGCAAGGTTTCACTCTATACTTTAAATTTTCCGATGAAGCTCCGACAAGGATTAAAAGTCAACCAAAATCGAAAATTCAAAGTGCAGGACGATCGAGGAGAGCTGGAGGAGACGAATTGAGGCAAGAACTGAAGAAATTAAGGACTTACATGTCGTCAATTGAAGAGGTAAGATCTAAATGTTTATATACTTAAATTGGGGAAGATGATGAGGGCCAATTTGGGGATTTTTAGGGGCTTTTGTGCAATTTTCAAAAATTGGGGGACTAAATGGCTAATTGATGAAATTGAAAGGGATTTCATGAAATTCACTCCCAATTGAAGGCCAATTGGGCAATTTGGGCAAAATAGAGGTCAAATTGGAAATTTTAAAAAGTTGGGGGACCAAATTGTTGTTTTTGGATAATCAAGGACTAAGGAACAATTTTGGTAAAATTAAGGGCCAATGGATGAATTTAAAAGAGTTAATGACCCAAGAAGGATGATTGGAAACCCTAGGGGCTTAATAGGGACTAAGGGGCAATTAGGGACATAAGTGCAATTAAGGCAAAAAATGGGGCCCAATGTGCAAATACGAGAAATTATGCGATCTCTTAGTTAACACGTCCTGATACGGACACTCGTGCCATGCAAGAGCGGGCTACTTGAGCGCCAGTCCACGGAAGCATCGTACTCTCGGTTTCTCATCGTACTCTCGGTTTCTCATGTCTCTTCTTGCTTGGGTCTGTTCTGCCACAAGACCTTAACCATAGGGATTCTCTTATTCCTTAAATTCTTGTCCCTCCGGTCGATGATTCGTACCGGCTATGTCTGATAGGTTAGGTTCTCTTCCAATTTTAATGGAGGTCGGTCCAATACATGACTAGAATCAGGCTGATATTTTCGAAGCACCAAGATGTGGAATACATCATGTATTCTCTGCAGGTCAGGAGGTAGTTCCAATTTACAAGCTACCAGTCCTATCCTTTGAATGATGGGATATGGACTGATATAAGTATTCCCCTCCATGGGGATACTTTGAGGAATACTTGATCTCCCACCTCCAACTCCAAATCTTTCCTTCAATTGTCCGCATAACTCTTTTGCTTGTCCTATGGGGTCTTAAGACGACTACTCCTTAATTTTATCTTCTCTGTGGCATCCTCAATTAGTTCTACCATTTCTAACTTTCTTTCCCCCACTTCTTCCCAAAATAGGAGGTACGGCATGGTCGTCCATAAAGAGTTTCATAGGAAGCCATCTGAATACTAGCATGATAACTGTTATTGTAAGCAAATTCCATCAGGCACAAGTATTCTTCACAGCTTTTATTCATAGTGAGTATGCATGCTCTCAGCATGTCTTCCAAGGTTTGGATAGTTCACTCACATTGTCCATCTGTTTGAGGGTGGAATGTCGTGCTCATGTGAAGCTTGGTTCCCATGGCATTTTGTAAACTTGGCCAAAACCTTGAAGTAAATCTCATATCTCTATCTGATACTATACTCACTGGAATACCATAAAGTCTTACAATTTCCCTCATGTATAAGACAGCCAGCTGTTCTACTGTGTCCGTCACTCTTATAGGAAGGAAATGAGCTAATTTGGTCCATCTATCCACGATGGCCCAAATCGCATCTTGACCCTTTCTTGTAATCGGTAGACCCATGACGAAATCCATGGTGATGTGCTCCCATTTCCACTCCGAAATTGGTAAGGGTTGTAGTAGTCCTGATGGTTTCTGATGCTCTGCTTTTATCTATTGACAGGACAAACATTGGGCTACATATTCTGCAATGTCCCTCTTCATGCCATTCCACTAGTATCCTTGTTTGAGGGTGCAATACATCTTGGTACCGAAACGTGTGCCTCTTCTATAATTAACCTCTTCAACTCCTTATCTTGAGGCACACATACCCTATTCTTGTAGATTAGTACTCCCTCACCTCGCAAGTCGTAGTCCAGTTTCCTTAGGGAAATTTGATTCATTAAAATTGGCCAATCAAAGGATGCCACGTGTCACGGTCAAAGATTGACTGAGTATGGTCAGCGGCCACGCTAGAACGAGTGACCTGTGGGAGGTTGCCACATGGCTGGTCAACAAGTTAAAGGGTGACTCGGACGCTGTGTTGGACACCACATCAACAAAACTAGTCAATCATAGAGCACCAGATGGTAGTTCGCATGTGTGAAGCTTGCACGAGCAACATAGTGTCATCTTCAACCTTGGGCAAATGAACAGAGTGTGAGCGTCTAAGAGAGACTAAGTCGCTAGAGCTAGAAAAATTTACCACCGCTGTTAGAATTGGGCCAGTCCGATGCCGATTCTTGTGCTGGCCGGTAGCCTTATTAGTTGTTGAGCCCCTATATAAGGAGCACCTCCCCATCGCTCGGGCAGCACCAGAAGGTAGACAACTCCACTTTTCGGTGTGGTGTAGACCAAAGCTCTAACAAGGGGACTTTCTAAGACCTCAAGAGACAAATTGGGAGTTCATAGAATTGGGAGGAGGTCCTCTACCTCACTGCAGTCCCCACTCATCTCGAAGACCACCGATGGAGTGTTAGAAAGCCTGCACAATACCTCTACTTCGGTGGTTGTAGAACAGACAAATCATGTCGAGCCAAATTTCGGTCACTCTCAACCTCCTCCCACTAAACTAGCCTTCCCAAGCTCTTTCCGACAGACATCGAACGTCCCTGAAACTCGAGGGTAAGTCCAATTTGCCTCCTCTTATTGGAATAGTAAAATGCTAGAGAGAGAACATTTTTGAAGCTACACTGATCGAATTCTCCCTGCTCATGACACCAATTGAATGAATTCTTGATCTAGGACGAACCCTCTCGATGAGCACAAGCTTCCAAATCGAGAACACCAGTAATTGAGACCCAGCTAGTAAGATTTTGAAACTTTCTCTCTCTAGGACTTTTTTTCCAATGAAACTCTGATGGAGCTCAAAACATAGTGAAATTTTGAAATTTAAAGTCTAGGATGATTGTAGGGAGTTGATGTAATCGATTAACAGCCTAATAGGGGGAATTAAGAGAGTTTAGATGGTTAGTTAGAGGAGATAAGAAATCAGGGGTCAAAATGCAAATTTTTGGGGCTGAATTGCTATCAATGGGAAACTTAGGAATTAAGTGGAAATGAGAAAACCTTATGGGCTTAATTAAGGATAAAATGGGTACTGGGGGCCTAAATGTAAAAATTTTAGAAATTAGGGACCTAAATGCAATTTAGGGAGTTTTGAAGGACCTATATGCGAGAATGAGGTCTTACCTATCACATCCACTTATGTGATTTCTCGGATCCTGTAGAAATTGAGTGTCTGAGTACTTGTGCTATGGAGCAAGTCACGAATTGGAAAATAGCCAGGACGAACATATCACGTTTATCGAGTGAGTGGGAACTTCCAACATACGTACTAGTTGGAACGGTGGATATGCTTTTAAATTTTAAAATCGTTTTTTCTAGAAATAGTCTTCCTTGACTGCATGAACTAACTTAAACATTTTGGGAGCTATTTACAGGGTGAGCTAGAGTTTCTCCATTGGGCCCAAGGCCAATGGGCACGAATTCAGGCCTGTGGAAATTTGTCGAGCAATGAGCCTACGAAAATTCTCATAATGGATAAGTTGTGTGCTATAGCTACCAAGCCAAGGTCTGGTTGTTGCGCTTTTTAGGCTAGCAGCTACAACGTCGAAGCCAGGTCGTCGAACCCGTTGGCCTGGTGGACTAGGGACCGAAGTCGAGCCAACAAACCATGAGGCTGGTAGCCCAAAGATAAATGTCTTAATTAAAAGATTTATGGTTGTGCAGCTAGCATATGGAATCATCGAGGTGTCCGGTATGAGGTAGTGGTGGTTTCAAGGACTACTAGATGACCTAGGTAGCATAAGGGAAGTCTATCATCCAGGGAGTCAAGAAGCTCAGGGAGCTTCATGCGCATTGAGACCGGGGTCGGAGGGGAGAGGTCTCATGCCACATTTTGTGGACACGAAGTATAATCCGGGTCTAGTAATTGATGCCCACTAAGACTCTTGGTAGGAGTCATGGACATTTACTAGGGTGATCGGAAAAGGTACTTTGGACTACAAGTGGAGTAGTCGGATACTACTCTGCAACTAAGTAAACCCTTTTATGTTTAAAGGGTGAATGTTGGAAGAAAAATAAGATGGGTCATGATTGTGAACAAAAATATGTTTGACTAAAACTATGTTGTAGAAATTTCCACTCACTGAGTCATGAACTCATTCCTTTCCCTTTTACTCCATTAAGGAAAGGTTGTGCAAGTAAAGTCATAGCCCGAGGGAAGAATCAAACCTCTAAGGTAAATCCTATGTTATGACGTCTTAAAACAATTTGTTATGGAAAACGTATGTATGAGACGCCTTTATCTTTCTTGAAACATTTTAGTAGAGATACCATTGTGGCTTAGGGAAGGGTGGTGGGTTGTTCACAAGGCTCCGACCAAACCAAATCAGGGAGTGACAACTTGAGTGGTATTAGAGCACAATTTTCCTAACAAATTCTCAAAACCTTAGGCCCTAATCACGAGTAACCTTTTAAAAAAAATATGAACAAAAACATGAGTGAAGAGTACATCCCCCAAAGGAATGCTAACGATCAGAGGAGAGATGCAAATGAAGAATACATTATGTGGAGGAACTCCCTAAGGAGAACCTCTCAGTGTTCAGTAGAAGATGAGAACCCTCTGCTCCGAAACCCAAGATGAACCCACGCCCAAGAAGAGGCCAAAATGAGCTTCTAGCAATCCTATGCTAACTACGTGAGGGTCTTCCATAAATTACCCTCGATTCAAGGCAACCCAGACCATATGAACCAAATGCAATGCGCTTATGAATATGAGGCCACTATCCTAGGCAAATTTAGGGTCATCACTCATGAAGTGAGATTGAGAGGGGCACCAAGTGAGACATATTCATCAGAGTATGAAGAACCAAGCATGAACCCATACATAAGGTGTGGGAGGAAAATCCAGATTAGGTTAGTAAACTAGGTGTGAGGCGATCGAGAAAATCGATAGTGGGAACTATGGATGACTAATAAGAAGGTTGGAAAAGGATGAGTGAAGAAGGAAACCAAATAGTCAAGAAAGGCATGCCATCTAGATAAAGGAAATCGATATGTATGGAAAGGATGCTTGGGCAACGTTCAAGGAACACTACCAGATGGTAAAGAAGGATGGAGTCATATGATCCCTAAAGGATTATAAAGTTAGGAACAATTATCGAGAGAATCTTATCCAAAAATGACAAAAAAAATAGATCAAAGAAAATATCATCGGGCAAATGAGTAAGACTAGTTGATCATAATAAGTTAAATGGAGTGAGTTTATCATGTCCCGACACAGTTTGGTCAGAACCCTGTGAGCAACCCACCACTCCCCTTTGGTCTAGGAAGAATCACTACTTCATAGAACCGCAAGGAGTCGAGCATACCTTCTAACATTATTTCCAAGAATAACATTATACACTATTAATAGCTTAAAAATAATTTACTTGGGTTTAGAGGCTTGGCGACGGGTTCTTTAAAGGTCATTTTCTTTCCTAAATAGGTTTAGAGGGAGGGATGAGATTCTACAACTCAGTAAGCGGGTGTTAGGGTGAGTTTTCAAAACAAAATTTATAACCTTTTCCTTGATCATAAGATTTGTGTTTTTTCTTCTTTTAGAAAAATATTTCTATACTTCCCCTTGCTCGAGATTGGTTTAGCATTCAATCACTCACCCTTTAACGAAAAGGGTTCAAACATTCGTAGATGTAGTACGCCGACTACATCCACTTGTGTATTAGAGCATCTTTACTGGCTACCTTGATAAAAGTTCGTGACTTCTACCTAAGTCTCAATGGACAACAATAGTCCGATTCTCATACCCAAATCATACTTTGTGTTCGTTGGGGAATGAGACCTCTCCTCCCCTACCTCGGTCTTAATGCGCTAGAAGGTACTCCGAGCTTCGAGACTTATTGGACAACCAATCTTCCTTTATGCATCCGATGTCGTCTAATAATCCTTAGAACCAACATTACCCCATGTCGGGCACCTCGATGGTTTTGTATCTCAGCATGCACATACAAAAGTATTTTAACTTAGACCTTTTATCTTTGGTACCACAAACCCAACAAATTTGATATCCCGACTAAAGCTTGGTAGCTACCAGCCCAACGAGTTCGTTCACTCGGCTTCGGCTTGGTAACTACTAGCCAATCAAGTATTATGATCTGACTTTGGCTGGGGTGGCTACATCACACAACTTAACCATTTTTGGTGAACGGTCAAAATATATAGGAATCAAGATTTTATCTATAGGTTTGAGCTTGTTCCCATTAGCATTGATCCCACTTCATGAGTTTTTCCAAAACAAGTTCTTGGATCCATTTAATTTAAAAAATGAGGCCTCAGGCCTACTAGAGCAATTCCAGCTCTCATCAGAATCATCTCCCAAAATCTTTTAGCAATTTCACACAGTTATGGGAGAACATTACTAGAAATTGGTTTTTAGAAGGCAAAACAGTGCTCATCACCCTAATCAGGTATGCTGTTGGAAAATTCCACTCACCCAGTAACTGTGACATGTACGTCCCAACTGAATTCCAAATACTGATGTGCTACTCTACACAAATACTCGCACAACTAGTTCCTACATGGTTCGAGTATTCACATAAGAAGGTTTGGCAAAAAATACCTCTTACTTTAGGTCCCAAATAGTCAATTCATTTTTAATTAAATACCTAAGGTTTCCAATATCCCTCTTAATTTTACCAAAATTTCCAATTGGTACTTAAATTCTTCAAAATTACCAATTGTCCTCTAATTTTTCCAAAAATCGCAGATTAGCCCTCAATTTCATCCAAATTGCTAATTGACCCTCAATTGAGAGAGTTAATATCATAAAAATCTCCCAATTTTCCTTTAATTACAATTCGGCCCCCAATTTTCCAAAAATCCCCAAATCACAAAATTTTTCCTAAAAATTGCATTTTGACTCCCGAATCTATGTTTCATCAAATTGACCTCCCAAACATAGTTAATTGCCCTCTGTCATGATCTTAATCATCTTCCATATGTCACCTGATTCATTCCAAGCATTAAAACACTCAATATGGCTTAGAATTGAGCTCAAATGAAGCTTAACTGGAAAATCATCCTAGAGAAAAAAGCTTTGATTACTCATCGATGAGAATCTGGTGATTGGAGTTTTTGATTCCTCTTACTTTCTCACTTCTTGGGGATCCTGCCTGGATCAAACCGCGCCTCAATTGGTGGCATGAGCAGTTATAATTTTTTAGTTAAATATTCAGGCAAAACTAACTATGAACAATGAATTCTAGCAAAGGGCAGTAGAGGGGACTTACCAACTTAGCTTAGGGAAGGTCGGGGAACCTCTAAGGGTGGTCTAGGGAGCTTGGTTTGGTTGGAATTGGGCTGAGGATGGCTTAAATTGAGCTTGACCAGTTCGGGTTGAAGACCGCCAAGGTGCGCAGGTATAGTACGAGCTCGTCGGTGCTTCTTCGATGGACATCGAATTGAATGGAGGTTGTAGTCATATAGCTGACTTCCCCATAATTCCTAGAAAGCTGAATTCACTTTCAGAGGTGGAGAAAAGTGCCCAAGGTGGAGAAAACTAAGCACTTCATCTTCTTTAAGCGTTTGAGGTGTGAGGAGGACGAATGGAGAAGAGCTCTTTAAATAGGGAGCTCAGGGATTGACTGGCCTATCCAATTCTCCATTGATTGGCCATTAACTCTCCAATTTAAGGCCTTGTTGAAGGGGTTTATTGGCCGTTGGAGGAAGTGCATCTGTTTTGTCTCTCTCTCTCTCTTCCTTATAGTCTAAAGGTAGATGATTTCATTGTGCCACGTGTGCGAGCTTTGCACGTGCGAACTTGCTACGTGGCGCTCTGTGATTGGTTGGATTTTCTTACGTGACTTCCTACTCAATAGCCAAGTTAGCCTTTGACCCGTTGACCGGACACAAGGTGGCCTCCCATTGGCTACTCATTCCTTCATGGTTGCTGACCGTGTTTGATCAACCGTTGACCATGACACATGGCATCCTCTTATTAGATGTTTTAAATGCATCAGATTTCCCTCCTAACGCATAGTGCCACTGCCATGTGTTAGCCTCCGATTGGAAGAGGTCATCCAACATGGAGAAAAATAGCCAAGTTGGAGCTCTAATTAGTGGGTCGTTTGTCTGACATACTGTCGGATGTTGACATGGCATCCTTGCCACATGTGAGCTCCTCATTAGTTAGCCATGCTGACAAGGCTTCTTTGACATTGACCATTGATTAGGGACACATGTCACTGTCCTATTGTCGATCATTACAAATATGAATTTTCCTACTTTGATTGTTGACTGATGACACGTGTTATGCTCTGATTGGCCAGCGCTACTAACTAAGCGGCTGACTGGGCTCACTTCACCATGTGTCACGCGTTGATTAGTCGCATGTGCTAACTAGGCACTGACCTGGCAGCGGTCCTTTGACTAGTCAGACCATTGACTTGTCTAGTAGACCGGGTTTGGTGTCCCGAAAATGAAAATCAATCAGTTCAAGCTCGATTTGATCAATTTTCCAAAAATTAAAAATTTCTAAATTCATTTTCTATCTGATGGTGGCATCAATTTTCTAATTTTATATTTTTAAACCATCTAGAAAAATGAATGTTTGAACTAGTTCTTCATTGTTCAATCTGGTTCAAGTTCGGTTCACCTTAAACTAGTCCAGTTTTTACATCCAATCCACTTCATGGTTCTTCTCCATGATTTTTGTGATCTATTGCCTACTTGGGATTTTCCAAATTCTTATTCTGACCTTTCTTTACCAATTCCAATTCACTTAGATCCTCGATTTTCTCTAAAAAATTTATAGTTCCCTATTCCAGTTTCCTTGGTCCGAGAGGTTGGGGTTTACATCTCTCCCTACCTTTTAGGAGTTTTATCCCCAAAACTAGTTATGTATCCCCTACATAATGACCGATTTCACTTAATGTAAGCTTATGGTTTGATTCGTTATGATACCGTGGGGTACGTCCCCATCTTGGTTGTATCTCCTTTGGGCAACCTTCATGCATGTTCGCCCTTTGGGCTTCTTTCCTTTTCGTGTCATGAGGATGTCTATTGTTTCATCAATTATTCAATCCTCACTCTTAATGGTGTGATTTGGCATTTGCTCTTGAGAAGGAAATTCCGTAGCAATGTCACCTCCTACTTCCTTTTCTTTTGACCATTTCCTTGATCATACACTATTTCCCTAAGCAAAATACCACCTTGGTTACTCCTTCACTTAGTCTTTAGATAATGTACTTAATGGTTTCTCTTTTCTTCATATATCCATCCATTCCGTGGGACCGTTATGATGGTTTAACTTACCCCCTTATCCAAAGGTATTTTCTTAGGTCCAATTATTATGTTGCTTAGGGTAAGACTCTCTTGTGATTTTTGTCCAAATGTTAATCCAAATCACATGATTGGGAGTTCCAAAAATATCTTACCATCTCTGTCACACCCCGACCTGGTTTTGTTGAATCCCCGTGATCAACCCGCCACTCTCTCGGTTTCCTAGAATAACATATATCAATAAAAATGCAAGCTCAAGATAATTAAGCATACCTGATAAAGGGTAAGGCCTAGTGTTATCCCTAGTCATTTCTCTATTTCCTAAAAAGGGATAAAAAGACTAAGTGAGTTTCTACAACCTAGTGAATGGGAAATTTTAAAAATAAAGTTTCAATAAATTAGTTTTTGAATTGGAGTGTGCCAGACTCCTTATTTACTTTAAGATATTTCATCCTCAAAAAAATGATTTTCCTAGCCATTTCTCATCATTAACCACAAACGGTGTGTTAATCAACCAACACACGTCCTTCATCATAAAGGGAACACACATTCGTAGGACAACACGTCCATTAGACCCACTTGTGGCGTCGCAGTGACTTTACCAGCCACCTATATAGAAGCCCGTCAGCTTCTACCCTGAGAATGAGTGGATGTACACGACATCCAACCCTAAATCACGTAAAGAAACTCCGTGTACGTATGAGGACAGAGACCTCATCCCGACTCCATCTTGGCCTCATGCGCATGAAGCTACATCGAGCTTCCCTCACTGCTGGCACGACCATCTGCCCTTATCTCCACCATGTCGTCGAGTAGCCCCTAGGACGCATCACTACCCCTCTTGGGTGTCTTAAAGGTATCGTACCTCAATGTATGCAGAAAACAACAATTTTCCACATAAGCCATTTAATCTTTGGTACCACGGGTCCAATGGTCCCGACTCTCAACTCGAACTACAACTATTTGTCTCGACTAGTTCATCAACCTGTCTTGTCGCATTGCCGCCAATCCATCGAGTATGTCGGTCCTGACTTTGTACCATGGCCAAACACATCATTCATTTAAAATTTTTATGGCTTAAACTCATGTTTGTTTACAAGCTCCTGCTCGTGCCAATTAGCCTAGGGACAATTGTATGAGATTTTCAAAATCGGGCATATTAGCCCCCATGTTCCAAAACTAAGGCCCCCACTCTATCTGAGTTATTCGAGCTCTTGTCAAGAAGGTCTCCCAAAATGTTTAAGCAGTGGCACACAGTTAGAGTATAACACTTCTAACAAAAATAATCTTTTAGCTATCCATCACACCAACCAGGTATGAGGAAATCTCTGCTCATAATCGATAAATGGGTTTTCTACTCCCATCCAAGATGTTCATCATACCAACCGGATATGATCTACTTACAACCAATAAGTAGTTTTGGTTGCACTTTAGTTGGTCCTCCAACATCTTTTCCATGCCAAATTTACCCTCAAGTATAGGAAATTGCACTTTAGTTGCTCAAATTTTTGAAATCCCCAATTTTCCCCCCAATTTCAACCTTTCAACTTGGCCAAATTATATTTCATCAAATGGATAGATCAAATGAGGTAAATTGTTGAAATTGAAGGTAGTTTTAGGTTCCTACACATCCATACAATTCAATTGCACTTTGAATCACATGATTTGATGCTGGAATGAGCTCAAACGGAGCTTCGCCGAAAAATTGAACGTAGAGAGAGAAATCTTGTCGTCGAAGGTGTGGCGGTCCGAGCTTTCGATCTGGGCAGATAGCTCTCATCCTGAGGTTACTCCTAGAATCAATAATCACCTCAATTCATGTTGAATTGAGGGAGAATTTGGTCAATAAAAATATGGCGCTTCTCTCTCTAGTACCAATCGAAATTCACCAAGGGGAGCCAAATTGGCTTGCCTTTCCACTCTAATATGGTCGTATGAGGGCTCAGGAAGTGTTAGGAGAGCTTAGTTTGGCTTGAGGAAGGCTCGAATCGGCTGATTTCAGCTTGTTAGGAATAGGGCAGCTTTGGGCCGTAGAATTTGCTTCACTGTTCGATCATGCCAGCACTTCTCTGACAACCCTCGGAGCAGTTGGAGACTACCACTGTGTAGCTGTCCCTGAGTCAAAGGAATCCTACCACACCTTCTTTGGCTTAAAAAAGACCCTATATCGAAGCTCTAGTTCAAGCTTCATCGAAAAACTGAGTAGTTGAGAGAGAGTGAGGTTTTCAGGTGTGTTGAGGATGAATAGAGAGGGTCTCTTTATATATGGAGCTCGGGGACTCTCTTACTGTCTATTTGACACCTTAATGATAGTCATTGATGGACTGAAACATACTGAATGGAAACATTTCTTCTTCGCCGGCTCTATTGAATTTTATGGCGAGTGAACAGTGTTGTCATTGGAAGGAAGAAGATGACAATGTTCCGAACCGAATTCGATGCTTAAACTGGCCGGTTTGGGCCTATTCGATCGAGTTTTTCAAAATTAAAAAAATTTAAATTCATCTAAATTCATTATATATCAAATGGTGGCCTCAATTCTCCAATTTAAATTTTCTAAGCCACCTAGAAAAATTAATTTAGCATCCGGTTCAATAGTGGTTCAAACTAGTCCAAACCAGTTCAATAGTGGTTCAAACTAGTCCAAACCGGTTCAATAGTGGTTCAAACCGGTTCGAATTCGGTTCACCTAAACTGGTCTGGTTTTCTTTCCCAAATTATCCTAAGGTCACTTTCCAAGGTTTTTATATCCCTTCAGGTCACTCGAGAGTTGTAAATTTCTCAATTTATCTATTCTCTATGATCGGGGTTTGTGAACTAGTTTAGTTTTCTCACTCGGTTTGACAGATTTTTTCCCTGGTTTTCCTTAACTCCAAAGGGCGAGGTTTACAGTCTCTATGTCTAGTTATTCTCCCTTGGTCGTTGAAAACTCTTTTAGCTCAGTGTCCTTTCTAGTGGGTTTTCGACGTTATCCCTTTTATGCCTTATATTTGTCCTTTAGACCATTCCTTCTTTATTATAACTCAAGTCCACACAATTTCTTATATTTGCCTTCATCATGCTTTTCTTGACCGTTTGGATTTCTCTTATTCATTAGTCTTTCACTAACCTCCTTATTGAGCATTTCTGGTTCCAAATATCAGATTTCTCAATCAATTCTTGACTTATCAACATACTTGGGGTTTTTCTCCCTCATGTCTTTACTCATATCCGATGGCGACCTTATCTAAGGATTTTTGCTCTCCAGTCCATCCTTACTCGCTTGTGACCCTTTGTAGTTATTCTCCCATCACTCCTATTTGATCCCTTACAATATACTTATTGATCCCTTGGACTTATCTTGGGAGTTCCTTTTTGTTGGTGCAATCCTCTACTATCATCCTTCAAAGTAGAGACTTCCATCCTTAGAACTATGTGTTCCTACTTACTATTCCTTGAAGTTTTCCTTCCTTCATATCCTTGCACCCATTTATTTTGGTGCATACATTCATCTTCAATCCTTTACCGACTTTGAATTTCCATTTCGATCTTGATTTCCTATCCGAGAAACTTTCGGTTAGCAGTCTTATTTTGTGTATTCCATGATATGTCCAACCGTCCAACCTTAATCTCTATTAAGCGAGCATGGACTGAAACCAATATTGATATCCATAATTATTCCTTTAATCACCTCTTGGTTGGAGTGCATACCCCTTCAAGGTTTCTCTTCTTTCAGGATATGTTCCCTTATTCATGTATGTCATTCATCCCCACCTGTTATGACACCATTCGATGCTACCTTCTTGCTTACTTTTTCCTTGGGAATCCACATTCTTTGTACACTATCCTTATTCCTACTTGTATCTTATTTCAAATTTACTTCCTTAAGGCAGAGTTTAGATCCCTTTTGTTCTAAGATTTCTTGACCTTCTTGTGAGAGGCTTACTTAATCATTTCCATGGCTTGAGTTATGGTCATCCCTTATCATATCATTAAATATTATTCTTTTTGGCCATCGGTCGCTTAAGGATTTTTTTCATGCTCCTTTTTCTGACATTTGACCTTCCCATTTGGGAGTACATCTTTTCCTTCATATCGTTCCAAACATTCTACCTATCTCAGGCCTAGTGATATCCAGATGATTATCCTGAGTGTACTCTTGGTTCCCATTTTGACCTTTAGTCTTCATCATTCTTTGACTTTTACCATCTTTCCACTAAGAATTTTTCTCTAATCATATGTATGAGTTTTTTTGGTCATATTATAATTCAAGAGGTAGATATATCTTAAATTTGGATAATTATTTATTGGAGAGGAATATAATAAGTCTGAGTTGTTGCCCCTATTACAAAGAGGTAGTTACGCGGGAGGTTGGGAAGTGCTATCTACTATACTAGGCTCTTGATGAGTTTACTCCTGGGTGAGGTTGTAAGCCCTTACTAGTGTCCTTGGCATCAGGTCGGCTTCCCTCATACTTGTGGCTATGACATCACCAGATGTAGGCACCACATTCCTTGGTGGTACTAGACACTTCCTCGCAAAGTGACCTCTCTGTCCACATCTAAAATAGGTTACTTCCCTACATATACCTTCATGACATCTCGGGTATTGGGAAATATTCCTTTGTGGATTCCTATTACTCTTAGAAAGTGTCACTCTACATCCTCAGGGCATTGGATAGCTTCTCACGACATGTCCTAAATGTCTGCACCTGTAACAGGTTGCCTTCCGTACCTTTTTGTAGTTCTTCTAACAGCTAAGACATTGGGAGATTTCCTCTTTCCTTCTTGTCCTTTCCTTATGAGTAGGGTCACTATGGTTTCTATTATTTTGAATGTTCCATGTATTAGAATGCCTTGTTTGTACCAACTGTCCAAGGGGTAGCTTCTAGGTTTGTACTTCATCATATGGAAAGTGTGTACTTCATTTAGGGTGATTGTCCATTCTCGATGGAACGTAAAGTTCCCCAAACACCCCGATGAACTCCTTGTAAAGTTTCCTCTGCTCAATAGTTATTCTTGATATAGTGGATTGAGTTCTCCTAGACTCTTGGTGTAAACCTCGCCCTTTTTAGTTAAGGAAACCGAGAAAATAACCGGTCAAACCAAGTGAGAAACACCGAACCGGTTCACAAAACTGATCATTAGAGAATAGGCAATTTGGGAAATTTATAACTCTCGAGTGACCCAAAGGGTTCATAAAGTTTTTGAAAATAACCTTAGGACAAATTGGAAGAGAAAAACCAGACCATTTCAGATGAACCAGATCCAAATGGATTGAACCTAGTTTATGAACAGAGTCGGTTCATGAACTGGAATTGATAGAGAAAAGGCAAACCGGGAAATTTATGAAACCCGAGTGACCTAAAGAGTCAAAAAAGTCAAGAAAAAGGACTTTAGGATGAATTGGAGATGAAAACCAAACCGGTTCAGGTGAACTGGATCCGAACAAGATTGAATTGGTTTGGACCGGTTTGAACCACTATTGAACTAGATGATAAATTCATTTTTCTAGGTGGCTAAGAAAATTCCAATTTGAGAATTGAGTCCACCATTTGATAGATAATAAATTTAGATGAATTTAGAAATTTTTAATTTTGAAAAATATGATCAAATTGAGACTAAACCGGCCAGTTTAAGCATTGAACTGATTTGGACTGGCCCGGTCCGGTTTGTACCATTGTCGTTTTCTTCCTTCAGATGACAACACTGTTCACTCACCAGAAATTTGAGCAGCACAGGCAAAGTTGAATAGTCTTCGGCCAGGGAGTTTTAGGTAATGAATGATCACCATTAAGGTGCCAATCGAACAGATAAGAAGTCTTTGAGCTTCCTATATAAAGACCCCCTCCTCATTCATCCTCTCCACACCTAAAAACTTTATTGTCTCTCAACTGCTCCAATTTATAGTGAAGCTCGAACTAGAGATCTGATATAGGGTCTTTTCTGAGTCAAAGAAGGCACCGTCGTGTTCATTGCATTTAGGGAGAAGTTAGCTACACTCATGTAGTTTTTGTTTGCTCTGAGGATCATTGGAGAAATGCGGGCGTGATCGAACAGTGAATCAGCTACGGCGAACTGGAGCTGCCCTATTTTTGTCGAGCTAAAATTGGCCAAATCGAGCCCTTCTCAAGCCAAACCAAGCCCTCCCAACACCTCTACAGTCCTCCTACATCTGAATTAGAGCTGAAAGTTAAGCCAATTTGGCTCCCCTTTGTAATTACCGACCAGTGCTAGAGAGAGAACCCATAGAACTTCGTTGATAAAATTCTCATTCAATTTGGCATCAATTGATGCAATTCTTGATCCTAAGAGGAACAAAGGAAAAGTGCTAACTGCCCAAATTGAAAGCTCAGAACGCCTCACTCATGACGGTAAGCTTTCGAAGCTTTCTCAATCTAAGTCCACTAAATTACACAATTTCCCCTACTTGTAAAATTGATGAAAATACTCTTAGCACTTGATGAAATTATAAAAATGCCTAACTTCTTGTTTGGCTGAGATAAACATTAGGATTTAAGGGCATGTATGGCTAAATGGAAAAAAATGGGCAAAATTACAAAAATTCTCCTAAAGCCGAAGGATAAATTGGATGCCCTTACAACTAACCTCAAATTTTCTCAAGTACCGAATTTAGACAGTAAGGCATAACATTTAGAAACCTATTTAGATTTAAATATAAAATTAGGGTTTAAGGGTAAAATTATAATTTTGGAAATATTACGATACAACTTATTAATTACACCAATTAATGACCCAAAATATACTTGGCTTTAATTTTCCAATTTGATCACTTTAATCCACCAAGAAAAATGAATTTAGAAACTGCTACATGTATAGTTCAAACCAATTCAATTCGGATCACCTTGAATCGGTCTGGTTTTCTCTTCCAATTTGTTACATGGTTCTTTTCCATGATTATTTTGACTTTTTGATTCACTTGGTATTTTCCAATTTCCCATTTTACCATTTATTTACTAGTTTCGATTCATTAATTGGCTCGATTTTCTCTTTTGAATTAGCCCGTTCTTTTCTAAGTTTTCTTATCTTTAAAGGAACGGGGTTTACAGTCATCTCCCTCATTCAGATGACGAAAATGTTCATGGAAGGATTTTCGCCTACCATTTTCAGTGAGGGAAAATTCCTTATGACAATGGCAGTTTTCGGAGAGGATAGACTCAGTCAACTTGGAAACTAGTAGAGCCAAGTGTCCCCAAGCTCCATATATAAAGAGCTCCCCTTCATTTATCCTCCTCACACCTCAAATGCCTGAGAAAGAAGAAGTGCTCAATTTTTCGATGAATCTCGAACCAGAGCTCTGATGTGGGCACTTTTCTCCACCTTAGAAGGTGAATTTGGGTTCTTTAGAATATGAGGTAGTTAGCTACATGACCACATCCTCCATTCAGCTCGAGGATCGCCGGAGAAGCGCCGATGAGCTCGCACAGTACCATTGCTCCACAGTGGTCGACAACTTGAGTTGCTTGAGCTCAATTCGAGCCATCCCCAAACTAATTCTGGGCAAACCGAGCTCTCTAGACCACCCTAGAGGTGAGTACAAAGACACAGAGAATGGGTTTTCAAAATTAAAATTTTTTTTAGGAAAAATGTTTGAATCGGAGTGTGCCAAACTCCTTATTTTCTTTTAAATTTTCTCATTTCCAAATTCTAGTTTTCATAATCATTTCTTATTACAACGGCGTGTCATCACCTAACACACATCCTTCATCATGAAAGTAAAACACACAATTGTAGGCCAGCCCATCCACTGTACCCACTTGTGGCATCAAAGAGACTTTATCGACCACCTAGATAGAAGCATGTCCACTTCTACCTTGAGAATGAGTGGATGTTTGCGACATCCTACCCTCAATCCCGTAACAAATCTTTGTGTTCATATGAGGATAGAGACATCATCCTGTCCCCACCTCGTTCTCATGCGCTTGAAGCTACGTCGAGCTTCACAAGTCTTCTAGTACAACTAATTGCCCTTATACCCACCAGGTCGTCCAGAGCCCTAGGATGCATCACTATCCCTCTTGGGCGTCTTGAAAGTTCCATAACATAGTAAATGCACAATCAACAGTTTTTCACATAATGCCATATAATCTGTGGTGCCACTAGTCCGACGACTTCGACCCTCAACTCGACTTGCAACTGTTTGTCTTGACTAGTCAAAAAACATGTCATGTCTATCTACCACTAGTCCATCGAGTATGTCAGTCTTGTCTTGGTTCCATTTTCAAACAATTCATTTACTTAAGTTTTCATGTTTGTTTACGAGCTCCTGCTCGTGGCAACTGGCTTAGGGCCCATTGGTCGAGATTTACAAAATCGGGCATATAACCCCCCAAGTTCCAAAATCGAGGCCTCAGGCCTATATGAGCTATTCGAGCTATCGTCAAGAATGTCTCCCAAAAATTTTAAGCAGTGACACACAGCTAGGGGAGAGCACTTCCGATAAAATAAACTTTTCTACTGTCCATCATACCAACCGGGTATGAGAACTTCTCCACTTATAACCGATAAGTAGGTTTTCTATTTCCTTCTAAGAAGTTTCATCATACCAACCGGGTATGATCTACATACCATCGGTAAGTAGTTTTTATGTATGGTTTCCACATCACTCTTCTCATATGTGATTGGGCAGGCTCGGACACATTGAGTACATCCTATACATGTATCATAAAAATAAAATGTCACTTAACAGTAGGTTTTCATTTTCGAGGTGCTTATCATGGAGGGACTTCTGGGTTGGAGAGGATCTACAAAGGGGAAATAAGTGTGCTTCAGATTTCTAAAGTAGGATCGATGAAGGTTTGGAAGCTCCGTTTGAACTCATTCCGGCACCAAATTGTCCAATTCAAAGTGCAATTGAATCGTATGAAGATGTAGGAACTCTAGTCTAACTTCAATTTCAACAGTTAAACTTATTTGATCTATCAATTTGATGAAAACAAATTCGACTGTGTTAAAAGGTTGAAATTAGGGGAAAATTGGGAATTTCAAAAATTTGAGGGATAAAGTGCAATTTTATTAAATTGATGGCCAATTGGGCATGATAAAGATATTGAGTACCAATTGGGAAAATTTTGGAATTTTTGGGGCAAAACTTACCATTTTTGTAAAGTAAGGGCAAAATGGTAATTTTGGAAAAGTTGGGGACCAAATTGGAAATTTGGGAAATTAAACCCCTTTTGTGAAATTGAATAAATTGAGGTCCCAAGGTGAATTTTAGAAGTTTTGGTAATCAATTTGAGGAAAAATCGGCATTAGGGACTTAAAGTTAAAGAATAATAACTTTTGGGAACTAATTGCAAATAAAGAAAAAGTTTGATTTTCTAATTCATTTTTAATGAATGAGGGCTATTAGGCCAAAAGATAATGAACAAGAGTGCTCATATCGTTAAGGAACATGAAATACTAAGAACGCCAGCTAAGATAAGGTCGAGTAATGACAACAAAACGACTAAGAGGATATTCACTACACTATTGGGTGAGTGGGAATTTAATGTCGAAAATGAATTTAGATGAACTTAGAACATTTTAGATTTGAGAAAATTGGTCAGATTGGGCTTGAACCTGTCGATTTTTGCCCTTGAACCCGGTCAGACCAGTCCAGTTTGGAACAGTGTCATCTTTTTCTTTAGGATGACAGCGCAATTCAGTAGTTAAAAAACTTTCCATCTCTGATGAAGGAATATCCTCTTCCACCTAGGCAATTTTTGAAGAAGATAAGCTCGACTAATATGGAAAGTGGTTAGGCAGAGGGTCCCTGAGCTCCCTATGTAAAGATCTCCTCTTCATTCATCCTCCGCACACATCAAATCATCATTCTCTCACAAGTGGTCCATTTTTCGGTGAAGCTCAAAACAGATCTCCGACTTAGAAGACAACGTTGGGTCCTACAAACTTCAGGGGAAGTCACCTACCTGATAGCAATCTCCCTTCAACTCGAAGACCGTCGGAGAAGTGTTGGTAGAATCAAACAGTGAAGCAGCTCTGACGGATCAAAGTTGCACTATTTTGGTCGAGCTGGATTTAGCCAAATTTAGGCCTCCTTGGGCCAAACCAATCCTCCCCAACATACATACAAGCCCTCACACGACCTTCCAAAGGTAAAAGGTAAGCCAATTTAGCCATCCTCTATCGATGCAGATCGGTGTTAGAGAGAGAAAGTATCACGTCCCGACCCTTTTTGGTCAGATCCCCAAGATCAACTCGCCACTCTCCTAGTTTACTAAGGGTTGCCCCTTCTTTATAAACCATGAGGAGTAAGGCATCCTTTAAACCTACACCTTTCTTGGAATAACATAAATCATAACTGAACAATTTTTTTTAAACTTATCATACCTGCCTTACAGGTGTGTTAGCTGGTGGTCTTAGGGGTAAGCCTTCTGGAGTTACCTAAAAGGGATATAAGGGATGGAGTGAGTTTGACAACTCAGTGAATGGTGTTCAAAGATTTACTTTTAGAAAAATAGTTTGAATTTGGAGTGTGTCAGACTCCTTATTTTTCTTTTAAAAATATTTCATTCTCAATTCTTGGTTTCCATAACCTTTTCTCATCATAATAGTGTGTTTATCAATCAACACACGCTCTTCATCATTAAGGAACACACATCGTAGGCTAGCCCATCCATTGTACCGACTTGTGTCGTCGGAGTGACTTTACTGGCCACCTAGATAGAAGCACGTCCACTTCTATCCGTACGAGGATAGAGACCTCATTCGTCCCCACCTTGGTCTCATGTGCTTGAAGATACATCGAGCTTCACAAGACTTCTGGTATGACTAACTACCCTTATATCCACTAGGTCGTCCAGAGCCCTGAGATGCATCACTACCCCTCTTGGGCATCTGGAAGGTCCCGTAACACAGTGCATGCACAAATCAATAGTTTTTCACATAAGCCATATAATCTGTGGTGCCACTGGTCCAATGGCCTCGATCCTCAACTTAACCTATAGCTCTTTATTTTGACTAGTCCGAAGACCTGTCATGCCGTACTGCCACTAGTCCATTGAGTATGTCGATCTTGTCTCAATACCATGGCCAAACAACTCATTTACTTAAGTTTTCCTAGCTTAAGATCATGTTTATTTTCGAGCTCCTACTCATGCTAACTAGCCTAGGGCCCATTGTTCGAGATTTTCAAAATCGGGCGTATTAGCCCCCAAGTTTCAAAACCGAGGCCTCCGGTTTATATGAGCTATTCAAGGTCCCGTCAAGAAGGTATCCCAAAAAATTTGAAGTAGTGGCACACAGTCAGGGGAGAGCACTATCGACAAAATAAACATTTCAACTGTTCATCAAACCAATCGAGTTTGAGGACATCTCCGTTTATACCCGATAAGCGGGTTTTCCACTTCCTTCCAGGAAGTTTCATCATACCAACCATGTATGATCTACTTACAACTGATAAGTAGTTTTTCCACGTGATTTTCACATCACTCCTCTCAGGTGTGATGTTTAAAATAGCAATTAGCAGTGGGTTTTCATTTTCGAGGTGCTTATCATCCCAACCATGTATGATATTAAATATCCCACTCACCCGATTATGTAGTCAATATCCTCTTAGCCAGCTTGTTATCCTTACTCAAACTTGTCTTAGCTGACGTTCTCGGTACTTCATGTTCCTACACAATATAAACACTCGTGTTCATTATCATTTGGCCTAATAGCCCTCATTCATCCCAAATGAATGAGAAAACTAAACTTTTCCTTTATTTACAATTAGGTCCCTAAAGTTATTTTTCTTTAACTTTAAGTTCCTAATGTCGGTTTCTCTTCAAATTGAGTCCCGAAACTTTTAAAATTCAGCTTGTGACCTCAATTTACTCAAATTCACAAAAAAGGGTTTTAATTTCTGAAATTTCCAATTTGGTCCCCAACTTTTCCAAAATTACCATTTGCCCCTACTTTACAAAAATGATAAATCTTGCCCCAAAATTTTCAAAATTTGCCCAATTGGTCCTCCGACATATTTATCATGCCTAATTGGCCCTAAATTTTATGAAATTGCACTTTAGTCCCTCAAATTTTTGAAATTCCCAAAATTTCCCTAATTTTCCCCCAATTTCAACCTTCTACCCAACCAAATTATATTTCAACAAATTGACCAATCAAATGAGATATTGTTGAAATTGAAGTTATATTGGAGTTCCTACACCTTCATACGATTCAATTGCACTCTAAATCGCACAATTTGATGCCAAAATATGCTCAAATGAAGCTTCGCCGGAAAATTGGACTTAGAGAGAGAGAGCTTTGAAAGCCTACCGTCCCAGGCGCGGCGGTCCAAGCTTTCGATTGGGGTAGATAGCTCTCATCCTGAGGTTTCTCCTAGTATCAAGAATTGCATCAATTGATGATGAATTGAATGATAATTTTATCATCGAAGTTTCGTCAGTTCTCTCTCTAGGACCAATCGAAAATTAAAGAGGGGAGTCAAATTGGCTTACCTTTCAATTCTAATTCAGTCATAGAAGGGCAAAGGAGGTGTTGGGAGAGCTTGGTTTGGCCTAAGGAGGGCTCGAATTGGCTGAATTTGGCTCGACAGAAACAGGGCAGCTTCGGTTCGTCGGAGTTGCTTCACTGTTCGATCACGCTCGTGCTTCTCCGGCGACCCTCGGAGCGAATGAAGACTACCACTATGTAGCTGACTTCTCCCCGGTTCTAAGGAACCTGGCCACGCCTTCTTTGGCTTATACAAGACCCTATATTGGAGCTCTAGTTCGAGCTTCACCGAAAAACTGAGTAGTTGAGAGAGAGGGAGGTTTTCAAGTGTGGAGAGGATGAATGAGGAGGAACTCTTTATATAGGAAACTCGAGGACTTCTTGGCCATTTGTTTGGCGCCTTAATAGCGGCCATTCATTGCTTGAAATGCCCTAGCCGGAGACTTTTCAGCTTCACCAGCACTGTTCAATTTTTCGGCGAGTGAACAGTCTTGTTATCTGAAGGAAGAATACAACACTGTTGCGAACCGGACCGGACCGGTTCAAACTGGGTTCAAAGCTTAAACTAGCCCATTCAGGCAGAATTTGATAGAATTTTTCAAAAATTAAAATTTCTAAATTCATTTTCTATCCAATGGTGGCCTCAAATCTCAAATTTGAATTTTCTAAGCCACCTAGAAAAATAAATTTAGCATCCGGTTCAATAGTGGTTCAAACCGATCCAAACAGGTTCAATTCGGTTCAGATCCGATTCACCTGAACCAGTTTGGTTTTCATCTCTAATTCATACTAAAGTCCTTTTTCATGACTTTTGGGACTCTTTGGGTCACTCGGGATCCATAAATTTCTCGATTTGCTCTCTCTATCGGTTCTATTTCATAAATTGACTCGGTTCATAAGCGGGTTCAATCCAGCTTAGATCTGGTTCTATTGAACTGGTCTGGTTTTTCTCTCCCAAATTGTCCTAAAGTCTCTTTCCAAGGTTTTATGAACCCATTGGATCACTCAGGAGTTGTAAATTCCCCAAATTGTCCGATCTCTGATGATCAGATTTGTGAACCCATTTGGTGTTTCTCACTTGGTTTGACCGGTTCCTTTCCCGGTTTTCCTTAACTCCAAAGTGCGGGGTTTACAAAAAGTGTTGAATTTTACTGATAAAATTGACCCTCATTTGGACTTAAATTGTAGCAACTCTTGATCTTAGAAGGAATCTAATGACAAGAGCTACCTCTCCAGATCGAGAGCTCAGACCGTCGCACCTCCGATGGTAAGCTTTCAAAACTTTCTCTCTCTACGAACAGTTTTCGGGTGAAACTCCATTTGAGCTCATTTCAGACTCAAAATCTACAATTCAAAGCTCCATTTGATCATATGTATGTTTAGCAACTGATCCATGCCATCAATTGGAGCAATTAATCCCAATTGAACGACCAATTTGAAGAAATCAAATTCGGTTAGAGGGAAAATTGAGGATTTCATAATTTTGAGGGACCTCCATGCAATTTCTCAAAATTGAAGGTCAATTGAAAATGATAAAGATGTTAATGTACCAATTGGTCAATTGTCTAAAGATTTGGGGCCAAGTGGCTATTGTTGTAAAGTAAGGGCAAAACCGTAATTTTTTGAAAATTGGGGACCAAATTACAAATTTGGAAAACTTGAGTCCCTTACATAATTTTGAGTAAATTGAGGATCCAAAGAGGATATTGGAAGCCTTGGAATTCAAATTGGGGAAAACGTTGGCATTAGGGACCAAAGTGCAATAAACCAAAAATTTGGGCCTAGTCGCTTATACATGAGAAAATGAAGGATGTTATGCCAAACACTTATTGATATTGGTACCCAAATCGTGTAGGGACACATGAGACCAGAATGCTAGCAAGAAAAAGCTAGCGTGGACTTAGAAGCTGACTCGAGACAAACGTGTCATAGTCAATGGGTGAGGGGCCATTTTAAATGCCATTCCCGGTTGGGGTAATGAGAATCTTTTCTAAGTTGAAAGCCACGTGAAAGGGATTTTTATACATGATGCCAATTGGGATGATGAGCCACTATTTTAAAAGGCTAAAACCTACTTATTGGTTGTAAGTAGGAATAAACAAACATCATACCCAGTTGGTATGATTAGATTCCTCGAGGAAAGGAAAAACTCGCATACCAGTTGGTGTGATGAATTTAAAAGAGAATTTTGTCAGAAATGTTCTCCTCTGACTATGTGGCAACTGCTTAAACTATTTGGGAGATCTTTTTAATGGGAGCAGCTCTAATAGGCTAGGGGCCTCAGTTTTTAAACTCATATGGCTCAATGCCCAATTTTGGAAAAAAATGTGAAGTGGGCCCCTGGCCAGTGGGCACGGGCTGGTGACCATAAACAAGTATGATTAGGAAGAGCAAAGAATACTCCTAATTTAAAATGGAAATTGATTGTGTGAATCACTATCGTACCAAGTCAGGACCGACAATGCCTAATGGACTAGCGATAGTGCGTTAGGGCTAGGTTGACGGACCAGCCTAGACAAACAGTTATAGGTCAGGTCATGTGTCGGGGTCATTGGACCGTCGACACCAAAGAGGATGGCTAATTATATGAAAACGCTTGTTTGTGCATGCACTTAAGGATCATGACCATCAAGACACCCAAGAGGGGTAGTGATGTGTCCCAAGGGTTGTTGGACCACATGGGAGCGGTAAGGTTAGTTTGTTGTGCCAGTCAGTTATGAAGCTCTCGGAGCTTCTTACGCATGAGACCGAGGTGGGGTCTAGATGATGTCTCCATATTCATATGCTCATGAAGTGGCATTCGAGTCTGAGGGTCGGACATGTGGGACGTCCACTCAAACTCAAGATAGAATTGGACGGGCTTCTATTAGGATGGACGGCAAAGTCACATTGATCCTCATGTACGTGCAATCTGGGACTGCCCTGTGAATGTGTGTACCCTTCCTGATGAAGGGCGTGTGTTTGTTTGCTAAACACCTCCCAAGGCAAGGGGACGAGCTAAGAGAGCAAAACACACCTAATATGAAAATAGAAAAAGGTTTTGGAAAATTGAATTTGAGGAATCTCTTTTAAAAAGGAAATGTTAACCATGGGAATGGTTATGATAAATAAAAGATATTTTGAAAACTCACTCCCAGCACCCGCTTACTGAGTTGTAGAAACTCACCCCTCCCTTTACCCCTTTTCAGGCCAAAGAGGAAGACCAACCGTAAAGACCCCTCTAGTTGAACCGTAAAGATAGTTATAAAAATTTTAATACATTCAGTTTTGTATAATGTTATTCTATGAAAATAGGAAAAATGACGCCCGACTCCTCAAGGTTTATAAAGGGGTGAAACCCCTCATAGACCTAAGGGAGTGGCGGGTTGCCCATGGGGATCCAACCAAATGGGGTCGGGGCATGACAACTTGAGTGGTAACAGAGCCTATTTCCTCGAATGCATTATGAAGACTATATAACGTAGTAACTAAGAGAAATAATTTTTAAAATTTACTGATGGCTCCCAAGAGAGGAACCAAGAGAACTAGAGTCGTAGTCACTAACATTGCCCAACACCCCATCCCTGCAGAAACTCCCCAAGAAGCCCAGACAGTTTCACCTAGACTAAGCTTGAAGCATCAGAGGCTGTATGAGGAGTTTACCCGAGTGTTTGGAAGGCCCAACCTCGCCCCTTATGTGGACACCAACTCCTGAGCTAAGCCCGAGGAAGTACAATGTCATCCCCCTCCTACTAACATTCCTCCTCGAGTCACATCCCCAAATACCTCAAAACCCTCCATCAACTAGGATGTAAGTCGTTCCTTAGAGAGAAGGATGCTGGAGTTGCTATGAGGATGTGGTAATCCTAGCAAAGTTTTTCCTGGAAGCGAGTGCGAAAAGGTGCTAGGATAATGTCAAAAGCATGCATGCCACCACCCCTACATGGGAGCAATTCGAGGAGAGGTATACGGAGGATTACCTAGCTCCACACCTGATCAATGAGAAGAAGCAAGACCTCCTCCAACTCTGACAAGGGCTTAACTCTATCTCGGAGTATGAAACATAGTTTAACGAGTTAAGACCCTTTGCCCCCGATCTGGCCGGACCTGCAGATAGTTGCCAATGATTTGTGAATGGTCTTAACATTGACATACAATGTCACACCCCGACCCTGTTTGGTTGGATCCCCGTGATCAACCCACCACTCTGCCAGTTTATTAAAGGGTTTCCCCCTTATTATAAACCGTAAAGAGTAAGGCATCCTTTAAACCTACACCATTTCCTGGAATAACATAATAAAAATTGCATGTAATTTTAAACTTTACATATCTATCTTACAAGCATCTTAGTTGATGGTCTTTAAGGGTAGGATTTCCAAAATCTCTTGAAAGGGATATAAGAGAGGGGGTGAGTATGACTACTAAGTGAATGGGTTTTCAATACTTTTACTTTTATGAAAAAGATTTGTATTGGAGTGTGCCAGACTCCTTTCTTTCAAAAATCATTTCATTTAAAATCTCGGGTTTTATCACCATTTCCTTATTTAATTATGGTGTGTCATCACCCAACACATATCCTTTATCATGAAGGTTAAACACACATTCGTAGGTTAGTACGCCCACTGAACCCACTTGTGGCTTCGGAGCGACTTTACCGGCCACCCGGATAAAAGTACGTCCACTTCTACCTAGAGAATGAGTGGATGTTCGCGACACCCAACCCTCATTCCCGGAACAAATTCTTCGTGTCCGTTATGAGGAGAGAGAGCTCATCCCATTCCCACCCCGATCTCATGCGCTTAGTGCTACTCCAAATTTTGCACGGTCACCTGGTACGACGAACTACCCTTATACTCACCAGGTCGTCCAGTGCCCTTAGGACGCATCACAACCCCTCTTGGGCGTCTTGATGGTCTCGTACTCAAAGTGCATGCACAAACAATACTTTCTTATCAAGCCATGTAATATGTGGTGCCATTGGTCCAACGGCCTCAACTCTCAACTCAACCTGCAGTTGTTTGTCTTGACTGGTCCGTCAACCTGTCATGTCGCACTACCACTAGTTGACTGAGTATGTCAGTCATATCTTGATACCATTTCCAAACAACTCCTTTATTTAAAGTTTTATGGCATATAATTCATGTTTGTTTACGAGCTCCTGCTCGTGCCAACTGGCCTTGGGCCCACTGTACGAGATTTTCAAAATCGGGCATATTAGCCCCCAAGTTCCAAAAGCGAGGCCCCCGACCTATAAGAGCTATTTGAGCTCCCATTGAGAAGGTCTCTCAAATTGTTTAAGCATTGGCACACAGTCAGGGGAGAACACTTCCAAAAAAAAATATGTTTTCACTATCCATTGTACTGACCTGATATAAGGACATCTTTGTTCATAACTGATGAATAGGTTTTCAACTTCCTTCGAGGAAGTTTCATCATACCAACCGGGTATGATTTACTTACAACTGGTAAGTAACTTTTCCGCATGGTTTTCACATCACAACTCTAAGTCGTGATGTTTAAAATACCACATAGTAGTGGGTTTTCATTTCGATGTGCTTATCATCCCCAACCGGGTATGATCTAAAATCCCACTCACAAATGGTAAGTGGTTTTTAACTTTAAGTTGTGCTCATCATCCCAACCGGGTATGATGTTAGTAAATCCACTCACCCGTTAACGCAGTGAATTCCACTATACTGGTTCTTTGTATTCACGCGAGCTCGTCCATGCTGGCATTCCCAGTACTTTGCGTTCCTACACAATATGAACATCCTTGTTCATTATTACTTGGCATAAAAGCTTTCATTCATTTCAAATGAATGAAAAAACCCAAACATTTTAGTTATTTACAATTAGGTCCCTAAAGTTATTTCTCTTTAACTTTACGTCCCTAATGTCGATTTTTCCTCAAATTGAGTCCCGAAACTTTTAAAATTTATCTTGGGACCTCAATTTAGTCAATTTCACCAAAAAGGGGTTTAATTTCCCAAATTTCCAATTTGGTCCCCCAACTTTTCCAAAATTTCCATTTTGCCCATCCTTTACATAAATGGTAAGTTTTGCCCCAAAAATTCCAAAATTCCTCAATTGGTCCTCTAACATTTTTCTCATGCCCAATTGACCCTCAATTTTAGGAAATTGCATTTCAGTCCCTCGAATATTAAAAAATTCCCAATTTCCCCCAATTATTCCCCCAATTCCAACTCTTCAACACAGTCGAATTTGATTTCATCAAATTAACCGATCAAACACTTCTAATTGTTGAAATTGAAGTTGAAATTGAGTTTCTCCATGTTCATACGATTCCATAGAACTTTGAATCACGAGTTTTAACTCCAAAACGAGCTCAAACGGAGCTTCGCCAAAAAATAAACTATAGAGAGAGAAAGCTTCGATTACTCACCGGTAAGGGCACGGCGGTTCGAGCTTTCGATCTGGGCAGATAGCACTCATTCTGAGGTTCATCCTAGAATCAAGAATCACATAAATCGATGCCGAATTAAGTTAGAATTTCATCATTGAAATTATGTCGGTTCTCTCTCTAGCACCAGCCAGAAATTACACAAGAGAGCCAAATTGGCTTACCTTTTAGTCCTATTCGGCCGTGGGAGGGCTGAGAAAGTGTTGGGAAGGTTTGGTTTGGCCTAAGGAGGGCTCGAAATGGCCGATTTCAACTTGGCCAAAATAGGGCAGCTTTGGCCCGTCGGAGCTGCTTCACTATTTCATCACGCCAGCATTTCTCTAGCGACCCATGGAGCAAACGGAGACTACATGTGTGTAACTGACTTCTCCCAAGTTCTAAAGAACCAGACCTTGCCTTGTTTGGCTCAGAAAAGACCCCATATTGGAGCTCTGGTTCAAGTTTCACTGGAAAATAGAGTAGTTGAGAGAGAATGGAGTTTTCAGGTGTGGAGAGGATGAATGGGGAGGGGCTTTTTATATAGGGAGCTAGGGGATCCGATGGCCGTCCGTTTGGCACCTTTATGACAGGCATTGAAGACCTGAAACATACCGAATGGAATCATTTCTTTCTCAATGGCGCTGCTTTGATTTTCCAGCGAGTGAACAGTGATGTCATCCTGTGAAAGAAGATGACACTGTTCCGAACAGTACTAGACCGGTCCGAACTGGTTCAAAGCTTAAACTGGCTGGTTCACCCCGCATTCGACCGAGTTTTTCAAATCTAAAAATTTCTAAATTCATTCTCTATCCAATGGTGGCCTCAAATCTCCAATTTGAGTTATTTAAGCCACTTAGAAAAATGAATTTAGGATTCAGTTTAATAGTGGTTCAAACTGGTCCAAACCGGTTCACATCCGATTCACCTGAACTAGTTTGGTTTTCATCCCCAATTCCTTCACAAGTCCATTTCCATGTCTTTTGTGACTCCTTGGGTCACTTAGGGTCCATAAAATTCTCAGTTTACCATCACTTTATTGATTCTAGTTCATAAATTGGCTTGGTCCTTAAACCGATTCAATTCGGTTCGGGTCCGGTTCATCCAAACTGATCTAGTTTATCTCTCCCACTTTGTTCTAAGGTTCCTTCCCAAGGTTTATAAATTTATTTGGGATACAAGGCAGTTGAATTTCTTTGATTTGCCCGTTCTCTATTGGTTTCGGTTCATGAACTGACTCGGTTTATAAACCAGTTCAATCCAGTTGGATTCAGATCATCTAAACCGGTCTGGTATTATTCTTCCAATTCATCCTAAGGTTCTTTTCTGTGGTATTATGAACCCTTTGGATCATCAGAGAGTTATAAATTCTCCAATTGCCCATTCACAAATGATCGGGTTTGTGAACCAGTTCGATTTTCTCACTTGGTTTGACCGGTTTTTTTTCCAATTTTCCTTAGCTCAAAAGGAGGAAGGACGGCAACCACCTCAAAGGGAGGTGATTCCCACCATACTACTGTGGAGCCTTCACTGTCTTAGATGCTAGAGGTACCACGAGGGAGCATGCTTATCCTATTTTAGATGTGGACAAGTGGGGCACTTTGCAAGGGAATGCCCCACTCTTAAGGAGAATAAGCAAGGAAACAAACTTGGACCACCCCAAGGGAACCCGAGCACTCCAAGGCAGGACACCACCACGACAAGGGTACCAGCAAGTGTATACAACCTCACCCAGGAGGAGGCCAGAGAAGACCTTAGTACTGTAGCAGGTACTTCCCAAAACCTCCCTAACCAAAGTTAGACAAAACTTGTAATTCAATCCTACTTAATAAAGAAATTCAAAATCTTCTTTCTCTAAAAACGTGCATTTATTCGATCAGGGTACATACAATTATGGGGGAGAAAAGTCTACGCTCTCTTTGACTCGGGAGCAGAGAGATCTTTCATCAAGATCTAGTTTCAAGCTTTCCCCTAGAACTTAACTCCATGGAACAAAGTCTCAACATCATCAGACCCTTAGGAGAAGAACTAAATATGGACAAATAGTTAAAAAGATGTGAGATTATGATTGGAGGAGTAAAACTAGAGGTGGATTTGATCTCATTACCTCTAAGGAAGGTAGAAATAATACTGGAAATGGATTTGTTAAGTACCCATCAAGCCAAGGTGGATTGTGGGAAGAATGTGATAACCTTCCACACTACCAAAACACTCGGACTACATTTACAATGAGATAGAAGGAAGGGAGAGATGCACTTAGTGTCTCATAAAAAAGCCCAAAAGATGATACAGAAGGGTTGTTAGGCTTACCTGTCATCAATGAAAAGTCGGAGGAGAAAGGACCAAAGAGCATCCCAATGGTGGAACACTACCCAGATGTATTCCCTGAGGAATTACCTGGATTACCCCCAAGCCGACAACCAGAATTTACTATCGCGGTAATCCCCGGAACACATCCTATATCCCAAGCCCCGTATCACATGGCTCTAGTGGAATTAAAGAAGTAGTTTGACAAGTTATTGGAGAAGGGTTTCATATGAAATAGCCAGTCTCCATGGGGTGCACCATAATTATTTGTAAAGAAAAAGGATGGGAGTATGAGGTTTTTATAGATTATTGGAAGTTGAACCATGTCACGCCCCGACCCAGTTAGGTCGGATCCCTGTGATCAACCTACCACTCTCCCAGTTTATTAAAGGGTTTCCCCTTATTGTAAATCGTAAAGAGTAAGACGTCCTTTAACCTGCACCTTTTTCCTGGAATAACATAAAACAAAACTATATAATAATTTAGGTTTATCATACCGGTCTCACAGGTGTCTTAGTTGATGGTCTTTAAGGGTAGGCTTTCCAAAATCTCCTGAAAGGGATATAAGGGAGGGGGTGAGTATGACTACTTAGTGAATGGGTTTTCAAAAGTTTGACTTTTAAGAAAACAATTATTATTGGAGTGTACTAGACTCCTTTCTTTCAAAAATCCATTTATTTAATAATCTCGATTTTTCCACCATTTCCATAATTAACCACAGTGTGTCATCACCCAACACACATCCTTCATCATGAAGGTTACACACATTTGTAGGTCAGCACGATCACTGAACCCACTAGTGGCATCGGAGTGACTTTACCAGCCACTTGAATAGAAGCACGACCACTTCTACCCTGGAAATGAGTGGATGTACGCGGTATCCGACCCTCAATCTTGAAATCAATTCTTCGTGTCCATATGAGGATAGAGACCTCATCCTGTCCCCACCCCAATCTCATGCGCTTGGTGCTACTCCAAATTTCGCATAGACACCTGGAACAACGATTTGCCCTTATACTCACCGGGTCGTCTAGGGCCCTTAGGATGCATCACTACCCCTAATGGACGTCTTGATGATCTTGTACTCATATTGCATGCACAAACAAACTTTTCTTAAATTGCCAGGTAATATGTGGTGTCATTTGTCCCAACTATCCCGACCTTCAACTCAACCTGTAGTTGTTTGTCTTAACTGGTCCGGAGACTGGTCATGTCACACTCCTACTAGTTGACTAAGTATGTCGAATCTGCCTTGGTACATTGACCAAACAATTCACTTATTAACATTTAATGGCACATATATATATATATATATATCATGTTCTTTTATGAGCTCCTACTCGTGTCCATTGGACTATGGCCCATTGTTCAAGTTTTTCAAAAACAGGGCATATTAGGCTTCAAGCTCCAAAACTAAGGTTGTCACGCCCTGACTCGATTTGGTCGGATCCCCGTGATCAACCCACCACTCTCCCGGTTTATTAAAGGGTTTCCCCTTATTATTAACCGTAAAGAGTAAGGCGTCCTTTAAACCTGCAACATTTCCTAGAATAGCAAAATCAAAACTGTATGAAATTTTAAACTTTACATACCTATCTTACAAGCATCTTAGTTGATGGTCTTTAAGGGTAGGATTTCCAAGATTTCCTGAAAGGGATATAATGGAGGGGTGAGTACGACTACTTAGTGAATGGGTTTTCAAAGGTTTACTTTTAACATTTAAGAAAAATATTTATATGAAGTGTGCCAGACTCCTTTCTTTTCAAAAATCCATTCATTTAAAAATTCAGGTTTTTCCATCTTTTCTTATTTATCATGGTGTGTCATCACCCAAAACACATCCTTCATCATGAAGGTTACACACATTTGCTGGTCAGTATGCCTACTAAACCCATTAGTGGATTTGATGCGACTTTTCCGACCACCCGGATAGAAGCAGGACCACTTCTACCTTGGGAATGAGTGGATGTACGCGACATCCGACCCTCAATCCTGAAATCACTTCTTTGTTTCCATATGAGGATAGAGACCTCATCCTATCCCCACCCTGGTCTCATGCACTTGGTGCTACTCCAAATTTCGCATAGACACTTGGAACGATGATCTGCCCTTATACTCACCGAGTCGTCTAGGGCCCTTAGTACACATCACTACCCATCATGGGCATTTTGATGATCCCGTACTCATAGTGCATGCACAAACAGAGTTTTCTTAAATTTCCATGTAATATGTGGTGCCATTTGTCCCAACGGCCTCGACTCTCAACTCAACCTGCAATTGTTTGTCTTGATTGGTCCGTCGACCTGTCATGTTGCACTGTCGCTAGGTTACTGAGCATGTCGGTCCTATCTTGGTAACATGGCCAAACAATTCACTTATTAAGTTTTATGGCACATATGTCATGTTCGTTTATGAGCTCCTGCTCGTGCCAACTGGCCTTGGGCCCACTGTACGAGATTTTCAAAATCAAGCATTTAGCCCCCAAGTTCAAAAACCGAGGCCCTTGGCCTATCAGAGCTATTCGAGCTCCCGTCGAGAAGGTCCCCCATTGTTTAAGCATAGGCACACAGTTAGGGGAGAACACTTCGGACAAAATGGTTTTCACTATCCATTATACCGACCGGTATAAGGACATCTCCTTTCATGACCAACGGGTTTTCAACTTCCTCCGAGGAAGTCTCATCATACCAACTGCATATAATCTACTTACAATCGGTAAGTAGTTTTTCCGCATGGTTTTCACATCACTTTCTCTAAGTTGTGATGATTAAAATTCCACTAAACAGTGGGTTTTTATATCAAGGTACTTATCATCCCCAACCGGGTATGATATATAATCCCACTCACAACCGGTAAGTGGTTTTTAATTTTTAAGTTATGCTTATCATCCCAACCGGGTATGATGTTAGTAAACCCACTCACCCATTAATGTTGTGAATTCCACTAGACTAGTTCTTTATATTCACCCGAGCTTATCCTTGCTGGCATTCCCGGTACTTCATGTTTCTACACGATATGAACATCTTGGTTCATTATCCTTCGGCCTAATAGTCTTCATTCATTCCAAATGAATGAGAAAGTCAAACTTTCATTTATTTGCAATTAGGTCTCTAAACTTATTTCTCTTTAACTTTAATCCCCTAATGCCGGTTTTTCCTCAAATTGAGTCTTGAAACTTCTAAAATTTTTCATAGGACCTCAATTTATTCCATTTCACAAAAAGGGGATTAAATTCCCAAATTTCCAATTTGGTCCTCCAATTTTTCCAAAATTACCATTTTGACCTTCCTTTACAAAAATGGTAAGTTTTGCCTAAAAAATTCCTTAATTGGTCCTCCAACATTATTTTCATGCCCAATTGACCCTCAATTTTAGGAAATTGTATTTCGGTCCCTCGAATTTTTGAAAAACCCCAATTTTTCCCTCAATTCCAACTCTTCAACACAACTGAATTTGATTTCATCAAATTGATCAATCAAAAACCTCTAATTTTTGAAATTGAAGTTGAAATTGTGTTTCTCCATGTTCATATGATTCCATAGAACTTTGAATCGCAAATTTTAACACTAGAACGAGCTCAAACGGAGCTTCGCTGGAAAACAAACTGTACATAGAGAAAGCTTCGATTACTCACCAGTGAGGGCATGACGGTCCGAGCTTTCGATCTGGGTAGATAGCGCTCATGGTTCATCCTGGAATCAAGAATCGCATGAATTGATGCCGAATTGAGTTAGAATTTCATCATTGAAATTCTGTCAGATCTCGCTCTAGCACCGACCGAAAATTGTAGAGGGAGTCGAATTGGCTTATATTTCAGTCCTAATTCGGTCGTGGGAGGGCTGATGAAGTTTTAGGAAAGCTTGGTTTGGCTTGTGGAGGTCTCAAAATGGCCGATTTCAACTCAGCTGAAATAGGGTAGCTTCGGTTCGCCGGAGCTGCTTCACTATTTCATCATGCCTTGTTTCATCCCTCAGAGTGAACAGAGACTATAGACATGTAGTTGACTTCTCCCCAGTTCTAAAGAACCCGACCTCACCTTGTTTGGCTCAAAAAAGACCCCATGTCGGAGCTCTAGTTCGAGATTCACCGGAAAATGGAGCAGTTGAGAGAGAATGGAGTTTTCAGGTGTGGAGAGTATGAATGGGGAGGGGCTCTTTATATAGGGAGCTTGGAGACCTATTGGCCATCCATTTGGCACCGTTATTACTGACATTGAAGACCTGAAAAGCCCCGAACATAAGTGTTTCTTCTTCGCTGGCATTTTCTTCAATTTCCTAGTGAGTGAAAGGTGTTGTCATCATGAGGAAGAAGATGACACTATTCCAAACCAGACTGGATCGGTCCGAACCGGGTTCGAAGCTTAAACCGATCGGTTCACCCCCCATTCGACCGAGTTTTTCAAATCTAAAAATTTCTAAATTCATTCTCTATCCAATGATGGCCTCAAATCTCTAATTTGAATTATTTAAGTCATCTAGAAAAATGAATTTAGGATTTGGTCCAATAGTGATTCAAGTTGGTCCTAACCGGTTCGGATCTGGTTCACTTTAACCGGTTTGGTTTTCATCCCAATTCCTTCACAAGTCCATTTCCATGTCTTTTGTGACTTCTTTGGGTCACTTAGGGTCCCTAAAATTCCTGGTTTACCATCTCTTTATCAATTTCGGTTCATAAACCGACTTGGTCCTTAAACTGGTTCAATTCGGTTCGGGTCTAGTTCACCTGAACCGATCTTGTATTTCTCTCACACTTTGTTCTAAGGTTCCTTTCCAAGGTTTATAAATTTCTTTGGGGGCACAAGGGAGTTGAATTTCTCTGATTTTCCCGTTCTCTATCGGTTCTGGTTCATGAATCGACTCAGTTCATAAACCGGTTCAATCCAGTTGGATTATGTTCATCTAACTGGTCTGGTATTTCTCTTCCAATTCATCCTAAGGTTCTTTTCCATGGTATTATGAACTCTTTGGACCACCCGAGAATTATAAATTCCTAAATTGCCCATTCACAATTTATCGTGTTTGTGAACAGGTTTAGATTTCTCACTTGGTTTGACCAGTTCTCTTCCCGGTTTTTCTTTAGCTCAAAAGGGTGGGGTTTACAGAGGCCCTAGCGTATAAGTGCTATTCGAGCTACTGTCAAGATGGTCTCCCAAATAGTTTAAGCATTGGCACACATTTAGGGGAGAACACTTCCAACAAACTAGGTTTTCACTGTCCATTATACCGACCGGTATAAGGACATCTCCGTTCATAATCGATGAAGGGGTTTTCAACTTCCTTCGAGTATGTCTTATCATCCCAACCGGCTATGATCTACTTACAATCGGTAAATAGATTTTTTCCGCATAATTTTCACATCACTTTCTCATTTGTAATGATTAAAATTCCACTAAATAGTGGGTTTTTACACCGAGGTACTGATCATCCCCAACTGGGTATGATATATAATCCCACTCACAATCGGTAAGTGGTTTTTATCTTTAAGTTGTGCTCATCATCCCAACCAGGTATGATGTTAGTAAATTCACTCACAAGTGGTAAGTGGTTTTTATCTTTAAGTTGTGCTCATCATCCCAACCGGGTTTGATGTTAGTAAGCCCACTCACCCGTTAATGTAGTGGATTCCACTAGACCGATTCTCTATATTCACACAAGCTTGTCCTTGCTAGCATTCCCGGTACTTCATGTTCCTACACGATATGAACATCTCAATTCATTATCCTTCGGCCTAATAGCCTTCATTCATTCCAATGAATGAGAAAGTCAACTTTCATTTATTTGCAATTAGGTTCCTAAAGTTATTTCTCTTTAACTTTAAGTCCCAAATGCTGGTTTTTCCTCAAATTGCATCCCGAAACTTTTAAAATTTATCATAGGACCTCAATTTATTCCATTTCACAAAAAGGGGTTTAAATTATAAAATTTCCAATTTGGTCCCCCAACTTTTCCAAAATTACCATTTTGCCCTTCCTTTACAAAAATGATAAGTTTCACCCCCCAAAATTCTAAAATTCCTCAATTGGCCCTCTAACATTTTTATCATGCCCAATTGACCCTCAACTTTAGGAAATTGCATTTCAGTCCCTCAAATTTTTGAAAATCTCAATTTCCTCCAATTCCAACTCTTTAACACAGGCGAGTTTGATTTCATTAAATTAACCGATCAAACACCTCTAATTGTTAAAATTGATGTTGAAATTGAGTTTCTCCATGTTCATACGATTCCATAGAACTTTGAATCATGATTTTTAATGCTGGAACGATCTCAAATGGAGCAACGCCGAAAAATAGACTATAGAGAGAGAAAGCTTCAATTACTCACCGGTGAGGGCATGGCGGTCCGAGCTTTCAATATGGGCAGGTAGTTCTAGGCCTGAGGTTCATCCTAGAATGAAGAATCGCATCAATTGATGCCGAATTGAGTTAGAATTTCATCATTAAAATTCCATCGGTTCTCTCTCTAGCACCGGTCAAAAATTGTAGAGGAGAGCCAAATTGGCTTACCTTTCAGTCCTAATTCGGCCGTGGGAGGGTTGAGGAAGTGTTGGGAGAGCTTGGTTTGGCCTGAGAAGGGCTTGAAATGGCCAATTTCAGCTCGACTGAAACAAGGCAGCTTCAGTGGACCGAAGCTGCTTTACTGTTCCATGACACTGGCACTTGTCCAGCGACCCTCGGAGCAAATGGAGACTACAGGTGTGTAGCTGACTTCTACTCATTTCTAAAGAACCCAACCTCACCTTGTTTAGCTCAGAAAAGACCCCATATGGGAGCTCTAGTTCAAGCTTCGCTAGAAAATGGAGTAGTTGAGAGTGAATGAAGTTTTCAGGTGTGGAGAGGATGAATGGGGAGAGGCTCTTTATATAGAAAACTCAGGAACCCGTTGGTCGTCCGTTTGGCACCTTTATGATAGACATTGATAACCTGAAACGTACCGAACGGAAATGTTTCTTATTCGTTGGTGCTACTTCGATTTTCCAGCGAGTGAACAGTACTGTCATTATGAGGAATAAGATGACACTATTTCGAACTGGACCAGACCGGTCTGAACCGGGTTCAAAGCTTAAACCGGTCGATTCATCCCCTAATCAATCGAGTTTTTCAGATCTAAAAATTTATAAATTCATCTGCATTCATTTTCTATCCAATGGTGGTCTCAAATCTCAAATTTTAATTTTTTAAACCACCTAGAAAAATGAATTTAGAATCTGGTTCAATGGTGTTTCAAACCGGTCCAAACGAGTTCGGATTCGGTTCACCTGAACCAGTTTGGTTTTCATCCCCATTTCCTTCACAAGTCCATTTCCATCTCAAAAGGGCGGGGTTTACACTAGATCTATTTGAACCCAATTAACGAGGGGACAAACCAGGACTATAACCTTCGATGCGATTGAGTGATGACCTATAAAGGTAGGGTGTGTGCACCTCAAGACAAAGAACTGAAGAGACTAGTATTGGAAGAGGCACATGACTCTATCTATGCGATACATTTGGGCAGTACCAAGATGTACCGCACCCTCAAATAAGGTTATTGGTGGAAAGGATGAAGAGGGATATCGCGGAGTATGTAGCACGATGCTTTCCTATCAGTAGATCAAAGCTGAGCACCAGAAACCCTCAGGACTGCTACAACCCCTACCAATTCCCGAATGGAAATGGGAACATATCACTATGGACTTTGTCACAAGACTACCAATGACTAGGAAGGGGCAAGACGCAATTTGGGTCATTGTGGATAGGCTGACCAAGTCCGCCCACTTCTTACAAATAAGAGTAACTGATTCTGTGGAAAAACTAGTTGCTCTATACATAGGGGAGATTGTGAGACTCCATGGCATTCTAGTAAGCATAGTGTCAGATAGGGACCCTAGGTTTACCTCAAGGTTTTGGCCTAGTCTGCAAAGTGCCTTGGGAACCAAACTCCACATGAGTATGACATTTCATCCTCGCATCGATGGACAATCTGAGCAGACAATCCAAACCCTAGAAGATATGCTACGGGCATGCATACTCACCATGAACATGGGTTGGGAGGAATACTTGTGCCTTATGAGGTCGTTCATGGATGACCACATCGTACCCCCTTATTATGGCAAGAGGTGGGAGAAAGGAAACTTGAAAGGGTCAAGTTAATAGAAGATGCCATGGAGAAAATAAAGATTATAAGGAGTCGACTTAAGGCAGCTCAGGACAAATAAAAGACCTACGCGGACCATCGAAGAAGGGACTTGGAATTTGGTGTGAGAGACCAAGTATTTCTCAAGGTATCCCCATGGATGGGAAAACTTAGGATCCAACAATGGGGAGGTACATCGGTCCCTACACCATAATCTAAAGGAAAGGGCCAGTGGCCTATAAACTGGAACCGTCTCCTAGCCTACAAAGAATATATGATGTATTTCACGTCTCGGTACTTCGAAAGTACTAGCCCGATCCCAGTCATGTGTTGGACCGACCACCACCCGGGTTAGAAGAGAACTTGACCTATCAAGCGGAACCAGTACTAATCATCGACCGGAGAGACAAGAACTTGAGGAACAAGAAGATTCCCATGGTCAAGGTTCTTTGGCAAAACGGACCAGTACAAGAGGAGACTTGAGAAACTAAGAGTGTTATGAGGGGTGGGTTCCTCTAATTGTTTGGGATGTAAACATTTTGGTGAAAAATGCCCTAAAAGGGGGGGGGGGGGGGGTGGGGGCGGGGGAGAGTTGTAAACCCAATTTCTTTAAAGATAAGAAAACTCGAAAAAGAACCAGCCAATTCAAAAGAGAAAACTGAGCTAGTTAATAAACTGAAGTCGGTATAGAAAGGGTAAACTAGAAAAATGGAAAATTGGAAAATCTCAAGTGACTCAAAGAACCATGGAACAAATTGGAAGAGAAAACTGGACCAGTTCAGGGTGAACCGGACCTAAATCGGTTTGAACTATAAATGAACCGGTTTCTAAATTTATTTTTCTCAATGGCTTAAATTGATCAAATTGGAAAATTGAAGCCACCATTAGATAGGAAATGAATTTAGATGAATTTAGAAATTTTTAGATTTGAGAAAACAGATCGAATCGGCCCTAAACCGGCTGAATTTTGCCATTAAACTCGGTCAGACCGAACTGGTCCAGTTCATAACAGTGTCGTCTTCTTCCTCAAGATGACAACATTGTTCATCTGTTCAAAAACTTTTCATCTCCGGTGAAGGAATATCATCTCTGATATGGGCATTTTCTAAAGAGGATAAGCTCAATAATATGGAAACTGGTCGGGCAGAGGGCCTCCGAGCTCCCTATATAAAGAGATCCCCTTTATTCATCCTCCACACACCTCAAATTGCCATTCTCTCTCAAGTGCACCATTTTCTACTGAAGCTCGAACCAGAGCTCCGACATGGGCACATTTCTTAGTCTCAGAAGGCAAGGTCGGGTCTTACTGACTCTGAGGGAAGTCAGCTACCTGACAATAATCTCCCTTCGACCTGAGGACCGTCGGAGAAGCCCCAACGGAATCAAACAGTGAAGCAGCTTTGACGTACTAAAGCTGCCCTATTTTAGCCGAGCGGAATTCAGCCAAATTCAAACCTTCTCCGACCAAACCAAGCATCCCCAACATCCCCATAGCCTTCACACGTCCTCCTAGAGGTAAAATGTAAGCCAATTTGGCCCTCCTCACTCAATGTAGATCAGTGCTAGAGAGAGAAAGTGTCAAATTTCACTGATAAAATTCACCCTCATATAGACTTCAATTGTAGCAATTCTTGATCCTTTTAAGGAACCTAAGGACAAGAGCTATCTCCCTAGATCGAGAGCTTGGATTGCCACACCTCCGACGGTAAGCTTCCGAAGCTTTCTCTCTTTACGAACAGTTTTTTGGCAAAGCTCCATTTGACCTCGTTTCGGACTCAAATTCTACAATTCAAAGCTTATTTGATATTATGAAAGTGTAGAAACTGATCCATCAATTGGAGCAATTACCCCAATTGAATGGCCAATTTGAAAAAATCAAATTCAATCCAAAAATGGGAAGAAATTGGGGGAAATTTTAGGGAAAAATTGGAGGTTTCGAAAAATTGAGGGACATCCATGCAAATTCTCAAAATTGAAATGAGAAAGATGTTGGGGGATCAATTGGTCAATTTTTAAAATATTTGGGGCCAAGTGGCTATTTTTCAAAAGTAGGGGCAGAACCATAATTTTGGTAGAATTGGGGACCAAATTGGAAATTTTGAAAACTTGAGCCCATTACACAATATTGAGTAAAGTGAGGATCCAAAGAGGATATTGGAAGCCTTAGGATTCAATTTGGGGAAAAATTAGCATTAGGGGCCTAAGGTCAAGAAAAATGAACTTTAGGGACATAAGTGCAATAAATCAAAAATTTGGGCCTAGTAGCTCATATGTGAGAAAATGAAGGTTGTTATGCCAAATCCTTATTGATAATGATACCCAAATCGTGTAGGGACACATGAGACTGAAATACCAGCAAGAAAAAACTAGCGTGGACTTGGAAGCTGACTAGGGACGAACGTGTCATAGTCAACGGGTGAGTGGGACATTTTAAATGTCATTACTGGTTGGGGTGATGAGCATCTTTTCTAAGTTGAAAGCCACGTGAGTGGGATTTTTATACATCATACTAGTTGGGATGATGGACCAACATTTTAAATGACTAAAACCTATTTAATGGTTATAAGTAGGAATAAAAAAACATCATACCTAGTTGGTATGATGAGATTCCTTGAGGAAAGGAAAAACTCGCATACCGGTTGTAAGCAGAGTTATCATTACATCCGATTGGTGTAATGAATTTAAAAGAGAATTTTGTCCGAAGTGTTCTCCCCTGACTATGTGACAACTACTCAAAATATTTTGGAAATCTTCTTGATGGGAGCTAGAGCAGTTCTAAAAGGCTAGGGGCTTCGGCTTTTGAACTCATAGGGATCAATGCCCAATTTTCAAAAAACATGTGAAGTAGTCCCAAGGCCAGTGGGCATGGGCTGGAGCCCATAAACAAGTATGATAAGGAAGAGCCATGAAAACTCCTAATTTAAAATGGAAATTGATTGCGTGAATCTCCACGGTACCAAGTTAGGACCGACAATGCTCGATGAACTGACGGTAATGCGTTAGGGCTAGGTCGACAGACTGGCCTAGACAACTAGTTGCCGATCGGATCGAGTGTCAAGACCGTTAGACCGTCGGCACCAAAGAGGATTGCTAATTATATTTAAACTCTTGTTTGTGCATGCACTTAAGGATCTGGACCATCAAGATGCCCAAGTGGGGTAGTGATGGATCCCAAGGGCTGTTAGATGACATTAGGGCAATAAAGGCAGTTTGTCGTGCTAGTCAATCTCGAAGCTATAGGAGCTTCTTGCACATGAGACCAGGGTGGGGTCAGGATGAGGTCTTCATTCTCATACAGACACGAAGTGGCATTCGGGTCTGAGGGTCAGATGTTTGGGACATCCACTCAGACTCAGAGTAGAAGTGGATGTGCTTCTATCAGGGTGGATAGCAAAGTCGCGATGATCCCCAAGTGGATGTAGTCTGGAACTGCCCTATGAATGTGTGTACCCTTCCTGATGAAAAGCGTGTATTTGTTTGCAAAACACCTCCCAAGGCAAGTGGATGGGCTAAGAGAGTGAAACACACCTACTATATAAATGGAAAAAGGTTTTGGAAAATTGAATTTGAGGAAACCCTTTTAAAAAGGAAATGTTAACCCTGGTCATGGTTTTGATAAACTAAAGATATTTTGAAAACTCACTCCCAACACCCACTCACTGAGTTGTAGAAACTCACCCACTCTCTTTATCTCTTTTCACGCCTAAGAGGAAGACCAACCGTAAAGACCCCTCTAGTTGAACCATAAAGATAGGTACAAAATTTTAATACATTCAGTTTTGTATAATGCTATTCCAGGAAAAATGGGAAAAAGGACGCATGACTCCTCGCAGTTTAGAAAGGGGTGAAACCCCTCATAGACCAAAGGGAGTGGCGGGTTGCTAACGGGGATCCAACTGACCCGGGTCAGGGCGTAACTTTCCACGTGGCACTCCATGATTGGCTGGCTCTACTAACGTGACTTTCTACTTAACAGCCTAGTTAGTCGTTGACCCGTTGATCGGATACGTGGTGGCCTCCCATTGGTTGCTCGTGTCTACATGGCTGCTTATCATATTTCTATTAACCGTAACACGTGTCACACTCCTATTCGTTGGTTTTCGATGATGTGGGTTTTCTTCCTTTCACCATTGACCAAGGACACGTGTTGCCTTCTGATTGACTAGCACAACGCTTGGACCAAGGACATGTGTCACCCTGAAATGATCTAGTTTTCACATCCAATCCACTTCATGGTTCTTCTACATGATTTTTGTCATCTATTGGAAACTTTAGATTTCCAAATTCACATTTTGACCATTCTTTACCATTTCCAATTCACTTAGATCCTCGATTTTCTCTCAAAATTTTATGGTTCCCTATTCTGGTTTCCTTATTCTGAGAGGATGGGATTTATAGAGTAGGTATTTAAGAGGGAGAGAAATCCTTTAAGGACGCTAACTAAAGGACTAGTAAAAATGTGACTGTAGCGATATTTTTCCCAAGGGGAATCATATGAGTGAGAGAACGGTCAAAGAAAAGGAATTGGAAAGTCGGGTCGCTACAGGATTTTCTCCTCAAAGGGGGATACCTAATCGCACTATTAAGGGTGATGGAAAATAATTGATAAAGCCATACATACCCCAAGACATGGAGAAGAAAGATGCCCAAAGTGAGGAGAGGCACGAAGGATGCTCCAAAGGAGATATAACTAGGATGGGGACGTGATTCTTGGTATCATATTGAATTAGATCGTAAGTGGTCATTGAGGGAAATTTAAGCCCCAAATAAATTCAATTAGCAAGTATATGTTGGATGGAGGGCCAAAATCAGACAGGAATGAAGGAAAATGGAAGGGGAAATCATTCCCTACTTAAAGGAGCATAACAAGTTTTGGAGACAAAACTACTAAAAGGTCGGGATAGTTGTAAACCACATTCTCTCCAAACAAGAAACTAGAAAGGGGAATCCGAAATTCTTTAGAGAAAATTGAGTATATAAGTGAAACAAAATTTGTAAAGAAAGCTCAAAATAGGGATTTGAAAAATCCCAAGTGGCCAATAAATACTTGAAAAATATGGAAAAAAAATCATGATGTAAATTGAATGTGAAAACTGCACTCGTTTAGTGTGTACAAGACCTGACCCAGATCAAAGTGGATAGATCCGTAAATAACTAGTTCAAAGATTCATTTTTTAGGTGGCTTAAAAACATCAAATTGGAAAATTGAAGCTACCATTAAATAGAGAATGAATTTAGAAATTTTTATTTTTTAGAAAATTGGTCGAATCCGACCTAAACCGGCCAATTTTTGAATTCGCGTCACCGAACCTGGTTTGACCGAACCGACCAACGGTCTAATCTATCAACAGACCACTGCCTTGTCAGTGCCCAGTAAATAGGCATGACAAATCAGTGAGCGACACATGGTGAAGCGCACCCCGTCAATGCCTTGAAGCGTTGACCAATCAGAGCACAACACGTATCATCGATCAATGGTCAGAGTAGGAAATCCACTTCAGCAACGACCGACAAATAGGAGAGTGACACACTATAACACCCTAACCCTGTTTTGTCGGATCCTCGTGATCAACCCGCCACTCTCCCGGTTTATTAAAGGGTTTTCCCTTATTATAGACCGTAAAGTGTAAGGTGTCCTTTAAACCTGCACCTTTTCTAGGAATAACATAAACAAAACTGCATAATAATTTAGATTTATCATACCTGTATCATAGGCGTCTTAGTTGATAATCTTTAAGGGTAGACATTCTAAAATCTCCTGAAATGGATATAAGGGAGGGGTGAGTACGACTACTCAGTGAATGGGTTTTCCAAATGTTTAGACTTATAAGAAAACATTTATTATTAGAGTGTGCCAGACTCCTTTCTTTTCAAAAATCATTTCATTCAAATTCTCATGTTTATCATCATTTCTTTTTATCCACAATGTGTCATCACCTAACACACATCCATCATCATGAAGGTTACACACATTCGAGGATCAGCACGACCACTGAACCCACTTATGGCTTCAGAGCGACTTTACCGACCACCCGGATAGAAGTACGTCCATTTCTACCTTGAGAATGAGTGGATGTTCACAACATCCGACCCTCATTCCCAGAATAAACTCTTCGTGTCCGTTATGAAGACAAAGACCTCATCATATCCCCATCTCGGTCTCATGCGCTTGGTGCTACTCCAAATTTCGCACAGACACCTGGATCGACGAACTGCCCTTATACTCACCGAGTCATCCCAGGCCCTTAGGACGCATCACTACCCCTCTTGGGTGTCTTGATGATCCTGTACTCATAGTGCATGCACAATCAATATTTTCAAATTTTACCATATAATATGTGGTGCCTCTGGTCTAATAGCCTTGACTCTCAACTCAACCCACAGTTGTTTGTCTTGATAGGTATGTCAACCTGTCATGTCGCATTGCCACTAGTTGACTGAGCATGTCGGTCCTATCTTGGTACCATGGCCAAAAAATTCACTTATTAAGTTTTATGGCAAATATATCATGTTCGTTTACGAGCTCCTGCTCATGCCAACTAGCCTTGGGCCCACTTTACGAGATTTTCTAAATCGGGCATTTAGCCCCCAATTTCCAAAACTAAGGCCCCTCGCCTATTAGAGCTATTCGAGCTCCCATCAAGAAGGTCTCCCAAATTGTTTAAGCATTGGCTCATAGTCAGGGGAGAGCACTTATGACAAAACATATGTTTTCTCTATCCATTATACCACTCAGTTATAAGGACACCTCCGTTCATAACCGATGAACGGGTTTTCAACTTCCTTCAAGCAAGTCTCATTACACTAATCGGGTATGATCTACATATAACCGGTAAGTAGTTTTTTCGCATGATTTTCACATCACTTCCTCTAAGTTGTGATGTTTAAAATACTAATTAATAGTGGGTTTTCATACTGAGGTACTTATCATCCCCAACCGGGTATGATATAAAATTCTCCCTCACCCGTTAACGTAGTGAATTCCACTAGTTCGGTTGTTTATATTCACACGAGCTCGTCCATGCTGGCGTTCCTGGTACTTTGCGTTCCTACATGAAATGAACATCCTTTTTTATTATTACTCGGCATAACAGCCTTCATTCATTTCAAATGAATGATAAAACTCAAACTTTTTAGCTTTTTGCAATTAGGTCCCTAAAGTTATTTCTCTTTAACTTTAAGTCCCTAATGTCGGTTTTTCCTCAAATTGAGTCTCGAAACTTTTAAAATCTATCTTGGGACCTCAATTTATTCAATTTCACCAAAAAGGGGTTTAATTTCCCAAATTTCCAATTTGGTCCCTCATCTTTTCCAAAATTACCATTTTGCCCTTCCTTTACAAAAATGGTAAGTTTTGGCCCAAAAATTCCTTAATTAGTCCTCTAACATTTTTATCATGCCCAATTGACCCTCAATTTTAGGAAATTGCATTTCGGTCCTTCGAATTTTCGAAAATCCCTAATTTCCCCCAATTCCAACTCATCAACATAGCCGAATTTGATTTCATCAAATTGGCTGATCAAACCCCTCTAATTATTGAAATTGAATTTGAAATTGAGTTTCTTCATGTTCATACAATTCCAAAGAACTTTGAATCGTGAGTTTTAACGTCGGAACGAGTTCAAACGCAACTTCGCTGAAAAACAAACTGTAGAGAGAGAAAGCTTCGGTTACTCACCGGTGAGGGCACGACGGTACGAGCTTTCAATCTGGGTAGATTGCTCTCATTCTGAGGTTCATCCTAGAATCAAGAATCACATCTATTGATGCCGAATTGAGCTACAATTTCATCATTGAAATTCTGTCGGTTCTCTCTCTAGCACCGACCGGAAATTGCAGAGTGGAGCTGAATTGGCTTACCTTTCAGTCCTAATTTGGCTGTGGGAGGGATGAGAAAGTGTTGGGAAGGCTTGGTTTGGCTTGAGGAGGGCTCGAAATGGCCGATTTCAACTCGGCCAAAATAAGGAACTTCGGCCCGTCGGAGCTACTTCACTGTTTCATCACGGTGGCATTTCTCCGGCGACCCCTAGAGCGAACAAAGACTATAGGTATGTAGCTGACTTCTCCCTGGTTCTAAAAAAACTGACCTCACCTTGTTTGGCTCAAAAATGACCCCATATCGGAGCTTTGGCTCGAGCTTCACCAAAAAATGGAGTAGATGAGATATAATGGAGTTTTCAGGTGTGGAGAGGATGAATGGGAGGGGCCTTTTATATAGGGAGCTCGGGGATCCGTTGGCCATCCGTTTGGCACCTTTATGACAGGCATTGAAGACCTGAAATGTACCGATCGAAAACGATTCTTTCTCACCGGCGCTGCTTCAATTTTCTGGCGAGTGAATAGTGTTGTCATCCTAAGGAAGACGATGACACTATTCCGAACTGGACCGGACCAATCCGAACTGGGTTCAAAGTTTAAATCGGTCAGTTCATCCCTCATTCGACCAGTTTTTTCAAATCTAAAAATTTCTAAATTTACCTAAATTCATTCTCTATCCAATGGTGGCCTCAAATCTCCAATTTGAATTATTTAAGCCAATAGAAAAATGAATTTAGGATTCGGTTCAATAGTGGTTCAAACTGGTCCAAACCGGTTTGGTTTTCATCCTCAATTCCTTCACAAGTCCATTTCCATCTCTTTTGTGACTCCTTAGGTCACTCAAGTCCATAAAATTCCCGGTTTACCGTCTTTTTATCAATTTTAGCTCATAAACTGGCTTGGTCCTTAAATCGGTTCAATCTAGTTCGGGTCTAGTTCACTCGAACCGATCTGGTTTATCTCTCCCACTTTGTTCTAAGGTTCATTCCCAAGGTTTATAAATTTCTTTGGGGCACAATGGAGTTGAATTTCTTTGATTAGCCCATTCTCTATCGGTTCCGACTCATGAACCGACTCGATTCATCTAAACCAGTCTGGTATTTCTCTTTCAATTCATCCTAAGTTTATTTTTCATGGTATTATGAACCCTTTGGATCATCAGGGAGTTGTAAATTCCCAAATTTTCCATTCACAAATGATCGGGTTTGTGAACCGGTTCGATTTTCTCACTTGGTTTGACCGGTTCTTTTCCCGGTTTTCCTTAGCTCAAAAGGGCGGGGTTTACAACTCTCCCCTCCTTTTTGATGTTTTATTCCCAAAACTTAATTATCAGCCTTGTATGATGAATCATTTCCTTTGATGCCCCTTTGGTGTTTGCTTAACATGCAAACCCTTCTCTTGTCATTCCAATTAGCCCTTTTTACAAACTTCACTTAAGGAATTCCTTTTCCTTTATATTATTTACTCCCTCCACAGAGTCTATCGTAACTAGGCATGCCTTATTTCAAGGTATATTATTAGATTCATATTTTTCTTTGCTTAGATCACATTCTTCCCTTGGAGGTTTTGTACTCAAAATTGGGAATTCCAAGATACCTAACCATTCTTGTGTCTAGTTAACCCCTTGGTCATTGAAACCTTTAGCTCGATGTTCTTTCGAGCATTACGTGCTTATTTCCACGGTTTTCTTTATTATCCCTTTTTGTCCTATTTTGACCCTTCCTCCATTCGTTGTCTATTATAACTTCAATCCAAACTGTTATATTTGACCTCGTCATGCTTATTAGCCGACTCTTCCTTGCTTTTAGTCATATATTCCTCGGGTTGTTGGGCTTACATGCCCTTGTAGCATGGCATTTTCTAGGACCTGTCTCTGTCCATTTGATTTCTAGAACATCTCCTAGAGTGTCTCTTTTAGCTTTTAGACCTTTCAGGGATCGTATAACTTCATCCCTCTTTTCTTTTGATAGCATTCCTCAACTATCATTTTTACCATTATCATCTACTCCATCATGCCTTTGAAGTTATGTCTCATATAACCGCATGGATTCCTCTGACCTACTCATCCTTCCCCAACTTCTTTATTGGATCTTTTCGATTCCAATTGATTGGGTTTTCCAATACTACACAGACAAGCTGAGATTCATCCTTTCTTAGGCCATCCTCTTTCCCAATGACATCATTTACTCAAGGATTTTACTTTGGCCTTAATCCACTCTTACTTGTTCGTAATCATTTCACAATTCTTTATACCAAGTTGATTACTTTTGGTCTACATGTCGATTTGCTTGGTTTGGGGAGTTTCCCTTTTTACGATTTCATTCTCTACTATTTCCTTCAAAGTAGAGACTTTCACCTTAGGAGTTACATGTTCCACCTTCTTACCATTTCTTGAAGGTTTCCTTTCTTCATCTCCTTACACCCTTTCTATATTGGGGCATTTTCCCGCTTTCAGTCCTCCATTGTCTTAAATTTTTCATTCCATCCCAAATTCCTTATTTGAGTATATTCTGATTATCGGTCTTATTTTGTGTACTCCAACCTATGTCCAGCCATCCACTCTTTAGGCTTTATTATGCGAGTGTGGACCACAATCCATCTTGATATTAGTGGTGGTTCCCCCTTAACCACTTCTTATTTAGGGAGCTTACTTTCCCAAGGTTTCTCGAACGTTCTTTCCTTTATTTTCTTATTATGGGTAGTCTACACATTCTTACTTGTTACGACATCTATTGATGCTATCTTTCTACCTACTCGTTCCTTGGGTTTAACTTACTCTATAGGTTCTCCTAGTATGTTTCCCTTGATTCTTTCACCTCACCATACACTTCATTTGCAAGTTCGTCTCCTAGCCTCTCGTCACCTGGTTCCATTTCTTCTTTATTCGGTCATGTATCATTTCTCAAGGTTTCTTTATTTGGGATGATTCTTACCCCTTTCTCCCGTAATTTCTTTTTCATTCATCTTGAAGACACCTTACTTTAAATGACATCCCTTGATGCCATTTTTTCATGTTTACCTTTACTCTTGAGATCCTACGGCTACGTCTTTCATACTTCATCCTCATTATCACTTGTACCTCAGTACATGTCTATATCTTCCTTAGGGAGAGCTCACATTCACCTAGTGTCAAAATCACTTGATCGTCCTTCAGAGGCTCACTTAACCATCTCACGGCTTTTTTATAGTAAATCCGGTCTTGGTCATTGATTTCTTTAAGGATTTCCTTTCTCCATTTTTTTCAACATTTTAGCCTTTTCACTTCTCCCTTCTTTGTCATGGTTTAAATCCATGGTTCTCTCGAATACCAGTTCTTTAACTATTTTTTTCTCTATTTTTCTAGTCCAATCGTCTGGGCAACTGTATCACTCATCCTTCATGCCCATCTTATTGTCCTTCATAGAGTGTACTCTTTACTCCATCTCCGCCTTTCTTAGGGTTTTGTTTATTCTCTTTGGCCATCCCTTTATTACTCGTTTCTTCTTTCTACTTGGTTCTCTTGAAATTATTGTTTAGTTCTTCAGCTTTCTCCTTAATAGGTCACACTGGGTCATCACGATACTTCCTTCCTTTTGAAACATTTCATAATTAAGGGTTGGTTCCTTGCACTCCATATTAGGTCCATCCACCCATCCATAATTTCTTCAAGGGTAGTTAGTCGTATGCATCCCTCCAAAGTTTACTTTCATAATGTATTTCCTTATGGAGCGTTCAAATCTTCCTTGTTTCAAGATTTCTTGACAATTGTGTGAGAGGCTTGCCTATTCTTTTCTTGGCTTGAGTTTAGTCATTAATTTGGCCTTTGGTCCTATTAAGGATTTCTTTCATCCTTCTTTTCTCGAGTATTTGACCTTTCCGCCCCTCTCTTCATAGCTGGAACTCAAATTATGGCTTTCCCATGTATTAGTTCGTTAACTGCCTCGTCTCCACCATTCCTTTGGCTAAGTTTCTTAGGGCAGTTGTTTCTCGAGTCCTCCTATCCTTAACGTCTATCTCACTAACCTTTTAGGTTGTAGTCCTTTCTACCTCTCGGTCTTCCTTAGGGTGTCATTCATTTCCTCTGACTATCTTGTTTTTATGGTTTGCTTACTTGTACTTTAAAATTATATCACTTTTCTAAAGCAGGTTAGCCTTGGCCTCTGATACTTCCTTCCTTCAAGTAGTTTCTAATGAGGGGTTGGCTCCTTACACTCCACGTCATGTCCATCTGCCAACCAATGATTCCTTCAAGGCACTTGGTTGTATGCATCCCTCCAGAGTTCCATTTCACAGTGTATTCCTTCTCTTCTTCAATCTCACAGTGTCATTCCCTAGAGTTCCGGGGGACGTTTTTCTATGTTTTCCCCTTATGAGAGGGTTCTAAGTATGCTTCTCATGTGCCTTATCCCTATTCATGAGGTATCCTTCTCAATTTGACCTTCTTAAGAAGTTTTTGCATTCCCTCGTTATTTCTTGACCTTTTTGTGAACTGTTTATGTAACCTGCTCCATGGTATCCGTCTCCAATCCTTTATGTCTTCTGTGACCTTTGAGGAGGTATTGCCATGAATCTATGAAGTGTGGAACACTCCTTCTTTCCTTACACCTATAATAGTTCATCTTGGTACTTGTCCTTTGGTAGGGTTGGGCAGCTCTTCAGGTAATGTCCCATCACTATTCCCTTACATGGATTGTTATGGTTCCTTCTTTCCTTCGAGTAGGGCTTTTCCAAGGTTGCTAGTGATTTGGTGCTTTTCCGTTCTTGAGTTTGATCACTTTGACAGTTTTCTTGCTGAATCTCCTTTGCTAAAGGGTCATGGTAAGAATCCTCCTAAGTTTCTTAATTCCCTGATTCATCTTCCATAACCAAGATGTGACTTTTCCTTAGTTTCCAGGATAGTGTGGCTTTGTTTTATTTTCCTTAAGCCATATTCCCAACAAGATCACATCATCAGGTGATAGAGTTTTGAGAATTTGAGTATTTTATTAACAGGGGGATACAAAAGATTAGGCTTTCAGCCCTATCACACGAAATGGTCACAAAATAACTAAGGAGTTATGGAATTCTTGATAAACATCCTCCTTCATACTTAGAGTTGTGCCATCGATAGGTCCTAGCACCATTCTCCTGGATAATTCCCCATTTGGTCTTTCAAGATTCCTGCCAGGTCTCAAGCATTTGGAAAGCTTCTAGGGTTGTCTTTCTACGAAGATAGAGTGTTAAGTAAAGCCATTCCAAATTTTCTTGGTTCCTCTCCTGGGAGTCATCTAACAATTTTTAGATAAATCCTATTAGTTACTATATTTTCTAGCCTTGATTATGTATTCGAGGAAACAAGCTCTGATACCACTCTAGTTGTCATGCCCCGACCCTGTCTGGTCAGATCCCCGTGATCAACCCGCCACTCTCCCTATTTATTAAAGGGTTTCCCCTTATTAGACCGTAAAGAGTAAGACATCCTTTAAACCTGCACCTTTTCTAGGAATAACATAAACAAAACTGCATAATAATTTAGATTTATCATACATGTATCACAAGTGTCTTAGTTGATAGTCTTTAAGGGTAGACTTTCTAAAATCTCCTGAAAGGGATATAAGGGAGGGGTGAGTACGACTACTCTGTAAATGGGTTTTCCAAATGTTTAGACTTATAAGAAAACATTTATTATTAGAGTGTGCCAGACTCCTTTCTTTTCAAAAATCATTGCATTCAAATTCTCGTGTTTATCACCATTTCTTTTTATCCACGGTGTGTCATCACCCAACACACATCCTTTATCATGAAGGTTACACACATTCGCGGGTTAGCACAACCATTGAACCCACTTGTGGCTTTGGGGTGACTTTACCAACCGGGTATGATATAAAATTCTCACTCACCCATTAACGCAGTAAATTCCACTAGACTGGTTCTTTGTATTCACGCGAGCTCATCCATGCTAGCGTTCTCGGTACTTCATGTACCTACACAATATGAACATCCTTGTTCATTATTAATCGGCATAACAACCTTCATTCATTTCAAATTAATGAGAAAATCCACACTTTTTAGCTATTTGTAATTAGGTCCCTAAAGTTATTTAACTTTAACTTTAAGTCCCTAATATCGGTTTTTCCTCAAATTAAGTCCCGAAACTTTTAAAATTTATCTTGGTACCTCAATTTATTCAATTTCACCAAAAGGGGTTTAATTTCACAAATTTCCAATTTGGTCCCCCATCTTTTCCAAAATTACCGTTTTGCCCTTCCTTTACAAAAATGGTAAGTTTTGCCCCAAAAATTCCAAAATTCCTCAATTGGTCCTCTAACATTTTTATCATGCCCAATTGACCCTCAATTTTAGGAAATTGCATTTTAGTCCCTCGAATTTTTTAAAATCCCCAATTTTTCCCCCAATTCCAACTTTTCAACACAACCAAATTTGATTTCATCAAATTGATCGATCAAGCACCTCTAATTGTTGAAATTAAAGTTAAAATTGAGTTTTTTCACGCTGGCATTTCTCCGGCGACCTCGAAGCAAACGCAGACTATAGGAGTGTAGCTGACTTCTCCCTATTTCTAAAGAATCCGATCTCGCCTTGTTTGGCTCAGAAAAGACCCCATATTAGAGCTATGGTTCAAGCTTTACCGGAAAATGGAGCATTTGAGAGAGAATGGAGTTTTTAGGTATGGAGAGGATGAATGGGGAGGGGCTCTTTATATAGGGAGCTCAGGGATCCGTTGGTTGTCCGTTTAGCAACTTTATTACAGGCATTGAAGGCCTGAAATGTATCGAATGGAAATGTTTCTTTCTCGTCGGCATTGCTTCGATTTTCCAATGAGTGAACAGTGTTGTCATCCTGAGAAAGAAGATGGGGTTTAAAATGCAATTTTTTGGAAATTTGGGGCAATTTGGGGCTTTTTGAAATATTTGGGGATTGAATTGCAATCAATGGGAAACTTAGGACCTAAGTGGAAATGAGAAAACCTTAGGGAATTATTTGGATATAAAAGGGGTATCAAGGGCTTTAATGCAAAAAGTTTAGTCATTAGGGACCTAAATGCAATTTAGGCATAATTGAAGTACTTATATGAGAGAATGAGGTCTTACCTATCACGTCCCCTTATGTAATTTCTCGAATCCTGTAGGAACTGAGTGTCCGAGTACTTATGCGGTAGAGCATGTCGCGGATTGGAAACCAGCTAGGATGAACATGTCATGGTTATCGGGTGAGTGGGAACTTCAAGCATTAGTCCCGGTTGGGACGGTGGACATGCTTTTAAATTTTAAAACCATTTTTCTGGAAATAGTCTCCATTGACTGCATGAAATAACTTAAACATTTTGGGGGCTATTTCTAGGGCAAGCTAGAGCTGCTCTACTGGGCCCAAGGCCAATGGACACAGGTTCAAACCCGTTGAAAATATGTCGAGTAATGAGCCTATGAAAATTTTCATAATGGATAAGTTGTGTGCTATAGCTACCGAGCCATGGCTGGGTTGTTGAGCTTGTTGGGCTAGCAACTACCATGCCGAAGTCGGGTCATCGAACCAATTGGGCTAGTAGACTTTGGGGCTAAAGCTGAGCAATAGGCCATGACGCCGGTAGCCCAAAGATAAATGTCACACCTCAGCCCAGTTTGGTCGGATCCCCGTGAGCAACCCGCCACTCCCTTTGGTTCATGAGGGTTTCATCCACCCTCCCCCCCCCAAACCGCGAGAAGTCAGGTGACCTTTTTCCCTATTTTTTATAGAATAACATTATTCAAAACTCAATATATTAAAGTTGGTCTTCCTTTCTCCTAAAAAAGGGTTAAAGGGAGAGGGTGAGTTTTCATAACTCAATGAGAGGGTGTGGGGAGCGAGTTTTCAAAAATGTTTAGTTTATCAAAACCATGCCAAGGTTTACCATTCCTGTACAAGGATTTTCTCAAAACTCAAACCTTAGGACTTTTTTCCATTTTCATATTAGGTGTGTTTAGCTCTCTTAGCACATCCCTTTGCCTCAGGAGGCGTTTAGCAAACAAACGCATGCCCTTCATCAGGAAGGGTACAAACATTCACAGGCCAGTCCCATACTACACCTACTTGGGGATCAGCGCAACTTTGTTGTCCACCCAAATAAAAGTACCAGACTTCCACCCTAAGTCTAAGTGGGCATCCTAGATGTCCAACTCTCAGACCCGAATTCCACTTCATGTTCGTATGAGAATGGAGACCTCATCCTAACCCACTTCGATTTCGTGCGCATGAAGCTCCTAGAGCTTCATGACTAACAGGCACGATGAACTACCCTTATCTCCACCATGTCATCCAGCAGCCCCTGTAACCCATCACTACCCCGTAGGGCATCTTGATGCACTATCGCTAGCCCATCAAGCATTTTTGGCGCTAACTCAATATTGTGGTGAATCACACAATCAATTTCCATTTTAAATAGGAGTTTACATGACTCTTCCTAATCATGTTTATTTACGGGCTTCAGCCTGTGCCCATTGGCCTTGGGCCTACTGCACATGTTTTTCCAAAAACTGGTCCTTGAACCTGATGAGTTCAAAAACAAAGGCCCCTGGCCTATTAGAGTTGTTCTAGCTCCCATCAAGAAGGTCTCCCAAATTGTTTAAGTAGTTGTCACACAGTTAGGAGAGAATACTTTTGATAAAATCTCTTTAAATTCATCACACCAACAAGGTGTAATGATAGATCCGCTTACAATCGATATGCGGGTTTTTCCTTCCCCTAAGAAAGCTCATCCTACCACCCGGTTATAATTTTTATTTAATCCTACTCACAACCGGCAAGTAGGCTTTTAGCTTTTAAAACATGCTCATCATCCCAATCTATTATGAAGTATAAAGTTGTCACTCACCCGTTGAATGTGATGTGTTCATCCTTTGTCAGTTTCTAGCACACACTAGCACTCTCTTGCCCACATTCCAGTCGCACGTGTCCCTACACGGTTTGGGTATCATTATCAGTAAGGGTTTGACATGACAGCCTTCATTTTCTCACGTATGAGCGACTAGTCCCAATTCTTGATTTATTGCACTTAGGTCCCTAAAGTTCATTTTTCTTGACTTTAGGTCCCTAATGCTAACTTTTCCCCTAAACTGAGTCCCAAGGCTTCCAATATCCTCTTTGGATCCCCACTTTACTTAAAATTGTGTAAGGGGTTCAAGTTTTCCAAATTCTCAATTTGGTCTCCAATTTTTCAAAAATTACCCTTTTGCACCTACTTTCCAAAAATACTAATTGACCATTTGGTCACCCCAACATCTTTCTCATTTTCAATTGACCTTCAATTTTGAGAAATTGTATGGAGGTCCCTCAATTTTTTGAAATCCCCAATTTTTTCAAAAATTTCTACCCTCTTTACTGACCGAATTTGATTTCTTCAAACTGGTCATTCAATTGGGTTAATTGATCCAATTGATTGCATGGATCAGTTTCTACACTTCCATATGATCAAATAGAGCTTTGAATTGTAGAATATGGGTCTAAAATGAGCTCAAATGAAGTTTCGTCGGAAAACTATTTGTAGAGAGAGAAAGCTTCAAAAGCCTACCGTCGAAGGTGTGATGGTCCGAGCTATTGATTTGGGGAGGTAGCTCTCATCCTTAGGGTCTTCCTAGGATCAAGAATCGCTACAATTGATGTCCATAAGAATGGGAATTTCGTTAGTGAAGTTCAGCACTTTCTCTCTTTAGCATCGATCTGCAATGATGGAGGAGGGACAAAGTGGCTTACCTTTCACCACTGTGGAGATTGTGTGAGGGTCGTGGGGACTTTGGGGAGGCTTGTTATGGAGAAGGAGGTCTGAATTTGGTCGAATTCAGCTTAGCCAAAATAGGGCAGCTTCGAACCAATGGGGCTGCTTCACTGTTTGATTCCGCTAGCGCTTCTCTGGTGATCCTCGGGTCGAAGGGAGGTTGTTGTGAGGTAGCTGACTTCCCCTAGAGTCTGTAAGACCCGACTTTGTCTTCTAAGGCTGAGAAAAGTGCCCAAGTTGGAGCTCTGGTTTGAGCTTCACCAGAAAATGGAGCACTTTGGAGAGGAGGACAATTTGAGGGGTGTGGAGGATAAATGAATGGGAGCTCTTTATATAGGGAGCTCGGGGACCCTCTGCCCAACCAGTTTCCATTCGTTAATCAGATCCAAGTAGAGCTGTAGTTCCTCATCCCCTTTTTGGTGGACTTTGATTTGCTCCATTAGGCTGGGCCTTACAACTACGTCAGCCACTAAACATGTAAACCCCGCACTTTTGAGTTAAGGAAAACCGGGAAAAGAACCGGTCAAACCAAGTAAGAAAACCGAGTTGGTTTACAAACTCGATCATTTGGGAACAAGCAATTTGGAAATTTACAACTTTCGAGTGATCCAAAGGGTTCATTAAACCATTGAAAAGAAACTTAAGACAAATTAAAAGAGAAAAACCAAATTCGTTCAGCTGAATGAGAATCCACATGAACTTTGTAGTTAAATGTGCTTGCCCGAGAGTAGTGTGAGGATGGGTGACCTCCTGGTCATCCCCATTCATTCTCCTCACACTTGAACACTTCTCTCTCTCTCACTCTCTACTGCTCCATTTCCCGGTGAAGCTAGAACCAGAGCTTCAACTTGAACATTTTTCTTAACCTTGGAAAGAGAGGTCGGGCTCTTTAGAACTGGGGAGAAGACAGCTATCTGATAGCAAACTCTAGTCAATTCGAGAATCACTGGAGAAGCGTCGGCATGATGGAATAGTGAAGCAGCTCCGACGGACCAAAGCTGCCCTATTTTGGCCAAGTTTAAATCAGCCATTTTGAGCCATCCTCAGGCCAAACCAAGCCTTCCCAACACTTCCTCAGCCCTCTCACAGTCGAATTAGGACTGAAAGGTAAGCCAATTCGGCTCCCCTCTACAATTTCCAGCCGGTGCTAGAGAGAGAACCAGTAGAATTTCAATGATGAAATTCTAACTCAATTCGGCATCAATTGATGCGATTCTTGATTCTAGGATAAATCTCAAGATGAGAGTTATCTGCCCAAATCGAAAGCTTGGACCGCTGTGTCCTCACCGGTGAGAAATCGAAGCTTTCTCTCTCTACAGACTATTTTTCAGCGAAGCTCCATTTGACCTCGTTCAAGCGTTAAAATCTGCAATTCAAGGTTCCTTAGAATCATATGACCTTCTCAACGGGAGCTCAAATAGCTCTGATAGGCCAGAGGCCTCGGTTTTGGAACTTGGGGGCTAAATGCCTGATTTTGAAAATCTCGTACAATGGGCCCAAGGCCAGTTAGCACCAGCAGGAGCTCATAAACGAACATGATATATGTGCCATAAAACTTAATAAGTGAATTGTTTGGCCATGGTACCAAGATAGTACCGACATGCTCAGTCAACTAGCGGCAGTGCGACATGACAGGTCGACGGACCAGTCAAGACAAACAACTATGGGTTGAGTTGAGATTCGGGGCAATTGGACCACTGGCACCACAAATTACATGGCAATATGAGAAAATATTGTTTGTGTATGCACTGTGAGTACGGGATCATCAAGACGCCCATGAGGGGTAGTGATGCGTCCTAAGGGCCCTAGACAACCCGGTGAGTATAAGGACAGATCGTCGTTCTAAGTGTCTGTGCAAAATTTGGAGTAGCACCAAGCGCATGAGACCGGGGTGGGGACGGGATGAGGTCTCTGTCCTCATACGAACACGAAGAAGTGAATTCGGGATTGTGGGTCAGATGTCGTGTACATCCACTCATTCCTAGGGTAGAAGTGGTCGTGCTTCCATCCTAGTGGCAGGAAAAGTCGCTCTGAAGCCACTAGCGGGTTCAGTAGTGATACTAACTTGTGAATGTGTGTAACCTTCATGATGAAGGATGTGTGTTGGGTGATGACACACCGTGGTAACTAAGAAATAATGGGAAAACCCAATTTTTAAATGAAGGGATTTTTGAAAAGAAAGGAGTCTGGCACACTCCATATAAATGTTTTTTTTAGTCAAAAGATTTGAATCATTCACTGAGTAGTCATACTCACCCCCTCCCTTATATCCCTTTTAGGAGATTTCATAAAGTCTATCCTTAAAGACCATCAACTAAGACGCCTGTGAGACAGGTATAATGAATTTAAAAATGTTATGCAGTTTTGATTATGTTATTTTAGGAAAAAGGTGCATGTTTAAAGGATGCCTTACTCTTTACGGTTTAGGATGACGAGAAACCCTTTAATAAACCGGGAGAGTGGCGGGTTGTTCACGGGGATCCGACCAAACCAGATCGGGGTGTGACAAAACATCTGTCTTCTTTATCTACCTTAAGGTCCAATTTCATTCTTCCCTACTATTGTAATAAGGGCAGGTAATTCGTCTTTATCTGTGTCGTCTTGGTTTGATACTTGCGACTTAAAGCGTTTGCCACCACATTCACCTTCCTATGGTGGTATTTTATCACAAGGTCGTAGTCCTTTACCAATTCCAGCCATCTCCTCGGGCGGAGATTAAATTGCCTTTGAGTTAGGAAGCACTTAAGACTATTGTGATTTGTATATATTTTGCACTTAATCCCAAATAGGTAGTGTCGCCAAATCTTGAGGGCAAACACTATTACAGCTAACTCTAAGTTGTGAGTAGGGTAGTTCTTCTCATGTATCTTTAATTGTCATGAGGCGTAGGCGATAATCTTTCCCTGCTACATTAATACACACCTGACTCCTTGTCTGGATGGATCACTATAGACGGTATACTCCTCACACTTGGATCAGGTAGGGTGAGTATGGGCGCTATTGTTAAGTGGTACTTTAATTCCAAGAAAGATTTCTCGTAGGCTTCATCCAACTTGTACTCTACTCCCTTCCTTGTGAGACGGATCAAAGGGATTGCTATCCTGGAGAAGAATTGTACAAACCGTCAATAGTACCCTGCTAGTCGCAAGAAGTTGCGTATCTTGGAGGGGTTCTTGGAGGCCTTCTAGCCAGATATGGTTTCTACTTTGGCCAGATCTACCTTGACTCCGTCCTTGGACACTATGTATCCTAGAAACCCCACTTCTTGCAACCAGAACACACACTTGGAAAACTTTGCATATAAGTGATTGCTCCATAGCATCTCCAAGGTGATGGCCAGATGTTCCTCATGCTCCATCCTAGTTCATGAGTATTTGACCATGTCATCTTTGAATTCAATCATGAACTTGTCCAAGTGAGGCTGTAACACTCAGATCATCAAATCCATAAAGGTTGCAAGGGAATTTGTTAGGCCAAATGGCATCACTCTAAATTCATAGTGTCCGTATCGGGACCGAAAGGCGGTCTTAGGTATATCTCCCTCTTGGATCCTGAGTTGGTGGTATCCTTACCGGAGATCTATCTTGGAGAATTAAGTCGCCCCCTTTAGTTAGTCAAACAGGTCGTCAATTTGTGAAGTGGGTGCTTATTCTTTATGGTGACCTGGTTCAACTTCCGATAGTCTATACATATCCTCATACTCTCATCCTTCTTCTTTACGAATTGCACTGGTGCACTGCATGGAAATTGGCTAGAGCATATGAAACCCTTCTTTAGTAATATGTCTAATTGCTCCTTTAATTCCTTTAGTTATGTTGGGGCCATAAGATAGGGGGCTTGGGATATGGGATGTGTCCTGGGAATTACCTCTATGGTAAATGTTAATTGACAGCTTGTGGGTAATCCTGGTAGTTCCTCCGAAAATATATCCGGGTAGTGTTCAACCACCGGGATGGCCTCTGGTCCTTTCATCTATGACTTCTTGTTGGTAATCGTTATGAGAAAAGACTTGCAACCCTTCTAAATCATCTTTTGGGCTTTTATATGGGACACCAAGTGCCTTTCTCCCTTCCTCCTATCTCCTTGGAAACATAGTCTAAGTGTCTTGGGAGTGTGGAAAGTTATCACTTTCTTTCCACAGTCCACCTTTGCTCAGTGTGTACTTAGCTAATTCATTCCTAGTATTAATTTCACTTCTCTCGGAGGTAATGGGATCAAATCTGCCTCCAGCTTTACTCATCCAATCTTAATCTCACATCCCTTGAACTGTTTATCTCTATTTAGCCCTTCTCCTAAGGGTGTGAGCATGTTGATAATTTGTTCCAGGGAGGTAAGTTCTAGTGGAAGACTTAGAACAAAATCTTCCTTGGTAAAGGACCGCTCTGCTCCTAAGTCAAAGAGAGTGTAGGCTTTTCTCCCCCATAGTTGTATGTACCCTTATTGAATAAATGCACGTTTTTAGAAAAAAAATTGAATCTCTTTATTGAGTAGAATTGAATTATAGGTTTTGTTTAATTTTGGTCAAGGAGGGTTTGGGAAGTACCCACTACAGTACTAGGATCTTTTCGGGCCTCCTCTTATGTGAGGTTATACATCCTAGCTAGTAACCTCGTTGTGGTGGTTGTGCCCTGCCTTACACCAAACATCATCGGGTTCCCTTGGGGTGGTTCAATCATGTTCTGTTGCATATTCCCTTTAAGAGTGAGGCATTCCCTTCCAAAGTGTCCCACTTGCCCACATCCAAAATAGGTGGAACATGCCCCCTCGTGATACTTTTGACATCTTGGAAAATAGGAGCCCCTTTGTAGTATGGTGGTGGTAACCTCCCTTCGTGTGGGGTACACTTCCTACCTCATTTGGAAACCCATTTTGTTTCCTCACTTAGGACCACTTTTCTCCTAATGCCTCCGCAGTGACTTTGGCTTGTATCCTCCTTTCGGTTGGTCTGCTCCATCCGGCGGTGTCAGGTTTACACCAAATGCTCATACTCATGAGCCACACTAATTATGGGTGCCAAATCCATGGGTGTCCTAATGCTCCCATCCGGTCTAGTATGTCCATATTGAGACTATCCACGAATCATTGGCAAATGTCTACAAGCCCGGCTAGATTGGGGGTAAAGGGTCTTAACTCATTGAACACCATCTGAGACTATACTCATCGGAACACCATCTGAGACTATACTCACCGGAACACCATGGAGTCTTATGATTTCCTTCATGTATAATACGGCCAATTGTTCCACTGTGTCCATCACTCTTATAGGAAAGAAATGAGCTAATATGGACAATCTATCCATGATGAGGTGTAAAATTGTGTATTAAGGTGAATAGGGAGAGAGAGAGAAGTGTTCACCCAAGTATAAACTGATCTGGTTTTTCTCTTCTAATTTGTCTTAAGGTTCTTTTCCAAGGTTATATGAACCCTTAAATGATCGAGTTTGTGAACCAGTTTGGTATTTCTCACTCGGTTTGTCTGGTTATTTTCCCGATTTTTCTTAACTCAAATGGGCGGTGTTTACAGTCATAATCCTTAACCAATTCCAGCCATCTTCTCTGGTAGAGATTCAACTATTTCTAAGTTATGAAGTACTTAAGACTCTTGTGATCCATGTATATCCTACACTTAATCCCATAAAGGTAGTGTCACAATATTTTTAAGGCAAACACTATTGCAGCTAATTCCAGATCATGAGTCGGGTAGTTTCTTTCAATCTTATATGGCTTCCTTGGAGCCTTCCAATCTTATATGGCTTCCACCTTGGTAGGATCTACTTTGACTCCATCATTGGATACGATATGCCCTAAGAATCCTACCTCCTATAGCTAGAACTCACACCTAGAGAATTTTGCATATAATTAATTTTCCTTTAATATCTCCAACGTGGTTTCCAAATGCTCTTTATGTTCAAGCCTGGTTTGTGAGTATATAAGGATGTTATCTATGAATACTATCATGAACCTATCCAAATGAGGTGGGAACATGCAGTTCATCAAGTCCATGAAGGCTACAGAGGCATTCATCAATCCGAACGGCATCACTCTGAAATCATAATGTCCTTATCAGGATCAAAATTTCATCTTAGGGATGTCCTCTTCTCGAATCCTAAGTTGACTATAGCCGAACCGGAGATCTATTTTGGAGAAGTAAACTGCTCCTTTTAATTGATCGAATAAATCATCTATCCTTGGAAGTGGTTATCGATTCTTGATTGTGACATGGTTCAGCTTTCTATAGACAATGCACAGTCTCATGCTTTTGTCCTTTTTCTTTATGAATAGGATAGGAGCACCCCACAGAGACTAACTTGGATGTATGAAATCCTTCTCCAATAATCGGTCCAGTTGTTCCTTCAATTCCTTCAACTCCGCCAAAGCCATGCGATATGGAGCTTAGGATATGGGGTTTGTTCTTGGGATTATTTCCATGGTTAACACCATTCGCTGACTTGGAGGTAGTCCGGGTAGTTCTTCTAGAAATACCTCTGGGTAGTGTCTAACTACCGGAATGTCTTCTAGCCTCTTCTATTCAAACGTTTCGTCTATGACCATGGTCAGGAAAGTTGTACAGACACTATGTATCATCCTTTGAGCTTTTAGATGAGACGCCATTTGTACCTCACATTTTCTTCTATCTCCTTGGAAATTTAATCCTTTCATCTTGGGAGTGTGGAAGGTTACCATCTTCTTTCCACAGTCCATCCTCACCTGAGGTTACTTAGCCAATCCAACACCATGATTACTTCAACCTCCTTTAATGGTAATGGGATCAAGTCAGCTTCAAGTTGAATTCCTCATATCTTTATCTCACATCCCTTTAATTGTTTATTCCTGTTTAAAACTTCTTCTAAAGGTGTAAGGATATTAAGGCTTTGTTCTAGTGGAGTGAGCTCTAGGAGTACTCTTGAAACCAACTCTTCCTTGATGAAGGATCTCTTAGCTCTGGAGTCAAAGAGGGCATGGACTTGTTGTTCCCATGGTTGTATATACCCTGATTGAAGAAACTTATTGTTTAGAAGAAATTTTCCTTTATTAAATCAAAAGACCTTCAATTTATGTGACTCTTTTGAACTAATTTGGAGGACTTTGGGATGTACCCACTACTGTGCTAGGGTCTCTTCTAGCCACCTCCTAGGAGAGGTTGTATACCCTAGCTGGTACTCTTGTTGTAGCGTCTAGCCTAGGGTTTCTAGGATTCCCTTGAGGTGCTCCAAGAGTATTCCATGGTCTGTTCTCCCTGAGGGTGGGACAATCCTTTGCAAAGTGTCCCAGTTACCCTCATGCAAAGCAATTAAGGCACGCTCCCTCATGGTTCCTTTGACACTTTGGACAGCGAGGGTTTCCTTGAGGTAAGGTGGGGACTACTATGGGGGGAGGTGGTTGCATGTCCCTTCCCCTTTGGAAGGCCATTCTGTTTCCCCATCTTGGATTGTTATGCTCCTTCTATCCTCTCTAACGGTTTGGACCCTTATCCTCCTTTATGGTTGTCTACTCCATTCGACGTAGTAGGGTCTGCACCAGTCCCTCATATTCGTGAGCCATACTGATTATGACTGCCAGGACTGTGGGGCATCCCAATACTCCAATATGGTCTCGAATGTCCATATTGAGACTGTCCACAAACCTTTGGCATATGCCTGCCGGCCCAGCTAGGTCAGGAGCAAAGGGTCTTAACTCGTTGAATTTTGTCTCATACTTCGATATGGAGTTAAGCCCTTGCCGAAGTCAGATAAACTCTTGCTTCTTCTCGTTTATCAGATGGGGCGCCAAGTACTCTTCTAAGTACCTCTCCTCAAACTCTTCCCAAGTGGGGATGGTGGTATGTAGGTTTTAGACATTGTCCCACCACCGTTTAGCGCTTCCCTCCAAGAAGAATTCTGTCAGACTCCATATTCTTTTTCAAAAACCTTTCACTTCAAATTTCATTTTTTATCACCATTTCTTATTGATTATAGTGTGTCATCACCCAACACACATCCTTCATCAAGCCCGTCCATTAAACCTACTTGTGGCATTGTAGCGACTTTACCGGCCACCTAGATAGAAGCACGTCCGCTTCTACCTTGAGAATGAGTGGATATTCGTGACATCCAACCCTCAATACCGTAACAAATCATCATGTCAGTATGAGGATAGAGACCTCATCCTGACCCCACCCCGGTCTCATGCGCTTGAGACTACGCCAAGCTTCACAAGGCTTCTAGTACGACTAACTGCCCTTATATCCACCAGGTCGTCCAGGGACCTAGGACACATCAGTACCCCTCTTAGGCATCTTAAAGGTCCCGTAAACATAGTGCATACACAATCAACATTTTCACATGATGCCATATAATCTGTGGTGCCACTGGTCCAACGGCCCTAACCCTCAACTCAACTTGTGGTTGTTTGTCTTGACTAGTTCGAAGACTTGTCATTTCGCACTGCCGCTAGTTGATAGAATATGTCAATCCTTTCTTGGTACCATGGCCAAAGAATTCAATTACTTAAGTTTTAATGGCATATAAGTTATGTTTGTTTACGAGCTCCTACTCATGCCAACTGGCCTAGGGCCCACTATTCGAGATTTTCAAAATTGAGCATAATAGCCCCCCAAGTTCCAAAGCTGAGGCCTCCAGCAAAATAGAGCTATTAGAGCTCTCGTTGAGAAAGTCTCCCAAATTGTTTAAGAAGTGGCACACAGTAACGGGAGAGCACTTCCAACAAAATATATTTTTCAACTGCCCTTCATACCAACTGAGTAAGAGGACATCTCTGCTCATAACCGATGAACGGGTTTTCCACTTCCTTCGAAGAAGTTTCATCATACCAATCAGGTATGATCTACTTACAACCGGTAAATAGTTTTTTCGTGTGATTTTCATATCACGACTCTTAGGTGTGATGTTTTAAATACCACTTAGCAGTGGGTTTTCATTATTAAGGTGCTTATCATCCCATTCGTGTATGATATAAAAATCTCACTCACTTGATAGTGGAGTGAAATTCCTCTTAGTCGTCTTGTTGTCCTTACTCGAACTCGTCCTAGCTGCAGTTCTAGGTACTTCGAGCTCCTACACGAGATGAACATTCTTATTCATTATTCTTTGGCCAAACAGCCCTCGTTCATCCCATATAAATGAGAAAATCAAACTTTTCCTTTATTTGCAATTAGGTCCCTAAAGTTATTTTTTTTAACTTTAAGTTCCTAATGTCGGTTTTTCCTCAAATTGAGTCCCGAAACTTTTAAAATTTATCTTAGGACCTTAATTTATTCAAATTCTCAAAAAGGGGATAAACTTCCCAAATTTCCAATTTGGTCACCCAACTTTTCCAAAATTATTATTTTGCCCTTACTTTACCAAAATTGTAAGTTTTGCCCCCAAAAATTTCAAATATTGCCCAATTGGTCCTCCAACATTTTTTATCATGTCCAATTTGTCACGCCCCGACCCAGTTTGGTCGGATCCCCGTGAACAACCCGCCACTCTCACGGTTTATTAAAGGGTTTCCCCTTATTATAATCCATAAAGAGTAAGGCGTCCTTTAAAAAAATCCCTGTCTTACATAATCAAAACTGCATGAAATTTTAAACTTTACATACCTGTCTTACAGGCATCTTAGTTGATGGTCTTTCAAGGTAGGCTTTCTAGGATTTCCTGAAATGGATATAAGGGAGGGGGTGAGTACGACTACTCAGTGAATGGGTTTTCAAAGGTCTACTTTTAACTTTTAAGAAAAACATTTATATGGAGTGTGCCAGACTCCTTTCTTCTAAAAAAATCCCTTCATTTAAAAATTTTGATTTTTCCATTATTTCTTAGTTAACGGTGTATCATCACCCAACACACATCCTTCATCATGAAGGTTACACACATTCGCAAGTCAGTATCACTACTGAACCCGCTAATGGCTTCGGAGCGACTTTTCCTACCACCCAGATAGAAGTACAACCACTTCTACCCTGAGAATGAGTGGATGTACGTAACATCAGACCCACAATCCCGAAATCACTTCTTCGTGTCTGTACGAGGATAGAGACCTCATCTTGTCCTCACCCCAGTTTCATGCGCTTGGTGCTACTCCAGATTTTGCACAGACACCTGGAACGACGAATTGCCCTTATAGCCACCAGGTCGTCCAGTGCCCTTAGGACGCATCACTACCCCTCATGGGCGTCTTGATGATCCTGCACTCACAGTGCATGCACAAACAATATTTTCTTATATTACCATGTAATATGTGGTGCCACTAGTCCAACGGCCCTGACTCTCAACTCAACTCGCAGCTGTTTGTCTTGACTAGTCCGTCGACCTGTCATGTCGCACTGCCACTAGTTGACTGAGCATGTCGGTCCTATCTTGGTACCATGGCCAAACAATTCACTTATTAAGTTTTATGGCACATATATCATGTTCGTTTACCAACTCCTGCTCGTGCCACCTGGCCTTGGGCCCACTGTACGAGATTTTCAAAATCGGGCATTTAGCCCCCAAGTTCCAAAACCGAGGCCCTTGGCCTATCAGAGCTATTTGAGCTCCCGTCGAGAAGGTCTCCCAAATAGTTTAAGCATTGGCACACAGTCAGGAGAGAACACTTTCGACAAAATAGGTTTTCACTATCTATTGTACCAACCAGTATAAGGACATCTCCGTTCATAACCGATGAACGGGTGTTCAACTTCCTTCGAGGAAGTCTCATCATACCAACCGGGTATGATCTACTTACAACCGGTAAGTAGTTTTTTTCCACATGATTTTCACATCACTTTCTCTAAGTGGTGATGATTAAAATACCACTAAACAATGGGTTTTTATAGCGAGGTACTTATCATCCCATACCGGGTATGATATAAAATTTCCACTCACAACAGGTAAGTAGTTTTTATCTTTAAGTTGTGCTCATCATCTCAACCGGGTATGATGTTAGTAAACCCACTCACAACCGGTAAGTGGTTTTTAAATTTTAAGTCGTGCTCATCATCCCAACCGGATATGATGTTAGTAAACCCACACACCCGTTAATGTCGTGAATTCCACTAGACTAGTTCTTTGTATCCACGCGAGCTTGTCCTTGCTGGCGTTCCCGATATTTCGCGTTCCTACACAATATGAACATCTTGGTTCATTATCCTTCGACCTAATCGCCTTCATTCATTCCAAATGAATGAGAAAGTCAAACTTTCAATTATTTGCAATTAGGTCCCTAAAGTTATTTCTCTTTATCTTTAAGTCCCAAATGCCAGTTTTTCCTCAAATTGAGTCCCCAAACTTCTAAAATTTATCATAGGACCTCAATTTATTCCATTTCACAAAAAGGGGTTTAATTTCCCAAATTTTCTATTTGGTCTACCAACTTTTCCAAAATTACCATTTTGCCCTTCCTTTACAAAAATGGTAAATTTTGCCCCAGAAATTTCAAAATTCCTCAATTGGTCCTCTAACATTATTTTCATTCTCAATTGACCCTCAATTTCATCAAATTTCATTTTGGTCCTTTGAATTTCGAAAATTCCCAATTTTCCCCCAATTCCAACTTCTTAACACAGCCGAATTTGATTTCATCAAATTGACCTATCAAACGTTTCCAATTGTTGAAATTGAAGTTGAAATTGAGTTTCTACATGTTCATACGATTCTTCAGAAATGTGAATCGCAAGTTTTAATGCCGGGACGAGCTCAAATGGAGCTTCGCCGGAAAATGAACTATAAAGAGAGAAAGCTTCGATTACTCACCGGTGAAGGCACGACGGTTCGAGCTTTCGATCTGGACAGATAGCTCTCATCCTAAGGTTCATCCTTGAATCAAGAATCGCATCAATTGATGCGGAATTGGATTAGAATTTCGTCATTGAAATTCGGTCGACTCTCTCTCTAGCACCAATCGAAAATTATAAAGGGGAGCCGAATTGGCTTACCTTTCGGTCCTAATTCGGCCGTGGAAAGGCTGAGGAAGTGTTGGGAGGGCTTGGATTGGCCTGAGCAGGGCTTGAAATGGCTGATTACAGCTTGGCCGAAATAGGGCAGCTTCGGTCCGTCGGAGCTGCTTCACTATTCTATCACGTCGACGTTTCTCCAACGATTCTCGAATTGACTGGAGTTTGCTATCACATAGCTGTCTTCTCCTCGGTTCTAAAGAGCCCGACCTTTGTTTAAGTCAAAGCTCTGGTTCGAGCTTTACCGGGAAATGGAGCAGTAGTGAGAGAGAGAGAGAAGAGTAGTGAGAGAGAGAGAGAGAAGTGTTCAGCTGTGATGAGAATGAAATGGGGATGACCTCTTTATATAGGTGTAAACCCCGTGTATTAAATGGGTGAGATTTATTACTAGTATTAATATTGCCATAAATTATTGGTATTAATTCCAATAAATTAAATTTTGGTATTAATTTCAATAATTTAATTTCGGTATTAAATTATTTGTATTAATTCCAATAATTTAATTTAGATATTAAATTATTGGTATTAATTATAATAATTAAATATATATTAATTTATGGTTATTTATGATAAGGCATACATACAAATTTTTGACCGAAATTTCGGGTTACAAAAAAATTCATACTTCCACCCATCCTCACACTACTCTCGGGAAAGCACGCTTAACTTTAAAGTTCTTATGGAATCTAGTTCACCTGAACCACTTTGGTTTTTGGTTTCTAATTTGTCTTAAGTTTCTTTTCCAAGGTTTAATTAACCCTTTGGATCACCCGAGAGTTGTAAATTCCCAGCTTGCCCGTTCAAAAATAATCGAGTTTGTGAACCTGTTCTGAATCCTCACTTGGTTTGACCGGTTATTTTCCTGGTTTTCCTTAGCTCAAAAGGGCGGGTTTTACAACTCTCCCCTCCTTTTAGGAGTTGTGTCCCCAAAACTTAGTTAACATCCTTGCATGAGCAATCATTTCCTTTGATGCCCCTTTGGTGTTTGCTTAAGATATAAACTTTTCTCTCGTCCTTGAAATTAGTCACTTTTACAACCTTGACTTAAGAAATTCATTTTCATTAATATTATTTACTCCCTCCATGGAGTTTGTCATAACTAGACATACCTTACCTCAAGGTATGTTCTTAGATTTTATCTCTCTTTTTGCTTAGAGAAACATTCTTCCCCTTTAGGTCCTGTACTCAAGATTGGGAATTCCAAGATAACTAACCATTTTCGTGTCTAGTTAAACGCTTGATCATTGAAACACTTAACTCATCGCCCTATAGAGCATTTCGTACTTATTTTTGCATATTTCTTTATCACCACCTTTTCGTCCTATTTCGACTCTTACTCCATTCGTTGTCTATTATAAATTCGGTCCAAACCGTTATATTTGACCTCGTCATGCTTATTAGCCAACCCTTCCTTACTTTGACTCATATTCTCCTCGGCTTGTTGGGCTTACATGCCCTTATAGCATGGCATTTTCTAGGACTTGTCTCTGTCCATTTGATTTTTAGAACATCTCCTGAAGTGTCTCTCTTAGCTTTTAGACCTTTCAGGGATCGTATAACTTCATTTCTCTTTTCTTTTGATAGTATTCCTCAACTATCCTTTTTTTTACCATTATTAACTCCACTTACTCAATTGTGTTGGTTCTCCTTACCCACTTATTCCTTTTCGACTTCCTTATTGAGTATTTCCTGTTCCAATTAATTAAATTCCCAGATGTTTTACCGACATGCTGGGTTTCGTCCTTTCTTAGATCCATCATCATTCCCAATGATATCCTCTACTCAAGGGTTTTCCTTTGGCCTTAATCCCCTCTAATTTGTTCGCAACCATTTCACAATTCTTTATTTTTCTGGTCCAATCGTCTGGGTAGCTGTACACTCGTTCTTCATGCCCATCCTATTATCCATCATAGAGTGTAGTCTTTACTACAACTCATTCCTTCTTAGGTTTTTTTTTATTCTATTTGGTTGTCTGTCGTTATTAGTTTTCCTCTTTCTACTTGGTTCTCATGTTCCCTCCAAACAGGTCAGCCTGGGCCATTATGATACTTCCTTTCTTGGAAACATTTCCTAATTAAGGGTTGGTTCCTTTCACTCCACATTGTGTCCATCCACCCCTCCATAATTCCTTTAGCTTAATTTCCTTCTTAGGACCTCATTTTTCCTTGGTACTCGACTTTTCCATCTCAACCAACATTTCATTTGTGAGCTTATCATTCCTTCTATTTTGGTTGGTTCTATTTCCTCTCAATTGGGATACACATGTCTTTTCAGGGCATCCTTCCTTTGTAGAATTCTTTCCCTTTCTCCGGACATTCCTTTTTACATATGCCCTAGGGGATTTCTACTCTTGATGTTGTCTTCTCCTGTTTACCTTTACTCCTCAGGTCTTGCAAGACATCTTTTATACTCTATCTGTATCCTCATTCATACCCAATACCTGTCTATTTCCTTAGGGAGCGTATAAATCTTCCTTATTTCAAGATTTCTTGATCATTATGTGAGAAGCTTGCCTATTTCTTTCTTGGCTTGAGTTTGGTTGTTAATTTGACCTTTTGGTTCCTTTAGGGATTTCTTTCATCCTTCTCTTTCAAAGTATTTGACCTTTCTGCCTCTCTTCCTTGTTGGAACTTACATCATGGTTCTTCCGTGTATTAGTTAGTTAATTGCCCCGCCTCCACCAGTCCCTTGGTTTAGGTCTTCTTAGGGCAATTGTCTTCTCGAGTACTCCTGTCCTTAACATCATCTCACTGACCTTTTTAGGGTGTAGTCATTTCTACTTCCCGGTCTTCCATAGGTATGTTGGTTAGAGACTTCGATTTTTAACTTTTTTGCTTTTTCTAAAAGAGGTAGTACTTTAAAATTATATCACTTTTCCAAAGCATATTAGTCTTGGCCTCTAACACTTCCTTCCTTCAAGTAGTTTCTAATGAGGGGTTGGCTCCATGCACATCTGCCAACCAATGATTCATTTTCACAGCGTATTCCTTCTCTTCTTCACTCTCACTGTGTCATTCCCTAGAGTTTCGGGGGACGTTTTTCTGTGTTTGCCCCTTATGAGAGGGTTCTAAGTATGATTCTCATGTACCTTATCCCTATTCATGAGGTATCCTTCTCGGTTTGACCTTCTTAAGAAGTTTTTGTATTCACCTCGTCTTTTCTTGACCTCTTTTTGAATTGTTTATGTAACCCGCTCCATGGTATCGGTCTCTTATCCTTCATGTCCTTCGTGACCTTTGAGGAGGTATTGCCCTGAATCTATGAGGTGTGGAACACCCCTTCTTTCTTTACACCTATAATAGTTAAACTTGGTATTTGTCCTTTAGTAGGGTTGGGCATCTCTTCAGGTAATGTCCCATCATCATTCCCTTACATGGATTGTTATGATTCTTACTTTCCTTCGAGTGGGGCATTTTCCAGGGTTACTATTGGTTTGGTGCTTACTATTCTTGAGTCTGATCACTTTGACAGTTTTCTAGCTGAATCACCTTTGCTAAGGATTATGATAAGAGTCCTCCTAGGTTTCCTGATTCATCTTCCATCACTGGGTTGCAACTCTTCCTTAGTTTCTAGGATAGTGTGGGTTTGTTTTATTTTCCTTATGCCATATTCCTTGTAAGATCACATCCTCAGAAGATAGAGTTTTGGGGAATTTGAATCTTTTATTAACATGGGGATACAAAAGGTTGGGCTCTCAGCCCTATCACAGAAAATGGTTGCAAAATAACTAAGGAGCTATGGAATTTTGATAAACGTCTTCCTCCATAATTAGAGTTGTGCCCCAATAGGTCCTAGCACCATTCTCCAGGATACTTCCCCATTTGGTCTTTTGACATTTCACCCTGGTCTCAAGCATTTGGGAAGCTTCTAGGGTTGTCTCCCTATGGAGGTAGGGTGTTGAGTAGAGCCATTCCAAGTTTTCTTGGTTCCTCTCCAGGAGCCATCTGAAAATTTTAGGATAAATCCTATTAGTTACTATATTTTCTAGTCTTAATTATGTATTCGAGGAAACATGCTATGATACCACTCTAGTTGTCACGCCCCGACCCGGTTTGGTCGGATCCCCGTGAACAACCCGCCACTCTCACGGTTTATTAAAGGGTTTCCCCTTATTATAATCCATAAAGAGTAAGGCGTCCTTTAAACCTGCACCATTTCCTAGAATAACATAATCAAAACTGCATGAAATTTTAAACTTTACATACCTGTCTTACAGGCATCTTAGTTGATGGTCTTTCAAGGTAGGCTTTTCAGGAATTCTTGAAAGGGATATAAGGGAGGGGGTGAGTACGACTACTCAGTGAATGGGTTTTCAAATGTCTACTTTTAACTTTTAAGAAAAACATTTATATGTAGTGTGTCAGACTCCTTTCTTTTAAAAAAATCCCTTCATTTAAAAATTTTAATTTTTCCATTATTTCTTAGTTACCGATGTGTCATCACCTAACACACATCCTTCATCATGAAGGTTACACACATTCGCAAGTCAGTATCACTACTGAACCCACTAGTGGCTTCGGAGCGACTTTTCCTACCACCCAGATAGAAGTACAACCACTTCTACCCTGGGAATGAGTGGATGTACGTGACATCCGACCGACAATCCCGAAATCACTTCTTCGTGTCCATATGAGGATATAGACCTCGTCCTATCCCCACCCCGTGTCCGTATGAACATCTTGGTTCATTATACTTCGGCCTAATTAGGTCCCTAAAGTTATTTCTCTTTAACTTCAAGTCCCAAATTCCAGTTTTTCCTCAAATTGAGTCCCCAAACTTCTAAAATTTATCATAGGACCTCAATTTATTCCATTTCACAAAAAGGGGTTTAATTTCCCAAATTTCCAATTTGGTCTCCCAACTTTTCCAAAATTACCATTTTGCCCTTCCTTTACAAAAATGGTAAATTTTGCCCCAAAAATTTCAAAATTCCTCAATTGGTCCTCCAACATTATTTTCATGCCCAATTGACCCTCAATTTCATAAAATTTCATTTTGGTCCTTTGAATTTCGAAAATCCCCAATTTTCCCCCAATTCCAACTTTTTAACACAGCCGAATTTGATTTCATCAAATTGACCCATCAAACATTTTCAATTGTTGAAATTGAAGTTGAAATTGAGTTTCTACATGTTCATACAATTCTTCAGAAATGTGAATCGCAAGTTTTAATGTCGGGACGAGCTCAAACGGAGCTTCGCCGGAAAATGACCTATAGAGAGAGAAAGCTTCGATTACTCACTGGTGAAGGCACGACGGTTCGAGCTTTCGATCTGGACAAATAGCTCTCATCTTGAGGTTCATCCTATAATCAAGAATCGCATCAATTGATGCAAAATTTGATTAGAATTTCGTCATTCAAATTCGGTCGACTCTCTCTCTCTAGCACCAATCGAAAATTATAAAGGGGAGCCAAATTGGCTTACCTTTCGGTCCTAATTCGGCTGTGGAAAGGCTGGGGAAGTGTTAGGAGGGCTTGGATTGGCCTGAACAAGGCTTGAAATGGCTTATTTCAGCTTGGTTGAAATAGGGCAGCTTCGGTCTGCCGGAGTTGCTTCACTATTCTATCACGCCGGCGCTTCTCCAACGATTTTCAAATTGACTAGAGTTTGCTATCAGATAACTGTCTTCTCCCCGGTTCTAAAGAAACTGACCTTTGCTCAAGTCGAAGCCCTGGTTCAAGCTTTACCAGGAAATGAAGCAGTAGTGAGAGAGAGAGAGAAGTGTTCAGGTGTGAGGAGAATGAAATGGGGATGACCTCTTTATATAGGTGTAAACCCCATGTATTAAATGGGCGAGATTTATTATTAGTATTAATATTGCCATAAATTATTGGTATTAATTCCAATAATTTAATTTTGGTATTAATTCCAATAATTTAATTTCGGTATTAATTCCAATAAATTAAATTTCGGTATTAATTTCAATAATTTAATTTCGGTATTAAATTATTTGTATTAATTCCAATAATTTAATTTAGGTATTAAATTATTGGTATTAATTATAATAATTAAATATATATTAATTTATGGTTATTTATGATAAGGCGTACCTACAAATTTTTTACCGAAATTTCGGATTACAAAAAAATTCATACTTCCTAGGAAGTCACCCATCCTCACACAACTCTCGGGCAAGCACGCTTAAATTTAAAGTTCTTATGGAATCTAGTTCACCTAAAACACTTTGGTTTTTATTTTCTAATTTGTCTTAAATTTCTTTTCCAAGGTTTAATTAACCCTTTGGATCACCCGAGAGTTGTAAATTCCCAACTTGCCCGTTCAAAAATAATCGGGTTTGTAAACCGATTCTAAATCCTCACTTGGTTTGACCAGTTCTTTTCCTGGTTTTCCTTAGCTCAAAAGGGCGGGATTTACACAATTTATCCTCAATTTTACCAACTTGCAATTTAGTCCCTCTAATTTTCGAAATTCCTAAATTTCTCCCAATTTCAACCTTCTAACTCTGTCGAATTTGATTTCATCAAATTTATGGATCAAATGAGTTTAATTGTTGAAATTGAAGTTAAATTGTAATTCCTACACCTTCATACCATTCAATTGCACTTTGAATCGCACGATTTAGTGTCAGAATTAGCTCAAATGGAGTGTCATCGAAAAACTGAACTTAGAGAGAGAAAGCTTCGAAAGCTTACCGTCGGGGGCGTGACGGTCCGAGCTTTCGATCTGAGTAGATAAGTTGTGTCCTGAGGTTTCTCCTAGGATGAAGAATTGCATTGATTGATGTCGAATTAAGTGAGAATTTCATCATCAAAGTTATGTCAGTTCTCTCTCTAGCACCGGTCGAAAATTATAGAGGGGAGCCTAATTGGCTTACCTTTCAACTCTAATTCAGCTATAGTGGGGCTGTGGAGGTTTGGCAGGGCTCGGTTTAGCCTGAGTAGGGCTGGAATTGGCCAATTTTGACTCGGCCAAAGCAGGGCAGCTTCGGTCCGCTAGAGCTGCTCCACTTTTCTATCACGCAAACGTTTCTCAAGCGACTCTCGGAGCAAATGGAGACTACATGCGTGTAACTGATTTCTCCCCAGTTCTAAAGAACCTAACCTTGCCTTGTTTGGCTCAGAAAAATGCCCAAGTTGGAGCTCTAGTCTGAGCTTCGCCAAAAATAGGAGTAGTTGAGAGAGAATGGAGTTTTTAGGCGTGGAGAGCATGAATGAGGAGGGGCTCTTTATATAGGAAGCTCAGGGACTTCCTAGCTGTCGGATTGGTGCCTTAATGGCTGTCATTAATTGCATGAAACTCCCTGGCCAGAGGCTTTTCAGTTTTGTCAGCACTATGCGATTTTCTAGCGAGTGAACAGTGTCATCATCTGAAGGAAGAAGACGACATTGTTCCAAACCGGACCGAAACGGTCAGAACCGGATTCAAAGCTTAAACCGATCAGTTCACCCCCAATTCGACCAAATTTTTCAAATCTAAAAATTTCTAAATTTATTTTCTATCCAATGGTGGCCTCAAATGTCAAATTTGAATTTTTAAGCCACCTAGAAAAATGAATTAAGAATTCGGTTCAATAGTGGTTCAAACTGGTCCAAACCGGTTCAATCCGGTTTGGATCCGGTTCACCTAAACTGGTTTAGTTTTCATCTCCAATTCATTCTTAATTCCATTTACATAACTTTTGGGACTCTTTGGGTCAATCAGGATCCATAAATTTCCCGGTTTTCCCATTCTCTATTGGTTCCAATTTGTAGACCAACTCGGTTTTTAGTTTGAAGATGACCGGTTCTTTCCCTGGTTTTCTTATTATCAAAGGACAGGGTTTACAACGCTCCCCTCCTTTTAGGGGTTTTGTCCCTAAAACATTTACATGTCAAATAATTGAGGGTAACTATGCCTCATCACACTCTCGGTTTCCCATATCTCTTCCTGCATGGGTACGTTCTGCCACAGAACCTTGACCATAAGAATTTTCTTATTCCTTAAATTCTTGTCCCTCTGGTTGATGATTCGTATCGGTTCTGTTTGACAGGTCATATTCTCTTCCAGCTCTAATGGAGGTCGGTCTAATACATGACTAGGGTTAGGCTGATATTTTCGAAGCACCGAGATGTGGAATACATCATGTATTCTCTGCAGATCTGGAGGTAGTTCCAATTTATAGGCCACCAGTCCTATCCTTTGGATGATGGGATATGGACCGATATACCTTGGTTTCAACTTCCCTCTTTGCTGAAACCTAAGAATTCCCCTCCATGGGGACACTTTGAGAAATACTTGATCTCCCACCATAAATTCCAGATCTTTCCTTCAATTGTCCGCATAGCTCTTTTGTCTGTCCTGTGTAGTCTTAAGGTGACCCCTAATTAGTTTTATCTTTTCTATGGCATCCTCGATTAACTCTGCCCTTTCTAGCCTTCTTTCCCCCACTTCTTCCCAAAATAGAGGAGTATGGTATGTTCATCCATAAAGGGCTTCATAGGGGGTCATCTGAATACTGGTAACTATTATTGTAAGCAAATTTCATCAGGCACAAGTAATTCTCCCAGCTTTTGTTAATGGTGAGTAAGCATGCTCTCAGCATGTCTTCCAAGGTTTGGATGGTTCACTCGGACTGCCCATCTATCTAAGGGTGGAACGTCATGCTCATGTGAAGCTTGGTTCCCATGGCATTTTGTAAACTTGGCCAAAACCTTGAAGTAAATCTCGGATCTCTATCTAAGACTATACTCACTGGAACACCATGAAGTCTTACGATTTCCCTCATGTATAATACGGCCAATTGTTCCACTGTGTCTGTTACTCTTATAGGAAGGAAATGAGCTGATTTGGTCAATCTATCCATGATGACCCAAATCACATCTTGCCCCTTCCTTGTCACTGGTAGTCCTGTGACAAAGTCCATGGTGATGTGCTCCCACTTCCACTCCGGAATAGGTAAAGGTTGTAGTAGTCCTAACGGTTTCTAATGCTCCGCTTTTATCTACTGATAAGACAAACATCGGGCTACATATTTTGCAATGTCCCTCTTCATACCCTTTCACCAATATCCTTGTTTGAGGGTGAGGTACATTTTAGTACTGTCCGGATGCCTTACATACACTGAATCGTGTGCCTCCCCTAGAATTAATCTCTTAAGTTCCTTACTTTGAGGCACACATACCCTATTCTTTTAGGTCAACACCCCATCACTACGTAGGTTGTAGTCGAGTTTAGTTTCTCTATTAACCGGATCCAGATAGGGTTGCAGCTCCTTATCCGCTTTTTGTTGAGTCTGGATCTGCTTAGTGAGATTGGGTCTTACTACCACATTTGCCACCAGGCACCCTTCCCACTTGCTCATTTTCATGTCTACCTCCATTCTTCCCAATTGTTGCAATAGGGGTATGTAATTTGTCTTTACTTGCATCGCCTCAGTTTGGTACTTGTGACTCAAAGCTTCTGCTACCACATTTGTCTTTCTAGGTTGATATTCTATCACAAGGTCATAATCCTTAACCAATTCCAGCCATCTCCTCTGGCGGAGATTCAACTATTTTTGAGTTAGGAAGTACTTAAGACTCTTGTGATCTATGTATATCCTACACGTAACCCTGTAAACGTAGTGTCGCTATATCTTTAGGGCAAACACTATTACAGCAAATTCCAGATCATGAATCCGGTAGATTCTTTCATGTATCTTCAGTTTTCGTGAGGCATAAGCGATAGATGGTGTACTCTCCCGAGGCATCAAGACATATCTGAGCCCTTGTATAGATGCATCACTATAGACGGTGTACTCTCCCACATTAGGGTCAGGTAAGGAGAGAACTGGTGTGGCTGTCAATCAAGTCTTTAACTCTAGGAAAGACTTCTCACAGCTTTCATCCCACTTATACTCAACTCCCTTCCCAGTGAGTCGAGTTAGAGGAGCTGCTATCTAAAAAAGGTCTTGCACAAACCATCTATAGTATCCTGCCAATCCAAAGAAACTTCTTATATATGTAGGATTCCTTGGAGCCTTCCAATCTGATATGGCTACCACCTTGGCTAGATCTACTTTGACTCCATCCATTGATACGATATGCCATAAGAATCCTACCTCCTGCAGAAATAACTCACACTTGGAGAATTTCACATATAATAGATTTTCCTTTAATATCTCCAAGGTGGTTGCCAAATGCTCTTCATGTTCTGACATGGTTCATGAGTATATAAGGATGTCATCCATGAATACTATCACGAACCTGTCCAAATGGGGTTGGAACATATGGTTCATCAAGTCCATGAAGGCTGTAGGGCCATTCATCAATCCGAACAACATCACTCTGAACTCATAATGTCCATATCTTGATCAAAATGTCATCTTAGGGATGTACTCTTCTCGAATCCTGAGTTGATGATAGCCCGACCGAAGATCTATTTTGGAGAAGTAAGCTGCTCCTTTTAATTGATCAAATAAATCATATATCTTTGGAAGTGGGTATCGATTATTGATGGTGACCTAGTTCAGCTTTCTTTAGTCGATGTACAGTCTCATGCTTTCGTCCTTTTTCTTTACGAATAGGACAGGAGCACCCCGCGGAGCCTGACTTGGACGTATGAAATCCTTCTCTAGTAATTTATCTAGTTGTTCCTTCAACTTTGTCGGAGCCATGTGATATGGGGCTTGGGATATGGGGTCTGTTCATGGGATTATTTCTATGGTGAACTCCACTTGTCGACTTGGAGGTACTTCTGGAAATACCTCAAGGTAGTGTCTAACTACCGAAACATCACGCCCCAACCAGGTTTGGTTGGATCCCCGTGATCAACCTGCCACTCTCTTGATTTATTAAGGGTTGCCCCTTGTTTATAAACCATGAAGAGTAAGGCATCCTTTAAACCTGCACCTTTCCTAGAATAGCATAAATCAAAACTACAAAAAAATTTTAAATCTATCATACCTGTCTCACAGGCGTATTAATTAGTGGTTCTTGAGGATAGGCTTTTTGGGATTTCCTAAAAAGGATATAAGGGAAGGGGTGAGTACAACTACTCAGTTAATGGGTTTTCACAATTTTTAACTTTTAGGAAAAAGATTTGTATTAGAGTGTGCTAGACTCCCTTTCTTTTCAAAAATCCTTTCATTTCAAATCTCGATTTTTACCACCATTTCTTATTAATCATAGTGTGCCATCACCCAACACACATCCATCATCATGAAGGTCAAACATACCTTCGCATACATCCATTGAAATCACTTGTGGCATCGAAGCGACTTTACCGGCCACCAAGATAGAAGCACGTCCACTTCTACCATGAGAATGAGTGGATGTACGCGACATTCAACCCTCAATCCCGAAATCAATTCTCCGTATCCGTATGAGGACAGAGACCTCATCCCGTCCCCACCCTGATCTCATGCGCTTGGTGCTATTCCAAATTTTGCATGGTCACTTGGTATGATGAACTGCCCTTATACTCACTAGGTCGTCCAAGGCCCTTAGAACGCATCACTACCTCTCTTGGGAGTCTTGATTGTCTCATAATTACAGTGCATGCACAATCAGTATTTTCTTATCATGCCATGTAATATGTGGTGCCATTAGTTCAATGGCCCCAACCTTTGACTCAACCTACAGTTGTTTGTCTTGACTGATCCGAAGACTTGTCATGTCGCACTGCCACTAGTTGACTGAATATGTCGATCATGTCTTGGTACCATAGCCAAAGAATACATTTATTAAACTTTTATGGCACATGTCTCATGTTTGTTTACGAGTTCCTGCTCATGCCCACTAACCTATAGCCCACTGTTTAAGATTTTCAAAACCGGGCATAATAGCCCACAAGTTCCAAAATCGAGGCTCTTGGCCTATAAGAGCTATTCGAGCTCCCGTCAAGAAGGTCTCCAAAATTGTTTAAGCATTGGCACACAGTTAGGGAAGAACACTTCCAACAAAATAAATTTTCAACTACCCATCATACCAACCGAGTATGAGAATATCTCCTCTCATAACTGATGAACGGATTTTCCACTTCCTCCAAGGAAGTTTCATCATACCAACTGCATATGATCTACTTACAACCTGTAAGTAGTTTTTCTGCGTGATTTTCACATCACTTCTCTAAGTTGTGACATTTAAATTACCACTAAATAGTGGGTTTTTCATTTTGAGATACTTATCATCCCCAACCGGGTATGATATAAAATCTCTCTCACAACCGGAAAGTAGGTTTTCCTTAAATAAAAGTGTTCATCATCCCAACTGGGTATAAAGTGTAAATTAGCCCACTCACCTATCAATTGAGTGAATTCCCTTGATTGATTCTTTGTGTTCATGCGAGCCTGTTCTTGTTGGCATTCCCCGTACTTCGTATTCCTACACGATATGAACATCCTTGTTCATTATTCCTTAGCCTAATAGCCTCCATTCATTCCAAATGAATGAGAAAACCAAACTTTCTATTTATTTGCAATTTAGTCCCTAAAGTTATTTTTGTTTAAGTCCCTAATGCCAATTTTTCCTCAAATTAAGTCCCACAACTTTTAAATTTTGTCCTAGAACCTCAATTTATTCAAATTCACAAAAAGGGGTTCAATTTCCCAAATTTCAAATTTGGTCCCCCAATTTTTCCAAAATTACCATTTTGCCCTTCCTATACAAAAATGGTAAGTTTCACCCCAAAAATTCTAAAATTCCTCAATTTCCCCTCTAACATTCTTATCATGCCCAATTGACTCTCAATTTTATAAAATCACATCTTGGTCCTTCGAATTTTCGAAAATCCCTAATTTTTCCCCCAATTTCAACTTCCAAAAATAGCCTAATTTAATTTCATCAAATTGACCAATCAAACACTTCCAATTGTTGAAATTGAGTTTCTACGATTCTCTAGTATTTTGAATTGCAAGTTTTAACACTAGAATGAGCTCAAACGGAGCTTCGTCGGAAAATAGATTGTAGAAAGAGAAAGCTTCAATTGCTCACCGGTGAGGGTACGACGGCCTAAGCTTTCTATCTGGGCATGTAGTTCTCCTCCTAAGATTCTTCCTGGGATCAAGAATGGTATCAATTGATGTTGAATTGGATTAGAATTCTATCATTGAAATTCGGACAACTCTCTCTCTAACACCAATCGAAAATGGCAGAGGGGAGTCAAATTGGCTTACCTTTTCGTCCTAATTCGGTCGTGGGAGGGTTGAGGAAGTGTTGGGAGGGCTTGGTTTGGCTTGAGGAGGGCTCAAAATGGCCAATTTCAGCTCAGCCAAAACAGAGCAACTTCGATCCGCTAGAGCTACTTCACTATTCCATCACATCGGCGCCTCTCCAGTGACCCTCGGAGCAAATGGAGACTACAGGAGTATAGCTCCCTTCTCCTCAGTTCTAAAGAACCCGACCTCATCTTCTTTGCCTCAGAAATGACCCTATATTGGAGCTCTAGCTCGAGCTTTGCCGAAAAACTAAGCAGCTGAGAGAGAGTGAGCTTTTCAGGTGTTGAGAGGATAAATGGGAAGGGGCTCTTTATATAGGAAGCTCGGAGACTTCTTGGTCGTCCCATTGCTGCCTTAATAGTAGTTATTCATTGTCTAAAACTCCCTGATCGGAGACTTTTCCGCTTCGTCGGTGCTAAACGATTTTCCAGCGAGTGAACAGTGCTATCATCTCAAGGAAGAAGATGACATTGTTCTGAACCAGACCGGACCAGTCCGAACCGGGTTCAAAGCTTAAGCCAGCAGATTCACCCCTCCCCCCCACCTCCCATTCAACCAAGTTTTTCAAATCTAAAAATTTCTAAATTCATTTTCTATCTAATGGTGGCCTCAAATCTCAAATTTAAATTTTTTAAGCCACCTAGAAAAATGAATTTAGAATCTGGTTCAATAGTGGTTCAAACCAGTTTAACCCGGTTCGGATCCGATTCACTTGAACCGGTTTGGTTTTCATCTTCAATTCAACCTAAAGTCCTTTTTCATGACTTTTATGACTCCTTAGGTCACTTAGGGTCTATAAATTTCCCGGTTTACCATCTCTCTATCAGTTCTGGTTCATAAACTGGCTCGGTTCTTAAACCGGTTTAATCTAGTTCGGGTCAGGTTCACCCGAACCAGTCTGGTTTTTCTCTCCCATTTTGTTCTAAGGTTCCTTCACAAGGTTTATAAATCTCTTTGGATTACAAGGGAGTTGAAATTTTCCTAATTTGCCCGTTCCCCAATAAACAGGTTTGTGAACCGGTTCGGTGTTTCTCACTAGGTTTGACCGGTTCTTTTCCTGGTTTTCCTTAACTCAAAAGGGCAGGGTTTACAACTCTCCCCTCCTTTTAGGAGTTTGTCCCTAAAACTTAACCCACTATATTCTACATTGGGAATAATTTCCCTTAATGTGAACTTTCATTTTCTTGACATGCTAACTCTTCAATTGCTCTTTCGCTTAGTCCCCGTAATCATTCATCTAAGGAATTTCTTTTCATTTATCATGCTTACTCCTTCCATGGAGTTATAATAACAAGGCATGTCTAGTCCTTGATCCAAATGTATATTCTTAGGTTCGCAACTCCCTTTATTTATGGTAAGGTTCTTCCTTTTGGGGTTCTTACTCAAGATTTCGGGATTGGGAGTTCCAAGGTGCACAATCGTTCCTTTGTCTAGTTATTCTCTTCATCGTTGAAACCCCTAGCTCGATGTTCTTTTGAGCATTACGTACTTGTTTTCACAGGTTTCTATGTTATTATTCTTTCATCCCAATTTGACCCATCCTTCATCTGTCATTGATTACAACTTTGGTCAAATTTATGTTTGACCTCGTTATGTTTTCTAACTGACTCCATCTCACTCGAGTGACATAGTTCTGAACCTGTCTCTATCTATCAGACTTCTACAACACCTCTTTTAGGGTTGTTTTCAACTTTCCAGCCTTTAAGAGACTGTATAATTTCATCCCTCCTTTCATTGGGTAGTATTCCTCAACTACCTTTACAATTATCCAATTTTCTTTCGTATCTTGACAACATGTCTTACATAACTGTGTCGATTTTCCTTACCCACTCGTCCTTTACCAACTTCTTTATTAGGTCTTTCTGGTGCCAATTATTTAGTTCTTCCCAATAGTTTACCAACAAACTGGGATTCTTTCCTTATTAAGTCCTTGGCATTCCTTATTCAAGGATTGTTCCTTTTTCCTTAATCCACTTTTACTTACTCGTAATCATTTCATGATTCTTCATTTTACAAAAATCAATTTCGATCTATGTGTTGATTCCTTTACTTGGGGGGGTTCACTCCTTCCGGTTTCGTTCTCTACTATGTCCCTCTCAATAGAGATTTCCATCTTAGAAGTTACATGCTCAACCTCCTTATCATTCATTGTAGGGTTCTTTCTCCATTTCTTTACACTCCTATCTATGTTAGGGCATTTGCTCGTATTGGATCCTTTTTTATCCACAACTTCTATTTCATCCCTTATTCCTTACTAGAGATACTTTTGATTTTCGGTCTTATTCCGTACACTTCCCACTATGCCCAGTCGTCCACTCTTTAAGCTTCGTATGCACGTTTGAACTATGACCTATCTTACCAAATTGGGTTATTCCTCCTTAACCACATCTTATTTGGAGGGTTCACTTTCCCAAAGTTTCTCGAACGATCTTTCCTTCATTACCTTATTATGGATAGTTCACTCATTCTTACTTGTCACAGCATCTCTTGATGCTAACTTTCTACTTACCCTTTTCTTGAGTTTAACTACTCCTTAGATTCTCTTAATATGCTTCATTGGGTTTCTTTCACCTTAGCATGCATTTTATTTGCAAATTCGTCTCCTCACCTCTCGTCACCTGATTCCATTTCTTCTTTATTAGGTCATGTTTCCTTTCTCAAGATTTCTTTATTTGGGAGGATTCTTACTCTTTTCTTCCATAATTTCTTTTTCATTCATCTTGAAGACACCTAACTTTAAATGACGTCCCTTGATGCTATTCTTCCATGCTTACCTTTACTCTTTAAATCCTACGGGTACGTCTTTCGTACCTCATCCTCATTCTCACTCGTACCCCAGTACATGTCTATTTCTTTCTAAGGAGAGCTCACATCCACCTAGTTTCAAAATCACTTGATCATCCTTCGAGAGGCTCACTTAACCATCTCAAGACTTTTAAATTATAAATCCAATTTTGGCCATTGATTTCTTTAAGAAATTTCCTTTGTTCTTCTTTTCCAATGTTTTGGCCTTTTCACTTCTCCCTTCTTTGTCATGGTTTAATCCATGGTTCTCTCGAAGACCAATTCTTTAACTGCCTCCTTCTCACTATTTTTCTAATCCAATCATCTAGGCAGCTATATCACTCGTCCTTCATGTCTCTCCTATTGTCCTTCATAGAGTGTAGTCTTTACTACATCTCAGTCTTTCTTAGGGTTTTGTTTATTCTCTTTCATCGTCCTGTTACTACTAGTTTCTTCTTTCTACTTGGTTCTCCTGAAATTATTATTTGGTTCTTCTGCTCTCTCCAAATAGGTCACACTAGGCCATCATGATACCTCCTTCCTTTGAAATGTTTCCTTATTAAGGGTTGGTTCCTTGCACTCCACATTATGTACATCCACTCATCAATGATTCCTTCAAGGGTACTTAGTCGTATGCATCCCTCCAAAGTTTACTTTCATAGTGTATTTCTTCTCCTCTTCACTCTGACTGTGTCATACCCATAGAGTTTCGAAGAACATTTTTTTCCGCATTTGCCCCTTATGAGAGGGTTCTAGGTATAATTTCTTACCTCCATTCTTGTGGCATCCTTCTTGGCTTGACCTTCTTAAGAAGAAGTTTAAATTTGGTTTTTTTCTACCTCTTCATTTCTTTACCTCTTTGTGAACTTGCTTACTTAACCTACTCCATGGTTTTGGTCACCAGTCCTTCCTGTCTTTCATGACCTTTGAGGAGGTATTGCCCTAAATCTATGAGGTGTGGAACAGTCCTTCTTTACCTATCCTATTCCCTTGCACTTATAACAGGTTTGGTACTTGTCCTTAGTAGGGTTGGGTACTTTTTCATGTAGTGTCCCTATTGTTCACACTTTTAATAGGTAATTCCCTTATATGGATTGCTATGGTTCCCCCTTTCTTTCGGGTATTGTGGGGCCTTTCTAGTGTTACTGGTAGTTTGATACTTCGCCGTCCTTGAGTGTGATCACCTTGAGAGTTTTCTTGTTAAGTATAATTTGCCAAATGGTCACTCTAGGAGTCCTCCTATATTCCTTGATTCTCTCATTCAGCTTACTTAACTAGGATGGAATTCTCCCTAATTTTAATGGTGAAGGGGTTTGTTTGTTTACTATTCTTAGGACCATCTTCCTAGCAAGATCACTTCATCGAGAGATAGGATTTTAGGAATTTCGAGTACTTTATTAATCAAAGAGTACAATATGTTGGGGGTTTTAGCCCTATTACAGAAAGTGCTCACAGAATAAATAGGGAGCTACGGGGTTCTTGATAAGCATCCACCTAGGTAAGGTTATACACCCTTTGCTAGCATTTATAGCTTAATGCTTGGCTTCCTTTATACTTAGAGTTGTGCCCTCAATAGGTCCTAGCACCATTCTCCGGGATACTTCCCCATTTGATCTTTTGTGATTTCTACCATGCCTCAGGCATTTGGGAAGCTTCTAGGGTTGTCTTCCTACGAGGACAGAGTGTTGAGTAGAGCCATTCCTAGTTTTCTTAGTTACTCTCTCGAGAGCCATCTAAAAATTTTAAGATAAATCCTATTAGTTACTATATTTTCTAGTCTTAAATCTATCATACCTATCTCACAGGCGTATTAATTAGTGTTCCTTGTGGGTAGGCTTTTGGGGATATCCTGAAAGGTATATAAGGGAGGGGTGAGTACAACTACTCAATGAATGGGTTTTCAAAATTTTTAACTTTTAGGAAAAAGATTTGTATTGGAGTGTGCCAAAGTCCCTTTTTTTTCAAAAATCCTTTCATTTCAAAGCTCAGTTTTTACCACCATTTCTTATTAATCACATTGTCATCACCCAACACACATCCTTCATCATTAAGGTCAAACACATATTCACAGGCCAGTATGTCCACTAAACCCACTTGTGGTATCATAGCGACTTTACCGTCCACCTATATAGAAGCACGTCCACTTCTACTCTAAGAATGAGTGGCTGTACGCGACATCCGACCCTCAATCCCGAAATCATTTCTCCGTGTCTGCATGAGGACAGAGACCTCATCCCATCCCCACCCTGGTCTCATGCGCTTGGTGCTACTCCAAATTTCGCACGGTCACCTGGTACGACGAACTGCCCTTATACTCACCACGTCATACATGGCTCTTAGAACGCATCACTACCCCTCTTGGGCATCTTGATGGTCCCGTAATCACAGTGCATGCACAATAAGTATTTTCTTATCATGCCATGTAATCTATGGTGCCATTAGTCTAACAGCCCAGACCTTCAACTCAACCTACAGCTGTTAGTCTTGACTGGTCCGGAGACTTGTCATGTCACACTGCCACTAGTTGACTGAATATGTCGGTCTTGTCTTGGTACCACTAGTTGACTAAATATCTCATGTTTGTTTATGAGCTCCTTCCCGTGCCCACTGGCATATGGCCCACTGTTCGAGATTTTCAAAACCAGGCATAACAGCCCCCAAGTTCCAAAACTGAAGACCCCGACCTATAAGAGCTATTCGAGCTCCCATCAAGAAGGTCTCCCAAATCATTTAAGCATTGGCACACAGTTAAGGGAGAACACTTATAACAAAATAAATTTTCAACTACCCATTATACCAACCGAGTATGAGGATAACTTCGCTCATAACCGATGAACGGATTTTCCACTTCCTCTGAGAAAGTTTCATTATACCAACCGGCTATGATCTACTTACAACCGTTAAATCGTTTTTCCGCATGATTTTCACATCACTTCTCTAAGTTGTGACGTTTAAATTACCACTAAATAGTAGGTTTTTCATTTCGAGGTACTTATCATCTTCAACTGGGTATGATTTAAAATCCCACTCACAACTAGTAAGTAGGTTTTCCTTAAATAAAAGTGCTCATCACCTCAACTGGGTATGAAGTGTAAATTAGCCCACTCAACCAATAATGCAGTGAATTCCCTCGATCGATTCTTTGTGTTCACGCAAGCCTGTCCTTGTTGGCATTCCCGGTACTTCGTATTCCTACACGATATGAACATCCTTGTCCATTATTCCTTGGCCTAATAACCTTCATTCATTCAAAATGAATGAGAAAACCAAACTTCCTATTTATTTGCAATTAGGTCCCTAAAGGTATTTTTCCTTTAACTTTAAGTCCCTAATGTCGGTTTTTCCCAAAATTGAGTCCCGAAACTTTTAAAACTTATCTTAGGACCTCAGTTTATTCAAATTCACAAAAAGGGGTTTAATTTCCCAAATTTCCAATTTGGTCCTCCAATTTTTTCAAAATTACCATTTTTCCTTTCCTTTACAAAAATGGTAAGTTTCACCCCAAAAATTTTAAAATTTCTCAATATTATAAAATCACATTTTGGTCCTTCGAATTTTTGAAAATTCCCAATTTTCCCTAATTTTTCCCCAATTCCAACTTCCTAACAGAGCCGAATTTGATTTTATCAAATTGACTGATCAAACACATCCAATTATTGAAATTGAAGTTGAAATTGAGTTTTTATTTGTTGATACAATTCTCTAGCATTTTGAATCGCAAGTTTTAATGCCAGAACTAGATCAAACAAAGCTTCACTGAAAAATAGACTATAGAGAGAGAAAACTTCTATTGCTCACTAGTGAGGATGCGACGGTCTACGCACTCTATCTGGGCATGTAGTTCTCCTCCTAAGGTTCTTCCTTGGATCAAGAATGATATCAATTGATGTCAAATTGGATTAGAATTCTATCATTGAAATTCGGTCGACTCTCTCTCTAACACCGATCGAAAATTGCAGAGGGGAGCCGAATTGGCTTACCTTTCCATCCTAATTTGACCAAGGGAGGGCTGAGGAAGTGTTGGGAGGGCTTGGTTTAGCCTGAGGAGGTCTCAAAATGGCCAATTTCAGCTCAGCTGAAATAGGGCTGCTTCGGTCCGCAGAAGCTGCTTCATTGCTCCTTCATGTCATGCCTCTCTAGCGACCCTCGGAACAAACGGAGACTACAGTCGTGTAGCTGACTTCTCCCTGGTTCTAAAGGACCCGACCATGCCTTCTTTGTCTCAAAAATGACCATATATTGGAGCTCTGGTTCAAGCTTCACGGGAAAACTAAGCAACTGAGAGAGAGTGAGCTTTTCAAGAGTGGAGAGGATGAATAGGGAGGGGCTCTTTATATAGGAAGTTTGGAAACTTCTTGGGTGTCTGATTAGCGCCTTAATGGCGGTCATTCATTGTCTAAAACTCCCTGGCTGGAGACTTTTTAGCTTCACCGGCGCTGCGCGATTTTCCGGTGAGTGAACAATGCTATCATCTGAAAAAAGAAGATGGCACTGTTCTGAACCAGACCGGACCAGTCCAAACTGGGTTCAAAGCTTAAATTGACCAGTTCAACCCCCATTCGACCGAGTTTTTCAAATCTAAAAATTTCTAAATTCATTTTCTATCCAATGATGGCCTCAAATCTCAAATTTGAATTTTTTAAGCCACCTAGAAAAATAGATTTATAATCTAGTTCAATAGTGGTTCAAACCGGTCCAAATTGGTTCATCCTAGTTTGGATCCAATTCACTTGATCCGGTTTTGTTTTCATCTCCAATTCACTCTAAAGACCTTTTTCATGACTTTTATGACTCCTTATGTCACTTAGGGTCCATAAATTTCTCGGTTTACCATCTCTCTATTGGTTCTTGTTCATAAATTGGCTTAGTTTTTAAACCGGTTTAATCTGGTTCGGGTCCAATTCACCCGAACCAATCTAGTTTTTCTCTCCCATTTTGTTCTAAGGTTCCTTCCTAAGGTTTATAAATCTCTTTCGGTCACAAGGGGGTTGAAACTTCTCTAATTTGCCCGTTCCCCAATAAACGGGTTTGTGAACCGGTTCAGTGTTTCTCACTCCATTTGACCAGTTCTTTTCCAGGTTTTCCTTAACTCAAAAGGGTGGGGTTTATCTTTCCACATTCCATTCTTGCATGATGGTTACTTAGCCAATCCATCCCTAGGATTATTTCAACCTCCTTTAATGGTAATGGGATCAAGTCAGCTTCAAGTTGAATTCCTCCAATCTTTATCTCACATCCCTTTAATTGTTTATTCATGTTTAAACCTTCTCCTAAAGGTGTAAGGATATTAAGGATTTGCTCTAGTGGAGTGAGCTCTAGGGGTACTATAGAAACCAACTCTTCCTTGATGAAGGATCTCTTCGCTCCGGAGTCAAAGAGAGCAAAGACTTGTTGTTCTCATGGTTGTATATACCCTGATAGAAGAAACTTATTAATAAGAATAAAATTTTGTTTATTAAATTAAAAGACTCTCAGTTTACATGACTCTTTTTAAATAATTTGGAGGGTTTTGCGATGTACCCGCTACAGTGCTGGGGTCTCTTCTAACCTACTCCTATGTAAGGCTATATACCCTAGCTGGTACTCTTGTTGTAGCGTCTCGCCTAGGATTTCTGGGATTCCCTTGAGGTGGTCAAAAAGTATTCCTTGGTTTGTTCTCCCTGAGGTTGGGACAATCCTTTGCAAAGTGCCCCACTTGCCCACATGCAAAGTAGGTAAGGCACGCTCACTTATGTTTCTTTTGACACTTTGGACAGCGAGGGTTTCCTTGAGGAAAGGTGGGGACTACTATGGGGGGAGGTGGTGGTATGTCCCTTCTCCTTTGGAAGGCCATTCTGTTTCCACAACTTGGACCGTTATGCTCTTTCCGTCCTCCTTGACAATTTGGATCATTTTTCTCCTTTTTGGTTGTCTGCTCCATTCGACACCGTCGGGTCTGCACCAGTCGCTCACATTCATGAGCCACACTGATTACGGCTGCCAGGTCCATGGGGCGTCCCAGTACTCCCATACGGTCTCGAATGTCCATATTGAGATCGTACACGAACCTTTGGCATATGTCTGCCGGCCTAGCTAGATCAAGAGCAAAGGGTCTTAACTCATTGAATTTTGTCTCATACTCTAATATGGATTTAAGCCCTTACTGAAACCAGATAACTTCTTGCTTCTTCTTGTTTATCAGATGGGGCACCAAGTACTCTTATGAGTACCTCTCCTCAAACTGTTCCCAAGTGGGGATGGTGGTATGCAGGTTTTAGACATTGTCCAACCACCATTTAGCACTTCCCTCCAGGAAGAATTCTGTTAGGATCACCATATCCTTTAGCGGTATCTTGATGATTCCCATTAGTTTTTTTATGTTGGCCAGCCAATCCATGGTGGCTCCAGCATCATTTTCTCTAAGGAAAGGTTTACATCCTAGTTGTCAGAGAGTCTTGAAGTTTTTGGGAATGTCCATTGGAGTGGGATGGTTAATAGAGGGAGGATGGGATTGCACTTCCTCTAGTTCGACACGAGAATTGGTGCTTGCCTCAAGGACGAGATTAGGATGCCCAAATACATAGTTGAACTCCTCATACAATATCTGGTGCTCCCTACTGAGTCCAGGAGGAGCAATCTTGGCTTCTCTAGGAGTTTCTATCGGTAGGTGTGGTTGGGCAGTGTTGGATAATACAGCCCTAGTTCTCTTGGTTCCTTTCTTTAGAGCCATTGTGCAATTTTTTTTAAAATTAATCATATTAGTTACTACATTTTATAGTCTTGATAATTTATTCGAGGAAACAAGCTCTGATACCACTCAAGTTGTCAAGCCCTGATCAAGTTTAATCGGATAACCGAGATCAACCCGCCACTCTCCTAATTTATAAAGGGTTGCCCAATATTTATAAACCATGAAGAGTAAGGCGTTCATTAAACCTGTACATTTCCTAGAATAACATAAAAAAATGCATAAAATTTTACACTGATCATACCTGTCTTATAGGCGTATTAGCTGGTGATCTTTAGGGTAGGCATTCTACAATAACTCAGTGAATGGGTTTTCAAAATTTGCCTTTTAGGAAAATGTTTGATTCGAAGTATGCTAGACTCCTTATTCTATTTCAAAAACCTTTCATATCAATTTTCGGTTTTTATCGCCATTTCTTATTGATAACAGTGTGTCATCACCCAACACACATCCTTCATCATGAAGGTCAAACACACAATCACAGGCCAGCCTGTCCATTGAACCCACCTGTGGTGTTGGAGCGACTTTACCGACCACTAGATAGAACCACATCCACTTCTACCCTGAGAATGAGTGGATGTTCGTGACATCTGACCCTTAATCCTATAACAAATCTCCACGTCCGTATGAGGACAGAGACCTCATCTTGACCCCACCCCAGTCTCATATGCTTGAAGCTACTTTGAGCTTTGCAATGCTTCTAGTATGACTAATTGCCCTTTTATCCACCAAGTCGTCCAGGGCCCTAAGACACATCACTACCCCCATTGGGTGTCTTTAAGGTCCCATAAACACAGTGCATGCACAATCAACATTTTCACATGATGCCATATAATCTATGGTGCCACTAGTCCAACAACCTCAACCCTCAACTCAACCTGTAGCTATTTATCTTAACTAGTCTAAAGACTTGTCATGTCGCACTACCGCTAGTTAACTGAATATGTCGGTCATGTCTTGGTACGATGGCCAAACAATTCAATTACTTAAGTTTCCATGGCATATAAATCATGTTTGTTTATGAGCTCCTGCTCGTGCCAACCGGCCTAGGGCCCATTGTTCGAGATTTTCAAAGCTGGGCAAAATAGCCCCCAAGTTCCAAAACCAAGGCCTCCGGCCTAACAGAGCTATTCGTGCTTCCGTCAAGAAGATCTCCCAAATTATTTTAACAGTGGCACAAAGTCAAGGGAGAGCACTTCCGATAAAAATGTATTTTCAACTATCCATCATACCAACCAAGTATGAAGACATCTTCACTCACAACTGATGAACGGGTGTTCCACTTCCTTTGAGGAAGTTTCATCATACCAACTGGATATGATCTACTTACAACCGTTAAGTCGTTTTTACACGTTATTTTTACATCACTCCTCTCAGATGTGATGTTTAAAATACATCTTAGTAGTGGGTTTTCTTTTACGAGGTGCTTATCATCCCAACCGGGTATGATATAAAAATCCCACTCACCCGATAGTACAGTGAAATTCCTCTTAGTCGGCTTGTTGTCCTCACTCGAACTCATCCTAGTTGGCATTCTTGGTACTTTGTGTTCCTACATGATATTAATGTTCCTATTCATTGTTCTTTGGCCTAATAGCCCTCATTCATCCCAAATGAAAAAGAAAATCAAACTTTTCCTTTATTTGCAAGACTTTTCTAAGATAGCAAATCCTCTAACTCGACTCACCCGGAAGGGAGTTGAGTATAAGTGGGATGAAAGCTATGAGAAGTCTTTCCTAGAGTTAAAGACTCGATTGACAACCCCACCGGTACTCTCCTTACCTGACCCTAATGTGGGACAGTACACCGTTTATAGTGATGCATTCAGACAAGGACTCAAATGTGTCTTGATGCAACAAGGGAAGGTTTTATCGCTTATGCCTCACAACAACTGAAGGTACATGAAAGAAACTACCTGATTTGTGATTTGGAATTAGCTGCAATAGTGTTTGCCCTAAAGATATGGCGACACTACCTTTACGGGGTTAGGTGTAGGATATACATAGATCACAAGAATCTTAAGTACTTCCTAATTCATAAAGAGTTGAATCTCCGCCAGAGAAGATGGTTGGATTTGGTTAAGGATTATGACCTTGTGATAGAATATCACCCCGGAAAGGCAAATGTGGTAGTAGATGCTTTGAGTCCTAAGTACCAAATTGAGGCGACACAAGTAAAGACCAATTACATACCCTTGTTGCAACAATTAGGAAGAATGGAGGTAGGCTGAAAATGGACAAGCGAGAAGGGTGTCTGGTGGCAAATGTGGTAGTAAGACCCAATCTCACTAAGCAGATCCAGACTCAACAAAAAGTAGATAAGGAGCTACAACCCTATCTTGATCTGATTAATAGAGAAACTAAACCCAACTACAACTTGCGCAATGACGGGGTGTTAACCTACAAGAATAGGGTATGTGTGCCTCAATGTAAGGAACTTAAGAGATTAATTCTAGGTGAGGCACATGATTCGGTGTATGCTAGCCATCTAAGTTGTACCCAAATGTATCGCACCCTAAAACAAGGATATTGGTGGAAAGGTATGAAGAGGGACATTGCGGATTGTGTATCCTGATGTTTGTCTTTTCAGCAAATAAAAGTAGAGCATCAGAAACCGTCTGGACTGCTACAACCTTTACCGATTCCAAAGTGGAAGTGGGAGGACATCACCATGGACTTTGTCACGGGACTACTCATGACAAGGAAGGGACGAGATGCAATCTAGGTTATCGTGAATAGATTGACCAAATCAGCTCATTTCCTTCCTATAAGAGTGACGGATACAGTGGAACAATTGGTCGTATTATATATGAAGGAAATCGTAAGACTCCATTATGTTCCAGTGAGTATAGTCTCAAATAGAGATACGAGATTTACTTCAAGGTTTTGGCCAAGTTCACAAAATGCCATGGGAACCAAGCTTTACATGAGCACGGCATTCCACCCTTAGATAGATAAGCAGTCTGAGTGAACCACCCAAACCTTGGAAGACATGCTGAGAGCATGCGTACTCACCATGAAAAAAAAGCCTAGAGGAATACTTGTGTCTGATGGAATTTGCTTACAATAATAGTTATCAGGCTAGTATTCAGTTGGCCCCCTATAAAGCCCTTTATGGATGACCATGTCATACCCCTCTATTTTGGGAAGAAGTGGGGGAAAGAAGGCTAGAAAGGGTAGAGTTAATCGAGAATGCCACGGAAAAGATAAAACTAATCAAGGGTCACCTTAAGACTGCACAGGATAGGCAAAAGAGTTATACGGACAATTGAAGGAAAATCTGGAATTTGAGGTGGGAGATCAAGTATTTCTCTAAGTGTCTCCATGGAGGGGAATACTTAGGTTTCAGCAAAGAGGGAAGTTGAAACCAAGGTATATTGGTCCATATCCCATCATCCAAAGGATAGGACCGGTGGCCTATAAATTTGAACTACCACCAGATTTGCATAGAATACATGATGTATTCCACATCTCGGTGCTTCGGAAATATCAACCTGACCCTGGTCATATATTAGACTGACCTCCATTAGAGCTGGAAGAGAATCTGACCTATCAAATAGAACTGATACAAATCACCGACCGGAGGGACAAGAATTTAAGGAATAAGAGAATTCCTATTGTCAAGATTCTGTGGCATAATGGACGAGTGCAGGAAAAGACATGAGAAACTGATAGTGTGATGAGGGATAGTTACCCACAATTATTTGACATGTAACTATTTTAGGAACAAAACCCCTAAAAGGAGGGGAGAGTTGTAAACCCTATCCTTTGATAATAACAAAATTGAGGAAAGAACCAATCATCTTCAAACTAAAAACCGAGTTGATCTACAAATCGGACACGATAGAGAAAGGGCAAACCAGGAAATTTATGCATCCCGAGTGACCTAAAGAGTCCCAAAAGTCATGGAAATGGACTTAAGAATGAATTGGAGATGAAAACCAAACCAATTCAGGTGAACCGGATTGAACCAGTTTGAACCACTATTGAACTAGATTCTAAATTTATTTTTCTAGGTGGCTTAAAAAAATCAAATTTGAGATTTGAGGCCACCATTGGATAGAAAATAAATTTAGATGAATTTAGAAATTTTTAGATTTGAAAAGTTCGGTCGAATTGGAGGTGAATCGGCCAGTTTAAGCTTTGAATCCGGTTCGGACCAGTTCGGAACATTGTCATCTTCTTCCTTCAGATGATAGCACTGTTCACTCACCAGAAAATCGCACAGCACCATCGAAGCTGAAAAGCCTCTGGCCAGGGAGTTTCAGGAAATGAATAACTACCATTAAGGTGTCAATCAGACGACCAGGAAGTCCCCGAGCTTCCTAAATAAAGAGCCCCTCCTCATTCATCCTCTCCACACCTAAAAACTCCATTCTCTCTCAACTGCTCCAATTTTCTGCAAAGCTTGAACCAGAGCTCTGACATGGGCATTTTTCTAAGCCAAACAACGTGAGGTTGGGTTCTTTAGAACTGGGGAGAAGTTAGCTACACACTTGCAGTCGCCTAAGAAATGTCGGCGTGATAGAACAGTGAAGCACCTCCGACAGACAAAAGCTGCCCAATTTTGGCTGAGCTAAAATTGGCCAATTTGAGCCCTCCTCTGGCTAAACCGAGCCCTCCCAATACCTCCACAGCCTTACTACAGTTGAATGAGAGCTGAAAGATAAGCCAATTCGGCTCCCCTCTATAATTTCTGACCGGTGCTAGAGAGAAAACCAGTAGAACTTCAATGATGAAATTCTCACTCAATTCGGTATCAATTGATGTTATTCTTGATCTTATGAGGAACCTCAAGACACAAGCTATCTGCCCAGATCGAAAGCTCACACCGCCACGCTCCCAACGGTAAGCTTTTGAAGCTTTCTCTTTCTAAGTTTAGTTTTCCGACGAAGCTCCATTTGAGCTCATTCCGGCACCAAATTGTGTGATTCAAACTGCAATTAAATGGTATGAAGGTGTAGGAACTCCAATTTAACTCCAATTTCAACAATTAAACTCATTTGATCAGTCAAATTGATAAAATCAAATTCCGTAGAGTTAGAAAGTTGAAATTGGGGGAAAATTGGGGTAAATTTGGGAATTTCAAAAATTAAAGGGACTAAATTACAATTTCATAAAACTGAGGACCAATTAGACATGATAAAAATGTTGGAGGACCAATTGGGAAATTTATTAAATTTTTGGGGCAAAACTTACCATTTTTGTAAAGTAGGGGCAAAATGGTAATTTTGGAAAAGTTGAGGGACCAAATTGGAAATTTGTGAAGTTTAACCCCTTTTTGAGAATTTGAATAAATTGAGGTCCTAAGATAAATTTTAAATGTGTTGGAACTCAATTTGAGGAAAAACTGGCAATAGGGACTTACAGTTAAAGAAAAATAACTTTAGGGACCTAAATGCAAATAAAATAAAATATGATTTTCTAATTAATTTGGGATGAATGAGGGCTGTTTGGCCAAATAATAATGAACAATAATGTTCATATCGTGTAGGAGCATGAAGTACCAAGAACACCAGCTAGGACGAGTTCGAGTAAGGACAACAAGCCGGCTAAGAGGAATTTCACTACACTATCGGGTGAGTGGAATTTTTATATCATACCTGGTTGGGATGATAAGCACCTCGAAAATGAAAATCCCCTACTAAGTGGTATTTTAAACATCACACCTAAGAGGAGTTATGTGAAAATCACGCGAAAAAAAAAATTATTGATTGTAAGTAGATTATACTAGGTTGGTATAATGAAACTAACTTGAAGGAAGTGGAAAATCCGTTCATCGATTATGAGCGAAGATCTCCTCATACTCGGTTGGTATGAAGGATAGTTGAAAAATATATTTTGTCGAAAGTGCTCTCCCCTGACTGAGTGCCACTACTTAAATAATTTGGGAGACCTTCTCAACGGAGGCTCGAGTAGCTCTGTTAGGTCGGAGGCCTCATCTTTGGAACTTTGGGGCTATTATGCCCAATTTTGAAAATCTCGAATAGTGGGACCTAGGCTGGTTGGCACGAGTAGGAGCTCGTAATGAAACATGATTTATATGCCATGAAAACTTAAGTAATTGAATTGTTTGGCCATGGTACCAAGACATGACTGACATATTCATTCAACTAGCAGCAGTGCGACATGACATGTCTTCGGACTAGTCAAGACAAACAACTGCAGGTTAAGTTGAAGGTCGGGGTCGTTCGACCAGTGGCACCATAGATTATATGGCATCATGTGAAAATGTTGATTGTGCATGCACTGTGTTTACGGGACCTTCAAGACTCCCAAGAGGGGTACTAATGTGTCCTAGGTCCCTAAACGACCTGGTGGATATAAGTGCGGTTAGTCGTACTAGAAGCCTTCCCACGCTCAGCATAGCTTCAAGCGCATGAGACCGGGGTGGGGTCAGGATGAGGTCTCTATCCTCATACCGACACAAAGATTTGTTACGGAATTGAGGGTCATATGTCATGAACATCCACTCATTCTCAAGGTAGAAGTGTACATGCTTCTATCTAGGTGGCCGGTAAATTCACTCCGATGCCACAAGTGGGTTCAATGGACAGGCTGGCCTATGATTGTGTGTTTGACCTTTATGATGAAGGATGTGTGTTGTAATGACACACCATGATCAATAAGAAATGGTGATAAAAACAAAATTTTGAAATGAATAGTTTTTGAAAAAGAATAAGGAGTCTGGAACACTCCAAATCAAATATTTTCATAAAATATAAATTTTGAAAACTCATTCACTGAGTTGTTGTACTCACCCCCTCCCTTATATCTCTTTCAGGTAACCCTGGAAAGCCTACCCTAAAGACCACTAGCTAATACGCTTGTAAGATAGGTATGGTCAGTGTAAAATTTCATGCAGTTTTATTTTATGTTATTCTAGGAAAAGTTGCAGGTTTAAAGAACGCCTTACTCTTCATGTTTTATAAATAAGGGGCAACCCTTAGTAAACCAGGAGAGTGGTGGGTTAATCACGGGGATCTGACCACACAGGGTCGGGGCGTGACATCTAGCCTATCTGAGCTTATTCGAGCTCCCATCAAGAAGGTCTCCCAAAAAGTTTAAGCAGCGGCAAACAGTTAGGGGAGAGCACTTCCGACAAAAATAAATTTTTAGCTGTCTATCACACCAACCAGGTATTAGGATATCTCTACTTATAACTGATAAGCGTGTTTTTTACTTCCTTTTAGGAAGTTCATAATACCAACCGGGTATGATCTACTTACAACCGATAAATAGTTTTTTCGCATAATTTCCACATCACTACTCTCAGGTGTGATGGTTAAAATATCACTTAGTAGTGGGTTTTCATTTGTGATGTGCTTACCATCCCAACTGAGTATGATATAAAAATCCCACTCACCCGTTAACGTATTGAATTCCTCTTGACCGGTTCTTTATCTTCACATGAGCTTGTCCTTGATGGCATTCCCGGTACTTCGTTTCCCTACATGATATGAACATCCTTGCTCATTATCCCTTGGCCTAATAGCCTTCATTCATTCTGAATAGATAAAATACTCAAACTTTTCGATTTGTTGCAATTAGGTCCCTAAATTCTTTTTCTTTTAACTTTAAGTCCCTACTGCCGTTTTCCCCCAAATTGAGTACCGAAACTTCTAAAATTCATCTTAGGACCTCAATTTATTCAAAATCACAAAAAGGGGTTCAAGTTTCCCAAATTTCCAATTTGGTCCCCAACTTTTCCAAAATTACCATTTTGCCCCTACTTTACAAAAATGGTAAGTTTCTCTCCAAAAATTGGCCAATTGGTCCTCCAACATCTTTATCATGCCCAATTGGCCCTCAATTTTATGAAATTGCACTTTAGTCCCACGAATTTTTGAAATTCCCAATTTTTTCCCCAATTTTAACATTCCAACATAGCCAAATTTGATTTCATCAAATTGATCGATCAAATGAGTTTAATTGTTGAAATGGAAGTTAGATTGGAGTTCGTACACCTTCATGCGATTCAATTCACGTTGAATCACATGATTTGATATCAAAATGAGCCTAAACAAAGCTTCGTTGGAAAACTAAATGTAGAGAGAGAAAGTTTCAAAAGCTTTTCGTCCGAGGTGCGGTGGTCCGAGCTTTCGATTTGGGCAGATAGCTCTCATCCTGAGGTTTCTCCTAGGATCAAGAATCGCATCAATTCATGCCAAAGTGAGGAAGAATTTAGTCAATGAAAATATGTCGGTTCTCTCTCTAGCACCGATCGGAATTTACAAAGGGGAGCCAAATTGGCTTACCATTTTGCTCTAATTCAACTATAGGAGGGTTGTGGAGGTGTTAGGAGGGCTTGGTTTGGCCTAAGGAGGGATTGAATTGGCCATTTTCAGCTCGACCAAAATAGGGCAACTTCGGTCTGTCGGAGTTGTTTCACTGTTCTATCACACAGGCATTTCTCTAGCGACCCTTAGAGAAAATGGAGACTACAAGTGTGTAGCTGACTTCTCCTCGAATACAAAGAACCTAACCACGCCTTCTTTGGCTCAGAAAAATTCCCAAGTCAGAGCTCTAGTTCGAGCTTCACCAAAAATTGGAGCAGTAGGGAGAGAGTGGAGTTTTCAGGTGTGAGGAGAATGAATGAGGAGGGGTTCTTTATATAGAAAGCTCTAGGACTTCTTGGCTATCCAATTGGCACCTTAATGGCGGTCAATCATTTCCTGAAACTCTCTAGCCTGAGACTTTTCATCTTCATCGGTGCTGCTCGATTTTCTAGTGAGTGAACAGTACTGTCATCTGAAGGAAGAATATGACACTGTTCTGAAACGGATCGTACCAGTCCAAACCGGGATCAAAGCTTAAATCAGTTGGTTCAGGCCCGATTCGACAGAATTTATCAAAATAAAAAAATTTTAAATTCATCTAAATTCATTTTCTATCAAATGGTGGCCTCAACTCTCCAATTTGAATTTTCTATGCCACCTAGAAAAATAAATTTAGCATTCGATTCAATAGTGGTTCAAACTGGTCCAAACCATTTCAATTTGGTTCGGATCCGGTTCACCCGAACCGGTTTGGTTTTCTTCTAAAATTCATCCTAAAGTCATTTTTCATGACTTTTGTGACTCTTTAGGTCACTCGGGATCCCTAAATTTTTTGGTTTACCCTTTCTTTATCAGTTCCGGTTCTTAAACCGACTCAGTTTTATATTTGGAAATGACCGGTTCTTTCCCCGGTTTTCTTATTATCTAAGGGTGGGAATTACAGGTTCATTACTTCTTCGTTGGGATATGTATGCCTCTTCAGGGATCCCTTCCTTGGTAGGCTTCTTCCTCTATTCCCCGGGATTCCCTTTTTCAATCATCTTTGTGGGTATCTATCCTTAAATCAATTCCATGATGTCCTTTGATGCTATTCTCTCCTAGTTACCCTTACTTTTGGGGTTTTGTGGGCATATCCTTTGTATATGGTTCTTATTCCTACTTGTAATCACTACAAGTTCATTTTATTAGGGAAGAGTTTTGATATCTTTTCGTTTCGAGGTTTCTTAATCCTCCTTGTGGCTTACAATATTTTATAGTCTTGATTATGTATTCGAGGAAACGAGCTCTGATACCACTCTAGTTGTCATGCCCCGACCCGGTTTGGTCGGATCCCCGTGATCAACCCGCCACTCTCCCGGTTTATTAAAGGGTTTCCCCTTATCGTAAATCGTAAAGAGTAAGGCGTCCTTTAACTTGCACCTTTTTCCTGGAATAGCATAATCAAAACTGTATGAAATTTAAAACTTTACATACCTGTCTTATAGGCATCTTAGTTGACGGTCTTTAAGGGGAGGCTTTCCGGGATTTCCTGAAAGGGATATAAGGGAGGGGGTGAGTACGACTACTCAGTGAATGGGTTTTAAAAAACTTTTGACTTTTAAGAAAAACATTTATATGGAGTGTGCCAGACTCCTTTGTTTTCAAAAATCCCATCATTTAAAATTTTGGATTTTTTCATTATTTCTTAGTTACCACGGTGTGTCATCACCCAACACACATCCTTCATCATGAAGGTTACACACATTCGCAAGTCAGTATCACTACTGAACCCGCTAGTGGCTTCGGAGCGACTTTTCCTGCCACCCGGATAGAAGTACGACCACTTCTACCCTGGGAATGAGTGGATGTACGTGACATCCTACCCACAATCTCGAAATCACTTCTTCATGTCTGTATGAGGACAGAGACCTCATCCTGTCCCCACCTCGGTCTCATGCGCTTCGTGCTACTCCAGATTTCGCACATACACCTAGAACGACGAACTGCCCTTATAGCCACCAGGTCGTCCAGTGCCCTTAGGACGCATCACTGCCCCTCATGGGCGTCTTGATGATCCCGTACTCACAGTGCATGCACAAACAATGTTTTCTTATATTGCCATGTAATCTGTGGTGCCACTAGTCCAACAGCCACGACTCTCAACTCAACCCGCAGCTGTTTGTCTTGACTAGTCCGTCGACCTGTCATGTTGCACTGCCGCTAGTTGACTGAGCATGTCGGTCCTATCTTGGTACCATGGCCAAACAATTCACTTATTAAGTTTTATGGCACATATATCATGTTCATTTACGAGCTCCTGCTCGTGCCAACTAGCCTTGGGCCCACTGTACGAGATTTTCAAAATCGGGCATTTAGCCCCCAAGTTCCAAAATCGAGGCCCCCGGCCTATTAGAGCTATTCGAGCTCCCGTCGAGAAGGTCTCCCAAATTGTTTAAGCATTGGCACACAGTCAGGGGAGAGCACTTCCGACAAAAATAGGTTTTTACTGTCCATCATACCGACCGGTATAAGGACATCTCCGTTCATAACCGATGAACGGGTTTTCAACTTCCTTCGAGGAAGTCTCATCATACCAACCGGGTATGATCTACTTACAACCCGTAAGTAGTTTTTTCGCATAACTTTCACATCACTTTCTCTAAGTAGTGATGATTAAAATACCACTAAATAGTGGGTTTTTATATCGAGGCACTTATCATCCCCAACCGGGTATGATGTTAGTAAACCCACTCACCCGTTAATGCCGTGAATTCCACTAGACTTGTTCTTTGTATTCACGCGAGCTTGTCCTTACTGGTGTTCCCGGTATTTAATGTTCCTACACGATATGAACAACCTTGTTCATTATTACTCGGCATAATAGTCTTCATTCATTAATAAATGAGAAAACCTAAACTTTTAGTTATTTGCAATTAGGTCCCTAAAGTTATTTCTCTTTAACTTTAAGTCCCTAATGTCGGTTTTTCCTCAAATTGAGTCCCATAACTTTTAAAATTTATTGTGGGACCTCAATTTATTCAATTTCACCAAAAAGGGGTTTAATTTTCCAAATTTTCAATTTGGTTCCCCAATTTTTCCAAAATTACCATTTTGCCCTTCTTTCACAAAAATGGTAAGTTTTTCCCCCAAAATTTCCAAAATTCCTCAATTGGTCCTCCAACATTATTTTCATGCCCAATTGACCCTCAATTTCATAAAATTGTATTTTGGCCCCTTTGAATTTCGAAAATCCCCAAATTTTCCCCCAATTTCAACTCTTCAACACTACCGAATTTGATTTCATCAAATTAACCGATCAAACACTTCTAATTATTTAAATTGGAGTTGAAATTGAGTTCCTGTATGTTCATACGATTCTAAGAAACTTTGAATCGTAGATTTTAATGTCGGAACAAGCTCAAACTGAGCTTTACCGGAAAACAAACTGTAGAGATAGAAAGCTTCAATTACTCACCGATGAAGGCACGACAGTCCGAGCTTTCGATCTGGGCAGATAGGTCTCATCCTGAGGTTCATCCTAAAATCAAGTATTGTATCAATTGATACGGAATTGGATTAGAATTTCGTCATTGAAATTCGGTCGACTCTCTCTCTAGCACTGATCAAAAATTATAAAGGGGAGCCGAATTGGCTTACCTTTCGGTCCTAATTCGGCCGTGGAAAGGCTAAGGAAGTGTTGGGAGGGCTTGGTTTGGCCTGAGAAGGGCTTGAAATGGCCGATTTCAACTTGGCTAAAATAGGGCAGCTTCGGTCCGCCGGAGTTGCTTCACTATTCCATCATGTCGGCGCTTCTCCAACGATTCTCAGTTTGACTGGAGTTTGCTATCAGATAGCTATCTTCTCCCCGGTTCTAAAGAGCCCGACCTTTGTTCAAGTCGAAGCTCTGGTTCGAGCTTTACTGGGAAATTGAGCAGTAGAGAGAGAGAGAGAAGTGTTCAGCACCCATCCTCACACTACTCTCAGGTAAGCACGCTTAACTTTGAAGTTCTTATGAAATCTAGTTCACCTGAACCAATTTGGTTTTTGTTTTCTAGTTTGTCTTAAGTTTCTTTTCCAATGTTTAATAAATCCTTTGGATCAACCTAAATTTGTAAATTTTCATATAGCTTATTCCCAAATGTAAACCGGTTTGGTTTTCTTATTCGGTTTGACCGGTTCTTTTCCCGGTTTTCCTTAACTCAAATATGCGGGGTTTACAAGTGCCCTTAGGACGCATCACTACCCCTCATGGGCATCTTGATGATCACGTACTCACAGTGCATGCACAAACAATGTTTTCTTATATTGCCATGTAATATGTGGTGCCACTAGTCCAACGGCCCCGACTCTCAAATCAACCCGCAGCTGTTTGTCCTGACTAGTCCATCAACCTGTCATGTCGCACTGCCGCTAGTTGACTGAGCATGTTAGTCCTATCTTGGTACCATGGCCAAACAATTTACTTATTAAGTTTTATGGCACATATATCATGTTTGTTTACGAGCTTCTGCTCGTGCCAACTAGCCTTGGGCCCACTGTACGAGATTTTCAAAATTGGGCATTTAGCCCCTAAGTTCCAAAATCGAGGCCCCCGGCCTATTAGAGCTATTCGAGCTCCCATCGAGAAGGTCTCCCAAATTGTTTAAGCATTGGCACACAGTCAGGGGAGAGCACTTCCAACAAAAATAGGTTTTTACTGTCCATCATACCGACCGGTATAAGGACATCTTCGTTCATAACCGATGAATGGGTTTTCAACTTCCTTCAAGGAAGTCTCATCATACCAACTGGGTATGATCTACTTACAACCGGTAAGTAGTTTTTTTTGCATAATTTTCACATCACTTTCTCTAAGTGGTAATAATTAAAATACCATTAAATAGTGGGTTTTTATACCGAGGTACTTATCATCCCCTACCGGGTATGATGTTAGTAAACCCACTCACAACCGGTAAGTGGTTTTTAAATTATAAGGTGTGCTCATCATCCCAACCGGGTATGATGTTAGTAAACCCACTCACAACCGGTAAGTGGTTTTTAATTTTAAGTTTTGCTCATCATCCCAACCAGGTATGATGTTAGTAAACCCACTCACCCGTTAATGCCATGAATTCCACTAGACTGGTTCTTTGTATTCACGCTAGCTTGTCCTTGCCGGCGTTCCCGGTATTTTGCGTTCCTACACGATATGAACAACCTTGTTCATTATTACTTGGCATAATAGCCTTCATTCATTTCCAATGAATGAGAAAACCTATACTGGAATTTTTTAAGCCACCTAGAAAAATGAATTTAGCATCCAGTTCAATAGTGGTTCAAACCGATCCAAACTGGTTCAATCTGGTTTGGATCCAGTTCACCTAAACCGATTTAGTTTTCATCCTCCATTCATCCTAAAGTCCTTTTGCATGACTTATGTGATCTTTGGGTCACTTGGGATCCATAAATTTCTCGGTTTGCACTCTCTCTATTGGTTCCGATTCATAAATCGGCTCAGTTCATAAACCGGTTCAATCCAGCTTGGATCTGGTTCACCTGAACCGGTCTGGTTTTTCTCTCCCAATTTGTCCTAAAGTTCTTTTCCAAGGTTTATGAACCCTTTTGGGTCACTCAGGAGTTGTAATTCCCTAATTTGCCCATTCCCCGATGATCGAGTTTGTGAACCGGTTCGATTTTTATCACTCGATTTAACCTGTTCTTTTCCCAATTTTCCTTAACTTCAAAGAGCGGGGTTTATAGTGGTTCTTATGGTGGTATTCCTTCGAACTTCTATAGGTGAGGAAGTGTCATTTTTTGAAGGTATTGCTCTAAATCCTTGCGGTGTGGGACAGTCCTTCACTACATGTCTTATTCTCCTACACCTATAACAGGTTATCTTGATACATGTCCTTAGTAGTGTTGGGCACTTTCTCATGTAGTGTCCCCATTGTTCACACCTGTAATAGGTCATTTCCTTGTGTGGACCTTTGTGGTTCCTCCAATATTCGAGCATTGAGGAGCCTTTCTAGGGGATTGCTAGTAGTTTTATGCTTTGCCATCCTTGAGCCAAACACCTTGACAGTTTTCTTGTCAAGTCTTATTTGCTTAATAGTTCCTCCAAGAGTTCTCCTAGACTCCTTAGTCCCCTAGTTCGTTTTCTTATTTGGGATGGGATTCTCCTCGGTCTCCTTGATGTCTAGAGTAACACGGGTTTGTTTGGCTACTTTTCTTGGGGACATCTTCCTATAGTTGAGGCGCAAGATCACGTCATATTTGAGAGACAGGGTTTTAGAAATTTGAAGTTCTTCATTAATGGAGAATGAGTACAATACGTTGGGGTTTTAGCCCTATTATAAAAAGGTGGTTACGAAATAGATTGGGAGCTACTAGGTTCTTGATAAGCGTCATCCTTGGTAAGGTTATAAGCCATTGTTGGCGTTCCTGGCTTCAGTCTTGGCTCCCTTCGTACTCGGGGCTATAACATCAACAAGTCTTGGCACCATATTCCTTGGTGATACTAGATAGTTCCCCATAATGTATCTTGGTCCTTTGTGACTTCTACTATACCTCGAGCATTGGAGAGTTGTCTTTCTATAAGGATAGAGTGTTGGGTAGTATTAGTGACGTCAGTCCTACTTTTCTTGGTTACTCTCTTGGGAGCCATCTGAAAATTTTGGTTTTCCCATCCAATTTACTTCATGGTTATTCCTCATGATTTTTATGACTTTTTTGTCACTTGGGATTTTCCAATTTTTTATTTTAACCCCTCTTTATCATTCTCGGTTCCTTAAGTGGTTTGGTTTTCTCATTAAATTAATCGGTTCTTTCCTGGTTTCCTTGATCCGAGATGACGGGTTTCACACTTCGGTTCTCATGATCGATTTCTTTCTTTACTTTCAAAATGATCTTTGAGTTAATGGGCATAATTATTACCGATGACACGTCTTATATCAGTTATCAAAGTGCAACTTACTTATTAAAGCACACAGGGCCACACACACAAGCAAACAATTTGGCTCAATCGATCCAATAGGGCGTGTCGTCAACTATGGTATTAAACCAAAACTCACTCAAATTTTCATCGAGACTTGTTCGTCCTTATCGTTATTTACTCTATCTCTGGTTGTGCAATCCTCGTGCGATCCGCTGAAGGGTTCATTCTACATAAATCAAATTCCACAACCGAGTCAATTTTGAGATTTACTAAATATATAACTGTTATCCCGTAATTTTTCACAAATTACAATTTTGCCCCTCATGACGATGACCCTTTATGATTACTACCTACCTATGATTTCCTTCAAAATTAATGTTAGACCACTTTAGGTCTTATTCACCAAAATGTCCCAAAATTTTCTAAGTCCCCAATTAGATAACCCAACTTTTGTAAAGTTTGCATTTTGGTCATTAAGTTGGGCAAAATTATCATTTTACCCCTACTCCCCAAAATATCATCAATTTGGACCCTAGACTTCTCAAGTCCCTAATTTGGGTCCACATAACTCTTTTAAATATACTTGGGCCCCAAAATGTAATAATTATATTTTGGTCCCTAAAATTGGTAAAATTATCATTTTGCTCCTTATTTTTAAAATATTTATTTTTACTTACTTATTTTACATTTTATAGTTCAAAATAAACTATTTGACATCATTTTGGGCAAAATTACTATTTTTCCCAATTTTTATACCTTATTTACAATTTTGGCATTAAATTTCCAAAAATAATTTTAAAATACTCATATGTCTTAAAATCATTTTTAATTCTCTTATACTACTCTTATGTAATTGATAATGTTATATTGGTCTATCTAATATTTAATTGTGATTATTTAATTTGTACGATACATTCACATTTAATACTAAAGTCCGAATATTAAGAAATAGCCATATTATAAATTATGAGTTTGATACATTCAATGAGTATTTGAAATTTAATAATATATTTCATATTATACATTAACAATATAATTAACGACTCAAATATTATAATATTAATAAACTATTGATAGGATTTAAAAAATATTTTATTCATAAGTATTATTTTAAATTATTCAATTCAGGAGTTAGTATCATGAAAATGACATTTTTTCATTGTTTATAGATAATATATATATTTAGTAAAATAAAATTATATATAATAATAATATGATGAATGAAGTTATATTTCAAATATTGTTTCAATTTCAATTCTTATAATCAAACAAGACAAATATGAAAATACTTTTGGACAGCAATCGGTAATGTAAGAGGAAAATGAAGAGGAAGTGGAATGAGGGTGAATATGAAAAGTTTTCTTTTTAAGTATTTTTATATCTTCCATCATACTTGGGTCGGGTATCATTTTTTAGGGATAATTTTAGTTTTAATAAATTTTAATATATAAAAAAATCAAACGAAATTACACAATTTTATTTTTTTTATAAAAATTTTCAACATGTTTTAAGTATGAAATAAGTTAGATAGAATATAAAAAACTGTAAAAAAATAATTTTATTAAAAATAGTACCAAGTTCAAATTTCACCTTTTCAGCGTGGCATATGGATGAGTAAAAAAAATAGCATATGGGGCCCACTTCACTCGATGGGCACGTCACGAACATAAAAGAAATATAATAAAATGTGTTTTTAAAATTATTTATTATTAAATATACTTAATAATTAATAAAATTGATTTAATTTCAACCTGTATAGAATATTTCTTTAATATTTTTTTAAAAAAATATTAAAATATTTTTAATTAACTATTTTAGTAATATTATTCAAATGCATCTATGGGCAAAATAATATATAAAAATTAACTTATATTTATATGTCTAATATCTTGGGAGTTTTTTAACATATTTTTATTTATTTAAAAACATAATAAATCATCCAACTTTAATCGATGAATATAGATAATAGAGGTCTCTTACACTGTTGTCCTGATCATGACGAGACAACTTCGTACATGCGCTCGTGATCTTACACGCGCTACTGCACGGATATACACGACTCCATGCAAGGCATCCCCACACCTCATCTGTCGCGTCTGCGATGAGCTTGTTGACACAGCGCGTCTCCAATAGTTAAATATCTGCTGCGGACTTTCCCTGACATCGGCCAAACAAAGGCACCGGCCCACTGCCCACACAATTAGTTTCAACTTTCAATTAATATAAAAAATTAATTGCATTGGAGGCCCACATTTTGGTTATATTTATCGCTTAGTTTCATTCTTAGTAAAAAATTCAGCCTTTTTGCCGCTTTTTTATATTTATAAATATTGTGCTTTAATATTCAAAAGTATGAAGTGAGCTGAGGGGACAGTTGGATGTTGCACTTATGTTGTTAGGGAATTAAAAAGGATCACTCTGAAGAGATTCTTTCTAAGAAAAGCAAGTTTTTATAGAAATACTCTGTTGCATTTATTAGGTTGATATGATTAGCTCAAAATACTCTATTTTTTGTTTTATTTAAGATAATATTTATTTTTTAACCAATTATATTAACAATACTGGTTTAATTTTTTAATTCACTAATATGATATCAAATATTTGGTATTTCATTGTTTTCTTCTAATTTATGTAAAGTAAGACACGATTAAGAATTTTTAAATTTTTACTGTATTAGAGATTTTTATTGGGTTACATCGGTAGTAATTTTATGTAATATGTTATGTAATTTATAATAATTAAAATGTAAAAAAATTATGAAAATAAATTTTACAATAAATAATATATATAATTAAAATTATATTACTAATTCTATTCATTAAAATAATTATAGTAAAATAAACTAAAAAATATATATAACTTATAAACTCACAACTCACTGCTACTCTCACCCTCTCGCTTTTAGTTGTGTGCAAGAGGAAATGGGGAAAAGATGAAATTAGAATTTCAGCCATGAATGCTACCTTCCTTCCTCCGCACTACTAACTCCTGTCCATCATTTCTTCTCTCCCTCTCTCACTGCCATCTTAACATAAACGAAACTGACCTACCAAGCAAGGAACAACACACCATACCACACTCAATGCTCCTCTTCACACCTGCATCTGCCTCCATCATTACCTCGTGACTCCACTCTCCCTATCCGTCCACTAAGTCCCTTCATTTTCACCTCACAGTAAGCAACCGATTTCGGCGTCTGAATTTAATTTCCCGTGTCCTATCTCAGTTCACACGAGCATAAAGACAGTATCTTTTCCGTCCCGGATGGATCTTCCGTGAAGTAGAGGTGCCCTTATTTGTGAGCTGCAGCAATGAAGGTCATGGTCCCGTCCTTGAGTGCAATGCCGAAGACTCAGTCTCCCCGTGTCCCGGCCTCCGACATCACCCCGATTTCCGAGCTCTTAAAGAGGAGTCTGAAGCGGTTGAGGCTGTTCGAGCCCTCCGTGGGTGTTCTGGGCTTCCTTATTGTCACCCTCTTGGTCATATGCGGCTTCTTCTACTTGGACTACAGGGCCGCCGCGAGGGGGCTCAAGTTCGCCGGACGGTCGGAGCGGTTCGTGTGGCTGCAGAGGAGTGGGTCCCACGAGGTCAAGAGGGTGGACTTCCTGGGGGAGAATGGAAATTCCTGTGATGTGTTTGATGGGGAATGGGTGTGGGATGACCGGAACTATCCTCTGTATGAGTCCAGAGATTGCAGGTTTCTGGATGGAGGGTTTCGTTGTAAGGAGAATGGTCGGCCCGACCTTTTCTACGCCAAATGGAGATGGCAACCCAAGCACTGTAATCTTCCCAGGTAACTTCGGGTAGAGATTTTCAATATTCCATTGTTCAACTCTTCGCTGGCGATCATGAGTTCGCTTAGTACTGATTCAGTTCATTTGACGTCATCCGATTATATTTCAATTTTAGTTGCTGCTCAGTTTCTTCCTGAACCTGAAGAGGGTAAAGAAAAGAAAAAAAATGGTGAGGGATTGGAGTGGTGGTTTTGGTTGGGGGTTAGTAGTGAAATAGGTAACTTGCATGTATTCAGTTTTTGTTGTAACTGGTTGAGAATAGATCCAAATTAGATAAAATATAGAAGTGTTATGGGTTTATAAGGTTGAAAGCGTGTTGTGGGTCATACACTACTTATAAATCATGACTTTTAAATAAAAATGGACTCAACCCCTTATTGGTCCACAATATATTCTCTAACAGAACCAGAAAAAAATATAAGAAAATTTTGGCAATGGAAAATTCACAAGTTTTTCACACTATGTGAATTTAAGTCAGCGGAAGATATGTTGCCTTATGTTTATGGTTTTCCTTGAAATTCGTATTCTTGGATTTCACTGTCCATTATTTGCCTGATGGAGATGTGAGTGAACAAGGGACGGTCGTTTTTATCTGCAAACTTTTCTTGTTGACATGCCATGGCAGATTTTTTTTAATTCAAAGTTCTTTCTCATGGTTGTCTTCTCTTTTGCACTTTAGATTTGGTTGTTTTCCTAACACTTGAAGGTCCCCTTTTTCACTAGCAAGGTTCTTCTCCCCTCAATGGACATATATTCCTTCTATGAAAAGCATCTGTGACTTAATGGATATTTTTCTTTTGTAAAGCTTCCATCATTTGTGGATGGCTGGATTTTCTTTTATCATATTTTGGTATTGTACTGGTTTTACTTATGTCGCCTATATGTTCTTCTTTTGCAGTATTTTCTGTTATGGAAAGTGGACTTTCGTGCTATATTAAAAGAGAAACTTGGAAGAAAAATACTAAATATGGGCTACTATTAGATCCTCATAAATTAGGTTGTGATATTCTTTGAGGAAATGCATCTGCCCCTTCTGCATCTTCAAGTTTGCACTAGATGTAATCTTTTATATCGTAATAACAGGTTCAATGCAAAGTTGATGCTGGAGAAACTCAAGGATAAGAGACTGGTCTTTGTGGGAGATTCTATTGGGAGAAACCAGTGGGAGTCTCTTCTCTGCATGCTCTCTTCTGCAATCTCCAATGCTGACTCAATCTATGAAGTGAATGGTAGTCCTATCACGAAGCACAAAGGGTTTCTTGTCTTCAAGTTTAAGGAGTTCAATTGCACTGTAGAGTATTATA